>CM057385.1:63565662-68365662 GCA_030015415.1 Cynopterus sphinx | reverse complement strand
TGTTCAGAGCTTTTACCAATTTTTTTTTAATCAAGTTATTGTTGAGTTTGAAGCATTTTGTTTGTTGTTCAGTATATTTTAGACACAAGTCCCTTATCAGAAATGTGGTTTTACAAAGATTTTCTCCCAGTCTCTAGCATTTCTTTTCATTCTCTTATAATGTCTTTTGTAGAAAAGTTTTTAATTTTACTGAAGTCCAACTTAACAATTTTTCCTTTCTTGGCTCATGCTTTTGGCGTTGTATATAAAAAATCATTACCAAACAGTTAAGGTCACCTAGATTTTCTTCTAGGATTTTTACATTTTACATAGAAGTCTGATTCATTTTGAGTTAATATTTTGTGAAGGGTGAAAGGTCTGATTTTTTTACACATGGATGTCCAGCTGTTCCAGTGTCATTTTTTGAAAAGATAACCCTATCTCCAATGCATTGTCTTTGTTCCTGTAGTGAAAGATCAGTTGACTATATTTGCATGGATCTACTTCCACGCTCCCTATTATGTTCCACTGAACTATCTATTCTAGTACTATGCTGTCTTGATTACTGTAGCTTTATCATAAGTCTTAAAATGAGGTAGCAATTTTTAACTGTTAACTAAAAAGAAAAAAAAAACAAGAGCCACTATTGGAAAGTTCATGGGTAACTCACGTTAACTTGGAGAGAACAGTGTCCAGAAGCTCATGCTGTTCAGTCAGCCGAGGTCCCCACAGTGAGGACAATGCTGAGCAGAATCTTCAGCTGATTCATGATGAATCTGATACTTGAGTAGGAACTGTTGCTATTTTATGCCAGTGGGGTTCAGGGTTTGTTTTTTTGTTTTGTTTTTGGACTGACATATAACCTAGCCTATCCCAGGGCACAGAACCCTGGACCAGGAAAACCTTTCATAATGTGTGATTTCTGAAAGAACAGAATTAACACCAAAATTCTCCTATCAATATAGTCACATAACCTTAGACATTGCTCTTTGAAAAAGAGAGTAATAAAACCCTCAGCTTTGGCAAATAAAGACAGCACTCATAGTGAGTAATAATTCAGAAGTTTCAGGGTATCTGTGTCCGATAAAGAAACAGTTCTTAGTGTGAACGTCAACTAGGCAGGGCGTCTTACTACCCAGCACAGTAGAATATGAGTCCTCCCACCTTTGCAAGGAGGTCGAAAGTGTGCTGGGCAAAAAAAAAAAAAGAGCAGAAAATAGGCAGAGCTGCCATATCACAGCAGAGAGATGGCGGTTCCTTGACTATCAGTGTTTCGCTGTGTGGAGGAATTGACTCAAACCACAGTAAACACCTAAAAAGACTACACCTGAGGGAGTTCTGAGCAAATGTATTAAAAGAAATTATGAAACCCATGCAATGAAGGCAACTAATTCCAGAACAGACCTGCAGGGAGGAACAAGGACAGGGCAGGACAATCAGCAGAACACAAAAGCATAAACCAACTTGGCCCAAAAAGAGACTACCCTCAGCCTACCACATCCTACCACATCCTTCATGAGGAAGAGCTGAAAGTTCCTATCATATCCCATCCTCTGATCAGTATAATTATTGGGAATATTCATCTTTTAATACATACAGCATATCTGAATTAATAATAGAGTAGGTGCTGGCAAACTAGGTTACGCAGTGTAAGTCCAGCTATTATAAAGTTTTATCGGAACACACCCACGCTCCTTATTTACGTATCGCCTCTGTTTTAGCACTGCAACAACAGAGCTGAGTAGTTGTAAAAGAGACCATATGCCTTGTAAAATCTAAAGTATGTACTACCCGGCCCTATACAAATAAAAAGTTTGCCAACCCCTGATCTAAAGTATAGATTGAGTCATCCAATAGGTCTTTTTGTTGTCTCATAAAAACTTTCAAGTTTTAAAGAATGCTTCTATTATTATCTTTATTTTTACAAATGTCAATATTCTCGTACCCCCAAGAAATTGATAATGGCACCTGCTTTAACAAGAGGGACTGGACAGTTGGAGAGAACAGCTACTCTTCTCAGTATTCTTTCTGTTCATTTTAACTATTTTATCAAAAGCACATATTAAACTCAAATTTCTATACATGCATGCAAACATGTTTTTTAACCAAAAATGTTTGCAACAACCAAATTTATGTGGATTAGAGGTTTTGTTAAGGTTCACTTTAAGTCTGCAATTATAATGGTAAAAAAAAAAAGTCATCTTAAGAAAAAAATTAACTGAATGCTGAAAGAGTAAAAAGTGAAAAATGACCATGGAAAGGAGATGGGTTATATAAGTTGAAGTATATCAGCTCAATGGAATTCCACGTTGCCATTAAAACACAGAATTAAGATACGCATTTATTCATATGGAAATATGTTCACACTGTGGTATAAGAAATGTGAGACAGAGCACAATATGAATCTCATGGCTTTAGTTTAAAAATACACTTATGCACATTCATCAGCATAGAAGACTGAAAGGATAAACATCAAAATGTTAAAATTTATGTATTAAAAGATAATATAATTCTTTTTTTCTTCTCTGTACCTTTAAAATTTTCAACAGCAAACATGGATTACTTTTCATTACTGAAGAGAAAGAAATTTTTTAAAGAATATAGAGTGAGTAAAAGGGAGCACAGGAAAATCTTCCAGGATGCTATCTTATATTCTGCTCCTGACTGGGTTCAATATGTAAAAATCCATCAAAGTGTATACTTGTATGTACTTTTTAAGGTGTGGGCGTGTGTATATGTATGTAAAGCACTTAAATAAAACATTCTTTAAAAAATTACAGAGCTCAAAAGGGAAGAAAAAGGAATGTGTATACCATCCTTTACAGAATTTCATTCATTCAGTAGGCATCTATTAACTACTTCCCACAGAGTACTAACTACTAAACCCATGCTAAGTACTAAAATAAATATACATCACATGTACATTTACAGAGCTTAGTGGAATATATAGGCAATATGTATAGGATCATATAAATCACTACATACTTACATGTATGTAAGTTGTAGGATTCACAAGTTCGTAAACATTTAAACTAGCTTAAACAAAAGGTAAATTCATGGCTCAGATAATCTAAAGAGTCACTGAAAACAAACTAAGGGTAGAGAAACATCTAGGCCAGTGGTTCTAAATCAGAGATGCTTTTGCTCTCCACCACAACTTCCGGGACATTTGGTAATGTCTGAACACATTTCTGACACAACTAAGAGGATGGTAGTGGCTTCAGGTGAGTAGAGGCCAGGGATGGTGCCAGACATCCTAAAAGGTACATGTCAGCCTCTTTCCCCTACTACAAAAAAAAACATTTTGGCACCAAATGTCAATATTGCAAAGTTTGAGAAACCTGGGCCTTTATTACCAGGAGTGGTCTGTTAAGCACAAGCTCTCAACCCCACCTAAAAGCAGGTCAGAAATTCAGAATCTCAGTTCCAGCCCAGATTATTTAAATGAAAACCTGCACAAGACCCCAGATGCCTCTTAAGCACACCAAGGTTTGAGAAGCAATATCGACAGATAATAACTCTGCAGGTAAGTCTCTTTTTGCAGATGAGATTCTACCTCATGCAAGAATCCTGGCTGCTGTTGGTTCCTGAGGCTCACACCTCATCCCTCCTTCCCCGGGAGAAGCACCACTCTAAGGAGCAAGGCTTACAAACAATACGTGGCTTCCAGAGCCACAGAGGAAAATAATGGGGTACCAGAAGAGACCTGCCTGGACTTATGGTCGGGAAAGCTAACAGTGAACATTTAAGCTGATTTCTGCAAAATCAGGACAGTTAGTGAGACAAATTAGGACATCTCTCAAATATTTACTAAGCATCTGTTACGTTCCAGACACTGTTCTGGTGCTGGGAATGCATCAAGGAAACGGACAAAGTTCTGATCCCATCCCTGAGGAAGAGCTTACTTTTTACTGCAGACAAATGTGGAAACAAAGTGACAGCACAACACAACTATAGTGTGATGAATGTTAAGAAGTGGAGGGAAGAAGGTATCTAAAAAGTAAAGGATGATGTGACAATACCTAGGTCACAAGGACAAGTATTTTAAGAATTCTCCAAATGAGGTAAAATTTGGACTGAGACCTGAAGGATAAGTATCCAGGGCAGTGCAGTCTATTAAGAGAGACCAAAGATGAAAAGGCTCTCAGGAGGAAGAGAGCTTGGCAGACTCAAGGATGAGGGCAGAGTTGAGGGGGAGGAAGGAGGTTGAGGACACGGGAAAAGGGACAAAGGTGTAGAATAAGGGAAATGTGCTCAATTACCATGACTGATGTTCAGACAGTGGAGGGGTGGTGAGGACTGAGATGGGATGCAGGCTCTGCCTAGGTGTGAATCTGGGCTCTACATTTATTACAAGTGTGACTACCTCACAGGGTCATAAAGATTACAAGTAGAAGATGTCTGTTTTCATATGGCCTGCAACCTAAGGAAGTTCTCTTTTTACATTCTTGAATAGTTACATTTTAAGTGGTTATATAAGTCCCTGTATTACATCCTTGATTTTGCCCTTGGTCCCCAAAGCTGAAAGTCTTTACTTTGTGGGGCTTTACAATAACAGCTTGCCATTGAACCAGGTCTGCATGCAGTAAGCACTCAGATGAGAGTCATCGTGCCTTCTACCTCTGGCATCACAGTGAACTAGATGGAATCCCAGCCGGCACTACCTGAGGCTCTTCATGTAACACCGCCAGAAATAACCATTTGTCTAATTTACAGTTAAAATGCAAGCAAGTAACTTTCTAGGAGCATACTATTCAATTTTTGAATTAAAATCCAGAATGTTTTCAAAACCCATAGTTGTTCAGTCTACAATGCAAACACTATATAATTAAGACATATATTAATCTGTTCTCCAAGCCAGATACTTTGTTCCCTACCTATCTGATACATATAGCCAGGTTAAAATGGAACTGAATGAATTTATATCATGCTGCTCAGTGTATGACCAAAAAAAAAAAAAAAAAAAAAAAAAGGTTGGGGGCGGTAAGAAGAGGAGGTGGTTAGGTTTGAGGGTTATACTTAAACCAATTTTTGTTCCTCTTTTTATTCTTCTTTTCCCAATTTTCTAAAATAAATGTTACTTTTGTAACAAGTGAAAAATACTTATTTTTAAAAAAAAGAAAGTAGATATAATCAGCCTTACCCAGATTATGTACATTGTACTTTTTAAAGACAGAACTATTTTGACAGCCAAAAAAGACACTTAGGAATACAGCATTACAAATTCCAGATCACGTCTATGAACTTGGCTTAAAAAAAAAAAACCCTCTGCAAAAATACAACCTACCATCTGTACAATGTATTAAAAGATGATTAGCATAGTATAAAAAAATAATGCTGGAACAGCAGAATTTTGTTTTTTAATGCTTCCTGTTCAGTATTCTTTTCAGACCTCACCATGAGGTCTAAGCAAAGGCAAAATGGAACTTCAGGTCAAGAAGAAACAGGAAATAAACAAAGGTGAAAATCATCATTAAATATTCTACTAAAGACAGTAGCACTTACCTAAAAATTTCACCAAGACCAAGGGAATCTTTGTCTACATGCACCAAATGTGGAGAGCTATACGGGGAACCCTCCCTTCTCCAGCATCAAATGTTAAGTCTGAGTCCTACTTATAGTATCTCAACAATCAAAAGCTATAGTGCCATTTCTCTGATGTCAGGACTTGCACTCTGTCATAAAAGTGAATTGGCAGAGACTGCAGACACAATCCTCCTAGAAAAGTGCAGAGCGCGCGAAGGGCAGTGTGGACCACAGTGCTGGCCTCAGAAGTGACCCTTGCACAATTCCCTGCACCTCCCTAAGCCTTAGTACAAAGGAGTGAGGCCAAGACCCCCACCAAAAAGCCATTCTATGCTTTTGTGATCTTCATTTATATACATGTGATGTGACATTCACATGTGTATAAATAAATACACTCTAATAAAGTGAATTTCAAGCAATGTCAGTTTTAGGAAATTGTGTCCCAACTATAAATGTTCAAATATTTTTCCCAGAATGAAAAAACTTTACATGTATCAAATTCATGCCTAGTAGAAGATATTTACCACATTCCTCAAAGGGTTCAGAATACTGCCCTCTGTACCTGAAAAGAAGATGAGTTTGTACCTGAAAAGCAGGCTTCTATCTTGTAGGCTGGCTCTGGAGAATCAGTACTGAACTTTTGTTTGTATAAAAACTTGGCCAAACCAAGGTGATGAGAAAGACCCTCAGCATTGTATGCAGGCAGAAGCTTCCATGCCTAACACAGAACTTCACCTCTCAAGGGCTAGATGTGCTGAATGGAGCCAGAGGATAATCCCTGGAGTTATTTATCACGTCTACAATCACTTCAATATCAAAAGCTGATTTAATTGGCTGCTGGAACAGGTCAAGGCCCTAATGCTGGTGAACAAAAATGCCTCTTTAATGCTGGCTTTCTTCAGGCTGCTGACAGAAAAGACAGAAAAAATTCATACCTCTGACAATGGCCCTACTGAGAGGTATGTAAGAGTTAGAGGAGATGGGAGATGGATCTATGACCGCCAACATGGTTTTGCAGATACCAACAAGTAAATAAACATAGGCATAAGCAAAATTTCTGTAAAAGGCCAGATCATAAATACTTTAGTTTCTGCAGGCCACACAGTCTGTTGCAACTACCTGACTCTGCTGGTCTAGGGTAAAAGTATCTACAGACACTACATAAAGGAGCAATGAGCACGGCTATATTCCCTTAAAGTGATGGGTGCTGAAATCTGAATTTCATGTTTTTTACAGATCACAGAACAGTCTTCATTTTGATTTTTCCAACCATTTAAAGATATAGAGGCCACTCTTAACTTGAAGGCCATACAAAAAGGGTGGGCTGTGCTTTGTGGATTCCCAAATGAAGAAATGAGATAATTGTCATATTCAGCATCCTATCAGAGGATGCAGAGCATAGAGCCTTGCTTCATAAGCTTGGTCATACTTGATTTACCCCTTTCCCTCCCCAGTCTGTCAAAACCCTGCTACAATGGGTCCACTGGTCTCTACCTCCCTCGTCTTTTCTCTCATCATCCTCTACAACTCCCTCTCACCTTCGAAGTAGCCTCTACCCTGTACCAAGAGTGATGGGCTTACAGAGAAGTGGAGGTGAATCACTCTGTGTTTAAGCTCCTTCAACAGCCCTCCAACGCAAATCAGAATAAGCTCCAAACTCCTTACTAGCACCCACAAGGCTCTGCCTCTTTCCGCTACCTCTTTTATGTGCCTCTCATCTTCAATCTTGCATTGATGGTTCATTTTATAAACTTGACTGGGCTGCAGGGTGCCCAGACATTTGGCCAAACATTATTCTGGGTGTGTCTGTGAGGATGTTTTTGGATGAGATTAACATTTGAGACAGTAGACTAAATAAAGCAGACTGTCCTCTGCATTAGTCAGGGTTCTCCAGAGAAACAGAATCTATATATATCTAGAATGACATTTATTATAAGGAACTGACTAGTGAATACGAAGGCTGTGAAGATCTAAGTGCCAGTCCAAGAGCAGAAGGCCGATGTACTGGTCAGGCAGAAAGAGAAAGAACTCAAGCTTCCTACACCTTTTTGTTCTATCTGGGCCCTTAGGAGGATATGCCGCCCACACTGGGGAGGCAATCAAGTTTACTCAATCCACCAACCCAAATGCTAATCTCTTCTGGAAATAGCATCGTATTCATACCCAGAGATAATGTTTAGCCAGATTATCTCAGCATCCTGTGGCCCAGTCGACACACAAAATTCACCATCACGCCCTCCCTAATGGGGGAAGAGGGAGTTTGCCCAGACAGCTGCTGAGTACTACACAAATACGGGCCCTCAGGTGAGTAGAAGGGAACTCCTCCTGCCTGAGTCAAAATGAAACATTGATTCTTTCTGGGCCTCAAGTGTGCCAGCCTTAGGACTGGAACTGTACCACCAGCTCCCAGGTCTCTAGTTTGCCGACTCACCCTACAGATCCCAGGGTTGTCCACTTCCATGACTGCGTGAACCAATTTCTTTCAATAAATACACACACACGTCCTGTTGGTTCTGTTTCTCTAGAGAACCCTAATAGAACAATAAAGTGCCACACTTTTTCTCTCACTTTTGTTTCCTCAAACACAGGACACTTTGCATGTTTCCTTTTTCTGGAATGTTCTTCACATTCTTTTTACTTCTCCTTCAAGTCTCAGCTTAAATGTCTCCTTCTGCACTAATATCCTTTGAAAATTGCTTCCTCTCATCCTCTACCAATGATTCTCTATCCCAGTCTCTTGTTTTTGTTACATTTATCAAATCAATAAATAGATGACTATTTTGATTAATCATGTATTCATACCTTATTCATTTGGGTAGGCACCATGTCTGTGCTCTTCACTGTACCCCTGGGCCCTAGGGCAGAGCCTGGCATAACATATACTTTTAATTAACATTGTGGAATAAAGGAAAAGCCCAGAGTTTATATCCTTCTACTTTCTTTCATGGGTCCTCTATCTGCTTTATTAGAAAAATGATCCTTGTGTGAAAAACATCTTGGTGATGACAGAAGCCTCCCACAAGATGGTGTTTGCACCCCTATACCATTGTTAAGTCCTCTGCCATCTTTATGCTGTTCTTGTTCTCTGAACCTATCATTGAAAGAGGGACTTGCTCTCACAAGGAGCCATGTCTTACTAGGTAACTGGGCATTCACGTTAAACTGGTGGTTCACAGTAACAGGTAAGTCACCAACCCACATAATCCACAGTATGTGCTCTCTCCCCCACTATTAGGCTGTAGGCACAGCTAAAAGTTCTGGGTATCACTAGTTGCCAGCATGGTGGGTATTGAAAGGTTTGCTGAGTGAATCAACTTACCTAATCATTTTTCTCCTTTACTCAGTGGCTTCTGAACAGGAAGTCACAGTGGTAGATCAGTGGCAGGAGAGAAAATTAATAGGTACAAGCTTTAACAAGAATCTTTAATATAAAAGTAGGATTTGCAAGTCCATTGGCTTAATGTCATGTCATCTTTTTACTAGTAAAAATTGTTTTGCCCTATTATCTATAGCTACCTTTGGCAGGTTCCACCCAGTCAGTGCTTAGTTTCCATTCCTTGCACTGGCTTGTGAGGAGAGCTCAAACTTCCATCCAGCCCAGAAAGCAAAGTGAAAGCGGGAAAGGTCTTCACTGATTTGTTTGTGGTTGGTTAGTGAAACGAATGAGCTTCTAACTGTTGTGGTCCATCTCCTCTGAGCCTCTCTTGCTTCACAAGCTGCAACAGAAAGAACATCTTTAATTTAGGTAGAACAATCTGATCTTGGAACATACTACAACTTAATTGAAGATAAAATAACCTGTCAGCACCAGTTAGTGAGTTTGTCTCCCTACACCTGAGAGTCTCCCAATTAGGCCAGATATAGTTATCTAAAACCTGCCAGCAAGTCCAGGAACTGGGCCCTGGGAAATCTTCCTTTGCTAGAACTGTTCTGTTACAGAAAAAAATCAGACCCTAAGAGACCTGCGGGCCTAGGTGTGCCAGAGGTGGCATTCTGCTCACCTTGTTCTTTAATGCAGAACATGTGACTGGAGTGTGAAATGTGTTCATTTCCTGTACACAATTTGCTTGCCAAGTAAGAAGACCCTTGCTACCTGTTCTGAGAGAGGTTTAATCCTTTCACTTTTCCAGTGTTATTTTCACGCTACAAGGGATTAGGTTTTCAAAAAACAACACACTGATTTTTATCCCCATCCAACCTTCTGGTCACACAGGCACAGAGAATATCAGAGACAAAGCCTCCACAAGACCTCTTGAAAAGATCCTTGATTTAACAGTGACTTACTTCTAGGCACTTCCCCTTTGAATTTAATTCTCTTCACAAAGCAGAACCTTGAAGTACAAACTTCAAAACAGCAACCAGAGCAAAACTGCAGGCATTCTTCTTCCCTAGCTCCAGACATCACTATGCAGGCTGTTTTTCAGCCATCTGATATAATGTTGGGGTGATGCATTTGTCATATGACAGTAAAAAAACCAGTTTTGTGGGTCATACTCTAAAGTGATTAAGTGCTAGCCAATGACACTAAAGCTGTTTGATTCACTAGAAATACATTTTCCATCCCATTTTTACAAGGCAATGCAGACTGGTTTGTATTGTAGTGGTTTTTTTTTTTTATGCATTACTTCTTTCTTTGACTCAAAGTACGTATTTGTGAGATATTGCTAAAAATCACAAAGGGAAGGAGGGCATTAATTGATCGTGCAGTTCCTAAAGCTTTATTTCCACAACACAGTGTAAGTGCTAGAAATAAAGAAATGACTCAATTTGCCCAAAACCTCCAACATGGCTTTCTAATAGGTAAGACTGCAGGGTAAAAACATTCCTCAGTGAAGCCTCCCACAGCTGCTAAGATTAGGTTTCTAGCAGGATTTGTCCTTCTCCCTGCAACTGCATGAGTGAGAATACAATGGTCTCAGCTTGATTCCAACTATACTTTATTCTCTGAACTTACACTTTGCTTTCCTTTAGCTGTTTAAAGTCGATTGCGATGGTAAAAATAATGACGATAACATGAATATTCTTACTGAACAATGGCTGTACCTTGCTTAGGCGCCTAAAGACACTACCAGTCTGTCCAAGAATGCAGGGCCACAAAAGTTGCATTATATAATGAGAAATGTCTACCATAACTATCAGAGCAGGGTGGCATTTCCCAAAGTGTAATACATTAAGTGGGGACAATTGTCTTCTCTGGGCAAATTAAGTGCAGGGAGTGAGTATACACTGTTAAACTTAACACTGAAACTGAATGCTTTTCTGTAGAATTTCTCTATCTGACACATACTTTGAAACTTCTTAAACTTTTTATCACTGAATTCTTTTTCATAAAGTGCAATGTTTTGTAGGGCTAGTATTCCAATGGAATAAATTTTGGGAATCTCTAGAGTAGGCCACTTAAAAGTGTCAGAAATGTTTCACAATCTTTTCTATCACACATACACTCTTCACTATTTCTGACGTTTCTATCATAAGGATATTTTGCATAGTGCAATGTAAAAGACAGCATCCTAATACAGAAAAGATATAGGACTATGAACACATTTCAAAATGCTCATCTGCACTATTACTCAAATTTCCTTCTTGGCTGATGTTTCAGGCAATTCTGGTTAAGGGCCTTTTCTGCAAAGCGCATGGTGATTTGAAGAAAGCATGAATGAATGAACAAAGTCGGGCTGCACAGAAGTGTGACTGCCACATCTGTTAGCAATGCATTGGGTAAGCCTTCTCCTGTCACTGAATATATATATTCAGAAATAATGACAAAGAAATGTACTTCCTCCAGGCAAATGAAATGGAGGTGCAAATTAGGATCACACTTCCAGTCTCATTTTGGTATCACTTCTTGTCTGGATAAACAACACTTACTCTCACTTTTCTACTCATGGCAAGTAGCCACTGTTAACACTTGCATTAGGGATCAGTCACAACAAATTACAATTAAGTTTCACAGCACACTGCAGGAAGCAGCATGGGCCTCAGGGGAGCACTGAGTTAAGCCAGGCCCATTATCAAGACCGAGATGACTAGCATTAGGGCTGGACAGACCCCTGTGCTTCAGCCACATGAAGTGGTTAATAATCTAAGTGGTACCCTAATATTTCTGTGTATTATTCTCTGGTGGTTTATTATTCTCTGTGGAGAGTGGCAGTAGGTAGCTTCTTGCAAAAAGGGTGATTTTAATCACTAATCATTTTCAAGAACACAAGAGATCAGCAGTGCTCAACTGTGAAAGCTTTATTATAATGGGAAACTGCCTGTGTGGATTAAAAACACAAACAGATTTAAACTTCAAGATAATTGTGTTAGAAGCTAAACTTCTGGGATGTGGAAAATATCTATAGACCATCAGAGACAGCCAAACACACACAAAGACACACCTTGAAGAAAACAAAACACTGGACTGTAGACTCACTGTATTCATGAATTTGTCCTCAGGTAAAGAGAGGAAAAGGGGGGTTTTATAACCTGGATCCTACAATTGCTAGTTACTCAAGTAGGGCAAAATCCACCTTTTCTAGTGAAATACATGTGTGAAAACTAAAAAAAAAAAAAAAGTATGGAATCCATGGAACTATTCTCTTCTAAAGGAGAATAAAACCTTTTTAAAAATCTTTAAGAATCAGCATAGCTATATATAAATGTGAGAAATAAGTACTGTTAAACAGTCTTTAAATAAACAAATTTAAGTGACCTCAGTCACCATCAGATTTGCTAAGTTTTTAGCCATGTTACTTGTCTAGGGCACCTCTATAGAAGTTTTTTGAGTGAACCTGACACTGAGAGGTGCTTTGTAATAGGGAACCAGATGATTTTCCCACTTCCGAGAACAGAATTCATTCTATAATTTAAATTAAAAAGGTTGGAGTTGATATACTTTAATTCCAAGCAAAATGTGGATGGCTTTATGATGGCTGTAGACCTCTTCTCCATAAGGCTCCTATGTAAGCTTCAGGTATCTGCTAGCTCTTCTTGAAGTACAGGAAAATTACTAGAATACATTCAGACGTCCCCTCATTTATACACCTTGAGACATCCATTAGTATAGATGTCCTCTCTTATTTATGAGAAATCATTATGTGAAGTGCCCCACATAACCTGACATTCACAAGGCTATCAGCAGCAGCACTCAATAATGGCAGCTGTCACGCACCAAACGCTATACTAAGTACTGGATATAATGATCTAATTTACTGCTCACGAGCAATCTATGAGGTAAGTTTTATTATGCTTATTTTACAAATGAGGAAGCTGAGTTTCCATGGGTGAAATAAGTTGCTTCAGGGAAGAAAGCCAATCAGTGAAGTGATACAGATTCAATCTGACCTGTTTGACTCCATAAGCACGAGCAATTCTTTACTGAGAAACTACCAGGTACAGTGGATGAAAAACAGACATGAGTAAATCAAGATATATACTGTCAAGGAACTTAAAACTTAGTGGGGCCAGATGCAAGAACCAGTAACTGTGATCCACTACAACAGACTTCAGGCCGGGGTGGTGGGGGAGGATGCAGAAGGTGGCATTTGAAGTGAAGTTTAGGAAGAAAAAAAACTCCCTTTTCTTACTGAAATCCTTTCAAGCTCATCAGGATTTGCTAAGTAGAACTAGGGAATTTAAGATAAAGGAAAAAACGTAGAGGAAAACGCAAAAAATGAAGCTCTTGGGTTTGTGAAATTACAAACTATCCAGTTAGGCTGAGATGGAAGCAGGAAGAAGTATAAGGGTTGGGCCAGCCTACAAACCATATATGCTTTGGAATTTTAACTCTTCCATATTGCTGCCAAATTCCATCACCACCTACCCTTGCATTTCCTCCTTCCATTTCCACAGGCACTTTCCTTTCTTCTCACTTGGCCTAATGCAAAGGCTAGTCTTCTATCCCATCTCCCTTGAGTTCTCCTTCAAATAAAGCTCAGATACTATCACTAGTCTTCAGCTGCAACCTTGGCTTCACATAGCACATTCATGGACCTACCTTGCCTCCTGCTCTATCTCCCGACTTACTTTTGATACCTGTTAATTAAGGCCTCTTCCCAAATAGCTGTAACCGCTTTGATAACATTCCATTAACCCATCTCCTTCACCCAACCCTGTTTCTCAGCACTGCCCTTCACCTCAACAAATGAGCAACGCAATGTATGGCAAAACCAAGTCAGAAATTTCACCATCATCCAAAGCTCCTAATTTTCCTGTGCTCAGGACTTAAACATAATTTTTAAAAAGGTTCTATAGCCACTAATTCTCAACTGGGCAGATATTAGAATTGAATACCATCATCTCTCATTTGCTTTATAGCAAGGGTCTGACTGATCTTTTGGCTTCCAATCATATCCTCCTCTAAACTCATCACCCATATTTTCTAAAGTGACCAAATTCAATTTCATCATTCCCTGCTTAAAACAAGGATCCCACTGGCCCTGGAAAACATGCCTACTCTTTTTAACACAGTTTACCAATATCTGGTCCTTGTTCACATCTGTAAGTCTTGCCTTTCACTATTCTATCACTTGTCCCCACACTTTAGTTAAAATGCACTACTGGCAAGTTCTTAAACTCATATACGTTCTTTCTTGTGTCTGCACAGCCTGGGCTCTGCACATGATATGCCTCTCCCCCTGCTTTCTAGTGCCCACCTAATTCCCCCTCATCGTTTGGTCTCAGCTTACATGTCACTTAGATGTCTTCCAGTTTAAGCCAGAAACTCTTCCTCTGTTGCCCTGCAGTAGCCTGATATGCTCACCCTCACCATTCTGTATTGCAAGTGCTTTTCATTTGTCTTTCTCACCATCCCAAGACGTTGTGAAGAATCTCATCATCAAATCCCTGCAATCTCATGTGTGGAAAAAATGAACTATTTTCCATAAGCCAGTCCTACTGTATTTACTCATATACTACTTACTCACTTTTCACAACTCTTCCCCCAATCCTGAAGAAAATACTAAAGAAAATAATCTTTATTCACCTAATTTTCTCCACTCTCCTTTTACTTTCTCTGCTCTTAGAGAGGAACCTTAGCTTTGGTCCCTTTGAGAACTTGACAAACACTTGTCAGTATGGGAGTAAAATAAGTGAGTTAACATAGTACACAAATGAGAGTATAACGAGTGATGAACCCCTGTATGCTTCTTCACAAGACTACTATATGAACTCCATTAACATCAAGTAATAGTGCCTGGAAGCTAATGGTTCACTGGAGTAGGAACAAAACAGGAGAAAACATGCCAGTATTGATCTTTCTATCTCACTAAAGTTCTTTACTTGCTTCACTTTTCATTCTTCTCCATTATTTAAATAGTGAATTCTCCCAGTATAAACAACAAGCTCTTGAGCTGTAATGCACTATGAGCATTTAGAGTTTCCATATACCTCTAACAATGAATTATTTTAAGTGAGACACAAGTAGTTGCCCAATTGACTCATCCAATAAAAAAAATTGTCCTCAAACTAATGCACAAACATGACCATTGCTTTTCAATCACCTGGCAAAGAGGTTAATACCTCTGCCTACCACATACTCCTGATCACTAAAGGCAAACACTGCACATGTCTAATAAGGCACAGTCTCTTTAAATTGAGCAGGCAAAGCAGAATAATTTTCAGATAAGCACAATTACGACCCCTCCCCATTGAAAGGAAGAAAGAGCAAATAATGCAAAATAATGCTGAAATATCTGACTGGTATTCACATTCCAGCTTGTACACAATTTCTAATTTACTTGCCTAGACAGTTAACCATCAGTCTGGATATAAAGAATTTAAGCCCATCCAAGAAACAGGAAGCATCAGCTCTGTCACAAGTGTGTTTATTTTGGTGGCTCACATCTGCATCCATTTTCCCTCAGTGTATCCTTTCAGAGCCAAGATGGAAGGGAACAAAGTTACTGGGCCTAAATCTATCACAGTGATTATAATAAGCTGAACCACCCACAGCATCTTCAGAAGGAAGTTATTAGTTTTGTAATGAAGAACTCCAACCTACATGGAGGCAAAATCTAGAAGTAAAGGAATAGTCTATTCAACATGACTGACTTCATTCAGTATATCCAACGATGTCCAGAAATGAGTTAGTCACACTCAGTTGAGAAGCAGCACATCTAAGTGTATGTGTTCTGACTGATGTTCAAGGGCATCTGGTATTCTTCTGGGAGCCAAATATCGGCAAGGGGCCTTCTTGGCGCCATCTTGTGTTGATGGTGAAATTACTTTAAACAACCAGAATGGTGAATAAACAATGAACATCGTGGAGGACAAAACTACCTTTAAAAAACCGATGAATCCAAGGTACAGATTTTACAACATCAGCCATAACGGCCGCACTGCATGAATCCAAATCCTCTGAAGGAAAAATCTCCTAGATCAAATTCTTGCGGTCCAGAAAAGGGTTGACAAACTACGGCCTGAGGGCCAAACCTTGCTGGCTACCTCTTTACATCAATAAAGTTTTATTGGGACACAGTCAAGACCACTCATTTACATATTATCTATGGCTGCTTTTGTGCTACAACAGAAGACTTGAATAGTTGCGAGAGATCACATGGCCTGCAAGCCATATTATCTGGCTCTTTATAGAAAGAGTTTGCTGATCTCTGGTCTAAAATGATGAATCATTCACCAATTCTGGCTCTACAAAACCAGGCTCTGGATCAAAATAATTTTGTCTTGATTCTATAATTCTTCACTGAAGACCCAGTATTTAAGGCTTTGGGTTGGCCCAAAGACAGCACAACCCTCCACTTGGAAACACTATAGGAACGGGTCCAGGTGGCAACCCTGCAGATCTGAACAGATGCCTATTTTTCTTCTGCCCATGAGACAGATGGTCCTCAGAGAGGGGAGCAGAATTAGTCCATGAGAGAGAATTCTCTGTGCAGCACTAATTTGGGAAATGTATCCCTGCTCCATCTGGCCAAAAAGGATTCCTTAGGAGTACCTTTGCTATTTGAATTCGCTTAACATTTAGGAGGGGAATCCTAGGTACCAAGGGTAGAACTTCAGATATTTGCTCGCTGTCAAATGTCAGTTAGGCATTCCAACTCTGTCTGTGACACAAGAACTCTAAAACAATTATAAGGATTGAAGATGATTGTAAGGATGAAGACAAGAGCAGCTAACTACTCATTTAGAGACCCCAGTTCAAAGAATTTGTTCACTCCTCTGACAGCAAATAACCTCTCAGGTGAGAAAAATAACACCCAGATATTCGTACCATATGCAGAAAGCAAGAGGAACAATATTTACTTTCTGACCTGCCAATAGTGGCTATCCATTGGATACAGCAATGCTTCTCATTAATTACTCTCACTTATCTTTGATATTCTGATCTTGTTGTTCTGAAGAGTTTTCCATCCTGAATAACAAGCCATACATTTGCAAAGTTAATTAACTCAGATTTGATGTTTTTCCCCAATTCATTCCTAATTCAGAGTGTATGGTGTACACTGGGTCTCTTCAGTCTATAAATAATAAGACGAAATTAAGAACAGACAAAAAAAGAAAAGTTAGGCAACTAGAAACAGGGGCACTGAGGAAAGCAACTGCAGACAAATTCCTTTCATTCTGTCGCAGTCAACAGGCTGTGAGGACTGATGAACTTGGGTTTAAGTCCCAGTTCTACCATTTACTATCTGGATAATCTCAGTGCCCTTATCTAGTAAACAAAAATAGTTAAATTACCTGTGGCATTATCATAAAAAGTGAATGAAAATATACGTCATTTAACAGTGCTCGAGTCACAGCAAGTCTTTCATACATACTTAACGATTACTGAGCAAGGTTTCTACTAAGAAAACAGCTACTGTCAGAAACAGAAAAAGGTGAACTGGGTGGAAGTCACAGAATTTCTTGAATTTCTTCTAAGTCATATCCTTACAGACAAGGAAAACTCTTAGTAGAAAAGATGTCACTAAATTCTATATCCACTATTCCTATCATTAGGAACACTAGGACAATTCCCACTTTTAAAGGTGCTTTTGGTTCCAAAACCATCTGTGGGTTCACTTGCAAGAATAGCAGGGCCATCCACCACTGCCTCATCCAAGCTGCAACATCAAAGGGATGTTAAATAACTGGAGGTCTCTGCAGATGTTGCTATGCCACATAACTTAATCAAGAAATAAGTATGTGCCCAGCATTATTTAGGTACTGAGTGGGTTGTGAAAAAAGGAGTTGCTTCTATAAAGAAGGTAGAAGCATCTGTAATGTCAGGAAAATAACATCACTTGCCTTAAATTTAGTCTTACACGATTTTCTTAAGAATGTACTATTTGTTTACAAAATCTAACTCAGTTTTTTTCTAAAATTGTAATGCCTTTCACATGAGATCCCTAGACACATGTGCAAAACTTAGGAACAGACACAATGATCTAAAAATAAACCAACGAGCGAGCATCGATTTTCAAGAAAACTAGGCTGGGGACAAAAAATGACAAAGGGCCTTATGAATGAAAATCAATACCTGAGTTGTCTATCTGGAAGCAAACTGGTAGCCAGGACAGACCACAGAGCACAGCTGCAGCGACTCTGAGCTGCTGTCAATCTCACAGAGCTCACCTCTGGGGCAACTCCTGCAAGCAAAGCAAGCTCATCCCACTCTCACCAGAGCTTCTCTTTTTCCAGGCTCCATGAGGCTAGGTTACATCTGAGCTCAGTCTCACCCATGTTGTGAGCTCATTACAAAGAATCCAGAAGTGTGGGAATGAACTGGGAATACTGTAGGTTGCTTTGACAAACCTCTGCACCATCTGCTGAAATATTAAGATGCTTGTTTTAAAAGTTGGCTGCCAGAGAAGGAGGTCACAGCACTGAGTGGGAAAGTCCTCTTTAATAATTATTTTACTTCTCCTTCCTGTATACAAGAAGCAAGTCACTGAGCCAAAGGTGGACAGTCCAGAAATAAAAGACGATCGCTTCTGACCTTCTTCTTCTGGTCCAGGCACCAGCAGGAGAGAACGAGCCTAGAGCCTTAGTCACCAAAGGAAAAGAGGTATGGTCAAGAGACGGCAGAATATCTGTGTATTTCAGTTACTTGGAAAAATACATAGGAATGCCATTTAAACTCTTTTCTTTTTTTATAATTGGCAGAGAGAAATTTAAAGTGAAATTAAAGAAATTTAATGTACTTAAGGAGGATACCTCTCTCAGTAATCTGCGACTCATGGGATTTGGGATTCTCTTTGTAGGCTGGATGATTCTTTCTCAAAGAAGAGCAGTCCAATCCAGCCTCAGGTTTGTGGACAAAGATTAGGCCGACAGTCAGAGTTTCAGGGCCTTAGGGAAAGCGAAGGAAAACCTTTTATGATTTAATGTCATTGTTAAAAGGCCCCAACACAATCATACAGGTGGTCAAGAACTGGATGATAGCTCTAGGACTCTGAATGGTAATAAGATAGACAGGGATCTTCTAAGAGTCCAGGCAGAAGTTCAGGAGTCCTCATTCCTGTGCTACAATTGCTGGGACTCAGTTACTCTGCCTATCTGCTTTTCTGCTCTTTACCAACTGCCTCTACTCTACAACTAGCCTTTTTGGATTAGTCACTCCCTTGCTATAGATTTGACTGTTCTGGAGTCAAGTACCAAAGGTCCAACTAGTGGAGGCCAGGTACAAAAGTCTGGGCCATAAGGGCTGCAGAGGGCCCTGACCTCAGCCTGAGTTATAGGACAGGGAGACAACTGTGAAAGGGGCCATGAGCACAGCAGACCCCATATTGCTCACACAGTACAGAAAGCAACTCTGCATCTGTATTTGGATCCTGCCTCACATTTTTAGTATTTACAGAGATTATTTATACCCAAAAGGGCACAGAGGATTATTGTTCAGTATCAACAGTCTACGCTTAGTGACACCACAGATAAAAAAGTGTGTACACTAGGAGCTTTTCTACCAAGCACAGAAAGCACCAACAAAGACAGTTTGGTAACTTATGAAGATTTTCCTCTTCTTTTCACTTTGTTTCAATGCTCTGTTTATCAGAATTAAAAGGTTCATGCATTCTGATTTCTACTTACCAGGAGGCTGGTCATTTTTCATCATTACGTACAGAGGTGGCTCTGAGTTTAGCTCAACCATCTGTCGTCCCTCACAAACCTGAGGGACTCACAGCAGGACCAGGAGAGTCAGCCAACCCTCTCATGCAGGTTCTCAGGCCAGGGTTGACAAGTGACTCCCCGAGCCTGGGTTAATGAGACAGGAAGAACAGACCCACACACAAACTAGGTAAAGCCAGACATGTGGATCTAATAGGTCACAAAGAAAGCAAATTAACCCTCTAAGGAAAAAAAATCTACCCATGAAATATTTACTATTAAAAACATAAGAGGATGCCAGACACCACCTTCAAGCTCCAGATGCTTTTCCAGCCAAGAAACTAAAAATGTTCTCATGTAAGAGCCCCTTTTTATGTACAAAAAAAAAGCTAATGATGTCAACATTAAACTGTAACATAAGACAAAAAGATCAACAAACTTTAATAGAAAGCATGACCATTCTACTGGAAAAAAATACTTAACTCTAAAAAGGGCAGGGCATTAAAAACATTTTCCTAAGAAAATTAAGCTCTGAAGACAATGGCATTAAAAATTATGAGATCAGACCCTGAGTTAATGTTTCATCCGGATGGCCCTCAGCAGTACTACTGCTAGCCTACTGCTAGAGGGGAAGGGGAGTGGTGGGAAGTGGAAGTAAAGGAGTATTTTACAAGGCTTTTTATGAAATGTCACAATCCTGAGATACTCTGCTTAACATTGTCTCCAACCTCTTTTAAATACACTTTTAATAAACTGGTTAGGCAGGCTGGATGGAGAAAGCATATTAAATTTGGAGTCAACATAAGTATCTGATCAGAGGCTCTGCCATTTAATAGGCCTTTTCAATTTTAATGGCCACATTGATGCAAATCTGTTTTACCTAGCTCTCAATAAAATAAGGTGCATGTTGAGAATGGGTTCCAGAGTCCATCTTCAAACCCCAATTTAAATCTCAGCTCTGCAAATAAATCTTGGGAATTGATTTAAGGTCACTTCCTCGGCTCTAAGAGTGGCATGTACTTTATACAGACTTGTGCAAGGTCAACCTGTGGATACCCCATGAAACACTTGTTTTATTCTAATCCTATGGCCTCTTCCACATAAAGCTTCTGAAATTATCTGACAGCTTTAAGATATAATATCTGGTCATACAGTAAGTATCTATGCCATGCCCAAAATGAACACCAAAGCCAACTTTTCCCTAGGATATGTTTTCTAGAAAATGTCCTTCCAACGTTTTCAACCCAAATTGGTTCAAAAGCAAAGAGCTGAAAGAAATTTACAGGAGTGTAGCTTTTAAAATCCTGACATCAGTCACATAGTAACTTTCTCCCTTAACAGTTACTTTATGTATCAATGAATAAGTAACTTACATTATTAAAGGAGTTAGTTGAAAACTAAGGGCAAATGAGTAAAGCTCACTTAGCCTTTCATTTGCAAACTTGAAGCAATCTATTTCTTTTCGGATTCTCTCCCTTCCCCTCGCCCCCCCACCCCCACTCGCCAGGGAAACTAAAGAAAAATAAACAAATGGGACTACATCAAACTAAAAAGATTTGCACAGCAAAGGAAACCATCAACAAAAAGATATTCAGTAATGGTACATCTGATAAGAGTTTAATATCCAAAATATATAAAGAACTCATACTACTCAACAACAACAAAAAAACAAATGATCCAATTAAAAAATGGGCAGAAGACCTGAACAGAGATTTCTCCAAAGAGGAAATACTGATGACTAATAGACATATGAAAAGATGCTAAAGGTCACTAAACATCAGAGAAATGTAAATTAGAACCACAAGGAGATATCACTTCACACTAGTCAGAATGGCTATCATCAATAAATCAAAAACCAAGTGTTGGAGAGGATGCAGAGAAAAAGGAACTCAACATTGTTGGTGGGATTGCAAATTGGTACAGCTGCTATGGAAAACATCATGGCAGCTTCTCAAAAAATTAAAAATGAATATATCTTTTGATCCAGCAACTGCACTTCTGGGCATTTATCCGAAGAAAACCAAAACAATAATTTGTAAAGATCTGTGTAACCCTATGTTCATGGCAGCACAATTTACAATAGCCAAGATATGGAAGCAACCTAAATATCCATCAACAAATGACTGGATAAAGAAGTCATGGTTCATATATACAATGGAATATTACTCAGCCATTAAAAAAAAATTAAATCCTACTATTTGCGATGACATGAATGGACGTAGAGGTTATGCTGAGTGAAATAAGTCAAAGATAAATGCCATATGATTTAATTTATATGAGGACTCTAAGGAACAAAAAGAACAAACTAATCAAAAGCAGACTCACAAATATAGTGGACAATTTTGGGATGGGTAGAGAGGAGGGGGGTTGGGGACTGGGGGAATGGGGTGAAGGGTTAAAGAAGTAAAAATTAATAGTTGATAGTTGGTCACAGGAATGGGGAGCATGGCATAGGGAATGCAGTTAGCATTAATATGATGGCTAAGTGGAGGGCCAGGGGAGGGAGGGAGCAATTGGGGGGATCGTTTTATAAACTATATAAAAGTCTGATGTGCTGAATACTTGAAACTAATAAAATAAAATATATATTTTAAAAAGCAGAATCTGCTGAGTATCACACCCACAAGTAGTGAAGCAACTAAAAAAAAAAAGAAATTCATTAAGACATATAGAATACTTAAATGTTATGGAGGGGAAAATCCTCTAGAAAAAAATTACTTTGGGGGATATGTGAATTTTCCAGTGCCATTGCTATTTTTAAATTTTACAACATAAGCAAGAATACACTTAACTCAAAGAGTTTTCATTTTGACAAGAACACAAACATATCTACTAAAACCCATCCAATAACCACCTCCTCCCTGAAGATTTATCAGTCTTACAAGGGAGGGCTTTAGTACTTCCTGACCATACTGATGATACTGAATGGTTTGCAAGCCTCACAGGTACCTATCCTCTCAATGATAAAAGTAATACTGTCTTGAGGCAAAGTAGTAGTTGGCCAACTCTTGCTTGCACAAAAACTGCCCCAAATCAATTTAAAAAGAGTACACCGGATGGCCAAGTCAGCTGCTGAGTTCTGGTCTGTGTTTCCTGTACTTGGCAACGGGATGGATGAGAAGTTATGAGTTCCTAGAAGGAAGTGGAATCTTAGAAAAACTGAGATGTGCTTTTTTTTCCTTTTTGATGGATAAAGAGAGCAATGCTTCTGGGTCCACCCATTAAATGGTTTACTAGAAATTGCTCAGACATTCTTCACCTGTTCTATTTGTGTGTGTGTGTGTGTGTGTGTGTGTGTGTGTGTGTGTGTGTGTGCACACGTGCGTGCACATAAATAAAACAATCTTCCCTTCTCCTAGTGACTATGGAATAGTTTTCCATCAACCTTAGTCCTTTTGCAGGATAACTTTTCAGTAAATAAATAAATGTGGAATTGTCATGGGCTCTACCATCAGCCCTTGGTAAAAGGACTGGTTGCATGGGGTCTTAACCTCATTGAATTCAACTACTCAAATGCTACTTGGACTATCTCAGTACCGGGGGCCATCCAACTGATGCTACAGGGGAGCCTGGGACAGGGCAACTTTCAGTGCATGTACTCCAGACCAAATGAGTCAATCTCTGGGCCCAGGATTTTGTGTTCTAACAAGATCTCCAGGTCACTCTTCAGTATGTTCTAGTTTAAGAAACATGCCTTAGAGTACATCTTCTCCATCTTAGTATGCATATGGATAAACCTGGGAATTCTGCTAAAATGCAGATTATGGTTCAGTAAATTGGAGGTTGGAGATAGTCTGCATTTCTAACAAGTTCCCAGGTGATATCAATGTTGCTGATCCATGGGTCATACTTAAAATAGCAAGACTTTATAGAATAGAGTCCAACATGCTTATTCTGTATACTGCAATAGTTTATTAGCAATCTAATTTAGAAACCAAGATTATTTAATGCTGAAGGGGAGATGCTATGATGGTGTGCAACTGGACCACTGCCTAAAATACTGTGCATTTTAGAAAAGCCCATGCCTTCCATTTTTATGAACTTCAATTTAGAATGTGAGTGCTACTGCCAAATGTATTATTGGGTATCATTCCACAGGACACTGCACAGTTTCTAAATCAACAGCCTGGTACCTGAGGTCTGCAGTTCTAATCACAGAGTAAGTGCTCAATATTAGTCAAGTCAATTGCTACTCTGTTACCCTAGTTCCTCATCCTCCAAATGAAGGCATTTTATAGCAATTAATCCACAGGTTTATGTAGCCTTTATAGGTACAATAATGTGCATGACCAATAGGAAACAGGGGAAAAAAAATAGCTGCAACTGTCACTGAGATAAGAATTTTCTAAATACAGACAGCAGTAAGATAACTGAGTATCTTAACACGGAAAGAACAAATGCTCTTGTCTCTGATGGCAGAAAAATAAAGATATTTATCTGAACTAGGTTCCAGTAAAGCTTGCAAGCTTTCTGATCTCTTGCATGTGAATGTACCACAAGACACAAAGGAAATAATCTGAGTTCCAGTCCCAAAATATACTTATCAAATACAGTAGACCCCTATTTATAAAAGATATCTAATGGACACCTGAAACTGCAGCTAGTACCTAAACTTATGTATACTTGTAGTTTTCTATACATACATACCTATGATTAAGTTTAACTTATAAATCAGGCACAGTAAGAGATTAACAATAACAAAATAAGAGAATTATAATAACATACTGTAATAAAAGCTATGTGAGTATGGTCTCTCTTTCAAAATATCTCATTGTGCCATACTCACCTTTTAATCTACAGGAAGCATTTTAAGGCATATCCAAATTGCCAGTATCACTACTCTTTGCTTTGGGTCCATTAAGTAAAATAAGGGTTAAACACAAGCACTTCAAAACCAGGACAGCTGATCTGATAACCAAGATACTACTAAGTGATTAATGGGCAGGGGGCGTCTATGGTGTGGAAACACTGAACAAAGAGATGATTCACATCCTGGGTGGGACGGTGTGAGATTTCATCACGCTACATAGAACAGTGGCAATTTAAAACTTATAAATTGGTTATTCCTGGAATTTTCCATTTAATATTTTTTGAACTGCAACTGACCATTGGAAACTGAAACCAAAGAAAATGAAAATGAGAAGGGGGGAAAAATGAAAATGAGAAGGGGGGATGACTGTGCATCGTTTTTTCATTTATCTACCTGGAGATGGAGAACTCTCCTTTACATTTTATTTAGCAGTGATGAAAAGAAAATGAAACATTTTTATTCCATCATGGGTTAGATTGTCTCCCAAAGCCTCGAGTTTTACTATCTGCAAAATAGGAGTGTTATGTACCTTTCAGAATTGTCACGAGTATCTGTAATAACCCATGTAAAATGCCCAGCCTCGTGATGTGGTTCACATTCAACAGAAGAAAGCTGTTATGACAAGATAGTTTTATATGATGACTCTGATAGTGTAGAGAGCTATCTGCCCAAATATACCCTAGACCTCCATACTTTGTTTTAGGGGGTTTGTGCTCCTCGTTCATCCCCCACCCCCACAATTTACATGTTGAAATTTAATCTCTAAAGTGATGGTAACTGGAGGTGGAGCCTCAGAGAGGTAATCAGATCATGAGGGTGGATACTCACAAATGGGATTAGTGTCTTTATGCAAAGAGGCCAGAGAACTGGCTTGCCATTGTTTCATACCTGAGCTCACAATGAGAAATTGGCAGCCTGCTACCTGGAGGGGGACTCTCACCAGAAGCCCACCATGCTGGCCCTCTGACCTCAGATTTCCATAACTATGAGATAAATTTCTGTTGTTTACAAGCCCACCAGTCTATGGTATTCTGTTACAGCAGCCTGAACTAAGACACTATAATGTAACATCCTGATATTCTTGTATGACTGTATTAGGATGTAGATTTGGTTAAGAAATCACATTAGTCAAGCTACAAACTCTAGCAGAGAATATTCTATTACACAGAGTAAATTCAAAGAGGCCACGTAAGTTTTCTGGCTATTAACACCATAACAGATCCATAAAAACAGGAAAAGCTGTGAAATCTTATATTAAAAAATGTACATTAAATACTGGGTCACCTGGACCCCTGAGATATTGAACCAAAGACATTTCAACTTCTCTTTACATTTCTGCCTCATATACTATTCAGACATACAACCAGCTTATGCACTGTCCCAGCAAAAAAAAGTCAACTGTTCATATCCCTAATATTTACACTTAGAAGACCTTCTTATCCAAAAGAAATAAAAACAGAATATGCAGCAAAAGTCCTGCTGTGTCGCTTTGCACTTTTTCCTGGAGCACAGTAATTCCTTTTCCATCCTTTTTCCAGTGTCATCATTTTACAATTTAGGTATTATTTTCAACCCTGATTCCACCTCAAAACAAGCAAGCAAACCTGAAATGCTTAAGTAACACAGATAAACTATGAGCATTAATTAATGGATAGAGGAAATAAATTTAAGAATAAACTAGGTCCCACACCAACCCTAATTCTGAGTAAGCAGCTGCTCCTCAAACTTCATTCTTTCCTTGTGTTTTACAACTATTTTGAGCAGTTATGATGAATAAGGCACTATGGTAGACATAGATGGAAAGAAGCACCAAGCTGCATCACAGAAAGATCCTACCCTAAAAAATTTCCCAGTCTAGATGTAAGTTAAAACACAAAATGACATATCTATATATTACAGGCTTCACAAAAACAAAAAATGCCAGCTGTACTCTTTTCCTTAGGAGATGTTATTTGCAACAGTAAATCAAACAACCTTATTTTAAGGTAAAAGCAAATATTTCCACCAACATGGCTGCCCATTGCTAATCAATACAGTATATTTTGTCATTGAGACTGCAGGTTCCAAAGTCAGGCAGTGAACTAAGCCCCAACTCTACAATTTAATATCTATGGTCCTTGGACAAGTTTCTTAACCTCTTTAAGTCTCATTTTATTCCTCTGTAAAACAGGGATTAGAATTCCTGTCTCATGGTGTTAAGATTGATATACTGCACACAAACTGTTTAACACGTTACTGACCAAAATATGCAGCCAAATGTTAAGTTTTCTGGGTGAAAACTGAGGTAGGAATAGACAATATACTTCCCAGAACCTAAAGAGAAAAGAAAAGAAAGCAGGCAGAGTAGGAACATCTCATATTCCTATACTCTCTCAGCTCATTCTATCCACTAGACCACTATGTCTTTATCTTGGCTAAAAAACCTCCCTCTATTATGGAGCCTGTCTGGGAATCAACCTAGAACCAATGAACCAGAATTTGGGGCTGAGCTTCAAGCATCTTATATTAATAAGCTTCAAAAATGAGTAATATCATGCACACATAAGTTTGTGAACCATTGTAGAAGACAAAACATTTTATAAGTGTTGCAATATCTGCTTTAGAAATTATTCAGCTCAGATCTGATCCTTTATTTTAAAGCTTAGATAGCTACCTAGTCTTCAAAATCTCAGGATCACTGTCTAAAATCCATTCAGAAGTCTCCTTAATGGGGTTTCCACTGACTGACTAGCATTCCTCACCCTGGGCTTCCATTTCTTGTGATGGAAGGGAGAGCATCACACTGAAGTGCCTTCACTCCTCTGTTCAGATATTCTGCCCAACCCATCTATCAATCTATGTCTCCACACCTTTCTCATCTCATTTACCTGAAACTCTGTGGAGTCCCTAACTAATTTATCTAACACTATTCTACCAAATTGCTTTCATATATATTTATAATCAAGTCTGAGTATTAAAAAACTATCTAATAGACTTACTTCAATTATAATGTTTATGGTAGCCTAGTATACATTGGTTAGGTTTCCAAAAGTTTTAAAAACAAGAAATCTTCTCAAGGAGTTTGAAAGAACATGAAAGCCATCAACAATTCATTATTATTACAATTACTTCATCTTCAGAGGGGAAGAAAAACAAAGTCTTACATTTACTGAAGTTTTTTTTTTGTGTTCAATTCAAATTATAATACTTTAATAGACTCATAGTATCACTTAAAAGTCATCCAAAGAAAAACATTTACAGAAAATTGTTATTAATGTTACCAAATTAATTTTTAATTCACCAGTGTTCATACCTCTCCAAATATATAAAAACTTTTATTGGAAAGCATTGTAATTAAAGAAGAACTACCCCACCTGACTAAGTAATCGAACTATGCTGATCAGACAGATTGCCATCTGATCAATTGCCATTTGAAAGGCTGCTCTAAAGATATCTTCCTATAAGTGTCTCAATCTCATGAAAATATAATGACTTCTAATTAATTTATGCTGGCTAACAGGAAATAAATTTTCATTATAATTTTAGATTCCCACTTGCAATACGATTACCAAAGCCTTCCAAGATTCACAAATTATTTCTCGGAATATAGATGAAGTTAACATATCCTCATTTTACTCTACAGAGAAGCCACTCTAAATCAGTCTTGCGCATTACAGCAATCTCTAGCAGCCTTTAAAAAAATCTGAGTCCATCAGCCTACTTAAGCTCAATACACTAGCAGTAAAGTACACAAAATCTGTATTTTCTTATTTACCAAAATAAATGGCTACAGTACAATAAAGTAAGCAGGCGGCTGGCTACCTGCCAACTCTGAGACTATCTACTCTTCTGTAAAATGGGGACAAGACATGATTCCCTGTCACAGGTTATAGTGAGGTCCAAGTAAGGTCCCAATAAAAGCATATTTTGATTTCTAAGGCAGTATGCTTATTAAATTTGTACAACACATGTGTATTTTTCAATCAAAACTATGTATCCAAAAGCAAAAGTGCAGACTCTATTAAAAAAATAAAACAATCCCTTCATTTGAGCTGTTTCTTAAGTTTCAGGCACTAAATTGAATCCAAGATTCTCTAAGAAGCCACTCTTTCCTAAAGATATAAGTCAACAGGCATCAGACTACATCTGTGAATCTCCATCTTACACTTGCTTATGCAGATTATCCCACAGAAGCCCCATCAAGTCAAGAGCAACCAACCAGGAGTACACAAAAAAAGGACAATTTCCTGAGAAAAAGAGGATAGTGTTTCAGGATGATCCATATCCAGGTTTGCACAACAAGTATTCGGAAGGAAAGGAATGGTACATGTTCTTTCTGCACACAGCAGCCATAGCTGTCCTGGCTTCCACAAAGTAAGGTGTTTAAATGACAGTGATCAGCACAGCATGCTGATGATCCCACTGTACATTTGATTTGGCTCAGGGTCTCCCAATTGAATTTGCTAACACAGTAGACTCCAGAAGAATCCCCCATTAAAAACAATCCAAATACAGACTCTAAATGTGCATAAGGCCTTTTGTGATCTCCACTGGAGCTTATAGTATCTAACAGCTTCAACTGTGACTGTTCTAGCTAATTGCTCTCAGCAACAAAAATAAACAATCGCTCCAGGAAGAAGACTATACCCGCCAAATATTAATGAATTTTTGAACAGTCAGATATCTCAAATCTTGGTTTAAAAGCCTTGCTACTGGTAAAGAAGTCTCAAAGTACAAACACAGGGTTGACAAGGCCAGAAAGTTAAATCTTTATTTTATACTTAATCCTTTCTGCCCCATCCTGCTATCCCCTACCCACCCCACCCCCACAAAAAAAAAAAAAAAAAAAAAAAGGAAAAAGGACAGTGCCTTGTGTCTGGAAGAATTTAAGCAATCTGAGATATTTTAACTCATGTATAACTTTTTAACATATGGGGGAAAAGAGTCACACTGATTGGAGCTATTTTTAAAGTGCAGCTCTACCGTAAAAATAGACATTTACTCATAAGGATGCTTGAATAGAGAACAAGCCCAATCTACGTCTTATTGTTAAGAAAGGGGTGAAAAAAGACTGTCGTGCTTTCTGGAGAGCCATTTATGGTCCGCCTGTGATGTCATGGCAGAATCCAGGTGCACTAACGAGTGTCTTTCAGCCTCCTCAATCCTTTAAAAAGTGCTCTTCTACCATCAGCTACTTCTCTGCACACATGCAATAAGGAGCCAGTGTTTACCCAGGCCCTTGCAAGACAGAAGATCACTGCAATCAGAGACCCAGGAAGAGATGAAAAATTACTCACCCACAATTGGGTTCGTCATCGCCTTTGCTTAGTCCCTACTCCGAAAGAGAGCATTTCCTTTTGCTAAGGAAAGAGAGAGAAGCAGTTGCTTTGTCAGGACTCTGGGACATCTATATGTTCTCTCTCCACAAGAAGAATATGTTGCTTCATACTTCTCTCCCCATCCAGGCTCCTGTTCCTTAGTTGAAGCTTGCAACCAAATTACCCCCCTTAAACAGTGTCAAGTCAACATTGATGCACCCTCCCAAACTAAGCTTTGGAGACATCACCCCCAGGTTCTGGACTTCAATTTGTCTTCAGCCTTTATAAAAGCCTGGAGAAATGGAGTTGTAATGAGAAACCATGTAAATTCCTGATTTTCAGACTTCCCAGACAAAATGTCAGCATTAATTAATACAAAAACAAAACAAAACAAGGCCAAACAACAGTTTTCATGCACCAGGTCTTAAATCAAACTCGGAAATGCATGATTTTATGTCTGTTAAAAAATTTTGTCCATATACTCATGGAACAAAATCAAAGAGGAGAAACATCCTTATGAAGGAAAAGAACACAAACTTAAATGTTTAATCTTTATAAAACTACATAAATAATTACAACTTAATACAAAAAGTAGAAGAGAAAAGGGCTATCTTTTATAGAATTAATTTTTGACTTGCATTTTTTGTACTTTATAAATCCTCTACAGTGGCTATATTATTATTGATTGAAATTATCCAAAGGACCTAAATTATATTTAATGCAACAAATAAAATACTCCATGTACTTAATTCAATTCAATTTCTAGATGACTTACATACCCCACAGAATTCAAGAAATTGGATCCCATGAAAAAACACAATTTATGAAAGTTAACTCATTGTAGATTTTAGTTCATTAATGACAGCAAAGGGCTTCCAAGAAGTAGAAGAACTGGGTTCACATGCCAGGTCTCAACATTAGCAAGAGAAATCTTGAGAACCTTAATCTCTGGATGTGACTAACATCTGCAAACTAAGGTGCAGAACAAGAAGATACCTGGGGGTGTCTTCCTGCTCAAAACCAGAGTAAAAATAGACAGAAATTAAATTTTCATCCCTGAAAGATAGCACAGCAACTGGTAGAAAGCAGGTGCCCAATGTACATTCTGTGAAAGAATTACCAGAAGGGAAGTTTTTAAAAAGTATTTAAAACAGAGCTTCCCAACCTGTGAGCCATGGTGTGTTATCATATCACAGAAGGGTTAATGGGTGTGTCGAGATATTGATCTCCTCAGGACCATAGCCCATGATGTAAAACAAAGTCTGAGAAGCACAACTTTTTAAGGATACTACCAATACACCAAAAAATAAACCGTATTTACTTAGAGCAAGTTTCAGATAAACATTTATATAAAGTTCTCACCACACTTCATTCAGGAAAGATAGAATGTTTGCCCTATCTGGTACTCTGGCCACTTAATTTTCAAACTGGACCAACGATTTATTTAGAAAAGGAAAGAGGCTTTCTTTATGCAACGTATGGCTGTAAAACAGATACTGCTGTAAGAGTAACTAATGAAAACCAGAATTTCAATACATACTTGGGTACATACAGAGAACATATAGCAGCAATCATTCTCAAGAGATGAAAATGTGCTAAATATTTAAATAATACAGTAACAATGCAAGCTCTGCTTCAACATTTATGGTAATAGCTATTTATCCTTTTCAACAGTAACTCAGGGATTTCTTTTGGCGTGAAAAGCTGCATTATTTCTTGTAATTATTACTACTTATAACTTCACAAAACCTATTTTTTGAGAAGGGAAAAGATCTATAACATGCCTGTAAATATAGGAGGGTTTACTTTCACCAGGGTGTTAAACAGTACTTCCTGATGGGCCATTTTCCCTTCAAGGTCCAAGAAATAACAGCTCTGCATCTTTTCAATGCTTACTCACCTGCATTTATGGGCCATACCCTCCCCCATTTTCATCAAACTGCTGCACCTTTGTCACAATTGCAATACAATGCAAAGAATAAAGCTACCTTGCCAACTGTGTGCTTCATTCCCAAGGGTGGGTCACCTTGAAGTGGCTGCCAGTTTCATTTTGTCTGCAAGGAGGTCCACAGTGGGGCTGGTGGCTTCTGAAACTGTATAAAGACGATTCTCCAAAGGAGTGCACAACGAGAATCAAGAGTTAGAGAGAGCATATGGCTACCAATACCCTGTAAGTCAAGAAGCCCTTAGAATAAACAAAGCAACAAGCCCTTACCAGAAGAGCTATTTAAATGAGCTGCCTTTCTTTCCTGTGGTTCTTCATTGAAAGGGAAGAGATAGCTATTAACCTTGTGTAGCTTTCAAAACAACAAAAGGAAAAAAACTGTCAAACCAAAACCTCATCTTAGAAATATCCAAAAAACATTTAGACTTTATAATTTTCCCTTCACCTTCTATGAAGGTGATACTTGAGTGATATGGATAAGAAAAAAATAAAATCTATATCAAAACATAAGAGTGAACCAAATACTGTGGCACTAGAAATGGCACAAAAACTAAAAAGAAGGATCACTTTATCATCTTAATTCATTGAGTTTTAAAGGTATATACTTTGAGAAATAGACTGGTCCTATCTGCTATTACTGGAGAGATTTTGCTCTTGGTCTTTTTGCATATCCTGAACAACCACTCCCAACCAATGTCTCCCTAAAAATAAGACAATGTCCTTCCTAGCAAGTTCTACATGACTCCAAAAATCACATATAATCTATCATAGCAAATATTTTGTGTTATGGAAGAAATGAGCAAGGGAAGAACAAAGTTTTGATGTTTAGATACTTCATATTTCATTGTGAGCTCGAATTTCTGACAAATCTAAGATTTAACCAGTCACAGACATAAAAATGTTTAACGAACTCAGGTGTACACTGAATGTTTACCCATGCTGACAAAGGGTTACCCTACCTAATATGTCTTCGTTAAGTATTCCCTTTTGAATTCCCTCCCCAATCTCTCAAATCTCACCTACTCTTAATAACCCAGTTCGATTGCTACCACTTCTGTGTGGCTTCCAATTCCCACCACACTAATTACCCTCTCCTCCAACACACACACATGCACACACATGAGCACTCGCTCATTTTTTTTACTATACTTTGCGCAGATCACTCTTGACTTTGTACTGTATATTACTTGTGGGTGTGGACAAATCTGGAGCACAAGACCAGCTGCAGGAGAACAGAGGCAACTGTCTCTTGCATTTATGCCTGTCCTTTTCAGACTGTACACAGCAGGGGTACATGCCTGGTTGCTGAAAAATATCTGAAATCGTACATCCATGAGTATTTGGGGGGATTAGTATCAACTACTACATCTTAAACTACATCTTTAGTTATTAAAACTAAAAGTAATTTTAACATTGAGTTCGAGACCCTAAAACTTTTATTCAGAGTAGAATAAAGCCAGTTGGCATGCCTTTAAAATTCAGGGTATTTTACCATATTAATGCTTTGCAAATTGTCACTCCATACATTTTGTATTTAGAGGGAGCAAGAACATCCAAGTTCCTCCATCAACCCAACTACACACAGAGAGAGAGTGTCTTATTGTATAAAACTTATTTTGCTTTAGGAAGGATTTGGACATCTTAAAATATAAGAGCATCTTAAAGATTCTCTAAACTAAATGATACCGATGTCAGATTGAAACTTACACAAATGAGCTCATAATCATTCCAAAAAATGAAAAGCAGAATCTGTAAAAAAAGGCAGAGCATGTTTATTTTTGGGTTTATAAAAACTACAGCAAGTTAGCTTGACACCTGCTTCTGGATTCTCACAGCACTCAGGACTGCAGTCATGGCCTGGTGGCTTATCTGTCTTCCCTCTTATGTAACAGTTTCCAAGAAGATTAAGAGCCACATCTTGCTTACAGACTCAAGGCACAGCATAGTAATGAACAACAGTAAACCTGTGAATAATAAATATTCTTCTATTTCTATGAACCAGAATTCTGGAAAGGTTAATTTCTGTGACCCTAACTCAAACAGGCTGTATTAATGGTGTAGATGTTTTAATTCCTCCAACTTCAAGGGAATTTTCAGGGAAAGAAAACAAAGGATAGTAGAGAAAAATGAGCGATTTGCTGAAATAACTGAAGCTATAAGTGTTCTTCAAAAAAAAAGAATTAGTCTAAGGCCATGCCACCCTGAACACACCCAATCCCATCTGATCTCAGAAGCTAAATGGGATTGGGCCTGGTTAGTACTTGAGTGGGAGACCACCTAAGATCATCAGGTACTGTAGGTATAAAAAAATTAAATTAAATTAAATTTTGTTACGATGTTAGCAATAAGTTTTATTTACTGTTTAAGGTTCCAAGATGGTCACATAGGCATAAAGGATCAAAACCATTACTTTTTTTGTGTGTATCTTCTATCCAATAAAAAGTATATGCATAATGTTCTGGAAGTATATTAAAATTTCAACACACTTGTTGTTAAAATATACACGTTTTCTTATTTCTAGGTAATCTTTTGAACAGGAGTTACAAGGTTCCACTACATTTTTAGTCCTCTTATAAAGGATAAGACTTTGCAATCTATTAAAAAAAAAAAAAGGAGGGTTAAATTGCTAACACTTTTCCTCAAATAAGTTTAAAATAATGTAAAATGATATTCAGATTAAAAATTTGTTGGTTACTCTAACAATGAATTTTGATACCTAGATGATTTGCAAGCTTAAGGTGAGAAAGGAGTCTAAGGAAAAAATATTTCTCCTAAAGTACATCAGTAGTTTCACAAACCTTCTTTTCCTTAGAAATTTTCTACTATCTGCTCAAATATAAGAGAACTGCTGACATGCAACCAAATCAAAATAATGATAAGTATGCAAGAGGAGAAAGGTGAGGGGAGGATGTTCCAACATCACAAAATTAGAGTATCAAATTCATATAATAAAAAAGGGAACATGGAGATTTGAGATTAATTGCATGTTGGAAGAAAAAGAATCGTCTTGTCACTCATCTACGCTCTTGACTACTAAGCTGTGAATTCAGGACAATTACTTTTCAGAACAGTTTTTTGCAAGAAAAGCTGACATATACAATTAAATTAAAAGAAGCCTAGTATATTTTGTAAAAAAAAAAAAAGTTATTTCAATTTTATATACTAAATTTTTGAAGTTCTAGAGAAATAGAATGTTTGCATAAAAGATCAGTAAGAAATATTTTTCTTCCTCCACAGATATGTTAGAGATGTGTTACAAGAACTGAATTACGTATGTGAAACACGAGGTTGACACAATTTATGATTTGTACACACATGCTACTCACATCAACCCAAACCTGATGAAAACTGAGCTTCTGATTTTAGAGAATAGTTTCTTAACAATCCAGCACTTGGGCAACAAATATAAATTTCACACACCAACAGTTAATCCGATGGGGGAATAAAATCTTTCCAGTGGAAGCAGAATAAGTTATAAGTTACCTTCCTTATATTTGGTTTTTCTTTAGCTCAAGTAAATGTGTGAGGACAACTCCCATTTGTAAAAAAAAAAAAAAAAAAAAAAAAAAAGAGGGTTACTAAATTAGAGCTACAGAATGTTAGTATACAATTACCCCAACCTAACAACCAGCCAATGAAAGCACATAATCCTATAAAAATTATTGATCAAGTAATATTTGAAAGCTAACTAATCAGGTGTCGTTCAAAAAGCTTTTTTGTGCATTCTATTTCAATTAACCTGTGCTCTAAAAGAAATAAGATTTAGCTTTTGGAATTCTTACTTTAGATAACACTGCTTTCTGCTTTATAAAGCTCGAGAGAGACAGTTCATTGAACTGTGTACAGGAGCCCCCAAAATGTGTATAAAGACCTACTCACCACACTGTTCTTTCCCTTCAACTTTGTTTATTGATGTACTGAACATGAAAAAGTACAAAGAATCCAAACACAAAAGAAAACATGTACAGCCTCTTAAATACTCAACAGAATATATTTTCTATTCCAACAGATGGGAATTAAGTCATACTGTACAACTTCAAATAAATACCAGCCTTACATTTTATTAAGTGCTCTGATAAACACTGTAAAGTGAAGCACAATTTGCATGCCCTCTCATCAATGCCTTTGTTTGCTACAGTAGTATAGGAAAGAAGCATGTAGCTGCTGTTTTCCCCTGAGGGAAACCTTATTTTTTAAAAGTATATACATGTATCTTGTTTTTTTGTTTTTTTGTCTTTTTTTTTTTTTAACGCAGGTTAACTCTGACCATCTAAATGCACCTAAGGATATGAGAAAGTGCTAAGCCAATTGATTTCTGAATAGCATTGAGTGGGTCAGCATGAAAACTCGCTTTTTCACTTTAGCACGCGCCTCACAGTATATGTACTGTACTATACTGAAAAATTTTATAACTACAATTTTAAATAATAAAAAATAAAACGCAACTGCAAAGATAATGTACAACTATGTTATGCATAGCACATTGCCTGTTCTAAGGGGAAGCATGTGAGCATCTCAGTTTATACAAAAAGCAGGACGTAACTATATAGTTCTCAGTGCATCCTGATGAAGGCATTTTTGCCTTCAGCTTTTTTCAAAATTTATTATAAGCTAGATGCTAATCAGAAAATATTTTGTATTTTTAAAATTTCTTTCATACATGGTAAAGACCTATTTTATTATTTCCCCCAAATAGTGGTTTAAGCATCATACAAAGTTAAATTTCAATAGCATACAGATATTTATGATTTTTGTATGAAAAATGTAAGGAAATTTGTTCAAAACCTATGGTTATACTCATTTTTTTTTACCACAAACATATTTATAAACAAAAATGTAGCCATCACCATAAACACTGAAGCTAGACTATCTACAGACAAAATTAGCAACAAATCTGATGCACTGTAAATTCAAGTCCTCAGGACAACAAAAGTGATTAAGCAAGACCTCAAGTAACAATGTTAATGCCATTTACAAAGGAAAAAACTGATACAAAAACATTCAAAAACCTGAACATCACTTGGCATGTAAGGGGAAAAAAATCAAATTAGCTGAAAGGTTCATAAACACAAGGTCTTATTTACATTACACAAAGCTCAGGTGTTAGCCTTGAACGTAACTTCCAAAATACCTTCAAATGTATCCAACTCAGATCACTTTTGCTGATTTGCTGCAGTACAAATCATGTGCAACATCTTTTTTCCTTAGGACAAAACAATTCTTCAAACAATACTGCAAGTACATCACTAAACACCGTGAGCTCTATCTGAAGGGATTTCTTTAGGAAGAACAGATTTTTTCCCCCAACTCTTGGTAATTTAAATTTCTTGCCTGCTCTTATATATTCTTTTGTAAATTTTTTTTATTTGTTTCAAAATCACAAATCAATGTGAGCCACCTATCACATAATAACCAGGATGATCAGACACTCCACTGGTGATTACAAAAACGAAACCAGCAGTGTTTTCCCCCATTGATTCTATTCCTTTCATACAAAGATCTCAAAAGTATTTTCTACATCATAAATCTTTCTAAATTTTCCAACCGCTGCAAATTTCCTGGTAAATTTTAAAAGCTCACTAGGTGTCATATGAAGAGATTTCTCAAAGTATTCAAGTCAAAATATTTGTTCCAGGACCAGTAAAAAGTTTCTCCAAATTTTCTTTTTTATAAAAATAGATGCTTTTTTTAAACCCACATCAAAGAGGCTCTTATCTCTTTGGCAAGGTACTGCTTTACGAAAAGTTCTCCAGTATTCTTACAATAAGCGTTTATAATGTAGCCCCCCCCTTCCCCAACCCAAATCATAATTATAAAATAAATACTGTTTTTAACTTCATAAATAAAAATGTAAACTTCAAAATACTTTTCTTAGACATAACAGCAATGCTTTAAATGTAAACGAAACACAAAGCTAATCAGAAAAAGAAAAAAAAGGGAGGGGGGAAGACACAACCAACTGAAGAATTACAACACAAAGCCTCAACATTTACTCACAGGTTCAAGGCAGTTATGTAAAAAGAAAAGAAATGTCTTCCCTTAGCTGAAACACTTTAAAAGGTCCACCTTCTTCAAAGAAGGCAATAGAATGCAATGTGACAGGTAAAAACCCTGTACCTCTTGTCCATATTCAAACATAAAAGATATTTAAGAAGTTTTAATTCAAATACTAGCAATAAAAAATCTCACATATTTCTTAGGATGCTAAGTAGTCGTTTTATCCCCATCTCAACACTGACTTACAAAGACATTTACTAATGTATAAAGTTTCTCTTAACTTGCCTTTGTTGTATAGTTTTCATATATAAATGGACTGAGGACAAGAGCTCATTAGGCTTTGTGCGTTTTGTTGGTCTTAAAGGACACCTGCAGTACTCTGTCTCCCAGACGGTATCCATTGAGGCTAGCTATTGCCATGGCGGCCTCATCATAGTTTGTCATAGTCACAAATCCAAAACCTTTGCATTTATTGGTGTTAAAGTCACGGATGACCTTCACGTTGGTGACAGCTCCAAAAGGCCCAAACATTTGCCACAGGATACTCTCATCTGCGTCAGGAGCCAGGTTGTACACAAAAATACACCACCCTGTTCCTGGGTGCCCTGGGATATTAATTCCAGCCAAACTGGTCATTCCATCAATGGTCATTGGAGAAAACCTACTAAACAAAAAAGGGAACATGAACACAAACATGCACGCACACACACACACACACACACACACACAAAGAGAGAGAGAAACAGAGACTGGTTACAGCAATGGACTTATTTCTTTTTCTTTTACCATCTCAAGAATTTTAATAACCCCCCTCCCAACAGACACATACAACTATTTGATGTTTCAGCCAAAGTCTGTGTATGGCCTGCAGTGACATGCTATACTATCCAGGTATTAATAAGTTATGAAATGGCCATTTTATGCTGTACTGAAAAATAATATTCAAAAGAGCAAAAAAAGAAATACACATGTTTAGAACTGTCCTCAAAACTTTAAGCAGGACTGGAGGGAGGGGTGCAACACATATGTAAACATGCTATAATGTCACAATGCAACATAAAATAAACAATGAATGGGTTGTAAAAGACCAGGTGGCATCCAGTGATTTTAAAATATTCCTTGAGTCAACTGTGCTTCAAAATGCAGCTTCTCACCAGGTTATACATGCAAAAGAAAACTCAAAACAAACTTATGAAGGGTGTTGCTCCCAAAATCAAAGAAACTAATCACTTATGAGATAGGATTATGAGTATCATGAACCTCTATCATTACCTCTTTACTCCATAAGCCATATTGAGCAGATTGTCCAACCTGCAAAACACATATTTAGCAAACTTCAGTTTCTAATTTTTCCCCTTGATGTTCAAGAAATCTGGGCTTTTTACTGCCATCTTCCAAGGGGATATTTGTATATTAATTATATGTGAAGTCTCAAAAATTGGGGCTTTTCACATTCCTGAGAGAATGAGTACGCACTGCCACAAGACACTAGTTCTTCCGATGGTTACAGTTTATTTCTACAAGGGTAAGTGCAATGCAGGGAAAACACTGGTGGTCATCTAAGAAAACCCTGCAGGGAAGAAATTTGAGGGTTCTGGAATAGTTAACATTTGGTTTCTCACCTTTTTCCAGGCAAGTTCTAAGTGCTCCACATGCACCTACATAGATGCTGTATTACTTTTAATTCTCATAACTCTATTGGTTCCTGTATATATTAAGGAACACAGATTAAGTGACTTGCCCAAGGCCCCAGCGCTAGTAAATAGTAGCACCAATGTGAACTCTGCAGTTTACAGAATTCCATAAACTTCCCTTCAACCTCCGTATTTGGAAGGACTGTGATGTTTTAGAATCAGAGTGGTGATATTAAGAATTAAAAGAACTTTATCTAAACCTCCTGCATCTGTGCTCAGCTAAGATCCAGTGAAAGAATGACAACAGACTCACCACTCTAGTGAGCAATGCAGGGAGCTCAGCCCCGAAGCCTGATGCTCATTTTGACTATGCTACAAGAAATGTAGCCCTACTTATGGCCTAAGAAGCCAGGCAGAAACAAACAAACCAACTTTAGCTTCTCCTAAAATTTTTTAAAAGTAGTTGAGGTAGGTGGGTCTTCTTTCAAACTCTCTATACCTTCTCCTATTTCAAAAATTAAATTGATTGTATAGTATTTTATCCTTCCTGCTTTATCAGTTTCAAAGACCAATCTGATGTTCCAAATTTCTACCATTCATACCAACTAACTACATGTGTTTAGAGGAGGCGGGCATAGCTTAATACCTTGCCCATACCACCACCCTCGATTGTCACGATGTTGCACACACTCTCCAAATGAGACCCTGACTGAAACAATTTTTATCTCTTTTAATACCCATGAAAAGAAAGTTTAAAAAATACTTCCACCTTATTTGTCTAACCTGTGGCCTCAAGTGAAGCTAAAGCGAACATGAAAAACAACTCCTTCTAGTTTTACAAAAGCCAAAAAACAAACAAACAAAAAAACCACATCTTTTTTTTTTTATCTTTCATAATTGGGAAAAGATTCTCACACATGCCTGCTTTCAATCATCCCTAGGCATTTTGTGTGCTTTGTAAAAATGGAAAGAACAGAGCCGATATAATGCAAAGTGTAAGGAAATAACAAATCACAATGACAAAAGATCCTCATCTGTCTGTGTCTAGCCTGTCCCACTCACTACCCTCTCAGGAGCAGAACACATTCACCCTCACTGCACTACTGACCATGGAGCACAGGCCTGAATCACCACGGTTTATAATGCCTCTCTGTTGATGGAATAAAAGCAATAAGGTTACAAACATTATCCTTAACTGCTTAACCCAGCGTGAAAACGAGCAGGAGGGCTAGTCAAAGAGCCTGTTTGCACATGTAGGGAAGAAAACACATGTGTGGAAAGAGTACACAGGTGGGAGGGCTTTGTTTTCTGCAGAGCTGATGAGTATAGTCAAAGATGCCATGTCTTTATACTCCAAAATAAAGGCCACGAATACCAGAAATAAAGATGCACACAAATTTTTTCACCGTTAAATAATGTGATACAGAAAATTTCACAAAATTGCTGAAATGATCAATATAGAATGAATGTAGCATAGAATACCTATAGAACTGAATACTATATTGAAGTCTCCTTCCAAAGTGCTGAAAGGTCCAGATGCAGAGGAGACCTTATCAATTTACTCAAAATAGGGTTAGATTATCTCTGTGCATTAACTGGGCACCGGTAGGGACACTCTGCCACCAGAAGCTTAGACAACAACCACATGTACAGAGATAGAACCTCCTAGGCAAGTTTTCAGTGTTTTCCAGAGGGTGGAAACCAAAACTGCCTACATGCATTGGGGGAGAGATAATTCATTCCCCACTATCCATCCCAGAAATTTCCAGGCAGGAGGCCCAGGGCTTTTATACTATGATCTCCGAGGACCTCTCAATGGGTCTCATATTTGTCCTACCTATGTAATTATAAGCGATACCATGATCCTCACTGATTTCCTCACTCAGTACCCATTTTAAGAAAAATTCAGTCCTTTGGAACTTACGCCAAGTTATCTGCCTCTGCCTCTACTTCCTTCTCCCCTTCCCTCTTTTTTTCTCTCCCACCTCCCCCATCAACAAGGAGTACAGGGAGGAGGTGGAGCATAAGACTTAAGAAACAGGACCTAGATGATGCTGAAAACTCCTGCCTGCATGAAGGTGGGCCTAGCAGTTCTCCCTGTTCTCTCAGTGCCATGCACCTGTGTTTCTCATGGAAGCTGGGGGAAGGCAGTGGGTACTCCATGTGGACACCATGAACCCCAAGTCTTATAGCGGCTGAAAAACTGTAAACTAGGCAGTTAGCTCAGTTGCAAGGATCATGCTCACTCTTCAGAATTGCTCATCTTTGTTGAGGCTGTCCACAGTTCAATTTTATGTGCACACATTTAAAAACGGAACCCAATTTTTAATGGAGACCAAGTTAATAGCTTCTGGAATGAACTATGGGGTAAGGTGGGAATTATGCATGAATAGGTATTGCAGTGTGGCAAGTAAATATTAAAGTGTCTATTAAATATGTATTTTTAAACATTTTTTAAAGTTTTCTTTACTCATATTTCATCAATGCATTGCACCCAGTACCCTAAACGTGCTCTCTATGCATCACATACTTTCCTGAAGGAAAGCTGAGAAGTCCTCAAATAGACAGTGAGATACTCTCAACCTGTTCTTTAGCTTGGACATTATCTACTTTACAAATAATATATTACGTGGATTTGGAGGATTAATAGGTAAACCTAGCTTTAAAGTAATCCTCAAAGGAGAAATAATTTCAACTCAAAAAGATTCCTGAAAAATCATCATCATCATCATCATCAACAGATAACACCAGTAAGAGAAGCCCACGTAAATAAGAAAAGAGTTGATTATTTCTTCTACTCCTAGTACAAACTTCATCATGAGTTTAGAAACAAGATAATCCAACACATCTCAAATGAAGTCAGACAAGAAGTTCAAAATTATTAAGATAATTTTATTACTCTTACTTTAAAGGTATAGTATTAACAACTAAGATATTGGTTAAATAAAATAAAAAGCCAGACAGCATGATTATTAGCAAAACATTTCAAATAGTTTATTTTTACCTGATCTTTATCTTCCATGTTTGATCAGGGTTTATAAGTTAATAAATGTAATAGCATAAGCCCATGTGTGTATAATTTACAAAAAATATACATACTATGGATATGTGTACAAACATTTTTCTATCATTAGGAACACAACTCAGAGTATAACTAGGCAATATTTTGAAATATATTAGGTAGAGCATTCCCATATCAAAGCTAGATATTTGTAAGTAGAGAATAAAAAGGTACCTGCCTAGTTGCCAAGAAATTTAGCTGACAGACTATAGGAGGGCCCATAAATAAGTAAAAGGAAAATGTAAATTCGAGTCAGAAATAAAAACATAAAGAGAGATTTAATGGGTGAGAGAACAAAACTTTGAACTCTAAAAATAATGGTTCTCAAAACCACTCCAAAGTGCCAAGATCTGCTTTGAAGTTAAACCACAACAAGATCATCAACTCACTCCCTTATCCAATTAGATGGTATCATCTGTCCTCTATGAGAGAAAAAAATGATTCAGGAGAATTGATACCAGTTTCTTCCAAAAGGAAACTGTGATAGTGCAACCAGCAAATGCCTTAAATGCAACTCAAGTGCTGATTTAAATGGTTCCTTTAAAAATGCAGAGAGGCTTAGAGAAGCAAGCACACAGGCCATTAGACTAGATCATAATCAATAAAATTAAAGCTGCTCCACAAAAAGAGAGATGAAAAAATTTGGCTGAAAGTTTAATTCAGATACCATGTCCCAAGAATATACTTAAGGGCTTGAATTACCCTACCCATTCAAATTAATAAGAATGGTTTTATTTTGAAAATTGTAGTCAATTACATAAGCGTTATTAGATCAGCAGCGCTGTTAAAATAATTCTCTAATTATTCATATGGGTTGACTGAGTCATAAAACTCACAAGTCCACTTTTAAAGTGAACCTTTATTACATGAATTTTAATTTTTTTACTTTAAAAGATGTGCATTTCATTAATATTCTTTATTATAATTAATAACGTACTTTCCAATCTCCCTCAACTCCTAACATATTATGACAACATAAAAGCATATTAAGAAATTTTCTAAATGCCTGCTGGAAGGTGACAAACTCAAGGCAAAGAGCATTAGGATACATATTAGGGACAATATATTTATATAACAATTCAGACCTAGAGAAGAGCAAAATACTAACAAAACAAGCAAGTTCTTCATTCAAGAGTCTATATATGGTGAAAGAAGATTCAGCCTTAATTCAGCAGAAGTGGGTGGGGGGGAATCAAGGTAATGACAGCCAAGTTTTTAAAGGTATTAAAAAAAAAGGCAACCAAACACACAGCAGGTTAAACCTGAACTCTAGAAATAAAGGCTCTCCACTGCTTCTCACACTCAGTCTAGATGAAACACCTTCACTGAGCTCAAACACTAGTTCATAACTTACTATCCGGGCAAAGATTATAGGAGGAAATGAGAAGTAGAGTGACAGAGACAAGAGTTAAATCTGAAAGGACAATAAAAACCTACCCCATTTTCTGAAATCAAATTTCCTCTATAATAGACAACTCAACTCGTTCCCTGTTCCCCGTCCCCAACCCCCCACCCCCCAAAAAATTATAGGAGTTATGGAAAGAAAGAATTTCCAAGTTAATAACATATGGAACTAAAAGATAAAAACAGACTGGGCAGAAGATATTTAAAAAGCTATTAAATTTAACCATCAGAACATCCTGTATAAAGCTTTACCCAACTGCAAATAAAAAGCAGAGCATGCTGCGAGGAGGCTAGATAGAACTGAGAGCAGATACAGTAGTGACGACAACCTAATATTTGAGTCACTGACATGCCTTGCCATTTCAACAATCAGGAATTCTGTCATTTCAGTTCTTTCGCTCAATCTTCCTTACAATTCAATCTTAATTCTAAGAACAGTTTTACTTAATACTACCATAAAACAAAAACTAGAGCTTAAATCAGAAAACACCAAAAATAACAATTTAAACTAACATAGTTCTCTACTAACATCATTTTATACTTCCACAGTTCTAAATCAACAAGTTCAAAAAACTTTTCTCTATCTAAGCTCAAAATTCTTTTCTAGGCCCCAAAGAGCTCTGAAATTAACTGGATGAGCTGCCAAGGAAACACCTCTGAAATTCCTTCAAGCTTGTCTGTGCTAAATTTGCAAAAAGAAAAAAAAATATATATATATATATACATATATATATATATATACATATATATATACATACATACACACACACACACACATATATATATATTACAAATTATTCACTTATGTTGCCAGAGAAGAAACCTTAAAACAGAGTTTAAAAAAAAATGGTTCTGTGAGATTTCTTTCTCCCCAAGAGCAACAAGCATCAAGCAGCCCCATGCAGCTCTCCCTCCAGCTCAATCACCACTACCATCCACCAATCAGAGGTGGCAGGCAGTGTTTCCTTTCTGTCAATGCTTTTTTTTACCTTACAAAGTTAAAGCAGAGTGAACACAGGTTCAATCAACTGGTAGTCATCCAGTTCCATCTGGAGCCTTTTGATAGTACTACCTCTTCTTCCAGAGTAAAAGCCACCCCAAGTGGAATTGAGCACAGTGCTTAGGACAAATTTTTTTCTCATACTTCAAGTGATACAGTTGAGTATTATTTTTAGAAGATATTTGACTGATTTTATCCCCACTTTTTTTTTTTAGCATTCTAAATATGCCAATGAAAAGATGCATGTGATTTGAGCTTAAAAAGACATAATTCCTTATTAAGCTACAATTGTGAATTTATTTTTGGTAATAAATATTACCAAACTGATATGCACTAGTAATTTAAAAAAACAAAACAAAACAACATGGGATTAGATGGCATTATGGCTGCAGTATACCATAAGGCCAAAAAATGCTCTGGAAAATAAAATTCCAGTGACTTTGCTTTGTGTTCTTTTTAACATCTTCAAGTCACTGTTCTCACATGAAAATGAGGGGTGTTTTTTTAAAAGATTCTTCATTTGGTTGCTACCTCAAGATTAGAATAAAACTTGAAAAATTGCAATATTATATTTATCTATGAGATAGAATGTCTTTACGCTACAAATGCATGGTCATTCCACGGACTACACAGGGATCCAACAACTACCATCCACAGGCCAAATCCAGACTGCCATTTGTGTCTGTATGGCCTAGGAACTGAGAATGGTTTTTATATTTTTATTTTTAAGAGTTGTTAAAAAAAAAACACATATATGCAACGGAGGCCGTGGCCCACAAAATTCAAAATATTTACTATCTGGCCCTTTGTAGTGAAGGTTTGCCAACCCCTATAAAAATTTAAAAAGAGAGGGACCTATTTGTAGAAACTTAATGTATTCAAATAGGTTATATGTCTTTAATAGTGCACCAAAGTAATGGAAAGAATTTGACCTAAAAACTAAAACAAGAGAATAAAATCTTACTAAGAAAAAAAAAACTAAAAGGGAGAAAATGAACATTGGAGACAGTTAAGAAGAACCCAGTGTCCTGTAGGTCAGGGTATCTCAACCTTGACACTATTAGTGTTTGCAGCTGGATAATCTGTTGTTGTTGTTGGGGGTTATATGTACGCTATAAGATGTTTAGTAGCATCCCTGGCCTCTACCTACTAGATGCCAGTAGCACATCCCACCCAAGTTATGCCAACATAAATGTCTCTAGACACTGCCAAATGTCCCCTAAGGAACAAAACTGCACCACCACCAGAGATTGGCTGCTGTAGGTTATTGTCCTTTTGTTCGTGTCTTCAATGTTAGCAAAAGACACTATTCCTCAAGTAGGTTTTCTCTGTGCCCATAAGCAAAATAAAGAAAACAACAATAATAGCAAACCAGAGATTCTGTTAATAAAAATTCTAGACAGTGAACCTGAGAGTTTTGAGTATAGTTTGGGCACAAGAACCAGACCAGACTTACCTAAAACGCTGTGCCTGCTGAGCTAATGGTCCTGGATACCTTCTGTTTGGAGACTGGTACAGCTGCGAAAGGATGGCCTGATTGGTTTTTTGGCTTGGATTATTAGCAAACTTTACAGTGATTGGCTCTGTGGCACCAGGAGGTTTCTGGCCATTTAGGCCTTTGATAGCTTCTTCTGCCTCAATCCTCTTGTCAAATCGAATAAACCCTACACCCCTTGATATGCCTATGACAGATTTGGGTAAAAATTTAGAAAGGAGACAGTGGAAAAAGAAGAGGAAAAGAACAAAAGATAAATTAATTTTTCCTTCTCAAGAACATGTTTTCACCCACATATAACATCTGCCACAAAATCAGAAGAGAAAAGTTTTATTAACTACTAATAATTCAGTCTAGAATCACAATTTTGTATTTTTTTGTAATGCATGAAGTCAACTATTTCATTTGAATATCCATCATCACATGTCTACCTATAAGCTAAGAAGAAGAGAAAGCACAAAAGTATATCCATGTTTCTTCTCCTGACTTCTTCTATCCCTTCCATACATTTTCTTTAATAATGTCAACAGCATGTCTGAATTTCATTTTTTCAAATAATGCTATTAGACAAACAGCTCAGGAATGACAGGTACAGTAGCTGGCTCTCTTTCTTGTAACAAGGAGAACAGAACCAGGCATTTGCTAAAAATGCTAAAAAAAAAAAATGCTAAAAACACAGGCACAGTGATAGGTTTATTTCAGCTAAATTTTTAAATAATAAAATTCAACTTAATACTATATAGGTTACCGATCCTTTAAGAAAAATGCCTGAAGAAGCTTTTCTGGTTCCCTAAAGCTTCTTCATTGCTTTTAACTAACTATACTTTATTACAGAAATAATGTTATGTGGAGAGAGGTAAAAGAGAACCTAGATTTAAAAATAAAATAGAAGCAGAGCCTCAAAGCTTTTTGGCTTTAGCAATATTATTCCTGACTGCGGAATGCCATTCCCTGTCTCATGCTCTCCCCACTCTGAGAGACAAGAATGGGAAAGCAGAGGGATGGCCAAATACCTGTCCGGCTTTTGAGAAATGGTAGCGGGAAACCCAGCTCACTCCATTTAATTAGCTTAAACGGGCCAATGAGGGTGGCCATAGCTGGCCATCATGAGATAGCAGTTGCAGGGAAACACTTGGCAAGCAAATTGGTACTAGCAATACCAGCTTAGGACTAGTAGCTAGAAGTCTAGATGATTCAGAGTATGTCAATGAAGAAAATAATGAGGTTATTGAAGAAGATAGGCTGAGAAAATACACTAGACCATCATAATTTATAGGAACTTTATAAAGAAATGAAGGTCCACTTGCCTTACAATTAATACTGTGTGGCTTTAATGGCTTAGAATTGTATTCTAACGCAGATAAGGAATTTTCCACAGATGTGTATCTCAGACAGTCCTATCACTCCACCTTTCCTACTTAAGCTATATTCATTGCACATTATTACCACCTGATGGCTGAGTTACAAATTTACAGAATTTTTCATTTTAAGTGAATAATTTTGCCTTGAAAAGCTGTTGAGTATAAAAATGAAATGACAGCAAATATATCCTTTTAGTTAACTACAAGCTCCTTTTAAGAAATAACAATCCCTAGTACTGAACTGTTCTACAAGGAAAGCATCAGATTAGCAATGAAATAGCTTCTACACAAGCTGAGTCATCTAAACTAGTAGACCTCAAACCTGAGCATGTATCAGAATAACCTAAAGGGCTTCATAAAATGCCCACCCTCAGAGTTTTACTCATTAGGTTTCTGATTGGGGCCCAAGAATGTGCATTTCTAACATAGTTCCAAGGGGATGCTGATGGTGCAGGATCACACTTGAGAACCACTGACTAAACTAGGAGATAACAACGTAGGTCTGCCTTGAGAGCCTAAGAACTCAGGATGGACTTGCAGGTCAGACAAAGACCTTCTTTAACACAGGTGAAATCTACTCTCAATTTAGTGTCCTCATTAAAAATGAATGAATTAAAAAGCATAAATTATAGGAAAATAAAAAGGCATTTTTGTTGATTTAAGAAAATTTATCTGGATTGCTAGGCCTGGCTTTCTAACCCCATAATAGTCTGTGTGATAAAACACACTGTGATAGAATACATAAAGAGCATTATAAAATGCGGCTAAGAAGACAATATTTTTATATACCCTCACGGGACTAAATTTTCTCCGTACAGCAAAACCTACAGACCATTTTCCCAAGCACATATATGATGATAGATATATTATTCTACCCAGAACTCTTAAGTATGGTGCTTAGGCTCCTATGAGACTAATTAATAGCAAAGAAGTGCATAACATGGGCTACTTCTGATCAAATTCAGATCAACTAAATTAATCTTTACCTGAATTAAAAACTTGGCCTGATATTATTCTGTGGTTAATCCACCTCTTGTAAAGCAAAATCTGACAGTGCAGTATACAGTCTATTTCTAATGAAATTATATGAGACAGAGAGGAGAAACCAGAGAGAGAAAAAGAACAGAGAAAATGAAAGAGGGAAGAGAGAAGAAACACAAAGAGGAAAACCTACCTATTTTCTTTTTCAAAACCTACAAAATCTTAATGTGACTGCTTGAGTATTTGCACTACTGGTGATTTTTACTCCCTTCTTGCTATTTTTCTCTATTTCCAATATGTTTTTAAAAGAATAAGTATTGCATTTGTAATAGAAATATATTTTGAAAATCTATAAGCAAATCTATAGTGATGGCTTTTCTTTAAAAGCTTTGGCAGAACAAGCTCTCCTTACATTCAAGTTTTAATAAACATATTAGTCTTCTCATTTCAGCTAAGATACAAGTTGTATTAGGCATAAAATAAATGCTTAACATTCAAAATTTCAAACTTTTAGACATGCCTATACAAGACAGCATGGACCTGAAAAGCAGCCTTAACAGCAATTACCAGAGTGGCTGAATTGTAATCCTCCTTTGGAGAACTTGCTGCATCTTGCTACATTAAACTATGCTTTTTACAAAAATAAAATTGCTTATTAGTACTTTATAAGAAGGATGGGAGCTCTTTTCATGCAGCAGCTTGGAAATGAAGATTATAGCATCTGTAAATTTATTACAAGCCATGAAACAGGCTTCGAACCTGTACCTTCAGGGGGAAATGACTCAAACTCACCCACTATATGCCACAATCTATTTTTATCCATGCATATTTATGAACAATTCTAGTAGAAAATTGTATTTTCTGGCCCACGTACACCTTTGATGTGTTCTAGAGGCAAGCCTGCTATATGGAAAGGCAGAATATTTCACAATCTGCCAGTGAGAAAGTATAAGAGATTGCCCAGAGCAGCTGCCTACTTACCGGTGACCTGGTCAACAAGAATACGAGAAGTAATAATGCGTCCATATTGTGAAAACAGCTGTTCCAACTCTTTCTGGGTCATTGTTTTTGGAAGACCACTGACGTACAAATTTGCATCTCTGATAGAAGCTGAACTTGGGCGAGCATAAGAAACCTGGAAAAGGAAAATAAAATTAAACATATATGCAAACATATATACAAACCTGGTTACCTCCCTTCAGAAACTCAAACTCTGCTTCAACTTAGTAGCTCTTCCCTAAACAGCATAACACAAACTCTGAAGTTAAAGCAAGCCCAGTAACTGTTTTACGAATTGCTTGAGAAATTCTGAACAAATGGGAAAATGCCATTCTGCTGGGCAGAGAGAACATTTACCCCTAGATTTATGAATTTCAAAACAGACCACTGAAGCATACAGCATAGTGCTACTCATGGTGACCAGGTGGTTCCTCAATGAGGCTGAATCCCTGAACTAGGGATTTAGGCTAAATCAAATAATTTAGCTTAAAGGCTCTAAATTCATCTGATATTTCTGTGACCTGTTTTTGAGTCTCTCCCATCCCTGGGGGTAGTGGTGCCACATTTCTAAACAGTTTATCCTATTATCAGTAAATATGCCCTTTTGATTTATTCAAAAATAGCTTTGTATCCCCCATCATGCTCTGTCTACTGTCTTTATGTCCACAAGTCTTTTACACCTTGATTTCAAAAGATCTTAAGTCCCTTTATTGATTTTACCTGCCATTTTATGTACCCTTTCAAAAAAGGTGCCTATCTTTTAAGATATAGTATCTCAAAACTCTACAAGGATGAAAAACAAAATAAGTTCAAGTGTATGTTTTTTGTTTATAATCAACATTCTTTATGTAAGTTTCACATGGCGGGGAAGGAACTTCAGCTGTCTCTCTTGGAGGTATGTGCATCTTCAATATCTTGGCACATAATAGGTGCTAGAATATTTGCTGAGTAAAGACAATCTATTATCCCATAATCCCATAGGTCCACAACAGCTTATTGGACCACAACATTTAAGGAACAGTTCATCAAATCTTTTTATATCTTGCCCAAATTGTGATCAGTGGCTTTTTGCCTACAAACTATCTCTGACCACATTCTTTTTAGTTTAAGTTCTTTTGGACTACCTGCAAAGAAAGAAATTTCACAATATATGATCACTTCTGCTTGCTGATTTTATCCATTAGTATTTGTTACTCTAGTTCATTGCTTATTTTTTTCAATTTAAACAGCTTTTGATATGAAATATAAAATATTTTCTCCATGGTTTAAATTATGTCCATAGCTTTGTTGAAAGTATTTTTTGTTTGTTTTACTTCCCTCCTCCTAAAAAAAGCAAGCCAGGTTTTATACTACCTCATAAAGATCTTTTCTTTTGCCCCTTCCCTAACAGAGTTAGCATTTAACATTCTTATCCTTTATTCACTAAGTTTGCTTTTTAACAAGTGAACATACATCTGTTGTATCAAAGGTTCCATTTGAAGTTACATTAGCACTATCCTGTTCTACAGGCAAAGAATTCGGAATAGTGGTAGAAAAGAGATAGAAAACTATTCATATACTACTTTTTTCTTTATGCCACCACTCGTAAGAACAATGAACTTAAGGAACAATAACTTGGAAAACTATAAGTGAAAAAATTAAGTCTCTTTACTGGAGAATGAAGGAAATGAAGAGATAATAAAAAACTCCAAGTGATGACCAAAATCATTTAAATGGAATCTAGTCTTGGAACTGATAAAAACATAAAGCCAATGAATTATACACGTATTCAGTGATGTGAATACATGAATAGCCAATTTCTTATCTAAAGTGTAATTCTCAATTATTTGGGTAAGCTAAAATTCCACCACTTGGACTCCCTTGATATCTAATAGACTCCAGGGCTTTATTTCAGTGGGCAGGGAGCTCTCAGCAAGTCAGCTGTTAGTGTGCTCTAGATCATGTGAATGAAGTGTTCCTCTTATGAAGATCCCCTTCCCATGAGAAACCGAATAAGTATCTAAATACTCTCAAAGTTAGGAGGCTAACTTCCTATGACTGATGAAGCAGGAAGTAGGGATGGGCAGCCTCTACAGGAGCTCAAGCATGGGATGAAATAATTTAACAGTTTTTTAAGGTGACAGCTCTCTAACCAATGTGCCTGGCCTCAAAACTAGGCTCAATTCGTTAAGGGCTCTGTCAACTGGGACAAATTCTCTAAGTCCATTACTACACAGTTGTACCTTTACATAGTTATTAGGAATAATAATCTCTAATATACATAAAATGCTGAGCACAGAACCTAAAAACCTAGGTGACTATATATAAATATTATTTGTCTCTGTATGTATCTGAAAAAGTAGGTAAAGACCCAGACTATTAAACTTGAGAGTAATCTGAGTCCATTATTGTGTTCCAGAATAATTTACTCATGCAGTGACATTTATTGCTTTGTGCATTTCAGAGGAGTGTGGGTGGAATGTTTTAAAAGTTATCCGAAAATATATTTAGGAAAACGGGTTTATATTTAGTGCTTATATAAAAGCTTTGAAAACATACTTGGGTCAGTTATGTTATCTGATTTTATTTTTTCCCTGAATGTCTGCTCTTCGGTTCACATTGCTTTTTTAATTCCCAGCCTGTATTGACTATCTTATTTTCTGTATTCTTGATCCTCTGGAATGTAGGGCCTGAATCCTGGAGAACTGACTCTCCCTAGGAATAGCTAATTCCTAGAGATAGTCAATGACTTCCCTGTGAGCACATTTGATATACAAACCAACCAATCCAGAGTCCACACTCCTATCTCCTTTAACAAACTCTCACATACCCAACCAATATTACCCCTGTCCTGCATAACACCAGGGACAAGTATCAGACAACAAGGGCCCACCCCTATAGCCCAGAGCCCTCCAAACTATCCAGTGCTAAGCTTAAGCTTACTCGCATACTCTTCCCTGCCTAGCCCTTTCCTTAAGATTCTGAGTCATGCTATGCCTTCTCCCCTCCACCCCTTCCTTGATCATTCCTTGTGCTTCCCTGTGAGACCCTACATGGCATTTTGTGCCTCCTGTTAATAGAGATATGTGAGTATAAACTTGATCCTAACAATAATTTCCACATCTGCAGGTCTTACCATACCTGATTAAAACAAATCCTGGGTACATTTGAGACCACAGACACATTAAAAAGGATCCAAGAACCAAGAAGAAACCTTCCCAAAATAGTATTTTTCAGTAACTCTATCAATGAACTGGTTCCTATCACCACATGCAAGACAGAGGTGACTAAATTGTATGTAAACTCACAGAGGTAAAAATAAGATTTCCATTTAACTCACACTTAGAACCTTCTGAGATTTCATTTGCAAATCATTTTCAAATACAGTATTTTGTTTGTGCCTCAAACAACCCTGTGAGGTAGGCAGGCCACACACTAGTGCTTAATTGCTGGGGAAACAGGTATACACAAGGAAAATAACATGCCTAAAGTTATACGCAGTGTTGAATTCTGTATTCAAATTCTGATCTTCTGACCCCACGTTCTCATCTACTTGCCCAGTTTTCTTGCCACAATACCACACTATAGTAAACTAGCTTATCAGTGCACTGTTCTGAGTGTTAAGAAAAATGAATCTTGGTTGTTTCTCAAACACACTGAGTGAAACTGAACACAGTAGAAAATAGGATGGCACTAGAGTTATTTTATATTCCATTATTTTTTTTTAAAAAGTAATGTTCCCCCAAGAAAGAATGAGTGGCCACTAATTGCAATTAACTAGAGAAACTGCACATTATTATTAGAATTTTGAAATTAGTTTTACTACTAATCCTTAAAATGAAATTAAATGAGTAATACACCACCCCTGCCTACTTCCCAAAAAGACATAAAGACAACAGCCATCCTCCCAGATCTGTATGTATCACCCCTGTACCTCTGCTGTTTCTGGGATTAAAGCAGCTCCCTTTCCCTTGCTCTATCAAAGATATCACTGTCATCAACATCTTCTTCTTCTACATCAAAGGCTTATAAACAGAAAATGTACTCTCGAACCAATGTAGGGAAGAAAATTTGCAGTGAGATAAGGAATTGCACTTTGGAGATTCAAATCAGTTTCTAGAACAAATTTTACATATGGCAATTACCAGCAACCTTCTCCATTCCAATTTTTTCTGTTAACTTGGAGCTTGCACTGGTTGGTGTCTTGTTTAATATTCACCTAGACCACCACTCTTGAGCTGTCTTAAACCTCAAAGTGTTAAGTCTATCCTTATGGTTCTTCAAGCCTGAAATCCTTTGGAGAAAACTCAAGATTTGTTTATAGCAAATTCTGTATTGAAAACTTTAGTACAGTGAACCTTCAGGACACGTCCCAGTGGGGTCAAAATAGCCTCTTCCTTCAACAAGTGCAAGCAGTTCTCCAATCTATATTCTCTGAATTAATAGATAGGTTTGAATTTTTAAATTTTCACTGCCATTTAAACAGGTGAATATTTAATGTCTGAGAAACAAGGTTATGAAATGTCAAAACTACTAAGTGAAGGATCTAATTTAAGGCAGCCAGAGTCTGCAATTTAAATATTTAAAGATGATACAGGGAGTACAACACTGAACACCAATCTACTCCAATGATAGCTATTTGAAACTCAGGTATATGCTGGAATTTCTCACAACCTCACAAGTGATAATAATAAATGAAGACAAGCAATACTGAGATTACTGGAGGGGAAAAGAAGAGAGGCAGTTAGAAGCACTAGGCATATAAATGCTCTAGCCAATGGTTTCTCAAACTGCTCTTCACGGATGAGATTGGAATGGACAAAATACAGATAAAAACAGATTTATCGAAGTAATTAGATCTCAAAAATGGAATAGTTTGAAACAGAGTATTTCTTGTAAGTACAAACTCATTTCTTCATCAGCCACTAAAACTAATTATACATTAGGGACAAGTAACACATAGAAAGAATGAGATATCAAAACACAAGTTAGTCAAAATACACAGAAAAGGAACAGAAATATCTATGGATAAGAAATGGTATTTTATTAAATGTACATAGTAAAGTTTAAAACCCCTGTACATCACTTTCAATACAAGTCCATATAAATGCTTTACTCCAAAAATATAACTGCTTTCATTTGATTCATCAACGGAAAGATCAGTGACAGTGGGTATTAATACCAAGAGATTAAGGTGATAAGGTATATAAATGAACAAAGCAGATCCTTCTTTATTAAATTAAGGGCACTTGAAAAATCTCCCACTGGCAAGATCACCAGTGAACAACTTCTATCGCTTGTCAATTACTGACCCAAGGTTACAAACATTCTGAAAATTAGATACTTGCCACTTCAGACTTTTTTTAAAAAGCTCCATTCAATCTCTCCAGCTGAAAGAAGTGGACAAGGTCATAGATATGACTATTTAAAGTGAGAGTTAATTGCTGTTCATATCAAAAAATGGAGTCTTAATGGGACTATCTGAAAACGACACTATCACTAAATGAAAGTTAGCTCTAACACTGGTAGGCAGTAACAAAGGTCTTGTGATAGCATCAAGGCTTTACAGACAGGTGACTACAGTAGATCCTCCAAAAGAACTCAGAAGTACACAGAAGGATGTGATCTTTAACCACAATTCAGGCCGCAGACCTCAAAATTCACCCAAAAGAAAGAAGTGTAGTACTTTGATCTATTTCTAAATGCAAAACCCTAGTAGGAACAGGATTCAAAAACACATCAAGGCGTATACATCAGGTTTTGCGCAAAGACAGGCCATGTTTCACAAAAGGCTGAGAATGAGTAAACCTAAATATGGAAATTAAGTCCATCAGAAATTAAAAGTTAGCTCTAGCAATGGTTTTAGAGATCAAAGGAATAATCACACCAAACAGGAGGCTTAGAGAAGGTATAACAGATTAGAGCAGTTACCTTTAATAGGTATTCCAAGACACATAATTTATAAAACTGTATCTATAAAAAATACATATGAAATCTCAAATTTCATTGAGACTAGATTGTCGAATTCTTTAAGTCTAAAGATTGTGTTAATTCAAGCAAACAGTTCAGAGATAACCACAGAATATATCTGATCACATTATTCTCTGCTTAAATTCCCTCAGAGATTCCCTAATGCTCTAAGATTAATTTCAAATGTCTTAGTCCTTTATGCTCAGGACATTGACTACATTTTCTATATAAACACACACAACTTTTAACAGTTTCCCAAAGCTTCCTATTCTCACTTCCTTCCCTGTGTCTAAAGACACCAATCAAAAAGTTGGGTAGAAGATTAGGGAGCCTTGAATCTTTGTCAAGTAGTATTCCTTTATACTGGCTGCAACAGAGAGTCTGAAATCATGCAAGTTTTCAGAAAAAAATGAATTATTGGGAGGATAATCAGATATTTACAAGGAAATACCAGAAGAGATATGTAAGACAAACTTTAGATTTGCCGAATGTTTTTTTATATACACATAAGAAAATCTAAAATACATCAAACTGAGTCATTCTTTTAGGAAAGTTACTGTGTTTCTTCTACTAGTAATGCCTGAGAATTGGATAGGAGATGTTGAGGAAAAATCTTATAGGAGTGGGAAAAATGAAGGGAGAAGAAGGGAAAAGAGAAAAATCAAACAAATGCTGAGACTAGTGCCTTATACCAATTAAACTAAAATGCACCTAGAATAGTCAAAATCTCTTAGGTATTAAATATGACTTTTTTTTTAATTGCATACCACTTAACAGAAAGGAAATAGTAACTGGTTGTTTCAAACAAGAGACACTTCCCAGCTTCACATCATGTTCAAGTTTTAGTGTACCACCATGAAATAAACTTCAAGGCAGGTGACTCTTATATCCAACTTAAAGATGATTACTAAAATAAGTAATGTCATAAGTGATCACAGATGACATTATTACAAGTAATACTAAAAGTATTGAATAGCCACAGAAAAACAAACGTATTCTGGTTATAAGATTTGTACTAAGCAACTAATTATAAACCAGGAACTTGACAAATTAGATTTCTTTTTTCACACCTCTTAAATTCAGCCTCTGAAAAACTACACGGGGCAGAATTTATTAAATGCTACCCAGAAGAGTTTCATCTATGTATTTCAAATAAGAGTCCAAATAGGCTGCCCTAACAGACATCTTTATTTTTTATTGAAGTATTATAGTTGGCATATCATATCGGCCCTTTTATTGTTGCTTCTGCTCTTCTGCAGTACAGTTGGTTCAACAAGGGGTCTCATGCTGATAAAGACAAACAGGGAGTCCATGATAGAAATATTCTTAAAATGCAATTTGAGAGACTACAAATGCCTTCCAAATTTCTAAAGACCTCTGCACATAAAGAATTTAACAAAAAATAAAACATAAGCAGAGCAATGGTATGAATATGGCATCTGGAGGAGGGGGAGGTGGTGGTTAAATTAAATCTACTACTGCTGTGGTGGTGGATTACTCATTCCAAGGTCTAAGCAGGAATCTGTCAGTCAAAACGTTCCATATTCCATTTCCAATCCCATACCTTCACTTAGCCATTAAAATTTTAGAAAGCAATTACACTAAAGTGGCACACACACACAAAAAAAAATAGATGAGAGTTTTAGCTGTAACCAGCAGAGTCCATTCCTACCCTCTCTGACTTAGAAGTGTCAGTAGTGGTTAAGAAAGCAGACTGACTGACTTTTAACATTAAAAATAAGAAATGACCCTGTATTTATTTGGTCACATAATCTACAAATATTAAGTAAACATGAATAGGAAGCAGAAGAGAATGCATTACTACCAGTAAAGAAGCTCTGGCTATAAGAGAACATACGGTGAACTAGTGGTCAGAAGTTAATACTTGTACTAGAGCCCTCCAAAGTTAAGAAGTAAAATCACAGAGCAGAGAGTTACACAGAGCTAGGTCCAGGAGGTGGTTCTGTTGCTTACCAGGTATATAACTTGAGAATAATTTTCTTAGGTCCTTTGAAGCCTCTATTTCTTTATTTATAATTCAATATATGATAGCCCTTACCTCACAGGGACCTTACAAGAATTAAATAATAAAACAATTAGCGCAGAGCTGGAAAACAATAGCAATGTTTCAGTAATATAATGATTTCATGTATATAAAATTATAACAATGTAGACAATGAATGATAGCCCCTAATATTTATTAAGTGATTTCCATATGCCAGGCACTATTCTGGGTATGTTACATATATTAACTCAGCTGACCCTCACAACAAATGTATGAATAGAATAATATTCCCAGTGTCCCCAATTTATGTAAGAAAAAAATATTACTATTATACTGAGATAAGACACAGACAAGGAGATTTGGCACAAAGATGTATGTACTTTAACAGAAAAAGCATTCAAAGATTAAATAAATAAGGCTTTTTCCAAATCCATGGCAGTTATCAATATAAATTCTTATATTATATTACAATGCAATTTTTAATTATAATGTGTAATTACAATAGTACAAAGTATTTCAAGTGTTTTGTAAGACAATGGCAAATGAGTGTGTTGGAAAACATGAAGCCTAGGCGAAGCATGAGGAAAAGGCTGTCTGTCATACAGTCAACACCCAAAATCTTTAAATGCGCTGATACAAAAGGTCAACTCAATTTTACTTCTCCAATTAAATTACCACATATTAAATGTTCCTCATTCTCTCACAGAAATCTGCTAAAGCCTAAAGTGAGCGGCAGGATGAGAAACAGGGGATCCTCTTGGGAGAGACAGTGGCAGACATGAATAAATGGACTTCATAGAATAGCACCTAATTTCAGATTAGAGTTACATATGTTTCTGATATGGAATGAGCTACAAGTCACTCTGCAACCAGTGCCTAATAACAATGTGATTTCACAGTATAAAAAATACTAAGAAAGCTACTCTAGTAGGTAGTACTATAAATTTGTCATTTTAGACACCTTCATTAAATATGCTACGAAGGCATTAGAAAGACTTAATTAAAGAAGGGAAATCTCAAAACTTAGTACTCAATACTCAGATGTGGTTGGGGCTTCTTCAACATTGCCAGAGTAGCACACTGCCTCCATGCCTCCTCCCAGAGTAACAGTACTGCAATTCATTTACAAAGCTCTTGTATGATTAAGCTTTATGCTCCTAGTGGGTTGAAACTAATTCTTATATGTGTGTTGCTCCCCCTCACCCCACCTCCCCACACGCACACATCAAGTAAACACTACAATTCCTGCTCAGTGAATATATTCCACGGCCTCCGGCTGGGGCTATTTCTGAAGTACCTCTCAGGCAAGATGATTAGAAGGTGTGATGCTTGTCCAAACAATCTGGCTTTTTATGCTTCATTGGAAATAATACAAGTTAAACTGGCTTACAGAAAAAATAGATGTACTTGTCCAATTCTTTGAAAGGCATTCTCCAGTAATGGCTTAAAGGTTCTTTCAAGATTCTGAAACTTGATCAGATGCCAACAAAAGCCACACTACTGAGATACCTGTCACAACTTACCTCCAAAAAATAAACTTAAAATAGAATTTACGTAGTATTTGAGCATCTAATATCTAAGGCACTGTCAACAACTTAAAATGCTGAGTTAGAAAGTTAAATTTAAGGAAGGAGTACACACTATCTGGTACATGTAAACTGGAGCTATTTAAGAATAACAGCCAAATAGTACTGCTTGATAATGTATGGAAAAAGACAAAGGTTCTCAACCAGCCAATTCTGGTAAGCTGCACATCCTAGGGCGTTCATGTACTCCTTTATATATGGTTTGAGAGAGTGAGAAAGAAAATGTATGAAAGAGACAGGTGATGGACAAAGACACAGGTTGATGGACATTATACAGAAAATCTAAAAGGATAATAGTTATATCTTAATTTAATATAGAAAAGAAAGAGCAGCAGGTAAGTCCTTTATGCATCTTTCATTTGATCATTTTCAATGAATAGTAACACCTACAAGGAAGTGAGAGTTTACTTAAATTTGTGAATTTTTCCATTTTTGAGCATATAGAGCAAGTTTCCACTATTTCTTATAAACGATATATAGAAACTTCCTCATTCAGAATTTAGAAATAAAGCATAAATATCCCTCAGAGAGTAGACTACAAACAAGAGAAAGATAACCTGCAGTGAAAAGTAAGTGCTTTTATGGCCAAATCAAACTTGATAAATAAGAGCACTGATATATAGCAGCATAAAGGCAGAGAATGACCCAAAGCAACAGATAAGAATGAGATTTAAGGATAAAGAGCCCAGTTGAACCAAAATAAAATTTTCTGTAAGACAATGACAACACTGGAATAGTGAGATGAGGCAGATTCTAGAGCCATTACATTTGAGGGTGAAGCTTTTATGAGGAGAGTGACAACATACAAAAATGTTTATGTCATACACCTTTTATAATATGGAGATAATCTTCCCATCATATGGTAGGTGAGGAGAACAGTTAAAATCAGTGTGGCAACAGAAAAGGTAATTTAAATACCATCTATAATAATTTCCTTTTTTTCTATAACTAACATGAAAAACTGCTTTGGTACAATGTTTATTTAGATATCCAAGTCTTCTTTGACCTACTTATATAGTAATGAAAACACAATGATCCTATCTCTGTGTGAACACTAAATATGCCAGAGAAAAATTTCACCTTGGTACCATTTGTAAATATCTTAAATGAGTCTCATAGGTCATCATGGATTTTTACCAAATAAAGCAGATATGGGTCCATGAACTAATGAATAAATCTGCATAAAATTCATCCCTATAGTTCCTTCTTATAAATTAGGTCTTCACTAAAAATAGATGAATGTAAAGGTCTAAGTTTAATCAAATTTTTCTACAAATCATTTATGTATACAGTTATTACTTAATAAAACAAGTGTATTTTATAGTTTTCAGATATAAGTTTCCTCTAAAAAGTACATGTCACATAAAGGCCTCTTGGTGCCTTTGGATGAGATATTCCTTCATGTGTTAATACCTTTCTTCTTTCTCTGCCTGTTAAAACATATTTTGTAAAATCCTATCACCTTTAAAACTATCACAGAAGCCTCTAAACAGCCAGTGACACATCCACGTGCACTGTACCCTTTGTTCACTTATCACACAACCAAATAATAATCATATATAAGTGCTGTCTCCCGTAGTACATAATGACATCAAGGACATCACCAAATCTTGTCGTACTTCAGCACTATTCCAACATTTAGCAAAGCTGACTCGTATATACTAGGCACTCAAAATGCTTACGGAATTCAGAAATTTTTAAATTCCTCACAGATATTCCCTGTCCCAGACTATATAATCATGATTGTATAGTCTTAAAAAGCAATTAGCAATGAAATGGTTTTTTAGTATTTATTAGCTTTGTTATCTTTGCCCTTTTGAGGGAGGTGGGAGAAAGGGAAAGGTGAAAAAAGAACATGTATGACAGACATAAATAACTTTTAGAGCTTATGATCTTCCCTACAAACTTAAATACTGACCATTGGTCTAATTATGGCTCCATTTAATGTAATAAGGCCCAAATGAGATGGAACTCTTGAAGATGAAATAATCAGTTCTACTAAACTTTCAGTGAACTTAAAAATAATTATTCATCAAACTTCCAAATGAAAATTTCTAGTAATCTTTCTCTTTTAAACAAAGGATATTTTATTTCCACAATCCCCATTTAAACACCTATTATAAATATAAAACATTCTTCAACACATGCTTACATGGGCATACCTGATTTTATTGCACTTCACTTTATTGTGCTCTACAGATGTTGTATTTCCCCCACCGCACCACCCCCTACACCCCCACCCCACAAACTGAAGGCAAGACCCTCTTCCAGCAAGATGACTATGACTAATTTTATTGCAATAGTCTGGAACCAAACTCACACCTCCAAGGTGTGCCTGCATTACAAATAAACTACGACAGCCAAGAGTCAGTGTTTTCAGACCTGACTTGACCCAACTGTCAGGTACCTAGTATGTATGTGTTTATGTGTATGTGTATATATATAAGAGCACAAAAACATTAGAAAACCAACTCTCTTTCAAAGGTAGTCTGTCTGGTAAGCCTTAATCGGTACAAACTATACACCATTAAAAAAAATAAAATGGCAGTAACAAGAAATACTTTGGATTGCCTATGGCATGTATTATATCATAAAAAGAAAAAGGGACAATAAAAATGTTATAAGCCTTCCCCAGAGCCAAAGATAGTTTTTTCCTACACATATTTTATGAACCTGACATAAGTTATACAACTATAAAATTTTATTCAACAGGTATTTTTTAAAAATGCTGAAATATTACTAAATGTTTTATAACCTCAAACCTACCAAGATACTTTTCTCTCAACATGATTAGACCTTAGAGAATAATCACAGGGAACACTTTTTTAAATGAACTGATTTGTAGGACTAATAGTCTCATTCAAAGACAATCCCTCATTCTCTAAATATCTATTAGACACCTGAGCTACATACTCCCCCAAACAGCTTCAACAAAAAGTAATTACTGTAGTCCTAAAGGCTTTTGTATGACAGCTCTGAAGGTTTTACAAAAGTTTTTAAGGAAAACGCCAACAAACTTAACTGGACACAATGAAGAGACCGTATCATTCATTGCCATTCACAGAACTACAGAAATTTAAAGGACAGCAGTTAAGGAGAGAATAATCACCTTTACCTCTGTTGTAAGACAGTGCTCTCCTGCTTCAGATGTGTGGAAGCACCTCACTTTACCATCAGAATCCATCCCTGCACTATTTAATTACACTGTTGGGAGCACAAAATTGTCTGGCACTGTGCCCTTTCTCTCGATCTTGCTGATTGATAGCATCAATATCATTCACTGGTTGTAATTAAATCGCCAAATAGTATCCCCTTTGCCACTTGGTAGATCAATGTTCTTTAATACTCAGAGAACAAAGCACAAAGGTGAAAGGGGTGTTTTTAGCCCTCACCTTCACAGTTCATTTGACTTTGTGCACCAGAATAGTTTGCAGACAATGCATATTTGACAATTCCCCCAAGACATTGGTTAATTTAGAAAAACTAAGGAAAATCCTGCAAGTTGGTGATGATTACTTATTAACCCATTTTTGCAAATCTGAGCAGAACAGAGAGTCTAAGCCATTTGGCAATACCATATGTAGCTTTCACATAGTTTAAGGCAAAATTCAGATTATAGATCAAAAGATTTATAAATTAAGGTAGCATACAGTAAATTTAAAAAATATATAACATGCTATGTGGGGGAATTCTTAATATAATAGAGCAAATTCCCATTTATTCAAATCCTGACTATAAAGTGCAAATATCCAGGTACTTCTACAGAAGGATGTGGTTAGGAGCCTATAAATGCGAGTTAGATTTTAATTGCTTTGTAAAAGCGACTTCCATAATCGAAGGATTCACAACCATCTTGGATCATAACATTCAATTCCTAATCTCTACACTACAAAATAGCCATTTTAAATAAGTGGGCCCCAGAAGAACTATACTGAAAATTCCCCATTCTCAAAATTAAATGTTAAATGATAGTTTTTGTAACTGCAATGCTAAAAGTATTTAATGACATTCAAATGCTCTACAAATGAAAAAATTGTGTGTGTGTGTATGTGTGTGTGTGTGTGTATGTTACTTTTTAGGTATATCCAGTATTGTATTTATTTATAAAACCTGTTAATCATAAATATTCCAGATAGTTTATGATAGATCCCACAAACAAAAATCTTTACATATATATTTGTTTTGAAATAAGCACCCCAGATCTACTCAAACGCAAATTGTTAAGGTCCACTAAACAATGGTTCTCTGGTCAGACTATCACCTGTTAAGAATTACCTGCAATAGCTGTTAAAATGCAATTTCCTTGGCTTCACTCTGCTGATAATCAGATACAGTTAAGTCTTGACTGGGGTCCAGAAATCTCCATTTTGCATTTTATCAACTACACTAACCCAGTGTTTCTGATAAATATTAGTTTTGGTGGCCCCTTAGGTAGAGGAATTCAAACAGGTAATCATCAAATTCTGAAGGGAATTCAGGTTCCCTGGAGAGCTCATAAAAATAACAGATGACAAGCTCTCCTCCTTGCCATTTATGTTGGTTTCTTGGTTTCAAAATGAGTAAGACAATTTCACAGGTCTTTCAAAATGAAGTATGTGTAAATATAAATCACCAACAAATACAGCAATATGAAAATAAAATAAAGCTCGTAAAACCCATTCAAAGGTATAGTCAGACTGGCTGGATGTGGCTCAGGTGGATTAGGGAACACATCAGCTAGGCCCATCTCTGCAAGAGGCTGCTGTGCTCCATTCTTTGAGGTTAGAGATTTCTAGGCATGTAAACAGGATCATTTGGGTAAAGCAAGCAGGAACCATTGAATTTCTAAATGGTCTTTTAACAAAATCTTTGGAAAAGGAAGCTTTTTCTGAATTATCTGTTTCTAGGACCAGGCTCTGCTTTTCCTTGCCCTTCCAGCTGCTCACCTGAAGGTCACTGCAAGATTCATTAGCAACCCCAGAACCTATGCAGGAAGGATTAAACTTCTCATTCCTGTGGGAGAAGGTAACCTTATACTAATTGACCACAAAATAGATCACATTAGCATGACTTGTTTTTTTTTTTCAAAATCTACTTCTCTGTAAGATAACTATAGCAATTTAATAAGGTAACTACAGTAATTTTTTAAATATCCAATAAAATTAAACCAAAGAACTAAATATTGTGACTACTTCAGAGTAAAAGCTTTTTAATTCCTTCCCAACTAGATTTCTAAAATACAAATTTAATAAATATTGAAAAATAGAATATTCTTGATCTCTCTCTCTGAAAGTAACAGGTCAGCACAAATATTTCCTACCTCCAGTTATCAAGCAAAACGTTTCACAATAACTGTGTAGCCTGGTACCATCTCCACCATTTTACAGATGAGAAAAGTAGACCAAGAGCACAATAGCAGAACTCAAATCCAGGACTTGTGACCAAATCCTAACTCAACATTCAAAGGAGTTTGTCACAGAAACAGGGGACGGAAAGGCAGACAAACAGCAGATTTTCTGTATTATTTTCAAAATATGTATAGCCCTCTCCTAGCTTGCCCAAGAAACTACCTGAAGTAAAAGCTCCACAAGTAATTCTGATGTGGTACTAAAGGCAATGATGGGAAAATCTGGCAGAGGCAGGAGTAAGAGAAAATGGACCACACGTGCGTTTCTAAACAGACCACAACAAATGTAGAGAGACAAATACACTTTTCTATTATTTTTAAACTAGCACTTATGACTCCCAAGAACCTGCCAAAAAAAAAAAATCTTAAAGAATGGGAAGTCTCCTATAAAAACAGATTCAGTAAGTTACTATAATAACTCTTTTACTGTCAAATTACCACTGAAATATTTGACTCAATGTTAACTCACCTATCTGCTAAATATGATCTCCAGATACCAGTTTTCTTCTCAAACTGGAGGTCTGGCTGTCTCAGGTGCTCAGCCTAAAACGCAGCAGTTTTTCCACCACAAGGCACAGCTCCCCTCCCTCACACCTAAGAGATCTGATTCAGAAAAGTCTCAAGACGCTAAAAGCCCTAAATTAAGGTCTCCAAGAGAATGGTTTGTTTATACTGGTATTTACAACCTGGTTCTAAACAAAACACTTGAATATAGATAATGTGAGATGGAAACAAAAAAACAATAAAAGCTACAGGCATTGGCCAACATGATATTTTATTTCTTGTCCCAGTAGTAGTTAGCTATATCATTTTTTAAAATAAATTTATTTATTTAAATTAGTTTTGAGTCCATAGTGTATTGGTTAGACAGCTAAACTGTTCATCAAACAATCATCCCAATTGCTCCCTCCCTCCCCTGGCCCTGCACCTAGCCATCATATTAACGCTAACTGCAACCCCTCCCCATAGCTATATTGTTTTTGAACAAGTCCCTTAACCTGAGCTTCATTTTATTGATGAAAGGGAGTATTTGCCTACAAGAGACCACTGTTTTGTCATGAATCCAGACAAAGAGTCTTACAAAAATATTATAAAGACAGATAGAGCAAGGAATTATGGAATACTTCATAAATTAGTACACCTATTTTATTTATCTTTCAAGCCAGCTTGGTACAACAGACTGAAGCCACCAAACTGATCTAGTACTACTTCTCCTGAGTCATAAATGAAAGACAAGCCCTACTTCACTCCTAAAAAGTAGTAAAAAAAGTTAAGCAGATAGGTACTAACAGAGCCCTGCAGAAATGCCTCTGCTGATGCACTTTTATTAAACAGAGGAAAGGAGGAAGCATGCTTGGGTAATAAAGTGACCTACAAACACCCTCCTAAGAAAAGATGAATTCAGTCAACTGCTGAGACTGTCTCCCACCACCATTCTCCATTGCTCAGAAGCAGGGATGGACAGGAAATAAGCTAGGATACTGCCTCTGGAAATCTTCCTCTGTACCATTCCCTCTGTGCAAGCTCAACCTCTGCTCCAACAACCATAGAAAAATATGGAAAGGCTGTCCAGAGAATGCCCAGTTACTGCCTCTGGGAATTTTCAAATGTCTAATTCCCACTTTGGTGGGAGCTTAAAAGGAACAGGAACAACACAAAAGGCTTGAATTTTAAACGACCAAGTTCTGGACTCCATTAGGCCACCCAACCACACTCTCTAGACCACCCTAGTTGGGTAACAACCTCTGGGGCTTTTTGTGTTTAAAAATATATATATCAAAGCTGACAACGGACCAGTCTATAAAACTCATGATGCGAGCATTATACGAATAACACTTTACTCAAAAACAACCTGTTATTCCTCATTTCAAATAAGGACTATATAAAGTGAACTCAAAATAGATGTAAGAATTTTATTTAAATGCATTGAATAGTTTCTGATAATCAGAGGTAGCAATATACTGTTAAAACTTAGCACATGGCTCTAAAAAACTTCAGGCCATGAGTTAAAAATGAAATTGTAAAAGCATGCACTCACTCTGTATTTTTAAAAGGGCAAAGAAGTTGCTAGCTTAGCTTCCATTTTTGACTCCACTCCTGGCACATAATTTTAAACTTTTCTGTCCCTCCACAAACAGTGATCTGACCAGCTAAATAACAACTGAGGCAAACATCTCAAAAGGTGTCAGTTAATCTGAGGTCTGTCCTTCAGACTATTACTTCCCAATTTTCCACATCTGGTCAAGGTTAAGTTAAGTAATGTCCTATATGCACGTTCTGAAATGAGGGGTACTTTATAAATGTGTAAAGCCCACATTGCCATTGCTATAAGTATCTGCACTTTGTAACTTCACAGAAAATAACATCAACTACACAGCCAAAGGGACACTAGGGTGGCCTGAGATACTCAGAGAGATGTGGAGTTCAAGTACAAAGCACACTTTCTACTTCTAATAAATACCCAAGTCCAATCCCATCCCTGCTCTGCTCAGAACTCTCTGATGGTTCTCTCTCACCTACAATATAAAAGCACAACTCCCTGGCATGGCACAACTACCACTTGTGATCCCTAACTGCTCTTAGGCTCATTTCTGCAGTCGTCCCCAATCCTGGCTTTCTGCTTTAGCTAATTCTATGTGGTTTCCTTAACATCTGCTTTCACAATTCCCTACAAAAGCATGAACTCTCAGTATTACTGCTACTATAAAACCCACTTACCTCAAACACCCCAGAATGGTGCTGCTGATATTTTAGCAGAGCACCTACCAGGTGGCAAACTCATGGCCTAGCTTCACCTTCATTCCGCTTCCATGCTCTTTCCTTCTCTATAGTGGGGAGCTGATTTAAGCAGCATCTATAGAATAGTTCCTAATAATCAAATTTTTATTAAAAAAATAAATAAACTTACAACGATAAATAAAAACTATCTCCACTCCCCATTAATCCTGTACCAAAAAGAATGTTGAGCTAGAGAAGTGTTTCCCAGCATACATTTTACTGCAGCTAATAAATTTCAACAGTGGTAGAGAGAAACAGTTAAAATTATCTCCTCAGGACAGGTGCTACATCTAACTTATCCTACATAATAAGCTAAGTTCACTAAAAAACAGTTAAACCTTTTCTTAATATGCAATGTGGCAGAGCATGAAAAGTTTTAAAACAAATATTCTCAGTGCTGAAGAAAGTAATTCATTTCATAGATGTAAATGGAAATTTAAATAGTTAAAAGAACGAGATCTTGTCCAAGATCATAGGGCCAGTTAAATTACTTCAATAGCAGGGAGGGTAGGATTTCAAAAATGTAGTTCTATATTCTTCCTTCCTATATAAAGATAAATTCCATGCTAAACAGAAAAAACATCTGCACAGATGACATTTACTAAGTGAGAAAATGACAGGCTAGTTAGAAAAATGCATAAATTTAACAAAAAAATTAAAAATACTGTAGCTTCAAATAAAGGTTTATTAGCTTTACTTAATTACACTAACAACTTTAAGGAATAGATATCACTATTTATAATTAATATTCTAAGTTTCTATTGACAGAATTTTCCTTATGTGCTTAAATAGTGCCTCATTTTAATAAGAAATTTCATTACTGTATATCATTAATTTTTTTGCAAATGGGGGATCATTTTATGAATGTAGATGTCTATCCAATATATTGTACACTTGAAACTAATTTAAATAAATTTAAAACATATATCATTAATTTTTAATTAAATTTATTGGGGTAACACTGGTTAACACTATATAATTTTCAGGTGTACAAGATTATTCATTTGATATCTTTGTACTATTCTGTGTGTTCACGACCTCGCCCAGTTTCCTTCTATTACCCTATATTTTACTCCTTTTACCCACTTTGCCCTCCCACCACACTCTTTCCCCTCTGTAACCACCATACTGTTGTGTGTATTTATGAGTTTATTTTTGTTCACTTTGTTAAGTTTGTTACTTTTTGCTTTATATTCCACATAAAAGTGAAATCATACAGTTTTTATCCTTTTCTGTCTGACTTAGTTCACTTAACATAATATTCTCAAGAGCAATAATTAATTTTTAAGAAAAGGTAAAAATTTAGCCTGGTCTATGTCTGAATGGTTAAGAAAAAGATATATTTAATCATATCCAAATTTAGGCATCTTTTCTATGCTGGTAGTACTTTCAGGCATATTTTTCTTTTTGGAGGTAGGAAAGAGATGGATCCTAGAGTAGTATACCTATCAATAATAATGAAAATTTCTATTCCTTGAGATAATAGCTCCTACCTTCCAGATAAAATAAGCCCATTTTGAAGGATAATAAAGCTTCCTAGGCCTGTTGTACAAGAGGTAGAAGTTGGGGATGCCTGAGAGTCAAAACATCCATTTCACTGTGTGATATTCACCTATTCACAGTACTTGATGGGGAAAAAAGTCTTTAAGTATTTCTGGGAATGTATGATTTTATTCTGCTAATCATGAATTTAACCTATGCAAAAGGTCAAAAATACTGGCTTTAAGCCATAAATGTTTGATGAGTATTTAGATTTTTGTCAATACTGTACTTAACACCCTGTAAAACCAAAATGAGTAGAGAAACAATATGAAGACTGAACACAGTAGTCACAATGACTGACACCCTGAATAGTCTACAAAACAAAGGGTTCCTACAGGGAACAGAGGGCTCTGAGCAGAAACCCTGCCCCTCCCTCCCAGCACACAATTTTTGACACTGATATGAGATTCTTCCCCCAGATAACTGATTTGTACATGTACTACCTTGCTAATGTCAGAAGTTAAAAACATTGTGATATTCACATTTCATTTACCATCTCAACATTAGAGACAACATGGGGAGGCTTTACCATCTTGACTACTTCCTATGCAATTCAGAGATAATGGGATGTCACCAGCAAGGTAAGCTACTAGGACATCTCCCCAGCCAGGGAAAAAAAGTGACCTTTACAATAATCACCTTGAGATTTTAATTTATGAAGATGAGTACCTAAAATACTTTTCTAAACTAGGCAAACATATTATGTTTTTCTAATTTCTAAGCCATGCTTCATAAAAATTAAAGACTACATGAACTACTTTTTATTCCAAATGCTAAACTATTGTTCAGCATGCTCAAGAGAAAGCATGGCTAATGATCCAATTAAAAGAATTGTCCACAAGAAGATTATAAAAGGGAAAGGTTGAACTTTGCATGCAAAAATATCAAATATTTAGAAAATCCACCTATTCGAAAGTACATTTTGGTGGTTCCTATGTGCTAGGTCTTATAACTTGCTGTTACAAATTGCCTGGGAAGCATTTAAAATTATAATAAAAACAGATTCTTCCATCTCACCTCTGAATATTGATCTAACAGGTCTTAAGTGAGTTCCAGAATCTGTATTATTAACTCACTCTCCTTGAGATTCTGATGCAATCAAGTTTGGGAACAACTGCTTTAGGATCTCACAGTGCCTGAGGGACACTGCTTCACTCATTGCAGAAATACTGAATATTTGTCATTTATTTAACACACCATCCATCTATTGCACAAAAACCTACTGGGCTAATGCTATTAGGAAATCCCAAGAGAAACTACTAAATAAACTCCCTTTCACAGCACTTGATTTACTGTTTCAATATTCTGATTAACTAGGAATTTTACCAAATGCATACTAAATGCTAGGTGGTTTGGATCACTTAATAGAAACCTGAACTCAAGGAGTACAAAAACACCTGTGTACCTGTATATAATGTATATGTTAATAAATCTATTGCAGCTTTCTAAAGGAGAGCATAGTGTCATGGCAAGGGTTTTGGTGTGGGTATCAGGAGACACGAATTTGAGCCACAGCTCTATCTTTAACTGCCTGGTCTTAGCTAACCTATATGACCAATCTCAACTCTTTCACTGGAGACAGTGCGTAGTGTTTAAATCCAAATTATACATGGATGACTTCAATCTCCAAACTTCTGTAGTTTCTCATTGTAAAGAGAACATCCTGCAAATAACAGGGAACCCAATCCAAGCTGGAACAATCTAGCAGGACAGAAGTTGAAGAAGAGACTTCAGATGGGCTCAAAAAGATGGGATGGCCACTATTAAGCTGAAATGAGTGGGAAAAGAGATGCCAGGAACTGGGAGCCACATGAGGATATGTGCAGGGGCTGCTAATAACATCAACTTGAAAGTGAAGAAAGAGCCAGTCCTACTACCATGGAGAACAGTAATAAGTTAGTAACATTAACTTTGGGTCACTCCGAAGTTAAGTCAAATGACATGGTGAAAGAGTAGAGAAAGATGAGGAAATTTATAGTTAGAAATAACATGAGGAAAGCTAGTGTTTTTTTAAGATTATCATCAAACCTTTCTCCAAGATGGACTGAAAGAAGGAAAATAGACTGATTTATAGAACAGTATTCCAGGGAACAAAAAGACTTAAATGCAGCTTCCAAAAGGTACTTAATTCAGTAAACACTAGGAAAAAAACAAACAAAAAGTACTGGCTCAAGATGTATAAGAACACAAAACATATCTAACTGAAAACAGGAAAAAAATACAGAAAAAACAAATAGACAAAAAACTGTACTATGTATGTAGTTTTGGAAAATGGTCTGTTTTGCCTCTCAGAGAAATTTGGGCCAAACTGAGAATACCAGCTGTTATCTGATATTTTTGCAGGAATCGAATGGGGGCAGGGAAAGAAATAGTCCACTGTTTATCCACTGCCGTCCCCTCACCATGATTTCAGAAAATCAGAAGTAGCAGATGTCACAATATAAAAGTCGCAAGGAATTACTGTCCTTTCTTCCATGTATTCTGCCCAGGCAGCTGGGCCCTGAAGAGAAGGCTGAGCAATAGACAGTGAGGAAGCAGCTGTCATAAAACAGTTTCCTTGTAGGTCATAGAAATTTATTGTGGCAACCTGTTTCACCTGCATTTCTACTTTCTTGTGTACCTTATGTCAAAAGAACTGACTTACAGCAACAGAACTAACTCATGAGAATAAAATAAAGGTGGTTATTTCCGGAACAGAGAAAAGGGTATGTCTTAGAATGAGCCATCCCCACCATCTACTCCAATTTCTTCTTTAAAATTATATAAATTAGCAGCAATCCAGGAAATCACTTTAAGTTGGGGATAAAAATCTGCAGGATAGAGAACACACAAAACAATCTGAAGGTAACTGGATATTGAATATCTTTTTTTAATAAGAACACCTGGTTATTAATTAATAGTATAATTAAAAGGTTAACCTGTGAAACAAAAAATATTCAGAGAGAGACTGGAGAAAAAATGACATGAATGATAGAGGCCTTTGTTCATCCTTCTTGTGACCAAATCAAAGTTGTGACAGAAACATGGAGCAAACAGCAAGCAAAGTCACCTGGGATCTAGGTGAATAGAAGCACTACAACTAGAGAAATAAATCACCCTGCAACAGTAGAAGGTAGCAAGGGGTGAAGATGTGAGGCTGCCAAGTCCCAAGTGGTTGAGTGGGACAGAGGCAGCGGCAGCTGCAGACACCTCTTAAAGGGGCCCTGTCCACAAGCAGACTTTTGCGGTGACAGACCTGCTCGCTCTGAACACCAGAGCCCAGTCAACTGCTCGAGGGACACCAGTAACTTACAGGGGACACTGAGTTGTTAGAGGGCCGGAGGCAAAGCTCTCTCCTGGGCAGAAGCGCCGGAAGTATCCATTGTTCCTGTTAAACCTTCCCCATTCCCAGCATGCAGACTCAGCACCACTATTGATGAAACATCATCAAACTGGATAACAGAGGTCACTCTGCCCAGAGTATTCTCTGAAACTCTGTCTCCCCCAACTCACAGCCACATCCAAGCCAGCTGTGTCCTCGAGAGTCCGGTGCAACTTGCTAAGCAGAGACTCACCCTAGTGACAGCTGGCCTCAGCTTCTGGTGTGGCCTCTTGAGGCAACTATAAGCACAACATCTATGGATTGCTTACTGAATCTTAACAGGTGGGCCCAGAGGGGCTAAAGTTGCTCTGCAGCTGAACCCCTCTCAAGACTATGCCACTGGGCACCTACTATGCAAAGCCACACTAATAAGACCAGAAGACCTAGGAGATGTGCTTAATACATGGAAACAGACATAAAAACACAGCCAAAATGAGAAAACAAAGAAGTATAAACCATATGAGAAAACAGAACAGAGATCCAGAAATAATAAAGTCAAGCGATCTAACAGATGGAGAGTTCAAAACACAGGTTATAAAGATGCTCAATCAACTTAGGGGAAGAGTAGATGAATGCAGTGAGATCTTTAACAAAGAGATAAAAAAAATGAAAATTACAAAAGCAAACCAGTCAGAAGTGAAGAACACATTATCCAAAATGAAGTGTATATTAGAGGGAATCAACAGAATGGATAAAGAAGAGGAATGAACCACTGATACAGGACATTCAAGCAGAATGGTAGAAAAAAGCCAAGACTACAATAATAATTTATGGAGCCTATGGGACAAAACTAAATGTAAAAATATCCATGTTATAGGGGTACTGGAAGGAAAACAAGAAGTTAAAGAGTTACTTGAAGAAATGATGGATAACTTCCCTAACCTGGTGAATAAATAGACATACAACCCCAGAAAGCTCAGTCTCGCCAAAAAATGAACCCAAAGAGGCCCAGACCAAGACACATTATAATTAAAATGCCTAAGATTGAATACAAAGAGAGAATCTTTGTATTGCCTTGACAGACCTAGAGGATATTGAACTGAATGAAATAAGTCAGATAGAGAAAGACAAATATCACATGATTTTTATCTACACATGGAATCTAAACAAAATCAACAAGAATGACAACAAAAACGGAAATAAACTCATAGATAAACAAAAACGTAAATAAACTCACAGATACAGAGAATATTTTGAGGGCTACTAGATAAGAACAGGTTGCGGGGATGGCAAAAAAAAGGGCAAAGGGATTAAGAAGTACAAATGGATAGTTACAAAATAGATAGGGAGATATAAAGTATAGCATAAGGAAAATAGTTAACAATGTTGTAATAAATATGTAAGGGGAAAAGGGGTGCTAGATTTAGTGGGATGGTCTGTATGCCAGCTATAATTTAAAAAAATTCACTGAATTGTACAGTGGAAATACAAGCAACTAATTGTCTTGTAAATACAAGCAATTAATTGTCTTGGGGGTGGGGGGAAGTATGCAGAGAAGTGTAAACAATTAGAAAAAGCAGTCCAGACTGAAAAACCAACGTCAAAGCAAACTTAGACTGAATTATAAATCTTATTTTTTTTCCTCGAACTTTAATAGCATAGTAAACAATTCATTTTCTGACTAAAGTTTGAACCTTTTCATAGAACATTTTCTCCATTGAAAAACATGTAGAATTCTTGGACATCTTATATCCAAATATATTTGGGGGCCACTGCATGTATTTTCCTTTAGATAAGACAGAGCTGGGAGGTATCTTTCCTATGAGCCAATAAATATAAAGAAGATGTCAAAACTACTCAGGGCTAATGAATTACCTGAACTGACAATTCTGAGAAGCAACTTTTAAGCACAAAGATGACACTGCATTTCCAGATACCTAAAAAAATGAGCAGCAACCTTCTAGACAAGGCTCTAAGGAAGATAGATGCCACAGTCAGCCTTAACTAACTTCCCCTCACCACTTCAGGCTATAGTCTGAGCTGACTTCTTAAATCAAGAGTGGAAACTAGGTTCCTACTTGAGTCAACTGATTGAGGTTGCCTGGGATACTATTTTAAAAAATATTTGGGAGCCACATCTAAACTCAGTGAGAGAGTGCCATGATTGACTGGCAATGTCTGCACAGGGCAAGGAGAGAAAACTGATGGCAGGTATACTAAGGGTTTACAAAAGGCAACATCCCTTTTATTTTCTAAAGAAAAAAAAAAAACAAACAAACAAACATACACTGCAAACTGAATTAACTTCTTATCCAGACAGAATCTACGAAAGAACTTCAAAAATTCACTAAAGCAGAAAAACATCCACAAAATTATGTACAACTTGTCTTGAAAAGAAAAATATAACAGGAAAAATAATCTGTGTGACATGTAAGCTCTTATAGTCAGTCTCCCCAAAGTAAGCTGAATCTACTGGAAGTCAAACTGTCAAACCACAGCCCAAGGACCATATCCACCCTGCCACCTGTTTGTTTGTTTGTTTTTAATGACCCAGAAGGTAAGAATTGTTTTCACATTTTTAAATGATTGGGACAAAATAAAGACTATTTTGTGACAGACAAACATGAAATTCAGGTTTCAGTGTCGATAAATAAAGTTTTACAGAATCACAGCCACATCTATTAGTTCATATAGTGGCTATGGCTGTTTTCTCTCTTAGCTGAGAGAGCAGAGCTAAGAAGTTCTGACAGAGACTGTCTAGCCTGCAAAACCTAACATATTTACTCTCCAGCCCTTTCCCTAGAACCAGCATGCCAATACCTATGCTTGAACTGGTCTAAGGTTTCCTCAAGCTATACGGTAAGCAATTCACTATAAAGGAGATTTAATTCAGTGGCTTCATAAAGTACTTATCTAAGAAAGTTACTACTGTCCTTTGCTACTACAAGAGTGATTACATAAGGTACCCTTGAAGGAAGTTTCCCACATCATGTAACAAAACAATTCCACTATGCCTCCCAGAGAAGCATTTATGTGGGCACAAAATGAATTAAGGGAAGAACTGCACAAAGACTGTAATTTACTATGTTGTGCAAGTAAATGTAAAATAATTTTTAACATACTTTTATTGTTTTGGTTTGAAGTCTCAATCCATTCAGGGTGTTGATAGCTTTCTCTGCATCCTTTGGGTCAATGTAGTTCACAAAGCCATATCCCAAGCTCTGCCCTAATGAAAGAGAAGGGGGAAAAGGCATATATACATCAGTTCAACACTGCTGACAAGAGATCCTCTTTCATTTTGGCATATGGTCTTGTCATTAAGCATATTTTCTCAACAGTAAAAAGAAGTCTACATTAATTCTTCTAGGTATATACATGTGACCTTTTTCACCTCCCATCCACTATATTTACAAGTTTAAACATCAGTTAGAACTGGCAAGCTGTGCCGTTTAAAAATCCACACATTCCAAAAGAGTTCCAACATACAGGTCCTGCCTGAGCCAGAGCACTCAGCGCAAGCCAACAGTCAGCTTCGGAAACCATGGGTGCAGATCTCCACTGAGCTTCTGAGTGGGTTTCATGGACATGACTTTTTCATCTTCAGTTTCCTTACCCAGAAAATGGTAAAGCAGTAATCATCGACCAAGAACCTGTCCACATTCTGTTTGCTGCACCCTGACAAATTTACAGCCTATACCAAGTCAATTATTTCAGAGTCTAGAATGATGAAGAATCAAGTGTATCTGTATTAGTGTGCGTGTGTATATACACACACACACACACACACACACACACATATATGTGTGTGTATGTGTATATATGTATATGTACATTTATTTTAGAGAGTTTCTTTAAATAAACTGAATCCAATTTTCTAAAAGGGGTCTGATGACCTAGATGAGGAATACAGAGAAATATGAACACAAAGATTTACGCTAAGGATACCCAAGTTAATGAGAACATCAGAGAAAGGAAGGAAAAAAGCATAAACAAAAGTAACAAAACAGGAATTGGAGTAAGTGTTGCTTCAGAATAAGACTTCTGTTGTTGCTTCTTGTTAAGAGCCCTCTCACCACTGGCTCAGTGTTCCAACTCTGAAAAAGTAGGAAGTAACAAGAGGCTAGAATCAATGAAATGCACATATAAGTAGAGCCAATCTTACAGGTCTCAATTTTTTTAACTAATGAAAAGTTTCTCAGTTTGAAATGATGAGAAACACTATAGAGTAGTAGAAACACTATAGAGTAAGTAGGTGGACATAAAAAAGGTTTAACCTACTGAAAGTCAAACTAAACTAACTGAGGACTTTCTGGAAGATGCCCAGTAAAGGTCCAAAAGCTTTTTAATAAAATACCATTTTTGTATCAACTTCAAAGAGAAGTGAGGGATTTTTTTTTTCTTTTAAGGGGCACCTTAGGTCCAAGTGGTTATGAATATAGGTATTTACAATAGACACTCTGGTTACTCTAATTTGGTTCCTTGTAACTATACAAAATTAAAAAGAGAGAGGGCTAAATACAGTACCTAATTATCAAGAAAACTTATATTTCGGAGACCACTATCATCATTTGGGATAATCATTGCTAATTTACGCCCTCTTATCAGACTGTACTTTTTCTTGTTTTTTAAAAAAAGAGGATGATGGTGAGCTAAAATTAACTCAGTTCATTATTTTTTTTTTCTCACACACCTCATATTTTGTTTTACTTATAGTTCTTTTTTTTTTAAGAGCTACAGGTGAAACCATTGTATTTTTAAGCATTCAGCTTTTTACTAATTTGACATTTATCATATCTCTATTGCATGCATAGTGCCCTCTTATGAAATGTGCTGCAATTTTATTATTATTCTATCATTGAGTAGGGTTCAAACTGGATGAACAAAAAATATCTGCTCAAGGAAATAGTTTATGATGAAAAGAATATGGACTATGGAGAAAGACACATAGAAGTTGCAATCTTTGTTGTGCCATTTGTACACTGTATGACTTTGAAGAAGGTACTTAACCTCTGAGTCATAACTTCTTTAATTTCTAAAATCAAGATAATAATTCCTAGCAAACAAAGTTGCTGTGACAGTGATGAGCACATTTGCTACTGAAAGTAGATCATTCTGGTCAAAAAATAAAGTTAGGAAAAATAATGTATGTCTACTGTATGTAAAGGAATATGTTCATTTAAAATTAAATCAGGAAGATACTATGACTATAATGGGAAAAGGAAAGGCAAGCCAAACATTGTGTAGTTTTGTCACACTGCTATTCCATGACAAAAACAAATCAAATTATCAATTTACCAGCATTGGGATTCCATTTCTCCTATCTACTGACACTACCCTAACACCTGCATTTCAGCAGCTTCTAATCACAGTATTTTCTCAATTTTGGTTGTATACTGAAATCATCTACACAGTTAAAAAAAAAAAAAAACTGACACCTGAGACCCATTCCCCCAAATTTTTAATTTATTGGTCTATTACAAAGCACTATACTAGGTTTTTTAAATCCTAATATGCAGCCAACATTGAGAATCACAGTTTTAATGGTGAGAGATAATCAAGGACTACAAATGAGGCTTCTGGAAGCCTCGAGAAGGGCCAAGTGCTGATGGTCTGAGCATGTGAAGTGATTCTGTGGGGAAGACGGCCTTTTACAGATGCATTTTTAAAATATATGTGGGTATATTTCTTCTAAAATCTTCAAGTCATCCATCACCTCAGAGAAACAGTTTATTAGCTCTCTGAGGTCACTCTTGAACACAGCAGTGTCTGCTGGAGTTGGTCACTGGAAAAAGTGAAAAGCCTGTCCTACCAGTCCCTGCTTAGCTCTCTCCCATGCTAGCCTCTGAGCTCTTATTTCCAACATATTGTCAGCACTCAAAAGCTTGCTAAATGAATAAATGAGAAGTATAATGGTATTATGTACTTAACCAAAGGTATTATCAACATCAGATGGCCCATGCATTTAGTGGACCTTTGACCTGATCCCCTTAAGCCGGCATGGTCAGCTATAATAAAGATGAGTTAGCCAAATTTCTATTACTATTATCCTGAGCAAAATAATATGAAAGGGTATCTCTGCTAAAAGGCTGCATTCCCAAATCCACTGTCATAGATGCATTAAAATGCTGGCACTGGAACACAAAGGAGTTAGGAACCTCATAGATTTTCATTTTAAAGTGAATTAGTCAAGTCAGCAAATATTTATTGGGTGCTTAAAATAAATAAAAATATAGATGATACCAAGATAGGCAAAACTCTCCCCATTCTCCCTAAATTTAAATTTTAGTTTAAATTTAGCCTTGCATGAATCATGTGCGATACTTATATTCTTCTCCTGCAAGAGAGAAATGTATGTGAAAGTAGGCAAGGTCAATCAGCTTCTTCAGACAAAGAAAGCAGGCAGGAAATAGTCAGTGGTCAGAACTTGAGTTCATGATTCTCAAATGTCATTCTCTACTCAATTCAAACTACGTTATATCTGAACCTAGGTCATTGTCAATATGCCTGAGGTATAATGTCAACAGGTATTTTCTAACACTGTTGTTTTAAGACAGTTGCCCACTGTCTCCAATTCTTGTACTTCTCGGGCAAATATCATTTTCACTATATTTGAAAGGCTATGCTGTTATTCATTCCATGACAAAGCAAATTGCAAATTGCATCTTATATAGTGCCTATTTCAAGTTATAAGTGAGTGCAGATTTTTAAAAAACAAACAATGGCAGGTCAAACATCAATAAAAAATATGTAGCCTGGATCTACTTTTCCCACACTCCTGCATTCACCAGCTAGTAATAGTCATAAATCACCAGGGAAGGCTTGGAAATCAAGCCTCATTTATCCATATCATCCAAATCTATTTTTCAAATTGTTCTGAATTTAGAATGTGCATATTGACCAAGAATCATTTTTTAAAAAAATGTATAAAGCTCTACATTTAAATTCCAAATATAACCATTATGGAAATCAACATGATTAAAAAGAAAATTCTGAAAATGGCAAAGCTAAGGCACACACATGCACACGCATACACACACACACACACACTTTAAAACAAATTCTGTCTTTAGAGGCTAAAAAATCCTTCTGGTAACTGAACATCAAGAATAAGGCCAACACTACTTGTCTCCACTAACTACCCATAGTCACCATTAGGGATTGTGGAACCATTAATCCAAGCCTTGGTCTTAACGGCCATGTCAGGGATTCATAATTTCGCTATAGAGCAAAGCTATCCAAATATCCAGACTAAGCCCTTCATGCAGGTGCTGAATACTCCCGGTGGATACTGGCCTTAAGCACATGTATCCTGTATACCATGTGTGTGACTGCCTTTTATTTTGCATCCTCTTTTTTAATCTAACATATCTGGCGCAAAAAATAACTTCTTCATAAGAGAGAAAAAAATCACTTAAAACTGCTCTTGGCATAAAGAAAAGTTATAAACAGGCTTAGAATCACAGCCAAGTGATCTTAAAGCACAGAGCTACATACAACACGCCACAGGCCTCTGAATGGGACTAAGACCCAGTGAGAGTCACACGGGGGTCGAAGCAGGAAGAACAAAACAGGAAGAGAATCTATGTAGTGGATAAAGGACTAGTGAGAAACAGAGTAAACTCCCAATTTATCCCAAACTGAGTGTAATTCAAAGCAGCAGCCATTCCCTTGCCACCTACATTGCTTTTAATAGCACACTTTAATTAAAATTTTAATTGCATATTTTAATTAAAAATATACAATCTACTGGACCCATTTAATTCAAAGGTCACTTTATTTAGCCTTGCTATTTCAAATTACTACCAATGTTCAGAATATCAAGTTACCCTCTCAGGTTTAAAGGTAAAGGCAACAGACTACCCTAATTCTTGATTACAAACCTGGTCCAATAATTTAATTTTATTCAAACAATATTAAGTGAAACCCCTCAACATGGAATTGTGAAAAATAAAATTCTGCATTAAAAAAAATGTCACACTATATATTTCTCACCAACACTTAGCAGTCATTTGTTCAACAATTACAAAAAGTAATTCTTCCTAGTCCCTCAGGAAATAGCAAAGAGACAAAAAGTTCCTCATCATAAAACTTATGTCTTGGTAGAAGGGCTAAAAGCAGCAGAGCGATGGGGGAGGGGAGTGAGGGGTCAGGGCTGATATTTAAATATAGTGGTCAGAGTGGGCTTCATTCTGAAGATAACATCTGATCCAAGACTTGAAGGAAGGAGCTCATAGTTTAATAGGGAATGTGCAAGTAAACTTATTTCAGTGAAAGTTCTGCCATACAGGTATCACCTCTTGACAGGTCTATCAACTAAGTCTACTCCTCCTCCCATCCCCTCTGCATTAGCACAGGTCCTTGCGTATTATTCTAACCTAAATTATTGTTACAATATCCTAATCCATTGCTTCTTCCCTAGACTCCTCTTAACTCCAAAACCAGTCATTCTCCACTACCATGTTTTCCAGGTGATCTTTCTAAAGACAAATCCAATTGTGCTCTGGTCATCAACATCTACCTGCTTATGTCCACTACCCCTATACACATACTCTAAAATGCATTCAGTTCCCTGTGTCTGGAATACACATTTCAAACTGGCTAATTTTCACATATCCTTTGAGACTTTCTCTGAGACTACTTCCTGCCCCAATTTGCCCCACTCCTAATGCACAGTGTTTCCTGTTCTTCCTAGTCTTTCCACAGCCCTTATGTTACACCTTTAACAAATTAGTACATCTATGGGTATTGAGTCAATTTGGATGCCTCACCCTTTTGGGCAGGACAAACTGAGCAGTTTCAGACAGAAGACCCTATCACAGATTATGAACTACATGTTCACTGAATGAATGAATGAGTGAACAATCAAGCTAATGAACAAACAAGAGCAAGGTTTAGAAGAGAGGCGCCCTTGTAAACATGCACCCCATGGCCCTACATTGTACCAGATGGATTACAGAATGAAGGAAGACAAGATGCTCAAATGTTAGTGTTCTGTCTTTATAAGGGAATGATGAGATTTTTTTAAATAGTTCATGTAAAATTTTTCATATGAAAATTTTCTACAAATACCATTTAAATGAAATCTCAATTTAAAAAAAAATGTCACCTAGAGTAATTTGATAGATTTACATAAATCTGTTTCACAATTCCATAAGTATGAATTATGGGATGTCAGCATATAATTTTGTTGAAAGTGCTTTCTCTCTAACATAATTAAGTCTGCCGAGACTATTCAGGTACAAGTCAAATAAAATGCAGAGTGAATTCTGTAAAAACCTAGTAGTTGAATCAACAATAAAAGGTGACTGCACTGATTGATGTGTATCTATTATTTCATTTGGAGCAGTAGTAATGTTTTATGAAATAAAAAAGGACAAAAGCAGTATGAATGTTTTTTGAAATCATACAGTTTGCAGGAACAGGTCACTATAGTCCTCTCTGACAAGCAAAAGTATTTTGCAACCTAAGGGTCTAATAATGTAACATTGGGGTAGAGGGTGGGGTGCAAATTGAATAGATTCACCATTTTCAAACATAGTACTTATATAAAACTGCATTCCTTAACAACAACAAAAAAGCAAATAATTTCATTTAGAAAAGCACGTTTTCACTCTAAGAGGAGACAATATTGTTTTTAAAGACAGAGCCACCCTTTCCCCTCATTTTAATACCCTTCCTCCCTCCTCTCAAACATATAATAAAGCTGTAAATGTGTTATATTTCTTCAGATGGACTTCTTGTTCCTAGGCACTCATTACGTGTGTCTGTTCAGACAGGCTGTACACAGCAACCCTGGCACCAAAGCAACGTGCACCAGACTTTACAAAGGAGCTTTGTTAATATCTCATATCTGATGTGTAACAAAATCATGTGGGTACCACACATCAAGGGTAAGGTCTGAGAAAATTTGAGAAGAAAAGAGGAATGCAATCCTCTCTAGTCCTAGTCACATTTCTCTCCAAATTTTAATTCCTGTCTTAGCTCGAGTCTTCTCAAACGCAACATGCCAGATGCATCAGGTCCTTCCATTTAAACGTTCAGCTAACTCAGGGCAAGTTAAACAGGTCCTCTGTGCCACCCTCTAAATGAGGAGGATCAAATTATGAAGCAACGGACTGGTGAGATCCTACTACTACAGACCAAGCCAGCTTCCCTGAAAGCTCAAAGCATTTTTACCAGCTTCCCAAAGGATATTACCAGGGATTATCACAAGGATGGAGAATTCAACCTAGACATTCACATAATACAGAAAACAGATGGCTCACTCGAAGACTCATCTTCCACCCAAATGCTAATAAAGCTGGCCTGAGACTAAATTCCCCAATATTTTAAAGTGGTTTTCAGAACTTTACAGATACATTGAGATATAATACAGAAGAGTTTAAATTGTAACTCCTCTGCTGAAATCAAAGTTGTAACTAGTAATCATTTGGTAAATATTACCTAAACAGCCTAATTCTAGAGAGAGCAGTTAATGTCCTCAGCACCAGGGTATTTTCAAATTAATTTTAATGGCCATCTCCATCCTCAGATTATGTAACTGGTAGAGGTCTATTTTCCTATAGTTCCCATCCCAGTAATTACGAATCTGCTGGCAATGCAACGTGGCCTTGCTTAAGTTGGCGAAACTGTGGGTTCTTAATAAATCACAATTTCAGAAAACATTAAGAACTCCTACACAATTCAGTGTTAGACTATCGAGAACAGCAAGAGCATATTAAACCCTGTAAATTCTTGAATACTGCACATGGGTACTAAGATGTCTTGCATCCAAGACCAGGAAGATGAGGAAAAATGCTCTTTATCTCAACTGGGAAAATAAACCAATTCATCTAGTATGCAAATCTTAAGATAAGACTTTACCTTAGCAGATTCTCTGGCTTGAGAGAAAGTGAGTTATTGTAGCATCTTAACACCACTATTAAGACAAAAGCCAGTTATCACTTAGTGATTTGCATAGGTGCTCTAAAGAAAAATCAGCAGTTCTAACTTGAAACACTGGAGCTGCCCGTGATAAGAGCAACAGCCAAAAAACTTTCAGTTAGCCAGAGTCAGACTTCTACAGTTCAAAAAAAGTTAAGGACATCAACTCTGAGCTAAGGCAAAATCTCCTTTCAGTTAAAAAAGTGAGTCTGCTGCAATATCCTCATTTCTTTATCATAATTAACTCTATATAGATCCCTCCCCAACACACACACAAAAGGGCTTGCATTACCTGTTTTATCTTGTGGTTACTTAAAAGGCAATGGAGTAATTCAAGTAAATACCATTTAAGATGAGGGCAAATGAATTATATTCCACAAAAATATTAATGTGGTACAGAGGGATACCAGTTAACAACTGCAGTAGTAAAAAAGACATCTGCTGTTGCTTGCTCTACCAGCTCGCACATGCGCGCGCACGCATGCACACACACACACGCACGCACGCACGCACGCACACACACACACACACACACACACACACACACACACACACACCATTAAGTAGTCCATCAAAAAGCAGCATGGCTTCTTAATGTTTCTCTCTCTTTGTAAGATATTTCTTATTCAGGCATTGCAAGAAAAAAATTAAAGGCCCTAAACACTATAATTAGCTTAGTGCCCTTTTTGAAACTGTGTCAGTCTTGCAAACCACTGTGAAGCATCCCGTTTTGTCCAGAGAATGGGAAACTATCCAAATATACAAATTTGTCAGGCTAAAAATCTTACCAGGTCCACATGAAAAAAAAATGTTCTTAGAGATTATAAGTTTTCTTCTTGAAGACAGAATGACTTTAAAAGGAAAAAAAAAGTATCTTTCTCACCCAAAAGTTAAAGGTTCACCAGACAAAACCTTTTAATATAAAACCTCAGTAGATCTATAAAAAAAATTCTGTTCCCACACCCCCCCTCCAAATGCTTATGTCTAGCTTCCTGGAGGCACACAATACCACTACCTAATTATAAACTGCTATTAAGCAACTCATGAACTTTATATTATATACAGTCACATTTAATTCCCACAAGAAAGCTCTGTGTAAATACATCTGTACCCACTTTACAGATATAAATATGAAGGTCAAGAGATGCTGATTAACTTGCTCAACGGCACAGAGCTATCTGGTGAGTGGTAGATAGGTTTTGAAACCAGGAAAGACCTTTTCAAACTCAGTCTTTCCAGCATGTACTTCATTGCCTCTAGCCAAGTATGGGAATTATTTTGAAAGACAGTCCTGTACACCAAAAATTCCCATCTTTCCAATCAGAATATTCATAATCTCCAAATACGCCTGCATATTTTTCTGGTTATTTGTCATGTCATTTATTAACGGGAACTTCACCATTCTTTCTCAATCCCTCAAAATGCTGTGTATAAGAAAAATGGCATCCTGCAGGTGCACTAATCACTTAAACCCTCAAAACAAATCTAACATTACAAAGCAGATAGATTAGAGATATCCATATTACAAAAAGATTCATTTAAAACAGGATTTGATTTACATACTCTTTTCCAGAAACTCAGAAAGCAATTCTTATGGCTAAAACCAAAAGGTCTGTTACTGCCAAAATCATCTCCCACACAAGATAACTGCTCTCATCAGCAGATTGCATTAAAAGGCATTCATACACATAGTATGGTTTCCTAGCTGATGGAAGCAGGTGGTATCAATACCACATGGTCTCTGCCCTCTAAGATCTTAGCCCCAAAATTGAAAGCATGACAGTAAATGAGGGAGATGCAACAGCTAAAGAACATGGAAACACCTGTGATTAACTGGGGTTTCACACTTAACAGGGACAAACGTGAAAGGGAGAAGCATTTAGTTACTTGAAACAGAGGACATGAAATTTAAGAGTTCCCTGACATACATTAAGGAAATAGGCATATGGAGAAGAGCTAATGTCTAGAAAAGTAGAGATGGTCATACCAAGGGCACACTAAACAAATGGTCTGTGCACAGGTAAAGAAGCAAACTTGACACTCTGAGAATAGTGATGTCCCATGGGAAGGTTAGTAGTGGTCTACCTACTGCAGGATGCACCAAGCAGGGAGGTTGCCATGAGGAAAGATATAGAGAAAACCAAAGGAAGACAACTTTGGTGACCCTGGAACAATCACTGGAGAGAGGCAGATCTAGGATCAAGTAGACCACTGAGCAAGAAGTTGTGCCAGTCTAGGAAGGGGACCATACTCCAATCCCTTTCAATAAAGTCTGCAGAGAGCTCTAAAAAACAAAAATTAGAGGTTAAAAACTCACATCCTTTCCCCTCAGTGGGCTCTCCAGAATAAGGGCCAGGATTAGAATCCAAGGCAACCTCCCATGCCACAGGAGGACCTGTACTTGCATGGCATGGTAACTTCTCACCTTCATAAGGGAAATAAGAGCAAGGAACCTTTGATTAGGTTAACACCCAGAAATTAAGAGACAGCACCAACCCAACAGTACCTCAAATATTCCATATCTAACAGGCATGGATATAACCCCAGGCACCACAAAATCAAAATGCAAGATCACTACCCCCGAAAAAGCCTATGATTTTCTGAGACCTCCTTTACATAGCTATAAAAACATGTATACCTGAATCACTTTCTTCCCCTGGTAAGCTGCTTAACAGAAACTGTTAATATCTACCATAAGTGGGCAGAAGTGTTAACAAACTTTATTTTGACATTGTGTGCAGCAATCACATGGTTATACGTGACTTCTGAACACACACATACCTAAGTCTTTCACATATACCATAGTGACAGCAAATGTAAAAATCAAAAGAGTAAGAGAGTAAGGAGGACTGGGTCACTCAAGGAGGGGACAACAGATGGCAAGCATCACATCAGAAAAAATAGTTTCAAATAAAGTAAAAACACACAGATCCTTTCACATTCTTATCTGTATCACTGATAAAGTATCTTCCAACTCTTTGCTTTAGTTCATTTTATTTTGAAAAGGAAGACCATCATTAAATTAGTGATATTTTTAGCAAAGACAAAGGAAGTAAAATTCAAAAGGACATCCATTGTCCCCAGTCAACACAAAGATTTAAGTATAAATAACATGTGATTTTCCTTCTCTCTGTACAGGACATTGTGTTTAGTTTAAATTTAATGAAGAAAGACAGTTATATTTTCAAGAGAATATGAGGAAAATGTTTTTTTCTTACCCGCCCCCTCAATGTAAAAAGAGGCACACAAAAGCACTGATTTTTATACTCAGAAGAAATCCAAAACAGATCAACTGTTTGGGGCAGGTTAGGGTATAAATGCTGAGAATAAAGGAAAGCTATTTAAATATTGCAGACACAGTTTCCAGGGCCCCAAGAAAGCCCTCTCTGAAGCAGTAAAGGGGACAGAATCCCAAAGGGAAAAACATTCTATAGAGGAAGCTGAGCTGTACATGGTAAAAGTTTAAAGGCTGCAGGTCAGATAGAAACCATGGTTACAAATTACATCAAAGAGGTACCCTGACAGAAATAAATACCCATTTCATTTTTGCTAAGGTGTAGCTGTGTTAGAGCAAACACTCTGAGACCACAGGGCAATTCGCCTGCCAATTAACAGATGGCTTCTTGAGAAATACAAAAAGGTCTAGCTCCTATGATTGCCACATTCATATCACACATGAGCATTTCTTCCAAAATCATGTTAAAAGTTGGAAAGATTAGCTACTGTAATCCTCCCAATTTAAAATTCACATAAACATGTTGATTAAGAAGCAAATGCTTAAAAGATTTTGCCTAGATAATGACTCATTAGCATACGAAAGTGATGTGGCACCGTCCACATCAGCATCAGTTAATGCATCATCAGGCAGAACTAGAGAAGCACAGAAGCATGTCTTTTACTGACTGAAAGTCATATTAAAAATGAAATATTCAAATAATGTACTACACATCTCAGTACATCTGACCACTGATGCTACCTCTAGATATATTTTCCCTTGAAACAGGAAAAACCTAAAACAAAAATAATCTTTGATTTATTACCATTTTAGCATCTCAAGTACCTCAAGAATCTTATTCAAGAAAATCACCTCAACTTTAATTCATCTTAAGAACTTTTTAAATGATGCTTCATTACTTGCTTATTCACATACCTGAGGCTCACTCTTTGGGATGGTGCTTGTGTTTTAACAGCATCAGGTTAACTAATGCTAAGGATCACCTAATGTGCAAAGTAACTTCTATAGACAGAGCCTCTCAGCAATTGGGACCATTACATGGCAACCCTGCAAACTCATTTCAAGATTTGGGCAAAGTCAGGTGGCAAAATATGTTTTATTCACAAGAATCCATTTTTTTACCCTAAAGTGTCTCCTAAAGAAAAGGAGAGTAGGTGTGTATGGCCTCCTGGCTAATTAACCTTATGTATGACCCTGAGACCAAGATCTGTTAAGAGATGCCCCCTTACTCTGCCATCTCTTTGCCAAGTTAAGTTTCACAAAAAATTCAGACCTTTGCATTATAATTAGTCATGTTAAAGAGCTTGGTATAAAATGCTCTACAAGAATGCCAGGTATTCAATTACAAGAATACCACTTACATGAAGATCTCACTAAACCCTAGTCATTCCAATATTCAATAGACTTTAGTGTCAAGGAGTTTTCCTATTTTGCTGTTGACATATTCTTCCTTGCTATTTACAAAAAGCAAGGGACTAGTTACATATTACAAATTAATCTTTTTTATTTAGGGAAAACTTGAAAAATCTTATGCTGCCAGATCATTTACCAGTCAAGCCCTATTCTCAAATAAAATACACCCTATGAATTCAGTGCTTATTATAATTCTCCTAATAAACACCAACATTAATAAGGTATTTCATTTATACCTAGATTACCAATCTTTTTTCCTTCAAGCAAGAAAACAAAATGTATAAACTAAAATGCATTTCCTTAATCCAAAAGCCTTCTATATATTATATCTGTGTTCTTGATCCTCCACTCCTCTCTGAAAAAAAAAAATTACCCATAAGTTAAGGAAAATAGAATTTGTACTGTATTTAAAAAGCTTTATCTTCTATCTACAACTGTTACTAGTGTATGTGTAAAAACGTCAGATACCTCTGAAATTAAGATTCAGATAAAGAATGATTAGCTGTAAACGGCATTCTTTTGAAGAAACAGAGGGAACAAATTATTTTTCTTAAGCCTTCAGAATATAAAAAATTATGTTAAACATATTTAAAAATTCAATTAACTATTCTGTTACATCTTAATTTTAATCTTTCCACTCTTAAAACATGAAACACAGAATTTCTTCTCTCTCCTAGAAGTTCTCAAGAGTTCTGATTGACTATCTAGAAACAAAAGACTAAAGGTTAACCACAGTGATAACTACATTATCAAAATTTATCAAATAGTCATCCTTGGTCAAATTTTAAATCTTACCATAAGACATAATTATTTCTCAGTCTCAACTGCTACCCCAAGACCCTTGATTCCATTATTCCTTATAAAGCTAACTTGTTTCTTCATTTTCATTCTTTATCATTTCCATCTAAGATGAAAAAAATGAAGCAAAATTTCTGAGCAAACTCAAATCATGTCTAAATTAGAGTTTTACAACCCCAGAGGAATGCTGTTTTCTGAATGCAGACTTTCTATATCATTTCCTAAAACTTGGTGATATCCTAGCCATATCATCCTTCTCCCTACCTCCATACCATATTTTTACTTAAAACTACTTGAACATCCCAGCCGAACCCTTTAATCTTACATAAATATCTTAACAGACTGCAAGAATAGGAAATTGACTGGATATTTTTACAATTGTACTTATTAATTCTGCATCAGTGACTAATTAGAAATAAAAATACTGAAAGATAAAATCAGAATTTAATCTTTTCAAAGAGAACTGAAGTCCAAAATAACTGACACTGATGAGGTACCCCACTAACTTACTCCAAGAAACAGAAATTTAATGTCTTTAAGCATACCTATACCCCTACGTGGCTGGACACCAAAGGATTTAAACTAAATAATGACTACGTTGGCAGAGGAAATATATGTAGGTTATCCACAGGCAAGCCTGTTTTCCTACAAGGTATATGGCTCTCATCAGCTGTTATGAGCAACAAGAGTCACCATGCATTACTGACCTCTAAAGAGTATAAACTAGAGATAAAACATCCAGAAAGACCTGCTGAGTGATCACATAAAATGCCACTGTTGCTAGTCATCTCAGCTGTTCTTCAGATTGTTCTTGGTCACAACTCAAGGAAAGTAATGACCAAGAAACGTAACGAAATGGAGGGAATGTTACTTGGAGGGAATATCAACATCTTCATTGCACCTAATTTTTCTGCATAGTTGTATCACAACTGTGGTTTCCCCTAACACTGAAAATGTGAATTAAATATGAGTTAATTATTTGAAAGACAGTTGAGTGACTTTATTTATAAAATGCACATACATATATACCTCTCAAAACAGAAAAACTCTTTCATCAACAGCTTTTGTTTTTCTCAAAACTAAGTCTTGGGGCAAGTAAGCAGCGTGCTTGGGAAGTTCATCTGTTATAACGATGACAAAGAGAACATGTGCAAAGGAGGGAAAACTGTGACTTTACAGACACTGGAAAAATTAAAACAGTCAGAATGCCAATCCTGCAGGTCTACTGGCAATGAACAGTACTCTGCAAAAGCAGTAACTGTTTTGTTAGAAGTGAAAGACAGTCCTTAAACTTTCAAACTCCATTAATAGAGGTAAAACCTGTTCCAAACAAATAAATAATAATTATAAAACTTTTTGTCCCTATTAAGCAGCATTACATCTGATGACTCTAGGTTGCAGCTTCACTTCTTCTAAATCATTGATGCCTGAGCCAATCTAGTTGACCAAAGTACTTTAAAAGGACTATAAGTTCAGGTTAGGATAACGTAGGTGTGAAAGGTGTCCAACTAACTGGAAATGTCTTATGATCTAAACCAGAAAAGAGCTCAATCTCCCATTCTGATTCAAATAAATTCCTAATGTAAAACTCTCTGTTCTAAACAATGTCGGTGGCTCCAGGGTTGGCTTGCAAAGGCATCCAGAAGATGATGCTTGGAACCTGCACTTTCTCCAACAGGCCAATGTGGAAAGATGGCAAGTTCAAAGCAGGAACTTCTAAGCAATTACAAAAGTTATTCCCTTATGAGTCAAAGAAATAGCAACAAAAAATCAAGCTTACTTTTGGATATGTTGAAAAGTAAGCTCTGACAGAGATTGAAATGTGAATTATACAAAAGCTATTTCACTGGAGCTCTAAATTATAAGTAATACAAGTTGACTCTAGCTAACTAGCTGAAGGGAATTTATTAGAAGAGGCACAGAGATTTCCATAATCAATAGGGGCTGGAAACCAGGCACCAGTGAGCTAAGAAGTAAAAAGAACCACCACCATCTCAGAGTCAAAAAGAAGTCTGATGAGATGGATCACCATTATCATCTCATCCTTCCATCAGTTCTTTTAGAGTCCAAGTCCTGAAAAAAATGCCTAATTTATTTTACATGGGTCCCATACTAGCCCCTTGCCTATAGTAAGGCAGGAACAGCGAGGACCTGCCTATTAGCTTCTGGAATTACCTTCCAACCAGCAATACAGTAGGAAAGAGAATTCCCCAATATGGAATATTGCTAATCAAAGAAAAACATTTTTTCTCTTGTATCCACAAAAGGTCTTACAAATGTCTCCATACAAACTGAAAAGAAATGCCTCTCCCATTCCTATTCAAATAAAAGACACCAATCAAATATTAACCATAAAATGGAATAATCAACAAATCATTTGTGGACCAAACCATCTCTGCGTATATAAAGCACTGCTTCTAAATCTTAGAAACAAAATTAAGTCACCCGTTTAGAACATTCTACATCCCTCTCCAAAGCATGACCAGTTCCCTCCATCTCTATTTTGCCTTAACAATAAAGTGCCACTATAAGAAATTATAATTTCAGTATTTCATTTTCATGACTCATGATCTCTTCAACAGATAGTCATCACCTTGAAATCAAGTGCCCAACACTGGCTGACATTCTCTAGCATGCCCTGAATTCTTAGACTAGACTGTCAAACAAATGGTAAGCTTTAGTCACCTTCACTACCATTTCCAGATAAGAGCTTATAGCTCCAGAGGTTGATCTTCCTTATCCCCCAGTAAGAGGCCTTTGGAAGCTCCTCACAAAGCAAGTACAAAATAGACAGCAGAAAGTTTATATGAAGCTTGAATTAAGACCTTATCTTTATTACTTTAAACTCACACAACCTGGGAGAGGCTTTCATGGAATTGCCCTTCAGTTTTCAAAAGCCAACATTTGAAAATAAATAAAGTCGCTAAGGGTGAAATGATGTCCCTAAAGCCAGCAGGCATTTGGCTGATGTCAAAAGAGAAGGCAGGAAGCCAAGATATGAGACCTAAAATTTTAAATGAAGACTACTCTACTCAGTGACATAGAACCGGAAACAATGTAAAGGCATAAAGAGGCTACAGAGCACCTACCTCTAAATTCAACCTACATCAGCATCTGTCTCCCAAAGCTGCTTCAGGAAGGCACTTAAGGCTTCCTTTATTGCAATCATTACTCCTGTGATCTAAAAAATGAATGATTCTGCCCTCTGGGTTTTTGTTTGGCTAGTTGTTTTTTGTGGGGTTTTCTTGGGGGACGGGGGACATGGGGGGAGTGGGTAGGAGTACTGGTGAAAGGGAGAAAATAGAAGGAAAATCTAGTACCTCCTGAAACAATCGCTATACTTTTTAAATACTTTGCATGACAAATATTATATGCTTTCATTTTTTATGCTTTCATTTTTTACTAACATGGGGTACCTACAATAGGCAAATTCAGAAACGGAAAGTAGAATGGTGGTTCCCAGAGACTGAGGGGAGACATAGTGGGGAGTTAACTGTTTAATGGGTACAGTCTCTGTTTTAGATGATACAACAGTTCTAGAAATGGATAGTGCAATGGTTGTACAACATTGTTTATGTACTTAATGTCACTTAGCCACATTCTTAAAATGGTTAAAATGGTAAATTTTATGTATATTTTACCACAGTAATTTTTAATTTGGTAAGCATCAGTGTGAAGTTACTAATACACCAGTAATTTACCCTTTAATTCCAGGGGAGGTCATCTAACACATCATCATGAATGTGCAGTCCAGCAGTAGTTAACTAGCATAATAAAAGTAAAGGCCAAACTCCAAAAGTGATTAAACTATCTATTATCTATAGCTAAATCAACAACCAATTCTCTGCTAACTAGCACAATGAATGTCAAAATGGGTTTTTGTTCCTTAAGCTAATTATTTGTTAATTAGGGTAATAAGTGTTAGAAATTGTGTCTCATTGGTAAAATTAAAGGTATTCTAGGTATGTAGATGGACTAAATTGCTTTAGAGATATTTCCTGTTGTAGAAACGGAACACAAAAATCTGAGGAGGCTTAAATTTGTACTCTCATAGATAGAGCCCCTAAATGTGAGATGGCCCTGGCCCAACCTCTGCTTAGAAGGATTTCTTTTTGCATGATGCAAACTGAGGGCACAGATCCCTGCCTCTGAAATGTGCTCAGTCTCAAGGAACATTTCACATAAGGTGTGATTAAGACACCTAAAAAAGAACAAAGAATCTGGACTTCAAGCTTGTAAAGCAGTTGTATTATCAATCACTTTGAGCCTGCTTGCTAAATGTCTGTATACATGGCAGAATCTGGTCTTGAGAAGAAGCTAAGCCTCACTCATCCCTCGCCAGTGCCTACTTTTACCTACCCAAAATTACTTAAGTGCTATATACACTAAGCTAATATAGATCCATTTGTAATAATCTCACCCCTCAAAAAAAAAAAAAAAATGAAGACTTAAAAGTCCATTGTCCTGTTCTAGAAGTCAGCAAAAACTTTTAGATGCCCTCTTTACATTTAAAGGCTACTTCCACAAATGCTGTTTTCCATAAATGCTCAAAGAACTAAAATTTCAAAAAGGAAGCAAAGCCCCTAAAGATTATACACTGTATTTTTAAACAGCCCACTAGATCCCATTTTTAATGTTCTAGAATACGGCACTGTGAGACATAGTACATTGAATGTTACCATGCCTTTTTGCAAAGGCTTCTGATTTCCAGCACTAAAGAAAGAAATGTATTGATATAAAACAGTCACAAATAAGTACTGCCAATCTGTAATCCTATTATAATATGATTGAAAGGATTCACCCCCAAAATAAAGGTTCAGAAATACTAACATAAGGGTCGAAAAACAAACTTAGTTTAATATCTTAACGTTAAAATATGAGATGCCAAATCATTCTGCTTGAAAAGGTCATATGCTATTAGCACCTTACATGGAATCCTTAGACACTGTTTAAGAAGAGCTAACTTGGCAGCTACATTCACAAAAGAGAAAAGTCACAGAATTCTAGATCTAGGTAATACTTCAAAAAATTATGTAAGAGAGCTCTCTTAATTTATATGTATCAATTAATTTGATACACTATAACCAGCCTATTTAGATATACTTTAAAGTAGACTAATTTGTTCTAATGGACTGAAAAAAGCTCTCAGGTACTATCTAGTACCACAATTAGTAAGGATTCAGAAGACACTGCCTTGGTGTTACCCACCCAGTGACTCCTAAGGCTGAATTTAAAGCACCAAATGTGAGGAAATAAAGTTCCTCCTTCAGGCTCCAATGATATTGTATCCAATGAAATGATTCTGGTTTACCTATTTACATGTATCTACGCCTCCTTTGAGTCTTACTTTAAAAAAAGAACATGACTTTATTTCAGGATAAAGCTTGAAGGTCAGATAGGTTGTGAAGAGTTGGTGCATTGACACATCTATTCTACAAGTAACTAGATTTATTATCTAAAAAACAAAAATGCAAATTTTAGTTGAACTGGAGGGTGGGTTGGGGGTGGATTTCAGGACCTGAGCCATATACACTCCTCCTTCAAAATCAAAGCGTTATGTAGAAAACAGAATTCCAACAAAAAGTACAATGATGAGAAAAGAACTCATTAAGAGCTAAAAATAAACCCTAATTCACAATATGCATAAAAATTTAACAAAAAAAGGAAAACAAGATGTAAAATTACATCTGCTAAGTTAACCAAGCCCTCATGGAAATCACCCACCCCCCTTACACAAATTGAAATCTGTAAAGTCTGTGATGACTGAATAATGCAAGGCTTTAAATGTTTTCAATGAATATTTCAACAGAAAGAAAACAAAGAGATAGCAATTTTTTTTCTAAATTCTCTGATCTGCTAACACAACAGGAATATTGGGCTCTTAACAACTGAACACATACGTCTCTGCAATTCTCCAGCTGAAAATTTTATTTTATGAAATGAGAATATTTAGTATTAGTACTTACAACTTATATTATAGGGGTATTAATCTTAAAGAAAGGATGTCAATAAAAGTGTAAACAAACCTCCAGTTAATTTTATCAAACCGATACCTCGTGTCTCAATATAACGCTTTGCTGACCTTCCAAGGCCAATGATAGTCCAATGAGGAAGCACGGTTGAGGGTATCTTATTTTTAAGCCAAGCTCATTCATTCTTACTAACATTCACACAATACCACACAGAGCAATAACTCCACATTCCAGCACTCTAGTTCATAGAGGCTGGTATAATATCATTAATTATCTTTCTGGATTCTCAGTCCTGCCTGGTACTTCCTATTCCCACACTTTGTCCCACCACTGAACAATCCATTGTGTTTGTTGGTCAAATCACCTAGAAAGCAAAGGACAGAAAATTAGTGCATTATTCCCACATCATAAGAAACTATAAAAATTCTAAGAAAAGAGATTTATTTGAAGATTTTTTTTTCAAAAATTATATGCCCAAGGGAAAAAGTCTGTAACTGTCAAGTAACTGAATATTAACTGGTAAGTATGAGATAGGACAGAGTACCCCTGTGTGCCTGGCACTTTATGAAAAAAAAAAAAAAAAAAACTCAAGTTCAGAGTCAAATAATTCATATAAAACTACATTTCAAGTAAGTGGCTATCCTGGGATTTGAACTCAAGTGTAACATGTTCTTTCCAGGCTAAAACCTCTAAAACTAGTGCTTATAGGCCACCTCCCCAAGCAAGGGAGTAGAAATTAGCAGGCATTATGTTTCAATGTTAATCCCAGGAAGTTGATCCCAAACTAAGCAAAAAACAACCCTAGTGTGCAGAGGGTTGTTTCAAGTCCAATGCACATTAGAAAGATGTTAAAGAATGCATATAAACATAGTTTAAATTAAATACTGCCATCGTGCATTTTTTTTTCCTTAAAGGAGGCACAGAATGAACATCTTTGTTCTAATTTAGAAAATGCAGAATGATCATCCCTCAATCAGTTCAAGATGATGTCTGATGTAAGAGACTATCACAAAAAGACAGTTTTAACTGAAGATCTGTTTCTTCACAATACTTGAAGAGCTGCCAGTGCTGCTTTACCGCTTACAGCTCCTTAAAGATTTGATGACAGATAACTTACCAATAAAAGGGACATCCAATGGTATCAAAATGTTGACATTCTATAACTTTAAGAAATTAAACCAAATGCATTAAGGAGCAAAACGTGCTAAATATGCCACTGTATAGGCCTGACAAATCAAATGACACAAGTAAAATGCCAGAAAAATAAAAAATGTTTAAGTTGATCTTTTTAGTTGGAAAGGCATAGTCTGAGGGCTTCCACAGCTCTCAAAATTCAGTAGCACCAGTGCGCTCCACTGAAAGTCAATTAACTTAGAACAAGCTTTAGAGAAGTTGGCAAATTCTGAAACACAGCTTTAACAGCATTAGCTTCAATGATCAACTATATTCTATTCAAAAAATATTAAAAAAGAAATGTTCCAATAGGTACAAAAAAATGCTTTGTTCTAGTTATAATTTCGAAAGTTAAACAAAGGCTGGTGCTAAGGTAGTTTAACAGACAAGATAGTAAAACAGGATAAAAACCATCACAAGAAAAGCATCTTTATTTTGTACTACATGATAAAATGGGCGGGGGGGGCGCCCAGGGGTGTGTGTATCAATTTCATACCTGAGAAGTAGGATTTTAACATTCTATAGAATATAAAAGAAGAAATCCTGTATTAGAATTTAATTGCTCTTTATCTTTTCCTATTTAGTCTACTATCTTCTCTTCATCCACATTTTCCATCACTACTACATCAGCCACTAAATAATTGAAAATGATTTCCATCTATACTACCAATCTCCTGATGCAAAAGTAAATTAAAGAAAAGTGTGAAAACATATAGAAGAGAAAATAGCACACACTCATACCTTGCTAAATTTTAAGGGGGGAAACTTACAGAAAACTTCAACTGTATTTTATTTTCTATGAACTCAAATACATTTCCAAAATTTGTGTTTTGCATCAAACTAGTAAAAGAATAGTCAAAGCATTCAATATTTTGTTCCTAATCAACTGGGAAGACAAACATGGTCAGCCTACAAGTCCCAACGACAAAGGCCAAGAATGCACAGAATCAAAACTTCTAAACTTCATTCCAATTGGTTCAGCTTCATTTTCCCTGTAAATATTCTTAAAAAGCTGCTGTAACCAGCTCTTGGGAGTTGCAATACTTTTCTTTCCTTCCTTCTAATGGAAGAAAATATAAATTAACACAAATATGAGCATCAAGAAATCAGAGACATGAAAATCCATGATTACAAATTAACCAGGAATGGTTGTTTCGAACTTTCCTGTATCCTCACAACAGATATTATTTCTTCCCAGCAACTGGCCATTTAAGGTTTCATTATAATAGGCTATCCAAAGAAAAAATTTTTCTGTTTAGGTTTACTGAGAATTAACTTTTTTCATGGTGATGGGGTCCAGAATATACCACCCCAACTATCCCACTCTAGTATAAGGGTTATTTTGAGCTGAAGGCAATTAAGAATCAACAGATGCAGAAAGGGTTCTCTGCCCTCTTCTTTTCTCCCTAACAGCAGGTCATAAATTTCCCTTGTAAATAAAGATATCCCCTTCTCTTATACCAGGAAGACAGAGCAACTCATATCACCAAAGGTGGAGTCACTGCCAAGACACATAAACAAACCTTGGTGTATGTGTATACAGTAACACAACTAAAATAACTCGATATCTTTCATTAGTTTCTCCCGTAAAATTTCTGGTCACTTCCCTACAGTTTACTGTGCCTTTGAGCCCAAATCCTCTTTCCTTTATTAAGTCTAACCACTTCTTTGAGTTTCAATTATTTCCTGTGAATGCCAGTGCAGTTAAGATATTAATTTTAAAAAAAGTGTGCCTCTTCTTTTAATCTTCCCCCAATTTTACTGCAATAAAATTGACATGTAATATTGTATAATCTGTCTTTTGGTAGGTTCAGTGACTGGGGGCCTGCAAATTAAACTTAGAGGGTAGAAGAGTTTTTCCTCCCTTACAGTGGTAAAGAACTGTATCTGATTCCTTACATTTTATAAATTTCTAATTTCATTGTCCTGAAATGTTCTAAATTTTTCAACACTGACACCGAAGATTGTTCTATAAAACATCCAGTTCAAGGTTTGAGTGGAAAAAATGTTCCTAGAAAAAAAAAAAACCTTAAAGTTCCCCTGAAAACTTTATAAAAAGTTTCCATTGTGGTAACATCAAAATTTTTTAAATGACTGATTAGCCATGACTGGAAAAGACAAAGGTACAGTAGAAAGATATTTAGGTTTAACGATATACAAATTTCATTTTATACAAATTTTGCCACTAAAATCTGAAGATAGCCATGCTCAAATATACTACATATATATACACTAAGAATTACCAAAAGCATTTGCCCCATGAAGTCGTTATCTTATTTTGTGAAAACCTGGTCACACACTAGCTTTTCTGCCAAATTTATAATTAAATAATACCCAGAGTCTGAAAAGTGACATGCTTATTAAGCTACCACCACCCACCTACCCACCCTTCTCTTTTACATACTTACCTACAAGAATCAGAATTCTTGCTCTCTTGATACTATGGACACCTAACAGCTGACCTTAAGACTGTAACTGACACATACAGTCTAGCACCTTTTCAAATTTCATCAAAACAGCCTCATGCTCACCATGATTACTAACTTCATCACAGTAAATAAATGCTGTTAAATTTGAAGTATGTTATTAGACTAATAAAACACCACTTATCTGTTTAAATCCTGAGGAACTAAGAATGCATTGGGTTTTTTTTTTGGGGGGGGGGTTCAATTAGAGTTGGTGTTCAATATTATTTCATATTAATTTCAGGTGTATAGCATAGTGGTTAGACATTTGTGTAAATTGCAAAGTGTCCCCCTGGATTAGTCTAGTGCCCACCTAGCACTATACACAGTGCTAATTATAATAATTATTACAGTATTACTGACTATATTCCCTATGCTGTACTTCATATCCCTATGACAATTTTGTAACTACCAATTTGTGCTTCTTCATCCCTTCACCTTTTTCACCCAGCCCTGACCAGTTTGTTCTCCGTATCTGTGAGTCTGCTTCTGTTTTAAAGATTATTTATGCTTTTTAAAAAAGGGGAGAATACCCATGTCATTAAAATGAAGTTTGAAAATCACATTATTCTGATAAAATAAACCAGGGTCAAAACTAAGGTCCTCAAGAAGCAATAGAGACATAACTTAAACCTAGCTAAGAACCCTCATGTAACAAAAGATTTTACCACTCAAAACCAAAGGGGAGAAAAATGAAGAGGAGGCAGTATTACCATGCATGGCGCTGCCAGTTCAGAGACAATCTACAGTGACAAAGTACCTCCTCAGTTTGTATTTGGTTGTTTGTTTTGGTCTTTTTTTCCTTTTGTCTGAAAGTTTCTAATTGGAAGCTGATGAACAATTCCTAGAATAAGAGTGAAGCCATCAGACCAAGATTAAAAAAAAAAAAAAAGCATTACTTATTACCTGAGGTCTTCAACTAACTATAATTCTCTATCTCTTCTTTTAGAAGGGAAAGTAGCAACAATAGAAAAGCTATCCTTGTGTTTTGAACTAATTAGACAGTTATACATACACGCACACATACTTTCAGGGAGTTCAGTGAAGACACAGCCCAGTGACTTTTAAACTCAACATCTCTAGTACTGAGCCATGGGAATGAACTCAGAGACCAATGCTTAGGAAGGGACAGTAATTATTTTACCATAAAATTAGGCCCTGCAGTTACAACACCTCTTCCATCTACCTCCAGTCAGAATTCCAATAAATCGGGAAATCCCTGGTTCTAGCTCCTGGCAAAATGTTCAAGGAAAGAATGGATAACTCCCAGGTAACTGGAACATTCCAGCCCTGCCTACAGATATTCTAATTCAGTGGTTGTGGTAAGTCCCAGAAACCTGCATTTTTGGGAGTCATCCCAGTGATTCCAATGCAGGTACACTTTCTTGACCATACCTCAAAGACTGTGATTCCCCAAACCACTTTCTTGCCCATCAAAATCACCTGAGGAGCTTTGTGAGGGTTCCCAAGGCCTCCAGTTTGGGAATCACTAGGCTAGAACATCCAAATTCACAATCATAGATTACAAAATTTCTAGAGAAGCACGGATACTCATGTTCATTTTCCTTCACATATCCTTTAGTCCCTGACTCTCAAAAATCTCCCATTTCCCTTCTGACGAAGACACACTCACCCAGAGGATGCCCCTCAGTGACACTGTAACAAGTTAGGTCTCACTATAAATTTATTATGTGCTTAATTTTTAAAGAGTCCTGGCCTCCAAAGAGGCAAGGAGAAAACCTCCCAGAAACAAATCAGAAAAACCAGAATTCTGGTCACCATTCTACCACTTAATAGCCACATGGCTTTGGACTAGTCATTTCAACAAACCCAGGCTTCTTATCACCTGTTAAGTTGGAGAGTGGGCTACAGTCACTTCATAGGCTTTACTGACTATTAACATTCTATTACTCATTCTTTACATCATAAATCTATTTCACTCCTCTAGAATGCAGCATCAGCAGATGTCAAAGACTAAAGTGCATTTAAGAACTCAAAGGAATGAACCAATATCAGCTAAGTTGTATAAGCAGCAGTAGCTTCTCATGATGAATGCCTATATATAGGAAACAGGATGAAGCACAAAGCTGGGGATGAGCCCAAAGAGAGAGCCTGAAAAACAACACAATAAATAGAATCTAGTCGGGTGAGAAGATATTGTATTTCCTACTGAAGATGTGCCAGTGTATTTCCCTAATCTTCATTCTATCAAAATAGTGACAATAATTTGCTAACACCAACACAATCTAAAAATTACATACTCTATTTAGGACTTAGGAAACAGGCATATGCTTTCCTCACTAGATATTTTTGTGCTGGAGACAGTTTCATAACTGTAAGAAAAGATTTAAGAAAAGTAAAAAGGAGGTATTTAAATTTTCTTTCCAAAGAGTAATCTCAGAATTTTCTTACAACCCAGACAATTAATGCTCATCTCATACATGACAGAAATACAGAGAGCTAGCCCAATAGCTCCCCAGGAGGTAGAATAAATTGGATAATTAATGAGAGGGACCAAGGAACTATGACTTGGCCCTAAAATGTGTACTGAGAAACTACAGAAGCTGGCTAATGCTAAACACCACAAGGCAGGGTCCAAATCCTCATAAATTCTTTCAAACCTTTCTAGAGATATGTTAATAACAGTTTCTTAGGAGATAAAGTGGGAAGATATGCCCACTATGCAAAGTGGAATCACTCAAAACTTGGCTTTTAGAAATCTACCATTAACTAGACTATTTTGTTCCATACAAATATTTACTAAGAAACCTAGAATTTTTAAAAAATCTAAGGTAATTTATGCTTGAAGCTAAATGAGTCAGACCCTCTGATTACTATTTTAACTCTCACTAAGTATAAGATGTCAGTGGGGCAAATCAAAACAGGGGTACTAGAAGTCTTTTGTATTCAGATGTGCCTACTCAACTTTTTAACTTATACTTCATTATCATGAATTTTCATTTTATAAAACATGCTATTTTAATGATATGAAAGGATATGAAAGAGTTTCAGACAGTCTGATAATCAGTTAACAAAATAACTTCGAAAGCTTTTACAGCAACATGTTCAATGGAAATCTAGTAGGGGTGTAATACCCCCGAAATGAGTTCTGTGGTCAAATAAGGCTGGGGAACTCCAAGACAAACCAGTTTCTCTTTACAGCAGGGTTTTCATGTGGTTTTTAATATGCTAATGATCTGAGGTGTGTATCTTCAATAGGAAACTAGGGAGGGCAGCATTTCTCAAACTTGTCCATCAATGTAACATTTATTTTGAAGAATAGTTATGATTATATCTCATGAAATGAAGCTCAGAAAACATCTTTCAACTCTCATGTCACTGGTTTTTCCTGGGCACTCCATTTGCTTACCAGAGATTTAAAAAAGAAACTTTACTAGGGTGAAAAACTGTTAGCTCCGTCTCACTGAGAAGACAACAGAGTGAGAGTGGGGAGGTGAAAGAAATGAACAAACATTAACACCATTTGCCAGTGTATTTTAGATAAACCATGGGCTGTGGATCAATCACCACTTCATCACTAAGGCCAGGGAGACAAAGAGTCTGGAGATACAGAACTGAGATTTATACAGTTGCAAAATATAACAGCTCTACTAAAAAGTTTATGAAAGTATATGATAATTCAAGACTGACCAGAGATGAGAGATGAAAATCTCTCAAATATTTTCTGTGGAAAATGCCTAATACAAAGGATGTATGATTTAATATTTTCATCTAATCCCAGTATCATAACAAATAACAATGTGATTTTTACATGAATTATTCAAACTTAATTTTTCTTCATGGTAGGTAGAGCTACCAAGCAAACAAGTTAGAAATCATATCACTTATGTCACAGTCTTCATATTGTTTATTATATAGTCATTTATGTCAAAGGGGTTGCAAATTTCACATATAAAGTTTACTGTTTTGCTAAAAGTAATAAAATAAAATTTATCATACAGACATGTAATAGGGTCCTTCTGTTCTTTTCAAAAACAATTTCTTTATAAATTTTACAAATGTTACACATATAGCGGAAAAAGAAATGGAAAAAAAGCCTCATCCATTTAATTATCACTTTTCAAAAACAAAAGACAAACCTTTCTAATGATATCATGGTGAACTTCTAAGAAACATAATTAGCTAAAATATAATTATTCAATATAAATTAATGACAACTAGGTTTTACTTGGTTTTTACTTGATTTACTTGATTTCAATGAATAAGTTCTCTCTGAGAACCTCAATCTGTAGCTAAAAGAAATATGATTGCAAGGCCAAGCCCAAATGATAGCTCTCAGAACTCACTCATCTTGGAAAGAAAAAACCCTGCTGCCTTGATAAAAGAACAGTTAAAGATACCATCTCAGAACAAGACAAACTTTACCTCAAAAGTTACCTAGTGTGACTCCTTCCTCTGCCCTCTAACTCATTTTACCAAGGGAAACCTGAAGCCAAGAATTGACTTGTCCAAGGTCATATGACTAAACTTCAGACTTCTAGTCCAACTAGTCATAGCGTCTTTAAGTTTCCTTTACTCACTTCAAATATTTAATTTTATAGTTTTGGTTATAATCCATGTAATGAAACTTGATACATACCATTACTCAATTTTAATAATACTGTGAAAAAGCTATGGAGCATGTCTACCCATAAACTTTATACATTTTCAGTGTTTAAAAATTCCTACAGGCAGCATTAACCCTTCTATCCCAAGCACATGCTCTGAATTAGGTTCTGGCTTACCCTAAAATTTCAGACAAATCTTACAAAACACCAAAAAGATTTTCTACTAATATTCAAAATGTTGGTGAACACAGAATGCAATATATATCTGCCTTACTGTTGAATTATAACCTGAAACTTACTGGATTTCATTAACCAATGTCACCATAATAAAAATAAATTTAAAAAAATATATCGTCATTAAAGGCCAAATTACCCATTCTTTCATTCTTATATTTATGACAAAGAGGAGCATGCATACACAACTTTTTCCTTTCCTTGTCAAGGAACGGAACTTAAGAGAACTTGCTACACTCAAATCTTATCAGTGCAAATACTTATATACTGACAATGTGAGGTCTGCCATTCTCCCTGTTCATCTTTATTATAAGAAGGGCTATACAGACTGAAGGGAAAGGACATTTAAAGAGTTTTTTTTCCTCTCCCAAACACAATAGTATTCTCCTTACATCTCATTGCTGAAATGCTAAATCATGTAAGCTCAGGGAACTAAAATCTAAAGGTTAACATGACACTTGCTGCCCCAGACACATACACTTTTAAAACATTTTTCAAAAGATGTTATTATACAGCTCAGAGGATATAAAAGCCTAGTTATAATATATACTGTCCATAAAACAATTTTTATGCTTTAAAAAGAAAGCAAGCTTCCCAGAACAAGCCCGATCCTGTCTGATCTCGGAAGCTAAGCAGGGTCAGTCCTGGTTAGTACTTGGATGAGAGACCACCTAGGAAGACCAGGCATAAAAAAAAAATTAAAAAATAAAAAATAAGGAATGGTAAGCTCACAAGGTCCTTGCAATCTGTGAGGTCAACCAAGGGTTGCCTTGCCTGATAGATGATTGATAGATAGATTAGATAGATAGATAGATAGATAGATAGATAGACAGACAGACAGACAGACAGACAGACAGACAAGAGAGACAGACAGACAGACAGAAATTCTTTAGTTTCATACTACTGATATAGTCAGTAACAGAGAGAATATCTAGATGTGTAAATTTGTAACAATGAATGATTTACAAGTAGTAAACTTATTTTCTCACACCTTGAAACACAGTCCGTTAAATGTGAGTAACCTATATAAAACTGCATACCTGTTATTTTGTCTCTTACAAGCTTACAGGACTCTATCTCACCGATGCTTCCAAAAAGACTCTTGAGTTCCTCCTGTGTCATGTTCTGAGGAAGGTAGTTGACTATTAAATTGGTCTTGCTGTCCTCTGTGTTCCCAGAGTCAACTGGTGATGAACAGTTGTTATTTATGGTGGTTGGACCATTGGCTGTGTTATTGCAAGTTGGCCCATTAGACAGTTGTGTTTCCATGGCAGCAATTACCTGCTAAAAACAGAGAAAATAAGAAATGTCAGAATTCATATTTCACAAACTATTAGAGATTCCATCCAAAATTTTAAACACTTATCACTAGAACACAAGTTGTTCTGTTGAAATTAAAACAAAGATTCAACAAAAAAGTTTAATACCTACATTAATTTTTACTTCATTAAGCTACTCAATTAAGATCACAATTATACTTTCACATACATATTCCATACATGCATATAAGCACAATTTAAACAATAAACATTCTCTAGAACCACATTCTGATTCTACTCACATACCCTTACTCACCTGCAGTGTCCACAGACTTGAGAAAACTTAGTACTGAAGGGCACAGAATTGAACCCTGACTAAAAATCATACTAAAAAATAAAAGTGCTCAACATGCTACCAAAAACAAAACAAAAAAAATAGTCTACCTAACTTTGAAGAGATTTTTAGTTAGCCTAAGAGTTTCAATATTCTATGACTGACAGACATCCATTAACTTAAAATCAAGGAGCAAGAGTACTTTAAAAAATATAAATTTGTCAACATGTACTGTTTTGGTTACATATGGAAAGCATTTTTGATTGACAATATCTTATACTGTTGGTAAGAAGAAAATATCAGATATTATATGTTAGGGCATGAAAAGAATTTATAGGATAACTTGGGAAAGACATTATGAATACTCAGTGTACTTTGTATAATCTAACAAGCCTTCTCATCGACCTTGGCAGCTAAAGATCACCAACAGGCAACTGATCTACAGCATCAAAATAAAATCCCCAAATAATTCAATACGGTATTTTGCCTTGACTATGACAAAAAACCTATCCAGTCCACTAAACAGTGTAAATATATGAACATTTTTGCAAACAGACCAGTCCAAGGGATTTTCATTTGAGCACATAAGCCCATTGACAGTGCATCTATAAACTCCAAATACAGGATAAAAGCAGAGTTGGGGGAAATGGCCTCAAACTGTTGAACCTACTCTAAAAATTACATATTAAGAAAATTTAGATCTAGTTTCCTAAAAATCAATCCTATGCTATTTGAGCAAAAGAGTCACAAACCACAGCCCCAAAATTTCTTAAACCTTCTTCCAATAGCTATCTACTTTGGATAGCCAAGATTGTGGGAGAATCCAAAAATCAAAGCATCACTGAAGATTATCCTTCATATTTCATTCAATACATCTCTCATCTCCACAAAAAAAAAGAAAAGAAAAAAACCCTACTCATACTGACAATTCTGAATTGATAGAATACTAGTTTAGGGTCATTTGAAAGGCAAAGAATTTGAGACAAAATTTTAAAAGCAAGTCATAGAGGGAAGAGTGTTAACAAAAGAAAAAAAAGTATGTTAAAAAGCATATTGCTTACGAAAAATAAGAGGTCACAACAGTAGAAAAGGATACAGAAAGGAATCTCTACTGCCAAGAGATGTTTATAAAAGAAGGCAGCATAGGACAGATTGATACTGGTTAGACTGGACAAGAATCAGTGCTTTCATGATAAAATAAAAAGGAGACAAAATCCAGACTACCTATGAAATATCAAACAACCCATAACCCCTCCATAACTTGACTTCTTTTTCAGAGAAATGGGTGTTTATTCTACAGGTAGCAACCTACATCTCTTGGATAAGTATTCTTGGGGAATGATTAAAGGAATAAAGAAAAAAAAACCTTGGGAAATTTATTTTAAAAATCTGACAATTTAAGATAGCCATTTTAAAATTAACAAATATATCTAAAACTGAGAAAGGAGGTTTCAGATTTCCTAATAAAGCATAACTGTTTCAGTTTGAGAATATTAGCTGTGGGTCACTTTCCACAGCAAAATTGTTGTGTGATTAACCTTTTTGCCCCGTAGTTATGAAAACAATGAGCTGCAGGATGACACTGGCCAAGGCCAATTAAAGCAAATTGCTATTCAAAAGTTAGAGTATGTGTAGAAACTATTTGAGCCCCAAATATGAGATCTGGACTAAAGCTCACTGGGATGGTATTTGGAATATAAAGTGTTCATTGACTGAAATTAGCAGGATTTAGCAAGGACAACAAACACTCTTCACTCAACTGCACATTTATTTCCACGTTCAGGTGGCAAGAATGAGCTCCTAAGCCAACATTCAAGTGAACAGCTGCAGTAGGCTGTGTGCACTGAAAATTACAGCATCTCTCAGCTATAGGACCATCTGCTCAGAATAAAATGATACTAATGTGCTATATTTTACAAATAATGCATATTCCATTGATAGGCTCAACACAACTGTTCACAGAATGCAAACTCTTTCAACAGTTACTGGGCAAATAATTTCCAGCCAGATTTACAATTTCAACATTTATTTTTTGAGCTTTAGGAATTGTAACTTCAAAATTTAGTAACCAAAAAAATACATAGTAAACAGAATGTAAAGAATTACAGTAATTTAGTATTCAGACCATACCAAAACTTTTTTTTTTTTTTTTAATATTGTCACTCTTTGAGTCTGCACTAAATCCTAATTTAGATTATAAAAAGTTAGAAACAAAAGCATGGTTCTTATGCTACATATACCACTATGGTTAAAATTGCAATGTGCTTTAAGTCTCAATGATGGCCATACCGTAATAGGTTGAAGGTAAGAATAATTAGTATGCCAAATGAAAAGTTCAAGTGTTTGGTATGGCCTCAGCACTCCTGCAACATGCTAAAAAAAAAAAAAAAAAAGGGCCTACAGAATTTAAGAAAAATCCCACAGACCCCAGTCCAAGGCTCTGCTGCCCACGAACCACTTCTAAGCAGAGAAGCCACATCACACAGTCTGACTGCCATGTTAGTTTGGAGTTGCCGTCTGCAATATGGACACAAAAAGTACCGTATGTTAGATGAGCAAGATAATGCAACAAATCAGTTTGTACAAAATTTACAATGATTGTATTGATATTCCCAGCACGTCCATGCAGTGTGGCTTAATTGAATTTGAGGCAATTCCAATCTAATCTTTCCAAATTCATTTTAACATGTAGTTTTCTTGCACAAATTAAGCATTTTTAATTAAAAGCCTGATTTTATAACAGTATTAACTAGTTATTTTGGCATCTTTCCTAAGGAACTACCTTAAACCACATCTTAATTTTTTAAATAATAATAAAAAGAAGAAAAATACTGCATGCTATCCTGTCTCTTACAGATGTGGGAGAAGGGAGGAAACGTGAAGGAAATTTTATAGTGAGAAAAGGCAGTCATGCAATTCATAAGTGGATGCTTTGCATAAAAGCCTGCTTTCCCTAAAATATCAGAAGGGCATTAAGAGAAGCTATATTTGCCCACACTGTTCCATTATACCATAAATGATCCTTAATCCCTGGGCTGAAAATTAAAAGTGAATCGAAACCCTGTGAAGTTATTCTGCCACTAGAGTCAAACTGATCTCTAACAGTTTCACAGAGAATTGTTCACATATACTAAGAGGCAGTAAACCAGCATCTTTCAATTGAAATAATTGGACCAATAAATAGAATTGTTTAGAGTAATGCTTATATAGGATGTCAGTTTTGTCCTTGAATAAAATCAAGTGAACATTTTTTAATACGTAAATTATAAACCCAGCACGATTTGAAATTAGTGCTGCTATGAGGCCTCCAATATAGTTAATGGGCCATTTACCACTTATTATAACTTGCCCAAATACTAAACAAAGCCATGATACTGGCGGAAAAGCCAAAGTTTACATTGTAACCACATATGCAGATGCTTTAAACTGTCAACATAATATTCAGAAAAATTTTGCCTCTGAAATAAACAATAAATAATAAAGGAGGGCTAAAAATATCTTTTGCCTGTTTATGATTATAAAAACTTCATCCTTAAGCTAAACCTGGCTGTGATTTACTCTTGATGCAGGTGATGACTCTGGTAACACAACAATGGATTCCATTTTCTGGCATCTACCAAAAGAGTTCAACATACTCTTTACTGGATGCCACAAAAATGTTTTACTCTTCTTCCCTTCTCCCACTGTTACCAGAGGATTCAGTCTGGTTCTATGTTCTTTATAAAAATAAAAACAAAAGCAACAACTAAAGAGTTGAACTGAACCTGTGAAAAAATGAAGTGCTTTTATACCCATGAAATATTTTGAAAAGAACCTAATTGTGGTTAGACTATATAGGTAGAATATGTGGAGGACCACACCCAACAGCTTAAACCTAAATACTCTTGGGAGTTAAAACTTAAAACATTCTTCACTACATAAAACCATAAATTTAAATTTAATGGCCTCAGTTCCTTCTTCTATTCCATAGGAGGTGACGCTAATGAGCTAATCTATTGACATCCCTCTTTCTGAAAGCCCTAGGGATGCGAACAATCGCTTTATTGCACCAACTAGCTAGGAAGGCTGTATATGGAAAATGATTCTACTGCACTTTTTACATTTCAAGCACCCCAGACAGATTCTCTGCTTGAGGCAGACACATACCTTTATGGGAAGTTATAAATAAGTTGCTCACATGGCCCTTACCTTTATGCTGGCCAACAATTCAGTTACTAAAAATGTAAAGCTACTTCCCCTTCACTTAAGGACAGGTGATTCTGCTCTACTCAATCTACCACAGACAACTGGGCTGTGCACTATTTATAGATTCTATTGGCTCTGAAACTCTTTGGAAGGGGGAAAAGAAGGCTATATTCCAACGACACAGAGCCATTAATTTTGAGCTTGAAAAACTGTTTGAATATATATATTCATGTCTCAATTTAGACATCAGTTGTGACAACTGAGACTGCTTTTCTCCTGTTTTTCTCCATGTAATAATTTATGAACAGCACTTCACCATAAATCAATCTAGACTATTCTAAACTTTCCCTGGGCTCCAAGAGGTGTAGTTGGTGGGGACACACTTTTATTGGGAGAAGGGGGAGTGGCCTCTATGTTTTCCCACTCACAGAGTTTATTTCCAATATCCATAAAGTTTTTAAATGAAATTGTTTTTCTTGTATTTTAATTTCTAAAGTTTCTTATGATCATATGAAAACAAAGTCCCTATTTTCCAAAGTTCCTAATAAAAAATTGTGAGAACTAAAGTTATCAGCTTCTTTGCTATTTTCAAACTTCTGGCAGACAGCCACCAAATAGGGTGGACTGCTAATCAAAAACATCTTAAATATACTCTCAGAAATCTCATTATATACAATGTCTGCAAGGGGAAAAAAAAGATTTTGTTCCCAAGACCTAGAAACCACCTTATTTGGGGTCCAGACTTCTGTGAGTTAAAGTCTTACCATGATTGCTGTAAAAGCCACTGCACATCCCCTGATGAGGCCTATCCTTTTGCGCTGGCCTCTTTATTGCTATGGTTACCATTCTGCTTTGGACCCTTCACCTCTCATCTGGACCACTGAATTTCAGCCTCCTAAAAGTTCCTTCATCATTCTTACCCACACTAACACTACTGCCAAACAGATTTTCCGAAACTCTCAATAGCCCCCCTGCCCCGACTGCTGCCAATCAAATTAAGTACAAACTACTCAGTATAAACAATATAAACACCTGAAATCCTCTACAACTACTTTTACCACTCCACTATTCAAGCACTTAAAAATCTGAACTACTCCTTCATACCTCAAACACTTACAGTACAAAGACATACATATATTCCTTGGTTTTGCTCATGCATTTCCATCTGCCTGGAAGGCCCCCAGCCATATCCACCCCATTTCAAGGGTTTATACAGACTAAGCATTCAAAACGTATGTAAGGACAAGAAAGGTTCCTTTAAAAAAAAAATGCTGAAGCATGAAAGGGCAATCACCTTCCTAAAGGCATGTACACTTGGCAGCTTGTTTTTCTATCCCACCTCAAATGTTTTAAACCAGAGATAATTAGAAAACCATATTTAATTCTTAGCACACTCCATCATCTACCCTTACCCACTGAAACTCAAATTCTTGTTAAATGGTATAACAAATAAAACTATTTTGGGTGACCCCGTTATGTACTTTTATTTAAAGAACTAAATGTGCCAATTTGCCAAATACAAAAAAGCTGGAAGCCAGACACACCTGAAAACATGGTACAAATGTGTTCCAAGCCTGTGGCCAGAAGAGTTATGGAGATACGGCATCTAAAATCTGGATCTAACTTGAGGCAAATACAAAGGTACATGTGAAAAAAGTTAAACAGATTTTAACACAAAGGTATTTAAACATGCACCATATTAAATTATGGAACTGAAATGGTTTTAATTTGACATGGATTAGAAAGTTTAAGCAAATATGAAAGATAACAGCTCTAAAAGGAATCAAGACTAAGGTCAAGGGCAAGCATTTCTCTCTCACTAAAAAGATGCAGCTTGGATAAAGTAACCTTAGTCTGGACTCTGATGTTCAGCAAGAGGGTTCTTGTTCCCTGGAGTAGCACAGTACCAGAGTAAAATCAGAGTATACAATGCAAAGCCTTTCCTCTGACTGCATAGAAACCATTTGTCTCTAAAGTTTAAGAGTGGAAACTACCAAAATAAAGACAGCAACTTTGGCCAAAAAGCAACTTCCTTGGGGAACTCGAGGCAGGGAGCTAAAGCATTCAAAATAATCAGTAGAGTAATGAGACCTTATAGATGAAAGCAAGCTGGCTGGGTAAGCAGCCAACAGGGTCATCTAGCTAGCAGACACCATTCCTACATAATGTTGTTTTATTCTTTCCCACTAAAATGGCATTTTCTGAATATATTTCGGCTTTACTGAAGTAAGCAATACAATAGTCAACCAAGCACTAGAATCATGTTGCTGACATGTCAGCTCCAAGAACGAGTCATTTGTTTTCTTGAAAGCTCTTCACTTTGCTTTGTGGTTCCTAAAATGAGAGGTTTGTGGCTTTAAAATTCATGGGATTTCCTCACTCCTAGAATCTGTCAACCTCCCATCCTGTGCCACCATCTTAGCTGCCTCACCAGCTCTATGGATTCCTCAGCCTTTTCAAACTCAGCTTTTTGGCCTTTGGGCTAACAAGGGTTCAAAAGCTGCCAGAGACAGTGCATCGAACAGCTGCGAGAGACAAGAGAGAATGTACTTTGGCAGCTAACATTTCTGTCTCTTGGCCCATTATGGCTCCTACAGACAAACTAGTCTTTCTGATGCCAGTCTTTCTGAGATTTTGTAGTTCTAGAGCTGGAAGAACTAAAAACTTTGAGATTAGAGAGTAAAGCAAATGAATTTAGGCTCTCTTCAGACATCCATACTGGGCAATAAGAGTAAAAATCTGGTGAGGAAAATTTGCTTAAGCTTTGCACAGTGTTCCTTCATCCACCCATGCAACAAACATTTGCACTCAACTCCCATGAGTTAAAAATTATCCTAGGTATTTAAGATACAGCAATGAAGAAGTATCTTGGAGACACATTTTAAATGAAAGGTGTATACAACAAACCAAATGAAAACACTTAATAGTGTATTAGCTAGAAATGTGTGCTTTGCAATAAAAGGAAGTGTACAGCTGAATAAGAGTATTGAGAATGTGAAGATGAGGGATGGGTAGTTTCCAGCAGTAAACATTTGAAAGTGAGTTTTGAGCCAAGGTTTGAAGGAGATAAGAGCCACTTATGGTAGGTAGAATAATGGCTCACTTTAGATGTCTATATACCAATCCCTCAAATCTGTAAATATATTATTATATGATAATGCGAATTTAAATTGCCAATGAAATTAAGATTGCTAATCTGACCTTGAGATGGGGAGATTAGTTTGGATTATCCAGGTGGGCCTAATGTAATCAGAAGAGTCCTTCTATATAGAAGAGGGAGACTGGAGAGTTAGTTGTCAAGAGTAGTGCATGGTGAAAAAGTCGGTCTGCCATCACTGGCTTTAAAGACAGAAGGGAGCCACCAACCAAAGAATGTGGGCAACCTCTAGAAGCTAGAAAAGGTAAGAAAACAGGTTCTCTCCTAGACCCTCCAAGAAGGAATGGAGCCTGCCAACACCTTGATCATAGCCCAGTGAGACCCAGTTCAGGAAATTGTGACCTTCAAAACTGTAAAATAAATCTGTGTTGTTTTACATACCAAGTTTATAATTATAGTTACAAATGGAATAGTAAACAAATACATCCCATGAGGATATCTGTAAGAGGAGCATTTGAGGCAGACAGACCAGCCAGGGTGAAGCGGGAAAGAGCTCGGGAGATGAGTCTAAGAGTAATAAGGACAGAAGACATAGGGCCTTGGAGGCGGAGGGAAGGAACAAGTTTTCTTTGAAACTCTTAGGATCCCTAGTTGAGTTTGAAAACTAAACGACAAAGACAGATTAACAGGTTTGAAAAGCATACAAATTTTATTGAATTTTTACATGTACATGGGAGCCTTCACAAGAGAATAAAGACCCAAAGAAGTGATCCAAGCAGGAAGCTTTTACAGTTTAGAGAAACAATAAATTTCTGACGAACTGACAAAACAAAGCTTAGTAAATGATGGAGAAGTAACTAGGAATATAAGAGTTAGCTTAATAAGGTTTCTTTGTTCTTGGCCCCAAATTCCAATCTCTGGTGATAAGAATGCCCTCTTCCTTATACAAAGAAGGTACCATTCACATGGGAGTTTTATGACCTGTTTCAGGAAAGGGTAGGTGAACGAGGGGGAGGTCAGAGTGACTTTTTTTGCTTCTGCTGTTGTCTCAGACTCCTTCAGCTAAAGATATTCAATATGCCAACGTGCCATATATTGGGGTAGTGGTGTCCTAAACCCCATCAGAGGCCACCATAAGAAGAAATCACAGAAAGGTTTTGAACAAGAGTAGCATGTTGGCTATTGAGAAAATAATCCCATGTGGTTATGTAGGAGGACCTGGCAACTCTGGAAGCAGGAAGACGAGTGAAGAAACAACTGCAGTTACCTGTGTAGGATGAGGGTGACACCAACTAGGGCGATATTAGAGAAGAGAATATACAAAGAAGGAAACCTGTTACTAACTTGCTACTTTAATTATATCAGTAAGCTATTTAAGTCCATTATCAAAAAACTGGTTTAGATTCCAAGTGCTCACATTCAAACAAACCACCAATGTATTTATTAATTCCCAGGCACTAAAAATACAAGATAATTAAGCAAAGAAATGGCTTCTCTGAAAAACTGTATCAAAGAAAAACAGATCTTTCTCAAGGAAATCCAACATATAAAAACATGAATTTATAAATATTAAATCAAGAAGAATTCAGCAAGTGATTCATTTAATAGCATATGTAAAATTTTTCAAAATCAGAGTAATTTAAAAAATGCAACTATGAAAAAGTAAAGTACTCATAAATTGATTTATAGCCTATGAGAGCCCCACTAAACCCTTGTGTAAGAATTCAAAATAAGAAAATATCTCAAAGTTCGCCCCCAAAATTTAAAAACAAAGCAGATAAAAATAAGTTACATTTTGTGAAATAGAAATAAACTTCAAAATCTATAGTTTTCAACAGGGTCTTCTATACACCTCCACTGTAGTGACAGTTAAGCCAGGGGTTAACTCAATCTTGGTTACAGGCCAGAATACACTACCTTCCAGCGATGAATCATTCCAACCTCATTCTTTCATTCCACCCTCAGTGGGCCTAATTAATTTCCATGTCATTATTTGGCTCTAGAACCTAAAGAGAGATATGAGTATAATAAGAATAAAATCAACTACTCCCAGTTTGTAGCAGAGTTCTTATTTGGTATAAGCAGATAAATTTGAATTGCTAAATTAGTACAAAGTAGTAATCAACATAGAAATTGGATTAACTTCACATTCTTCTAGGTAAGTCACAGCTAAAGGGAACCCCCTCAGGGTAGTACAAATTGTGAAAGGCTGATTGGAAATCCACAAATTAAGCCCAGTAGTTGAGTGTTTCCATTAGGCAGGTTAAAAACATAGTTCCTCTGTACAATACAACACTGTCAACACTGTCAACACTGTCAAGCTCCAAAACAGAAAGTATACCTAGTCTTACAGGAATAAAGAAGACAAGGAAGTTTTATGGTCACAAATACCGTTTTTAACTCACAAGTGTTATAAAGGGCCACAATACTCCATTTGGCCACTAAGGCTAGTTTATGCTTCACGGACACTTAGCAGGACTTACAGACTAAAACCAAAAATTATAGTGTTTATCTTCAAGTAGCTTATACCAAAATAAAGTCAATAAAAAAAAAAAAAATGTCAACCAAACAAGGTGTATTTCCTTAAAAATGCTGGGAGTCTACAAATATTTCTACTGAACTTCAGAGAAACTGAAAATAAAGAGAGGCTGTCCTAGGACATTTAATATCCCCTGATTAATGTTTGTGGTGAGAGGAAGAATGGGCTCTCCCTGGTCCACCGTAGGATCATAGGACTATAAACCTCCATCAAAGCAGATGCCAGCTTCCTTCCTCTATGAAATGTGATCATCTCAAATAGATCATTCTACTATGAAATGTATTTTCCTTTTCAGTTGATGGTTAAAGCCCTCAGATTCCCAAGAGAAGTATACTTTTGATTTAAAAACATTACTATGAATTATTTAGAATGGAAAGCTGGAGCATCTTAAAAAACAAGACTCACACTAAGAAAGGTACTTTATTTCCTTTGGTCCAACCTCTTCTCCTCTAAAATAGAACTTCCTTTGAACTACATCCTGGCTAGGGGGAAAAAAAAAAAAAAAAAAAAAAAAAACCTAGGTATATCTGTGACTTCTCATAATAATTAATTTCCTGGTTATTTACTACATTTCAAGAAGGAAAAGGGGGGACTGGATGAGAATTGGCAATCAATTAAAGCATTATTTTTAGCTTTAGTGATTCCAATTAGAGGAGCAGACATGAAGGAGAGGATAACAAGGAAATTTCTGATTAATCTTCTGCCTAAGAATCTGTTTAAGAGTTAATGCAGGCAGGCAGGCAGGCAAGCGAGGAGGGGAGGGAGGAAGGGAGGGTGGGAGTTCATTCTTCATACTACAGATCAGGAAAAGCCTTTCTTAGCTTCAGACCTTGTCTGCTTATTATATCCATAGCAGGCACACACACACTTAGTCCCACACCTGGATACCTAATAGGAAAAGGAGTTGCAATGCTTCGATTCCCTGTCAATGGCTATCACTTCCACTTGAATTTACCACTTCACAAGTTACCTTAATATCACTAAGATAAAGCATATTTTAAATAAATGCTTAAAGAATCTCTAAAAGTACAGTGGGATAAGGCCACCATAGTCTAAAATGAACAATGAAGGTGTATTAGGATACCTATAATATATAGAACTTAATTTATGTATGTACACACATTTCCAAGAATTGATGAAAAGCAATGTCCATTTCCCACAGCTTGAAGTGGGGAAAGGGGGCACAGATGTCACTGCAGGCTGTATCTTACCATAAGAAATTCTGTCTTAAGACTCAAACTACAAAGGCATTTAGTCTTTGAATTATTTCCACTCTGTTAAGAGGGAGAGGGGGTAAATAGGTCTGTTTTCTTTAAAAGCTTTAATTATATACATATAATTTAGTCAGATAATATGTCAAAGCACTTTACAAATTCTGAAGTGCTAAGTGAATATTAGAGGCTATAGTCATTATTGTTGGATACAGGAAGATGCATGCCTCTTTTAAAATGTTACCATAGGGAATTTGCTTATCTGGCTTTTAGGTTAAGGCTTTAAAGGCTTTTCCTTTTTTTTTTTTTTTTTTTTTTTTTTTTTAATGTCTAAATGGACATGGGTGTAGAGTTGTTTCGGGAACTCCTGACATGAAAAGAGAACACTGTGGCTAAAAAGTGGAGTAAGCAGGCTTTGCCCAATCATGACTGTCAACTCTTATTGCAGGGCCCCTGAAGCAGATGCTATGTTAAACTGCATTTAGCACATAGGCACAAATGATGACTAAGGAGAATTTTTACTTGAAGAGCTGCAATTTTTAACCCCAGACCTCCAAGTTATCTAAATATATAAGTTGTCAATAGCTTAAGTGTTTCATCAGAATTACAGCTATATCTATTTTAATTTACCATTAAAAAAAGGACACGCACACAAGTGCACATCTCCCTTCCTTTCCAATTCAGTCTCTTCATGCTCAGCTGCTCAGACTCTTAGAATTTTAATATTTAAGATTAGAAATTGCTACCTCAGAGTTCCTTCTGTTAAGAACTCCAAGGATGATACGAGCATCTTCTATTTAGATTTTTTTATTTACAACATAGGGAGAGAGTATAGAAGTCTCATCCATGCTTATACACTAAAATCCAAATTGATAATGTGCACACTGAGATGTATCACATGGTGCCACAGCTTCTACAATTAACAGATCAAGAAGTGATACATACACATCCACGCACAACTATATAGTCTCGTCCCATCATAATTATCAAAATAACCCGAATTTAAACATTCTTTTCTCAAGCCTGTATTTCAGTTTTAAGATCATGTTTAATTAAAAGAAAATAAAAATAAATAAGGCATCTTTCTGAACCCTGACCCAAATCATAAGATTTGAATATCTTTTATATTTTGCTACATACAGGACAGAGGTTCAGATTATTTGACTGTCTTTTATAGAATTTGATGAGTCCTAATACTAAAAGAGGGTAGGGAAAAGTAGGGAAGAAAAAGAAATGAGCATTTACTGACTCCTTCTTCCAGCCTAGTTGTCAAGCTAGGTATTTTACAAACAAAATCCCACTTAATCCTCTCATGTACTATGAACTATATACCTTATCTTCAATTTACAAATGAAGATTTGAATACTTCCAGAGTCCACACCACTTAAATGAAGTAGCGAAACTACGATTTGACACCAGTGCTGAGACTCAATCTAAAGCCTCCTGATACCTCTGCTTCTAGTCTTGCTCTTTTCTCCAATCCACTCTCCATTCCACAGCAATAGTGATCTACCTAAAAAGGGGTCAGCATCCCACAACCCCTTCTCTTTTTAAGACCCTTACTGACTCCACACTACTTATAAAGCAATACCTCAGACCCTCAGTGAGGCATCCACATTGACCTGATTCTCACCTACCTCTCCATGGGGCATGCCCACCACTCCACATTGCATACATGAGGCTCTAACCGACTCCCAGTGGTTCTTCCTACGCCAGGGCTGCTTCCCACTGTTACTCACGCTCTTTTCTCTGGCTGCAAAAGCCTCACTACCATTCTTCCGGTAATGCACTTGAAAGGAGGCACAATGCCTCCAGGAAGCCTTCTGTGAACTGCTCAGTTGGACCAGACAGTCTCTGCCTCCATGCTCCTGGTTAGCCCAAACACCTGTGACCTCTGTCTCCTCGGCAATAAATGTGCACAGAGAAAGAGCATCAATGCCATGAAGTACAATTCAAGGCAGCGAGTAAAAAAAGAAACCCAACTTATTTATGGATTTTTCATGTGGTTTTACATTCCCTGCCAAGTGGGAAAATTTCCATTGCAATGGAAACCTGGAGAAGCCAGTCAAAGTCACCGTAGGTTATTAACAAAGAGGAAGGGAGCCTTACCGTAGACTGTCATTCCCCACCACTAACACACATACATCTCTTTCCAGATACACCTATTAAGTCCTATATTATCTGCTTAAGCTTCAAGTTGAAGTAGCATTTTTTTTAAATTCCTAGCTACCAGCCTTTGTTAAAACAACATAAGCCTCAGGAAGGAAGGGAGAAAGAGACAGGAGTAGTCCATTGTAACCGCTTCACAGCTTAAAATAAGCAAACCTCGCCACCAATGTGAAAAACTAAGACCACAGAGGAAGTTATCCACCACCTCCTCTTCCAGCATACCCAAGGTCTCAGGAAGCTGAAGAAACCCTCCAGGACCAATAAAGCAACTGAATCTCTGATCCAGTGGACATGATAGGAGCACTGGACTAGATATTAGGAAAACTAGGATGCCCACAACATACTCATATTCCACCCCTTATAGAGAACTTTTTTCAGAACACACCTGCACCCAGAGAAGTCAAAGGCTTGCAAAGCAGTCATTAAGAACACACAGGAATAATAATCTCTCTGGGTGACCTATGCTAAATACTGCACTAAGAACAAGACAAAAGGGCAAAGTCATTGCTGCTACGGAAACTACCAACTCTAATTTAAACATCTGAGCCTGGACATATATTTGAACAGAAATAAAGCTTTTTGCTTCCTAATGTTTAACATACTAAGGAATAAAAACACATTTAAAAGTTAAACTGGATTTCTGCCTCATTAAGAAAATTCAAAATTACAAGAAAGCACAAGCTGAAGTTTTTCTGACTTGGAACTGCTAAGAGTTGCTTGGTATCCATTTCCTGCTATGTCTTTATCCAATTTAAAGAGCAACTTTCTTTAAAAGAACCTTCTCAATACAGTATATTTAACACATAAATTGCTCGGCAGGAAATACACACTATTTTATCATTGACAAGATTTTCAGGAAGTACCTACTTTGTAACAGGCAATATACTAGTCTACAGCAGTTATGACTGTAATGTCTTTCAGATCAGCCTAAAAGGAAAGTTTTACCATCATCTACTACTTTAATCTCAAATGGATTTGGAGGAAGGGGGGATAAAACTTCTTGTCATTTCTGAGGCTGTGACCCCAAACTCGAAGTTTTCGCTCTTTTTCTGTATAGAGATCAGAGATCTTCCCAAGTACACTTTTCTTAGACACATTTTAAGGTGTTCCTTGACTTGATTTTGAATTTCAATCTCTGGTTGAGAATCATTATATAACAAAAGTAGAATGGTTCAGAAATGTGATATTTCTATACTGTTAGCCCCCGCCAAACATGCTTTTGTAAAAGTGATCTTGTACCAGACTAACATCCAGGATTCACAACAAAGGTCTAGAGACTGCAGGACTTAGATGTGAGTTGAGAAAATAGGATACCACTTTTGATTCTCTATTTGGGGAAGAACAAGGACATGAGAAGCAAATCACTGAGGTAGAAGCAGGTGTCGTAAATTAGGACTGCAGAAAACTTCCACTACGTTGGAACACACATTAGAGTGAATTTCACTACCATCAGATCAAGAACAATTATTATGCATCACTGGCCAAGACACTGCAATATTTCACCAAAGTAACTTCTAACTGAAAATGACCTATATTCATTACTTGCTCAGACTAAAGGTAGTTGTTAAGAACTGACCAAAATGCAAACAAATGAATCCTCTTATTTATCTGTCAAGGTTGGCTACACATTAAATAATAACTAGTCAATAAAGCCAAGAGAAACGACAGCCAGGTGGCCACTTTAAACATTCCCTGTGGTGTAAAGTTCATCACAGATCTAATGACATAGTCAATAAGACTCAACAGGGGCTAAGACCAGCAGAAAAGTTGAGGGAAGGAACAAAAGGAAAGAGGGAGTCAAAAATCTTTGTATTACGTATTCAAATAAATGACAGAGTCTTATAATAAAGTTAATAAAGGGGAAAGTAAAATTAAAAGACAAAAATGGACTCTATTTAAATACGCAAGGCACAGAGTCAAAAGGAAGTTGTAGGATCACATTTGAAGGGAGGAATATGGAAAGGTGCCAAAAAATAGTGATCAGTAGACACACATGATCACACACATGCTTCTGGAGGAAAACCAATAGATGGAAACAAGCAGCCAAGTGACGAATACTCTTCAAGATCTCCAAGCCAAAATCACAACTGGAAGCCTGCAAATGTATTATTTGGTCAATGTCTTTTTTTTAAATTAGTAGTAGCCAACATTTAAAACTTTACCAGTTTAGCAATTTCTCATTTGGGAAATGTAAAAATGTTTTAATTTTCTCTTTAAAAAATAAAGTAATGAATAAAAAAAGAGAGATTGGCAACAGAAGCCACAATCTCACAGAGCTATATTAGCCAGCAGACTGCTCTTTAAATGGAGCATATTCTCTGCAGTTCTAATCCCATCTTTACTCTTTGGCCTGAATGTCCCAATTCCTACAAAGACTGAATCTCAAGTGAAACATTATAGGTCAAATACGTGGAAGGGTGTACAGATCTACTATAATGTCTGAGAGGTTCAGAAGACCAGAGCACTGACATGTGGGTAGGGGGGATAGGAAACTAGAATTTCTAATACAAAACGCTTGAAAATGTCACTGTACAACTAATAATGGGCTGGAGTCAGGTGAATTTATCTTAACTGCTTGTGACATGCTATATTCGACTAAACATAGGATCTTTAATTTTAGACCTAATTGTTTATAAAATATTTAAAGGAATAACTATAATAAAGACAAGTAAAAAAGTATCAATTCTGTGTCACTATACATCCTAATATGATTTCCACATATACTCAGTGTAATCTAAAATGAGATCTATTTTGGCAGACTATGCTACCCTGGATGGAAACTAGAAACCCATCCTGTCCACAAAGTTAAAATTAAGTATATCACGTCCCTTCTAGAGACTGAGAAAGTTAATTTGGACTACAGTAAATATTTTGGTACCAAAAAGGTGAGGTGTTATGTGCTTTGTCTCCAGGATTGGGGGAAATGGAAACGGGGCACCAGCACACAACAAAATAAAGATCACCTTGAATTTTACCAAAAGCCTTTGAATTAATATAAACAAATTCAAGAGCAAATACTCTAAAAACTCTTGTGACCTACCACAAATACATTTTGAAGGTAGAACAGAGTGAAAGTAGGGACAAAAGTATAAAGAAAAGGTCTTACTTCACACTTTTCCTGCTCCTTCAGCTTAACCAAATAGATCCCCATGAAAATCTGCTTGGAACTGACAAAATGGGCAGGTGGTGGGACAAAGGGAAGCAATCTCTGGGCCTGCAGAGTCCTTCCCGAAGATGACTGGCTGCTTGGTCAGCACTGTGAAAGCTCCAGTCAGGAGGTGGCTGATGAAATGAACCACTAAAGGGTGGGCTAAATGCATTCTTCCACAACACCAAAGCTGCTATTTTGTTTCAAATATAAGTTTCCAAAGGACTGCAAAACCGTCCCTAGGTCCATTTGACAATATCGGAGCAATTAGGATTTGGTTAAAATTCCGAAGCAATTAACTCACCATTCTTTCTGATTCTCTGGAAATAGAGAATTCTCTAGAAATAGATGTCTGAACCAAGAGCAAGCATCATCACCACCCAATGCCTGATAATGGTTTCCCAATAAGCTCCTGAAGTTAAGAAGTCTTTCAGCATTTAAAGTTTCAGTAATTTTATGCAGATTCTAGGAGAAAACTATACTTTTCACCTCCTCTCATTAACTAAAAAGACATAGCTAAAAATAAAAAGCCAGAGGAACTCCCAAATGAATGGTTTTATAGGGCACATTAAATTATTCTCTATCAACTGCAAATTTTTAAGATTACAGAGTACTACTTTAATACTATTGATTTTTTTTTTTCTAGAATCCATGGTAATTTTCCTTTAAAAAAAAAAAAATCCTCATGAACTGCCAGTCTAATTTCTATTATGAGGGAAGGAGGTATGGGGTCCTAAACATGCAGAGCATACTGCCCATTCAGATGTAATTTAGGTCTATTCTCTCTTCTTCCAGGGTTATGTTATAATAATACATGAACTGGGAACAGACCAACATTTTGCATTAAATAGCAGTACGTTATAATAATCATTTTACATCTGTTTATTAACCTGTATGAGATTCCAATACAGTGTAGTCAAACGACAAAGAATTTACTAAAAAGAATCTGAAATTCTCACGTTTTATTTAAAGATAAACACTGACTAGTAATTGTGTTCTCCTCTTGAAACTTGATTATAATTAACCTTTAAGTTTTCAGCCTAACAAACTTAGATAAAAGGCTTTCTACATACTAAATGCTCCCAATTTGACAAAAGTTTGTGTGCATTGAGTCCTTATGCATCTTTGTATAATCACTCACTCATGACATTTTTTGGTCAATTTACTATGCCCTTCTAATAGTTAAACTCTAGAACACATGAATATCAGATACCTCTTAGCTCAAATCATTAGGATGCCCCACACCAAGATTCTTATTATATTCTTATTACATTCTTAAGTGCCAAGGTTATAGAAAATAGTGTATTAGATCAGTCTAAACTCAAATCAAATTTGTCATGTGTAACACACAACTCCTAAGTATAACTACTATTTCCCATATCTAAAATATCAGAACAAAAAGCATCCATCTCTGTTAAAGTGAAGGCTGCAGCCAGTTCTTCAGAAGAATTAAGAGATGGCCAAGTAAATCAAGGTCAAAAACAGACAGGTCTCAGTACTGTGTACCACCTGGTGGAACTCTGGAGTTTAAGCTTTCACATCAACCAAAGTCAGGGCTGTGCAGTGACCTCACTGGGTCCTGGTCTAACAGACAGTTATGAAAAATAATAAAAGTAAAAGACCATATGAAGTAAAGAAACTTGCTGCCAATCTTGATTTTATTTCTTAGTAGTTTTGTGATCTGACTGCTTAACCTCAATAACGTCCTCATCTATTAAGTAGTTTTCCCACACTGACTATCAAAGAGGATTTTTATAAGAGGTAAGTAATAGATAAAAGAATGGCTTATAGACACTATACAAAGTATTGTTTCTGTTTGAAAATTATTTTCTGCTCTCATGGTCTCCCTCTAATAGCACATTTCTAATTTATGCTAAGGTCAAGCTGTTTAACTTAGGAGACTGAAATTATAAAGATATACATACACACTCCTGAATATAGACCAGGCTGTACTTTCTTCATTCCATCAAAAAGAGAGCCATTTTCTATCTTAAACTTACCTGCAAGCAGACAAATTATATTCTTGTATAGTCAGTTCCAAGTACCATATATATAAACCACCACAGCAGACAGATTATTTGAGTAAAGTTTAACATAAACATGTTTAATCAGACACTGATTAAAAATCACTTCCTCACTAAATAGCTGATGGTGATGTTCAGATGCCAACTTAAGAATCATACACTATAGATATCCTGCAATAATTCATAATTAAAGTACATGGTAGACATCTACTCAGAGCCTAGCATAGTGCTTAACACATGGTTTTAGTATAGTCTACAAATTGACAGTAACACGTGATTAATATTAAATGTGTGGCATTCTTGAAAACAAGAGATTAGGCCATTTTAAAGAACTAGAACCATCAACTAAAACAGATGATGATTAGTATGTACCATACCACACCAAAAAAAAAACAATTTACACAGCCAAATACTTCATGGAATAATCTTATTACTACCTGAATTTACTGATAAAATATTTACAAGCTTACCAAACAGACTTGGACACAAGAAAAGCAAAATGGATGATGGAAACTCTAGAGTACTGAAGGAGAAGGTAGCATTGGGGGCTGAAAGAGAAGATTAGGAAGAAAATCAGGAGGAGGCCAAATTTATTCCACAGTATTGTACATATCTTATCAAGCCTTTTCTTCTCTACTAGCTTCTCATCTCAGCTGTTCACTGGGCCCTTATCCCCTCACTCATTTGAGAGCTCAGCTGGATCTCCAAGAATCCCAAGATACTAACTGGTAAATATTTGACTTGAGGGAGACAGCCTACCTCATTTTCGATGCAACCAACAAACTCATACTTCAAAACAGCAGGAATTTATTCCAATATTTGTGAAAGGTAGCCAACCCCACCCTCTGAAGGATGAAATTGTCCCACTCCCTATGACCCATTGGGAAGAACTATCCTCTCCTCATCTGTTAACAGTTACTGCTCAAATAAAAATAAACAAAGTGAACATACATGCTCATAGTACCAAGGACAGAAGACAGCAAGATCTCAGCCTATGATCCAGGAGTCACTTAATGAAGTAGGACTACTAGCAAAACCAAAGAAGTAAAATTGAAGAAACACCCATAACTTAAGACAGCAATAACAAACCTGTATAATTCTGGACAACTAAAAAGTGGCCATACGCCAACCTGAATGAATGAGGTTCCTTACTGAATAAAGGCATCAGGACTCCTGAGATGAAGCTTTCAAATGAGGATAAGTCACAACTAAAAGGACATGTAAAAAATAGATGTGCCTCAAATATCAATGCATTAAGGACAAAGACATTCACATTCATTCTAATATGCAAATCCTATAACAGGCACTGTACTGGATACTCAAGATGACTCAAATAAGGAGTTCCCACTTAATGTCTAGCAAAAAACAGAATACATGCAGAACTACAACACAGGACACAATCTGTTAAGAGTGAGAAGGATTTTATCTGGATGAGAGGAAAAAAATCAAAGGTTCAGAGAACAGAAAGGGAATACGCACCAGGCTATCCTTTGTCACATGTTCAAACAGAGAATGAGCCATTTAATGAATGCCTACTATGACAGTCAGCAAGATAGGCACTTAGGGAACTTAGTAAGAGACAAATACTAAACAAGGAAAAAGGACTAAACTAAATATATGCCACAAATAAGAATCTATGGGAATTAAATGGGTAGAGTGATCACAAAAGGCATCTCTAGAGAAGTGGCATTTAAACTGAGACCTAAAGATAAGGAACATGTTTAGATATACGACACATTCTTTGGAGGGAGGAGATGATGCCACGCAACTCGCTAGGTATTGTGGGGATAGGGGGGAATGGTGAATAAGATAGCACCTATGCTTTGAGAGATTTCATCCTAGGGAAGCAGTCATACACAGAATATGGAAGCTCAGTAAGCAGAATTTTACTATTATGGAATCTTAAGAACCTAGAGAGGTCCTAAAAGCCACCCAGCTCAATCATTTCTTTTTTCAAATGAAGAAAATGAAGCCCAGAGATTGGCTGAGAGTTACTTAACTAGGTAGGGGGCAAAGGATATAAAATGGATATTAACCAGCCTATTAACTTCCATTACCCCACACTGCCAATTAGCTTTTAAATCAGAAAATGCATCTAGAAAATTACAACTCAGTAAATTAGTAATGTACAAAGGACACTTAATATCTGTAGGGAAAATAAACAGACTCGGACTTACACCAATCACTTAACTAGACATTGTGAAATAATCTTCCCTGGTTGAAGACAAAAAGGAAAATGTAGTGAGTTCTTTGTAAAGTGAAATAATTCTATTTCACTTCTGAAATTATAAACATCCTATTTTTCAGAGTCTACACAGAATGTTTATGACAGTGATAATAACAATTCTACACATTTCCTTGGCAAAACAGAATGGGCAAACCTATTGGTGCCCCCCCTCCACATACTTTTATTTTTTACAAACATCGAGGAACAAATACAAACATCAAGAAATACAAACATCGAGGAACAAATATTATGAGAATGGGGAAGAATGTGAGAAGCCACCAAGAGGGAGTTCATAACAGCCATTTATTAAAGCGAAAAAAAAAAAAATGAAAACTCCAGTGTTTATCAAGGAAGACAAACAGGAAGATATGAAGATAAGTAAATAGTCATACATTCACACAACTGAATACTATTCAGCAGCAAAATAAGAGAGCCAATACATAGATTAAAGTATATTATAAATTAAGAATTTTGATGAATTCAATTCTGTGTCCTGCAGGACAAGAAAAGGACTTGCTGCCCTTAGAAAGTAAATTATAATTTTTAAAAAGTGTTATTTTTTAATTACATATTTTCCAGTTATTACATTATACTTTAAGGATAGTATGGAAACAAAAATAACCAGGGAGCCATTATAACCCATTCCTCACTGCCTCATTTCTGGTTAATCCAAAACTCCTGCTACAAGCACTCATCAGCTGTAACACAGAAACCTGGATCTGTTCTGCCAATTAGCAGCTGCTCAAGGTCCAAGTCAACCCATAAACACATTCTTATAGCATCTGACCAGGTTCAGCCTGAGCAGAAAAAAAGGTGAAAAATGGAGAGAAGAGACAATATGAAAAAGTTCATCATTTTATGGAATTCTGCAAGGAACTGGCACAACACTGGGTCCCACCAGAAAGAGGCTTATCTCAACCTTTTCTAAACTTAGTTTAGAATCCCAAAGAAGAAATGGTAACCTAAGTAAGAATTTGAAAACTTCTGTGCCCTGAAGGTCACCAGATGGGGTCACTCTAAAGAGAAATTCTCTCAGAATGCTGACTAATCTACAGGAAAAACAGCCTGGCTGGTCTTCACTGACACTACGCTCTATTTTGGTCACTAACTGTCTCAAGCTAGCTGAACCTGAGAGATTTCAAAATCTTTCCAAGGACATCAGAAGCATTTGTATCTTTACCACAGCATTTATCTGTTACTATAGAAAAGTCACCTTCCAGAAAAATTGCTGCAAAAAAACACATCATGTGTATTGAAAAGTACCATAGAAAAATAAGTTTAAAAACATATATACCACGAAAGTCAAGGTGAACTTCAAGAAAATTAAAAACCTGATACCCAATTTTATCAAAATGATGTAAGCGATAAAGATCTAATTTATACTGAGATGAACTATATAGTTCAGACTATTCCAGGCAAGGAACTGAGATGAATGCTTATTTCATACTGAGATTTATAAGACATGAATGATTTAGAAATAGAAATAAATCCTGAACTAATAAAATGATGACAATCCAACGGTGATTACCAACATATCAGAAAAAAAACAATGGTAATTTTGAGAGAGTCTTTTACCCTCCCTCTCCCAAAATATGCCGCTCAATAAAAACCCACCTTTTAAAACTAAGAAGTTCTCTTTCAACTGGTGTTGATGTGACCTTTATCACTAGAGATAGATTATGTCACTCAGAAAGTCACTCTGCAGCTATAAGCAGCTTGTGGGGTAAAAAATTAAACCTCAGGTAAGGATAGAACTCGCTTATTAAAGAAAGCCTTTTAAAAATCTCAGCCATGGAAATTTTAAAACTGACACACACATGACCCAGTTTACTTTTATAGTCAAAGAATTTTGATGCTATGTATCTATTTTTCTTTAGAACCTTTTCATGTCCAATGTACTTTAAGAGGTATGCTTCTACATAAGCACACAGTGGAATAAAACATCATTGAGGACCCTGGACCCATAAACAAATTCTAATGGGAAAGACATGAATTCAAACATGGAGAAAAGGCAATACATAAACAGCAAATGTGAGAAAAGAATATGGGTATCTGGAAAAGAAAGAAGACATTGTTGGATAGGATGAGAAAGCTATTATGAATTTAATTTAGGGTGTGCCAGGCAATATGCTGAACACTTTAAGGTGCACTATCCCCATGTGATCCTAAAAACCTAATGAAATGAGACATACATTTTATCCCTATTTTTCAGATGAAGTAGTGGACTTAGAAAATATTAACCTGTCCAGAATTATAAAACTTGTAAACCCAGATTTATCAAACTATAAAGCACATGCTCTTTATTGACCAGCAGTCTCCAATCTTTTTGGCACCAGAGACTGGTATTCCTATGAGAATCTAATGCCTGATGATCTAAAGTAGAGCTGAGGTGGTGATGCTAGCCCTGGGGAGAGGCTGCAAACACAGATGAAGCTTCACTCACTGGCCCACTACTCATCTCCTCCTGTGTGGCCTGGTTCCTAACAGGCTACATACCAGTAACTGTCATGGCCCGGGGGTTGGAGACCCCTGATTTATACATCAGTAAAGTAGTTAAAACAAACAATGCCTGGCTGTGCCCAAATTAAGTAGAATACTCTCCTAAGGACCCAGACACTAGTATTTTTTAAAGCACCAAGTTTAATACCAACGTGCAGGCAAGGTTGGCCTATTCAAAGAATAGGGCATAAAATAAGTAGAGTATCAGCTGAGTGGTACAGAACAGGCACGAGTCAAATAATCATATGGGGAAGGCTTTTAGGGGAAAACAGGAAGATGACAATCAGTGGAATTGTAGAGGCAAAGCCAGGCAAGAGCATATCCAGAGGAAGTCTCACCAGAGCAATGGCTAAAAAGGCAGAGAAAAGTCAACTGAAATTTTCCTGAGAGCACAAAGTATAGGTCAGGAAACTTACACTTTTAAAACTGTAGGTAAGAATGGGGATGAAATGATTTTTATAACTCAGGTGACAAAATGGATATGAATTCTTGGAAGATAAGGAAAAAATAACATTTGACTAATCTAAAGCCAATAGCAAAGATACAAAATACAGAAAGGGACAGATAATGAGCAGGACTTGCTAAACCACCAGATATAGAACTGTGGTTACAACCATGAGCTCTATTGGTGACCCTTTCTAACAATTACCATTCTAAGCCTTGATTTCCTCATTTAGAAAATGGAGAAAATAATCATATCATCTTGCTCACTTAATGGAAGGAATGAGATAATCCAAATAAAATAGATTCAGAGCTTCTGTATTTTAATAGAGTGCAGTATAAGAAAATAGTACCCCATTTTTTTCCCTTACCATTACATTACACATCCTTGACAGTTTCAAAGACTTGGTAAATCTAGAATAGAAGCTTTACCTGCCTATGCAGTTTCTATTGTCAATTATAGTACTCTCTACATCAGCCCAGGCCAGTACCTACAGTCTAGATGCAGCCACGAAAAAATTTAAATTGTTCCTAAATACTAAGGAGGAATGTACAACCTTGGAAAGTGATTGTCATTTCACAAACAGTTAGTGAAATTTATACAAGTGATATATTAAATTTCTATGATTTATATATAACACATACACACACACACACACACACACACACACACACACTCACAATTACATATTAAATGATAATCTGTATGTCCTCAACTGAATTCCTGGGGCCAAATAATACTTTTAGAAAACAAATCTAGTAATAGGATTGGTTAAACTTTTTATATTAGTAAAAATAACCCACACAACTTAAAATCTGACACTTACCAAATCATAAAGCTTGGTAGTCTGCAAGATCTCCTATTTAACTTTCATTTTCATATACTTTATTTTGTTTTTAAGATGATTCCCCACACACTTAGTAGGTAAATCCTTTAGCTAAGTAATCTTTAAACTCACACTCTGAATGGCAAGAAATTGCCTACTGAATGATTTGTTATATGATACAAGCTATCACATCCAGTAATTATGATGGAAACCTGAGTTGGTGACTAGGGTATCTCTCCTTCCCCCAAAAAATAAGCATTCTTAAAAGGAGGACAAGGGAGTCAAGATGGGAAATAAGTTGTAAAAAGAATTAATTTTTTATACCGTTTAATTATTCGCTAAGTACAGCTTACAAATGAGACAAAGATACTTGAATTTGTTTGTAAACTGTGTTCTTTTAACTCTCTCTTGACTATAGAGGCAGGGCGCTCAAAGGTAAGGGGTGAATTTTCAATTCTTAAAACCATTTTCAGGGGGAAACAGCTTAGATAACCCATTAAGACATAAAATGGCAGTTGCGGCTAAGATGGGGAAAAAAAAAGCCTTTTAGCAAATGAGACATGTTCTCCTAAATCATTCTTTGTCTGGAGAATCACTCTGAAAGAAGTGAAGGGTCCTATTGCTGTTCTTTTGTGCTGGAAACAAAGTAGGTCTAACACTTATAATGAGGGGAGAGATCAGAAAAGGAACCCCCAAGTTGAGAAACTTTTGTGGTGCAAAGGTTTAGGAGAAAGAGGGCATGAAAATATACTGAAATGCCTGCTTGATTTGAAGACTGGAGATATTTTCACCAAACCATTTGAACCCACATTCTCAGAGACCCATGCATCCCCTTTTCCTATTCTGTGCCTGTACAGTAAAGCAAAAATATAGTTTTGACTTTGGAATGGATTTTCTAGTTAGGATTAATTACAAGCATATCAGCTGCCCTGGGAGTTCACTTCCAAACAAAATGAAGCTACACTACAAACCTTGACTGAAGGAAATGGGATAATATTCATCTCCGGCTCCACACCATTCTCACATTTTAATTCACAAACACCTATAAACCCAGCCTAAAGAAAGGGAAAAATCTCACTGCATTCTCCCAGGAGAAAGTTAAATGTTGAATCTCTTAAGAGACAGCAAAGTAATAAACTTAGGGCCAATAACTATAAATCGACTAGCTAACAGAACTAAGTATTAGCTGTTTATCCCAGAGTTTTCCTCTTGTTTTCTATATTAGGGTTCCAGTGCCAATTTTCTCTAAGTTTGAAAACCAGGGCCTCATTTAAAAGTGGTGACTTGCAGATATGTGTTCTGGGTAAGTACACAAAAGAAAAAAAAATGCCCTAAACTTCACATCCCTTAAGCATTTCCAACATAAATACCACAGGTTCCATTGTGAATATATGAGCCCTTGTAAAGGAGGCCCCGAGGGTCTCAGAGCTACAGACACTTCAGCAGACATTCAGGGAAACACTATCAAGACCCTGCTGACATCTGTGGCAAAAGCGTGGTGTCGTCTAAATATATGTTCTGTTTAAGTGGATTTTAAAGCATAAGCACAGTGCCTTTTAAAAAGCAGTTTGTAACAAGAGGTAAGATTACATACAACATTGAAAAGATGAGAGAAGAAATCAATTGTGCATCAATTGTCAAAACCCAACTTTAAGAGGTAGAGTTGGTCAGTAGTTGCTGTATGGGGTGAAAGAGAAAAAAACATCTCCACATTAGAAATGCCTGGTCCCTAGGGTGGGAGCAAGGAACCTTTGAAGAGGTGCAAAGGTCAGAAAGCGTTTTTCATCAGCACTGAAGAAGGAAAACTATGGGAGAGAAATGCAAGGAAAAGAGACAAATTTCTCTTCATTCCTGAGAGAATTAAATATGTCTTACCACTGTTATGGAATGAATGTGTCCCAAAATTCCTATCTCGAAGTCCTAGCCCCCATATGACAATTAAGGTTAATGAATTCATAAGGTGGATCTATAATCCAATAGGGCACAGTACGGAGAGGAAGACACGCCTGGATCACACACACAGAGGAAAGGCCATGTGAGGACACAGTGAGAAGGCAGCCATCTACAAGCTGAGAAGAGCGACCTTATAGAAACCAACCCTGCTCAGCACCTTGATCTAGGACTTCCAGCCTCCAGATCTGAGAGAGAATAAATTTCTTTTGTTTAAACTTAGTTATGGTATTCTGTTGTGGCATCCTGAAGAGACTAATACAACCCCAAACCAATCCTTTCTGTTATCTTTTTCTTCCTAAAGCTGCCACCCAAACTTTGCAGACTCCTGGAATCTGAACCCTATCCACTGTATCTCCTTGCTTTTGAATCCACAACTGCTACTTTTTCCTTCACTAACACCAACATCCATGCTTCCATGTCCCATTTCTCATGACACCAAGGCAAGCCATTGTACACCCATTTACACTACTTCCTATTTATCTCCCCGGACCACCTACATTTAATTCCAATCAGGCTAGCTTCAATTTCCCAAGAACATCTCCTGCTATCACATGCTCAAAAACTATCCATTGCATACATGCAGACCTGCATCCAAGGGCCTTTTCAATTTTTTAAAAAACTGAGTAGCCCTCTCATGTAAAAACTCTACACAAGGTCAAAAAGACCCACCCATAGCCATATTGTGAATATTTCTTAAATTTTCCTAGTTCCTTGCTTTTATTTTTGTTGTTGCAACATCTCAGAATGCCCTCTCAGCTCTATTTCCTCTTTCTAAATAATGGCTGGAAGAGAGAAGTTACTATAGAATACTAACTAATCACCAGGGGCTATGGGAAAACCTACTCCAAAATGCCAATCTGTCACACAATTTGTTTCACTCAAATAGGCTTTCAGCCCATCAAGGCATCATATACAAGATCTGAAAAACAGTACCATCAGTAAAAGAGAAATAGGAGATAGAAAATCACAAATGCCATATCATGCCCATGCATTCCATAACATGTCCAGATTATTTCTGGTTTGAGTAAGGAGAAAATCCAAGAGGCTTCAACTGACCCTTGAAAACAGACTACATGCTCTACTTGTGGTCAATAATGTTTAACTTTCACAGCACAGAAAAATTTCAGCTCCACAGAAATAAGAAATGGAGGACATCGTACATAAATGAAATTCAGAAAATTTTCAGATACTCTCATCTTCCCTTAAATGTTATCACCCTAAGCATCACATAAAGTATAGAGACCATGAGGCACCCACAGACTGGCCTCCAAATTCAATCATTTCTCTTCTCAAACCCACTGCTTTATTAGCAAAGCCACCATCTATGTATCAGCAATACAATTTCTAATGGATTGCTCAGGTTTTCCCAATTTCCAATGATTCCCCACTACCAATCTTTCAAAGAACTTCACAGGCCTCCTTGACCTTTTTTGTGGAGACTGAGCTCTATAACTGAGCTTCACAACCTACATCAATCCTTATTAATTTTCATCATGTAGGTGCCCCCCAAAAGTAATATACCAAGATTTCCACAAATTAAATGCTTGGCTCTTAATTTTAAATGTCCCCCAAAACAGACTGTCCCACTCAGTAAACCTTCTACCTCCATACTTTTATAATTGCTATCTTCTCCATCTGACATCCTCCCTCCCCTATTCCAATTAACACAAGTGCTCATCACTATAAAAACTTCACTTACCTTCAAGTCCTTCCTTCCCTTTAAAAATAGTCCTCCAAGAGCTTTTTCCTAGTAACTTAGCATGTACTGAATTGTATACATTTTAAGACCTCACCAATATGACTTCACCTGTTAGTGGCAGTTTTAATATGCAGACCTAAAGAGCATGGAGACTTAAATTAAAAAACCCTTAGCTCTATGGCTCCAATCCAAACCAAAGTAACCTACAGTCACAGCAGCATCCAGAGATACTCAAACCGCTGGATGAGCTTATCTTTCCCATTCTAACTTATGAGTGAAAGGACAGAGAAATAACATGAAGCAGAGCTACAACCAGGGCCCAGAATTAGAAACAAACTGATAGTATAACATTCAAAGACTTCAGTGACTATCTCACATTTTCCAGTCTTCTGGAACACCAAGTGGCCCAAGAAGACTGGGCCATCAGCTTCCCACCAAAAAGGAGAAAGAACCACCCACTTTCTGAGACAGATTGACTGTTAAACACATGTACAGCAGGCCTCTTGCAGGAGAAAAGGCAAGCTGTCCCGCCAGAGTTCTTAGAAGCTTCTGAGGACAATTTTTTAAAGAAATGAAAAGATATCTATTATCCATACTGGAGAAATAGCCCCCTTCCTAAAATTCAAGGTTGAACAAGATACCTTTCAGTTTTAAGAATTTCCAGAATTTGAGAATTCCAAAATGCCAACCCTTTTCAGGTCAAATATTATATTAAGCAAACCAGTCTAATTATAAGAATTACAAAAAGCTTGTACAATCAATTCCCAGTGTTTAGGGAAATAATTTTAAAATTCATGCAGTTAAATGCAACCTAATCTTTTCAGATCCAGTACACCAAACCACTTGGTATTACTCTCTGAAATCTGGGAAGATTTCCTGACCAATGGAATACAGATAAAATATGGTCAAGTAAGCATTAATATTTCTACCTTCATTACAATGATAAGCACAGATCCAGGATCATATGCCATAGCTATATGTAGCTCTCCCAAAATTAGAATTTAACAAAAGCTAAAAAGGTAAACATTACTCTTTAATCAAATTTTCCCTCTTTGTCTTACACACACACACACTCAGAAGACACCTGTATACACATCATACAAATCAACAACTATCAAAATAAACCACGGGAGTAAAATAACATCATTGTTCTTTAGACACTGAAACACATTTCTAAGCAGAATTTTCCAAGCCAACAACCCTGAGAAACAAATTAAGCCCCCACCTTCACAGACCATAAAAGTGATAGGCTCATGATTAAGTGGGCAATTTATCTGGTTTACATTTTACATAAAGACTCTCTAAGAGTACAAATGACTATTTAAGACACTAAGAAGACAGCATTCTAAGTACTGGACAATAATATGCCCATAGTCACTAACAGCATATAAGGTGAAGAGAGTAGGACTTGTATAAAATACAGAACATCTTACAGAGGAGAATTTTTCAATTGTCAATATTAAGATGGAATTAAAAAATCTCAAGATTCCACATATTTAAGAAACATTCTTTTGTTCACTGCAAAGCTAACATGAAAACAAGATATTCAAAGGCAATGTGTCTCCTCCCTGAAAGCTGACTTATTGCTATTTAGCGTTTCCAGGAAAGTATTTCCAAGAGCTAAGCAATAGTTTTTAATACTTACTCCTCTTCACAACCTGCTCTACGCCACTACCACCTCCTTACAGACTGGGAAAAATGCTTAAATTACTTACTTGATCTCACTATTCTTTCCCACCAGGTTGTGGAATATCTTTCAAAGGCAGTGAACTCATTTTGTCCTTGGATTTTCTGTTGATCCTTAATTTTACAGGAAACAGAACAATGAAGAAGAAAATACTTCGACAATCAAGGGGTGAATGAACTTTCTAGGTTCTACTAAAGAAGAAGTGCCTATTACAAAACACTAGTGTTAGAAGGGTAATAAAAGTGAAAAGCATAATTCTGGTTCAAGCCTTCATTTCAGGGTTTTCACTGGGTTATTAAGATTCCAGTTATTTACAAATGTGGAAGCTTATTACATACAAAAGCTCTTAGTTCCAATAAGCTCTGGGTAACATGCTATCTCCATTTTAAAAGCCTCTTCTTCACAATTAACATCCATTTGAAGACTGATTTGACCCATACTCTGTCCTTTGAGACATTACATAAAAGGACTCACCTACTCAAAAATCAATATTTTCAATGAGATGAAAACTTAATGAAAGCTGAGATCATCTTGATGAAGGCAAAATACTGTCAAAAGGCAAAAAGAGCTTCACACTCTAACGGTAAAACCACAAAGCTGCCAGATTATAAGTCTGCTATATAAACATTAAGGCCCAAAGATCTGTGAGTTACCTCACTAGATATAATTTTCTATAACTAAGGTATTCAGGGTTTATCATCCTTACAGGGTGCCTTGATGTTATCAATGTCAAAAATGTATACAGATTGGTTCCCTGAACAAGAAGGCAGTTAATCATAATTCTGTAAGTCTCTTCAAAACAAAGAGTAATATCTCAAATATGTGAAATGTATTCTAAGGACAATTGTACTTGCTATGTCCTTAGTATAGGCTGCCCTGATTTAATATCATGATCATGAAATATAATAGAGAGAATGAAGTTAGGTTTGTTTATCCATTTACTTTAACCTCATTCTCCTTATGACCAAGAGGAAGGATGCATCCGATAGATAGCAAACCATAAAGGATGAAAAATGGTAAGATGGAAAACAAAACTGGTTGATGTAGAGTCCAACCCACAAGCATGAAATGGTAGCCAATTTATCTAAGTGGACACAGGTTGAATTAACCTGACCTGTATGCTTCAGTGTCCTGATTTATATAATGGATACAATCTGCCCAGCTGAATCCCAAACTGCTAACAATAGGATTTAAACAGCTTAAGATATGAGACAAAAATGTAGGATTCCAGAATGAATCCTACATTTTTTTTAAATCCAAAAGTGAACCTCCACCCTGCTATTAAAGAAAACAAGCATTTTCAAAAAATGCAAGTCACAAAAGCACTTCAAAAGAGAACTCTCTTCTAAAAATTGATTTAAAACTTAAAACATAAGTAGTGCAAAGTAAATGATCCCTCAGTAGGTCCATAACACATCACAGGAGCAGTGTAAATATAAAAGCACACTAAGTGCTTTTTGAAGAAATGTGCAAATTATCTTTATATGATAAGGTTAATCTAGTGTAATACACACTTAAATGGACCCTGCATGCCAAGTATTGAAAAATGAAAGTTGGGGTGCTGGGGGTAGTCGTGAGGAGATAAAGACAGAACTAATAAAATATAGGAGGTGAGAAGAGATGATAAAGGATCTCATGTAGGATTTCGGTTGCCATGATGATGAAGCATGTGACTGAATAAAAAGTATGAGCTAAGAATTCACTGACCATATTCCAGGGAAAAATATTATTTGGCTAGCTCACGAAGTGAACATTGCATTTAGGAAAGAATTGAAAACCTTGAACGCCTAAAAAGTTTTTGAAATCTGTTCTACAGGCCATAGGGAGCCACTGAAGGTTTCAGGCAGGAGAGAGCCAGCCAGCCAGAGCTGTCTTTTATCTTTCTCTTATACGCAAATCAAAATTCTAACTCAAACGTGTCTAAATCCTACAAGGTTATTTTTTATCTAAGGACATAGTGCATAAAAATCAATGCTAAAAAATTTATAAAAGCCAAACAGTACTCCAGCTGATCCACAGTTTAGGTCTAATAGCTGAACATAGATCGTTCTATCAGTTAATATTGTGCATGAGGGAGCGAGACTGCATGAGTTCTAATGCTAGCTCTGCCATTAATCGTGTCTGGAGTGCTTACAGTGTACTGCAGTTTCTTACCTGTAAAATGGGGAATTTACTATCTACACCTGGCACAATGAAAAAGCTTTCATATGATTCGAACAGGACCATTTCTACTACACCATATCCTTTTGACTTCTGATCAATGTTATTATAACATTTCATATAAAATGAAGGAATGTTGATTCAGGAGCCTCAGGGACTGGGGGAGACAACAGCATCAGATTGTTCTCATTCTTCAAATATCACAAGATACAGGCTATACTCATAGGTGAACACTTTTCTTTTTCAATATACCTTGTCCATTTTCCCCCTCAATGGCTTAAAATGGTTCCCAGGCACACATATATAATTAAAATTCATTATCCTAAAAGGCTGCTTTAGGAAGCCAGCAATCAAATCTGCTATCATATTTTTTTATGGAGAGATACAATTAGAACCTAATGTGTATCATTAAATCAAGACTTAACAACTACGTTAAATCTATAACTTGATCATTTTCTTCCTTGATAGGTGCACAAAACTTTCTCCCAGGTGGTGGTCATATAAAGTGAAATGGCAGAACTATTAAAACCTTTATCATAACAGCCTCTAAAGTGCTAATTATTACCTAATGATGACAGATGATCTGAGGATCTGAGTAGACAGCTTAATACAACCTAAAACAATCTCACAGCATTTTAATTTTTACACCTCCATCTCCAAACAACTGCCCACAAAAGCCCAAAATAAAAGGTAAAGTATTTATCTCTCACCTGCTACTTCTAAGCAAGCAAACAGTCACTGGTAACAGCATCCAATCCTTCTTCTGGTTCTAATATCAGCAAATCAGATCTTTAAAGGAGAAAAGCAACCTGTTTGTTTCTCATCCCACATTTTCAGTTTAAGTAACAGAGACCCAGAGAATGGTGTGCTCTCCCAAGACACTCAGGCTAGAGCCCAAGTCTCCTCCAGGACAAAACAAGATTATGTACTGTATCCTCTACCCAACCCTGTGGATGGAAAAAAAAAATGAAATAATCCCAAGGGCTTACATTTTCAAGTCTGATCACTGTGTCTCTCACATTTAATTACATTATCTAGGCCCATTTCCGGCTAAATAAGATTACTTCTTAGTCCTTGATGCTTAATACTAACTCCTGCTACTCTCAGCAGCCAACATCCTAGTTTGAAAGAGACACAGATCACTAATTAGCGCATCATATATTGAGAGCCTATAATTGCCTTATCATACCCAAGTCTTGTCTGGCTAAACTAAGCTTCTTTACAGACCTAACCCACCAAACAAGAGACAGAGTTGGGCAAGAAATCTATTAAGCATTAGAAAACCCAGAAAGGGCTCTATCACCAAAAAAGAGAAATCTAAGCTCTTTTAAGTTTTCATTCTCTTTGCTTTCCCAAAAGCTATGAGAAGTGTCCCAATAAATCTAACCCAAGCCTTTGCCTTTCAACTTAGTTGGCCAAGGGCTCGGTGGTACAGTGGACAGATCAGATCTTTCTACAAGATTTGAAGGGTTCTAAATATTGTGGGAACAAAGTCTTACAGTCAAATAAGTCCTCATAAAATAATCTCATTAACATTAGTAATTATCTTCTAAAGAATTGATTCGGGAATGAGAAAATAGCTACTGTTTTTGAGAGCTTTACTATAGCATCCTAATCAACCGTCTATGATAAGCATCACCATTATTCCCTTTGGTAGGTGAGAAACTTCAAAGCTTGGAGAGGCTTGGCTGACTTGAACAAGGACCCCAAATTCTTAACCTCAGGTGTTACGATGAAGTTCTAAAACAGAAGAGTTCCTTTTCTTTCCTCTCGGCTTATCTAATGTAGGCAGGTGTCACTAGGTTGTCGACTCATGGAGGGGTCACTTCACAATCCAAGATGGGGCAGCTGAACAGCAGCTCAGCTGAACTGGAATAAGCGAAAGTCGACATGCTTCAATGTGAATCTGCAACCCTGAGTATGTGTTCTACCCCCAGCCTCCTACTGTCATTCAAGGACAACTTGAAATGGACAGCAGCCCCATTTGCTTTCTTAAAAAAATAAAATTTTTAAAAGCCTTTCAAAGACTGCAGGTCGTCATCCCCACCTTTACTAATGCCAACTCCCTGCAACCTACGTAATGTGAAACTAGAAAGCCATTTCTGATCACTTGGTGTCTGGAAGTGCAGAATACATATGGAATTCTGCTCAGCAAATGAACCTCAAGTGTAGAAAAACTCAACTTATTTAAAATAGGTTACAGTGAGAACTTTAAAACTAAATTTTAAATTTAGTTTGGGGAAGCAAACAATGTAAGAAATTCTTAACCATCTATCTTCATTCAACATAAGTGCCTTCAAGGGCAATGAATACACTTTTTAAATCTCCTCAGAGGATCTCATTCTCATTTATTAAACAGAAGTCACAGGAAAGCTGGCATTAACATCCTGTTCCTGCTCTTATGAAGCAAGTGCACCTCACTTGCATTTTTCAGATCAGAAATGCTATATACCAATCAACCTTACAGTTGGATCCGATTTCAAGCCTAAATATTGTGAACTGCATAGCAACCCTTCCTTCCTTCCTTCCTTTTTTACCTTTGGAATTGTGTAACAGACACAGCTGCCCTCCAGACTTTATTTCTCAAAACAGCCCTTTGCTTTAGAAATACCCTAACCCAAAAACACTTGAAAATATGGAATAAAAATGCCCAGAAGAAATATGAAAGCAGCACTACTAGAAATCATCACAAATTATTTCTATAAATACATACACATACGCATTATATATATATATATAATGCGTGTGTGTGTATGTATATATATATATATAGATATAGATATAGATATATATATATAAAACTGCTGCCTTCTTTTAAACTAGGCATTTTCTCAGCTTGAAGATCTCATTTTATAGCTATAAGAGCTTTCCAAAATTAAAAAGTGATTGTTTCTTAACTTGAATTTTGTGTCTGAAAGAAAATGAAAAGTTTACTACCATTCATTTAATAAATATTAAAGCTATGTGTACAAGGAACCATCGTAATACGTCTCTCTGCCCTCAAGGACTTCAGAATTTTCAGAGAAGTTTCTTGCAACCTGAAATTTCAAAATACCAATAATCCTTACCACCACCCACCAGAGATAACCTAGCAAAGGAACTTCAGAATGACACTGGTATAGGTATGGCTCAAGCAGATCCAGGAGTATAAAGGTCTCAAGATTTGAAAACATAATGTTCAGGAATTTGTTATCCAAATTAAAATGCATAAAAAGCCTGAATAAATTTGAACCTTAAACTGTATCAATATTAAACACATATGAAACCATACACAGAAAAATAAATGGGTACCCCTTTATCACCAACCCCATTTTTCATTTTATTGGAAGAAGGGACTATGGTGTCATTTTCTACTTCCAACAAGTGCAGCAACCCAAAATGGACTAATGGAACCCTGCCTGACAATGGTGGTTTGGACGATATCTCACCATCCTCCTTCTTACCCACCTAATCCTGTGACTAATTAGCGATGTGAGGGGGAGATAAACACAGTGGAAAGTTGGGGGTGGGGTGGGGTTTTTATGGTGTTTTTAGTGCAGGTGTATTCAACAGATGACAAAAGAGGTTAAGATTCCAGATACACCCACAGTACCATTTAGTCAATTTCTATTTAAGAACCAAACTAGGACAATGAAACCAATGTAAAGGGGAAAAATGCTTACTTGAACTACTCCAAGGTGCATTTTTAGCTCATGTGACCTTCCAAAGTGCTCCAAATACATGAACGTGGATGTGTGGGCATGTGTGTATTTATAGAAAGAAAGTGTTGAGAGCACTATAAAAAATACATGAATAAATCATAGAATGCTAGTGCTACAAGAAACTTCTGAGAGCTAGCTAGTCCACAGCCTTGATTTTTAGGTAAGCAAAATAAGACCCAAGACTTGGACCAAGATTAAACTTGCTTGTGACAGAACCTGGTCACACAACATTCAAGTCTTCAACATCCAACACAATCTCACCTTCAATTATTCTAGCTGCATGTGGTTATTCTTAAATTTATACTTCCCCTAGAAAGATGACTATCCTCTCCTTCCTATAATACAAACTAAATTTTCTTTCATGACTCAAATGAGCCTCACCCTATCTCTTCCTAGAGGCCATTAGTCCCAGCAGTTCTCAAAGTGGGATGTGGGAACCCTTGAGGATCTCTGAGACCTTTCATAGCTCTTAAGTGGTCAAAACTATAACTTTTTCTCTCTCATTCCTTCATAAATGTACCTTAGAGCTTTCTAAAGATTATATGATCTATGATAACTGCTTCTACAGTCTGGTGCAATATGCAAATACAGCTGACTTCTTTTAAACCAGATATTAAAGATACAAGAAAAAATGTAAAACCATATCACTTACTGTCTTTTGTTTAATATTTTTAAATGCTGTGGATTATTTTTTAACAAATTATTTTTAAGCTTTTCATCTTAATTTCTAATAAATATTGATAAATATAACTTACATAAAGTCTTAGAGTCCTCAATAATTTAAGTATATAAAGGGGCCTTAAGACCAGAAAGTTGGAGAAACTCATTGCTAAAAATAGTTTTCTTCATGATGAACTCCTTTAGCACATACATATCAACCTTAAAACTTGCTCCTACTACTCTCCTTACCTTTAAAAGAGATGAACTTCCAGCCCTGGGATTGTATAAACTACTTTTTATGCCCAGTAGTTATTTCAATCACTTCAATTTCCTTTAAGATACAATTTTTCTAAAAAACCATGATAAGAGAACCATGAATATATTCTGGTTCTTTAAAAAAACATTTTATAAAAGGTCGTAAGTTATGCTTCATGTTGCATACTTACTTTGGTTTAGAAAATGCTTGAGAATCTTATGAGTCTCTCCTAAAAAGAGTACATAGGATACCACGTAGTAATTTTTCATTTGGTAGTCTACCACTCAGGCACCAAGTCAAGTTCTGTTTTCCTCCTGAAGCCCCTGCTCCTTCATTCCCAGGGCTGCTTTTGCCATATCAACCTACGTCCTTTACTGCAGCTTTCTTCACACCAAGTCATCCTATAAAACTGTCCGCAATCTGTTTTTTCTTAAGTTTTCTTTCTACTATTCCCATGTTCCAAAGGCTTTAAAACACCCTTCACCATACGGAAATGGAAATGTTCCTTCCTGGGATTCTAGGCTCTGCCAAAACCTAACCATCCTCTAAAGTCAATACTGTTTCCTCAATATACTAGGAGGACATCATGCTTAATTCCTTTTTCTCCTAGAAAAATTCTCCCCTACTTACATAAAATCTCCATAAAAGTGCCATGAGCATTTACCTAGTTTCATAAACCTTTTCCAGCTATGCAGCAGCCCTCACCAAACCCCATCATCAACTCATCCCAATTCCTACCTATGGGCTGTCAACTAGACTTAAACAACTTAAGGATAGCATCCATATCCTACTGGTTCTCAACTCCCAAGACATGGCACAATGCCTGGCTTATCACAGGCACTGAACACTAATAGTTTAGATGTAGAGAATATTGAAAATCTATTTTAAATGCTCTGAAAAATATAAGGGGATTATCTTCTGAGGTAATTAGTAATTACACATTAATATTTTTTTCAAATTTAATATATGTGATGCCAAAAGACCTTAACTGCTGAATCTGATAAAATAAAAGACAAAAGTCTAATTCTTTTGATCCACATCCCAGAGATTAAAAGATTCATTAAAAATCTGAACATTTGCAAAGTGAATACAAACATGTGGAAAGCAAATACTTGGATTCACAGAGACAGATCTTTCTAGAATGCTTTCTGTATCCTGCTTTATATATTTAAATTTCAGCACATAAAGAAGTCTTTCTTTATAGATGACCACATAATAGATATGACCAAATTAATTTAACCAGTCCGCTACTGATAAGGTTTTACTATTTCAAACGACACTTGCAATAAATACCTTAAAGATAGAAATTGCTGGTTCATAGTCTCTTTGCATTTTTAATTATGCTAGCTGCTGCCAAAATGGCCTCTAAAAACATATCATTTTACAATCCCACCAAAGCATTGCCTGCCTTTAAAAAAAAATGAAATCAATAATGCAGCAATATAGAAGAGAGGGGATTGGGAGAAAAAAAAGCATGTTAGGAACCAACCAGTCATAGGTCTAGAGTAACCAACCACTGTCACTATTCATAACACATTAGATGACACATCTTCAGCATCAGTTCCACGTGTACAAAATGAGGATGTTGGTCAACACTGTGGGTAAGGGCCCCTTCAGCTCAAACATTTACTGAAGTCCCTGAATTTGTTATATATAAGAAATACACATTAAATATGAAAACAAAACACTTATTCTCTTGGGCTACTCAGAAATAAATAAGAACTGGGAAAGTCAAACTGCTGCACTAGGAAGGTAAATGCTTTGATAAAATCTTTGCTATGAACTTTAAAATGTACATGAAATTGAGACTGTAGGAAATGGCTACCCAAGAGAAAAAATAAAAAAACTATTTCAAAAATAACAAACAAAAAATTATTTTAATCATTTGAGGGTCTTTCTAGTTAAAGACAAGCTGCACCTCAGTAGAAATATAGCTAAGTGGCCATCACAAGCAAGGACAAAACCCCCTGATGGCTAATAATTAATAAAAAGTTACAATATCCCTTTCAAGTTCATCATTTGAAAGAGTGGATTTTAACAGGAGATATGATTTGCTAAGCTAAATTAAGCTTTCATTAACAAGAAGTGACAGGATCACAAACCTGCTGCTGATAAACTGCCAATATACCCAAAGTCTTCAATGAAGGGCTGCCCATTTAACATTGCAGCTTTAAAATGAGTTGCTTAGTTAGAACAAACAGTTCTATATCATGGGAGGCCTATGACATACCAGATGGAGCTGCTGCTGTACTGTGCAAGCACATGCACGTGTGTGCGCTTGTGTGTGCGTGTGTGTGTGTGGTGTAAGGGCCATGCATATACCACAATAGTACCCAGCCCAATGACCCTTCTTAAGGTCACCTTCCGTATTAGAGCCACCACCTAAAATTCAACTTCTCTATCTGCTTCAAAAAGATTCAGTGTTGAGCCTAAAAGCAGCCATTCTTTCGACAGCCAGAGGTGGTTTCCCACTGCTATTAAATGATAGGCCTGGCAGTCATCCCTGGAGCCTGCCTCCTTAATCGTGGCAAACACAGCTTCTTCAGGCCAGTCCTGAAACAATATTTTTTTATATGGCATGCTTTGATTAAACAGGTCATAAATACATGTAAAAGGTACAGTCTCAGTCTAGTCAAAGTGGTTACAGAATCATCACACCAGATCTTTTCCTGTGTGGTGTGAGTAAATTATTGAACTCACCAGGTAGAGCTGTAAATAGATATGATAAAATCTTAATTATTCACAAAGATAGAGGGAGAGAAACAGCACTGTTAATACAAAAGTCATCTTAACATATTAAATTATCTACTATCAGCACTTAATTACTATTGTATAGTAATAATACCCATATAAAAATCAAAATTCTCAGTTTATAAATTAAGAATTTTGATTAGCTCCAAAGGGTCAAATGTGTGAAATTATACATGACAATTTCACAGCAACCAGAGTATCAAGGCTGTGCATGCCACTGAAAAAAATTTATATGCAGTATTTACTTCTGGCATGTGTAACTTAATTACTTTAATCTTTAAAAAAACAGGACCTACTAAGTTCAAGAAACAAAGCCATAAGACAGGATCACTGATATCAAAGAGCTTCCAATGTAGTTAAAAACATTCAAGAAGTGTCCTAAAAATGCAACCTAATATAAAGCATCATTAAGAAAAGACTAGACACACAACACAAATAGAAGTTATTACCCCAGCTCCAGATTCCCTCACCAGCCCTTAAAACTATCATCCTTGTTGTCCAAACAATATGAGAAGTAGCATTGCAATTCTCCTCTCCTGGACTAAAGCATGTTTTACACCTCTCCAAGTTCCCTCTGTCAAGAGTGGAGGTAACTGTGTATATTTTCAGTGGCTTCATTCAGCTAGCTCCTAAGGAAAAAGGGAATGAGATCTAAAAGCTGTGCTGAAATAAGATCCAACTACAAAAATGTTATACAGAAGTTCGACAATTCTAGATGATGTAAACTAAAAATGATTCAAAGTTTTAATTACCACATGGCATTAAAAATAAGAGAAAGCAACTGTTTTAGCCACCAGAGTCCACGTCTCTAAGAAAACTAATAAATTAAGAATATATTCTAATAAGTATTATGCTCTAATAAGATAGCATTTTAAAACTCCAAGTCATAAATGCACTATACTATTTAATCGTGGATGAGGAAACAAGTAACATGGATAATTCACTTCCTCCTCTTCTTTAGCCTTTTTCTTCCTTCCCTCACCCCCAACCAATTACTTAAAGCAATTTCCCTGACTCCATCAATCTCTTAGAAATATACATAACCCTTTAAGATTAAGGGACTGCCTAAAAGCCATTCAGGTCATTTTAAGAAAAAAATTATTTTTCAATAAATGTCTTCCAAGGTTTCTACAAAGAAAACTGCCTAAGCTTCTTCCATCCCCCAAAAAATGTTTTAAAGACAGTTACAAATTAATAGACTTGTTTTTAGTTCAAATTTTAATACTGGAACACAGCACTGTGAAAAAATGGGGTAGGCTGCCAAGACATGCAGAGAGGGGTTCTATGGTTATTCATAGGCTAACTAAATAACTCAATGACAAATCACAATTTTGGATGAGTTGGTAAAGTTCTTTAAGTCAAGCAAAAAGCTTAACATACATTCCTCTTTAGTTTTTGCCACCTCAATCAATATAGCAGGAAAGCACTATCAAAGAAATACTGATAAATTATACTTCAAAATCAGATAAAGAAAGCATATTTTCAAGCCCTGAGTGAAGGGAATAAAGGATGTAGAGTATGAGATCTCACTACTGGTTCACCTACCATTCACGGTTAACCTACAGATGCAAATAAAACCTTCTAATTGACAGTAAATCTAAAGTACTGTGTTAGCTCACTTTTCCTCTATATATTTGTATTCAAAATTTTAAATTCAAATAAATTAAACAATATTTCCTGAATTTCCACTACAAACAAGTAGCACAGTAGATGCAACAGATGACAGTTGTCCTCTTTCTAGAGAAGAGCAAAAAGATCATCTATTCTTCTATTCTTCTCTATTCTTCTCCATGTACTCTCCATCCAATCTGTCTGACAGTTAAGTTGGAGAAACAAGATGAATCAATAACAATCTTTGCTGGGTGGATATTTTATTGATTCGAGTTTGGACATCATACATCCTGTTAAGCACCTGGCCTGCAACTTTTTTCTCAAAACAAAAACTAGAATTTCTAAAAGCCCACCAGATTCGGAACATATCAGTTTCAGAAACTTAACAAGTTTAAGAAAGAGCCCTTATAGATTATCTACTACAATAAGCTAGGGTTATCTAAATGTTACTTTTATCTGGAATAAAGCAGTATTTTGATCTTTTTTCTTGATTTTAACAGCATTCTAAAATAAGTCTGAAGATAGCATCTTCATTCCTTTGCTTATAGAAAACAACCAATCCGTACTTCATATGGTTCCAAGTAGTAATCTTGCAAGTCAAGACTGCCAGGTGGCATCAGGAAGACACCAGCTTGTAAGAGTCCTTCCAGAAGTCACCTAGCCACAGACCTAAAATTAAGGCAAACTCAGAATCCTGGCCCTGGAAAAACAGGTGGTGGCCATACTGCTAGGAGTGCTATGGGGACCTGAGTGAATTTCTTTAAAACAAAAACCTGTTTACAACAGCCCCACTACTGAGGAGCCAAACTATAAGACCTGGAGTTGAGATACAATTGCTAAGCTGCCTCCTGGATCCGTCTCTGGCCACAGCTACCTTAAACTACAACCAGCAGAACTAAAAGAGGTAGAAAGAACATCATTCTGGAGAACAGGATAAAAGGTACTGAACTAGGAGTCCCAGTTCTATTTCTCCACTCAGGAAGATGAATCTTTGGGCAAACCACCTGACCCCTGAGCCTCATTTACCTCATCAAGAAAGCTCATTATTGCAGGGAGCTGTGGCAAGGTCCTGGAAGAACAGAAACATTGGCTGTCACTACTGTTACTAGAGAAAATGCTATTGTCTCCTGGTTCTACCATTTTAAGTGGTGCACAGGCTTTACTGATTCCACCTGTTCTCCTGTCTTATTGGCCAGGTTTCTCAGCAACTAATAAACAGGCAGCTCCTTGCTGCTCCCATCTCAATACAATGCAAACTTGATATTAAATACAAAATCTCTTGCTCTAATTGCAGTCTTAAGAAGCAATAATTTGGAAGTTACTTTAAGAAAATGTACAAAAGCAAAAGCAAGATCTCTTCACTTTTCTTCTCTATATCAAAAAAACTATGTTGTTCACCATGAAATCAAACTTGGCCCCCTACTGTCCACAAAACAATACTGATAGATTAGCCAAACTCATTTCAGAAGTCCAAGGAGCATGAATACATATAATTCCACAAAAGCCTCAGTTCCAAGTGAGGGAACGAGCCTCTCTAGCAAACCAAGATGAAGCAGCATGTAGGGCAGTCAATCACCTTTCAAAAGGAAGGGAACATTAAGAACTGGAATGAGAAAGCTACAACAGCCTTGAGAACTCTTGGTGGACATGATCTTAGGCATGAGGGAGACTCAAGGTGTGGATCAGTGCTTTTAAAAGCATCCAAGCTTATGACTCTTTACTTCCTTTCTGCCACTAAAACTATACTAAAAGGGAAGGAGCCAAAAAACCGTTTTCTCTTTATGATTTTTTTCAAGGTGTTTTGAAAAATATACCCAGAGAAGGTTTCTGGCGCATCATGCTGTCAAGAAAATAAAACTACGGGGGGAAAACTTGGGGTTCCACGTAGGTCCATACATGTGCCTGGGATCCATTCTTCCAGGGACAATAGGAGAATTAGGACAATCACAGTGGTACCTCTCTCCAGCCACAACTTAAAACGTGGCAAGTTCTATATTGCATAAATATTCTTCATCTGTGACTGGGTTTCTGGCAAACCAGGAAACATACTACAGTAAAGAATCAAAAGAGTCAAAAATTACACGGAAGGAAGGGGGGCAGAAGGAGAGACACCAAAACTAAGCAAATAAAAATACACACAAAACTAAGAGAAGCCCACACCCTTGCTGCTAAAGCAATATGCAGTGACCAGGCCATAAACCTAATGCCCAGGGGTATCTCTGTAAGATATGCACCTTTCCTCAATTCCTCAAATGATATTAAGCCCGAGGCAGGAGGATGGGGGCAGATTGCGACATCTTTTAAATCGTCATTTTCTGCCTAATCTCCTTGAGCAGACAAACCAAGGAATATGAGGACAAGGATGCTTTATAAACCTTTCTAAAGCTTCTCAGTATCTATCTCTTAGTAACAATGAGTGATAGAAGAATAAGTATTATACAATCTTCCTGGCTTATGAGCATAGTCCCAATACAAAAACAAAAACAAACAAACAAAAATTGACACTCTTTAAGATCTTTTAACAAAACAAAAAGAAAAAAACTTGAGATGAATTTGAAAAAAGTCAAGACTCCAAGTTAACCACCAGCCCACATATACCAAAGCTTATCATATCACACAGTAGAAGCTCCAGGACGGTTCTCAACCTGTATAGAGATAAAACACTCTCATTTTTCATCAATTCTCAATTCCCCATCCTCACTCAACAATGAAGACATTTTAGCAGTCTTTCAACCATTTGCTCCAGGGCACATCAAAGTAATATATTCTTCTAAAAGAATCGTATAATCACAGAAGGTGCTTGGTACCAAGAATTATTTTCAAGTGCCTCTTAAAAACAAGTTCAGAAGATACAATAATTTATTTAAAAAAAACTATACATACAATTCAAAATAAGCATACCCTTTTACTCACATCCCAAATATCCAAGAAAAAAAATTAGCTAGGCTGAGATTGCCAATTTTTTAAACCGCCAGCATTAAGCTCCTGTTATTCTGAAGGGTTTTGCTAAGATGTACAATATATGGACACATTCTAATTCCTCATTATGACTGGCCTAGCTCAAGTGGCTGCCAGGAGCGCAGAGCTTTAAAGGTATTGTTCATCCTCAAAAGCTATATTAGTGCTGGGTTGATCAAATAAATCTTCTATCTGTTTGCCAGGCTGAACAAAAGTTAACCAGAAATATAAGTGCTGAAAGTCACCAAAAGGAAGGCTGTACACTAACATTTTCTACCTACTTAGCATTCATCTGTATTCATCTCACTAGACATTAACACACCAAAGTTGCTCTCTGCTATTCAAATTGTGCTATTATGTTCAGGAGTAGATTAATAATATCCACCTTCCTTACTGTAAAATAAAATTACAGCATTAGTCCAAACATGACATGTGGAGCTTCTTTCTACTTCTGGCACATCAGCTCACCCCACTGCACAGGTGGGAGATAGCTTTGCTGAAGGTTCCTTGCTGTTTCTAGAAAGGGAAAGAAAGGCTAAAGACTGAAAAAAATGAGGAAGAGGACAGAGAAACAACACATATAAAACTCACACCCACTAACCTCTTGTATCAGCTTTTTTACAGCAATCTTGCGGAAGAATGTCTTTTCTAAGCTGACACTATCGGCAATTAGGGTAGCAGGTGATCCACGGGCCTCTTTTAAATAGCTCCTAACATCCTATCACTCTTCACAGCACCATGCAACTTCTGATGGCCCTCAAAAATCTGAACAACCACAAGCAGGCAACCAGCAGGAAGAAATCCCTGCTCCCAATGGAGGCAGGTGTAACACCCTGAGGGAGGTGGAAAAGGTAAGATAACCTGTACAGAAACCATTAAGGAAGGAGAGGTCCACAACTGGACTTCTCTAACTGAAATAAAGGAGACTACAAGATCTAAATTTATAAGGAGCAATGTAACATAAGTCAGACATTTGCAAATATAAAGAAAATCAAAATAATATGAAACCTTTAAAACTAGTGCCTTTATCTTTATATCTGAGTAATTTTTTAAATTCCCACAGCTTTTAGAACTGTAGCATGAGAGTCATAAACTACAAATACCCACAAAAGCCAGGCAGTAATTTATTCCAAAGTGAAACAAACCATGCTCCACATAAATGTGCAATTAAGATGGGCTCAGTTTCACTCCACCCTTCCAACTTTTCAAGAAATATAAAATACAGCTCTAAATCTTTATGATAATTTCTAACACTTAAATAAGTAATTCACTATTTTTTAAAAATGTAGTTTAGACCAAATTAAACAGCTGCAAATAGTATATAGCCCGCGGGCCACCATTTGAGACCTGTGGCAGAAACAATCTGGCCATTTCTACCTGTTTCTCTTTTTCATCCTCTAATAGCAGCAATCTACTTGGTCAAAGGAAATACAGAAGTCTCCCCTTATACACAGGAGCTACTTTCTAAGATCCCTCCAGCAGATGCCTGAAACTTCAGATAGTACTGAACCCTATTATCTGTTTCTTCCTATACATTCATTCATACATACGTACACACACACACACACTTGTGATAGATTTATAAATCAGGTAAAGGGTTTAATAAAAATAATGAAACAGAACAATAAACTGTAATAAGTTATGTGAATATGGTCTCAAAAACATATTTTTGTACTGCACTCACCCTTCTGATGATGGTGATGGTGATGATGGTGGTGGTGGTGGTGGTGGTGGTGGTGGTGGTGATGATGATGATGATGATGATGTAAGATAATAAAATACCTTGAGTCAAGAACTTTGACCTTTTCAATTAAAGGATGTACTTTACTGCTTCACTTCAGCATATCCAAATTGCCAATATCATGACTCTTGCACTTTGGGGCTATTATTAAAATGAGTTACCTGAACACAAGTATTCCCATACCAAGACAGTAGATTTGATAACCAGATTGGTAGTAAGTGACTAATGGGCTGAGAGCATATACAGCATGGAGATGCCAGACAAAAGGATGATTCACATCCAAAGTGGGATGGCATGAGATTTCATCATGCTACTCAGAACGGTGTACAGTTTAAAACTTATGAACTGTTTATTTCTGGAATTTTCCATTTAATATTTTAGGACTGTGGACAATTAAACCCTCAAAAAGTGAAAATGCGGATAAGTGGGAACTACTATATTCTTCAATGAGTAAAATGTAACAAAATGCTTAAGATCCAATGCAAAAGTGCAAGCTGGATAAGAAATAGCGATAAATTAGAAAATAAAAGAATGAGCAAGTACACTGCACGTGACCCAAACTGCCAGGCTAGAACTAGCACAGTGCTCAGAAGCACAGATAGGTGACTACAGGACAGAGGGCTAGCACAAAGAAGAGAGGAATGGTGTGGGTAATTCGAGTTCCTTGCAGAGAAAATGGCAGGGAAGGGATGAAGGTCAAAGGTATCAATGACCTGGTATTTGGAAAAAGTCCATGAGTCATTCACAGCCATAGGCCAGAAAGTACCCAAGGGTTTAAACAAAATAAACCAGCAACCAGTAAGTAGGACCTCTGGGAAAGAAAGTGGTGTTGAGTAAACTCAAACAGAAATAGGCCGTACCTGAGAATAGGTTATAAAAACTTGCTCATCCTATAATAAACTTTGTATATTTAAAATGTTCTGGATAGCTCTGCAGTAAAGGTGGGTGATCCTCACATCACCAAAGGTACCTCGAAAAAAGAAGAAAAATCTTACTTCTAAAAAGTAACTCAGAGGAAACTCAAGATTAAGTACAATCAGTTCCAGGAATATTTTCTCCACCTTAAACAATTTGCTGAATTTATTTTCAAATACACTGTGGTTTATTTAAGAAATATTTTTTGTACCCTTGATACACAGAAATGACTCCTAAAGAATAAAAAATGTCAAATATCCTTTAAAAACTAAACAAGTAAGCAATTTCTAATAACTTACTTGACAGGGCTTACATCAATGACTTCACTTAAGTTGATGAGAGGGTACTGAAACAAGCAGGAAAAATAATGCATTGCTGTGCAAACTCCATATTGTGATATATAGCAATAAATCCTTGAGAGATTAAATGAAACTCAAATCAAGAAAGTATACACTGATTAATGTAAATGCTTAAATTTAAAAATTTGATTTAAAAAGACATTAAAAAAGACAAAATTAAGACACTTATATTCCTGGAATGTTAGCTGGCTAAATTCTCATAGTTTCATACTTCATCTTTTAGCATTAATTATATTTCCAAGAAATCACTTTAAATTTCCCTTTCTAATTCCATCATCATAGATAATTTATATTTATTTCCACACTGAAATTTTCAGTCACAATTCCCCCAAAACCTCCCTATGGCTTGGGAATTTTCTTTCCCCATAGCAGCAGTATAAACACATGATGGCACATTATAAAGAATAACTAAAAATGACAGTTCATAACACACTGAAAGTCAAATACATAACACCTAATCTATATGGACCACCTATTACCACTTTTCCAACTCAGTAAGCACCGTCATTCCACTACCAAAAATCTTGTACTTCAATAAGCTCATCTTATTTGAGATGTGGAAGGTGAGGTTTTATACTTGAAGAAAGATTAGGAAACCAAGGACATGGGTAACTAAGCCAAAACCAAATGACGAAAACTTCAGACAGCCAACCTAGTATTTTCCACCTGGCTCTGCTAAATTAAGAATTTCAACCTAACTGACAAAACCCACTGAGGCAAGATAACTCGGTAGCTAAATTGGCAGTATTGTACTCACAAGAAAACCTAACATGTGAGGAACAAACTGTGAGGAAACCAGGAAGCTTAATTTGCCTTTGATGAAGCTAAAGGCCTGCATCACTAACACTATAGCAGATAAGAACTGATCTGAGTGACTGTGCCCTGCTGTCACCAGTGTAAGACAACAACTCCAATTTTTAAAGCTATTTCCCAAATAAAACCTCATTTGAACACTATTTACTCCAGAGGGCAAGATGGTAAAAATTGTAAGAAAATGTCTGTGTTACGTGCATTTCTCTCAGGACCAGTTTTCTTCAGATGCTCAAAGAGATTGAGAACTCCTCAATATTAATAAGAAATTTGGATTTTACAGTAACTCCATAATAAAATATAAGAAACCTAAGAATTCTAAAATAACTATTTCCCTTTTCTTATAAGGAGATAAAATTAGTCAAGAAAATGTCTACTGAAGCTTGAGGTGAGTTTGACCACTCCTAAACTATAAAAGCAAAATAAAATAAAACCCTATCCTGAAAGAACAGTTAATTGGTTTGGTATTTATGAAAATAGAAATTTTTGTGATATTCCATTAATATAGTCTTTAAAGCTTCTGAAATAATCTTCAATATGAACAGCTCACATCAACAAAAAATCTGCAAGGAAAGAAAAGCTAGTCATGTAGAATATAGTTTTGTTTTGTTTTTTTTTTTTGTTTTTTATGAGAGACTCCTTTTTTTAAGTCAGGGGGAAAAGGCTGGTATGAGTCTATCAGTGTTAAATTGAACAATGGAAAAATATACAAATATCTCAACCTAAGAGTTCAAATATCCAATCTAAAGCAAAACTTTCAACATTTTTTTTAAAAAAATAATTAATTTTACTATAACTGTCTCTCAATAAATTAGTCTATTGAGAAAATTTTGATGTTTTGTCAAATAAAGAATCTCTAGAAGTGGGAAAGGGTGTCTTCCTGCCAAACCTTATTTCTATTCATTTTCAGTCAGAAACAGACATAATATAAATCATTAACATAGACAGGTACTAGGAAAGCACAAGTTTTAAATATGAAAAAAGTGGTTACTTGAGATTAAAAGCTACCTTCAAATTGGTTTGGTTTTAACCCCATGGCACCTATTCCTATGACAACCTTGATTATTTTATCTATTCCTCTCTTTCCCAAAGCACCTATCCTTCTCACCATGAAGATTTCTTAGAAGGAAAATCCTCATCTGTCGTCACACAAAATTATTCAGCAACACTCAAAAGAGAAACATACAGTTAGGAGTATCAATGAAATTGAGGCAAAGCCTAACCCAAAGCTCTGAGAAACTAAATAATACCTATACCAAAAATGGGTATTTTTATGTAGAACAATCTCTAAAAATTTAGCATGGTATGAAAGGAGAGAATGCCTATGGAAACGCACCTAGTGGTATTTCTCATAAAAGAGTCACATTTTGTTTTGTTTTATATAATGGAATTATGAGGCTCATCATTTTATAGAAAGTCGTCTTCCCTTAAAAAAATTCTCCTGTGACCTTACTAAAATTAGAGTATGAGACATCGCATTATGCATGCTATAAATGCCAAATCTGTTTATTTCTTCTTAGTGAAAAATTTCCTAATTATTGCATAAAACCTCTACAGAATTTTACTGTACTAATTCCTATTTTTAGTTCAGATTCTCAAAGTTACCATTCCTATTCAAAGCATAATAAAACAAATATCTTTTAGAAAACAAAAGCCTTAAAATACTACCTTTCAAGATTAAGTGCCTTATTTCTACTTGGCAGATTTATATTACCTGAAATCAAGGAAAAAAAAAAAAAACCAACATTGCAAACCACCTGTATCCACAATCAAATAAACAATAAGCGTTTTTCCCAATGAGAAACACACAATGAGTTTGGCATTAACGTAATATGTGGGTTCTGAGAGTAACAAGAACTAGCAAAGATCTCCACATCTGTAAAATGAAACTGGACAAAGCGAACATTCTATTCATCTAATGTCCTCCACAGAGTTAATTCAAGAGTTGGGTGTGGTATCACCACTGTATAAAGCCTTTGATTTCAAACTCTTTTATAATATAGTAAATATAGTAGCATAGAGCAGCAATATTGACAGCAAAATATCAACAATCAAGGAAGCCTCTGACCAGAATAAACTACATAATCTATGGGTCCCAGGGGGAAATTAACATACAGGGCCCTCCAGTCCAAAAATTCAAAAATTCTAAGGGGCAGGAATTATGACTGTACAGGTCGCATGCCCATAAAGTGGCTTTTCTTTAAATAGATAGCACAAGTACCCATGTGCTATTTAAAACAAACAAACAAAAAAACAAACAAACAAAAAGCACCTAACATCTGGTTTAGTCTGATTATTGGCCTGCCCTGCTAAATATCCAAAGAAACAGGAAGAGCTGGGTGCACTGCTATTGGCAAGTTTTCCACAGGGTGGCACACCATCCAGGCCCCATACCACCTCACCTATACAGGTCCCAATAATGTCCAATCAATCAATCACTTGACCTAGCTAAGTACTGTGGATCTCTAGGCTCCCTTACTTTCAAATCAGCATTACTGGTGACAGAGGTGGCAATAAGAATATGATGATATAGTGGATTGAATATGACTTCAAATGAAAAAAGGGCTGACTTCCATGCAGACCAAGCAATCAAAACTGCAAAAGGTAAAGTCAGTCTTGATAAGATGCTATTTCAGAGTATTCAGTCCTTTAGGGGAAAAAAAAAAAAAAAAAAAACAGGAAGGGTAATTTGCCACTGTGGTGCTCTCATGCCATGTTAACTCCTGAAAAGTGTTACGAGTTTTTTATTTAAAAAAATAATTTTTCTAGCAAAGAAAGAGGAAAAGGTTGATCCCAGCTTAGAAGACAGGGTATTCTGGATGGCTTTGATGCGTCCTTAAAGAGAACTGGACTCCTGCTTCTAAAAGAGAGAACCTGAGGAAGGAGCAGTATTTCCAAAATTCACACTCATGTTAACAAGAAAGGCACTGAAGGCTGGAATGGCTGAAAGTAGTAACAAGGATTCAGCTAGTAACATCTGTGCACAAAGAACCAAAAGACTGGATTAAGAAATAGGGTAGTAGAAATGCCTTGTTCTTCATAACCAATGGGAACTGGGTCTTAACTAAAAGTGTCAAAACTCAAACAGAGAAGTAACTTGAGTCTCTGGTGAAAAAGCATTAACCAGAATAAACAAATAAACAAAAACAATCAGAAAAGGAATCACAACAACTAACATACATCCTGAGCCTAGAAAAAGGAAAATAAGGTTCCATAGTAAATAATGGATGTGTGTGGCTGACAGAGACCAGTTTTGGGTACCCGTTCCATTCTAGAAACATATCCTAAACCTAAAATCCTCTTGAGCCATGTAGAAAAAGTATGTCTAGCTTGAAACAGCTGACCTGACATGACTAAGGGCAAACCCTACACAGTGGAGGAAACACCTAGAAACATGGAGACCTTAAATGCATAAAGCTGTCTTTGAAGGAGAAACAAAAAAAAAAAAAACCTCATTTCATGAAGGGCTGCAGCACAAAGTTACCAAAATGGGAATAAGGGCCCAGTTTTGATAACACAAACATAAAAATATTCTCTCAAAAAAAGAACAGAGGAATTCTATTAAGTTGAATAATGTGTTTCTTCATAATCTAATTTTTCCTACCCCACCCCAGCCATTTATCTTCCGAATGTTTTCTTCTTGTGCCCTATTCCCCTTTCCTCCCCTATATCCAAGAGCACTTTCTCAAAGTATGCATACCCCCCACACACACACACCTGAGCATGTTAAATAAACATTCCAATGTTAAATAAATAAAAGAATAGCCCCAAAACAAATGCAGTAACATTCCAGCTTATCCAACAAAATAGTCACCATTTCTAGACCCAAAGGTCCAGATGAGAAAGTACACCCAGGACAGCTTTTCCACCCGCTCACCAAAATGGAGATTCCAGGTCAGCTTCCGCAAGAAAGAGCTACCTTAGCACAACGAAAAACTCAAAGGACTCTGGGGAAATGATTCTTGAGAAAATTGTCTTCAAGGGCAACTAAACAGTATTTCAGACAAACCGATTTTACTTAAGGGGATGGGGAAATTACACCCCAGCTGGTATTCTAGTGGTTTTAAATAGATTTATTTGCTGTAAGTTTGGGGGCCGAGCTACATTTTTATAAAGACAGAATTATTATGGGTAGGCCCACTAAAACATTAAGTTTTAAAAAGCTCTTTGTCCTTGCCAGGGCGATTTCGTTTAGCATTGTTAAGCACCATTCTTTGGAGAGGGAATAAAGGAGAGTAGATAGCTGGTTACAAATCCTCCTTTGCTAACATTTTCTGGAAAGATTAAAATTTTATCCTAAAGATGATCTTTTAAAACGCTATATTATATGACCATCTGAACAGTTACAACTCTCATAGCTCACATCTAGATTTCGAGCTTCAGCCCTCTAGCAGGCCCTTAAGGAAACGCAGTGAAAGGACTATTTGCTGGTCACCATCATGACCACTGGAGGAACACCTGCCGTTGAAGCGATGCTGGTCCGTCAAGCGGCTCCGCCAGTGTCATCAGTGCGCGCGCACACACACACACACACACACACACGTCGGTGCACAGGGGCCGCAGCCGCCCAGCGCTGGAGACCGAGTCGGACACGCAGCTGCCGCATCCGCAGCCAGCGAGCCAGAGCCCGGAGCCGGCCTCGCCCCGCGATTCCCGCCCAGCGAGCCGCTCACGCGCAGACCAGGTTGCGACCAGGAGCTGCGACCTCGCGCGGCTGCGCCCAGCCTCGCCTAACGCCGCGCGAAGGAGAGCCGGCCCGGGGGACCCGCTGTGCTCTGCCTGGGGCAGCCGCGGTCCCACACCACCTCCGCGCACTGCGCGGCAGTTCAAAGTGTCGCGACGCGCCGAGCGCGCCCAGGACCACGCGCGAGGAGGCGCTGTACCCAGTGGGCAGGCCACCAGCCCCCCACCAGGTGGGGTTGCCTGTCCACCTCAGGAATCCTGCCCTTTTTCTAGAAAAGTCCCCGCCCCCACTTTCCCTCCAATACACTCACCTGCGTCTTGGCGCTGTTCTTCTCGCGCTACACGCGGCCGCTCTGGGCACGTCCACGCCGGTGCGCGCTACGCGGCGCGGCCGGCCGGCCCGGCTCCGCTCCCGCCGCCCCCACCAGCCTGTGCCCACAGCAGGAGCCGCGCCACCTCCCGAGGCGCTCGGTTCCCTGCACTCCCGCCGCAAGGGACCGAGCTCTAGGAACTTCGCGTGCACCACCTCCGCCGCCCCCACCAGCGTTCCCGCCCAGAACTGGGACCAGGATGCGGCCGAGCGGAGGCCGGACCCGCACGGCGCCGCGGCGGCGGCGCGCAAAGCCCTTGGCCTCGGCGTCCTACACAGACCTGGGCGAAGCGCGGCGTGCCCGCCTCCCCGCGCGCACCCCCACGCCCCCCGCACTTGCCTGCTTCGACTTGGACCTGGAGCTGCTATGGCTCGCGCCCGCCGGCCGTCAGCACAGCCGCGGAGGAGTCGCTCCGGGCGGACTCCGCGGAGAGGCGGTGGCGGCGGCGTCCCCAGTCCTGGTGGTGGCGGGAAGGCAGGCTGGAACCCGGCGGAACCCCGGCCCCACCCACGCTGGCGACCGGCCTCCTCACCCGGCCGGCAGCTGCCTCAGTGACGCCCCGGCACCGCGGTCCCGCCGTTTGTAGCGGGGCGAGGAGGAGGGGCTTGCTTGGAAGAGCGCCAGGAGGCGGGGCCGCCGGCGAGTTCGCGGCGCCGCGGCTGCAGCCGCCGGCGCGTGCTCTGCCCGGCCGCCCCGCGAGTCGCTGTCTGCGAGAAGACGCCCGGCCGCGGCCGCTCGCACTCGTCCCTCCTGGTTTTCGATGTCGAGAGGGCTCCGGGACCAGGTTCCCCTGGCAGCGCGGGAAGCTGTGGCAGGCCCAGGGGCGACAGATTCCAGTTTCAAGTTGGCAACACCCCAGGTTCCGGGCGCTAACGGGGAGCCACAGAGATTCTCGCAGAGGTTACTCTGATATATACGAGTATCAAACACACACACACACACACTGCAAGCAGAGTTAAAAGGCTTTCTCCTCCCACACTTTACAGCAGAAGGGTCCTGTCCCTTCGAGGAACACTAAAGGCTAAAACCCTGCTGTCCCTCTCTACCTCTCAGGAGGTAATCTGATGTTCGAATAAGGCCCGAGTCGAGTACCTGTGCGGGGTGCTATACTCTGCTTCAAACGCAAAGTAGGAAATCCTGCACTCGATTATACATGCGCCTGCTGCTCGCTGCATCCTTCCAACGCCCCCCACGGAAGCCCCGAAATGGCCCACTCTTCACCGATAGGGCGTCCCATCGCTGTCTTGCCTTGGCCCGCCCCCACGCCCAGGTCAATCGCTTTTCCCCAGAAAAACCTGTGCCTGTCCTCAGACCCAGCCCCACCAATGGGAGTCTAAAACGACCCCGAGCCACGCGGCGGAAGCACGTCTTTACACCTGCTCAGCCGCTTATTTACGAGTGCACCTGTCGTGTTGGGTAGTTGGGGGGGGGGGTGTTTTTATTGCAAAGGCTTTCGTTTTAACCCTTACCCGTAAAAAAAAAAAATTTTTTTTAATACACCTGTCATACCTACCTGAAATCGCTGGAAGTATGAGAGAAACTGAGCAGCGGGCGACTGAGTCGCCGCAAGAACGTGACTGAGGTTACAGCTTCAAGGGCATGATGCGGATTTGATGCAGCAAGGTCTGCTAAGGGCGCCCAACACTCCCCACCCACACGCGACTGGCGGAGCTGGGCTAGAAAGGGAGAAGGACTCCTCTAACCCAGGTTAGGGGCTGGGGAGGCAAAATCGCCCTCTTGTCAAATCAGGCATAGTAAAGTAAGAGGCTCAACCACGATTGAAATGGAGACAGACCATCCTTCAATTTGGGGGACCAAGACTGGGGACATCAGAAATAGCTAATTGATTCTATATCAGCATTTCTGTTGTCACCCCCAAATCTGATTTGCAGTTAAATGACCTTAATTGACTTTGTATGGGTTCCTGGGAGAAAGCGCCTGCTGAAATCGCCTGCGCCTTTGACCTCACTCTAAACAGTTAATTAAAATATTTCCATCCTAAACAGGCAGGATTGCTAAAAATGCTCGGTTCCAAACATTAGACAAAAATGGGCCTTCTGAATTTACCAATACAAGCCTAAACTCTTAGAATGCCCTCCACCCTACTTCCTGAAGCTGACTTTAAGTTATGAGAGACGTCTTTCTCAACAGTTCTCCCAGTCTTCCAAACCACTTCTACCTGCAAACGTTGCTTTTTGTAGAGAACTCCAGATCAGGTTAGCTTCATAAAACAGGGTGCTCAAGCACTTAATTGCAAGAGAGAAGGGGAACCCAGGAATGCCTAGTGTAAGGCAGTTTCAGGGATTGAAAACAATAACTAAGATAATTTTTTTAGAAATCTACCAAGAGATGACTTTTAAACACAACATTTTCTCTTCTTTGCAGACTTATCTGTTTAGATTCTGAGAAATCTTTTATATGTCCCATTTAAGAAGCTATTTTACCAAGGAAGTCCTACCAGCCCAGATTTCCCACTCTTCCATTCCCCATACGATGCAAATCAATTCCCTGACCTTTAGGAACTGATTTCCAATTAGGAAAATAATTCCTTTGGTTACTATTGTCTGCTCTGTACTCCATCCGCCAATTCTAAACCTATATCTTGTAGATTACAGTGTAGGCCTAAAAAATAAACCATCTCCATTTTCCTCACACTCCCAATACCCAGAGGATGGGTATAATAAATAAGAGTGTGGGGAAGGGCTGAAGGTTTAGAATTTTAACCAACAGGAGTGTTTACACATGGGGGGGTGGGGCGGGACGAGAACCCGTGCATTTCGAGGAGAAAGTACAGAGACCTCCCATCTGGACCCGATAGTGTTTAAGAGTAAATACTAAATGATTGAACATTTCTCTTACTCTTGCCACAGTAAGGCCAGCTGGTAATTACCAGAGAAAATACCCAGTCTGTACATCAGTTTCGCTAACCCGTACTTGAAAATGGAAAATGGGGAACGTATCCAACCTCCAATTTGCCACAGTTGTATAGCTCTCATGTTAATTCTTTACAGACGTGAAATAGGTGGGTACATAGCAACGTGCTGGGCATAAATTAAGCAACAATGGCCACGAGAAGTCCTGTTCGCCGCTGAGCTCCGGTGGTGGGCACTGCCACCTTGCCATCCATCCTCAGACCCCACGGCCCCGGAGATGGCAGAGTTGCGTCCGGAGTAGGCGGGCCGCGCGTTGGCTTTTCGAACACGGAGAGTAGGTGGGGTGGAGAGCAGCGAGAAATCAACAACCTCAGCCGGCGTTTGTACCTTTTCCCCATTTTCTCCCTCTCAAGCACCACATGAGCGCTCTAACGCACACACTCACACCCCCTCGTGCCAATAATTTAAACTTCTCTTAGGCAGAGGCACCTCACCTCGTTCACTGCCACCACCACCGCCTCAACCCTACCCGCCCACCCCGCCCTGCGAACACCCTCCCCCTTTCCCACATCCACCCTGGATTCTTTTTCACAGTAGAAAGCCAGCTGGTTTCTCCTAAACCTTGGGAAATCACAAAAGTTGAAATGAAGCATGTGTCTGCCCAGCGTCTCACCCCCAACCATCTTTCTCCCCGCGTCGGTTTAACAATAGCTATTCGAGAAAGGGCGGGGTGGGGGTAGGGAAAGGGGTGAGGGCTACGAAGCTGAGCTGGTTCCTGGGGTAGCTGCGAAGCCTCGCAGCTGCGGAGGACTTCCCCCTCGCCCCGAAGGCTAAGTCAGCCGCGTAGGACCAAGGACAGGGCTTGGAATTTACTCCCCTGCGCCCACAACTGCGAAGCTCCCAGGCAGCCGCCACTTCACAGACACAGCTCCAAGGATCTTATTTACTCTTTTCTGAACAAAGGGAACCTCATATCCGGCGCAGGCTTAAGAATTCGTCCCTAAATTGGCTATCTTCTTTTAAAACAGATTCACGGTTATTTGCGCCCGTGAATTAGAGCCCGCACACCTAGTAGCAATGACGAGTTTTGACAGCTTCTACTCACCCCAGCCCCAGCCCAGTCCCAGTCCTCAGGCGGCATGTACTTTTTTTCAATCAACTACAACTCGCTACCTGGTGCAGCATCTAAATTCCATCTGGTAATCCCATCTCCCCAACACATGTTATCTGATTAATGCAATTAAGTCTGGGGTTTTCTCTGGTCTAATCAGTAAGTCCAAGCTTCTAATTCCTCTTAACCGCACTATAAAGCCTCTCCAGTAGGTTGTTTTTCGAAAGTGGAGGCATGCATCCCCGGAAACCCAAGTTATCCCTCTCTTCCCACGAAACGAACTTCCAACCTCAATCCCGAAGCTCACTCAACATCTCAGACTCCCGTTGTACTCCTCCTCTGCCCTGGCCACATTTCCCACTTAAGTTTCTGCCACTGACATTTGCAAATATTCAGTACGTCAAGCATGCGTCCAACGTCTTTTAGTCTAGCTCTCTAGAACTAAAAAAAAAAAAAAAAAAAAAAAAGCAGAGCAGTAGCTTTGAAATGAGACAGACATGTGCAATTAACTTCATATTCTATATTCCGCTCACTTACACGTTTTCTGGTTTTGCCAGCGCATCGCTGAAACTAATGATTAAAGAAACCAAACCGAAACTTACCTTTCTCCCTTAAGGTTTTTATGTATGTGTGTTTTTTAAAGTAACGGTGCAGTTCTCCCAATAAAGATGAGCAAGAAGCTGCTGGATAGTTCTCTTAAGACAGCACGAAACCTAAACTGTGCTCGGCTTAAAAGAAGCGAATAAAAAGAAATGCTTTCGACCCCAAAGTCCAACGCTAAAAGAAATGGCGAAAAAAAAAAAATATGAAAGGGGAGGGGAAACTTAAAAAAAGAGTTTAGAAAGACGGAGAGACTACCCTCCGACTGCCGTTCAACTAAACAAAAACGGGCAAGAAAAACAAACGAAGGAACAAAGAAAAGAGACGAAAGAACGTTTTTTCAAAAAGACGATGTCTTTCTCCTTGTTGCCTGTTAGTAGGTCGCTACAGGGGTAAGCTGCTGCATCTCTAACTGAGAAGAGAAATAGGGGGAGAGGACGTCGTAAAAAGGAGGTGGACTGGACCACAGATTTATAGCACTGTATCACCAACCCCTTCTCTGCCTCCGCACTGCCGTGTGTGCAGCTGCTCTGCCAGGCTCCTATCCCGGGCGGCACGCGCGGAAGTATACGCCGAGTCGCGCCACAACGCAACTTGCTCATCTCCCCACAGTCCTGATTGGTCCAGACGTTTCCATGGAGGCGGCTCAGGCGAGGCCGCGCGACATGATTGGTTAGGAGCTTGTGTCACTCTCGACAGCTCAATGGAGTCCCGTTTCAAGGTAAGTTGTGCGGGGAGGTACACACTTAACACCGGCGGCGAAGGGAAATGCAAGCAGCAAAAAGAGATGGGGAGAGAGCAACGTGGGAGGGTTGGAACTGTACTATCAGAGTTTGCGATATGGCACGATCTCCTGTCCTCTTAAATATTTCTGCTTCTGAAAGACTCGTTTCCTTTGCCATGACTGCCTCATCTATGGCACGTTTCTTTATAACATTAAACTCTGTCCGGTATGTATGAGTCCTTGAGAGCTCCCTCTCTTTGATCTGAGTGAAAGGGATGAAGGTACATCCATTACTTGCCGGCATGCCTTTTTCGATTTGTGTTCCAGTATTCAATATTAAACATTAGTCAATTTTATGTCTTTCTCTATTTTAATATATGCACAGTGCAGCTCTCTTGTTTATTTATTTTTTTAAGCATTTTTTTAGGATAAGAATGAAGTCAGAAATGCTTTGAAGTAAAGCTGCATGGTTTGAATTAGCTTTCACTTCATATTAGGATAGAAAAGTGTAGGATAAACATCCTATCCAGGAAAAGAGGTACTGAGTTAAGGTCCTTCACTTTGAGGTCTATGATGACTCTCAAAATGAGCAACTGTGTATAGAATTAGAACAAGGCACTCCTCTGCATTTGCTGGCGGTAGAGTTCTTGGATCACACATGTACTGCTGACAGTAAAGATACTCAAGCCTTTATCTGAGTTCTCTGAGGATTTAGGAAATTTAACCAAAAGACCAAGTGCTTTTAACACTTCTGCTTTATAGATGAAGATTACTACTTTATAAATACTATTTTAATAACATTCAGGAGGCTGACATTATATTCATGATATCTATTTCTTCCTCCAAGTGCAAGTGTGGTCCTCTGAATCAACTTGATGTATAAGACAATATTCACTTGACTTAGGCTCTTTCCCAGCTTAATTTCTTTTTAATCTTGAAGCATACCTTCAACTTCCTAGACGGTGCTTACAATTCTTACATAATGTAAAACATCATGTCCAGAAGCTCAAGCCTTTCTAAAAGGAATTCCTTTACCTGTTTATTTCCAACTAGTTGCTATCTTTGAGAAAGCCGGGAAGAGAAGACACAGGTAAGAGATTGAAGGTGGATGGAGGGGGAAAGGACAGATAGTCACAAAGCAAAATATCTGGAAAGTGAGGGGAGAAGTAAATCAGAGTTTCTTGAGAATGTCTTTGAGTGTTGATAAATGATTAACAGCAAAGAACAAGACCTGTTTATCTCCCATATAGCCTGTATGTCCGAGTTGTATTACTTTGAAGGATAATAACTGGGAGTTGGGAAAGAAGGCCTGAATCTATATGTTACTGTATAATTAGCATTTATAATCACCATGCTCTAATCCCTGCCCCATGTTTTATATAACATCAGGCCTGGGGGGAGGGGGGCTAATTTCAACTTAAAACTGTTCTCTAGACCTCAGTGGAACTCATGGGAAGAATGAAAAGCAGTTTGAAGAAACAGAGTCAATGGGCTGAGGGAATGACAAATGAGGAAAAAGAAAGACCCTACCTCATCTAGAATAGGTTAATCACTGTATGAATAAACAGTTGGAAGATTGGGGTTGTCATCATCCTCTTTCAACTCTCTCGTCACTCCTTGCTCAATACAGAGAAATAACATTTAAAGTAATAAATATAATTTGGGTGAAAGTATAGTACTATTTAATCAGACATATGAAGTTACTTGTCTTTTTGTTAACATGCTCTTAAGTATTAACTTAATGGAATCAGTTGCATGTGTTCATGCAATATTCTTATCACTTTGAAGAAAATCTTTACCATTAACTTACAATTACATAAGTGTCTTCTAACTTATGTGGAAACTAATACTTAATTTTATTCTGTGGTACATGTTTGTATCCACAAGAAAGATTTCATAGATTACAGAGGTAAATTTTCTTAAAAGATTGGGGAAGGGTGCATATGGAAAGCTGAGTGTGGTGTGGAGAGATGACAATCTAGCATTGGTGTTATGTAGTTGAAGAAATTACATGGAATATAGTAAACTTGTCTTTTCAAATGCAAAATGCTAAATCTTGTGGATTTTGTGTATATGCTTTTTTCAGTTTGGGCAGAGGAGCAAATATTTTTTCAAAATGTCATTTTCAACATTTTTTTTCTCTATAGGTAAAATGGAGTTAAATTAAGAAATTTAAAATATCTTTTAAAATAATAGTTTACTTTCTCAATAAAGCAAATGCTTTTAAATTTAAAAACATTTAAGTGGATAGACATGCCATATGTAATGTGTTTTTTAAACTTTTAAAAATTAAAATTAAATGCCACTTTAAAACAAATGCAATCCGAATGTAGATTTCACTGTGAAATTTATGTTTTTGTAGCCTGAAATATTAAAATATTCTGTTTTGCAATTAATAATGACTGCAGTCCCTCTTCATTCATAGTTAGGTAAAGAATTATACACAACATTATAACTTGCATTAGAAAAGCATTTTAAAGACATGAATTATGATTGTCATATTAACTCTGATTTATCTTCAAAGTCCATTGCATTTTTTAAACTGCAGCAGAGAAAGGAGACATCTAGGGAGTTATCAAGATCCTGGAGAAAAAGTTTGATGCAGACAAAGTTACAAAAAGAATGGTTCTCAAAGCCAAAAAGTAATTAATTCAATTGATTATTTTACTAATGTCTCTTTACAAAGGAACAGTCACTCACAGGAATATTTCTCATAAGCTATGGTGGGCGACATCTTTTAGGATAAAAAACCCCCTTACAATAGTTGGGTCTATGGTGATGATTTTAGCATTTTATGATACGGGCCACTGTAAACCACTATTTTTTAAAGTAAATAAATCAAATAAGCTAGTTAAATGAGTTTATAATGTTTGGGGGTGATAGTTCCACACATTATACCCTGTCAGCGAATAAAAATATCATTCTGTGTGTTAGTTTGTTGGGCCGTTTGTTGGGGTCTGTGGTTCATACTGTTGGAAATGTGATAGTTTAATGACTGTATGATATTATATGGCTTAATGATTACGCTTTTAATTTTTTAAAGAAGTATGTCAACTTTCCTTCTACAGTTAAAAAAAAAAGCAGAAAAAAAGTTATATGGAAAATTGACACCAACGTGAGTTTAGAACGTGGCAACCGGGCAAGAGAAAGAGGCAGGGATTAGCACCATGGACAGAGACTAGTCGACCCTGAACAAAGGTTTGCGAAGTCTGTTGGTGTTTTGTCTCTTCCTGTGAGACTCGGCAACTGAAATTCTTCGGAACTGAAATTCTTCGGAACGTTCTATTCCACAGACTTTAAAGAGGCTGTCATACTCACTAGAAATACGTTTATTTTAAATTAGACTGGCTTTTGCTAGGAGCCGGCCATCGTGACAAACCGCCAAGAGGGTTACAGCCCTGACCGAACCCACTGCGCACCCTCACACTGTACTCTTTCCATACACTCCCTTGCCCTGGTGAACCTGCTTGTTATCAAAGTGGTCAGGCAAAATAAATGCAAATCCAGGTAGTCATCCAAAAAGTCTGCTAAAGCTAGTCTAGAGTTTTTAATCCTTGAAATTCCCAGCGGGAATCGCAACAAAAACGCCTACCGCCCACCTTCACTTCCCTCCCCCAATTCTTCTCCGGGCTCCCACCACCTCCTGGCAAAGAGGCAAAGCCTTTTATCTGAAGGTGAGTGACCTCCGAGACTATTTTGCAAAGGACCCTTTATACTGCAAACACTTTCCATTAGGGTCAGTGCCAGGGGCGGCAGTGAGCAGGATCACACACATCCTTTACTTTCTCTTTACATTTTGTCTTTAAACTCCTGTTTGAGATAAAAGACTAAAAAGAGCAGACGCAGCGAGAATTCCCCCCTAAGTCCTGAAGTTACCGTTTATGCTTAAAGACATGTGAATTGTTTGTTGAATGCTTTTAAAAATTAAATGTAATCTAAATCTCTGCAGGAAATCTCTGCAACCAACCTAAGTTGTTCATCTCCACCCCCACCCCCACCCCCACCCCCACCTTTTTTTCTAGGCACAATTTGTATGAGGTTCATTCTTCTTTAGGTGATTTGCCCGCAGTTATTCAGAATAAGATCTGTTGCACGTGCCCCAGAGTGTCTCAGAAAATATATTTGCAGCTTCGGGTCAACGATCATATATATAAACGTTCCTTAAAATGTCCTCGGATTTTTTTCCTCTCCTCTTTTACTCAGTAGCAACTTTTAGCCAGATAAACTCAGCGTCTTTCCTGAACATGTAAAGCGAGATTTAGGCGACCAAACAAGAGTGAGGTAAGAAAAACTGGAGGTGAAAAAGGGCAGATCAGAGCTTTGTGTCCGTTGTTTTGTTTTTTTTTTTTTTTTTCCCTTCCCAAGGATGCTAAAAGCCTTCTCTAAGCTTCCTCCTGGAGCCCATACATCTCATGTAAAATTAATACAAGTAATTAAAAATAGCAGTTTCCAAAGTTAAGAGAAACCATCTGTCTCAGCTGGTGGCAATAAGTCATTTCGCTGGCCCCTTTACCGGGACCTGGGAAGAAACGGTTTTTCTGCTTCCGATGCTCAGAGGCTCTTTCTTACATAGAAGATTTATGTTTTCACGTGTGTGCGACGCACTTCTAATTTGAAATAATAAAGCCAGGATAGGAAACCAGTCAATCAGAGCTATCAACTGCACTAGGCACGCAGCCCTGCCCCCATCTGCCTCCGGTCTCTAACCTTTTTTCCCTCCTCCGCCCCCCCCTCACCACTCCCTCACACATTCACTTTTCCCCCACGTGTGTTAAGATCAAACCCTTGCCCCATAGAGCAAGTGACCGCACAGGGGCACGGTGACAAAGGCGGAGTTTGTATCAGAAGAAGACTGAGGCCCGGGGAGACAGTGGCTAGAGAAACAGCTGTCTTATCAGCCCGCTGCAGAGATGGAGATGGCTCGAGAGGTCCTCAACAGATAATCACTTGAATAGGTTTGCAATGCGCCAAACTTCACGCTTGATAAGGCCAACCCAATGTAGAGAGCAGCCCAGATCCTGCTCCATTCTGTTTTATCTGGGCTGTAAATTAAGAAATTGAAATTCAGGAGGCAGAGGCAGCAGTCTGCTGATAGACCACTAAAGTAAACTGTCATTAAAATGCTTTCCGCAGGCAGAGAGGGGGCGCCTGAAATGGGATATTTTTTTAATGGGGGGAGTGGAGCGTGAGAGGAAAAGCCCATCGGGTTTTAAAAATTATTTGGGGAGGCGAAGCTGTGAGGAGCAGCAAAGGGACACACCACGTTTCCTAGTCATAGATAGCTATGATGCATGAACAATTTGAAAAGTATAAAGTTTGTGTGAAAGTTTGGTGTAATAACCATTACGGAACAATTTAAACCAATTTGATAGGAATTAGAATTCTGTATCAGAGCATGGGGCAGAGGAAGCTTTCTATAAAGTATTAAAAACTGATTCCAAATGGACTCAAAGTTTTCCTTTTGTTGTAAGAAAATCATATCAACAAGATACAGAGAAATTACCATAAAGAGAAGGTAACTTGACTTTTTTTTTTTTTTTTTTAGTTGAAGTTATAGATCCCACCAGAGAGAATCATGGTGATTTTTAGAATAGCCTAAGTTGTTAACCACAGTAAAGAATCTGCTTAGCTTACAGGACATTTTATATCACACTCTTCTGTCTTGTATATATATGAGGCATAAAATTCTATGCATTATCTGAATATTTCACAAAAAGTTTCAAAAACACAATGACTGGAATATAGCCAGTGACCTTGTCTTGATTGATTTTACACTGTACCCTGTTCTTTGTGAGGTGAGTAGATTGTAAATTCACTGGCGTGCATTTATAAGAATGTATGGGAGGATACATTGCATTTTCTTCAACAGCATTGATATTTTAAGTTTTAACAGCATTTCTAAAAAGATACCTTCAGCTGATAACATAGTTAATGCAGCTTTAGAAAATCAGTCAATTTTTACTTTGTTTAACCCCCAAATTTTGATCAGTGTTAGAGTGCACTTAATTAACAATAGAGAGGCTGTTTGAATCACAATGGGATGAGAATGAATTAAAAATGAATTTGTCGGGGAAAATGAGGAGAAAAAATTTAAGATGCTAGTATACATTTCAGTAGTTGTTAAACTATACAGCTATATTAAAAAACAATTATTTTAAATTTTGAAGTTGTCATTGATTATCCATAGGGAGGTGAACAAATATGTCATGAAATCTCAAACACACTTCTGTTTAATACTTTATGCAAAATTCTATCATATCTTGTAACAGAGAATAGGTGTTTTTTTGTATTCAAGGGTATGTCTGAATGAGTGCTGGATGTATTCTTTAATGAGAGAGAAATTTATGTTTATGTAAGTTAACTTTTTGATAACACCACTTGCAGTAATGTTTTTATATTGGTTTAAATAATGGCTACTATGCAACCATTTAAAGAAATATTCTTTTAGTGAATTTCAATCTTTTAGGCATTATTATATTACTTTCAGAGAATCAGATAATAAGATATTTTTCTGCTCTTTACAAATACTCAAACAAGTTTGAATTATCAACTGTAATGTCTCTTAAGCTATGATTTTTATTTTTGTTTTTCTTAAATAAATTGAAATTTTACAGACAATGAATACTTTAAACTATTCTTTATCGAAACAGGTAAGACTTTTTAAAGATATTGAGAATTTGCATCAAAATTAAAAGAGACACTCTAAGTTTAAAATGCAAAAAAATTTTTTATATATTTATACATCTCAAAACTAAAAGATCATTTTAAAAATAAAAATCTGATTATTGAACAGAAAAATTTTTTAACATGAAGTTATTATAAAAACTACTCCAGTCTAATTTTTGACACAAATAAATGATATACTTGATCGCTAAAGGCAGACCAATTTATTATGGACGATGAAAACTGATAAATACAAAAATACAAAATTTATTTTTAAAAGGATTCTCCATTATTAATTTCTTTCTGGAAATGGACAATAGATTTTTATGGCTAATAGCCTATGATATATAAAGAATTTATATTTGGAAATATCTAAAAGTTGTAACACTTTTGTTTAAGACTATTACCAAAAAAAAAAAATCAGACTATTATAATGTATCCTTCCAAATATGACATTTATCTTCAGGTGAAGGTCAAACGAGGGATAGATAATCAACTCCTATTTCTATTCATTCCTAATCTTTGACAAAAGATTAACTTCAGTTTGATTCAAGTATCTTCTGGGTGTCTATCATGTTCCAGAATAACATAATTATAGAATAAATGCTTAAAAGAAATCTTATTACTTTTTAGGAAATCCTAGTAAAAGGAAAAATTGAGAGGTTAGACTCAAATTGATATGTTGTATAAAACATCTTCAATGTGTCTAGATTTTGTTTACCTTTCTAAAGTTTTGTACAATATCTCTTTGCAAGTTTTTTAATAGTATAGCTTGTCAAAAATTAGTTCTTTAAAACAAAATTATAGTGTTACTCTACCAGGAACTACAGTTTTGCAAATTGTTAGAGGAACCTGCGTTTTCACACATCCAGGTTTGAACCTGGCTCCATCACTTTGAGGCCTTAAACAATTTACTTTATCTAAGCTTTAACTTCTGATCTATAAAAGGGTGATAATAATGCTTAATTTAAAATCACTAGGAGGTTAAGTGTAATCATGAGTATAAAATAATCAAACTTCCTGGCATAGAGGAAGCAGTAGATACATGGTAACTACAATTATGAGAACAAAAATGATGACTTAGCACATTTATTTGATGATACCTAATTAGATTTCTGCTTTCATATGCTATCTCTTAAATATTTTCATTTGCTCTTAACATCCTAACAAATCTCATGATGAATATCTTATCACATTTCTAATTGTAACCAAATTCAAAAGGTCCCAAAAGGCATAAAGTCTTCTGTCTGCTCTATTATGTGGTTTCAATAGTTTTCCCAATACAATTTCATGATTCACCCATAAAAAGTTGTGGGTCTTCAAAAAGCAACTTAGTCTGAGATTCTATTTGATTGATATAATAATAAAAACACCTTAGATTTTTACAGTACCTTTTATCACAAAAAGCTCAATTCACTTTTACATATTTATCATTATAACCCAGGAGATAAAGAGGACATAAATGAATTTTCAGGAGCATAACAGAGACATTAGGAATTTAGGTAACATTTCTAAGATTAATAGGATTAGAGAACAGGTTTCCTGAATGTCAGTCTTTCTGCAATATGTTACTCTCTTTGGCATTAATTATGAACACTGTTACTTTAGTTAGGCTCAAATTTTTAGTCTTTGCTATTAAGTATAGGCTATAATTCAGGTAATTACTTGCTGAAATCAAGTTGAATCAAATATATACCATCAGTGTCTAATCAAATTAAAATATTTTGATTTTGTGCTGAGACACCTTTCTAATTCAATTACACACACACACACACACACACACACACACACACATACACACACTATCCATTCTTATTTACCATTCTATGTTAACCCTAAGACAAGATTTTAAAAGTTACTCTTTATGGCTTTGGAAGAAATCAGTTTCAATCTCCTTATCACTTGCCTCTCCCCAGACTCATTCTCTCTCTCCATATATATATTTTTATAGGCTATTATATTTATTTCATTTACATAGGCTAACAGTATTTTCTGCTCTAGTTTTCTCTTTCTTAGGCTGTTGATGCTTGAAAAATATATCAAAATAAATACCCAAAGAAATATAGAGGAAGACTGTATAAAAGGCACCAGAGAATGTTTTTCATAATAGCTTTTTGTTTGTTTTGAATAAAACAAGATGGAGAAATAATGTCCACTTGACTTTGTAAAACATAGAATATCAAAAGAACACTAAAACTTGCTCATGGTATAAAGTTTTGCAATTCTCTCCTAGGCTTACTTTGCTATGCATTGATATAGATGCAGCTACAGATGTGAACTTTCAGTAAGTGAGTACATTAGAAGGAAGCAAAACTGATAAAAGACTGAACTTTAACTTTTGAATGTCTAAATTCATCGGTTACAATGAAAAAACAAATTTAATGTTTTCATTTGAAAATTCAATAGGCATCTCTCTCTGTTTACTAAATGTATTTTATAGGTAGATAAGATTGACTCACCCAAAGTCAAGCCCAATCATGTGACAGCCAAACATCTATAAGGAAGTGTAACTGGCACCAAGAAGAAACACACAGAAGAGCCAGAGCTGTTCTTTTTTTCCATTTCATGCCAACATCTTTAACCCTTCATGCTGATGTGACAACATGGAAAATCTGTTTCTCTGATTGAGCATATTTATGTGCATTTTAAGGCTGAGAATACTGTTTAATAGAAATAATGTTCTGTTCCTTTGGTCACTGTCATTCTAGTATGAAAAATTAGGAAATATAGTTGTTTGAAATGTCAGTTTTTGTAAACACGAGTTGGAAGATGTAACATAAATGAATAGTGTTACAGACTGTTTAAGCTGTTTGAGTAGCAAGTAGACATTTCCTTGAGTTATTTTGACACAGTTTCCTGTGAAATTTCTTTTTTTTCTTGTGTTGGTATTTCTAGATTCCTTGTGCAGACAATTAAAGAAAAACCTTTCTTTTCTGTTAGTGCTCATTACTTAACTATTAGAGCACTGATGTTTTCTAGAATACTAATATTTCCTACATGTAAAATGAATACTAAAAGAGGCATGTCTCCATATTAGTCATACCAAAAGGATACATGAAAATTTGAGCCTCTTCACAAGGTTTTTATAGAAGAGGAGAATATTTACATATATTGTGGTATTTTAGTCCTTAATTTTAAAAGACCTTTACATAAATATACTTTATTGGTCTGTGTGTGTGTGTGTGTGTGTGTGTGTGTGTGTGTGTGTTAAGCACAAATAAAATGATGTTCCGAAGTGAAAATTACAAAACTTTAGTGGAGGAGACAAGGCCAAATGTAGTAGAGGAAAGGACTGGAAAGTGATAGAGTATTGGGTTGGTTAGGTATTGTGGTGTCACACAGGGAGGGTTTTGAAAGCCAGCAGAAAAAAGTGATATAAAACTATTGATATAAAACTACAGGATACATTCATTAACAAGTATAAATCTGGGCCATGACAAGTTGAAAGAGACTCAAAGATATAGGAATCAGAATCAAGATATAAAGAAGGTTAAGATTTTCTCTAAAATGCAAAGACTCCTTGAAACATGACAGCAAAGTCAGGGAATAAATAGAGATGCAGAGAACAGGTATAGAATTGGGGTTCACACTAATACTAATGAAAATGTTTTGTGGCCAGAAAGTGATAGGGATCTGAACAATCAATACTTCTGAGCCAAAAAGCCCAAGAAAGCTGTGAGGAAGTTAAATCAGGAACCAGAGCCTATCGGGCTACATTTTGCTTAGTGCCTAAGGAGTATGTGAGGGAACTTTAAAAACACTGCTAGGAAAGGACACACTGTGGCACTGAGCTAAGATTTTTAGGCTTTGAGAAAGGAGACATAGGTCCTAGTATTATTTCTCCTACAAACTAGCTGATTCCCTTCAGCAAGTTACTGACTGAACCTTGTGATTCCCAGAAAAGACTGGATTAGTAATGATAATAACAGGTAACAAGTTTTGAGTATGTACTGTGAGTTAGGCAGCATTCTAATGTTTTATGTGCATTAAATAATTTAACTCTTGCAATAATTCTGTCATTTTAAATATATGGAAACTGAGGAAGTTAAGTAATTTACCCAAGAACACACAACTAGAACTGGAGCTGGAATTTGACCCCAAGTAACCCATGTTTAGGGTCCAAATCCTAAACCTTTTATCAGATGACTTCTAAGGTTCTTCCTAGATGTTAAAATTGAATAACTCTAAAGCATCATAGCAAACATTAAAAATGACATAAGACTTGCAAGAAAATAAAACATAAAGAAAATATATATTACAATCAACATACACAAAATATTTTTTATAATGGAACTCACATCTTCCATGCTATCTATTGCTGACAAAAGTGATTATTAAGAAAAACGTGATTATTAAGTAATTTGTTTCTTTAAAATTATTTAGGTCAAGTGTAATAGGATTTTGAGAAATATAAGACTTCCTAGGAGGTCCTAACCTCCATATAATGTTTTGCAGTTTGAGAAAAATTATTTAGTTTTTGTAAATTTTAATTTCCAAAAGTCTACTCCATAACCATTTAGCTGTTACAAAATCATTCAAATGGATAGCATATACTTGTATTTTAATGACATATAAATATTTTCATGAAATATTGCTGATAGTATTAAATATCATATAAAAGATGTTAACTAGAACATTAAGCTGTGGCTATTTTGAGGTAATGAGAGACTTTTAGTTAATTTTTATGTTTTCTGCATTATCCACTTGGTAGAAACTCTGAGCATGCATTCTTTTTTATAAATCAGAAAAACAGGTAGTTTTGTGTTTTTGAGGGAAAAAAAACAAAAAACAGAACTCCATAGCTCAAGAGTTCAAGCTTCAGCCCTGCAGCCACCAGATGACAGCAGGTGGTAGGTACTAAGTGGCAAGTATCAGTGACCTTTTAAAAACAACTTAAATTTAGAGAGAAGACAGATTAATATCCCTGGAGGTTAATAGTTTCTATATTTAAAAAAAAAATCACTTACTGAAAATAAATATTTAGATTTAATACATTGGGAAATTTAATGACAAATATCTCAGAAATTGTTCTACCAGTTTCTTAGAAGAGTACAATATCAGAGTTAACTATCCTGTTCCATTAGAATTGCCCGATATTACTTATACACAAGAATATCAACTATTTCCTTCATTTACTGACTGTCTATACTATGGCAAGGGATGTTTTTCTTTTCATTTAATTAATTTCTCTCTCCCTGTTTTACATTTTCCCACAACTGCTGGAGAATCTCATAAAATAAACCTTTATTCCATGGGGAATGAAGCTTCCCTTATTTCCTTAAACCATTAAAGTGATTTACTTATATTTCCGTGGCATATAAATAAATGAAAAATCATAATACAGTAAATAACTATAAGATTAAATAAAACTTGGCTTCCTAACAGGTACCATAGTGAATTACTCTTTCAATGCCTTAAACAATCACCTGAGTTAATTCAATTTTCATAGTGTTTAATTTCTGTCTTTAAAATCACTCTTCAGAGAATGAGAAAATAGATCACTGTTTCAGCTCTATAGGATCATACAGTCTGAACATTCTCATTTATTTAATTTTTCCATTTAAAAATATTTTAATATTTGACCAAGAATCTAACAAGAGCTACATGCAAGTATTGTTTTTATATTATAACAAATTTATAATTATCTATAAATATGTATTTATATTATACATAAATTTATAATATATATTAATAAATTTATAATATAGGAATATTATGATTAAACTTATAGTACTGGTAGAATTGGAAAAGAAGGTAATAAGAATATTAAAATAAGAGAAATTTATTTTTAACATGTTTTAATGTGGCTCTGTTACCTTTCAAGCTTTATAAGCTGTGAACATGTTAACTTTTAGATATGAGTTATGACCATTTTGAAAAAAAGTTATTTGTCATAAACAAAGGACATAAAGTGCCACTGCTCTTGCTTATGCACTCATTTGACTCATGGCACAGTCTTGAATAATTTTAAACCAAATATGACTGAGGCAATCAATTTTTGTCCAATTTATTGGGCATGAGTTAAAGCCAATTAAAAAACCATTTTTGGCGCAATTCAAGGGGAAAAATGTATAAACCAACGAAAAACAGATTTTGGACCTAGACATGAGTCATCACTATTCTAAATAATGGTGTCAGCCCTAAATCAAAAAGAACAGCCTCTAAAATTACATATTCCACACTGAAAACTGAATTTATCAGCAATGATTTTATACAATTATAAATATTTTTTAATAAGATATTGACCTGGAACAATAATTATGCTCTTCTAACATTGTCTCATTTATGAATATTTTTTAGCCATATGAAATTAAAAGCTAATTTATGGCAGCTTCTGAGTTTCTGAATTAAGAACTAAAGTAAAAAGTCATCTGTGACCTTTATACAAGAAAGCAAAGCATTTACTTATCATTTTAAAGTATCTCTTACATATTAAACCATGCCTACTTTCCTATGAATAAAGTGGCTTTCTTTTAAGACCATAAAATGAAATAATCCCTGCATGCTCTGGCTAATCTTAGGATAATCATGATAGCAAAATGGAAGCTTCTAGGTTGGAAATTAAAGTATAAAACAGCTATACATTTTCAATCTGTATATTAAAAAGGCCTTTTTAAGTTCAAATTTGTAGCGGTTGAAAGTTTTCAAGCAGACCTGGATTCTGGTTCTGCCTCCCCCATGTCCTTGGTATATGATTTTAGGCATGCTGCCAGACTTCCTCAAACCGCAGCTTTCTCATTGTAAAAGAAGTATAAAAATAATAACTACCTTTTAGGAATGTTGGGAGCAGTATGTGAAAAAATACTTGTCAAGTGCTTAAGAGAGTGTCAGGCAGAGTGATTTTTCAGTAAATGATAAAACTGGTGAGATGAAAGCCCAGTGGTTCCCACATGCAGCCAGCTGTGCATTGATGCCTCAACCTATCTGTGGATATTTTCTTTTAAGGTAGAGATCCCTGGTCTCTGCCCTGGAAGATCACTCAGTTATTCTAAGGTAAGGTCTAAGCATATGTGTTTATAAAAACTTCCATAGGTGATTCTGAACCACTGATTTAAAGCAAAAAAAAAAAAAAAAAAAAAAAACAGTACAGATTTTTCAGTTGCTCAGTTGACAAGGATTTAAACTTTGGCTTGGACTATTTTGGTTCAGCTTTCCATTAAGCAGATTAATTGGAATAATTGCCAAATTTGTACTTTGTGCTATGCTAAAAGAAATTTAATGAGGAGACTTTTCAAATATTTTATTTATACTCATCTATCTATGAGGTCACAGAATAAGTGTGATTTTCCAATTTCCTGTTGTTATAGTAAAAGAACAGATATATGAGATAGCTCTGGGAAATTACAGAGTCATTCCATTGGCATGGATGTATTTTAGCTTTTATTGTATCTTGTGGTTTTTACTTCTATTTAATAAACATAGGCAAATAAGACAACTACCAGATCAATTTTTTTTCCAAGTTATTATTTTTCCATTGACTTGGTTCATTTCTAACTGTCCTATTTCAAGATAAGTAAGCAGTCTTTTCAGTGACAGATCAAGGAGTGCCACAGTTAGGAAAAGGAGCTATCAGAAAAATACATAGTTTGGCTGTCATGATCACCCTATAAATTACTCATCATGATTATTTAAAAAAAAATGAGGGCATTTTCCCTGGGAATAGCTTTTAAAAATTAATAAAAGCACTACTCTCCTTAATATCCCCCCATCATAGAAGTCTGGCAGTCACATGACTTGCTTAACTTTGAGTGGGTCAGTCTTATCAAATTATGATATATTTAGGTTCCTGCTACACAACTAGATTGGCTTTTTAGAGAGCAGGCCCTTGATATACACTCCCCTAGAGCTAAGAATGAGAATTGTATAGGTTACCTTAAGAGCTTATTGGGAAAATACTTATTATCTGAGGACATGGGTTTAGAAATGACTCTACAATCTGGACAGAGTTCAACATCATGTATCAGCAAGCTGTTGGTAGATCAAGGAGATGTTAATCAAGGAATTGGTATGCCCAGACTGTATTTTTAAAACCGTAAACCTTTATGTTTCTATATGTAAAATGAAGTGGTAGTATTTGCCTTTCTTCAAAAGATTATTGTGAAGCCATAATAAAATTACATATATGAAAACTAAATAAAAATTTTTATTTTTGTGGCAGAGGAATTGAGAAAAAAGGAATTATTTTTTTAATGTACACAACTTCCAGTAAATTATCCAAAAGTTTTTCAGGAACATATTTCCTTTTTCTTATTAAGTAAACTACTTTTTTTTCCTTTTTCAATGATTCCCCCAAAATTTCAAAATCAAGTTGTAAGATAACAACTCTGTTAAAACTTGAAAAAATGAAATTGCCTGAAACTTGCAGGACTATCAAGGAACATGAAAAATGAAAATCTGTAGATAAGTGAAACCTTCTGTTTTCTTTGTTTTTGAATGTAATGTCATGGAAGTCTAGTCTTAGACAATTGTTTTCTAAAACATGTCTATTTGAAATTTTAGAAGAGAGAGCTCTTTCAGGATTTTTCACTTAACCAGCAGAGAATTGCTTTCTCACAGCTGGAAGCTTGAACAGCTGTTGACTCTGGCACAGTTCTATCTTTCTGGGTGAGAGTTCAAGAACCCTCACTGTAGCATCAAGAGGAAAGCTAGAAATGTATGTGGTCAGAAACATGTTCCAGTGCAGCCCAATTCCAAGGCCACACCTCCGCTCCTACGATAGGACTAGGGAGCAGATATCTCAGAGCTCCCGTGTCACATGAATGGAGGAGATCTTCTCTCAGTTGAGGAAAACTAACCTCCATAAGAATCTGCTTTCTTAATCTGCTTTGTTAACCCATGGTCAGATCACAAGGCTCATGTAATCACAAGGATTCCTTGAAGGACTTTTGGTGGCAGTCAGTGTCAGGATTTGGTATCCTTTTTAATTTATCAATATCCCCCACCCATTTTTATACTACATAGGAAATTTCCCTCTTATTTAGGGTACATTTCCGGATCTTTTCGTGGATACTAAATATCTGATTTTATTTGAACTTATAGGAAGAAGAATGAGCAAAAATAAAATTTCAGAATGGCTGCCATTGCAGTGCTATCTATTGTATTCACTAGAGGACTCATCTCAGAATGGCTTAAAATATCTCTCATTCCCTGTGGCCTCTGGCATTTGATGCTCAACTAACTCTTCAGTTGGGCCACTGGCTACATATCAGTGTTAGAATGAAAACATTCCCCCTACTTTAACACCTCCTGCTAGTTCAATAAAGCAATGTTTAAATAACTGAACTGGCTTCAATGAACTGTACTTGCCATTTTTTCCTGCTTCTTAGCTAGATAAAATGGAGATAATTATGAAGTGGATGAGCAGGTTTAATGAAAGCCAGTTTCTTTTGGTATACTCCTGAAGCAGCAATCATCATCTGTTTGGCTTTTGAAGAGCAACAATTATAATCACTTAAACCCCCAAGGGGAACAAAAATAGAATTTACATTAGCATATAAAATATACAGCTGGATTGGGCAAGCCTATAAAATTCTGGGGAAATCATTCTAATCTGAATGCTATTCAAACTCACAAGTAAAATGAGTTCAAGAATATTTTACATGCTTCCTTCCCACAAAATAATACACATAACAATGTTGAGAGGATTTTCCTAAAAATGAACACAGGGAAAGAAAAAACTGTTGCCAGGAGAGAATCCCAGTGGAAACAGGCTAAAATGTATTGTCAAGATATCAGAGAGTAAAATGTATAATGATAGTCACATGAAGTACTAATCACTCTAAAGTGAAGATTTTTCATGTATTGGGGAATTTAAAAAGGAAAATTGGGTGGTTTTAGTCTGATCAATGATGAAACAATCATAAATAAGTCAAATTTCAGATTAATAGTTCTTTCCTCCTCCATTGCAAATGTGAAAGCAATACATAGGAAAGTGAAATCGTTTAAGTTGACACCCTATTGTTATAAAGCAGAATTCATTTTCTATTTTAAAATATTTTCATATTATTTCCTCTCAAATAAACTCCTTCTTACACCTCCAACTCTAATTCAAGCCCAGATCACAGGCAATCTCCCTTACCATTTATGTTATTTAATTACTTTTGCTTTTGTATGTCTTTCAGTTTGCAAAATACTTTTTTTTTTTTGGTAGAGCATAGAATTAAAATGGAGCCTTTGCTTTATCCATTATGCTACTAGCAACAAAACACTAATGTAATCAATACTATTAAAGGCTTTCCTGGCTAGGCACATTTGTCAAAGGCTGTGTATCTGAGAAATTACACTAATGAATCTTGAAAAATATCATCATCCTACACAGAAAACTTGCTCTCCCTCATCATAAGTACACATCGATATGTAAAAACTTGAAAAACATATACTTCATCTTTTTAAATATTATTTGAAGGTCCACTATTACATTCTGTTAAAATTTAAAAAAAAAAAGCCAATATGCAAAACTTCACCTTCACTGAGAAGCATTTTCTGAACACCCACACTAAAGCCAACTACAGGTATATTGGTGATAGCTTCTGTGTTCCTAAAAGCACTTTGTATATACCTCTGATAGCAATTATCTCATTTCATTAGAACCATTTGTTGGCATGTCTGTCTGCTCTAGCCCATGCATTGTTTAACAGAAAAGCCAAGTTTCTCTGGGTATATTTCCAGGCTCTATCACTGTGTCTAGAGCCTGGTAAGCATGTGATGTTTGTTGAGTAAAGTATATCATTAATTTGTATTCCAAGATACATCAAAATGTTATGGTTTCTATGATAAGACTCAAACATATATTAAATATCATCTCTTCCATAATATCAAATTTCATGGTGATATTAAGAACTGAGGAATTAGAAATTAAAAAATGTAGATTTCTATAGCATTTATCACTCTCATTTTCCTTAACAAAAGATAGTGGTAATTTTTTAGATTTTATAAAATATTTATTATGTGGTTAATTATTTTTACTGGAAACACTCAAAAAGCTGAGTTCTCAGTTCTTAATGGTAATGACCTCAAGTTTCATTAGCCACATGTGTTTTAATTAAAACCATTAACACTGCCTTCTCAGCTTTTGTCAATGTCTGTCAGGTGTGGTGGTAGCTTGTATTATTCTGCTGTTTCCTGTAAACCCATCACACGCCAAGAGGCTTTGAAAGTCCACAATGTGTAACTTTTACTTGGAACACAAATGTAATGACTTCATGTTTAAAATAATTTAAGGGATAATTGAGATGTATGACATGATGTATGCAGGAACAATCTTAGCGTTCTCCCTTAATCTAAACAGTCTACATATTCCTCCTAATTTTCAAGTGACATTATCACTTTTTTGAAGTTATAGGAAACAACAGTGGAGAGGTAGAAGAAAATAGACTCCACAGACCTATTCTAAAATACTCTTAGATTTTTAATTAATAATAAATATAGTTAACATACTTATCAATAGATAAAATTCTATTTTTTGGTATCAATTATTCCATAAGTTTAAAACAGAAAAACTATGATAAATAACTTTTCTTTTTTGCTTCATATTAATATAACCATAACTTTTTGTATATGTACATTTACATATATTTATTATTTGTATATAGACTTGTATACTTCAAAGAATTTAAAGGGAGAGAAAATTGTCTAGATATGGTCCTAGGATTTTAGTACATAATAATACAAATTTTCAAAGCAAGGATGAAATAAAAAATTATATAAATATTGTATTAACTATAATAAAAACTGAGCCTGAATTTTATTTAAAATAAAGCAAATAACTAGAATTAGATTTGGGGGATAAAAATCAAAGGGTCTTCCATAGCATGGTCTGCAAGGTCAAAATGAAGGACAGTTGAGTTTTATATGTGACTACCAAAATATTGTGGGGTTGAAATACTCAAGTCTCACAATTGTCCCCTTAATAACATGGTTCTTAAAAGTCCAAAATTATCAAGCTTTATAAAAAGCTATTGACAATCTCATAGTAATGGGATTTAAACATGATAGAGCTGGATGATTTCACTTTATAAAAATCTGAAACTTACAAAAGGGATGAATCAATTTTTAAAAAGTTCTTACCAGGAGCATTAATTCAAATGTTCTTTTAATGTGTGAGCTCTCTGCATTTAAAAAAAAAAAAAAAAGGTAACCCGTTAAAAAAAATAAAGATTTACACAAAACAACTCAGTAGCCCATTTATTTCATGTAGTGCAGAACATTTCTATTTTTGAAGATCCAAGTTAACAAGTAAACAGATCTGAGTAGATGCAATACCTATGTCCCAATCTCTCAAGTTTAAAGATTTTATAAATAAAAAGAGCACTATTAAAGCTTTTTAAAGGGAAAAAAATGTTCATTATTTGAGAGCCTGTCATCTTTAATATTTAAAAAGGAATCATATAATGGAGCTCCATTTGAAACTTTATTTTCTATATCACTTTCTATCTTTATGTCTCTTTCATTCACTAGATGAGGGCAGTTTTAAAAATGGAGGACCCTAATAATTAGGGTAGAAGTTAATTGAGTATAAGTACATCAAGGTAACTCTAACTTAGAGAATAAATATGTGGGAAAAATCATCAAATGATTTGCTACCTATAGAATCAGATAACACTTTATTACTTGAGCAAATGTTATTGTAATTGAATTTTTAAAGTCTGTAAAATAAAAACTTAAATCCCACTTTTCAACCCACTTAGGATGGTAAAATGAAAAAAAGAATCACTGTACTTATTTGATTTCTTTTTAAAGAAAACTGGGTTTGCAATTAGGTTTTCCTTTTATCAAATAGTATTGTTGGTACTTATTTGAAAGTACTTTTATCATTATAATTAATCTTCTCTTTGTTTTTGTGACAGGATATAGAATGCAATAATTTTTCATAATCAATGCCCCAAAAGAGAAACAACGAGCCAAATCAACTTAATGTATTCAAATCCAATTTGGGATACAGTTAAGAATATTTTGGTAAATTTTAAAAAATGTTTTATTGAGGCAAGTATCAAGAGGTAATCATTCTTATCTTTGGAATTTGTGAAGATTATATAGGTTTTATGTGGAGGATCTCTTTAAATTTAGTAAATTATCTCATATTTTCTATTACTTGATACTCATTTTGTTTGATTTTAGACCCAAGTTTAGAATCAGATAGATTTTGATTCAAATCCCCACTTCATGATTATGAGCCATCTAACCTTAACTATTCAGTTTCTAGGCATCCTTACCACCAAGAGTATTTTAAAGGTTAACTGAGATAATATATGTAAAGCACTTATGTATATGACTGGATTCACGACTGGACCATGGCAGGTAGGCAATGAATGTTAACCATTAAAGTTAACTTCTTAGCCATTTTAGAGTGTGTATTTGATATAAGATAAACATTAAGTTTGACACTAATTAGAAATAAATGGAGGTTATTTTTGAATTTTTTAAATCATAGCATCATTTCAATTATTCTTTTTTTTTTTTACTTTTTGCTTGCAGGCAAATTCCTTGTCTTGCAGATGGTAAAAGGGGTAAAACCATCTAGATAGCATTAGATGATCCTGACAACCACCCACTACCAGTTCCTACATCACATTCGTTTTTCTCCCTTGTTTATGATAACTATTCACTTAAATGAGTCAATATTCATTGGGAAGCAATGAATATTTCTATGAGAGGATTGCTTAGTTGAAAACACTTAGAATTTTGTTCTTATAGACTTTATAAACTTTCTGTTATTTTTAAAATTTATTCTAATGGAATGAAGTTTATGGTATTATATCAGAATATGACAACTGTATTTCTAATGTATCAATGATATATAATTAGAACACTGAAGAATGAAATTGATTATGTTAACATTACATTCTGATATAAAGAAATTTCCATATTGAGAATTTTTAACAATCCTAAAATTACCACAGAATTGTGCTAGTGAGAGAAAGCACCAGGAATATACAGCATTAATCTAAATGCTATTATAGGAAATTGAACCTATGCACTATTATTAATCAGCATTTAGAAGACAACTTTCAATTATCCACTTATTTTAAATAATTATTATGACCATCTTCAACCAAAACAGTATTTTCAATCTGTAGGTGAAAAGCTATAGTAAAGTTGAGGGCTTGTTTGAGATTATGAGAATAACTCTAAAGGGTATTTTCAGAGTGTGTATTTGATATAAGATACACATTAAGTTTGATACTAATTAGAAATAAATGAAGGCTATACTCTAAATTAAAGTATCTAAGCAATGTAATTTTTGTGTATACAGGCTATATTCTAAATTAAATAGTTATGATAAGAAAATAGTATGGTCCAAAATGTATAGTTAAAAACATTGTTAGCTGGCATTGTAAGTTCATTACTTAAGAATACCATATCAGTATATAAGAAAAGCAAATTTCCCAATTGAAATTTTTACTACTAAAAATACATAAAATATTATATTCTAATCTAAACTCTTCTTAGATTCTTTTTCAAAGTTATACTTGTACCAACAGATTAGTAGTTTAGTTAGCTATTTGATGTTTAAGGTCTCAAACTGAAAACTGTTTTAAAGATGGTGATTGCAAATAGCAAGACTAAAAGCAACAGTGATGACTTTGGAAGCCAAGTGCATAAGGTGACACTTTCCTGTGATGGTTACTGGTAAATCACAGTAACTTCATAAGGAATAGACAAAAAAATATCAGTTGTTAAAATAAAGTATATGTCCAATACAATATTTTAATCTTTATTGATATATAATCAGTTTAAAAAGTTATTTCCTGTGATTCTTATGATCAGAGGAAATTTATAATTTACAAACTATTTCAGAATAGATCTTGAGAAATGTAAGCACATGCAATTATAGCTGCACACATATAAATGAAAGTTAAGAATGGTTTCAACAAAATATGGAAACAATTCCTTTCAGGGAGGCTTTTTTGTTTCCATCTCACCTTTCAAATGAGAAAACTTAGATGGCCTCGCCTATCAGAGAATGTACAGGTCCATTCCAATCTAGGGCATCCTAGTCATCTCTATGGCAACAGCCCTTGACAAGTTAAAAGGCAACTAGATTCACAAATAGAAAACAATCAATGCTACTGACCACTGTTACTGTTACTTTTTGTTTAAGTGCAGAAGTGGCCAAACAACTTGGAATTTTCCAAAGGAAAAGTTGAGCCTTTTACTAATTTTGAAATTATTAACTTTACCACAACTGCTAAGTTGGATACCTATTCTCAGAAAGTAAGTAAGAGGCGAAGCTCAGAAATCCTTCTCTGGAATAGACCTCGCATTTAAAAACAAAATGAATTAAGAGAGAGGTTGAGAAAGTATCCTTAAATAATTCTGTATACTTTAGTGTAAAAATGGGGTGTGGGGGAGAAGAGGAAAGAGGAGTAGCAAGCAATTCCTTTACCCAGGCTCAAATCTTTTAGGACCACGACCTTCCAAATGTATTATTTGATCATCATATAGAGTTTAAAAATTGTCTAAGAATAGCTTTTAATGTAGCTACCTGAGGAAGTGTGAGGAGGAAAAGAGGTCCAACAGTGCAGGTGAGGGCACAGAGAGAGTTGTAGTGGGTTAGGGTGACCCCATTGTTCTTTTCTCCTTAGGATTTTGATCAAGAATGACCCAGCTACTGTGCTGAGTTCAGGAAGTCAGAGCACGGTTCTTTTGAAAACAGACAATAACCTAGTTCCCTTGCCTCCCTCCTCTACACCTCGACCCCGCAGACTGCCAGCTCACCCACTTTAAATGCATCGAGCCTATGACCATCCCAAGAGTATCAACCAGATAAATGTAGAACACGTCTACTGACCATAGTAAAGACAAAAACAAAATTAGAACTACTGCTTTTTGTTTGTTGCACCGCCCCCTCCTCCCAGTCCCCAGCCCTTTGTGTGTGATGATTCCCCCTCAAACCACCCACAGACGACTATACGAGAAGAAATGGTAATTTTTGTTTAAAAGTTCACTTACCACGGCAACCTCATATTGCTTTGTCATGCTTTTTGCACTTAATTTTTCAAAACTGCTTGTGCAGGGCGCAGAACTGGGAAGGCTGGACTAAAGTATCTCTAGTAATCACAACAAAAAGGAGAGAACATTCACCAATCAGAATTACATTAAAATGCACAAACCCCGGCGGAGCAAGACGCAGCGGTTCAGACCATACCAGGGAGGGGTGGGGGTAGGGGGGGGTGTGAAGCCGAGCTAACAAAACAAAAGGTAAAGGGGAGAGTTGAGTGGTTGGAGGGGAAATTGATCCAAGCCGCCTTTGACTGAGGACTGGCTTAAAATCGCCACCACCATCACCCCACCCCACACCCCCGCCGGCCCCCAGCACCCCCGCGATTACCCGAGTGACTGCACTTGCCTCCAGCCAGCTCAACTGCGGGAGAGGAATGCCCCATCTAAGTTCACTAGCCCTGCCACAGTCTTCCACTGCCTGATGGGTTCGTTCAGGAAAGCACTTCCAGAGGCATCCGTCCACCTGCGGTCTGGGCTTGGCGGCTGCTGCTGCGGGGCTGCTGCGAGCAGCTGTTAGGATCGTTGCCGTCTCGTTCCTGCCTCATTCGCGCTGCACAATAGCCCCGGCTGGGTGCACCTCATTAAGCCAGCCCGAGAGCTCCAGGAGCAGGGCAAGCAGTGTGACAGCGCTGCCTCTTTGTAATGACTGTGTGATGGATGCAACCGAAGGGTGGGGTCTGGGTGGGTCAAAACTGTTAATGACAGTATGTATCATTCTGTCTGTCCTCCACGAGAGGGAAGCCCCCTGCCCTCCCTTTAAGTCTCTCTCTCTCTCTCTCTCTCTCTCTCTCTCTCTCTCTCTCTCACACACACACACACACACACACACACACACACACACACACACACACTTCCCTTCCTCTTTCCCCACCTCCCGATGGCATTTTCGGCAGCGTTCCATAAAGTATGAAAAACAGGGTTATTCCCATCTGAACACATTATAGATAGCGAACTCATCTGAACACTTGAGAAAAAAAGAAGCTCCTAAGGTGGATAATACAGGCGGAAGGGGCGAGAGAAGAGCGGGTGGTGTGGGACGTGTACTGGCTGATAGTTTACAACTGTCCGTCAACTCGCATCACCAACTCAGCGCGACTGGGAGAGTCGCGGGACCGCGCCTCCTCGCTCACCGCCTTCCTCCGAGGGCCCTGGACCACTCGCGGGGGGTGGGGGGGCGCGGCCAGCAGGGAGAGGGACGGGTAGTAAAACCAACCCGAGAGGCTCGGGCGGGAGAATAGAATGCAGGATGGCCCTTTGCACCCTGACTGCGTGCGGCCAGTGAGGGAGGAACTCTGCACCCAGACCGAAAGCCCAGCCCGCCGGGCAGGGGCTGCCGGGTGCCGGGGTGAATTACAGGGTCCGACACGTACGGGTCGGGTCGGTGAGGAGTTTCGTCCTCCGCCCTTGGGACAACGCCCCCGTCCCGCTTGGTAGTTCTGGGCTGCTCCATCGCCCGGGAGCGCCGCCCCCGCAGGTGCTCGGCGAAGTTACCTCTTTCCTCACTAGGTCTCGGCCTCTTCCTCTTCCCTCCCAACAGGCTTGACACCCCCTTCCAGCGTCTACTCTGGATCTTGTCCGAGCTACCTGCGCTACCCGCTCCCCGTCTCCCCGGAAGGCAGAGCACAGAAAAACACTTCTCTCATCTCCTTTGTGGAGAGTTTTTGCATCTTTGCTCCGCTGCCTCCCCATTGCCCCATGAAGCCCTCAGCGAATACTACCTCCCTCAATTTCGTTAATGGTTGTAAGGACCTATTTCGCAGGCACCGATTTTTCAAGTATGGGAAAGCGTTACAGGACACTTTATTTTCCTACGTGGACAAATAGACTGCTATTTTACACTCAACTTCCCATTTCCAGCTTACTGTGATGCTCTACACTCTTGATGTGACTACAAAGCACCTGTTCCAAGCATCCTGCGAGAGAGCTTCAGAACCGCGTGGGTGATATTTATTTGTTAGAGGTTATGGAGCACCACTTCTGACACTATGTAATCGACTTCTATATTCTCATCATGGAAGCCTTACAGCCGCTAAGAGAAAGCAAGAAGTAGAAACATTTATATCTAATGAAGCATCTCTCCCTTTTTATGTCAGCTTTTTATTTATCACTTAAAATTTGTGTATATACGTTATGCAGCCTGTTCTAGGCCACAAGAGAGCAATAAAGATTTTTATACCACTCCCCCTCAAAGACCTTCTGATCTGTGATGAAAGTAACAGAACCGGAAGCTCTTAATTGGCTCTAATAGGAAACCACTTTTAGTAGATGAGAAGATCTTGTCAGAAGACTTTCAAGACCGGAAAGGAAGGGTGTGGTGTTGACTTCACATTGTTCCTTCAGGTTTTTATAAACCTTTGTGGGCACAGAAGGCTTCTTCTTTTTTAAACCAGTTACTTATTACAATTTTTTACAATTCTATGATTCGAAGGTGGTACCAGACTTATGTTCACATATTTCCTATAATTAAATAAAAGAGGGAGGTTGGGGAGAGGGGAAGACCAGCTGAAATTAGTGATAAATCTAAATTAATTGACTAATTAATTGACTAACAGTAATGCCGACTTAATAAAGCTTGCTAAGAAATCCTTAGAGATATACCTTAATGAGTAAGAATAAGAATTATATATAATTAACAAAATAATTGTTTCTATGTAAATTGCTCTTGTAAGAGCATGGAAGACTGTTTTTAAAAAACATTTTCTCTTACATTCTTTTACTGATGATTTGCACAATGTAAAAAGGGCTGGTTCATAAAACAGTTGTGAGCAGAGACAAGAGCAAATGACTTTTATAATATGTTAATTGTAAGTGTAATAATAAGCAATATGTTGTTATTTCCTCAAGACTTAGATGGGCAAGATACTAAACATGTTCTCCTGGTTGAAAACTACTAAGATACTTTTTTAAAAGAATAGCTCATTAGCTGACTAAGTCACCCCCACCCCCCATCCCCATGAAATTTTCAGCAGTTTTAAAGACATTTGGAAAATATACACTTTACTAAGTTTACTTTTCTCCAAACTCCCTTCTGCTCCTCCAACCTAGAACTACAACTCTTATGATTGAAAATATAGAAGGAATGGGAATGCTAACTAGTGGAATAAAGGTGTTTTCCTTGACACTTTGAAAGATACTAAAAAAAATAATAATAATAAATTTGGAAATCGGGACTTTTAACAAGTGAAAATTTTAAGATGTGATAAAAAAAAATAAATCCAGTAAGTGTATGCATTAAATGTATTAACCTTGGGAAACATAAGCTCACACCTGGGAGAAGTTAACACAGTTGGAGATTATTAAGACACATCATCTCACTCAGCATTAATGAGGAGAACTTGAGCCTAGTGAAGAACACAGTTGTACTGAATTAGCAAGAATTATATACCTATATGCAAATTGAAATTTTTTTAGGAAAGGATATATCAAGCCCAAAGAAAAACTGTAGATATGATTTTTTAAAAACACCATCATGCAAAGTGTTTATCCTACCAAACTTTCCTGGACCATTCCACAATAACCTATATAAATAGTGTTAGTACACTCTGAAAAGTGGGTGTTTAATACCTGAAGAAGGTAATATGTTCTATTTTCTATTTTTATTAATACAACTATAGGCCTGATTTATTTCAGGCCCTGCTCTATATGTCAAGGAAAAAGAGAGAACAAAATAGTTTCTTTGGCATACATCAAGGGCTGGATTATAATCAATAAAAGCAAAACAAGTCTGGAAAATATATAAACTGGGTACTAAATAAGCCATTCACCATCTGTAAATGTCTCATTAGTTGGTTAAATGTTGGAAGTCTTGCTCAGGCTTCAATGACTAATAGAATGCATGGTTAATCCCAAGTGACCTTGGCTCTTTCTTTTTATAACATCTCAAGTTTTGTTACAAGTGAGATCATTGTGTAAGACTCCAATAAGGAGTCTTGCATGCTGCCTTTTAAGAGCAAGCTCAATACTCAGTCTTTGGGAAAGCCTTATTTTTGTGCTGTTATGATTTCTTTGTTCACATTAGATAGCAGAGTGTCTGAAGTCATACAGAAATTGGTCATACAGAAATTATAAGCTGGATGAATTGGATAATTCTTTTCACCACTCTAGATAGACCACATTTCCCTCCTTAGTAACTTAAAAGATCAAGGACCAATTTCTACTGTTGTGATGATTTAATGACACAAAGTGTGAAATCACACTGCCTAATAAAATATAGACCCCTATTGAGTCAGACATTGTAATTGAGGTCATTTGACATGCGTTCTCAACCTTCTTCTTCCTTGTCTTACTCTAATTTAGAGTCCAGAAATTTGAATATTTGATTTCCCAATTTTCTTTGAAGCTGGTAGTGGCTATTTGACACATTTTTTGACAAATAAAATGTAAATGCATATTAGCTAGAGGGGTCTTCTGGAAAAAAATTTCCTTTCTTGTTGCAAGAATAGTCACAGCTGCCACTGCTTCTCACCACTTTGGCCTATCCCCTCTTCTTACTTGGATTTTGGGTGATGTCTGAAGGTGAAGCAACCATCTTGCAATCATGAAGCTAAAAGTTAAAGGCCAATCCCTGAAAAATGGAGAAGATGAGAAAAACCTGGGTTCCTGATACCATATTTGAGCTGCTCAATTAGTCTTGGACTTGCCTACTTTGGACTTCATGTTTTATATGAAAAAATTGACTCTTCTTTATTTAAGCTATGTTAGGTTGAATGCTCTGTAACTTACAGCTTTCCTAACTGACATATCTGCTACTATTGTAGTTTCCTGCTTGTAAGTAAAATCTGCCTTAATTTTTTATATGACCCTGGATATCTGCTATTTTGAAGAATTCTAGATAAAAAATTTCTCTGAAACTCCACCCATAACCATTACTCCACCTATAACCACTAGTACTGGTGGTGGCTAGGGTGGGAATGGGGGGTGGGATTATTTGTTCAAATTATTTGAGCCAGGAGTGGGTTTGTAAGGACTATTTGTTTGAGGAAATCCTGAAGCCAACAATTAATTTTGAGGAATGTCCATAATTACCCTATAATAGATTGAGCCTAAAGTTTATCTCATCCTAATATTTTTCTCTTTCCTTTCATAATGAAATTTCTCTTTGCTTCTGTTTTCAAACAAACATGTAGGTATAATCACCTTAGAATGTATTCATATTGAAATATTTACCTTGGAAACCGATTAACACTTATTTAATTGATGACCCTAGTTACCTGACATAGACAAAACATGTTTAAATGCCGTTTTTAGGAATTATGTTCAGAATCTGAATCACAGATTCAGAATGCCAATGATGTCAATGAATATGTTCTCCAAAGATTGGATTTGATTTGGGAAAATATCCAAAAAGTTCAGAGTCAAAACTAGTAAATTAAATAAACTGAATAATGCATATTTTTGTTATTGTTATTTAAAAGAAATTAGATGTGTACATGAATAATCAAACCTAAAACAGGTCTAAAAATGTGTTGTTGAAATAATAGCATGTTCAAATAAACATGTCTTTCCAAGGTGTCTGGTTTAGAGGTCCACACACTCGGTCACATGTATTAGCTAAACTCATCAGTCTCATAGCTATGCTCAGTTGCACTTCTGAATAAACCAGATGTTTTCTTTTCACCTTTTTCCTCTAGTCTGTCATAAAATTCTTAGTCTGAAACAGGCTAAGTGTTCAGTTGATTCTAAGCCATTTTTGTAGTATTTTTGCTTTATTATACTTGATTTATAAAAGTACAAGTAGCCAGTCAAAAGTGTCACTGATAAGATAGTAAGATTTTGAATCAAACAATTTTGTTTGAGTTGTGTGAGTTAAATAATTATTTAATCATTTAAACCTATTTTTTTAATCCATAAAATGAAGTAAAAAATAGTACCTATCTTAGAGAATCATTGTGAATATTAAATAGGATCATAAATATGGGCTTTGTTTGTGATGTTTGGCATATATAGTAAGTGATCAACAAGCATCACTTAGGATGATACCATGTTAGGCAAATAGTGAAGTATTTAAAATACTTAAAATGTAAAGAATATTACACTCTTCCTATAGTATTTGTTACAAAGAACTACAAGTTTACAATACCACTTTCCAACAGTTTTGAAGGCATTCTGGAAAATGTACATTTTATTAAGTTCGCTTTTCTCTGATCTCCAGTTCTTCTCCTCCAACTTAGAAACACATCTATTAGGAGAGGAAATATGGAAGCAATGGGTATGATGACTAATGGAATAGAGATGTTTTCCTTGTCATTTTGAAAAACAGACTAAAGAAATGAACGATATATTTATTATGAATTAATTATGAGTTAATTATGGATAATTAACATGGACTAACCTGGATATTAATTATTTTGTTTGAAGCAGTGGAAACAAACCAGTCCTGGTTCCAGTTTATGATTCTAAATAAATCTCTTAACCTACCTAAGTCTCATTTTCCTTAGAATAATATAGCTAATGCTTGTCTTCCCAGGAAAATAGTCTCAAAAAATAGGTAATAATCTGGTAATTACTTTTTTCTCCCTTGTTAATAAAGAATAGGAAACTAGATGAATTTTTGAAGAATCAGGAAGTCAAAATTAACTTGGAGTTTACAAAAGATTTTGAGATATTTTATTATTCAAGTAATTAAAATGAAAGAAGAATAAATGACTGTTGATTAAGATCATGTATGTTTATGACATATCAAGTAGTGGTGATTAAACAAAAAATTGGTATTTGGGTACAATTTATTTAATACCCCTGAACCTGTTGCTTCACTTATTAAATGAGAAAGTAGAATATGAACATACTTTTCAGTTATTCAGTTATTTGCTTCTTGTTAATTTTAACAAAATTCTAAATACAATTTTCTTATTCAACCCAATAAGACTTTCTTCTCACTGACCTAGTTGTATTCTCTGTGGAGGAAGATGGAATGTAGAAAGGTAGAAGGAGACAGCAGTGAGGTGAAATAAAGTTTTTCAATAGTTTTTGATTGACTAGAGTTTATTATGTATTTAGAGTACCATCACAAAAAGGGTATTATATTTTTCAGGGAAAAAATGGAAAATTAAAGTCCTCTAAAATGTACTTACATTTAAAATTTTTATTTTTCTAGAAGAGAAATACATTATGAATATGTTAAGCAATACAATAGTTTATTTAGAAATAAATTTACATATGTATTAAATTAAAAATGTTTTTAACATAGAGAAGATTTCACTGTAGACCAATGTTTCTTGAAGCGTGATCTGTAGGCAGCAGCATCATTACCTGGGAAATGGTTAGAAATGAAAATTACTGGGGCTCATCTCAGAATCACTGAATCAAAAACCAAGGTGGACCTAGTAATCTATGTTTTAACACAGCTTGCAGGAGATTTAGGTGCATGCTAAAATTTAAGAACCACTTCTGTAGGCTTGAGTGAAGGAATATGTCCTTTATAATGTGACTTTGTAGTTTCTGCTATCAAAAGAAGGATTCTCTATACACATCCTTGGAATCAGGGCTGGTTTTGTGAAGTGCTTTGATCAATAAGATGTGGCAATAGTGACAGAGTAACAGCTCTGTAGCTTGGCCTCAAGAATCCTTATACTTTTTTCTTTTCATTGGTATTCTGACAGTGCAATGTAAATAGTCCCAGAGTAACCTATTAAACACAAGAGAGCACATATTAAAGAGCCCACGTGTGCCAGCTGAGGACATTCAGACCAGCCTACAGCCAGTCAACTCCTGGACACATAACAGAGCTTAGCCAAAATCAAGAGAGCTGCCTATACCCTACAGGACCTACAGCTGATGCATCAGCAAGGCTGGCCAAGAGTAGAACTGCTTAGCTGACTCATAGACCCATGAGCAATAATAAATGCTTATTGTTTTGAGCCACTGAGTTTTGGGGTGGTGTGCTATGCAGTAGTATATGAACTGATACACCCTACCCAATGAGTCTATTCCAATTGCTCCTTAAAGAAACTTTACAATGCTAACATTTTAATGAGGTTAAGCCATCAAGTTATTTGTAAGGTGATGATATTTTCTTTATAAAGATCATTTTAAAGTTTGTCAAACAATTTATGTACACTATTGTTAATTCTTCCAACCCTGCAAAGTGGATGCTATTATTAATACCATTTTAGAGATGAAGTAATTGAAAGTAATATAGTTTGAAAAATTCACTCAATGTCAGACAGTATGTAGTAGAGTTGATATTGGAACCTATGTTCTTTTAGTTGTAAAGACCCTAACTCTTCTTGAACGTTAGAATTGTAAGGACTTTATATATACCCTCTAGCCAAACCTCTCATTTTTCAGGTAAAGAAACCAAAGAAGTGTAATCACATGGCTAAAGTGATTCACAACATCAAGTTTTCAATCTTTATGATGGCAAATACTCAATTTAGATTGCAAAAATGGAGACCCTGAGTAACAACCTCTGAGTTGCAGAGGAATCTTTATTTTTAAATGAGCATAATAAATAATCCTGCTGCTGGCAGGCCATGAATTATTTGAGAAAGGCTAAGTCAAATTAGTCATGAAGCCAGGCTGAAATCCTGGTGTTCTGATTCCCAGAGAGATCAGCTTTAAACTACACTGGTGATTTTCAACAGAGTAGGGGGAAGGATTCCCTCAGGTGGTGGTGGAGAGGGTATATAACAGAATCACCTAAAGGGGCCTTTTCAGACCACCCATTTGAAAACTGACAATCCTTTTTCCCACTCTCCTCCAATGAGATCATTTTCTATAGTAAAGTGCTGTTATTGATGGGTTTATATTATCTTCTCCAGCCCCCAGGGGTACAGGGGTTAACAACAATAACAACAAGAATTGAACAGTACTGCTACACTTTATTATGCTGCCTCAATTATTTTATCTAGTTAAATTTACTCTCACACAACGGAATCTAATAAATAAAGGCTTCAGTGAAAATGAGACTCAGAAATATTGTTTTGAACACAGTAATTAAATAATGACCAGTGTCATTTAGCTTTATACCATTCCCTAATGGAGCATTTAACTTTAACCTCACATTTAGATGACACCTGTCTCAGGGTAAGGGCAATATATAGATCTCTATGTTTGAAGATTTTAGCTTACATTGATTCGGTTGAAGGGTTTTTCTACTTTGACTATAATTTTTCTAGTAAGAAATTTCTTGTTTTGTTCTCCATTTTCTTTGCTAATGGATATTATCAGATCCTTATACAATTAATGAACTGGCTGATATTCCCAAGCACAGATCTGTATTCATCACCTATCTATCCTAGCACTTGAGACCTGCCTTTCAACTTCCCTGATATTAAACAACCTTCTACCTGCCTGAGTATCAGCTCATTTTTTTTTTTTTTTTTTTTTTTTGCTATTGGATTGACTTACCCACTGTATTGTGTCCTATCTGTTCACTCCTCTATCTCCCTTACAGACTTCCGAAGAAGAAAAATGATGGAAACCTTTCCTCGGAATGCCTATATTTGGGATAATGAGCCTCTTGCTTTTCTGTGTTTGGACACCAAGTCTTGCTTGTGCACTACAGGTTCTCTCATTGCAACTGCCTCACCCACCACCTGGGTCGTAGAATGAATGTCGGGGGAGGAAAGTGACTGAAACATGAGTTACTCACCTGATCCAGGAAAGGCAGCGTAGTAAAGTATGGAGAGAACATTTGCCTTTTAAAAAAATTCTGTGAGGCAGTTATCTAGAAGGAGCAGTAAGATGCTGAAAGGGAGCAAGTTGCCTAAGACAACTACTTTATGCTTCTTTTTTAACTCATATGTATATATTTTTTTAATTTATCATGGTGACATTGGTTAATGAAATCCAATAAGTTTCAAGTGTACAATTCAACAATAAGTCATATATATACATATAGCATTATGTGTTCACCGTCTGTAATTAGATTTCTTTCTGTCACCACGTATTTGACCCCTTTTACCCCATCTACCTCCCTTCATGGGTAACTACTAGTTTATTGTCCATGTCCATGAGTCTCTGTTGTTTTTCATGTTTGTTTGTTTCTTTATATTTTTCTTAAGACCTGTCCTGTCTACATGGACACTCAGAAGCGTGGTCCAGGAAGGAAAAATATACCATGTTTTTACCTTTTATTTAATGTTATTAGCTGTCTATTGCTTGTGTAACAAATTACAGCAATCTTGGTTGCTTAAAACAACACAGTAGAACAACACAAAACTTTGCAGGTCCCAAGTATGAAGTGGATCTTACCGGACTAAAATCAAAGAGTTGAGAGAGCCACATTTTTTTCTGGAGGTGCTAAAGAAGAATCTGTTTCTGTGTCTCTTCCAGCCTTTAGAGAGGGCCCACATTCCTTGGCTGGTGGTCCCTTTCCATCTGTAAAGCCAGTGATGGTGGGCAGAATCTTTCTCACTTATATCACTCTGCCACTAACTTCCTGTCTTCTTTTGCTTACAAGGACTGTTGTGATTACAATGGGCCCACATGGATAATGCAGGAAACTCTCCAAAACTGATTGGCCATATATTTACAAATTCTTTTTTTGCCACATATTTACAAATTCTGGGGATTAGGGCAGGGGCATTATTCTGCCTACGACATCAATGTAGTAAAGAAACATATTCCTCATGGTGAACAAGTATCTGTAATGACATCTATTTTCCAGGATCTACAGAGACAAAATACAAATAAAAATATGCCAGGCTCTTTGACTTCAGGAAATTCATGAAATGTACTGAAAATTCTAAGGAGATTGAGAAAGAAATTTGTATGCAGTATCTGGTGTGAATGTACCTTTTAGAAAGCCTACGTTGTGCAGTTTATGTTCTGTAAGTATTGTTTTTAACCTAAAAGTATTACACCTTTGTATATGAGGAAAGCATTTATAAAAACAAGTACTTCCCCCAAAAGAAGTGAAGATTGATTCAACTGGAATAGGTACAGGTATAAGGAGAAGAAATAGAATTAAAGATAGCTTTGTAAAAGTAGAAGCAGTTTTATGCTTTCTTAGTATAATGTAATAATTCCAATGTCAAACCTTCATCATTTTCTTTGGCTTCAGCCCTGGATCTTATCTATGCTGTAGGTTTAGCAGCCAGCTCAGTAATTTAGGTACGAGGACTTATCCTGCATGCTAAATTCTGTTTATAGAATCAAAGGATTTTCAAATGGAGGCACTTATCTGGAATTTAAAGATGAGCTCTATCCAAGTGCAGAGAAAGTCTTAAGTCTGAGACATAATTAAATTACAACATTGTTTTTAGTAAGCTCAACATCAGTTTGTTAAAAAGAAAAAAATTAAGTCTCTTTATTTTTATCTTTCCTGTTCATTTTTTTTAAAATACTTTATTGATTTTGTAAATATAACACTTGCTCATTATAAGTTCAAGTCATGCAGAAAAAGTAAAGATATTTTTAAAAATCACCCCAAACCCCTTTTTACAACTATTAACATATAATACTTGTTATTTTTATAAATAAGTAATGAATTAGAAAGAAGCCAAATGAAGCTGAAAAGAATCGGAATGCATTGCTAAACTTAAAATAAATGTTGTGTTTAGTACAGAATTCATTTTTTAAGAGATCACCCTAAAGTTAAGAAGCTATTATTAAAAACACCAAGGTGTTGAAATCATAGCTTTGAAACATACACATTTCAATTGCAGATGGCGTTGTTTCCTTGCTGGAAAAGGTGAAGACATTAGCCTATCCCATTCTCTCTCTCTCACCTCTTGATCTTGTTATTTATGTTATTATTTACATATTTCCAAGGCTTATACATTTGCATTCTGTTCTACAATTATTTAGATATATTTTAAATTAAAGCAATGTTTACCTAAGACCTTATCATGTTTACTTTTTAGTCATCTTTTAAGTAGCTGAATTTCTTTATCAAGTAATATGTATTTGTTTTTCAGTTTTTGTTGTTTTGTTTTTGGTGAAGAAGAGTATATGGTTGTTCGCATTCTTCTGCTTTTTTTATGTTAAAAAACTGCTGCCTGTTCTATTTATTGCTGTTGTATCCCTTGTGAACATATATATTTTGGATGTTGACATTATTGTTAGATTATATTTCTTCCCCTCAAAACTTCTCAGACATTTTCCAAAGACTTTTGTCACTGAATGATACTGTGAAATAATATGAGATGAGCATGGCTATTTCTTTGACAGTGATTTGCTTGGCATTTTGGGCTGCCTATAGAATTCTTTATCCTTGAGTACTGGTAATTTAACTAAGGACTCAAGGATGAGTGTTCCTAGTCAAATTACCTTAGAATATATGTTACTTTTCAATCTTCAGACTAAACTTTTGCTTCATTTCAAAAGGAGTTTCTTCTTCATTAAAAAATTATATATATCTGGGTTACATTGCTGTGTTCTTCTAGGTTGACTCTTAGAAAAATTTGCCCAAAATTTGTCAGTCCTCCAGTTCTATAAGCTTCTTTCTGATTGTTTAGTTGCTTTTCCATCTGTTTTTTCTATATGATTATCTCCGGTCTTTCCTCTTAGTCTTGCCTTTGAAATTCATTATGAGTTCTTTAATGATATTTTCAGTCCTCTATTTCCTTAGGTTTGCAGTCCCTCTTTCCGTCATTCTGCAGTTTTAAAACTTATTTTTGAATTTTTGTTTTATTCTTCTTAAGTTACTCTAAATAGCAAAGCACTTGCAAAGAAATTCACTTTTTTGTATTGTTTTTTTCTAGGCTTGGTTCAATGTCAGTTCTCTATATATTCTTCCTCCCTTCCTAATTTGTTTGCACTGTTGCCTTACTAGTTTTCATGGTGCATGTTCATTGGAATCTGCCTAAAACTGTGTTTACTTTCTTGTAATTAAAGGAATGTTTTGACAACCTCACCACCTTAACTAAGGCCAGTTTGTTTTCTCCTCTAACATTGAATTTGATGGCTGGAAATTTAGTTTTCTGGATTTTATACACTCTGGACCAAGAAGGCAGAACCGAGAAGAAGGAGAGCTCAAGATTATGTAAACATCCAGCTTTGCTATCTCTTTAAAGGTCGTCTACCAATGTTCATCGCTCTTACTTTGCCATTGGTGGTATGTCTCACTTTTATTGAGAAATATATTTAGAATTAGTGTAGTCTGTTAATTCTAAATGTATACCTCACTTATTTCAAAGAGAAAGCCCACACCATTGTTCATTTTCTTTATTTCATCTCCTCCTTAACGCCATGTCCAATACTCCCCAGTCAGGAGAAAAGATAAAGATGCCATTTCTGGTGGTACTTTTCCTATTGAACAAGGTCAATTAGCTGTATATTCTGGCCTTTCCTTAACTCTCTTAGAGTTGGAGGAGATGAAGTAACTGCTCTGATAGTTAATGATGCCTCTGGCTTGGTGAATAAATCTGTCCAATTCTGGGTTTTAGTCGGTGACTATTTTGCTCTTACTCTAAGTTATGCCATACACTTAGCCTTTCAGTTGTAAACGTGATATTTATGTATCTTATCTGCCTATTCCTTGTGTTACTTCTCATTTTTCACTGTTCAGAAAACAGGTAGGCTGGAAAGACCCCCCAGAGACCTCACTGGTACAATGTAGATGGGGGTGGAGCAAGGCAGATTATAGGTTGATGCTGGGAGATTCACACCCCGTCTTCTAGAATCTTTTAGTTATTGCATTAGCCTTTTTGTTTTTCAATGACCTTGAGCTATGGCCCTTTTCCTGTATAAATGATTTTTGAGGGTGTGGTTTTCCTATTTTTTTGTAGTCAGTTCTGTTATTTACTTTTATTTGGTCATCTTTACATCTGTGTCTGAAGTCATTTTTTTCTTTTTAATTTACTTATTTTTTGGAATAGGCAATACATACTGAAAAATGCATAATATACAAATGTATGTCTAATGAAAAGTAAGTATATACCCACTCCTTTCTTCCATTCATATGGATTCTTTCCCTAGAGGCAATTATTGCTACCAATTTCTGTTATAAATCCCTGGAAACTGTTTATGTGTAGACAAAATGCATACATGCATATATATAAGCATACATGAGTGTGTGTATATTAGTTTTTTAATAAAAATAATAGCAACCAGCATACAGTTTTGTACTTTTAAAATACTATATCTTAAAGATAGTTCCACATACAAACATATATAACTGCTGCATTCTTTTAAATTGTGCATATTTCATTTTACATTGATTCGTAATTATGTAACTCAGACTCTCGAGATGTAATAAAGACAAACTTTTGTATTCCCACATGCTCCTTTAAAATTCATTTAGTGCACACAAACTTCCCCTGCCCCTTTTATGCTTTTATGACTTTTATGCTTCCTCTCAGAAAATGATAGTCCTATAGACACTTTGTCACAAACACAGACTGAATTCAGAAATCAGAGATTCTTCAACATTCAGAGATAATTAATTCAAAATAGATTTAACATGCCAAGCTTCAGGTTGGAAGTCTACTAAAGGAAAAAGAAATGAGACTTTGATGGAAAACGCTGGTTTCTTTTTTTGGTAGAGCCCCCCACTACTTGAAATTTGCTGATTTCTGAGTCCTCAGGCCAGAGCTGAGAGAATGGGGAAGAGCAAAACATTTGGACTGATCCCTTTCAAACTCCATTTTTTTTTTATATCTCCTAGTCTGGGGATATGTTAAAGTGGACACTTCCTGGTGAGCTTTTCAGAGATTCCCTGCTGGGTTCTACCACATGTGGCCCTCTCAACATGGCCTATGTGCCTTTGCTTTCATCAGGCTGCTTCCTATTCTCCCTCAATTTGTTATTTCTCTGACAGTCTACCCTACATTGTCACTCAATGATGGATCCCCTCTCTCTCTGCCAGTTTTTAGAAGCCCTCTTAGACCAAACTAAAGATGGCCCCTACCTGGTTCTTTCTGTTCTGTCTATAGCTAGTCCATAGGGAATCACATCTTTTCCCATAACAATCTTAGGACTGTGGGCCACTCTTAACACAGTAGAAATCTCTTGGCTTCATCATCAAGTAGTTAGTTAGCATTTATTTTTTTTTACCCTCTAGGCTTCTTAGCTTCTGTGGAGTCTCCTGAAGCAAAAGGAAAATGTGCTCCCCTTTCTATACTTCTCAACATATTTTCTCATATTTTTAATCAAGTGGAAGAAAGTTAAAAGCTCCTCCCATCACAATAACTAAATAGAAAGCCTCACTGTTGTTCAATGTTTTTGTACACCTTTGTCAATCCACATAAACATGCTCAGTGGGAAGAACCTCATAGCTGTGCTGCTCTGAAATCAGGGCTGTTTGGAAATGACTTTTTCATTGCACAATAATGCAAGGTCATAAACAAACAACAGCAGCAGACCTTCATTTAAAATTTTGATATTTGCTCAGTGTGGATTGGCTTTGCATTTTAATTTTTTTAAATCTTGCATTGAACTAGTATTTACCTTGATTACTGTGTTTTTGGCATCCCTTAATTTTTTTAGCAGCTTTATTTAGATATAATTCATATATCATAGAATTTGTATATTTAAAGCATACAATTAAATGTTTTTAAGTATATTCTGAGCTTTTCAACCATCACGGTTTTAGAACATTTTAATCAGCCCCCAAAAGTCATATTAGCAGTTGTCTTCCATTTCCTCTCAGCCCTAGGCAATCACTAATCTACTTTCTACTTTCTATATCTATGAATTTGACTACTTTAGATAACTCATGTAAATGGAATCATGTGGTGTTTATCATTTTGTGACTCACATAATTTCTTCAGGGTTCATCTGCCTTTTAGGATATAATCAGAATTTCTTCCTTTTTAAGGATACATATTATTTCATTGTATGTAGAAACCGCATTTAGGTTGCCTCTACCTCTTGGCTATTGTGAATATTGTTGCTATGAACATGGGCATTCAAAAATCTCTTTTGAGACCTTGCTTTCAATTCTTTTGTATATATATCCAGAAGTGGGATTTCTGGATTATATAGTGGTTCTATTCTTAAGTTTTTTTGAGACATTGCCTTACTGATTTACATAGTGGTTGCACCATTTTGCAATCTTACTAAATGTGCGCAAGGATGCTAACTTTTCCAAAACCCAAACAACTCCTGGAATTTTCTGTTTTTTCTAGTAGGTGTGAAGTGATATCTCACTGTGGTTTTATCACTTCTCTGACAATTATTGATGTTGAGCGTCTTATCATATGATTGTTGGGCATTTGTATGTGATCTTTAGAGAAATATCTATTTAGATCCTCTGTCCATTTCTTAATTGGGTTATTTGATTTTTGTTGTTGAATTATAGGAGTTCTTCATATATTTTGGATATAACTCATTTTCTGATATGTAGTTTGCAAATACTCCCATTCCACAAGTTGCCTTTTACCCTATTGATTCTGTTCTTTGATAAACAAAACTTTTCAAGTTTTAGACAGTGATTGTTTTTAAATGTGCTTTGTAAATTCTATATGTAACGATCTGTCTTTGGAACTTCAGGTATATCTTGGTAGAAACGTCAATTTTAACATCCTGTAATGTTTATTTTGCTTGTTCCTTATTGATTGACATTTAAGTTTTTTTCAATGTTTTGCTACTACCCACAATTCTGTACTTCTTTTTACATGTGTCATTTTTCATTTATGTAAGCACATCTGTAGCAAAAATGCCTAGAAGTAAAAATGCTGAATAAAATGATTTATATTTCTAAAATTTTGATACATATCAATTTGTAATCCTATCAAAATTTATGAAAGTACCTATTTTCTGACACATAGGACAATACAACAAAATATTTAATCAAACTTTCTGATTTGTCAATTTGATAAATAAAATAATTGTATCTTGTCATTTTAATTTGCATTCTTTACCATAAAAGGAAGTAAAATCATTTAATAATTTAAGGAACATTTATTTTTCTTTCTCTGTGAAATGTTTATGTCTTTTTCTCATTTTGAGATACTTTAAAAGATGAGAATTATGAATTCCTATCATTAAATAAATATGTTAAATAACTACTGGTAATATAAGTGGCAAACTTCCATGTGTATGATTTTGTTTATACTGTTTTTTGTTATTCAGAAAAATTTGAATTTATGTAGTTAATTTAAATATTCTTTATGTATCTTTTAAAAAATTATACTTTGAAAGGCTTTTCCCACTCTGAGAACTTTGATAGCTTCTCTTTTTTTTCACAGTATGTTTTTGATCAATCTAGAACTTACTGCAGTATAAAGTATGCAGTATAAATCCAAAGTTGTGTTTTCCAGTTATTTATTTCCACACTATTTCCTGAATAGTCCAATCTTTTTTTCTTACTTATTTGTAATGCCTCCTTTATAATTTATTATATTCTCATATATATTTGGATCTATTAATGTTTCTTTGACACACACATATTCATGGATTTATACTAAATTAATGTAGTTTTTTAATATCTTAATACCTGGAATGGGTATGGCTCTCTACCTGGATTACCATAATACTTGAAATGAATAGCACTCTTTCATATTTTTATTTCTCAGAAGTTTCTAGCCATTCATGCTTGATTATTTTCCATATAAACTTTAGAAGAAGTTTGTCAGGTTTCTAAAATATTATCCATTTTGTTGGGATAAAATTAAAGTTTAAAAATTAAAGAGTATTAAACTATTTATGAGCTTAAATTTTTCTGTCTAAGAACATAGTATGCATTTCTAATGGTCACTAGTGGCATTTTAGTGTATTAATACATTACTTGTTTATTGTATTCCTGGTGTTTTATCTTTTTTGTTGCTATTTTTAATTGGATCTTTTTCACGATATTGTCCAAGTTGTTGTTTAAATATATGAAGGCTATTGATAAAATATTAATATTATACCAGGTCATCTCAATGATATTTGGAATAGCTTTTTAACTGATTCTCTTGGGTTTTCTAGGTAAATGATTTTACTATCTACTAATAATGATAACTTATTTCCTCTACTCCAATTTGTGTACCTCTTATTCTTTCTGATATCCACTTGCATTGACTAATGCCCCCACAACAATGATTTCCCTCCGCGTATCATCATGGTTTGCTCTCTTATTTCCTTCTAGTCTATGTTTAGGTGTAACCTTGACAGAATGAATGAATTATTTAATAATAATGGTGTTAAAAATATCTTTTACTTATCCCTGATTTAATGGAAATTTTTTTCTCTTCTTTAAGCCCAATGTCGTGCAGTTGGTATTTAAAGTTTACTTGAAATCTGTTTAGTTTAACTCAAAAAGATTTAAAAACACTAATCTTTAAAAAATTAGCTCACTGGTTTAATTTTTAAAATTAAATATATATATTTTCCTGGGCAGTTAGGTCAATGAAGATGGAATAGTATTAATATTTGATCCTTAATTGTTCAACTAAAGTTTAGTTTTTGGCTTTGTGTCTTGTCACTATTTCATTGCTTTTTTTTTTCTCAAAACTTCTTTGTTTTGCCTCACTTTGAATATAACACCTGCACAGAGAATTGCACAGAATACAAACATATACCTCAGTGACTTGACATAAAGTAAAGCCCATGAAAGCACTATTCTGGTAAGAAAATATAATATTCCAGAACTCTGGAAGTATGGATTGTGTCCCATCCCAATAAGTATTGCCTATGTTCATTATCTGAATTCTAACACTGTAATTTAATTGTGTTTGTGTCAAAAGACTTTATATAAATGAAATCATACAATACCTATTTCTTTTACTTGTATTCTTTCGTTCAACATTGTAACATTCATTCATGATGTTATAGTATAAATGTAGTTTGTCCATTTTAATCATTGTCTTACAATATATCATTATGGGAATATACTACTTCTTCCAGAATCCCCATCCCCTCACCTTGCACCCAAAATGGGGATAATTGTAATGTGCCGTTTGTTCCATTTTTTCTTCCCCATAGAGTTTTCTGGCTCCTTTTCCATCCTTAAACATAATTATTGCCTCTTACTTTTTTTTTAATCCTTGACTTTTCAAAGCCTACATTTTTCTTAGGCTTTCTGTTCTTAATCACTTTGTTCTTGTTTCAATTTTTTCTTTTCTTCAGAAAGCCCCGCCACCTCAACATCTAATGTAAAATATGACAAAGGAGAAAATTCAGCAATCACAAGCTAAAGTACTATACAATGAACTGTGAATTTTTACTTTTAATTTGTTGAAAATACACTGTTCACAAGAATATCTTAAATTTGGAATGATTTTTTTTCTATGACCATGTTTAAGAGACATCAGTCAGTTCTTTTTATCTCAATTCTTCAAAGTCATAGGTGTTCTCATCAAAGTATTTAATAAAACTCATTTCTGATGATGAAGGAGAATTAGAACAATTGAAAAAATAAATGTACCTGTCTACATAAATATAATTAGATATTTAAATACATGCTTCACATAATTTAAATTATTCCTTTAGGGGATATCTTACATTACCTTTTCATAGAAACTTAGACTGAATATAAGTAAATCCAAATACTTTTGTTTTCATTTGACTGGCATTAACTTCAAGTGTTCTCTCAATTTTTATTACAAATTTTGATACTGCTATCCTTTAACAGCAATAATAATTGGAAGTGTTAATCTAAATTAAATATTAACATTATATTGCCCACAACAAACATTTTAATTTACCTCTGATTCTACTTAGCATTGCTCACATTTGCTTTAAAAATGAGAATTTTACTGCCTGACAAAAAAATTGTTAGAACTATTTTTTGTAGTAAACGGATGAAAAACTTTTAGTCCTGTTAGTTGGGATCCAGGTTTTGAAATAATTTAATTGAACTTGCTCTCAAGTTTAACCTGTAGACAGTCTGGAATGAAGAGGCTCTAATATCTCAAGGGAACAAAGATTCAAAAACCTGTCCTCTCTTGTATATCTAATGGACTCAGCAATAGCAGTTAACATTCATCTGCAACTTAAAAGTTGTGAGGTGTGTTTTTAAAACAAATAGAAACACATTTACTCACCATCCTCACATCTGCAGAAAACTCAGAAGTAAATAACAAAGAAATCATTTATTATTATAATATACAATTTTGAAATGACAAAACAAACTACTTTCCAGGAAGAAAGATTAGTCTTACAGATGTCATTGCTATTGGTTGATTTATCTTCAGATTACAGAACAGGTAAAATGACTTTATAAAATTTCTCCCTCAATAAGTCACAGTATAAATCTATAAACTAAATTAATTCCTGTTTACACACACACATACACACACACACACAATTTAAACTAATTTAAATGTTATGAATGGAGAGTTATTTTCCTTGTAATTACTCATTCTCATAAAACAAAAATCTTCACTCTTCAGTAAACTGAAGTGTTATAATTGTGCTTGTAACTCTATGCTTACATGCAGATATATTTTATATGAATTTGAGTATTTTATAGGGAAACTAGTTGTGAAATATTTTAACGTGCAAAAGTTATGCATGATATACATTATAGTTAAAACTTCTCAGAGTGAACATATCACGAGAGACCTTTCATGGGACAGCTATAGAGGCGAAAATTTTTGAAGAGCTTCCACTTTAATGTATCTACTGAAAACATATATTTGTCTGTGCTCCCTCCTACAATTACATTAAACCACAGCCAAGAAGTTAGAGGTATTAATTCAAAAGAATAGAATGAGACGAGAGAAAACATTTATTAACGTTGCAATTGTTATTCTGATAAATTATTTTTTAGTTACCCAACTTAATGAGACAGGAGAGCAAGCATTATTTTTGGAAGAACTTAAGCAATTGCAACTAACTGAAAAATGAAATATGTTTCCTCATAAGATAATTTCATATCATTGGTGGGCAGTCAAGCAGAGATGGAATCTCCAATTATGGTAATGGTATTGGAGGGTATACTGAAACATCTGATTGATTGTGTGTGTGTGTGTGTGTGTGTGTGTGTGTGTGTGTGTGTGTGTGTGTGTGTGTGTGTTATGGAGAGTGGATTGGAGATGGAGGTGATGGAGGGGGACCAGATAATTTCTGCAGTCTTTACCCCATGGAATATGATTCAAATATTGTAAAACTCCTTCCTTATAAACCTATTATATTCTACATTATTATTTTTAAAATCTGCATTGTCATCATTGTGATAACAACAACTAAAAAAATTAAACAAACTTTTTGAGTATCTACTGATTTTTATTTATTATTTTACCTCTTGGAGAAGCATCACAATTTGATGATTGTTTAAAATAAATAACTAATTGTTTTTGCAAATAACTTGCACAGCTGCTTGAATTGTATGGATGTTATTGCCAAAGCTTTCTGTTTACCAGCAAATGCTGTGGCTTTAGTTTTAGAGAAAAAATAAAAGGCATAAAGTAAGAATAAAATAGAATTCACTATTTTAAAATGCTAGAAAGTTGGCTAAAGTGATTTTCTGTTTAGAGTCAGATATACTTTGTTTAATCCTGAGTTTGCCACTTTCTAGCTGTATAATTATTAGAATATTGTTTACCCTTTTGGCATCTCAATTTCATTATCTGTAAAATGGAGAAATAAAAATGGGGAAATAGAATCTACTTTAGGACTTTTGTTAGTATTTAATGAGATTAAGCATGTGAAGGATTTAGCACATCAACTTGTAAATGCTTATAATTGTTGGCTATTAATGATAAAACAATATTAACATTTTGGACTGTTACCACAGGCACAGCAGATATAACGTAAAATAGCTCCTATGACATATCATAATAAGGTCTAGAGCTATGAATAATCTTAACAGAGATAAACACATACAGATAATGATCACTATTTTGACATAAGAGGCAGCATCTGTGCTGGAAAAACTTGTCTCTTACATTTATTTAGTCATATAAGTAGCTATTGTTAGGTTACATCACTGTGTAGGGGTTCAGCTGGCATAACAAGATTCTGAAGTGTCTTAAATGTATGAGCCTGGTATTCTTGTGTGACTAAATACATTGTTTACTAATGACATTAAGTGTAGGGTAGCTCATTTAAAAAATTGGTATATTGTATAAAATGAGCCTGATTTAAAATAAGACCATGTATTTTATTTAATCCGAAAATTAATGTTCCTGAAGAAAATGTGAACCCATTTTAATGGTTACTATGCTATTCTAATAAAAATCTCTGGCAAAATGATCAGCAATTACTTACTGTTAAGCCTATTTTACTTTATTGAATGGAGAGAGATTTTTAAATTTTTTAATTTACGAAATATATAATACTAGGACCTCAGAATCATAATGTTCACAGAGAGTAATGGTTTATTAACTACAATTCATATACCCTGTGACTAAGTGTGAATTCTTTTTGAGCTTAAACATAAAAAAGCAGCAAGCAGTTCTAGTTTGCTTGAAAAAAAAAACTGACTTCTGTTTTAACTGACTGCTGTAAAACATTTTTTTGAGTTAGGTAAAAAAAAAAGTAGAAATAATCTAGCGAATAATTGCAAAAAGAAAAACAAATCAATCAATAACTTAGAGTTGTTAATTTTTAGCCTCACCTCAGACATCAAGTTTTCTGATTATGCTATGTAATATAAAAAGTATATTCATAGAAGTAAAACAAAAAAAGAGAAATCAATGATTTCTTCATGTACCATGAGAATATCTTTTGAGGCTTGCAAACCTTAACTAATAACATACTCAGAGCACTCTTCATAGTGGGTATAAAAATGGCCTAATTTGAAAGACTAAGTGTTGGCCATGCATACTCAGTAGGTTCTATTCAGAAAACTCTTGAAGTTTCTTGTTAACATAATGAAATATAGTACTATTCCTTGTAGGTTAAATTTTTCTTTACCGCATTAAATCAATAGTCTAATGATATTTTTCCCAACTTTAGACTGCATCTAAATTTGAAGGCGCTTGGCTGAAAATTACATGCAGACTGCTCTCAAAGTACTCACCTTCTTCTCTTTTTACTTCTCTTTCCACCCTAACAAATCTTTTAGAACTAGTCTAAGAATACACATACTAAACATTAATAAAAATTACTTAAGCATAGGTATTTTCTGCAGAAGTCGGGGAAGATGCCAGTCTTTCTTACAGTGTCGGCAGCTAGTTTTATTTCTTCAGGCTTTTATATAAGAAAATGTGAGAGTCCAATGTGATCATTCTTCCATTATCCAGGTAATTTCTCTAGGGTTGGTAATTTAATTTAATTTAACAAAAAGCTGTTATGCATAAAGGGGAAGGGCATCTGGGGCAGAATGCGTCATAGTTTTTACTTTGCAGGAGTATTTTATATAAACTTTTTAAAAATAAATAACAAACTACAGAAAAGTGCACAAACCATAAGCTTATAAGCATCCATTTCAAGAGGAAGAACATCAGCAGATCTTTGAAAGTCTCCTGGGGCCCATTCCAGCCTCTACTCTCAAGTTCAAGGGTAACTGGTATTATGACCTGTATTATCACCATAGATTAGTTTGGCCTGTTTTTTGAAATGTTTTATGAATGAAATCATTCAGTACAGACTCTTGTGTCTGTCTTCATTTCTCAACATTATGTTTATGAGATTCACTTATGCATCTTGCTGGAATTCTTGCTGATGTATAGTATTGAAGTGTATGAATAGGTCATTATTTACCCATTTTCCTTTGAACATTTGGGTTGTTTCCAGTTTGCTATCAGAAATAGTGCTACTGTTAACATTATTGTGTATATCTTTTTGTGAACATATGTATGCATTTCTGTTGTGTATGCATTTTATTTAAAGCAAATAAAAAAAAATTCCAGTCATTTCACCTTTACATACTTCAGCATACTTCAGTATGCATCTCTAAAAAGTATGGGCATTTTCTCAGATAATTGTGATTGTTTGTTATCTCTGATGCCTTGTCCTTTATTAATTAAAATGCATTTCCAGTACATTTTTAAAGGGGAAAAATCACCTTTATTCAGGATGAGTTTCAAACATAAGCTGAAAATATTGAAGCTGAAATATACTTAAGTTGATAGTAGTTTTCTCTGGATTAAATGAGAGACAAATCAATCGATCAATAAATATTTATTAAGCTTCTTTGTGCTGGATCACCTAACTCATCTGTTTGGAATTATTCTCACTCACACATTTACTGACTGACTGGAATTTAAAGGGAGAAAATAATTTCTTCTGATAAATCTCTAGTGATGGAATTGTTTATATTAGGTATTATAAAGTAATAATTCAACTCACAAACAAAATGGACTGTGGAGCATACTTTAATGAATATTGACTTAAGTGACTTTTTCTAAGTGTAATGATTGGTACTTCTATATGATTCCCTACAAATGTATAGAATAACTAAAAATAGTAAACAATGCAATTATATATAATAATAATTATATAGAACATATTATAGTATATAAAATATATAATCTTGTGTGTATTATATAAACATATTTATACATAATAAATGCATAATTAACACACAATATTACATATAAATTAAAATAAATTATATTAATAGATATTAATAAAATTAGTTTAATTGTCATAAAGTAATACTCAGTAATAAAAACCTTAAAGAGATATCTTAACTAACATTAAGATATCATTTTATTTCATTTGATTTCATTTCCTTATTTTATAAATGTAATATCAGTTGAAAGAGGTGATCTTTTTCTTGGGATATAAGGTAATGATCAAATAATTTGAAATACTTTGCTTACATACTCTTGCTTCATGTTCTCAGATTGCATTATTTCGATTTTACAGAAAATAAATTTATTTTGGTTCAGACTTTCCTCATTATTTTATCACTCTAAACACTGAACTTTGTTTCAGAAGATTGTACCTCAAGTTCTGATTTTCTAATACACTAGCTATGTGACCCTGATTAAGCAGTGACTTACCTAAAACTCAGTTAGCTTATCTAAATCACATAGTGATAAAGTCTATATCTTTTTACATATTAATTTAAAAATTATTGTAATATTTATCATGGAAGATTTTTCTAGAAACTCACATTAAATATAATAATTTTTATATTAATATATTTCAAAAGTGTTAAGTTCTAAAATCAAAAGATTGGCACAAACGTAATAGAAACTATTTTAGTTTTTTGCTTTTATTTTGAATCTTTTTTTCTTTGAATTTTGGTCACTCAGGACAACAAAAGCAACAATGACAATAGCTAAGATTTACAGTCTCACCATGCACCAAATACTCTGTATATTATTTTACATAAAATGTTTGTAATCTTTGCAACAATGCTATAAGAGGGTCTATTACAATAATAATAATTTATGCCTATCTTACAAATTTATTTTTCTTAGGCTGGATAAAGATTTCCTTTATACAATGTAAACTCACTTTATACTGTTATAGCCTCTGTATAAATAGAGTTTTAGCTCTATCTTTGATGTAGTTATATTAACTTTCAGTAAAATTTTAAAGAAATATAAATTAATAATGCTATTTTACTAATTTCATGAAGTGTCAGGTTATACAAAAGTAAAAATTAATATTCTTTCTATTAATGTTTGTAAATAAAGCCTTAAACAATTTAGGAAATATTCATATTATATACAAAATAGTATATTATAGAAACCCATTTTTACAAGTTAGTAACTTTTAAATATAGATACAAAAAATTTTAAAATAATCAGTGAAAACTTATCTAACATTTATGCATCTATTATAATGTGTTGAGACACTAATTAGATGCACAAAAGAAACTAAGAACCTTAACTAACTGTGAGTCCATGTTTTTTGTGGGGCTACAATGTACAGAATCTGAGCATTCATTTTAAAGAAAAGTATCATTAAAGGTTCCATTTTAAAATGTTTGCTTCAGTAAAGAGAAGCCATGTAGTTTGGCTCTTCAGAAATCACATTGCTGGTTATATATCTGCCTCTTTGCCAGTTTAATATCAAATTATATTTCATTCTTCCCACTATCTTAGAGGCCTTTAATATAAAGAATGAAGAATTTTGGATGAAACAATTCATAATGCCTGAAAACATTTGCCTTATATAGTTATAGCTCTAGTCTCTTTTCTGAATAAAGATTGAAATTATTTACTAATAAACTGAAGGCCAGTTATTTCCTGTGTGTTAAATAAAATATTAGTACTCTAAATTTAAAAATGACTACCATGGGGAATTCATTTTACTCCTTGGGGGAATAACAAATATTTTCTAGTCCTGCTTGTCTGCTTCTTTGTCATGGTCAATGTTTTTAAAGGTCCCAGGACATTGAAGTGGATGTGGGATGTGGGGTGTGGGGTGTGTGTGTGTGTGTGTGTGTGTGTGTGTGTGTGTGTGACTATTTCTGTTTGTGGAGAGATAAAGAGTGAGGGGTGCTGTGGGGAAAGTAGGGAGATAAAAACAGAATACATCAAAGAGAGAAACTTTCAGATTAAGGTTGCTAAGTATATGAGGGTATGACTTCTGGGGTAATATTTTCTCATTATCAGAAGTTTTTAAAAAGCGGTTAGAAGACCTTCAGCCAGTGTATTGTGTAGGGAACTTGGGTATTTAGATTTAGCAATTTAGCATGAGCCCACTAAATAGAAGATTCTAGAAATCCATGATTCTAAATGATAGGAAACAGATTAGGATGGCAATTATGAATTAGAGCAAGTTCAAAGGGGGAGATGTTTTTATTTTTCTACTTGCATGGCTACAAAAATGGCTTGAAACATATGATAATAATAAGCGCTTCGTCTTACAAGATGAAAGTTTGATTCCACTCTTCATTCTCTATTACCAACAGTAATTCAATTAAAATTTTATTTCAAGCTTATCTTCTATCAGAAACTTTGGCTCTGGTATGCTTGCATTCTAATATACCCTATGTAAGTCATTCAAACTGGTGAGCATCTCATTTGGCAAAAAGAATGCAGTTGTTTTTTCCTAAATAGCAGTTCAGAAAACTGGGTACGAAGAACAAACTGTTCACTTAGCACTGCAGTTACTTTGTTCTATTTCTCTGTGATATGCTCTAATTTTATTACCACAAACAAATGAAAGGCATAGGAATAGGAAGCAGGGTACAGGCCATATCCTGAATTGGCTTTCAATTGTGACTTGTTCTGAATCCATTTGTACATTTGAAAATGGCTATTCTGAAATCAAATTTGCTTGGCATATCTAAGCTATCATTTCCTTTTGTTTTATGAAGCTTATCTTCATTCTGTGGGATGATAGGATTCAATTCTAACTGGTTATTCTTTCATTTCAGTGGTTGAAGCTTGTCCTCACTGAGATTATATTAGTTTTAGGAATTCTCTTTGGTCATGGGATGAATGTAGTTCTTAATGTCAATTTTTCCTCAAGTATCATTTTTGTGTGACCTCAATCAGCATCAACTGGGATGATTGTTAAAATGCAGATTCCAGCACAAATTTACAGAATCAAAAACATAGAGATCTGCATTTTAAATAAATTTTCCACATGATTCTTATTTAACTTAACATGTAAAAAAACATAATTTTCTAAGTTAGTCAGTCTTACCTTCCATGTCACTAGCCTCTCCAAGAAAGGTTCACTATTCTTCTGCCAATCTAGCTCCTTCCTCTCAGTCCTGAGTCTCTGTTGACTAACGCAAATCCCCCATTTTTTGCTCCATGCAGTTTTTCTATAATAACTAGATGTAGAACCTAATGTCTCAAAAGAATACTGTGATAACTAAATTTTATGTGCCAATTTGGCTAGGCTATGGTGCCCAGTTGTTTGGTTATACATTAGTCTAGATGTTGCTGTGAAGGTATTTTGCAGAGGTAATTAACACCTAAAATCAGCTGATTTTAAATAAAGGAGATTACCCTGGATAATGTGAGTGGACTTCATCTAAGCAGTTAACTTAAGTCCAGTAATTGACATTTCCCAGGAAAAAAGGAAATCTGTCTCAAGACTGTGAAATAGAAAATCCAGCCTGAGTTTCTAGCCTGCTAGTCTGCTCTACAGATTTCAAATTTCAGACTTACCAGCCCCAGAATTGTATCAGGTAATTCCTTAAAATCTCTCTCTCTCTCTCTCCTTCCCTCCCTCCCTCCCTTCCTCCCTCCCTCCCTCCCTCCCTACTTCTCTCTGTATATATGTATATATATAAAATATAGAAATGTTATATTTATCGATATCTATTAATCTAATCTCCTGTTTGTTCTAAATTGAATCAAATCTAATCTGTTTATTCTAATTCTTTGGAGAACCCTGACAACAGGTACAAATACCTCCAGATACCTTTATGACTCTCATGTTCACCAAATAATATTCTCAGGACCTTGTTTTTAGTTCCCCCACTCCATGTTTGTATAGTCAATAAAGTTAACTTCTGCCTCAGATCTCATACCACTGGTTGCCTCCCCTTAGCTGGATTCTAGGGTAAAGCCTTAAACTGAACAATGAATTCCTAACTTTTTGCCATTTAGTTCATTTAATTCCTGATTATTGTTTGCTTTCCTATATTTTGCTGACTCTGAGCTCTATTTATAGGACTGTGAATACCAAAGCTATACATGTGGAATACGTGGCTCTACTTTTCCAACCATTGTAGTTTCCCTAGTATCTAACTTGTTTTCGGATACAAGTTTCATTTAAGATCCTCTTTGCCCCTACCCGCTTCCTCTTGTCTTCTGGCTTTCTATGCAAATAGATTATCATGCCTTGAATCCAAGTGTGGATTTTTCAATATAAATATCTTTAGTGTGAGCAAATAATAATGTTTTTATGTTATTTTATGCCCAATTTTGTCTCCAGATTTAAAAATATAAGTGTAATGAGATGAGAAAATACTTTACTGATCTTAGCGATTGGCCTCAGAATTCCTCTCATGGTAGGAAAGATTTTTGGGTAAAGAACTCACATGGGATAAATTGTATTTTGGTGCAAGAGTGTGGCAATTATTAAGGTCATATATTATAATTCAAGGCAGTTTATTATAGTGGTTCAAAGGACAGACTCTAGAATCAGATTGTTTTGGTTCAAATCCCAGCTCTGCTACTAATTAGCTGTGTAGAGTTGGAAAAATTCTTAGGCCTTTTGGTTTTCTCATCTGTAAAAAGGATGATAATATTAATAATTACCTCCTAGAATTGTTGTGAAAATAACTGTGGTAATAAATATAAAACACCTAGTATAGTATCTGAAACATGAAATACCCTGAGCCATCATGGGAAAACTCTGACTCCTCAGCAGGAGATATCACATGAAGAGACTCAGGCTACAGGAGAATCTGAGTTTCCTGCTTAGCCCAGCCTTTTAGCCACCCCCATACAGTTGCTAGGGAAGTGAGCAAAGTCATCCAAACCTTATTGTCCAGCCCAGAAGCTCCTTGACTATCCTGGAGTAACTCTTGTTAATGTCATGTGGAGAAGAAGAGTTGGCCAGCCAAATCCTGCCAGAATTATGACCCCCCAAATTGTGAGATATAATAATAAAATGGTTACTGTTCTAGGTACTAAGTTTTGGGATAGTTTGTTTCACAGTAATAGAGTAATAGATTAATTAACAACAAAAGACATTTTGCTTTTATGCATTGTAATTCTGCTCTCATTTTTATTCTTCATGCTGTCTGACATGTGCTGCACCAATGCGAGAAGTTTTATGGATTGTCATACATCTTTAAAGGGATTCTGGTTTGAATAAAAATGAAAAAATATATTGACTTTCATGGTAAAATAATTATGAGATAAAAATGTACTAGTTAGGAAGGAAACATACTGATAAATATAATTGTACTGAAAAAAATCATGGAGGTAAAAAAGAAATAAGATGTGTTTGTGGGGTAATACACTCATTTTCTAGAACAGAAAATTTTTGAATTGAAGTTCTAGGAGAGAAAATTAAAACTCTAGATAAGGGCCATACTTTTAATGCAGTATTTAAAAAATGTGTTGCATAGAATACTAGATTATGGAATATAAAAAGTACTAAAACAAAAATAAAAAAGAATTTCATAATGAAATGTGTCTGGAAAAGACACTAAAATGTCACTATAAATATGTATTAAATTGATGAAACACTGGTAAATTTTAAAGCTTTTATTTACGTAAGGACTTGGAATATCCTTCAACATGCTTGTGCAATTGTAATTTTTAAAGAAGCATATTGGATAAAAGACTAGGCAGGGCTCCTAACTATTTAACTTTATAACAACCTCCTCTTGATTGTTCATTTTAGGGAATTACTTGTGTTCTACAGAACACACTTTGGGAAATCCTGCTTTAAATGTTAGATTTTGATGTAGACTTCAAAATTATAAAATTCTGGTTCCAGTAATAGCCAAAGATCTTGTATTGGAATAATCATCCTGCATGTAACAATTGTGAACCATGGATTAAGTTTTTTAAAAATTGAAAGCATGGAGTTTAACCAAAAGCAGGAAAAGGTACTGAAAAAACTTGATCATTGAAAGAAGAGAACTGCACTGAGTGAGACTCAAAGCAGTCTGGTAATGTCAAATTGAAAAACTAGAAGAGGTGAATAGAGATTATAGATTTCCACGAAGGAGGCAGTTCAAAGTTTGAGTCCTACCATGTTAACTTTTATGCTAGAGCAAAATCTCAGAATTCTTCAAAGGAAAATAAAATTCAGTCTCTACAAAATGTCATCCACAATGTCTAATATACAATACAATTTTTACTAGCTGTGTAAAAAACAGGAAAAAATGATCTATAGCCCATAAAAAAAAGAATATAAAAACCAATTCTGAGATAGCACAAATGCTTTAATTAAGTCTAATCTGTTGATTAGATATATTATTTTGTCAATGTTAATTTCTGATATTGCCAATTGTAAGATATTCTTGTAAAATAAGTATGTAGAGATAAAGAAGTGTCTTTTATGCAACTTTCTCCTATACATTTCAGAAAAAAAATTATATCTATGTATACACAGAGATAGAGAAAAAGAAAAAGGATTAAGCAAATGTAATTAAATGTTAGCCTTTTGGGAATTGATAAAGGATATTGAAGAATTCTTTGTATTATTCTTTTGTCTTTTCTGTTACATTATGTCAATGCGTTCATTTTAAAAAAGTGATAAGGTTTTAGAGATAGATATAGCTAAAACCAGGATTAAAGTAGATGAATGTGTAAGGACGAAAATAAAGAGAGAATACTGAATATCAGTAAGAGGCCAATCTTGTATATTGCTAGTGGGAGTAGAAGTTAGGACTACTTTCTGCAAAACATATGATGTTATATTTTAAAAGCTTTTAACATAAGATTCTCATTTTATTCAGTAATTCCATTCTAGAAATCTTTCCTAAGGAAATAATATAAAATGTAGAAACAACTTTATCCATAAAATATGTCAAATCCATCATTATTTATAAAGCTAAAAATGTAAGGAAATGAAATAGCTTTTAATAATTAGATGGTCATATAAATTAAGATAGAGTCTATGGTTAGGTTTTATGTAATGATTAAGATGATAGCTGATATATGCTGATATATTTTACTATGTATCATGAGCTATACTAAGTTCTTTCTATGCCTTATTGCATGTAATTCTTACAACATCCTTTAAATTGACATTCATGAATAATTTATATTTTTAAAGAAAAATTATATGATGTTAAATATAAAGTTCATTATACATAGTTTTATAGTGTGATTAGAATAAGCTTTTTTAAAAAATCTGTGGAATAAAGTCTGGAAGGAAAATTACAAAACAGGTTATAAGGACTGTCTTTAGATGTTAGGATGGTGGATATATTCTATTCTATTTACCTTTCTTTATTTTACAAATTTTAGTTAATAGCTATGTGCTACTTTTATAATAAAATAATTTAAAACAAAAAACTATAATTAAAATGATTTTAGTAGAAGTCCACACATAGCTTTCATTTGACATACCATAAAGTTAAAATTATTGTTGAAAGTATCAGCAGGTTAATTAAGAAGTGTGTATGTGGTATTCATATTTAATCCAAATTGGATTTTCAGAGCAAGAATTATTACATTTTTTATGACAACACCAACATACATTAAAAGATCTGTCAAGAACATTTAATGCTGATGCTAAGCTTAGAGTTAAAAGATTTTCTCTGTATTGTAGCCAATATAAGCATAGAATTCAAAAAACTTGCTTCAGACAAAAGTAAAGTAAGTGTGAATTATGGTATAATAGAAAAGTAGTATAAAAATCATATTCCAGAAATTTCAAAGAAGAATACAGTACACTATTTTTTGGATATATGTTAGTAACTGACATTTTAAAGAAAGACCAATAAAAAAATCTACATTTGATATGAATAGACTAAATACATTAGATGAGAGTTTGTGTTTTCTAATGAGATACTTACTGTCATATTGGCTGTGACAATTATGAAAATGTTCAGTAGCATATCTTCCGATTTAAGATCAAGGCTTAGAGCATAATAATGTGATATCATGGGGATAAAAATTATTTTCTAAAAATATTTACATTAAAATTATACCCACAAAGTTAATAAATTTTGCAATTTTTTGTAGCCAAGAATAATGGCTAGATTCAGAAAATGGTTTCTAAAATAATCTAAATATTATATAGTGACATTAAGTATTTTATATCTTCTGTGTTGCTTCTACAAACATTTAGGCTAAACTTTAGTAAAAAATCTAAAATTAAAAACAGAAGATGGTGAACACATATAACCAACTGATATCAATAAATGGAAAATGGATGTTCATGAAATTGTACTGAATTTAAGGATTTAATTAAACAAGCATCCATATCTGCTTCAAATAATTATGAAATAACACTTTAATATAACTATTCATGCTTGTAAGAATCTATGAAATTTAAGAAAAATTCCCATCTGGTGGAAACAAATGAGTATTCAGTATGTCAAAGATAAAGCAATTTGTTTCAGAAACAAGTAAGTTAAAAAATCTCCACTGAAGGTGTAGGAGGCTACAAGGAGATAAACTCTGAGGAGTATGGGTATTGGCTTAATATGAAGAGATTAAAATAAAAAAATCATTACATATAATATTTATTTGATCAATATTGGTCTTATAAAATATTAAACACATTATAGGTTTATGACAATATTTGTATCATTTATAATTTGTTTTTTTGATTTTGCTTGCTACTTAGATTTTAGTAAAGGAAATGTTTATTTTTTTCCCTTGAAGATGTCAGAATCCAAGCTTATGTACCATCTCTAAAAGCAGGCCCTCAAAAATTACATATTTAAGTGAAAAAAAAATGTTATATTTTCTTATTTTAAATGTGTGACTAACATTTTTAAAACAAAGAACAAAACATTTACTGTTTTCCTCTTCCTACCAACCCAGAACTTCAGGTTCATGTGGGAGATCCTAGAATATTACAATAGGAAAGAGGTCTTAGAAGTTATCTATTCTAATGTCTTCATTGTACAGATGAAAAATTGAGGTCCCTCAAAGTTAAAACTTAACAGCTTACTCCTCTAACTACAAAAAGATACTTCCAGGAACAGTAAGGTCTTTGTCCAAGATACATCATTAACATCATGTCTATTATCCACTATCTCCATTCTAAGAGAAAAGAGAATGACAATCTCTAGCCCTGAAAATGGGAGGATTGGAGGAAGGATATAGTACTCACACTTCCTAGTTTTCAGGAGAAATTTCTAATTAAACTTGTTGTCTTGGTATAAATATTAATAGTTCCCCCTTTTACATTTAGACTTGTCCATCTAAGTTTTGATACCCTAGGATACCAAGTGTTTAATTTGATTGAACCATGCTGGTGGGGGTTGGGTGGAGTGGAAGTAGAAGAAGGTAGAGTGGATATTCTTTTTTGCTTACATTATTCCAGCTAATCCAAAAGATTTTGGAAAGAGAATGAATGAATGACTTTGCCAGAACTGCAAAAAGTTAGAGGTCCAATGTCTTGTCACATTAATTTTGCTTCAAATAGACAATTGTGTAGTATAAACTTGACAAATGAGTTAATCTTACTGTAAGGCAGCATTTATCTCATTCTTACTAAAGGACGCTAATAGTTGGACATTCACTTATTGTGAGACTTAGTATTTTATAGCCTTCTGCTTCTGTCTTCTAACTTCCCATATAATCTGAACCACAGGTGATCTGGTGAGAATTTGAGGAAGAAGGAATTTAAAAAAAAAAAATCAAAAAGTGGCCTAATGGGAAGCAATAATTGCATTTAAACTGTTACTATTTAGATGTGAAGGCACATATAAATTGGCATATACAAATTATGTGCAAATTTATTTAGTCTTCTTAATTCAAAGACCTATAATTTGAATAAAACTTTTTTAAAAGTAAATTATGTAGTCCTAATTTCCATAACAGCTAACTAAATCTGGATTTTATAAGGAGAAGTATAGCGTTATAAACAAGCTTCCAGGCTTGGAATTTTGCTAATGTTCTCAGTGAACAAATCTCATTTTATGTAGTTGATGCGTCAAACTTGTGTGTTTGGGGGACGAGCTCAAATGCAATTTTTAGTGTTAAATTTATGTTTCATGATGATTATAGAGATGAGTCATAGTTTCTGAACAAACCTTACTTTATACTTTCATTTGGCAAACAAGTGGTTATAAATTCACACTTACAAGAATAGATTGGTCTCATGCAATTGATGTGCAAAGAGAATACTAAAGAAAACTTTATCTAATTTACATGTCATATTTTGTACATAACTAGTATATATATGTATCAAAACCTGGCAAGATTGAATGAATAACAAAAAATTCTTCTGATTTACACATTGCTAAAATATACATGATCTATCAACACTGCTCCCCTCCCCCCAATTTTCTACTCTAATTCACTCTTAATCAAGAGGTTGTGTTCAAGTGGCTACAGTTTTCTAAAATAAATAGTTGTTTTTCAAAAAAATGAAATCAGTTATTTATTTCTCTGTTAAGAATAGGGACTTGAGGCCACAACTGAAGTGAATCAATGCTGTTATTACTGTGGAGCTTGCATAATGTCTTATTATTATATCTGAGTAAAGGGGTTGAGAAGTGGTAAGCAAAGCTTTTTAAGAAATTATAAAAGCAAATTACTACAGAACATAAAAAATGGAATAGCCTGAATGGAAAAGAAAGAAAGAAAAAGCAAAAAAAGATTCATGCACTTATACTGTTTACTAAAACTAACAATTTGTAATGGGTATTGGCATCAGTATGTGCAATTACTTCTTTACTTCCACTGAACAGTGGAAATGTTCAACCCCTAGGAAGGCTCAGAGCAAGGTGTTTCAGGGTAAGATTGTGGGGAAGAAGACAAAGGAGCTTACCCTGAGTCTATTAATTATAATGAACAGGTACTAAGAAGCAGACACTGCCACATAACATAAATTACAATCTGAATGAGATATTCGTATTTACATAAGCAGTTCCTGAGGCACTCTAAGCTAAGTTCAGGGGAAGAAAGTCTTCCAAATGCCATTCACACCACCAGGGATAATTGTAGGACTAGAAGCATCCATGCCATTGCTGGGAAACCATAGGATGGTGTTTTAATTTTTGGTTTGACTTACATTCTGTTGTCATATCATAGAGACTACAGTTGCAGTTTTACAGCATGGTTTTTCTTGGCTTATTTTAGAATCACAGAAAAAGTAAGCTTGCAAATCTTTTAATAAGGCAATTACATTCAGACAAAGATTAGATCCCAGTAGCACAATAGATTTTTGCTATATTATTCAGTATCTTTTTGATATTCCACTGTCACTAGACAAAGCTGTGAATAGTAATGTGACAAGTCTATTCAGAAGACAACAATGAGGGTTTCCTTAATTGTGTTCACTTGTATGCCACACAAATCCTCACTTAATTTTTTTTTCTGTTTTGAAAAAGCAAAAAGAAAATACCATTTAGAGTTATAAAAAACTGTTGAATCTATCTTTGAAATCTGCATTTTGTATTTGTAAAATGAAAATGTTGAGATAGTGAATCATTTAATTTTTTATTTGGTGAAAATATCTCATGATTCAAAATGTCAATCTTAATAGAAGAATAAATTGCTTGGTATGAAAAAATCTATAAGAATTAAAGAATTGTTTAAAAATATGTAATTTGGATGATAGCATATGGATTTGGAAAATCCACATGTGGTTTTCTAATGGTTGCTTATCAAAAAGAAACATAAGGCAAATATTTGTTTTCTGTATTTTCCTTAAGGCTTAACTTTCCTTCCACAAATTAAAATTAAAAAAAAAAATTACAATGGAAATGTTAGATATATGGTCATTTTGGAAAAATCCAACTTTACAATAATATATTAGTTTATGTGAGAGAAGAAAATCTTGTTTATAAGATCTAACATTTCATTAATCTTATAAATTGATATTTCATAAGTTCATTTTTAATATCTGAGTATAATGGTGCTTATTTTCATTTTCTCAGATTGAGATGGTATAGTTAAAACTTCACTGAATTTATGAACCATTGTTTAAAACTAATAAGTTCATAGAAGCAGTTACCTTTATAGGGTAATTTTAGCAGGACAAATGGAGACTTATCTAGAGGAGAAAGTGATGGGTTCTAAATCTGGATTCTACAAGTAATGTTTTTACATCTTGATTTCATTTAGTCTTATTGTATCTGTTCCACAGAAGAAATGCCTGATTTGAAGATAGAATGTAAAACTGTTGAGAAAATTTCTGCAAAGGCAAAAGCAATACAAAGGCTACAACTATTAGGAAAAATATAGAAGATCCAGGAAGTTTTCATGATCATATATTTGAGAGCTTCACATACTGAATCATAGAAGGTAAGAATGTGGTCAAGACTGTACACCAACAGTTACCCTCAAAGAGGTTTCCAGGTAGAAATTCAGAAATGACTCTAAAAAGAAATGTTATAACATCTTAGAAAACAATTGCTAAACAATACGATGAAATAGAACCTTGTTAATCTACCAAAATATTCTGAGGAACATTTACAATCTTTATATACTTATAAAAACAAGCCAGTTTGACACTATATTGGAAGTGATTAGTGGAGCTATAGCTTTCTGCTAACTGAAAACCCTGCAAAGCATTTTGGTGTTTTTAAATAAAAGTTAAAGGGGATACTTAGAGCAAACGTAAAAAGTAAGAAACAAGCTTTGAGGCTGAGATATTCTCACAAGCATTTGTTGCAATGATTAGACAAACTGGGAGTGATTACTATGATATTGCTATAAAAACCTTTACTTCTATGTGTTTACCTTACCAACAGTTTAATCACTGAAATAAACTTGGCCAAAAGAGGTCAGACTATGATACCCTATTTGTATTTGGTGCTTCCAAGAAGTGTAGTGAAAATAATAATAGTTCATGATTGTTAATATACGAGCAAATTAATATTCACAATCCTTCTATAAGATCCAAAATTTATTGTTGGATTCTTTAAGTTACTTTCTCCTGCAGTAATATAATTAAAGTCATCAAAACTAGTCCCTTACAAGGCATACCTTAATCTTGCTTGTGTCCTTAATATAAATTTGTCATGGACATGAAAATCCCATACAAAATGTTTGATACTTACCGTAGAAAAATTTTAAATGTAATTTTTCAGCATTACATTTTACCTCTATGGATTCAAATGAATGAATAAATTCTTTATTGACTTTGGCTCAAGTGGCAAGGCTATGTGACCCAGGGAATAACCAAATGTTGGCAGAACAAAAGTGAAAAATCAATAGCAATTGATTATTTAAACTCAGAATTTCAGGGTACTCAGGCAGGATATATTCTAAGCCAAGCCCCAGTAGGAACACTCTTTGAATGTGATTTGTAAACTGTCTAGAATACTTCATCCTACTTGGTTAATTTACAATCAAAATTGTTATTTTAAATGCAGGCATCTGATTTGTTGATGATTCTTATATAATTCCTGTGATTTGTTTATTTTTGTTTATGTATATATTAGTGTCCACCTACCTTATACTATTTTTGTCTGTTTGAATCTGCACCTCCTCTTCAAATATTTCTCCTTTATGTTATTTTATTTCAAGAACTGTTAGAAAGCCCTTCAGGCCTCCAGTACTCCCTAGGTGCTGTCATATTGAATGGTGGGGGAGGGGAGTTACTCATCTGATCTCAGCCAAACCAGACTGGGACATCATTCAGATGAAAGCCAAGAGGGACTCAATTGGAAAGCACCACATCATGCTTTTTGTATATTGCACCTGCCTCTTGGGGCCCATGCTAAAAAGTAGCAGCACTTTAAGGGATAGAAAATCTGGCAGATGTTGGAGGTGATTAAAGTGATGATTAAAAACTGGCACACTCTCTCCATGAAAGTGTGTCTGTGTTTATTCTACTACACTTAAAACTTGGCAGGTCTTGGAGATATGGCTAAGCTGGGAAAATTCTGGCAGGAACATGGTTACTTATGAAGAGTTTCTTTTCTAAGATATTGGGATTAAATGCTAAACTATTCAATTTAGCAACAAAATACATAATGCTATAAATTTATTTTTTGTTTGAACTGAGCAGAATAAACTAAAACTGTTTTTACAAAAGGATTGGTGAATATTACAAACACTAATTAAAATTAGAGACATGGAGCTCTGTGAATATTTGGGCTTCACATGTACACTTAATTTTGTGTATAAAGTTATTTGAAATTGAAAATATCCAAATAAAATATTTGGGCTTTTTGTAACCATGATTGTACTTGTTTTAAGAGAAATCTGTTGCTAATGTTATTTCGAGTCACTCATTTAACTTTAACAGCAAAAGCTATCATTTTTATCTCTTAGTATAGCCATTATATAAGTTTTCAACCCACTTACCTATGAGACACTTTGTTAAGGCAAATGATAACCAAGCCATGTAGTCCTTCCAGAAACATCATATAAAATGAAATAACTTTCAACATTTACAAGAATGATTCATCAATAGAAAGTATAAAGTTTTCAATTATTGTGTGTATAGGGACACCTAAAGTGTTAGAAAATTGTGAACTTTTGAACTGTTAACAAGTAAATTACAAGCTGATTATTCACTTTACAAATAGCTCACTGAAGCAAGAACAATGTATTATGCCACATAGTTGACTGACAAAAAATAAACAGAAACTGATATTGTTATAGAGTGGAAAAGGATCTTAGAATTTAAACTTCCTCCCTAATTTTGTGTCATTTATCAAACATCTTTGATGAATGATCATCTAATCTTCATTACCCGTCACATTTTCTGCCATCCCCAACTATGAAATCCATTGGACTTCTCTTTGTTGCCTACACATTTCTTTGCCTCTGACTATACTGTATCTCCCATCTAGACTTCTTTCCACCCTAGCTACTTCCAAAATTTGACACCTGACAATATAAATGTTACCTTTTCTTTGAAGGGCCTTCCCCAATTCTGCCAAGGTAGCTAAAAATATTTTTTGTTCTCTATTGCTACTATGACATTTACCACACTGTACAGTTATTATCACACATACACATACACACATATTTGTAACTCTTGCAATTCTTGTGTCCAGAAACAGTAGAATTCACCTAGATATTTTTAGAACCTAGAATATAGAACCTTTTCAATAAATGTTTTCTGAATTAATATATGAATAAATAGATAATTTTTAATTGAAGCAGAAAAAGCAGCCATAAAATTACATAAGCAAGAATTGAAAATTAAAAACCTGAGCTAATAAGACAAAAAAAAAAAATTAGTGACACTGATCTATTACTGAAAAAAACAGAATTCTCTAATTTTTTTTCTTTATTATTTTTAAAAGAGGGATATTGGTCAATAGCAGCCCCAAGACACTGAATGAGTTCCCCCTAAAGACAAATATAATGAAGGTAATTTTCATTTTTCCCTGGAATCACCAAAAAATGGGCAGAAAACAAATGTTAAAATGCTTTGTTACCTGTAGCATGTTGTTAAAATTCATACCTTTTTTCATGTTTGAGCCTATCAGAAAATGAAAAAATGTTTAAAATAACAAAACTTGAATTTAGGCAAGTATCCACTGTTTGCCATTATTGTCCCATCTTGATTATAGGCATAAGACTTTGCGAAAGTCAATAAATTATTATTCTTCTCAATGTAACTATGAGTAAAGCTAATATATTTACTAAATTTCTTTCACTGTGAAGCTATTAGGATCTTTTTATTTTGTAGCTGCCATTTTAAAACAAACATAGTGTACATATAAGCACACAAGATGACTTGGCATGATGCGCATATTCAGGGACTGAATATTAGGGAAAAATTATTAATCTGAACTATATTTACACTTATGCTGCTCCTTATTTCCATGATTAGAGAGGCCTTTCTTAAAGTTATTACAGCCATTATAGCTTTCCATGCATTTTTAACTTCGAGCATTATGTTTTTAAGTAATGTTCTAACTTGGTTAATATTTTCACGGAATGTAGTTCTTGGGTATTTTCATAGAATGCAGTTTCTCAGTTAATCTTCCAAAATATAGCATTACCCACTCAAGAATTAAAAATAGGACTGTGATAAATCTGCTGCTATTTAGTTTCTCTTTTAGACAGTATCAGTTTATAGATAAAATTCTGCTCTCAGACACCTAATACATTCATATACTTATATACATACATACATTCAAATAATAAATTCTTTCAGGTACATTAAAGAGAAATGGTTATGTAATGAATCTCTGGGTTATGATGAAAAGAAAAAAGTACCTTAGAGAAAGTGTCTTTAAAATTTCTTTTACAATCTTTATCTTAATAAAATGTGACTATGATTGTCTTCTTCAATAAAATGTAAAATTTCAAAAAATATTCATGGATTTAAGAATTAAATGTTGCAATTTGGAATTCTAAGAAATGAAAAAATAACTAACAAAATAATAAAAACAAATTTCAATAAAATGTAAGTCAATAAGTAGAAAGTAATAGAAACTATCAGATGAAAAAGAATTTCAGGCAACATCTAGGAAATTACACATATACACAAATATATGAGGTTGCATAGGAGACATTGGAGGAATAGGGCTAGCTGAATAAAAATTTTAAAACCTTGGAACAATGGACATGTCTAAGAATTATACCAAAGTAATATGACTTGAAGGGATTAGGATCAGAATGTCAAAATAAGAAGGTAGCTGTAACTAATAACTGACAAGATGTCAAGGTGTGGGGTAATTAACCTCTAGAGATGTCTTCTAACTCAACCAATAGTTTTTGTTTAAGACTATAAAATTCCTTGTTTATTTACTGATTGTCTGTGTTATTATGAATTCATCTGACGGTTCAGTGGAATTCAAGAGTTCTTTTTACTCTTCAAAGTAAAGTCAACAAGTTTCCTCTTAAAAATAAAATAGATTGTAAATGTGTTCTTTTTCAGAAGCAGGAGAGTTCTAATGCTTAAAATGCTTATTTTCATAGCTGTTCGAGTTCTGTGTCTAATCTCTCAAAAGAATGTGTTGATGAATAATGAGATTGATTTTCTATTAGAAGTTTTTGCTAAAATTAAAAATGAAAAAATATTACATCAAGATCATGCTCTCTCTCTCTCTCTCTCTCTCTCTCTCTGTGTGTATGTGTGTGTGTATTTAATAATTATTAAGTATTTCTGCCCGATATTGTTTGAGGTGTTGGGGATATAGCAGGGGCTTACACAGTTGCTTTCTCATGGTGTTCTTGTGCTGAAAGACAGAAGATAATCAAATAAATTTGTGATATGTCAAAGTATAAAAAGTGTTATGAAGAAAAAGCATTATACTGTTGGGGTGCTGTCTTATACAGATTGGTCAGGAAAAATCTCTTTCATGGGGCAAAATTTAAGCAAAGACCTAAATGAAATGAGGAAGAAAACCATGTGGCTTCTTTGGGGAAAGAGTAGAGATCATAATTTATGGAGTGCATTACAAAGTATATTATTTTATTTGAGTTCTGCAACAACCATAGGGATATGGATATCTATCTATATTTATATCTCTCTATACCTATCTGTATCTATATCTATATCTATATCTATATCATCTATATCTATCTATATCTATATCTATATCTATATCTATCTATATCTATATCTATATCTATCTAATCTATATCTATATCTATCTATATCATCTATATCTCTATATATTACATATATGTATATGTAGTTATTATTCTTAATCTTGTAGAAACTAAAGTTAAGAGAGACCAAGTGAAGATGAATTGAGATTACCTGCTTAGTGAAGAAAGATGTTATATTGAATGCAAGTCAAATTGTGTTAATTCAGTGTCAAATCTTATTGACACTTATTAGGCAAGTGACCTTGCAAAAGTTGCTTACCTTCTCAGTTACTCAATTATTAAAATGGGTATAATAATAGCTACAACCTCATAGAGTTATAAGAATTATAAAATAATCTATATTAAGACATAGCATGATGTTTGGCACATGGCACTAAACAATCTTTGACTCTAGATCAGAGATCAGGAAACTATAGCCCTTGGTCCAAATCCTGTCAGCTATTTTTGTAAAGCATGTGAGCTAAGAATAGTTTTCACATTTTAAATGGTTGAAAAAATCAAAAGAACATGATATGAAATTCAAATTTCATTGCTCATATGTAAAATTTTATGGGAACACAGACACTCTTATTTATATTTTGTCTATGGTAGTTTCATGCTGCAACAGCAGAGTTGAAGAGTTATAACAAGACTGTATGGCCTACAAAGCTAAAAATTCATTATCTGGCCTTTGCAGGAAGATTTTGCTGACCCCTATTCCGAATACAAGTGCTCAGTTTTGTGGTCCAAGCTACATTTCACTTCTTTGATTCTAGGGGTAACTACCATACCTGATTGTTAGGGCTCCAGACTAGGAATCATTCCAGATGTTTCTTTTTCAAACTAATCCTTCTACATCCAATCTATTAACAAGTCCTGTGAGGTTCATGATCAAAGAATTCTGTGAATTGAGTCATTTCTTTCTTCAACTACTACCATTTCAGAGACTGAATATACAAATGGGAAATGGCTAGACTAAATATAAGCATAGAACTCAGACCCACAACCAGAAACAAACTGCCCAGGAAAATAACCTCCTTATCCATAGTAAACAGCCCAGAAAATTACCCTGCTACAAGTCGGACTTGCAGAAAGCCGGATTGCTCTATCTAGAAGCAATCCAAAAGGATAAACAATAGCTTTTGCAGCAGTCAGCCCCAAATGGCCAGGACTTCATTAACAACTGAGAGCTTCCCTAATTTTTGCTCCCGCTTTCAATTTAAAGCTAACCAGAGAAAGCCAAATATGTACCAATCACAGGGCACACTGTTTCTCCTTATCCTGCCTACAGCTTCCCCATGCCAACAGCCTCCAATTAGGGCATATGTAAAGCTTTCCTTTACCTCCTCATACTCCCATCTACTCCTCGGCCTGCCTTTGAGTCTCTGCCAAAATGATGGTGCTGACACCTTGCTATAGCAAGACTGAATAAATAGCCTTTGCTTTTTTCATTTGGTTAGTTTTCATTTATTTCCACACTTTCTAGAGCAAGCCATCCACAGCTCTTGTATCCACAATATAAAAACTACTAAAATGGGGCTTTTCTATCTCTGATCCTTTAACTTTCCTTCTTTCCCCCTTAAACTTTGCACTGAGCAGCAGAGTGATCCTTTTGCAATGTTAAATCTGATCATATCAAGCCTGAGTTTAAAACCCTGACATTGTACTTAGAATAAAATCCAAATATCTTCCTAACCCTTTCTGACCTTCAGGGTATGTTTCCTGCCTACTTTTTAAAATTTCATTTCTTACTTTCTCCCCTTTATTCACTTTGTTTTAGTTATACTGTCTTATTTTGGTTCCTTCAGCTCATCAATCTCTGTTGGGCCTTAAATCTTTGTATTTATCTCTCAGATCTTGCAAGGCTAAATCCTTTCATTTTCAACTCTGCAGATAGTTCCTCTCATCTCAGTGCCATCCTTTAACTTCTTTATTGCTATGTTTTATTTTCTTACATTACTGATTCACCTGTTTATTATCACTTTCTTTCCCATTTGACTAAATTAGTCCATCTGACATCTTTTCAGTTATAGTTGTAGCATAAAGGTGATATTTTTTTCTCTATCTATATGGTCTTATCACTTAATTTCTAATGCACTCTAAATGTGGTGTTGAAGGGCTTTGATCAAAATCTTTTTAATTCATTGAAGATGGGACTGTATATCTTATTTGACCTTTTCCTCATCTTATCTATTTGTACATATTGGTTCCCTTATTCTTCTAATAACTCAAATATATATTATTTAACTATTACAACTGGGATGGATATTTCTAACATCTTATTATTACAATGATACAGTAAATATTTTGGGTTTATTTTGTTCATTTGTACAAGTATTTCTGTAGAATAACATTGAATGCTTATATTGTCTCAAAGATTATGTGTATTTTAAATTTGATAGATATTGCTGAATTGCTTTTTAAAGAGCTGTACAAATTTTTATACTTCTTTTTTTTTCTTTTAAAATTATATTTTATTATTTTTAAGTATATAGTACATTAGTTAGATATATCTGAAAATAAATTACTGTTAGCAATTTCAGAGAGTTTACTGCCTATGTTTTCTTTTAGGAGTTTTATGGTTTCGGGTTTTACATTTAAGTCTTTAATCCGTTTTGAGTCTCTTCTTGTATATGGTGTAGAAAGGTGGTCCAGTTTATTTATTTATTTATTTTTTTGCATGTATCTGTCCAATTTTCCCCGCACCATTTATTGAAGATACTGTCTTTACCCCATTGTATATTCTTGCCTCTTTTGTCATATAAGTGAGCATATAGGTGTACATTTATTTCTGGGCTCTCTTTTCTGTTCCATTGATCAATGTATCTGTTTTTATGCCAGTACCATGCTGTTTTATTGCTATATCTTTGTATAGTTTGATATCAAGTAGTGTGATACCCCCAACTGTGTTCTTCCTTCTCATGGATTGCCATGGCTATTTGGGGCCTTATATGGTTCCATTTAAATTTTAGGATTATTTGTTCTAGCTCTCTGAAAAACACCTTTGGTATTTTGATAGGAATTGCACTGAATCTATAGATTGCTTTGGGTAGTATGGCCATTTTAATGATGTTGATTCTTCCTACCCATGAGCATAGCATATGTTTCTATTTATTTGTATATTCTTCATTTTTTTTTCTATGACATAATTTTCTGAGAACAGGTCTTTTACTACCTTGGTTAATTTAATTTCCAGGTATTTTATTGTTTTCGAATCAATTGTAAATGGGATTGTTTTTTTCAATTTCTCTTTCTGAAAGTTTATCATTGGTCTATAAAAATGCCACTTATAAATATAAATTTTATAACTTGCTATTTTACTGAATTCATTGATCAGTTCTAACAGTTTTTTGGTAGAATCTTTTGAGTTCTTTCTATATAGTATCATGTCATCTGCAAATAAAGAGTTTTAATGAAGAGTTTTACTTCTTCTTTTCCAATTCGGTTACCTGTTATTTCTCTTTCTTGTCTTATTGCTGTGGCTAAGACTTCCAATACAGTGTTGAACAGGAGTGGTGAAAGTGGGCATCCCTATCTTGTTCCTGATCTTAAGAAAAACTCTTTTAGCCTTTCTCCATTGAGTATGATGTCAGCAGTAGGTTTTTTATATATATTGCCTTTATTATGTTGAGGTATGTTCCCTCTATTCCCACTTTACTAAGAGTTTTTATCATAAATGGATGCTGAATTTTGTCAAATGCATTTTCTACATCTATTGATATGATCAAATGCTTTTTATCTTTCAACTGTTAATGTGGTGTATTGCACTGATTGATTTGTGGATATTGTACTAACCCTGCATCCCAAGAATAAATCCTGCTTGAACATAGTGTATGATATTTTAAATGAATTGCTGAATTCAGTTTGCTAATATTTTGTTGAGGTTTTTGCATCAATATTCATAAGACATTTCAGGCTATAGTTCTTTTTTTTTTTTTTGTAATATCTTGTCTGGTTTTGGAATCAAGGTAATTGTAGTTTCATAAAAGGAGTTAAGGAGACCTCTTTCTTCTTGAATTTTTTGGAATAGTTTGAGAAGAATAGGTATTAATTCTCTTCTGAATGTTTTTATAAAATTTGCCCATGAAGTCATCTGATCTAGGACTTTTGTTTTGGGGGAGATTTTTTGATTACTGATTTGATTTTGTTGGTGGTAATTGGTTGGTTCAGATTTTCCTGTTTCTCCTTGACTCATTCTTGGGAGATTGCATATTTTTAGGAATGTATCCATTTCTTCCAGATTGTCTAATTTGTTGGCTTATAATTATTGCTCTCAGTGTTTTCTTATGATCCTTTGTATTTCTGTGGAGTCCGTAGATATTTCTCTTCTTTCATGTCTGAATTTATTTATTTGCATCCTCTCTCTCTCTCTTTTTTTTTTATGAGTCTGGTTAAAGGTCTTTCAATTTTGTTTATCTTTTCAAAGAACAAGTTCTTGGTTTCATTAATTTTTTGTATTGTTTTTCTAGACTCTTATTTCATTTATTTCCACTCTTATCTTTATTATTTCCTTCCTTTTATTTAATTTAGGCTTTGTTTGCTGTTCTTTTTCTAGTTCTTTTAAGTGTAAGGTTAGATTGTTTATTTGAGCTTTTTTTTTTGTTTCTTGAGCTAGGCCTGCAATGCTATGAATTTCTCTCTCAGGACTGCTTTTGCTGTGTCTCATAGATTTTGAGTGGTTCTGTTTTCATTTTCATTTGTCTCTAGGTATCTTTTGATTACTTCTTTGATCTCATTGATAACCCATTCATTGTTTAGTAGTATGTTATTTAGCCTCCATGAGTTTGTGTATTTTCTATTTTTTTTTTTTTTTTGTAGTTGATTTCTAGTTCCATACCATTACAATCAGAGAAGACAGTTAATGATTTCAATCTTCTTAAATTTATTGAGACTTGTTTTGTGTCCTAACATGGACACAAATGTTCCATGTACACTTCAGAAGAATGTATATTTTGCTGCTTTGGGGCAAAATGCTCTGAAAATATCTATAAAATCCATGTGACCTATTGTGTCTTTTAGGCCCATTGTTTCCTTATTGATTCTTTGCCTGAAAGATCTGTGCATTGGTGTCAGTGGGGTGTTAAAGTCTCCTACTATGAGTGTATTACTGTTGATCTCTCCTTTTATGTCAGTCAATAATTGCTTAATGTATGTAGGTGCTCCTATATTGGGTACATATATGTTTAATAAGGTTATATCCTCTTGATTTATCAATCCCTTTATCATTATGTAATGCCCTTTTTTTGCCTCTTATTATAGCCTCTGTTTTAAAGTCTGTTTTATCTGATATAAGTATCAATACCCCAGCTTTTTTTTTCCATTTCCATTTGCATGAGATATCTTTTCTCATCTCTTTATTTTCAGTCTGTGAGTGTTGTTTGATCTGAAGTGGGTATCTTATAGACAGTATATTCATGGGTCTTGTTTTTTGATTGGAGAATTTAATCCATTCACATTTAAAGTGATTATTAATAGGTACATAGTTACTGCCATTTTATTATTTCTATTTGTTTTTTCTATTTTCTTTTTTATCCCTTCTCTTTTTACAGAAGTCCTTTTAATATTGTAATACTGGCTTGTTGGTGTTAAATTCTTTAAGCTTTTCCTTATCTGAGAAGCTCTTTATCTCACCTTCAGTTTTAATCAAAAGCCTTGCTGAATAGAGTATTTGTGGTTATAGATTCTTGTTTTTCACAACTTTGAATATTTCTTGTCAGTCCCTTATGACTTGAAAATTTTCCAATGAAAACTCAGCAGACATTCTTATGAGGGTACAATTGTAAGTAACTATCTGCCTTTCTCTTGCTGCTTTTAAGATTCTCTCTTTGTCTTTGACCTTTTGCACTTTTTGATGTGTCTTAGTGTGGGTCTGTTAGAATTCCTCTTGTTTGGGACTCTTTATGCTTCCTGAACTTGTAGGCCTAATTCCTTTGCTAGGTTAGGGAAGTTTTCTGTCATTATTTCTTCAAACAGATTCTCAATCCATTGCTCCTTAGGATACTCCTATGATCTGGATATTTTAACAATTCATGTTGCCTCAGAGATCTCTTAAACAATCTTCAGTTTTCAAAATTCTTCTTTCTTTTTGTTGTTCTGATTGGGTGTAGTCTGCTATTTTGTCTTCCAGTTCGCTGATTCGATCTTCTGCTTCATCCAATCTACTGTTGAATCCTTCTAGTGTATTCTTCATTTTAGTTATTGTATTCTTCATTTCTGTCTGGTTCTTTTTTATGGTTTCTATGTCGTTTTTATGCCTACTATCTCTCTTATGAGTTTCCAATTGTGCTCATTCATTCATCCCATAAGTTCGTTGGGCATCCTTATAAGTATTATTTTCAACTCTGTCTCTGGTTTGTTCCTTACCTACATTTCATTGAGCTTATTTTCTGTTTTTCTCCTATTTCATTTATGGGATGTTTCTTTGTTTTATCATTTTATTCACCTCTCTGTGTTCATTTCTATGTGTTAGAAATTTTTGTTTCACCTCCCAGCCTTGGTCAACTGGCCTTATGTGGAAGGTGTCCTGTGTGACCCAGTGCCACATCCTCCCTGGGCCCCTGTTCCAGGGGCTCTGGATGTGGTTTTCGTGTGGGTTGAGTGTGATCCTCTGTTATTGCTAAGCCTTTATTGGTTTTAGTACATCAGAGGATGGAATTAACACTCAGGCTGACTAACTATAGGAACTGGCTGTAGCAATAGGGTAGAAGTCGCTCTGTAGGGGCTGACCCACTGAATGGGATGAAAGTCTGTTGTCTGTGTAGATCGTGCAACCTCAGAAAAGCAGAACATGGGAGGCTGACTGTCAATGTGCTACAGGCATTTTAGGCTTGGGTGAAGTGGGGTGTCAGGGAGACAAGGGCCAGTATAGCCTCAATTTTGCTGCAATTGCTGTGCCCAAGCGTTCCTCACAATGAGACCAGTTGCTGTCTGGGGCAGCAGATCCCTGTGCTCCCTGGATGCAATATTACAACTCTTGCAGGCAGCAGAGGTCTGCCTACCACTGATTTTGGTGCAGTTCCTGTTAAAGTTTAGAGCCTGTATAGATAGGGAGACCTCCAGGGGAAGGGCAGGGCAGTGACTGTTGACTTTCAAAGGGCCACCTGGGGCAATTTGTGGGTTGAGTGGGGCAGGGTCTCAGGGAGACAATGGTCTTCAGATCAATACAGTCCTAGTTTTCCTTCAACTTTGCTAAACTTTCATGTGTTCTCAAAAAATTCTAGGATTGTCCTACAGATCCCTAAGATCTGCCCAAATTCACATTGGTAGCAGTAATCTGCCTGAAACTGTCTGAAATGTGTGCTTACAGCGCTGCCTGCCCGCTGTAAATGTTTGGACCTGAACCGGTGCAGGGCGTGACAACCATTCAGCAACAAAAGCCCAGAGCAATCTACAGTTGGGTGGGGCAGGACGATCTCCTCAGGCCTGTGCTTCCTAATGGCTCTGTGGGAGGGGTCTGTAGATTGCCTTGTAGCAGGGCCTGACTAAATTATAACGGTGGTTGCCCATCCAGCCCTCATTGTGGTGCCAGGTAATGCAGTCTTTCCCGGTATGAATCTTGCGCGAGTCTCTGACTCAAGACCAGTGTCCCGGTTGAGTGTCTGTAGGTAAGAAAGCCTGTGTGTGGGCCCTTCAAAGGAGTGTCTAGGGTTTCATTCTTCTTCTGTCTCACCCAGATGGCCAGAATCCTCTCTGTTTTTACAGCCAATTTTTGGAAACTCCTCTTCCCTGGGATGGGGAGCCACCCAATGAAGCCTGGACCCTCCCCATACCCCCCCAGCCCCGCCCCATCTGGGTAGCCTCTGCAACCTCGCTATCCCTCCCAGTGATCTTCCACTACTCAGGGGTGCAGGTCCAGCCCAATTTGTGATTTTGCCCTGTGGGCGCCGGCCTGACTGGCCCAGGGTCTGGCTGTAATCCGGGACCGAGGCTAAGAATAGGACCCCAGACTTAGAAAATATGTAAACGTAATTCAGATTATTGTATCACATATGTGTAACTGAATGCCACTTTTGTACTCTATGTGAGGAGTCATGCAGTCACCTGGAGAGGAGAGAAGGAAAAAGAATGAGAAAGAAGGGGAGAACAGAAGGGGAAAGTAGAGAAGGAGAGGAGAAGGGGAGCAGGAGAATTGCATGCAAGACTGCATGCCCCATGCAATAGACTTTACTCCCCAATAGATTGCACTTCCCAACAGGAGTGTGCTCCCCACAATAAACTTGGTGCCTACCGTTTCATTCTCATGTCTGCCTTTTGTGCATTCATCCAACTGGGATTCACACTGTTGAACCTTCTGGGTCAGGTCAGCAATATCTCAGACCCTGATAATTGGGATAGTCTATAAGATCGAGCCACTTGACCTGGGCTTTGACCTGCCCCTCCTACCAGCTTCTTTGAGTCTCCTTTATGTTATCAGATGTGTGTGTTGTGGTCAGCTAGACTTCAGGTGATTCTCCATGTTGATTATTTTATAATTTGGTTGTAATTTCAATGCGAATTGAGAGGAGGTGAACTCTGCTTTTACCTAGTCCACAATATTCCTCCTCTTCCGTAAGCTTCTTTAACAGTACCTCTTTCCTTATATCTTAACCTACACTAGATATTGCCAATTTTTTTGTTTGGGTCAATCTGATATGTGAAACATGATATTAGATTACTATTTTAATTTTTTATTCAATATACAAGACTGAACATGTTTACTTATGTGTGTTGATTATTTATAATTTTTTTTGTAAATTACCAGTTGATATCATTGCTCTTTAAAAAAATTGAATTTGTCTATTTCTTATTGATTTTTATGAGCTCTATATAAAGGTCTAACATTATTCCTTTTTACTCTTACATATGTTGTAAATTTTTCCCGGTTGTCATTTATGTTTTGACTTTGTTTCTGGTGTCTTGTAGCCAAAATTTTTTCCTTGTATTTTTTAAATTTTGTGTCTTGTCAATGAAAAACTTCTTCAATCAAAAATTATAAAAGTCTTTTCTTATAGTTTCTTCCAGTAGTTTTGCAGATTTTTAATGTTCAGATTGTTTATCTATCTATAATTTTTCCTTAGTACATAGCCAACTGCGTCAACATTATTTACTGAGCTGTCAATTTTCCACCACTGATCGGAATCATTAATTATATCTTATTCTAAATATCTGTATATATGCATGGTTATTTCTTGATTTTTATTTTTTCTCTTTGAAACAAAGTTTAAGAATAGGATATATACAAATTAAGGATTAGGATATATATGAAAAATATACAAATTGTAAGTAAATAGCTTGATGGTTTTTACAAAGTGAACATACCATATAACCATGAGCTAAGTCAGGAAATAATATTATCACTGTTTCAGAAACCTCCATTTTTCTAGAAGTCAATCATATCTTCAATTATTGATAACTATGTCTTTCTTTTGCTTCTTTTGTACTAGGAAGATTTTCAGAAAAGTTAAATGCAAGGACCTCCTTGTCTTGTTCCTGCTTTAAATAGAGAATGCCTTTAAATCTTTATTATTAAACGTGAGGTTTGTAGTAGGTTCTTAGTGAATTCTCCTCCATAAAGTTCAGAAAAACATTTTTTTCCTATTCCAATTTTATGAAGATTTGAAAAGACATGCATAGAAATTTTTGTGAGGCAACGAGCAAAATTGTCAAAGGTGACGTTCAGGCTGGCTTCCTTGTGCATTATGCTAGCTAAAATAAGGACTCCTCTCCTATTGCCCCCAGGTCTTCAGTAAGAGATGGCTGGCCTGCCCAGGTTAAATCCTACAAACTGCTTTCATTCCAAACCCAGAGAGCCTGATGCTAAGTAGCCTGAGTGTTCTCCCAGCCCACAAATTCGACTCTCATGCTTGAGTTTAACGGAAGAAAGGTTAAGGACGTGAAGGTGGTAGAATAGCCTACATATACTCTGAGCCAGCAATGCCCTGGCTTGGTCAGCCTCCCTGTGACATGTTGGGAGGATTAGAGGTGTTCATCTATACTATCTCTTCCCTAGCTAACTGCTGGCATACTTGTTTACCCTTTCCCCTCAAAAGTATATTTCTTAACCTATACAGTGTGACATTCTGAAACTCATCCTGAACTTTTTGGGTGCAGATGATGCCTCAGATTGGATTCACTAGGTACGTAAATTACATAAAATATTTTAGCATTTATCAAGATTGTCATATTTTTAAGCCAATCTGTTAATAATTTAAATTATATTAATAGATATTTTGATGTAAAACTTTTTTTTCTTGTGATAAACCCTAACATGATATACTCCTGGGCCTGATTTGTCAAGATTTATTTATCTATTTAGGAGTAAGAGGAATCTATGGTTTCTTTGTAAAAAATAAGAATTTTGATACATTTGAAAACTTTTCATTTTTATTCCTATGCTCTGAATGAGTTTAAATAACATAAGAGTTATCTGTTCTTTCCAAATTTGGTAGAATTGATTGGTAAAAGTTGGCCTTGTGTATTTTGGGGAATGGTAGATATTGACTATGCTTTCGATAATTTGTTTTCATTATTGTTTAATTTACATTTTCTATTCCTGTTAATCTCAAATTTTATAGTTTAAGCCTTTCCGAGAAATTTTCTATGATTTTCTATTTCATCCAATTTCTCCCACCCCAACCTATTGGGATCAATCTCTATGTTATTGTCTTTAAAAATATTTCTCAAAGTTATGTTTCCTGTTCCTAAGTTTATTTATTGATATCTTTTTTCTAAAAAAGATTTTCTAAAGTTTTTGTTACTAAAGAATTAGTTTTAAATTTGTTTCTGCTTTTTTTCTAATTTTAACTTATTTTTCTATAATCTTTATAAATACCAACTACTTATTATAGGTTGATTTTGTTACTATAATTTGGCATTTTGTATTAAATGCTCAGTTTGTTTATTTTCAATTCTTTCTTTCCAATGCATGCACTTAAGTCTATGTTTTTTTGCTAAGTGCTTCTTTGCTCACCACATAGATTTGGTCAGTAATTTCTTAACAGTCTCTAATTTCTTTTTATTTCCTTTTTAATGTAAATAATTTATAAGGGTATTTTTAAATTTCAAAGAGAGATTTCATTTTCACTTTTTTTCACCACATGTATTGAGCAACTTGTTTTTGATTCATAATATATCTACTTTTATCTCAAGTTGGTACATTCAATATGTTCTGCATTCCCCTAAAAGTTGCATTGCATTAAGTTTTATGAATATATTATAATTTATTTCACCATTATCATATAGGTGGAAATATAGATTCATTAGAATTTTTGCTCTTGGGAAGAAAGAGTGATACAAAAATATACTGTAGCTCTGTGCATATATACAGTATTTCTTTAGGAGAGTATCCCAGAATTGGAATTATAGGACAAAAACTCATTTTAAATGATAGATATCATCTAATTAGGTTCTGAAAGCCTTTATTAATATATGTACATAACAATGCTATTTTCCTTCATCCTCACTATCAGTAAATATTGCCTCTCTCTCTCTCTACATATATATATTTTTTGGTGTTAATCTGATTGTGGTAGGCAGCATGATGGCCCCCAAAGACACCTATGTCCTAGTTCTGAGAACATTGCAAATTGTATTTTGCAGATGTAATTAAGGTTATTGACCTTGAGATGGGAAGATTATCCTCATTATTCTATGAAGGTAGGCCCAATATAATCATACAAGCTATTGGAAGTGGAAGAGGGAGGCAGAATTGGGGGTCAGAAAAATGCAATATGAGGATTTAACCCACTGTTGCTGGTTTTAAAGATGGAAGTAGGAAACCATCAGCCAGAGTATGTGGTAACTTCTAGAAGCTGGGAATAGCCCTTAGTTTACAGTTAACAAGAAAACCAGGACCTTAGTCCTATAACCATGAGGAACTGCATTGTGCAAACAACCTGAATAAACAGGAAACATGATTTTCTAGAGGCCTCAGAAAGTAAGGTGAAATAGTAAAATGGAGCATTTTGTTTTTAGTTTATAGTCTAACTGAATTGCGATGTGATCTAAGTTCTTATTTTTCAGTTTTGTTGTTATTTTCTGTGAGGCCTGGGGTGCCAGTGTGGGTTCTGCCTCCTGATTGGACACTAATTAACACCCTAGTATTTGTAAATATTCCATTTTTATGTGAAAAATAATACATACGCATGGTTTGGTACAAAATTCTTTATTATTACTATTAAAAATATATTACATCAAATTGAAACAGTTATTCAAATCTTTTACATTTTTCTTCTTTTTTACTTTTTGCTTTCCACTCTGTTTTACATATGCTATTGTCTTTCTCTTTTCATTACTTTTTTCAGTTTCCTATAATTCTTTTTTCTTTCTTCATTTTTTTCCTCTAGTGGCTTAAAGTTATAGTCTCTGTTTTTGTTCTTTTAATATTTACCCTTGATATGGTTATCATGTATATTTAAGCAAAAATCTAATGTTCATATGAAGAGGAATTTTTCACCAAAAGGCTAACCTTATAATCATCTCTTCGTTCTGCCTCTGTAGACATGCTTGCTGCATAGGCCAAAGGGCAGGGAGGGTGATCTCAAGATCAACTGAAGACTCACCCTCCCCTTTGATTGTTCTGTCTAGATAACAGATGTATTGCCTAAACTCCATCTGAAAATCTCATGCTCTGTAACTGCCCATAGCCCAGAGCAACTCTCCTAGTCTGCAATAATCTGAGGACAAATTAACCAATTGGCCCACACCAACTAAACCCTATCAAAGCAAAGTTGCACCTGAATTTAGGGCTCAGATCTTCAGAGCACTGGTTCTTCTGGGACTGCTGGCATAATAAACCTGAGTATTCCAACTCTCTGAGTGGTGCTTGGTTTCTTGCTGGTCTGATTTTGCAACATTTCTACAACACATATATTAACAGCCTTTCTGTACAATTAAAGTATATTTGACCTCATCAACAACATGCTAGAACATTTTAGTACTGTACCTTTGTTTAATCTTCAAAATGAGGCATTGTTAATTATTGTTAGTGAATGCAGACTATTTTAACTAGATTTAGCCACATGTTAGTCAATTACTTTTTTATTTGTCTTTGGTGTACTGCAGATACAGTACAGCTTTCAAGGTGTGGATTTCTGTCTATTATTTAGAATACATTGTGTTTCTTGTATTTGTGGATCTATATTTTTCAACAGTTCTAAAAAATTCTATTATTATCTCTTCAGATAGTTTCTGACTTCTTTTTTACATTGATTCCTGAGAATTTGATGCAATGCATATTAGACATCATTTTATCATCTAGGTCTCTTAATTTCTCTTTCCTACTTTCTATTCTCTTTATTTTTTATGATGCTGTAATTAATGTGTTTATCAGTGTCTAATATGCTGCTTTCTCCATTAATATATTGATTTTAACAATTTTATTGTATAGTTTGAAAATTCTATTTGTTTATTTTAAAAATCTGCCTGGTCACTCTGGATAGTAGTCTGTTGTTGCTTGCTCATTTTGGTATTTCCATTAAAAAAAAATTTCTCTCTTATACAAGTTCTGTTACATTGTATATGTAATAATTTTAATACCTGAAGTCTTTGGGTATTTAAATTTGTTTTTATTATTGATGCCAAATTTCATTTATAAAAACTTTTTCCTTCAATATTTACATTCCCTTGACTGTAGACTCATCTGTCTTTGGAAACTGTCTTACAGTCTTAAATTGTTGATGCTTTCCCTCTAGAGTATATTTACTATTGCTTCTTCTGGAGACTAGAGGGTACCAGTAACTTTAAACCAAACATGTAGGCACCTTGATTCACTTGGGAATCAAGGCCTTGTGCAGTACTGGTCCACTATTTATGTTTCAGGCCTTCAGGCACCCCTACCTTTCACACCTCTGCCTATAACCTACTGCTTTTCTTTCATTTATAACTATATTTTTCTTTCTCTCTTGAAATTTTGCTAAATTTCCTGAAAGATCAATAAAACATTAAAAGTTGTACTCTAGATCTAAATATTTTATAGTGAGAAATCCTTCAAGATATCTGTTGCCCCATATCCCCTAAAATAAAAACTTTTTCCTATTTCTAATAGCTTTTCCTTTTTAAATTCTAAATCTGTGTAATTACATACATTAGTATTCATTACTGTTGTAATGTCTTAATGTATTGGATCTTTTATCAGTATAAAATATCACTTTTTGTAATGTCACATTTAATGCTTTTTTTTTCCCTTGAGTGCTATTTTCCCAATATTTATGTTATCATTTTTTTCTTTCTTTTTGTTAGCATTTCCTTATTATTGGTTAGTTTCTTATTAATTTTTGCATTTTTTAAGTTTTTAAGCATTTTTTGAGAAATACATTATACATATTAGACAGATTGAGTAATATATTTGTACATTTTCCTTATGTATGGTTTCATTTCTCCTCTTTAACTCTCAGGGGCCTATCAGTCTAAAGTTTTAAATTTTCAGTTAAGGGAAATAATTAATTTCTCCTTATATCTTCAGTTTTATTATTATTCATTTGAAGTTCTAATAGATTTGGGATTTCTGGATCTATCTTACAGTTTTAAAATCATTATTTTTTACAATTTCTTTTTTTGTTTGCCTTGTGTTATGAGATAATTCCATATTTGAATCTTTGTTTAATAACTAATTGTCATCTATATCCTGTTATTTAGTCATCTTATTAAATTTTTATTTTAACAAATATTTGAAAGGTTCAATTAGTCTCTTTATTGCAGCTTATACATTTTCCTTTATTTTTAAAATACAGAGGTAATAGTCTCAAAACTTGCTGAGAATATTTTTTTATATGTAATTTTAAAATTTCCACATTTTCATGTATTGATTCTGATCCCTGGCAATTAGTTCTGAGTTTTATTCCTCTCTTAGCTTTCCTTCTTTAACCTTTGATTGCCTATTTGTATTTATAGATTAGGGTCCACAATAACCTTAGCAGTAGCTATCATTATAGTGTCCGACTGAGGATCTCCATTCTTAAGACAATGGTTGTGGTTTCTATTAAGGTATTAGAGCTTTTATGGTTTTGTATAAGTAGGGGTTAAGTTTTATGACTGCGGGGCATTTTTGTTGGATAGATTTTTCTTTTTTACGAGGAGACTCTTTTCTTTGTCCTTTGTGATGGCTGTAAGTCACCTGGGGCAAGGTCTTCTTTCACTTACTTTAGGCCTCTTTCTGTTATCTCCCTGGAGTAACAGAAACCTTTTTCTCTTTTTCTTCTTTTATCCCAGCTCTCCGTGTTTTTGATTATAAAGTTGTTTTTGCTCTGTAAGGAAAAACTCACTTTTTGGGCGGTACTCGAGATTTTTGGTTCTTTCTTGAGGTTTCTCCTGTTGGATTTTTTCCAGCATTCCTGTACACATGCGCACACCCCGCTTGCTCGCTCTGGCGCAAAAGCTGAGCCCAAGCAGAAATAGCTTAGGGGTGGGGGAATGAACTGCGCATGCGTGGGCTGCAAATCGGCAGCCTTTCAAGAGACTGAGGCGCTCTGGGCAGCCCTGAAACCTGTGGTCTCAATTCAGTGTCTGCCAAAGTGCAAGACTGTAGCAAGCTGAACCCACCATTTCATTCTGCAATAAGGAAATAAGGTGTGTTAGGCCAGCGAAAGACCTGAATGGGAGTCTGCCTGATAATAGCTGGTGCCTTTTCCCTCTTCCTGCAGATGTGAGTACAGTGCCCTCACAAGACCACTGGCCCTTACGTCCATGCAAACCACAGAGCATGTCATACTTACCTGTCTAGGGTCTCTGGTAGTTACAGGATCAGGACACCGTAGTTCTGTGACCATCTGGGCCTACGCAGATCTAGGCTTATATGGAATTAGTTGTACTCCGCTCCCAAAGCCCTAGATAAAAAAGGTTCAGTACAGTCTCTCCAGCCTACAGGGCACCTACATTTCATAGACACACCCCCACCTTCCAAAACAACGGCTTAATGGCCTGAACTGTAGTGGAGTAGACATTTCACAACCAGACCTGAGCAGCTATCCCATAGAATGAAATGACCTTCTCAGCACAAAGCTGAGCCCAAGGAAAAAATGTCCCCTATTCCCTGAATTCAGGGTGTACTAATGAGTGTACAGTGTACAGCTGGTCCTAAGACACCCTGGGCTCCCCAGCTGGACACTGCTCTGGAGAAAGAGCAAGACACTCAGTAAAATTAGCGTACTTCATGTACTAGGGAGCATAAAAATGTAACACACACACGCTCACTTTCACACAAAAATACAAAAACAAAAAAACCTAACAAAACACCCAGGCATTCATGCACATCCTCAGGGTTAGTGCTTCCTTCCAGCAGCTGAGAGGTGTCTACAATTTGTCCCAGGAGATTATTTGTCTGTCCTGGAGCATTTGCCTTAAAAAGCAGCCCCAGGGCATTTCTTTCAGTGTCTGACCCCACGCATCTATCAGCACCCATAGGTGGGGGAGCTGCCTCCTTCACCCCTCCATCAGGACATGTCTCTTTTGAATACCATATAGGAAGCTCCAGTGATGGGGCTGGAGCCCCAGTCTGGATGTGGGTGTGGGTTTTTCAGGAAGGCAAACAGGGAACTGTTGGAGCTCATGGGGTGAGGTATGTAACCTTGACTGTATGTGTGTGGGGGGGGTGTGAGTTGGTGAGGGTCCTGATGTAGCAGCAGCGAAAGATGGGCTAAGATGTGAGGAGTATTTGGGTGGCTCTGAAAACGCCCGAATCAGGCTGGAGGCGCTGCAGCGGCTGCAGCAACACTGCCCAGATGAAGCCTATCTTGCAGGATCTCGGGAGGTCTACGGAGCTGCAGAGGAGTCCGGGAATGAGAAACACCTGGGAACCCAGTGCCAAAGGTCCTCCCCTCGACCCCGCCAGACTTTCATCGTGCAGTCCCCAATGCTTTTGGACTCCTTGATTCTCCTCCCTAATCATTGGTGCAGTACAGTACAGTGGCACCGCTGCCTAGAGGCCCAGCTAGGTGCAGGGAAGATATACCTGTCCAAATGCTATGCAGGGGAGTCAAATGCACACGAATGGCTTCCAAACTACTGCCTTCGAGGAGCCAAAGGGGCGAGGGCAGCGACATGGGCCTCTGGCTGAGAACCCTGGGGCTTCAATCCTATCTCTAGTAAGGTCCAAGGTTGTAGCAACAGGAAGGCATTTCATACTTTAATAAATAACAGCTTTTTTTGAACTATAATTCACACAGAATACAATTCACCCAATTAAACTGTACAATTCAGTGGTTTTAATTTACGCAAAATGTTATTGAACCATCATCTCTAATTCCAAAAGAGTTTTCACATTTTAAACCCCCCTCCAAAAGAAATTCCATATATTGGCAGCCACTTTCCATTCATTCCTCCCCCAGTCTCTGACAACAACTAATTAACTTTCTGTTTTGATGCATTTATCTATTTTGGAAATTTCATATAAAAGGAATCATACAATAGGCAGTCTTTTATGTCTGGTTTCTCATGCTTAACTTAATGTGTTCAAGGTTCTTCCATGTTGGATTATGTATCAGTACTTTATTCCTTTTTATGGTTGAACAATATTTCCTTATGTGGATATTATCACATCTGTATCCAGTCATCAGTTGTTTTAACCTTCAGACTAATATGAATAATGCTGCTATAAATATTTATATACAGTTTTCGTGTGAACATATGTTTTAATTCTCTTGGGAATATACCGAAGAGAGAGGGAAAATTGGTTCATGTGGTAACTCGCAAGTTCAACATTTTGAGAAACTGCCAAACTGTTTTACAAAGAGGCTATACAGTTTTGCTTCTCCAGCAGGTATTTATGAGGCTGCCAATCTCTCTCCATTTGCTTGCCAACACTTGTTATAATACATACATACATATATACATACATACATACGTACATATATATATAAATATATATATTTATATATATTTATATATATATATATATATAATCTTTACTGATAATAGCCATTCTAATGGGGGTGAAGTTGTACCTCATTGTGGTTTTAATTTTCATATATGGGAACTAATTCTATAGAGTATCTTTTCATGTGTCTATTGGCCATTTATATATCTTCTTTGAAGAAATGTCTATTTAGATCCTTGTCTATTTTTAAATTGTGAAAATGTCTTTTTATTATTAAGTTGTAAGTGTTATTTTATATTCTAGATACAAATCCATTGATTTGCAAGTATTTTTTCCATTCTGTGGGTTATCTCTTCTTGAGGTGTTACTTTGAGGATAAACATTTTTAATATTCATGAAGTTCACTTATCTATTTTTTTGGTTGCTTATGCTTTTGATATCATATATAAGAAACCAGCATGATCCAAGGTCACAAAGATTTATTTTTTGTCTTCTAATAGTTTTATAGTTTTAGTTCTTAAAAAATTATAATAGCTAATTTAAAGTCTGTGTATAGTAAATCTGGGCTTCCCAGGGACAGTTTCTATTGCTTGCTTCCCCCCTCCCACCCCACCCTGTATATTGGCCATTCAGTAAGTCTTCACTTAACATCATAGTGAGGTTCCATGACTATTAGCAAAAAACAGCATGTAGTTACACCAGTTTTACCATAGGCTAATTAATAGAAACAAGAGTTAAGTTCCTAAGGCATCTCATCAATGTTATAACAAAGCGATGTTGAACAGAACAAAGTTATTTGAAAAACTGCTATACTTTCCTGTTTCTCTGAGTGTCATACCTTTTTGTTGAAAAGTGGTCATTTACAGTAATACAATGTGGTGATTTTGGATATTAGATTCTCCCACGTCCAGGGTTTGTTGTTGTTGCTATTTGTTGCCATCTGTTTGTTCAGTGACTTTCCTGGAATAATTATGTAAAGTCTGTGTTTTTTTGTTGTGTCAGACCACTGATATCTCCATTTACTTAACCTCGTCCTCAGGTCTTGAATGGACAGAGGTTTCCAAAAATACTGTAAGGATAAGTCTCCTAGTCTTTGCACAGGGGCTCTGTGTGTGTGTGTGTGTGTGTGTGTGTGTGTGTGTGTGTTTGTGTTTTGGGGGCATTTCTTGAATGTTCTAACTCTCCTAACTGTCTTAGCTTTAACTTTGTGCAGAACCTCAAAGCCACAGGTGAGAGATTACCATGTTCTCAGGTCTTCCTAGACATGAACACAATCCTGCACATGCATGTGGCCTTCTAGAATCCAGTAATATATCACAAGTTTTTCTAAGTCTCCTATGGACATTTTAATCCTAAGATTTTCCTTTTAAGTTTTTTGATCATCTTCTTATTAGCCTTACCTGATAATACCTTTTTCAGTAGCTGGTACATCAAACAATTACCACATCAGTGACCATTAAACATTGTCAATTGTTTTCAACAAATGCCCTGAGGATATGTCAATTTGCATAGAATACCCTCTGCCTCAAGTCAAATAAAGACAAAATTTGAGAATTATTCTTTTCAGGGAGCTGCTAGACAGGTCACAGTGATATTCTCCAAAGAATGGGTTCTTGGGGAAGTCCAAACTCATTTTACCGTCTCTGGTGGCTGGTAGGCCCAAGGGTTTCACAGCTGCCACCATTGTGAAGCTGTTGGTTTTCAAGGCTACTGCGAGTCTGAGAAGAGGAGATGGGATTAGGGCAAATTAAAATACCCCCAAAACAAGCTGTTCTTATCAAGTTTCAGCTGTTTCTCTTGAATACTCAGTGAACTGTTGCAAGTCTTGAGTTAATTTCAGAGTTCTGAAAAGTTGATTTTGATAATTTTTTACCAGTGTTGTTTCTCATTGTTTTTATAGAGAGGCAGATTTTTAGAGGTCCTAACTACCATTCTTGAAGTGCTCTGATGTATTGAGTATTGATTTATTTTTCAACTTGGTGTTTTTGTTACACTCTTAATTTTGAAATAAATTCAAAATAAGAGTAACACAGAAATTTCCATAAATAAACATGAGAGATAACAATATACAGTAGCCCCCACTTATCTACTGTTTCTCTTATTGTGGTTTCAGTTATCTGTGGTCAATGGCAGTCTGAAAATATTAAATGAAAAATTCCAGAAATAATTCAAGAAATAAGCAATTCATAAGCTTTAAATTGTGTACTGTCCTGAGTAGCATGATGAAGTCTCACACCCACCTGCTCTATCCTGCCCAGTATGTGAATCATCACTTTGTGCAGCACATTCATGCTGTAGACACTACCTGCCATTAGTCACTAGTAGCTGTCTTAGTTATCACATTGATTGTCACAGTATTATAGTGCTTATGTGCAAGTAAAGGGCAAGAGTAGTGAAGCTGGCAATTTGGATCTGCCAAAGAGAAATCATAAAGTGCTTCCTTTGATTGGAAAGGTAAAAGTTCTTGGCTTAATATGGAGAGAAAGAATATTGTATGTCGAGGTTGCTATATAAGAACACATAAGTCAATCTATGAAAGTGCCTAATTTATAAGTTAAACTTTATTATAGGTAAGCATGTATAGAAAAAAGCAGTATATATATATATATATATATATGTATGTATGTATATGTATATATATAGGTTTAATACTATCCATGATTTCAGGCACCCACCGGGGTCTTGGGATATATCACCCGTGGATAATGGGGGCCTAGTCTACCTAGCTCCCATAACCTTTGATTCCATAATCATTGTTGGAATCTATCAACAATAAAGAATTGTCATGGTTTGATTATTTGATTGTTTCTGTCCTAAAGAGTTTTCTATCTTAAGAAGCACTTGAAATAATTGATGACCTAGGTTCATGGCTAAGAGCTCTAGCTTTGTATTCTGAAAAACATGAGTTTAATCTTTATTTTCTTATAAGGGTATGACTAGACATATTGTTAATGTCTCTGACTTTCAATCTTCTCATTTATAAAATGGAAACCATAATATACACCTCATAGGGTTATGTTGAAGATTGAATGACAGAATGTATGCAAAGCTCTTTTCTCAATAAATGGTACCTATTATTATTTAAAATTGAAGCTGGTGATTTAGATACAATTTCAGTTGGGGAGATTAGCAGGTGGGTTGGTTTATTCATTGTCAGAAATTTAACAGCCTCCCACCTCTTTTGGTTACTTTGAAAATTTGCACATTAATTTTCTGCTGTGATTCCTTTTGGTATCATTTATTATTTATATATTTCACTTCAAAAGAACAGTAGTGGGAGTCCTTCCTCTCATAGTGTCCCCATCATGCATTGGTCTGCTTCTTCCCTAGTGCCAGGAAACCTAGTAGAAGTTACTTTTCATCCAGACTGAGCAGTAGGCTGAACAGTAGTAGGCTTAACATTTCATGTAACATAATTACTAAGTGTATAACTACATGCTAGTAATAAAGCAGATGTTTCACAGAATGTAATCTATCTTTACTAGTTAAGTATTTATAACCAGGCCTTGATAATGATGACATCCAAATGTCAAATATGACTTGCTTTTATATTTTCCAGTATCAGATTATGCTGTTATCCAGTAGTAGTTACTAAATTTATTTAATAAATAAAATGAAAAAGATATCACTTTTACAACTTTCAATAGTATTCACACAAATTATGAATAAAAAAAATTGAATTCAGTAATACACAAATAATGTACATACAAACATTTATTTAAATAGTTTTCCAAATTAAGTAGAATAAAAGCCTCCAATACAATCTTGCTTTTGGGACTCAGCATTCCTATAGTCGTTGAGATCATTTGGCTGTCCTTTATCTGTAAATGGGTCTAGAATTTTTTGACAAGTAGCATCTATAGTGCTTTCTCTAGGACCCAAAGAGATTCTGTGCCCTAGTAAAAACTGGAGGAAGGCTAATATTAGGAATGATCATTACCATATTATTTTTTATTTTTTTTCAAATGAGGCAAAATACTTGAGACAACATGGATGAATCTCAAAGCATTATGCTAAGTGAAGTCAAAGACAAAAGACTACATACTTCAAGATTCCATTTATGTTGCATTTTAGAAAAGGCAAACCTATCGGGACAAAAAAATAAATTAGTGGTTGCCTGTGGTTGGGGTTAGGGGGATGATTTACCCCAAAAAGAAATAATGAAACTTTTCTAAATGGAAAAGAAAATGTTTTGTTTCTTGATTGTGGTGGTGTTTACACAACTGTACATTTGTTATAACTTGTCAAACTATATTTAAAAGAGTAAGTTTTATCATATAATACCTCAGTAAATATGACTTTAAAAAAAATTTAGCAAAGTCTACTTCTTGATAATGAATGGATATTCAGTGACTCTCTGAAGGTATTAATCATATATTTTGATATTGGGAATATTTCAGTATAATTCACCTTATTTGGAGTTTCTAGCTCTAAAGGATATAAGATTATTTATATTTCTGAATAGCATGTTATTGGAAAAGTAGAGTAAGCTAATAGAATTTATTTCTTCTGCTAAAAAAAACCTTACTTATTTGCTTTTGTGCAACAGAAATACTTGTACATATTATGAATGGTGGATAAAAATGAAGTGGCTGAGAAATTCTAGGAGAGGAGGAAAGACTGGAGTCAATGGTCCTTGAAAATGATAATTTCCAATTAAGGAAAATAAGCAATCAAAGAGCTACCTCCAACAAAAACCGGTTTTGCATAAATCTAAGCTAATCAGACTAAGAAATTCTTTTTGGAATTACTAGGAAGAGCTCTGGAATTAAATCCAAAAGGAATTCCTTAGTTATGTCTAAGTAAAGCTGGGAATAAGAAGAAAGCTATTGAAATCACGCACATTCATGTCCATTTGTTTTCGTGTTGTATTATACCCGCTTCATGGATAGAAGAAACAAAAATTTATAAAATAAGTTCTGTAGATTTCTCAGCATTTGATTACTTTCCAAAGCTTAAGCTAAATTAAAATAAGATTTTCATGTTGGCAACCTCTGTGTTCAAAAAGCTGTGGTGGTGGTGTTATTTTTATTTTTTATTTTTATGTTGTTTTCACAGATGCCTCCAACCCTTTCTGAAACAACAACAAACATGTTTTTATGTTTGTGTATGATTGGGAGAATTACAAAAATATATTTTCCTGTAATCATGCCCTCACTTAAACTAGCTCAAATTCATTTTATAGTCTATGGTAGTTACAGACAGTTCTAAGAAGGGCCTGAAAATATTACATACTAAGTCTGGTTCTGCACTTAGACCAAACATCTCTGTATAAAATAATTTATCCAACTTTTGTTTTAGTTATTCCAAACCAGAAACAGCTATTAATCAGACATTTTCTGGCACCGTCGATTAAATTACATAAAGAAAAACAATTTCATCTCTGAAAAGTGGGTGTATTAAATGCCATAGATTTTTTTAGGTGATACATTCAATTTAAAATGGTTGAAATCCTGCTGACAGAATTTAAAAGGAACTTGGCAATGAGTTCCTAGTACAAACTTTGAACAGCTAGGATCCTTGCAGATTTTATTAAAGGGCATTTCCTTCTCTATCTGCTTGTTATAAGAGATAATTGAAACTTATTGTTGTACTAAGTGATCCTTCTGCTTTGTATGTTTCTGGTCATATACAAGGTTAAATATGTTTGAAAGATGAAATTAAAACAAGTTGAATTAGTGATATTTCCGGCTTTTTGGAAGGATGCGAATATATTCATTCATTCATTACTTACTAGGCATTTATACACATATTTTACCTTCCCTCAAAGGGTTTATATTTAATAGGGAAAGTAAGAGATACATGTAAATATAATATAAGGCAAAAATAAATTCAGTGAAAGAGGCATGTATAAATTTTGTATTCAGATCAGGAAAAGCATAACTTCTCAGGGTCAGACATCATGGAAGGCTTTCTGGAAGAGATGGCACTTGGACTATGCCTAATAGATGATAGTGGCAGGTCAGGGGAAGCATTCGAGTTGGAATAGACTAGCTGAAGACATAGAGAAAGTTTGGATGTGTATGGAGAACTGAGAGTAGTGCAATTTGGCTTGAAACAGTAATAAAATGGTGAAACAGTGAGACTTAGGATGTGTTGGGACTTGGATGCGTGATAGGACAAGGAATTTGGATTTTATTCCATAAGCAGTTGAGAAATTAATTCATCAATTGAATATATCTCCTTGAGCAAGAGAAACAAAAGAAAAATAAACATATAGGACTACATTGAATTAATAAATTTTTGCACAGTGAAGCAAACCGTCAACAAAATGAAATGATAATCTACTGAATAGAAGATATTTGCAAATGATATATTCAATAAAGGGCTAATATCTAAAAAATATAAAGAATTCATACCACTTAACAACAAAAAAACAACAATCCAATTAAAAAATGGGCAGAGGACCTAAAGAGACATTTCTCCCAAGAAGACATACAGAGGGCCAAAGACATATGAAAAGATACTCATCTTCACTAATTATCAGAAAAATGCAAATTGAAAGCACAATGAGATATTACCTCACACCTGTGAGAATGGCTATAATCAACAAATCGACAAATAACAAGAGCTGGCAAGGATTTGGAGAAAAGAGAATCCTCATACACCATTGGTGGGATTGTAAATTAGTGCAGCCACTATGGAAAATTGTTTGGAGTTTCCTCGGAAAATTAAAAATAGAGCTGCCATATAATCCAGCAATTTCATTTCTGGATATTTATCCAAATAAAACAAAAACACTAATTGAAAACATTTATGTATCTTTATGTTCATTGCAGCATTACCAGTAATAACCAAGATATGGAAGGAACCTAGATATCTAGCAGTAGATGAATGAATAAAGACGTAGTTGATTCACACACACACACACACACACACACATGTGCACACACTGCAATATTATTCAACAATAAAAAAGAATAAAGTCCTTTCATTCATGACAACATGGATTGATCTCAAGGTTGTTATGCTAAGTGAATGAGTCAGAGAAAGACAAATACTTTATGACCTTACTTATTTGTGAAACCTAAACAAAAAAGTGTATAAACAAAACAGAAACAGACCAATAGGTATAAAGAACAAATTCATGGTTTACAAAAAGAAGAGGATGGAGAGATGGGAATAACAATTAAAAAAATAAACTATCAAAGTAAAATGATCAGCCTTGGGTGGAAGACATTCCACCAGCTTTGAAGCAACATTTGCTGTAACATATGAATTACTATAGAGCTGAAAACAAACAAACAAACAAACTAAAGGAATGCTTAACTGGTCTCCCCAAAAATATTTGAGTAAAATTGACAAGAAAGATGAACAATAGTTATGACATGCCTTTATGTACATACTACAGACAGCTTGTCCATTCTGGGTTCATTTTACCCAATTCGGGTTACAGAGGACAAGAAATGTCCATGTTTTAAGAACTTTCAAATATATTGAGATAAAACAAAAGGAGTTTGGAGAAAGCAGTACTGCTTTATACTTTAAATTTATTATGGTTGTTTAACTTTTATTAAAATTTCAATTCAACCATTGAAGATTTATCAGGCAGTGATTAAGTGAAAACTAGCCAGACAGAAAATGAGCACAAATGAGTCTGGAGGAGAGAAAATCAGTTCAGCATTTCTGTTTGATCTCACAAGTGCTAATGTAGCATTATACTTTTCATTTTAAACAAAATTGATTTTATTAATATTCTTGAATACAAGTTTTTTGAAAATTAAAATATCTTTTAAAAGAATTTAAATTTTCACCAGACTGAAAATATATTAATCACATTTGATTAGTGATAAAAGTTTGAAATTTACTTTGTAAATACAAAGATGAAAGCATTTTCATTACATTTTTCTAATAGATCTGATTTTTTCCCCTCCTCTCATCAATTCTTCCTTTATATCTTCTTAAAATTCAAATAGTATTTTTTTTAACATTTATGACAAATAGAACTTGTACCTGACTTTTATTTTAGTTCATAAAATTTACTCCACTGAATCCCAAACTTATATTTAAAGAGGGGATGCTTTTCTTTGCCAATCAGTATAAATTATGATATAAATCTATAATTATTGCTATATACATATCCCATATTATTTTGAGTATTTTGGAAGAGTATGTAATAAAATGTTAATAGTGGTTATATATATCTTACATATCTTTATGTATTTTCTGATTTTTTTCAATAAGCAAAATAATTTTATAACAAAGGTATTTAAAATAATATTTAATGTTTTACTATTCTTTGCTATTAGCATGTTTTCTTGTGGAGATTTTGATTTCGTTTACTCATTTTTGAAGTGGTAATTGTAGGTTGTACCTCTCTTCATTGTGCTCCCTGCATTCAGCTCCCTTCTGACACTCAGAGATGTACATTGTTTGTAGTTTTGGTTTTGGGTGGGGGAAAAACTATCTACCATGATAGTATAACCAACAGAACTCTGTTGGAAAGGGGCTTGCTGTTAGTGTCTTCACTTAGTTTGTTCATATTTAAAGGAATGTGGTTGCTCCAGGACTTAGATATAGAACCAATGCAAGCCATAATATGAGGGCTGATATATGCTAACACATCTCAGTGGAGAAAGTTCTGATGTTCACAGCAAGTCTCTTTCCAAACACTCAAAACCTTGCTTTCTGACCATTGCTAAGAGTTGATAGGCTAACTTAGATGACTGAAGGCATACAGATGCACTTTATTTCTCAGAATAGTCTTTTCCTCTTTCTTCTATCTTTTAAGACTCAATCCTGTGCCTTTGGAATCCTAGCATAATTCCTTCTTTACTTGTTAATGTACATTTTCTTATGGGGTAACATTCACTCATGTGAATGAATCTCATGCTGGGTAGAGGAAGAGCAATTATAAACGATTGTAAACATCAAACCATATGTCCTCTATCTTTTCCAGAAAAGATTCCGGAATTCCCATAGAGGATCAATATTGATATTTTAATATCTTAATAATCTATCTTCCTGTATTATAAAATTTTTTTCTTTTTCTGCATATAAAATTTTATTGAGTATACTCTCCCCAACTATCCATTTCTTTATGGTATAACTTTCAACTTAACTTAGTTGAAATACTATAAATTTCACACTCTATCTCATTATCATTATGAAAGTAAAATAAAGTAATGAGAAAAATCACAAAGTAGTGAGAAGTGCAGGATGTTTATAGTCAGATCTGGGTTTGAACTGCCTTTCTGCTCCTTCACTGTGTGACTATGGTCAAATCAAATGACCTTGTCTATACCAGCTACAATTAGGAAGTGCATGTAGATAATCTGATCTACTTTACGGTAGCTCTTGGTATTCATGGATGTGAAAGTATTTTAAAATTTACAAAGTACTTTATATGCCCGAAGTTTTGAATACGCCCAGCATTTACCAATATCTGTAATGTCCTTTCTCTTTATTTTATTTTGTGACCATATCACTGGTTTCTCCTCTTCCTTTCTCCTCATCTCTGCACTCTGGTGGAGCTCTTTATTTGAATGACTAATTGAGCTTGTAGCATATGCTTCCATGCATTTATGTATGTATTTTAAATTAGTATCTTGTCTCTCCAACCAACAGTACAGTACTTTTCTCATCATTCCTTGCTCCTTAGTACCTGTCAACATGGAGATTTAAGGAAAATATGTGGCTTAGAGGCTTTGGCTGCGATATACTGGCTTTTGGTGAAGGGATCTGGCATGGACTTTAGAGTTAGACCGATCTGGCTTGAGTTCTGGCTTGGCTACCCACCATCCCTAGGGACTTGTTTAATATCTCAGGTTTCTTTTTTTTAACTCATAATTAAATTATGGTTGGCAGAATGGTTAAAGATCTGCCTTGGAACAGAGCATTTTTCTTAGATATGTTAATTTGTTTCCTTTCTCTAGCCTTCTCCACCTAGAAGATCTTTCTTTTTATAATATATTTTAATTATCTTCCGTAGTAGCATAACCCTTGTCACTTGTCTAACTTTTTCTACCCACTCAAATGTCAGAGCCTCATATAATTTTAAAATAGAGATGACTCTGCTGTTTATTTTTATGCCTGGGTGTTTGGGGCTAAGCGGGTGGAACGCTGACTTCTAAATTGTCACATTTCAAAGGAAGTCTTAGTAAATGTTTTAAAAATTGTAAAATAAAATAAACATTTTTATCTGCCTATAATAGTCACTATTGTTTTCCTACCCAGCATTCATTATCACCCTCGCCTTCTCATAAGGGTGCCCCCAAATTTTCAGGTAGCTGCTTTTCTGTTATGTTGCCCAAGTGCTTCGGAGGAAGGTAACCATACCCTGGCTCCAAGGAGTAGGTCCTGGTTGGTCTATGGCTCATCAGTCTTACCCTTTATTCAGAGTAACTCTTTCAGAACACAGACCTAAGCCAGGAAGCTCATCAGTGTCTTGTTCAGGAAGGAAGGCTCAAGGAACCCAGTTTGGGTTGATGAAATACGAAGGGACACATTAGTTTAGAGCTTTAACAAATAAAGTTTTCTGGCTGAGAGATATCTGAAAAGATATCTCTTTCTTTAGATTTTAGGATATGTGGATATGGAACTGGGAATTGCCATAGCCATTTTAAGGCATAAAGGAAGCTAGGTTGAACACGAAACCAAGTCAGAGGAAGGGAGAGTAAAGGGGATCCTAGAGAAGTAGAACCTAAATACTAGATTAAGCCTAACACAAAGCTTACCCTACCTCTTCACTTACTCTTATGAGAGTCCAAACCTTGTTTAAGTCAGTTTGAGTGAGGCTTTGTGTCACATGCATAAAGAAGCATCTTAAAGTGATAATTTTTAAATTATTATTTTCCCTAGGGAAACATTATTGTTTTCTCAATTGTATATTCAATGCAATGGACATGTTCTATATAAGAGCTGCCTAATAAGGTAGACACTGACCATACGTGGATACTGCGCAATTGAAAGGTAACTAGAACAACTCAGGAACTGAATTTTTAATTTTATTTAGTTTTAATTGATTTGAATTTAAATAGCCCCATGTGCATAGTGGCTACTGTATTAGAGAGCATAGATCTAGACCCATCAGCCTTCAGATGGCTGGGACCACTCTGCAACTTCCCTCCTAAGCATCTGTCTCCAAATGATCACTAACAACTATCTAAATTCTGTTTTGAATTTTACTAAATAATTCTACAACAAAGCTCAGATTTGATTAAAATGTGAATGGTGTGTGTGTGTGTGTGTATGTGTGTGTGTGTGTGTACTCAAAGTTTTCTGCTTGCTTAGATTTGTATTTCATGTAATGGGAACTATAAGAAGAATAAGTATTCCTTGCTTAAGACAAACACATACGGAAAACATCTCTGAATAATACAGGGCAATGTGTAATTATGTATCTAGGCCTGTAAATGCTAAAAGACTCGGAGAAAGATTGGGAAGGATTCTTTCATTAACTCTAGGCTATATAGCTTCCTAAAGAGGATAATAGTGACATGTATAGTGACAGGTTCCTACTAAGGGAACACTATTTCAAGGCATTTATCATTTTTTTGACTCTTTAATCGAGAGGCCTCAAATAACATTATTAAAATTTTATTGCCTTCTTACCAGGAAAGAAACAGATAAACAGATGTATGCCTTTTCTGAATTAAATACCTTTGTTGTATACGAATTAAGTAGAGCTTTTGAGTTACTCTGTTATGAATGGCTTTCTCTTTTCTTTTCAATTTTTCTCCTCCTCTTTTTCTCTCCTAGCTGTACTGTTCATAGACATACGTGCAAAGCATTGTGTCTTTTTCCATTAAAGAAATTTCTAACTTGGATATAGTAGTCATAGCATAGAGGAAACACAACTCCTGCTTGAATTTTTCATTCTCTAGGTCTCTGCAAATTACTGTCAAAAGCAATGGTGACTTTTTGTGAGGGAGATGCTCGTTTATTAGAAAGTGGCCTGAAACAATGAATTCCCTTCACATAACCATTGAGCTATCATGAAATGGTAATGACTATCTGTCACTCCCAAGGTAGGTCTAATCTCAAGTCTTGACCCAGGGGTGTAAAGTCTTTGTAGCTCATTAGTGATTCCCCTGGAGCCATCAAGTGCCAAGACTCTAGTCATATGGAGCCTAAAGTGAAGAAGTATTGTATACCTTTTAGTATTAGTAACGTTTTAATGACAAAAAAAAGCTTAAAATTAAAAAAAAATTAATCAGTATTTTCTTCTTGAGGCTTAGATGGTCATGTTAACATGATTCAACATATTTTATTATAATGCATTATATTATTGAAACTGTTTCATGAAATCCTACTGAAGATAATAGTCCAATTGAATATGGCAGAAATGAATTTCTCATTTGTTCTGGAATATAATATGTCATTTTGTGAATTAGAAACTTAGTTTGAGGAGAAAGATTGTTCTAAATGTTGGACTGAAGGTAGTTTTGGTTATATGATCAGGAAAATTACATTTATCTGAGTTACTTAAAAAAATTGTAGTTTGAATTTAAATGAAAACAAAGAACAGAATATTTAAACCCAGTTTTCCCAGTTTTCCTGTTACTAAATAATCAAAAGTTGGTGTTCTAGGAATGCCCTTTCAGCTAAGCAAGGCTGATCAAGTTTTCAGTTCACTATAAACTTTGGATTTCAGGTTATGGTGCAATGTTTTGCTGCTTCAGTAAAAATAATTTAATTAGTTTTTTTCCTTTCTCTTAATGTTTAAGCTTGAAACAAAACTACATAAAACAATGGGTAGGTTATCCAGACAGACTATAATTTCAGTTTCAGTTTTGAAGTCTATCAATTTCATGCTTCCAAATAGATCCATTATTTATGGTTCTATATGCTTCTGAAGTATATATTTCTTTGTGAAATGATTTGCTTTAATTTAAGAGAAAGCAGACAAATTGAATCATTTACTAAGTACAAGGATATATTTATGCCAAACAATATATAATACACATAATGGAAGCACTAACCATTTCATATGGAGTGAAGGATCTTTAATAATTCTGTTATAACATCCCATTTTAAGTTTTTATTTGTTGAAAATATTTCAACAGAAAAATATGCTTAATTGTAAAATGCAAGTGAATATGAATAATTTCTTACCTTCTTAGCTTATTTTTAATTGAAAATTAGTTCTTTTAAGCTCTAGTGATTTATGTTTACAATTATTCGATTTTAATTGAATTAAATGACAGAAAGAATATGTTTAAACAATAATATATTATAAATTTATGTTTAACAGAGATAACTCTGTAGACATACAGTTGTTGCAGCAATTTAAAATTCTTTTTAACTTCTGAAGGCAAATCTTTTTGAAAGTGGCAGACGTCTTAACAATGATCTTCTGTTATCACATCTCCATCATAGCTAGCACTTTTTAAGTTGATATTCTCTTTGCTAAACTGACCAGAGTCGATATATACTCCAGTTATGTGTGGATGAACCTGACAGCTTGTATCTTCCTTGTGAAGGTTGTCTGCCTCATTGAGTAGCCTGTACAGACAGACAAGCTGCCAGATCTTCATTACTACCTGGGTTGATCTTTTTACGTTTAGAGGAAGTGTTTGTCTGGTAGATCATCCAAAGTTTTGTGTATTTTCTTGTGTAGTTATTCTGTTTTGAATTATATTTCTTTCCCTCTAGAATTCTGAAAATTTTGCCTGTAGCCAGTATTCTTACTTGGTAACCTGTTGTACCATTTTCTTATTGGGTATTAAGCCCTAAAACAGTGCACTGTGCTTATATTACACATTTAATTTCAAAAGCATTTTCTGATTTTGTACCCTCGTGGTAACACTCCAAGTTAAAAAGATTATATTGTTATTATCATTTAACCAATAAAATACTTGAAATGCTATACCCAGAAGTCAGTAGTTTGCCATTAATTAATTACTTGGTTATTAGTGGAATTTTTCTTGAAAATATGTTGCTTTTTAAATGGTAGTGCAGTTATTTTTTTAAGTGAAAACCAAACCCTTTTCAGAGAATAGAAGACTAACTTTCACAAAATATAATTTCTTATTATTGTCTTTAGGAGTTCATATTGGTTAAAGTAAGTGAAAAATGTCTTCTTTATCTTTCTTCTTCTTAGTCTTTTAGCACTTACAGATGTAGATACACAATCACATATTTCTCTGTATTATTCAGGGTTGATTTTGTGCGTGTTTGTCTTAACCTGTTTGGCAAGGAATAGACACTTACTTATTCTTTTTATAGTTCCCATTACATGAAATACAAATCTAAGCAAGCAGAAAACTTTGAGTACACACACACACACACACACACACACACACACACACACATCCCATTCACATTTTCATCAAATCCTAGCTTTGTTTTAGAATTATTTAGTAAAATTCAAAACAGAATTTAGATAGTTGTTAGTGATCATTTGGAGACAGATGACAGATGCTTAGGAGGGAAGTTGGTCTCAGCCATCTGAAGATTGATGATGGGTCTAGATCTATGCTCTCTAATACAGTAGCCATTATGCACACAGGACTATTTAAATTCAAATGAATTAAAACTAAATAAAATTAGAAATTCCTGAGTTGTTCTAGTTGCATTTCAGTTGCTCAGTGGCCACATGTGGATAGTGGCTACTTTATTAGGCAGCTCTTATGTATAACATGTGCATTGTTGCAGAAAGTTCATTTGGACAATACTGATCTAGGCCATATATTCATGCCTAAATATTTTTTATATTAAAATACAATATATTTTTCTATAATAATAAAAACCAAAAGAAATAATTGGGAAGTAGTACTAAAGCTAAGGAAAAAGCAAAAACAAAAACCACATACATTAGAGTTGGAAGCTTATATAAGGCATGAGCTATATAATGCATATATCATTTATATGTCATTTACTGTATTATTTGATATATCACTTGAAGAATTTAGATTTTCAGGAGTTAAAAGAAATCAATGGTTGTCTTTCTTTGCCAAGAAAGTGGTAGTAAGAATTTGACGTTGCTTCTTATAACCTGAATTCTAGTTTATAGGAAGAGGCATAAATATCAATTATGGGGTTCTGGGATCCCTCTGCCTTTTTTTTTTAAATCAACAATTGTACATGCCTGCACAAGCACAAAACACAAACCCTATTTAGTACATGAGGTCATACAAGAAATCTAATATCCCAGAGGGAAATCCACTAGCACATCGGAATATTGGAATAGAGAGAAGATACTCATACCTGGTAATTTATCAGTTTGAAATATTGTCCTCTACATTGTTCTATTACTGATGACCTAATTAAATAAAATGTTTAGGGCTTTTGGTAGATGGAAAAGGGACCACTATATGCTCTAACTGTTGACAGGTTTAATTTCATTTTGAGCCATTATAGGGAACATGTAGATACTATCTTAGTAATCTGCCATTTTCTTAGCTTATTCATAACAGTCAAAGGAAAGATGGTATCTCTGTGCTTATAGTGAAAAATCTTAGGAAGGCAGAAAGAAAGCAATTCTATTATTAAATTTTTGTCCAGGAATTCATCTGTCAGATCTAGAAATGACTAATAATTGTTACCATATACCCAAGATCATCTATGAATGATATGGAAAAATAAAACATTTTAAAAGAATTCAATAAGCAGTGTATCCATATTGTTCTTGCCTGTCATTTTATAATTAAACAATAGTTCTTTGTTTATTTTCTTGGACAATTCTTCCAATGCAAGTCAGATCTATTTAAAGCAGAATGCTTGGAGGGAAGGGTGGTGTTTGAGAAGTAGGCACACTTTTGTAGAGTTAAAGGATGATACAGCTGTAATATTAGCAAATATATTAATAGGAATATGGACAAAGGAATTTTTTAATATATTGGTCAAAGATAAATTAGTAAAATTTCCCTTTTAAATGTACACTGAGAGTGCTAAAATATATGGGGTATTATAAATTTTATAAAGTGAATCCTTCAAAATCTGAACAAGTTAGTCTAATGATAAATTTAAAAATATGATTAGGATTCAGCAGTTTTGATGCCCTGTTTTAACCTTATTGGGATTTATTTTTTTATTATTTATTTGACATTGGTTAACAAAATCCAGTAAGTTTCAGGTATACAATTTAACAGTGTGGTAGATATATATTGCATTTATATTCGCCTTCCACAATTAGATTTTTTTCTGTCACCACACATTTTACCCCTTTTACCCCATCTACCTCACTCCTCTCCTTACTGGCATTATTAATTCTGGATTGTTCATAAGTAATTTTTACTTCTACCTTCTCTTAGAGAATTCTGTCCTATCCTACTAATCTCACAGAAAGAGAACACAAGAATTTATTTACAATAAACACATTTACCTGAAAAACATAGTTTTCCATAAAAATAAACTAAAATGAGCTAAGAGAAACTGAATATATTATATCCTTTGCTCTGGGTGGCTGATATCTTAAATACTGATGTCATCAGAGAATGAGGATTTTCTTATATAAATAAAGGATAATGATATTCCAACCTGTCTTGAAAATGGAATCTCTTTATCCCAATTGCCAACGCAAATGTTCGAACTTCCCATGAAGGGTGAGGATGCATGAATAAAGAAGAGCAGAAGGTCCCTAGAGGGAAATCATAAAGAATCCAAGGAGAGTGGAGAATGGATCAGAAGTCTAGAAGTAGATGATGGCTTTTTCTCTCTTCCTCAACACTCTCCTTCCTGCAGAGGTAAATATCTTCTTGCCTTGGCTTTATTTTTAGAATTGTAGTCAAAACTGAAACAAGTCAGACTATTGAGACTCATTTGTTTTCTTTCTGAGCTTAGGCAAATGGATCTAATTTTATTTTGAGACTAGACGGTAGGGCTTACTGGACAGTGTGGAGGTGGGTGAAGAGGAAGAATTTGTAACTTAGGAAAGACATCAGTATAATTTATCTTGACTTAGTAAGACTTTTTCTTCTTGTATGACATACTGTCTACAAGTGGAGAGTTAAGTAATTGCTAGGATTATTAAAGTGTTGTGCTTCAAAAGGACTTCTAAACTTCATTAGCTTGGGTTGACATTACCAGTTCTCATCTTCAAGGGGTTAGTTCAAGAACCCATCTATTTAACATCTTCATCAATGACGTTTCCATTCTTCCACAGTCTCTCTTTCAGGTTGTAACAATGTCCCTTATTTTCTATTTAATGTCATTCCAAGACAAGAAAAAAATTAAATTAAATTAAATTATTAGCATAAATTTTATTGTTCATCTTTACATTGTATAATGCCAGTTTTAAATGCAATATGAAAACATTTAAGTCATAGGTGAAATCACCAAAATTCGTTTTGTAGCTTATACATGCATATGTATTCTTTCTTACCACAAGAATGCAAACCCTGCACAAAATTAACTCTATCATTTATATTTCAGTTCTTGATATGCACACATCCTACTAATATTCTTAATGCTTGGCTTACTGATGAGTAAGGAAGGACTGAAAGGGTTGCCTTACCTTTCCTTCTATGTCATCATTTTCATTATAAGAAGCTGGCTAATACAGAGAAGTAACTCTGCTAAGAAAGGATAAATAGGATTATTTGGTCATTTGTGTTTTTTAGAACACCATTGTTTTCTTTCTCTTTAAATCAAGTTCTGGTTTGAATGGAAAACATGGCCTCTCAAGGCTGTGAGTGCCCTGCTTGCTCAGTCATGGGTGTAACACAATGAATTCTTGTGTGGATCAACCAGATTTCTGTGTTCATAGAGTTTCTGAATGCCATGTGTGAAGGAAGTGGCAAGGAGCAGCAGACACCCTTATAGTGCCATTCTCCTCTGTTCAGGCATATGCTTGATTGTCCCAGTGGACTTCATGATGACAGAAGAGCATTAAATCGAGCTCACAGTTCATTGGTACTGCACAGGCTGCACACCAGTGGAGCTGGAGCTGGTTTAAGATCTTCATATACATTCTCTGCCTGCCATGCCCATACTTGTGGTTTCCTAGGTCTGATTTTGTCCACAAAAGATAGCTGATAACATCTTCCTGCAAGTTTCTGGGTTCTTTTTACCGCTATAGCCAAGAAGCAAGAACTTCCTTGACTAGGTTGGAAGAGGAATTGCCAAGATAAAGGACTACTTTTAAAACCACAGTATTTAAATATACAGCTATAGATACACAAGAATTCTCAGGTTCAGGCATAAAATACGTGTTGGATTTCATTTTATTTTTTAAGTTATAGGATATCCTATAAATGATTTTTGGGTTCTTACACCTGCATGCAAGGCTTAAAAACTATTTTCAGTTTTTGTCTAATTTGAGCTTGAAGGGTTGCCAGGGTTATTACCCTGTTTTCAAGGGGACACTCCTCTACTCTTATCTCTTTTATCTGATGTCAGAGTTAGATTACAAGAGCTCTCTAACTCACGAATTTATTGTGACCTTAAGCAAATTTTTAAATTGGTCTGAGTTTTAGTTTTTTTGTCTGTTAAAAGGAGATAATGCCTATATTGCAGATATAATTTAAGGATTTAATGAGATAATAAAAGTGGTTAACACATAGTAGTCCTATTGCACATGCTCTATTAAATATTTCTGAGACTGTTACTATGGAAATAAACTCCTCTTTGCAGCAGTTGCCACTCAATCTTCATGTGAATTTAGGAGGTTTAATTCTTATTCCCATAATCACTTATTTAATCTTATTTCCTTAAATTTTCCTTAAGGTTTCCATCTTAGGTGTGCTAGTGGATTTTATATAGGAAGATGGGTTGCCTGCCTGCTTGCTTCATAATAAAATGCTAACATAAATACAGCTTGATCTTTGCCATCAAATTTGATGCATCAGCTGTGAAAATTAATTTTTAAAAAATAAGGCAAAAATATGATTGTTATGGCTCACATTCACAACTACCATCTATTCTCCATTTTATTAAAGCTTTACCTTTACATACCTTCTTAGTTCAGAGTTTTTTATTATAAAATTTATGTTAATTAGAGAAAATTAAAAATATTGAAAAAAGAGAATAAAGAAAGAATTTTATATGTTGAAGATAATCAATGTAAATAGTATGCTTTTTCATCTGGTCTTAATGTATAACTAAAAATACTTTTATGATACTAACATGCACAAAATTTATATCCTGCTTTTTTATATAACAGTTTGCATGGACATTTTCATGACTGTAGAATATATTACAACATAGATTTATTTAATGATTCTTCTATTTTCTGATGTAATTTCATTCATTGTAAATACTGTGCTGAACATCTTTGTTCATTTTTCAAGGTTATGTTTTTAGGATGGATTCATTCCCAGAAAACTATTATTGGGTTAAAGCATCTCAAACATTTTGAGTCTCTTGATACTTACTGGTAAATTGCTTTCCATGGAATTCACACCAATTTTTACTTCTGACAAAAAGTTATCATAATGCTAGTCTTTCTTGTATTAATCTTTGTTATTTTGGCAAATGAAAAGTGATGACACTGTCAAATATAGATTATTTTTATTAGTGATGATGGATATGTAATTAATATATAATAAAATATTAATGCAATCATATCTTACTAATATATGTATTTGTTTTCTAAGTAATTAATCATGAAATACAGTATCTCCTTTCCATTCTTTGGTAGACCACTCATTCTTATAGTCATGACCTCCTAGCGCGCGGGAGGGTCAGAGAAGAAAACACTCAGAAATTTATATAGCATTACGTTATTTTCAGTGTCCTCATTTGTCTAGCTACTTCTCCTTTCATAAGAAATAGGCAGAACAAAATCTGGTTTCTTGCCAAAGTGGTATGAGCAGGACTGTCTATCCCTGCCTCTATCTTTTACTTTTTCCACCTCATAAACCCTCTGATGCTTCTTTCCTTCCTTATTCTCCCTGTAGTCCTGAGCTGATTGTTTTCTGCATTTACATGTTGGCAGTATGGTTTTACATTTCTCTAGCAGTATCCAGAAACTCTTCCCAGGGTTAAAGAATTATTTTGTTTAAAGGTTCAAGCTATTTTGATGTATTAAGAAATGCTGTGAAGAAAAAATTAGAAAAACATTGTATTAGGATGCCAAAACCACTTTCACTCCCTGAAGCTAAAACATACAGTTTCACCCTGAGGAACTAATTCTATAGAAAACAAAGCTAACGGGAAAGTGAAATGAAAGGCATCCTACGTTAAATTTCATTTAAGCCTATTGTTTAATTTACTTTCTGTGCCCACTGATTCCTTTTAAGCCCTAGGCATACAGGGCGATGTTTCTCTGTGTTTGGTCACTTCTTCATATTTCATCCTACCTTGGGGCCTTGTGCATGTTTCTGTTCTGGAGGCTTCTTAAATCAGCCAGCTTTCTCTTTTTGGGAGGGTTGGTAGGTTGAGTAGGATATTTTTTAGCAGGTGCATTGGTTTAAGTTTTTCCATTAAGCCTTATTTGGCTTTCTCTTATTTGACTTTAATAATAATTATATTATTAAACATAATTTATTTTTTTTTACTTCATTTGACCAATTTAAAAAATTTTAATTATTCGTTTGTACTCAGATTAGTTTTACCATACTTTCTGAGTATTTTGTTTATTTATTTTTAGTACAGCACACACAGACTTGGGGATTTCCTGTGAAAACATGATGAATACACACTCTAATCTGTGTTGGGGACTTTTGCAGATCTCGGGTGGTTCCATATTGTGAACCATGTGGCTAAGCAGGATACGATTGCCTCATTTCTGACCCAGCAGTTGAAGATGCTATGCTTTGCTGGAGGGAAGTGTTCACAGCGACTGCCTGTGTTGTAAATTTTTTTTTGTGTGTGGAGGATTAACAGAAGACCTGACTTTTTAGATTTTTCATATGGTCGCTTTCCCAGTTACACCACGTTGACTTGAAAAGAAATATATACACACCTCTCCACTTTAGGGAAAAGAAAGTCCTGAGTCACTTAGTATTCCTTACACTCTGAAAGGCTGACTAGAAAAGCTTACATTTCCTGCTGCGATTGCATCCTCCTTGAAAGAAATGAAGCAGCAACATGAACTTAGTTCTCTTTATCTGCACAGTGATTCTAAGTCCCAATTTCTGCAGTCTTCCTTCTCCTACTATTTAATACACTTATCGTCTCTCTGCCTGGCGTTCCCCTATAGGAGAGACTGAATTTAACAAATGTACACTAAGAATGATAGCTGACACTAATTCAATGAGCAGAAGGTTAAATCCAATCGTAATTCCTGAGGTAATGGAGACTGGTAGGGTATGCAGATCTCTGAAGAGTCAAAGAGATTAAATGCAACTACACAGTCTCTTTGACAGTGTAGCCACTAGGAAACTGTAATAATATTTTAAGGCAGGGTGATACCAGAGCCTAAAGATTTATTTATTTATTAATGAACAAAGCATCACAATCAAGCCGATGCAATAATTTTGTAGTCCCTCAAGCTGTTAGGCTCAAGTGAAGAAAGAGCTAGCTAAATACAATCTGGAATGAATACATTAATTTGCACAGTCCCTTGTTCCTATCGTGAATAAAGTCTTGGATGATTTTAACTCAAATTGACTTTGGTCCATGATAAAAACTGGAAAGACTGCCTATAAAGCTTTTAAAAATATAAATAAATTGTATTAGGGATATAGGGGTACAGAGGGAGGAAATGAAGATCTGCAAAGCCTTAAAAAAACTGCTTGATTTAATGTCTAGAAGAAAGCTGTGGACCAGCATTTCCCATGAGATTATGTGGTGGAGTGTCACTGATGGCAGCTGAGAACTAATGGAAAATTTGCAGATGGGGTGCTTGTGGGATTCTCCTCTAACAGCCTTTCTCAGTGGGATGGCAGGATTAGGGTTAAGGCTGAGAAGTTAATGGAATCTGTGCATGCCTGGCCTGATTGCTCCCCTGATCTGATCACTAGTATCAGGGTGACAGCTGCTTTTCCAACTCTCTGAGCAGCAAGTGGCAGAGCAATATGTATGTCTTAGGAGTCATATATTGACAAAGAGAAAATGATCCACATACATAATACCCTTACTAAAGGGTATATGAAATATTTAGTCAAAGACTTGGAGGGTTTAATTTTTGCACGACTGAGCAGGGTTCTTTTTAAATTATACACGTGATCAGTGAATTATCATAATTCTTGGGTTGGTGTGGCTGTGTAAAGATTTTGAATATTATATATGCGATTCACATACATACCTCAGAGGAAGACTGTCAAGTTTTAGAATGCTGTAGTAGTACGTGATATTGAAATTGAACTGGATTTTTTAAGATTCAAAATGGAAATGATGGAACAGAAAAAAAAAACAGGAAAGAATGCTTTGTTTTCAGGGATCAAAGCCCCTAAATTAGTGGATTAGAAAAGTATTATGTCATTAAAAAATAAAATGCATAAATATATTGCTTTTTATAAAAGTAAACTGGTTAGACAAATATATTTACTAATATATATCCCAAACATTAAAAATGTCCATACCCTTTGACCTAACAATTCACGTCATGGAATAGGTGATTGCTTACCTACTTTCTTCCACTTAAGTAATATAGCTTTGCTTTATTTTTTCATACATATCTTTTAAAAAAAATTTTAGTTTCAAGTATATAGTACATTGGTCAAACATCTATATTGTTTGTAAAATGATCCCCCCAATTGTTCCCTCCTTCCCCTGACACTCCATCTAGCCAACATATTAATGCTAACAGCATTCCTTATGCCGTACTCCCCATCCCTGTGACCATCCATCGCTACTAATTTCTACTTCTTTAACCGTTCACCCTATTCTTCTAGCCCCCCAAACTCCCCTCCCCTCTGTCTGACATCAAATTGTCCACTATATCTGTGAGTCTGTTTTTGATTAGTTTTTTTTATTCTTTAGATTCTGCATATAAGTGAAATCATATAGTGTTTATCTTTCTCTGTCTGAATGAAATACCTTCTAGGTCCATCAAAGCAATATCTTTTTCCATCCTCTTTCTTTTCATATGTAGGGGTCTTGTTTTCTTATCCTTTCAGCCACTCTATCTTTTGGTTAGAGCACTTAATTCTTTTCCATTTAAGGTACTTATTGATAGGAATGTAGTTGTTACCATTCCTTATTCCTGTTTTTGATACATGCTTTTTCTTCTTAAAGAAGTCCCTCCAACATTTCCTGTAATACTGGCTTGGTGGGACAAATTCCTTTAGCTTATTTTGTCTTGGAAGCTCTTTTTCTATTTTTCAACTCTAAATGACAGCTTTGCTGGATAAATTATTCTTGGTTATAGATCCTGGGTCTTCATCCTGTTGAATATTTTTTGTGCCAAGTTCTCTGTCCTGCATAGTTTCCTTTGAGAAATCAGCTGCCAATCTTATGGGTGTTCCCTTATAAGTAATTATTTGTTTTTCCCTTGCTGCTTTTAATATTCCTTCTTTGTATTTAAGCTTTGGTGCTTTAATTATAATGTGTCTTTGTGTGGGCCACTTTGGATCCCTGATTTCTGGAATTCTCTGAGCTTCCTGAGGTTTTATATCAATTTCCTTCACCAAGTTAGGGAAATTTACCATCATTATTTCTTCAAACAGCTGTTCATCATCTTGATTTTCTTCAGGTATGCCTATCAGATGACTATTTGGACCCTTAATAGTATCTCTTATTCTCCTTAAATTATTCTTATAGTCTTGGCATCTCATCTCTTCCTGTTCTGATTGTTTGTCCTTAGCGTTCCCATCCTTTAGATAAGGCATTTGATCCTTTTATTTATTTACTTTGTTTATTCCTTTGTTTATTCCATTTAATATACTTCTTATCTCAGATTATGTGTTCTCCATTTCAGACTGGTTCCCTTTTATAATTTCCATTTCCATTTTTATGTTATTTTTTTTCATCTTTTTGTTGGAGTTCTCTACACTTAAAGCTCATCGAGCATGTTTATAACCAGTGTTTTGAACATTGCATCTGTTAGATTACTTGACTCCATTTTATCTGGATCTCTGTTCATTCTCTCATATGGTTTCTACTTCTTTGTCTTCCCATTTTGGCTGCCTGGTCTTGTTAGTGTGGATTTGTAAAGTAGGTGTCCAGTAGCATAGCCCTGAGAGGGGTTCAAATATAGGCCAAGTTCGCCCAAGCCTCTACCCATCCAGAGCCACCTGTTAAGATTCAGCAAGCAATCCACAGATGCTGAGCTTATAGTTTCCTCAAAAGGCCATACCAGAAACTGAGGCCATCTGCCTCCTCCAGGGTGAGTCTCAGTGAGGAGCACCTGATTCGCTGAGGGTATACCTGGGTATGGCTTGGGCGGGGCTGTGAGTTGGGTGAGGCAGGGTTTAAGGGAATCTTCTGGGTGGGGCAACTTCTGTTATCCAGTTTGATGACCTCATAGCTATGGTGGCACTGCATCCAGGCACTGGTAGTGGGGAGGGCTTAACAAAAAACGATGGATACTTCTGTACTGAGTGAGTCTCGCCTCCGCCCTCACTCTAACAATGTCTCCTTGTAAATCCCTGGTGCCCCCTGCTTGAGTGAGCAGGTTCATTACAGTGAAATTTGCTTTAAGATGTGGCCCCTTTAAGAGGCATTTGCTGCTGCCACTGCTGTAGCCTTCATCTCACCTGGCAGCCCTGCGTCCTTACCCTGTCCTACCTTTTGCTATTGCAGGGTAATTTCTTGAATTTCTTCCTAGTTGTATGACCTGTGTATCCCAGGCATTTTTTTCCTTGCTGCCATTCCTTGTTTTCATCACAACTTCATTTTGGTGGCCAGAGTGATGAACAGAGCCTCTATCATCTATGACATTTTTTTCTCTTTGCTTTATTTTTAACTAAAAAGTACTTTTTATTGTTCTCTAAAATTATATAATGTTTGACAAATATAAAAGAATATATGTATTATAGATAAATGAGTAATAAAGCATAATAATAATTAACACTAGTGAATCCACCATCCAATATTAGGACCTAGACCATTACTTAAATGATTCTGTTTCTTTCCTATCTTGGCCAATTTTCAACTCCTTATATACCTAGTTGCATGAATTTTATAATTTTTTTCCTGAAATGGTTTTATCAGACAAATGAATATTTTATTTCATTTTCCAAAATTAAGGTAGAGTTTACATGTAATAAATTTTACTTATTGTGTTATGCAATTCTGTGGGTTTTGACAAATGTGTACACTACCATAATCAAAACAGAGAATGGTCTATCACTTCTCAAAATCCTCCATATCACCACTGTTATTCAATATAACATTGGCGGTCCTAGCGAGTGCACTCAGGCAAGAGAAAGATATAAAAGGCATCCAAATAGGAAACAAAAAAGTCAGTTGTCACTATTTGCAGATGACATGATTCTCTATATAGAAAACCCTAAAGACTCCACAAGAACACTACTAGAAACAATAAGCATGTATAGTAAAGTTTCTGGATGTAAAATCAATGTTCAAAAACCCATAGTATTCCTACACTCTAATAATAGAATAAGTGTCAGAATAAGTGAATAAGTGTCAGGAAAAGAAGTGGAAAAAATAATTCCTTTTGCAATTGCAACAAAAAGAATCAATATTTAGGAATAAACTTAACAAAGCATGTGAAGGACCTATACTCCTAAAACACAAGATATTATTAAAAGAAATTGAAGAAGATACAAAGAAATGGAAAGATATTTCATGTTCTTGGATTGGAAGAATCAACATATTTAAAATGACCATATTATCTATTATACAGCTTTAATGCAATCCTCACCAAAATCCCATCAGCATTTTTTAAAGAAATAGAACAAGAAATCATCAAATTTGTATGGAAGCACAAAAGACCCTGAATTGCCAAAGGCATCTTGAGAAAAAAGAATGAAGCTGGAGGCAATACTCTGCTCGACTTCAAATTATACTACAAAGTGACAGTAATAAAAATGACATGGTTTTGGCAGCAAAAGAGATACATGAACCAGGAGAACAGAATTGAGAGTCTAGAAGTAAACCTGCATGTATATGGGCAAATAATTTCGACAATAAAAGCCAAAAACATTCAGTGGGGAAAAGAATGGCTCTTCAATAAATGGTGTTGGGAAAACTGGAAAGCCACCTGCAAAAGAATGAAACTAGACTGTTGTCCATCATCACACACCAAAATTAACTCAAAATGGGTTAAGGACCTGAATACAAGACCTGGAACAATAAAATGCATAGAAGAAAACAGGAACGAAACTCAAGGACCTTAGACTTAAAGAAGGTTTTATGAATTGGACCTCAGAAGCAAGAGAAATAAAAGCTATAATAAATGAATGGGACTACATCAAACTAAAAAGCTTCTGCTCAGCAAATAAATAAATAAATAAATAAATAAATAAATAAATAAATAAATAATAAAAAAAACCCAAACCATCAACAAATCAAAGAGACAGCCATTTAAATGGGAAAATATATTTGGAAGCATTGCCTCTGATAAGAGCCTAATATCCAAAATATATAAAGAACTCATACGACTAAATAACAAAAAAACAAATGATCCAATCAAAAAATGGGCAGAGGACCTGAACAGGCACTTTTCCCTAGAGGACATACAAATGGCCAACAAATTTTTGAACAGATCCTCAACATCCCTAGTTATTAGGGAAATGCAAATCAAAACCACAATGAAATACCATCTTACACCTGTTAGAATAGCTATAATCAACAGGATAAGTAATAACAAATGTTGGAGAGGATGTGAATAAAAAGGAATCCTCATACACTGCTGGTGAGACTGCAAATTGGTATAGCCTCTGAGGAGAACAGTATGGAGGTTACTCAAAAAACTAAGAATTGGTCTACCATCTGGTCCAGCAATTCCTCTACTTGAAAACACATATCCGAAAAGATATTTGCATACTGATGTTCATAGCAGCATTATTCATGGTGGCCAAGACATGGAAGCAACCAAAGTGTCCTACGATAGATGATTGGCTAAAGAAGCTGTGGTGCATGTATACAATGGAATATTACTCAGCCATAAGAAGAGATGAAATACTGCCATTTGCAACAACATGAATGGACCTTGAGATTATCATGCTAAGTGAAATATGCCAGACAGAAAAAGTTGAAAGTCATATGACATCACTTATATGTGGGATATAAACCAAACAGCAACAAATGAACAGGACGAACAAACAGAGACTCATGAATGTGGACAATGGACTAGTAGTTACCAGAGGGGAGGGGAAGGGAAGAAGGAAGGTAGATGGGAGAATAAATTTAAATCATTTCTTCAATTAAAAAAAATAGTTAATTAAAAAAATTAAAGTTAATCAGGAATTGAATGTAAACTCTTAGGAAAGGGCCACAGACAGCTTAAGTTCATATCTTTTTGGTTGAGAGATTTGCTTTTGTCTCTAGAAAAAGAAATTTCAATAATTTGCTTTGCATTTTAGTAACAGGATAAACAATAATTTCTTACCTAATAAAATGGTTTATAGATTGAAAAAAAAAATATCCTCCCATGCCTTGTTCTAGCCATTCCCTACTTGTTGCCCAGCTCTTGGCAACCACTGATCTGTTTTCTGTCTCAATAGTTTCACTTTTTTCCAGAATGTCATGTAAATGGAATATATTATGTGGTCTTAGGGTCTGCCTTTCACCCTGCATAATGCATTTGAGTTTCATTTACGTTTTTGTATATATCAGTAGTTCATTTCTTTTTATGATCGTAGTAGTCTATTACAGGGATGTACTTACTATGGTTACTGATTCATCAGCTAAAGACATTTTGGGTTGTTTCCAGTTTTTGGAAATTACAGATGTTTACAAATATAGCTTTAAAGATTTGTATACATATCTTTGTGTGAACATACATCCTCATTCACCTGGGTAAATACCTAAAAGTGAGATTTCTGGGTCAAATGGTGCATGTATAAATATCTTTAAAATAAGCTTAATAAAATATAGCAAATATTTCCAAAGGAGGTCTATCACGTTACTTTTTCACAAGCAATTGTCCCGACCCGCGGGACCTAGTTATTCACGGGCTCGAAGAGGGTCCAGCCTGAAAGAGAAACGGGCGAGAAAAAGGAGCGGAGGCAAGACAGTATTCTGATCAAGCCTCCAATTTTTTATTTTAGAGCAGGTATATTTATACAGAAGAACAAAGGGGGGCAGGACTGACTAGGCAGGGGGATACTTGTTACAATTTCATTGGTCCTTGGTTGATGGGGTTAGGGGGTACAAAGGTTAGAAGTGAAGAGGAACAAGGAGGAGAGGGGCTCCTTGGGCAGGTCCACAGCCATTCAGTAGGTCCTTCCTTATCCGGCGGGTATGTTAATACATTCTGTGGTTAACTATTCCCTGGAGCATTATCTGCTCCTGCATTCTTTAGATTGTTAACGGCCAGGTTCTATGCCGGGGGGCTGGGCGGTCAGGATGAGGGTCTTTTGGCTCCCAACAAGCAATTAATCGGTTTCAGTTGCTCTGCATTCTCAGCACTTAATATTGTCATTTTATTTTTGCAAATGTAGACATTCTTTTGTTAGTGGAATCTCCTTTGGTTTTAAGTTACACTTCCTGAATGACTAATGGTGTTGATTGAACATTTTTCATGTGCTTATTTGCCAGCTATAGATCTCTGGTGAAGTGTTCAAATTCTCTGCCCCTTTTAAAAATGGGTTGTTTATTTTTGTTGTGTTTTGAGAATTTTTATTCAGTACAAGTCCTTTAACAAACATGTGATTTGAAAATATTTTTTTCATCTGTGACTTTCCTTTACATTCCGTTAATAATGTCTTTCAAAGAGTTCTTAATTTTGTTAATGTCCCATTTATCAGGGTTTTCTTTTGTAAATTGTGCATTTGGTGTTGTATCTAAGAATATTTGTCTAACATAAAGAAACAAAGATTCTTTCCTATTTTTTATAGGCATTTTGTAGTTGCAGATTTTACATTTAAATCAGCTATCCATTTTTAATTAATTTTAGTATATTCTGTGAAGTATGGATCAACATTCATTTTTTTTGCATATGGATAGCTAATTGTTTCAACACCATTTGTTGAAAATAATGTTTTTTCTCAGTTGAATTGCCTTTGCATTTTTGTTGAAAATTAAGTGAACATATATGAGTGATCTACTTCTAGATTCTCTATTTTTTATAAAAATATAATTTGTATGTCTACTCTTTTTATCAATAAAATATTGTCTTAACGCTATAGCTTTAAAATAAGTCTTGAAATAAGGTAGTGTGTAATTGTGTTTGTGTTGTTTGGTATATACACTACAGATCATCCTTTTATTTTTAATTTACCTATTTATGTATGTTTAATGTGAGTTTCTTGTAGACAGTATAGTTGAGTATTGCTTTTTAAAATTAATCTGACAATCATATTCTTTAAATTGGTGTGTGTTTTGGCATTCTATGTTAACAATTGATATTTTTAGATTAATCTACCATCTTGCTAGTTATTTTTATTGTCCTGTTTTAAATTTTTTTTCTTGCTTCCCATGTATTAGATATTTATTTGTATGATGATTCCATTTTATTTACCTTGTTTGCTTATTATTTCTTACCTCTTAAAAATTATTTTTTCATAGCTGTCTTGGGGTTTATATCTTTAAATAATCATGTTTTGTGTTCACATAATATTATCTACTTCACATGTAGTATAGAGACCTTAAAATGCACTTCCAATTCTTCCATACCATCCTTTGGGATATTATTTTAATTTCATACATGCTATAAGCACACACATGTAATAAATTGTTACCATTTTTGGTTTTGACAGTCAACTATTTTTTAAATCAATTAAAAATTATATTTAAGTCTATTAATGCTATTTCCAGAACTATTTATTTCTTTGTGTAGATCCAAGTTTCTTTCTGGTGTCCTCTTCCTTCTAACTAGGAAACTTTAACATTTCTTATGGTGCAAGTATGCTGGTAATGAATTCTCTTGGCTTTTGTTTGTCTGAAAAGGTCTATAATTTTTGCCTTCGTTTTTGAAGATATTTTCAATAGCTATAAAATTCCAAGTTTATATATTTTTCTTCAGTAATTTAAAGATTTTGTTTCATTGTTTTCTGGCTTGCATAATTTCTGAGATTCACTATGTCATTTAAATCTTTGGTTCTCTGTGTGTAACTTGTATTTTTTCCCTGCTTTCCTTCAAATATTTTTCTTTATCTCGGTTTTCAAGTTTGAATATGATGTGATATGGATATAATTTTATTTAATATTCTCCTTCATATTATCTGAGCTCCTTGGATCTGGGTTTCCTGTATTTCATTAAGTTTAGAATTATCTTGGTTATCTCTTACATTGATTTTTCTGCTCACTTTTTCTTCTAATTTTTCTTTCTTGTATTCCAATTATACACGTTAGACCATTTTTTATTCTCCTAAAGCTCTTGAAAGATCTATTTTTGTCCTGCTCACCTCTTTTAAGACTCCACCTCTAAAGTCACATTCTCAGGTACTGGGTTAGAACATTAACCATGAATTTAGGGCAGGTGGGGCAAGGAGACAAAATTCAACCCACAACAAGAGACACAGTTCTTCCCAAAATTAGTTGGTTATAGTGGGGCTTAGGATGTTTTTCTACCCTTTGACCAATTATAGAGGGGCAGGAGATGAGCAGAACTTTTTAAATAAAACTTCTGCTTTTTTATTATTTAAATCTGCCTGATAATTATTTATAATACATTTTAAAAAATTGTGTACTTGTTATCTTTGTGTTTTATATTTGATTTCTTTTAATTTGTGGAATAAAGTTCAATGGATAAATGCTGTTCTTCATAAGTGGTTTGCACCTACTTCTTTCAAAAGCCTAACCTACCTCTGCTTTGGTTCCTTCCAAGATCTGCAGCTTAATCTCGTGGTCTATGGTTCACACTCCTGACCTTCAGGTTAAGGCATTTGTCTCTTGATTGTGATAAAAATGGCATGTATCCATCTGGTATGCCTGCCTTTTGTGTGTGTTTAGCATTCACTAATCAGATTTAAGCTCAGAAGGAGATTTTTTATTTTTTGGGAGTTTATCACTATATTTTATGAAGCATATAATTATTTGGTAATATGGAGACCTTTCATAATATTTAGTCCATCAAATATCAAAGAGCATAAGTCCTCAGTGATATATTTTGTAATATTTTCTTATGTACTTACAGAGATGTACCTCTATCTTTCTAATGTTTGCATATATTAAAATTTTTAAAATTCACATTCTTGCTTGCAGATATAAAGACTATTTCCAGTTATTAGCTGTTTCACATGGTATGCAGTGAATATCATTTTGCCAGAATCTCTATAAACTGGTGTTAGTATATATTTGTAGGATACATTTCTAAAAGTAGAATTGCATGGTGAAAGGCATTTTGCAAGTTTTGATGCATATTTTCAGACAAATTTAAATGTTATTAGAAAACAAAACGTGTTTCTAAATTTTTATATTTCAATAGTGTTTACCTATTTTAAAAGTTATTTTATATCATTTCCTATGTGGTCAATGTTTTCCCTTCAATGACAGTAAAATCTGGTTTCTATGAACCATTTTGTAAGAAGGCAAGTTGTGCAGAAATTTAGTATGTAGGACGTAGAAATCTTGACTTTGTTGTGCATTTGTGTTTTGACTTTGGATGAGTTAGTTGACCCTCTTGGTTCTCTGTATCCTTGTATATTAAACTGAAGACATTGAGCTAGAATAGGGGTTATTACGTTTTATTACAAGAATGAGAAGATGGACCCAATGGATAGTGCTTTGGAATTCCTGCCCCTAATTCAAGCAAGGTAACTATGCTTTAATTTTCTTTTTTTAATATGAAAAGTACTGAAAAAGATTTTATTTGGGAAATAAAGTTTCTACAATTAAAAGTGATTTAAAATCCCTTTGCCAAGTGGATCTAAAGTTACTCCTTTTTTTAAAATTTTGACTTTTGATACTATACATCCTTTTGAGTTGCATTTTTCAGTATTTAACCTCCAATTATGACTCCCATTTTTTTTTCCCTTCTCTTTCCATTTAGTGCAAAAATAAATTCAGTTATTTGGACAAAAACAAGAAGAGAGCTGTTTCTTCCTCCAATCTCTTTCAGCTTTATTTCTTTTTTGGACCGAGAAATTTCAGTCTCAACTAATTTATTTTCAGAGAAAAGTTAAAGAATTTTGACTTCTTTTAATTTAATATCCTTTATAATTAGCCTGAATTTAAAAAGAGAACATCTTTTCTTATATATTGTCTTTCTTGATTTTCTTTAGTATATATCCATAGCCCATATTTGGTCATTTCTTAAAGGAATGAATGCTGCCCTCCTCACCCTCATCAGTTTCCAGCACACTCTCCTGTAGTCAGTATTGAATACTATCGCCTTTCTTTCCCGTTTCTTTTGTCTGAGTACTATTTCCACCATAATAGGATTTTTTACATTTTTGTAGGAAACTCTAATTACTTTAGGCAGAAATGTAAAACTCTAGGTTTAAATCTCTTAATCAGACTTTCTCAAAATAGTCACTGAGGCAAACTTTCTCTCCTTTGTGCCTGATTAGCCATCTCTGAATTTTTTGAAATTCAGTCAATTTACATCCATGTTAAGAACTCTGCACCCCTGAATTTCCACTTTCCCACTGCTAAAATGTAACCTTCTCCAGGAAGTTTCTACTAAGTAGGGAGGAAATGTTCTCTTTTTGCAGGCAAAGTACTTCTACTTTGTAATGAGAAACAATGAAACTTTATTGATAGAGTCTCCAGTAAAGCTGAGTTTATAATACTTTTACCTGCACTGAGCTGAAGTTTGAATATGTTATCTCTGAAAGGAAATTTACCAGGGAAATAGCATAATTAAGATCACAGGAGATAGACATACCTGGATACACAACACATTTTGAAGTCTTAAAGAATGAAAACTCTTGTTTCTACCTTAGATGAGAATCTGTTAAAATAATCTAAAATATTTAAGAATACTTCAGCATATTTTCTGTAATTTAGATTGATCTTTCTTGATCTGAATAGTGCATTGTTATACTATGGCTCACTTATTAGTGAAACATTTAGGTAACTTACAATAGCGGGTGTTGTGGCATGCCTCTCAGATCCCCTTTTAGAACCAAGGCACTCATTCCCAAGCTGTTAGAAATGTTGGTGGCTGAAGAGTCTCAGCTGAGAACCTCACTAAGAATTGCCCTCAGCTGAAGAGTGTTACATTGACTAAAGTCACATCTCATCTTTGGGGGTGCACTCAGTGCCTGCTCTAGTGAAAGTACAAAAACCTTGTTACCTTGCCTTAATTTGGGACGACTCTGATGGGACATTTTAGTTCTAGAGCTTACCATAGATTTGGCCAAGTTCGTCTGCTGAGACAGCCCGGCAGCTTAATTTCTGCTACTGGCTTCCTTTACTTGCCCTTGGGCATTGTTTCTTTGAATTAATAAAACTTCTTCATACTTAATCTTGAAAAAAAGGAGAAAAAAATAGCTAATATTTAAACAAATTTTCTATTTTCTATGTATTGTGCTAAGAAATTCAGATTCATTAAATTGTCTCATCTTCACAGCAATATGAGGTGGGAATTATTATCTTTATTTACAAATGAGGAAATGTGTAAATAAATACTTAGAAGAATTACATAATTTGTTCAAGTCCTATAGCTTCTAGTTAATAGAGCCAAAATTTGAAACTATGTCTACTATGTTCCAGAGGTTATACTTTTGATTGCTCAATTATACTTCCTCCTGCATCTCCAGGACATGTCTTGAATTCTGGAAAGGGCATATCTGGATAGAGACCTATTGTGACAGTAAATTAATGAACATGTTTTGAAAATCAGATTTTTTTTGCTCTCTATTTATATTGTGAGAAGACACCATTTTTGATAAAATGAGTTTTTTGGGTAAAAATTATCATTTTTAAGATACAATACTATGTTTAGACTTTGGGTACAACTGAGGTTTTTTTTTTAATCTGATACAAAATTGCATCTGGAGGTTGGGAGATAGTACAATGTGATACATATTTCATTTTTAAATTACAAATAGTGGAGGAAAACACTGACAAATGAAAAAAAAAATTAAAAATTGCCTCTGGAAATGTGTCTGAAAATGGGGGTAGGTGAGGCAAGAGGATTAACCATGGGAAACTCTTTTATCCTCTAGGGCTCCTTCAGTTCACAGATCAGAAGTCAGGACATTTTTGATTATAGAGGGCAGTAGTATTTTAAAGAAATGATAGTATTTTAACAGTAGTACTTTAGAGAAAACTTTCTAGGTCTGGTGCATTTATTGTCCATTTCAGAATTGACTTGCTAATTGCTTCAATTTCAAATCTTTAACAATTTACAGATATTAAAGCATTATTAATATTTTGAAATAATGGTATATTCCTCCAGGGGATTCTGTAATTGTTAAATTGTGTGAACAAATGAGCTGAGATTTTCCTTTAGATCTGAGTCACATCTTTACACACACACACACACACACACACACACACACACACACTTTTTTAAAAATTAAAAAAACTTGGCACTTGTGACTGATTTAGTAAAACGGGCTGATTTTTCTCACTAAATAAAAAAAAATCACTTCTCCTAAATCTATTCCATACAGCATTTAATTTATTTCATTTGTCGACTTCTTTCAAATCAAACTCTGTGACTTAAGTTGCTGGTATAAGGCTCAACTTCGCTGTCACTCAGGAACTATTGGGAGCATCTGAAGTCAGGATTGCATTAGCCATCTGGATTTTATAAGGAAGACTACCTCTATACATAGGAATCAGCAAATGAAACTTTTGATTCTCTTTTTTAATTCTCTATCTCCTTTTATGGGTTTTCATTTCCAACATGTTTCATGTACTTGCTTGCTATCAGAGACCTTAATTCACAAGGGAAGCAGAATCACAAGGAGCTTGGTTGACTTGGGGACCAGGGATCACAGTGGGGTCTGAATTAGCATTGGTGGTTACTTCCAGATATAATGATTAACTTGATGCTGTGACTGGACCTTTGCTCTGTCTTTAGTAAGGACTACTTGATATCCAATAAGCTCAGCTGTTTTTTGGATTCTGGGGCAAATCTTATTTTAGTAGCAATTTAAAGAGAAATTAGAAAGACTTCCACTAAAGTGCTTGTTTTCAGGGATTAGATTCAAGAACTTGGAGGAAAGATGTGTTAAGTCATAATTCTATCTCAAAAGAATAGGAGCCATTGGAGGAAGGTTGATCATCTCAGGATCTAGTCATCCATAACTTCTGGGTGGCAGAATTTCTCTTTCATCAGTGTGACCCACCTTGTTTAACATTTTGCTCAGCATAGAGAAGAAACCCAATATTTGCTGAATGAATAATTCATTAATTAAATATATAAGAAGAAGAAGAAGAAAAAGAGCCCCAGTTTGGTCCTACTGGAGAGTAAGTTGCACACTTGTTCTTGGAAATGAAGTCACTTGAGTGGTGAATAAATGTAGTGCTATAGGGAATTGTCTGAGGCATGAAACTAGAGCTCCTTAGGTATCTTCCAAGTGACTTGCTTTAAGGTCTTGGAATTCCCCTTTTAGAGATTTATTCATAATGTGGATGTGGTAGAAGTGGGGCCACCACAGTTAACATACCTTCTTCTGGTGAAAAGAACTATGAAAGATTGAACAGCCTCCCCGCCCCACTCCCTTAACAACAACAATAAAAAATAACCCAGCAATTTAAGGAAAATGCCTCACAAAAAAATAAATGTTCTGTTATATCGATATAATATTTGCCTAGAGTTAAATTATTCTATTAAATATTGATTTTTCTATGTATCTTATAAAAAGATCTCTGTTAATTTATTGAGGGCTTTGAGGGTTATACAAGAATCTTCTGCCTTGAAAAGATTAGAACAGAGACCTTCCAAATCAGTGAGCAAGAACAGCTAATTTCCACCCACAGAAAATCTTGCCGCCAAGGTAAGAAATGACAGACCTGTAATATTTATGCCAAAGATAGCATTTCTTAGGCACCAAATGATATATCGGGAGACCCTATATTTACTGACTTTGTTCTTATTGCTACACTTTTTTTTATTACAAATAAAAGTTCACTTTAGTCACCTTTAAATGGAGAAAAACCATTTGCAAAAGCTCAATGCTATCCCTTCTCCTTGAGTTATTTCAGTATGAATGTTTGGAAATCCATTTTTCCCTAAGTTCAGGAGGAATTTATCCAGAACCTCTCTATGGTTTTTCTGGCCACCATATACAACATCATCAAAACTGAACTGCTTCTGATGTAGTTGTCTTGGGCCTTTGCATCCCAGCTGGCATTTTATTTGATGTGGTAGAGGCATTTTTGATTTAGGTCACAAAACTTCATATTACATGCACTATAAAGGGAGTAATGTGTCCTATAATTTGCTTTTTTCAACTAAATATTGTTTCTCTCTAAACATGGCATCTGTTCCTTGTGTGCTGAAATGGTTGTAGAATCTTAAGGGAGACTTCTGATTTGTTTTTGGCCTTTGGCAACCTTTTTTCATTGAAATAAGGATCCTGGTGACTGGATTAACAAACACTTTGGGATAAAGCTTTCTCCTAACAGAAATCCTCCCAGAAACAGAGATTAAAGAAGTTTCTCTGAGGCATCTGAGTAGTTACAGTGGATGGAGAAGAGACCTGGCCTCAGGAGAGGGGTACCTGGCCTCAGTGGAGTCTTGATTAGAGGGAAACAACATTTGTTAGAAAGGGAAGAAATTTCTTAATGGTTCTCAGAAAGTACATCTCCCTCCAGTGAGATATTTCTGACAATAGAGTCTGTGTACTAGAAATACTTTTCCTTTGTTCATTGAAATGCTCTAGCATACTTTTTGTTATCTTAGAGTCAAAATGATTTCAGATTTAAAAAAAATTCTTTTTGAATGCAATGATATACAGCAGGTCATTTCTAAACCAAAAAAAAAAAAAAAATGCTTACTGACTGAAGTTAGGCTTTTTAAAAAAAGTCTTTTTTCTTGAGAGAGGCTATAGAGCTGAAAAGAGAAAGAATGCTTGTTTGGTTTCTGTTCATAGACACAAGTTTTTGGAGTTTAATTTTTTGTTCACTATATGTGTAAATATATATGCATAAATATATATGTGTAAATGAATAGATACAACTATTCCCTATGATACTCAGCTCATGATTGAAACTCTTTTCTTAAAAAGGAAAGATCATTTCTCACAGAAATTTTTAAAATAATTTATGTTGCAGTAATAATCCTTTCTTTAAAAAATGGAGCAAGCCGAAGAGAAAAATTTGACATTTTAGAATGGTAAGATCTTGATTTAACTGCAGATGAGGACTTTTGTTACTGAGGGACGTAGTTTTCTCTTTTAATTAATTCCTTTTCCTGACATTTCTCCCATCATGAGGCAAATTTGTTTGTGGCACTTAACCTTTAAGTATTGTATCAGTTTTTCTGGAGTCATGCAGTGACCAAATGTAAGTAAATGTAAGACAAGAAAAGATTAACAAAAAAAGACAAAAACTCCTCAAACTAAGTTTTCAGTCAAGACACTTTCTTCTCACTTACACTAAAAACTCATGACTTTAGATGCCTCTTTATCATTGCCTTCTTGGTCCCTCTTTCCCAAATTCAGTGCCCAAGTGCTGCTGTTCTTTGAAGCTATAAAATTAACTCATGCTATTCTCTCTGCTGTCTCTTACTCCACTTGTTAAATTTTACTTATTTTTAAGCTCACTGAATCTTCAAATCTCTACTTTCTCTTTATTATTTTTCCTCTCTCAGCTCGGAATCATAGATTCCTTCTTTGTACATACTGTCACATTTGCACCATGTTATCATTTGTAATTTTTCTGTTTCTATTCTTCCTGTCCTTGAAGGCACACATGAATCTGGGTTTTATTGACATTTCATCACTATTGAGAAAGTTCTAGCATCTGGCTTGAGATCTATTTACTCCCCTTCCAAAGATGAGAGTAGGGTAAGAGATGCCCCCAGGGGAAAGAAAAGAAGGCAGTTATCTGGGTCTAATTTCCTTGTTAACTCAACCTTCAGGTAAATACGATAATGATATTTCTGGATGAGACATTACCTGCAAAATACCTGTAGTAGACTGTCCTTGGCTATACAATAATCTAGGACACAGGTTGATGAACTTTTTCTTAAGGGGTCAGATAGTAAATATTTATGCAAGTGGGCCACATGGTCTTTGTTGCAACTACTCAGTTCTGCTTTGTAGTGGGAAAACAGCCATAGACAATATTTAACAAATTGTTGTGGTAGTGTTTCACTAAAACTTTATTTATGAAAACGGGTAGTTGGCTTGCTCTTTTTTTTCTTTTTTTTTTTTTTAATATAAACAGAGATTGTAGTTTGCCAACCTGTGATCTAGGGCATGAAACAGAGATGCTTTGGAACTTAAATGCTCCCTGTCTTGTGGGGTAAACCTCTAAGGCTCGCTTAGAGAATTTGACCATTGTTTCTGAGCAGAGGCCATGTCCAAGAAAGGAGGAGGGGCTTGAGGAACCACTCTTGAGTCCCAAACCTTTCTGTATGCTCTTTCACCCTGTGATTATCTGTATCCTTAAAGTCATTAGTATAGAGTATGATTCTGAATGTGGTCTCTGAGTTGCGTGGGCCCAATTTGACAATTCAATCCTAGATGTTAGCTCAGGTACCATAATGTCTAATAAAATACATTAGCACAAACATATGAACAAATTAATATTTGTTGAAAATAATTATTATAGGTCACTCACCTGTTTCCCACTGCTATTTGTATCTTTGCTGAAGATCTGCAGGATAAGACAAACTTTTTTGGTTTGAATTGGGAATCAGGTGGCCCATCCCAGTAAACCTCAAACTGGGTCATGAAGATGATAAACTTTTCTGACTTTTTGTCGTTGTTGATGCTCCTTATTTTTCTACAGGTATTTTTTTTTTTTTTTTTTTTAGAGTCAAAAAGGAAGTTTATCAAAAAAGGGATTATGCTTCGCAGAGTGTGGTCTCCTCTCCGAGGCAGAGAATGAAAGGGACAGTGCAAGAGAGAGAGAGAGAGAAAGAGAGAGAGAGAGAGAGAGAGAGAGAGAAGGCACTAAGAGGGACTCAGAAGGACAGACAATAGAGACGAGGACAGTGAGAGAGAGAGAGTAAAGTCACTGAGAGGGACCTCCACAGTTATTTTGATGCACATACCATACTATTGTTGAAGGACCTTCCAAATAAATGAAAGTTGTTGACTGTAATTTGCTGTTGAAAAAGAACAGCTTTTCCTAAATAGATTTCTCTTTCTGTAATGCTGGAATATGGGCATTCATGCCCTGGTTTGATTTGGAGAGGCATGGTTAGGCTTGACCTTTGACATGGCATTTCAGTGAACTTAAGGCTTAAGAGATCCTGTTATGTTCTCTACTTATACAATTCCAAGTGAACTCAAGTTCTGAAAAGAAAGCAGAAGAAACTCATTGAAGTTATGGCCCTTCCTTCTGACACATTCCTCTCTTATTTTGAGTGAAAGAATTAAACAGAGTTGGCACTAAATCTTGTCACCAACTAGAAGTGTTACTTTGACCAATATACATAACTTCTCTCAACCTGTTCCTCCTTTGTAAAAATGAAAAGTACATCTTTATCATGAAGATTTAAAGGGAAAGCTCATTTACAGGTTGGATGATTATTCTTGTTCTTAGTTGGCCTTTAGCCAGAAGTTGTATGCATATGCACATATGTCATTCAGAATTACAATCAAAGGTTAAGAAACCTCCTCTACAGATGTTCCTAAAAGAAAAGGGCAAATCTTCTCTTTCTAGTATGGTTTTGGAGCCATTTTACTTGAAGGCAGAGGGTGAAGTGGAACAATCTCTTATTATCCTTTATAGTCCTATTAACCTATTTCATTTGCTTCCCTTTGGCACAAATAGTATCTCCCTCAACATGTTGACTTTCAGGGGAAAATCTCACTAAGCTAGTGTGGATTGCTAGTTAAGTGCTGATTAAGTGAGTTCTGAATGTACGAATGGCTTGACTAAAATTATTTATTCAGTCAGAGAAGAAACTAATTCGCACAGCAGTACCCTAATTGGCATCAGAGAGGCATTTCCGTAATGCCCTTAGGAAAAGCAGGAAGTTGGTTAAATAGAAAAAATGCAAACGGAAATAGGAGAACAAAGTATTCATAGAAGAATAAAGATGTAGTTGTTAAATAATCGCTCTCATGATATTTTTTTCCTGAGAAGTTACTTTTATTTAATGCAAGAGGGAGCACCTGAGAAAATTTCAAATTGGAGTCCCTCCCACTTCTCCCCTGCTTATCCTGAGAATCCATGGCCCAGAATTCAAATACGAAATCTAAGAGAGGCAGGTAAAAAGAACAGTGGAAAACAGATGGCAGCAGTTACAACTAGCAAATTCCCAGTTGGTGGCTCTCACATTTAGAAGCGGGCATCTGTTCTTCTTCCCCACTGCAAAGTGGTTTTAACTTGGAGGTGTTAAAAATATCTAAGTTGCTGTTTTATTCATTTCTGCTATTTACTGACTTTAATGACTTACAGTATATCCAATGAAAAGTACAATGTTTACCCAAGTGGCAAGAGACTCAAAACAGAAATATGGGATGCTGTTAAAAAACCTTGTGGTCTACCAAACAGCATGTTTGGTTTTATAGGTATACCTTTTTATTATGAAATAGATAGATGCCTTAACATTTGTTTGTGTAAATTGAAATATGATTTAAAATATACCTGGAATATTTGATATTCAAAGAATCCTGAGAGCCACAACCTCTCTGGGCCTCAGTTTCCTTCTCCATGAAATGGGAATAGTAACGACTACATTGTTATTCTGTTGTGTGGGTCTGTTGTGAACTATAGACATAGTGTCAGTAAACTGTGTTCAGAGCAGCTCAACTCTTGTAGATGATTAATAAATGATAATGCACTTTATTATTTATAAAATTTCTACTTCGAGATAAATATCCATTCATAAAAAATTGAAAATGTCAGGTGTGCCTATATTCACAAGTTAAGAAAACCTCAAAAATGAGAGAAAAGAGACTGTCTTTGTAATTATGAATAAAATATCAGTAGCCTCTTGTTTTTATGTTATTGTAAAGATGCTTTTCCCATAACCATTTATAATGGTTCCAGGAAGAGAGTTCTCCTGAATGTCACTTAGCCCATTCCTGATATAGAGTAGATGATCAATAGATATTTATTGACCAGTAGCTAATTCATATTTTCTTTTCTTTCTTTTTTGTTTTAAAAATAATATTTATCCATTGTAGAAATTTGGAAACAAAGCATGAAGAATAAATTTAAAAAGTATATAGTTTATAATTTCAAAACACATAGACATAATTTTTAAGACTAATGTGTATCTTGTATTACAATGTTGAGAAAGCACTGGAATAAGATTAATTTATTAATATTTTTTCTCTTTATGAAACTTATGCTGAGTGATGGGTCAGTATAGAAAACTGAGTTTGTAATCATGTATTCTGACCTCACAAACTCTCTGAATAGTCTTTTTCAATGAAGCAGTACTATTATTAAGAATCAATAATAATTATTGAGCAACTGGTATATAGCAGGTACTGCATAAAGGCTTTATATATGTATATATATAAATTATATATACATGCATACAAAGATATATGTGTGTGTGTGTGTATGTGTGTGTGTGTGTGTGTATAGTTCCACATCTGTAAGGTTATTGTGAAGTTTCAATGGATACACACACACACACACACACACACATACACACACACATATAACCCTTTATGTATGGCACAATAACCCTTTATGTGTGGCACTATTATTAACAAATGAGGAAATTAGAGCATTTGATATTAAGGAATATGCTCAAAAGCTCATGGTAGAATGGTAGAGTTAAGATTAAATAAAAGTTAGGGTATCTGATTCCATGATGTGCACTGAGCTATTATGCTTCTCTTTTGGGAGGTGGTAGGAGCCCAGATTTTGGAATAAGATATGTTGGGGGACACAACTCCTCATGTGTCCTTTCATGTGGAGAGACTTTCACTTCTTGTCCCTTTATTCTCTTCTCATGTTAAGAAGATTGGCATCCCATTTATAAGGAAGTCTAAGCTGGTCATCGCTGTCTTAGCTCTTTCCTCTCTTCTCTTTATTTGGGATTTACCTGTGGAGAGAAGGGGCATTCTTGGCTGTCCTTGGCAGTGCAAGCTTGGTCTTTGTGGGTGTGATCAATGGCTTTTTATTGGGGGGGTATTAATTCAATTTGGAGATGCATAAATCCGCCTATTTCTTTGTAACTGAGTTACCTCCTCCTGTTCAGCACTTTGTCAACAATCCATTGTCTGACTGAGATATGTATACCTCTCAGTTTGTTATATAGTTAGACTCAGAAAGAAGGGGGTATTCATTGACTTACCATAACTCTTAGTAGGCCAAGATACTTTTCTAATCTTCAGTGTTTTTGTTTATGTGAAACCATGCATAAGATAGTTCACCACTTCATGCCTCAGTTTCTTCAGTTATATACCACAATACATGTTTTTTCCTTCCTCATGGAGTTTTTGGTAGGCCTAAATTAGTATGCACAAAAGCACTGAGAAAACTTTTTGGAAAAGAAAGGAGAAAAAAAATCAAGATATAGAAGTTTGGTTTGAGGTCAGTGGATTAAGGTTAAAAAGGAGAGATGACTTTGGGTACATTGAGTGCTTGTCACTTTGATCATCTCCTAACTCAGCCCCCATGGGCCCAGGCCTGAGCTTTGCTTATACTACTTAATCTCATCCTCAGAAAACCATGTAATATAGACATCATTCTCCTCATTTTATGATGTGGACACTGAGAATTAGAAAGTTTAAGCTTGCCTGGAGTCATACAGTTGGCAAGAAGAAAGGCTGGTATTTCAAACCAAATTTGAAGTCCATGTTTCTTCCAGGATATGACTCTGATGATTATAGCAGGACCTGGACTAGTGAACATGGAATCAGATACTCAAGTCTCCTGTGGGTTTGGGTCTCTGTCAAGGAGATCACTAAATGACAGCAGAAAGATGCCTTGAAACAAGTAATAAGAGCCCTTACATAGGTTGCAGGAGTAATGGTTTGTAAATAGGCATGAAGATGCTATGGTTTTTAAAGAGGAATGATTTTCTATCTTTACTACCTTGCTACCTTTCCCTGTCTACTTAGAGTTCTGATTTTAAAATATTAGTTTCTTAGTATAGAATCATACAGTTTGGGATCAAGTTCTCCCCCTTCAGAATCCCACTACTGTGTTTTATTTTTCTGCTATAAATTCTACCACCTCCAGTTAGATACTAGATGTCATCTTTTGGACCACTGTCAGCTTTCTCAGTCCCTGTTGTCCCCTTTATGTCTTTATTTTCATTTCTAACCTTGAAAGCAATGTAGTTCTTGCCTGAGGAAGACTAATGTGTTGAAAGAATTGCACATGGGTTAGGGGGAATTTTGGTAATGCATTTGCTGTGAAAGCCATGGAGAAGTTGCTTAAAAGGTAAAGAATTTAGGGGGAAAATTGTCCCATTGAGGCATCAGACCAAAAGACAGTTTGCAGAATGAATTGCCTTGTGCCTATTGTTGTCTTTCTTAAGGAAAAGGCCATGTTCTTTGATAAATTCAGTTTAGTCATCATTTGAGACAGGTACATATTCTTTTATAAAGCTAATATAAAATAAAAGCAGCATTTGTTGAGTGTACTGTGCTAGATATTTTGACCCACCTTATCTCAATTCATTTTCGCGATAATCCTGAGAGGTGAAAATTATTATCTTCGCTTTTAGAAAAAGGAAACTGGGGCTTAAAGTGATTTAATGCTTTGCCCAGGGTCACCCCTTCAGTAAGTGCAGGTGCTAGTACTCATACTTTAGTCTGTCTGTTCCCAGAGCACTGCTTTTTTTGCTCTTTCTTGTATGAACTAGTTTATTAAATATGAATGGGGGAAACTTCACTAGAAGCCTTTTTCCTCCAAGCAGTCCTAGGAATCCCTGCTCTGCTTGTAAGTGGACACATTAGTATGATCTCCATGTCCTTCTATAAATTTTCTATAGAGTGATCAATTCCAAAACTGGCAAGGACAAACTTGGGCAAATAGCTGCTCTTTACAGAAAGTGTGGAATTGGAAAGAGAATGGCTATGCTTTGTGCCATAAATTTTTCAAGAGGAATGTTGCAAGAGATGGAAGTCTTGATGTATATGATTTTTTTTTAAAACCTCCATATGAGAAAATCTTCCACAAGGGACATCCCTTTCACCAACTTGGCAAAGATTTAAAATGCAGAGTTTCCAGGATCAAAGTGTATTTGAGATGTGAAGAACTATCATCCCCTGATAATCAGCCTAGAAGAGGAAGGTTTTCTTTCATCTTTTTTCTTTTGTTTTATTATTTTTTTTTTCCTTTGGGGAAAATTCCTTTTTCATTTTCTTTTGCTGACTAACTCTTCCTTTTAATCACTTATTTCAAGACTCAACAATTTTCTCCCTTTATATTAAGAGTGAATATAAGTGCAATTCCTTTTTTGAGTTTCTATTTCAGGGAATTGTTTTTCTCCAACTGTTGAAAGATAAATGACAAAAAGTTGAAGTGAAGATGACACTGAGACTTCAGCAGAATCAGTTTTCCATCTCCTCTTTTCTCTCTGTGCATTCTAGAGTTGTGGAGAAAGTGTGTCCTGTGGCAACAGGAAAGCAATCTGAATCAGTCAGAGACCATTTATAATAACCTTTGTGAAGTAGAGAGAAGAAACAGACTTTTGAAAGATCTTTGGAGTCCAGAGAAGTTATGTAAAAAGAACCAGTGGTAGTTATTTATGAAGAAACAAGGTGTTTGGTAAGTGGCTTCTGTGCTAAGGATTTTCTAAACTTGATTCAATGTGTCCTAATTTTTAGGAGAAAGGATAAAATAAGGGGTAAGGAAATATTGCAGAGAGCTCCTTGTTTGGGTGTTCAAAGTGAGTGCACTCAATTGATGTCAATATTCAATTCTGAGCTGTTCTTTTCAAAAAAGCTTCAATTTATCAAGAATAAAATTGTCATTATTATCTCATTATATTATGGGCCCTGGATATAAATAAACTGATTACCTTATCTTTAGTTTCTTTCACTATTCTATCTACCTCTAATTTTGTTGGTTGGGGATTATTAGACTATCAACGCTCTTCCTAAATAATCAATCTGGTTAATTTAGCCTGTAAAACACTTTCCCCTTGTGTCTGGTATAACATATTATTTGGTAATGTGCCCAGTAAAGCATAAAAAGTAACTCCCAGAAATGGAAAAGGAAGCTGCATTCAGATTTTGAACTTAGGCATCTTGAATTTTACCCGTCTGCTGGGATGTGTGGTAACTGACTATTTATTTTGTTTTTAGCCGTATGACTAACCTTACCTCATTCTGCTCAGCGGCTGAACAAAATGCACAGTGCTATATTCTGAAGTGCCTACTCATTCTTTATTGCTTTTATGACAGAGCTGTCCCTCCACATGTCTGCTCTGCCCTCTGACCCAAGGCGTTTGCTTCAAGTAAACATGCCAGATGGTGGAGAAAAGTGATGGGTCAAAGAACAGCCCTTGAGGGTCAGCAGTCACCACATACTTCTTCACAAAGCAATCTTAAAAGCAGCATTTCACCAAATGCTGTGGAGTGCTTTCACAGTGGAAACGAAGGTGGGGAAAGGTAGACCTTAATTACATATTTTTCTTTTAGAGCCTAATAGTTGTAGGTACAATGTCTGCTGGATAATTTGAACGAAGCAATTTATAAGAAATGATAAGAAGACAAGTTGGACAGATAGATCAATCTGATACTCAGCAAAGGGTGGCAAGGTGAATAGTTTGTGTGTAAATGAACATTTTCAGCTCTGGCCAGAAAATTACAGAGAAAATTTAGGTTCTTTTTCTTTTTCAGAGGTTATTGTTGAAAGTTGAGGCCAAGGAGAAGCCATTGTCTAAAATACACTGGACCCCTAAAAAGGCTCTCGTGACCCCACAGGAAGCATTCAGACAAGACACTCCTTTTCTTTGTTTAATATGGTGCTGTGTGAGTCCAGGTGTATGAGCATTTGTGGAGTTATTGTAAATACCTTAAGCACAAGGATTTGGAGCGTCTTTATATTGCTTTTCAAAAATAATGTAACAAAATGTTCATTAACATTTTTAGGACTGTGTACTTTAGACAGAACATTACAGCTGTAGTTACTCCTTGTAAATAAGCGCACAATAGATAGGTATTGTTTGTTCTCTTGCAGATACATACTGATGATAGTAAAAAATGCCAGGAAAATGTATTAATTTATACATAGAATCTTAAAATATTTTTAAAAATAATTAAAAGAGTGAACAAATTCTGAATTTTTTTTCTATTAAGGGCATTGAAATACATCCATGGGCTTTGAAACATTTGTTGGCTAAGCATTATCATGTATGTCATTCAGAATAAGTGTGTTTCTCAAGTGCTAAGGCATAGTGATTTTTTTGTGTTAACTGAGTTCTCTATCTGGGATACAGTATAAAACAGAGCATTTGATTGGCATTTCAAATGTAGAGCTTATTTTTAAGGCTAAATTTATGTCTTAATAGTTAATAAGCTTCTATGATATGTTATCCATGAAAAGAATGATAATAATAGTTACTCTAACTATCATTAAATTAACATTTTCTAATATTAATTTAATAATAATAATTACCAGTTATCAAGCGGCTACTATGGGCTAAAAACTTTATGAAGTACTTTAGTTAATTTCTAATTTAATTTTTCTAACTCTAGTAAAAGCAACAGTAACTAAGATTTAGTGTTTACAAATTACCAATTGCTGAGTTTATTGCTTCATGTATGTTTTCTCATTAAGTCATCGAAACAACTCTAGAAAGTAGGTACAATTCTTTGTGCCGTTATGTAAATGAAAAAACTGAGATTTAGAAAGATTAAGTAATTTGCTCAAGATCTCATACCTGGTAAGGGGCAGACAGAACTGGAACCCAGGGTACTCTAACACTAAGACACAATTTCTAAATCACTTTTCTAGCTATATTATTATCCCTGCCATATTAGTATCAACAGTGGAATTTGGAGATGTTGCATCTGCCCAAAGTTGCTCTGCTAGCAAGAGGCAGAAAGGGTCTCTCTGCAGACCTCCATTCATACACCACAAGAAAGTAACTGATGCTCTCCATCACTTGGATAAAACGTACAAACCGGTGTTCACTGTATCTATGGTACTTGTGACTAGTGGGCTACTTTCTAACATGCTTGCCCGTTTCTGCTCCCAAGAATTTGTGTGTTACCAAGAGTTGTATAGTTTCTAAGCCCGTTTATACAAGCTGAACATGTTACTGTAGTTAAATAATTATTTTAATGACTACATACACCAATGACATATGAATATGGAAATAGAATTATTATTTCCATGAAAGTTAAACTAAATAAAAAGACGATAACAGCAAGTTGAGAAATATTTTACCCTGATTAGGTGTGAATAATGTTGTTGTAAAGAATTGGGGAAATATAATAAAATCTTTGAAAAATTCTTCACTATTACTTTCCAATTGTACTTAAATTTTTGTTTCACTTTAAAGAAATTCCAAAATCTCAAAGAAGAGACAGTTCCGACTCAAAAGATTGGCTGTTGTATGGATATTTATACATGCTGGATTAAAAGAAAACATTTAAGTAAGTACTTATAATTTTATGATTAAGCAATGATGCTTGATAGGAACATGTCTTCTCTATGTTTATCCTGTTTACAGATGAGAAAACTGAGGTGCAGGCTGATTAACTCACTAACCTAGATATTTCAACCTATTTCAACAACAGAGCTAAGACCCAGTGGCTAAGCAAGAGGTTGGATATAACTTTATAGCTCTCTATGGTCTGTTTTTCCTTTACTGCCACACCCAGGATGATAACTTTGAGGGATAGGAATTATATTCTAAAAAACCCAGTGGAAAGCCATTGGCTCAGGTCCTACTAAATTTCCAATCCTCAGAGAGAACTCCTCTTTCCTCAGACAGATATTAACCTATTTGATTTTCAAAAACTCAAGGGAAAGATATTTCATCACATCACATTATGATTATCATTGTTATGAGAATTTTATTTTCCTTAGAGACTCCACCAGTATACACTGCTTCTAAGAGGCAGAGCTTTTAAACTGTAGGAACAGAAATGACTTTTAATGACACGATAACATTGTTGAAGATGTAAGTCCCAGAACTTCTCTACTGCATGCTGTCTTTTCCAACTACTTACTTGACACATTCTGAATTATTCATAAGTGAAAAAAGACATTGAGTTTTAGACTTGGTTATTAAAATGATTTTAAAAATAATTCACTTAACTAATTTCTATCTGTTGAATTAACAGGAAAAGCAGCTTTCTTGGAGGATTTCCTAGACAGTGATCTTGATCATATTTTTTTGAGAATTGAGGCTCGGTAATGGTGAACAGTGGAATAATTGCTGTATATACTCCCTTCTCCAGGACTTGTCAGTGTAATTAATGGCCAGGTCCACTGTGCTAGTTCTGGTGGCTGCAAATCACCCCTTAACTTACTGGCTCATAACAATAATACTTAGTAATGCTCATTATTTATGTGGGTTAAGAATCTGCTTGTGCTTGCCTGGGAGGTTCTGATGCAGGGTCTTTCATGAAGTTGCAGTCAAATGTTGGCTGGGGCTATTGTCATTTGAAGGGATGACTAGGGCTGGAGGCTCCATTTTCAAGGTGTTTCCTCACATGCCTGGCCAGTTGGTACTGGTTGTGCGTGAGAGGCCTCAGTTCTTCTCTACATGGGCTTCTCTATTGGGCTACTTATGTATTTTCATGGCATAGTGACTGGCTTCTATTAGAGTGAGCAATTCAAGAAACCAAGGTTGAAGCTGGAATGCCTTGAGCTAGCCTCGGAAGTTATACCCTGTCATTTCTACCATATTCTGTTGGGGTCACATTGGGCTATAAGGGGCAAGGATTGTAGGGGCCATTTTAGAGGCTGGCTGCCACACCTTCTTGTTTTATCCACCTGGAATCATGGCAAAGATCAAAATCCACTGTTACTGTAATGACTGCTGTTTTTCTTCTTTTTCAAAATTTAAGATCCTCTGGTGCCTATGCTTTGTCATTTACTTTCTCTTTCTTTATACACAGGTTTTAAGAAGGCATTCCCCGCCCCCTTCCTTTCTGCATATCTATAGAACAAAATATACAAAAATCTTAGTGCTTTAGAACAATAATCATTTGTTCACTAATAATTATGTGGGTCAGCAATTCAGGCTGGCTAAATTGGGTAGTATTGGGACCATTTGTCTTGTGTGGAGTCAATCATGCAATCCAAGTCATCTGACAGCTCGAATGGGTCTGGGGAGTCTAAGATGACTTCACTCTCATGTCTAATGTTTGGAAGGTTGTCAAATCCTTGATTTTCTTTATGTGGCTTCTCCATCAGACTAGTTTGGTCTTGTTCACATAGAGGTTTCAGAGTTGCAACCACAACTAGGAAAAGGTGTCAGCAGTTTTCAATTCTCTGCTTATATTATGTTTGCAAATATTTTACAGGCTAAAGGAATTCTTATAGGCAAACCCAGATTCAGGAGATTGAGAGAATTTGATGTCACTTTCTGATGGGAGTTAGCAAAGTCACATTGCAAGGGGGGTGGGGAGGGGTGATAAAGCATGGGAGGAATTATTATGACTTCTGTATAGTCTGCCAAAATGTCTTTCTTCTGTGCTTTTGGATAGGATTTTTTTTTTTTTTGTCTGTATCATTCTCTATGGTATACATTCACTGAGGCAAAGACCTTGGTTGGCTTATATTTTTCTGTATCCCAGGATCTTTTTCACTGCTACACTAATATTTTTTGAATTGAATATTAAAATGCTTTCAGGGCAAAGAGTTTGTGGAAAAGGCAAGTGGACAATGAAATTGAGAGACTTGTACTCTATTGATAATTTTGACTGGATTAGTTATTTAAACAACTGCTCAATCAAGGCAAACAAGGCATTTGGTTATTAAAAAAATTAGATTTTTAGTTGTTTGACTGAAACTACTAGTTTTTTGGTCAAAAAGTTAAACAAATTGTGGGTGTATAGGCAAAATAAAAGTATAATGTGACAATCAATGTTGATTTGATAGTACTTTTTATTGTTGGTTCGTAGTTGATATCTTCTCAAAGTTAACTTTTGATGTGTTCCAAAGTGTATTGAGAGTTAAAGCTTTATTTTACCAATGATTTAGTTAATGAAGTAATAAGCATTAACTTATTAGTGGCAATAATGCCTTTGCTTTAGGATTTGATTTAGAATTATGGTTTTTTCATCTGTGGCAGTGGTTTCCAATTTGAGACTATTTACACATGTATTTAATATTAAAATATTTTTTATTGGGCCACAGAAACAGTCTAAAATTCTCAATTTGTTTGATTTTGATTTTAATAGGAATTTTATTGACCAAATTGCAGTGTGGCAATTCAAATTATTTTATCTTGATCAAATTTATGGAATATTTGATTAACGAGAATGAGAAAAGCAAATTGATGTGTATATACATAGCTTATTAAGTAGATAAATTTTCATAGCATGAGGTCTATGGAAGAAAACAAAAAGAGTTCTCTGCTGAAAGTTGGGAAATTGAGGGCTGTGTTAAGAACTTAAAATATGGGATATCCAATATAGCTGTGAAAACTAGGTCTAATGAAAATCATATGCATTAAGACAGTTATGACAGGGATGGATATATTAATTATCTATGTAAAAATTATCTCAAAATATGGTGATTTAAAACAACAATAATTATGTATTATCTCTCACGAGTCAGGAATTTAGAAAGGACATAATGGAATGGTTTGTCTCCATCCAATAATGTTTGGCTCCTCATCTGAAATATTTGAGAGTAGAGGCTAGAACAATTCCAGGTCTTATTCACTCACATGGCAGATGCCAGAGAGCCTAGTTAGATTGTTGGTAAGAGCACCCATTTATAGTAAGCTGGGCTTCCTCACAAAATGGTAGTGGAGTATAAGGATAAAAAGAGATGGAAAAGAGAGAGGTGTGTGTGTGTGTGTGTGTGTGTGTGTGTGTGTGTGTGTGTGTGTGTGTGTGTGTGAGAGAGAGAGAGAGAGAGAGAGAGAGAGAGAGAGAGAGAGAGAAGAGAAAGGAAAGAAAGCTGTAATGCTTTTTATGACTTAGTTTTTGAAGTTGTACATTATCACTTGCATTTTATTCATGTAGGCATTCAGAAAGTTTAGCCTGGTCTCTAGGCATGGGGAAATAAAATCAATCTCTTAATGGCAAGTAGCAAAATGCTAAAATGGAAGTGCATGTGGAACCAGAAATTTTGCTGTAGCCACTTTTGGAAAATATAATCTGCTATCATGGAGCAGAAGTAATCATGATCACAGTGTATTTTAGACTTGTCACTTCTTTTTTTTTTTTTTAATATACTAATGTGGAATTTTTTGACTTGTGGTCTAAATAATGAATATGATTAATCGTGTTGGACAGAGCCCAGAATGTTGATTCTAGGGGGATGGTATTAATTAGAATATTTTTCCGAGAATTCAGAGAACAAGAGCAATAATTTTTTGTCATACTGGTGGTGCATTTTCATTGCAAATGACAAAACCAAACTCAAATTGATTTCATCAAAGAAGCGAATTTATTGACTTATGCAACTGAAAAATTTGGGGGATAATAGTGACTGTAAATACAACTGGATAAAGGCCTCAAATGCTGCTGTCAGCAATCAGCGTCTCTCCATCTCTCATCTTTGCTTTTCAAATTTTATTTCTCAGTTTTTCCTTAAGTGTTATAAAAAGAAGCTAGCAATAATTCCAGGCTTATCCTTTCAGTTTGGCAGCTCCTATTGAAATAGTTTCAGTCATAGTTGAGTACTGAGGCTCATTGGGTTGGACTGTGACAAAACTGATGATGAATGTGCCAATCTCTGAGTGCTTATGACTGATTATCAAAACTTGAATCATGTATACATCCATAGAGCTAGAGCTTGGGTTCGGCCTCATCCAGAGCTCATGAATTGAGAGCCGTAGTCCACCCTGAACTGGCTTTTCACAGGATTAGCAGAAGTATAATGTACTGGGTTCCCATAAATAGAACACTTTCTGGCTATGGTAGAGGGGGTGACTTTGATGGTCATTGAGAAAAGACTAAAATATCCAAAGATCAATGCTATGTAGAAGAAATAAAGAGCTGGAGCCTGTTGATTGACTTAATGAGTTATGTATCAGTCTGACTTCTTATGTATTAATTTGACACATAGCTATTGGACATCTAATATATTCAGTAATGGGGTTTCATATATTTAGCTAGTACAGCTTGAGTCAAAGTGAGAATCTGACTCAGCTGGGCAGGCCTGGCAAATGTGTAGGGTAAAGCTGGTAGAAAACAATTGTGTGAGGATCTCAGAGCTTGTAAAGGTTCATGCTGAGAAGAGGTGAGTGTGAAGGAAAGTGAAAGCATTCACAATTGGAGGAGAGAGCCAAGTACAGCATAGTATTCCTACTTCAGAACAATTCCTTAAACCCCATCCCATCCCCATCCCCACCCTCGATTTATATATTAATCCCAAAGAAAGTGGTGGGATTAGGAGTCAATATCGAGGAAGCTGTAAGACAAGTAGCACTGCACTGCAACATCCTCTGGCAGAGAGACACCCAAAAGAAAGAGAAACATTTTCCCACTTTGCAGCTGAATGACTGAGTAGCTTTCATATCTTGACTATGGCAGTGTCTCAGATGGCAGAAAATAATAGTTTCTAGTAAAATTCTAATAAGCATAAATTCAGGTTTATGGGAGAGCATTTGCTTATGAGGTTGCAAGGTTGGTGTAATTCTTTAGTTTTTAGTACTATTGGTATAAACTGTTTATTCTTTTTTAACATAAGGGGCTGTGGAGTTGAGAATTTAGAAGACTTAAGTTAAAAAAAAAAACATAGCAAGAGTCAGGAGCATGTTGGAAGTAGCCACCATAGTTTCTCAAATATTCTGATTACATAATCTGCAATTAAAAAAATGATCATGCTTATCTAATGGATCTTCTGGGATGTTCTTTCAGAGATGTTTGGCCTTGGCAAAGATCTTGCATGGATGATGGTCAAATGTACTTCTCTTTTAAGCTGCATTATTCTCAGATACTTTAAGGAAATTAAAGGAGCTTACTTAGCACTGTGCTAGACCAAAAGATGTAAAAGAATAAGACACTGAAATTACAGAATAGTGAGTGCTAATAAAGGAGCTTTAATTTAATAGAGGAGAAAATGGAAATAGACAAGGTCACAAAGGAAGACATTTGAATTTAACTTTGAAAGGTGAATTGAAACAAATAATTCTATTTTCATTTTGTGGATATTCATCTGTAGGAATCAGGGCTCTTATTTATTCCATAAAACCAGTCATAAAAATTTAGAAATTGTATATAAAGTTTATATAGAGCTACAACCCTCATATATACCTCTGATTTCAAAATGAATGTGCATCAAAACACTTTTATTTTCTTTATTCATTAATTTTATAAGGAAATGCTAATATATTTGAAATTATATGTATATTTTAAAATATTTAACTATTTTATAGAGTAAGACAGCAGGCAAAATTTCATTAGAGAACCAAAAATTCTTTTTCTCAAAATAAGATGAAAACCATGGATGTAGTTTTTAATTGGCTATTTAATTTCAACATGAGGCCGTCATCTTTAGGATATTTAGTTAGTACTAAAGTATTTTTTTTTTTTTACATATTTGCAAACTGATTGAAATGCTTTATAAGGTCTTTACAAGAGAAGGGCATCTATCGTTCTGGTTATCTTCTTGTGTAATACCAAAAGGCAATTGTAGTAGGACAGTGCTGAGTGGTCAAGTCAATTCTGTCACTGCTAGGTGATATTGGTCAAGGGCTTTTAGCTCTCCAAGCCTTAGTTTCTAATGGCAATACCTTATCAGTGATCAGAAGATATTGACCTCTTGGTAAATATTATTGCATTTTAACAGTGAGTATTTCAGAAATACTCATTATTTCAGTAGATTTGATACTATATTACGATGTATAACAGTAGAGTTTCTGATGATTATTACTGTTCGACTAAGGATAGTGGAGTCAAATGGTCTTAGTTTTCAATAATAAACTAAAATATAAAATAAATAAGGCCTAAACTGTTGAGTCAATCATAGGAAAAGAACATTACAAAATGAGTAGGTGATTGATTACAGGCATATGATGTCTCTATCCTAGATATTTTATAGGATTCTTAAATGCATTTGACAAAAAACAAAATAAAAGTGCTTAAATTTGCTTTAGGAAAAGAAATTTCAATGGCAGAAAACTGAAAATGTACATGTGTGAGAGCTCTCTGTCATGGTTAGATGCAGGGCTCAAGTTAGCTTTTGTAATCTTGCTCTCTACCACTCTCTCTCTCTACCACCAGTTTTTATTTTTTTATTTTTTGCTTGGCTTTTCTTTGTGGTAGCTTCATTCTCAGCCAGGTTTTCTTCCTGTAATGATGTGTGGTGGGTCCTTCAGCAATTCTTGCAAAAACCCCAGGTGTCATCCTTGTTTCTCTTATTGCTGTGGACAAGAGGACCTAGGTTACATGTCTGTTACATGACCAGATATCAAAAGCTGAATAAGATAAGGGCTGGCTTTCTGAAAGGAGGAGATAGCTTCTTTCATAGAAATTGTAATGCTGGGAAGATGCCCTTTACCATCACTTCTTAAATGCATAATCTTGGATAAGTTCTTGACCTTTCTAAACCTTAGATTCATCACCTCCTGTTGATAGGAATAGTTACTTAAGAGGTTTAGGTTGATAATTAAATGGCTTAAGGTATTAATAAGCCACAGTAGCTGGCATTAGACACTTTTAGTACATTCAATTTTCTCCCTGTTTTTAGTATCATGGAAATAAGATTTATGAGAATACTAAGTGTAAAACAGGAGTTACTTTGAAATTTCCTTTAGTATTATATATTTGTAAATGAAAATCACAAACATCTATGTAATATTTCTATAGGTCTGAGCTACTTTAGGCAGCAAGAAGACATATCCTGTGTACAAGGGGATAACTTTAGCTCTTATGTTCTTTTAGCACCTTGTAAAACTCAAATAGTTCCATTTACCTAGCTGATGGAAGCTGTCAGACATTAACTGCCCATGCCAAAAAAAGTCATCAGAGGCAGAAATACTGTAACTAGCTCAATATCTGTCACTTCCTAGAGAATGTTAGCCACCCCAGGCATGGGAGGCAAGAGAACTGTAGGGCTATTAATCAATGCGTTGATTGGTAATTTGCTACTCTCCTGTTTTGTTCTGTTAATGTGAAGACAAAAGCTGCAGTAATATTGACACAACCTGAGGAACATGCTGCAATTTGAATGTGTTGTTGAAGCCATGGTTATGTGGCTTTAGAAGTGCTAAAGGTAATTAGTTGTAACTGATCTTCACTGTCAAAGAAATGCATGAAAGGCAGTTGGTGGGGTACCCTTTTAGTTTCTGATTGATTTTTGCTGTAGGTTGTTTTTGTAATTTTTTAAAATAAAAAACACTGTGACAATAGCCTATTTTCTAGCATGTGTTGTGATTCTCCATCTCTTGGGTCTGACATAATCCATTTGTAGCTGTATTACAAGCCTGGCTAAAAACATAGTGCTAGTCAAGTCCCATTACAAAGAAAACCTTTGTTTAACAAACTAGTTCCCAAGTCTCTCTCCATGGCATCATTAATGCAGGTAAGCATAGAATATAACATTTTGGTACCACAAAGTATTTGGAGATTCCCTTCAAAATCCTCTTAAGTAATTATGAAATCATTCATTGCTTGTTTAACAATTAAAAAATATCTACTGTATCTACTGCTTGGTGACAAGCCTATAGCAGTAGACAAAACAAAATCCATTTTCTCAAATACAGCACATTCTAGCAGATGGCAAAGACAATTGTATTAGTTTGCTAGGGCTGTCATAACAGCAGGGTATTAAACCAAGTGCAGGAAACTTCTGGTTTTAGGACTTTGTGCAACTGTACGGGTCACATGCCCTGGTTGTGGAAATACAACAGAGAAGTAGCTGGCTTTATGCCAGTGCTAAATGCTTCTTCAAATGGTTGGAAGTTTCGTAGTCTTATGGAAAATGTATTCCTGGAGTTTGGATTTGAAGTTCCTGGTAAAGACACAGCTTCTTTATTTTTTATTAATCAGGATTCTCCAGAGAAATAGAGCACTAGGAAATGAGAGAGAGGGAGAGAGATAGAGAGATCGAGAGAGATAGAGAGAGAGAGAGGGGAGAGATTATGAGGGATTGGCTGTGTAACTATGGAGGCCGAGAAGTCCCCAATCTGTTTTCTGCAAACTGGAGACCCAGGAAAGCCAGTGGTATTACTTAGTCAAGTCAGAAGGCCTGAGAACCAGGGGAGTTGATGATTAATCCCCATCTGAGGGTAAGAGAAAATGAGATGAGATGACCCCGCTCAATCTGAGGTGGAAAAAAAGGGTGAATTCCTTCTTCCTCTGCCTTTTATTCTATTCAAGCCTTCAACAAATTAGGTGATGCTCATCTACTACTTTACTGAGTCTACCAATTCAAATAGTAATCCCAATTGGAAATGTACTCACAGACACACCCAGAAATAAGGTTTGATCTGGGCACCCTATGGCCAGTCAAGTTGTATATAAAATTAACCATCACAGCCAGTGAAATCTTGGGTAAATTATATAACCCAGTAGGTCTCAAATTTCTCACTTGTAAAAAAAGAGATAATAGATCCTGTCTTATGAGGTTTGGTTTTGGTCCAATTTAGCATGATAATAGTGGAAATGTTTGGTAAATGATAGGATTCTATAAAAGGATTATGATTTAGTAATATATTTAAATTACTTCTCCTTTATGTTCTGTTTTGACATCTCCTCCTTCCTGTAATTCCTGAACAAGGAAAGCATTTTGTGAACTAATGGTGATAATTCACACTGGAAATAAAGATTATTCACCTCTTTTTTATGCAGGAAATCAGTCTCATTATGCAGTACATTTTTACTGTGGGCAAGAAGCCCAGATGTCAGATTGGATGTCATGCTTTGTCCCATGACATAACTGAGATGGTATGTATATCAGTGGTCTTTATTCCTTGCAGCAATTATTAGGTAAAATGAACCAAATTCTAAGTGAACCTGTTGTTCTGGCTAAATCTCTTCAGCTTTTTCCTCTCTAGACAGTCATTTTTCTGCCTCTCTTGCCCAGCTCTCTCCCCACAGAGCAGCTGTATTCATATATCTTACCCTGAGAGGACAAGCAACTGGCCGCCATCAAAGTCACTCTGTGGTCTGGCTAGTGGGGAGCCATGAAAAACCATCTGCTTGCCTCTGCTGCAGAAATTTAGTGTCACCTCTGCAGTAGTCCTGTTTACAGAAGGATAATAGAGTTATTCTTAACTAAATGTATTGTTTGCCAAAGAAAGGGACATTCAAGCAGTAAATAAAGAGGAAGGTGTAACCAATGCTAGTAAGCTTGCATACTTGGCTGCATATTTTAGTTTTCCTATAATCAAGTGAAAGATGACAGAAGGCACATTGGGGACATATTCCTCGTGAATACAACTTCAAACAGTGTTGCAAAAATAACTATATGCAAAAATAAATGATAAGAATGCTTGACTTCTTGGAATGGAAATTCAAAAAAAATTATTTATATTTACAAGCTGTATTAATTAACTCTCAGAATCTCCCTTTGTAGCATTACCTCAATCCTATCTATTATTCCTAAAGTTACAGTTGCAGCATGGGTAATGGAAAAGCATGGACTTTAGCGCCAAACTTAAGTTCAGGTCCTCACTTACTTACTTATCCAATGATTTATGTAGGCTAGTCAAAATCTTGGGATTTTTTTTCCTCACCTATAAAATGGGTATCATAATGCCTACTTCAAAATATTGTTGGAAAATTCAGAGATAATCTAATGGTCTTCACAGGAGGTACTTGAATATAGTAGATGATCAGTAATCATGATCTGTTCTATGTGGCCATTGTTATAATAATGATTTTTCATTATTCTTACCTGTACATGAAGACAAGAAGCTCACCACAAGAAATATAGCTATCTAACTAACCGGATGGTTTTGATGGTGGTTGAAAACTTGAATCAATTTGGATATTACTTTAATATACATTTATTAGTGCTGATTTTGGAAAAGTCACTGTGCTCAGAGCTAGTGGTACAAAGATGAACCCTGAATTCAGAAGCTGATGGAATGGTCGAGACATGCAGCTCTTAAACTACTAATTCCTTTTCAATTTGACACCCAATTTTATTATAAGATCCTTTTTGATTCTCTCTGTTGAACATTTTGACGATCACAGCTGTACTGAAAAGCATTTCATTACTTGAGTGGGATTCAAAAATTGTTATGTTATGGTTTTTTTTTCTTGGATGCTGAGTCTGGTTGGGCATTCATTAAAAAATATGCCACATATTCTTATTTAAATTTGAGATATATCTTTCTTAATGCTTTAAACTATTATAAATGAAAGCAGAAAAGTATTTAACCTCATCTGGTACTATGTGAAGGAAAGGCTCAGAGCAAGTGTGAGTAAAATGAGGAAAAGACACAGAGACGAGATTTTAAAATGTCATGGAGGGTGTAAAAGGAGCAGCTTGGTAAAGAAAAAAAAAATGGTACAAAAACTGGAGAAATATATGAGAAAATGGAAGAAAGTAAAGAATTTAAGCAAAGGGAGACACAAGAGAAAAGGAATTTATGTCACAATGTATGGTCATGTCATGTGATCTTTTGTTTTTCCTTTGGTTTGAAAGGGTTTTTCTTGCTTGAAAAGATATTTTTAATCAGTGATATTTGTCTCCTCCTTATATTTCATAGAATATTTGAGAACCCTTGTCAATGATTTATACATTTATAGGATCAACTGGAAATTTTACAAAATTCTTGCTAGTTTTATATACTTGCTGCTCAATCTCAAGTGAATCTAACATCAGTAGTAGTTGCCACTGACTGCACACTTCCATTCACAGAACCATTTTTTTTTCCAGTGGGGCAGGATTGAAAATTTTCATTTAGTTAAATGGGTACACCAGGGATCACTGCCACAACAGTCAATGGACTGTGAGATTGTTCTATCAATAAAATACTTTCCAGTTCTCTCTATAAGCAGTGGGTTCCTGTTCTTGACACTCTTAGGTACTTTAATATCTAAATTAAAAAACGGGATGATTGGAGACAATTTTTTTTTTTCAGTATAGAGCTTTGCTTCAATTTCTTACCTCATTTCCTAAGGTGATATTTGAAGGTGTTTATTTTGGGGCATAGATTTCACACTGAAGAGTAACACAGGTTTTGACCACAGTAGAGTTGTACTTTGTATATCATTTGCTCCCTCTTTAATTTTCTAAGATATCAGAAAATTTCTTAGAAAGTTTTCAAGGGAATTATCTTATTTTCTAGCATTGCATGGCACCTATATTTTTATAAGCCTACTATGGCTCAAGAGAAAAATCTGTATTAAGTTAAAAAAAGGGCTTTTCTTAGAATGAGTTATCAATAAAACAACTGCCAATTAAGTTTTCTTTCAGAGTTTTGAAATGATAGCAACATCCTATTTTTCACATATATGTCTGGTTGAAAACAAAATTTAAAAAATGATTTTTATGTGCCTTCAAGATATTTTTGTGAAAACAGCTATTTTATTTTTATTCATTAATAAAAAGTTAGAATTTCAATGTTTGATCTTCTATCATTATTTATTAGTATTTTCTTCTAAAATATTCATATGGTCATGAGCAAATTTTTCTTTCTTCTCCTCAGAATATCCATTTTTCTTTTTATTAAGCTGACCATAAATAGAGCTATGAGACATACTAAATCTTATTTCTCAGCACCAAGGCACAACACAAAATAATCAAGAGATCCTCAAATCAAATTTTGCTTTGACGGCCGTAGGAGGAAGTCTAGTTCTTTTAAATGTCCTAAGAAAGCATTCAATACTTGTTTGTTCATCGCTATTGAAAAAAAAAAAAAAAAAAGGTAGGAAAAAAAAATGTCCTAAGCCAGCAGGAAGCTTTAGAGTGAAGTGTGTTCTTTTAGCATTATTATCAATTTGAGTCATTATAGTAGCAATAATTGGAATTATTTATAATTAGAGGAATTTAAGGCCAAAATGATAAAACAGTATTATTTTAAGGCTCTTAGTCAAGCCTTTTCATCTGAATAATGTCTATTGGATAAAATGTATTATTAAAAATTAGTTTCTCACCCTTGGTAGAATATTTTAAAAAGATCTGTTGCCATATATATTATTAAAGAAATTGGCTCCTGTGAAAAGAATAGATTTATTCTACAGTTTTCTCTTAAATTTCAGTATTAATATCCTGACTAAACCAAAAATGTTTATGGGTGATTCCTGTGGACAAAGACCTCCTGGTATCTTTAGGATGAGGATTCTAAAGCAACTCTCCAAATTTAAAGACTTTTCCAAATTCAAGCTCTGAATGGATTGTGCAGCAGAAATTAAAACTTGGACTTCTTGACCTTCAGTCTTTTCCTTATCTGTCCTATTTTACTTGGTTGTATCACACTCCTAATTCCCCTGAGTTTGAAGAAGCCAAGGGAGATGATACGCATTATAGAAGAAACATGTGCAAATATCTCACATGATGCCTATAGAATGAATCCAAAATTTAGTGGACAGTTTCCATTTACAATTAAACTCTAAAAAAGAAAAGGCTAAGCTGAAAGGAGAAGGACGTTCACATGTGAAACATACTTGGGATTTGCTGAGCATTTCTCTTCCTTTGTCCAGATGCTGTTACTTATTCACGCAGGTTGGTCTGCTACAGACTTGTTTTGTGCCCTTGGAGAAATACTAAGGCTCTTGGCTAGGGCACATGACTGCCTCTCTTTACTGGTAGCAACTCGTGGCTACCACGATATAAATAAAAACAAACAAAAATAAATTATATAAATATATAAATACATACGTGTGTGTGTGTGTGTGTGTGTGTGTGTGTGTGTGTGTGTGTAATCTTATCCTTTCATTTTGGAATGCTGCTCCAGGTACTTGATTCTCAGATATCTGTCTCTTTGCCTCAGTGTTTGCTTTTTATTATTATTGCTTCTCTGTTTTAGTCCATAACCTTACTTTAAACTCTTATGCAGATGTATTCCAGTTTCTGGTGTGGGTTTTCATACTTTAATTTCTTTACTCATATAACTCTTCTAGCTCTTGAGCATGTGGGTTTTACCTTAATAATAACTTCCAGAAATTATTCCATTCTGATATCTGTCCCAAAACTCTAGCCCTCAGCATAAGTTACCATTCTCTCTTCCTTACCTTGTCTCTGAGATCTACTCGCTTCCCACAGTTTTAGAACAAAAAGTTAATAAAACCTATGGAAAAGGGCTTTTAGATTCGATAACAACATTGCTTCCCTTCTCCTTGAGTAAAGCCCTGAATAAATATTTTTTCACTTTGTAGCTGATCCAAGTCTGACTGTCAATGCAATAAAATTTATAATAAAAAAAAAGGAGTCCCAAAGGATAAACATTTAGATTTGATGCCAGAGTCTTCTATTCTTCTTTAGATAATTAATACAATTTTGATTTAGATATGGTGGAAGTGAATTGCTCTGAGTTTGAGGAAAAGTTTAAAATAACTGAAAAAATTGTTTTGCAATTGTATGTAGTAGTAATATTGCTGTGCAAAAAGGTGCCAACCAAAAACCTAGCTTTGAAGAAAAGCTTCATAGCTGAGTTATGAGACAGCTGGAGAGTAGCAAAATAGATATGGATCCATAAGCCCTGCAGGAAAAACAACTTTAATCAGGGCCTGACACATTGGGTGATTGTAATGAAGTCCCTTGGTATGTGTAAGCCCTGGATCAAATGGGACCAATTGACTATTGACAAATGTTATGTTAGTGCAAAACTGGATGAAAAACTGCCCATTGCCCTGCATACGCTCAAATAATGAGAAATGAGGTTCTTGTGAAAGAAAGGGACTTGGCTTGGTTTTGAAAACATACGTGCACTGGCCCAGGGGCTATCTCTGGTGGACTGATATTCCTCTAGGTGCAGCCTGCAGACACTGCTGTGGCACTTAGTGCTGTCTTTCCAAGCCTCTCCATGTGACAGGCCTCTTTGACTCCTGAAATTGATTCCATGGTTCTGAATACTAGTAGCTAATGCTGGCAGCCTGACCCAGAAGCAGGGAGCACAGTTCTACCCTAAGAGCCCCTCAAACAGATTTTACAAGGGAGTGGTACATACAATGAATGCTTCTAGGTGCAGTGAAGCATGTTTTTAACACTTTTCACAGATCATAAATTAATTTGAAATGAACCTTAAAACAGAATAGCAAAGAACTGTCATTATTATTATTATTATTATTATTATTATTATTATTATTATTATTTTGTAGCATAGTGCCTGAGAGGGGGAAAGTCATTTTCTCCGACATTTGTTGACTGGACACATGACAGGTACCAAATGCTAGGCTGTCTAGAAATGTGTGGCATGTGTGTCCAATTCAAACTAATTTGTTGTTTGGAGTAGATTCTCCACACCTTCAGCTCTGAACCTGAAAGAGTGGAAAGAGCTTTACATATTTCATTCTCAAGGTGGGTGTTATGTAAAGCTCCAAACTGATGTCAGGAACCCCAAATATCCTGTCTTCACTGTTTTGGTATTGCAGATATAAGTGATTATCCATGATAGTTATTCTGGAAAAGATAAGGAACAAGTAGGATATGTAGTCCTATTTTACTATCTGTGGGCATTTGGTAAACAATAAAATAATGCTATACCCTCTATAATAATGCTGCAACGTGGGAAGCATGAAACGAGGTTTTCAGAGCTTAAAATTCAGATTGTTTCTTTAACTTGTATGAAGCACCTGTTCTCTTATACACAAAATTTTACTAAATCAATTATATTAAACTTGATTGACTATCAGTTTTTTTTTCTTTTTTTCTTTTGCTTTAGTATATAGTAGGAATGACAGAAAGCCATATTTGATTAATTTTACTATAATTGAAAGTGATCATGGGACAAAGAGAATAGGAAACATTGAAAATAAAAGAGAAGGAGGGAAAAAAGGCAGATGGGAGAAGATATTTTTTAAGTAGCAAGTGTCCAGGAAACTCGGCATAAGCTATTTAGCCAATGGCCTTCTTTTTTCCTGCCTAGATAGATCTTCTTCTGATTGCCAGAACTACATATCTAATTGTCCAGATTACCCTTCTTATATGTTTCACGGTTACCTCAAATTCGTTGTCCAAACCGAACTGCTCATTTTTCATCCAAATATTCTCATCCTTCCATAGTCCCTGTTTTAGAGAACGCCACTCACCATTCTACTGAAGACAGAAACCTAGGAGTCATCTCTGATTATTTTGTCTATCTTCAGTTTCACTGATAGCTATAAATGTCTTGTCCAACATCTCATCTCAAAAATTTCCTATCCTTTTATAGCGTCTACTGCTTTAGCAGTTCATGCTCAGATTACTAGCTGAATGGGTTTCCTGATGCTACTCTCTACCCACTTTAATTTAGCCTCCACCCTGCAGACATAGCTTTTTAAATGCAAATGTGATTTGGTCACTTCCTTGATTAAAATTCTTTGATAGTCCTTATGGCCCACAGGACAAATTTAGCACCCCAAATTCTTCATGATCTAGCTGTGCTTGTGTCTCTAATCTTATTTCCTACCACTATATGCTGGGGTCCTTTCACTACATGGAGAGCAGTTTTTAATAAATATAATTCTGTTTCATGCTTTTATATTGTTGTAAATGTTACTTTAATTGCTGAAAATACCTCTCTACCTTTGGTACCTGGTTGGAGATCACAAGTCCATTCATAATAAACACGTTTTTTCATCCGGGAAGCCCTCGCGACTTCTTAGTGTGAGTTATGCTCTTCCTTTAGCCCTTCTAGCCCTATCCAGAATCCTAACATTGTATCCATCATGTTAGTTTAATTGTTGGTTTCTCTGTCTCCCTCATTTATTCTGAGCTCTTTAGGGTCAACAACAGTGCTTTTTATATTTTTGTACTCATAGTGCAGTACAGTCCTTGGTGTATAATGGATGCTCAGTTCATATTTGTTGAATCAACATATGGATACAACAGTAAAAGCATAATTTGATTGGGATGATGGATGATGATGTGCTAGCTTGGAGGGAAGACCCTTGTTATTTCAAGAGATTTGGCAATGTATGGACTTTAGAGCTGAAAGAGGATTTGATCTTAATTCAGATTTGATTTGGACCTCTGGGGTATATTGATCCTGAGGAAGCCAACAGCAATTGGAAACTACTATATGGGTGTAGAAATCATAATACTTACACAAAAAAACTAGAGAAAGACAAGTCCTCCTCTCCCTTCTTCTCTTTCTACGTTCCTCCATTTCTCCATTTCTCACTTCTTCCAAATGAGATGTAAAATAAATATATTAAAAAATATATATTTATTTTTTAAGATGGCTATGTTAATATATATGTGAATACAGATATAATTTTAAAAACTTTTAAATACAGTGTAATTGTTTTTGCTAAATCGTTCTGTGTTGATGTGGGTAATGGTCGGAAAAAGAGTTTGTAGTTGTGGAGGAAGAGAGAAGTAATGGTAAAACTAGAATACACATCTTGACAGCTAGCCTTGGGGGAGAGGAGAAGCAGAGGCAGAGCATGTGCGGCTTTGGAACTTCGTTCCTTTGCCTATCAAAGCAGGAGCTGAGGATTCAAGGACTCAAAGAGCCAGGGCTGAGTGCTGCACTGGGTTCCCATGTGGCCAGACACAGAGATACCATGGACAGAGCTAAGGCTGCCTTTTCTGGCTTGGGAAGACACTGAAGAAACTACCTGTGGGTATATGTGGGGAACATTGTTGTTGTCATAACAAACTAATTATGAACATGAGAATCACTCAGATCTTTTCTACCTCAGTTATTCTCTGCTCATACTCTTCAGCTTTGGCAGTGCTGATAATTGGCAGTCTTCATGTTAGAAATCCATTCCACTGTGAGCCCCACTGCTTGAGCTCCCTCTTAAACTAGAGAATGCACCTAGACAAGAAAATGAATCCAATGACTTCTGCAATGGCGTGTTCATAAAAAACTGGCTGACACTGCTGGGGATTTGAAGGTGTATATGGCCTAAGTAAAGTGATGAGTAAGGTTATATTTGTGGGACACCTCTTATTTTGGTGCATAAAGATAAATTATTATGAATGCTTTCACGATGTTACCAAAAAAAAAAAAAAAAAAATGATGTGCTCCAGGAAGGACAACCAACCAGTTCCTATGTTCTAAGCCCTAGTCCAGGTACTTTAAGTTATTCCTCCTAACAGCATTTTGGTATGGGTTTATCAACCTGTTTTTACCATAGAAGAGGCTGGGCTTCACAACTAGTAAGTTCAACCCTGACTGAAATGGATCCTGTTCACATTCTTTTCTCCACACTGCCTTCCTTTCCACACATCTTGGCCGGCAGCAGGAGAGTCAACCTGAGAGGAACAATGAAAAGCCTGGAGTTTTTAGCCCACTAGTCCAGCGGCAGTACCACAGAGGTAAGTCTCTATGAGCCCTGTCATTTATTTCTGTCTACTTTAAATCTCTTATCTGTAGGGCGAAAAAGCACTTACAAAGCTTTCAGAAAAATGCTTTGTGATTACCAGCACTAGGTGAGCAATGGCTAGCCTGTTTTCCACAGATAGCTGCAAAAATATATATTTTAGGGGGAATTATCTGCTTTTTTCCACTTAGATTCAGATATAAACACACTGATGAAAAATATGTTTTGGAAATCCCATAGTCCTAGGTGTGAGCAGACACTTTCTATTCCAGGTCGCATCGAATTAGATGGAAAAACCTTGAAAAACAAAAAGTAAAGTAAGTATTTCATTGTAAATAAACAAATAAGAATTGCTACTTTTTGGTAACAAATTTCTGTCCTGTTATTTTTGTTAAGTCTCAGAGTTTCAAGGTGTAATTTTACTAGTATGAAATAGATGTTCCCTACCAATGTGCCAGATATTTTGGGGGTTTTAAGAAAATAATAAGGAAAGGGCTATTAGCTCTTTTTCATTTTAAAAAATATGTTCTCCCAGCCTCTCTTGGTGGGAGTTACTTGAGTGGTATTTTTGTCTTTGAAGAGAGAAAGAGGATGTTAGAATTGGCATCTCCCTTGGCCAGATGAGAGCTTAATCTTCATTGTCCTTTGTATTTTTTCTATGAAGACATCAGCTATGGGAATAATTCTTAACAAATTGCACAGCTGACCTTCTATAAGTGGGCCTCTTTTGCATGATTATAAGATTTAGAATTGCATGAGACTGTGACAATTTATGAATCCCTAGATGCCTCAGACCTCTTGCTCTAATATTCTTGTTGAAAGCATGGACTCTGAGATCCTTGCTGCTTTCTTGGTGGATCTTTGAAGTCTTCAGGCCTGGAGGCCTAGGTCTTGCTGCAGTTGCTATGCTCATTCCCCTCCTGCTTGAGCTCTGGAGTCAGGGAATCCCAGTGGAAGAAATTCTGAGTCCTCGATAGAACCCGTTTTTGTATATTCCCACCGAAAAGAATGAACATAAGCTTTAAAGGGTAAAGAATCTGTTATCCCAAGTCTTTTTTTTTTTTTTTTATTCAAAGCCATCTGATTCTATCTGAAGTGTCTCTTCTTTGTAAGGTATACCATACTGGCTGGAAAAATCTTTAATAAGAGTGACTGCTTTGCTCCACTTTGCTCTGCTGTTAAAACATTAAGTGTAATCTGATGTGTCAATAAGAGTCACCTCAGGTACTCAGAATCATTTAAATTTTTCTTGCTGTCAAAACATAGTGTCAATGCCCACACAAATTATCATTAAAAACATATACAAAATTACCTGGAGAACAGCACTTTTTGCTGATAAGTCTCTTGAAAAGCAGTCCCTGTCAAAGACTCAATTTGAACTATTATTTGGCTTTGAATTTTACAGAGTAGCCCTTTCTCTTTCTAAACTTGACCTGCTTTGCATCATTCAAACCTATCAGTGGAGGAAAGAAGCTCTTCCCTTTTAATCTGATCCTATGGGAGATGTTATACATTCCCAGCATGTGTCCTGAAGTGGATGTGCAAGACGACAGAAGTGGGTGACATCACTCGTGGTTGGTGATTAAGTACTTCCCTGGGACACACACAATACACTCAAAAGACAATGGAAAGGAGGAGTGATGATTAGAACTTTCTTATTATATACCACCTAAGTGCATGTTTTTTACCATCTCTAGGTAGATTTTAATTTGGGGGAAATATGAATGTATAATATAGAAGAACATAAATATAAACACCTTAGATTTCAGTTTTGGAGAAATATAAACTTATAAATAAATGTATATTTGTAGCATTAAATTACATTTCATGTACTTTATAACATTGGATACATAATATATATGTTTATATATGTAATAATATAAAATACATGCAATATACAATATATATGTGTTCACTCTATATCTCATATATATGGTGCTCTAGATCCCCAAGCAAATAGAAAAACCAGGAAATGAATATTTTATTTTTTGACACATGTCATATTCTTTGCTAAGTGGCATATGGAGATTACCTAAACTGTTTTTATAAATATATTGTAATATTATATTTGAAGAGGTGAAGTGATCCTCAAGAATTAGTTATCAAATAATTAATAGGCACACGCATAATTGTTTTATTTTTTTGCTTTGCAAAGTCTTTGGGGCAAAATGACCTGTTGAACTGAAAAGTGAATATTCTTGCATGTCAATCTTTGAAAGCAATAGATTCTATTAACTGGAATGACTAAATTTAATTTACTGTTTGGAATCTAAAACTTGCCATTCTTTTTTTATTTTGCTAATGTTATCAGGTGGTGTGTGTGGGGGAGGCAGCAAATCACTCATGACCTTTTTCATAATCAACTACAACAAATGAAGTGTGTGTGTATGTATGTGTGCCTGCACTTTTGGTGTGATAGACAGCTTTCTTAAATGTATGGGAAAAGTTAGTCCCTCTGCCCCTGACCTTTGGCACGGGAACCTCATGCTTCCAGTAGAAACGTGGTAAATGCCAAATCCTTTGGGCAGAGGATGTTTGCATTCATGTTTTCTGTGCTGGAGTCTGAGCCATAGATTTTCTGTCAGCCATCCTTTGCACTGCTGATACAGAATAGGTTGAGCTGCATATTGGATATAGTGCCTGATGCCATCTATTTTGACACCCTGAATATTTTAACCCCAGACAACGTATTAAAGGAGAAAGCTTCCACTCCCTATCATGCATGTGATTACTATGTAGTAAGGGAGGTAGAAAATGTCATGGCGTTTAATATGATTGTCAAAGGGTCAGCTGTCATGTTAATTATCGAAAGCTGAGTGATTACAATATAAAACAAAGAGGGAGGAGGATGGGGATAGTACATATCAACCTTGTAAATTCAGTTAACTCTTGATTTTCTTGGAAATCTAGGGCTATGACCCTCTCATACAACATAGGCATGCTACTCTGCATATGCTGCTCTCTCTGTCTGGAATGTTTAGGTTACAGAGAATACATGTTGTAAATGGGGTGAGACAGCCTTGAGACCCTACTTTAGGAGATAGAAAGCTGTCCAGTCTGGTATCTGAATCCAGCAATTTAGAAGAAATCCCTGATCCTCTGTCACATTGCTTCCTCCAAAAAGACATGTCCCATCGATTCTATCACATAAATACCATCCAAATCCATCCCTTTCTCTCCATTTGCATTTCTATTGCCTTAGGTTCCCCTTTTTTCTCAATTAAGGTTATTTGCAAGTCACTAGAAGCTGCCCAGTTTCCACTTTTAGCTACTCCAATTCTTTCTTCAGTGTGATTAAAAAAAATGCAAGTCCACCGCAGCCCTCTGAACCGAATGTTGTTCTCAGATTCTCAATGCTCCCTGATGTCCCTTGTTATTCCATATATTGCTTTCTCTACATCTGTGCCTTCACGTTATTCTTTAAACACTGGTATATGTATCACCTCTTTGTAAGTTTTACTAATCTGATTTAAGGGTGCTTTTATTGGTCTTCCATGTTATCACCTGTTTGTTTTGGTTATAGTTCTTTTCCTGATTTGAGTTGTCTCTTGACAATTGCATTGACAAATCCTGCCTTTCAGAATAGAAGCTTCTTGAGAGTAAGGACCATTATATTTTGTTTTGTATCCCAGAGCCTGGCATGAAATAAATGCTAAATAAAAGTCTTTTGAATTAAATAATAAAAGAACAGAGCTTTTAGGGAATAGAATTTAATATGACAGGTAATAGTCCTGGGGGGTGATTAGTAAAAGAGAATATTATTTAGGAGGCAGTTGGTGACATTCATTTGTCCTCATAGATCCTCTTCTTAAACACCTCTCACTGCTAACTTACACCAATCTTGACATGATCACTCTCAATCGACTTGGGATAAATCATCTAAATGCTTGTATGCCACCTCTTGAGTTAATTATAATCCCTGGTTTTGTGAAATATAGGTCCTTCTTCCTTCTTCCTCTGGTTTCCAAGAGGAGGATTACTTCCAAATATTCATAGGCTCTAGCCTCATCCCTAATACTTTTCCTGGGAGTAAGAAAGAGTGGCTGATTGGTGAGTTTGGGAGTGGAATTAATCACGCATAATTCACCTCCTTGCTCTCTCTCTCTCTCTCTCTCTCTCTCTCTCTCTTTTCTCTTGGAGCATAGCTACACACAAAGGCACATATTCTGTTCTGCTACTTCATATCTCAAACTTTACAGGGCAGGCCCTGGCACAGGGAAGTCTATAGTGGTCTGGTGCTGCCCATGACTAGATGGGTAAAACTGTCTAATTCCAATGTTCGATAATAGGAATCCCAATTTATTAAATATGTAAATCACATTCTTCATAATTAGGCTTTTCAGTATAAAAGATGATAGGTTGCTATCCCATTGTCTTATTCTTTGGTTCTATTTTGTATTAGTTGTGCAACCCTGGCGGAATAGCATGTTTATCAATTAAACTCATAGCTCAACACATAGAATCTGAGAGTGAAAAAGAAATCTTATTTCAGCTCCAAATATATTAATCTTTGAAAATTTTTTTAGGAATCTTATTTCAGCTCCAAATATATTGATCTTTGAAAATTTTTTTCTGCTTACTAAAGTACAGAAATCACTTAGAGTTATTTAGAGTCAGCCATCATTGTAAAAATTCCTTAGACTCATGTCTGAACAGTTATCTTTCTGGGATATGAAACTTGGCAGGATAGAAGTGCAAGATTAAAGCAAGGAGGCAACAGCCAGATAAGCAAAAGTCTAGTACTAAGAGTGAATGGTTGAATGCAGAAGTAAGGAATGAGAATGTCTGTGTGTATGAGAAGGGTAAGATGAGAAGAGATATAGAGATAAATAAATTGTAGATTTCCAAACAAGAAAACTTGGCAACAGAAACTCAGAAATCCAGAGAAGGCTTTTGGACAGCTGTACCAGTATCTAGAAGCATAGAATGTTAGGATTGAATGATATCTTACATCTCATCAAGTCTGCCCATACATTTATTATTTAAATCAAGCCCCTAAATTCATCACTCTACAGTATCAACTTCATGTAGTATGCACCTTTTTCAGAGACAGAAACTTAATACGTATTAACTCACTGCATCCATTATATCGTAGGATATATTTAATTCTTCTGCTTTGAGTGAGATATATTTCTTTCAGATAATCTCTAACAATGATATCTTTATGAAGTTTGATATGACTAAGCTATGATATTTTCTTTTGCCATAAGGCAGAAGGAGAAATATTCTTCTAAACATAGATGGCATTATTTTATTGTCCATAGTAGAAACAGCCTTGAAAAGGAATTGGTTCTGGTATCTGCCTCCTGATGAAAAATATGGCTCCATATTCACTAGGTTAAGACCTTTGTCTTTGGTAGACATTTACCAATTTGCTTGTTTAATATTAAGGAACAAATCAGGTCTTTCAGTTACCTGGGGATCACTTTTGCAGTTAACTCATTCTGGCAGGTGCCATAGCTGTCTATTCTGTTTAGACCCAGTTGTTCTGTTGGAGCATAATGGAGGAATTCCCATGGCCACAGTAGGATAATACATATGAGGAAGTATTTTCATACCAAAAAAAAAAAGCCTATTTATCTTATGGTCTTGGTGGTACTCTTGAGACTCTGTCAAGCCCTTGTTTAAATGACCTTAATAGTCTAAAGCTGAGAAAAATTTATGCAAAAGAATATTACAAATATGCTCTTCCTACCTAATATAATGGACAACTGTGATGGCCTTTTATTCTAGAGGAAATATTGGGTAAGTGATTCAACCATACTACCTTTTTATTTTAAAAAACATGTAGATTTTGTTTATCCCATTGAATCTTTTTAAACGTTTTTCTCACCCACTCAAATGAACAACACTGGCATGCAAAATTGCAACCATGTCTTAGCTTCTACTCTCTGATGTTTATCCTTGCTATCTCCATAATTTTTGATAGATTTCTTTTGCATCCTTTCTATATTATGATTCCTTTTTCGGGGGGATTTTTTTTGGGCCTAATTCTTCTCCTGTCACCTTTTGGCAAATTTCTGCTTTAACTCTCTTTCTCTAAGATCATTCTGGTATTTGACTTCTAGTTCCCTGGATTAGAATCATCACTCTTATGGCACATGCCCACGCACTGCCCTTGTCAGAGATAGGAATTTGACAGATATGACCTCAATCTGTTACAAAATGCAATCATTACTGGCTTGTGAGGTCTTCATTTCTCACCAAATGCCTATTATAAGGATTATACTATTACCTATTACTGTTATTTACTACATTATTATATACGTATTGCTTTTATTTCCCTTATATTAGACCAATAAATGTCTATGTACATAGACCAGTTATCTTAACCTCTTACAGAGATACCTTGAAGGAATTATACTCTAAGATTATGACCTTGGTTGTGATTGAGGCCCACTACAAGAAACAGCCTGTTTTGAATATGTGTTGAGAAAACATTGTTGAAGATATTGTCTGTTACATCACTTATGATGTCGTGTGTGTGTGTGTGTGTGTGTGTGTGTGTGTGTGTGTGTAGAATCTTTAGAAACATATATTTTTTAATAGAATTTAATAGGGAAAAATACTATCTCTTTCCACAAATATTTTCCCATTAGTATAATGAGAAATTCACATTTTCAGTAATGTAACTCATTACATTCCCATTTATTTTGCCCTGGTTGTCAGGAAGCTTAGAGCGAAATGTGATGGTTAAATATAACACCGTGTATTCTAGTTAGCACAAATATTTTCCCCCTTTATCTTAGTTATCTATTTATATTTTATTATTTTTTGTATGCGAATGTGTGTTTGCATGCCAATAATCTCAAATGTATTTTTGGAAGAGTCAAGATATTATAGAAAGATATTATAGTTATAATATCTTTCCTGAACGACCCTCTTTATTACTTGAGAAAGAGGAGATAAATCTTTAGGGACCTACTGCTGGAGTTTCTAGAGCATCCTTGAGAGAGTCCATAATATCAATCTTATTCTGAATCTTGGGATACTTAAGTGCCCAAGAATATGCTATAAGTCATGGCCAAACTAAACAAAACCCCAAACCACCCACTTTCTAAGTTCCATGTTGTTGAGGAATGGAATCAAATATTTAAACTATTAAGGGAAAGGAACTACCAGCCTAAATAACCTATCCATCTAAGATCTCCTTTAGTTATGAAGGAAAAATTAAGACCTTTTCAGACATTCAAAAATTGAGGGAGGGAATTCTCTTTTGCGAAGACTGCACTACAGGAAATACTGAAAGGAGTCAGCTCACCTAAAACAACATGACCAAAAGAGGTACATAATTAGGAGTAAGATAACTAGCAGGCAAATAGAAGCAGAGGAGTGCAACCTTACTAAGAACAGGGCATTATAAGCTTAAATAATAATAAGAGAATTGCTATAGCAAGATAGTAATGAACATTTGGTATATATAGGGACAAACAGATAACAGTGACTGAAAAGAGGAGGATTCAAAGATCCAAATTTGCAAAGGGGAATGGAGATAAGACATGCACAGAAGAAAATGGATGACTGTATATATATATATATATATATATATATATATATATATATAACTATCTTTTACATATTTGTAAAAGTAACCACACATCAAAGATTCAGAACTGAAGAATATAACATAAAACAAGGAGAACTAGAGAGAAAACCCACAAAAACCAAACAAAATAAATAAAGCAGAAACACAAGGACAAGGAAGCAGTGGAAACACTGAGCTACCAAAAAGTAAAAGATAAAATGGCTAAAAGAAGACTTCATAGTTCAATAATCACCCTAAATGTAAATGGACTGAACTCACCAATAAAAAGGCATAGAGTTGCAGAATGGATCAAAAAAAAAAAAAAAAGAAAAAAGAAAAAAAAGAAGAAGAAGAAGCTCAATCATATGCTGCCTCTAGGAGACACATCTCAGCTCCAAAGACAAATATAGACTCAAAGTGAAAGGGTGGAAAATGTTATTTCAATCAAATGGCATTCAGAGAAGAGTGAGAGTAGCTGTACTAATATCAGATGGAATAGACTTCAGAATGAAAAAGGTAAAGAAAATACTGAGGGACACTTCATAATGATATAGAGAATCATGCACTAAGAAGACATAATACATTAATATCTATGCTCCCAATGAGGGAGCCCTAAAATATATAAAGCAATTACTAAGAGAACTAAAGGGAAAAAGAGACCAAAATACTATTTTAGTAGGGAATGTAAATACTCCACTGTCAGATATGGACAGATCATCCAAACAGAAAAAAATAAGGAATAACATCTTTAAATGACACGTTAGACCAACTGGACATAATTGACTTCTGTAGAGCCTTTCATCCCAAAACAGCTGCTTATACATTCATCTCTAGTGCACATGGAACATTCTCAAGAATAGACCACATACTGGGACACAGAGATAGCCTCAAAAAATATAAGAGGGTTAAAATCATAACAACTATATTTCTGATCATAATGCTTTGAAACTAGAGAACAACTGCAGAAAGAAATCAGGAATAACCACAAATGCATGGAAATTATCAACATGCTACTGAAGAATAACTGGGTCAGAAAACAAATAGAAAGAGATCCAAAAATACATACAAGCAAATGATAATGATAGTACAACATAGGAAAAATTTTGAGACACAGCAAAAGCAGTCAAAAGAGGAAATAAAGTTCATATCAGTACAAGTCTAGCTCCAAAAACAAGAATGAGCCCAAATAAACAACCTAATGCTTAATCTTAAAAAACTAGAAAAGGAAGAACAAACAAGGCCTAAAGGCAGCACCCAGAAAGATATAATCAAAATTAGAGTAGAAATAAATGAAATTATAAACAAACAAACAAAACATTAGAAATAAATGCAACAATAAGCTGGTTCTTTGAGAAAATTATAAAATTAACAAACCCTGGCTAGACTCACTAAAGAAAAAAAGAGAAAGAACACAAATAAACAAAATCAGGAATGAAAGAGGAGAAATTATGACTGATATCACAGAAATACAAAGGATCATACAAGAATACTATGAAAAAGTACATACCAAATTTAATAACCTCGAAGAAATGGACCAGTACTTAGAAAAGTAAAATTTTCTAGATTGAATAAAGAAGATCTGGAAAATCAAAATAGACATATCATATCAGCAGCATGGAAATGGAAACAATCATCAAAATCTACCAAAAAGTAAAGTCCAGGACCAGATGGCTTCATCAGTGAATTCTACCAAACATTCAAAGATTTAATACCTATTCTCCTCAAATTCTTCCAAAAAATCAGAGGAGACAATACTTCCCAACTTATTTTATATAAGGCCAATATTACTCTGATACTAAAATCTGATAAAGATCACACACACAAAAAGAAAACTACAAACCAATCTCTCTCATGAACACACATGCAAAATTCCTAAGTAAGATACTAGCAAACCGAACATGGCAACGTATTAAAAAGATTATATACCACAATCAAGTGGGCTTCATGCCAGGGGCACAGGGATGGTTCAACATACACAAATTGGTTAATGTGATTCACCACATAAACAAATTAAAAAATAAGAATCATATGAACATATCAATAGTTGCAGAAAAAGCCTTTGACAACATACAGCATCCATTTATGATCAAAACACTCAACAAAATCAGGGTAGAAGAAAAGCACCTTAAAGTAATTAAGGCCACATGTGTCATACCCTCAGCCAACATTATACTTCATGGTGAAAAACTAAAAACCTTCCCTCTAAGATCAAGAACAAGACAAGGCTGTTCACTATCGCCACTGTTATTCAACATGACATTGGAGGTCCTAGCGAGTGCAATCAGTTAAGAGAAAGATATAAAAGACATCCAAATAGGAAATGAAGAAGTCAAACTGTCACTATTTGCAGATGACATGATTCTCTCCATGGAAAACCCTAAAGAATCCATAAGAACACTACTAGAAACAATAAGCAAATGCAGTAGTTTCTGGATACAAAATCAACGTTCAAAAACCTATAGTGTTCCTATACTCTAATGATGAAGTGTCAGAATAAGAAATGGAAAAAAATATTCCTTTTGCAATTTCAACAAAAAGAATAAAATACCTAGGGATAAATCTAACCAAACATGTGAAATACCTAAATAATGAAAACTCCAAGACCCTATTAAAAGAAATTGAAGAAGACACAAAGAGATGGAAAGATATTTCATGTTCGTAGATTGGAAGAATCAACATATTTAAAATGACCATATTACCTAAAGCATTATACAGATAAATGCAATCCCACCAAAATCTCATCAGCATTTTTTAAAGAAAGAGAAAAAAAAAAAGTCATCAGATTTTTATGGAAGTACAAAAGGACCGAATGCCAAAGCCATCTTGAGAAAAAAGAATATGGCTGGAGGCATCACTCTGCCCGACTTCAAATTGTAGTACAAAGCGACAGTAATCAAAACGGCATGGAATTGACAAATCAGTGGAACAGAATTGAGAGTCCAGAAATAAACCCATATTTACACTGGCAGATAATTTTGGACAAAAAAGCCAAAAACATTCAGTGGAAAAAAGAATGCCTCTTCCATAAATGGTGCTGGGAAAACTAGAAAGCCACCTGCAAGAGAATGAAATTAGGCTGTTGTCTATCACTACACATCAAAATTAACTCAAAATGGATTAAGAATCTGAATGTAAGATCTGGAACAATAAAATACATAGAAGAAAACATAGGAACTAAACTCAACATCTTAGACTTAAAGAGGATTTTATAAATTTGATCTCAAAAGCAAGGGAAGTAAAAGCTAAAATAAATGAATGGGACTACATTAAAAAAAATCTTCTCTTCAGGAAAAGAAATCATTAACAAGATAAAGAGACAACCATTTTAATGGGAAATATATTTGGAAGCAACACCTCTGATGAGGGCCTAATATCCAAAATATACAAAGAACTCTTACAACTCAATAACAACAGAAAAATAAATGATTCAATCAAAAATGGGCAGAGGACCTGAATAGACACTTCTTCATATAGGACATACAAATGGCCAACATATATTTGAAAAGATACTCAACATTGCTAGCTATTAGGGAAATACAACATATATTTGAAAAGATACTCAACATTGCTAGCTATTGAAACCACAATGAGATGTCATCTCATACCTGTTAGGATAGCTATAATCAACAGGACAAGTAATAACAAATGCTGGAGAGGATGTGGAGAAAAAGGAACACTGCTGGTGGGATTCCGAATTGGTATAGCCACTATGGGAAACAGTATGGAGTTTCTTCAAAGAACGAAGAATTGATCTATCATCTGGTCCAGCAATCCTTCTACCGGGTATTTACTCCACAGACTTGAAAACGCATATCTGAAAAGTTATTTGCATACCGATGTTCATAGCAGCATTATTCATGGTGGCCAAGACATGGAAGCAACCAAACTGTACTACAATAGATGATAGACTAAAGAAGCAGTGGTACATGTATATAATGGAATATTACTCAGCCATAAGAAGAGATGAAATACCGCCATTTGCACAACATGAATGGACCTTGAGATAATCATGCTAAGTGAAATATGCCAGATAGAAAAAGTTGAAAATCATATGACATCACTTATATGTGGGATATAAACCAAAAAGCAACAAATGAACAGGACAAACAAACAGAGACTCATAGATGTGGACAATGGACTAGTGGTTACCAGAAGATAGGAGGTGGGGCTGGAGCGGGGAGATAGACGGTAAAGAGGTCAAATATAGATGAGTAGGTAGAAGGTAAAGTGGGTAAAGGGGATCAAATATATGGTAGCTGAAGGAAACTGGACTTTGGGTGGTAATCTCACAATAGAATATACAGATGTCAAATTATGATGTACATTTGAAAAGTACATAATAAATTAATCAATGTTATCCAAATAAACTTAATAAAAAATCTGTTCATATATCATCTTCTCACACTAGGTTCTGAACTCTTCACAAAGTGCATACAGTACATAGTAGGTAGTTAATATATGTCTATAAACTAAATAGATAGGGATACACTTTATTCTTTTTTGACTCTATGCTTATTTCTAATTTGTTTTCCTAATTTTCTTTTGCAAATTTTCTTCAAAGCTTCAGTGTGTTTTAGTGATTCTAAGTGAAACCAAAATATTGATCCGTCTGTCTGTCTTTATCATTTTTAGTCTAGTGCATATAACAGGAAAAAGCACTTTTTTGAATGCCTATTTTCTCTTTGTAATAACCCTGAAAGGAAGATGAATCACAGGAGAATGGAGTCAATATTCTCTATGGTCCCTAGAAAAAATCAGAATCTTTGTCCAAAATATTATGTAGATACCCTGCAATAAGAACTTTTTGGAAAGCAGAGTTCAGACATTCATATGGACAGTTGGAAAACTGTTAGAAACTTTGTCACTTTATGTTCTTTAAATTAACCAATTTATTATATTGTGACATTTTCTCTGTTCTTATATTTTTATGTTTATGTGTTTAACATCTCTGGTGATGGTTGAATTTAAACATAAAGACTCAGGCAGAACAAAAATGTCCTCTCATTTTCTTGGCGATTAATCTCTTCATCTCAAATTTATAAAAATAAACTTTTTTTTTTGGTTTAGTTTTGCCTCCAAAGCTCTTTCTTAAGTTATAATTAGAGATAAAAATTAAGATATCAATAAAAAAATACACTCTGATTTATCACTTCTGATAGAGTGGGTCTTTTTCTTAGGCTGCCTCTGAATTCCTATCTTTTGAGGAAACAGCAGGGGAGGGTAACTATTTCTCAGCTAGTGGCAGCTTCCAAGAGAAGAATTATATTCAGAAAAATATTGAGATTAAAGCACATCAGAAAAGAGGCATCACAACAAATCAAGATATTATTCAAATCAACTCACTACTGAGTTTTTAAATGTTAAATCCTGATGTTTCAAGTTTAGAGTTTTGACTCATACTTCTAAAGGACGGATAACATAAACTTTTCAAACAAGGATTTTACTTAAAGATGGGACTCTCCTTTGGGAGAAAGCACAGGGACAAGCATTTAACGAGCATTTGCATGCTGAGTGCCTGATAGGCTATGTGTTTGTGCTACCCTTTTAATCCTCCCAAGCCTTTGATGAAGGTATCATTATACCTGTTTAGTAGAAGAGGAAACTGAGGCTGAGAAGGATCCATTGCCTTGACCAGGAACATGTAAAACATAAATAGAAGAGCTACACATGTAATGCAGCTCATCCCAAACCGATGCTTCTCAAACCTTTTCCTACCCTGCCTTTATTTTTTGAAACCCAAGAGAATCCAATGTCCGTATTTCTTTCCTGCTTAGTTATGAAATTCTACTCTTCAATTCTCAGAGGATTGTTCCTGTTTTCCCTCCCTCACTTCCTCCTTCCCTTTTTCTCTTCCTTCTTTCTTTCCTTCTTTGTTTCCACCCTTCTTTCCTATTTATCAATTTGGAAGTCAGTAGGTTTTCTTTTTAATTTTCAATATTGAAAAATATGTTTTACCCATATTTCATTAAAGGTATGATGCCACTGATTGAAAGGTGCACTATTGAACTATGTTCTAAGAAAAAAAATCAACTGAACTAGAATTTAACAGAGGAAAATGCTATCCAGGTAGCTTTGCATGACACATAAATCCTTAAAAGTAGTTCTACATGACATGTGAATCAGTCACAGCAGCTATTCGATGTCTTTCATCAATGCCAAGGTACTTAACAATTTCTTTAATTCTTAGTTCCTCTGCTTGGCATGTGATAGCTAATCCCATTTGTATGCATCTTAATAACAAAACCTGATACAGCTTCATCTACTTCTGGTATTTTTATTTATAGATTTTATAAAACATGTGGTTATTGTTTTGTAAGAAAATATGGGGCTCTAGTCATTCTCGATATGATGAATATTTGCTTTACTAGATCACACTTATTCCCCACTACTCTTTCTATTTTGCATGTCAGATCATGGAGGTCTTTTAGCTGTGTTAAGAAGTTTTCCAGAGGAAAAGATTGAGAAGAGGAAATATAGGAATGGAGGTTATCTGTAAAAGGGTAGAGAGAACTAGGGAAATAGCCAAAATATGATGTTTCTGTGAAAGTCTGTTTTTAAATATGGGAGGAATTGGGGCCAGTCTAAATGCTAAGAGGAAAGTGGCCATTAAAAGAAAAAGGTTGAAGATTTTGAGAGACTAGGGGACTGTGCTCTAGTTTCTGGATTTACTAGAAATTGAAGTCAGTTTAGCTGCACAGAAGAAAGTTTGGTTACCTTAAGCTGTTACTTTTTAGCTTTTTTTAGGTTTTTAAAAGGAATTTGCATTGAGTCAAAAGAAGTCAAATGCATTAAAATGCTAAAATATGTAATTCCTCCTTGCTCTTTGAAGTGTCCAATTAAGAATAATTTAATCTAAAATGAATCCAATTACAAGTAACAATGTTTAAATTAAAAGAAAATATTTTGAAAGTATATTGTCTTATGAAGGTAAACACTACATTTAAAATATGCATCCTTTCACTTGACACATTTATTCATTTTATTCAAAATGTAAATACTTCAACAAATTTTGTAAATGTAGAGAGATAAATTGACTTTACATCAAAGAGCAAACAACTCACAAATGGCAACAAGAGACCAGTCATTTTTGAGATGTCTGATATTACTTCATGTCAGTATTAATAATAAAATATTCTCACATACCGTTTTCTCCTCATGGAAAACTCTCCTGTCCTTATTCATATGTAGATAAAGCTGAAGGGGGATCTGGATACCTCTGTGCCTCCCAGAAGCTTTTTCTGGAACTGATTTGATGAGAAAATTTACACTTTCTAACCATCTTTTCATACAGATATGCTCTTCACTACTTTTACCCCTGGAGTCCTAGATATTTTGGTGCTTGTGATGGAGTAAATCAGACATGCATGTTTGCTCCAGAGCATTTAAACATACATTATTGATTCTGTCTTTTGAAGGTAAAAATGCTTTCAGAATAAACTTGGAAAACAAGTCTAAATTGATTGAACTTAAAGACCAATAGAAGTCTCTAGTTATGGTTTCCACGGCAATGATTTAAATGCTGAATATTGTTTTTCATGCAACAGGTCATTAATGGCTTCATCGGTTCAACAGAAAATTTTAGAATCTACTATGTGCTGGGTAGCTGAGAAGCAAAAGGAATTAAGCTAAACTTGTCTTGTTCCCAGCCTTTCTTCTTCCAATCTACTGCCACCAGAGAGTTCACTGTCGCCTACTTAGGGTGCCAGGCAAGTAAAGAGCTTTAAGAATAATGTGAGATGTGCCATTATAGATGTGAGGAAAATGAACTTTTAAAGCACGGAGAGAAGCAGCTAAGTTTATCCATTGGGTCTGAATTCAGAGAAGGGTTTTTTCACCTGGTAAAGCAGCAGAAAAAAAGCCATTGAAGTTTGATCTTCCAGAATGAGAATGGTTTGTAGGATAGATTAAGGTTTGGCAGGGTGGGAGAATGGAATGGTTGGGAGGAAGGAATTGTCTTCTCTTTAGAGGAAATAACATATGTAAAAGGTGAGAAGCTGTATTAGGAGATTGAGGTTTTGGTTTTGGAGTGCTCCTTGTGGCTTTCTGACAAGTATGACAGAAGCACAGGAAGTGTTGAGGCAGTGGCAAGTTGTTATGCTGAAAGAGTAAGTAGAGATATGAGTAAACATTTTTATGACATTATAAGGAGTTTGAACTTTACAGTGTAGCTGGTGCAAAATGTTGAATGGCCAATGATTTATATGAAACATAAACATCAGGAAAATCACAGCAAGCCATCATAGGACTTCTATAATGAAAGGTGATCATTGTTTCTCTCTCTGCCTTTAGAAAAAGCAATTGCCAAATAAGGCATTGCAGGTGACTGTTTCTTTCAAGTAAAATAGTCTGGGAGGTCCCCCCTTGTAATTTATTGTGACATTTCATAGTTTTTACCACCATGACATAATTGCATGTGCTAAATCTTGCAGTTTGTAATTAATTTTATCCCTCTTGTATCCTCTTGGAGATGAAGGCCTCCTTTCAGCAGCATTCAATTAACTTGAAGGCAATTTTAGTGTTATTTCTTGGACTTTTCACTTTAGACTAAATAATTCTACCTCATTTATTATTTTTTCTTATGACTTCCATGTTACAACCCTTTAAACCATTTTAGTAGTTATTTTTCTGAATCTTTTCCAGTTTCTTGAAATCTTCCTTATATGTGGTAAAATAAAAAAAGGTAACAGTGTTTAGAAAAGATTCTAAGTGATGTTAAACCTGGAATAAAGAATTATTTTCAGCCATTTTACATTATACTACTATTAGACTATGCCTAGTATCATGTTAGAATTTTTAAAGGCAGCTCTGCATTGGTAGAAAATACAATTATTTTTGGATGTTTTGATCATTCTTTTTCTTTTCCTATTTATGTAGTTAAAAATATTTTTAAAGCAGTCCTGCTAAGTTCTTTGTAGTTGTCGATGGATGATTTTTCTATCAATATTTAAATGTTATTCTTTTTTCCCCTCAGCTTTATTGAGGTATAATTGATAGATAAAATTGTAACATGTTTAAAGTATACAATCTGATGATTTGATATATGTATACATTTTGAAAGAATTCTCCCCATTGTTTTAAACTCTGTTCTTATCAATAAGGTGTAATGAAAAGATTGGTTGAGGAGATCTGACTTCAAATCATGTCACTGTAAGGTAAATTAGGCTAAAAAGTTATCCCAGAATAATTATGAGACATTCTCAAAAGTGTTCTAATTTGGATGATAACCTGCATGGCTACCTTGAACCCTGTCAATTACTTTTGTGTGTCTCCCTCTCAGCCTCCTCATTCTAAAAAGAAACAATATCTAGCCAATACAAGTTGTTAAGTAATTTAAATATTAAAAAAGTTAAAGTTTCTAGCATGAAGCCTGATACATAGTAAATACTTTAAATAGACCCTTTCCTCTTTTTATAAAAACTATTAAATCTTTTCTCAAATAAGTGTATTCTATACTCTTATCTAAATATCTGAGATAAAATTATATTCATTGTAGTAACATGTTTATGAAGTTAATACAGCTGTCAGTGGGAAGTTTAAGTAGCATCCTTGCCTCATCCACAGTCCAAGTTATTACTAATGACATTGCATAGTAGAGACTTGCATGTCTTGAGTTAGCCTTTAGCTTAATATACAACCAGTAAGAATAACCCTATATATTCAGTCAAGCCTCCAATTTTCAGATAGAATCCCATTAAAATAGGATTTCACCATCTGTATTCTGAGGAACACTATTCCCTGTGGGTAGCTGATGGATATTATGAATGGGGGAGAAGTGTTATGTTCAAATAAGTGGACAGCTGAGACAATCCTTTAAATTATTCTATAGATTTAGAAATGGAACTTGTTGAAATAAGTAGTTAAAGAGGTTTCTACTTTGTAAGATTTCCTAAAGATTTTAGCATACTCATCTATGCTGTGAATTTGAAGAGCATACGGTAGGATATAGCATTTATAAAATAACTAATTGAACTTGTATCTTTTCCATGGAGCTTCTCAAACTAATAGATAATACTTGGAAAATACCAAGTTACTGATTGCTCGGTTAATCATGTTTTACAATCTTGGCAGAATGTTCATTCATTCATTCATTCATTCAATTATTCAGCAAACATGTATGGCCCATATCATTTATTGATTGAGTGCTTTGTGTCTAAGTAACACTTTAAACCAGATTATATAACACATAATTATAGTTTAATATTTGGAAAGTTATTGAAATAGTAATTTAAAAATGTAATTATATAATCAAATATGTATTAAATTCTCTAAATATTTCTTCATTCTTGTTTGGTGGTAAGAATTTAGTATTCTAGCAGTAGTCACCAAGCTTTTTAAATTATGCCCTTAGTTATACTTATGTATTTATAAATTATATGCATGTATTAATGGGTTAATAAATCATGTATTATAAATCATCCACAGAATTCAGATATTTTAAAAGGATGAAATGAAAAAATAAATAGAAATAAAAATTCTAATATTTTTTCCCTGTGCTAACCTTTGGACTTTGTGCTCCTTTGTTTGTTTGTTTTTGTGCTCCTCTCTTTGGAGACCGTTGTCCTACTGGTAAAGGAGTATAGAAGGAAACAGATCTAATCATACTACAGACTTAGAGGATGTATTCTTTTTCATCCATTATATTTGTCATGATTTATTATAGAGTAAATTTAGATTTGACATTATTGTAAGCAATTCAGAAAAAAGGAAAAAGAACCAAACATTTTGTTTTAAATAAACTTACTCTGATTGAAGGGAATGTACAACAACAGAGCAGAATTAATTTAGAAGTTAGAATTCTGATTGGATCAGTTCTATTAAGATTATCAAATATCTGTAGAACATCTATCGTATGCTGAGTGCTAGGCATCCAGAATACAGAAGTAAGCTATAGCCCTCTTCCCTGAAGAGCAATTATGCACTGAGAGATGCCCAGTTAACAGTGTTTCCAGGATGAAAAGTACGGTTACCTTGGAAAACTATTTCTTAATATAATGAATATTATATTTTGAGTAGGACCTCTTTCTATCAAAGAAAAGATTGTGGGCAATGGGGTCAGCTTGCCAAGAGGGATCCTAGAACTCTTTTTTCATTCATGATTCTTACTTCAGGCTTGTTCTCATGAATTCTAGTTGTCCCTGGGTATTCCTTTCTTCTTTACACCTGTTTTATTGTGCAAGGCCTCTGCTATCCTCTAAGATGTGTTGCTAGCAATTACTATGCCATTTCTCCTCATCACATGCTCTTTGGTCTCAGTGGATCAGCCATTCACAATTGTGTCCTTGTCAACTGCTGCCATATTGTTCACTGACCAGTATTCTCCCATTTCATCCTTTGTGATGATTATTCCAATATATTATTACTTTAGACATTTTATTTCCTTCAGAATTCTAAATTCTAGCCAATGTCCACTTATGTTTAAATCACATATAGTCTTCATTAGAATTACTTAAATGCACATGACTTTAAAATTTTTAGAAATGTTATTTGATATCTTTGTTTTATCACACACTCATATTTGTACATACATAAAAGCTTTGCTGTTTGAGGAATGAATGTTACCCACAGAAAGATTTCTCAAGTTTTTAGTTTTATTTTTCTGAAACATTTTATTTCAAATAGAGTTTTAATTGTATTGGCTCTAAGTGAATGTAAACCAAGTTAGTATGGAACCAGCAGATGGAAAAATCCTTATCATTGAACAATGGAACAACCTGAATTCTTATTTCCCACTTTTGCCATCTGGTATCTGTGCTCATATTTGAAACATTAACCATTCAGGAAATAGTTGTTTTCTGTATCCAATAGTCAGAAGGTTTCTCTGAAGACTGGTGCTTATCTTTTCAAAAAAAGAGAAAAAGATAAAATGCTGCAAATACAAGTAGAGCCCTGAACTAATATTTGACAGTCACATAAAAGCTTAAGAAAATGCAGAGTACAAAGTGAGTATAAGAAGATGCCATTTTCAATTTATTTTCATAATCTAATTCTGTGTTGCTTGTAAAGGTTAATCTAAATCCAGCAGAAGAAAGCCTGACCACTGTTTACATATTATAGGCACTGCTACATTATTCTAAATGCAGTAAAATGAATATAGCCCTCGTTCTCAATCTATTGCTGTTTTTTTCTGAATTGTAGTAGATATGATTTTTTTTTTTCATGTGACCCTCAAATTATCAGTAGTCAAAAGGTGTCTGTATTGGTAAATGCTTCTAAGAAAACGTCTAGAAAAGAATTTATAACATTCACTTTAAAAATAAGGATACAATACATTAACCTCCAGTTATTCAAATAACTTTGTGGTTCTGCTTTTTTTGGATGTCCGGCTATATTCCCATTATCTACTTGATGGAGGGGAAAAGCCAAAGGAACTCACATAGTTTTAAGTATTATTTAAAATATTAACCCAAGGAAATATCTATGTAACATTGAGAACTTGACACCTTAAGGGTTAAGCATTATAATATCTGGTAGCAATGGCTTTTAGATTTTCTGATATTTTTATTAGGTATAAAGTAGTTTATCTCTCTTATTTTATGAGTTCTCATATAAACAAAACATAATTAATGTGGTAGTTTTATTGTACTGAAGACAAATCCTTGATCTAAGTCTAAATCTTTTAGCATCTGGGATATTTACCATCACTTTTCAGATCAGCTTACCTTTGGGTAGACTTTGAGGCTCTTTATTTCCCCATGTGATTTTGTTTTCCACTTGAGTACCAAGCACCAGTGCCTCAGTTTGTGGCTATGTGGGCCAGTTCTGAAAGTTTACTCTGTATGGATAGCTAAGACAGTTTTATAAATTATTCTTAGATTTAGAAATATTTTTTCACTGAACATTTCGTCTCTGACTGACAAGTTTAAGATTATGAATGATACTAAGTTAAAGTTTAGCACCTTTTTCTGTATAAACTTGAACCTTTATCCTTCTGCTTAATCTAACTCTGGTTAAGATGACATTAAGACAGGCAGCTTTCTCTCCTAATTGGTCTTTCAGATGTTGAAGAGCTTTTGCGTGCAGAGATGTGCTCACTGAATCCCAGCTCTCTTCATGTCTTTCCCTGCTGCAGAGAGTGTGTGGTTGGATCGACCTATTACTAGGCAGGAGAGAGTGCCTCCATTGCTCTGCCCTTAATGCTAGGCCTGCCGTAGAGGCCATTGGTCTTCATGTTTCTTTGGGTCATATACTCACCTGGCAATAGAACAACAACAGAAACTAAAACAATACCAAGAACATTATTTACTTGTCACTTGACTTACTCAGATTCAGGAACTCAGATTACTGCTCATCTCAGCTCTGGAGTGCAGGTATGAGTCTTATACCTGTTCTGTATATATGGAAACAAAGACTCAGAGAAGTTAAATACTGACAGAGCTAGGCCTCAAACCCATCTCTAACTTTTAAACCCATACTTTTAACCACTAAAATATGGCGGAAGCCAGGCTGCAGGGTCATATTATTCAAAGCCCAGAGACCTTGGCAAATGGATGCTCTTGGAAAGAGCCTGTAAGCATGGTAGATACCTTATGATTTTTTGGAAGGTGCATTTTCACCAATGGGTACCTTCCAGCATGCATAATTTCCTGGCAGCACAATGGGACTAGCATATCTATCCAATTACATACAATTTCTTGGTGGAATGATGTGAAACAACACTCTACACTTCATACTTCAAAGTACTTGTGCAATGATAGAAATGGTATTGGGCATGGAATAGTAGGACCTGGTGGTTTTACCCAGACCTGAAACTTATTGACCTTTATATTTTGGACAAATCACTCAGTTTCTTACTTTATTAATCTTTAAAGCTGGGTTGATCTTAATTTTCAAAGGTCAGTTGCACAGACTTAATTTTTTAAGAAGATTAAATTATTTTGAGAAAAACTTGGCATTTGATAGGAATTGAGTGTATTAATAACTTTTTTCTTATTTCTCCAAAGAAAGACAATATCTGACCACTTTTAAAAAGACAGAAAACCTCTTATTTAAAGTATAACACATGCGGAAAAGTGCAGAAATAATAAGTGTTCAGATGAATTAATTATTTCAAAATGAACTCACTTGTGAAACCACCTCCCTACTTAAGAAGCAGAACACTGTCAGCACCCTAGAAGCCCCACTCATGTCCCCTCCTTACTACTGAGCCCTTCTTCCTCCCCCAAAGTAATCACTGTTGTGGTTTCTATCACCGTAGACTGTTTTTGCCTAGTTTTGTTTTTCTTTAGCTTTGAGTAAATGAAGTTATATATAATGTATTCTTCCATGCCTGTCTTCTTTTGCTAAATTCTGTTTATAAGATTCATTATTACATGTGGGTGTAGTTTTGTTTATTTTGAAGGCTGTAGGGTGTTTCATTATATGAGTGTATCAATGTTTATTTTATAGTTGATGGGCTTTTGGGTTGTTTCTACTTTATAACAATTATGAATAATGTTACTATGAATGTTCTTGCATGTGCCTTTTAGTTAACATGTGCACATGTTGAGTTGCTGGGTCATGAAGTATGCAGTCTTTAACCTGAGTAGATAATATCAAACAGATATCTAAAATGGTTTCTATTTCTGCCAGTAGTATGTGATTGCTTATTGCTCCTAAGGCTAGCCTACCCTTAGTATTTTCAGTCATCTGAACTGTGATGAGTTTGTAGAGGTCTATCTTTACTTTTCCTTGACTACTAGTGTAGTTGAGTCCTCTTTCTTGTGTTTGCTGGACATTTGGATATCCTCTTTCATAAACTTTTTGTTCATAGTCTCTTGTCCATCTTTTCTATTGAGTTCTGGCTTTTTCTTATCGATAGTTTGGATTTCTTTGTTTATTCTCTATAACAGCCCTTTTTTGATTATATATATTGTAAATATTATCTCCTAGCCTTTGGCTTGACTTTTCACTTTCTTAATAATATCTTTTGAGGAAAAGAAGTTCTTAATTTTAATGTAGTCCAATGAATTATTTTTCCTTTGGTTAGAGCCTTTTGTTCTCTGTTTAGGAAATGTTTCTTAACTTCAAAATTATCTAGAAGCTATTCACTCATATTATCTTCTAGAAGCTTTATTGTTTTAATTTTAATATTTACCACTACAATCTTCCTGGAATAGATTTTTATGCATGGCATGAGATGGGAGTCTACTACATTCTTCTATGCTTTTTTGATTCCATGTCCTTTCTCTTTAATGGAAAACAAAATGAGACTATGGCCTGAAGATTACATGATTCTCTCTTCACACATTCATGCTCTTTCTGGCTGTCCTTCCATATGATACCACAATTTCTCCAACTTAGCACACATTTCTCATGAGTACCTTTAAGACATAGGATCAGTTTATTAAATAGCTTTATAGTACTGTTCCTTCTTAAGGAGATTAGGACATAAGCAAATATCCTTGAAAAGAACAGGACAGTTACAAAAGATGTATAAAATGTTTTATTCAAAGAGGTAAAGGTTATTCCTTCTTTTCAAAATTCTTCTTATTGTTCTCTGATGTTCACTCTCCATCCCAGTATCTGAACTTATCTTTCCTGTTTGATGGTGAGCAGTATGAAAGAATGAAGGAGATTTCCCCATATTTTATAGCAGAAATTGATAGACATTGTGATAACACAACAAAGCTTCTCTACTGTAGAAGAGCATGGTTACTTCAGTTCATGTTGGCATTTTTTTTTTATTTACTGAAGAGCTTTTCCATTGCTAGTTAAAACATAATCATGACAAAGGTTAAATTATCACTAGATGTTCCTCACAGAACAGGCATCCTTTAGATTTCTTTTGTTGCTGCTGTTCTACTTTCCAAACCAAACAGTGTTCGGAGCTCACACCTTTGGTCCAATAATGAAAATCTGTTAGAGGATGCACAAATGATACCTTGCACTCATGCCTTGCACTCATTTCTCACAGGCCTTATGCTCCTTCTGCCATCTTCTGGGTCCCCTCTGTGGTGATGTCAATGCTAACATTTTTGTGTTTGCCTGAACAGTGGCCTTTTTTTTAAGTTGTAGGTCAAAATTACAAATATATTTTTCTTTTTTACTTTGCTTTCTTAAATTGATAAAAAAGGAAGAGCTTCCCAAGGAACAAGGTGTAGGTAAGTCTGCCAGAGGCTAGATCCATCCATGATTTACATCCCTCTCTAACTCTTTAGGAAGGTCCTATTTTCCTGTGTAGTGTGCGGATTTTGAAGGGCATTTTAATAAAGGCACACTCTAAGAAAGATAGGGAAAGGTCAACTAGTGCTTTCTAACTAGTTTAAAAAACTTCTGACTTCTAAAGTTGTGTAGGTATGTGCACAGACATAATTGTTAAGAGCTCACCCTGCAACTTAGTAAAAAATAATGTGCTTTTTCTTTAGCATTGGCCTTTTAAAATGTCAATAACTTTGTTAATTCCAAACCAATTATTTCCACACTTTTCAAAGCATAAACTCACACTGGTCATATGTATCTTTATGTTGGGCTACAATAAAAAACATATTTATATACACTTGCACACACACACACATTTACTTATTACTGTCATTTCTAGGAATGATGTCATTGTTCTCACTACTTTAATGTGTTCAAAATTGCTCAGTGTTCAATGCTGGTGGTAAAAAGAGAGGTAAAACAGGGATCCTGACCCTAAAGAAAGTCATATCTAATAGACTATGTATGCTAATTAAAAAGGTAACCTACAGCCTACAGTATTTTTACTTTGAATATTCAGAAAATATGATTTAGAATTTGAAAATTATGTTGAGGCTGTTCTGAAAAATTCCCCAGTTCCAACTCTATATGATCAAGTTCTGGGTATAATTTTATAATAGAATAAAGAGAAGATCTCTGCTCTCAAAGTACTCACAAGTCATTGTGCTAAACTTTCTTGCTTTGCGTAGATTCAAAATCATGAGTCTACAAAGGAAGAGAGGCAACTTTTATTTTATCTGCCTCTACTTAATCTCCCTGGCTTGATTTATTATTTTCCTTTATAACTTCTCAGAGTTAAAACCATTGAATCCATTGTATCCAGGACTTCAAATATTTTCTATTCTGGTATTAAGGAAGTAGACTACCTTTACTGGGAATGGGAATAAAATGCTCATAAACAATCATTCTTTTGTTAAAAGAATGCCAAGTGGAAAGTTCTTCATTCCATTGAATTCTGTGTCAATATAGCTTCCTCCAGTCAGTGAACTGCGTTAAATCTCCAAAACTATTGGATATCTGGTATGGCTTTTGATGTAGAGATATGAGATTGAATGTACATTATTTTGGTATAGCGTGATTTTTTCCCCCTTTTTTCTTTTTTTCTTTTCTTTTTTTTTTTAGCTAAGCAATAATAAAATGGATGCATTGTTCATGTTAATATTTTGTAGAAATGGAGATTTAAATACACTATGAATAAGCATGGGCAACAGCAGATTGTCCCTGATCATTATTATTAGTGATCTAATAGAGATTAGTCATTATTAGGGTCTCATAAATTAGTATGTAAGGACAAAGATTCCAGTTTTTCACAAATTAATTAATAGGCTTGATGTAAATTCCAAAATCTCAATACATTTATCCGAAACTTGATGAAATCATATTAAAATTCACCTAGAAAAAAGAAAAAGCTAGAAGAGCTAAGAAAATATTGACAAAAGAAGTAATGGATGGAAGCCTTGCTGTATAAGCTATTAAAAACTTCATTAATTCAATAGTTAAAACTGTGTGGTAAGTTAGTCAATCTAATTTATGTGTAATTATGTGAGATTTTAATAAGTATGTATGTGGATGTAATGTTTAATTATCTACCTATCTATTTTCCTATCTAAATCCTAATCCTAATATTCCAATCTCTCTCTCTCTCTCTATCTGTCTGTCTGTCTGTCTATCTATCTATCTATCTATCTATCTATCTATCTATCATCTATCTATAATCTATGTATATTTTGGACATTTACTGAGAAAACATGCAGGAACCATGTAAAAGGTTCTACAGAATTTTATTGAATGGTATAAAACATTATTAAATTATGTCCCTACATGGAAAAAGACTTGTAAGATAATATACATTTTTTTTGTATTTTGTGGTACACTACCTAGCACTTTAAGTATTCATAGGAAAAAAATGTTTCTTAAATAAATAAATATTAAAAAGTTTGTAATGCTTTGTAATCAGTTATTGAAAGGCTTATTTCAGCATGGGATGAAATCTAAATAAGTGTTAATATATAGAAAGTAATTGTCAGGATAATTTGGGAAAATATTTTATCTTTGTGACCTGGTAAGAATCCATTTGGAGGAGGTATTGGAATATGGATGAAGAAAACCTTTGAAGTTTGCCACATTACTTCATGGTGAATGAGTAGAAAAAATAGAAGATTGGGGAAAGAGAAAAAGTCATCTCTATTCAGGGCCTGGATTAGATACTTTTTGTAGATTTTCATTGTTTGGTAGGGAGGGAATGTCAGCTAGGAAAAATCTGGCATATCAGGTATTACATTCAAAGGAGTAGGAAATTGGGAAGAAATACAGATTTCTAAGGGTGAGAGAAACTTTGAGTGGGATTTAATGAGTATTCCCTTGATACATGATTCATCAAATTTTTTTCTAACATAATTACTAATGAATATGGTAATTCAACTGCAGTTTATTCCCCAAAATCAGAGCTTTTCTGGCTAGATCGATCCCTCATGGGTTTTTGATCACTATTCCTGAAATTGCATCAGTGATACATAGTACATTCATTATTTGTTTATATATTCCTTTATGAGTATTTATTTAATATTTATGAAATGCCTACTATGTGACATAATAGTGCACAGTTCTGTGTGTGTGTATGTGTGAGGAAACAAAATCTGGTTTCTGCTCTCTCAAGACAGGAGAATGGAAAGTATTGGCCGGACACATTTTGATGCATCCAGAGAATGTGGTATGAGGGCTGCATAGTAGCTGGAGATATAGTAGGTCATAAAATATGTGTAGATTACATCAAATTTAAGTTACTATAAGGATTTGAGACTAAATCCTAAGAAGAACATGGCACCATTGGAAGATTTTAAGCAAAGGAAGAGCATGGTCATGTTTGTGTTTTAGAAAGAGCACTTCATCTATAGTGCTGAGTGGAGATTGGGATGGGATAAGGTTGGAAGTTGGAAAATCATTAGGGGCTTTTACAGTAATTTAGACAGAAAAAGATATGGTTTTAATAGGGTCCACAGGATACATATTTTGGTGTCCTCTTTAAGAAAAGATTAGAAAAATTAGAATACATAATTAGATACAAAACTTTAGAAAGGGACTTAAGATTCATGAGTTTTTTTTTCCTAGATCCATTTCTAGATCCAGAGAAGTAATCTAACTGGTCTGAACAATGGTGATGGCAATGTGGATGAAAAGGAATGAATGAACAAGGAAATTTAAAAGACTAGTGATTGGATGTTTAAGGTGAGAAGAGAGAATTGTGAAAAATGATGCTTAGTTTTTATGGCTTGAGCAATCAATTGGGTAGACAGAGGAGTGTCTATTCACTGAGAGGAAACACAGGAGGAAGAGCAGATTTTAATGGCAATATGATGTTTTGTACCCATGTCGTGTTGAAACATTTGGGTGCAAAGCTCAAGATAATTAAAATTATTCTATTTCTGATGTGGCTCAATTAATTTTGGCAACTTGTGTGTTCAGCTTCCTGAGGATGAACATAATGCCCCATCAAATGTGGTTCCTGAAGTAGATGTAGATTTAAACCTGCATAATAAATAGTTAAGTGATCACTGCCTTGCAGCACTGTTGTCTAGGTCTGAAAACTAATGCTGGGTTATGTTAGACTCTTACTATTTTTCTTACCTTTAATGTGGTGCCTTTCAGGATGTTTTTTCTTGGTCCCCAGCACTATAATATTATGACATGTGCTGCTTAGCTAGCAGGTTACCCGGAAGGCTTTCAGTCCTCTGGGGATGATGAATTCTTGGTTGTGTGTGCAGGGTTTCTCTAATGTAGGTCACTGCCTGAGCTTCCTTTGATTGTTAATCCATAGTCTTGAACTGATTATGCAACCCACTGAGGACCTGCTAAATATAATGTTTTAAAGTCCAACAGCAAATTTCCTTCTCTATTGTCCTTCAATTTGAAAATGGCTGAACAAATTTTTCTTATACTTTTCATGAAAATAGAGAAAAAATATAGATTTCAAAGAATATAAAAATTACCCTACTAGGCAAGTTTTAGACAGTCATCAAATAACTTAATATAGGAGATAATAATAGAGACTGTTTTGCCACCTAAAATACAGCATTCTCTACTATGAATACTGTAATTACTATTTACAGCTAGATTATAGGGAAATCTGTGGGTGCCATGGAATTCAGTTTCAGAATTATGGAAACTCCGTTTTTATAATTGAAGGGCTGGTTAGTAAATTCCCTCCTCTTTTCTAACCTATTTAAGCAGATCATATATGTGCCAATATTTCTTTGCTAACTATGGTGAAGGAGACAACTGACTTTAAATCTTCTATTGCTGAATAATACCCATAATAACTATGTATAATATACAGTTGATAATTAGCGAATATGCTGAGGTTTTTCAAAAAGTGCATTAGATATGGCATAGATAAAAATTTCTGCTTCATTAAATGACTTTATAGACTATATTTTGCTGCTTTTGCATATGTGATTTTTTCCTCTATTTGATAGCAGGATTACTTTACAGCTTCTTAATGAGAATACCTTTTTTTTTTTTTAATAGAACCTTTTCTGAAGTTTTATTGAAACTCTCAGTGACCTATTTCTAATGATTTTAGAGCTCTAAAAATTCCTCTCCCTTATTTAAGTAGCTTTAACTTATGTTTGATTAGTGGCTTTGGAAGTAGATTCGCAATCTAATTTTAGGAAGGAAATCTTTTCTTACAGGAGAAACAAATTCAAAAATAACCTTGCACATCACAGGATGCCTATGAATTATGGAAATGGTTCACATTCCCGCACCACTTATTAGGTGAGGAAAGGGTGCAAGTCAGAGATGACTCCTCAGCTGCATTTTGTACTTAATTACATGTGTGCAGAAAAATTTCTTTTTAATATTCTCTTTAATAAACACTGAGGATTTGGATGAGTAAATTTACTGGTGGTCTGAGATTATAATGCCATGTAAAGTGCTCTAAATTTGTAGTCCTATAGAAGCAGAGATCAGATGATGGTATTGGATGTTTGTGGAATGGATGGAAAGTTTGCAGGCATCCAAGCGTCCTATACTCAAAGAAGTTTAGAATTGTCATCTGAAGTTTGGAGTAGCTATAACTTAAATAAGAAATATTGTGACGATTAATTTGGACCCTAAAGAGTAAATAAGATTTTTCTTACCACACAAGATGGCAAAAGGCTCTCCAGTCAGAACAAAGAGTCAGTCATTAATCCACATTATCATTTTTTCCACTTATAGTAAATTTTTAACTTCAATCGTATACACTAAAAACTTAAACAATTCACAAGCAAATATCTACTCTATGCTCTTTGCTTTTCCTCTATCCTCAACCCCTATTCCTACCTCTCTCTGCATATTTGTTAATTCTTTGTAAGTTTTTTATATGCATTTACATATCAACCCATCCTACCCATTTATACTCCTATCTCTGATTAGCTTCGTTTTGTAACTTGTATTGCTCAGTATGCTTTATAGACCCTTTTGTGTTAGTGCTCTTCAGTCTACCCTATTCTTTTAACAGCTACTTATTATTTAGTATGAATATATTATAATTTGTTTAACCATTACCATCTATAGGCTGTTTACAGTTTTTCTACATTACAAACATTAATGAATTTAGATATCTATATAGTCTCCTTATCTATTCTAGTCCTTTCTCTTCTTCCATTCCTCCTGGCCTCCCATCTATCTAAACTACATCTTTATGTGCACGGACATTTCTTTAGGATACATATTGGAAGGGGAATTGTTTGATCAGTTTGAACAGTGACATATACTCCCAAAATTTCTTCCTCCTAATTGTACAAGTTTACATTTCTATCAACAACTTAGCGGTGTTTATTTAATCATTAATCATGAATATTTTTTGATTGGATTAAATGGTAAATTATCTTAAGTTTTTTTTTGTTGTTGTTGTCCCTGAAATGGTGAGCTTCAATATCTTTTCATATTTTTGGTCTGATGGATTTCCTCTATTTTTCTTTTCTTCTTTTTTTTTTGTAATAGATTATTTTTTTCTCAATGATTTATAAGGTCTATTTATTTAGCTGTGCTAATATAATTTTGTTATATTTTTTGCAACTATTTCTTCCAACAGTACCACTTATTTTTAAATTTGTCTTTTGTGACAGAAAAATTTAATTTTTATGTAGTTGAATCTGTCATTCTTCTCTTTGTGATTTCTGAATTACATTTCTTGCCTAAGAAGGCCTTTGCCAGATTAAGGCTATAAAATATTCTTTTAAAATCTCTTTTGGCATTTTTATAGTTTCTTTATATTCAATTTTTAAAATATTGTGTTTTATATTACTTTCAGGTATACAGCATAGTGGTAGAAATTTATATAATTCACAAAGTGATCACCCTAATTAGACTAGGAACCACCTGACACTATATATAGTTATGACTATATTCCCTGTGCTGTACACTACATCCTTGTGACTATTTTTAACTACTGGTTTGTGCTACTTAATCTCTTCACCTTTTTCACCCAGTCCTCCAACTCCCTCCCTCCAGCCCCAATCTGGCAATCACCAGTTTCTTCTCTGTATCTATGAGTCTGTTTTTGTTTTGTTTGTTTGTTTATTTTGTTCCTTAGATTCTGCATATAAGTGAGATCGCATGGTGTTTGTCTCTGTGATTATTTTACCCAGCATAATATCTTCTAGAACACATCACTGCAAATGGTAAGATTTCATTTTTTATGGCTGAGTAATAGTCCATTGTATATATGTACCATAGCTTCTTTATCCAATCATTTATTGACGGGCACTTAGGTTGCTTCCTTATCTCGGCTATTGTAAATAGCGCTGTATTGAACATATCTTTCCAAATTAGTGTTTTGGTTTTCTTTGAATAAATGTGCAGAAGTGCAATTGCTGAGTCATAAGGTAGTTTTATTTTTAATATTTTGAGGAACCTCCAAACTGTTTTCCATAGTGGTTCTACCAATTTGCGATCCCACATGAAGGTTCTGTTTTCTCCACATCCCTGCCAACATTTGTTTTTTGATATATTGATGATAGCCATTCTGTCAGGTGTGAGGTGACATCTTTGTGGTTTTAATTTGCATTTCTCTGATGATCAGTGACTTTAGCATCTTTTCATATGTCTGTTGGCCATCTGTAGGTCCTCTTTGGAGAAATATCTATTCAGGTCTTTTGCTTATTTTTTAATTGGATTGTTTGTTTATTTGGTGTTGACTTGTCTGACTTCTTTTTAAATTTTGGATATTAACACCTTATTAGATGTGTCTTAGGCTATATTAAATTTTTAATACTTACAAATTTTAATTTCACATAAGATGTAGGTTATAGCTGAGATTTCTGGGCAATCACTATGCCTATATTATCTTTCCATTTACATTGTTAGATTCTATTTCCCAGCCTCCTGTGCAGCTGGATGAAGCCATATCACTGATTTGCTACCAAAAGAATGAAAATAGAAGTGAGGTACACCACTATCAGTCTTGGCCTATAACAACCGTCCAAGAGAGATCCTCTTCCAAATTGACCTTGGAGAATATATGTCAAAGATGGTGACATCAATCTAGAAAGTGTTTAAAACCAAGAATCACCACTTAAAAACACCCACCTATCAGAAATACTCATGTTAGACATTATGTGAGCAAGAAATTAACTTATTTTTATAGATTCAAGCCACTAAGATTTTAGAGTTTATTTTTTCACTGCAGTTGTATAATCAGTATAAAGACTAAGGTAATGGCTTAACTTTTCACCAACTGTAAGGTGAGTAGTTCCAAAAAATTTATTTAACAATATTCTTTATCTTCTAATTTGAAATTCTATCTTTAGTATGTTCTAAATTTTCTTAATTGTAAGAATGATTCTGGATTCATTTTGTTTTAATGAGTTACTTGTGTATTCCTGAAACAATGCCATGATATTTTATTTATTACAGCTTGTAATTGTTCTTGGTGTTCGGTAATAGAGTGATTTGAAATGCAAGTCTCTCTTATTCCTTCAAAGTCTTTCTATGACTCCTAAGAAATAATTCAACATCTCTAACATGGTCTATAAAGCCCTAACTGACTTGGCCACTGTCCATCTTTCTACCTGTATCCTTCCTTCCTTGCTGCTCAATTGGTTTCAGTTTCTTTAATTATTTTTAAATGCAAAGTGTCTTATTACCTGTGAACATTCACAAATGTTATTCCATTTCTCCAAGAGAGCTCCTATTTATCTTTTATGTCTTAGATTCAAGAATCTAAGTAATTAAGAAATTTAATGGGCTTTTCTTGAAAAGTATGCCTTATAAATATTCCTATGTTGTCCAAATACTATTTCATTAACTGTAGACCTCTTTAAGAGCAAAGATGATATTGTATACAAGTTTTATATAAAACTGCAAACCTTATCTACATAGGGGAACTTACTCTCAAGCTCCTATATTTCTCTGTATCAACGTACTGGGAGCAGTTCACTCAAATAGTTATAGGAGATTTTTGCAATGGTGTGGTTATGATTACAGGAAACCAATAGGTAATGGTGATGTGCTTCAGGGCTAATACCAGTGGAATTCTGTTACCAGGCCCAGATGTGAGGAGCTAAGGATAGAGAAAAGTTATTGGAACATAGGAGATTGGGCCACCTGACAGGAACCATGCCTTTGGTGGAAGGGCATAACTAACCTGTGGTATGTGGCAGGGATAGAGCTAGGGGAATAATTTTTTCCTCTTGTTTTCTTCTTACTCTATAATCTTTTGTAGTCTTTCATTAGTTGAACTCAACTAGAAGCTAAAGGGGAAGGTAATCTGTTGATGTTATTCATAGAGGACATAACTATCTTGGGGCCCAAAGTAAGAAGGTGAAATGTAGAGATAGGATTTGGAGGATGAACAGAAGATATCCAGCATGCTATAATGCAGCTAGAGAATTTATTTATTTTTAGTGTATATGTAGAGTGTGAATACTAATTTTGCACATTTTCAAGTTTCAAGCCAATACTTCCAGTACTATCTGTAGAAACTTGACTTTCCTTACTACTTTGTAAATTCATTTAAATTATTCGGTACAATAGAGTCTGTTCTGAGATATGTGTTCTGGGTTATGTCCTTCGCTCTTTATAGTAGTTTCATAAAATACTATTTGATTTGGAAAGCCTTTTCTTATTATATTTTTTCAGAGTTAAGAGTTTCTTATTTAGCATTTGTGGATTCAAACATAATTTTAATATAGACCACTAAAAATTTTCAAGCTACTTGGGGGAAAATATCATGTTTTTCCCATTATATGTAACCCATTTTACAATTATGTGGAATACAGTATCTAGTATGTTATAGGCATACATAAAGAATAAAGGGTGGCTGAATCAATATAAATTTATTTAACAATATACTGAAGAATATATGTCTTGAAATAATGGAATAAAGCAATATGTACTACAGGTAAGACTTGAAGACATTTAATGATATTTGCTTAAATAGGAAAAGACAGATTTATATTTTCAAATACCAGGATAAATAAATTTCCTGAGAATAGGAAAGACCAAACAAAGCATAATATTGGTCAGGCTGATGTTATTAAATTGATCATGCAGGGAGTTCTCAGTAGAACATTAAGAGGATGACTATCTAGGGACATGTGTAAATTGGATCCAGTATTTAGGTACAAATGTCCCTCAAGGTATTTGGGGGCTTCCCTGGACATCACATTGAAGAGGATTCAGGTACCTGATATCTGATCCAGGGCAATTTCAAGACTTAGAAGGAATACTAAACTGCTCAGCGTATGGGGTGAAGCCTTGAAGATTTTGTCTTGTCTGTCTAGCACATTTTTATCTCCTTCCTTTTTATATTATTATTTTTATTACTCATCTTTGAAAAATTAGCTCAGATTGTTAATGACAATACAGAAAAAAGAGAACCCTCATACATTGTTAGTGGGATTGCAAATTGGTATAGCTGCTATAGAAAACAGTCTGGAGGTTTCTCAAAAAATTAAAAATGGGTATACCTTTTGATCCAGCAATTCCACTTCCAGGTATTTATCCAAAGAAAACCAAAACAATAATTTGTAAAGATCTATGCACCCCAATATTCATGGCAGCACAATTTACAATGTTAATATATGGAAGCAACCTAAATTCTCAACAGACAATTGGATAAAGAAGTTATGGTTCATATATACAATGGGATATTACTCAGTCATTAACAAAATGAAATCTACCATTTGCAGTGACACAAATGGAAGTAGAGGTTATTATGCTGAGTGAAATAAGTCAGACAGAGGAAGATAAATACTGTATAATTTCACAGGTATGTGGAATCTAAGAAAAACAACAAACTAATGGAAAACAGACTCACAAATATAGATGACAATTTGGTGATGGACAGAAGGAGGGGGGTTGAGGGGCTGGGAGAATGGAGTGAAGGGTTAAAGAAGTACAAATTAATAGTTGATAGTTTGTCACAGGGATGAAGAGTATGGCGTAGGAAATGTAGTTAGCATTAATATATTGTCTAGGTGGAGAGTCAGAGGAGAGAAAGCACAATTAGGGGGATCATTTTATAAGCTATATAAATGTCTAACCAATGTACTGTACACTTGAAACTAGCTTTAAAAAATTAGCTCAAATTTATACTTCTCACAGGAAAGCCTTTCTTTTTCAAATCCTTTCCTAATCTCCACTCTATGTCCTCAACGTGCCCTGAGATGTTGCGGACAGTGGTATCATCATATCACCACCACTGTCGTCGTCGTCATGATGATGATGATGATGATTATCATCATCATCATCATCATATAATGCTAATGCTTATCTAAATTATTTTGTGCCAGGAATTTTGCTAAATAACTTTATGGATCTCATTTAATTCTTACAATGAAATAGATGATAACAATTATAAGTGTTACTAATTTTGATATGCACATTATATACTGTTTATAATTTTTTTGTCTTTCCCTCTGCACTGTGAGTTTATTGAGGGCTTAGAAAATATCTTTTATCTTGTGTCTCTGTATCCCTGGCACTAATAATAGTGATCAGTACGTGTAGCTCTACCCCAAATGTTTGAAATAAATTTTGGTTTGAGTCTTCATTGATCTAATTTCTAGATGTGGCTCTTGTATGATCATTTTTTAAAAAAGTGACACTTTGATTCTTATCATGCAAAGCCAGTACATTTCTGGAACAATAGTTAGTTTTATTAAATTCATTAAAATATTTGTCAATTAAAATAAAATCTTCAGGCTTTACTTCTTTGCTCTGCATGTGTATTTAATTTAAGTTAGATGAAGGACTAGTAATCATGGATTTCTTCAATGAAGAAAATGGGATAAAAGACTTGTTGGCAAAATAGTCACAGTTTTTTAACTTGCAAATTAAATTATAGTGTAGATTTACTATCTTACCCCATTAACTTCTTTTCCTCTTTGGCTTTCTGAGTACTCTGGGGATCAGATTTCTTGTGGCCCCATATAAAAGGCTATCGATCATCCCTTCTGCCTTGCCACCCTTACCTCTTGTATAAATTGGCCTGTGTCAATTGGAGGGAGAAGATAATTAATTTGTATTCACATTGAAATTAGATGCAATCTAAAAATAAGCAATCACCTGGGCTTCCATTCCTGAGCTCTACCAGTTTTGGGATGTTAATTCCTGAGCTCACATTCTAAAGTAGTAGAAGTGTGGGTAAAAATATACATATATTTTTGTACATTTGTGCGGGGCGGGGGTGGGAGGATTGGAAGATACCCTAAAATAAATTCTAGCAATAACTTTTCTAAAGATTTTACATGGTTTTAATCACATTGAGTCCCAAAGTTGATATTATACATTCTTAAAATATTGGAAACTTTTTCAAAATCATGGAAACAGTGTGTGAGATGTGAGATGAATGGGCAGGAGAATAAATCTTTTCTATTATGACTGTATGTTGTTCTTTCCCTAAAAGTATCTAAAAGTGCTCATAAGTCACTTCTATTGTAGTCTATCAGATGTTACTACTTTAAAATCAAAGATTTAATTATGAAATAAAGTTCAAGTCCTGGAACTATTTATAATATGCTTATAAATAAGGTTTTTCTCTACTAGTAGTTTTACTTTCATGCTACATAATGTATTTGAAGCAGAGTCAGTAATTTTTTTAAGCAGTGACAGGGGCTGTCCAAGATATAAGCAATGCCATTCGACTCCTCTGCTGGCCTTCTAGAATACTTGTCATTTACCACAATACAGATAAATTAAAATGCGATAGAGCTTCCATGGGAAGTGATATTCATTCCCAACACTAATAGCGAAGAAGTGAATGATCGTAATTCTTCCAGTGGTTTTACTTCTTAATTCATTTTGATTACAGCAGTGAAAATATCTTTAGAGAGTAATGGATATACTAATCCCCAGAACCTGGTAACAATCCCCTAAACATTATGCTTGTAGTGAATCCCTAATGTTTAAAATATACCTTAACAATGATGTAGGGGAGGATTTAGGCTTATTATTGAAAAAGCAATATGTACATCAGGAGTCCTATATTATTTTGGTCTTATATCTCAGTTATGTTTGCATAGCAAATACTTGGCTCAGTGACATTTCTTTTTTCTTATTTTTATTTAAAAATTTTTTTTTTAATTAAGTCTATTGAAGTAACATTGGTTAATACAATTATATATTTTTTAGGTGTACATTATAGTTTGACATCTGTGTATTCTATTGTGTGATTACCATCCAAAGTCCAATTTCCTTCAGCTACCATATATTTGATCTTCTTTACCCCCTTCACCTTTCCCCTACGCCCCTATATTTAACTCCCTTTATCCCATTTACCTCCACCCTCCTCCTCTACCCTCCTCTACCCTCTGTAACCACTAGTCTATAGCCCATGTCCATGAGTCTCTGTTTGTCCTGTTCATTTGTTGCTTTAGGTTTATATTCCACATATAAGTGATATCATGTGATATTCAATATTTTCTGTCTGACTTATTTTGCTTAGCACAGTTATTTCAAGGTCCATTCATGTTGTCAAAATGGCAGTATTTCATCTCTTCTCATGGCTGAGTAATATTCTATTGTATATAAGTAACACTGCTTCTTTAGTCAATCATCTATCATAGGATACTGATTGCTTTCATGACCACTGTGCATAATGCTGCTAGAAACATGGGTGTGCAATTACTTTTTTGGATGTATGTTTTCAAGCCTTTGGGGTAAATACCAAGACAAGGGATTACTGGATCATATGGTAGATCAATTCTTAGTTTTTTGAGGAATTTCAATACTGTTTTCCATAGTGGCTGTACCGATTTGCAATCCCCCAGCAGTGTATGAGGGTTTCTTTCGTCTGAATTATCTCCAACATTTATTATTAATATCATCAGAAGTGTTGCTTGCAAATACATTCTCCCATTCAGATGGTTGTCTCTTTACCTTGTTGACGATTTTTTGTGCTGAGCAGAAGATTTTTAGTTTGTCGTAGTCACACTCATTTATTTTTGCTTTTATTTTCCTTGCCTTTGAGGTCAAATTCACAAAATCCTCTTTAAGTCCAAGGTCATTTAGTTTAATTCCTATGTTTTCTTCTATGCATTTCATTGTTTCAGGTCCTTAACCCATTTTGAGGTAATTTTGGTGTGGTGATAGACAACAGTCTAGTTTCATTCTTTTGCATGGGGCTTTCCAGTTTTCCCAGCACCATTTATTGAAGAGGCTTTCCTTTCTCCACTGTATGTTTTGGCTTTTTTATCAAAAGTTATTTGCCCATATAAATATGGGTTTACTTCTGGACTCTAGATTCTTCTGTTCCCCTGATCCATGTGTCTGTTTTTCTGCCAATATCGTGCCATTTTGATTACTGTCACTTTGTAGTCTAATTTGGAATCAGGCAGAGTGACACCTCCAGCCTCATTCTTTTTTCTCAGGTTGGCTTTGGCAGTTTGGGGTCTTTTGTGCTTCCATACAAGTCTGATGATTTTTTGTTCTATATTTTTAAAAAATGTTGATGAGATTTTGATGGGGATTGCATTAAATCTGTATAATGCTTTTTAGGTAATAAAGCCATTCTAACTATGTTGATTCGTCCAACCTAAGAACATGAAATATCTTTCCATTTCTTTGTGTCTTCTTCAATTTCTTTTAATAGGGTTTTATAGTTTTCATTATATAGGTCCTTAAAATAGTTTATTAAATATATTCCTAGGTATTTTATTCTTTTTGTTGCAATTGCAAAAGAAATTATTTTTTCTACTTTTTCTGACACTTCATTATTAGAGTATAAGTATGCTATGGATTTTTGAATGTTGATTTTGTACCCAGAAACTTTACTGTATTTGCTTATTGTTTTTAGTAATGTTCTTGTGCAGTCTTTAGGATTTTCTATGTAGAGGATCATACCATCCACAAATAGTTTCTTATTTGGATGTCTTTTATATCTTTCTCTTGCCAGATTGCACTCGCTAGGACCTCCAATGTTATGTTGAATAACAGTGTTGTTAGTGGGCAGCTTTGCCTTGTTCCTGATCTTAAAGGGAAGGTTTTTAGTTTTTCTCCATGAAGTATATCATGTTGGCTAAGGGTTTGTCATATATGGCCTTTATTATGTTTTAGGTAGTTTCCTTCATTTTCGATTTTGTTAAGTGTTTTGATCACAAATGGATGCTGTATGTTGTCAAAGGCTTTTTCTGCAACTATTGATATGTTTATATGATTATTATTTTTTAATTTGTTTATGTGGTGAATCACATTAACGGATTTGTGTATGTTGAACCATCCCTGTGCCCCTGGCATGAAGCCCACTTGATGGTGGTGTATAATCTTTTTAATATGTTGCTTTATTTGATTTGCTAAAATCTTATTTAGGAATTTTGCATGTGTGTTCATGAGAGAGATTGGTCTGTAGTTTTTGTGTGTGTGTGTGTGTGTGTGTGTGTGTGTGCGTAATCTTTACCAGGTTTTATAGTAAAGTAATATTGGCCTCATAAAATGAGTTGGGAAGTATGCCTCCTCTTCAATTTTTTGGAAGCATTTGAGGATAATAGGTATTAAATCTTTGAACATTTGGTAAAATTCACTGGTGAAACCATCTGGTCCTGGACTTTTACTTTTTGGTAGGTTTTTGATGATTGTTTTAATTGCCATGCTGTTGATATGATCAATCTATTTAGATTTTCTAGATCTTGATTCAGTCTAGGAAGATTGTATTTTTCTGAGCACTGGTCCATTTCTTCAAAGTTATTAAATTTAATATTACATATTTTTTCATTGTATTCTTGCATGATTCTTTTTGTATTTCTGCAATGTCAGTCATAGTTTCCCCCTTTCATCCCTGATGTTGTTTATTTGTGTCCTTTCTCTTTTTTCTTTAGTAAGTCTAGCTAGGGGTTTATCAATTTTATTAACCTTCTTAAAGAACCAACTTTTTGTTGTATTTATTTTTTCTACTGTTTTTGTTTATTTGTTTATTTGTTTTCAATTTTATTTATTTCTGCTCTAATTTTGAGTATTTCTTTCCATCTGTTGACTTTAGGCCTCATTTGTTCTTCCTTTTGTAGTATTTTTTTTTTTTAAGATGAAGCATTAGGTTGTTTATTTGGACTTGTTCTTGTTTTTGGAGATAGGCCTGTAATGTGAACTTTCCTCTTATGATAATTTTTGATGTGTCCCAAAATTTTTTGCATTGTGCTATCATTTTCACTAGCTTCTATGTATTTCTTGATCTCTCTTTTTATTTCTTCTCTGACCTAGTTATTCTTCAGTAGCTAGCAGGTTGTTTCATCTCCATGTATTTGTGGTTCTTCCTGATTTCCTTTTGAAGTTGAAACTTATGATCAGAGGAGATGGTGGTATGATTCCAACTCTCTTATATTTGTTGAGGCTATCTGTGTCCCAGTATGTGGTCGATTCTTGAGAATGTTACATGTGCAGTAGAGAAGAATGTAAAAGTAGCCATCTTAGGATGGATGGTTCTGTAGATGTCAATTATGTCCAGCTGGTATGTATCATTTAAGGATGCTATTTCCTTATTTTTTTCTGTTTGGATGATCTGTCCATAACCAAAAGTTGGATATTTAGGTCCCCTACTATAATTGTATTTTAGTCTGTTTCTCCCTTTAGTTCTGTTAGTAATTGCTTTACATATTTTGGGGCTCCCTGATTGGGAGCATAGATATTAATAAGTGTTATGTCTTCCTGGTGCATGATTCCCTTTATCATTATGAAGTGTCCCTCAGTATCTTTCTTTACCATTTTTATTTCAAAGTCTATTTTGTCTGATATTAGTACTGCTACTCCTGCTTTTCTCTAAATGCCATTTGCTTGAAATATCATTTCCCACCCTTTTGCTTTGAGTCTATATTTGTCTTTGGAGCTGAAATGTGTCTCCTGGAGGCAACATACACTTGGGTTTGTTTTTGATCTATTCTACAACTCTGCGTTTTTATTGGTGAGTTCAGTTCATTTACATTTAAGGTGATTATTGAAATATGATGTCTTCTTATAGCCATTTTATCTTTTGATTTCTGGTAGCTCAGTGTTTCCATTGCTTCCCTGTCCTCGTGTTTCAGTTTTCTTTATTTTGTTTGGCTTTTGTGGGTTTTACCTATGGTTCTTTTTGTTTTATGTTATATCCTTCAGTTCTAAACCTTTGGTGTGTGGTTACCATTACAAATATGTAAAGGATAGTTACATATATATATACAGTCATCCATTTTCTTCTGTGAATGCCTTCTTTCCATTCCCCTTTGTGTATTTGGATCTTTGAATTCTCCCCTTTTTTAGTCATGGTTATTTCAGTTTGTCCCTAAATATGCTGAATGTTCATTAGTATCTTGCTATAGCAAATCTCTTCTTATTATTTAAGCTTATAATGCCCTATTCTTAGTAAGGATTGCCCTCCTCTGCTTTTATTTGCCTGCTAGTAACCTTACTCCTAATTATGTATTTTTGTTGTTGTTGTTATTCTGTTTTAGGTGAGCTGACCCCTACAGTATTTCCTGTAGTGCAGGCCTCGTAGTGGAGAATTTCCTCAATTTTTGTATGTCTGGAAATGTTTTAATTTCTCCTTCATATCTAAAGGAGAGCTTAGCTGGATGCATTATGTTAGGCTGGTAGTTTCTTTCACTTAATATTTTAAATATTTGATTCCATTCCTTTCTGGCTTGTAAGATCTGTGCTGAGAAGTTCAAGGAAAATCTAATGGGTTTTGCTCTATAAGTTACCATTCTTGTTGCTGGCTGCCCTAAAAATTCTTTGTCCTTGATTTTTGATAATTTTAATACTGTGTTTCTCAGAGAGGTCTTTTTGGGTTGAGATAATTGGATGTTCTGTTGAGTTCTTGAATTCCAAGATCCAGCTCATTCCTTAGATTTGAGAGATTCTCGTCCACTATTTGTCTGAAAATGCTTTCAAGTCCCTGTTTCTTTTCTTTATTTTTGATTACGCCCATTATTTTCATGTTTCCTCTCCTGATCATATCAGCTAGTTCTTGTATTTCTCTTTCATTATTTTTCATTCTTTGGTTTCTCTCTTCTTCCTGATTTATTTCTAGATTTCTGTCCTTGACATCACTTATCCTTTCTTCCATTTGGTTGACTCTATTTCCCAAGCTTGCTATTTCATTTTCAACTCTTGCAGTGTGTTTTTTTATCTCCAGATCTATTCTGTTCTTTTTGAGGGTTTCAATATCCTTCTCTGCTTATCTAGGTGTTTTTTCATTTCCTGAAATTGTTGATTTGACTTGTTTTGAAATTCACTGAGTTTTCCCACAAGTATCATCCTGAATTCTCTGTTATATAAATTGCATATTTTCTATGTAATCTTATTTTCCGGAAGTTTTCTCTTTCTTTCTGAGATGCCTTTTCATTTTGGTTGTTCATGATGTTTAATGGACTATTATTAGAAATGTATTCAGCTTTTCTTCCAGAAAGAAGATTCATTATAAAGGTCTCTTTTGCTTGCTGAAAGAAGGCACTTTTTTTTTTGGTTTCCAGTAAGTAGCATCTAAGCCTCTTGAATCCCTGCTTTATATAAAACCTTAATAATGCCTTTATATAATACCTTTATATTTTTGTAGGTATATAATCACACTTGCTTCCTTCAATTTCAGTCTCTGTAAGTGTTAGTAACAGTTTTGGTAGCATTTGCTCAGATTCCTCTGAGACTCCACTGTGTTCTGTCTTGGAGGGTATTGGGGAGGGGCCCTCTGGGTTGGGGGTTGGGTCCTGCAGCTCAGCCTCAGTTTTGCAACTGCAGCCAGTAAAAATCAACTGTCATTTTCTACCATCCATTTCTCTGTCTTCTGCCCTGATGACTGATCCCTGCCGCCAGCTGTCCTGGGGCATTTCACAGCTTTCCCAGGAAGGGCTGTTCAGGGAATTCATTGCATCTTTTCCCCTCTCCCTCCCACTACAGGTAGCTCCAGGTGGGTGAGAGAGGCAGCTTCTTTATTTCTCCCTGTCCACTGCCCTACACCCGGGGTTCTGACCTGTGGTAGCTCTTATGCATAGAATCCAGGCTCAGATGTGCTGGTGTACAACTTGGGTAGTTTTTTGTTGTTGTTGTCGAGTTTTAGATGTTCAGCTTATTATTGTTTCAAGGGGAGAGATCTGGAGACATTTCTCACTCTACCATGTTATTTTTCAATCAGTCAGTGACATTTCTTTTCCTTTACTAACATGAATAGTAAGGATTATAGTATTGTTCAACTCTTTCAGAAAGGGTGAAATAGGTAAATGAATCTGTCTTAGAGGGATGGCTTATTAATTTAGAGTAAATAATATGTCATAAGTAATTCTATAACTTTTCCATTGCTGCACTCATAGATTATCTAAAAGGTGCTCCAAAAACATATTTTAAACATAAAACAACTTGAATTAAGATTTGTGTTAGTTCAGGTGATCTTTAAGAATCAATTACTTTAGGTTATACATCTCCCTAGATCTGATAAAAGATCTGCATATAATGGGCAAATTCAATCACCAATTCAGATATTAAGTAATATGAATCACTTCAACAGTCATTGAGCACTCGTTGTATGCCAGGCACATTGATGGTAATTGAAATAAAAAAAAAAAAAAAACTTGGTGCTTGACTTTTAGGCATTATTCTTCAAATACCAAAGCTGGATCAATCTCATTTTAAGGAGAGAATTCTAGATAAGTTTTTTGATCTTATTAAATAGGTTTGGGGACAAAAGAAGCTTATAGATAAAGAGACTGTTGTTGGCCAGAAAGAAAAATAAGTGGAGATTTTGTCCAAGGTGCCTATGATACGTCTAGTTGAGTATGTCTAAGCTAACACTGTATGAAGTTAGGCTACTGTTAGGCCTGAGAAATACTGGGTGGTACATTCTGATCAGTTTAATAAGTAGCAGTGTTATAAAGAGGTCCTTTGTTTTGATGTGATGGTTTCATTTTCTTTTTTTTTAAACAGTTGCTATCTTTTCTCTGGGGCCAGCATAGCCTGGCAGTGACAGGATATAGCATACTAAATCCTGTCCTTATACCTAAATGTGGAAGTAAATAAATGCTTTCTTCAAAACCCAGGTAGAAAAGTTTTGTTTTTACAATTTCTGATGGAAGAAGTCAACAATAATCTGAAATTATCCAGTCTGTTTAGCTTTTCTTTGATTTTTTAAAAAATGTTTTAGATAACCACATTAAGAATATAAAACATCTCTAACCATTTGGCTACTGAAATGAGAAAGATCAATATGTTGGTTTTATCTTTCAGGATTGACTAATATAAACTGATAGCAAGTCCTTCTCAAAGCTTTCTTCAGACAGTTTATTCACACTGGTCGGCTTTTTGACTAACAATGTATTAAAATTACAATCCTAGAAGATAGCAGAATATTAAGAGAAAAAAGAAGGTAAATTTCACAATTTTTATGTAGCAGTTTAAACTATAAAAGGACTATTATTTTCTTGAATAAAAGAAGAGGAATTTTTAAACATCACATCTGTATAAATTTGTGGGTTATGAACCCACTATGAAATAAATTATTTGTTTATACATTTACATAGATATGTATCTCCAAATGGTGAGGAAAGGTACTTCATCAATTTCTCCCTTCATCTCCAGCACTTGTTGGAGTGCCTGGCCCAAGGAGGTGCTCAGTAAATGCTGAATGATTAGACAAATGAATAAATGAATGAATGAAATCTGGTGTGATTTCAGGCCCTCTGAATTCCATATATAAATAAGATTAGTTATTTTCCTGCAAGAGGAAAGACCAGTGAATGTACTAATTAATTGAAGTTCTCTTTGTTTGCTAACTTTTTAATAAATTGAAATCAACATGATTCCTTATCTCCCTGGCCTTCCCCTACCCTGCCCAGTACCTTGAGTAATTGCTGGCATATAATAGTGCTAATTATGTGTTTGCATAAATGAACATTGTAGTGAGACTGGACATTGTCACTATTTGTATTCACTGTACTCTAAATTTTACCATATTATATATATTTAAGTTCTTTTTCTCTGAAAGCATGTTTCATCTGATTCTTTAACTCACAGTAGTTCTCCTTTGAACCTTGGTGCAATACCATCTTTAGAACTTATCTGGCTTTACCTTCTTATTGACATCCAGAAATGACAGTAATTTACCTTAATCTGCTTCGTGGAATTTATCGTGAAGGCAGATTTAAAAATATTGGGGAAACGCTTTTGGAAGATAGTCATTGAATTGCCTTTTTAAAGAGCGAAGCTGCTGTATCCTGCTTTACCAGTTTAAGAGTACAAAGTAAGGTCAAATTTCCTTTAAACATTCATATCCAATGAATCTGAGCTGCTATCCTTATTTCTTGTTCCAGGATTCTCCCAAGTTAAGTTCAAAGTCTTCAAGAATATTTTAGTTCAAAGAATTTATTATACCATCACTGGAAAAAAATTGTAAAAAAAAATCTGTTAACCTTATGAAAGAACTTGTTTTCTGTGACTGTTAAATGGAGTTACTTCTGAAAGTACAAAGTTCAAAATCAGGGTCTTGGATTCTGCTGGAATCTCAGTGGCAAAAAAAAGGATAGAGCTGTTGCCGATTTGGCAATTGTTTCTTTGTGTGCAGGGAGAGAAGACACTTTTCCTTATATGTTTATGTCACATCAAAGTGGATGTTGGTTCCCATATGTTAAAATTCTTAGCTCAGCTCAGCTTAGCTCAGATCAACTCATTCAGTTCACACACACAGTCAGTATGCTCAAAGCACTTTATAGTGGCTGTGTCGGAAGTGGCTCCAGCATCAGCCAAATGGCTGCAGAATCTGCCCGTCCTTTCAACATTCCAGAGCTTGTGGTTAGACCCATTTGCTGGTCCAAACTCTCACACATTTTTTGAATGGAGTTTTCTCTTGGGTCACTTGTACTTTTCTATGATTTGGCTTTAGGTAGTTTCTAATAGCATTGAACATCCTAGGAGATAGATTCTTCTTTTAGAAGACTCCTTGGCTCTACACAAAATTTTAGAGCACCTGGCTTTGGGGAGAGGAGCACTGCTTGATTCCAATTACTTGTATTTTAAGTCCTAGACACATATATATTTAAAATATTTGCTACATTCTCGGGTGGATGCTTGCTCTCTAAACCAAAGTTCTCTCTAAGATAACTGATGTCTTCACCAAAGAACTGCAGGCAACTTTTACAGGATATTTTTCTCTCTTAAAAATTATAGTCTGCTTCACTGGGCACATTGCTACATAGCATACAAAATAGAGATAAATCAAAGGTCCAAAAATAGAATAATGACTAAGTAAACTTGTTGGAGTACTTATTGAATTGGATGTCATACAGGCATTAAAATTGAGGTTATGAAGAATATATAATGATATCAATATACTTATGAGTTTCTAGATAGCAGCAGAGGTAGGTCACATATTTGTATGTACATTTATATGTTTAATATATATGTGGATATCTGTTTCTAGTCTCCAAGATATATTATATAACCACTTTGTCATGCCCTTAATTTTTGGAAGGACATATAACCCATTACTGGAAAGTCTTAGATGATCTGATGCACACACAGTAGCCAGGGAGTGGTACAAATGCCGTTCTTTGCTTTTTGCCTCAGGTCATTTTTAGGTCCATTATGAGACCATTTGGATGGCAATCAAGGAATCACTTCTGTCTGGGTTGTTCTCTCCTCCCTTAATATCCCCTTGTCTTTACCCTTAATCTATTTTCTCAGGGTTATACTTATCTTTCCTTGTGGCCCTTAGAGGCCATTCAGTTTGTTTTTCATAAAGCTGGTGAGTGTGTGTTTGGGTGTGTGTGTAAATGACACATCTCAGTCTCTCCTAATGAATAAGCATCCACTAGACAGACAAACCTTCCAAAAACTAAGATGAAGGAGCCTTTCAGAATGTAGCTGTTCTCTTTGTTTCTCTTCTTCCATTTTGCCAACATGATATGTGTCTCATAAATATATGACCACTCGCTTTTCTCTAAAAATGAGTGAGGCAAGAAGGAAACTACCTTCCTATGTTTAGTGAGATAACAACAGATTTATACATTAAAAGATTTATAATGCTTTTTTTAGAGTGGCATGCTGCATTTAGTTTTTTCCATTTTTTTTCTAATTTCCAAAGTGTATATAATGAGTTATGTTTCTTTTAAAATAAGGAAAATATATAATAGAAAACTGTGAAAGGCTAGTAGATGAAGAGATTTCTTATTTTACTGATTAAGAGATTGATTTCCAGGTCAGTTAAATGAGGTGTCCAGGAACAACTAGTGAGTTGCAGAGCCAGGTCTAATACCAAAGAGGAAACATGTTCTTGTGCTAGGCAGGTAAGCATTGATGACAAAAGTCATTTCTTAAAATGGCCCTCCTGTTTTCTAGCTGCACCACATAAAAAAATCTTTGCCACTATGTAAGCCTCAGTTTTCTCATTTATAAAATGGAGACAATTGTTTGGATTGTTATTTCCTTGTGCTTTATACATGACAGCAGATGTAAAGTATCTAGTACAGACATTGTCACATAATGGATAATCAATAAATGTTATTTCCCTTCCTCTCTGGTTGTTCTGATACCTGGTGCAGAGCCTTACCAGTGTACCATCAAGTATCTTCTCTTGAGTTACTATAATATGTTATGTTTTATTATGCATAATACCTTGGGTTATGGGCTGAACTGTATCTCACATCAAATTTATATGTTGAAGCTCTAAAAGCCAAGACCTCAGAATGTGACTTCATTGGAGATAGAAACTTTAAAGAGGTAATTAAGTTACAATGAAGCCTGTAGGGTAGGTCTTAATCCAATCTGATTTATATGAAGAGGAAATTTGGTTAAATGGAGAGTCAATAGGGATGCATGTGCACAGAGGATAGATCTTGTGAGGACACAGAGAGAAGGTGGCTTTATGGAAGCCAAGGAGAAAAGTGAAAAACCAAACCTGCTGATACCTTGATATTTGACTTCTAGCCTCCAGAACTGTGAGAAAATAACTTTCTGTTGTTAAAGCCCCCAGTCTGTAGTATTTCGTTGTGGCAGCTCTGGCAAAGTGACACACCTTCCATCTTTAAACAGAAGTCAAGTTGCTGGACAGAGTACTGCACTGCATTCCTTTGTAATCAGTAGGTGACTGGTAATTTCTTGGTGAAAACTATGATTTTTATTAAGGACAGAAACTTTCTTTTATATTTCTTCTATGTCTCCCATAGAAGTCCAGCTTTTGAGGTTACTGACAACTGTAATGTGATAATGAGGATTTCATATGATCTTTTTTTCTTTCTTTTGCTAATAGCAACTGGAATTGTACTTTTTAAAGTCACTGGAGTAAATACAATTAAAGTTGAAAACATAATTCCTCATTGCCTGTCTAGACATAGGAAGAGAGAATTAAATTTCCCAATGTAATTTCTAAAATTAAGATTAATGACCAGGAGTATATGATTCCCCATATACTGATGACCTCATGTTGTTTGAAACCAAATGCGGGGGCTTCTCACTGTCTTTGTATTAATGTAATGAGTATGATTAAGTTATTTTAAATATAGTCAGGATATAATATTACATGTTTGTGTAGGAAGTTTGCCTTGTATTTTTTAGAGGATCAAAAACAGGCAATTGTAAAAGAGAAAGTTAAAGGACTTTTTACTGTGTTTTAAAAATTACATTTGATTCTCATTTTCTGGATTATGGGAAATGTGGGAGAAAATGAGTTATCTTAATTACTTTATAGAATAGACATCAAGAGATAAAAAATTTTGCAGTGTTTTCCATGTTTACCAAGTATAAGAGCTCAAAGGAAAAGTTAATGATAAATGAGAAATGCTCTGAAGTAGCAAGTTTAATATTGAGGAAAATGCAGAAAATAATTTTTAAATAGTGGAGGGGGTCTACTCCTTCTGAACCAAAATGGTCTTTGCATATCTCCTCAGAACACCAATGTACTCACACATGCATACACACAAGAAATATTTTTCAAATGTTATTATTATCATAACTTGCTGAATAATCTTTGGATGTTAATTAAAACCTCTGGTCCTTGTTCACACATCTATAAATAAAAGGTATTAGAGTAGATAATTTAGATAAACTCTGACCTTCTAATTCTAGCATTCTATGACTATTATATATGGACATATGAAAATAAAAGGAGGACATGAAAGTGATGTCACTTTGGGAGGCTGATGATCACACTGGTTCTGTTGATCTCCTAAAGACAATCTCTGCAGAGAGCAGTGACTGGCTCTTGAGCTCAACACTAAGCTTCATGTTGAGGATAAAGTGGGTACTATTCAGTGCTAAATCTCCAAAACTAGAAGAATGCTTGTAACAGAGAAGACAGTATATTTGTTGGATGAAGGAATGGATTAATGTTTTTAATGTTTTTTGACTCTTTATTATCTATATAGTATAACCTGTCATATTTTTCTCGATTATGTTGACATATGTCTACTCAATTATTAGACATACGATTAGAGAATTAGAGAATTATAATCACTTGTTGTTGCTAAACTGAACAAAATGATTTGAAAAAGCAGCAAAGTCTTAAAGAGTATTTTGTTGTTTTCTTATAGAAATACAATAAACTTTGTCTTGTTCTTTCTTTCCATCCTTCCTCTTCTTTCTCTTTGGTTTCCTTTCTTATTTTTTCTCTCTCTCTCTTTTTTTTTTTTTTATCACAATCTACTGTCATTAGGGAAAAATACATTTTCTGAATACAAATTCCATGAGATAAATGGCACTGTCTTTTTTATGCCTTTAGCAATAATGACACACAAAGATATTTATTAAATGAATAAATAAATGCTAAAGTTTATAACTATAGAAAGGTCAAATAATTTTTAGTTCACTTTTTATTAGTAGTAGGGAAAGGTAGCCTGAAAAGAATGGAGTGTGCATGTATTTATATGTATTTATATTTATAACACAACAGGAGAAATATACCAATACTTTTGTTTTAACAAAAAAATAAAAGCTCTATATGTCTGATGATTTTTTGGCCAAGTTCAAGGGAAGATGATTATGAATGAAAAATAACAAAGTTAAAAATATTTAAATAGCCATTTTTTGAAAAGCCTGATTGAAAGAGAGAATATTTCAAATATTAGCCACATAGCAAGAAAGAGAGTCAACAAAAATATCTTAAAGTATGATTTGTCTCCAAAAAGAGTTTTCTAGCAGGTAGCTTAGCATTACCCTTCTCTCCTAAGTCATTATCACAACATTTCACAGTGTGTCTGAATTTGGTGCACACTTTCTGTGACTTAGGAACTCGATGTAGCTGAAAAGCTATGTGAGAACAATTATCAGAATGAGAACCAGGCCAGCATTCTTATTCAATAGGGAAAAAGAGGAAATCAGCTGCCTAATGAAGCTCTTTCTCTGCCCCCTGCCACTGGGAAAAATAGAGGCTAAAGTATTTCATTATGAATTTATGTGCTTTGATTCTCACCATTCTTTGGTCTGAAAATCAAAAGCCATTTCTGTAAGGTCTCACACTTGGTGTTCTCATCTTCATTCATGCCTTCAACTATCACCTTTATGCAGATACCTCCCCTGAATCTGTATTTCAAGTTGCATGTCCCTCAGCTCTTGCTATCATCCTGCATCTCAACGAAGCAATTTTTATTTTTTAATTTTGCCTATTCTGACCTTGTAATGCCCTATTTTCAGAAAGTCAAAGCCCCATACAATATTTTATTGTTTTTTTTTCCTCAAAAATCAAATCATTAAACCTTATGAACTGGACTTTTACCTTTTTCTTCTTAACAGATTTACAAAGAACTAAGGCAAATTTTCAGGAGTAAGAAGTATCAGAGCCATTTGTTGATTTTCTTTCTTATTTCACGAATAAAAGCACTGAATAAGTGACATGTACATTGCTTTAATGTTAAGACTACAGAGTAAAACTTGAAATTTATTCTCTTCTAGAATTTGACTCTGAAAATAACTGGTATTAATGTCAGAGACTTTGCATCCTTATCCTTGTAATCACATGATACCCACAAATTTAAGACAAATAGTTCCAATTGAAAAAAATATTTAAAGAAAGTAAAAAGTAGCTCTTTTTAAGACTGTTTAGTAATACATTTGAAGTTTTTGTTCAAAGAGCATGTTTTTGATCAAGAATATCTAGGTGCTATTTATGTATCTCAAAAAAACTTAAATATTTATGTCTCAGAAATGCTTAAGTTTTATAAGCTACAACTTAGTCATTCTAGTCTCATATCAAGACTGAGATATCTCTCTGACTTATCCAAATTCCAAATTTGAAATAAAGTTTTATCTATTCATCAATGATATGTAAGGTTTGAGCGATATATGATTTACGGTGCTGGAACTAACTTCTGCAGGGAATAATGTCTTTCTGAAGGGACCTGCCTCATTTATAAGGTGCTTACCTCCACCACAGCTATCAATCTCCATTATCTTTCTAGTAACTCTGGCAAAAGGAGGCCATGAATATTCTAGAAGTGTATTTCCTCTCCTATAGACATATAAAGACCATCTCCATCACCATCTCTATACCATAAGCATTCAAGATTCTAACTTTATTTTTGTCTAACTCTCCACTATGGTTGGTTACATGTTCTATTTCTTTATGCAGTATGTCACTCTGGCGTCTATCCATGAAATATTTGCATTGCATCTATGTGAGACGAGTCCCTCTTTCTATGTAGTTTGACCCTCATAACCACCAGAAACTTATAAAACATGCCTATGGTTTAGCCGAACAACTTACAGATTTTAGCCATAAAATGTCTTCTTAAAGTAACCCATTTTAAAACAAAAACAAAAATCATTAAAATGTATTAAAATCAATTTTAGAATAATTTCATGAAGATGTTTGACAAGAATGTTTGGCAGTATACCCAGTGAGGGAACAAATTGAAGAATTCCTCTACAGTGCTTTCTTTGGAACCTTAGATTTTCTCTCTTGTGCTATATTTAGATGTGTAGCATGTCTAATTTTCTGCTTCTGTGCCTCACTGTGCTTCTAGTGATTATCGTAATCCAGCTAAAGTGTCAGACCAAAGTGTGAAGAAAACCCTAAATTCTTACCTGAGTAAGCCAACTCAGAGCAGCATGAGGACCCTCTCTGCTGGGTCCCTCATCCTGCTTTTCACCCATGCATTACTGACCCTGTAAACAGAAGTCAATAACATTTTTTTTCCCCAATAAAGGAGTTCTAAAAACTTAACTCAAAGTGTTTCATTAATTCAGCAAGACTGGAAGTGGCTGGGATGTTGGTGATGCAACCAGACTGATTAGATGGTAACAGCTGCCAATTAAATTTAAATAAATTCAGTTCAATTCAAGTCAGGCCAATTCAATTAAATTAAACTCATTTCAACACACACCTACTGAGCACCTACACAGCCAAATACTGCATTAGGCACTGAGTATTCAGAGATGAGTAAAATACTTTCTGTATGTACAGTCTAACAATGAGAGGACACGTGCAAACAAAATTAATTGCTGTGTTGGTCAATAAGTAGAAAAATGGAATTGTGTACACAATGTTGATGTAGCCAGAGTTTAAGGTAATTAATTTTTAGCGGGGAACTATGGTGAAAGGATTCTCAACAATGCTCTCTGGAATGAATCAAACAGGATTTTGAAAGATAATCAAGAGCATGTTAAGTGTTAGGGTGTGTTCCAGTTTAGACAGAGGGAAGACACTGCACTAACTCCTATAACCTTGATTAGACTCTTAAGCAAATAATACTGATTTTGGCTGTTTTCACACACTTTTTCACTTTAGCAATTTTTAAGGATGAATATTTTACTGCTATTATATTAAGAACAAATGCATAAACCAAGAGGTAAGTGGCTTTGACCTGGGATTCTTTACAGTAACATGAACAGTATCCTCTGGATTTGTAAAATGTGCTAAACTTAATTTTAACCATCATTTAAAAAGATGTCAAGAAAACCAGTGGAAAATAGTAAAAGTATATAAAATGAGTACAGATCAAGAGACTTGAGTTTAATTCCTCATTCTGACACCAAGAAGCTTTTGATTTGGGTTAAGTTATAAAGCTTCTGAGGGTCTAAATTTTCTCATGTGTAAACTGCGGTGTTAACCAGGAAATCTCCATGGTCTTCTCTAGCTTTTGAAGCATTCTCAAATTCTACAGAGTAGTCAGGACAGTGAAATTAACTTAAGGGAGATAGAATGAGTAGTGGAATGAATACAATCTTTGGCACCAGCAAATCTCAGGTTGAAGCTCATAAGTTGAGAGATCTAGGGAGTGAGAGTGTCACTTCATTAGTAATTCTCTTTGCAGAACACCTATTTTGTAGTATTATGAGGTTTAATGCAATTACATGATCAAAATGCGCAGAGTTCCTGGTACATAGTAGATATTCAATAAATTTTAATTTCTGTTTCCATCTTATTTTATTCTGATTAGCAGAAGCTAGTCAATTTCTCTTTAAGGGGTCTTTAAATATGCATTCAGGTGTTAAAGTCTAATTATTCTCAGACCATACCGTGGCCAAGACATATATGATGAAGTGAAACAGAGAAGTAGTTTAAGGCACCACACAGCCAAGATATTTTGTATTTGATAATAGTGCTTATTTGTTCATTTCAAAGAGAAAGTCATTTAACAAACTCTTGCCGTAGTGCCCTCAGCTGCTTTTCTATCTCATGACCTTTCAGTTGTGCTTAAATATTGACACTGATGCCATGCAACCAGACTGGTCAGCACATTTGCCTATAAAGGGGTATTTCATACACAAAGTTCTCTTTCATTTCATTTCACAGCCAAGGTTTATCAAAAAGGGTCTGTAGGGAGGAATCCTTATGTGAAGAGTTTGATGCTTTCATAAGGGTATACTGTACTCCATTTATAGAAAATAGTGCTGTATAAACAATTCTATAAGAGGCAGTGCAGCTCAGTTGGCTCTAAAGTTATGTGCAGGGTCTCTAAGATCTAATGTGGATTTTGCTGCCCCTCAGTTCATCCTGGGGACTTTCTATTTTGTTTCACTCTCTTTATCCAGCAGATCAGGCTCAGTTTCACAGAAGCTTATATCCTTTGCTTTTTTTGTAGATGTGAGGAAGGGTATACTTGGCTGAAATGTAAACATTTTTCCATTTCTGATCAATGCTACAATAATATGTGATGGTTACTTTACTAAGAAGTTGTTAGATGCAATGACATAGATGTCTGCATGGTATACTGGGATGATCAGGGACTTAAAAATCTGACAGATACAGTTTCAAAGCTCAGCTCATCACTTAAAGCTGGGACTTTAGGTGACAGCTTACTTTCTTTGAGACTTGATTTTTCCATCTATAAGATGGAATTAATTGCCTCTGGATAGTGTAAGGATAAATTGAGGTGATATGTGTAAAGTGCTGAGGAATATCTCTTGCATAAAGTAGATGCTTATAAAGTGGAGGCCATCAGAGAAATCCTACGTCAGCCACTTCAGTGATGGTTCCATTTCCCACGCAAATAAGTACAAATTTTTATTTCCAAATGAGTGATACTTCAACTCTCAATCTTGCTTTTTAAATAAAACAACAACAACAACAACAAAAATAAAGCAATGCTAGACTTACAAAAAAAAAGGAGAGAGAGAATCAGAATCAGTGAAAGACTTTTTCTCCCCAGTAAAACAGAATTTGGCAAAAGTTTTCTGGTCATTATTTGACAGGAAACTACTGAAAGAAGGCAGGAAGATTTATGATATATAAGTAATAATTTTTCAGCACAATAATAGTATGTTGCAAACAAAAGTAAGAGAAGCCATTATAAAAATTGAAAAGGATGTTACTTTTCATGTCTAGGGTATGTTTTCAGGGGGACATGTTAGTATGAGTGGCCAGCATGAACATCTGTGATTATATGAATATGCTGTGATTACCCGCACTGACAGTGAGTCTGCTAATGTAGCTGACTGGGGTGGAGAGTGCCAGTGTGGAAAGGTGGGGAAAAAATTGCAGTCATTGAAACAATAGGTTTTTATCCCACGGTATGTTTCCCATGAAGTCAAATAACTGGTCTTTGGAAAAACAGCCAGTGACTTTCTATGCTAACAATCTCTATCTCAAGCCTACAAAATTATTATATACACTCCATAGAAGAGTAGTCAAAGGTACTCCGTGAAAAAAGAAAAAAAAGCTTCCATCATCAAGTAAGTTTGAATATGCTAAATATTATATCCCACTATGGATCATCACAGCATATATTAGCATGTGAAAAGCTCTGAGAAGTTCTGTAGTTTAAAAAAGCTAATTAAGTAGAGAATAGTTTGATTCCCTAATTTTAACATTGGCATCTTTTATCAAAAAAAAAAAAAAAAATTAAAAAACATCCTATTAAGCTAGTGATCTAGAAAACAAATTTTGGGAAATCCTGAACCCTGGCAAAACCTCTTATAAATTGGAAGATCTAGGGAGCAAGAGTATCACTTCATTAGTAATTCTTATTACTCGGGAAAAATGTTCTCAGAAATAAAAAAACAGAATTACACATATGGTAATATGAAGAAGTGGGTTTTTTGGGGAAGATGTCCATTTACAATTCCACATCTTCTGAAAAGTACTCCTCCTGAAATCTCTGTGCTGATATTTTAGTGATCAGTGAAGAATCTTTTGGAATCTTTTGGTTCTGGCTTATGACAACAAGCTAAAATAATTTTCTTGTACTATAGCATTAAACAAGAACTAGTTATCTCATTGTTTTATTTGGCAGATTAAGTCACCAGAGCTATATCTTATTGTATGATGAAATTCCTTTTCAAGTTTTGTTCTACAGCTTTCAAGTTCTGATGCAGCTTTCTTTTTAACTAAAACTATTTTCTTAATTTGAGCAATTTGCCAAGTTGAAGAAAACTTGTAAGCACTGTTAGTACTTGTCGGAATAAATGAGACTCTAGAGAGTTCTTTGAAATAGGAAACATTTGAACAGAATATCATCTTGCTTTCAGCTGTTCGTATAGAGGCACTTTCTGCAATTCTATACTCACAGCTCTAATTCCTCTTCATTTGTGTCTCAGGCTTCCATCAATAATCCTTCTGCTGAAACACACTTGACAAGAGAGGTAGAGTAGACGCCCTTGCAATATCTTCTGAATGTCACTCAGCAGCTATTTGTAATCAGGTTCATAAATTTTAGAAAGAAAAACGTAAAACTAAATAGGGTATTCAATCCATATAAATCGAGATTGGTCAAGGGTACTGTTAGTAGCATTTTATAAAATCATCTTTTGATTAGAAAGTGGAGATTTCATAAAACATAAAAACTTAATCAATGATTATGGATTCCTATTATGGATGTAAATCTATAAAATAAAACATTCCTGCAGTCTACCTTAACGCATAAATGAATTGACTTTTCTGGATCCAATTACATTTATCTTATACGCTGTGATTTCTAATACATCTTCTCAACCTAAAATCTCTACCATATAGTTGTTATCCCATCTCATAACATTGGTATTGGAAAAAAGAGTCCATATATGCTAAAAAACAAAGGATTCCTGCTGCCCTTCTGAAACTCAGGAGAAATCTGTATAATAGACTATTTATTATTAAAAATTTGAGTAAGAAAAAACAATGAAAGACATTCTTCTTGGACAGTGAAACATGTTAATTTTATTGATCTGGACCTTTCTGTTTACTTGTGAAAGTTGTAAAAAAATATTCTAATTATTTTTGAACAAATTTTAAAAAATTAAATATGCTTCTAAAGCCATGTAGTATATTTTTCTCTCAGTTTATAAAAGAACCATACACTCTAATAACTTTTCATTATTTGTTTATGGAGTACCATTTGAAATTTATGGGAAATATACTATGTATATCTATAGTTACCTTGGATCATTTTTTTTCCAGCTCTAATACATTTGTTTCCTTTATGTTTTTGCTTACAAAAAAAGAATACATCATGTAGCATTGTTAGGAAAAAAGAAATGATGAATTTATAATAACCTTTGTTCAAATAGAAGGATTGGAGAAATTGAGACATATGACCATAGGTTATCGCTCTACTTTCTATAGAGCAAATTGCACTGTTTGAGGAATTTCTTTAAGCTCATAATTATCAAATAAGCATAATGCAAATTCACAAGAACATCTATGTTGACTAATTGAAAGAGATTTCTTTACAAGTGGTGAAAATGATGAGGCCTAAATGCCCTTTTAAAATGAACTTTACCTCTCCCTCTATTGAATTTGCAGTCGTTTTTTTATTCAACTCTTTATGGATTAGAGAGTTCCAACCTGTTCTAGAAGAAGTCACTGTTGGAGTTTAAAAGGCTACTCTGCTCTCTGTGTCCACATAGCCTTTGTATGACCTAAGAGCCTGCCAGGTGTTAATCAGGGATCCTTGGACACCTGTGCTCAGGCAACAGGACAGAGCAATTCCCTCACCCAGGTCATCAGACCACCTCCAGATGACAAAGAACTTCTAAAGTTATGAACTAACTTGCTTGTGATGCAAATTAGTGACAGTGACCTATGGAGAGATGCTTCATTAAATACTCTTCCCCTGAGCTGCCAAGGTGTCAGCAGTTGGACTGCTTACTCTCACATTTTTTTCTCTCTGTAATATATGTTAACGGTTATTTATTAATATAGAAATGGTCCAATCAATTGCCTGTAGCTAATTAATAAACTATGAAAGCAGAAATGAAAATTAGATTCCATTTAGAAGAAAACAATATTTACCTTTTCCCATGGAAATGTGTGAAAAAGCTTTAGAAAATTCTGTTATCATTTGAGATATCAGAAGAGACTGTGATTATAAATAATAAAAAGGGGAAATAGGAGTTTCAATCCAGGTCACTGTTTTATTTTTTTACCCAACGAGTGATGAGAAAAATTATGCGAACTCATGCATTTGCCCTGAGTTATGATTGTATTATATTAACCTTAGCTGACAATATCCTATACTGACTTTGGCTTACTTAAAATTCTGCCTCTTGGGTATAAACACACATCTAAAATTGACTCAGCTCATTTCTTTCTTGCTGAGGTCACTAAACCAGTTACTTTCAACTACTGAACTTATTTTATGTGTTCTCTTTTTTCCAATATTACATTCTCAAATTTTTGGCACTTGGGAATTTCCCTGTGATAGTTTTATTACTGAATTCAAGATTTGTAGTTATGTTCAACCCTTTGGTTAATAAGATGCTAAGATGAGCTAATAGGTCTTTGCCTCTTCTTTGCTTAATATTAATGGAATGGTCCTCATTACAGTGGATTTGCCAGTAAACTGGGCCCATGAAGAGTGAGTGTGGTTTTCCATAAATCATCTGAGAGAGGAAAAATACCTGATATTTTATGGCTGTCATCTTTGAATCCAGGTAGCTCATATGAAAGAAGTAGTGATTTTAGCAAAATTTAGGAAAGATACCTTCAGAATCTCACTGCTAAAAAGAACAGGCAGTAATAATAAATATATAGAAATAGTAAGTATTTTAATATCTATTGTATGTCCAATGTCTTATGGATCATTTGTTCAGTTGTGCTGCTTTTCAATAGAATACATTAAGTCATTTAGTATCGGAGTATGAAAACATGAAGTGCATTTTCTATAGAAAATGGAAGACTCACAGAAGATATTCAAGCCCTGTGGAATTATCCTTTATTGTGTATCAGGTCGATGAAAAGGAAAGAATTCAGAGAGAAGAGGTGTGAGTCATTATGTGAGTTTTTGGGAAGTGTGAATGCGGGTTGATTACTTATTCTAGTAGGAGCAGTACTTTGACTAATCCTCTCCAAAAGTTTCATGATAGTAGAGGTTGGGGGAGAGCCTATAAATGAAAAATCATTTTCTTGCAGTTATAAAAATTGTCAATTTACAATTTGAAAATTCTAAAAATAGGAGTTTAACTTGAATCCATGGATGAATTCAGCATGTTATCAGACATGTTTCTTTTTATTTTCTTGACTTACTAATCATAAGAAGGGTATTCTCTAATTATTGTTAGGAATAAGTTACTAGATAATGATTCCGATGCAATTTCTACCATTAACTTGACCAAATGAATATACCAAATTAAGTATAATTTCAGGTATACAAAAATATTTATTTCATTGACAGAAGTTTGGATATTAAAATATTTCCTAAATGTGACTTCAATGTTTAGTTTTATAAGCTTCCTATTTAGCATGGAGGGCTATAAGGGTCAGATTCTTTGAATGCCTATAAAGATTGGTGAAAATTTGATATGATTTTGAATTATTACAGTTGAAGAAACATTTACTGGAAGCATAGAAATAATCTGAAATTTAAGTGTTTGAATTAAATATATAGTCAGAATTTTTGTTAATTTTAAATCAACTTAAAGTATATACTCTCTGAGGAATTTCCACAAGTATAAATTTAACTTAGGAAAAAATTAGCTTCGCTTAGGACAAAAAAGTGGACTTTTAAGAATAAAAATCTATTTCATGGAAAATAACTACTGCTTTAACCGATTGTATACGTTTCAAACATGGCAAATACTTTGTTGCAATCCTGACGCTACTACATCAGTATTAAAGATTAGATTTTACCAATTAGGGAAGAAAATGTTGAGGCATTTTAATATAGTAGTGTGTCTGTACAGGATATACTTTAAGGTAGCTCATAATTTTGAAGGATGTAATGGGAGACAGGACAAATAACCGAGAATGAACTTAGAAGAATAGTGCCATGGCCATGTGGTAATTAACCATAGATAAAGATTTAAAAACAAAACAAAACATGAGAATGATTTTTAGTTTGTTGACTAAGAAAAATAACTTTCTCAGGAAAGTAAACATGGTTGGGACTAGGGAGTTGGACTGTTTTTTACAGAGTCTCTACTATGTTTAAGGGCTTTAGTCTATTCTTTAATTTAATCCTTCAGAGCACTACACATAAGGTGAGTATTTAATAGCTGAGAAGGCAGAGGCTCAGAAAGATCAATAATTTGCCTCAGTTAATATAGCAAAGATGCAGATTCCAGGTTTGTTTGGCTCCAAGCTCATGTTCTTATTCATGATGCATAAAATTAGGTACATGATCAAAAAACTATTGCTACCAAACTTCTAAAAGTTTTGTTTTGCTTGAATTATTTTTACAGTATTTATCTTCTCTATTAAGAATTATTACTATATTTTTCACTTGGGTTTACTATAATTTAGTAACTTTTTAGACAATGTCATTGGTTTAAATAGTAGCATTGCTTACTCCATGGCTTTTTACTCCCAGGTTCTTCATGATTGAGCTCTTTCTTTTGGTTTTTGGTCAGATGGAGTATGTCTTGAATATTTCACTAAGGGTACTGGGATAATATACGTTGAATTTTTGTATATTTAATAATATCTTTATGTTGTCTTTCAAAATATATAACAGCCTAATGGGGAGAGATTCTGTGGGAAATAATTTTCTTTCTACTTGCCCCTGCAAGTGTCCAATCATTATCTCATTGTCTTCTAGACTTTCACATTATCCAGAAGTCTGCAGCCAACCTGATTTCTGTCCCTTATAGATAACCTTTTACTTTTCTTTCTAACCTTCCTTATATAACTTTTCTTCCTGTATCCTTTAAATTAGAAAATGTCCATAAATGTTTGAAGTTTTGTCTCAATTCCACCCTCCTCTACTCCACCAGAACATGGTGACTTAACTGGGGTCAACTTGCATAACCTGATTTTCATTTATTTTTAAAATCTATTACATTTTCTCCAGTTGTCTTTTTAGTTATTGCTTTTACCTAATTTTAGTTTTCACTCAAGGACTTTTTAAATCTATATGTTGGATTTATTTTTTGAATTATCAATAAGCTTCAATAAAACAAACTAAAAGAGGCATAAAAAACCCCTGCAAATAATTTACAAAAAAGCAAGAAAAGTGGACTATAGAAATTATTGGTAAACAATGTTGACAACTCTTTGCCAATTTGTTGGAGGGTGTGAAGAAAGTGATTATTAAAGAAAAACTGATTTTTAGCAAAGAAATGGATTATTAAACAGATACTTTATATGCATTTAGGAAAGAATAGGTTGATGACTTCTATCTACCAGAACAAGCCCACCTATTCATGACAATATTACTTCATTTTAAAAATCAGTTTACTAGAAGAGCTTAGTAGATTTTAAGATAGGGATTTTAATATGCATTTCTAATTAAAGTATAACACACATGTAGAAAAGTACAAAAAATATAAATCTTTGAATTATAGGTGAACATATTTGGGTCCAGAAAGAGAATGTTGATGGTGATTCTTCTTTCTCACTACTTCCATTTTCCACCTCCAAATTAACTATTCTTCTGACTAAAAACATACAGATTGATTTTGCTTGCTTTTAAGCTTTTAAAATAAATATATACTGAGACTAATAATACGTACTTAAAATGATATGGAAATGTGTCCTTAATACATAGTTAGATTTTAAAAACATAGAAATAGGGCATGTTAATAAGTCACTTTCATTCATGTGAGAGAATTCCAGTGCTCTTCTTGTTCTTCTTTCATTCAACACATTACTCGTTGCTTATATATACAATCTTATCTAATATAGATGCCTCAAAACATGAAAAAATCATTCATGCATTGACTTGCCTATTACAGAGTCATTATAAAGAAACAATGATTTGTAATGATTGGATAGAAGCAGCAGCCTAAAATTTAATGGCAATAAATACAAAATCTTGATTTTCAGCACTAACTAGCATTGTAAAATTTTACATGAAAATTACGGAAATTTCATTAACTTACATACTTATTTTTTAACTAAAAAGACCAATATTGTAAACTTGTTCCTAAATGTAGCTAAGAAAAACTTACTATATAGTGAGTAGGTCAATGTATATTAATTCAATTATATTATAGAAGATAAATTTTATTTATTTATTTTCTAAAAAAATAATAGTTAAACATCTACTAGAGACAAGACAAGGTCTTTAATTCATCAGGTGCTGTAAAGACATCACCAAGCAAGATTACATTCTAGCAAAGAATACTGTCATTAACCCAGAATAACTAAAATAGTAGGCTCATAAACTATGAATCTTTTGAAAAAGATGGTGACCTAGGCAAGGTGCTGTTATGTTTTATATGAATGAGAGATTACTCCCAGTCATGTGAATCAGTGAAGACATCATTAAGGAGGTAGAATTTTACCTCGTGTTGAAATGTAAAAATTGGACAAGAAGGGATAGAAGGCAGGACATCCTAGTCAATGTGGTAGAATGGGAAGAGGATATGCTTGAGTCAGAAAAATCCTTGTGTTTAATTCTTGGTTTCACTAACTAGCTATGAATTGTTATTTAACTCAGATTTTAAGAGCATGTCTTATACCCCCCTAATTCTATTACACCACATAATTTTTCACATTTAAAATCAAACATAAACTGAGTATAATGTAGTGTTTTAAGAAACCATGAAAAACCCTTCATGTCTAAATTTGATACAGTGATCATCTTATTTTCTGTTTAGAAAAGCTATAAATATAACTATCTTCTTTTGATATTGCAATGACATCTGTGGTTATAAATTACCAAGTAGTCTCCTTCTTTGAAGGAATCAAGGTAATTAAAAAATTGATAAAGCTATCAAATTCTTGAAGTGACAACCTCTTTTTTCTTTATGTTTTTATATTATTAAAAGATGATTATATATTTTATTAGGGATCAGAGAAATAATTTCTGCCTTGTAAATTCTGTATAATGTGTATTAGTGACATAATAAATATGTTAAGGAGGTTCTCCTAGTTTCTTTTTTATAAAATTGGATTTTTAATTCCAAACATTTTTTGACATTTGCATTCTCAAGCATCTTTTCTCCTAAACTAAGCTTTTTTTGGAGTAATATTTCATTTCTTTTGTGAAACCTTTAGGCCTTCAATGTTAGATGCCCACAATAAATAACTATCATTTATATCTAGGTTGGCTTGGTGAAACATAAGTTATAGTGATAGCAAAACATTCTAAAATATGAATCATAGTATTTATGCTCATTTATAAATTTGAATTTAGGATAGTTTAGGAATACATTTGCTCTGCTTTAAACAGGGAGGAGGAAGAATTGAGAAGGTAAAATTCAGTGCTGTCCATGCATGAAATTGGCTTTGGTAATTGGCTTTGGCAGTACTAAGGTACTAAACTACATAGCTTCACGAATGTGAGGCTGCAAAGAGAAGGGTAAGCAGTAATTAGTCAGTCACTTTGACTTTCTTAACATGGCTTAGCATTTATTCCAATCTCCCTCAATGTGCTGACCTAAACGAATGACCTTTAAACTGGAATATATTTTATTGTGCCCCTTCCTTTTTAACTTATATTGCACCCCCTCCCTCAAAAAAATTAAATGATTCAAAGTATGGGAGACACCTACCCATCCATGTAAGAGGGGCTATTTTTAACTTCACTAAAACATTGAGAACCAGTCATTACGACAAAAACTGTGCCTCATTTAACTTAAGAAGTACAAATTGGGGCCATTTATGATCAAGGTGAGAGGTACAACCTCATTTCTTATAACTTTGTTAGATATATTCTTAAATCCATTTTCCTTGAGATAATTAAACTAAAAGAAAAATATAAACTTTGAGAGAAAAGGAAAAACAGGTTCTTTCAATATAAATGATTTTTCTCTCTCACTTTGCCATAAGGTGCGTAGGTTTAGGTCTGTTTTTTAAAAGCCAATCACTATGCATGAGGTGTAATTTATAGTTTTTAACAAACATTTTTATCACCTGGTGTGCATTAAAATTATTCCATCCCCAGTGGTTCAATACTAGATCTACAAAATCAGAATCCTTGCAGACTAGGACCTAGAATTTCATGTTTTTAACATGATCCTCAGGTTATTAAAAAGGTTGGAAATTATAAAAACCATTGATTTAAATGGAGTATTTTTTCTTAAGGAAAAAAATTGTATTGACATTATTTCACACAGAATAATAAGATCTTTTTATGTTCCATATTTAATTTCTGGATGTTTTCTATAATGAGAAAATGGAGAAATCTTATCAGATTTTGTGTATATGTATGAAAATCAAATATAGGCATAAGTACAAGTTACTATACACTACTTCTTCCTCAAACTGTAGCAGTGAGAATAATTTATAGCAATGGAAAGCCAGTGGACCTAGCAGGTTTCAAGCATAAGACTAATATCTCTGAGAAACAGAAAAAAAAAAATAGAAAAATTACAGTAGTGGGACTGAAACCATGGACTTTCTAGTGTCTTGATCCAATAGAGATAGCAGTAGCCACGCACTAAAGTACTTCTGCTGAGGGATTCTCAAACAAAGGGATGGGACACCGGGACTATAAGTAGGAAGCAGTGTTTATTGACGCTGGCACCGGCTAGCAGATTGTTATCCAAAGGCTGAGGCTCAGTTGTAACATGGCAGGCAGTTTTCTACCATCTTGTACTTTTGCATTTCTATATGGCTATAGATATTCCATATAAGGAAGGAGGACATAAGGAGAACATTTATTGGCTGCCAAACTATAAGGAAACTAGCTTAATTGTTTAAGTCAGTTTTTGGACTGCTGCCTCAGCTGGAGAGTCTTGGGGAAGTGGGGTACAGTCAGGAACTAACTTGTTTGAGCAGAAAATGGCCAGGCAGAGTCACTCTGCCACACTTCACACAAGAAGAAGAGAATGACAGATGAAATTAAGTTTACTGCTTGAAATTAGGGCCTTGCATTAGAATTTCATCCAGGAAAGGGAAGCATAAACAAACAAACAAACAAACAAATAAATAAATAAAAGACCACGAAATTTCATTATAGATCATTACTAATAGCTGTAGGATTTAGTAAGCTATTCATTCAGTAGGGAAGGTTAACATAGGCACCAGTTCAGGTTGAGGAACTAAAAACATTACAGTGGTGTATAACTAAATCTGTATTTAATTCAGGTATTTTCAATCTTACCAAGAAGCAGAAGCTGTCAAATGCCATGATATGACCTAGGTTCAGATATGAGGTTAGGGGCTGGGAAGAAACAATTTCAAAATTATGAGAGAGAGGAGGGCGAGCACAGAGGACAAAAGAATGGAAAGATGGGTAGATTATTGGGGGAGCATTAAAAATTCTGCCATAATAATTCAACCTGCAGTAAGGTATCTAATGCTAATGAGAGCCAATACATTTATTTGCTCCTCATGAAATTAATTTTAAGAAACAATCTGACAAAAACTTCAAAATAAATTGACTTCAAATTAAAAAGTTCAATAAGATAAAAAAAGGAAGAAATTATAAAATAAAACTGATAGATATGAAATAAAATAGGTGAATAATAAAAGAACCAATAAAAATTTTTGGAAATTAAAAAAATGTAAAACTAATATTAATTAAGCATATAGTGGATGAGGTAAACTCAAGAATGACCATGGTCAGAAAAAAAAATAAAGTGAATTGGAAGGTGGTACTGAGGAAAATATTCAGATTGCAAAAAGGAAACATATTAAAAGTTTCAAAGTGACTGCAAGAGATTCAGGGGTTAGATTGATAGGATCCAATACACATGGCAGAGATGCACAATTTGAAAAAATAATGGCTACACATTTTATAGAAATAAAGTTGAGTCATCAATACTATATCAGATAAATACAATTTTTTAAAAAAGGTCTATGTTTAGACACTGTTTGATTGAAAAACATCAAGACTAAAATGTAAACTTTCAAAAGCTCCCAGAGAGAAAATTATATTATGTAGAAAAAATAGCAGCTAGACTGATAATATGTTTCTTAACAATAATTAATAGTGCAGAACAATAGAGTAATATCTTCAATGTAAGAAGATATAAGAAAAATATTATGAGCTTTCAAATACTTGAGAAGAGTAAAGACATTTTAGACATACAAAGTATGAGCATTTATAACAAACACACACTAAAACAATTATGAAAAGATGCAACACAACAAAAATAAAAGTAAGCAGATAGAAGATATGGGGAAGAAAATGACAACCACAGAAATTGATAAAATTCAATTAAATATTGCTAAAAGGAATGATATTCATTAAATTTTATGAGTTAGAAAGATAAAAACAATAGAGGACCTGGCCTTTGTAATTTCTGTTTAAGCAGTCATTATACATGGGCCACCCTCAGGGAGGGAGCATAGCCTGGGTCAGACTGCATCCTTTGTTTGAAGGCAATCCTTAGAGACTTAGCTGCAAGCCACTAGCAGTCAACACTTCTGACAGCTAAGGAGATGTATGTGGAATGACTGTGTTCTCAAAAAGGAATCTGGGTGGCACATTATATCATCTATATTATACAAAAATTTGTGAAGCAAAATCTTAAAAATTTGAGAAGATAATATAGGGGACTTGATGACATTGGGACAAAGACATTTTTTTTTCATGGAAAAAAACAGAAAAGTACAAACTATAAAGAAAAAGATGTATATATTTAAATATATAATTTAAAACTTCTGTTTAACAAAGTTAAAGATGAGCTAAGCTAAATTAAAGGCAGATAAAAGACAAACATAAAGGTATTTACAGTACATGTAACTAAGGAAAGGTCTCATATTAGGTGCATTAGGTATATACAAATCAATAAGAAAAAAAGACAACACATAAAAATTTTGAATGACCAATAACCTTGTGAAAAAATGCTGTGAAGATACCAGTCATATTGAATTAGGGCCTATCCAAATTATCTCATTTTAATTTAGTTATCTCTTTAAAGACCCTAACTTCCAAATATAATCACAGTCTGAGGTTCCGGTACTTAACATATGAAATTTTAGGGAGCACAGTTCAGCCTATAACAGCATGGAAAATATTTAAAAGACTGTGAGGATATAGAGAAATGAGAACTTTTAATACAGTGTTCATAGAAAGGTAAATTGGAGAGCAATTTGTTAATAGTTTAATTCAAACATATGCTTATCTTCCATCTAGCAATTCTACTTTTAGGTATTTACCCAAGAAAAACTTTTGCACATGAGCACAATTTAAGTATAAGAATGTGATGTATGCATATAGAATTATTATTCAAAATAAATGATATGAAGTTATATAAAAGAATCATGTTTAATGAAAAGGTAAGTTGCAGAATTTTGCATATATTAAGATGTCTACAAGAAAATTTAAAATGACACTATATATTGCTATACCTACAGACATGTAGAATTGTTTAAAATATACATGCTAGTAATAAACATTGAATTCAGGATTCCATGTACTAAATATACGTGTGTGTCTGTGTGTGTGTGTGTGTGTGTGTGTGTGTGTGTGTGTGTGGCCTTGAGATAGAAAGTGTGAGAGAATTTGGATCGTGGATGGGTACCCAAGAGTGGCAGGTAAATGAATGACCCCTCAAAAATGTCCCTGTCCTAATCCCTAATCTTTCAAACCTGTCAATATGTTATGTTAAATGGCAAAGGGGAATTAAGGTTTCAGATTAAAATTGCTAATCAGGAGACTTTAAAATAGGTAGATTGTCCTGGAATATCCAGGTGGGCACAGTGTAATCACTGAGGTCCTTAAAAGTGAAAGAGGGAGACAGAAGAGTCAACATCAGGATAATGCAATGTGAAAATGACTTGATGGCTTTGAGGATAGAAGGGGTCATGAACCAAAGAATGCAGGCAGTCTCTGAAACTTGGAGAGGAAAATGGATTGTCCTTTAGAGCTTCCAGAAAGAACACAGACTGGGGAACACCTTCATTTTAGTCCAGGTGAGACCTATGTCAGACTTCAGGGTTGTTTTAAGCCATGACGTTTTTGATAACTTGTTGCTATAATAATAGAAAACTAGCATACTGGCATAATTCATTTGCTTTTTTTTTTTTTTTGTATTACTGTATTACTTCAAAAAATAAAACTTTAATGTATAAATCTTGATTTCTATTATACCAGCTTGCACAATGCCATTTTCTTTTTTTATTACTTTCCATTTGGAAGGGACATCATAATGACAGTAGAAGCTTGATTGCGGTGACCAGTTGCTGTGGGGAACACTTAGTGCCAGCAGTTTCAGATATGTGGATGCTTCTCTTACTGTCCAGACCAATAGCAGTTATTATTGTGGTGACGTTTTTAAATTGTTAAATTTTCAATGTCACAGTTTGCTTAGGTCTTTGAAAGATCAACATTTTTCTTCATATCAGGAATTATTCTTTTGTTTAGCACACTTCTACAAGTGCCTTTGGCATAAAATATTCATTAAGAGCAGATGTAATAATGCCATTAGCTTTTGTTAAGATACATGGATACTCTTCTTGACAAAACGAACAGAGGATGCTCACAAATGGAGTTACTTCTTTCTGCTGTAACTAATCTGTCCATAAATACCAAGTATTGCTAATGCTCCACTCCATATTGCTTAGGCATTGAAATGTTATTTTATTTATGCTTTAATTATTATAGATAATATTTTATTTCCCTTTCTTGAACTCTGCCATCTGAGTGTTCTAGTTTAACAATTTTTAATAAATTTTTGGATGTAAACAATTGGTAGTTCATCACCCTTTCCCATAATTATCTTCCATATAACCAAATGTATTTTAACATGCTTTAAGATCAGTTTATTTATATTATCTTCTCGGTGTCTTGTTGTGAACCCTGTTAACCTTAAACATTTGCTTGGCATCTGGCATTTAACTCAAAATTTACTCAAATATTTCTTTCTGTTATGAATATAAATCTTTGAGTATTCACATTGTAATACTCAGTGGATTCTTTATCTGATCTTGTAAAGAACATTTTTTTTTCCAGTCAGGAAAGAGTGCAAAAAAGTTCAAAGACCTTCTTACTGCAAGATTTGTTATTGTGCTCCATACTATCAGACTATAAAAATAAGGAAACTGAGAAAGAACCACTTTAAGTGTTTTTCTAATTTCACAATACCTTGGAGAATGGTGGCAGTATTTTTAAAGAAAACAGTTAAGAAACATTATTTGCTACTTATTTTAACATGAAATTAAGATGACTACTACTTTTATTCAAGGCAGATTTCCGTAGTGTGTAAAATAATGCTGTAAAGGTTCTCCCTCCCTCCTTCCCTATTTTCTCCCTCTGGCTCCTTCTTCTGTCATCCCTTCTTTCTTCCTTCCGCTCTCCTTTTCTCTTTCTCTCTTCCTTCCTTCCTTTCTTGCTTTCTCTTTGAAGTTCTCTTTCTCATCTCTTTCAGATCATTTGCCTTTCAAAACTGTCCTTTCTTTCTTTAGTCTTTTTATATTTATTTTCCATCTTCTTGCCCCCTTTTCTTGCTATCTCCTTTTCCTACTAATATGCTTTTCCTCAGAACTCTCATACTACCTATTTCCAAGATATTTCTATAGAAGCAATATTGATTCAGGCTAAAATACTACAGAGGTATAGTAAAAGTGGTTTATATCATCCTCAATAATGCAAATCAGATAGAATACAGTCATTGATGGGTTATCACCTTCCATTTAATCCCAATTCTTATATCAAAGAGAATAGGATAAAGTTCTCATCTTTTGGGAGTGGGTGGGTGTTTGTAGGCCAACAGGGAAAGCTGCAGGCTTTCTTAGGTAGTGGGAGAACAGACGGTGAGTCCAAACCTTCACAGAATTCTTTTGGCAAAATTTTTCCAATAGAGCTAACACAAGAACAGTGACTGATTGGGAGATTCCTGGGATAGTTGTCCCTGTCCTGGAGGTCCTAGGCAGTCTCCAGGATCCTGAATCATCCCCAGTACTATTTAAAGCAGAGAAACAATTACCAGCAAGGGACAAGTGGTGCAAAATGGCAGTTAGACCAGAGAAAATTTGTGTAGGGCAGCCAGATCCTGGATCTCTGAATTTTACTTGATTTAGTATTTTGAATCACGTGTGTACCCTCATGGAAGAACTTTACTATATGTTTTTATATTATCCTCTTTGCTTTATATTATTCTCCTTGCTTGCTTAATGGTTGGTGACTGAATTAACTCTACTATTGTCTGATCATGCCCTGTCTTTGCTTATAACTTTATGTAGTTCCTAAGTTTTTTAAACTGTGATATTTGAGGGTCTCCAAGTATTCTCATGCTTCCCTAAAATTTATTCTTAATCAATGACCCTCTCTACCCAGTCAAAACCCTTAATTACTACTATTTTTATATGAAGGGTTGTAGAACTTTCTATAATTATCTAACTTATGTTTTTGAATTGAGAACACATATACCTTTTCATCTTATGCTGTCTAATTATCTAATATTATTCCACTTTTATATTTTTTCTCAAAAGTTACATCTTACATGCTTCCCAAAGGATTGCCTCAGGTTCTTGTAATAAATCAGTTGGCAGTATGCCCTTCCTCTGAAACTCTTGAATGGTGTTTCCTTTTCCTAGTTGTGCAGTACTTAAAAATTTCTTCTTTTTAATATTCTTCTGTTCACTTACTTTAGGAAAAGATAAAATGTAATCAGATCTTGTGTTTGATGACAAAATGGGTACAGGATTCATCAGTTGTTCTTGCACCTCCACTTGGTTACTAGAGAAATTACTTCTCAGACCATCAGGTCCTAAGTTGAGGTGAGAGCTTCTAATGCCGTCTTTAGCGTATTTTTATTTAGTGCATCTTCTGGCTTAACTAGAATGCAAAATGTACTTTCCCTGGCCTGTTTTAATTTTTAAATTTTTAATAAAATTATTAATGTTTCAATTTCTAAATTTCTTTTTATTCAAGAGTTACACATGCAGTAAATTCTCAAATTTAAAGCTTGATGACTTTTTATATATGTATGTAACAATATAGCTGTCTCCCACATCAAGTTACAGAACATTTAAAGTACCACATAAAACTTCCTTGGGAGTTTTCCCAATCAATATATCCTTGTTTCTCCACAGAGATAACCATTATTTTGTTGACTATCATCAACAATTAATATAATAGTCTGAATTTCTTATAAGTAAAATTATGCAATGTGACCTCTTTTGTGTCTAGCTTGTTTCCGGTGCTGGTGGTTCATTTAAAAATTTTGTGTGGTATCCTATATCACAATTTATGTTTTTATTTTACTGTTGATAACTTGGTTGTTTCTAGAATTTGGTTGTAATAAATAAAGGAATTATGAACATTCTTGAACATGTCTGTTGGTGTACAAATACATACATTTTTATTGGATGTGCACCTAGGAGTGGAATTGCTGAGTCAAGAGACCACCAGTGTAAACAGGTTTCCAAAGTAATTTCACCGATTTACATCAATTAGCAACATATGAGAATTCCAGTTGCTCCATATCTTTACCAACACTTGGTATGATAAGTCATTTTTAATTTTAGCCAGTGTAGCTGATATGTAGAAGTATTTTACTATTGTTTCAATTTCAATTTCCTTCATGACTAATCATATACTTTTCCATTGATGAACATAGGCATTTGATATCCTTTCTCATGGTTACCACTTTAAGTATTGTGCCCATGAAAAAACTCAGGTGTCTGTATCTTTCTTAATGATTTTTAGGAGTTCTCTCTGTTTTCTGGATATAAGTCCTTTTGTTAGTTATATTTTACCCCTCTCTGAGGCTTGCATGTTCACTTTTTAAGTAATGCTTTAGATGGCCAGAATATCTTAACTTTAATAAAATATAATTTTTCAATCATTTTAAAAAATGGTTACTGTTTTCTGTATTTTTTAAAGAAGGCATTGCCTAGCCCAAGGTCATCATGATATTTTCCTGTTTTCCTCTAGAAGATTAATTGTTTAACATTTAGGTCAATTATCCATATCAAATTAATTTGTGTATGGTATAAAAATCCATGGTACATTTTTTTGCATTTGTTCTAACACCATTTATTTGGAAAGACCATTCTTCCTGTATTAAAAAGCACTGTTACCTTAAGATAAATTAGGTGATCATTTATGTGTGAATCTGTTCCTGGACTTTAGGCCATTCCATTTGTGTATCTGTATATCCTTTTGCCAGTATCACATATCTTAATTATAGTTGCTTTATATAAGTCTTGGAGTCTAGTAGCTTTTAAGATTTCAGATTATGTTCCTTTTAAGATTCCCTTGGCTATTATAGATCCTTTTAATTTTCGTATAAGTTTTAGAAATAACTTGTCATTGCTTTTTCACACAATAAACATGCTGGTATTTTGACTAGCATTGCATTGGCAATTTAAAAAGATCAATTTTAAAGGAATTGGCATTTTAACAACACTCAGGATTTTATCCATGAATATTGCATATTTCTGCATTTTAAATTCCTCTTAATAATGTTTCATTGTTTTTCATTGTAGAGATTTTATATAGATTTTGTTAGATTTATTCCAATGTATTTGATATTTTGGATGCTAAGTAAAAGGTGTTCTTTTTAAAATTACATTCTCCAATTGTTTCTTGCACATGCATAAAAATACATTTTGTATATGGGCTAACATCCATAGGCCATCAATTCACTGTGATTAATTATTAATTTACTTACCAATCCTAATAGTTTGTATATTCTCTTAGATTCTCTATGTAGAAAATCATATCATCTATGAATATTGACAGCATGATTTCTTCCTTTAAAAATTTTAAAACCTTTTATTCCTTTGTCTTGCATTATTGAAAGTATAATGTTGAATAGACATAGTGATGTGGATATACTTAGGATGTTTTTTAACTAAAGGGAAAAGTGTTCGATATTTTACCATTAAGTAAGATGCTAACTGTAGGATTTTTGTTGTAATTTTTTTTTTTCAAATTTAGATATTTTTTTCTATTACTAGCATGCTTTTATAATGAAAAAGTTTTAGATTATATCAAATGATTTTTATGCGTATATTGAGATGACCATTTTTAAAATTTTGTTAAAATGGTGAATTACATTGATTGATTTTCACATGTTAATCCAAACTTATACCCCTTATGGTAATTATATATTTTATATGTTGATGAATTTAACTTAGTAACACATTAGGATCTTTGCATTCATTTTAAAGCCATATTGGCTTGTGATTCTCCTTTTATGTAATGTCCTTGCCAAATTTTGGTATTAGGGATACATTATTGTCAGAGACAATGTGAAGTATTCTCTCCTTTTGTATTCGTTGAAAGAGTTTGCATAAAATTTATATTTTTTCCCATTAAATGTTTCATAGAAGTCACTACTAAAGCCATCTGGGCCTGGAGTATTCATTGTGGAATACTTTTCTTAAAGTTTCATTGAGATATAGTTGACATGTACTAAATTACTAAAATTGCAAACACAATTTGATAACTTGAAGTATGTATGCACCAGTTTAGATAATGAATGTAATAAAGATACATAAGTTTCCTCATTACCCTTTGAAATCCTTCCCTCCTGATTTTCTCTGCTTCCCTGACCCCAAGCAATAATTATGCTTTCTATAGTTATATATTAGTTCATATTTTCTAGAATTCCATGTAAATAGACTCATACAATATATAGTTCATTTTTGCCTGGCTTTAATTCGAAATAATCATTTAAATATTCATTGATGTAGTGTATAACAATTTTTTTTAAATTGCTGAACAGTATTCCATTGCACAGATATACTACATATTTATCCATTAACCTCTTGTTGGGTTGCTTCCAATTTTTTATTACAGATTTTACTATAGAATTTCATGTGCAAATCTTTGTATGGTCATTTGCTTTCATTTTTCTTGGAAAGATACCAAGAAGTGAAATGACTAGACCAAATGATAAATCAAAATATAAAGTTTTAAAAAGGGCTAAACTGATTTTCCAAGGGTCTTGTGTCATTTGTATTGCTACTATCAGTGTATGAGAGTTCTAGTTCCTCCATATCTTCATCAGCACTTGGTATAGTCACTCTTTTCAACTTTAGCAATTTTAATGGGTGTGTAGGAGTATCTTATTTGTATATCTCTAAATCTAATACTGTTAATCATCTAGTCATATGCTCATTTAGTATCTGTGTGTTTTCTTTGATGAAATACATATTGAACTCCTGCTCATTTTTTTAAAAATTGAGTTTTCTTATTATTGAGTTTTTAGGGTTATTAATATATTCTGGATACAAGTCTTTTATCACATATGTAATTTATAATTTTTTCCCTGCTATTCTGAAATTTTTCTTTTCATTATTATTAGCCTGCATGAAGTTCTAAGACACTCTCTGGTGCTCTGTTCACTTAAAATTTTTCTCTTTTTATGTTTCATTTTGGATATTTTCTATTGCTGTTCCTTTAAATATTTCAATGTTCTATTTACTGCATTTAAAAAGATCTTTCAAATTGTAGCTCTCATCTCTATAAATGAGCTTTGATTTTTATATCTTCTACATTTCTATTTAACTCTTTATCATTAATTTTTTAATGTCTGTTAATTCTAACATCTGAGGAGTTCTGGCCTGGTTTCAATTGATGGTTGTTTTTATTTTGATAGTTTGTTTTACTCATTATCATGAGTAATATCCAGCTTCTGTGCAAAACTAGTAATTAATCAAATGTCAGATATTTTGAATTTTACCTTTTCCATTTTTGGATATTTTTCTCTTTCTGTAAATATTCTTGACCTTTTGTCTGGGATGAAATTAAATTACTTAGAAACAGGTTGATCATTTTAGGTGCTGTTTTTAAAATTTGTTAAGTGGGATTGGAGCCATGTTCAGTCTAGGGTTCATTTTTCCTCACTATAGACCTAACACCCTTCTATGTATTCTACTTGTGGCCCTATGAATTATGATTTTTTTCCCATTTTTGTTGATGGGAAGAAAAATTATTTCTAGACCTGTGTAAGCATCAGATATTATCTTTAATCCTTTCAACTTTCTTTCCTTGGTCTCAGGTAGTTTCCTCAAATGCTGAAAACATAAAGGAGACTCTACAGCTCTCTATGATTATTTCTATTGCTCTTCCCTCTTTGGTACTCTTTCCAGTAAATTCTTGCTGTCTTAATGTCACCAGGCTTTCAGCACTGCTGCTTCAACTCAGAGAGCCCAGTAGGCTCAGCCTGTGTTTTCCTTTTCTGTGTTGATGCCTAGAAAATCTCTAAAGGCTATAAATTTGAGTAATAGTAAGGCTCATTATATTTCTTTTACATTTTCCAGCAATCAGTGTCCTTCTGGCTGATGTCAAGTGTCTTAAAAACTGTTGTTTCATACATTCTGTTCTTTTACTAGTTGATTTCAGTGGAAGGTAAGCAGTAGTGGTCATCTGCAAGAAAAGTTTTAATAACAAATTAAGTTCTTCAATTGATAAATGACTATTCAGATGTTTTTCTTCTTTTAGCTTTGCTATCTTATGGCTTTTAAAGAAGAATTCTTCCATTTCATATGTTTCAAATTTATTAACACAAAATTGTTTATTATGTCTTCCCCTTTTTATGTTAACAATTTTTAGTAATGTTGACATTTTATCCTGATATTGATAATATGATCACTCTCTTTCTCTCCTCTTGAACAGTCCTATGAGGGGCTTATTAATCATAGTATTTTAGAGTATTTCTCTATTCACCCCAGTATTTGAATAAGCTGTATATTTGCTTCTGTTTGTCTGTTAAAGACTTTTTTGGATTTCTCTGTGCATTTAAAAGCACCTTGTGAAGGTTTGTAGAAACATGGTGAGGGAGAGATGTCCCCAAATCTCTCCCCTTGAAACAACAAACACCCAAGCTTCACACCAGCATGTCTGAGTATAGGATCTGTGCATAAGAGCCACCACAGGTCAGAAGCCCGGATGTCAGGCGGTGGACTGGGATAAATAAAGAAGCTGCCTCTTACAGCCACTGGAGCTCCCTGTAGAAGGAGAGAAAAGGGAGAAGGTACAGCAAGCTCCCTGAACAGCTCTGCCTAGGAAAGTTGTGAGTACCATGCAGCAAGTGTCAGGGCCCAGTTATCAGGGCAGAAAACAGAGAAACAAGATGGTAGAAAAACAACAGTTGATTTTTACCTGCTGAAGTTAAAAACCTGAGGCTGAGCTGCAGCCCCCATCCCCCAATCCAGAGGGCCCTTCCTCCCATACTCTCCCAGACCAATCACTGCGAGTCCCAGGAGAATCTGAGCAAATGCTACCAGAACTGTTGCTAACACTGACAGGGGCTGAAATTGAGGGTAGCAAGTGTGATTAAATATCTACAAGAAAATAAAAAGGCATTATTAAGACTTTATATAAAGCAAGGATCCGAAAGGCTTAGATGCCACCTACTGGAAACCAAAAGAAAAATACCTTCTTTCAGGAAGCTAAAGAGAGACCTTTATATAAAGAATCTTCTTTCTGAAAAAAAGCAGAATACATTTTCATTAATCTATTAATACCCAGGTTGAGAAATAGTCCATTGAACACCATGAACAACCAAGGTGAAAAGGCATCACAGAAAGAAAGAGAAAAATCTCCAAAAAATAAGCTTACAGATATAGAAATATGCAACTTACAAGTCAGAGAATTCAGGATGGTAATTCTGAAAAAACTAAGTGAGTTCTGAAATAAGTCATATCAACAATTTCAGAAATTGAATAAAACACCTAGAATAGTAGAGCAAGGAGAGTGAAACCCTCAAAAAGAACAGAATAGATCTTCTAGAGATAAAAAACACATACCAAAAGAGTTGAGAAATGAAATAGCAAGCTTGGAAATAGAGTTGACCACATGGAGGAAAGGATCAGTGATATCAAAGACAGAAATCTAGAAATAAATCAGAAGGAACAAGAGAGAAACCAAAGAATGAAAAATAATAAAAGAGAAATACAAGAGCTAGCTAATATGACTAGAAGAGAAATGGGCATTATCGAAAGTGAGGAAAAGGAACAGGGACTAGAAAGGATTTTCAGACAAATAGTTGACGAGAATTTCCCAAATCTAAGGAATGAGCTGAATCTTGGATTTCAAGAAGTCAACAGAACACCGAGTTATCTCAACCCAAAATGCCTTCTTTAAGACACATTGTATTAAAATGATCAAAAATCAAGGACAAAGACAGACTTCTCAGGGCAGCAAGGGAGAGGAAAACGGTAACTTAAAAAGGAAAACCCATTAGATTATCCTCAGACTTCTTAGTGCAAACCTTACAAGCCAGAAAGGAATGGAATCAAATATTTAAACTATTAAGTGAAAGGGGCTAGCAGCCTAAAATAATGCATCCAGCTAAGCTCTCATTTAAATATGAAGAAGATATTAAGACCTTTGCAGACATAGAAATTTGAAGGAATTTTTCACTACAAGGCCTGCACTAAAAGAAATACTGAAAGGGGTCAGCTCACCTAAAGCAAAATGATGAAAATAAAAATACATAATTAGGTTTAAGGTGACTAGCAGGCAAATAGAAGCAGAGGAGTGCAATTCTTGCTAAGAACAGGGAATTATAAGCTTAAATAATAAGAAGAGAATTACTATGGCAAGATAGTAATGAACGTTCAGCATACATAGGGACAAATTGAGATAACAATGACTGAAAAAGGGAGTATTCAAAGACCCAAATTCACAAAGGGAAATGCACACACAGAAGAAAATGAACAATTGCACACACACACACACACACACACACAATTATTTTTTACAAATTTGTAATGGTAACGACATACCAAAGATTCAGAAATAAAGCAAGAGCCAGAGGCCAAACCCACAAAGCTAACCAAAATAAAGAAAATAGAAGCACAAGGACAAGGAAGCAATGGAAACAGTGAGCTACCAAAAAGTAAAAGATAAAATGGCTGTAAGAAGACCTCATATTTCAATAATCACCCTAAATGTAAATAAATTGAACTCACCAATAAAAAGACAGAGAGTTGCAGAATGGATCCAAAAACAAAACCCAAGCATATGCTGCTTCTAGGAGACACATCTCAGATCCAAAGACAAATATAGACTCACAGTAAAAGGGTGGAAAATGATATTTCAATCAAATGGCATGCATAGAAAAGCGGGAGTAGTGGTACCAATATCAGACAAAAAAGACATCAAAATAAAAAGATAAAGAAAGATACTGAGGGACACTTTATTATAATGGAAATCGTGCACCAAGAAGACATAATACTTATTAATATCTATATTTCTAACTAGGAATCCCTGATATATGTAAAGCAATTACTAACAGAACTAAAGAGAAAAACAGACCAAAACACTATTGTCGTTGGAGACCTAAATACCCCACTTTCGGATATGGACAGATCATCCAACAGAAAATCAATAAGGAAATAACATCCTTAAATGACACAGTAGACCAACTGGACATAATTGACATCAATAGAATCTTCCATCCCAAAACAGCTGCTTATACATTCTTATCTTGAGAATGGAACATTCTCAAGAATTGATCACATACTGGGACACAGAAATAGCCACAACAAACTCTAGAGGATTGAAATCATACCAACTATATTTTCTGATCATAATGCTTTGAATCTAGAGATCAACTGGAAAAGAAAATCAGGAAGAACCACAAATATATGGAGATTAAACAACCTGCTACTGAAGAATAACTGGGTCAGAGAAGAAATAAAAAGAGAGATCAAAAAATACATAGAAGCAAATGATAATGATAGCACCACCTATCAAATCTTTGGGACATGGCAAAAGCAGTCATAAGAGGAAAGTTCATAGCATTACAGGCCTATCTTCAAAAACGAGAATGAGCCCAAATAAACATCCTAACACTTCATCATAAAAACTAAAAAAGGAAAAACAAATGAGGCCTAAAATCAGCAGACAGAAAGAAATCATCAATTTAGAGCAGAAATAAATGAAATTGAAAACAAACAACAAAAAAATAGAAAAAAAAATAAACGCAACATAGAGCTGATTCTTTGAGAAGGTTAATAAAATTGACAAACCCCTGGCTAAACTCACTAAAGAAAAAAGAGAAAGGACACAAAATAAACAAAATTGGGGATGAAAGAGGAGAAATTATGATTAATATCATAGAAATACAAAGAATCTTACAAGAATACTATGAAAAAGTATATAAGACCAAATTTAATAACTTAGAGGAAATGGATTAGTACTAAGAAAGATACAGCCTTCCAACATTGAATCAAAAAGATCTAGAAAATCTAAATAGACCTATCAGCAATATGGAAATTGAAACAATCATCAAAAATCTACCAAAAAGTAAAAGTCCAGGACCAGATGACTTCATCAGTGAATTCTGCCAAACATTCAAAGAAGATTTAATACCTATTCTCAAACTCTTCCAAAAAATCGAAGAGGAGGCAACACTTCCCAACTTATTCTATGAGGCCAATATTACTGTGATGTAAAACCTGGTAAAGATCACACACAGAAAAAAGGAAACCATAGACCAATCTCTCTCATGAACACACATGCAAAATTCCTAAGTAAGATACTAACAAATTGAATATGACAACATATTAAAAAGATTATATACCACAATCAAGTGGGCTACATCCCAGAGGCACAGGGATGGTTCAACATAAGCAAATTGATTAATGTGATACAACACATAAGCAAATTAAAAACTAAGAATCATATGATCATATCAAAAATGCAGAAAAAGCCTTTGACAAGATACAGCATCCATTTATGAGCAAAACAGTTAATAAAATCAATATAGAAGGAAACTACCTTAAAGTAATAAAAGCCATATATGACAAACTCCCAGCCAGCATTACACTTAATGGTAAAAAAACTAAAAACCTTCCCTCTAAGAACAAGAAAAAGGCAAAGCTGTCCTCTATTATCAGTTATTCAGTATAACATTGGAGGTCCTAGTAAGTGCAGTCAGGCAAGAGAAAGATATAAAAGGCATCCAAATAGGAAATGAAGAAGTCAGACTCTCACTATTTGTGGATGGCATGATTCTTTACACCGAAAACCCTAAAGACTCCACAAGAACACTACTAGAAACAATAAGCAAATGCAGTAAAGTTCTGGATACAAAATCAACGTTAAAAAATCCATAACATTTCTATACTCTAATAATGAAGTGTCAGAAAAAGAAGTGGAAAAAAATAATTCCTTTTGCAATTGCAACAACAGGAACAAAATACCTAGGAACAAATTTAGCAAAACATGTGAAGGACCTATATAATGAAATCTACAAGACCCTATTAAAAGAAATCGAAGAAGATACAAAGAAATGAAAAGACATTTCATGTTCTTGGATTGGAAGAATCAACATAGTTAAAATGACCATATTACCTAAAGCATTACACAAATTTAATGCAATCCCTATCAAAGTCCTATCAGCATTTTTTAAAGAAATAAAGAAATCATCAGATTTGTATGGAAGCCCCAAAGACCCCGAATTGCCAAAGCCATCTTGAGCAAAAATATGGCTGGATGCAGCACTCTGTTAAACTTCAAATTATACTACAATGTTATAGTAATCAAAATGGCATGGTATTGGCAGAAAAGCAGTTATACGGACAGAATTGAGATTGCAGAAGTAAACCAATATTTATATGGGCAAACAACATTCGACAAAAAAGCCAAAAACATACAGTGGAGAAAGGAAAGCCTCCTCAATAAATGATGCTGGGAAAACTGGAAAGCCACCTGCAAAAGGATGAAACTAGACCCTCACCTATCACCACACACCAAAATTAACTCAAAATGGATAAAAGATTGGAATATAAGACCTGACACAAATGTATAGAGGAAAGTGTAGGAAATAAACTCAAGGACTTTGGACTTAAAGATTTTATGAATTTGACCTCTAAAGCAAGGGAAGTAAAAGCTAAAATAAGTGAATGGGACATAAAACTAAAAATCTTATGCTCAGCACAAGTAATCATCAACAAGGTAAAGAGACAAGCATCTGAATGGGAAAATATATTTGCAAGCAATACCTCTGATCAGGGCCTAATATCCAAAATATACAAAGAACTTATACAACTTAATAATAACAAAAAAGCAAATGATCCAATCAAAAATGGGTAGAGGACCTTAACAGACACTTCTCCTTAGAGGACATACAAATGGCCAACAAATTTTTGAAAAGATGCTCAACATCACCAGCTATTAGAGAAATGCAAATCAAAACCACAATGAGATACCATCTCACACCTGTTGGAATAGCTATAATCAACAGGACAAGTAATAACAAATGTTGGAGAGAATGCAGAGAAAAAGGAACCCTCACGAACAGCTGGTAGGACTCCAAATTCATACAGCCACTATGGAAAACAGTAAGGAGGTTCCTCAAACAACTAAGAATTGATCTACCATATGATCCAGCAGTTCCTCTACTGGGTATTTACCCCCAAGACCTGAAAACCCATATCCGAAAGATATTTGCACACCGATGTTCATAGTAGCATTATTCATAGTGGCCAAGACATGGAAGCAATTGAAGTGTCCTATGATAGATGATTGGCTAAAGAAGCAGTGGTACATATATACAATGGAATATTACTCAGCCATAAGAAGAGATGAAATAATGCCATTTGTGACAACCTGGGTGGACCTCGAGATAATCATGCTAAGCGAAGTAAGCCAGACAGGAAATGTTGAATATCACATGATATCACTTATATGTTGGATATAAACTTAAAAGCAATAAATGAACAGGAGATACAAATAGAGACTCATGGACATGGACTATATATAGACTATTAGTTACCAGAGGGTAGCGAGTGTGGGAGGAGGAGGGAGGTAGATGAGGTAAAGGGGGACAAATATTTGATAACAGAAAGAAATATAATTATGGGAGGTGGACACACAATGTAAATATATATATGCCTTACTGCTAAAGTGTACAGCTGAAACTTATTCAATTTAGTTAACCAATGTCACCATAAAAAGAAAGAAAGAAAGAAAGAAAGAAAGAAAGAAAGAAAGAAAGAAAGAAAGAAAGAAAAATAAGTAAAATAAATAAATAAAAACCCCTTGATCTAGGCTCCCAATTTTCCCATTCTAATATAGGATTCAGAAATGTCTCATGGAGAAAACCGAGCTTAAGGGTTGTGATTCATGAGTTTCCTATCTGCCATGTCAGCTCCGTAGGGCTGTCAAAAGCTCTGCTATAGTCCTTCTACTTGGGAAAAGGCTGACTGATCCTCAGCCATAGCCAGAATCAGGATAAGGCCCCAGGAAAGAAAATGGTTAGAAATGTTTCCTCAGAAAATGTATTAGTTGCCTGTGGCTGCTTTATCAAATTACCACAAACTAGGTGGCTAAACTCTAGAAAATTATTTTATCATGGCTCTGTAGACTAGGGCCCACCTACTGACTTCATCTCAACTCGATCACCTCTCCAAAGACCCTATTTCCAAATAAAGATGCATTTATGGTGCCAGGCATCAGGACATTAATATGTCATTTTGAGAGAAAGAATTTAACCCATAACACCCAGGGAGGACCCTTTTTCCTCTGGCATCTCAATTCATCTTATTGTCTTTGCTTTCAAAGCTCTCCAATATGCCTATAAAAAATTGTTCGGATTTATACTTTTAAAATTATAGTTGACATACAATATTATTAGTTTCAGTTGTACAACTTAGTGATTCAACTTTTACATACCTTGATGTGATTACTGGTAACCATCTGTCAACGTTACTATCATATTACTGACTACATCCATTGTGCGGTATGAATTTATAACCAAAAGTTTGTACCTTTTATTCCTTTTCACCTTTTTCACCCACTGCCCTCACTTCCCTCTGCTTTGGCAACCATCATTTGTTCTCTGAATTTATAAGTCCGTTTCTTTTTATTTTGTGTGTTCATTTGTTTTGCTTTTTTAGAGTCCACATTAACAGTGAAATATATGGTATTCGTCTTTCTTTAACTTGTTTTACTTAATGTAATACCCTCTGGGTCCATCCATTTTGGTGCAAATGGCAGGATTTTATTCTTTTTATGGCTGTGTAGTATTCCGTTACATATATATTATATACCTATTATACACACACACACACACACATACATGTAATATACATATATTATATTAAATCACATTCATGTGCTGCTGGACACCTAGAGTGCTTCCATATCTTGGCTATCGTAAATAATGCAATGAATATAAGAGTACAGATATCTTTTCAGATCACCATTTTGAGTTCTTCAGATAAATACCCAGAAGTGGAAATGCTAGGTCATGTGATAGCTTTATTTTTAATATTTTGAGGGACCTCCGTACTGTTTTCCATAATGGTCGTACCAATTTACAATCCCATCAACAGTGTACTAGGGTTTGCTTTTCTCTCTATCCTCGCCAACACTTGTTATTTGTTGTTGTTTTGATGATAGTCATTCTGGCATCTGTGAAGTGATATTTCACTGTAGTTTTAATTTGCATTTCCCTGATGATTATTGATATTGTGCATCTATTCATGTGTCTGTTGGACATTTATATGTCTATTGAGAAATGTCTATTTATGTCCTCTGCAGATTTTTAAATCAGATTGTTTGTTATTTTAATGTTGACTTATGTGAGTTTTTAAAATATATATTTTGATACTAACCCTCTGCCAGATATATAATTTATAAATATCTTCTCCCATTCAGCAGCTTGCCATTTTGTTTTGTTGATGGTTTCCTTCACTGTGCAAAAACTTTTTAGTTTGATGCAGTCCCTTTTGTTTATTTCTTTTGTTGCCCTTTTTGAGGAAACATATCCAAAATATATGCTAAGAATGATGTCAAAGAATTTACTGCCTATATTTCCTTTCAGTAGTTTTATAATTTCAGAGCTTACATTTAAGTCTCTCTTTCATTTTAAGTTTATTTTCGTGTATGGTTTACAGAAGTGTCCCAGTTTCCTTGTTGTTTTCTTTCTTTTCTTTTCTTTTTTTTTTTTTTTTTTGCCTTTATCAGTTTTCTCAGCACTCTTTATTGAAGAGAGTGTGTTTACCTCATTGTATATTGTTACCCTTTTGTTGGAAGTTAATTAATCATATACATGTGGGTTTATTTCTGGGCTATTTTTTTCCATTGACTTATGTGCCTTTTTTTGTATGTGTGCCAATACCGTACTGTTTTGATTACTATAGCTTTGTAGTATAATTTGAAATCAGGGAACATGATACCTCCAACTTTGTTCTTTTTTTCTCAATATTATTTTAGCTATTTGGGGTCTTTTGTGGTTCCATATAAATTTTAGGATTATTTCTTCTAGTTCTGTGAAAAATGCCATTGGTAACTTGATAGAGATTGTATTCAATCTGTAGATTGCTTTGGACATTATGGACATTTTGATGATGTTACTTTTTCCAATCCATGTGCAAGGTATATCTTTCCATCTATTTGTGTCATTTTCCATTTCTTTTACTGATGTCATAGTTTTCAGAGTGCAGGTCTTTTACCTTCTTGGTTAAATTTATTCCCAGGTATTTTGTACTTTTTGATGCAATTATAAATGGGATTGTTTTCTTAATTCCTCTTTCTGATAATTTGTTATTAGTGTATAGAAGCACAAAATATTTTGTAACCTACAACTTCACTAATTCATTTGTTATCTTCAGGAGTTTTCTGAGGGAATAATTAGATTTTTCAATATATAATATGTCATCTGCAAATAGCTAACAGTTTTACTTCTTCTAGTCTGCCTTGGATGCCTTTTATTTCTCTTTCTTTTATGATTGCCATGAATAAAATTTCCAATATCATGTTGAATAAGTGGTTAGCAGGCATCCTTGTCTTGTACCTGATTTTAGAAGAAAAACTTTCAGCTTTTCAGTGTTGAATATGATGTTAGCTGTGGGTTTGTTATACATAGCCTTTAGTATGCTGGGCTGCATTCCTCCATATACATTTTGCTGAGAGTTTTTATTATAAATAAATGTTGAATTTTGTCAAATTATTTTCTATATCTATTGAGAAGATCATATGATTTGGATCCTTCATTTTAAAAATGTGATATATTAATTGATTTGTGGATATTGTACCACATTTGCATCCCTGGAATAAATCCCACTTGTATATGATGTATGACCCTTTTAATGCATTGTTGAATTCAGTTTGCTAATATTTTGTTGAGGGTTTTTACATCTATGTTCCTCAGGAATATTGGCCTGTAATTTTCTTTTCTTTTTCTTTTTTTGTAATGTCTGTCTCGTTTTGGCAATACAGCCTTGTAGAATGAGTTTGGAAAATTTTCTTCCTCTTTATTTTTCTTGAGAATAGTTTGAGGTTTATAGGTATTAACTCTTCCTTAGATGTTTCCTAGAATTCACCCATAAAGCCATCTGTTCCTGGACTTTTTTGTTTTGTTTTGTTTTGTTTTTAAATTACTAATTCACTTTTGTTACTAGCTATTAACTTGTTCAGGTTGTCTGTTTCTCCTTGATTTCATCTTGGAAGATTGTATATTTCTAGAAATATAACCACTTTTAAGTTGTACAATTTGTCAGTATATAATTGTTCACAGGACTTATGATCTTATGTATTTCCGTGGTTACAATTGGTTATAAATTCTCTTTCATTTCTAATTTTATTTATTTGGGCTCTCTTCCTTATTTTCTTGATAAAAGTGGCTAGAGGTTTATCAAATTTGTTATCTTTTAAAAGAACCAGCTCTAGTGTCATTGCTTTTTTTTCTGTTGTCTTTTTAGTCAACAGTCTATAGTCAATAGTCTATTTCATTTATTTCCATTCTGACCTTTATTATTTTCTTTCTTCTACTACCTTTGGGGTTTGTTCTTTTTCTAATTCCTTTAGGTGGAAAATCTGATTTTTTATTGAATATTTTTCTTGTTTCTTGATATAGACATGTATCACTATTATCTTTCTTATTTGAACTTATTTTTGCTATGTATAGATTATAGAACATTGTATTTACATTTTACTTTGACTCAAGATATTTTTTGATTTCCTCTTTGATTTCTTCATTGACCCATTGGTTGTTTAGTAGCATGTTGTTTACATCTACATGTTTGTGTCTTTCCAAGTTTTCTTATAGTAATTGATTTCTAGTTTCATACTATTGTGGTAAGAAAAGAAGCTTAATATGATTTCAGTCTTAAATTTATTGAGACTTGGTTTGTTGCCTAACATGTGACATATCCTGGAGAATGTTCCAGGTACACTTGAAAAGAATGTGTATTCTACTGTTTTGGAATGAAATATTCTGTTTTATCTATTAATAAATCCAGTCTATTGTGTAGATTAAGGTCAGTGTTTCCTTGTCGATTCTTCTTCGTCTGGTGATCTATTCATTTATGTAATACTGGCAATCTCTTCCTTTTTGTCTGTTAATATTTGCTTTATATATTTAGATGCTGCTGTTTTGGGTTCATAAATGTTTACAAGAGCTATAGTCTTTTATTGGATTAATGCCTTTATGATTATATAATGCCTTTCTTTGTCTCTTCATAGTCTTTGTTTTAAAGTCTATTTATCCATTTTTATCTTTTGTTGCTAACTTCAACTTGCTATATACACTCAGATTCAAAATTTAATTGATATTTTTTATTCAGTTTCATAACCTTTGTATTTAATGTAAATTCATGATGGATTTTGAAATTGTTGATGCTTAGTTCAGTTTTCAGTTTTGTAAATTTTTATATTTGTTTGTGCTTTCATGAATATTTTCGTGGAACTTGTGGTGGAGATTTAGGACGGGGCAATTGGCTAATTTATAGTAGCTGGTATTAGAGTACTCTCTCTGTTTTAAATACTGTATTAAACACTTGAAATGCCATGCACATTTAATTTGCACAAGCTTATGAAAGTGTTACGTCCATCGCATATGTTTTAACTATGATTATAATTATAGGCCACGTTAAAATATTCACTAAGTAGTTGTTATATGAAGATGCTAATTTTTATAAAATTAAAGATGGCATATAGGGTTATTTGAGCTGTGTTTACAAGTTCAATGCTTATCCATTGTTTTAGCTATTTAGATTTCTATGTTTCCCACTAAAGTTTGAACTATTTTAGGATAAATAACAAATCTTATCTATTTTTATGTTACCAATGTCTGCATAATATAATAGCTATAGTGCTTGTATTATTTAACTTCTAAATTATAATAGTATGTTTGAGAATATGAATGACTTTTGTTGAAGTAAAAAATACAAAGCTTATGTACACAGATGGAAAATACTGAGCACACTTGCCATCATCCTTATTCTTGTGTCTCTGGCAGACATCAGTTATTCATTAAGGAACTCCTTTCTGCTAAACTTAGATATAGCCAGCAATTGCTTGTTTAACCATGTGGTTCATGCAACCACTACCAAATTATGTGAGTTTACCTACTCATAGAGTGTTACCTACCAGTTCTGGAACAGTAGTAAAAATATTGGAGTAGGTGTCTGGAAACATGGGATAAAGCCTGGCTTTGAAGCTTATTAGATATATGATTTTGAGCCTATTATGTAATTTTTTAGTCCTCCCCTGCTTCATCGGTAAAATGGGGATAATAGTAGTTATGTGGTTTAGAGGATCAAAAAGAACAGAAAGGCATGCTGGATACTCAAGAGAACTTATGCATAAGGGGCTCTGGGCACAGTCCTGGATCAAGTTTGTATAAATTAGGTCAACTTGGACATGTGTGTAAACTCCGCAATAACAGCATCTGCATATATTTTGCTTTCCTCCCTGTCTGCAGCATAACACCTATTTAAAATATGCAAGTAATATTTATTGAATTGAATGCTTTGTCAAATAAGGAGATTTTAGAAAATTTTACTTGATGTCTCTTTTGGTTTGTGTATTCTGTTCTTGATAATGGGTATATAAGTGGTTTGAAGGGTAAAGGGTATATTTAAGAGAATTAAAAAAAATTAAGGGTAGATTATCACTATGAAGCTGCTGAAACAGAAGAGACTTTAATGGATATCAACACTAGATAACTAGTGTAAGGGTTAGATTTCTCAGAATTCTGCTGGACTAAATAATAATCATTTACATATCAATATTAGATAGTACTCTCACCTAGTTTGTTTTAAAAGTACTTGCTTAATGATTCTAATATAACAATTTTGTCTGACAATAATACATAAGGCCTTTCCCTCACCCTTGTTCCTTTTGAATATTGGTACGATAATACTTGTTTTTCATCTAGCAAGAAACACTTCTTTGTTGCTATTTTCTAGCAATGATTTGGCTACAATTGTTTATTGGTATCCAATAAACAATTATTTATATGCCTCTGGGTGTAGGCAATAATGATCTTAAATAACGCATTTTGTGGTTATTTTTTCTAGAACATTATGGTTTAAATTTGTTGCAAATATAATGTTAATTTTCAGGCTTCTTTATATCCTCAAAAGTCAGGCCACTAAATCAAGTATTTTTGATGTGTAAATTCTGTACACTATTAATCTTACACCTGTGTCTTTAAAAAATCAGATAGCATAGTAATCATCCTGCTAAACCTGAACAATTTTTAAAGCTTTTCTTCTAGTAATGGAGGCTATTACCTGCTTTCTTTTTGACTGTGAAAGATTCAGGTCAGCAAAGAGATTGCAGGATGCATATTATTTTATTTATTTATTGTCACCTGTTATAGATTTTATTTATTGTCACCTATTGCTAGGGACATTGTCAGTTGTGAAAAAGAAAACAACTGTTTCTTTTAATTTCTGTTTTTCCATCTTTTAAAACAAGATACCGGTCTGGTGTATGTTTTCATAAAAAAATATGATTCATGGTGTGTGTGTGTGTGTGTGTGTGTGTGTGTGTGTGTGTAAGAGTCATGAGGAGAGAGAAAGCTGGAAGATAGATATATTTCTTTACTGTCCTTAGGCAAACAGTTTATGAATTTGATCTTAGTTCTGTTCATTGTTAAGTGCAAGTAGTAAAAAAGACTTTCGGAACAGCGCATTTTCAAACAGAATATGTACAATAACTTCCTATTAGTGTGTTCAGATTTTGTGGACTAATATCTTCTGTGTTTCTATCCTCAAGAGTTTCTGGGTGTGTAGACTTGTGGAAATGTGAGAACTATATTATATTCAAAACTATAGAGACTTTATCCATGTGTTAAATTCTAATTCCTTTATATAACTGCACCATAAATACAGTTTTCGTTGTTGAGAAAACAATAAACAATAGCATTTTATCTTTTATTAAGTTGAGCTTTGAGTTTCACCTATTGGTAGAATATTAGGGTTACAACAACTTTCAAAATAATTTGTTTAGCACTTCTCTTTTATAAATGTGAGAATTGTGGATGAGGGTGAACAAATGATTGTGTCAAGGCTCTCACTGCTTTAGTAGTGACTATGCCCTTATGAAACACTAGATCTTACATTTCATAAATCATTCTGTTTCCTGGTGCATCACATACAACGTCATAGGATTTTCATAAACGTCTTTAGAAATGAGCCTTAAATTTCCTCTGCCACCCACCCTCCTCCAGTTCCCATAGTAATAGAATTGTAGCTTGAAGGTTCAATAATATTGGTGTTCAAAAACACCTCCCGCCTCCATGATGCAGTGGAAAGAGCATTTATTTGGAGTCATTTATTCATCCATATTTATTGAATGCCTTCCCTGTGCCAACTATGAGATTAGGACTTGGGAATATAAAAGTGAGTGAGAACATAATTCAGTGTTTGAAGTTTTTTTGAACTTCCAGCCTTGCCACTGACCAGTTGTTCATCTAAGGCAAATTGTAGGCCTTTTACTTCTCCAGGATTCCATTTTATGATATATAAAATAAGGGTAAACTCTATTTTTCAAAGTTGTGAGAATTATTTAAGATAAAAAAATGTAAATTTCTTGGCACATTTTTGAAGTTGGCATTCACTCAAAAAATGTTAATGACTTTTTCCTATATCTAAGTGTTACTGTGAAAATCAAATAAAATAAGGACATGAAAATGCTTTGTGAATTGGAAACATGTAGTTATAAACAAAGTTGGAGTTTGTAGAATTAACACATACTACCCCTTCCTTGACCTTGCCAAGTCCAAGTCTGATGAGTAGAGGCAGACATCTCAAGATCAAAATAGTAACTAAATTATAAATTAAGGCTATATTGGAGATTTGCAGTTTTGAGGTGCTTCTCAACGCTTAACTCCAGAATTAAATTTACCTGCTCAGGATCAGGTAGACATAGGTAGGTATAAGTCTTACCCACTGGGACAGGCAGCTTACTGTGAGGCAGAGAGCAGAAAGAAAGAATGCTTCCTGCACATGGAAAGAGAGAACCCTGAAGGAGCAGAGCTACTTCAATTCTGTTTTCAAACTCATCAATCAGATAAGTCGCTCCATTGCACATGGGAAAGAAACTACAAGTGTTATTTTTCTTTTTTGGAAGGCTTTCTACATGGTAAAGAAACAAGAGGACAGCAAATATAAGTTTCTCCAACGGGCACACACATGGCTGTGAAGAAACTTAAATTTAACTTCCCTCCCCCAGTCTTCCATTCTGACTTAAGGTCTTGGAACTGCTATTTCATATACTAAAATACCCTTATATACCCTTCAAAGCTGTTTAAAACTCTTTTTCTCAACCTGTGATAGTTCAGTGAAAAATGAAGATTAAAAAATGCTACTATATTAAAGTGAATGATATGTTCTGTATACACCATAATTTTGCATATATGGTGATGTGTGTGCTAAAAATATATATTTATGTAGTAAATGAAGAAGGAAATTACATTAAAGTGATCAATGGAACAATTTTCAAGTGTGATTATGGGTGATTGGTATTATGTTTTTGTCCATTTCAGAATTTATTAATGATGTATTTTTAAAAAATTGACTTTCCATTACCCCCCACCCCTCCAAAACCTTAAAAAAAAAAGGCACAAATGAAAACCAAACCTGGCCATATTGTTTCTTCTTCCTCAGTCTGGAAAAGTTTTCTAATTTTTCTTTTTAGTTATATTCAGAACAAGTGATCTGATAAACTCATTTTGTACACTAAACTGATAGAAGAGAAATTCACCTGAAGACCAAACATTATCAAATTGCAAGTTGCAAATATAAGTGACATTGTCATTCTTAAACACCAAACTTTTAATTATTTGTGAATAGTGATAGCTCCTGAGAATAAGGTCAAATTTCTTTTTCTTCACCAGCATCTTTTTACATTTTTAAGAGCCAACTGTATTTACAGGTCTGTGAAATGTTGAAGTGTATGTTAATATTCTTTGCCTGTATTTTCTCTTTGTTGACATTATTTTTGTCAAGATGCAGTTACTCATTGTATATTAAGCCAATGTCAGTTTATTGTCTGTAATATGAATTAGAGATATTTTCTGACTGCTATTTTTCTGATAATTTTTTGACATAACTTTTGGTGTGTTGTTTTGTCATATAGATTTTATTTTTTAAAATTTATCTACCTTTTATAATGTCTCTGTTTTGTCCTACTTAAAAAGGCTTCTTCTCCTGGGTTATGAAAGTTTTTTTGTCCCATGTTTTCTTCTGAACTATCATGGTTTTATTTTTATATATAAATATTGAGATTTTGGGATGTTTACAGGAATACTGTATGGATTATAGATAAAATTATTTTTCTTGTAAATAGTCATTAATTTTTACATCATTTATGGAATTATCAGTCATTGCCTCATCTTTATCATATACTAAATTTTTGTATGTATGTGTACTTACTTCTTGATTTTTATTTTGTTTCAAGTTTCTACTTTTTCCCAAGAGAGTACCTACCATACTTTTGAAATTATGTTGTTATATTATGTGTAAAATATGGTTAGGTAAATCCTATCTCTTTATTCCCAGAATACAACCTAAAAGTGAACTCAACAGTTGGTGTTTTGCTGGAAGTATCATATATAGATCTATCATCTTTTATTCTGGCAACTTTAGCAGTTTCTTTGTTTTTGTCAATTTTAAAGCTTTTGCCATCTTGGAAATATGCCAATTGAAATGACATTTAGTTAAGTCTATGATGCAATTATTCTTTCAATTATGAGCACCCTAGAATATAGCTGGATTTGAAGTAGGAGAAGTCATGGATAGACAACTTCCTAGGTTGTTACTGTAAGGAGACAGGGAGAGACAGAACAGGATTTTAGGAGAAATACATATCCTTGTTCTTTATCTTTCATTGAGATACCTTATCAGTTTATATTTGGATTGAGAAGTATAACCTTTTTTTTTCAATTAGAAAAATCTAGTGGTTGTGCCATCTTAGACATTTGTAATAAGGTGCCATGTGTGTGTACGTGTGTGTGTGTGTCTCTGTGTGTGTGATGCCAGGTATTTCAAAAGGACTGTTCTGAATAATTCAGAAGCTAAAAATTGATTCCACTGGACAATCAACTTTTATGGCTCTTACCATAAAATTCAAAAAACAGTTTCAATTTACTTGAATATACTACTAAATTGTAATAATTAAGTCAATACCTTCAGCCCATTGCTAATTTGAACAGTATGTAGCTTCTTTGAGAGTGTTTATAATTACAGATAGAAGAAATCTCCAAAGAGTAACTTGAGTTCTCTAATTCAACATTTGTTTTCTGTCTTTAGTTTATATGATTCACCATGACTTAAGAATTCATCTTCTATGAATTTATCCTAAGTAAATAATGCAAAAATGTCTATGAGTAATTTTTATTATACTTAGCATTACTTAATAGTACTTAAAATTAACCAAATTAGAAGAACTGAAATGTTTCTATTTAGAGTAATGATTATATAACATAGTATTTACAAGTATGGCATATTTACATTAAAATACATTTACAAAGAGGTTTTCAGGATATAGGATGAGGCTGATGATAAAAAGTTAAATAATAAAAAATAGAGATATAGAAGGTAATATTGGTTATTAACAGTATGTTAGAATTGTGAAAATGATAGTAATGGTTGGGATTATTAGATGCAGATTCTTTTAGCTCCCTAAATTTTTTGTTCTAAGTTTTTTACAATGAATGTAAATGCAACACTTTTTTCCTCCTCCCCCTTTTGTTGGTGAGAACATTCACTTTCTACTCTTTTCGCAAATTTCAGTGACAGTACAGTGTTATTAATTATGATCACCATGTTATACATTAGATCTTCAGACCTTATTCATCTTGTAACTGAAAGTTTGTGCCCTTTGAACAACCTCTCCCTATTTCTCCATCCCACAGTTCCTGGTAAATACTTTTCTATTCTGTTTCTATGAGTATACTTCCCCCCACCCCCAGGTTTTTTCATGTTGTCACAAGTGTCAGGACTTCCTTTTTTAAATAGGTGAAATAATATTCTACTTTGAATATATATAGCACATTTTCTTGATCCATTGCATCCACCAATGAACACTTAGGTTGTTTCCATACTTTGGCTATTACAAATAATGGTGCAATGGACGTGGGAGTACAAATATGCTTTGAAATAATGGTGTGTCTTCTTTGAAAGTGAGATCACTGGATCATATTGTAAGGGTATTTTTAACTTTTTGAGGAACTTCTATGCTGTTTTCCATAGTAGCTGCACCACTTTACATTTTCAGCAGCAGTGCAATGAGGTTCCCTTTTGTGCACATTCTTGCCAGCACTTGTTATTTTTTACCTTTTTGATAATAGACATTCTAACAGGTGTGAGGTGATATCTCAAGATTTTTGATGTGCATTTCCCTGATGAATAGTGATGCTGTGCATTTTTTCATGTACCTATTGGCCATTAGTATGTCTTGTTTGGAAAAATGTCTATTCAGGTCCTCTGCCCATTTTCTAACTATTTATTTTTTGCTTTTGATTTGTATGAGTTCCTTATATATTTTAGATATTAGATAAGAGTATGAGCTATATGGTTTGGAAATATTTTCTTTTATCCCATATACTGCCTTTTAATTTTGTTAATGGTTTTTTAGTTTGATGTAGTCTAACTTGTTTATTTTTGCTTCTATTGCCTTTGATTTTGGCAACCAAAAAATTGTTGCCCAGATCAATGTCAGGGAGTTTTTCCCTGGATTTTCTTCTAGTTTTCTGATTTCAGGTCTTACATTAATTTTTTTAATCCATTTTGAGTTAATTTTCGTAACTGGTGGAAGATGAGGGAACAATTTCAGTTTTTTGTATGTGAACATCTAGTTTTCCCAATATCATTACATTAATTTATTTTGAACATTGAGCCAGTTTTGACTACAAGAAATATATCCCATTTGGTTGTGGTGCATAATTTTTTCTACATATTGATGGATTTAATTTTCTAATATTTTATTGAGGAGTTTTGTACCTATGTTAATAAGTTAGTGGTCTGTAGTTTTTTTTTTAAATAATGTTTTCATCTGGTTTTGTTTTTAAGGTAATGCTGTCCTCATAGAATGAATAAGGTAGCTGTTGTTACTAAATTCTTAATCTATGCTCTTTTTCACTTCTTATGCACACTTCTCCCTTTTCCCCATGTATTACCTTGCTAGACACCACTCTGATTAATTTCTGAGATTACATTTTTTAAAAAGGCTTCACATTGAGCAAATTTCATGAAAGACTTGGCATTTGAAAGGGGGATTAACATACAATGCAGCACAGCACAGCATATGATTCAAATTTATATTAGACATTCTTTCTCTTTACCCTTTTGCCATTTCAAATAACGTTAACTTTTCACTAATTGTTCCACTTCATCTATCCCCGGACTTTAGTTGTATGGAAGGATTCTTCTTTCTTATCTCTCCTTAGCTCTCCTTTTGGTAATCTTATTTTGTAATTTAAACAATTCAATTTTCTTTAGTAAGTTTGGGGCTTATGTTGTGTATGAGCCAAGATAGGCTGATATTGATTGTTTAATAAAATAAACATTAAATATTTATTTCATTGTTTTCAGAAGGTCCACAGAGAGGCTCTGCTCCATGTAGTCATTCAGGGCACCAGGCTCCTTTTAAGTAATAGCTCCATCATCTCCTTGGACAAGGAAAAGAAAGACCTTGAAATGTAGCTTTGGAAATTCTGAAAGTATCATTTATTAATTTTGTTGACTTTCTGCTGTTCAGAACTAATTTACATGTCTCTACCTAACTACAAGAGAGAGTATAAAATGCTATCTAGCTATGTGTTCCAGAGAAATGAAATTTTCTTTGATGAACATATAAAAGTCTTTCTGTGACAATTTCAAAAAATGTTAAGTTGATCTGTTAAGTATAACCCTGATCTTGGTCTCCACTCTTTTACCAGCATTTTAGTGAAAATCGCTTATACATGAACTCTGTCTTAAGCAGGCCTCTTTGTCTGATATGATAATTCCAAATTCCATAGAAATAAGAGGCTCCCATAAATTTAGTTTTTTTTTGTTTATTTGTCTTAAACTGCCCCTTTTTTATTTCTTCTATACTTAGCCTGGTTTATGCAGTAGGCATGTATTTTGGTACGTTTAAATTTTTCATTAATGATACTCCAGAGATTTTTTTTCCTTATGGACTAATGCTATCTATTAGACTCTGAAATAATACCAGCTGCATTTTGTTCCAATTTTAACTAATATGCTCAATGTTAATGTCTCTTGAGCTTTTTGCTTATAGCTAAAAATTTGTCTATATGTTTTGTGAAAGGCCACTTTCCTTCATTGTCCCCTAAGGATTTTCCAGTCACCTTTTTCCAGTTTGTTAGCTCCTTTATTTTTATTTCTTATTTGTTTCCATGTTATTTCCTTTTTTACCTTAATTTTACCTTGATTACCTTTTTTTTTTGGTTTTGTTTTTGACTTGGATTGCTCCCATGTTCCCATAATTAAGCGAGTAGTTGTTTTTCACTACTTATATAGTCAATCCCCAAAGTGAAAGGAGTTAATGAGTACTTCACTTCTGCTTGCTTCCCATTCTCTGACCTTCACATTAACTTCAGTCTCTCTGTGTGTTTTATAGATAGTTGCACAGTTTTGTTTTCAAAAAATTAATATGCAATTCAGTTTGGCTTTTATATTCACGTTTTAAAGACTATTTTGCAATAGTTTTTATCAAGCATTTGTGGGATCAACCAATGCTATGAAAATAAAAATTGTTTAAAATGAGTTCAGTAAAGGATTTCTATAGACATGGTATGGGTTAAAGAGATTATAATTCCAATAACCTAGGAGAATTTGGATTTTTAAATATAAAATATCTCTCAAGTGAGCCATTTAATGCATATATCAGTTTAAAACCTGGGTATTAGCCTGCTGCTTTTGCTGGTGGGAATGTCTCTAATTTTTTTTTTTTTAACAAACAGGTTGAATAGGCAACCTTAGTATAGTAACTAATGCAATAAAATGATCCAAACTAAGATTTTCAAAAAATCTTTCTTGGTTATGTTGATCATTTTATGATGGAAAATTTCTTTGAAGGATATATATAGAAAACTTTCTTGCCCAGTGAGTTTATGGAGTACCTAACAATTTTATTTCTTTGGCAGTAGTAGGTATGTGGTTTATTGGCAAACTTCCCCTTTCCCAATGTTCTAGGAATGACTCCCCATCACAGGGATGAGCTTATGAGCACATTACTAAAGAATGGCCAATTAGTTTGGCCATTTAAATTGGTTTAGAAATGGCTGTATAACCCAGGAATGACCAATGAGAGCTCTGCCAAAAAATGATTACTGGAAAAAAAAAATGCTGCCCCACCCCTTAGATGCTAGGGATCGTGTAAACTGGAGTGTCTGGGAACTCTCGTTGCCATCCCAGGGAGAGAGGTCTTCACCTAAGGACAAAGCAAAATGAGAAAAATAACCAAAAGGGAGAGAGGATTTCCTAATGGCATTTTTGAAACCCTGAATCTAATTATACCTGTAGTCAGTCACCTCTTAGATTTCTCAGGAATGCAAGTCATGAAGTTACCTTTAATTTAAGCTAGTTTTGATTGAGTTTCTTTCGCTGACAATTATGAGTGTCCCAGGTAAATCACTGATTGCCTACCTAGAGGTGTTTTTTTTTTTTTAATATATATAATGTCATCAAATTAGAATATTCATTTTTAGGAAGGCAATCAAGGGACTTGTATTATTCACCATTTTATCTCTACCATATATCACAGTGACTGTCACAGAGATGTGCTTAGTAAATATTTATGAAATGAATAAATGATTAATCTAATTAGCTCAAATTGTTGCGCTACTATTTTGTGTAAAACCTTAAGGGATAGTAAGATAAAAGAATAAGAGAGACAGAGACTCTGTTCTCTAGTTTCTAATTTTGTATAGGTAATGAGGTACAACAATAATTTAATGAAGAGTAAGAAAAGTGGTTAACAGGAGTGCTAGTTGTATGTTGAAGAGTAGCCAAGTCATCAAAGGCTTTAGGGTTAGACTACCTGGATTTGAATCAATGTTTTACACTTGTTAACTGAGCTACTTTGGGTACATTACTAAAATTCAGTTTCCTTATCTGTAAAATGGGGGTAATATTTGTGTGTCCTTTATAGATTTGTCAGGAAGATAAATTTCCTACTTAAAAAAGATTGAAATGCTTAATATATGTTAAATACTCAGTAACTTTCAGCTATTTTTATTTTAGCAAGCAGATATGGTTGGAACATGATTTAAATACTGAATAAGGGACCATTGGAAGGGAATGCAGCCTTGAAAGCTGAATATTTATTATATTGCAAGTCAGTATTAACTAGTAACAAAATCTCAATACATGGTTTAAAATACAAAATGATCTAGCAAACTTTTACTTTAGTGTTACATGGGTTAGATTTACATAATGGTAGATTTATTTTAGAGAAGATGAGTTAAGACATGAATCCTTTTTAATAGGCAAAAGAAAGGACCTGTATATTACATTTTAAAGAATTTTAATTAGAAACAATTTGGCATTTTAAACTTGGAGTAGTAATGAAAATGTTAGATTTTTTCCTAGACATTCTGCAAGAGAAAAAGAAAGAAAAGAATTTTCCAAAATAGTATATTTTATTGCCTGCTATGAGTTAGATATGCAAAAGATCAGGTATTATTTAGTTAGATGGAGATGGACTTCTGGATTTATTAATATACAATGTATAAAATTCATAAAATTTGATGAAATTTTATAAAGTCTCATATTAGAATAAATTTCTATGTCTTGGAAAGTGTTTTATGATTACTTTTTTTAACTTTAATCTGCAACTATTAGTAAAATAGCAGTTTCCCAATGGTCTCTGGGTACAAAGTAAAATGGAGTCCCATTAATGGAAGAAAAATGTACTTCAAATATGCCCTACATGTTTCAGAAACATGGAGAGGGGGCTTTTCTACTAGATTCAGAGGTCTATGGAGAGAAAGAAACAGGATGGTGGAGTAGAGGAAAGAACACAAGTTTTGGAAATCTTAACAAAATTAGATTAAAGTTGTGTGGGCTTGGGCAAAATAAACTTCTTGTGCCCCAGGTCCTCCATGAATAGGAAGGAAATAACAACTTTAGCTTCATAGTGTTTTTGAAAAGATTAAAGACAATATTTACAGCTGATACTCATGTTTTTTGGCATATGTAGGAGATCAATGCATGATACCTGTTCTTATTATAAACATATATTATCTCTGGTTATTAGTAAGAAAATATATCAATGAGGATTCTATTTCAGATTTTACATAGTAATGGTAAATATAAATCTATCAAAATAAAAATAAAAGAATAGATAACTGCTGGAAATTCTAAGATGTGAATAAATTAAACTGGACATAAATGTTAAGTCGCAACTCACAAAGTTTTGGGAGATGCTGACTGAATCCTACCTGATGATATAGCTAATGATTAGCCAAGGTCAGCACCATGGCTTAACTTTTTCATTGCGCCAAAGGTAGAATGAGTGGAGGTTTTCCAAAGATTATGATGATGAAACAACTATTCTTCACTTTCTCTTTGCAGACTGTATACTTTTCTTATTTACCATAAGTCTAGTTTCTTCCAGGAACTAGAGTTCTTGTCATAGCATTCTCTCTCCAGCTTTCCTGTCTTTGTTCCTATAGTCTTTTTTTTTTTTTTAATTTATTGCACTCCTCTCCTGATCTTCTCTTCTGTCCAATTTCTCTTTTTTATTTGTTCGATGGAAAGCCTTCTTTCTCAGTACTAGGTTTCTCAGTCTTGGGGTCATTCTCAATCCACTCCACACCATGGAAAGGCACAGCTCTCCTTAAGAATTATAAAGTACACACTAGGATGTTAAAAGCAGTTACTTTTTTGGCCTTGAGGACTCTTTATTATCTTAGATTTAAGACTGATCAAATCTGCAGATTTCATTTTAACATATATAACCTTATCTACTGGCCTGGGGTCATCTTTAAAAGTCATATATTCTTTTCCTTTTTTAATGGAACACTTCACAAATTTGTGTGTCATCCTTGCATAGGGGCCATGTTAATCTTATTGTTTCTTCTTCTCCTCCTTCTCCTCCTCCTCCTCCTCCCCCTCCTCCTCTTCCTCCTCCTCCTTCCTCCTCCTCCTCCTCCTCCTCCTCCTTCTCCTCCTCCTTCTCCTTCTTCTTTTTTCTACTTCTTCTTTTCTGTAGGATATGTCTTGGTATATATTTGATCTATTTGCAATAGTTTAAACTTGTTTTTACTTTAGCCAGATACACACTTTTTCTCCCCCCCCCGAAAAAATCCTGCAAAGCAGTCCAGCAGATAAAACAACAACAACAACAACAACAACAACAACAACAACAACAAAAATTTAAGCTGCTTTTGCTGAGGGGTAAGTGGATCTAGACCTCTGTCTGCTTTTTCATTCCTATCATTTCCATTATCTCTGTGGTACCTCCAATTAACTTCTGGCCTGGGAAAACACATTTCAAAACCCTTGGGTTACTGAAATAAGCTAACTGGAATTCTAGAGACTTAAGTTTTAGCTTTAGTTCTAACATCAAATTTGTATGTGTTACTGATAGGGTTAATTGTTTCATCTATAAAACAAAAGTTTAGAACAGTGATTCTCAATTTTGGTTATGTATTAGAATCACCTGGGAGCTTTTAAAAATCCTGAGGCTTAGGCCTCACTCTATACCAATTAAATTAGAGTCTCTGGGGTGTGACCCAGACAACATGCAACCAGGTTTCAATACCTCCAGAAAATTTTTGAGCAATAATGTTCCACAAGTCCATGGATCTATGTAGTTTGTTTTGGTAAATGTCGTTAAAACGTTCAGCCTTTTCATTTATAGATAGTATGCAGGAAGGGGAGTGATGGAGGACATAAAGATTAGAAGCTAGGAGAGAAGTTTTTTGATTATCTTAATAGCTCAGTGTGTTAGGCAAAACACTTAACTCTGTTATATTCCTGATGGGAGTGATTTTAACCTTCTGCAAAATGAGACCCTCAACTGAGAAATCATATTTAAATGCAATGTTATTTTTCTGTCAGTAATGACACCATTTGTTAATATGATCAGCCAAGAATTACACCTAAATATTTTATTCACAAAATAAATAGAAAAAGCAGATTGACTGCTGAAATGTAAAATATGGTTAATATCCCTCAGTTGGTGGTATAGATTGAAGACAGTTAAAGCAACATGTTGATAACGATGGCAATCGATGATACTGAGATGCTTTAAAAAGAAAAAACAGAATTATTGCTATGTATTTCTTATTGATTATGGCAAAAATATGATTGTTTCAGCAGAGTTTTCAAATTAGGAAAAAAAATTCAAAGTATTGGCAAGCAGTTGATCCAAAAAGGTATAGAAATCAGATGACAATTATCAAGATGTAATCTCCACATGTCAAATGAATGTATTATGATTGGATAAATTTCAATGGATATCAAAGTTTTAAAATGATAGCACAATTAGAGCAAAATGGTTGATATTAGGTAGGTTAGATGTATAACTAAACAGAAATGCCTTTTCATTTTCTTATTACCAAGGTCATTTACATATTTTCTCTCATGTCTGTGCATCTAATAGGTAGGTATTCAAGATTCATGTGCTTTAATTTCCCTTTTTAACAAGGTAGTTCTTTTCCGGAAGTACAGTTATCGCTTGTGGCAGGGCGATGTGTTCATAATTTTATTACCTTGTCCTTGATTTTTTTTTTTGCTGGAATAGATTTACCAACAACAGAATAAAAACAATTTTACACATGTTCTGGACAGAAAAGTCAGTCAATCCCTTTGTTTTATGTTCTAGTCCTCCTTATCCCAGAGAAAAGTCTACCCCAGCCTTTTAATGTGGAAATGCCCTAAGTGGTTGGGCAATAAGCCCCATCACAGACTAGGCAAAAGTCCACAGAGACAAGTTTGACAACATGGAATTGAGTCAATAGCAGCATTGGCCACCTCTGAATGGACAGTGTTGACAAGGACAGAGTGCTTCAACTAATAACCATGAATGACTTCTGGTTAAGATCTTGCCCTATTTTTCTTGGACTTTGTAAGTTCTGATGGCTTGGTACAATATAAAATGAATTAGTGAGTGAGAAGAATGAGACAATTGGGAAGAAAAAAGGGTGAGTGTGTGTGTGAGAGAAAGAGAGAGAGAGGTACAGAGGGTAGAATATTTTGATGCTGTCTTTTCACCAAACTTGGCCAGTGGAGACAGAGAGCTAAATATAACTTGGCTTAAGTAAATAAATAAATGAATAATAATAATAATAATAATAATAATTTTTTTTATAGGCAAGGCAACTCTTATTTAACCTCACAGATTGCAAGGACCTTGTCAGTTTACAATCCCTTATTTTTTATTTTTTACACCTACAACACCTGGTCTTCCTAAGTGGTCTCCCATCCAAGTACTGAGCAGGCCCAACCCTGCTTAGCTTCTGAAATCAGATGGAATCCAGCTTGTTCAAAATGGCATGGTTGTAGACTGGCTTAGGTAAATTAAAGGCAGAAATGTTAATTCCTGTACTTTGTGTTTGGGGACACAATTCTTAATTGACTTTGGAAATGTATAACTGGTACAAATAAATCTCAACATTTGGTCATTAGTAAGTTACCTCTTTTTACAGAACAAATCTCTAAAACATCTCTATGAAGTCTTCTTAGTTTGCCCAGTTCCATAATGATACCTTTCTATTCTGAACATCAATTATTTACTGTCTATACCATTTATTTCATGACTCATTAATATGCTGCTTTGTGACATTTTTTAATTTGGTTATCTTTTATTATTTAACTAATGTTTTATTAACATACCTAGATTTTAAGCTTCTACTGTGATAGGAATTACCTAAAAAGAAGTTGAATAAGTGAATGTGTGAATATTGCTCTAGACTGAGCTGTCTAAGGGCAGGAACTAACAATGTCATTTTATCTATGTGTTTTCAGCAAACAGTACAGGTATATAGGAAGTATTCAGTATTTGTTTGTTGAAGGACTGCATGAATAGATTAATAGACTAATACAGAATGAAGGCACAAATGCATATATTCACTTGAAGAGTTGATTCATTTATATCTCATGAAAGATTAGTCTGTTACACCCAGATATGAATTTCTAATCCAACAGTATGTTTTTACTAATATATTGAGGCAACCCATCTGAAAAGTGTTAGCAAATAGAGGAAACTTTGATTAGATCTCACAAATTACAAGGTCTCTTCTTAAATTTTTAATCAAGTCCCATATTTTATATTTATTTTTCTTTCTTGTGTAAAAAATGAGGATAGCAATACCCTCAGCAACATTCACTAAACTTTCTCTCAAGCTTTGTCATTTTTTTTTCTGAGAGTTTAGAATTCCCAGTTCCTCCCAAACCACACCATTTCATTTTATCTCAGGTGGATCTGAGAAATAAAATCTAGAGTTTCTTTTGGTGGAGGAAATGTCAGGAACTTCTTGTAAAGCATTTCTGTGGCAGTTTAAATTAATTATTTGACCATTCTCCCATTGCTATATGGGGTCTACGCCCACTGTCCTTGTATCTGGGTAAGCTTGTGAGGACTGAAACCAAGAAAATATGGCAGAAATAACACTTTGTGACTTCTAAGACCAGATCATGAAAAGCTATGGGTGTTCTGACTGACTTTTCCATTGAAACATTGATCTGTGTGATGAGAAATTTGACTATGCTGAGGCCTTCAGGCTGGAGAGGCCATGTGTATATGTGTGCAGCTGCATTTTTCATCTATCTTTTCCAACATGCCCCTTGTGTATGTGAAGAAGCCACCCTGATAGTAGGTTCTCAGCTTCAGCTGTTCTAGCTACAGCTGTTGGAGTCATCCCTAGATGAGACCTAAAATATTGAAAAGCAGAAACAAGCTGTTTTCTGTTTGAATTCATGACCCACAGTCTCTGTGAGCATAGTGAGAATGCTCATTTTATGCCACAAAGTTTTAGGGTGATTTTTTATGCAACAATGCTAACTGGAACAATTATTTCAAGATGAAATTTTGTCTACTGAAGGATATCTTTTATTTAAAAAACTTAAAATCAAAAGATTTTTGTATTTTACCTTTTATAAGTAATATTATTCTAGATTTAATTTAATCTGGGAAACTTCCAATTTGCTTTACTTTTTCTACTGTTTAAAAGCTTGAAATCACTGAATGATGTTTATTGGCTCATTTCAGTGTTTTGTAAGCATATTTGAAAATTATCCAGTGTTATTTTTAGCTGCCACTTTTTTTTCTTTTTTTGTGGGGGGCAGGGGAGGGATTAATCATAAGTTTCTACAGAATGCTGCTTTTTTACTTTCACTGTATTTGGAGTAATCACTTTGAAGTCCTGACTTCAAGTTCCTTGAAGGCCTTGTTCCTGGCTTGGGTCACTTTTCCACTGGACTCATTTTTGTCATATGTCAATATATATGACACAATAAAAGATTTTCATGCTCAAACTATTAGGATATAGTGTATACTACATGCTACTCAGCAAGCCATAATGAACATTAGCATACTGAATAATCTGAGAGGCCATAAAATAAGAAAATATGTTTCACTTTGTTTAACCAAATCACTTGGCCACAGAACACTGTTAGGGAATACATCTTTTAATCTCCAGTGTTTTACATTACCAGTTTAAAAGGTCCTGTTTGATTTAGGTGGAATTGTAATTAGTAGATATTCAAAGAGTTTATTTATTTTTTTTTGTATTTAATTTCTCAAGTTAATGAAGTATACAAGAACATAGATAGTTGTCATTAGAATTCCAAAGAATAAATGATTGATAAATACGAGGAGAAATTATAGGAGGTAGGACCAAAAAAAAAAGGCACTAACACCAATTAAAAGCCATTGTAACTAATCTAGGTCTGTTTTTATCAACTAGCATCCCCTTTCCTAACTCTATTCCTCCTACTTGGTTCCAAGGTATTTTTTTCAGAATTTCCAGAAGCACGAAAAGTGTTGTTCAAAACAGGCATGTTTAATGTTATGATTATTTAAATTTGCTTTTAGTTGTATCATTTAATTCTTTTGATATTTCAAATAATAATAGAGGAAGGTGTGAGCCTGACTATAAAACAGATTGAGAGCTCCAGGTCTGGGGAGAGCAGAAAATTGGCAACTTGGAACAGCAAGATAACACCTTGGTTTCCCAATCTAGTTGGGGAACGGTATATTCTGGTCAAACAAGTTTCCAGTTATTTCATTTTTGACAGCGAGACTGATATTACAGCATAGGTGTGACAGTTGAACTGTAGAACTCTCTGGATTGATTTTTCAAGTGGTGTATACATTTTTAGAAAAGCAGTACTTTAACAGCTACAAATCTTTAATAGAGTTGCTAGACCATCAACTGATATGTCAACACACCTTGAAAGAGGCTTCATCAAATACAAAGGTAAAGTTCTATCAGATGATATTAGCAAAACAAAATAAACTTACAGGAAGAAGGAACTATTTCTTTTAAATGCTTTAGTGTTATAAAATAGAGTTTTATAAGTCATTGAGAAGGTGTTTCAAATATGAAGTCTGGACGGAAATATAAGAGATTGAAAAGGCAATAAGGTAAATGAAAGCACTTCTAAAAAGATTTAAATAGAAAGTGATAACATGTCAAAGTGAATCTTCATTTAATAATGGAAGGAAAAACCCAAAACTCTAGAATTACTTTAAGCTGAATGAACTTTGGATTCTATAGGGCAAAAGCAAAGATAAGAAAGGTAATACTTCACAGGCTTGTGGAAATAAAAGATATAGTCTTAATAGTAACTTAAATTAGTCCAGAGACTGCTTCAGATAGTTTCTGACAAAAGGGCTTCTATGGTCAAAGAAGTTTAGGAAAGTTGTGTCACTGATGTACATTGTGAATCTTTCTGATGTGCATCTATTTTACAGTGTTTCCAAAATTCACTTGGCCACAGAAATGTTTTTAAGACACAATCTGTTTGGGAACCTGGGTTCCAAGGACACAAACTTTGAGAAACAATGATTTAGCCCTTTTGTTTGATGAAGATCTTATTGACCTTATTATGAGACTAGCTGATTACATGGTCTGTTAGGCACCTCATGGTTCCTGCTCTTTGAACTCAGAGCTCTAATTATCACATGTAGCCTAGATGGAACTTGTGCTTATTCCTGGCTTAAATCACTGATTAATTTTCCCACTTTATGAAATTGGGATTATTACCTTTTGCAGAGGAGGAAATTGAGATGACGAAAGGTGAGCAGACTCTCTCAAGGTTGCATGATATATATGTTACCATATTAGATTGTGAAATTTGTATTTCTTTTCCCCCACGCTGCTGAATGCTGCCTTCCAGCTTTAGAAAAAAACTACTTTTGGTTAACAGTTGAGTCTGATTTGTATTGAGCCCCTCTCCTCTGAATGGGACCCTAGGTTTCACTTGAATTTTGAGAAAAAGTTTTGAAATTTTTAATGAAAGGCTGTATATATATTTAAAATAAGGTTCACTTATTGGATACTAGGGCTTATGCAAATAATAGCAGAGAAAGGAAGAAAACTCTGTTTCCAGTATAGAATTTTAAGAAAAAGATTTTTTTAAAGTATGAGTAGACTTTCCCAATTGAAAAATCATGAAAGTTGAATCCTAAAAATGGATACATTTTTGAAGGATTTTAGAGATATTTGGTTTCAGATGCAGAATTATTCAAAGGATGGTCAGAAATGTAAATGTGGACCTTGGGAGGAAGGACTGGCAAGAGATAGACTAATCACCTTCACAAAATGGAAGATGAAGGTGAGAGTGCAGCTATAGTAATATCAATAGTTCTCAAGTTAAATCTCTCTGTCTCTCTGTCTCTCTTTCTCTCTCTCACACACACCCTTCTATACTTTTCCACTTTTACTGCTTTGTCTTTCTCTTTTATAAAGTCATATTTGTGAGTCATATAGCCAATTAAAGGACACCAAGGAATTATCTAGTTCTCTTGTCCATTTGTAGAAAGCGGCTGAGAGCTCGCTTGTCTAAGGCCAGATTTTACTGTGATTTGTTAGTGAAGGTCTGTTTAGTTGTTTATTTTTCCAAGGTTAAGTGTCTATCTTACACACATGCTTTCCTGCATTCACTTTTTAAATTTCCGTAAATAGGTTTTTTACTTGTGGACAAGGCTTGTGAAGCTACTGAAAGTAGATTGATTTGAAAACTAGCTGGTTTCCACAACAGATATATTCCATATACACCTAATATGTGGAAATTATACATTGAGAATCATTGACAAATGCTTTGATATTTTAAGGAGGGCACATAGAGGAAGAAGAAAAAGTTGAATTTTCTAAAATCAATCTTTGTAAGGAAAGAATGCAAGAGCTTCTGAAGCATCCCTTCCTGAATTTGGTTATTTATTTTTTTCTCTTCATATTCTTAGTAAGAGTGAGCTCTTCACCCTGGGAAACTCAGGCAATATATTGTCTTCCAAGCAAACAAGCAAAAGGTTAGCTCATTACTTCTTGCTCTTTTATGTTTAGGAGGAGTTATTACCCTCATCCCCCCATGTAGTTTCCTGCTGATTGTGTATATATTGGTGAATGAATGAAATGTCTTGTGTGAGATGTTACATTTCTCTGAAAATGGGTGAGCATCAACTTATATGGATATAAATATGGTTGGAAACAAATATGAACCTTCCCTTCCTAGTGTAAAACTTTGAAACCTTAAAAAGAAATATTCCAGTTACTCAAAAATTGGATTACTAGGTGGATTCTCTTTTTTCCCCCTTATTTGCTTGCTAGTTTATGTCTTTTTCCCATCTACTCTGCATATACACAGAAGGGAAAACTGATGTTTTGATGTTTACTGTTGCATTCTTAGTGACTAAAATAATGCTAGGCATATAATAGGTTTGCAATAAATATTTGCTAAGTGAAAGTCTGAGTAGATTAGTAAATAAATACATATCTTCATTTAAGGGGAAGAAATGGAGTCAGCTGAGCTTAAGTAATTCACCAAAGGTCTTATAATAAGTTCAGAGCAAGGCTTGAAATAGATCCTGTCTCCCAACTTTTAAACCAATACAGTATGCCTGTATGTTTTCCATTTTATTTATTATAATTGCTTATACAAAAAAGCATTTAGAATTCAGACTAATTATATGCCAGGCCTAAGAGGAGTTGTGTCTTATGATGAATCCTGTTTAAAAATGTTTGTAAACCATTGAAATTACAATTTTTGAATTGTGTGAGATTTTTCCTCACACTTTGGTGCACTGAATAAACTTTAGCAATGTGAAACTTGTATTTATCTTCAATTATGTAGAACTCTAGCAACATTCTTCCATTTGATTGTATAATACAGAATTATAATACTGATTTAAAAACCTTATTATATTATTATTCATAAATTAGTTTTCATTCTATATCTATAAAATATGAATTTTATTTGTGTATTAACAATTTACTCACATAGTTATCAATATTTCAGGGTGTGGAACTTTTTATTTCTGTTCCACTTTACTTATGAATGAACCTCTAGTAGTGATTTATTCCACTTAAAAATATTTTTATTAGACATGTATTGAATTATATAAAGAACATAAAGGATAAGAATTGCAATTTAGTATTATAAGACTTAAACACTTAATATGAAGTAGTGCCTAACATTTTGTGAGCACTCAGTGTGTATTACTTAACTGATTCTGTAACGAGTTATATCACAGAAACTATGAACCAAGAGATTTTATCTTTCTAGCTCCTGTCTTCTCACTTTTACCGTTTTTCCTAAGGCGCAGTTCTTGGACTTCTTCCATGATATGCCTGAATTGACTGTTGTGATCATCCAGTCTCACGGCTTTAAACACCAGATTGCTATACTGACTATACACAAATGTACAGCTCCAGCCTAGAGTTCCCCCTAAACTCTTGGGTACTTAGGTGCCAAGCTTAGGTGCTTGGACTCTAAGCTCTCATATGTACTACTTATGTTACATCTTCTCTTAGATGTCTAATAGCCATTTCAAACATAATATGTCCCAAACTGAATTCCTCAGTCTGCTCCTTGCCACCTGAATCCCCCACTTGCTCAAATCGAAGACCTTGGAATAATTTTCTTCCTTCCTTCCTTCCTTCCTTCCTTCCTTCCTTCCTTCCTTCCTTCCTTCCCTTTCCTTTCCCTTTCTTTTCTTTCTTTCTGTTTTCCTTCCTTTCCTTTCCTTTCCTTTCCTTTCCTTTCCTTTCCTTTCCTTTCCTTTCCTTTCCTTTCCTTTCCTTTCCTTTCCTTTACACCCCACACCTAATTTATTAGCTGTTTGCCTCTATATTCAAGACACACTCAGAGTCTGACTATTTCTCTTGACTTCCATTGCTACCACTCTGGGTGAGTCTACAATCATCTCTCACTAGGTGGCTGTAATACCTTCCTATAAACTCCTCACGTTTGTATACTTCATTCAGTTGGCACAGGAACAGCCCATTCTCTGCACGTGAGCCAGACTGATCCTGTTAAAATGTATGTCAGATGATAACACTCCTCTGCTTAAAACCCTTCAGTGGCTCCCATCTCACTATAAAATGCCCACAAGGCCCTACATGATCTGTCCTCACCATTCTCTCATGTCATCTTCTTGTTTATTCCACTCACGACACACCTGCCTCCTTGCTGTGCCTTGAGAACACTAAATGCTTTCTGCCTCATGATTTTTGCACTTACCCGTGTCTCTCCATGAAAAATTCTTTCTTCACTTTCCTCATGCTCAAATGTCTGCTTCTCAGTGAGACTCTCTCAATTAGCTATTTAAAATCGAGGCCGTACATATTCTCCATCTGCTTTGATTTTTCTCCATAGCACTTATTACCCTCTAACATTTTACTTAATATTTTACTCAATATTTCACTTAATTATTGTGCCTATTGTCAGCCCTTTGTAATAGAAGCACCGTGAGAATGTGAACTTTTGTTTATTTTGTCCATTGTTCTATCACAGTGCCTATAGAAGTACCTGGTACCAAGTAGATACACAATAAATGTTTGTAAGGCAGGTACATGGGAACAAGACATTCTAAGCTCTGCAAGTTGGGGAGTTGAGTTGGTGACATATCTACTTATTCAAAGATTGTGTGTGTGTGTGTGTGTGTGTGCATGCCTGTGTGTGTGTGAGAGAGAGAGAAACAGACAGATGGACAAACAGACAGAGACAGAGAGAGAGGCATGGAGGAAGCTGGAATGAGAAAAAAGATGTGGGAGTATGTGCTAGAATCTTCAGGTAGAAGAAAATATCAGAAACTACATTGTACTTGAGAAGAATTAGAAAAAATAGGGGCTGCTCAAATATTATATTTGTCCCTTATTATAAGGTCATAGTTATCTAATCATTAATAAAAATGTATTAATATCTTCTATGTATATGATATTCTAGTACAACTTATTTGCAAATCACACGTATTTTAAAATCTGTTCATTGAAATAAATCTCTTAAGAAGCTCTACAAGTTTCACTCAATGAATGAAACAAGACTTTGGTTGAACTTGCAAGCCTTTGTTTGGACAAACATGGTACTTTGAGGCAGAAAATTACATTTCTGGTGAAGATATTTTAACATGCTTAATTTCCATTAATTTAGACAGACTTTTCCAATTAGTCAAAATTGTGGAAGCTTTTCTCTCTTCACTAGTCCTTTGGTATTACAAGCTCTATCAGGTGAGATAATAATTAGAAGTTTAGTGGAAAACCACAAACAGGAAGAAGTTGTAAAAGTTAGGAAGATGTTTGTATCACACCCAGGAGCATGCCTAGCTTTCACTTGTTAGCTCTTGACTTGCCAGTTTATTATTACATAGATAGTTTGCACTCCATTAGTGGTTCTCTACCCCAACCACCCATTAGAAGCACCCTTTGAGAACAGTAATTTCTTAGTTCCACCCCTATATCTTCTAGTTTAATTGGTCGAGGTTGGGGTTGAGTATTGGAAAATTTTAAAAAGCTCCCTAGATGATTTTAATGTACAGACTTAAAATGGTACTTAAGTCAGTCTTTTTTTCAGAATATTTGTGTAGGGTTATATGTATATGTTGCTAAACACTGGACTGAAATTTTTAGTTTTCTAGCATAGAGATGTTATGCTGGATTTCATAGCATGAAGATGGTACATCTACATTTTTAATTCATTTCTTTCCTTTTCTTACACAAATTTGACCCTCAGAGGACACAACCTTAGTGTAGATAGGTTCCCCACCCCCCACCACCTTTTTCTGCAGCCTATATTAACTGTAAAGAATTTCAGGCACACTTTGTTTTTATCATCCTTGTTAATTTTGGTTTATTTATCACATTCAGGATGTGTACAGTGCATTTCTAACTTTGGGGCCATTATTAAGCTTACAAGTGATACTGACCTTTCCAGAGAGAATTGTTGGCATAGGAAGGATAGCAGCCCGATCCTCGAATATGAAATCACAGGTTTGAAAGGTAAGGAAATTGACTTTGAAATCTTCCTTTTGCTGCCTACTGGACTCTGAGTTGACAAAGTCATTCTGACTGAAGGGGAGGCTGGGCCACTTGATCTTTGCCTTTCACTATGCTTTTGGTGGCAGACCAGACTTCTCTTAGATTATTGAAAAATGCTATAATCACAGCTGAAAGAAAACTTTCTTTGTGTTAGAACATAAGCACAGTTGTTTCTAGGCTTGTTTGAATGCCACGATGCATGCTTTTATGGGACAGCTCACATCCTCAGAACAAACTTGTCTGAGAGGCAGGATCTGAACTCAGAGTTTCTGATTCCCAGGCTTGTGCTCGAACTGGCAGGTCCTGCCACTACTCAGATGTTTGCTATTGTAGAATTGGGCTGAGAAACAAACAGAGTATAGCCTATGAAATAACATAATTGGTTTGTCAGCTGCAAATATGTGGATCAAGAGGTCGATGCTCTGCCAGTGATAAATGAATAAAAGGAGAATCATCAGTGCTTGTTTTAAGTACATCTATGAAAGAATGTACATGTAAAAAAATGCAGTGGAATACTTAAGATTTTTTCCAGACTGTCAAATGATAGGATGATTTTTCAGAGGCCATAGTTGGGAACTTTAGATCCATAGAGAGAAACTGAAACCATTTCTCAAGGAAGAATTCTCATGAGTTATCCTGTGGAAATAACTTTGTTACATTCACTTTTTCCAGCATACATGGGTATTCGCAGAAAGGGCAGAGGTTTTGGTTTTATCTGGGTCTGTTTAACCTCTGTATTCACTGCAGTATAACCAGAGTTATCGTTAGTTAAAAATGTATCCCAGTTCAACCAGTTCATGTATAATGTGGGCTGTTTCTTCCTGCATAATCCTCTCTCACGATATCAATTTTAAAAACCACGTAGACAATTGCTGTTAATCCTACTCCCATAAATACATGAAGTTAATAAAAAAAAAAATCCTCATCAGAGCATTTGAAAAAGATAAATCCTCAAAGCTTTCTGTAATTAACGAATTCAACAGTTTCAAACCTCCACCATGTCTTATTAAATGAGATATAGTTTTTACAGGATAACCAGAATTTGAAGGATTTCTTGGAGGATGCATAACCAGTACACAGATTTGTTCTTGGGATAATGCTCCGCTGCACTCATGAGTCAAGTCTCTGCTACTAGTCTCCTTTTGCAATTTCTGGATGAGTGAGTTACCTTGACCTAGTCTGTTTTCTACATGTGGAGGCATAGATAATTTTCATTAATTTCTTTCACTAATAGCTGCAGCTAGATTAAAATATGAATGAAAGAAATATTAGGGATAACATAAGAAAAGTATTAACAGCTTATGTAAATATGATATGTGTTTACACATGTATGAATATGTGTTGAATTTGTTGATGTATACTTAATATCTCTTTCACTACTCAGTTCAAGCTCCTTTATGCCATTCTTTCATCTGGGTACTGACTCTGAGGGAATTTCTATTGGTGATGAGGGTAACACTTTGCAGGGGAGAAGACAGGAACACAGGGTTACAAAATAAAAAGAGCTGCACTATTTCAGAGCAGCCCTGCCACAATGAGCAAGTCCTTAAGGTATGTACATCGTCACTTTACTTTTGGAAAGAGTACAGTTTCCTTGGTGCTGGCCACACAGATTAGAAATGTGTGATTTGGCATACTTTGGTAAGATGCCACTTAGAGTCATGGAATGCTGTAGCTGGAAACCATCGTAGAGAGCCTGCAGTGCAAACCTCCTCTAGATGAGAGGTCAGAGGCCCTGAATGCTAAGTGCCTTCCTTTAGACCACTGAGCTAGTTAGTAGCCCAGAGAGAAGTACAAGCCAGAGAACCACTAAGGCACAGTATTTATGCCTTGCTTATTCTCTCTAAAATGTGTGAGCAAATTAGGGAACTGTTGATTTATTGCAAAATGGTACCCTGAAACAAATCTGTTTAGTAAATTGCATAAAATCCAGGGACACCCATAAAGAAAATAATAAAGTAATATTCTTCCACTCCCTTTTCATTCCTTCTTCTTCTCTCCTTTCCAACTTCATCCCAGCCTCCATGCTCACTTTCAGACCCAGATTCTGTAAATAAATCAAACTATTGTCTTGAGAGGGGAGAGGAGGCATCTGAAAAAATGTAAAGGGCCTGAAGAAATAACCAACTCAGCCAGTTGAAACTGCTCTCTCTCCCCATGCTGCCCAGTGCTCTTCAGGTAACATGTTTTCCCATACCTCCGCCACTTCAAGGACTTTCTAGCTCTCATCTGTTGATTCATAGCTTACTATCAAGCTAATGTTCTTCTTTCTATAACTGTGTAGGAAAAACAAGACTGTGTAAAACTGCTTGTTATGTTACAATTAGAGCTCAGCCTTTGAATAGGAATCTGCTGAGCCAGTCCTGTCTCTCTGTTCAAGAATCCTATAATGGTACTGATAATGCCAAGGTCGCAGGTTCTACAAAACAAACGACCTGTAAGACCAGTGGTCTAGAAATTCCTCCCCATTTGCAGCTCCCTACTCAAAGCTCCCCCTCCCCATTCTGAGTCATGAAGCACATGTGAAACCTCAGACAGGGGAATCACGTGTCCCTTGCATGGACACAGCAAGGTATATAAGCTGTAAAAAATCTAACCAAGGAGAGATCAGGCTTTGGATCTGTTGAATGCCCCATGCTTTCTGCCAGCATTAAATTCTCCTTCCTCTAACAAAGTTGGCTGAGTGTCTAATTTCCTCCGTCGGGTGTCACTTTCTACAACAGTCTCGCCTATGCTTACCATTTTGGCTATGTCTTAAGAGTTATCACTTTTCTGTTACTCTTATTCACAATACTGAATTTGTTTTTTGTAAGATATTGCAGAATGCTGTACTTTTCTTAGGATAGTGTAAAAATGTTCTAGGTATTAAAGACAAACATTTTTAATGATATACTTTCTAGGGGAATATATGTATGTATGCAGTATGTATATATGTATGTATGTATACACACATCTGTGTCTCAAACTTTATTATGAATGTAAGTCTACCCAGAGACCTTATTAAAATTCAGACTGTGATTCAGTAGGTCTAGATGGGGCCCAAGATTCTGCATTTCTAAGTTGTCTCTCAGGTGATGCTGATGCTTCTGGTCTATTGGTCACACTCTTAATAGCAAGGTGGCTATTATAATAGCTAAAATATTTGCATTCTAGTAGAGGACATCAATATTTTAACCTAAAAAGTGACTCACCATGGGAATTTCTGACAAGTGTGTTTTTGACATGCTTATATCATAACAAATAATCAGGAGGTCATTTTCTCTATAGCACGGCCATCCTAGTAAGCCCCTATGAGGTCATTGTATGAAAAGAGGGTCCAAAGATTAAACAAATTATCCTTTGCTAATCACAAATTTTAACCATGAGCAGATGATTACTTCTTCTTGCATTCCTTCACTCTTCTCCCATCCTCATAAATATATTTTAGGAGCTTTCCATAAGCAAGATGATGGTTCTGTTTCATCTGCTTTTAAAAGAAGAAAAATCAGATAATATTCATTGAATGTCTTTTATTTCTAAGTTGATAGGAGCATTGGGTTCTAATTTTAATTTCAGAAGATATTAGTTTTCTTTCTACTGCTCTGTCCAGTCCTCATGGAGATCTATTATATATTTCTCTAAACCTACCTTGTACTCTTTACCCTGCCACCCCTATTCCCTTTTTAAAACCCGAGTTAGAATTTTTCTTCCTCCTTCAATATTATAGACTGCACCTAGCAGTATGGCTTAATTTTGCCTCAACATCTGCTATGGTGTTTTGTATATTAATATGTGTAATAAATCTCAACGGATAAACACATACTGTATAAATGTTCATTTCATTTAATTGCCCTGATTCTTTGAGATAACTCTCCTCTATACTGGTTTTCAGTTACACGAGGACAATGCTTACAGATTTTTGGTTTCCCATTTCTATGATGATGCAATTATTCTATGTTCTTTGTATATTTGTGTGCTTTTCAATTAGGACAGATATTTTTGCAAATACCTCTAATCCTACAAGTCCTACCTGTGAAGTTGCTAATATCCTCTCTTTGGTATGCCTGGTGTAGAATAATCTTATATACATACTTTTCTCTGTGAATCATTGTGTTCTGACGTGACTAGATAAGTAGATGTTTCTGATTGATAATTCTTTCCAAATTTGAGGCTCTCTTGTTTGGATGAACTTGGAGAGAATGCAGAGAATAAAATTGCCAGGCCAGAATACAGGCCTTTTGTGTGATTGTAATCTAAGTGACAATCAGCACTTGTTCTCAATGCATCATTCACTCTACTTATAGAGGACTGCAGTGTACCAGACATTGTTAGAAATAAAGTCTCTGCCTTCCTGGAGCCAAATTCTGTTTATGTGTGCATGTGTATCTATGCACATGTGTGTTTTATAAGTTAACGAATAAGCAAATTTAATACATAGTTTCTATTAGTGATAAGAATAGCGAAACTATATAAAACAGGGTGAGAGCATTAAGAGCAGTGAGGATAGCATAGGCCTTAAACTGCGAATTTTCGGAAAGGTTTGTATGAGAGGACATTTGAGCAGAGACCTGAGGTGAAGAGAGGGTTGAGATGTAGATATTGCGAAAGACAGCTCCAGGGAAGGGGTGCAGCAAATGCAGATGCTGAGTGGAAAGAAAGTCTGGCTGGATGAAAAGTAAAGTTTATGTGGCAAGTGGAGTGAATGAGGTGAGGAGATGGGTGGACAGATGGGCTGGCCCATTAGTGGGTGTGTAAGCTGATCAGTAAATGGAGGTCATGCTACTCTTATGCTTAAAACATTCAAGGGGTTTTATTTCTTTTAGAAAGAAGATGGCAAAAGCTTGAATGAAAGCTTAATCCTCTGGCCTCATCAGGCATGCCACACTCTCCCAAGTTCTTTCTATTCTAGATCCTCCTCCATTGCCCCACCTTCATTTGGTCCTCTTCTCTCAGTATTCAACTCACCACAGGGCCTTTATATATGCTAGTCCCATGGCCTGGAGGACTCTCTACCTGCATCCTCAAACCCTTGCTCCTTTGCATCTCAGCTTCATTACCAATTCCTTAGGGAATACTTCTCAGGTTACATATACTCAAAGTATCCTGTACCCCCTTCTTCATGACACTTATCAGTTTTACATTTCTTTGTGTGGTCATTTGATTAATGTCATTTCTGCTACCAAGTTATAAGCTACATGAGGCCAGGAAACTGTGACTTTTTTTCTCCCACCACATTATCTCTAATGCCTTGTGCAGGATCTGTCACACAGTAGTTGCTCAGTAAGTATGTGACTACATCTGTCCCCTCTTTTTCGCAGTTACCTGTGGTCAATTATGGTTTGAAAATATTCAATGGAAAATTTCAAAAATAAACAACTCATAAGGTCTAAATTGCATATTGTTCTGAGTTGTGATGAAATTTCACACTGCCCTGCTGTATCCCTCCAAGATCGTGAATCCTGCCTTTGTGCAGTGTCTCCACACCGTAGATACTCTCTGCCTACAACCCACTTAGCAGCATCTTGGTTATCAAACCTATTATCATGTTATCACAGTGCTTATATTCAAGTCACTCTTATTCAACTTAATAATGGCCCCAAAGCGCATGAGTAATGAGACTAGCAATTTGAATATGCCAAAGAGAAGCCAAAAAGTGCTTCCTTTAATTGAAAAGGTGAGTACAGTACAATAAGACATTTTGAAAGAGACACCATATTTCACCTAACTTTTATTACAGTATATTTTTATAAGTGTTCTATTATGAGATATTGTTGTTAATCTCTCACTGTGCTTAATGTAGAAATTAAATTTATCATAGTTATGAATATACAGGAAAAAATGGAGTATATTTAGGTTTGGTTCTATCTGTGGTTTTAGAATGGGACCTTCCCCAGATAAGAGGGGACTACTGTATATCGTCCTTAAAATGGAGACCTATGCCAGGATTGCAGTAAGGGTATTTTTCCATTTCTTTTGTTCTGCTTGTGGCTTTACTGAATCCATCTATCATTAACATTTATAATTTAGCACTGTCTTCTGGCACAGTATGATGCTATCCGTATTGCTGACAGATTTGTCTCAGTCTTGGTCTTGGGTCTTTCAGCTGTCTGGTTTCCCGAATTTTGCTTATCCAAGCATTTCATTTGTCACACTACCTGCCATTGTCACCACGTTTGTCTTTATCCTCAGTCATTAGTTTCCTATGTTCTGTCTTAATTCCATTACAGGGCTTGTTCTTGCTATTTTTATTTGTCACGACATCTATTTCAGTGACAGATGTAGTTGTCAGAACATCTCCCATTACTGGTGTCACTTATGCATTTGGTGTTAGAGTTTGTCTTATGTGCTCTTCTGGGTCTTTCTATGTACGCATGTTAGTCCATTTCATTGTTTTACTTGTATCCTTTTTTCTCTCAATGATAACTATGGTTTATTTATTCTTGCCAATTTTGAATATTGTTGAGTTGCTTTGTCTCTAAGGCATGCATTTTCAGAAGGGCCAGATCAATGGTGCAGCAGAAATGAATGCAAACTTATGAGTGTTTGCTCTGAATATGTGCATGCATTCAGTCAGAGAGCTGAATGAACTACAGTGTGTGCTTTTGATTATATGAGGATAGTGTGTTCATTTATTGGGGTTTGATTTTCACATTCATTTTAATATATTCTGCACAATGAGAAAATTTTTTTTTACAGTATAAAGTTAGTATAGTTCTAGTGTAAACAAAATTTTGAAGAAAAACACACTATCTTTTCTACCCTTGGGTGATGGATTAAAAAACGAAGCAAAACAAATTTAGTCTAACCTGAATTTCTTGTTTGAAATAAGGCTTACTAAGCATTGTTTAACCTAATAATAGTAGTGGTAATAATAATAACACGAGGAGAAACATAGAAAAATGCAGATAATAAAAATAAAATTTTCTTGAGGAGAGCTACAAAAAGTAGTAGCTTCTCAGAAGTAACTATCTAATATTCGTAATTGATTCTCAAATGATTTAAAATAATTCAGAGTATGTGGGGGAATTTCAGCTTGTTAAAAGATTTAAGGAAAAACCCTTTTTTCAAGAATTGTGGATACCATTATAACTACATCTTTTTTAAGATTTAGATACATAATCCATAATTTGTGAAAGAAAAGAGAATGTATAAAAAGTCTAACCCTAGAAATTCTATAAGTGTTTAAAATATTTTATGCCCAATAAGCTGATTTGGAACCAGACCATGCTAAAATTCACATTCTTCCTCTGCCTCATCATTTTACAATTGCTTTTAACTTGGTATTTGAAGTGTTTTGTTAGCTTGGTTTTTGGAAACAGAAAATTAGAATATTAATCACTTGGAGGAAAAATTCAATTTTATTGTGGAGTCTCAGGAATAAAGGAATTAAAAAGAGACCACAAACATGAAGGTCATGATACGTAGTCCCCTCTTGTCAGTTTCTGCCTCCTATTTCTAAGTTTTACAAGATTTAAACTGACAGGAAATCTCTTTCACCATTAAATGGTAGGAAAATGGATTTTTGTAAGGAAGAGGGAGATGTTTATGGGCGTCTGGATTTTCGATGACTAAAGACTCCTAGTGCCTGTGAATTTGGTACTCTTCCATAAGGATCTTCAAGTGAAAAGAACAGTCTCCTGTAAAGGAAGAAAACACACAAAAGTAGTTTATGCCGGGGAATGTTTCATGTATGCCTTTAAATATTCTTGTCAAATCTGCTTGCCTGTAGTTTATGGTATTTTTCCCACATTGTACTTCTGTGGTATTTGGCGCACAGCTCACACATAAGACTTCTCATTGCTTTGTGATTGCGTGTATTCTGGTTATGGGCTCCTTGGGTGTGGAGCCAACTTAGCCACAATTTATGATTAAGTCAGTGCTTTGTGAATAATTGGTTTTCAATATATGATTCCTAATTAATGGTCACCATCTTATAATCTATGCCAGATAATTAAGAATTATGGATACATGCTATAAATCATTTGCTTGCTTGAAGATTTTTACAACCTTAGAATAGGGCACTACAAAAAATCTATTAAAATATTTGAAGGCAGACTTCTGTGTGTGTGTGTGTGTGTGTGTGTGTGTGTGTGTGTGTGTGTGTGTCAGTGTGTGAGAAGTACTTGAAAAGGTGACTGAATGAAAACAAAAGCAGGTCTCTGAAGTGCCAAATGTATACTCCACATGGTGCAGAATACCATGCTGTAAGTATAACATCTAATTTACTCCTTGTAGCAATCCAGGGACATAGGATTTGTAGTTGATACTTTTCAGGTGAGCTGCTGGCTCAAAGTAATCTCTTCTTTCCTACAAAAGAAATATGAGCCCTCAGTGATCACATTTTTCCTCTTAGCCCTAAATATCTGGCCATAGTTTGTTGATCCAGGGTTTGGATAAAATCCAAGTAGGACCAGTCGGATTTTTATCTTCCAGGAACTAGAAATGTGGGACACACAGAGAGACTGAGAATTGTTAGAACAGAAACAAAGATTGGAAAGCCTTCTGCAAAGAAGTAAAATTTTCCTTTCTATTTGGCCATTTATTGCTTACAAAGGATGTTAAATAGGTGAAAAGGGTGCATGTAGTTCAGAGTAAGACATTTCATTCAGAAAGAGGAAACAGCCTGGCAGAGGCCCTAGGATACACGAAGAAAGCATAGTGTAGTATGCTAGTGTGCCTGGACACTGAGAGCTGGCCGGGAAAGAGTGGGAGGTAAGCATGGAAAGCCTGGATTGCCTTGTCCAAGATTTTTGTCTCTATTATAAGAACAATATCATTTAATTGAAGGGTTTTCAGGTGTCTAACATAATTAGATTTATGATCAGATTTAACCCAGAGGAGAGTTGATGTTAATTGGTTATGGTGAGATCAATAGAATGCAAAGAGCAACAGATGGGTTTGAGAAATATTTGGGAAATAAAGTCAACAGAATTTGGTGATAAAATCTCTCTAGTGGATAAGAGATAGAGGTGTCAAGTTTGATTTCTAGATATTTGATTTGCAGAATTAGAGAAAAATTCACTGAGTTAGAGACCTTAACATTTAAAATATTGAACAGTATTTCGGTGTTGAACAATGTAGGAATTTTTTTACGCTTTGAGATGGTTATGATGGTCTTGGATTTCTGTTTCTAGTACATATAAAGGATTAATTATGTCCATTTTTATATTTAGAATTTGATAGTAAAGAGCTTGACTAGCTAAAGATGGCAGCTAAGATTTCATAATTTTCTAGATATTCTCCACAACTCATGAGCTGTGTTCACCCAAAGTGAACCAGAGTGCCATCTAGTGTCTATTTACACAAATAGCAGGTACATGTTCCCTGAGGACAAACAATAGATAATATTTATAGAGAAATTATGTGCCTAGAACCTGTGCTAAGCATTTTACATCACATTAATGTACATGCTATAACATACTAGAATTTAAATGACAATGTAATATAATTTTAGATATAAATAGAGTATACAATTGAATGGCACATGAATAGTTTATATTTAAAGTGTTAAGCTTTTAATAGGATGATGAACTGCCCCACTCTCCTTCCCCCAAAGATATATGCACACTTACATCACCTATTTACCGAGGAGAAAATTTGGAATCAATTCTTCTATAGGATTTAATGCCTTCTCGTCTAAAGTGAAAGAGTCATTTATAGCTCTTGAGTTATTCTTTTTCATGTAAGCCAGGTTTAGAAAAAAGTCAAATGTTTCTTTTCACAATTCTATTTATTTACTCAATAATTATGGTTATATATTGAGCAATTACTATGATTAGGTGCTATTCTACTGAAGATGCAACAGTGGAAAAAATATGCATGAACTCCTTATGGTGTTATTCATGGAGGAGACAAAAATGTGTAGTGTAATATATAATATGACAGATAAAGATAAGTGCTAAGAAAAAAAAAAGCAGAGAAAGGGAATAAAGAGTGATGGGAAGGTAAAGGGTGTTGCCATTTTATATAGATGTCAAATCCCATGGAAAAAAATTTTAAAAGGGGTAAAAATATGGACCACGTGGATTTTTTTGAGGCAGAGTGTACAGATGAAAGAGACAGAAAGTGTGAAAGTCCTGAGATATAACTGTACCCAGTTTATTTAAGTAAAACCAAGGAAGCCGATCTGGCTGGGGTAAATAACTCATAGAATGAATTAGGATGTGTTCCTTCTGCTTCTATTTTCTGAAGATTGTGGAGATTTGGGATTATTTCTTCCTTAAATGTTTCATAGAATTCACAAGGGAAACCATTTGGATTTGGTCCTTTCTTTATGGAAGTCTATTAATTATTGATTCAATTTTTAAAACTAATATAGTTTCATTCGTATTATTTATTTCTCTGTATGAGCTTTGGTAGGTTATGTCTTTCAAGAAATTGGTTATTTTACTAAGTTACAGAATTTGTGGCTATAATGTTGTTTATAGTATATATTTATATTATCCTTTTAGTATTCTTGTGATCAGTGGTGATGAGTCCTCTTTCATTTCTAATATTGATAATTAGTGTCTTCTCTCCTTTTTTCTTGGCTAGAGGTTTAGCAATTTTATTGATATTTTCAAATAGCAATCTAAAGTTTTATTGATTTTCTTTATTTTTATATTTTTACTTCATTTATGCTCTAAATTTTTATTATTTCTTTATTTCTTTATTTCTACTAGGTTTAGCTTAATTTCTTGTCTTTCTCTAATTTTCTAAGAAGAAAATTTAGATTACTGATTTTAGATCATTTTTGTTTTCCAATATATGTATGTAATGCTATAAATTTCCTTTTAATCTCTACTTTCACTGTATCCCATACATTTTGTAAAGTTGTATTTTTATTTTCATTTAGTTCAATTTTTAAAGAAAATTCTCTTGGATTTCATATTTGGCCATGTGTTTTTAGACGTATGCTATTTAATCTCATAATGTTTTAAATTTTCCAGCAGTCTTCCCTAATTCTAGTTAAATTACATGTTAATCTGCAAACATACTTGGTATGATTTCTGTTATTTAAATTTGTTAAGGTGTATTTTGTAGTCCAGCATGTGATTTCTATTGGTGAATGTTCAGTGTGAAAGGAATGTATATTCTGCTATTGGGGGATGGACTATTCTATAAGTATGGATTGGATCCAATTAATTAACAGTGCTATTTGGGTCAACTATGTCCTTCCTGATTATTTGCTTGATCTATCAGTTTCTTTAAAGAGAGGTGTTGCAGTCACAAACAGTAATAGTGGATTTGTCTATTTCTCATTGCAGTTCTTTTCTTAGATAATTGACCCATTTGTCCTATGTATTGCCATTCTTTATTACTAAGTTTTTTTTTGTTTTGAAGTATGCTTTTCTGTAATTATATTTACTCCAGATTTATTTTTTCATGTTAGCATGCTATACCTTTCTCTATATTATTACTATTACTATCAGAGTCTTTATATTTAAAGTAGATTTCTTGTATACAATATAAAGTTGAATCTTGTCTTTTATTTTTAAGCACTCTGACAATCTCTGTATTTTAATTGGTTATTTAGACTATTCATATTTAAAGTGATTATTAATTGTAGGTAATATATCTCATATTTGAAACTGTTTTCTATTTATTGCATTTGTTTTTTTTTTATTTTTATGCCTCCATTCATTTTAACTGAGTATTAAAATGACAATAGACTAACTGAGTTGATTACTTTAGAAACCACATAAATGTCTAAAAACTATGCTAAAACTAATAAAAATAATATTGAATGTCAACACTAATTGAAAAATAGAAATTAAGAGTAAACACATTTTATCCATTTTATCTTCTCTCTTTGCATATTTAAATTAAAAAAATTTTACTCACAATTGATATATAAATTATATTAGTTTCAAGTATAATGATTAGACATTTATATAACATGAAGTGATCACCCTAATAAGTTCAGTACCCACCTGACACCATATATAACTATTATAATATTATTGACCATATTTCCTATGCTATATTTCACATCCCTGTTACTGTTTTGATAATTGGCTATTTGTACATCTTAATCTCTTCTCTTTTTTCACCCATCTTCCCAAGTCCCCTTCCATCTGGCAACTATCAAAGTGTTCTCTGTATCTATAAATTTGTTTCTGGTGTGTTCATTTTTTATTTTGGTTTTAGGTTCCACATATAAATGAGATCATGTGGTATTTGTCTTTCTTTGTCTAACTTATTTCACTTAGCATAATACCCTCTAGGTCCATCCATGATACCACAAATGGCTGAGTAATTTTCCATTATAAATATGTATTACCTTTTCTTTATCTTTTTGTCTATTGATGGGCACTTAGGTTGCTTCCATATCTTGGCTATTGTAAATAATGCAGCAATGAACTTTGAAGTAAATATTTATTTTCAGTTTAGTGTTTTGGATTTCTTTGGACAAATACCTAGAAGTGGTATTGCTAGGGCATATGGTAGTTCTGTTTTTATTTTTTTGAGGCACCTCCATACACCTTTCATAGTGGTTACGCCAATTTGCAAACCCACCAACAGTACATGAGAGTTCCCTTTTCTCTACATCCTCTCCAGCCCTTGTTGCTTGTTGATTTATTGATGATTGGCATTCTGACAGGCATGAAGTGATATCTCATTGTGGCTAATTTGCAATTCTCTGATGATTAATAACCTTTATGTCTATTGGCCATCATAAGTCCTCTTTGGAGAAATGTCTATTCAGGTCTTCTGCCCATTTTTTAATTGGATTGTTTTTTTTTTTTTTTTTGGTGTTACAGTGTATGAGTTTTTAAATATATTTTGGATATTAACCCCTTATCAGATGTATCACTGAAGAATATCTTTTCCCATTCACTAAGTTTTCTTGCTTTATTGATGGTTTCCTTTGCTGTGTGAAAACTTTAGTTTGATTTAGTCACATTTGTTTATATTTCCTTTTGTTTTCTTTGTCTGAGGAGACAGACATATCAAAAAAATATATTACTGAAGACCTAACAGATATTTCTCCAAAGAGAAAATACAGATGGCCGATAGACACATGAAAAGATGCTCAAGGTCACTAATCATCAGAGAAATGCAAATTAAAAACACAATGAAATATCACCTCACACCTGTCAGAATGGCTATCATCAGTAAATCAAAGAACAAGTGTTGGGGAGGATGTGGAAAAAAGGGAACTTTCATATATTGTTGGTGGGATTGCAAATTGGTATAGCTACTAAAAAAGACAATCTGGAGGTTTTTCAAAAAGTTAAAAATGTATATACCTTTTGACCCAGTAATTGTACTTCTGGGTATTTATCCAAAGAAAACAAAAACAATAATTCATAAAGATCTGTGCACCTCTATGTTCATGTCAGCACAATTTACAATAGCAATTTACAATATATATGGAAGGAACCTAAATGCCTGTCAACAGATAATTAGATAAAGAAGTTATAGTTCATATATACAATGGAATATTACTTTGTTATTTTAAAAGATGAAATCCTACCATTTGCAAAGGCATGGATGGTCTAGAGGTTATTATGCCAAGTGAAATAAATCAGACAGAGAAAGATAAACAGAATATGATTTCACAGATATGTGGAATCTAAGAAACAAAAAAAGCAAATTAATGAAAACATTCTCACAAATATAAAGGACAGTCTGGTAACAGCCAGAGAGGAGAGGGCTTGGGGGCTGGGAGAATGAGGTGAAGAGTTAAAGAAGTACAAATTAATAATTGATAGATGGTCATGTGGACGAGGAGCACAACATTAGGGAATGCAGTTAGTATTAATGTAATGGCTAAGAGCCAAGGGAGAGAAAGAACATTTAGGGGAATTGTTTTATAAACTATATAAATGTCTAACTGAGGTACTGTATACTTGAAACTAATAATACAATGTTTAAGTGTTTACTGCCTATTTTTTCTTTTAGGAGTTTTAAGGTTTCAGGTCTTACATTAAAGTCATTAATCCATTTTGAGTTTAATCTTGTGTATGATGTAACAAAATCATCTGCTGAAATAGCTATGATTTTGTGGGGGCTATTTCTATTTGCTTCCTTTCAACACCTTTTCTTAGGGCAAATAGTATAGTAGAAAGCACATGTCCTGGAAATTCAAAAGGGAAGGTGTCAGGCTTTTAAATCTGTCTGTCTGTCTGTCTGTCTATATCTATCTATCTATCTATCTATCTATCTATCTATCTATCTATCTATCCATCTATCATCTATCTATCTATCATCTATCTATCATCTATCTATCTATCTATCTATCTATCATCATCATCATCATCATCATCATCATCATCATTATCCATCTGTCATCTATCATTTATCATCAATCTATCTATCTACCATCTATCTATCTATCATCATCATTATTCATCTATCTATCTGTCTTTCTGTCTGTCAGTCAGTCAATCAATCAATCAATCAATCTATTTACCTGCCTACCTATCTACCTATCTTATTTACACAAAACTTTTGGACCACAATAAATGAAAAAGTTGGGCGATGAATAAAATAATACTGTTTAAAAGGCATAATAAAATTTATATATATTAAATATGATTAATTATACTTTTTAAGTAATTTAAGCTTCAATTATATTGTTCTATTTCTAAGTATTGTAAACATTTAAAAAATGGAAAACCCCAATAGATGTAAATAATTAGAAAGTTGTGGGTAAAAATAAGCAAAATAGAGCTGCATTTTGAGTTGTTTATCAACCATTTATACGGCAAAATATTCCTATTTTGTGTTTTTAAAAAATATATTAGCTAATTCTATTAGAATATTCTAAAAATTCTAGTGTCTTTGTTTTCTTTATTGCATTTATTTTCATGTTATCTATTGTTCAAAAACAAAAGTATTTACAACTATTGAAACCCTAACCATTTGCTGCCTGCACAGTATGCACAAATAGTTGGTAAATACTTTAAGTGAATCTTGGCTGATGTCCTACTGAAACAAATGTAGAATGGGCACATTGCTAAGATTGGCCTCTATGATGTTTAAAATCTTATGAAATTAAGGTTCTAAAAACCACCTTTTCAAAGCTGCAAGTAGTTTTGATCTTTTTTGACTAAAGCCTTCAATTAATTCTGATTGGAAAGTACCATTGCTAATACGTCCATTTCAGAATAAAAAGCTAGTATGCTGTTTGTGAGTCTGCTCTCTCAGGGTTCTTCTATATGTGTTTGTTTGTTTGTTTTTGGTGGAGAGAAAAAGTTTATTGGATTTCTGTGCTATATGTAAACCATGACTTGTCCAAACGGAGTTTTGGATGTTTTCCATTTGCCTTAATTTAATGAATGATGATGAGTATAGATGGAGAGACCTAAAGGCTCAACTCACTCATGCTTAATTAAAAGTTATAAAAAAGGAACTGGGATATTAATATCCTACACATTGTATTGCTAAAGAATGGATAATCCAGAACAGAATGATGATAGACCATAGCTACATCCTGTTGTGGGCTGAGATCAAGGAGCAGAGCCAGCAGCTGATCAAGGGGAAGCTCAAGATGACTAAGAAGAAGTGACCCCCAGAAGAAGGGGGAAACCCTTGCCCTTCCCCCCACCCTTAACTCCCATGCCTGCACTTTAAATAAACATTTTTCCAGGAAAAAAAAATGGACTTAGGCCATAACTAAGTAAGTGGGTAGAGGATGAGAAAGATTTTACAGTATATTTCTCTTAAATCAGGTACTTATGAGAAGCCAGACAACTCTTATCCTAGTCTCCAAATTCATGACTCAATTCATAGCCACTAAAAGAGTTTAAGGATAGCCAGCCAGGATTCCTGTCTTCAGCAGCCATTCCTGCTACTCACTAATGGCAGTTGGCTGCCTTGGAGAGAAGAGCAGTGCTGAATTGTGTGTGGATCGGGTGAAGGGTTAGAGATGCTCCCTCTCTCAGCATTTTGAAAGACTGACTTCTGAGGATAAATGGGTTTAGTGCACTGTCATTGATGAGACTTAGGTGATTCTTATGTGAGGAACATACAGAAGCTTGGCAGGATGACTTTTAGAAAGAGAATCAGAAGACTATAAATTGCTACATATAATAATCTTAAATTATTCTTGAGTTACATTTTTTTAAGAAAACTTAAAACTTTCAATGATATTTCTTTAAAAATTATATTTTAGTTTTAGTTGTTCTGTGGAGAATTAAGGAAAAGGCTTGTCTTATACTTAGTTAAATAATGAAAGGAACAAATTTTTAACCATTTAGACCATTGATTCCCTACTGGGAGTAATTTGTCACCCAGGGGACATTTGGCAATGACTGAAGACATTTTCGGTTTCACAACTTGCAATGTGAAGGAGGAGGGCTACTGGTAATTAGTAGGACGATACTAGAGATGTTGCTAAACATCCTACAATGCACAGGACAGTCCTTCACAACTAAGGATTATCTGGTCCAAAATGTCAATAGTATTGAAGATGAGAAACTCTGAATTTTAGATATTTTGAGGAAATTTCTATGTGGGCATGGGAAGACCTGATCGCAATTGTGAGGTTTATGTTTAAAGGAATATATTTTACATTCACTCTGCATGTTCCAATCACAAAGTAAAGCACCTGAACATGTGTTAGTGTGTGTGTGCACATGTGCATGCACACACACACACACACACACACACACACACACACACACCAGAAATGAGCTCTTCTGCAAGAATCTTCTCTATCATCAGCATGACAATCACCTGCACAAATTGTGTTGTATCTAATAGTCTCTCATCATTGCCTAAAAAGAAACCAATAAAGCTCAAGTGAATCTTATGTTTACAAAGAACAGGACTCTCTTTCCTTATGATCTTTTCTGAAGTTAATGCTTTACTTTGCTTTGAAGCTTTCTTTTTAAAAAGTATTGATTAAATTTTGGCTTTATATATGCATTGTGTCTAGATACTTTGTGTTATTATTTATTATACATGTTGATTTTTAGTGATTGACTACAAAATACAATGAAGCCAACTCTGGACCTTCAATAAATTGGGGATAGATATTTTTGGAACAGTTTCAGAATTTGAGATAAAAGACTCCCTGGAATAGGACTTTCTAAAAAAAACATTTTCCAGAAACTTGAAGTAGAGTTATGCTTCTCCTAAGTGGTGACTGGAATGGTAGATGTCAGTCTTGTACTACTAATTCTTTGAGGAATTTGACTTATCAATAAATCAGTTCTTTATGTTCTAATTTAAGGATATTAGAATAGAAATATAATATTATGTCCTGCTTTAATTTCTGTGATTATAGTAATGTTAATACTATAGAAAGTATTTTATAATTATTTAGAAATCAAAAGGAAATTCTAGAACTAATAAAAGGTTTCTTTTTACCTCTCTGGCCTGAGATAACCTTTTCAGAAAGAGTAGTCTAAAATGCTATAGCTGTTGAGGTAGTTTAGGAGGCCATATTGTGACTCTCCTGGTGGTAAAGAAGTTGTTGTCATGTGACAGGTCTCCCATGGATAACTGTTACTTCTTGTCATTGAGAAAGGTGAAGATTAAAAAGAGTGTCACCAAACACTGACACCATCCTGTATTTTTTATTTAAGAGCTGCTGAAAGATTTCCTGCTGGCTGATCAAATATGTGAACAGCTGGCTTCTGACCATAATCTGTCACTTGCAGCATATTTCCTACTGTTCATTTAAGAGCAACATAACATCCCTGGGACCTTCATGCTAGCCAAAGGGGCAGAAGCACAAAGCTAGTCAAACCTATGGGTAGCCCAAAGAACATTAAATGGTTTGTGAGTATCAAGCACGATGAGTAAAGGCAGAGACTACCAGATACTCAAACTTTTTTCAAGTGTGGTATTGGGGTTGAATAATAGGGAATCTACGTTCTTTCAGTTGATTAAAAGAGAATTATATGACATCTTGTTACCACCTGAATAGCACAAATAGTGGTCTGGAATTTTTAAAAAAGAATGTCCTAGATATGTTGCTTATTTATCTAACTGTCTAAGATCCTGTCATCTCTTTTAAGACATTTATAAGTAGAAATGGGAATGGTTGTTTCATTCTTTCCTTATGACTCAAAATTAATCCTACTCTTCTCTATCATTCAATGATTGGAGTGCCAGTTTGGTTGATAGCCCTATAATAGAAAGTCTCATATGAATCTATTAATCAGCTGGATAACTTAGATAAAATATAGCTTTCTTTTATTTATCTTTCTGTTTAGTAATGACTTGTCTGGAATTTCTGCTCCTTTGATGTATGTTGTATTCTAACAAAAAGTAATCAGTGGTAGAATTTGCTCAATTCAGTGCGCTTGATTTCTTGATAACATCTAAGCTTCCCTGCTTATTATTGTGCTGTTAAAATGCTCTCTTTTGAATCAAGTACTGATAAAATCTTTTTTTTAATGAAAAATTTCAAAACATTGGGATTTTATTTCCAGCCAAAATAGGAGTGACCGTCTTTGGCTGCTTTCTCAAAGTCCACCTAGAAAATTGCCATCTACTTCTGTCCAAAATCAACTGGAAAGGTAGATAAGAGCTTATTTTGCCAAGATAAAATGCTTGGATCTTGTCTTATATAACAGCAAGCCAGGTGAAGTTTTTAAGAAGAGACTGATATGATGCATTTTTAGTTGGAGTAAAAAATTATAATAAGACCTGAAAGCAGCTGTTTCAAGTAGACTACTAACACTTCCTCAGTGACTGAAAGTACACTATCTGAAATCCCATCCATGAATTTGTCAGTAAAATATATTAGCATTTTAACCATATGATACTCTTTCTTTCAACAACAAATGATATTTGAATACAGAGCAGAAAAAATTCTTGGGAACACACATTTTTTTTAAGGGCCTATGTTGATTAAACAAATAGTACCTTTTTTTATCTTCCACTTTATTCCACATACATTTAAAGCCGATTTCACTGATGAAGAAAACATCTGCTTTTAAGAGGATATGAGGGGGTACAGAAAAAATAAATGAGAAATAAAAGTTAACATAAACTCAAAGGAAGAAGTAAAGACCCTCAAAGACCCATATTATAATATAGTTACAGTTTAGAATTAAAATATGATACAGTTAAAATACCTGAGCATTTGAAAATGTTGATATTGTTGGCTTTCTAACAAGGTTATAGGATTCTTTAAGGCAAGGCTATTATCTTTTTTATCCTCCATTGTGTAGAAGCATCATGCATAATACACAGAAGATTTTCAGTAATTGCTTGTTGATTAACAAATTCTTCACTTGCTTTTTTTTTTTTTTTTTTTTTTTTTGAGCACCAGCTAATATAGATACTATGGGGAATTGAAAAAGGCGTAAGATATACCCACTGTTCTAGAGGTGTTACAGTTGACTCCAGTAGAACTGAGGGACACATGTACACTTGAAGGAAAGACAGCATAATAGCAACATCTGTCTTTTTCTGTCTCTCTGCAGAAAATATGAAGGATATTCACAACAGCCAAAAAAGAGAGATTTTTGTGAATCTAGTGAAATTCTATTTGTGTGTTATTCAGTATATTATTAAATTTCATTAAAATACATCAGTACATTCATTTAATGTTTTAGGAAAACATTCATAATAATACATGCACAGAGGTTGAATTGGTATGAGAATTGGATTCTTTTAAAAACAAATGGAACTGATTTCCATATTGGTATTATATATTTATACATTCTTCCTATGTCAAGTTAACTCAATACACTGAAATATCCCAAAAGAACAGTTGAGAAGAACCATCTAGGGGATTGGATGCAATTTTCCTTTAGCAGAAAGTTCCCATTTACCATTCATCAAAAGCAAGAACACTTTGAGCAATTGTTCTCTTTGCTTTTGGTACAGAGCTAGGATGTACTTTGTTAAGTAAACCTTGGGAGAATTTTAGATCCTTTTTCAAACTATGTTGGAAGTTCTACTCCCTTTTCTAACTGTATTGAGTTGGGTAATGATAACTTTTAAATGAATTGTTATAATACAGAGACATGTCCTACAAATTTAATAATGGTCACCATGAACAGCAGTATGCAATAAGGTTTTCTTAGCAGGGAAATATTCTTTCTGGAAAGGGAATTTAATTATCTAGCTTGACTACTGTGTTAATTCAAATGCTAGCTATTGCGGCTCTTTCATACAACACAATGATGTTAGTGGCAGACAGAAGAGTGATAGTTACCAGCCCCATAGGCAAACTCAGAAAACTAAACTGCCCTCTGCTTTGCTTTTACTCAATTTTAGAATTAATATCCAGCTCTTTAGGCATTCCTCCCTCATAAAACATGTATGATAAAAGAAAATGGTTAGTGTATGCTGTCTTCTTTTTCTCGTGTTTTGTCTTCTACCTTTTAGTAGAGGCAGGGAATCAGAAAGGGAAAATACCATGGAGTCAAACAACTTTGCACAGAGGGTTAGATAGGCTCACTACAAAAACTGTATCATCCTCCTTAAGCAATTATAAAAGTACTTTATGTATCTGAAAAAAAATACAATATAAATCCAAAGTGTTGTTGCTTGAAGCAGAGGCAATGTAGCTTAGTGAACAGCAGCCTTGATTCTGATACTTCGCTGGTATTCTGAAATGTATAATTAGCCTGTTGAAAGAGTGATAATTTCATGGGAGTTGATGAGGTGAAAAGGGTCAGGTTGGGGGAAAAAAGCACTACTGAGATCATAGGGAATGTCTGGTGGATTTGACTTTGAGATGCCCACTTTATACTTGACCTTGCTCAGTTGCTGCAAGCAAGATGGACTGGAGAACTTAATATCAGCTTGCCCAACCCATTGAAAAAGCTAGCTTGGTTTTCTAGAATCCTTAGTTGTTATTGCAAAGGACGTGTACTATTGAGTAGTAGAGAAAACAATAAACTCAGAGTTGAAGGACTTGGATTCTAGAATTACTACTTGGATTCTATTGTTTCCTAGCTGCATGATCTCAAGTTTGATATATATGAAAAGGGATGCTAAAAGAGTAGGTCCTGCCTAGTTTCTAGGTCCTTATCAGGATGTTGTATTGATTATATTTGAAAATAATTTATAATTTATAAAAATCTAAGAAACCTGTTTTGATATTATTTATTATTACTATTGTTATTGTTGTTGTTGTTGTTGTTGTTGTTATTAAACAACTAAGGAGACAGTGGTGTCTGGTGTAAAATTAAAGCCTCTTGACTCGCAGTGCCTTTAGTGAGACTATATGATTTTTCTGCTGAGAAGGGGAGATTGTGATAATTTATTTACCCTGGCATTTTCTTGTGCACAAATGTCACCCCTCTCCATCAACAAAAATATGCTTGCTGACATTTCTTGTAAATTGCTTATTTCTCTAGCAGCTGAAGTGAGATCAAAGGACATATATATGTAAGTCTATACTATTTTTGATATTATAAGTGATACATGATCATTATAGTGTTCTGTTAAAGTAGAGGACAAAGCAAAGAGTTATTTAACACAGTTGGCTCCAGGTTCTGAGAAGCTGTTTTTTGAAACTTTGAATTGAGACAGTTTTCACAGTCAGTCTACAATGCTAATCTAATCATGCCCTTGCCTGCTTAGAAGGTTTCAGTGAAAGTCATTACCTTTAAAGAATAAAATACACACAGCGCACAGCTCACAATTAGAGCCCTTATCTATTAGACACATCTTCTGCTGCTTACATGTTAAGCTTCATTAATATTTTTTGTAGTTATCCAAGAAAATACTTCCATTTTATTTATGCCTTTACACTTGCTATCTCCTTTGCCAAATGTACTCTTGCTGCTTTGCCCTTGTGGAAACATCTATTTATTCTTAAAGTACAAGTTCAAGAGTCCCCTACTCTTTGAAGTATTCTTTGCTTCTCATAGGCAGAGAGGTTGCCTTGTCTCTGCCATGATGTACATATTTCTGCTATAGAACTACCATTTTGGTCTGGTCGAAGAAGAATTTCCTAAGTCTGAAGAGAAAACTAACAATAGATCTTTTGCTCCTATCAAAGATTAAACAGAGATACATGCCATAAGAGCAAAACAGAAAACAAGCAACTCCCACCTCCTGTCTTCCTCCACTCAGAGAGGAGGAGGGTACAGTTTCTTACCACTCCAGGCAGGTACATGCTGCTACTGGACTACTGGACAGAATGTTGTTCAGGCGAGGACAGCAATTTGATTAGTACATTCCTGCATCTGGACACCAGGGCAGAAATAGCAAGGACAGAAACATGTCATGCTATATTAAGTTGCTCCAGAGAGAGGGCCAGAGGATTCTTTCCTCTCTGGAGCTAAGTATAATTGCTGCTCTTACTGGGAACAGAGAGGGACTTCAGAGATGAGCTAGCATGCATGTAGGTAATTCAGGGGTCCTCCTATGTTATATCATCAAAAACATAAACCTCTTATGAATCAGATAAAATTTGTATCTTAATTCAAATTATTTCATTCTAATAAATATTTATTTTAATAATGTAGAACCTCAATAGGCTTCAGTTATTGTGGATTAAGAGACTATCTTGTGACCAAGGAAAAAGCTGTTTGAAGTAGCATTTTCTAGCAGGTCCTGGATCTTGCAAAGGAAGTCTCCCCTTGTAGAGAAACTACAGATATTTTTGTCTCCAGTTGGACTCTGTGCATCCTTTAGATTAGTGAATGGACAACATTCCTATAATGCCACCCCTGATGAGAATGCTAATTTTCTGGCAATGGATGTTTCATTTTATTCAAGAATTGGGTTTCTTTCAAATCCCAGAAGACTATGGAATACTTCTGGGAAATGGTTTTAATACATCTTAACCTTGCATGGCACTGTTGTGAAGAAGGCCAAATATGACCGGAGTTAAGTATTTTGCAATCCAGTGCCGTCACCTCAAAACTGAATCTCTGAGAGAACACACACTCTTTTTCTGACCTCTTAGCTTTTATATTTTATGTTGTCGACAAAGAGTTTTACTTAATATAAGTGTATAGTTTCATGCTTCCTGAGTTTCTGTGGTAAAAGTGAAGAACTTAGTATATACAGTTGTTTAAAATAATGATGGGTTTCTACATTAAGCAATGACAAGCCCCAAATAATTTTATTTTCATATGAGTTATTCAGGTTAAGTCTTCTATTTCACCTCCTTGAGGAGGAACAATGGAGAAAACCTTCCCATAATTTGAAACCTTGAGAGCTGATAGCAACGTGAGAAATCTCTGCTCTGCAACCAGTTGCCTTTCTGGTTGCAAGCAATATAGCTATCTGCCTCGGCCTCACAGATTGTATGTGGATGCACAAAGGACTCCTCTATGCCACCTAAAATCCTTGATAAACGACCTTTAGCCCAGTAGTATACATTTAAGTCTACCATAGTGTCAAGAGAGTGAGGTAACATCTGTAATCCTATTTTGGAAGGTTAGAAAAATGATTTTTCTATTCCCAGAATGAAATAAACCAGGGAAGAAACATGCATTCCAGAAAAAGGGCTATAATTTGAAATAGGTGGTCTTAGAAAGATTCATGGAAAGACTGATGTTTGAACAGAGTCATAAAGTGTCGGGAGCCAAAACACCCCTGCGGCATGACAGAGTCACCAGGGGACAGTCTCGGCTGCAGAGCAGCGAGATATGTGGGCTGGATTTCCTATCTCTCTTTACATGTTTTGTAACCTTGCTATTAATATGGAATAGGGAAGGAATGGAATTTTTACAACGATTAAATAGGGGACTGGGAAAGAGAAACATTAGTAGAAATCACTTAGAAATCTTACAGGAATTAACCACATTCTGTTAATCATAAAACTTGTAACAATGAGCTCAGACGCTAACTGCCTGAGTGACTCTGCTTACCTACGTGGCTTGAGAAACAATCACTTGTGTATAAGCTGAAAATTATTGCTTGGCTACCGTCATGGGAACATAGACTAGTAATTATAAGCATTCTGCTTTTATACCCCCGCTTGCACCCCTGGCCAGTGGGTTGACAGGTAGTGAATAGAAGAAAAATGGGTAGAAGGTAATCTCTAACAAGAACGAGGAAAAGAACAGGAAAATAATACCCTGGTGATGTGGCTACCCGCACATGCTTAGGGACAGAAGTCATTGTCTATTCTTAGAACAAGCAAACCAAAAGAGATATGATCAATTAAACCCATAAGTCAACCATTATGGTAATTATTATGTTTGACAACTTGCCCTGGGTGATAAATTGTTTTGCACTATATACTTGGCTTTGCAAAATAAAGATTGTAGCATTCCACCCACCATCTCGTCTGAATGCTCATCACTTTTTAGCACCTGTACCTCCCTCCGGGACTCTGGTCTGCGGAGCTGGACTCCAGTGGGCGCTCGAACAGGGACCCGGAAGGGGTAAGCTTTTCTCTCGGACAGGTCGGACCCTGCCTATAGGGTGCTGCAGGACCCCCTGGTAGAAGGGAGAAGGCCAGGTAAGAAGAAGAAGGAGGCAGGTAGTCAGAACTAAAGACATCTAAGCAATGGGCCACGTGGGAAGTCAAAGAGAGCGACTCTCTTCGTTGATATTCTTAAAAACTATGCTAAGGGCTGGAGGTGTAAAAGTGTCAGGGCAAGTGGGCGCCCATGCCTGCAGGACCCCGGAAACTAGGGAAGGTAGTTTTAGGTCTTTGGAGAGACCCTCGCCTGCAGGACCCCCAAAACTGGGAAGGTAGTTTTGGTCTTTGGAAGACCCCCCAAAATTGGGGAAGATTAGGAAAAAAAAAAAAAAAAGTAGTTTGAGTAATGTAAAGAAACATACCCTAGGATGTATTGCAGCGGATAGTCTCCTTTCACCATCCTCCTGACTGCTTGGCATTCATCTTCCTTCTAGTTCTGTCTTTGTTTTGTGTTGGCTCCCCGACTGAGACCTTGAAATTTAGAATCATTCTGCTATTTAGCACCCTAATATTTCTTGGAGGTATCTTCCTTTGTGCCTTTTTAAACAAGAACTTTAAAAGGGAAAAATCCAAACGTTGCCAACCCCAACCATTAGTTTCTCATTGAAAGATAAAAATGGGCAGCCCGGGCTCTCTAAGGCGCTCTTTATGAGACCTCAAGACATCCCTCAGGAAAAGAGGGGTTAGAGTCAAAAAGAAAGACCTGATAAAATTCTTTGTGTTTATGGATAATGTCTGTCCTTGGTTTATTGTAAATGGGCCAGAAATACACAGGAAAAAATGGCAAAAGGTCGGTGAGACTTAAATAATAAACTAAATCGGGAAGGCCGGATAGTGTCCCTACAACCGTCTTTTCTTATTAGGGGCTTATCCGTGACATTGTGAGGCAGCATCTGATGACCGGATAAACAACAGCTTTGTCTCCATCCCCTGTCTCGGCCGGCCTCGGTGGTTTCTCTTTCCTCTGATAAAAATTCCTCTAAGTCTCCCTCAGTCGTTATAGACATTGCAGGGGCCCCTTGATCGCCCTACAGACCCCCCCTACAAATTTTAAGAACACAATGCACCTGTCTACTATCAAAGAAATCAGGTTTGTGTGTTTAGGCCTTTTAAAGATTTTGTAACAACTATTAGATAAAGGAATTTAATAACTCACTGTTATTGAGAAATTTGTTTTTCACTTGTATATAAGACTAATGTGTTTATAAAGCATAGATCTTACTTTGATTGTATAACTTTAAGTAAAGACTGCTGTTTTTATACCAACCACTCTGGCATAATTCGAGATAGTCTAGCCTTAGTAAAACAAAGACCTTTAATATTGACTTTCCTAGGACTGCTGTTTAGGCCATGTATAGTGGATTGCTTTATAAAGTATATTAACAGAGAGTCCAGGCTGTTAAATTAATAGTATTTTCTACTCAAGTAACAGGGGTATCTCAGTTGCCCTAATTTATAGGACATCAAAGATTTGATATGTGCCTAAAAACCAATGGGAATGTGACAGCCTACTAAAATGTGGAAAAGGTAAAAGTTAATTAAAAGTCCCAAAACTAGACAAAAGAAAATCTTTACCTTAGCAATTTTTAATTGGGACAAGAATGCCTCGTTCCTAGAACTTTTAACTGCTTAATGTCTGCTATGAAACTTGTGACAATGAACTCTCTTATATGCTAAGAGCGCAACATTCTAGGGCGCAGATAAGGAGAACATCTGCAAGGCCATGTTTAAAACTAGCAAATTCCCTGGCTACATTTATCTTTGTAATGACCAGTTTCTGCTAGCTTTGTAAAAGATTAACTTCTGTTCTCTTTTTAACTTCTGTTCCGGATCTCCTGAAACCTGGAAACCCCAGCCACCTTGGTAAGGACTTGCTTCGTCCAGGGGCGGCAGCTTCAAGATGTTTCTCAGCCCCAGACGCCAAGCAGCCTTGCTCAGGAGGGCAGAAGGAAAAGAAGTTTCACTTTAACTGTAATTGGGCACGAGCCACCTAAAGCAGCTTCACCGGTGAATAAGACTGCGTTAGCATCTGTCTAGATGCTCAGTTCTGTTCCTGTCTAATTGGGCCCTTGGTTAACTAGCGGAAGGCTGGACGCAGCAATACTTCCCTAGTTCGGTCGGTCTGAGACGTCAGACTCTGACCCTGTACCTGTTCTGGTTCTGGTTTCTGATGCGCTAGCGTTTTGTGTTATCTGTAGTTTGTCTTGTCTGTCTTGTGTCTGTCTGTCTGGGCTGGCCGAATGTACTGTCACCCTCCTATACTTATTTTGATTCCTTCTTAGGTCTGGCCTCTGTGGCCCCACCGACTGGATGCTAGAAAGGCTGATCCTACATTGGCTCTTGTGGGGATTTTCTCTTTTCTTACCTGTTTTCACTAACATGGGTCAGGCTTCCTTCTCAAATTGTCCTATGTCCTCCCCCCTTTCAATACTTCTTTAACCATTTTAAGGATTTCAGGAAACAAGCCCAAGCCTACAGAGCTGGAGCGTCAATCCCTTCAACCTTCAAAGGTTCTGCCAGCTAAATTAGCCCACGTTTGGAACAGAGTAACCATCAGAGGGGCCACTCGACCTACAAACAGCCTTTGAGCTACGAGATATCATCTGTAATAATCATAGGTTCTTTTAAAACAATGCAAAAGAATATGCATTGTGTTAAAGATTGGAGTCTGAAGAATGACTGTATACAAAGTATGCAAGAAAAAAAAAATGTGTTCTGAAATATCAAGGATGTATTTTAAGAAAGAGAAAAAGAATCTTGTTTTATATGGTCAAAGTAAACTAAAATCAAATATATGTATTATAAGGTTTCAGAATTTTAATATCAAAGGTGTATTGGCACAAGACTGAGTTTGGATTATTAGTCTGTTCCTAATAAGAGATTATAAAAGATTTTCTTTACTTGTTGAGCAATACTACCCTAAGAAACAAAAGATGCTACATCTTATCAAAACAATTTATTGTGCTTTTATAATCTTTATTATGTCTTTAATTACTTAAAAACTGAGTCTTCTTAGCATTAAGAGTGCTAAAGTTTTATAGTCATATTACCTTTGAAATATTTTATTATTACATTGGTTAAATGGATAACTGAGTATTGTTTATAATAACCTGTAATCCTATTTAATCGGGTGATCAAACCTTATAACATTGTGACAAATTTTCCAACAAAATCTAACTAGGATTTTTGTTTTATCTCAAAATAACTTTGAGACTTCCCAGAGAGGCCCTGGAAATTCTCAAAGGCTTAGTTTATCACTTTGTACAAAATAAATATTAAATAATTAGGTCTATTTGATATATTAAATTATATTAAAAACATTATCAAGTAATAAATAATGCTTGACCTTTTTAGGTTATATTTTATAAATATATGTTATTAATACAAGTGTTTAAGATATTGTATCAAGTTCTTAGAAATTTGTCAATATCTTTTGCTATTCATATGTTCTTATATAATATCAGTTATAATTTCAGTTATTATAAAATATTATATATCATGAATATCAGAAATAGAACCTGACTATTCAGAAACAAGGCTTATATTAAAACAAAAGGCCATGACGGTAAAACTATGTTTCCATTTTAATTAACTTTGGAATAATAGTAGTAATTATTGTTCTTGCTTTGTTCCTTTTACCAGTCCTCTTCCGACTAATGAAAAAGAAGCTTACACCAAATACGGCAGATCTGCATATGCTGCGTTTAAAAAAATAAGAAAGGGAGAATCCATTTTGATGTTTAGATGTCCTGAGGGTATCAAGAAGGCCAGTGTAGTTGAATTACTACAGCAGGAGATAGAATGTAGCATAAATAGAAGCCAGCTTGTGTACCCTTTTTTAAACAATTACTAGAAATCAGTTGCTAATTCAGAAACTAGTAAGACTTCAGGACAGCAGGATAATAGGTAGGATAGAGTAGGTCCTGTGACTACCAGAGAGAAAATAATATCCACTGAGCCTGGCTCCCTCCCTCACAGAGGGGCGGCATGATAACTAGAGGCATGCCTACCACCTCCTCTAAAAGGAGGAGAAGGGTATGGAGTACCGAGCTGAGTGCGGAACAGAGCATCATGAGGGAAGGTCTATATGACCTCCTCTAGGTTTCCCTGTGAGTATGCCTGATTTGCATAGAGGTTGGTATCCAAGAATTACTACTAAAACGGCTCTGCCTCTCCTCCCCAAAAGATACCAAGAGCCATAACTAGTGGGCCTGACGGCTGACGGCTCACGGGAGGAATCAGGCCACTACTCCCTCACTCGATTAGAGGCCCACCTTTTCTAAAACAGAAAGGGGAGATGTGGGAGCCAAAACACCCCTCTGATGACAGAGTCACCAGGGGACAGTCTCGGCTGCAGAGCAGCGAGATATGTGGGCTGGATTTCCTATCTCTCTTTACATGTTTTGTAACCTTGCTATTAATATGGAATAGGGAAGGAATGGAATTTTTACAACGATTAAATAGGGGACTGGGAAAGAGAAACATTAGTAGAAATCACTTAGAAATCTTACAGGAATTAACCACATTCTGTTAATCATGAAACTTGTAACAATGAGCTCAGACGCTAACTGCCTGAGTAACTCTGCTTACCTACGTGGCTTGAGAAACAATCACTTGTGTATAAGCTGAAAATTATTGCTTGGCTACCGTCATGGGAACATAGACTAGTAATTATAAGCATTCTGCTTCTATACCCCCGCTTGCACCCCTGGCCAGTGGGTTGACAGGTAGTGAATAGAAGAAAAATGGGTAGAAGGTAATTTCTAACAAGAACAAGGAAAAGAACAGGAAAATAATACCCTAGTGATGTGGCTACCCGCACATGCCTAGGGACAGAAGTCATTGTCTATTCTTAAGAACAGCAAACCAAAGAGATATGATCAATTAAACCCATAAGTCAACCATTGTAATTATTATGTTTGACAACTTGCCCTGGGTGATAAATTGTTTTTGCACTATATAACGGCTTTGCAAAATAAAGATTGTAGCATTCCACCCACCATCTCGTCTGAATGCTCATCACTTTTTCGCCGCACCTGTACCTCCCTCCGGGACTCTGGTCTGCCGGAGCTGGACTCCGGCAATAAAGTAGATGATGAAGAAAACCATGCAGATATTTGGCTGCTGGAAAATGTTTCTAGGAGAGAAAAGAGAAAGTACAAAGGCCCTGAGATTTGGAGAGTTTTTAAGACTGGCAAAAAGGTCAGAATAGCTGGAGCATACTTGGGGACTGATAAATTATAGAGATGAAGATGAAGGGATAACAGAGTCAAATATTGTAGTTATAAGGTTTTGGCTCATCCTCCCCCCAAGTCAGTAAAGTTTTGAGGACATGGGAATAACACATTACACGACATGTTTAAGATAGATAATTCTGGCTGCTGAGTAAAGAATATATAGAAGGGTCATGAATAGAAGCAAGGAGACTTTATAAATGACATTAAAATAATTCAGGCAAGAGTTGGCGGTGACTGGCACCAGAGGAGTGACTAGTGATGAACTGGTGAGAAAAGGTCAGATTCTGTGTATATTTTGATGATATAGAAAACATTATCTGCCAATAGATTTGATATAGGACAGGGAGAAGAATGGAGAGAATGGAAGAGGAGGGGAGGAGAGAAGAAAAGAGAGGAAAGGTAAACCTGAGCAACTAGAAGAATAGAGCTTCCCTTAATGGAGGTGAGAAAGACTGTAGTGGAACAGGTTTGGGTGGACATGAGCAAAGAAGATGAATCTTGGACATGCTTTGTCTAAGAGTGTATTCTAAATCCAAGCTGGGATGTTGAATAGGTGGCTGAATTTTGAATTGAGGGGTGAATTTTGGGCTGGATATGAAATTTCTTTATTCTAAATTATTTTTAAACATTGGGTCATTTTATACTCTGGAAGTCAGAATAAATCTTGCTCTGGTGAGATAACTTTGGGGACTTTATTCTTTTATCTGCTGCCTTTCATATCTTACTGGAGAAATGAGGGCTACATGGCATTGAACAATTGCTAGACCAATATAGATATTTACAGTAGAAATTAGAGAACACGATTACATGATATATTCTAAATAGAATGCTCACAGCAGAGGTGATGTAGCTTAGTGAACACAGACCCCTTGATTCAAATCCCAGGTCCTCCACTTACTAGCATTATGAACCTCATTTTTCTCATTTAAAGATCGTGGGTCATATTACCTTCCTTGTAGGATTATGGAGAGTATTAAATTTTATATGTGCATCTAAGCACACTGGTCAGTGAGAATAGGCATTCCATAAATATAAGCAATTACACAAATTTTGACCCATTTCAAAGTAATAAAAAAGTAATAATACTAATGATGTTGAGATTCTTATTAACAGTTGTTGGCAATGGTGATGAGTAATAAATGGTATGAACATATATTCAGATGCTTCTATTTTGTAACTGTTTACAGAGAAAATATATTGACAGAGATAGTGTGTTGACGACATATTTCTAAATTATTGTTAGTATAGTGATTTTTTTACTCTTTTTTATTTTATTTATATATTTACTTAAACTTATTTTCAAGTAGGTCATACATACCTATAAAATAAATTTAATAGTATTTAATGATGAAATTTACTTCAGTTACATTCACTCAACCCTCCCACTTTCCAGTTATTTTTCCTTAAGTCAGTCATTATTGTCATTACAGTCTGTGATTATTTATCCTGGCACAAATTTGTGAGTATATATGATAAATTACTGGAAATGTAGTTTCTATATCTACAAGCATATGTGCATTTAAAAATTGTTGATGGATACTGCCAAATTATTCTCCCTTGATACTTCACCAATTCTTGATTCCACCAACTGCCTCTTTCTCTACAACTGATCAACAAGAATAAATTTTTTAACTCAGATTTTTATACAAATTGTCAGATTAAGCTAATATTTTACTTTTTATTACTATTTTGTTACTATTTTTATAGTAAATCAACTTTAACGATTCTTGTAGATAAATGGGAACATAGGGAAATTTGAAGTGTCAAATCTGCTCTCTTGAAATGAAGGCCGATTATTTGCAGTTATAAAAAGGTCACTACAGCAGTTTCTAGTAATCAACAAAGAAATAAATTTATATAGTTTTTGTTCTCAGAACAACTAATTTTTTTCTCCTACTATTATTGGGTATATTCGTGAATGCCAAATTATTCTTAGTCTTTATCACTTCACTAAGAACATTTTAAGATATCTTATTTTGCACACAAAGTATATATACATGGAGGAATGAAAGGTATATTTCTGGATAAACAGTAATAATAAACATAAGTTGACCATTCATGTTGGTTTAAACAAATATTTGATAGATTTAGATAAATATGTTTTCTTCTTAAGTATCTAAAAACATTTTAAACTTGAAAAATAATTGAAAATCATATAAAAGAAGACAAACTACATTAGTGTAACGTTGCACAAAATTTATTTCATAGCTTTGAAGTATTTTTTTCCTTTAGCTGTCTGGAGAGTAAGTTCTAATTTCTCTTAGGGTCAGGAGGATTTGTTTCTATAAGGTGGAGATTCCCAGAATTTCTCAAAACTTACTTCTGTAACATAGCTTTAATGATGAGTAGCTTGACTTGGGGGTAGAATTTCAGGCAGAGAATGCTGTTTCCTTGAAAACTTAAGTATCCCTATGCTTTCATTATTGTTAACGAGAGTGAGGTCAGGTTGTGTGTGGAGGTGGAACAAATTTTCTAGTAGACTGTTAAAATTGTTAGAAATATACATAGTACTGCAAGGCCTTATACTTACTAGGCAGTCAATAAATATTTGTTGAACAGGCAAAATAACTAAATAAAGAAAAAAATAAACACATATGGAGTACTTTGGGCAATGCACTTAACTGCTTTGATCTTCAGTTTCCTCATGTACGAATTGGAGATAATAGAACATATCTTACAAGAATTGTTGTGAGCATTACATTATGAAAGCTCAATAAATGTTACCTGTTGTAGTGATGATTTTCTTTATAGTGGAGAGAATTTCATAACTATTTTTTTTTTTTAGGTGAGGCAACACTTGGTTGACCTCACAGATTGCAAGGAACTTGTCAGTTTACAATCCCTTCTTTTTTAAAAATATTTTTACACCTATAGCACCTGGTTTTTCTAGATGGTCTCCCATTCAAGTACTGACCAGGCCCAACCCCACTTACCTTCCGAGATCAGATGGGATTGGGCTTGTTCAGGGTAGCATAGCCGTAGACTTCATAACTTGCATTAGTACTTTCATTCATAGTATGAAGGAGTAATAACATCTTATTAAGTAGTTAGGGTTTTGAGGTAAAGAGTTTCTTCAAAGGGGACAAGAAAATTTTCATTTGCTTTGCCAGATTTCTTTAGTGTTTTAGTCAATATTGGTTGACAAACTGGAACCTTAAATATTAAATCATTTAGTCACTAGCTACTACTTTATCTAGAGCCATAACATTAGTGTTTAAAGAAACTGCATTATTGATGGTTTTCACTCAAACTGACTTGAAGCTTATGTATATGTTACCCATGCCATTGTACTCTTAAATTGCCCAAGTACTTCCTTTCATGGACTTTGACCATTTTAACCTAACTTACCCTTCTAAGAAACAGAATATACAAAATAAAATTGTAGCATACTAAATCAGATAAATAATTGGTTATAAACTAATTAACAATTAAAAATGGCATGTAACAAACATGTCTTTTAATAGGAAGTTCAAAGTCTCTATGCCTCCAAAATTCCAACTGTTGATGCCCTTCAACCCAACTATATATTTGAAAGGGTAGGAATCTTAGCTGGCATGACTACCTCTTGTCTTTCAAGCCCTCCCTTCTTTCATAGTCTATGATAGTGGTTCCAAAACCAAAATGATGGTCCAAGAAGATGAGTCTCACTAACTTCTCTTGTCAGGCAAGATATTAAAAAATAAATAAATAAAAGCAATGTGGTTTGTTCTCCCATAAAGTTAAATTTTGTTAATTTTAATTAAAAATTTGAGTATTTTATCATTTTTTGTTTAAATATCTATTATAAAATGAAATTGTGGTAATAGTAGATAATAGTAATCATTGCATATCAGCTCCCAAAAAGTTGGTCACTCTATGTGTCCCCTAGCATTTTCTTTCCTTAGCTGGTTAGAGTCTAAATTCTAATTTCTTTTAGGATTATACTTTCTATTCAGCTACTTAATGACCATCCCTCTCTATAGTATATTATATTTTGCTAGAAACATGTCACATTTATATTCATTATTATTTGAATTTCATTAGATTCACTTCTTCACCAAGTGTCTCTCTCTCTCTCTCTGTATACACACACACACACACACACTCACTATACACATACTATATATAAAAATAACATATTATTAGTATAACGTGTAATGATGGAGTATTTGATCACTACTGACCAGCACTACATCTAATTTCACATGTTTTAACATTAGAACCCTTTCCATTATGCCTCTTAATTCTCTTCTATTACCTACTATCTTGTTCTAATAAAATAAAGAAATGTTTTAGAAATATATAGTTGAAGTGTACTCAGAAAGCTAAAAAAATCTGTCACCATCAGAAAACCAACAGTATGTTTTATATTCAACTAGAGATAAAACAAAGCAAAAGCAAAGAATAAAAAGTACCCAAATTAGAAATATATCTTAACTGAACCCTGCAAAAGTACTATAAAGCTTGAATTATTTTTCTTAAGAAGAATGAAGCCTACACATCATTGAGCTCCAGATTTTGGGGGAAAGTTCTAGTCCAGTGCTTTTCATCACTTGAATCGGCTTAAAGGGAATTGTCTGTTGTGCTTGATGAATTGACAGATTCTGGAAGCTGCTAGATGTTCTGGACTCAATGGAGTAGAACTCCATACGCTAAAACTGATTCATGATCCACTTAGTGGAGAAAGAAAAAGTTTTACCTGATGGGATACACTGTTAATTTTTGAATTGTTTCCACAGTTTAATTTGTTGTTGTTTAGTATTCTTATTTAAAGTGTTCTGAATCAAGACTTATAATTCTAGAAAACTATCTCTATTTCTTTTCCAAGTTATTAAACTACAAATGAATTCAGGAAGTCTACAAAAATGCCTTTGACTTTTGTAAAACAGAATAGTTAACAAAATGCTTTTATGTACATAATCTTATTTGATGGACAGTGTTCCCATGAAAGAGATCCAAGAAGTGACTTGTCTACATTGATTGGCTCGCATCCCAAAATGTGCCCTCTGACTCCAAGTTGTGGATCTTTCTATGAGAATGTACTGTCTCTGATATTATTTTTTTTCTAAAATTTTTCCTGCCCCTAAGTATTTTATATACCCACTCTGACTTGATGATACATTTGGGGAAAAAAAATAATTTTTTTGCTGCACATGTTGAAACTTTTTCAGACATATATTTAGATATTCATTTACTTAGATATTATCTTTACCTTTTTAATTTTTTTGTATTTAGAGAAAAATCATGGTTTATTAAAGTCACTTAGAGATAATTATCTGCCTGTAATTGATGATGACTGCTTGAAATTTTCTAGCTAGTATATAGTTTATGGTTGGTCATCACATTAGACTCTGTCTCATGGAGTCCCATCATGCTATTTGAAACACAGTATGGGAAATAGTAGGAATCTACCAGGAATTTCAAGCTAAAATGACCCATGTGGCTTACTCAGGATTCTTTTTGATATATTTCATTTTTAATATGAATACTGGAATTTGTGATTTAAATTTTATTTGGCAAATATCTTCCTGCTGAAAACTTGAGCTTTATTTTGTCTATCCTTTATTTCTATGCTTTCTCCCTTTTTATTAGAGAATTAAAATTAGAATGCAATGAACTATCTCCACCAGAAAACCTTTAGATGAGTGCCAGCAATTTCATTCTTCTGTCTTTGTTCATAGTTTTCATGATCATGAATTATCGTCTGTTTTCTAGGTAACATATTTATACTTTGTGCATTTTCTTCCTTTTCCCATACCAAGTCCAATTCTCCATTTAAGTCCTCGGTGATGTGGCCTCTACTTTGTTTCCTTAATAGTTATTGTGATAGAATTTTCTAAATTCTTGGTTTGGCAAGAGTCAGAGTATATGAATGGTGATAGTAAAGTTTAAAAATGTATTAGATGTACCATAGTGCAGTGCAATGTAAGAGAACACAATATCAGAGAGGTATATAAAATCCTTACATACTCCCCAAATTTCCTTAAATCAGAGACTCCATTTCTGCTCAGGCATAATATTAAAACTCTATTTTATTGTGAACTCAATGGTTAAATGGAAAAGTGCATAAAATAAATAATATACATAAAAAGAGTAAATGTATGTTACTGCAGAATTCCAGAAAATCTCTGCATTACCCATGTGGGCTCTGCTGATGTTTATGTGGTATACTTCTTAGCTTTACTTTAGATTTTACAATTGTTCACTCTGTAGTCGGTGCTGTTGGTCCTCTACGCTGCCTCTCACATATCCCTTAGCAGATGCTTTGAATTTCTACAACAAAAACTGACAGCTGCCCACTTATCTGGAGAATTGCCCTTGGACAAGTGGAAGTGCTACCTAGGAGCCTGTATCCTCTCTCTCTCTACAACCTCACTACTGACTGACTGGCACTGTGGCACAAAAGGCCAATCCCTTAACTTAAGGTTGAACTAACGATGTGATGCTTTAGTGCTTCACCTTGGGATCAGACTAAAGCTAGTCTGGTAGCTAAGACATCATTCTAGCAGGCTTTGTTCTCTACCTAAAGAGTTTGCCTGCCACACACCCTTAGCCAATTTATATTAGTTTCGCCTGATATAAATTATTTTTGTAGTTTATGCACTTGAGGTCAAATGCCATGTATTTATTGTGTCTGTTTTATTTTTTTCCTTTTTGTTTTTGTTCATATGTATACCCACTTTTCTCAAATCACTTATTGTATTTTTAAGACTCATCTGTTTTGCATGTGGTTGTAGTTTACTTATTTTATTTCTGTGTAATAAAACTAATGTTTAATGAAAAACAATAAATTATATTTTTATTCTACTATTGTTAGATATATTGTTGGTTATGTTTCCATTTTTTTTTTTTACTTTTGCACACTATGCAGTTTTGAAGATAATCATTCTTGTGTCCTGATGCATATATTCTCTTTTCTGTGGGGCCGAGCTTCTTGAACTTTAAGCATGCTTAAGAATCATCTGATTGACTTGTTAAAACCCAGACTCTGAGACCCAATCCTAGAGTTTCTATATTTGCAAGTCTTGATGGGGATTTGGATCACTACATGTTCTCAGGTGATGCTGATGCCGCTGGTCTAGGGAATGCCCATTGGAGAAACCACTGCTGTGGAGTGAATTCCTAGGAGTGAGATTGCTAGGTTAAGAGTATTGGTATTGGTTAATACATATTTCTTTGAATTTAACATGTTTTCCCCTCATGTAGACCATTTCTCTAATAATTCTCTTTGCCTTAAAATTTGTTTTGTTTAATATTAACCTTGAAGGAAACTTTATCTTTTTAAAAATATCAATTTACTTTCAACCTTTCTGTAAGCTTTAATTTTAAACATGTTTATGATCAAGCTCTTCTAGCTAGTTATTATTTTTTAAGTTAATACAACAATCATTGGGACGTGGTTCCATAGTGTAGTGGTTAGCACATCTGCTGTACATGCAAAAGGTTCTGGGTTCATGCCCCAGTAGAGCCACAGTCTATGGCCAAGCCACCCTGAACAATCCCAATGTCTGATCTCAGAAGCTAAGCAAGGTCAGACCTGGTTAGTACTTGGATGAGAGACCACCTAGGAAGACCAGCTGCGATGAGCATAAATAAATAATAATAATTAATACAAATATAACAATCATTGCTTTTAAACTTAAGCATGTAGTTAATTACTTACATTTAATGCAATTACTGAAATGTTTGAATTTAAGTTTATTATATTTTATGTGATTAATAATTATTTTGCCTAGTCTATATTCCTGTTTTTCTTTGTTGCTATTCACATACAGAAACATATACACAGACAATTAACACAAATACATGTATATCCATAATATATACATATATAAACATAATGTTTAAGAATTTAAAAGTTATATATTTTTTAACTTCCAAATTTTTAATACATCTATTTATGGTGACCCTAGAGATAATAATATACACTAATAATTTATCAGATAGTACTATCTTTATCTCAATTTATCTTTTGGAAAACAGGGATTTTAGAACACTTTTTATTCAGCTACGTTCTTCCTATTTATATGCTATTGTTTTATGTGTTTTATTTTTCTCTATATTAAACCCCACAAGACGCTGTTAATTTTAGTGTTTATTTGAATCTATGACATATTTTTTTGCTCACTTTCTCTTTCTGAATTTCTAAGCTCAAATCTCCATGAATGTATGTAGCAAGAATGGTTGTTTTATTGTCTATATCTAATAATTCCAAAAGTTGGATTCCCAATATGTCTCTTTCTGTTTTCTGTTGTTCCTCCTGGTTTGGCTCATCTTGTTTTATGTGTTCATTGTCTTTTTTGTTTGTTTGTTGTCCAGAGAGGATACAATAGTTAAGGTGTTGGCAGCAACAGAATCCACTGGGAAGGATTTAAGGTCTCACATACAGAATGTTGTATGGTAGGAAAGCAACAAGGGATGTTGAGTCACCCAGTCAGCATTTGAAGGAATAAAGGGAAATAGCAGTGGAGGGCCATGTGTGGAGTTTTACTTATAGATGCATGTAGCCTGGCCAGAACGGCAGCACCGAAGCAAAATGGGGTGGAGGAAGCAATCCCCTAATTTCTCTGTCCTTGTACTTGCTGAGCTCCTGACTATGCTTTCCTTTGTCCAAAACCAAATAGAAGCCAGAGAACAGGGGAGCCTGGGTGATATAGTCAATTAGGTGTTAGTGACACTGAAGCAAAGAGCAGGGAAGAGAAGATAGAAAGTAGATCTGGAGAGCAAATGTGGACTAACAAGTATAGTGGTTATATTTTTACTCTCTTAGGCTCCTTGCTAGGGCCAGTGCTTGAGTTTTTCAGGGACACCATCAAGGTGTAGAGTGTCCAGGCCTGAACCATGAGGTGATGACTCATTGAAGTCTCTTGTCTTGGTGGGTGCTGTATGCCACCTTTTGATCAGTGAGTCCACAAAAAGCCAAGCTTTACCTTTCAGATTCCTTTAGTCAATCTGTAAAATCTCCAGAGCAGAAGCAGAGCTCAGCTCTAATGTTCTCTGATCTTGTTCTGGTGATCACCCACTGCCTTTGACATTTTTATTAGGAAATTTGGAGGGAGATGGGGGAGGATCTAACTATTTTGTTTGTCTTTTGTAGGAGGATTGGACAAGAATTGGCAAACCTTGGTCTGTGAGGCAAATTCAGCCCAATGTTTGTTTTTATAAATAAAGTTTTATTGGGAAAAAACCACACCTGTTCATTAACATATTGTCTTTGACTGTATTCATACTGCAATGGCAGTTTTGAGTTGTTGTGGTAGAGACAGAAGAGCCCGCAAAGTCTTAATATTAGCTACCTAGCTCTTCACAGAAGAAGGTTGCTGAATCCTGCTACACATGTCCACCATTTTCAGAGACCAAGCATCCCACAAGAATATTTAAAACATATGTGATTCACCAGCGTGAAGCATCTTTATGTATACTCTCTAATTAAGTTTTAGTGGCAAACTTGGCTGGATCGAGTTTCTTTTCCTTATTATTACAGATCTATTTAATGATGTTGATATTAATGAGATGCTCAGTGCTCGAAATGAAGCTAATTGGGAGAAAAATAAGTAGAAAGAAGTGGTCTAGATTACTGGAAAAGCTAATTGAACTGCCACTGATGCAGATAAATGTGAAACTGTAACTTTAAAGTGATTAAAATATGATTAAGAGATTTAATTAAAAGTGCACACAAATACATATGGGTTTATAACCATGTAAGTCTTATTTTGATAATATCTAGCACCTACTATGTGTTTGATAATGTGCTAGAATTTTTATGTGCATTATCTCAGTCAGTTTCCAAACTCTGTTGAGTTGATTATAATTCTGCTCATTGTATAGATGGTTAGACTGAGTTCCAGAAAGTTGAAGCAATTTGATTATGATCTCAAGCTTGCAGATAACAGTCTTGAGATTTGGATTAATTTTTAAGTAAAAGCATCAGAAGGAGCAGCCTGGGCCATTTCATGTCCTTTGTTTACACAATAGGGCCAAGCCCAACGAGGTTTTGTTTATATTAAATACAATAATGTGTTCTGTGACTTTGTTTTAGTTGGATACTGGGAAAAAAGTCAAATGGCAAAAGCAGAAATGTTTCCTTTTAAGAAAGAGTGGGATGAAACCGATCGATTTGGGCTGAGGGATACTGACCATCCAACAGCAGCCAGCTGAAATTGCCTTTCCAACTGAAGTGGTTAAGCCTAGCCTAGAGCTCTGTAGTTGACTTACCCCTGCTGCATGAATCATTTGCAACACTAGATTTGCAACACTAGAATATAGCAAAACTAGATTTCGAGGCATCTTACGACTGTGTTATGTATTTATTATGTTCATGAATATCAAAGAAGTGGAAGAAAAGTTGGAAGCTTCAACTAAACTACAGATAGGCTCTGGGAATTTCTAATTGCACTTTTCAAAGTTGTTTTATAAATCCCCCCTGCCACCCCATAAATTTCTGAAGACAATTCCTTAGCCTGAACTGAACAAGTGGAAAGATTTTGTCTCTTAAAATCCAATTGATTTTTAGATTTCTGTACCTAAAAAAGCAAATGTCTTCAATTGCTTTACAAGCAAGATATTTTCACTTAAGATTTGTTTTGCCTTAACTTTGCCAAAGATTTGCTCTGAGCCTGAGAGCAGGAAGGAACTAATTTAACCCCTAGAGGGACACCTTTATCTTGAAGGCTAATAGAAAATGGTGTTGTAGAAGTCTTATAGGCTTAACTTTAGCAACTGTGAATGCTGCAATAAATTTAACATGGTTTTGTATTTAAAATCATTAAGTAAAAAAAATACATAATTAAATTCTAAATAATGTTATACCCATAGGCATGTTTATATATTGTGGTTGTCTGAGTTGAACAGTGAGCCAAGTTACTGAACCACTAGAATACTTCCAAAGTTAGAGTGTTTCATTCTTTCTTTCCCTGTCTTCTGCTCCACCCTCGCAATTTATGACTTTACAGTATATTAGTCATGAAGAGAGAGAAATATATGGGAGGAGAGTGTAGAGAGGCAGAAAGCTTAGTACTTTATAATGAGGGAAATATCAACTCATAGAATAAAAATAGAGAATCACTTCTCTTAGAGATTCAAATATGTGATCTCAACATAATGCAGGATGAGTGATTACTAGAAGTTGATCTCTGTGTTTTCTGTAATGTATCTTTAAACAAACATACAGTAAATGTACTGTCTTTGGAAGAACTGACTGGTGCTTGTCTCATATAACTTGATAACATTGGAAATTATATTTTGTGAGTTATCTTTATATGTCTTCTGTAGGACAAAAATAAAATAAGAGGATGGCCTAGAATATTTTTTATATGACGATGAAATAAATGACCTTTCATTTCTTAAGGGTGAAGAAAAGGATTGGAATAAAGAATATCAGTACATTCAACTTTAAGTCTGCTTGCAATAATTTGTTCAGTTTCAAACACTCTGCTACTTATAACTACTCAGCCACACACACATTCCTATGCAAGGGATACTGCTACCCTGACAGTTCCACTATCGTATATTATTAGCTTTTCCCACTTTGGAAATTTACACATTTCATACATTATGTATTCTTTTAGTCTTTCTTCTTTGATCCATGAGTTTCTTCCATGTCATTGTGTTTAGTTTTAATACATTCATTCTCACTGATGTTTAGTATTCATTATGTGACTATACTTTCCATTATTTTTTAATTATGCTGTTGAAGGGTATTTGATTTGCAGGGCCCTGAGGTATGCAGAGTCCTGGACAAACTTTTTTTTTTTTCAAGATCCCTGTCTGTATAAATGATTTGATTAAAAATGAATTATCAAAATTATGGGCCCATATGAATGTAGGGCTTTATTAATAAGTATTTAGAATAAATAGAGATAAGGTATTTGCATATTTGTTTACTGTCTAATCAGTAGACACAAAGATTCTTCATAATGTCCAGATTTCTTTGTTCAGGTCCAGGAACAATGTCTTCATCTTCTTTATTGTCAAATGTCCTATTCTTAGCTAATTTTCTTGTTCTCATCACACGAAAAAGATAGCAATACTGTTATTATCCACAAAACCATGGCTCTTCGGAACCTATCGGCATTAAAGCAATATAGATCTTGCCTTTGCATTTTTCTAATACCTTTTGTTAAATGCTGGTAACCTCACATTACCCATGATATTACATCATCCATTGTGCCACCTGTGAACACTGGCATTCAATGACTCTCAAAGATTGTCACTTAACTTCATTGGTTGGGAAGACAAATGTAAGTATTAGCCACAGTAATTCTTCCTTGAGAAATCTTTGTTTAACCCAAGAGTATGAAAATACTCTTTTTATATTTTCTTCTAGATGCTTTACTGTTTTATTATTCTCATTATTCCAGTTCTTTTAGCATCATTTATTAAAAAGAACATTTTTTCCCCCACAATGTAACACTAATATATTTGTGGAAAAGCGAGTGACTGGGTGTATGATTTTTGAATCTTTTTTTTGTTACAATAGATCTCTCTTTTAACCTTGTGCCAGTACCACAATGTTTTAATTTCACAAGATATCTTAAAGCTGGAAATGTATTCCAAAGTTGCTCTTTTTCTTAAATATTTCTTCATTACTCTTGGGTTTTCTGACATCATTCACACCTGTGTGCATTATCAGTATTCATCTGGGATAATTTTCCTTCTGCCTGAAAAACTTCTTTAATTTTTCATTTCAGTGTATGTATCTTGGCAATAAATAATCTCAGACTGATTTGTCTACAAATATCTTTATTTTACCATCATTAATGAAGGATATGTTTGCTAGGTATTGAATTATAGGCTGCCAGGTTTTTAAAAATAGTTTCAAGTTGTTTAAGAAGACATTTTCCCCCTTATTTTTGATGAAAGTTTAGCTGTGGATCTTATTGTTTTTATAAAGAGGATTTTATTTTTTGTTCAATTTAATTTCCCCCTCTGGCTGTTTTTAAATTTTTTTTTAAATTTAGAACAGTTTTAGATTGACAGAAAAATTGCAAAATTCATACAGAGAGTTTCCATATTACTTGCACCCAGTTTCCCCCATTATTAACTTTTTATATTAGTATGGTACACTGATTATAATTCCTGAACCAATATGATACCGTATTAACCAAAGTGCATACTTTAGATTTCTCAATTAAACCCATCTATTAAATTCTTAATCTCAGTTGTTTTTGTTATTGTTGCTATTTCAGTTTTAGAATTCCCATTTGATTTTTTTCATTGTTTCTCATTCTCTAGTAAAATTTTCAGCTTTACCTCCATCTTCTTGTCATTTTAATAATAGTTATTTTAAATCCCCATCTAACATCTCTAATATCTGTTTTACCAGTGGCACTGTTTCTGTTTTATGATTTTCTTTTGGTTTTCGATCATCATGTGATCGTCAGTCCTGGCATGATTTTTGGATTGTGTGTTGGATATTGTGAGCATTTAAATGATGTTATCTTTCTCCAGAACGGATTCAATTTTCTTCTCACAGTCAATATAGGAAGGACCAATTATCTTACCAGAGTCAAATCTTGGTTTCAGCCTTTCTTAGAGCAGTTTGTCCTTTTCTCTGTGGAGTAAGTTTTTAGGGTCTTATTTGAAATTCTGGGTCATTTACTAGGAACCCTTCTCCTTGGTAGGCCCTGACCCCAACCTTGTTTCTCCAGCATCACAGAACTTCAGATAGTTTTGCTCAGTGTTTTAGATTCCCAGCCTTACTTTTCACTTGTCTCCTTGGTGTCTTGCATATGCAGATTAGTTGGTAGCCAATACCATATGGCTACCACCTAATTTCTGTGCAACTCCTTCCCCTTTGTGACCTTGACCCTCCAAGTCTGGACATCTCTAAATTCTTAATTTCTTTCTTCTTAACCTGATGGAACTGCCACCTGCTCTAGGAACTGCTTTCTACCTCTCTTCCCTGTGCTGCAAATTGGTAAGTGCCCAGAGAAAAAACAGAGGCAAATTTCAGTCTCACTTTTGTCAGCTTATTTTCTGTCTGTGATTCTAATCTTTCAAATCTTGTATTGTTTAGATGATTTCTAATGCCTTCAAATATTTATTTTTGTCTTATTCCAAATAAATCAGTGTTTATTATTGATAAAAGAGGGAAGGTTACTCTGTTGCATGATATTCCAGCATGCCAGAGATAGAAAAAAGTCATAGTTATTCTTAAAATAACCATTTGCCATGCCACACCTGGAGAGTTTTTTTTGGTCCTATTTGGTATCTATTGTAGCCCCAATTTTTCTCCATCTTTTTGCCCCTCTTTTCTTATCCTGGCTCTCTTTCTAATTTTTTAATTTTCTCTTCTTCTTCTTTGACAATAACAAATTTTTCTTCTTATCTTATGCAGAGTAGAGTTACTTTTTATTGTTGTTTTTTGTTTTTCTTTTGAAGTCTTGAACTCTGTTGTCATCTCAACTGGCAGGATTCATTTTCTACCTTAAGCCTTTAATTTTCCAAGTGAAAACAGTTTGGATTTTAAGAAATTCTAATTTGGTTGTTAGAAAATGGTCTACCTTCCCCCACCAAATTTCTACAAATGTTCGTGTGAATTTTAATGTGAATGACGCCTAATTCCAAAGAGAAATTAAGGTGGCTTGACAGAAGGAAGTCAAAGATCTTAAATCTAAAGAGTATTTTTCTATTGATTTTGCTCTCAATATGAAGAATAATGTTTCATGTACTTCATTATGTTTTAAGATCTTAGAGAATATTTACAACTTGAAACCTGACTTGAAGCTTCTTAAAATTGAAGGAGATACAGATATATGTATCTTTTATTTTTAAAATTGACTTCTAAATGAAGCATTAATACTGAATATTGCTCTTTTAAGCCTGAGATCCCCCCCTTTTTTTTTTTTTAGGCAAATGCTCTGGATCCTCTTAGATAACTTATTATTTAAGCAGGTTCTCAGTGTATATAAGCTATTTGCTTAGGCAACAAATATTCATTAAATGTTAACTAGTGCCAGGTACTGTGCTAAGTGCTAGTCATACAATGGTGAGCAAAATACACATGGCTTTTGTCCCCATGGAGCCTACAGTTCTGTTGGGGAGAACAGATATTAATAAAATAACAAAATACAAACTACAAATAGTGAAAAATTTGAAAAGTAAATGTGTAGCCTCAGTGAGAGCATGTGATAGATGAATCACATATTGGAAGAGAGTTGCTAAGCAAAACCTCATTATATTGAAATTTTACCTAATTTTACATAATCTTTGTCATTACCCTTAAAAATCAACAATGTAAATGATTTTCAGTCACATTTGGAACCTAAGCTTTTTTTTTTTCAAATGTAGCACAAAATTTTTAATCACCACATTAATAAAATTCCAATGTGTTGGAGGTATCCCACAAGCCTACATATTATGTGGATAGAATATCCTTTATTTTAAGTATCACTCTATTTAATGGCATAGAGGAGTGGGGTAGGAATAGAGAAAAAGAGAGCTCTTTGTTGTATAGTATTAAGTAAATTTAGATATTCAGTGTATTTTAAAATTTCATTTATGCTTTAAGTTGGTGCTAGTAGTTGGGCAGAAGGATATGCCAATATTTTTCAGGGAAAAACACATTTACTTGAGCATCAACTCAAAATATATGCAAAAATAATAAACGTTGACTAAAAGTGAATATCTACCAAACACTATATATTGTCTCTTGAAATGTCACTAATTTTGTTCTTGTGGTTTTGCCAAGGAAACACTCTGAACGAAGGAAGAGAGGCATAAAGAACATTGAAACAAGGAAATGGAGGCATGAGTGTGTATAGTATTCCTGGGGAATGGCAAGCATGACAGTGAGTACAGAGAGAGGTAGAATGGAGTGCAGAAAACAGATTGCCCCTAGATTATGTGTTCTGGGGTATCTTGCTAAGAACTTGTTGGTTGTTGAGGGCACCCCTGAAATGTGTGTGTGTGTGTGTGTGTGTGTGTGTGTGGTGTGTGTGTGGAAAAATAACTGTTATTTCACAAGCTTGCTCTGAGAACCCGAGAAAGTGTATTGAAAAGAGGACAGATCTGGATTGTGAGGCTTGTTGAAGCAGATCATGAGTTCGATAAAAGGCGATACTCAAGAGTTCAGAAATATCACCTCTAATTAAAGATAATCTTTATTTTAGTTTTGGAAAAAGCTCAACATCTGATAGGATTCAGAGATATTGGTTAAAAACACCTCCTTTTGCACAATTGATCTGTATTTAGTAATCTGAAATTCTTAAGGTGATTTTCATATTCCTTTAGGGATTATAGGTTCTAACTTTTTGTTTTTTGACTTCCTCAAACCACTGTGCTACAATTTAAGGATAGGTTAATGTAAATATGTAAGGATAGTTCTAAGGTAAATCATTTTGGAAGCGTCCCTAATTAAAATGGAAACACATTGTGTCAGTTTGTCTGAAGGAGCTAGAGTAATGCACATTTGAATGTTTGTTTGAAAATAGCTTTTAGGCTCTTGACAGAAATTTGAGACAAAGGCCAAGCTTAGTATCATGGGCCCAGAGAAAGACCAAAGCCAGGCATGAATATTTACTGACAGGCAGTTAAGCAAAACAGCCACTCTGGTGTTTATTTTTTCACTGTCCTGGATATTACTTCTTATTAATCTTTTGGGATGTATTCTTCCTTTGCTAAATCCATTATTAAAGAGAGAGCAGACATTGTGTTATCATTATTTGTTCTTGTTCAGGTTGATGGAGAAAAATGTATTAGGTGTAGTTAAAAGAAGTTGTCTTACTTTTCTAATTATGTGCACTTACAAATAGAACAAGATTAATAAGGTACCCTATATTTTCAATAGTTTTCACAAGAGAAAAATGTATAACATAATAACAGATTGTAGGGAATAATGTCAAATTCTCTAAAATCTACTCCCTGCTCTCTGGGAGGTTTTAATAGAATTATAAGAACAAGGTGCTGATGGTTTTTTATGATGTGAAAAATACACTAGATTTTGTGTTTCATAGGCAAGCTGAGAATTGCTAATCTGGGATGATTTTGCCATAATATTTACAATTTTAATTATTGCCTTATAATAATTAAATTTAATATTATTTTTTAACTGATATAAATTATCTATGTAGCTACAATTTTCTTTCTTTTAACAACCTTGTAATTTAGAGATAAAGTGACTGAGGCCCAGAGAGTTTAAGTAACTTGCTCAATATTAACTAACTTTAAAGACATTGATATTCAAATTTATCTATCTTCAAAGATCCTTTTTTAAAAAATATACCCTGCTGCTTCTTCATAGAGATAAATGTCATACCAAATAATTTTTTTCTTCTACTAAGATGAGGAGGATGAGGCATAGAGAAATTATGTCTTGACGACATGAAGCAATAAAACCTCATTGTAATAAAAAATGGCAGCCAGTCTTCTGGTGGCCTGCTCATTAGTGTCTCAAAATAAAGAATTCAGTTCTGGTGATGGCAAATTCTTGGCAACTAACAAAGAGAAGCAAAGTACAAATGCTTTGAAGTAGACTTCTACTGTTATTTCTATGTGAGAGATTTATACTTTTGCCTTTTTGTTTTCCCAAAGTGTTAGTTTCAGGAAAACCAAATCTCCACTTCAGTTTGACCTGAATGGGTTGGGTGTCTTCTTGTAATTTACCGCCTGATAGATGATGTCATGGTGAGTGGCATGTACAAGGATGGAGTCAGTGATCCCAAACTTTCTAAAGCTTGATTTGTATTTTAAGAATGTATATGTCTAGCCAAAAGGAAAGATACATTCAGTGGCAAGAAAGCAATGTTGGCATTTTAAAAGTCTGTGTTAAACTGTGCAATTGGAACAATATCAGGGATTAACAAACTACAGCCACTCTCACCTAATCTCCATCATCTGATATCTGTTTTTCTATATTCCCAAGTTAATAACTGTTTTTACATTCTTAAAGGATTGTAAACAAAACAAACCAAAACCCCAACAAGCAAAGAGATACTCTTAATGTCCCTCAAAGCCCAAAATATTACTATCTGCCCATTCACAGAAAAAGATTGCCTATTCCTGAACTGAACATATACAATTTAAGGCACTTAAACATTTACAATTTCTATTCTAAGCAGCTTGCTTAGAGAAACAGTAGCTTTGGGCTTGGATCCTATTTACTGCTTGTGTGAACGTGGGCAGAACACATAATGTTCTCAAGGCCCACCCTTACTCATTCTTGAAGAAGGTATAAATATTATCTATGGCAAGTTTAGTTGGAAGGATTCTATGTGTAAGGAAAGTTTTAAGTGTCAAAAGCAGATTTCATAGCATGCTGACTATAATCTCATCTTTGTAAAAATATGCTTACTTTTATGATCATGTTCAACATGAAAAATGCCTGGCAACATAGTCACTGAATTGTTAACCCTGACAAATCCCAGAGAGAGAGAGAATAAAATATGGATGTTATTTTATATAGTTACCTATTTAAAAATTTATCAAGGCACAACTTTGTTAATTATAGATTGAGAATAGTTTTAAAGTTTTGGTTAAAGAAGGTTGAAAGATCCTCCTGATGGCTGATTCTAATTTGTGGGTTAGTACAGCATTGTGGAAAATCCTTAACTATAATAAGCCTGGGATAGCAGAGCTGATTTTCCAGGAGAATAAATCTGTAGTCTTTTAAAATGTTCTTCAGTTTAACAACTTATAATGCCTGACTTTTGAAAGGGGAATCAGATTCAATACAATCAACGTGGGTTTGAACTGCTCAAGTCCACTTATATGTGGATTTTTTTTTTTAGTAAATACCTGAACTGTTTTTGATCAGTGGTTGGGAGTTTGCATGATGCAGAGGGCTGACTTTATGTATTGACCTATACCATCTATATAGGAGACTTGACAGTCTGTGGATTTTGGAATTTGTAGGGAATCCTGGTATCAATCTCCTGCAGATACCAAAAAACAACTTAAGTTTGGGAGGGTGTCAAAATTTACACAAGGATTTTCAACTATGTGAGGATCATGGCCCCTAATCCCCATTTGTTCAAGTGTCAGTTGTACTTCTTTAAATGTTTTAGCCTCTTATGTAGCAGGATGGGGTGTCCTCACAATAAGATGTCATTTTCTCCATGTCTCATTCGGTGGAAAATTCCACCACTTATGTAGTCCTAAACGCTCTATTTCCCTGAAGTCAATGTCATGGATAGCTCAGCTTAACCTCAGTGGAACTAATCCTTCTGTGATTGCAGAATGTTACTGTGACTGAAATTATTTCTGTAATTAATAAAAAATAAAAGAGATAATTAGTCTCCTTATCCTTCTATTACAACCAACTGGAGTTCCACCAAGTCTGTAAAAACTCAAGAACCCCTTAGGCTGCTAGGCAGTTCTGTTTGTCATGACTTGGCCATGGTAAACCTTCATCCAAATATATAATTTAACTTGAAAGAGCCCAATTTCACCTGAAGTTGGAAAACATGTCTATTAGCATCATAGCTAAATTCTATGACTTCTCACTAATGCTGCCTAAACTTGTGAGGTGAGAAGACTTTCAAAATCCCCACATTAAATATTTCAAAATGACTCAGATGTCCTCTAGGCTCCATGAACTATAGGATTCTAGGTAAGGTTGCTTGAGCAGCTTCTCATGGAGACTGTTGGCTACACTTGTCCTCTGTGAATGCAGTGCTCTGTTGTTCTTTGCGTAATGCACAGGCCCTACATGTAATTTCCCTTAACTTCCACTCTTCCAGGACCAGTTGCCCATCAGATTCCTCTCATACCTAAGGTTCTGATCTGCCCTTAGACCTGAGGTGTGAATTTTCATCACAACCTTTATTCAGTAGCACTCTCTCTACTCTCCCGAAGATCACCATTATTCACTTATTCTTTTAAGATATTCAGAAGAGCCTTCCCTCTTTTGAGATGCTTTTTTTTTCTTTACAGAATGTCATGTGGTTGATTTAATTGTATTGCTCAGCTTTCTTGAATAGTATTTTCTCAGTGGAATGACTCCTGTCAAAGGTACATAAGTAGTTTGGAATGAGGGAAAGGTGATAGTTTTGTTTAAGATCAAGTACAGTTTTACTTTGTCTCTACTCAAAACTGCTGAGGCCTGCCGAATCTTATTCTTCACCTTTCAATGACTGTTCCTTAGAGGGCTGTGTTGTCTCACCTAAATCTGACCAACCACCACTGCTAGTCTTTCTCAGCCAGGCCTTCACTGATGTCCACATTTGGTCTGCAGCTGGGAGTAGGGCTTGGGCCTTTCCTATAGGAAATTTGATTCTCAAGAAAATTTTGGGAGCTATCTAGTCATTTGATTAAGTTTCTCTCTGTATTCTGTAATTCTGTTTAAAAATCTTTAAACCCTTTTTATTTTAGAATAATTTAAAATTTACTAAAAATCACAAAAGACAGTGCAGATGTCTCATATACAACTCACCTAGTATTTCCTCTTGTTAATGTCTTCCACTAGGGTAATACATTTGTCACAGCTAAAGAACCAACTTTGCTATATTACTGTTAACTAAACTCACAACTTTATTTGGATTTCATAAGTTCTGCAGTTCTTAAAGAGATGTTTTTGCCAAGACCAAAACAGATATAAGGGAGGATGTTGTCTGTTATGTTTTAGATTCAGCTCTGCTCCTTTCAGGACAACTTGTGACAATTAGTTGCTTGGTTGACAATTAATTACATGATTTTCTGGGTGTGTTAATTACTGAGAACACTGAATAAAGAAGACTCTGTTGGTGACCTCAAGAATCTATGGCCTAGGTGGTAGTGATCTTGAATGTAACTCAGCAGTTTTTCTCTTTATTGTTTCTCTTCCTCCAATTTATACTCTATTTTATCTGGCACAGCAAGAAACGTCCAACTATGACCATTTTCATAAGTGTCTCATTTTGTGCTGAGAGAAATACAAACACAAATTACATCTCACTTTCATTAACAAATATTGTTTTTGCTTTCTGTAGCGCTCTTGCCAGTCATTAGGAAAATACAAACAATTTAAGATATATTCTATCCCTTTTTTAGTATGTTACTCAGGGTGTTGTCCTATAAAGAAAAACTGTGATACAAAGTAGCCTCAGTTAGATCCAAAAAATGAGGCCTACTTAGATTCTCCGGGAGATTAGTAAAGGAGACTCTCACTTTTAGCTGGAACTGGCAGGTGAGGCTTCATGGAAAAAGCTTCAAATTATGCCCAGAAATGAAACCCTGTGAGCACAAAGGGTTTTCAGGGGTTGAAAGAGACCAGCTAAGTTTATTAAATGCCTTTCCCCCTCCTCTTTCTTTGGTGTTGTTCATTTTCTCTTATTTATTGCCTTGTTTCATTTCTGTGTGCCAAGATACTACATCATGGTGAATAATTATTCATTTGTCATTAGCTGAATTAGGAGAGATGTTTAAGATGGATTAAGATGGGCAGCAGCAGGCCATGCCACCCTGAGAATAATTAAATGTAACACAGTGAGTATTATCCAGGTTGTCTCACTTCTCTGAGTTCCAATTCTGGCCTTGAAATCCCTCTATACCAGTGATTAACTAATTGGTTATCTGCGTATTGTCGCAGTATATATTTTGGCTTAATCCGTGGTAGAAATTAATGCTTATTCTGTACACTTTTTTGATGTCTTCAAACGTTGTCTTACCTGTAGGATATAAATGAAGAATTTCTGTCAAAATTCTGTCATAATATTCCAAGTTTAGTTTTCTAATAGCCTTTGTCACATACATTTTTATTTTAAATATAAATGGCACATGATTTACTATGCTATAGTTTATGTGTGTGTATGTGTGTGTGTGTATGTGTGTGTGTGTGTGTGTAAGATTTTTCACCCCCCCCCAAAGAGATTAATTCATTCAAAGAAATGACAAAAATTTCATGGGGTGTAGGGCAGAGAAAATGCTCATCACAGGTTTATCTGACAAGTCTTTTTCAAGAGCCTGTCTACAGATTGAAGATTCACTCTTTGTTCAATTTGCATCCTTGGCCCAATAAATGTTTTATGACCTCCCTCTCTGAGTACTCACAACCAGAAGGAAGGTAATGCAAAATTGATCTGTATATTAAAACTGCTGAGCTAAGCAGGCTTGCTCCTGGAATTATACTGATTATGTATATGTGTAATTCAACAGGCCCTATTGAAACACCATAATACTTGAAAAGACACCCATAAGCTGCATTTATATATATATGTATGTATACACACACACACACACACACACACACACACACACACACACACACACACAGTTTCTTCTTTTCCTTTTCCTCCCAAGCCTATGGGCTAACTTCTATATTCACATATTTTTAAGTTTCCTTTGGGCTCATAAATAGCAATAAATATTTTCAGGAAAGAAGGTGCGTTACCATTATGCTTCACAATCTATTATTTCTAGAACACAAGGAAGAACATGCACCTTTAATTCAAACACACATGGGTTATATCCTAGCTTCACTATTTATTTGCTATGCAGATTTGGTCAAACTATTTTATCTCTCTGAGCCTCATATTAGTATTTTAAAGTGAAGATAATAACATTCACCTGTCCAGTTTCTTGCAAATATGACCAGTATGGCCAGGCTTTGGCTGTCTTTAAATGTAAAATGAGGTCCATTTCTTTGAATATCCATGTTATGATGGTGACTTAATACTTGCATGATGGATCCCCTTAAAATATACCCTAATTATTTTCATAAATGACACTAGGTTCTCTTGTACATGGGCTAAGAACAGATTCATTCAGGTTCTTCATTCTGTCCATTTTTTGACAAGCTCCCAAGATATTAATTTATATAAAAGCCATTTTTATTGACTACTATTTTGTGCTGGAAACTTTTAAAATTTTGTAGTGAATGGGACAGATGAAGTTTTTCTTTTCATAAAAGTTATAGATGATAGCAGGTGGGGGGGAGAGGGTGTCAGACAAAATAAATAATTACAGATAACAAAAAACACTGTATAGAAAATAAAACAGAGCAATCCTGTAAAAATTGACTGGCAATCTGGTATAAGAGAGCAACATTGGAGATGGTAGTCAGGACACCTTCTCTTAAGAGCTGATATTTGATCTAAGACCTTGATAGTGAGATAATGAAGAACAGAGATAGAGGAAGAACATTTCAGATAGAATGAATAATAAATGCAAAGTTCTGATAACCACTGAGGTAGAGTAACCAAGGGAAGAAGAGTATGATCTGGTCATCAATTCCAGCATGTGGGTTTCTTCCCTACACCACCAAGCAAGTCTTTGATACTAGTTGGCTATCTTACAACTCAACTCAATTCTGACCCTAACTACCCAGAGATGGCATCAGATTCCACAGGGTAAGGATTCAGTTCCACAAGACTGCCCCAACTTCAGATGCCAGGTTGTTACCTGTGCTTCTGACCTACTGTCTATAAATCAGAGGTTCCCACAACCTTTACCTTGGGTTCAATTAATTTGCTAGACTGTCTTACAGAATTCAGGAAACTAGTTTACTCACTAGATTATCAATTTCTTACAAAGGATATGAAAGGATATAAATCAATAACTAGATGAAGAGATGCATAGGGCAAAGTATGGGGGGAGGGTTAGGGATTTTCATGCAGTCTCTGAGCTAACCACTCTTTCCAAATCTCCACGTTTACCAATCCAGAAGCTCTCCTGCCATTTTTTGTGTGGGTGTTTTGTGGAGGCTTCAAACAATCGAATGATCGATGGTTTCATTGGTCATTGGCAACTTATTCAACCTGCAGTTCCTCTACCCTCCCCCAGAGGTCAGAGATGTGTGAATGAAATTTTCAACCTTCTAGTTACCTGGTTGCTTTCACTGGTGACCAGCCCCATCCTTAGTGACCTATGGGCTTTTCAAAAGTCCATTCATGATAAAAGACTCCTTTATTATTATAGGCACTTATGAAATTCCAAGGGTTTTAGGAGCTCTGTGCTGGACCTGGAGATTAAGACCAACTACAAATTTCTTATTATAAGTCACAGTATCTATCACAGGGAATATAGCTGAAATAATGAGAAAGGAAGTAAAATGGTACATTGTGAGCCCAAGGGTTGTGCAGGGACCTGATCATGTATAGTCTTGCTGGGCAATGGAGGACAATTAGAATGATTGGAAGATATTGAAATGTTTTAAGCAGGTAAGGCACATGATCTAATTTATTTTCAAAAAAGATAATTCGGGCTGTTGGGTGAGTAAAAATATAAGTAGAATATTTTGGCTATAATTATAGTATATGTAAGAGAAAATGTTGGCTAGCATGGTTATAGAAGTAGATGTGGAGGGAGAGATGAGAAAGATTTGATATCTATTTTGACGTGGAATCAGAATGACTTGTTGACAGGTTAGGCAAGGGAAAAAGAGGATTCAGAAGTGATGCGTAGGTGTAGTTATTATTTATTGACATAAAGAAGAGATAAAATGATCTTTTTGATGGTGGCTGGGTAGTGAAATGCAAAGCATGAGTTTTTTTTTAATAAGCTTTTGGAGATATCAAGCAGTTAGATATACAATCTGAAATTCAAGGTTGAGAGAATGATGGGAGATTTAAGTTTGAGAGTTATGAAATATATATATATATATATATATATATATATATATATATATAGCATTTAAAGCAATGGATGTAGATAAGTTATTGGGGAACATGAATGGGAGAAAAAAGAAGAGATTATAAAATCAATCTTTAGGATACTCTAATATTTAGAAATAGGCTAGAGAAGAGGAAAAGGTAAAGAAGATTGAGAGAGGATCAATAAAGTTGGGGAAAAATGAGAAATATATGATGTCTCGGAATTCAGAGAAAAAATGTGTCAAAAAGTCATGAATATTTGACTGTGTAACATACTGAGAAGTAAAGCAAGAAGAGACAGAGAAGGAATTCTAAAATTTGGCAACATGGAGATCATTGACAAGAATTTGACAAGAGCTATTTCATTGGGGCTTAGAGAATGAAAACCCAACCAAAGTGAGTTGAAGATAGGATAGGTTGAGGAAGTAGATACAGACAACTATTTTGAGACGTTTGGCTCTTGATGGAAGAAAAGAAAAGAGGTATTCTTTGGAAACACAGGAAAGGTCCAGAGGTGTTTTGTTTTATTTTGTTGTTTTTGTTTTCCAAATGTCAAATCTAGAGCCTATATGTTTGCCATTGTTAATAACCTTTAGAGAAAAATAAATTCACGGTTCTAGAGAACAAGGGAATCATTATAAGAGTGAAATCTTTGAGAGGGCAAGAGATGATGTCTATAGAACACAGGTGCTTTGCCTGGCATTGAGTAAATAGGGCCTGGTCTTCAACTGTAGGAGAAGAGAAAGCAGATGGTGTATGTTCATTTCGGGGCCAATTTCATCTGATTACTTTTATTATCTCAGTGGAGTACAAGTTATTACTTATGAGTGAGTAGGGAGGAAGAAAGGTTTTGCAGGATTTAAGGAGAGAAGGGAAGATGTGAAACAGTCACTGAGGGAAGAAGGAATGTCCACTCGTAAAGAAATGTGCTAGTCTTGCCAGGCAGGCTTGAGTTCTCTCTGAGAAAGAAATCAATGTAAAGCAAGACCTATTAGGAAGATGGGGTGCCTCTACCTCTGTTGTGGCAAGACCTCTGAAACTGTGCCCTCCACACAAAGCTCGTCTGGTGACTGTTGCTGCTGGCCCTGCTCTGAGAGGCACTGTGACAGGGACCATTACTTTTGTCACTCAAAATGAGCACTCATGCAATAAGATCAGGTTATCTTCCAATATCCCATTTTCTGTTCCCAGAATCTTCATCCTCCCAGGTTAACTGATAGTAGTAATATGAATTCACTTTTGAAGAAAGTCTATCTAAACCAAAATAAATGTAGTCTTCTTCAGTAGCCTGAAATTAGATATCACTGTATTTCTGTTATTCTCTCTAAACAACATCAAATATAGAACATTAATGGTCTAGTTTGATCCTATTCTTTTAAAATCCGCTAATAGTGGCTTGAGGGGAAAACCACATCTGTATGTCCTTTCAATAGTTCTCTCCAACTCAGCCTCTCACATCCTACTTCAGCTGGTCAAGAACACACATGATTCTAACGAGCGGTAGTATTTTCTTAATCCATACATAGTCTAGGAACAGTTTGCAGAAACAGTTTTTATGTAGGCAATTTACATTGCCAAATAGAATTCATGGCAGTGAATATTTTATATTTTTCCCTTAAGAAAATATGTGTGTCTTGGCTTTACATTTGCAGAATTATGGCTCATTTAAGGGCCCCTGTTCCAAATTGTTTCCATTTCCTTCTACAAAGGTGACTTGAGATCTCTTTCTACAATGGTGGATAACCGCTGTAACTTTTAAATAACAGTTTTCACAGGTCTCAAAAAAGTTTATCGGCTTTGCTAAGTGAATTTTTAAAATCACCTATTTAATGGACCTGGAACATACCTGCAATATAATAGGGGCCACAACTTATAGATTTTAAATTATATCCCAAAGAGATAGAGACTTTTGTTATGAGTTAATCATCTAGTGTTATGATACCTAGATGATAGGTTACATACCTAGAATAATGTAGATTATTCTACTTATAATAATAATTATTATTTTCAAAATGTAAAAGTAAATTATTGTAATAAATATTACTATTAGTACAGAGGCCAAAATTTGCATTATATACTGCATTTCTGCTACTTGATTGGCTCCTCTTCAGAAGCTTATTACTCCATTTTATTAAAAATTGGCTTTTAGTTTAAGATAGATTCATCTTGAAATTTTCCCAATGGATTTAATTATCAATTTGGCTAATTTGGATTCTAGAATGTATTAAAAATAATTATAACAGTAAATTTTTATTACATCACTTTATTAAAAATATATTGTTTGCCAAAATGAGGATCAATTTAGTTAAATGTTTATACTGGTGAGGTGATTGCAGTAGGGCCAAGGAAGGAGAGAATGAGAGAGAAAGAAAGATTACAATAAATGGCAGCAAGAAAACATAACACTAGATATGGCCATGTGGGTGAGCACCTATAATCATAGAAACAATAAAAGGAAGATGTCTTAATGATTGACAACAAGACGTAATTGCAAATAGTGCACCAAAACTCAGGAATGCTTGATAAAGAATGTTGATTATGAAACAGAAAGAGTTGGGCTATTGTAAAAAAAGGCAGATTTTTCCTATTCATTCATTCATTCATCTGTCAATTCTTTCATCTTGTTAGATGAGAATACCGAAGAAATATTTGATATCTAAATCCTGAAAAAAGGTGGTGAAATAAATTTACAATATCTGGTAATATATCTTCTCTTTTAGAGTCATCTGCATAAGGGAGTAGTAATCATAATAAATTCTACCTCCTTAAAAAAAATCACACCTGCAAAACTATAAAACTTCTAGAAGATAATATGGAAGAAAACCTAGATGACTTTAGTTATAATGATGTCTTTTTAGAGATAATACCAGATATAATCTATGAAACAAATAGTTGATAAACTGGATTTCATTAAAATTAAAAACTTCTGCTACATGAAATACAATACCAAGAGAATTAGAAGACAAGCCACAGACTAGAAGGAAATATTTGCAAAAGGCACATCTGGTAAAAGATGGTTATCCACAATATACAAAGAACTCTTAAAACTCAACAATTAGAAAACAAACAACACAATTGAAAAATGGGCCAAATACCTTACACAAAGATCCCCAACCCCTGTGGTCTAGTACCTGTCAGTGGCCTGTTAGGAACCAGGCCACACAGCAGGAGATGAACAGTGAGTAAGTGAGCAAAGCTTCATCTGTATTTGCAACCACTCCCCAGCACTAGCATTACTGCCTCAGGTCCACCTCAGATCGTCAGGCATTAGATTCTTATAGGAGCACTGGTCCTTGGTGCTAAAAAGGTTGGGGACTGCTGCCTTTAAACAGACACCTCACCAAAAAAGATATACAGATGATGGCAAACAAGCATAAGAAAAGATGCTCAACATCATATGTAACCAAGGAAATGCAAATTAAAACAACAATAAGATACCTATTAGAATAGCCAAAATCCAGGACACTGACACCCCAAAATGCTAGTGAGTAAGTAGAGCAACAGGAATCCTAATTCATTGCTGGTGAGAGTGCAAAATGATATAGTGACTTTGGAAGGCAGTTTGGCAGTTTCTTGCAACACTAAGCACACTCTTACTATATGATACAGCAATTGTGCTCCTTGGTATTCACCTAAAGGATTTGAAAAACCTGCACACAGCTGTTTTGGCAGCTTTATTCATAATTGAGTAATCTTTGAAGCAACCAAAATGTTCTTTAGTAGATGAGTGGATAAACTGTGGTACATCCAGACAATGAAATATTATTCAGTACTAAAAAGAAAATGAGCTATCAAGCCATGAAAAGATGTGTAGTAAACTGAAATGCATATTATCAAGTGAAATAAGCCAATCTGAAAAGATTACATACTGTATGATTGCAAACTATATGACATTTTTGAAAAGGCAAAATGGAGACAAAAAGATTAGTGTTTGCCAGTTCAGAGATGCTGGGAGATGAATATTCAGAGAGCACAGAGGATTATTAGGGCAGTGAAAATGCTCTGTATGATTTATAATGATGGATATATGTCATTATACTTTTGTCTAAAACAATAAAATGTATAACACCAAGAGTAGACTCTAAGGTAAATTATGAACTTTGGGTGATTATGATGTATCTGTTGATGTAGCTTAATCCTTAATTAAAAAAAAAGTACCATTCTATTGAGTGATATTAATAATAGGAAAGACTATGCATATGTGGGGCAGGCTAATGACAAATCTCTGTATCTTCTTCTCAGTTTTGTTAACCTAAAATTGCTCTAAAAGAAAAACAGGTCCTCGACACCAAAATTTTATACTGTGTTTATTCTACTTGATATATGGCTAATATAGCTACTGTGAAATTGATATGTGCTGATTCTAAGTGTAAAACACACTGGATTTTGAAGCCTTAATAATAATAAAAGAATATAAAACATCTCAACAATTTTTGTATGGATTATATTTTGAAAATGTATCATTGTGGGTAAATTGGGTTAAACAAAATACATCATTAAAATTAATTTAGTAGTTTCTTTTGCTGTCTTTCAATGTGGCTGCAGGAAATTTAAAATTACCAGTGGAGCTTAAATTGTATTCCCATTGGATAGTACTGCTCTGAACCATTCTGTTCCCAAATAATGATATTTGTTGGAAATAACATAGAAAATTAAAATATACATACATAGATATTCAAAAGGTTATATGCCTTTTAAAGTGCAATCCATAGTTCTCAGATTAGAAAAATGTATAGATTTACTCTAATTTTTAATTAGAATTTTATTTTTTGCAGATATTTTTCACTCTGATTGTGTTGACTCTTTTGCTTTTCTTTCCTAGTATATTAGTTTGACTTGTAGAGTTTTTCTTTGATTTTCTTTTAGAGTTTTTCTTTTGATTTGCTCCTTCTTTCTGTTATTTTCTACCCTCTGACCTGTTTCAGGGGTTTGAAAATGACCCCACATATGACAGTTCACATTTTAAATTCTGAGGATCCATTGAGAAACTATGATTCTAGTGTCGGATCGCACTTTTTCACAGCTGAGTTGTTTACAGCTTTCTACTCATAGACAGCCATCTCTTGGGCATTGCAATTCTGTCTCTCACCACCTACCTCCGCTCCCTCCTTTCCTTTGTCCTCTGTGGCATATGGGCCTGTGTACTTTGGATTTTCTGGATTTTCAGAATTTATAATTTTTAAGAATAGAAACTAATCTAGATTTAAAAAACAAACAAACCTGTTATCAGACAAATACTGTAGAGGATTTTGTTGAATACCAATCAGGAACCCTGTTATGTTTGAAATGAAGTAGCATCTGCACTATAGACATTAATGAAGCTGACCCTTGGATACAGAAAATTCACTGGATATAAATTTAAATATTAAAGAATATTAAGGCAATTCCCAGTAGGAATTGCCATAAGCAAGGAAGTATACAACTGTTTCTGTGTCTCTAAAACATTACAAAAGTTTGACAGTTGTATGATTGGGTGGAATTTTTTTTGATGATCATGTACTTTTTCTATAGATTGATGTCTTTAATTATAAAATATTTTCATATATTTATATAAAAAGAATGAAAATATTACTAACAAAAAAATGTAAAATAGTAGTCAATCTATAAATGTGGAAGGTTCTGTTGAATATCCAGGAACGCTGAGCTTCTTACCTTCTAATTATGTATTTTAGACAAAAATATAGTAACAATTATGCTCACTTATATTTAGAATATCTATATACTATATGAGTATTTATTTATATGTGTATAATGGTCCATAACTATTGTCATATCTTCACTCTACATCTTTACATTTATGTAATTTGAAGTTAATTCAGAGGTTTAATGAACAAAATATTTACATGCAAATTTACTATATAGACTTCCAATTTATATATATTCCTGTATCAATGAACAAGTCTTTGTGAGATATTTTTTACCATTGTTCTTAGGAACAATGTTCATTTTACCTAAGCTTGGGAGTAGATATGTTTACATTTTATCTATATTTTGTTCATATGCAATTTGGAAATATGAACTGGATGTTAGGTTCAGGTGCTTTTTTACAATTTGCCTAATGCAACTACTGTGATTTATTATTGCGTTTTGGTTATGTATGAAAATATCCTTTTTAGAAAGAATTTTGATGTGATGGGACAAAGGTCAACAACTCTCAATAGTTAAGAAAGACAATAGCTTTTCATACCATATGTATGATTTTTCTGTAAGTTTGATACTTTTTTTTTAAATAGAAGAAAAAAGACTCTCATTTGGTAGCTATTTGAGCTTGGAAAGGTCACTTCAACATTCTGAGCTCAGTTTTCCCATGTGTAAAGTAGAGATACTAAAATCTTAAAACGTTTTAAAGATTAAGATGACAAACCAATTATAGAATTATGGCTTCCCATTTTATTTGATGGTCTATAATTTGTTTCTGTCATTATTTACTTTGATAACATTTGACATAATTGTCCCATATTTGCCAGTGGGAGCCCCTTCTAATTGAAAGTCTATTTTCTTAACATCTTTGCAATGATACCACTTTATGATTTGTAAAATCTTTAAATTGTATCAGTATATTGCATCAAAGAAAAGTATGTATTAGACAAAGGTATTTTCAGACACCTCAGACTAGAGATCCAGACAGTGGTTTACAATAACACAAAACTATTATAAAATCTCTGAAGAACCATCTCATTTTAGAAGCAGCAGCACCTGTAGGAGGTGTATACGATAGCAAGCCCTGGAGCAATAACTTAAAAGTGTTGTTTGCTTTATTCATAGGCAGTAGACTGGGGTAACCCTCTAATTTGAAAAAACATAGTTGCTTTACTTTTTTTCAAAAGAAATGAAGGAAGGAAGAGTATGGTTAGGAAAATAGTATTCTAACATTTTTTGCTCAAATTCTCAGGAAGCTGAAGAGATAAAATTAATAAAAGGAAACTTTGCGGTGGGTAGATTATTTTACTTCTCTTTCCTAACTTAAGACAAAATCAGACTCTAGCTATTCTAGGCACATTATGTTATTTTCTGGTTTAAATAACTCCAGAAAAGGAGCTTCCATAACTTCAATAATCCATTTCAGCATCTACTGATACAGCTCGAAATTCTGTGCCTCTAAACTAAGTACCATGTGCTGCTTTAAGATTTAAACCACTATTCTTCTTATGCACTCAAAGAAATTTTGGTCATCATTCTCTTCAAAGTGCCTGTAAGAGTAGTTTTCAAATTTATAGTCATAATGTTTGTTCTCTATTTGTAAGGAGAAGGGACCTAACTTTTCCTGAATTTCTGCTCTGTCAGAGAGGCAATTTTATTAACATTTACTAACATTTATTGAGTACTTACTATATGCCAAGGACAATTATAGGTATTTTCTATATATTTGAATTTGTTCAGTTTCCAGAACTACCCTCTGTCTTTAGTCTTCTAGAAAGTATCACAGAGGGTGAGTTACTTCTCTAAGTTTGCTCAGTTAGTGTGACAACTTGAATGGGCAACTGGGTAACCAGATATTTGGTAAACATTATTTCTAGGTGTGTCTGTGAGGGTGTTACTGGATGAGATTAACATATGAATAAGTAGACCTAGGGCTATAGACTGTATATTTGTATCCCCCAATTCCCCAAATACTTATGTTAAATCCTAACACCCAATGTGATGGTATTGGGAGGTGGGGCTTTTGAGAGATGATTAGGTCATGAATGTAGAAACCAGAGAGCTGTCTTGTCCATTGCACCATGTGGGGACATAGCAGAAGGAAGACCATCTATGAACCAGAATTGGACACTTACCAGACATTGAAATCTTTCACTGCCTTTGATCTTGGACTTCCCAGCCTCTAGAATTGTAAGGCATGAATTTCTGTTGTTTATAAGCTACCCAGTCTGGTGTTTTTGTTACAGCAGCCTGAAAGGACTGAAATACTGAACAAAGAAAATAGCCCTTCCCAGTGTGGGTGGACCTTATACAATTCATTAAAGGCCTAAGTACAAAAAGGCTTAGTAAGAAAGTATCCCCTCTCTGCCTGAGTGTCTTTGAGCTGGGACATTGGTCTTCTGACTTCAGATTTTATCTTGGACTAGAAATTGCACCATTTTGTGGGTTTGGACTTTTTAGCTTCCATGATTGTGTGAGCCATTTCCTTATAACTAATCTCTCTCTCTCTCTCTCTCTCTCTCTCTCTCTCATCATCATTATCAATAATCATCATCACCATCACCATCATCATCATCATCATCATCATCTATTCATCATCTATCTATCTCCTTTTTTTTATTCCTCTCTGGAGAACCCTAACACAGCAAAAAGCAGAGCTTGGAGCCTAGGTAGTCTTACTTCAGCATCCTTGCTTTTAACTAATACACGGGTCTGTCCCTGATTCAATAAACATTGTATGATCTTCACAATTCAGCAAAATTGGTGGGAATTTTTTCTCCATTTTATAGATGAGGAATCCAAGACTTAGAGAGGTTGAACAATTTAGCTGTGATCAAATATCTAAACTAGTAAGTGGCAGATATAAATTTAAATTTCAGATAAATATGGCTTCAAAACCAGTGGTGTTTTGTCATCTAAATTTATTGCATTCCTTCCATTTTTGGGGGGTGGGTTAGAATGTTACCTACAAGGGACCTGCTCAGAAAGAATCAGAACCATTAGTCTGGCTGGATGAGAACTTTATTTGTCAGGTGTATTCCATCACGAGGGCCCAAAATTTGATCTATGAAGGACTACAATGTTGAGCAGACTTTCAGTTCCCTTCTTTTTTTAAAAAATAAAAAGTAGTAGTTGCCATTTATCAAGAGCCCAGCATGTGCTCAGCACTGTTCTTAGGTGTAATGATATTTCATTTAATTCCCAATACCAACCTTTGAGGTAGTTTATTGATTAGGCTGGTTTCCCAGAAGCATATCCTAATATAAGGAATGAAATGCAAATGATATATTAAGGTAATAAGCACAGGAGAAAACGTCGCCGCTGGAGGGCACTGAGAGAGCTTGCTTCTTTCCCCCTGACACAGTAAAGAACAGATCAGTGAAATTTAGGAAAAGTAAGATTTATTAAAGTATGTTTCAAGAGAAAAGTAGGCTATGCTAGAGGTGGCCGTAGCTCTGCAGAATTAGGGAAGTATACCTTATATTGGCCCTTGATGAGTGGGTTGCATGGGTAGGGCTAGATGATAGGCATGTGAGGTCAATTGATTGACATTTAGCTGTTACATAACTCTTTATATATTGTGCATGCAGTTACCCAGAATTCAGTGTGTTATAATTGGATTCATAAACTTCCTGGAATATGTGTGATATAATCATGGTATAACAAGACTGAGGCTAAGGAATATTAGTATGTGTAATAACTGCACAAGCACTTGTGGCCATACTAAACTAGTGGTTATTTTTTGTGGCTTTTACTTCCTTGTATTCTCAAATGTAATGGTAATTTTTAACTGTAAAAGAGGTGATTTGGGAGGTTCTAAGGGAGGTTTCTAGGTTGGGCCTTCGTTCCCCTATTGTTCTTGTCTATCTCTCTGCCTAACAAAACCAAGAAGGGCTTGGGGAAAGCTTGACAGAGCAGGGGAAGAAGTGAAGTAAGGGTGAGAATTCTGGCAAGGACTCCCAGAAACTGACTTCTCCCTGATCCCATGGGACATGTGGGGTATAAGCATGCCTTAGGGTCTATCCTGGCCTGGAGAACGACAGCTGGGCTTTCCTCAGCCACCCATTCTCCATCATTAAAAGGGCAGTTCCAGGGTTTGGGGAAGGGGGAACAAGGGGCTCCAGTAGCATAAGAGGAGCCTGAAGAACAGTCTCATGTGTGGGCAAGTTGGAGACAAAACTGTTATTGTTAAGGCTGGATAAAGTTTTGTGTTGCCCCAACGGCAGTGGGGCGGGAGAGAGATGATGATGTAGAAGTGTAGTTAGCATATTTCCTTGGCTCTTCCTTTTTGATGCAATGAAATCACTGGTCAGTGAAATTTAGAAAAGATTTATTAAAAGTATATTTGAGAAAGACAAGAATGCCCCAAGGAGGCACATGGTCCTAGTGAAGAGCTAAGACAGAACACTATAACCACAATAACCAACACAAAGCAGCCACAAAAAGGCCACACAAAAGCCACACAAAAGGACCTAGAAGTAGGATGTTTGCATTATATTAGGACTGTGATGGGCGGTTCCAAAAGCATTCCTGGGTGATTGGTGAGGCCATTGATTGACACTCGGCTGCTGTATAACTCTGCCTGGTGCGCATGTGGTACCTAGAATTCTACTACCACTGGGGTGTTCTTTGGGTGGTCTCTAGGCTAGGCCCCTGTTCCTTTGTTCCCCTTGTCACTCATGTCTGACTAGCTTACCTAACAAAGCCAACATTGAAGCTGGAGAGGAGCGTACAGAGAAAGAAAATAGATCTGAGAGGATCTGGGTGAAGCCATGAGGCTGTGAAAGGCAGACTCTGGATAGAGATCCCTCTGATGCCAACACCTGTATGCTTTAACCTCTTCCCTATTTTGCTTCTTCTGTTTGCCTTATACTAGTCTGTCTCTTATTATTACTGGCTCCATTATTCCTTAGCCACAGACCTATGGGCCGAGTTACCCTGCAGCTTGAGAACCAATCACACCTAAGTCAGTGAGAGAATCAATAGTTCCATTTCCTAGAAGGTTTAGTAGCCTTCTAAGCTTAAAACACCAGAGCTCGGGGTTTAGAATTAGAAAAGTGATTTCATATGTTATAATTTATAAATTTTTTTGGTAATTGTATAAAGTTGTTTTTTAAGTGATAAATATAAAACTGAGCCCCTACAAGTTTTCCAGACCTCTATCTTTCAGGACCACAATGCCCTCCATGTGCACTTTGGGATCCTCCCTTTCCTGGAACTCACTGCAAAGCAGCTCCCACTAGGGTTATTTGTGTTCCTGGAGGGAGCACGTCTTGGGAAAAGATAAGTCACCTACTGCCATAGGGATCATATATAATGTGGATTTCTGATATGTAAATATACAGGATACAACAGATGGGATCTCTGAATTTTATTTTATTTTTCCTGAAAGTCTCTTTTATTTTTCTCTGATGAATCAGATTTATGCTTCTCTAGAAGTGAATTATGTAAAGCTTTGTGGTATTTCCTAGGCTTCTACTTGACAAACAAGAGACAATAGCACTAAGTAAAGGTGTGAAGAGCAACTTTACATTTTTATAGTCTTTTTCACAACCATTGTGTCCTGAGGCACTTTACAGGAAGTCAAAACAACAACTTTTGTATAGATCCTATTGTGGTGTGAATACTGAAACCCTCTTCTGACCTTCTAAAGTTCATTTGATGGTGTGGGAGACTAAAAGTGGCACTTCTACTTTTTAAAAAAAATCCTTTTGAATTTTTTTTTTTTGATGTTTCATACATCTCTCCTTTAAACAAATGTTTATTCAGCATCCAACAATGTACTAAGTAATGGAGGATAAAATGGCAGATGAAATAATTTTGAATTCCACTTTTGCCAGTTATTAGCTTTGTGTCTAGGTTTTGTTATCTATGTATGGAAATTATATAGCTCTGTGGGGAATGAAATGAGGTGCTGTATATAAAGGCCTTAGAGCAGTATCTAGCAGTCAGTTAATGATTCGGTATTGGGAACTGATTGTGTGTCAAGTACTGTTCTGGGGAATATAAAAATAATACTACTGTATTCAAAGAGTTTACTTACAGTAGAAGGAGACAGACAAGAAACAGATACAAAAATTTTAAATATTGATAAGTATAATGAATAAAATAAAATAAAATGATAATCAGTTTAGAGGCCGAGCAGTTTCAAGTAGGGTGGTCAAGATGGGCGTCTCTAAGGAGGTGGTGATCTTTTGAATTTGGACCTGGAAGAAGAGGAGTCAGCCATGCAAAGATCTGGGGTTAAGTCATTCCAAACTGGCAGTGCAACTGCCATGGGGTAAGAATGAGCTTACATGTTTGAAACCCATAAAGAAGGCCTGTGGCTAGAGCATAGTGAGTGAAAGTGAGTGCAGAAGGAGGAGGAGCTTGGGGAAGTAAACAGGGCCAGATCACCTACGGAGGCTTTCCACTCCATGGAGAGGAGTTTGAATTATATTTTGTTTGCTGTGGGGAGCGATAAGATGATTTTAAGCAAGCAAAAATGAAGAGTAGGGGTAATGATTGGATTTATATTGGATTGGATTGACTTATTCTGTGACTTCTGAATTGGAGGGAAGACCATAATAAGGTTAAGAATGGAATAAGGGAGAACAGCTGAACATTAGTGATGATGGTCCAGCTGAGAGAAGATGTCGCTTAACTAGAGTGGAGTTAGGGAGTAATGGTCATATCTGGGACACCTTTTTGAGGTAGATTTTATCAGGCTGGATGTGGAAAGGAAGTATCAAAATAAATCAAGGCTGGTGGGTTGGCTTGAGTGGTGGTGTCATTTTCTTAGAGGAGGAAGACTTGGGTTGGGCTGATAGTTATGCTTAGGTCGTGCTAAGTTTAAGAAACTCATTACATACCTAAAGAATATAATAAACCAGGTGATCTGTTGGCTCTGTCAGTCTTGAGTTTAGGGAAATATCAGGGCTGAATGCATACATTTTGAAATCATCAACAATTAGGTAACTTTTAAAATCATAGTATTAATCGAAATCTTTTAGAAAATAGTTACTATTCATTTAGCATTTACCAAATACCAAATCATTTATTAATACTCATAACCACCCTATACGATAAGAAATGTTATCAATTTTGCTAACGGGGAGTGGAAGCATAGAGAAGTTAAATAACTTGCTCATGACAAAATGAGAACTTGAACATAGGTAATCTGGCCCTTCTTTCCAGGCATTAGTGTATAGAGGAAAAGTAAGGGACTAGGATTCAGTTCTAATGCAATTTAATATTTTGGGGTCAAATCAGAGGAGCTAGATTCTATGAGAGAACTGAAAAGGGGTGCTTAATGAAGAGGGAGGGAGTCCAATTGAACGTGGTTGAGTTGTGGATGCCTAGATAATTAAGTGCCTAGATAATTAAGTAAGGGGTCAATGCATCACATGTTACAAGGGTATCTGCTTTGGCACTGCTACATATATTAGTTTATATATATAAATTGAAACAGTGCAAAGACTATGATCCCTTATCTCTGAGCAAAGGTAATATACAAATTCATGAAGTGCTCTATTTTTGTGGACCCATGTTTCCCAATCTACAGAAATACAAAATTTATGTGGGTTAGAGATTTACATCTGAAATACAAACTTTAAATCTTTTAGAAGAAAATATAAGAGGATGTATTATGATCTGGGAGTAAGAAATAATTTCTTAAATAAAAATCTTTATTAGGTACTTAACATGTTAAGTGCAGTTACAGTAAGTAAAATACATTAATGCATTTAATCCTCACAATGATCCTCTAGGATTATCTCTGCTTTACAGATGGGGCAAAATCGAGCATCCCTAAGGTTATACAGCTGAGGAGACATGGAGCCAGGGTTCACCCAAGCAGCCTAGCTCTAGAAGCCATGCTTTTAACCATTTGCCTTAATTAGTCTAAGACATGAAGTAAATGCACATTCTATAAAGTAAAATATGAATACATTTATGTACACTTAATTAAACTTTTTTCACTAAATGTTATCATAGAAGGAAAAGAAAAACCACGAATTTGAAGTATATATCCACAACACATGTAATCAACAAATGATTAGTATCCAGAATATTCAAAGAGCTCTTTAATGAAAGATCAAAAAGAAAAACAAAGGTTTCCACAGAAAAAGAGGACGAAAGACCTAAACAGGCATGTTTCACAGAGAGAAAGCATAAGTCATCTATAATTTACTAAATCTTACCCAATCTCCTTAATAATTATGAAAATGCCAATTACAGTCACAATTAATAACCATTTAATACTCAACAGATTGGCAAACATTAAAACATCTGACAATAAGCTTTGGTGAGAACATAGCAGTTTACATTGTTCATGGAATGCAAACAGGTACAATTACTCAGGAAAGTCATTTGGTGTTATCTAGTAAAATTGAAGATGTGTATAATCTAGGTCATAGTAATATCACTACGTAAGTATTAGGTCTAGAAAAATTCTTATGTGTGTTTACCAGAAGATATGTCTGAAATGTTCACAGCAGATTAAAAAGAAAATAATCAAAGTAACACAATCTGGAAATAACCCTAATATACATGGATATGGGAATGATGAAATGAATTGTAATACATTTATACTATGGACGGTTTCTCATTGTTGTTGTGGCTATTATTGCACTGTTCTTATGGGAAACAAGGAGGTGGACACCTCTACAAGTTGTGAATGAGATTGTGGGAGGGTGAGGCATATATACACAAATTGAAATGCTCTAGGAAAGAAGGAAAATTGATGATTCTGGAAAGGGACAATTGCTGGTACAATATTCTTGACTAACATAGAGAGAGTGGTATCTAGTGCATAAATAAAGAGGTTGCATATAGATAGAAGATATGAAAACAGGAAGTAAGAAAAAACAGGTACAGGTACAGGTATATATAAGTTTGTGGATGTGGTGGTGCATGCTGCTGAAGTTCTTTTTGATTGCCTTCATTCTCTCAATCAAATAGAAAGGAAATTCCACAGCTGAGATTGAGAAGGGGATGCAGGTGTTGACGCTTTGATAATAGCATGCAGGTATTTAGTTGAAAATAAACAAATTTAAAGAAAAAAGTTTACTAGCAAATAGCTCAGAAAAAATAATTTCTGTACAACTCTAAAGTCTAATTTTTGTGTCTTTGTGTCAGCTTCCTCAATAATGTAATAGTTTATTAAAATCTTACAGTAACTGTGAAAATTCTACTTCACCCTGTGTGTAGAATGGGTAATAAGTATTGAAAAGATTAATGGGGACAATCCTTGAGTAATCCTCAAACAGATGACACTCTCCTGAATACTTTACTTTCAGATGGAGATAACTTCGTATTCTGAAATTGGACTATGGGACGTAATGTTCAACTTGTTTTTTTTTTTTTTAAGAAGCTCAAGCATTTTACCTTGTGCTTTCCATTTTCTCTGAGGTGGGGATATGGTTTATGTTTACCTATATGCAAACATTACTCTTGTGATTCTAGAGGGTTATAGAGACCTTGGTTTATCCATCATACACCTTTTGTTTGCCCATGGGTGGCTTTACCTTGTGCATACTAACATTTCTAAGCAGCCCTGCTACTTCTAGGTGGATAATAACCTATTTTTATTGATATTCAACCTTGATGCACATAGTACTTGTCTTTCTGACAAAAGGCTGTGCCAATGTACAATAAAGTATACATGTTGAAGCACATAATTCTGAGTTTTGACATTTTGAAACACTAAAACTTTAACTTCCATGGTGTTAAGGTATGAGGAGAATAGGATGTTGAGTCATAACCAGGTAGAAACAAAGCGGGAGTGGATAAATCTAGGTGGAAAAAAATTAAGCCACCCACAGGGATTGCCAAAAATAGATAGGGGAGATTTTAAACTCTTTCCACTTCTGCTTTTCATTCAGCTTTGTCTGTAAGGTTAGGATTTGAAATTTGAGCATGAAGAGCTGTTTGTTATAGTTTTATTGTGAGTTTTGCTCATTCAAGTGAATCTTCTAATCCAAAATAAACTTTCTGGCTTTTATTAATTTCTAGCTCCATCATTCTTAAAGTCAAGCATGCTGTCTTATTGTTGAAAGACAGTAGCTTAATTTGAAAAGTATTTTGTCATAAATAGATTTTGTTTCAATGATGTGTTCATCGATTTTTTAAAACTTGTCTTTTTCCAAAGGGTGTGTGTGCGTGTGTGTGCCATTATCAATTTTAGTGTTATTTTTGGTTTTGTGGGGGCCTCCCTGAGATGTGAGCTATTTATTGTATGTCATTGTATATTTTGTGGTACATGTATATAAAAAGGAGACATAAATATCACACAGAAAAACAGTGGCATAACACCTTAGAGTTATTCATTGTTGTTATTGTTTAATTTTGTTCTGCAACTATATTATTTATAAAAACTTTATAAATCCTGCCAAAACTCATTTCAACAGAATTAGAAATGATATCACAAGAAAAATTGCTTGATGTGGATCAACGGCTTTGTGGCCTGTTTTATAAATGTACCATTTTTTGTTGTTTACTTTATAAATCATGTATGTAAAAAAAAGAAAAAGAATGACATATTAAATGTTTATGAGAAACTCTAGTACACTGTTTTTAAAGCGCAAGAAGCAGACAATTAGCTCAGGGATTTGTCATTCAGGTTATTGATCACACTGGGAGTCTACATGGAGGGAAAACGTGAGTTTTTCAAGTCAATTGTCAGTGTCGAGATGAAATAACTCTAATTTTGGATTCTTCTTCCTTCTCCAAAGTTTATTATCACTCAGCTTGCAGCGCCACAACCTTTAGCCTTTGACCAAGAAAGAAAAGAATTACTTTTATCAGTTTTCCTGAGTAAGGAAGACATGCTTTTGTCTTTTTTCTTACTTAAGAAAAGAAAAGGCAGGCATAGCATCATAGATCTTGCTTGTTGTGAAAGAAGAATAACGATATCAATTTGATTGAAGGTGTCAGAACTGTTTTGAGAAACAGCAGTTCTGAGGTGAGAAAGGTTTGACATATAGCAACAGCAGTGCCTGCTTTGTTTGCATTTTGATTTAATACACTCACTGGGTTTTTAATCATTATGCTAGAAGAGTGAATCACTATTTGCAGAACTGGCTGGAGTGTGTTTTGTGGACGTTTGTCTTCGTTTTACCTCCACATTTAAACAAACAAACAAACAAACAAACAAATATGATTTGAAAATTTTAATGAAGTGTTTGGTAGACTTTTCCCCTGCTTGAATGTCTTATATGCTTCTCAGTTGGGTGAAAACGAGGGGAAGGGGTGTTTTAAGTAACAGATTACTTTAATAAAACATGTCCCTTATCCACAGAAATTCTCTGTTGCATACGTGGCTGCCGCTGAAAGTATTTGGGTTGAAATGGCAATAAATAGTGAAAAATCAGGGCTCACACTAAAGAAAGTGAATGACACTCATAATTTATTAATTTTTCTTAATTTTTAATTTGTTTACTTTGGTCCATTTTGATGAGGTGCTTCACTTCTCAGTGCCTTAGTTTTCATATTCATATAGTAAAGTCCATAATGTGTTTTTATAGCCCTGCTGAGAGGATCAATGAAGTCCATGTACATGAAGGGGCTTAATAAATAGTATGTGATTCCAGCTTTCTGGATGAAAGGTGCTACGTGAGTACAAAGTAGAGCAGCCTCCCACAGGTAATGCCTTTGCCTGGATAACTCTGATTATAGGCTTTCTTTATCTCTTCAAAGCAGAGATTTTTCTCCTTGATTTCTTCCTGTATCTTAGTTGCAGAAGCTAAGATGCCTATTTACTCAGTACCATTTTCTTTTGAGCATGCATACACCAATCAAGGAACACATTTGTAAAAAGATTTGTTTACTTAGTGCACACATGGTCAATCACATAAATGCAAATAAGAAAAAAGAACAGTATGAAAGGATTGTTCACATCACATCAAGCCCCCAGATGGCTTTCAGAACTTCTGCCATCTCAGGTGGAACTGAATTTTAGAATTTTAGTATTTTCAAATAAAGCGACTGTATCCCAAGATTATTGACTAAAGTATTTGTTAGACTTTATTTAAATTTGACTCCATTATATTCTCATTTCCTGTGCAGCTCTAGATAAAAGTGATAACAAGAAAAAACTTTATACAATATTTTAAAGCATTTACAAAGCATTTTCACAAACATTATTTAATTTGTTCCTTGAAACAACCATGTGAAGCAGGAAGGACCTGTGGGCTCGGAAAGGTTAGGCAAAGTAACTTTTCACAAAATACCCTGCTGTTAAGTGGCAGTATGTAATTTAGCGCAAGCATCTTTAGTGCTTTTCCACATTTCCAGGATGGCAAGTAAGTTTCTCCACACATTTCATATCTGATTAATAAGTAGTGGCTGTCTGAAGTGCTGTACTCAGGACTTTTAGGCTATGTCCATTATCAAAGGGAAAGAGTTCAGTAACTGATTAGCATTTCCTGCTCTGTACATGGGTGGAGACCTGGGTGCTGAATGATGCATATCTGCCAACACAGAAATGCACTATAATGTGGGTGTTGTGGACTGAAAGTTTGTGTGTGCTCCCCACCCCCAATTCTCATGTTGAAATCTAAGTCTTAATGTGACAGTATTTGGAGGTGGGGACTTAGGCAGGTAATTAGGTCATGTGGGTGGAGCCCTCATGAATGGGATTAGTGTCTTTCTTTACAAGAGGCCAGAGGACTAACATGGTCTTTCCACCATGAAATGGCCCTCTGTAAAAGGAAAGAGATTATCCACCAGAACCTGACCAAATTGGCACCCTGATCTTGGACTTCCAGCTTCCAGAATTGTGAGAAATATATTTCTGTTGTTTATATGCCACCTCATCTATGGTACTTTGTTTCAAAAGCCTGAATTAACTAAGACGGTGTTTGTTTGTTTTTTTTTTTTTTTTTTTTTGTTGTTTTTTAATAATGGATTTGTCTTTGTAGCACTCAAATAGTTATCTCTGAGCAATGCGTACCAGGGGTATGGACTAGACCTGCACATAGGCATAGCTGCTTGATTGGGAAGAATTTAATCAAGCTACTTTTTTACCTTAATTTCTGATTTTGAAATGTGGCAGATGATTATGCTATAGGTATATGTTTCTTTGACTTTTCTTTCAGTATTTATTTGTTTATTTATGTGCACAAAATCTTCTACTCATCCTTTAGAAACTCATGTAGTCCTTGGGTAAGGTGAAATCTATTTAGAAAAGCTGATGAATGAGAAAAAGAATGTAAAGACAGCAAGCAAAGTTCTTTCTAAATATTCATTGGTAAAATAAAGTAGAAAGAGGGAGAGGTAATTTAAAATAGAAGTAATATGGCAAGGAAAATTCTTACTTTTCTGACACTGTATCGTGTAGGTGACATTCTGTCCTCAGTATTGGTAAGGATGGCATTGATTGCTGAAATAAGTTATTTTGGGAGACCATTAATATTATGGTAAATAATTTAGACCTATTAACCATAGGAAATATTCTATCTTAAAAGACACATCAGAAGACATGTCTTTTGGCTTTTAAGAAAATGATAAAAGACTCATACAGTTAAAATTATTTTTGAAGCTGACTATCTATCCCTGGGTGCCTAACTGTACTCATATTTTCCCCTCAGTTTTCAGACAATTGGCCCACTTTGGTGATGAGTCATTCAGTCCCACTTTCAATCTTGGCATTGAAAAATACATAGATATCTCTAGTGTGAAAAAAGGGTATTTCCATATTCTTGCCTTAAAATTAGATTTAGAACTATTTGACCTATTATTTCACCAGAAGAATTTTGCAATGAAATTTTTATAAAAATTGCTCTAATATGTTTTTTATAGTTAGGGAGGACCATTTTAAAATATGAATGGAAATTCTTCATTGTGTGATTGGCTTCCAAATTTACATCTTCTGCTCAATACCTCCTTTGAGTTTCAGAGCGTAGATATTGATTCAGAAGGAGATTTGAAGTGAAACTATCATCTCATACTTGCTTCTCTCTGACTCTCTTATAACAACCCATCACTATATTTCGTGATTTTACTCTCTAATTTTCTCTGAAATCTGACCAAAGCACTCTGGCTCCATAGTTAGCAACCTTGGGCTTAAACTTACGCCAAGCTACCAATCTCTCTCTGTACTTTTAATGTCATAACTGATTTTCCTACACTTCCCCTTTCCCCTCTTCTCTTCACTCTCTAGAATGAGCTCTTTTGATGAAGTTAGTATAGATTCTTCTTCATTAACACTCTAGTGTAGGAACATTTTTATTTATATAATCAAATTGAATCTGCTCTGGACCCAGCTATCTTAGGCTTTGGGAAATTCATTCTTATATAGTACAGTAAATTTAGGACAGGAAGGACAGAATCAGGCTTCTGATTTCAACTACCAAATTTATAAGCCATGTGATTTGAGCAAATTACTTATCTCTTAAATCTGCATCCTCTTTTCTCATATGTGAAATATGAATAGCAATAGTTTTTAACTTAAAGTAGTTGTCGGGATCAAAGGAGACAACCTCAATAAAACTTTCAGTACATTGCTGGACCTGAGGTAGTGAAGATGATCCTCAAAGCAGCGTTGGTAGCCCCCTAGTTTTGCAGCCCCAGTGCTTGGGTACATCCACAGGAACTCTCATGATTCATACTGTCTAACTCCTATAGGCATTCTACTCTGAAAATCAAGACCTGGGATTCTGCTAGAATGCAGTCCCTCACTTCCACCCTACCTCATCCCCTCTTTTATTCTACCACCACATAATAGACCTGTTGGTGGCTTGGGAAAGTTGGGAGATGGCAAGGAAATGGAGATAAAATAAGTTCTGAGCCTTTTGGATAAATAATCCTGGCTTCTCTTAGTTTGTGTCAGGATGGGAAAAGAGAAGCTACATTTTGTTTTTTTCTTAATGACCTCTCTTATTATGCCAGATTTAATTCTTATTATGTCAACCACCTTGAATGAGAATACTTGAGGGCTGGGCTCCCTTCAGGCACAGAGCCTATGCCTGCACGATTCCTCTCTTTTTTTGCCTGGTGAATTTCTACTGGTTCTTCATATCTCAGATCAAACTTCCTCTGAGAAGTCTTCTCTGATCTACCAGGTAAGGACAAATCTACCTGTTAGATATTTTATATTTCTGTGTGTTCCTCCACCCAGTACCCATCACAATTTGTAATACTATGTGTGTGTGTGTGTATACACACACACACACACACACACACACACACACACATATACATATAGTATTTTTCTCCCAGACTTAAAGAATATCTATAGGCTGAAAAGGTGGGGGGTAGGGACTGTATATATGTGTAAAGATATAACTGTGGAAACAACAGAGTGCTTGGCATGTAGTAACAATAAGTATTTGTTGGCTGACTGAATAGGTAATTTTTCATGAATATTGAGAATTCATATTGTCTGTAGTACTCTATTGCATTTTAACATCTATTTTTACTTTTCAGGATGTTAAATCTATGAAGGAAAGAAAGTACGCAGTAATCTATTCTTAATTGTGTTATAACTTAAGAACATTTTTCATATTTGGATTATCCTGTTGCTTTCATTGACTAAACATAGAAATTAATCACTACTGCTTTCTGTTGCCTGTTGTGCGGCGTTTCGAGACCCCCACAAAGGACAGAAACCTCCAGATAAGATGTTACAGTAAGCGCTTTATTTTCGGATAAGATGTTACAGCATGCTCTTTATTTACGGATTCGAACCCGGGCCCCCACCAAGGGCGAGAGCCCCGAGACTCCCTCTCCCCTGAGTTTTATACCCTCTCAGGGGGTGGTTATGTGACCTTTTCCCTGATCGGTGGGACTCAGGTGCGTCATTGCAGTTACATGCATAAGCCAAGCGGAACGTGGGTGAGCTATTTTTCTTTAATTACTGTTACTGGCGCTGTTGGGTAACTTTTTCTTATTATCCCTTGCAGCTGCTGGCTAGGCCAGGGGCTAGGCCAGGTGTTAGCTGCAGGGTGAAATGGAAAAGTCCTATAGGGGGATTATCTTAAAGGCCTAGGGACAAGGCCTAGGGACAAGGTGTAAAACAGCCTTCTACATTGCCTACATTGTTTATTGAAAACTACTGGTATTTAGAGTTAATTTTTTGATAAAACATTCTAAGGTTACGTATTGATTTAGAAACACAAATACACAAAGTTAGAAAAGAACTTATTTTATTTTTTTAGGATGATATTAACTGTGCATTCTCCAAATCTTTCTTTTCCTTCTCTATTGCTACATAGAAAACCTGAGGCACAAATGGCGTCACTCATACTAAAAGCCCATGATACCAAATGTAGATTCAAAACTTGATCTAATTGCAGTTTCGACCTCTCCTAGAAATATAACCTTAATTAACCAGTCTGGAATTATCTGGTCAAGCGCCAGTAATGTAATCTGTCACATGGATTCTCTTCATTCCCCACAGATAGAAGAGGCGATCTGCAAGGTAAAATAAAAACCCTTGCCATTTTCTTCCCTCTAAAAGGTGTCCTTTTCTAAAAATAATCCGTTCTTTTCTTTTGTTAATAGCTTCCGTACCCCACCCTTCCTCCTATAAAAACTCTTCATTTTATGCAACACCTTGGAGCAAGACTTCTACTTGCTAGACCGGATGCTGTGGGATTCATGAATCCTTAATAAAGCCAATTAGATCTTCAAATTTACTCAATTAATTTTGTTTTTTAACAGTATCCTCCTTTTTGTCCCCCTGCCTTGTCTATCTCTGTAACTCTGTGTCTTTTGCCAATGTGTGTGTGTGTGTGTGTGTGCGCGTGCACACTCACACACACACACTGAATTTATAACTGTAAGAAATAATAGAATCATACATTCATAGGTGACCTGGTTAGCTTCAAGTTAAGATACATGCAATATCTGAACATTCTCTTTCAACTTTCAGCTCTTTATTGTGATTTCAAAATTTGCATTATCATTTTAAAGGATTAATTTTATTTGGCCTTCTTTCTTGGATTCTGCTTTTAATATCTCTTTGGGAATTAACAAGTGCATTTGGTTTCCAAATCTGCTCAGCTCTGCACTCTCAGCTCCAAAGTGTTCTGAGCTTACTTCCTTACCTCCCCCTTTGCCACCTCAGTTAACTCAGGGGAAGAATAAGTCCTCAGTAGACTGTAAAAAGGCTGTTTAGAGATCTCTCCTTTTCTATTTTGGGGGGAGAATTTCATTTGACAAATTTAGCACAAATGTTATCAGTCAATTAAAAATCAATAAAATGTGGACCAGAACAAAATTAATCTTGAATACTGGGAAATAAGTTTTACTTCTGCTAATAAGGATTCAATGTGCTTGAGAATCTTTTGAAGACTGAATGCATCTGTCATTGTGTAGTTAACCTGATTGTTTTCAGCTTACTGTACTCACTGGCATTAGTATAATCCACAGAACTAAGTCTGAGTAATATGTAGGTCTTATCTTCAATAGATGCTAAGAAGGAAATCACACTAAGAATGAATGAGGTGAAATTGGAAAAAATTACCATTCTCCTTTGTCTCACTAATGTTCTGAAGATTCCTTAGTTCTCTTACAGTTTGCCAAACTTTAATGTTGGAACTATGATGTGCAGGAGCAAATTTTTAAATATCAATTTTAATGTCTTAGTGTAAAAGTACCAGAGAGATATTAAGGAATGGCAGAAAAAGAGGAATGTTTAAATTACCATTATACTACTGCTCTAACCCATTTGGTATCATTGTGACATGGATTCATATATTATTTTTTACATGTGTTTTTTAAAAGTTATGTTCATAATTTTGTGTACTGATATTTCCTTGATGCTATTTCAGAAATACTCCCACATTACAATTTAGAGTTTTCAAAGTATCAATATTATATTATTCAGCTAATAGATATGGCATCATTTGCCCACACACATCTTATTCTTGGACATTTGGGCTGCTTGCACTTCCTCAACATTTTAAATAATATTATAACGAATAGTTATGTCCATAGATATTTTGATTTATTTTCCTAAAAGAGATTTACAAAGTGGCATTATCACTGCTTGACTTTTGAAGGGTTGAGACTAATAACATTCTTCTTCTTGAATTTCTATCGAGTCTCAGGAGAGAACAGTGAGATTACATGATAATTCTATTAAAAGCTTTATTCAGTTGGATAGTTTCAAATGCCCTTTCCATTGTCTCTCTTATTTCCCCTTTCTTGGAACTAGGTGAATCAGCCTCATCTGTAGAAATATTATTCACAGCAGCAGCAACTCTGAACTAAGTACTGTGCCAATGCACTAAACCCTTCATTTATTGTGCTAATTAATCCTCATAACAATCCCAATGAAGTTGATATTATTATTGCATCTGCAGATGAAGAAAGGAACGTTTAGCATAGCTAGGTAACTTACTTAACGTCATACCAGGTAAATGGTAAAATTGAGATTCAAGCCCTACTCTAATAATGTACTTCACAGCTTTGTTATGTGGACTGCCTAAAATTATGGGCTCAGTTTTTCACAATGTTCCTAAGAAAAACCAAAGAAAGCTTCATGCTCTGCACATTTTAAATATCACTTCCACTATTTGTTGAAGTTAATAGATGCTATTTCATCAAGTGATTAAGAACTGCAGAAACAGTAATCACTGAAGGAGGAACATTGAATGCAATTAAGTAATGGATCATGTATTTCCAGATATCTAAATGGATATTGAAAACTTCATGACCAAAAACCATGTCTGTGTTCACTGCAACATTTCTAATCTCAAGCATAGTATTCAGGCAGAGTGAATACTCGCAGTGTTTTGAATGAATAAATACTCAACTCCAAATGCTAACCAATTCTTTTAGAGCAATTTATTACCCATAGCAATTGAGGGGTTTCTTGAATCTTGAACAAAGTTACCTGTAAGTTACTCAGAGTCTGTTTTTACCTATTATTCTTCTCATGTAAAATTAAAATCCCTCCTTGGGGGAATTGCAAAACTCTTCCCCTTAGAAAAACAAAACAAAGCAAACTAACAAAAATCAAAGTCACTAGGCCTACAAGAGTACTAGCAATTAGAAAAACCCAGCTGAAATTAGTTTTAAAATCAGTGGAATCAAAATGAATAAATATTTAAATATATAAAAAGTAATAGTGCTATGTAGTCAAATGCAATTTCACTCAACTCTTAAAGTGTTATAAATTTTATTTATGGTGATATATGGGTATATTTTATTATTGTGTTTAAAATGATATGGGGTGGAGCCTTCAATATTAAGAGTTCCCAAATTGCTAAAGTCGTAACACTATATACTGTTGCTATTTGATTTGAATAAAAGACAATTAGTTCCACATTGATTGCACTGGCTGTTGATGGCCAGATTCCAGAATACCAAGTGTTAAGTCTTTTATGCTTCTAGTGGTTGGGGGTCAGCAGTTGGTGAGCCTAATGGAATAATATGGGCCTACTCTCTTCTAGATAAATCCTACTCTAGCCTAGCATAGCCTTTTCTTTTTTTCTCTTTTTTAGTCAAATAAGTGCATGCACTTATATTTCTTGAAATTATTTTCTACTTAGGGATTATCTTTAAGATGTTGTATCAGATACTTCATGTACTTTCTGGAGACTCTTTATCCTATTACATATGGATTACCTCTGGGAAAGTGCTGGAAACATTAGACTTTCTGGATCCGGAACTCATGGATTCAGCCTTAAGGGAGTTTTGCTTCTGTGTTTGGTCCTGTTTCCTTAACTGGGCTTTGCAACTGCTCTTTGGTTGCTATGGTTGGGTTTCCGCTGTGAGTGGCTGGCTATACCCAGGTGCTGACTGTCTGACTGATCCAGCCTCTGCTTATTGCCTGCCATCAGTCATCTGATAATAAATTCTGTTCCCTGGCAGGGCTATACAACTGTAGTTTACTTCTAAACCTCTTTAAAGCTTAACAGCTGTCTACCTGAACTTCTTTCCCTCTCCACCAGTGTTTCTTTCTGTTTGCTGCTAGACTTTCCCTCTTTCCATTTGTCTGGTGTGGGCCCAATGGGACAGTCTCACGTCTGCACCTGATCTTCTCCAGATTGGGCATTTGTGTTGCTGATAAAACCTCTGGCCTTGAAGCAAAAAAGAATGATACATAGTTGAAATATGTGAGAGGCAGAAGGCAGTAAGTATATGATATTTAAGCAAAATCAAATGCTTTTCTATCATATTTTATTTTAAACCACATTGAAACAGTAGTTTTTGGGTTTTTTTGTTTTGTTTTGTTTTTGTTTTTTGTTTTGTTTGTTTTTATAAGACAATTCGTTTCCCAACTTTTTTATTTATGTTCTGCATGGAAACCTTTGATTCCAGGTAAATCAACTCAGAATGAAAATGGATTCCTTTTGCGGGGTGGGTGTGTGGGTGGGGATGGTGTAGTGCCTAGTTACCAAAATAAATATATAACTTATGATTAGAGGAGAATTTTACAAATTTAAACATGGAAACTTGTTTTTCAAAAATATTTCCTTAGCTCGATCTTTTAAGTAAGGTCCTTCAATGACTCCCCCCATATTGCTACTCTTGGCTTACTCAGCCTTGTTTTCTCTCCTAAAACAGGTTGCCTTCTTCCTTGCTTAATATCTGGTTAGCCAGTTACTGATGTTGGTTATGGCAATTTGCTTTCTTTTCTGGAATTGGAGACTCCTGTCAGGACCCAGGCCAGTCTTCCTATAAATATTTGTATTGTAATTCAGCAGGGTCAGGGCTAGCAAATAGGACTGAATTTCAAGGAATTTACGTGAAAAGAGTGCTTCTGATGGGAGATCAGTGAAATCACCTCTAAATGAAGGAAAGCTTTCATTTTTCTTAATGAAAACACTGTCCTGGTTTGTTCTCCTTTCTCTTCTGTTCTTTGTTACAATTGATGGTAGATTTATCAATTGGATAATGTTTGTGGGAGTGGAATTTTCTTTCCTCCTATTCTTATTTGGCATTTGGCTTCATCTGATGAGAGGTGATTTTTCTGTTACATTCATGTGTGCATCTACCTCATTTCGTGTTCACGTGAAGGAGGAAAGCACAACATGTACAACGTATGGTGAGCTACTTGTGGAAACTTCATCTACTAGCCCTCAGTATACTGTTGAAAACAGAGCCCACTTTGTAGCTCCAAACAACTACACCTTGCCTCTTTTTTTGAACATTAGGATGGGAATGAGGCCAAATCAGCCAAAGCACAAACCTTATATGCCTTTCAATCAGAATTGCCTAAAACTATGGTTGCCCTTACCTACTGGTGTTCAAGTGGTTAGCTAGTGTTCTATTATCCAAACACCAATTACTTAGCCCAAAGTGATTTTAGATTTAAAGCAGAAATCGTACCTTTCTGTAATTAGGGTTATTTGATCAATGATCTTGACATTTTTACATTATCCGCATTCTGAGAGAGAAAATCCAGTTTTAAGATTTGCCCTTTAACAAATTAAAAAATTAAAAATTAATCTGATTGAATATTGCATATTTGCAAAAAAAGAAAATTTTAGATGTTATTCTGGCTATTAAAGGACAGGTGTATTCTTTCCAAGACCTGCCGTATATAGTGAATACCAGCTTTAATTTTTTGATAACGCTGTGGAATAAAAAGTTAAAAATCTTGTCAAATATTTCCAATTAATCTCTTACAGCTAGCAGGGTTAAAAAACAAGGCAAACTCTGATGAATAGGTATTGCCAATTAAAAAGATTTCTCTGAAGTGTTCTATGCTTCATGAAACTTTCATTGGCAAGTTATATATTAGGCAGTGAATCCTAATTTTCTACTACAGTATTTGAATTATAATTTTTACATATGGAATGATGTGTAATTTATAAAGAGTCTATTTGATAAATGGTATTCTGGCTCAGAGTTAGAACAAAGCAAACTATCTTCTAATTAAATACTAATTTGAGGATTTCTGTAATCTCATTTTCCTTTTCATTATTTTGGTTCTCATTCCCCACTCCAGAGACATGACAGTTGCTCCCCTACATAGAGAGGTGAAACATAAAGTCTTAGAGGACAGACTTTGGAATTATAAGTATATGAAGTTGAATTTAATCTTTGATTCTTATTTGGAATGCGATTGTGGGCAATTTAACCTTTCACAGTAAAATTGTTCTCGTAATATTGCTGTAACTTAATGAGAAGATAATATATGCCAGTTTCTTGAAAGCAAGTTATAAACATCATCTAGTTTAATTTTTGCAATACCACCATAAGACAGGTGTTGTCACCTATATATTACATATGAAGAAATCAAGTTTCAGGCCAAATTATTCTTCCAATTTCATACAGTAACTGTCAAGAGTCAATAAGTCAGACCTCTATTTCCCTTTGTGAGAAATGGTGTTAAATTCTCTTGCATGGTAGTTGTGAGAATTTTTAATGAGATAATGTAGTATATATCCTGGCACTATATAAATGCTGTGTAAATTTTGGAATTATATTTGGCTTTCCTCTTTTTTACTCTATTTCTAGTCATTTTCTAATTTTGGCTTTTTAAAAATCTCCTTTAGCCTCATTTTCCTTTTCTGTTTCTCAGTGTTACTATCCTGATTTATTACTTTTTCTTTGAATTGTTTTCCCTAGCTCTGTTTCTTAGCATTTCATCTCCTTTCCTTTATCGACAAGTCCTAAATATCCTAAAATACTGCTTTGGTAGTATGACTATCTGCATTCCCTCCTTCTTATGCGTTTTTCACAAACCTAGACTAACTCCTCATGAGTTACAAAGTTTACTTGCTTAGCCTGACTTTTAAAAGCCTCCACAAAGTGGTCATGTACTAACTCTTCAAGCTTAATTATGCTTCGTGGCAGCAAATTTTATCAGTCTCACTCTCCTGGAGCCAGGCATATGTGTGTCGATTATTTACCTTCCTTGTATTGCTCACACTGTGATTTCTATCTGATAGGTCTCTTATCTCTTCTCCTCCCTACTCCCACTGGTGCCTGTCATTTCTACCCACAAGTTTTATAAGGCAAGTTGAAAATTACTTCTATCATGAAGTCTTTCCTGCCTTTAGTCAGAATCTTTCTTTTGTTTTTCATTCCTAGAACCTCAAAATATGTTATATTACTTATTTCCCTTGTACTAAAATTAGTTGTATCCACATAGTCTTCCAGTATTTATTCCCATTGAAGGCAGACGTCTTGCTTATCTTTTTCTGTTATAAGCAACACCGTGTGCAACACCTTACATCTAGTAGAAACTTGATCAACTGAATTTAATTAAATAACACTCAAATGGAGACACTCTGGGGTAGGGCAAAGAGCAAAAGCTTTGGAAATAGGTGAAACCAATGTAAATAAGACATCTGCCAATTAAGAGTTTAGTCAGACCTCAGCTTTCATATCTGTAAAGTTGGCTAATACTGTATTTCAGATGACGTTGGGCAGATGGAGGTAGCAAATGCAAGTAACATTTACCAGTAGCTCAAACTCTAATAAATGATATGGCTGGACTTGTTCTAAGCACTGTACATATGTTGACTCATTTAATCCCTATAACAGCCCTATGAAGTAAGTGCTATTATGATCTTGTATTTAGAATAATCAAACTGATGCACACAGGTGTTAAGTATCTTGCTCAAAGTCTACAGTTAGTATTTGAATGAGCTGGGATTTGAATCCAAGAAGTCAGGCTATAGAAAGCATATGTTTAAAAGCATTGTACCTTATTAGATTTTTTTTTTTCATTCTCTATACTATAAGGATTATTTTTCCTAGATTGAAAATATCATATTTACTGATTCAGCAAGTGCTTATACTAGATGTCAGTATGGCAGACGGGATGTAGTCTCTGCCCTTAAGGAGCTCTCAGTATCATGGGGAGGTAGGCAGCAGGTAAGCAGTGTCACAGTTCCTGCAGTAGCATTAGTCACAACATGCTGTGGGAGAACAAACGTTTCCTATTTTTACAGACTTTTAAGGTTCTTTTTAAAGAGAATTTCTTCTTTCTGTTTTTGATGCCATAATGAGTAAGCGATTTAGAGAAGTCCTGATATGAGGTTTAGGGCTCGAGGCCGTAACTAGCCTATGCTTTCCAAAGCCTCATATTTATATCTTTTTCTCTGTTACTTAGTCTTTGGCTTTTTAAAATAAGATGAGCTGCTTTATGGACTGTATGGTCTGTAGATCAAATGAAAGCTTAGGGTAGATAGTTTGGTATTTTTTTATCATAGACCAATGAGGAAGTTTCTATATGCCTGAAAAAAAATGTGGGTGAACAAATCCTATTCCTTGGTCTTGTGTTCCAAACTGAACAATGTCAAATAAGGTGAGAGAAATAGCCATGTAGCTATTAGATGCTGTGTAACAGAATTTAATATATTTAATGACTTATATTAAGATTTTTCCATCATTCTATTGCTACCAAGTATCCCAAAATAAAAAAAAGTGAATACACACAAAAAGAAATATATTCCAATAGCACTTCTGTAGACTACTTTAAGGAAAAATCACCTATATTTATTTTTTGGCAGCCAGTCAGTTGCCAAGTACCTGTTTGGCAGGATAGCCCATTTCTTTTCAGAATGTCATATGTACAAAAATAAACTTTTGAAGGAGAAGGTGAGAGTTGGGAAAGAGACCAACTAAAGAAAAAGATTTTGTTTAGTATAGATAGCTATATTGCTCAGTGCTCGCAGTACACACTTTTCCTTTTTATACAACCAATTTGCGTATTTATCATGTAAGCATATTGATTTGTAATTTTTACACTCAGTCTTTTACATTTACATTTTTTAAGTCAGTAGGTGATCTTGTCAAAGTGAGGGGAATTCTGGTTGTTGAAGATGTTTCTGAGAACTAGGTTTCAGACTGAGCAGTTGGTACTATCACAGGAGCATAGTTTAGACCAATCAAGATTACTGAGAGTCAGAATTAGTCCCAAAGTGGCCCCAGGGTGATGGAAATCCTTCCCAAGCAATAGTTCCTATATTTAAATATGTTGTCTTCATACCTAAAACATCAAAAAGATATGAAAACAAAAACACGATGTCCTTTTTTCCCCTCTTAATATGATGGATTTTTGCTCATTTTCCTAACTCCGAGTTCAAGCATGATCTATGACTTGATGAGGTGAGATAAAGGGCAGCGTTGTGTGTCTCAGCAGAATGGTTATGTAAACTAAGGTGAACATTTGAATTATTTTAGCGGCTTCTGAAAAAAACCTAGGACTCCTTAAATACACTGATTCTGCTGGTCAGGGTAGAATATGTAGTTTTGAAGAGGCTACTAGGTGACTTTTAATGATCAGCCATATTTTAAAGCCATTAAAAACATGAGTTTGGTATTTTTAAGGCTTCACACAATTCTACTATGTAGCCAAAAAGGAGAAATACTGTTATAGCAGTTGGGAAGTTAGTTGTATGGGTAAAGGATATACTAGCATAGAGTATTGGGCTAACCTAACTAGAGATAACCTAAAGACCAGAGTAAGAAGGTAACATATTTGGAATCAACAACATATGAAGCCATTTCCATCTTTAAAATCTAAAGCCCTAAGTAGTACTGAGATCAACAACCCCACGATATTTCATTTATCTCCTGTCTCTCTCAATCTTTGGTGTAAGTTTGAGTTCTGGCATAACTATATAAGTATGGTTGCCAGAGATGGGGAATGTGCCCCGCACTGTGCAGATGGAAGAGAAGGCTAAAGGATGACTACATTTATTTAAAATAGGGTGATGGAAAAAAAAGAATGGAACTCCATTTTATTGAGTAGCTATTATGTAATAAGTATTCTGCTTCTTTATATAGCATTACTATTAGTAAAAATCAGGCATAGTTAACACTTTTATGGTGCTTTTGTGTGTGTGTGTCCTAGGCACTGTTCTTAAATACTTTATATAAATGCATTGAGGTCTTTAAAAAACACCTTACAAAGTTGAGATTATGTTCCCCATTTATAGATAAAGTGACTAAGGGCCAGATAGTTTATGCAGCTTGTTGAACTTCTTTCTGAGGATTACATAGAGTTCTGGACATTGATCACATGACTCATTAGTATGCCTCTCTACTAAGTTCTTTTATTAAAACAAAACAAAACAAAAGTCGTAGGCAAAGGCAACATTGGTTGTGGATAGAATTAAAATAACCTCATTTAATTATGAAGTCAGTATTTTAAATGTATTGGTGGCCTGATTTATTTTTCTGTAGTTGTCATTCTTTGTGTATATACAAATCTCCTTTGAGACATTTGGTTTTCTCGTTCAATTTCCACCTTCCATGTGCTGTTTTTCTACCTATCACCTCAGGTAAAAAATATAAAAAGGTCAAACAAATAACAAAAAAGCACCCTTTGTGACATCTAGTCAAAACAATGCAACAAAAGAGATCCATCTTTTCTTATTCCTTTGTGTCACATAATATATTCAATTTTAATATCTTCAATTTGGTTATCTGTCTTGAGTCATTCTGGGCTTGCTGTTATCATCAGAATAAGAGATTTATTTCACGTACATTACCCAAGCCTCAGATGATCAGGTATCCTATGCCCTTTGATGCTATAAACAAACTTGCAAGCAAACCAAAAAAAACAAACAAAAATCCTGCCACCATCATCAGCGACTGGCTGATGTGCGCTTTTTGTTGGAAATCCCATTCTTCAAACCTACCCCGAGAATTCCTGGATGGTTTAAATTTTAGTCACTTTTTTCTTTGATTGCTTATTTTTCTCTGAACTTTTTAAATCTCTCCTGTGTATTTCATTTCTTGCAACTTTTTATCTTTATCAAATCTATCCTTGCACTTTTGCCAAAGTAATGTTAGCAAAGGCATTTCTGTACTTCAAGATTTTATTGAGGGTTTGGGGGCATCAAAAGTTGGTCCAGTTGCCTGCCAGTAATGCAAATGAATTACGTTTGCATTTTAGGCATCCCTAGTTTTAAAGTCCTCAGGCATTTCCACCACAGGTATTTCTTAATGATCATCTTTTTTCTCAGGGCTTTAATCTTCTGCTCTCTGGATAGGCAGCTTCCAATCTTTTTTGATTGGGTTACAACTACCCAAATTCTCATTTCTCCTACTTTTTGCATGTTCTATTTAAAGATTCTTGGAAAAGTGGGCTGTGAGGGTTTATGACATGACAAACCTTCCCTCAACTACAGACAGACAGACTTGATCTACTATTATTAATGCTCCTGAAACAGATGGTTCCATTTCTAAAAGATCAGGTTATCTAAGTACCACCCGAGGAGAGAGTAAAAGCATGACGCATCCTGGAAAATGTTTATATCTTCCTCTAGGTTATAAGATACTGTATAGGCTTGCTGTTTTGAATGATTTCTTTTAGAAAATAGAGGAACCGAGTCTCTCAGTGGCCCATGTGATAAATGAAAAACTATAATTGAAAGTTACTTTATACAGCCATCAAGTTTCAAAACAAAGTAGTGAGTCACCTCAGCACCAGGGAAGGTTATGTTCATGAACCTTGACTGTGGAGTGACCTCTCTCTGCCCATCTTAATGCAGAAGGCAGAGGTTTTCACTATTAGGACTTTTGTATCCAAAAGGAAGAAACTTTACCAGCACATTACTGTGACAGCTATAGAGGTAATATCTGATTATTCTTTAATATTACTTCGAGTAGAATATTAAAGAGACTTTATTGAAAAACCTTTTTAACTGGTGTCTGTGTCTTGGAGTTCTAAATCTCTTACTCAGTGCTTTATAAAAGGAACCAGCTAATTATATAGGACACTGGCAAGGAGAAATCTTCCCTGATATTTGGCTAAGAATCCCTAAAACTTTAAAAATAATAGTAAAAAAAGAATCCCTAAAACTTTTCTCAAACCTCAAACTCCAAGTCCAGCTTATTTTTATCTGCAAAGTAAATCACATCTTTCTCATTTACCCCCTTCTTTCTTACCTTCCAGTCTTTTTCCCTGGGCTAATCTTTTCACATCAAAATCACCTACCAAGATATTTTGTAAAACAAAAATAAATTCTCACCCTTTAATTCATTATGTGGCTACTTCCTATAAATAAATTTTACTCCTCACTGCTATAGGATCATGCCATATAGCACTGCACAGTAACATTGGAAAATGCTTCTCCTGTGGCCCACTTTTTGTTACATGAGGTATAAATCTCTTCCTTCTCTTCTTCATCCTTCTTTAGATTATTCATTTTTTTTTATTTTTAGCACTTTTCTACCCTGTTTAAGTATTCTCACCTAAAAGACATGAAGTCTTCATTAAGGTATTTTAAGAAATATTTGCTGAACCAAACCAAAAAATGAGCACAGAAAACATAGCTTTCTTTTAGGGCAACATTTAGGCTTCCAAAGTGGAGTTAAGGAAGACAGGCAAGGCTATATTGGCTGCATGTTCTGTGTTTCTTGATAACGTATTTTATTTTGTGAAATGCACCATTGTTGAAAAGCATAAACAATGATGAGTTTTAAATAATGAAACATTAATATTGTAAATTTTGTTGAGGTACATGAGGCTTATAATTTTGAAAAATATTTTAATCATAGTAGATGAAAACATACTTTTGATACAACCACTCCTGTGAACATTTATCTTAGAATTTGGTTAATAAGTATTTTTTCAAATGGAAGAAGAGGTTTTACTATTTTCTTTATTTTACCATTAAAATGACAAACAGAATGCTATGAAGCATCTGTTATGACCTTTTATTCTCCTGGCTCTTTGATGTTCTAAAAAATATTAAGTTTGTTTATAGCTCTCAGAATCATAAGTGCAGTACATTTTCCTCCACACTGCCTTGTTGTTCATGCAGTACATGCCCAAAACCCGTACTCAAAGCTATGCAACTTTCTGTGAGACTGTTGGCCTTGGCCTGGTAAATATCTACCCCCACAGACATTGGGGTTAATATCTTTTTTACCCCCACTCATCTTTTTCCCACAAACTTGTTCTAAGTGGAAAAAAAATTAAGCAGAGTGTAGTAAGTAAAAAATAGTGGGGGACAATTTTATAAAGCCAATATACCAATCTTAGTTTTATATCTAATTTGTCCTAAAGAAATGCTAAATATTTTATGGAATCTCTAAAATAAAATGACAGTAGAGGAAGAAGTAGGTTTAAAATAAACAGGAGGATTTTTAAAAGATCTCAAAACCTGGAGAAAAGAAAGTAAATTGTGTTTTGTGAGAAGAAATAATAGCTTATGTATTAAGTAGAGATAAATCACTTTAGCAAGTATTATACACACACACACACACACACACATATATATACATATATATGTGTATATATATATATATATATACACATATATATGTATATATATGTACATACATATATATAATCAGTGTACTCCATTCTGCCAGTTTTCTAAAGTACTCTAGAAAATAGGGGCTTTCCAAAGTATCATTCAATGAATTATGATTTTTATTTAAATATTTGTTTAATAATATAAACAAAATAATTATTACAATGGTAGTGTGAATGATGAGAATTAATACTGGAACTCATCTAATAAATTCTTTATCTAAATTTATGTCATTTTAAGACCCAGATTTAACAACAACAAAATGTTTAAAGAGTTAACAAAAATCTGTTGAAAGGACTTTCTTGTCTTGTTGCAAATAAAAAAAAAGGTTAAAATTCTCTGTGTTCAAAAGTCAATTATTGCCAATTTCATGGGCTTCTAAAACATGGGATTTTCATTTAGCAGAGCCAACTTTACCTGCCAAAGCCTATAAAATGGCCCCTTTCCATCTGGTAAATGTTCCACAATGAAATTACTACGCTTGGAAAATAATGGAAATCTATGGACATATATATATACTGTGACTGAATGTGAAAATTTGTTAGTGATATCTGGTGTAACTAGATTAACTCTTCTAGATTAGCAAAGCTTGAGTTTCTATATTATTACAGCAAGAATTCAAACACTTCTAGAGAAATAAGAGCCCCATACTGCCAAACAGTGGTTCATAAATATTTTTGGTGAGTGCCATGACCCTTTAGAAGATCAGATGAAAACTGTAGATACTCAACCCATTAAAAATATTCTATACAAAAAATAAGAAGCTACTTGAACAGTTAAAAAAAATGAATCCTTGTCCAGTTTTTAAAAATGAGTTCTATAGAATCCCTTAATGCATTTAGTGTTTCTCACAAGGAAGCTCTTTTTTAAGTCTAATATATAAATTTAAATTTTTAAAGGTTTATTTACACAACTCTATATTACTGGTTTTTCTACTTTGAAGATATAAATGAATTTTTCATATAATTTTCTACTACTTTGTGAATGGGCCATAAGGAGATGACAGCTCAACTAGCGAGAAAATGGTTTGCCTCTTCCAATGTACCAAGAAAAAAAATGTATACGTAATTAAAAGTTTGTATATGTCCATGTGCACATCTAGTTGTCACTCAGAGAAGGCAAACTGGCATATGCATAAGCATTTGGATAAAGTAAGACCCTGAAGAGAATATACAAATTGCTAATTTATGAAATGTAATATTGTGGGTATGCTAGCTCCCTGACCTCTTTGTACCTCCTTCTGAAAAACAAAGCAAATCAAAAGACTCATCCTATGAATCATGAAAATTATAATTATTTTATCAAATGTTCTTAATTGAAGTAAAATGATCTTCAAGAGTGGAAAGAACTTTCTAAGACTCAAAAAGGAGGAAAAATTCTGAGGTAGGATAGAAGGGGATGTTCCTTGGCAAAATTAAGTTGTAAGATTAGTTGCTCTTCCTAAAATAGGAAATAGGCTTTCAGAAGATGTTTCTGGAAATTTTAATACAGTTTACATTTAATTGTTCAATTTGTTCCTAAGTTCCATGAATCATTTCTTACATGATTCTGTAGTCTTTTATTTTCTAACTATATTGAGGGCACTGTCAACTGAATCGTTTCTTCTCTTCTTGGAGGCACTGGTTTCACAGAATGACGACAGTGAGAAGTCCTTTCAGACTGTGGGAACACAAGATCCTCTGTACTGACAGCTCCTAGGGAGATCATACTTTGCAGTAGGCCACCAACATCATTTCTCCTGATTCACAGCTTAGGGAATTCCAGCTCACTTTGAAGCCTGTTCAAAATATTCTTGCCTATGTATTTTACCCCAAGCCAACTCATTTCAGATCTGCCCTTGGTTAGCTTTGATTGACAGAAACACTTTGGAAGCCACTGAAATCTTATCATAGAAAGGACTGAAATCTTTTTGAGTTCTTCAGTCTCTGTTTGGAAACCAAAGGCTCTATGTCAAAAGATGAGTAGATGCCTGTACTTGCAACTGAGACTTCTGTGGCAGATTTACAACCCTTGGGTTATTTGAGATTTCTAAGTAAAAACCTAATGGAGACTGGGACATGGAGAGGTGGCTGTAATCTGAACAATACACCTATGTATTTTTTCCTGGAAATAAGAATTATCCTTTAGATCTGTCATAGTTAATATAAAAGTAGAGTAATACAAATGAAGACTTAAATTGATGAGGCACATGTATAAATTGATAAAGGAAGTTTGATGCATCATAACATTGAAATTTATCTAAATTCAATATTGTTAAACATTCTTAAAGATCAGATGAATTATACATGAAGTCTATGGATTATTTGTCCCTGGCAAACAATGGTGACATTTCTGTCTGTCACTTAGTATGACAAGGTTAGCATGTTTTATTCAAAACTTTTAAACAGTAGAATGATTTGTATGCATTATTCTTTCTTTGGATTGTCAGGGAAAGCAGAAAGCAACACAGTTATTCTACGACATTGAATCAGCATGTGCATAAAAAAATGACAGTACAGGCTCGCTTCTGACATCTATGAAGCTCGTACTTTGGTTTTCTAATCATCTGGTAGAGAAACAATAAAATCATAAAGACACAATTTTTTCTTCCCCCCCAAAAAAAGCATGTCATTGTATATTGAAATATAAATGATTTTTGTGACATAATGAATATAGAATATTCATGAGTGGGGATAGATTCCTGGAGATACTATGCTTTGGGTTTTAAAGAAATTTAATGACAGAATATTTATTAGAATATTTTTTTCAGTAAATAGGATAAGAGTCAGACTATATTGTTCCTTTCATTGTTAAAGTACTCTGCAGTGATGGGATATAACAGTAATTTGTGAGACTGTTAGATTTTATGTTATCTGTGTATATAGGATGGGCATATAGGAAGAAATTAACAGCAGAGTAGAAAGTGCTGTTCAACACATAGGTAGAGACAGAGGATTTTAGTGACTTGCCTACAGCTTCTTCCATAATTGTCTGGTGACTCCTAGGACCATCTTAAGATTGTCTCACCACTTCCCCTTTTCCTTTGTTCATTCAGGAACACACACTTCATTGTTGCTATGTTCTTCCTTCTCTCATGAGATTCTAAAGCAGAAATGAGTTTGGGGAAGATTATACTAGTTTGGAATAAGGTAGGACCTAGGGATCTTGGTGCAGTATTAACACCCAGGGACAGAAAACACCTGAGACTTTTAATTCAGCTCTTTCCATTCACAGGCGGCTTAAGGATGTCGATGTGTAGCAGCCATTTCACAGACAACATTCCAGTGACATTTTTGAGAATATATCATGAACCAGTGACTCAGGAATAAAATGATGACTAAGACAAACTTTTGCTTTTGAAGTGTTTGCGACAGAGGAAGAAAGACACATTAGCAAATAAGCATAGGATGATACATGTGCTTACTGTACAGGATGAGTGGATAGGAAAGAAGAGGGGAAAAACTGGGGAGGTGACAAAAAACCATATCTCAGTGTTTCCTGTTCTTCCACTCCATACCTTGGGATCTTAATCACAGAAGACATTTTCTTTCATGGCATTCAGCAATATGTTTACTATAGCTTCAGAAATACTAAAATTTCATGTATATCTATGCATTTTGTGTTTCCTGCCCACGACCTGGAGAAAAGTGAGCTCTTCAGAGTGATTAGCTTTCCCGATCACTAAAATAGCTAATGGCTGTAATTGATTATAACCTGTCTAAGCAAAAGATTGAAGTATGCATTCTTTTTTTCTGGAATTATTTAACAGAGAACTTTTAATAAAAGAAAGAAGAAATTTTACTGTATACTCCATTTTGAGGGGTATACAATTACCTCACATTGAGCTGGAAACCCATCAATAGTAATTTATACCATACTAACTACAAGGTAGATAATTAATATTAACTCTTATTAATTTTTGCTTTTGATAATTGCTATTTTACCTTAGTTATAAAAACTATATAATTATTTCAGTCTTTTATCTCAACCCATGCCCCCAGCATCAATTGAAATGTTTAAAAAGAATAAAATAACTGCATAGTTTTCAGAGCTTTTTCCTGACTCAGTAAGCAAATTTATAGAGATAATTTGGAAGCACATTATAATAATCCATTGCTGAAAACAGATTTACAGGTGCTACCCAATTTTGGGGATGTTATGCAGCCTTGGTGGGCTGTCATTTTAAGAAATGTTGTTTCCCTAGAGGAAAATGGTTCCAGAAATACTCTGACCTTTCCATTTTTTAGCATGAAATGAGGTGATCTAAGAGAAGCCATCTTCCAAGTAAATGTGGTGAGACTTTAGTTTGAAATATTCATTGCGTTTTTGTTGTGAAGAGCCAAACCACTGCTAAAATTCAGTTTGCTGGTCTATTCAGCTTATTTATTTCATGCAAATCCCAATGTGCATGAAATGAACAAAAGACTTCCTTTCTATTTGTATGCATTGTTAGTTTCTATTCCATTTTTATCCACAAATTTGTTTTTTTTTTCCTTTTTCAGTATCAGTACTTTATTCATTCTTTCAACAAATATTTGTAGCATCCCTTGGCTTGACTAGGCACTGAAAGGAATGATACCGTTCCAGCATGGTAGTCAGCATGACTTGTGGGTTTCATTTCTTCTGCCTTTTTAGGTATACCATTAGAGGATGCTTGGAGATTTCTTCAGGCCATGTCTGTGATGAGAGGAAAGAATGGTTTGCCCAGTTATGTATATTTGCTATGAGCATGGCTTACGCTCATAGCCTTACTAACTCTGGGAGTGAAAAGAGAGTGCACTTGGGAGTCAAACAGATATGGATTCCGATTCTTACTCTGATCCATGCAAGCTCTCACCTAAAACAAGTTAGTTATTCCTAATCCTGAGACTTTCATTATATGTAAAAGGAAAATGCCCATCTTATTGTGTTATTAAATTAATTACAAGAGAGTACCAACACCTAATAGGACACCCTCAATAAGTGATCATTCTTAGTGTCTATCTCAGGATCTATCATCTAGTACATATGCAAATGAGTAAGAAATGTAAGAATAATGGAAGTTAGGCTAAAATAAGACCTATTAATACAGGCACAGCAAAGTGTTCAGGAATTTCTTGGAAGATTTGGTAAATTGTAAACTGTCTGATTCTTCATTTTCCAGTTTTTATCTTAGATGTAATGGATTCCTATCATGGCAGGTTTAAATTTAGATAAATTCAACTACAAGCACACACTGGGCAGGGAGAAAGAAAGAATGATTACGAGTTTAAGGAGTTTAAATAACATAGCTCATTATACTTGCCTTTTCACTCTTTCTATCTTGACTCATCTTTGGAACATCTCCCCATGACAAATTTGCTTCTATTGTTTTAAAGACATATTTTTTTATACTACATGGCTCCAAATTCAAGCTCACTCAAATAAACTTTGTTCCCATGCTGGAGACAAAAAACTGACTTTGTTAGCCTTATTGGGAGATGGCATGTTTCCCTGCAACATGGCAACTTTCCAAGGCATTATATAGGACATATTTGATTATGCATATGATTAACTTATTTGCAGTATAATATTTAACTTCAGTATACTACTCTGCTTTTATTTTTTTGTAATTTCTTTTATATTTTACTTACCTGGACTATATTTTCTTTTTCCCTGCATAATTTCTACAAGTAAGTTTATTTGTTTCTTGCTTGGGTTACTTAATGGCTGTTTTATTATTTTATTTTTTCAAAATATGTTGTAAGGCTGTTCCTAAAACTCAAATCACTGTGTGTAATGTCTCCACTGGACTTTGGTACTTAAGGTGTTGTTTCCTTAGGAATACCAAATAAAGTTTTTGTGTTCCTAGAGTTGTATATAACAGTTTTTCAAGTTAGAGTGAGCTCAGCAGTGTTTTTAACATTGTAATAATTACTGTTTACTGCCCAACCCTTGCCTTCTTTATACTGCTAACACGAAGAATCTGTAGACTGTTAGCACAGTAGTCCAAGGCTCTGATCCACAATAAAATGTAAAGAACACAGAGCAGGTGAGGTCCCTTTTTCAGTTATTCACATCTCTGTGTGAAACGAGGTGATAAGGAATAGAGGAAAAGGCCTAAGGGCTCTAAGCAGGTTAGGAAGAAGCTGGTCTCTGTAAAAAGGCCTGGGATGGGGGTGTAGGCCAGCTTTCCAACTCACACCTTTGCCAAGTGCTGTTATTTAATAGCATCAGTCATTCTCACTTCATCTTGCTCCAATTTTATTTTTTAATGCCTGTTCTTTCTTTTACTCTGTCATATGTAATTTTAGTTTTCAGTTGCTTTTCTTTCAGGGGACTTGTTTTAGGTTTTTATGCCCATATTCATTAATATAGAATAAATTTTATTAACAGCAATGAATGCATAAGATGTGTTAAGTATAAGGATAGAAATTTTATAAACATCTCTAATTTTAACAATAATTCAGTAAGAAAAATTCTTTCATGTTAAAAATTAAAAAAAAAAAACCAGGAAGTAACTTATTATATATAATTTAGCAAATGGTGGAGCCAGATGAGAATCAATATGTCTATATTGTCTGTGCCCTCTCCACTATCATGCTGCCTTTGTACACTATGTGTGTTTATAAATGTGTGTGCATATACATACATACACATAAATATATACATATATCATACATGCACACACGCACGCACCCACCTACCCACCCACCTCACGGCTGACTTCCAGAGTTTTTACAGTGCTTGAAAACCAATGAGGCCAGGTTTTCCTTTCCAAACATGCCCACCAACTGCCCTCTCTTGCCCTGTGACTTGAAATCTTACAAGTTGCAATTTACACAATGGACATATCCTTCTCTGATACAGTTTCTGAAAATGAAACAGAACTTTATATTATTTTATTTTTAAAATGGATTTTCAGGGCTGGACTTAACTTTATATTTGCTTTACTTCTCACTGGCTTGTCTTTAACTGCGCTATTTTCTTTAGTATTATCTGCTCCTTCCTATTAGAAGCAACACCCCTTTCATTTTGTGTCCAATGAAGCAGTTTCTCATTTCTGAAATTTTAAGATGGAAAAAAGAGGGGAGGAAAGACCGTGAAGTGATTTAAGGCAATGATTCTGGAATGATTCTTGCTACTCAGGAACGCTATATATCATAGTGTATTTGCAGAAATGCCTCATGGCACAAACTCCTATTTCATGTCCTTGAAGGCCAATGGGTTAGCAGAATTTCTGTTTCAGTGCCTGTCTGATCAATAATCCTATGACTTTTTGGAATTGCCATCTGTCTTCTGTTAGACTTTTACTGTGTTGATGTGTAGTGACTAATACCTACATATATATGTATATTTTTTTTCGTTTCCTGCAACTGTAAATTTTTAAAAATATTTCTGCAGGTATTTAAATTTATTTATATAAAACATTTTCCTTGATTTTATTGGAAACATACATAAATCAATCTCACTGGAAAAATAATTGAAGTTTAGTGTAACTTCCCTTGGGCCTGGTCTTTACATTATTATACAGAGTTCACAATCTTTAGACTAGAAATGGTGGTTAAGAGCATAGATTTTTGTCTCCGTTCTGTCTTAGCTTGAATCTTCTTACCATTTGTTAGATGTCAAATTATTTTACTTTTTATGTCTCAATGTTATCATCTGTAAAATGGGGATAGCGCTAAATGTTACTTGAAGACTTATGTGAGGATTAAATGAGGTCATACATGTAAGGTACTCTGAGTGGAGCCAGGAACACCCATAATCTTAAAAAATTATGGGTATTATTATAATTGACATTACCATTATTATTATATGAGCCACAAACAGCTAAATACTGTAAGACTCTACAATAAGTAGAAAATAGAAATGTGTTCAAGAGGAGGGAGTACTCCTTCATGAGCTTACAAGGAAGTTTTTATAGGAGAGATGAGACTTGCAGTCTTGAGGAAAATGTATTATTTCTCTAGATTACAAGAAAAATCATAACATCATAGGCAGCAGAAATAGCATTTGAAAAGGCAGAGAGGCTTGAGAAAATATGCCCCATTCAACAAACTGGTTGGGGCCATGTGAGGAACTGGTAGTAGAGTATAATGTAAAGAGTAAGGTCACAAAGAGCCCTGGGTGATATACTAAGAATTTAATACTTAATCATGTTGACATTGAAAGCCATGAAAGGGTTTTTGAAAAGAAAACATGTTATCAGATTTATATTTTAGAAATATTACCTAAGCACCAATATAGAGGATAGATTAAAATGTTAGCTGGAGGAAGGTAAGACATGGATATAAGTCCCTCCCTGACTTGGAAAAACAAGTACTTTTATTAAGGAGAAAAAACAAACAAACAAACAAAACCAGAAAATAATTTCAGAATTCCTTTGAGATGAAAATGGGTCTAATAATAGCATGTAAAAGGATTAATTCTCAAGAGGAAGGAAATGCTCATAAATTACAGTAAGCTTTCATACAGAGGTTGAGTTTGCTTTTAGAAAATTTTAGAATTTAAAACTTGAACAAGACTCTTATCTTCTGAGTCCATTTTATTCATTTGTAAATGAGAACAGCACCTTCGTCTGCAACAAGGATTTTTTCTCTTCAAAGGTTTATTGATATATAGTTTACACACTGTAGAATTCACCCATTTAAAGTACACAATTCAATGATTTTTAGTATATTTATAGTATTATGCAAGTATCAGCATAATCTAATTTTAGAACATTTTTTTATTACCCAATAGAACCACTGTAGCCATTAGCAGTCACTCCTCATCACCCTCATCTTCTCTCCACATCCCTAGCCCTAGCTACATAAATACTAATCTGCTATCTTCGATATAGATTTATCTATTGTGTAAATTTCATATAAATGGAATACCTTGTCTTTTGTGACTTTCTTTTACTTATTCTAATTGAGGTACATAGGAGATTCGTCTGGGAGTGGCCCCCCACCACCAAGCAAATATATATTCCAGGGCCTTAGCACAAACCCATTATATTAGAATATGTACACATGTTCTCAGACATGTTTGGTACACAGATCAATGAAATAAAAAATTCTCAGGTCATTCATAGTACATGTTTCTGCTTAAATCTCATTTGAATTTCAAAAACTTGATCATAACTTCAGGCCTGGTTTTAAGGAGTTTAGCCTGCTTGGACCGTCATGGTTATAATTCTCCCTGTCCCCTTTCTAGAATGATATTAAGAAAAATAAATTACTCCTTAATAATAAATATATGATATGTGGATGAATATTTATTATATCTAATATAATAATTCTAGTCAAAGATGAAGAGGAGGCTAAAGAAGGGCAAAAACCACTAAATTGAATTAACAGAATGGTAGTGGACTTGAGAAAAGATGTTAAGGACATCAAAAATATTTTGAAGCTTTGGTCAGAAGTAAGGAAGGACAAGGAAGAGATAGGTCTACTTAATGAAAAAAGTTTCTGAAAAATTTGGTTGATTTTATATCTGGTTTGCTTTTTTCTTCTTCATAATCAAATACATAAAGAGAAATTAAAAAGTATGGTAGTTAGAACCCAAAAAATGAGATGCCGACTGCTCTGTATGGATTAAGTTGGGAAAGACAGTGTGTATTTTGGATGACAGAGATGAAAAAAACAACTCAGTAGAATGACCACAACTAAGCATGAACATTTTTGTGGCTAAATTGTAATCTAGCACTTGATTACAACTACATAAGCAAAGGCTGGGTGATAACTACCTAGTACAGTAGGAATTCCCATAAAAAAATCCTACAGTTCACTGAAAGAGTATAAATTTACAGTTTGGCATGGTTGTCACCATGTCTATGGTAGAACTATAGTGCCATTGTTTTAGTTCTATTGAGATTTTATTTGTTTGTATTAGTTCTGTTGCTGAACTAATATAATAATACTCAGAGCACCTCCTTGTCAGAGGTATGTGTCCTAGTCACTTAAGTTCCCCTTTTGAGCTCCTGAGATATCAGTGCCAGCAGAACAGTATCTTTTCCCTCACGGGTCTGAGACCTAACTGTAGTATTCCTCCCACAAGCTTCTAATTTCTAATATTTCTATCCTCTTCCTCTGTTCCCTCAGCTTTAGGGTGGCAGTTGCAGTTACTACCTCTGTAGTAACTTTAGTGTTCCCTTTGCCTTTTCAGTTTTTTAATACATGGGTAACAATTCTTTTAATTAAATTCTATTAAAATAACTGTAGTTTCTATCTTATGATTAGCCCCTGATGATTACAACCAAAGATGAGTAGAATATGGAGTATGAATAATTAATAGATCTTTTCAAGTATTAAAAGTTTGCATGTGAAGGAAATATATTTGATATACTTCACAGTGATGGTTTTTTTATATTTCCTTTTTGGAGGTTGCCCCCATACTGCACTACCATAAATAGTCATATTCTGGAGCACATGACCTAGTTCCATGGGCACAACTGATTGAACCAGGGTGGGCACTTTCCTAGGGACAACAGATTCTAGGCTGATTTTAGTGCCTATGAGAAGGTTTGGCATAAAGCACTTTGTTCAAAGATACTGAGCCAAATGGATTCTTTCTTTTTATGATTTTGAACCAAGATTCTCAATTCAAAGCTAGACCTAAAGAAGCATGTGATGCAGTTAAGTAAATCGATTACTAGCAGAGTGTTAGTGGCTTATGAATTCCTGCTATGGAGTTTTTCAGAAACATTTGACTTATGAATCACTCTCTTCTACCCTCAGAAAAAGCATTTACATAATTAAGTCTGGGTTTACTCTGTGAGATGGCTATATTCCTATCATTTGTATGTTCAAGCAGAGCTTAGATGCCTGTCAATATTGTTGGAGATTTCTTCAGTGAAATCTGTTCATGTTAGAATATAAAACATGCATATATTTCTGGGCTCTGCTCTAGACCCATTGAATAAGAATATCTTAAGAATAGGGTCAAGTCATATACTTTAAAAAATAGCAGCAATATTAACAAGAACAACATCCTCATTGTTGTGCTGAAGTAGTTGGTTTGTAGATCACTCAGATATGGAAGAAAAGGATTATCTTATTGTTTTGGGGTAGTTGACAAACTATCCTAGCATTTAGTATGTCACTATTTTTATTGTATCATGACTTTGTGGGTCAGTAATTTAAGCAGTCTCTGCTGGACAATTCTTCTGCAGCATCTGATATTGAGTAGGACCACTTGGTGATGTTTAACTGGAAGCAAGGCATTTGAACATCTTATGTGGTAACTTGACATCATGTAGTAGCTTGGGGCTCCCACAGGTAGGGCAGAAACTGACAGTCCTTTCAAGCGGTGGGCCTGGCTCTGACATATGCCACTTCCACTGTTCTTTATTGGTTAAAGCAGTCACTAGCTAGACCAGATTTGAGGGGAGGGAAAATAAACCCATCTCACAATGAAAGAAGAGTTAAAGGAATTTGTGGTCAGTTTTAATCCCTTACAAAGCTCTCTTAATTTACTGCAAATTATCTCTTTAAATTCTTAGTAGTTTGAATATGAGGACAATTCCAATATCTGGGAACTGCATGAGAAGACAGGCCAGGCAGGGCATGGCTAGGCAAAGGTATTTCTGGCTCATCCTCTATAAGAAAAAGAAGTAATGAATGCCCAAAAGGAGGGAGATGCATCAGAGGTAAATTCACCCTAAGCAGAATTTCTAATCAGAGTAGCCTACCAGAATAGGATGGCAAAGAATTTGAGTCTCTAGGTTACTCTAGTGTTGGAAGTAAGTAATATTTGCTGAATTCTCACCAAAAGTATGCCAGTAAATGCTACTCAATATCCAGTAATAGTGATAGTTACTATTATATTAATTAGTCATTCTTTCAAGTTAATATGAATATATACATTCTTTTCATTGAAACAGTCTTTGTCTTTGAGAAGGAAAGCAGAGAAATGTTTTATTAAAATTCCTTTAGATTTTTAAAAGGTATTATAAAATATGATAAACAGGATCACTGTGATAATTTTTCTTGGAAAGCCAAACTGACTTCATTTCTCTTATTGTAACTAAATTTTCTGAATTGCCTTTCTTAAAGTTATAGTAACTTATTCTCTTTGAAATATGAAGCATGCTGTGATAAACTTGTTTTCCTCCTTTATTGTTGTGAAATTATTCACAAATTGCATTTGTGAGCTGTGAATATGCTGTTATTGTTATTTACACTTGAGAGCTGATTAAACATGTTTTTGTATATATTATTTATAAAGCTTAGGCTTTTGGGATTACTATTTGTTTTTGTTTTTATTTATTTAATATTCCATCTTAGTAGGGATTGGTTATTACTTTGCTCCAAACTGCTGAGTGACTCAGAAATGAAATTGACATAGACTATTCAGTATCAAATATGTTGATTTAAATTAATAGCAGAAAAGAAAATTTCAATGAAAATGCAACGTCATTTAATAAATCAGTGTGGGACAAACTCAGGCTAAAGGTTGGTTTAATAAAGTTGCTTAAAGTTTTGTTTTGATGAGTTAAAGACTAAGAAACTAAATTTATTCTATCTATACTTTCCCAAGGCAATAATTCTAAAAATACTGTCTCTCACCCCCTCCCCCTTACCTCCTCAGGTACAGAACTCTCCAAACATAATACCATATTCCTGGCATGTATTCTTCTGGTGACTTGACAAATTGGAAAAATTATCTCTTTCCTTTATGGAAGGTGATTAATATAGATAACTTTTGTGCAATATTTTAAATTCTCTGGCCATACTGTCTATTCCAACTACTGCTATAATAATCAGTTCTTTGCAAGTTTCCAGCATCTTCATGAATGTGAACCTGAGCACCTTGCTAGTTTATCTCAGAGCCTCATACTTGAACTGAGTGCCTCCAACTTCCTGGTCCTGACCTTCTCTGATACCACATTATGGAGACCTCTTTTGTACTCACGCGTGAGCAGCCTTGATGTGTTGGGAAGTAATCAGATGGATAAAAAGTCTTCTCTTTCTTTTCCAGTGGACAGATGATTCCTAGACACATTTCTTAAGCTTCTCAGATTATTACTGAGGGATGGAGTAACCAGTTTTCCATAGTAGTGAACAACTACGTATTGGCTTTCTTTACTTTTCTGTTTCATTCACCTGTCCATCATTCCTGCTACCTGTAATAGCTAACACATAAATCTTTGTCTTAGATCTGCTTTTGTTGGGAGAACCAGAGCCAAGGCAGGGCTTGTAAAATTTGTTCCTTCCTTTGAAATTATCAATAATGTGTTAGAATTTAATTAGGGCATGTTTCTTCAAAATTGAAACCAAGAATATCTCAATATGTGAGACTTTGTGCTCAGCACCCTGTGTCATTCATATTTGTTTTGTTTGTCTTCTCTCTGCTGGTACATCAATGACCTTTGTTCAATTGGCACATAGATAAGAACTTTTGGACAAACACTGTCTACTTATGAAGTTAAATGTTGGAGAAAGATATTTTGAACTTCAGATGTCTGGAAGTTTTTATGAAATTGTTAGTTAATTTATTCCTCCTCACCCCCACATAATAGAATAGCATCGAATGTGGTAAAAATTGAACTGTGCGCGCGCGCGCGCACACACACACACACACACACACACACACACTCACACTCACACTCACACTCACACTCATACATACTTACTGGGTCAATCAGACATCCCATTTCACCTCATGTGCACATCTTTGGGATAGATACCAGGGTACCTGGAAAAATCCCATGCAGATGTGGGCAGAGCATGCCAGCTCCATGCAGATAGTAGCCCTGGTTGGAATTTTTTTTTTTTTTACTAACGTTATCACAAAAAGATGTCAAAGAAAACAATATTATTTGAGGAACCACTGTATTATTTTTTAGTGAATACTGGCCAACTGCATTCCAGCCACACTAGCCTATTTGGTATTATTGAATATATAAGTCACCTTTCCATCTCAGGATCTTTGTAATTTCCTGTCTGGAATCTTATTTCCTTAGGTAGCTTCATGTTTATTTACCTCTCTTCTTCTGGGTCCTGCTTAAATGCCACCTTGCTTTTTAATTCCTTGTTTCCTGATTTACTTGGAAGTACTCATTATTACATGATATCTTATGTTTTTTTTATAGTGTGATTTTTTTTAATTGTATTCTTTTAGAATATAATCTGAATGAGTAAAAGGACAATTTAGATTTTTTCCTTGCTCTAACTCCACTGCTTAAAAATAGTGCCTGGTGTTAAAAACATATTAGTAAAATAAAGAAATGATCTTGTTTTTATCTAAAATTATATTTTAGGTGATGTTAAAATTAATATGCAGGTTTCTTTTGGTTCAGTTTGGGTTCCTATTTTTTTCATTTAAAGGTATGTATTCTTTTAAACCTTGTTTTATCCCCAATATTTCTATATCCTTATCCTTTTAAAAATGTGTCACTTCTGGGCGGTTTAGTGTGTGTGTGTGTGTGTGTGTGTGTGTGTGTGTATTTTAAGAACAGTTTTAGTTCACAGTAAAATTGAGAGGAATGTACAGAGATTTTCCATATATCCCCAGCCCCCACACATCCATATCCTCCCCCATTATCACTCAGCAGAAGAGTACATTTTTCAGAAGGATGAACCTACATTGACACATAATTACCCCAAATCCATCATTTACCATAGAGTTCACTTTTGGTGTTGTACATTGTATAGATTTGGATAAATATATGAGACACGTATCCACCATTATAATGTCATACAAAGAATTTTCACTGCCCTAAAAATCCTCTGTGCCCTACCTATCATCCCTCTCCTTAATCCAACCCATGGAATCACAGATCTTTTGCCATCTCTATAGTTTTCCCTTTTCCAGAATGTTATATAGTTGGTATATCACAGTATGTAGTCTTTTCAGATTAACTTCTTTTACTTAGTAATATTCATTTAGGTTTCTTCTATGTTTTATCACTTGATTTGTATATCTTTTTAAAAATTCAAACTGTGAAACTTCATTTTCTAGAAAGTGTGTTTAGCCTGTTTTTATTTACTGTAATTTTAGTTATTCTAAGACTTATTTCTATAATTGTTTTTGATGATTTTTATTTACCATGTTTCCTATTTCTTATTTTCTTGCCATTAATTATAACAAGATTTCTCCTGGCCTGAAAATTATGTGTTATATTTGAGACTTGTAATTATATATTTTTCTCTATCAATGTTTATTGTCCCACCCAAAGGAACTCTTTTGCCCTGTATTGATATTTTAAAGAGTTTTGGAATTCTATTGAATTTCCTTATTTAGTTACAAAGTAAGTTATGTAAGTTATTTGCAATTTAAATTTACTTGCTATTCATTTTTATTCTTGCAAGAATATATATTTTAATTAATCGTTCTAAGAGGATACATGCATGATAAAATTTCTGAGAATTTTAATGTTAAAACTTTCTTTTACCAATAATGGATATATTAGTTCAGATAAATATTAACGTCATGGTTCAGTTTTATTTCCTTTCAATATTTACATATCATGGAGCTACTGAAGAGACATGAGACTATAATTTTTTTATTCCTTGGTAGTGATCTGATTTTGGCATTTTCTTTGGGGATATATGTTTAGGTGTGATTTTTGTTTTTTGATTATTTATCCTAATGTACTATGAGCTCTATGAGTCAAACTAGGCTAACTGCTACCAACAACCATAATCTAGGTTAGGCATTTTAAATCAGTAAAAGTATGTTTTCACTTTTACCACAGCTCAGATAGCTGTTCGGCAGGTACTTACCCATTGTGGTCATTCAGTTACTCTAGCTCCTTTGTTCTAGAATTAGTATTTAACTCCATCTAGAAACAAGGGAAAAGGAGGAAAATGTAGTCTTCTTCTGTGCCCAAAAGATCAGTGAACCATTTTTGTACAGATAATTGTCACTGTCGCAGAACATTATCAAATTGAAGTCTAAAATAAAGCCCTTTTTAGTTTTGAAAAGATTCTTGGTTATAATTTTATCAACTATTTTATTCCCTGTTTGCACTCTATTTTCTCTTTCAGTTTTCCAACTCAATGAATTTTGATACTTCTATTTTTATTCTCCAACATTCTTGTCTTTTTTCTTATTTTTACCTTGCTATTTCTTTATCTTTTTTTTTTTTAATGCCTTCTTGGAGAGTCCCCTGACCCAGTCTTTCAGTTAAGTAATATAGTTTTGAGTGTATTCATTCTGCTACTCCACTGGAGTTTTTATGTAAAGAATCTCATCTTTCACGTCTAGTATTTCCATTTTAGAAATATTGGGTTGATTTGCTGCATGTTGCAAATACGTTCCTTTTTTTTTAAGTATATTTTACTTGTTTAACATTCAGAATGTTTTAATTTTCCACATGTCCCTTTCTTCTAATTCATTTTCCTGCATTAAAAGTTTTTATTGTCTTCAAAAATAGTTCTCATGTCCTTTAAATGTCTCTTAATTTTTAGCTGTAAGCCAATTTTTATTTCCAGGAAAGAAAGGAAACAACAGATGGCCTGGCCTGCCATCTGTTGGGTGGGTTAAATTACCATATGATGAGTTGTGAGTTTGGGGCTTATGCTTGCCACCACCTTTTTTTCCCTACTATTGAGTACTTTCCAGTCTCTCTACTCAGTCATTTCTCTTGTCCTCAGATAGCAGCCTCTTAAATATCACAGTCCTGTGAAGTGTGAAACTTGCAGGTGCCATCTGGCTGCTGCAGTCCTAGATTTGGCTCTCTGCACTAGCAGAATGTATTGCTTCCCTTGGTGTTATCCTATAGTTGCCAGTTGAAGATCTGGCCATCCTAAACTGTGTTATTGACAGGGGGGGCAATGATTGGGGAATAAGGATTTTAGGGTGATAGGCAAGGTTTGGAGTGGGACAATGTATATAAAGGCTCATTGCATGGCATTGAGTTAGGGACTCAAAAAAATGGTGGGAGCTACTGATATACATTATTAATAAACCCCAATTAATAATTAAAGTAGTGCTTTAGCATATCTTACTTTCCTGTCATTAAAAATTGCTTTCAATTTGTTGGAAACTCCTGTGGGATTGGCAACAAACTCATATAGCAAATCTTCTTATTCACTTTGTTTTTATATCTGAGGATCATTAGTCATGGTATTGACCACGGACAAGTTAAAAGATTACACTAGCAGGAAGTGGTGGATTTTCAGGGCCATTCAAGGAACAGTATGAATTAGTGAAATCTATAATGAGATAGCCAACAAACATTTGCTAAATTCTTTGTGGTTCTTGAGAAAGAAATAAGATGTTCCTTCTTTGCTACCCCCCTCTTTCATTTTTCATATGAAGACAGCTGAAGATTTAAAATAATTTTGAAATATAAACATATCTAAACTCTCCTGTGTAGTTCAGGATTTTCATCTACATAAATGTATGAGCAATGCTGAATGATATCCTTTCCATCTTCTGACACCTTCCTGGTCCTCATCCACATGGGAATTGAACATCTCATTGCTTTATAGTCACATTTGATCAAACATGATATTAATTATGCAGCTTAATCTCCCACTTTAAACATTACAATTGGTCTGAATAAATTGGCTACCTTGTAAGTCTGTCAGCTTTAAGAGTTGAACATTTTCCATCAAAGAAGAAACTAAAAAGTTTGAACTATCTTGTCAAAAGGCACTTTCCATAGAAGTGTCCAAAATGTTTTGAATGGCTGCAACACTGCAATAAATAGATTATTCAGCTTTGCCACTTTAAAGGAAACAACTCATTTAGAAGTGATCTCCAATTTTTAGTATTCCATTTTTTTCTAAAAATAGTTTTATTTAGATTCCTACACATAAAATATGAAAAACATATCTTTTTCTTATTGAAATTTGGTGGAGGGAATTGTAATGGTGAGAAGCCCAGATGCCATCTATTTAGTTTTCTTCTGATTAAATTAGGCAGTCCTCCAGGGATCAATGGAACACCATTTGGAAACGACTAATTTAGATTTAAATTTTCCAACTGTTATTTGTAGGTAAAGAAGAAAAGATAGATGTGATCTCCACTGAGTCTTTCTCTATAACATGGGTTTACAATGTCCAGGTTAACATGCTCTCTCGATATACATTTTGATTGTAGAAGAAAATACAAAAATTGTCATTCATTATAATTAAGTATTCTTAATTAAGTATTCTAGTAACATGTGAACCTTTCTAGGATTTCAACAATCTCTTACTGAGGAATAGATTTACTCAAGGTGGGAGTAGGTGGGACTTAAATAATCATCCCTCTGTACGAAATATTTGCTTAGCTGTAACAACTTTGTGATGTTTAAATATTTTACCTTTGCATAATTAGTTGCATTATAATATTTCTATCTTTATTCATTTATTGAACAAATACTTTTTCAAACCTACTATACCCCGGAACCAGAGTTAGAGCTCAAAAACAAAGAAATAAAAGAACAAAAAAGACAAGTTCTCTAGGCTTTCTGTACTCAGAGAAACTTGAATTACAGTAAAATATTTACAATCATAAAGGAAAAGTAGCTTCTGGCAGTGATAGTCATTCTTTATGTTCAAGTTGGCAAAAATTACCAGAAAAAAAAATGCTGTGTTACTTTATCATTGAATTAATGATCTTCATTACTTTAATACTTTTTTTTTAACACATGGTTGTTTCTACTTTGAACTTTTCAGAGTTGTTGGGGGTAAGAAAATAATTTGTCCAAACAAATGAATGTTTGTATTATTTATTGGTCTCCTCTATCTGTCTCTTAATACAGGCTAGTGGTCTTAAATACAAAAGGAGTATTAGGTTGAATGCAGAGAGCCTATGTATGTGATGTTGCCTGGATACCTCCCAAGAAAAGCAGGACATTTTCTTCACTAGTTATACTAAGTGAAATTCAGCCTACCCAGTTATGTACTTGAAAACTTTTGATGGGTAAGATGAGCTATTTGTGGAAAGCAATCATGTTCTTTGTATTGGCAGTAGCACAGATACCATAATAAACAAATAATTGATATTCAATATTTTATTCACTGACTAATAGGGTGAAACTTGAAACTATTGGCCATGAAGAGTCTACTAAGAGGGTACTATTCTAAGAAGCATAGAATAAGGGTCATTAAGTTCTAAAACATTCACTAATACTTCAAAAACCAGATGTTATGCAAAAGCATTGTGTACAATTTATTTCCTGAATTTTGCCAAAGACTGTGATTTTCTTCTAATTCAAACACTATTAGCTGCAGTAAATAACAGTTCACAACTGCTTTCTTAGCCCTACTTGCATCCAAGTTTTTAGGAGGGTACGTGATTCCTCTTACTTTTGGTTCTACATTTTAAGGATTTTGTGATTTGTTGATAAATCAGATGAAACCCCCTTTTAAAGAGATGACTCAATAGTATTTAAGGAAATTCAGTTATGTCAACTGGAAAAACAACTTTGTTGGCAAGAATATTTTTTTTTTTTTAAATGTTTTATGACATCAGTTGACAGTATTTGTCTTTGACTCATTCTTATATCTATTCTGGTGCCTGTTCGTGCTTTAGGTGGTGCTTGCAAATACAGTAATACTTTATTAGCTCAGACTGGCTGATTCTTGATTTGGGATAATTTTCAAAGGTATTTGGCGGAACTTTTCCTTGTTATTGTCACCCAAAGAAATAGATTGCTAAGGAAAATAACAGCCTTAATAAGATTTCTGGAGTGATTTTGATTGAGAAATAAAATCTATTATGCAGGCATTTCAAGCATATTTTAGACTGAAAATAATTATTATGAGATCATTATCTGTACCTTTCCAGTTACTGGTTATGTGATCTTAATTTCCTTGTCTGTAAAACAGTGATAATTATAGTACCTACCTAATGTTTTGATGCCTTTATTAATTAAATGGTGGTACTAACTGAGCCTACATCAAGGAATGAGAATAATGGGTTAATACTGTATAGTGCTTAAGCAGTACCTGGCATTTACAATTCTTCTAATGTTTTAGCTGTTTTTGAAAATTATCAGTGTGCTCACCACTATTTATTAGTGATATAAAACATTATTTCTGGTCCTTGTTTAACCATTAGAGGAGAAATTGAAAACTCTATTAATTATGATTTGGATCAAATTTATGCATTTTTACAGTAAATATTCTAAAATAGACATTTCACTAGTGCAAGCTTTCCTGGATTAATGAAATTTCCCTCCATTGTTCTAGTTCTAATGTTAAGAATCTGATTTGCACTCACAACTTGTGCCAAACATTATTATTGCAGGATTCTGTTTTATGCCTGATTATTTTTCCAATTTCCTAACTCCTTTTCCTCAGAGTTCTTACCCTTAACTTTGGTAATAAAAAATATTATGAATACTTTATGGGGATGCTTTGGGCAAATCTTGTTTTATTTTGACCAGCATACATTCCTTCCTTTCCTTTTCTGGTATCAACACCTGGTATTTTTTTTAGGCCTAACATCTTTACTGGGAGATATAGTTGTAATGCCAATTGTCAAAAAATATGCTTTGCTCATTTATTATTATTGTTATTATTACTATTATTATTATTAATTATTATTAAACTATTATTTTGTTAGCAAATTTCAAGAAATGAACCCCAGAATTATAAACTTGAGCAGAGAACCAAAGACCAAAACTGATATTTTCTTTCATTACCAGGAAACATCTAAAAGATACCGTTATTAGTTTCTGTTATGCTTTTGTTCCTTCCCTTTGTTGACCAAGTTCTTTGGCTTTCCTTTTTTATGTTTCTGTCATATTTTTGAAAAATAATTCATATTTTTCCAAAACTCCTATTTTTGATTATTTGTCTAAGTTAGCCAGAGTTGGGTTTTGTTTCTTGCAGTTAAAATCCCTAACTGGTTACAATGCCCTCAAACACACTGCAAATTTGTAAGAAAGCTGTAGTTCCAGGAATTTGTTGAATTTAGCTTATAATGCTGAGTTTCTTCTCAAAATGGAAGTGTGAAGGTTCTTTGGTTTTGGAATTTCATTCTATTTCTAATACCACAAAAATGGTTTTGGGATAAAATAGAATATTAAAGATGAAAGCCCTCTGACCAAAATAAAAGTATTTACATTAATACAGGAGGTATCCTACTAGGTACATATCAATTATTAAAATATTCTCTTGCCCTGTCTTAGATCAAGATAGCACAAAGGAAATATGTTTGAGGAAAGGCCTTGAAACATAGTGAGATAAAGTAAATAGTGAAGATAGATACCTTTTACCCCTGGAGGGGAAAAAAAGCATCAGAAAATATTGATGGTAGCACATAAAATTTCATTGCTTCTAAGATTTTTTTTCTCTTTCTCTAGCCTCCAACTTAAGCTTAGTAAGGACAACTGCTCATTAGTTGTCAGTTCAGAGAAAATACAAAAATAGCAAACCATCCGTGAGTTGCCCATAATATTGGCCACCAAACCTTGTTTTTTTTTGTTTCTGCTACCATATTTTATTTCATTTTTTAATTTTAAACCACTTTATTAAAGTAGGATTATCATGTAAAAATTTTACATATTTAATATATACAACTTGATGGATTTGAAGATAAATATAAACCCTTGAAACTATCACCATTGTCTAGACTGAAAATTTATCTATCGCTTCCCAAAGTTTCCTCTGGTTTCTTTTATACCATTACTGCTTTTTTTTTTTTTGGTAAGAGCACAACATAAGATCTACTCTATTAGTAATTTTTAGGTATACAATACAGTGCTATTAACTATAGACATGATATTGTATATAGTAGGTCTCCAGAAGTCTGTTTTATATCACTGAAACTTTATACTTTTTAAATATTGCTTTTCCTTTCTCCCCTCTCCAAGCCCCTGGCAACCACAATACTACTTTCTGTTTCTATAAGTCTGATTAATTTAGATTCCAAATTTAAGTGAGATCATGCAATATTTGTCTTTCTGTGGCTGGCTTATTTCATTTAGTATAATGACCTCTAGGTCCATCCATGTTGCTGCAAATGGCAGGATTTTCTTCTTTTTAAAGGCTGAATAATATTTCATTGTAGGTGTATAATATCACATTTTCTTTATTCATTTATCTAATGATGCACATTTAGGTTGTTTCATGTCTTAGTTATTGTAAATAGTGCGGCAGTGCACTTGAGAATGCAGGTATCTCTTTGAGTTACTGATTTCAATTCCTTTAGACAAATACCCAGAAGTGTGATTCCTAGATCATAATGTAGTTTTGCTTTTAATTTTTTGAGGAACCCTCATACAATTTTCTAAAATGGAGCTTTTCCCTTATCTTTCAGAAAATGTATAGTTTCAGGTCCTAAGTTGAGCCTTTATTTTGACGTGATTTTTTTGTATGGTATAAGGGTCTAGTTTTATTCTTTTGCATGTGGATATCCAGTTTTTCCAGTGCTATTTATTGAAGAAAGTATTCTCTTTTGTAAGATGTTGCCAAATTGGTGTTTCTTTGTGGTGAAGAGGGCTAAAACTTTTCATTTTATCATCTTGCTGATGTGACTCCCGAACTTGTTAATAAAAGCTTATTATCTATCTTGGGTTTAACAGTAACTGTCTGTGACGACAGAAGAAATTGTTCCTTTTTAGGAACCAAGTTGTTGCTTATAATTTTTAAATGAGATTCATTTATAGGTTACTAGTTTCTTTTACCATTGTTTCAAAAATAAATTGTTTCAGGGATGGAGATGGAGTGGGAAGACATAAATATGTGTCATATGTTCTTTTTCTAAGGTGCATTTAAAAATGCATTATAAATGATGTTAAAAGGAAAGTATCTTAAAATGGGAGTAGTATTTATCTTCACAAGTGCTGTTTTATGCATGTCTAATAATCAGTGATGTCTTAGGAAATGTTCAGCAAATATGGCACAGAAATAGATACATAGAAAGATAAAGATATAGCTATAAAGCTAGAAAATATATGAAATGCCTCAATAGGCACTGAGCAAACTGCTGAGTTAACACATATTTTAGGGAATGGGAAATAAGAACTTCTATGAAGTAGAACAAAACTTTCAAAAATAGTTACAGCTAATAGAAGTTCTACATTAATGAATCCTATTGAGTTCATTTGAGGTAGTATCTTAGAAGTTAAGTCATAGTTTGTAGAACTCATGATATCTTGAATAACATCAAGGACTCAGTAGGTATTCAGCCATCTAAGCTGACGATGCTGATTCAGCCACACTGGTGTTTAGTCCTATAACTTATTGTTTGGAAATGATGATACCATCATTCTTCATTTTTACTTTGTTGGGATATGCTAAATTGTTACTAAAACAATATTCATATTATACTGAAATTAGTTTAAAACAGATGCATCTTATTTATGTTTTGTAACCAAAATAACAAGAGGATCTCCTTTTTAAGTCAGTCTTATCTATAGGTAAGTCCCATAGAAAATGGAGGATAAAGTCTTAACAAAGAATCAATATTTTTAAATAAGTGTATTCATGTTTATTTTAAATACTATTTATTAATTATGCATTTTGAGAAGATATATTTACAAGTTTCTGGAACACATGGTCTTAGAATATTTCCCAATTTAGAGAGTCTTATCTTATACTGTCCTACCACCCTACCTGAGTCTGTCCAACTTGTATTGAATTAAAGAAGAGATATTAATTCTGAATCTGCAGCCCTTGAAGCTACCAGCCTAGATATTTCCACAACTGGTTCACTAAGAGGCACCTAAAATGATGAAGCTTGTGTGCAAGAATAATTATTTTGCTTCTAGAAGAATACTCCAAGGTTTACCTAACTAGCTTAATTTTAAGGGAGGCAGAGCAAAAGAGGGATGCATGTGCTCTCAGCTCTCCTTCAAGAATGAAGAGAAAAACTCTCTTTTTCCCCTCAATAAACCCTTGGAAGGCTTCATGATGCCCTTTATTAATGCTGGTCTTGTATTGTCAGACCAGAGTATTAGAAGAACAGTGGCTAAATCTTTCATATCCTCAAGTCATTCATCACTGACCTGCCATTTTCTATAAAAAAATAACTGGATGATATTAGAACTATGGAAAGACCAAAATAAGAGTAGATAACAAATCTCAATCAGAATGTTTTTCTGTGCTTGACATCTTATTTAACATAAAGATGGACAGCTAAGGAAAAGAGCTGAATTATTTTTTTAGAAAGATCAGTACATAAGTATAGAACTGATCAGATCAACATTGTCCAAGAATGATGTAGGGCCAGTAATTAAAAAATTCATCTTATCTATATAAACTCAAAATTTGATCACAGATTTTGCTCATTATAAATATATCAGGATGCTTCCACACCAGAAATAATCCAGAATACATTAAGTAATACTTAGTCTAACCTTTACAATAAGGCAAGGATGAAAACAAATATGTTTTGAAAGATTTGGTTGTCAAAATTGAAAAGAAAGAGGTATTCTGATTAACTTTTAGTTGACCAGATTTCCTTAGTCCATTAGCATTTTTAGTTTTTAGATTGAAATTTGAGAATTTCCCTAAATGTTAGGGTATAGGACAATTCTGAAATAGGAAAAGAAAAATCCAGTTCAACTTCTTAAGAACCTCAGCTCTGTTTCTTAGTTATTGTATGATCCTGGGCAAGTTACTTCATATGTTGAGTCTATTTTCTTGGGTTTAGACTAGTAGTCACTGCTATATTTAAAAATTATATGATTTTGGAGCATTTTCAACACCCCATTCTACTAATGTTATAAAGCCTCTCTGCTTTATAGACTGTATGTTTTTTCAAAGTAGACATGAGAAAATCCTGTTTGTAGTGGATAAAGCAATGCTAATGTACCAAAATTTGTAGACTAGTAGTTTCTTGTCATTAATTTTAGAGAGCAAAACTCTAGATATTATTTTTCACTTTCTACATTCCAGATACATTTAGCTTTTCCTTTTTGTTACCAAAAAATGCTTTATAAATAAAATATTATTAAAATCACTGAAAATTTTCATGGTTCACTTAGCTAACAGAAGAAATCAGTTTTGTATGTATAAGAATAGCTTTGCTCTGACTCTCTTGCTTGTGCAATTGAACTTTCTTATTTTCATGTTATTTTTACATATAATCAATTACGAAACCTAAAATCCAAAGGGCAAGATGCTTTATGCAAGAAAATTGCAATACTATTTGTGTGTAAACTCAATATGAGACAAAATACTACCTTTATATAGGCTTATATAAAAGACAATGAAGTCAGCTTAGAAGAGTTGAGTGGAAGAAATGAGATTGAGGAAGGAAAACACCAAGCATGTTAGCTGTGAGCAGACTATCCACAAGAAAGGCCTGACACAGTTGGTTGCCACCACTTCTTATCTCCCTCTGTCCTCATTGGCAGGGCTGAATTTAGAGTGTACCTAGGGCACATATATAAGATCTACCCCTTGGATAATGAAACTTGAAGTCTTTTGGAAAGCTTTTGGGAAATATTTATCTCCCAAGAAGGAGAGGGAGAACAAGAGGGATAAAATTCCCTTAAACTGTATTTTATCTACATGGGATCTCTGAAGTTGTGGCAACCACCTTGCAACGTGAATAACAAGGCAAAACCTGAAGGTAATAAACCTAGGATGGCAGAGCAGGAATATAAAAAGACTGGATCCCTAGGCCACTGAACCAATCCCTGAACTATCTGTCTTTAGATTTATGTTGAGAGAGATTATTTTACTTATCATTTGAACTATTCTGGTTTACTCTTGCTGTTTGTGGCAGAAAGGGTTGTAACTCTTCCATCTCTAGCTACCAGCTTGCCTTTGACATCATTTTATTTTTATCCTAGAGAGCTTTCCAACATGCTAGCACTTGCTTCTGCAGGATTGTTTTGGGTTAGGGGACCTTGGTAGGTGGTTTGTGTGGGGATGCCTTTTAGTTCCACATTTTACTTCCTGTTATAGCCTGGAGCAGGCGTTCTGCCCACGAAGAATGCACATATACAGTCAGTCCTCCATATCTGTCCATGGGTTCTATATCCATAGATTCAACCAACCTCAGATAGAAAAATTTTTTTAAAAGTTGTGTTGTTGCTGATGTGTACTATGCAGTTACGCCTACGATTTTTGCATCTGTACTAAATATATACAGACTTTTTTGTCATTATTCCCTAAACTATGCAGTATAACAACTACCTACATGGCATTTACATTGTATTAGGTATTATAAGTAATCTAGAGATGATTAAAGTATGTGAAAGAATGTTAGAGAATGTGCATATGCTATAAGCAAATACCATGCCATTTAATCTAAGGGATTGAGTATCCGTGGAGTTTAGTATCCACATGGGATCCTAAAACAACCTTTGGATACTGAAGGACAATTGTACACAATGCACTTTACCAAATATGCTATAAAAGAGACAAGAAACTAAGGAAGTTCAGTGGTTGCAACCATAGCAAAAGAGTTATATCTACTGTTTTGTAGCAGAAAAAAGGAGAGTGCATAAATAACATTTAGTGTGGTGGTTAGTAACCAGCGATTTGAAAAAAGTGACTAAAAATGATTTCCTGAGGACCTACCATTAATTTGCAGCATATTATCATGAATGAGTCATTTAAATTGTTGCTTCCACATTGCACTATTTTGCCCTTGTCAATGCTGATTTTGTTTGTTGTCATATTAGTCACTTGTTCAGTTATTTTTGGCTCTTTTGTATTTTCTAATAATCCTTAGTAGAGTTTAGTCAGCTAAATACTTTTGTTGGATAATATGTGCATGAATGCATCTAAGAGTTGGACAGAGGATTTTTATTTTTGTTAATTAGTGTAAAACTTTCCTTCAGATTTGTTTTGAAGATTAGTTAGTATTTATTTTTGCATTTCCATTGATTCTTTCCCTAGAATCCATTTCTATTTTGCTGACTATATATAATATAAATACCAGGTAATTCTAGTTCTTGCCTCTGGTGCCTCATTCATTCACTCACTCATTCATTTATTCATTCCTTCAAAAAAAATATTTTGAGCATCTAATTTGTGTCAGACATGCAAAAAACCTACTTGAAGTTAAAAAAATGAAAAACAAATAAACAAGACAAATTTTCTGACTAGAGGAAGGATGCAAAGTATGTATTCTAAAGTATCAAAAAAGAAGAGTGTTATGCTAAGCAAATGGATTCTCTTTAGTTTTCATTTGAACTTTCAACAATATGTGGCATGATGGAACACTCTATCCTTCTTGATAAACTTTCCTTGACTTTTCCTAAACCACATTTTTGAATTTTTTCTTGTCTCTGACTATTCTTCTTGGTACTTTTGAACATCCTCTTCCTTTGTTGGTCTTGTTTTTATCATATGTCCTTTGAAAATGTAAACTGAGCAGTATTGTTCATTTCTAAGGCTTCAATTACTGGTTGTGGGTTAATGTTTCCCATATTTATATTTACAGCTTGTTCTCTCTCCAAAACTTCGGTCTAGACCCACACATCTCACTGCTTATTTGATATCTGATTTGGGTGTCTGCCTGGTCACTGAAAAGTTGACATGTCCAAAATATACTCCCCAGCCTCTTCCTCTGCATATACTTTTATGTAAACCACCACACTCACCAAGTATCTTCTGTGCTACTACCTCTTTAACATTGCTCAATTTCATCCACTTCTTTCTTTTTCCTGTTCATTACTTTCCATCCTCATTCACCTGTATTGATTAGCCTCCTAACTGGTTGTATTACATAGTGCTACTTTAGATTCTCTCCAACTTATTCTCAACCTGAAAGGTTGACTGAATTTACTGAAAGGCAAACCTGAATTACTCTTTTCATGGTTAAAAGCTTTTTGCTTATTATTAAGATAAAATCCAATTTCTTAACTTTCTTAATTTTACAACTTAAAATCTGGCCCTTCTAGTTAGTATCTTTTCCCACCTTCCACAATGAACTTCGCTATGAACTATTTGGCAGTTGCCTGAATGTATCATGTTGTCTTGCCTCCAAAACTGTGCATGCACTTTTCCTGGAATATTTGTTGTTTATTTTTCAACTTGAGAACTTTTACATGTACTTCCAGTCTCAATTTAGATGTCAAAACTCCATAAATTCTTACTAACCAGCCATTCTCATAGCTTTATGTGTCCTTGCAGTGATCCTTTGTAGCATTCTCTACTTGACACACTATGTTGTAGTTTTCATACCTGTCTTTATTCCTTATTGGAAAGTATTATTCAAGAGAACAAAGACTAAGTCTGCATTATTCAATATTTTATCCCCTTCACAGAACATGGCACATGATCAATACTTACCCATTACTTGTTTAATGAAAGAATGAAAATGAAATCAAATATTAAATCAAATAGGGTGATTAATATAGTCATGCTAACATTGAGATGTCTCCCTTCCTATTTTTGAAATAATTATATTTAATTCAGCATAGAAATTCAAAATGTTTGTTGAATTATTGAATTTTTAAAATCTAGAACTCATGGATCACATTGCTGATTTTCCCCCTTAATCAATCAATCAATCAATCAATCAATCTTTCTCTCTCATTCATGTTTAATGAGTTCATGACTTTCCATAGTGGAAGGTATAGAATAATCTCTAATGTCTATTTTTCCCCAATAAATTCCTATAGTCAGTGTTTTTTACCTGAGGGAGATTTCTTAGTGTATACATGTTATGTTAACCTTGACTGCCATTTTGTTTTCTTAATTCTATATTAAACATGGCTGTCAGATCCCCCAGAGAAGGAAAGGAGAAGGTAGAACATGGACTAGAAGCAGTAGGGAGAAAACTGAGTGAAAGAATTTAGATGATGATGTATAATGATATCCTTTCTTGAGGTTCCTGACCCTCTCTATCACATAAGCCAGTTCTTCTTTTAGTAGTGGCCCTTTGCTTTTGCACAGACATAGGTGATCCACATTGCCTAGGCCAAAGGTTTGTAAAATGGTTCACAGAGTGACTATGGCAGGGGTTAGGTATCAGTTTTTTAAAGGTCCCTGAGGAGCTCTGATTTGCAATCACATTTAGGCACCATTGATCATAGGCTCTTTCCTACATACTGTGGACTAATTTCCTGGGCACTATCAGAGAAATTACTGAGAATTTTCAGTATAGGTCACTTAGCTGCAAAGTTTTTGAATTATAAATTTATGCATCAATCAATCTATATAAGAGATAATTATATCCCTATCAATCCATATAGAAAAGTCAACTAAATAAAACAAACATAATAAGAAATATTATTTAGGATTTATAATCTTTGTATAGTGGTGTATATATTGGTCTCATTTTCTTTATTTTCAATAACGTCTTATCAGGGGCAATGTCATGTTCCCTTTGTATCCTTATATCTAGCAAAATGCATGGCACATAGTAGGTTACCAACTAAAATTTTTCTTAAATAGATGCATTGATAAATTTTCTTATTATGGTTTTATCTTTATACAAAGCATTTAACCTATGTTATGCTGTTTGACCCTTCAAGCAATCCTAACAAGTATATAGTAAGGGATTTTTCTGAATTAATTACTCTCTTTTTTGAACTTCTACAATATTCTTTTCCCCAAAGTTATTTAAGTGCATGGTCATACCCCTCACTATATTTTAAAATCTCAAGGGCAGAAATACATCTTTGTAACCACAAAGCACAATGCCTTCTTTATAGGAAAGACTCAGTTGAATTGATAATGATGATAATTTTTTTAAAAGCAAAAATGTTTTTGGTCCCAATCCATCAAATCAGGTTGCAATTGCTTGTCTGTAGACCTGGCTTTAGAACAGTTATTTTTTTGTACCCATTTTATGCCCTTCTCTCATATTCATGATTAGACAGCATTAGTCCTTGGATGGATCACTGAATGCTATAATCATAACTTGGCAATGCATTTTGCACTCAGTTCTTCACTATGCTTTGATATTAGAAGGAGAGTTCCTTTTAAGTCTGAATGAATTATAGCCAGTGGCTCTCTTTTTGCCAAGTCTGCCAACAGTCAATTACCCAAGAACTGATTCTATAGTTTTCAGGTTATACAGGCCATTACCTCTTCCCTTCTTACTTCTTGATGTCTACCTTTACACTGTTTCACTGCTCATTAGAGTGTCTGAAGGAAAAAAAAAATAGTACTTTGAAAAAGCAACAAAGGTGAAACTCAGGTTGGTCATTCTGTACTTGTTAGTAGCCCTGATAAAAGGTTTCATGGAAAATATGATTATTACAAACTCATAGGATACAGTCTGGATTGTGCTTGCTATATGTGGGTTTTACTACTTATTCTATCATTAGCTATCTCAGAAGGTTTAGAGTTTGCTCACAGAGAAAAGTTGTCCAAGGAAACAAAATATGTCTCTTATTTTTTTCCCATAAAATAATTGTAAAACATATAAATGTGCTTTTTTCAAATATTAGGCACAGGTGAGTTTTTGCTACTTGATAAATTAAAAAAGACTGTGTTTATGGTAGGACCACCCTCAGTGGAAAAACATGATGATTGATATAAATAGTGTTGCCATTCTTGGAAATTTTATCTAGTCATCTGTCTTTTGCTTCAAGGATTTTTGATCTTGTGGAGTCCCCTTATAATTTCATCTCATGTTTTGTTGCGATTAACATGAATATAATATGTTGAGAATTTATATTTTGTGTATACATAAAAATATGCTAAGTAATGTAAAAAATGTACACGTACCTTTGTTTCTGTGTTCCAATGGGGGGAGGGATGTCCTGTACCTCTTTCTCATATTCTGATGTTAAATGATCAGTGAGGTGATAACTTTCTATATGCAATGAAAATGAAAATTGAACACTGAGGGAAGGTATAATTTATGATTTATAGGATAATTTAAAAAGAAATGGTGCAGAAAGCAGTATCTAAATTTTTTTTTCTGTGTAAATCACATGGGAAAGAAAAATGGAGCACATCTTTTTTCTTCTTGTTTAGATCTTGAATCACAAAATTGGTTGTGAAAAAATATTTTTTTTTTGAAATGTCCTTGTCCTGTTTAAGTTTATTTTTCATAATTATACAATATGGCATGACATTCTTATTGAAGTGAGGGAATGATCAGAGAATGTTCTAGAATGCCATTCAACTCATTTTCTAGGAGGAGGAGCACTGGAATTTTACAAGACTCCTACTTCTCTTTAGAAGTACCATATATACTTTTATTATCCCAGATATATGGACTTAAGAACAGAAAGGTCTCAAATTATTTTTTCAACAATATTTTAGTAATGTACTACTTACATAGTTTTGCTCCTCTTATCTTTTTCTTTCAAATGTATCAAAACACGTTCTTCAAAAGCCCAAGTTTCTTTTTAATATTCTACATTTAACTCTGTTATAATTTGCCATCTCCAATTTGCAATGCTTGTCCTATTTAAAAATGTATTGCATTGATATTTTTCTTAAAACAATGGATGCCAGTGTTTCAGTTAGTTTGGGATAATCTGGGTTTGATCAACCTAGTTGTAAAATAATGGACATAATGGCTAGAACTTACACAGATGGATAAATCATCATCCAAGTGTCAAGCATAAATAGCCATGGAAACAAAACTCTGCATTTTATTTTATGAATACTAAGTACTTAGGGGGTACTTGGTGTTCTCCTTTAACTCTTTCCCCCTTCCATCACTGGGACAATGATATTGCACATCTTTAACTACTCCCTATAATTAGACTCCATTCCTCTTTTCCATACTCTATCCTTGTCCACCAAACTCTCCCCTCACTGCATTGTTCACATGAGATTCCTCCCCTTAACACCCACAGAGCAATTCTGGCTCTGATATGATGAGAGTACCCTTGACTACTCTCATCTTCTTTAGACCTCTGTTTCCTCCTTAAATGATTAGGGCAGTTATCTGTGATAGACTCTGACAACAAAAAGTTTCAAGGCTAAGAAAGGTTGACAAGTGCACATACTTTATATGTTTCTTTGACATTTATAACACATAAGAATCCTGCAACAGAGCCAGTAGTTTTGTAAACTTTTGTTTAATGTTTTCCAATCTTTTTTCTCTTTTTTCAAAGCACCCGATAATGTCTTCAATAGATTCTGGAATCAGTTTTGATTTCTGTGAAGAAAAGTTTTCTCAATCATCAAATTGATGATTTCACATATATATTAAAATATAATATTTTCCTTTACTAGTAACATTACAAAATATATCTTTACTACTTGGTTATATCTTTTGCTAAATATATAAAAAAAATGTAGCAACATTTTCTTTTCTTCCACTGTTCCTGTTTGGAGAGATAGATGAGCTGGATCTCCCATACTGGTAGTTCTTGTTAGAGTGTGGTAATTATTAAGAAATTAAAAAAATACAATGAAAGAATGTTATTTATCAACAAGGGCTTGATTTAATAATTAATACAATAAAAATAATCTATTAGAAGCAATGAGGAAATTGAAATAGTGTAAGAGTGAAGGAATAGGATTAAAGGGAGCAACAACAGGATACTTTAATAATCCAGAAGTAAGTTTTAGGTTGCAACATTAGGATGATGGTGTGATGTACATTGAGATAAGTGAACAGATTCTAGAGATATGCATGAGGTAAAAAGAACAGGGTGAGGCAATTTGATGGGGAATTGAGTAAGAGTGAAAGTGACAGAGGTAGGAATGCTACTCTATTTTTGGCTTAAAAAATAATTTTTTTTGGAATTAGATAAGGGCCAGAATTGGAGGGGTATGGCGTACATAGAACCATGGATTGAGTTTTAGTTAAGTTGAATCAGAGTTGCCTTTGAAAATTTAGGAATGGAATTGTCAGGTACACTGACCAAAGAGAGATCTACTGTAGAGAAAAAAAAAATTGAATTCATGATACTATAGATGACAATTGAAATCAGGGCCAAGTGTGAAGTTATCGTTACAAATAAGCAAATCTGTTATTATTATTATTTTTTAATTTTGTACCTTAATTTTATGCACCATAAAATTATTGAGCTACACTAACAAGCACATTTCTTGCTATTAGTGACTGACCTTCTCCTATGTAGATTTGTATTCAGCTACATAGTAATTATTTCTAAAAATACACCTAAAATATTTAAACTTGATTTTAATGTTTGATTTTAATACTTGTTATCAGTGCAGTCAGCAGGGATGATTGCCATTTTTAGGAAATAAGTTTTCATAAACCCAAATACTTTTGCTCTGTTCTAAATGTAATTCCTCCAGTTGTATGCTAGCTATGATGCCCTCTTGCCTACTCAAGGTCATTGTTACAAAACTATTCTCTCTATTACTTACATCATCATTTTTTTTCCTCTCTACTGGATCAGCATATATGTGTGGTTTTGCACTGGATCAATTTGGCTAAGCTGTTACTAAGTTTCACCGAAACCTCTTCTTTGTATGACGTCAGGTTAGATTTGGCCAAAAGAGAAATTTGCATGAAATTTGGAAGTTTGAAAGGTAACAGCAGGCATTATTTTCTGAAGGTCACTGGGAAAAGACGTGGTGTGAGACAGCTGTATAGGGACCAGGAGGTTCTAGATTGTCTTTGCTCTCTTTTATCATATGAAACAGATACAGAAGTTCTGGCAGATTCCGCTTTCCTCCCTCTCCCCATTTTTGGCCTTCTTTATGGCTGTCAGCCCAACTAACAGTACTCTAGGCCCAACATCAGATGCAGAAGCTATAAATTTTATAGTCCTGTCCATTAGCACTTCATTAAGGTCCCAGTCTGACACCTGGCCATGCCTGGCTTTCCAGATTTCCTATCAAGCCTTGATTACCCCACCACCTCAGTGCTTCAGGAAGGCTGGTTAGTAAATTAGTTATTTTCTACTGACCTTCCAACTCTGCCCTTTGGCTTTTTCACATTTACTTCTTGAACTTCTTTCATAAATGTGTAAAGTTGTATCAGTCAACATTCTCCAGAGAAACAGAACCAATGCAATAGGGTATATATAGGATGGGAATATAATATATTAAATATAATTAATGTAATATAATTAATATAATACAATACAATATAGTATAATATAATAATATAATATAATATAATAATATAATATAATATAATATAATATAATATAATATAATATAATTAAATATATTATCTCCTATTGGTTCTGTTTTCTTAGAGAACCTTGACTGATATGTGCTATATAAATAAAAATATAAATGAATGAATGAATGAATGAATGAGTGAATGAGGAAACAAATCCTATTTCTTTTGTTTCTCTGGAGAACTCTGACATTCATACATATATATGTGGAAATACATATAGAAATTACAGGAATTGGCTCACTTGATTAGAGTTGAGAAGTCCTATGATCTGTCATCTGAAAGCTGGGGAATCAGGAAAGTCAGTGTTATAATTCAGACTGAATTCAAAGGTCTGAAAGCCAGAAGCACTGATGTCTGAGAGCAGAAGATAGATGTCACAGTTTAAGCAGAGCGAGTTTATTCACTCTTTCTCCACCTTTTTGTTCTATTCATGCCCCCAACAGATTGGATGTTGGCCACCTGCATTGGTGAGGGCTCTCTCCTTTGTCTACTGATTAAAATGCTAATTACTTCTGGAAACATTCTCACAGACACACCCAGAACTAATGTTTTACTAGCTATCTGGCCTTTGATTCCACTGATATTCATTCCCCATTGCCTTACATATCCACTTGGTTAATTCCCTCACCTACTTTAAATATTTACTCAAATCTATTTATTTAAATAAAATATATTTTGACAAACCTAATATTATAACCTACCTCTGTTTTCACCCTGATACTCTAACCATCCCCTCATGACCCTATTTCTTTTTATACAGCATTTATCAATGCTAATACAAGATATGAATACTTAGTTGTTATTATACTTGTTTATTTTCTGCCTGTTCCAGCTAAACATTAAGTTCTATTTGGGCAGTCTTCATCTGTTTTGATGACTGATATATGGCAAGTGCTTAGGTTGGTGCCTGGCTCATAGTAGGCACTCAAGAAAAATGTACCAGGAGATTTTTTTAAATCCACTCTAAGTTATAGCAGCCTATGGATACTAGCTTGAATATTATTTTCCCAATATGTGAGAGATATAATGCATCTCTTTCTTAGGATCTTATGCTTTATGAATCACAAAGTTGTCTTCTACATAATTTAAGAATGCTTTGAGAATAGCTTGTTTGTCTCTATTATTTATCCTTACCCCAGAAAAATTATAGGAGAGTTGGAAATCTCCTTTGAATATGAGACAGAGAAATTTAGTGTACAGTGTTGGCTTAGTTTTTCATTGTCATTCACCTTTCATACCAATGGGCTATTGTAGATAGACATCATTGTTTATTCTTTAGTTTTTATTCCTTGCATTTTTAAGCTAAGGTGGTCTACCATTCCATTCTTCATATCAAATTGTATATACCTTGCATTGTAAAAACCTTTCATGTATAACATAGTCTCTTGCCATTCTTTTGAATGACATTCCAGTAGTGGAATGAACCCTCTAGGTTCTGGTTATGCCCACTAGGTTATGACCTCCTATCAGTGTAAGCACATTTAATTTTTTCAACTATATGCCATATGCCATACACTTGTGCTTTGCCACTTCAGTCAATGCATAATATCCATCTCTCTATACAAGGAAAAATTGTGATCTCTGCTGTTTTAGGTCTAGAAAATATATAGTTGTATGTTTGAGTTAAAAATCTGTGACCTATTTTACCTAAAGCAAAACCAGTTAGGCTATTTTAATATTATTATTAGATCTTCTGATGTTAAGAGAAGTATAATGTAAATGAGTGAATTTTAGTCATTTGAGCTAAAATGACAGAATATGTAGAATGTTTCTTAAGTATGATTTATTTGGCAAATATTTTCTAAATTATAATAATGATAAAATAGAGGTAGAAACTATAACAAAATACAATCACTGAAGGGGAAGTGTAAAAATACCCTAATTGTACTAGATACACACTATCATAATTTTATATTTGACTGTTCTTATAGTTTCACATTTTTAATGGGCCACATTTTTAATAGGCCACTTTTTTCCAGCCTTAGTAGTGGCTAGGTATTATCAAATTGTATAATTCAGCCATGCCAAGTTGCTCTCAGTTTCTCTAGCATACCAGGCAGTTTTATACCAGACATTGTTTTTATTATCTAAAATACCTTATATATCCTCTTTGACTCTGACAATTGCACCTCCCCAGATTTTATATTTATACACGCACACACACACACACACACACACGTGTGTGTGTGTGTGTGTGTGTGTGTGTGTGTGCTGTTTCTCTTTTTAAACTTAGCTCAGGTGTTGCCTCCTTTTCCTGAATGCTACCTGGAAGAAACAACTACTTTTTTCTTTGAGTATATAGCATATTGAGTTATACATAACATCCACACAAGAGTAAGCAGCTTATTTATATACAGGTACTTTCTTCCTACTAGACTAAGTTTCCTAAAGGAAATGATAACATCTTAGCTGTCCTAATATGCCCAGAACATAGCATAATGAAGATGTATTGTAGTTATTAAATTTTCAGGTGATTAAGAAATGGCTTAAGTGAGGAGAACTCTGGAGTAATAACAAGATGAAGAATAAGTTGAAGAATTTTGGGTTGCATAGAGGAGACTAGGTGTGATTGATAATATTTTTGGTCTTCATTAAAGTATGTAAATAAGCAAAAAAATGATAGTGGGAAATTTAAAGTAAATCCAATGATCTATTTGAAAAAAAAGTAGGGAATTATGTTGTTTCATCACAATGTTCCGAGGTCTGATAAAACTCAAGATACAAAGAAACCATTACCTTATAAACTAGGAAAATTTTAATTCAGTGGAAACTATCTACCTTTCCTTTCCCCTCTGGTAATCACAAGTCTGTAGTCCATGTTCATGAGGCTCTGTTTGTTTGTCCTGTTCATTTGTTGCTTTTAAAGGTTTATATTTCACATATAAGTGATATCATATGATTTGCAATCATTAGTATAATTATCTCAAGGTCCATCCAGGTGGTCGCAAATGGCAATATTTCATCTCTTTTTATGGCTGAGTAATATTCCATTGTACATATGTACCACAGTAACTTTAGCCAATCATCTATTGTAGGACACTTTAGTTTCTTCCATGTCTTGACCATTGTGAATAATGCTGCTATGAACATTGGTGTGCAAATATCTTTTCGGATATGGGTTTTCAAGTCTTTGGGGTAAACACTGAATAGAGAAATTGCTGGATCATATAGTAGGTCAATTCTTTATTTTTTGAGGAACCTCCATACTGTTTTCCATAGTGGCTGTACCAATTTTCAGTCCCACCAGCAGTGTATGAGTGAGTGTTCCCTTTTCTCTGCATCCTCTCCAACAATTGCTATGACTTATCTTTTTATAGCTATTCTAACAGGTGTGAGATGGTTTCTCATTGTGGTTTTGATTTGCATTTCCCTAATAGCTAGCAATGTTGAGCATCTTTTCAAATATTTGTTGGTCATTTGTATGTCCTCTAGGGAAAAGTGTCTGTTCATGATCCTCTGCCCATTTTTGATTGGATCATTTTTTTGTTGTTGTTGTTATTGATTTGTATGAGTGCTTTGTATAGTTTGGATATTAGACCCTTATTGGAGGCATTGCTTACAAATATATTCTCCCATTCAGATGGTTGTCTCTTTAACTTGTCGATAATTTCTTTTGCTGAGCAGAAACTTTTTAGTTTGATGTAGTCCCATTCATTTATTTGAGCTTTACTTCACTTGCCTTTGAGGTCAAATTCAAAAAATCCTCTTTAAGTCCAAGGTTCTTGAGTTTAGTTCCTATGTTTTTTTCTATGCATTTTATTGTTTCAGGTCTTATATTCAGGTCCTTAATTCATTTTGAGGTAATTTTATTGTGTGGTGATAGAAAACAACTCGTTTCATTCTTTTGCAGGTGGCTTTCCAGTTTTCCCAGCACCATTTATTGAAGAGGCTTTCCTTTCTCCACTGAATGTTTTTGGCTTTTTATTTGAAAGTTATTTGCCCATATAAATATGGCTTTACTTCTTGACTTTTGACTCTGTTCTACTGGTCCTTGTGTCTATTTTGCTGCCAATACCATGCCGTTTTGATTACTGTTGTTTTGTAGTATAATTTTAAGTCCAGCAGAATGATGCCTCCAGCCTCATATTTTCTTCTCAGGCTGGTTTTGGCAATTCGGGGCCTTTTGTGCTTCCATACAAATCTGATGATTTTTTGGTTCTATTTCTTAAAAAATGAAATGATTGGATTTTGATGGGGATTGCATTAAATCTGTATAATGCTTTAGGTAATATGGTAATTTTAACTATGTTGATTTTTCCAACCCAAGAACACAGAATATCTTTCCATTTTTTGTATCTTCTTCAATATCTCTTAATAGGGTCTGTAGTTTTCATCGTATAGGTCCTTCACATGTCTTGTTAAATTTATTCCTAGGTATTTTATTCTTTTTGTTACAATTGCAAAAGGCATTAGTTTTTCCACTTCTTTTTCTGACACTTCATTATTAGAGTATAGGAATGCTATGGATTTTTGAACATTGAGTTTGTATTTAAAAACTTTACTGTACTTGCTTATTGTTTCCAGTAGTGTTCTTATGGATTCTTTAGGGTTTTCTATATAGAGAATCATGTCATCCACAAATAGTGAGAGTCTGACTTCTTCATTTCCTATTTGGATGCCTTTTATATCTTTCTCTTGCCTGATTGCACTCGCTAGGACCTCCAGTGTTAAATTGAATAATAGTGGTGATAGTGGACAGCCTTGCCTTTTTCCTGATCGTAGAAGGTTTTTAGTTTTTCCCCATTAAGTATAATTTTGGCTGAGGATATGTCATAGATAGCCTTTATAATGTTAAGGTAATTTCTTTCCTTCTATTCCAATTTTGAGAGGTGTTTTGATCACAATTAGTTGCTGTATCTTGTAGAAGGCTTTGTCTGCATCTATTGATATCATCAAATGGTTCTTATTTTTAATTTATGTGGTGTATCACATTAATTGATTTGCATATGTTGAACCATCCCTGTGTCCCTGGGATGAAGCCCACTTGATTGTGGTATATAATCATTTTCATATGTTGCTGTGTTCGGTTCACTAGTATCTTATTTAGGATTTTTGCATCTGTGTTCATGGGAGAGATTTGGTCTGTAGTTTTTTATTTTTTTATTTTTATTTGTGTGTGTGTGTGTGTGTGTGTGTGTGTGTGTGTGTGTGTGTGTGTGTGTGTTATCTTTATCAGGTTTTGGTGTCAGGGTAATATTGGCCTCATAAAAAGAGTTGGAAAGTATTGCCTCCTCTTTGATTTTTTTGGAAGAGTTTAAGGAGAATAGGTATCACATCTTCTTTGAATGTTTGGTAGAATTCACTGGTGAAGCCATTTGGTCCTGGACTTTTACTTTTTGGCAGGTTTTTGATGATTGTTTCAATTCCATACTGCTGATCATCCTATTTATATTTTCCAGTTTTTCTTGATTCAGTCTAGGAAGGTTGTATTTTTCTTAGTACTGGTCCATTCCTTCTAGGTTATTACATTTGGTTTTATAGACTTTTTCATGGTATCCTTGTATAATCCTTTGTATTTCTGTGATGTCAGTCATAATTTTCTCTCTTTCATTCCTGATTTTGTTTATTTGTGTCTGTTCTCTTTTTTCTTTAGTGTGTCTAGCCAATGGTTTGTCAATTTTATTAATTTTTTCAAAGAGTCAGTCCCTTGTTGCATTTATTTTTTTCTTTTTTTGTTTTTAATTTCATTTATTTCTGTTCTAATTTTGACAATTTCTTTTTGTCTGCTGACTTTAGATCTCCTTTGTTTTTCATTTTCTTGTTTTTTAAGATGAAGCATTGAGTTGTTTATTTGGGCTCATTCTTGTTTTTGGAGGTAGGCCTGTAATGATACGAACTTTCCTCTTATGACTGCTTTTGACATGTCCCAAAAAGTTTCGATATGTTGTACTATCATTTTCATTTGTTTCTACGTTTCTCTTGATCTCTCTTTTTAGTTCTTCCCTGACACAGTTATTCTTCAGTAGCATGTTGTTTAATGTTCGTGTATTTCAGGTTCTTTCTGCTTTCTTTTTGCAGTTGATCTCTAGTTTCAAGGCATTATAATCATAGAATATGGTTGATATGGTTTCCACTTTCTTATATTTATTGAGGCTATCTCTGTGTCCCAGTATGTGGTCAGTCCTCAAGAATATTTCATGTGCACTAGAGAATGATATATAATCAGCTGTTTTGGTAAAACTCTGTAAATATCAATTATGCTCAGCTAGTCTAATGTGTCATTTAAGGATGTTATTTCCTTATTGATTTTCTGTTTGGGTGATTTGTCCATTTCTGACAGTGGGGTATTTAGGTTCCCTACTACAATGGTGTTTTAGTCTGTTTCTCCCCTTAGTTCTGTTAGTAATTGCTTTACATATTTTGGGGCTCCCTCATTGGGATCATGTTATATTTTCTTGGCGCATGAGCCATTTATAATTACTAAGGTCCCTCAGTATTTTTCTTTACCTTTTTTGTTTTGAAGTCTATTTCATCTGATATTAGCACCACTACTCCTGATTTTCTCTGAATGCCTTTTGCATTCAAAGAAATTGCATTTCAGATATCATTTTCTACACTTTCACTTTGACTCTATATTTGTCTTTGGAGCTGAGATGTGTCTCCTGGAGTCAGCATATGCTCGGGTTTTATTTTTTGATCCATTCTGCAATCTGTGTCTTTTTATTGGTGAGTTTAGTACATTAACATTTATGTTGATATTGAAATATGAGGTCTTCTTATAGCCATTTTACTTTTGCTTTCTGGTAGCTTGGTGTTTGTCTTGCTTCCTTGTCCCTGTATTTTTGTGTTGTTTTATTTTATTTTATTTATTTATTTTATTTTATTATTTTATTTTATTTTATTTTTTATTTTACTTTATTTTATTTTATTTTATTTTTTTATTATTTTATTTTATTAATTTATTTTATTTTATTTTATTTTATTTATTTGGGCTTTTGTAGGTTTTCCCTGTGGTTCTTTTTGTTTTATGTTATATACTTCAGTTTTAAATCTTCAATGTATGGTTACCATTATGAATATGAAAAGGATAGCTATTTTCTTCTATGCATGCCTTATCTCCATTCCCCTTTGCGAATTTGGTTTCTTGAATCCTCCCCTTTTCAGTCATTGTTGTCTCAAATTGTCTCTATGTATGCTGAACATTCATTACTATCTTGCTCTAGCCATTCCCTTCTTAATGTTTAAGATATTAATGCCCTGTTCTTAGTAAGGGTGCACTCTCTGTTTCTATTTGCCTGATAGGCACTTTACTCTTAATTACTCTTTTTTTTTATCTATTTGTTTTAGGTTTGCTGGCTCCTTTCATTATTTCCTAGTGTAGGCCTCATAGTTGAGAATGCCCTCAATTTTTGTATGTCTGGAAAAGTCTTTATTTCTCTTTCATATTTAACAGAGATCTTAGCTGGATACATTATTCTAGGCTGGTAGTTCTTTTGTCTTAATATTTTGAATATTTGATTCCACTTATTTCTGGCTTGTAAGGTGTGTTCTGAGAAGTCTGATGATAGTCTAACAGGTTTTCCTTTATCAGTTACTATCTTCTTCTCCCTGGCTGCCCTAAGAATTTTGTCTTTGTCATTGATTTTTGATCATTTTAATACAATGTGTCTTGGTGAAGGTCTTTTGGGTTGAGATAATTGGGTGTTCTATTGACTTTTTGAATTCCAAGCTCTATTTCATTCCTTAGATGAGAAATTCTCATCAACTATTTATTTGAAAATGCTTTCTATTCTCTGCTCCTTTTCCTCACCTTTGATAATGCCCATCATTCTTATGTTTCATCTCCTGATGGTATTAGTTTTTTCTTGTTTTTCTTTTTCATGATTTTTCATTCTTTGGTTTCTCTTTCTTTTCTTCTGATTTATTTCTTGATTTCTGTCTTCAATATCACTGATCCTTTCCTCCATTTGGTTGACTCTATTTCTCAAGCTTGCTATTTCATATTCAACTCTTGTAGTGTGTGTGTGTGTGTGTGTGTGTGTGTGTGTGTGTGTGTGTGTTTTATCTCCAGAAATTATATTCTGTTTTTTTGTGGTTTTTTTTGAGGGTTTTAATCTCCTTGCTCTGCTCATCTAGTTTTTCTTCAATTCCTGAAATTGTTGATATGACTTGTTTTGGAACTCACTGATTATTTTTAGAAGTATCATCATGAATTCTCTGTCATTTAAGCTGCATATTTCTAAGTCTGTAAGCTTATTTTCTGGAGATTTTTTTTCTCTATCTTTCTGAGATGTTTGGTCACCTGGGTTGTTCATGGTGTTTAATAGAGTATTTCTCTGCCTGGGAATTAATGGGAATGTATTCAGCTTTTTTCCAGAAAGAAGGTTTATTATATAAAGGTCTCTCTTTAGCCTATTGCAAAGAAGACACTTTTCTTTTGATTTCCAGTAGGTGAGGTCTAAGCCTCTTGGATCCCTTTACATAATATCTTTTTGTCCCCTTATAGATGTTTAATCATGCTTACTGCTCTCAGTCTTTGTCAGTGTTAGTGACAGTTTGGTAGCATTTGCACAGGTATTCTTGGGGCTTCCCTGTTTGATTTCAGAGGGTATGGGGGAGGGTCCCCCTGGGTTGGGGGTTGGGGACTGTGGCTCAGCCTTGGTTTTTTTAACTACAGCTGGTAAAAATCAACTGTTGTTTCTCTGCCATCTGCTCCTGTGCTTTCTGCCCTAATGACTTGATCCTGCCATGGAGCTCACAGCTTTCCCAGGCAGGGCTCTTCAGGGAACATGCCACACCTTCTTTCTTCCCGCTTTTCCTACAGGAAGCTCTGGTGGCTTCAAGAAGCAGCTTTTTTATTTCTCTCAGTTTACTGCCCAACACCTGGGGTTCTGACCTGCAGTAGCTCTTGTGGACAGATACCACACTCAAACATGCTGGTGTGCAGTTTGGGAAATTTTTATTGAGTTTCAGATGTTAAGCTTATTATTGTTTCAAGGAGAGACCTGTGGACATATCTCACTCCACCAAGTTTCTCCAAACTCTCCGCTCATCTCTTTCTATATCTATTCAGAGACTAACTTTCCAGAACAAATATGATAGAGAAAGGGATAGGCAAATATGTGTTACACACTTCAATGCTTAATCACATGTGGAAAAGCTTCAGAAACAGGGATGGGATAGAAGAGGCCTAGGATTATGTGTGCCAGAATGTCCTGTTCTTTATATTGCTCTTTATATTGTTCTTTATGTTGAGAGAGAGCAAAACTGTATCTTGCTGTCTAGCTTATTCAGAGAAACTGCCATTTTGAGCAAGAGATCCAATTTTAGTCCAGTGGATTTAGACTTAATAACTGTTTGTTAGGTAACACACATTACAATATATGCTATGCAGAGCAATCTGATGTTCAGATGATAAATTAGATGGGGAAGGTATCTGAATATATCCCATGTGGGAGAGTAAAGTAGACAAATGACACTTCCCCCACGTTGTTGTCATTAAACCTTAGACTGATATAGACTTTGCCTATTCAAAGGGGTAGGGAAAGAGCCAAAAAAGGGATAAAAACCCATATGGTAACAAAAGAGAAATAGAACATTTTCCCGAAGACGTGGAGAAAAAAATATCACAAATATCTGAAAGTGATTTTTTTGAAAAGCAGATGGAGACTTAAGGAGACATCTGTGTGGTGACATCTAAAATATGGAGTAGACAGGAATCATGGATGAGAAGCAATTTGAGCATCAGCATATAAATCTTCAACTTTTCCAAATCACCATCAAATGAACAAAAGAATATAAAAACAGAAGGAAAATTCAGCATTTTTAATGAAAATTATGGGAGGATGCCTTCCATATGCTAGAAACATCAAGGATGGGACAATGTTAAATGAAGGCAATTGAGAATTCCTTAAAAACCTTTTCCAGAGAAAGCAGTGTGGGATTATAACAATTAAACAAAGATGATTAAGAAATAAACTAATTAATATTCCCCTAATCTGTTATATTGAGACTATAGTAAAAGACAGGCTGTGGAATAGGAGGAAATCTGTTAGAAATTCTTTATTAATAATATATTAGTTGAATTCAGAATTAAGTTACTTAAGTTAATTAAGAGCAGCAATGCTTATTTTCAATAGGAAGGTTACAGGATATTTCTAGCTGTGGAAGGAGTAGTGGTAGAAGACAGTACCCAGAAAGGACAGTCACACCATAAGGAACATGAAAAATACACCAAAGAAAAATTATTTAAAAGTTAGCCCCTCTCAAAGGAGGTTTACCAATAACAACATGTCTAATATGGCTCTAAATTAGGCAGGCAATTAGATCACAGTAGGGATGATATAAACTTACATGAAACCAGTTTTCTGCTTGAGATCTGAAAAGAGTTTTAAGTACCTTCCAAGAAAACACTAAGAAGATCAAAAATAGACCTTTTTTAGTAACTACTGGTTTAGAATGTGCCTTCTCTTCAATTGTGCGTAAATTGTATAAAAAAATAAAACAACAAACATTTAAAGAATCATCTATATAAAAGAAGATAAATGTAACACCTGAGGTAGAGGAAGAAAGTAGTTTTGAAAAAAATATTGGAAATATTTTTAAAGGAATTTATATTGTGCTTTTATATAATTCAAAGAAATATGTACTCAGTTAAAGAACTCAGACCCAGACCAAAAAAGGAAAAAAAAAACCAGTAGAATTAGAATGGAAAAAATCTACAATAGCAAAATTAATAACAGAAATAGAAACAATAAGGATCAGAAAACCAGACAAGTTACATATGGAAAAAAGCTTAAGAAGCTTTCATGGACTACATAAGAAAAGGAATAAGAAGAAATTAGCAGAGAAGGAAAGGGGACAGACAGTAAAGATCCAAAATATGAATATTCTGAAGAACAAATCAAAATTAAATATAGAAATAATATAGAAAGATATATTAACAGAAAACTTTTCAGAGATTAAAAGAAACAAAAACCATAAAAACCCTGACCCTGAATTTGAAAGCAACTCATTATTTGAAAGATAATAATGATTTGTAAAAAAGACACACCTGGACCTATTCTGCTGAAATATGTAGATTAAAAAAAAAAAAACAAACCCATCCAGATACTCCTGCAGGAAGAAAAAAAATCAACCAAGGAAGAGAAATTAGAGTTGCAGATTTGCTCTAGTAACAATTTTGAAATGTGAGAAGTAACAGGTAATGTAAAGAATTTAGGAAAAATATATAATCAAAGTATTATTTATGTGTAAAAGCATATAAGAACACTTATAAAACATATAAGCCACCACTTTAAGAGATTATAAATACATTGTTACCAACTAAAAAACTAAATGAAAAGAAATGATGAATTATGTTCAGTTGTTACATTATGGTTATTTAACACAGTGCATATATTACAGATAATTATGGAAGATGCTTCCTGACTTACAAAGGGATTATGTTCCAGTAAACCCATCATAAGTTGAAAATATTTAAGTTAAAAATACATTTAATAAATCTAACCTACCAAGCATCATAGCTCAGCCTAGCCAACCTTGAACATGCTCACAACACTTAAATTAGCCTGAAGTTGGGCAAAATCATCTTGCTGCCCAGCATCACAAGAAATTATCACATCACATATGGCTAGCCTGTAAAAGATAAAAATTTGGTATATGGCTTCTACTGCCAATCACTTCTGTACCACCATAAAGTCAGAAAATTGGAAGTTGAACTAGTATTGTCGGGGATTGTCTAAATAATGTAAAATAATAACTAATAGTTACTGCCTTAGAACTGGAAGAGAACAGGGTAGACAGAGTTCAAATACGTTCCCTTTGTATTTTGATTATTGTAGTAATTCCAAAGTGGTTTATTGTTGATGGTGATAATTGGAAATGTATACAGTCAAGTATTTAAAAATATCAATGATAGATATCTGTAGAAATAAAAGTAATATGTGTACATCCTGTATTTGTAGAGCAAAATGAGGGTCTCCCTCCCTAACTCTGAGCAGCAGAGACTGTTAGTGTCCCATATCCCCTTAGCCTATTGCTGGAGTCACGGTATCTCCAGTGGATAGTCCTCACATATACAGCTTTCCACCACAAACACCCTTGTGTCTCTCCTTCTTCCACCTTTGCCTAAGGGTTTACTCTGGAAACCCAGGAACTTTCTCAGCCTACTGATAAGGCAGCCCAGGAATTTAATACTTTCAGAGATAACCCCCATCAAATGAGGACCGTGAATCAGCTGAGAAAATCTCTATCAGATTTTTCAGTGGAACAATCCTGAGATTCATTCTATATGTTTCTCAGAGGATTTTCAGTAGGATTCAGACACAGTTGCTCACACTGGTTCTGCCTACATCCATGTGTCTCTTATTGCCTTAAAAAAATTTCCTAGTCTCACTTTTTCACTTCTTCACTTATACTTACTGTGATCACCTCCCAAAGAAACTTGATTTAGTGGTACTTTGGGCAAGTCTAAACTAAAATATAGAAAATAAAGTCGAGAAATCAAGAAACCATTAAAAATATGATGAAAGAAAAATAAATTTATGTATTTTGACAAAGATTAGGGATATATTAAATTCACCAATTGAAAATAAGATCTTTAGATTGCACATTGTCTGGGAGAGAGAGAACTAAAACCAGTTGACCAAAATATCTTAAAAATAAATGAGTGGGTAAATTATTCATCAAATGCAAAGCAAATTGAGGATATGGTAATATCAACAATAAGGATTCAAGAAAAAAACAAAATGGATCACCTTACATAAAAGTTATCATTGAAATCTAAAATAATTTTATCAGACACTAATTTATAACTTTAAGTAATTACTATTCTAAGAAAAATAATGAATTTGCAACATTAACCAAGATAAAGGAGGGAATAATTAATTTAAAAATAAGACAAAAAATTAAAAACAGTAAAATAATAGTAACGATTAAGTTGAAAGGCAATCCTTAAAAAATAGGTGTAACTTTTCCTAATCATTACAACAATATTGATAAAACATATATATGCAAAATTAGAGAAGAGAATAAGAATATTACTACAGATATCTATATATATGTATAGTGGTATATTTACATATATCACTAGGTTGATAGCACTCATTTGAAAGTTCTGCTGTAATAGATTATAGTTTTCTAGGAGATACAAACAACCCAACTTGTATCAAAATAAATGTTTAAGTCTTATCATAATAATAAAATTAATATAAATTTATATAATTATCAAAGAATTATCTTTATAGAAAGTCTGAGTTCACATTATTCCTTTGTTGATATATTTTTTTTTCTGCATAGGTATCACATTTTTTTTAACTAAATAGCTAAAGAACTTGAAGATTAAGTTATTTCAGATTTTAGAGCAACAGACAATGCCTTGCTTTATTTGAAATGTTGCACAGAAGAATAAAACAAGTATCGACAAGCTTTAAAATTAATTTTAAGTAACCCCAAAATGTAACAAGAGAAATATAAAATAAAAACTACATGTCCATTTGACACATTGCAGAAGGGGCAAACTACCAAATTATACACTTGCAAATATCCCTTAACAGCATGTTAACCTTTAGAAGTGTTAGGACTGAAATAATAGTTTTATATCCATTAGTCTATTAATCTTTAATAATATTAAAAGCTCAAAGGACAAATATTTATCATTTTCCTGAAAGAGTCCAAAAGAACATTTAGTAAAATTCAGTATCCATCTTCTTAGAAATACCTCTAAGACACTGGGAATAAAATTATATTTTCTCAATATAATAAATCATCTGTTTGTCAGACCATTAGCCAAGAGAGTATTAACAATGAAACACTAAATAATCCCCCATGAAATCATTTGTAAGAAAGGTTCATCCTCTTACAATTATTTAATATTATTCTACTTAAATAAATAAAACAGGAAAAATGAGTAAATATTAGGAAAATAAAGGTAAAATGACCATTATTAGAAGACCATGGAAACCTATTGAAATTGAACAGTTATTGAAAAATAAAAAGCCTCTGAGCTTTCTGAGAATAAAATGAGTATATCAAAATTAGTAATTTTCCTGCATAGTATATTGGTTAAGAACACAGTCTTGTAATTAAACCAAATAAGATTTGAATTTTAGTTCTTGAATAATTTTGGAGCAGTTATTTCAAACTAACTCTTAACTTCAGTTTCTTCTGCATAAAATAGAACCAGTGATACCTATTTTACAAGATTATGTGGCGAGTAAATGATTTACTATCTGTTAAGCTAGTAGCAAAGAGTAATTGATGAAATAATAGTAGCTATATTTTATTTTAGATTGAGAAATGTAATTTTCCTTATATATCTGACCAAGATAATCAATAGTAGGACAAGAACATGATCAATAACATCCAAATCACTGTAGATCACTAAAATAAGAATGTAAAGAAAATAAAACAAAAACAATAAAATTCAACAACAGAAATAAGACCAAGATATTAGGTTGAAAATACGTTTGATTGCCATGAAATAAAGTCTCTATACTCAAAGCACTTGTCTTCTAGTATCTTCAAAGAACAGTTAACTATCAGCATTGTGAAACACTACATTTTTTGCCACTGACATCAAGGACAGGTTAAAGATTCTCATCATCACACCCTTTAACTAAATGTTACTCTGGAAATTCTAGCAATTCATATGGAAATAAGACATAAATTCTTCCTCAATGTAGATAATATAGTTGCTTACTAGAAAATGAAAGTAAACCAGAAACTTTTAGAACAAAGTAACCAGAATGAACAAATTTATAAACACCCTAATAAAATAGGATAACAAATTCCTATTAGTAGTAACATGAAGATAAATTTAAACAGGTTTATTACTTATATAAGGAAAATTAAAAACTATAAATCATTATAAATAAGATTTGAGCACATAGAAAAACCAGTGTCATATTTTGAATAGGAAGACCAAGTATTGAAAAATGTCAGTACTTCCTATATTAAATGACTTAACATATTTAAATAAAAATCCAAATGCAATTTATTTTGGAACCTTAAAAAGATTTTTTATGTCAGTTTATCTGGAAGTACAAGAAGTTGAGAATAATTAAGAATTTTGGGAAAAAGTAGCACATAGATAAATTTTGCTGACAACATATAGTATAAGTTAATTAACAGTACAATTCCAAGAAAAAGTATGACTATTTATTTATGAATATAAATGTCATCAAAGTCATAAAAGAATATCTGAAAACTGTTAGATCAGCCCCTTGAAATAGAAGTATATTTAAGATAACGTGAAAAAAAATAATGCAAGAGACCTTATTTAGTGCCAAAAAGAGGCACTGTTGGTGAACCACAGATGTGCAGGATACATGTGAAGCTGCCTCCACCTTCCCCAAACTCTTTGTAGACAGTGGGGTTGAGAAACCAAGAAGACCTTGAACGAGGCCCTTAGAAAAGACTTAGGCATTGGACTTTACATCTGTTTGCTACCCATTGGCCTAAAGCTAGGCTTGTTCTATTGACAGTCCTGAGTAGCAGACATCTCAAGCTCTTAGGTTTAAAAAGGAAATGGCAAAACCACAGAGTTCTTGTGTTGGAGCATATTATTTCTTCTAAACAGGGTGAGTTGTGGACAGAGTAGGAATTCGTTTTCCAACATAGGGTACATGAAAATTTGAATTAGAATGAAATATAATGAAACTCATGATAAAGATTACATTAAATCATAAATAAGTAAAATTAAAAAAAATTTTAAATTACAAGAACATTTCTTAAAACTGAAGGACATGAATTTCTAGAATTATAAGAGCCAACCTAATGCCCAGTACAGTGATGATCCAAATAAGTTTCATTATTGTGAATTATTATAATGCCAGAGATTAAGAGAAGGTCCTAAAAGATTCTTAAAAAAAATCATACAAAAATTGATCTAACAATCATACAAAGTAGAGCTTCATAAAAAGAATTGGTCACAGTGGCATTGGACATAAGGTAAAATTGGATACTAGAAGAAAAGGAAGCAATGTCTTTAAAAGTCTAGAATTTTAATGTAAATTTCATATAAACTGTTTCACGAAACAGGGTCCAGCAAAGGAGAGAAAGGAAGGAAACTTATAACATGATTCTGTGGGGGACCCCAGTATAAAGGATGTGTTGAAGGACTCCACGATGGATGTTTCAAAAGGGGGAAAAATTGTCAAGGTACTTGACCAAGCAAAAATGAGTCTTAGTATTCTGTTTGAAAGTTTCGGGATAAATTGGAGATAAATACATAGAAAACTAAGACAATGGGAAACAAGACAATTAATACATACCAAAAATAGTGAGGAATTTTATAAGAAAATAAATATAATTCTAATGTAGTTTGTGGGTCAAAAATAAGTTTTATTCACATTATATTAATAGACATACCAAAAATGATTTAGAAATAAAAGCATTGCCATGTAACTATATTGGGAAGATGGAGGATGGGAAGTATGTCAAGGGAGGTATAAGAGACTTGGACTTTAATAATATCCTAATATATACATTAATGCACAACATTTAGTTATTTTTTAAATCTCAAACAAAGAATGACTCTTTTTTCTTTCCATTCTTTCATCTTTCTTCTCTGTCTTCATTTCTAGGAAGCAACAGATGAAAGATCTTGGCCTCTGATATTGGTGATTCAAAGGTAGTGTATAAAAGGCAAAGAAATAGTTGTGAATAAAAGGTAATTTATGGAATGTAATCTGTTGGACAATAGAAAGTGAGAATCTTATTTATACAGAGAGAATGAATAGCAAATGTAGAAATGTCTGAGCAAGGAGTTTATCCAAATTCAAGGAACAGTAGGAAGGCTAGAGGTGCTCTAAGTACCCAGTTTTGTAGGAGATTTGGGGGTAGAGATAGATTCAGAATTGGTCACATAGGACTTTATAGAATGTGGTAGCAAGTTTGACTCTCTATGTGTAGAGAAAAGACTTGATAGCCAAACAGAAGCATGGAGAACGCAGTAGCCCAAGGAAGCATGGGCAAGGCTAGTAATTGGAGGTGGTGGAAAAGTAGCTCTACTGATCTAACATCAATACTTCCTCAGCCACCTGAGAGGAATCCAGTATTTAGAGCTCTTTGGGGGTATTCTAGATAGTTCTTTATCTGGATCCCATCGGCTATATGCCTGAAGCTTCTAGATGTATGGTTCTGGAGCTCAGAGATTAAAGAGGTAATGAATGGTTAGCAAATAAGCCCTGGGGAGTGATGACATGTCAGAGAATAGTCTAATTGTCCTCACCCCCAGACTCGTCAAAGAAAAGCACGTTAAACTGAAAGACAACACCATCAACCACAAATCAGTATATTAGAATTACCTGAAACAGCTTCTAAATATTTTAGTACATGTGTCAATATTGTAGATAATCACCAGTTAGATTGCTTCTAGAATACCAATTACTTCAAGAATGTCTTCCATCCATGCTATATATTATGATGAGATATTTTTCAAAAGTGCTATGTAAACAGCTTGTACCACCAATGAACAGGGAAATTATTTCCAAACATGTATTGCTTAAGTTCATGTTAATGCTATTTTTTTCATTTTGTCAATGCAATACAGTATATTTAATGCATTCAGTATAGGCTGTTGAGGCTGAAACAGTTATCCTTTAGTGTCCCAGAAGTCTAACTACAAGCTAGCTAATTCTCTTTATCTATGTTCTGATAGCTTCTCTATTAAAATAAAGAAATTGTGTAATAGATTGACTTTTGACTGTATGTTTCAATGTTAATAAGATGTGTTTTAAATGCCTTTACAAGTTTATCTCTTTCCTAATAATCCAGTTGAAATGAGACAGGACAGTTTTCTAAATCTATAGCATTTCAGTACTGCCTGCCACCTGAGGATAGAGAGCACTCTTTGTTGTTTTTTTTTTCTTTTTTTTCTTTAACTAATATTTGATGAGCACCTATGTTGTTCTAAGCAGTAAACAGAGCAGAAAAAATTTTCTTCTTTTAGAATTTTATTTAAACAGAGAACTATAGATGATAAAAAGCATTTAATAAAATATGTAGTCCATTAGATGGTGATAAATATTATGGAGAAAAATAGAGTAGGAAAGATAATTGGCTGGTTTGTAATTCAGTGGAATACATGGCATGGAAGGGAAGTGTTTTGACATTTAGCCAACTACTTGTTGATGTCCAAAATTCCATCATTAGTGACTTAATACTTAAATATCCTTTAGTCTAAGAATCAGGGTTCTTTAGAAGAGCTTAGTGGAAAGCACAGTATAACAAGGTGAGAAACCTAGATTTTAGCTTTACTTTTGCTGCTTTTCACTTTCCTGTGTTTTCCTCTCTCTGGACCATGTTATCTGCTCCCTTTGATTTTAATAGCATCTGAGGAATAATGACTCTCAATTTACTTCTCCAGACCTGATTTATACGGTAGGCTCGAAAGTATGTTGGACAGCCCCACCCCGCCCATGCGAATATCCCACAAGCATTTCAAAATCAGCATATTCAAATATGAACTCACTAACCTGTCATTCACCTCTTGATACATGTAATTATTTTCCTGAATTTCCAATTTTATTTAACAATGTCATAGTTAAACTTACTTATATAATCCAAAAGTACAGTTATGCTTTCTGCATCTTTCCTGAATTTTTCATATCCACATATTAATCTCAAGGTATAACTCATCTCTCACTTATGGCTTCATTTCACTTTCAAAACAACTGATTTAGAGTAGCCCAGTTAACTGACTTTTTTTTTTCTTTTTTTTTTTGGAACATCTAGAATGCACGCTAGGTAACCACATCAGGTTTTGGGAACACAAATGGAATGAAGGTGGTTCTTGCTGAGCCTAAAACACAATCAGACTTATTTGACTTGTTGACAAGAAAGGGACTCATTGCTGACTGATTCGTATGGTGGCTTTTGTTACAGAGTCCTGAAGGAGACCACCTGAAATGGGTGAGGACCTGAGAGCATTAGAAGAGACATAATGAGGCTTGGTCTTTGCCCTTGTGGAGCATTTTTGTCATTTTTGAGCCTGTATGGAAAGAGCGGTTAGAGATATAACCTCTAGAAGATAGGTTTTCATGAAGAGCTCTGTGAGACATAGGTATTGGGATGAAGATAGACCAAAGGCATTTATTAAATCTTCTGGCAGTAAAGTGTGACACAAGTGGAGAAAGGGATTTTCTGCTTCATGGCTGTGTCCAATGCTTCTCTGGCATTCCAAGTAGTAACCCTTTCTAGGAGCTGTAAATAAGAAGAAAGAGGATTATACTAGTGGCAGTTGAAGCGAAGGACAATGACAAATAGAACAGAGATAGAGCAGGAATCTATTTCTTACCGTTTTGGTCAAAATTAGGAGTCCTTATTCTAATGCAAAAAACATCATTAGCACTCACCCAAACTTTAATTTTAAGAAGGTAAACAGGATTGTCAGTGGGAAAAGCAAACATTCTCTAAAATTCATCAGTTCTAGGTCCATATCCCATATCTTTCAGTTGCTACTATCTAATCTGAGAAAGCTATGCATCTTTTCTGGGTATTAGTGACTTCAAATGTTTAATGGACATAAACTATGATGGTTATTGTGAAGATGCATTGGAAAAGTATATAGAGTAAACCTACAACATAATTTCTGGAGTACTGTATTTGCCCAACAGCTGGTCTTAATAATAACAAAAATAACAAGTTGGTGCTTCTTTGATGCCCATCCTTGTGATGGGAGTAAGGGATACCATTTTTGACATTATTCATGGAAACTATTGGAAGACGGTATTTAAAAGAAAAATATTTGCATTATTACACTTTTCAGGGAAAGTTGAGAAAAAAGGAGAAGGGAAAGGCAGTGTTGGAAAAATGTCAGTTATCCATACCTTGCTATTGTTCTTTAGTAGCTGGTACATAATACATTAATTCTAGTGGGCTTGTAGGCCTGCAAGATAAAAGCCATGTTCGGTCTGGCAATATACCAGAGTTACTAACAGTCTTGTTTGTATTCTCTGTGACATGGTCTGAGAGTTTTCCTAGAGCACATTGTTTACTGCTGGTAAGAGTGAGTTTGCAGTGTCACTTACCTTTAATCCAAAGAAAAAGTGACATTTATGTTTACCTTTCAATGAAATAAAAGTTAATAGGAAAGAAGATTTACCCGTAAATTTCCGTGTCAAACTATCTTTCTGCAGAGGTGGAATTTAAGTTGTGGGGGGGTGGGGAAACCAATTCATTGGTTTTAATTTCTACTGAAGTTAAAAAATAATCCTAGGGATGAAAGTAAAGTAAGAAAAAAAAGTGAGTGAACTCTGGAATAAGCTCCCTGAGATTTTGTTTTGTTTTTTTAACTTGTAGTGACAATGATGGTTTGGGGAGTTCATGGTTGGAGGACTTTGATTCACAGAATTAAAGGCTCTAAAGGTCCTCTTGGCATCTGAAGATCTGGCAATGGGTGAACTTTTACAAATAAGTTCAGCCACAATGATGTCTAATGTCTCCAGAAATTTTACTGGGGCTCAATACTCAAATTTCTTACTAGCTGTCTCCTTTGTAAATAATGCAGAGATTTCAGTTCCCAGTAACAATAATTAAATACCATAAATGAGAATAATGATAACACTGGCTAATATTTAAGTTCTTAGTATGTATGAAGTTCTTTACATGTATTATGTCATATAATATTTAAATGGGTGCTACTATTTATGTACTATTATTATCCACACTTTCTATAAGGAATCTGAAACATGCTTATATACATAAGTTGATGAAGGTAAAATATAGATTTTCAGCAATTTGAGTTTATAATTGAGCACATTTTATGTATGTTTACAGAACTCTTGCCTTGAGACTAACTTAACATAATGGTTAAGAGTATACATACTGGAACACAACTATTTGACATTAAATTTTCTGTCTTCCAAGTCACTTTGGCCAAGTCTTTTACCTCTCTGTGTTTTATTTTCTTTATTTTAAGAGGATAATTTTAATTGTTTCCATTGCATAGATTAGTTGTAATGATTAAATGAATTATATATAAAAGATTTAGGACAGTGCTCGACACATGGTAAATTTTTTAAAATGTTCACTGTTATCTGGCATTTATTATGAAATTTTTTAAAATGTTATAAGAAAGGAGTTCAAGAAACTAATGATTGAGTAAATCAGGTTAGACATTGAAAATGGAACCCTATTCACAAATTAAATCCATAGACAAAGTTTAGAATAAGCTTGGCCTTAAGGGAACTTGTCTCAACCATCTGGTTAAAACTCAGAGTCCATTGCTTTCAGAAAGATACACTCTGGCCCATCTGAAATGACATCTGTGTGCACACTGAAGTCTCAGAGGATAATTAACAGAGAAAACTCCAAAAGCAATATTGACAATAAGCCTGGGGAACTAAGCCATACAATTCTCCATATAAACAAGTGGCCTACATAACCATAGGACTATAAATTTTGGCCTTTCCCTAGGGGCACCTGAAATAACCAGATGCCAAATAAAAATAAACTTATTTCTGAAGTATAAGGCAAACAAGATTTTAAAAATCTTACCTCTCTTCTTTCACTTTTATTTGCTATTAGGCCGATTAATTCATGCTGCATTGTTTCACGACAGCTTTCAATGACATCTCATGACCACATTTTTAAAAATAAACTTTTTATTGAAGTATGGTATACATAAAATTCATGGACCATTAGTGTACAGCTCAATGAGTTTTTACAAATAAATGTATCTATTTAACCAGAACCCCATGAAGAAATAGAATATTCCTAGGTTTAAGAAGCACACTTATGGCCCTCCTAGTCACCAGTATCCTCCAAAGGTAACCACGATCTTGATACCTAACACTAGACATTGATTGTCTTTTTTTGGAATGGAATCATACAACTTAAACCCTTTTTTGTGTTCTTTCACTTAACATTGTGAAATCCACAACAATAGCTTATTCTCATTGATGTTTAAAATACCATAAATATAAATACATTACAATTTATTCTCTTATTGATGGATATAGGAATTGTTTCTAGTTAGGGATGTTATGAATATGTTGTAAAAGTTTTTGTATATGTATTTGGTGAACATTTTGACTCATCTGTAGGTTACATACCTAAGAGTAGAATTGCCAGGTGCAGGGATATGAGTACATTGAACTTCAGGATAGTCCACCAAAAGATTTTTCAGAGCTCTTGTAGCAATTTTAAGTTTGTTGAGTAGTATATCAAAATCAGGCTAATAATTTTCTCTTTAAATTAAAAATATATTGAGGGGAAATGCACAGATAATAAATGTACAATTCAAAGACTGTGATAATGTATATATTTGTAAACCCATTACTCCAACCAAGTTATAACACTTCTCCATCACCTCAGAATGTTTCCTTGGACTTTCTTCCAGTCATTCTCCATTGAAAACAACCATCACACTTATTTCTGTCACTGTAGGTTAGTTTTGACTGTTTATGAATCTTTATGTAAGTGGAATGATACTCTGCTACTTTTGCTTAATATGTTTTTGAGATTCATCTCTGCTGTATTAGTAGATCATTTTTTTTTCAGAACAATATTCTATTGTATGAATATGCTGAAATTTCCTTTTGCAAATTTCATTCCATTGTTGATTGACATTTGAGTTGTTTCAAGTTTAGAGCTATTATGAATCTAATTGCCAAGAAAATTTCCATACAAGTATTTTTCAAGAACAAATATTTTGTTTTTTGTAGGTAAATATTTAAGAAAGAAATATTTTAGCCACTGGGTAGATAAGTATTTAACTTCATAAGAAACTACCAAACAATTCTCCAAAGTAATTGAACCATTTTCAGACCTTGTTATTAATATAAGAAAGTTCTAGTTTCTACACATCTTTGTCAACTTTTGGCTTGCTTTGGATTTTTGATTATAACCATTTTCATGAGTATAAAATAGTATTGTATTATGGTTTTAACTGGCATTTTCTCTGGTGAAAATTACATTGGATGTCTTTTAATAAGATTGGTGTCCAGCCCTTGGTAACATGGCCATTCAGACCTGAGTCCATTTTTTAAAAATTGGATTATGTTTTGATTTGTAGAAATTTATTCTACAAATAAATGTATTCAGATCTTTATTCAGATGTACTTGTAACAAATATTTTTGTTGAATTTGTGGCTTGCCTTTATATTTTCTTAATGGTAGCTTTTGATTACTAGAAAGTTTTAGTTTTGAGAGAGTTCAATTTTTTTTATTTTTCATGTTTATTTGAGCTTTTGTTTTGATATCTTCTCAATAAATCTCTGCCTATCACAAAGTTGTAATAATCATTTTTGCATTTTCTTTTAGAAGATTCATAGTTTTACCTTTTATAAAAAGCTCTATGATCCAGCTTGAATTAATATTTACATGTGGTCTGAGTTAGAAGCTTAGGTTCATTTTTTTTTTCCTACATATTTATCAAGTCATTACAGTGCCACTAAAAAAACTCTTTTTTTTCCCTTTTGAGTAACGTCAGAGGACTTGTTGAAAATTAGTTCAATAGTTTCATAAGTTTTTTCCTCTGAATTTTCTGTTTCATCTGTGTGTCTATTTTTATTTGATCAGCACATTATTTTGATTATTTAACTTTATGATATTATTGATTTGGATTGTGATGTATTTATAGATAAATTTGGGGTATGTTGATATATTTATAATATAGAATCTTCTAATCTAAATTATAATATAGCTCTTCAGTTATATAGGTCTTAATGTGCAATTTTCACTGTTAGTCTTTTATTTGTATATTTTTAAACTTATTTTAAAGTATTCTATGTTTTTTAACACTATTATAAATGAGGTATTAAAAAGTCAGTATATTTTAATTGTTTGATACTGCTACATAGAAGTATAATTGGTTTTTGTGTATTGGCTTTGTATCCCATGACCTTTGTAAATTCATTTAATTCTAATAATTGTTTTATATATTCTTTAGGATTTTCTGTATAAACTGCTATATTTTCTGTGTACATTTCTGCATTTCTCCCTTCTTTCTAGTTACCTTAGATTAGCTGTTTTCTCTTTTGTAGTTTCTATTTATACCTTGGATTTTACTTCTCCAATGTAAGGAATGCAGAAGAAACAGTAGAGAAAGGCAGAAACTTCTCTACGTAATGGAATCTTTTTGAAAAGCCATACTGTGATATAAAGCTATTAATCATCAGTGCAGCAGCATCCCTCTTTATAGGGGATTGTAGTGAAGTGTCACTTGAGGACAATATCATACTTCAGTTAGATGATTTAATTATTCTAAGTCTTAGGTTTTTTGTTTGTTTGTTTTTGCTAAGTAAAGATTATAATACAGTGTAGCATAACATTCATGTGGATTAAATAAGATAATGGACATTAACCTCCCAGCACATTGTAAGTCTTCCATAAATGGTCATTTCAGTTTTTTTCTTTGACCTTGATTGGAAAGTAAATGACTTCAGACATCTTTTTCAAAAAGTAAATCTGCTTCTGTAATTATTTGCTTAAGTATATGTAACTATGTATTTCAATATGTATAGCTCTATATTTAAAAATATATTTCAATTCTCAAAGTTTATACAACTTCTCAAAGTATCTTTTTTATTCGTCCTTTGGAGTAATTTGAAACAGGAGAATCTGACTAAATGAGCTTTACACCAGCTTGATAATGGCCATTCTTGAATAATGGTCAATGTAATATAGGTTTTGAAGTAAAAGGATATAGAATTTAATCTTGGCTTTACCACTTGCTGCTACTGTGTCAGGTTATGTAACCTCTTTGGATTTCAATTTTCTAATCTACAAAATAGGCAAAATAATACCTACCTCAATGTCTAATACCCACATAATGACACATTAAATAAGAATTTTAAACAAAACTCTCTTTCTACTTTCTTAGAATATTGGGAATTAAATCTGTTCTTTATCTTCTGCTTTACTAGCAAATTTGTATCTATGTTTTATGTATTTATCGGTAAATGAAACAATGAAAAAATACACTTTTCATATACCTGATAACAGTATTTGTAGGCTGTCACACCTAGAATATGGTGAATCCTCTGTTCAGTGAACCTGCTCTTGATCTGAAGATTTTATTTCAAGAATAAGATAGTACATTGCTTTAATGGTTTAAATTGCTAGGAACAGCACAAGGTGGCTATCTGATTTTTCTTTGATCTTTTATAATGTCAATTTGAACTTGTAGTTTAATAAGTGCAAAATATAAGAGAGAAACCAAAATAGTCATTTGGATGGAATTCAAAAAACAAATACTTCATTTGTTTTAGAGATCTATGAATTTGAGAAAATTAGGGACACTATTTTTAGTAAGTTTACTAGTAAGTTCAGGTTAAGTAAGCATTCGAGATGTGCAAAAGCTTAAATGAAATTTGCTAATAAATAGAAGTTATTTAGAAAGTTTGACTTAGTTGATTATGTAGCACTGAGTGTATGACTTCAGAAGCCGTGGGAAATGGTATGTATAAGGGAAGGAAAACAGATAAAGTAAATTTGGATCTGGAAGCCATCTGGTTACTGACTGGAACCTCCATTGCCCTCCTCTGGTGGCTCAATGAACATTAATTGCAGTAGTGTTTTAAGTCAGGGACTGTCAAATTTCAGCTTTATTCTTGAAAACTGTTATCTGATTTAATTTGAATGGCAAACACCCAAGCTGACTTCCTCATGTACAAAGAGAAGCAACCTACCTAAGTTACTTGTGCACTGTGTGTAACACTTTGTAACCATCACTTGAATATCTGCCAACATGTAATGCTTATCTCTGTGGAGGACAGTAGGGAATTCCTGATTTTAGAAGCAATGAATAAAACAGCAGTTGAGTAGGTTAACAGCAGAAATAATCACCATTAAGTGAACTGGCCAGGAATGAGCCTTACTGTTTTCCCTAGAGCTTATAATCAATTAGATTATTTAATAAACGTGATATTTTTAAATATAAATGTCCCAAAAGTATCCACTAAGACCTAACATACAGGTTTGACTTCAATATTTGAGAGAATCGTGTTCTGTGTGAGAACTTCTAGTATTAGGAGAAATAGTATTGGGGAAATGTTTGGTTTTCCTTTCCACTCTTACTCAAAGAAAATTGCTTTATCTGATTGGTGAAGTGAGTGTCTAACAACCATTGGTGCATGTTTTACTTTTTAGCATGAGTCAACTAGCTGAATAAGTGTACTGTAGATCAGATTTTATCAAAGAGTAGGGTCAAAGGGACTAGAGAGGGGCAGGGGAGTTGACAGATTTAGGTTACCAGCAATAAAGCTGCTACTTTGATTGCCATTATCGCAACTCCTATATCTTTTCCTGATTTGAGTTTGAATTTAGAAGGAGAGAGATAAGTGATTTATTGGTTCTCTTATCACTCAGCCTAAATGTCATAAAGATATTATTCCAGTGGACATATTAAGAGATTATCAGAGAACTTTATTCTGCCTGTGAAAGCTGAACTACTAGGAAAGGAGTCATTTGCACACTATAGGAGTTGGGGGGTGCAGCGATCAGCATTGCTTGCTGTACTTGATACCAGATCAGTGAGGAGAGCTCAATAAATCTCTCCTTCTCACAGGAGAGTGGGAGCTATTGATCGCCAGTGGCTCCATTAGCTCTGTATGACTTCACTGAAATTAAAATCTTTAGGGCTTGATCCTTCCCTCAGATAGCTATATGTACACAGGGCCAAATCTAACCTTGTACAAAGTGGTGGGATATTTTTTTCTTCTTCCTCTCTCACTCACCACCTAGGTATTTGAGATGAGCAGCCTCCATCATTCAGAATTTTAATAGGCCCCTATTTAGAGTAGTGTCTCTGACCTTTATGAAATTAAGGAGTAGGAAAAGCATTGCCAGTAAGACTTAACAGATCTTTTCTGTCTGCTGGCCATTCTCCATTTATGTATGGCTGCTCTTTTTCCAAGGAAAAGAGCCTTTCACAAAACCACCTCCAAGTCTCATGAAGACAACATTGAAGTGTTGGAATCAGGTAAATCAGTTGTTATAAATATGATACACTGAGGCAGAAAGATACAAGATTATTGTGCCTGCAGATTTTATCACTTTGATATACACATTATGGTCTTGTTATATTAATGGCAGGTCCTAAAATATTTATTTTGTTCTTCTCTTGATTCTTGACTCCATCTATAGATAGAAACTAAAATTGTTTCCTTGATATTATCTAAGGGATAGTACTGTTCAATTGCTATTGAAAATTCAACAGTCTCTCACTAGATTAAAAAGAAAGAAAAGCAATGCCTCTTTTTTCAATGTAGCATTATATCCCTGCTACCTGAAACCCAGAGATAGACAGATATTGAAACAGCCATTTCTTATGGGAAATAATATTTACCATCTAATGAGACAATTTAAAAGCATGTATATGGAGTCTGAGATCTGGAATAAAGCTTTCTGCCAGAAATACACCAGCATCACTAGTGATGGGAAATCACAAAGCCATATATTTGTGAAAACCATTTAGAAAGATAACGTAATGTATCACAGCAAGCTTTATTTCACAAATGCATATTGTGAAATATTTTTACCTATACACTGTTCGGACATACTAAAGAACTATTTCTTTTTACAGAGATTATTAAGGAAATTGGAAGACATCTGTTGTGAGATTAGAATTTATACAAGCACAGCAATAAACTAAAAGGTGACTACATGTAATAAAATCATCTATGTATTGCCTTAATCAAGTAAGATGAAGTAGAAGATCTCTCGAGTTTTTTTTAATTTCAGGATTCTAGATAAAATTTTCTCCAAAAAATAAAGAACTAGAAATTTGTATTTACCATATCTATCAGGTCAGTGGTGGCCTTTGTTACGGGGTTTGAATCTATCACTTAGTCAAGGATATTATTTAAAGACTATTGAAAGGGGAGAAGTCCTCAGAATAACTTGATTAGAAATTGGAAAATTTTATTTACATATTCATATCCTGTCTTTTAAAAAGGACTGAACATGAATTATAATTGCTGCCTTTTCTAATACTATAGATTTACAGGAGAGAGAAGTAAGAGCTAAAGAACACCTCTCCTTATCCTCCTCCCCCAAGGCACAGATAACAAGTACAAACACACATGCAAATATATTCATGGAAATTATCATACACAAGGGTGTTTGGGTTCAGAAACAATTTAATATGGTTGGTAAATTAGTAGAATAAGGGCTGAAAGGAGAATACATAGTGTGCCTTGCAGGGTGGGCATGAGAGAGGATTTTCAGGGAATGGAGAAAACCTTTGCCTTCAGTCAGTCACAGGTCTGATCTAAACCTACAAGTGACTCTTTGTAGCAGATTTGAAAGCATTACTGCTCTACTACTCCTCAGACTGAGATAAAAAGAGATATCTTGAAAAAGCAGAAAGGATAAGCCATGATTTAATGATTTAATTCTCCCTTTGAGACAAGACATTGTAAAAAGCAAACTTGAGTCCCTTCTTATATGTTCAAGAAGTGAGCCCTCTGTTTACAAATTAGTGGATGGGGTGCCTGTTTTATAGTCCAGTCCTCAGCTCCTTTCTTGTTTAGCATTGAATGGTTGTTTCAGGATGGTTAAGTTACTTAACCTTTGTGTATTGTATTCTTTTCATCTGCAAATAGAGCTAATAATGCTCACTGGGGATATGTGCTAAAATTAGCCAATATATGATGTGAAGAGCAATATATATGCTAAATAACAATGATAGAGCAAATATTTGAATAAGAGAGCCTAGGTGGTTATGTGAATAACATCTCCTGCAGAGAGAGGCTTTAGCAAGTGATTACCTGGTCTATGGGACTCATGTTTTGTAATAAACTAAGATTATTTCTCCAAAATCCTCCCTACCACCCTATTTAATATACCTATTAAAATTTTTGAAAATTAAATATCAAATTATTCCATCTAGGAGAAGGAAATGAATAGAATGCCCTATGTGAGTCTTTTCTGCCAGGTCCCCTAATTCTACAAATTATAATTTTTTTTCCAAGAAATCTAAATTTAGATATTGGGTCTCATTATAATGTTTAGTGGAGAGGCCCAACCCTATACTGCCAGCCTATGTCTATAAATTATCAATTTATTGAACCTGTAATCTCAAGATTTCTTTTCTATTTCTAGAGAATATACTTTCTTAAAAACTTCTTTTTTTCCCTCTTTATTTCTGTCACCTAAACCTACCTCACTTGCTTAGATCCTTAACAGGTTTAAAAATGGTACAGCCAGAAGGAAGTACCTCTAATCGCCACCTCTGTGACACAGAGACAGCATTTTGTTAAAGGCCAAAAGACTGCTACCACCTCTTGATTTCTTGAGATATTCTTAATGGCATGTTGCTGTGTTCTGAAGTGAGTATAATGATATAAGGTCACAGCAAGAAAAATTCACCTTCACCCCCAAAACATGGGTCTCACTAGAAAATAAAAAAAAGGTCTGCAGTTGAGTTTTTAAGAAAACCACACTTTACAGAAAGATGAGAGGGAGAGCGGAGGCATGACTACTTAATTCTAAACTTGAATCTTCCTTAAAGGACACTCTAGGGTGATTGCATCTCACACCTACTTAGTTATGTATCCATTTCAAAATCTACTTCCTTGAATTTTCTGTGTTTCAGCATTGCCATGTAACCCTATGAAGTAATTAGGATGAGTATTTTTTCTTCCCATTTTATAGATGAGTAAAGTAGGGGTATAGAAAGAGACAATTGCCTATTCAAAGACTTCCAGTTCTTTTGCAACCATAATAAACACTTTTTTTCATTATATAATAAAACTATTTCAAGAAATTTATTTATGAATCTCATTCTGAAGAAAAATAATGTCTCTTAGAACCTTATTAACTTCAGACTTAAATAAAATGAATTCTAGAACATAATTTAGAATTTATTCTGACCAGTTTAGATGGATTAATATGATTTCAGGGATATCCTAAATATTCCTTCTGGTATTCATTAAATAACCCTATTTTTTGTTCACAGAGGAAGTTCCTTTCATTCCACATTAGAGAAAAAGCTTAAAAACAAAGACCTCTGATGGAGGTGACACAATGGCTGAGATTTCTGCTAACGCCTGACTTCATATCTTTTCCTGTAAGCATATTTGAAGGGAGACAGGCAATGTTGGTAGAAGTTTTACTCTTCGAAGGAAGGCTAAGTGAAGAATAGTGACACAGATGTTATAGAATTTATACTTCATTTAGATTACAGTTTAGCTCAGGGATATCCTATAGGCATCATCTCTGTATTGATTGTAGCTCATGCTGTGTCAATGGAATACCCTTCCTTGGATATACCAATTGCTACATATGCTGGAACATTTGGAAACCCTTGGGGGCCCCTACACTGTTATATATATAGCCAGTGACAGCATAGGCAGCCCAGATGGGCTTGGAAACAAGGAAAGCAAACATTTCCCCCTTATCTGGAATCCTCATGTTGATTTACTTAGGCATGGTTTTCAGGTGACTATTGAAAATGGCTGACCTAATATTTCCGCAACTAGTCTTGTGTACTCTTTAAGGCTAAGCTTTGGTGGTGGTATTCAGGAACTGTTTATAGTGTGTCAGGGTGCTTCCCCTTATATACTAATTCTTAACTGTGGTATGAAGTCTGTGACAGCCATCTGTTTAAGCAGCCACATTGCTCTCTCATTCAGACTCAATGAAATTAAAATATTGGTAAGAATAATTTCACAAGGTGAGGAAGTTAATAGAAGAATAGGAATTGGTATGCTTTTTGAATTTAAGTTGAACATCCAGTTTTGTCCATAAGCATTTGTACAATACTTTATGTTGTTGAGCTGGTTGTTTTAAAATTAATGCTTTTATATCTTAGGAGGAAGAGCCTCTCACACTGAAAGAGTATGTAGGACATGGGTATGCAGGTTTAGCATAAATTTTACATTTTTGTATGTGTTTCTTAGGTTTTTATGAGGGAGAACATATGTAAAGTGAGAGTAGTTCTGCTTGTAAGAAGGATGTTACTTATTTGTTTAACAATATTTATTGAGATCCTACTAAGATTTTTTTTACTAGGTACTCTTCGGAAAATTTTGTTATAAGTACATGTTAAAATCACATCATTGCAATGTCACTGCAGGGATAAAGGCCTCTAGTAGGCCAATTAAAAAATTCATTTTTGGTAGGAGCATTTTTTAAGAAAATAGAATGATTACATAGTCGTATTTAAGCTAAACACAAAAATAATAAAGTAAGGTTATGTTTGGTAAAAGATGATTAGCATTTTGGCTTTCTGTGCAGGGTGGATAATCAGTCTTCCAGAACAAGGCCTATAATTTAATTAAAGTTCAGCATAAAATTGCTTAAACCTTTGAATAGAATACTCACTTCTTTCTTGAGAGAGGTTTGAGACAATTTTCCTTCATATGTGTAACAGATACTGTGTATATGCTGGGGCTACACAGATGAGTGAATTAAGGTCTGAATTCATTAAAGAACTTAAGAGTATGGTTTAAATGAACATAAATGCAAATATGTGAGAACAGTAGAGAACCACCATGGTTTCAGAAGTGTTTCCAAAGGGGAGAATGGGAAATTGTATATAGGGGACTGGACAGTGGGTCAGCTACGTGGGAGCACTTGTCTTAGAATTGAGGGCTTTTTTCCAGCTTCATTGAAATATAATAAACAATTGGTTGCTTGTATTTTTTTCAATTATAGTTGGTATACAATAATGTGCCAGTTTCAGTTGTACAGCATAGTAATTAGAGATCTATATAACTCATAAAGTGATCACCCCACAAAATCTAGTACCTCTCTTTCCCCTTACATGTTTATTACAACACTGTTAACTATTTTTCATACGCTACACTTTATATCTTCATGTATATTTTGTAACTGTCCGCTTGTACTTCTTAATCTCTTCGTCCTTTTTCTGTCCCCATCCCATCTAGTAGCCCTCAAAATATTCTCTGTATTTATGAGTTTATTTCTATTTTTATTGTTGTTATTTTGTTCTTTAGATTCCACATGTACATGAAATCATGTGATATTTGTCTTTATCAGACTTATTTAATTGCTCTGAATGAACCTGGAGGGTTCATCAAGGCAATATCTTTTCCCATCCCTTTCCTTTTACTCTGTGTGTGTCTTTTAATTTGCAGTGAATCTCTTTTATGCAGCTTATGTAGGGGTCTTGTTTTCTTATTCATTCAGCCACTCTATCTTTTGCTTGGTTAGAGCACTTAGTTCTTTTCCATTTGAGGTATTTGTTGATAGGAATGTAGTATTACCATTCTTTATTTATGGTTTTTCTTCTTAAAGAAGCCCCTGCAACATTTCCTGTAATACTTGGGTTGGTGTTGATAGATTTATTTAACTTATTTTTGTCTGGGAAGCTCTTTATCTGTCCTTCAACTCTAAATGATAGCTTTGCAGGATAAAGTAGTCTTGGTTGTAGATCCTGGGTTTTCATCATGTTGAGTATTTTGTGCCAAGCCCTCTGTCCTGCATAGTTTCTTTTGAGAAATCAGCTGCAAGTCTTATGGGTGCTCCCTTCTAGATAACTAACTGCTTTTTCTCTTGCCGCTTTGTATTTAACCTTTGGCATTTTAATTATAATGTGTCTTGGTGTGGGCCTCTTCAGGTTCATCTTTCTTGGGATTCTCTTACCTTCCTGGAGTTGTATGTCTATTTCCTTCAACAGGTTAGGAAAGTTTTCCATCATTATTTCTTCAAATAGTTCTACAACTTTTGTTTTTTTTCTGGTACCCCTATGACATGGATATCTTTACATTTAATGTGTCCCATAAGCTCCTTAAATTATTATTATAGTCTTTTTTTTTTCTTTCTGTTCTGGGTGAGTATCCTCTATATCAGTGGTTTGATCCTCTTCTTTATCCACTCTGTTGATTTCTTCTAATATATACTTCATCTCAGATAATGTGTTCATTTCTGACTGGTTACCTTTTATAATTTTCATTTCCATTTTTATGTTTTTTATCTCTTTGTTAAAGTTCTCACTGAGTTTATGCTTCCCCTAAGTTCATTGAACATCAGTGTTTTGAATTCTGCATCTATTAGATAGCTTGACTCCATTATTCCTTGATGTCTGTTCTTTTTTCTCATATGGTTTCAGCTTCTTTATCTTCCCATTTTGGCTGCCTTTCTGTGTCTGTTTCTATGGACTAAGCAAAGTTCCTAAGTCTCCTGGTCTTCTTAGCATGGCTTTCTGTAGTAGGTGCTCAGTGGCACAGTCTTAAGAGGGGTTCAATTGAAGGCCAAGTTTAGCCCCAGCCTGTGCCCTTCCAGGGCCATTTGCTAAGATTCAGCCAGCAGGCCACAGATGCTTACAGTTTTCTTAAGAAACTAGTGTGAGGCTTAGCACTGCTCATCAAGGAGCACAGGACTCACTAAAGACACACCTGGATGTAGTTTAGGTGGGGTCACAAGTTAGGGGAGGCAGAGTTTCAGGGAATCATCTGGGTGGAGGGACCTCTGTTATCCAATTTGATGTCTCATATATGGTGGTGCTGTGTCTGCATACTGGGTGGCAGAAGGGCTCAACAGAGGCTCTATAGATACCACCAGCACTTCTACCCAGGAGAGAGCCTCCCCTCTGGCCCACATTCCAACAACTCAGTGTCTTCCTGTAAGTCCCTGGTGCCCCCAGAGCAGCCAACCTGGAGTTGGTGCTCAGATGAACAGGTCCATCACCACGAAAGTTTGCTCATGGATGTGGCCCCTTTAAGAGGTACCTGCAGTTGTTGCTGCTGCTGCTGCCACCACAGCCTTTATCCCACTCAGCCATTAGAGACCTCATCTCCTCCTACCTTCCACCATTGCAAGTTGATTAATTATTTCTCTCCCTAGTTGTAGTGCTTCTGTTCATCTAGATCAGATGACTTTCCTTGATGTTTGCTCTGTGTTTCTGTCACAATTTTGATTTGGTCACAAGAAAGATGAACAAAACCTCTATCATCTATGTCATTTTTCCCCCCTGTCTGGAAATGACTTTTAATAGAGAATTTTTATAAGTATTTGTCAGGTGTATAGGAGGAAAATTTGGGGGAACTGGAGGAACTTTACCTTGTAGAGAGAGGAGAAAGCTAAAAACTAAGTTTTCTGCTTTGCAGAATTTTTGGAATTCTGGGTTCTGTAAGTATTTATATACTGAACATGGAGTTTAAGGCTGAGGAATGAGGAAGCCATATCACTGTAAGGGATGAGCCTAGAGATAGGTTCCTTAGAGATAAGGTCTTTATATGTTATTGTGTAAGAATTAAAAGTAGTGGGCGATTGTAAGCAGAAAACTGATGATACAATTTTTGAACAAATCATTCTTAAAGCAGTTTATTTTTTTCACTCTACAAATATTTATTGTCTATTTTTCCCTAAGTGTTATCCTAGGCACTAAAACACAGTGACTAAGAACATAAATATGCATCCTGCCCTTATAGAACTTGCAGTATGATAGTGAGAAAAGATATTAGACAATAAACAACTGACATATATATATATATATATATATATATATATATATATATGAAAAATTGAGTGAATGCTGTTATGTCCTCTCTAACCAGGTGACATTCAAATGAAAAATTTTAAAATGTATATTCAGAATTAATTAGGTAAAAAGTTAGAGGAAGGGTGTCTGAGTGACAGCTAGAATCAGGAAAGAACTAGCTGCATTTGAGGAATTAAAAGAGGCCAGCATCTTTGCAGTAGAGTACATGAGGGGCTTAACTAGCTCAAGAAAGTTTAACTGAAATTATTTAGCAGCCAATCAGTGCATAATTCACATGTAACATATTTATATTTTCAGCAAAGTGAGAAGTTAGATGATTATCTAGATAAGAGTATGGGCTCAATATAACCTACAGGTCAAATCTGGCACATTGCCTATTTTTATAAATAAACTTTTATTAGAAGACACGCCTATTCATTTACTGTTTTCTCTGGTTCTTTTATGCTACAACAGCAGAGTTGAGTAATTATGAAAGAGACTCCATGATCCTAAAGCCTAAATTATTTACTATCAGGCTCTTTACAGAAAAAGTCGAGTTCTGATCTAGATCCTTATAGTTTAATATAAAGTATACTTACACACACAGCAACATGCACACATGCGTGCACACACATGCACACAAACAAAAATGTTGATTCAATAATAATCTCCATGAATATAGACATGAATATCTAAATCTTGATTGATGGCGAATGGATTCTTAAATCATTATCCTTTTTGTTGAAATGGTTTTTTAGTCTATTAGCACCCAGTAAAGGAAGGATTGTCATTCTTCCAGGAAAATAAAAAATTCTAGACTATAAGAAAATTCAGTGTTGCCAATTTTATAAAATATGCCTCAAGAACAGTGTGATTCTGAAATAATTTTGTACAAATAAATTCTCATATTTAGCTTTAACAAAAATATGTTTTAATGTGTAGAGCTTTTTTTATTGGAAAAGTATATGGTACATTACTGTATTTCACTGGAAAAATTGTAAAATTGAAAATGTAGATTACATGTATCAGAGTATACTTCATAATTAATAATGAAATATTTTACAGTACTCAAGGTACAGTAAAATTTCAAATAGTATGTATATTAAGTGCTTTATATAATATTGACCTTTGATTACATAGAAATGCATACTGGCAATATATTTGAGAAGCAATAGAAAATGCATTTAATTTTAGATGCTGCATCATTATTTGCAATTTCCAAATAAGAAGAAATGGAAAAGACACAGGCAACTCAAAACAAATATTATGATCTTTAAAGATTATTTTAGAAAAATAATATACATGTGTAGATTACATATAATATATAGTTTTATGTATAATAATAAATATCTGTGTACCTCCTACCCCTTTTAAGGTATAAAAGAAAATGAGAAAAATTGATATTCTCTTGAACTTCCTAACCATTCTCCCCTTCTTCCCTAGTAGAAACAATGACTCCCTTAATTTTATAAGAATGATTTGGTTGTTCTTCATTAAGAAATGTTGTTTAATTTTTCTCTTTTAAATATTTTGTTTAAATAGTATCATAATGTTTGCATTTTTTCTGTAATTTGCTTCTTTCATTCAACATGTTTAAGATTTGTATTGATTCCTGTAGCTGCAGTGCATTTATTTTTACAGCTTGTATAATATTCCATGTGTTAATATATCATGCTATATGTGATAAAATATTTAGATTGTTTCTAGATTTGGATATTATAATCAATGCTGCTTTGAATAGTTTTCCAAATGTACATGTAAAAATTTCTCTAGGGATATATCTAAGAGTAAAATTACTAGGTCTGGATTATACCCAACATTGCTAGATAATGCCAAACTGAACCAACTGTCACTTCATTAGCAATGTTTGAGGGTTCCTTGTGTTCCATAACCTCTTCAAAAGAGGGTACATGACTTTTCTTTTTTACTTCCAAAGTAAAATAGTAGTGAGTTACACTTTGTTTCTTTTGGAATATGCTTGGTTCCTAAATAGGTTGAATATTTTTCCATATATTTTGCATTTTCTCTTTTGTAAAATACCTTGTGTCCACTTTTCTATTGGATTTTCTGTGTTTTATTGAATTGAGAGTTCTTTATATAAGAGCATAATGCACCTCTGATCATTATATAAGTTGCAGTTTTTATTCTGCCTCTTTGTGGCTTGATTTTGGTCTCTATTTATGTCTTTTAAAGACTAGAAGTTCCTAATTTAAATGTTTTTTTTAATATTTTAAATCTTTTATGATTATTTTTATATCCTCTTTAAGGTATGTATCTCTACCCTGAGTAAATGATTTTGTATATGCTGTGAGATAGGGATCAAATTTAATTTTTTTTTTGCCATATGAATTACAAATAACTCCAACACAATTGTTTGCATACTTCATTCTATATGTGGGTGGGTCTACTGCTGTGGTGTCATTTCTGTTCCATTTATCTAATTATTCCTGTGCTAGTACATACCTTTTAAATTATCTGGCTTATTTATAAGTTTTGATATCTGGTAGAGTAAATTTTCCCACCTAATTTTTGTTTGTTTGAATTTTGAAATTATTTAGTTTTCGCTTATTTTCAGAAGTTATTAGTTTGACCCTTAGTATTGGAAAACAGTGTCACTGGATATACAAATTTCTCTCAGTATTTTGAAGATATTATTTCATTGTCATTACATTTTTCCTTCTGAGAAGTTAGTGTCAGTAAAATTGTCATTCCTTTGTAATAAGCAATCTCTCTCTCTCTCTCTCTTCACCGTTCTTATGGTTACTTTTATTTTTTTCTCATTTTTTAGTAGTTTAAATATGATATGTAAAGGTTTTATTTTTAAATTATGTCCTCATTGAAATTTGTTGTCTTTCTAAATCTGAAGATTGGCATCATTCAACAATTCTGGAAAATTCTCAGCTAGTATATATTCAAATATTCTTTTTTTGAACCCCAGTTAGGTGTATGTTGGACTTCTTCACTGTCTTCCATATGTTTCAAACTTTCTTTCATATTTTCTGTCTTTTTGTCCCTATGCATTACATTCTCCATCTAGATAACTTCTTCAGGTATAACTTTTAGGTCACTAATTCTCTTTTCATTTGTGTCTAATTTCATTTTAACTTATAAATTGAAATTTTATTTTCAGTTACCTCATTTTTCACTACAATTAATTTATTTTTTCCAATATGCCTGTTCAATTTTTATAGACATTTATTTCTCCATAATACTTTAAATAATTGATTTCTTTAAATATTTATTTTATATTCTATACTGATATTTACAATATCTATTATCTTCATAGATTTGATGTTGAAATTTATTGTTTCTGCCTATAGAGGACTTGTTCAATGATTTAAAAAACAAAAATGGAATTTTATTGTGTGAAACTATATTTGTGGAAGCCTTTGAGGCTTGTGTTTAAAAATATTCTCCTTGTGTAAGGAAATGTGTTTTACTTGTTCTAGGCACCTGGGTGCAGTACCAATCTAAGTATTCTTCATAGTAAATTTTTACCTTATAGCTTTTCACTTAAAATTAGAAGTATGAATTCTGTTTCAAATACCATCATTAGTGTGCTCCTGTGGTTAGGAATTCTAATTAAAGACTATTTTAATTTTTGCCATTTTAGGCAGAGCTAACATGGAGAGAAGACTTCTCTTGAATTCACTTGATTTATGTGTGTGTGTTTCACATGTTTTACAGGCTACCAATAAAGACTCAGACTTTATCTCTTATGTGGTCAATTAAAAGTTAAATTCTAGGGAACAAGAAATTGTCAGATGCCCTAAGGACAATTACTATCTCCAGTGATTGTTTGGTCATATGGAATCAAACTTCTTTATAATTTTTGATATTTTTCCTCTTTTTTTTAACCCTTTGTATATTTGTACTTCAGAAAAAAAAATGTTTTTTACGTTTAACTAGAATATTTGCTGAGAGAGGTGGTGTATTTGTATATCTAATCAAATCTACCATGTTTCTAGAAACATTACTGGATTTTATTCTTTACCACATCTTGTAATTATATTTATTTAAGGGAAAAGATTGTCTTCAGCCATAGTATGAGGACATCATTGTGCATACATTTTGAAAATTTCTTTGTCAATTTAAAATTAAATAGTTAAGTTACTTATTACATGTCATGTAGAAATGCTAAAAGTGTTGACAAATTACTCAGCTCTGTCTTAATTTTTTAATGTAAACTAATATAGGGGTTTGACTGTAAACTTAAACTAAAACTAGCATTATTTACATCTTTTCAGATGATAGAAAATGGATATTCTGACCCTTCATATATTTACATTTATGTTGGTAAGATGGGTTAATATGCACCTGAAATAGTATTTTACTATCAAGCCATTTTCTTTCATACTGTGAATTATTTAATGGAAAATACTAGTAGACAAATTGAGATTTTTTCCTAATATATCTTAAAGACTTTCTTGTAAGAATATTTTCATAATCACATTTTGTAAAGTTTTAAGACATCCAGGTACTGGACTAAGATAGAATATTTTGTAATTTAACATGTATTTAGTTAATATCTTTCTTAAATAGGCAATGATTGTCTTTGTATTGAACCTGATAAAACTATGTTTAATATGAAAATATTGATTTAATTATATTTCTCATTTTTGTAAGACTGACCATTTATGGACTTGAAAGAAAATTAGATTGCATGTGGACAATACATTTGAGTTTTTCACAGATATTAGTAGATACACATTAGTTTTCTGAGTCTTATTAAATTTGCAATTTTTAAATAAAGTAGGATAAATATTGAAATAAAATTTCTAGTACCTAAAATTTTATGCCTTTCCCTTTCTTTTTTATCTTACTAGAGATGTATGGAAACTACTCTAATTAGTTAAAACTATCATGATGGTCGCTTATTTGAACTATTAGAGTTCTTTTTTATTTGGGTGTTATGAAAAAGTGAGTAATAAACCAGATGCTTTCTATTTCAGCTGTTCACATGTACCTAGATGTTAAGTTTTTTGGGTAATGTTGACAGCTGGATTTTAATCTTAGAGGGCATTCCTTAATAATACATTCAGAACTAATGTTAACTGAAAAGAAGAGAATGCTTTAGAAACAAATATTCAGCTATAGCAGGAAAGAAAAATAAGGTAAACAATTTTTGAATGTCTGAGTCTGCATTTGCAACTGGAAATCAATAAAAATTTTTTTTGGAATTGGAAATTAATCTTTTACCCATATTGCATGACATTGGGCATTGCCTAACAGAGAAGAAGCTCAGGAGGCACATTACCAAATTGGAACAGACTGATTGCTTATGAACAATTTCCACACCAGCCAGATTGTTGGAGCTGAATGGAAACTTATTGTTTGCCAACTATGGTTTTTATCACCATTAGTGGAAGAGAGTTAGTGCAGATAAACTTTGCCTCAGAGTGGCTCTTCCAGGAACCACTTTAGTGACCCTTGAATAGTACATGAGCAGTCATCATGCATGGGGAACACACACACACATGCACACATGAACACAAACACCCATCCACCCAGCATCATTTTTTCCGTAACAGATCAGGTGGGTGAAAACAAACAAGAATAAGTAAGGAGTACCAGCAAGCACCCATACTAAATATTGCCCACATTCTAAAACTAATTCTTCTAAATTGAATAGAACTTTAACCAAATGATTTTGCATTTTGGCATAGTTGTGGCAAAGTCTGGATGTAGCTTTTGCTTAGCCTCCTCAAAATGAAAAGCTGGGATGAAAACTTTGTGGGAAAATTCAGATGGACCATCAAATTCTATAGCTTTTGAGTGTCAACTTTTCCTGCCCCAGTGCCTCCACTATATCATTTGTTTCTGATCTAAAAATTCAAATTTACAATAGTAAATGGACAGGCAGGTGTTCAGCTATAATATCACTGTATTCACTATAATTTTCCAGAAGCAGTTTATTCTTGCAGAAAGTTCTAGGTTCATAGCACAGGATAAATTCTCCATGCCAGGTTTTTAGACACAAAAAACAGTAGGGGTAGGATTGACATTTACTCCTTGCTTTGGCTGCTACCTAAGTAGTTGAGTTCAAATATTCTAGACTGTTTTAGATCTGAGTAAAATGTAAATAGCAATATTATAACAATATGTCTGGTTTAACCACACCCCTGTAAAGGTTTCTGCTTACTTAGTCAACTAGGGCTAGGCATTAGAATCTTGACTTACAAATATAATTTTGTATTTCATGCATCCGTAACCCCCTCATAAGACTCCTACCACTTTTTGATCAATATGTTCTTTAAACATTTGTAAACGCACAAATCTATAAAAATCACTGTGGAATATAACTTCTAAAACATTATAGGAAAATAAAACTTTTGCATAATTGTTAGATTCATAATTGTATCTACAAGAAAGGACAAATTTTTAGAAATCTTGGACCTTCATAACTACCTTTTTTACACATAGTAATATGTAGCAGTTACAAAATATAAGTTTAAATATTTCGACATCAACCAAATGGGACTGAAAACTTGCAGAGTTATTTGCCTGTACGAGAGAAAGACTATTTCCTCATCCTCACATTCTTTTTTTTCTTTTTTCTTTTTTTTCCAAGTAAACCAGAGACCCATGAATCTCATTTCCCCACAGTCAACTAGTAGTGACTTAGTGTTGGGGGTCTTGACAATGGAGTTAAGAGATTGCCTTTCTAAACCACTGTATCTTAAATATATCTTTATACTTTTATATATGTGTATTAAATGAATTAAAATTCATATGTAAATGTATTAACAGTGTGTGATACTGATTTTATTTTACCAGTGTGCCCTAGGAATTGGTAAAACTCTTATCTAGAGGTAACAAATAGAAAAGTGTCTGGGTAGTGTTAGTTCAATATTCTTATCTTAATTCTCTGCTTTTAGTATTCTAGTTTTGGGGTTTGTTTATTGATCCCCTTCCGTGTTTTAAACTTTGATTTATTTTTGAAATATATGTAAAAAGTTACTAGGGAATTTGCAAAACAATGAACTTATTCCTATTATCTTAATATTCATTTTACCCTTTCTGTCAATATCCACTGATATTTCTAACTAGTTATTAAGAATATAATTATTATGTATTAATTCTTCACTTTATATTATTACACATTTTAATTTGTATAGGAAAAACTTTTTTCTTCCTCAGTCCCTTCCTCATTACATCACCATATGCAGGATTCTTCTTTTTCATATATATTACACCACAGTATCTGTACTGTGAGTATTAGGTTAAATAGTTTTTTGAAAATAATTCTTCCTCAGATTTTTTATGATCTTTTCATCCTATAAATACTGTCTCCTCCACTGTATTCTGAAGTATATTGAGAGAGTCTCATTGTAAAAGGTAGTGAGTAACAAATACTATTCATGTGAACAATGTGGCATTTTCTAAATAAATTGCCTCGATTTTTCCCCATCATTTTTTCAAGTGCCTAAGGCATCAATGAAAATAGGCTCATTAATTGCTAACTAAGTAATTTTTCTACAAGTGTAGTCTTGTTCCAAACACTCGTTTGTGCATTCATTGTGCGTGACTGGAGTTACCAACATAGGTCTAGTTATTAAGTGAAATGCACATTTCCTTGAAAAGTGGTCATGAGGGTCAAATTAAAATCTCATATAAATCATAGCGTCACTTATGATCATCGCTGAAAAAGCAAAATACTGACTTATTACTTGGATGAGAAAGCTTAGAGGCATACACATTGTTAGAGAAAGAATGTAGCATTCATATAAAAGCTTTTCTCTATTTCTTGACCCATTCTTAATGTTTGCTTTTCCAAATCGTCCCTTCAGTGAAACATGATCTCTGTGATTTGTCATAGCATCTTATATGTGATTTTTCTTTTTATATTCTATTCCTTTGCTTGCATTTACTTAAATACATGCCTTATCTACCCACTAGATTGAGTTTTTCTTTTTTCTTTTCTTTTCTTTTGTTTTTTGACTGCATGGACTTTATTTGATCTATCCTTACAGTACTTGACTCAGTACCTTGGACACTAAATACTTGTTGAAAACATGAATAACGTTAAGAGTTATGTAAAAAGTATTATAGAGAGATAGGTAGAAATAAACTTGAAGGAAAAAGAGCTCCTTTATGTTAGTTTATTTCTTCCTCATTCTGCTTTTATGCAAAGCGCAATTCTCTTCATTGATTATTTGGCTCTTCATTCATTGAACAGGAGTGATACATCAGACATAGAAGGATGTGTTCTGCCAGTTTTGAGCTCTTAGAATTCATGTGCACAGATTTATGAAACAGTCCCAAATATGTTGGCTTATCTTAGGCAAAACACAATTTCCAAGTTTTTAGGAAAATAAAGAAGTTTGGAAAACCATGAGAAATTTGTAAAAGACTCAGCAATATAGTGGTTCTTGGAAGTTGTTATTTTGATTGCTTTTGTTACTACCATAGTTCTCCTTGGCATTTATAAAGAATTCTATTTTTGTTTCAAAGTAATGTGTGTGGTATAGAAAGTATATTTTGGGTTTGGGGTTTTATGATATGAACAAATGAATGCAATTCAAATTAACAATTGTCGATTGCTTCTTATAGGGAAGATTCTTTAAAGTCTCTGTTGCCTGAGGGAGAGATATGAACAAGAATGTTATAATCTAGTCGAGAAAAGGGGTATATCCATAGATAACATTGAGAAGAAAAAAACTATAGTGATATAAATATGTTTCTACTTAAAGACAAGGAAATATGCCAGGGAACTTGAGGTAAGTTTAAATTCTATATGGCTCTGATTTTATAATTCAGAGTAGAGAAAGACAAAAGGACTTTAAATTCTAATTTTGTTTTTAAATCATGGAACATAGGGTGGCAAAAGGCAACATTATAGTTGCTTGGTGGTTTCAGCCAATATCAGAATGCATTTAGATGACAATATTGGAATGCTTTGGAATGATTTCTGTTTTCCTGGTACTATGCCAAGCATGAATATTTAAAACTGTAACATTGTTGCTCGGTATTATTTCCATTTTTTAGATGGGGAAACTGAGACTAAGAAAGGCAAAGAAATATTTTGACTATTGTGAAGACAAGAAGCAGCAGAGAGGAGTCAAACAGCCCTAGGGTTTATTTCTTTATCATAATGATTGCCTGTATAAATTAATGCATTAAAATTCTAATTCTACATTAATTTTTTATTTATAATTATTAAAAATAGAGTATAATTTAAATGTCATTAAAACAAATGATGATATGATGTGAGAATATGAAACAACTGGAACTTTCATGAATTGCTGGTAGGAGTATGAATTGGTATAAGAATCTTAGAAAACTATTAGGAGGTATCTACCAAAGCTGGATAAAATAATTATTCCATAGACCAAAAGTTTTTCTTCTGTATACTCCTTAAATCACTGTGATTGTGTGCCAAAGACATTTACACTAACATTTATAACAGTATTATTTGTAATATACCAAAATTGGAAACCACTCAAATTTTCAAATAACACTGGAATGGATAAAGAGATTATGTATATTCATGGATATTAAATAACATATGGCCATAAAATGAATGAACAATATACAGTACCACATTGAATTGCCCTACAATATTAAACCAAAAGAGATAGGCACAGCCAATAAATATGCATTATTTGAGTCCATTAATATAAAATTATAAAAATAAGCAAAAATAATCTATGCATTAGTCAAAATAATGGTTGCCTTGGAGATGTTTTTGGGTTGTTAGTGCCATGCTATTTATTGACCTATTTGGTACTTACCTAGATATATTTCTTTTCTGATTATTCATTGAATTTGACCTATGCTTTATACATTTTTCTATGTGTATTTTTACTTTAGTAAAACATGAAACATAACAACCAACATTTATGGTAAAGGTGATGTCTTGGTTAACTTAAATATACTTTGTAAAGTGCTAGTCAATAACAACTGCCACAAAAAAAAAAAATAAGATTTATACAGCCCTTGTAATTGGCTTGGTTGTTTTTTTCTAAGATGTATTATTTTGTCTCTAAGTAAAAAATACAAATAGTGTAGTATTACTTTAAATATTTAAAATTTTTATTTGAAAAAGACAGTAAAAATATAGACCGTTGAGCCAAACTGTATTTCTAATACTTATTTGATTCCTTGCCATTGTCTTCTTCTAGAGGAGGAAGGATAACAAATCACTCTGGTAATTTGGATTTGGTTTTATTTAGACTTTACACAGTGTCAAGTGAGAAATTAGAATATTGTTGAAGCTCCAACTGCTTCATAATCTATGCCAAGAACAGACATTTTTGGGGCCACTCATCAAATCCCTGCGCACAATCTCTCATCTTTGTCACTTGCTCTAGTTTCTGGAATAAATATTCACATATGTATCTGCATACACACACACATATGTACTTGCAAATAAACTCTCACACACACATATATTTGCAAATATATAAAAATATACATATACATATATATTTGAAAGTAAATAGTTGATCATTGCAGACAGATATCCACCCCTCATTATGATTGTCCCTGACCTTTTCTTCCTGGAGCAGAGGGTACCCTCAGTGTCTGACTTCAGTTGTCTGACTGACATGAAGTTGACTTTAGTCACATTGGTGCTTGGGTCTACTCAACGTCCAGTGTAGTCTCTTCTCCTGATGCAGGCAAGTTTTTACCCTGAAAAGAAATCTATTCTCTTAATTTAGTTATCCGCAGAGAGTGTAATTTAAGAACACAAACTCTAGAATCAAGCCAGTCTAGGTTCACTTCAAGTCTTTACCACTGCGTATATGCTGACCTTGAAACATTAAACTTTTAAAGGAAGGGAATAATATACTTACTGATGTGCAGATTTGTTGAGATTATCCATATAAAACTCTTAGCACAGTATATGCCACAAAATAAGCTTTAAGTAAGCATTATCTGTCGTTTGTTAACAGTTAATATTATTTGAATGCTTTCTTGTGTATTCTGCACATTCCCTGTGCACATTAACTCAGTTGATCCAAGGGCACAATCAAGAGAAATAAGGCAGATCCAACAAGGTACTTTAAGATGTTACTAATTATTCACATAAACAAAACCAATACACTTTCTTGTAATAGGAAGTTTTATTCATCTAGAAAGTATAGTTTTTATAAAAGCTACAATCAATGGATGTTTGCCTTAGTGTATATTTTAGATATTCGGGTCTCATGTAAGTAAAATCAATTTGAAAATAAGTGACTTGTAGTTAATTCTTATGCCATAAATATATTTGTGTTTTAAATGCTTTTAGTTAAAAAAAAAAGAAAAAAGAAAAAAAAAGAAAGGTCACCTAGGTACTTGAAAGAGTGCACCAAAGATTGAAGGAGATATTTTACTATCCTTTATTTTATGTTTAAGCTTTGTTGAGATCAGTGAATTCCAAATTATTATGCATCAGTTAGTAGGTACAGAGAAAATGCTTTTTAATGTCAGGAAATTTTAACCTTATTCCTCTGGCAAGAAAAGGAATTGCTTAGATGAGTATTCTTGAGACCAACATGCTATAATTACACATCAGACATCTAAATATATGTCAACATTAAAAAAGTGTGCATTTTCAGCAATACATTCTGGTTTTTAGAGAATTAGTTTTGAACCGTAGCCACTAATTTCTCAAAATATAGTTAACCATTATGGGTCAGTGCATGACTGCATGGAATTACCACAGTATAACAAAGTACTCTCAGCTATGGAATAGGAAATATAATAAACTACATACTTTCTCCTGCATTATTGTATGTATTATTTCCAAAATAGTTTAGCAAACTTTTGCCTCCTACACACAAACTGCAAAATGCCAGCTCTCTTAGGAGACAACTGAAATCTACAGCCACACAATTTCCTTTCTTCTTAAGAGAAAAGTTTAAAAATAACAAACTTTTCTCAGCTATGTTAAGCATATCTTTTCCCTGGGAATCACTTTGTTTTTATATTTTCCGCCTCTCTGTTAAAATTGAAAACATGAATGCTTCATTGCCTAAGAAACTGAGTAAACTTTCTTTCTGAAATGTACCTTTTAATGTCTTTTATGATTTTGTTTTTCTTTTCTTATTTGCACTCTCAGCTGTGGATGAATTTTCATGCAATGCATCATTTCTCTAAGAGTTTACACACCAGAAGAAATAAAAATGGGAAATGGTATCTATTAACTGAGAACAGCTTTCTCAAGTCCCCAGCAGATGCTGTTGGTGATCAGCCCTCTGTTTGATCAGCACAGCAGATCAGCTTAACCCTCCATAGGGTTGCCCGGAGAAAGGAACATATTTCTGGTTGTTAAACAAGGAAAGGCATTCTTAACTTGACTTTACCCTCATACTGTTTTAGAATACAGTGTAGACCTGGGGGTTTGTAAATTTACATCACACATCACTTCACTTTGTCTAAAATGATTTGTATTTTATAACCCACTGGTTTATGTTTGGTTGCCTGTGATCAACTTTTTGCGCTTCCTCCCACACCATACCACACATGAGATCACACAGTATCTGGATGCACAAAATCATTTCTTTGTTTTTATAAATTTATTCTAATTGACTAAAAGCTGTGTCTTTTCATAGTTTAGGGGAGAGCAGCAGTGAATCTTTCTGTGTTGGAAGCAACCAACTGGTTCGTGCATAAAGGTCTTTCACCTGTCTTCATCTGGGGAGTAGTATCATAGTATCTGGAACATTTATTTGAGTATACCTGTGATATGGAGGATGAGTAGTGCTAAGTCTTGGACAGAGCATGACTTAAGCAGAACATGACTTGTACAAGCAGTATCAGAAGGATGAGGTTCTAGAAGGGGTAGTGGGGTAGAATATTTGCTTTATAATCGACATTACCAGGGGGAAGTATGTAATAAACTAGCTATGTTGAGTGGCAACATAATGTTCCATATTTCTGACTACTTTTCTGTTATTCATGGCTTGTTCCATCCTTACCAACTGTGAGTATAACTTAAAGACTTGCATATTATATGTAAGCTGAGTTTTCTCTACAGTGACGTAAACTCCCCTGCAAACCAACAACAAAGTCTCTTGCTTCATGTAGCTTTGAAGATGAAAGTTATACTCAAGAGGAATCAGGAGGTTTCAAAATAACCTTTCTGAACTTTGAAATAAAAATGTTTGATCACAATTAAGAAATTGAAAGAAAACCATAGCAGCAGTAGTGGACAATTAAATCTTCCTTCCTAGTCATTTACTGTGAAAATTAACTCTATTCCCAGAGCAAAATTGATGGCATTTTAGGACTTAACTGTTTTTCAGGTATCAATAAATTTCTGCTAGTGTCTAATAGCCAGGAGGAGGACTAGTAATAAAATGTAAAAAAGTGCTTTAGTAAAAGAAGCTAGCATTTCCCTATATTATTTAGACACTATTTTAGGCACTCATTTAACTTGAATAATCCATATTTTTCTATAATTGTTTTGGTCATTTTATTGTGAAATATAGCACCATTAATTAAACAAGTATATAGCTTCTAGTTTGTCACAAAGTCATCACCCTTTATCACCAATATTATATTTAGAATACTGCCAAGAAAGTGGAAGGCCCCTTCACAATTCTTCCCAAACATTAGCTCATTTCTTTCCTCACTAATATTAGTAATTCTGTCCTTATCTTTGCTTATAATTTCATCAACGAGGTATATATTGCTAAACACTAGAATTAGTTTTACCAACTTTTTGAACTGAATTTAAGTGGAATCATACAGTATGTATACTTCTATGTTTAGCTTATTTTGCTGTATGTTTTTTTTTTGTGTGAAATTGTCCATGTTGCATATAGCTGTTTGTTTATTTTCATTGATGTGCAATATTCCTTTGTATGATTTTAGAACACTTAAAAAAGCATTTATAACTATTGATTAACATTTGGATTGTGTCCTATTTTGGAATCTTACAAATAGTGCAGCAGTGAACATCCTTGTTCACGTCTTGTGATGTACAATTGCACAAATTTCCATTGAGTATTAACTAAGTGTGTAATTGCTGGGTGATAAAAATCTGTTTATCTTCAACTTTAATAGATGAGACTGAACTATTTTCCAAAATGATTGTACCAATTTTCACTCTCATTAGCAATGTATAGCTATATTTTTATAGATTTGTTTCTGCACTCTCTACTTTGTTTTTCTGTTTGTCTTTTCTCAGATGCTACAATATCCTAATTACTATATTTTTAAAGTAAGTTGCAACATCTGGTACATTAGTTCATCAAACCACTTCTTAAAGTTTATCTTAGTTATTCGGGGCATTGATATTTCCAAATACATTTTGAAATCCACTTGCCAATATACACTCACACACACACACAAAACCTATTGAGATTTCGATTGAACCATTAGATTAGCAAAAAAATTTCTTTACAGTATTGAATCTTCTATTGGTCAACATAGTTCATCATTCTTTTATTTAGTAAATATGTTTTATAATTCTCTGTGTAGAAGTGTCATATATGTTATGATAGATGAATTCCTAGTTATTTGAATTTTTAAGCTATTATAAATAACATATTGTTGATATATAGAAATGCAGCCAACTTTTATACTGACATTGTATCAAACAACTTTACTAAACTCCGTAATTTATGATAGTAAATTTGTAAAATTGTAAAGTTGTAGAATTGGCACATTTTTCTTTAATACCAGTTGTTACATGTGTACAATGAGAACTTTTTTCCTTTCCAATTCAAACAAATAACTTTTTGTTTTTCTTTGTGAAGCTTCACTACTTCAACATTATGTAGCTTTTTTTTGTATAATCTTTATCAAATTAAGGAGTTTCCTAAGTATTCTCAGTTTGCTAAATATTTTTTCATTTATTAAAAGAAATTTAATTATGGTAAAATACACACAACACAAAACTGACTAACTTCATTATTTTTGGTGCACAGTTAAGTACATTCACGTTATTGTATAGCCATTACCACCATCCAACTCCGAAACTCTTTTCATCTTTTAATACTAAAACACTCTACCCATTAAGTAGTAATTCGTCATACCTCCTTTCTCTTAATCTCTGGCAACCACCATTCTGCTTTCTGCCTCTCTGAATTTGACTACTCTAGGTACCTCATAGTAGTAGAATCATACAGTATTTATCCTTTTATATCTGGTTATTTTGCTTAACATAAGGTCCTCAGTGTTTCCCCATGTTGTAGCATTTATCAAAATTTCCTTTCTTTTAAAGCTGAATAATATTCCATTGTGGGTATATACCACATTTTGTCCATTCATCCATCAATGAGCACTTAGGTGACTTCCACCTTTTGGTTATTGTGAATAATACTGCTGCGAATATGAGTGTACAAATATCTGTTTGTATCCCTACTTTCTTTTCTTTTCAGTATATACCAAGAAGTAGAATTGCTGGATCATATAGTAGTTCTATTTTTAGTTTTTTGAGAAACCATCACATTGCTTTTCAGTGGCAGCACTATTTTACATTTTACCAACCATGCACGGGAGTTCCAGTCTTTTTTACGTCTTTGCCACTCAACATTTATTTAAATTAGGAATTGATGTTGAATTTTATCAAATGCCTTTTCAGCATTTTTTTGTGTTCATATGCAACTTTTCCTTTTGTTCTGTTTATGTGGTAAATTATATTCCTGTTTATATATTATTGACTTGGATTTCTGATGTTTTATTTAATGTTTTTTGCATTTATATGTTCATGAGAGAGCTTTGCTTATAAATTTTTTCTTTAATTGTGTTTCAGTATTAAAATCACACCACTCATAAAATTACTTGATCAAGTTATCCTCTTTTACTATTCTCTGGGAGACTTTGTGAAAGATTGATATGATTTCTTCCTTAAATATTTGGTAGAATGTGCTGAGAAACCATTTGGGCCAAGACTATTTTGTTTTGTGGGTTGAATTTTAATTTTGGATTAAATATATTTTTTTTAAATACAAGATTACTGAGGTTTTCTCTTCTATACTTGTTTTGTGTTTTGCTGATACTTTGTCCATTTATCTAAATTTTCAAATTTTTAGTATAATAACATCCTCTTATGATTATTTTAATGTTCATGGATTTTATAATGTTTTCCAATTCTTTATTTTGGGGTTTCATATTTGTGTTTTCTTTTCATTTTTTGTCTGTTTCACTGTGGTTTATCAATTTTATTGTTTTTCAAACAAAGCAACCAGTATTTGGCTTTATTGATCTCTTCTATTATATATAATCTTTATAATTAGTTAATTCTTATTTTTTTCTTGATCAATTTCTTCTTTTTTCTGTCATTGGAATTTGCTGTTTCTTTTTTTAATCTTTTGAAATGGAATTTAGATAGCCAATTTTTAGTGTTTCTTTTTTTCTTAAGGATGCATTTAAAATTGTAAGATTCTTTCTAAAAACATCATATTCATATTCCATATTTTTATATGTAGAACATTAAAATGTATTAATTTAAAAGACATTTTCTCATTATCATTGTTATTTCTTCTTGAATCAATGTACCCTATTGGGAATTATTTTTATCTTTTGCAATTTCTTTTTATTGCTAAGATTTAGTTATACACTCTCATAATTTCTTGATCAATATTTCTCTTTCTTGGGATATAATTTTTAATTAGATTTACTGATAGAATAAATTTTGAAGCAGTTCTTTCCAAAGAGTGGAAAGAGAGAACGCAAAGATACTAAAGTTATTCTTTCCACCATATTCTATGTATGTTATGCCTTTTTACCACTTACCTACCACCATTTACCTTTACAAATTCCTTTCTGTTTGTACTCTGTTGTCACCTACTTCATAAGTTTCTGTTCTAGAAAAACTTGGTTCTAGAAAGCCTTTATACTGCTCTCTTGTTTTCTAAATCCATGTCGAAATTCAGTTTATAGTCATCATTTACATTTTATTACTTTGATTTACATAATAAAAAGATTTGGAGGCAGTTTATAAAGCAGTCACTTTATGTTCGTGGTTTTTCTTTTCTCTTGAATTCCCTTCTACGTACAGAAATCTTACTCATCACTCAAGAAACAGATTATATATCATCTGTATTCTGAATCATCTCCTTTTTACCACTGTGTCTGTTTCTCTGCATAACTTTCTGCACCGTATATGTTTTTATTTTGTATGTTCCCACTAGATTAAAAATTTCTTAATGTGAAGATTTATGTTTTATACATCTATGTTCCCAATGTGTCATAATACTAAGTCTTTTTTAAGCATATAAAATGCCCAACTAGGGCCAGAGAACATGGAAGAGAGAGGAAAAATTTTAAAAATGGAGGTACTGGAAATCCACATGTCCATGCCAACTTAATTAATTTTAGTGTTTAAGACATGGCCTTACATATATAGAGTATGTTTATAAAACACCTATCTGTGTGTGTATTCACGTATGTATTATTAAAATCTACAAATATGTTTTTCTTAGGTTCACAAAGCTCCTACATATTTATCTTCTGCAAATATTTTACTGTCTTTAGTCTGTTCAGATGCTAAAGGAAAAACAAATAAGCCAATATTTCATTCCTGCATATAACCTATGTTAGAGGGCCAAATACAGTATTTTGCTATATACAAGACACTCAATAAATGTCCCCTTTATTTACCTTCCAACATCTTTCTACTCAGGTGCCATGTCTACCTAATCCATTTCAAGAAATATTTTTTTCTTCTTTATAACTTTTTCTGTACTATTTACCAAAATAATTCATTTTTTTTGAACAGGTTATGAAAAATGTTACCAATTTACTAATTTGGCAAAATGTCATTCCCTGGATTATGTAACTGTTAATTCTAGTATTCACTACATCAGTGATCATATTGTGCTTATGTTTAAATAAATATGCATTTGCTTCATATAAGCCCACAGGCATAGTATAATGATATATGACTATAGTGTAAATTGAGATAAATTTTCTTTGCAACCATCTTTGTCACAATGTTGAAAAAAGGAGAAGGATATGATGGCCTAAGGTGGTCACTTCTAACTCTTACATATCAGAGTACTAGAAAAAAGAAACCGTCAAAATGATTTTCTTATAAATAAAAATTCTGTATTTAAGTAATATATTTTCTATGTAACTTAACGTTGAGTACATTTTAAGTAGATGTAAAACAAAAAGAATTACTGAATAATCAAAATAGATGGAAGTGTGTATGCTGTTAGATTATATTAACCATACATAAAAAGGAAGGCAGAACACTGATGCTGAAGGGGAAAAAAATCTAGCTATCATTTACATTTGGATGCTTAGTAAAATCACAAAAAAAAATGAGAGCTTTTCGGACCTGTCCTCTGCAAAGTGCATATCTTAACCATTAACAACAACAGCAACAAACAACAACAACAAACAGCAAACTACAGCTAAAGAAAATAACTGAGCTTCATTTCTGATACTATTCATAAAGAAACATTTGTAATGATAAACTCAAGCTTACCAATAGTGGCAGGTAGCTATATATTCTCATCTGCCCGTTTTCATACATCTTTGTTGCAAAATTATGACCAGTAGCATACTAGCAGACTGAAAGGTCACTACTTTGTCTTTATAACTCTTGCAGTCTGAAATTTCCACAGAATGAATCCCACGACAGGCTTAAGTCTCTCCATTGCTGAAGCCTTTTTCTGGAATTGTTTGATGCTCAAAGATTGTGCTTAGTGTTTGGTATACGTTGACTTTAAGAAGACCTTGTGTCTTCACTAAGGTATAATCTAAAGACCCTAATGTACTCAGGCAAGCCAAAGACCCCTAGAACTAACATCAGAGTGGATTAGGTTCAAACTCTTATTTCTAAAGCTGGGCAAACTTTCAATTGTAAGAGAACAAATTCTGGGAATCTAATGTACAACATGGTAACTAGAGTTAATATTGTATTGTATACTTGAAATATGTTAAGAGAGTAGATCTTAAAGTGTTCTCACTACACGCACACACACACACACACACACACACACACATACACACACACACAAAATGGTAGTTATGTGAGGTAATGGATGTGTCAATAAGCCTGATCATGATAATCATTTCACAATATATACATACATCAAATTATCACACTGTGTATCTTAAATATATGCAGTTTTATTTGTCAATTATATCTCAATAAAGCTTCAAAAACCCAATCCCCCCCAAAATAAACAAACAAACAAACCCAAATTGTCTTATTTTTCACTTGATCTGGTAGAAACAAATACCCTCTGATTTCACTCCAGGCCCTTTGTCTCCATCACATGTTCAAATATCATTCATATAAACATCCATATTTTCAGGTTGAGGAGGGGCTCAGTTCTTCCAATAGGTCATGGGTTGGTGGTGGTAGAGGAATGGAAGGTTGGATCAATTGTAGGTAAATAAATATCTTATTTGGCATTGGAAAATGATTAACAGAGCCAAATTCTATAGCTCAGATATTGTCTGTATTTCTTTTGCTTAATACTAATGGCTGAATCTTGTAAGGCTATTTCCTTCCTAGAAAAAACTGTATTGTTTATGGATGAAGGGAAATAAGTGATTGAGCTAGAGAGATGAATGGCATTCTTTGAATGCAATAAGAGTCCACATGTATTGCTGAGGGACAGTCAGATGGAGCTTTACAAATGCTCTTAAAAAATGAATCTAACCTTTCATCCATCAAATAGAACCCTATAAAATGTCAGTGAACATCAACATTCAATTAACATTGTGGCCTATTCATCAGGTAGGGATATATAATATGGGGACTCCAGTGGCTCCTGAATTATAACTGTAGAGACCTTTCTTCAGCTAACTTTATGTGAGGATGCCTCACCAGCTGTAAGTTGAGTTCCTTCCATTCAATTTGTACTTTAGACATTTATTATATAGTTCTTGGGTGACACATAGGTAGTATCTTACAGTGGTTTCTTGCATATCAAGATTCCAATGAAGAGTCAATCCCTGGGAAACTAGGATTGACCACCCACTTTCTCTCAACACCTATAAAAAAAGTAAGGATACATAGAGTTGTTCACTAATCCTTACTATGTATGTTCTTTACATATAAACATTAGTTAGAGTGGGAAAATAGTTATACTCTCCTGATGTGTCTGCATTAAACTCTTCCTCAGGGTATACTTTTAATTCTGCAGCCGGGGTATTAGCAATATTAAACTGAAAATGTCACAGAATGTCAAATCTGAAAATGTCACTGGGAAAGGAGAAAAAAAAGATGGTGACCCCGTACCATCCACAGATGAAATAAATATGCCTCCCTGGTACTGCACAATGGTTTTTTTAGTAGGTATAATTTTATACATTTTGCATTCTATTAATTTTCATGGCACCGATGGAGAAATATTAGAACAGTGAGAGTGCTGAAGACAAATTAACTCATCAATTACATGTATGGGACAGTGGAGACTGAGTTTATCTCACCATTTCAAATGGCAATAAAACTGTAATTACTAACTCGTGGAATCTTCATGGCAATCTGCATTCATTACCACTTAATTTGAAACCAGTGACTGCTGTATACTTAACTTTTCTTTACTATCTGCTTTCAAGTAGAAATAGTAGAAAACAGTTTGGAATTAAGGCAGCTGTCCTACTCAGTCTCCACAGAAACATTTTTGTAATCATCTAAACTAAATTTGCCCGTGAAACCAGTAAGATTAGTTAATATTTAAATAGTGCAGAAAATGGAAAATGAATATATTTTTGTTCAAGGCCACAATTCCTCTTCTTATGTCTCTCTTACCTCCATGTCTGTCTAATTCTCTGCCATTCTTTCCTCTTCATCTTTTCTTTACAATCTCAAGTACAGCTTTTTCAGAGTTGTTTTCTATAGTAATAATGTCGAAGGAGAAAGATGAAGCTGGAAGATTTAGGTTCTAATTCTGTCTATGCTATTTAACAACTTTATAGTTTTGAGCCAGTTATTTCACTTCTTTGAAACTCGCTCTCCTCATTTGTTAAGTGGAAATTATTACGGCAACTTTTTAAGGTTTATGTAGGCATTAAGTGAACTAATATATACAAATACCCCTAGTGCAACACCCAGAATTTTATTAATCTTTAAAGAAAACCAGAAATTATAGGTATTACATACTTTGTCATGATTTATGGAGTGAATTGAATTTCTCTGACAGTTTAGTATACAGAAGGATCAAAGCTGCATTTATTATACATAGGCCATTTGTTTTTGTTTCTGTATCTTTAATATGATTGAAAAGCAAAGTTCTATATAAATCGAAACTAATCTTTTAACCATACGTTTTGTTACTTGCCACTATGAATTAATTAAGTCTGAAAAGCATCATTTAAATGTGATTATCTCTATTTCTTTAGTCAGTAGTTGACACCTGGGAAATGATAAATTACAGATGTTACGGGGTCATATGGGGCAGAAATCACCTGCATTTTATTTTGGGATCAGTGATGTTTTTCAAAAGTCTGCTTCTGTCAACTACAGATTTTGATGTATGTGCAAAAAGAAGCAATAGAAATAAGTATCTATGGTGTATACACTATCTGATTGCGGAACAGAGGCATTAAAGCTCACTCTGATTTTGGCAAGGAAAGAACACAAAAAAGTATTGGGGTAGGGACTAGTTAAAAACATAAAATGCAAACTGAATAAATTTTTTAAACAATGTTAAAATAGTAGTGGGTGCTTCGCTAATAATTCTAAAATTCTATTTACAAGCAGTGTTTGGTATAATTGTTAATCTCAGCTCTACCTCTCAGAGTTACTTTCCATTTTAGAGATTGCTAAAGCTTATCAACTCTCAGTAACACAGTTAACAGAGCACAGGTAAGAATAAAACTAACTTCTATATATTTGCTGTCATTCACTTGGCTCTCTTTCCACACCCCTGAAAGATGCAGATGTTGCCCCTGAATCAAGCCAGACTGGGAAAATGAACTGATTTCTTCTTATGCTGATCTGGCCAATTACATATGTGCTCCATGGGTTCAAATTAATTCAACATATATGCAGCAAAACATTTTTATTACTGGCCAGAACCTGTTGAGTAGATGCCATGTCTCTGATGGCAAACTGCTTAGGCATGTTCAGAATCCATGGAACAGTGCCAAAAGAGCATGGAAAAGAAAAATTGAGGTAGTCAGGGTTATGATGATCTTTATGACATCTTCCATGTAATAATTGCTATCTGTGAAACTAATAAGTTTGAAATGAGTTAATGCAGAGTTCTTCTAAAAGTTCCTGCCACATAATGACTTCTTTATTAATGTTAGTTATTAATTACTGTTATTCCTAAACTACTTCTGTAGTAAAGTTCTAGGATACAATTGCCAACTAGTGGGTGATGTTATATTTGCATGCAAAAAAATAAAGTAAAGGTTAAATTCAGCTATTTATGATATCCAATTGAAAATCCAAAGCAAGGAAGCTCATGTTCTGACCTTAGTAACTTAGTATAGGTTAGCCAGAGCTTATTAGTTGATATGTACAATCTATTGTGTTGTTAAGAAAAAATATATTTAATGGAAAAAAATGGCCCTGTCATTTATAAATTAGTGCTGGTAGCTCATCTGATTTAAATGCATTTTTTCAATATGAACTTAATACAGAGAATATAGCAAAGGTCATCTTTATTCTAATTCTTTTAATTCTAAGAATCTGTTGCAGAATGAAAACCTGGTGGTCCTAGAGATTGGAAGGGTTCATAGAGGCTTATTCAGCAAGGTTTATTGCTTATTCCTAAATTGACCTAAGCTGTTCCTGCCATTATCTGTCATACCATCTCTGGCTCTAATTCAACTTTCTTTCTTTGAATAATCTGAACTGTGTTGATAAAATGCAGGGAACTAGGACCGTGAGTAGTAAAGGTTTGTTTGTTTATTTGTTTGTTTAAAAAAGCCACTTAGTTTATTGTGAGCAAATAAGAGTGATAGCTTTGGTTTTTCTATATATAGCCATATATAGTCTTACCCCTGTTTTAGTAGCCCTTGAGTTGTAGTATTAGAATATTTACTCCTGTAACTATATCCAGGAAAACCCTGACAGAATTTATTTTTCAGTATTTTAAATGTGTGTAAGAACCTCAGGGTCTGAAATTATTTGCTATATTCATTTTCCCCTTTCTTCATGGATGTAGCTTCTCTGTTGGGTTATATACTGCTGAACTTCTACTTTTTTGCCTTCTCTATCATTTTTCTAAATGTAAGCCTTTTCCAAAGGTTTTTTTTTAAGTTTCCTTTGTTCCTCCTGCCCCAACTCTTCTGTAGATCTCATCTGGTTCAGTAGGCATTTTCTCTTTTACATGAATAATTGTCACTCTATTTGACATATGTCTCTTGACCCAACTTTCAAGTTGCCTCCTAGACATCTTTCCTTAGATATAATATCAGCAAATTATACACAGCATATAAAATATCATTTTCCTACTCCAGTATCAGCATTAATACTTCAGTTCTTAGCAATGGTAGTACTATTTTTCCAGGTGTTAAAAAAAGAATATGAAATAATATTGAATTAACCCTACATTCCATTAGATTCTTTGAACTATGGGATTTCACCTATGTTCACACCTTTAGGCTTTTCCTAACATCACTCTAATTCAGGCCTATGATACTTACAGCCCAAATTACTACAGTGGTCTGTAAGCTGGCACCTCATTCTAGCATCTTTCTGTTTTAACTGCTGCAACGTTAGAATGAGATATGATCCTTACTTTTTTTAAAGCTGCTCTCTATGTCTTCTTAATAGATTACTCATAGATTTCTCATTTATGGCCCTTATTTTTTATCTACAACTACCCTATGCTAAGCCAGAAGTTGGCAAGCTACCTGGGACCAAATTTGTACTGCCACCTGTTTCTATTAATAAAATTTTATTGGAACATAGCTAATTTCTTTCATTTACACATTGTCTGTGCCTCCCTTCACTCTAAAAAGGCAGAATTAAATTGTAGTGACAGAAACTATATGGCCTACAAAACCATAATATTTACTATCTGGTCCTCTACAGAAAAAGTTTGCTGACTCCTTCTCTAGATCAGAGCTTTGAAAGTTAAATAATTTTGTATGCTCTTGGTTAGATCTATGATTCTAAATTTCTAACCAGTGCTGATGAGTCAAATGCTCTTGGACTACAGACTGTACTTTGAGGAGCAAAGCTCTAGAGCAAATTTACCAAATGCTTGTCTCACTGAATATTGAGAGAGAGAAAGCATTTGTGGTTTCATTCCCAAATCAGTCTGTAAACTCCACCTAGTCTCTTCATGGTACATATTAATATATTAACAACTTTAAAAATCTCTAGCAATAAAAGCTAACAGAAAAACCAAACAAATTAGGTAAAACATAAAACATGGACAGCTGGTCACCCTGTGAGTCAGTAAATCTAAAACTGCCCAAATCCGTCCTTTCTTTGGTTCATTTCAAATATTCCCTTTTTGATGAATCTTTTCTTGGTTCCATAGGATATACCCCTCTGAATCTTCATGATGTGCTATTTACATCTCTCTTTTGATTCTATCACCTCTGGCTCAAATTCCAATAGTTGCCTTTACCATGCTAAACAAGGACAAGGACAGTTTAACCATTCATGCATTTGCTTTGGATAAACAATCGAGATTATAGTTTCTACAATGCAGAGAGAATAGTGGCAGCCACATATCTATAATGGATTTCAGTATTTTGGTATCTTTATCAGTGGCTTTCAAAAATCATTCAGGGATGATATAGTGTATAAACATGTATCACCATGTATTTCCATTGTGTAAATGGAAATTTCCACAGTGGAAGCCTATACCAGGCATCTGTATCTACCACAGGCATACTGATAGTTATTTCCTATTAATTCCATCTATTTTTATTGGATTTCTAATCATATTATTATATTATTCCTATATGTCTCACAACTTAAATGTCTACCTTTATTTGTATATCATGACTGAAAATATAGGATGTTTTCTCTAGTCAGAAACATTTTTTTAATGTGCTGTTGAAAAAAACACCTTACCCTTCTGCTAATTCCATGAAAGAAATGAGGCAGTCAGCCATTTTACTTTTGTTGCACAGATTTGGATCCCACACATCATTCTGATGGATATAACCATTTATCTTTACAATTAAACCTCCCCAAATATTTTATGGTCTGAATTCAATAGTGTTAAGATCTTTCAATTTCTGAAGTCCTGCCCTGTTTTTTCTTAAACATAATAATCAATAGGCCCCATGTCATTGAGTCATCTTTCTTTTTAAATAGAATTACACTGATAACTGTTGCCAGAGACTTCAAGACCTGAAATTCTGCAATAAATTTATTCATGCTCATAATCCCATTATTTGAGTGCCATCTTTCTTCAGTCTCTCTATAACTATATTGCCACTTATTTATACCACACCTTTAAAAAATTTGTAATCTGAGGTTCAAAAGTAGAATTTTCATGTATTTTAAAAATTCTTACCTATTCTTTTCTTACAGAATAAAATCAAAGGAAAGTTTTCATTTACAGTTTTTTGAGACACAGTCCTTTTTCCCTGCAAAATTGATGTACTATTTTCCCTTATTCTTTTGTTCCTCTTCTTTCTCCCTTTCTTCCTCCCTCTCCTTCTTTTCATCTATCCCCTCCTCCTTTTTTACTCCTTTCTTTTGTTTTGGAAACATCGTAGTAGGTTTACACACGAGCCATAAGTGATTGTACCTTCATATTCTTTAAATGACCTTTATGTATACCTCTGTTATTTGTACTTCTTGGTCTTTTATTTCAGTAAATTATTTTATTTTGTCATCATATTAGTATTTCTTTCTGTGATGGTCAAATTTGGACTCATTGTGGTCAGTAGTATTGCAGAGAGGTTTTGAGAAAAAATGTAAATTTAAATAACAATATATTTACTGAGGGCTTATATTCCAAGCACTGTCTTAAGTAATTTTAACATATTAAATGTTTTAATCCTCACAACCAACCAACTTATTTCTTTATTTTATAGATGAAAAACTAAGCTTGAGAGAATTTAAGTAGACCTCTAAAGGACAGCCATAATAAAAAAGAGTCCTAGTACCTAAGTGCCTTTTTCTAATGCAGCCTTAAAACAACTAAAATTTATGTTTTTCCATCAAAACACAAAAATAATATTTTTGGGATTATGTGGAATAGAAATAATGAAGTTGAAAATCTAAGTCATATAAACAAAGCTATAGAAAATCTCAGAGAAGATTCTTAGTCACAAAATGAATTAATGCCATTCTCTTTTGTTTGTTTGTTTGTTTGCACTGACCGCTCCTGATAGGTGCTCTTCCTCTGCACATCTTCTGAAGATTGATATGTCCTAGATCTCAGTCTTGCTTTCTCTTTCCTCTCTATTCTTGTCCACTAAGAGATTTAATATATTCATGTGGCTTTAAATATTATCTATATAATGATGAGCCTCAGTTGTGTACTTCTAGTCCAGAGCTTTCCCATGAGATCCAGACTCATATCTAACTTTTAATTTGATGTCTTAACAAGCACTTAAAATATATATGACTTCAAAATAGAGTGATTCCTATCTCCCCAACACTATTCCTCACTAGTCATATCTATGTCAGGAAATATCACAATAATTCATACAGTTAGTCAAACTGAAATTGTACAGAGTATCTATGACTATTGCTTCTTCCTGGCCCCACTCCCAATACAACTTAACAGCAAATTTTATTGGTTCTATATCTAGTATATATCTTGAATCTGACTACTTATATTGATCTTCACTCTTCTGTTTTGGTTTAAAGAACCACCTGAACTAATTCAAGTAGCTTCTAGCTAGTTTCACTGCTTCTTCTAGTGCCGTGGACCTGTTCACCATGTAGCAGAGTGATTTTATTTCTAAAGGTTAATCAGATCATAAGTATTACTGTAACACAACACATATATTACTTATAGCTTCCTTTTAATTTTAGAATAAATTGTTTAATATGACCTCTATGGCCCATGTATTCTGGCTCTAGGTTACCTCTCCAATTACATCTCATGACCACTTTCCTTCTTGGTCATTATGCTCCAACCATTATGGCTTTCTTTTGTCCTTGCCCTTTCCAGCCTGCAAGCCTTGGCCTAGAATGCTCTGCTCTCATCATTCTTCATGTATTTGATAGGTTTTCTCAGCTTAAAGGTGTTTTCTTGGGGAGAAATTCTTTGATTATCCTATATAGTCCCTCAGTCTCCACCACCCCCACCCATTAGTCTCTTGTCTCATCATCTTAGGTACTTACATTTCTACTTGTCATAATTTACTAGAATGTAAATCTTTATTGTCAAGTCTTATCTTCTTTTCTGCCTTAATGGTAATTTTTCTCATGAATATTTTGAATTTTGAAAGACCCATTTTTCTTCACATTCTATGCTGTTTTTTTGCCTTTTTTATTAATAGAAGTTTATTGATTGACTTCATTTTCCTCCACAGATTAATTGACATATGATTTTCAAAATTAAGAAACCTTATTATTACTATATTACACATAATTATACATAATTAACAGAGATGAGAAATGAAATTACATTGCTCAGAAGGGCAAAGCTGGAACTCAAGCCTACAATACAAAATAGTGTCAAATACTATGCTTGAAGTACCACCTTGTACTTCTTTCTGTGTCTTCTCACCTGGAGTGCCTCATACTTCTCTATACAAATGGATAGGGATGAAATCACAATGATAGATGGAAGAATGATGCTAAAGTAAATTCCTTTTTCATCATTAAGATTAATACTACTCTAATTTCTCAGCAGCAATTTGATCCTACTAACTAGTATTTACTTTATCTACCAATTGTATCTCCATATTAGTATACACAAAACTTGAAACTAAACTCATTTTTAAAACCAGTATATTTAGTATTTTGTCTGAGTCAGTGTTTTGTATCAAAATTTAGGGGGAGTTTATAGGTTTAAAAGGAGGATCACTAAAATGGATTGCCCCTGCTATAAGGCATTGCTATTCAGAGTTAATCCAAAGACTTCCTTTTTGGTGAAGGGCAAATTTTTACACTTGATCACAGTCAAGCTGAATCAAAATTTCTAGTCTTTCTGATCCTGACTGCAAATATCTATAGGCTTAGCCATTTAGATGGCCCTCTTAACATTAACTGAAAGACTATTTTTAACTTGGATATTTATAAAGACAACAAGGGAATGTATTAAAAAGGAAGGAACTCACAGTATGGAACAAACATATTATTTATATAATTGCTTAAGATAAGTAAAGTAAGTTTTCAGCAACTATGAAAATATGGTTCTAATGTTAGCCATCAGCTTGTGGTAACAGTTTAGAGAAAACTGGTTATGGTAGCCCCTGTAATCTTTTCTGTTTCTGGATTTGGATGATTCCTCCATGTGCTTCTTTATCCCATAGTAGCCCACACAGATTTCTATGGCACTGATATTTAATTCATTCACCCAACAAATATTTGATCTAGACATTCACTGAGCTAGGTGCTGGTTACTTTTTTGCATCAGAGATAAAAGTATTAATTATACAGAGTCAGTTTGTTTGCAATTGCCAAATATTTCATTTTTAAGACCCAGAGTTTTTGATCAGGCATACACAGTTTTATCTCTTGAATTAATTTTTCTCTGGCTATTTCTCTTTCAATTTGCTATTGTATAAACTTGTGTCTGTGTCAGAGCTGTGAAATCATGGCTCTTTCCAAATGCAAAAGTCCCCGGTTTATGCATTTTGAAAATGTTTGAAAAAAATTCCTACAAAATACCTTTTTATAAAGTACCTATTATAGCTGTGCTATAAGGAATTTTATAGCAATACCTGATTTTTAGGCATAAGAAGTATTATATTCAAAGTTGTATGTTTTCTTTAAAATAGCTTCTCATTTCTTAGAATACCATATTTTTGTGTATTTTTTAACCTATCAAAATTATGGTTAATTCTTTTGATTTTTTTCATTAATGTTTTAATCCCTAGCACCTGGTACATAGTAGACACTCAGAAATATTATTTTTGTGACAAAATGAATGAATTAATAGATAAAATGGTCCCCAATATGCAGCAATAACTCTTTTATAACATAGTTCTGCCTTTCCAAGCTTCATTAATTATTACATGTGTATTGCCAAAGAAATGGACTACATAAAGTTTTTATGCTCATAGAGTTTTCAAAATTGGGCATACTTTGTAATGTAAAATATAAGAAAAGGTAATTAAAATAAGCACATGAAGCTCTTCCAAATGCAGACCCTTGAACTGCTGTCAAATTTCCTCTTACTGGCTGTTTAGAGTCTAGCTTAAAAAATATCCCTTGGCTTTCCCTTAAAAATTGAATGGCCACCTCTGTAAACTTCAGGCTTTAACATAGCTAGAATTGAGTTCCTGATCTTTACTAATGGCTCCTATACTTGTGTTTGTTTTTATGTGTTTTTCTTCCCAAAATCCCAGTGCCCTGCCACAGCTATTTCTACAAAACATTTCTGCCTCTGACCTATTCGTTTCTATTATTTTCTTTACTCAGATCATATGTTTCCTCTGCTCCTGGGTCTTCCTTTGTCCTTGAACCTGAGATAGATAGAACACTGGAAATGCTAATGCATTCAGAGTTGCCTTCCTGGCTTTTCTTGAATCTTTTCCCTTTCTTTGTTTCTGCTGGCACTCTGCTTCTGTGTAAGTAGTTTACATTCCTGGATGTCAAACTTGTTTGACTTTGACTATTCTTTCTCAGAGGTAGGACAGGAATGATCAATTCAGTAGACTTTTCTCCTCTGTCTGTTTCCACCTATAACCACTACTCAGATGTTCCCTACTTGTAAGGTTCTCTTATCTCTGAGATTTATACTTTGGCATCCGAAAGTCTAGATACCATCTCACTTCATTTCACAGTTGAACAGAGTTGAAGTTTGGTTAAATTTGGTACGTTGAAAGCAGACACTGCTTCCTATAACCCAACTAAGAGAAAAGAAAGGAATAAGAGGGGTAAGAGTCTACAGGGACAAACAGGAGTAGAGACAACAGCAGCTAAATGATGACATTAAACATCATGTGGAAAGCAAATAAAGGTGTAATAAATGACTTGTCAGAGCAGGCATGAACCTTTCATACTTCCAGAGAAGGATTCCAGAGAAGAAAAAGTCACTTTTTCTCCACAAGACCTTGGAAAGTCCCTCAGATTTCTAATCTAGTCCCTCAGATTGAAATCAGGGAATTTAAGTCCCTTGAAATTCCTCCAGATTTCTAAGAGATTAGAAATCTCAGGGTCTATGAAAGGCAACTTTTGAGTGAGACAGAATCAAGAACACTGGCTTATTTTTGTTAAAAAAGCAATTAGAAACATTAGATTTCTTTTCCTATCTCTAACAGTCAGGCAGTTACTACCTTCTGAGCTCTGAAGGAGAAATTATGTTTCTGTTCCAGAGATACTGACTTGGAAGAGATTTTGAATCAGGGATCCCTGGGAAAGCAGAGGTGAGATGAGCATCCTTCCTGAAAACAAGGGGCTTAAGCAAATGCCTATTTATCTAATGATGAAAATGTATACCTCTTTACTTTGTCTAATTTCTATAATGTAAACATTGTCATTGCCAGAATCAAACATTTGAGGATCTCCTTGTAAAAATCCAGCTTGAAACCTTATTGATTTATAGGGCAGCCCATGAATTCGCAAGCCCAGCCCATTCATAGAGTTCTAGATTAGGTTTTAAATTTCACTCTTTGAGTGGACAGTCAAGGACCACTAGAAATTTTACGGAAAATGTCAACATGAGAGAAAGATACAAAAACAAACTGAAATAAACTGTAAAAAAGCTATGCAGTTAATGGAAGACCGTATCATAAAATTATAATTAATATTATCAAAGAGATAAGAGAAAATGCTATTCTTATCAAACAAAAACAGTATGATATTAATTAAGGAAACAATCAGGGACTGAGGAAGATTTTTTTGAAATTAAAATATAATAGTTATAAAAATTGAAATATAGGAAGAAAAAATGATGTAATCTAAACAGTAGAATGAAAACAAAGGGATAAATTTCAACACCCAACTAATAGGAGTTTCAGAAAGAGAAAAAGGAGCAAAGAATCCAGTGATGGTAAATATTAAAGAAATAAGAGAAGACTTTTTTTCAGGAAGGTGGGGTATATGAGTTCCTAGAATGAAAGGGTCCCTGAAGAACTCAGCAAAAGGTTGAGAAAAGGTGCCCTCCAATACTTCCAAATGTCAAAAATAAAAAGTATTTGTTTTTTATAGAAGAATGGGTTACATGTAATGGATCATAATCAGACCAACATAGGACTGACTTCTTGATAGCAATACTAGAAGGTGAAGATGATTCTTTAAAATTTGGAATAAAACGTTTTCTATAGTTCTGTATGTAGCCAAACTTTAATCAATCTGAGGATAGAATAAAGACATTTCTAGACACACATAATTACAAAAATTTACTTTTCATGTACCCTTTTTGAGAAAACTTCTATTTATAATTATACCACAACTAGGGAGTAAACAAGAACAACAGACTAGATTATGAAAAAAAGAGTTATATTACATACCTAAAGAGGAAATTCCAGTAAGAGAGGTGTGCAGATCACACAAAGAATCAGTCCAGAATACCAAACAGAGAGTATTGGGAAGGAGAACTCCTGGGAAACAATAGAATTGATAGATATCCCAGGGGATTTATGTTAGTGGAATACAGTATTGTGGAAAACTTTTACAACTTTATAAAAGGGGTTAGGAAAGATTATTGATAGGTACCTAGAAAAGTTAAGGACTAAATTAACAGTGATTAATCTCACACACTTACTCCCTCTATTCAACCCTGCACTAATAATTGGTATCAGCAAATATGACTCAGTTCCATGTCCAACTTGATTCATATGTTTGGTTATAGTCCTTTGATCTTTCCTCTTGAAGACATACCTATTTACTATTTAGCCTAGAACTTTGCACCTACCAAGTTGTTTTAATGTTTTTATTGCATAAAGTATTGATTCATTTTGTTAAATAGTCATTTATTTTAGATTGTCAAAAACACCAGTGCTGTAATATAATCTCCTCTCCACGGTACTCCCACATTTGACAGGTATATGCTTATTGAAAACAGGGACTTGGGCTTTAGATTATCTATTATAAAAAATCCAGGATACATCATGTTTAATAAATATTAGGTGTTTATAGTACGAATAACTTTCCAGTTTTGCTATAGCAAATTTTTAATTAGCCAGCAAGACCCTAAAATATCATCCTTTTACCTTCTGACAGGATTATACCTAAACTTTATAGATAAATTAATGTCTGCTTTTTATAAGAAAATTTATTTTCCCCCATGTAACCCATTCTAGCATTTAACAATTCCCCTCTGCTAAGAATTTCTTTATGTCTCTGTTAAATCCTTTGGATTGCTATTTGAATCCCCCTTTTTCTTTATTATATCATCAGTTGAGCAATGTCCTTTTTCCTCTCTCTCTCTCTTCCTCCCCACCCCCTTTCTCTCTCTATCTCTATCTCGCGTATCTAAGTTGCTTAAGATTGAGAGTGAAAACAAGTTTTGTCTTAACAGAGCATGGTATCTTTAAAACAAAATAAAGGAGATTATAGGTTGAGAGTTAATTTTAGCAAATTGTTTCCTGATGTAGAAATTGTGCTGCATAACATCCCTTTGGGTCTTATAGATGTGAAGAGAATCTGGTCATTTACTGACTTTGAAAGTCTTACAAATTAGGTTTTTACCCTTAATGACAGACCACTTTTAGGGAGAAATTCCTATTTTGGTTTATTGCCATGACTATGGGACTATATTATTAGGCATTGAATCAAACTAAGTCAAATGCCAATTGGTTTTTTAATAAATGATATTTACTTTTGATTGCTTTCCTCACATATAATGATAAACATTAGTGTATTTAGGGACACTTATACGATATCATTTACTAAAAACAAATGGTTAGGTTTTGAACATTGGTTCTTGTAGAAAATGTGATTAATATTTATTAATATTAATAAAATACATAGTAAAATACCTACTTTTGTGACACAAATATTCAATACCTCTGTGCAATACAAGTAATTTATGAAGCATAGGCAGTATATTTATGCTTTATATTAAATAATATTACAATTTTGTTAACATGTTATCATTCACAGATAAGTTCCATACTCCCAAAAGCTGATACAAGTGATGAGACTGCTGAAAAGAAATTTCTAAGAGATTTTTACACTCCAAGTGGCTCACAGTTGAGCTAGTGTATAAAATGTAAATATGCTGTGTGCTGTATTATTAATATTCTCTGCTGTTCTGCAGACTATTTATGTGACTACTCCTAAAGTCCTTCACAGTGTGTGGGTGGTCAGAGAATTTCTGACCTACTCCTTGTTGCTTTCAGATTATTGAACCAATTTGGCTCTAGTTAATAACTCTATTAACTGGATAATAGTTACTGACCTTTTATCAGCTCAGTAGCACTATATCCCCATTATAAACAACTGGTTGGTGACATAAATCTATTTATATAGTAATACACAAAATACTTTGTCTCTTAAGGGCCATCTCACAGAAACCCTAACCAGTACTGCATTTTTATTGGAAAAAGCTGCCTCAGGCTTCAGTAGGGCTGCAACTGGGTAACATCTTCTAAATCTCATCTCTGGAGTTGAGCAGATGGCAGCTTTCAGATTGAAAAGTTGATTCAATGCTGCATTTAGTGTGATTAAAACAAATGATGAGCCTGGAGCTGAGTCTACACAGCCCCACAGAACAGGTGGTAAAATGGAAAATGAAGGTAACCAGTTTATTTGTCTACACAACACCAAAGAAACAGCTTGATGAATTTTCCCCTACTGAAGTGACTTTTTTTTTTCCCATCAAATGAATTGAATTGACCAGCTGTATTGGCGTCCTGTAGACACAGCCTGAAAAGTCTCCTGCTCTAACAGGCTTCAAACTAGTGGGGGTCTGTAGTGACACAGCAGGTGCAGAGAGATCTAAGCCCTTAAATGCAATGTATACACAGAGCTTTGCAGACAGCCCTGTGGAGCTCCCACATAAGATGGTTTTTCATGTGTAAATGAGAAGGTCTTTCATTTTTCAAGCTATTCCATTATATCCCCTTCTGTTGAAAGACAAACACAGGAAATCAACCAACATTGAGTTAATTACAGAAGGGTGGCCAGTTTCATAATTATGACTATATAGGCTTCAGTCATGGGGCTTAAAAGCACCAGTATATTTTGTGCTATGGTACTCAGAGTTCAAGCCACATTGGGGATTCATGGCTTTCATGAGACACTATTGGGAAATCCATTCTGGGAGCACATTGACTATGAATGTAACTCATTGAGAAGGGAAAATTGTTTTAGGGCAAAGAATTATAAATAACTCAATGGCTGATTTACAAAGTGAGAAGTTACCTGGCATGGTGTTTCAATAGAAATTGCCTCCAGTTCTGAAACTTGCTGCTAGAAAGGAAATTTGAAATTTCCTAGGATGAATAATAATACATGTAGATAAAAAATATGTTAGATGACTCCAAATGATGTTAGTTTTTGAAGGAGTCAAAATTGAGGTTTTTATTTACATATTTATGATTTCCTCATATTTTATTTAATAATCCAGGTCCTAGAAATATAATGGGACCTTAAATATGTAAAAAATGGATTTCTCATGCTACATGCTTATGTATATATTTGTATATGTTCACACACACACACATATCTTTGTGTTTTATGTATATTGATATATATGCACAAACATCATTTTTTATTATTCTCTCTAAAACACTTAAATTTTAATTATAATGATTTTAATGAAGACTAAATAATAAATGCTAAAACCTCTCATGTATGAAGTATCCTCTCTGATAGAATTTGAAAAATGAAGTTTTGATAATACCACTATTATACAAATCTTATTAATGAAAAACCAATTCAGAGAAGTTAGGTAATTTTCCAGGGTTACAAAGCTCATAAGTGATAGAGCCAGGAATTTCAACCTAGGTCATAACTCTTTGAATACTGCAATGTACCTTCTCTTGTTGAATATGTATTTCAAGGTAAATGCTTAAAGTATATTTTAATATGTGCTACAAAATGTATATGTGTGCTCAAAATTTGCATGTTGACCATTTAATTAATTTTGTATGGCATATTTCTAATGCAGGCAATATTAAAGTATGGTTTTCTTGGACAATGTAGATATCAGCCATATTCTTGCTTTCTTTAATAGTATATTTCTGTTGGAGTTGGTCTTTTATATATAGCTCACATTCATGTTCTATTGCAAGTTTATCCTCAAAAGACCAGTGTTAGAAATGTAATTTTAAGGCCATGTTTTGGTTTCTTTAGTATTATTAATAGCTACTAGAAAATAGGATTTAGCTTGTTTCCATATAGCATCTGTATGTAATATAGCTCTCTTGAGTAGCAGGTAGCATTTTTGTTTGTTTGCTTTGAATATAAAAACTGAGGCAAAATCTGCAATGAATGTATTTAATATTTATAAAAATAAAGAGGATATAAAAGATCAGTCTGGGTTTCAGAGACTCTTTTGAAAAAGTCCATTATTAAGCCCTAGGTAGCCAAATACTGATATGATTTTGGGAACATATTATTAAAGTACTAAGAGAGCTGTCCCTAATGTTCTAGAATTTATGTCTTGGGAAAGGTCAGATGGGCTAAGAGTTCTATTTTTGTTGCAATAAGACTTTATTACAGCCATTGACTTTCTGATTACAAAAGGGAAAAATGAAAGGATATCGTCATGTCGTAGGGGACAACTTTGGCACAACCCTCTCAACTGTCCAACAAGTTGTCTTCTGTTGGATCTGCTCTGTCATTGACAGCCAGGGAATTGATGTGTGCCAGACAACCATTAATGCTAATAGAGCTGTGCGTGTTAAATTCCACAATACTGACAAAGGACAGATTCAAGTGTTGAGTATGAGATTTCTGTGAAAAGCAAGTAGGGATTGATCATGTTTAAATAACCGTTCCTTCTGCAGACCAGAGCTTTCATAAGACAAATTGGCATTTTGTTACCACTGGTGTTTGTTGGGAAAAGTTTAGGGAAAAAAAAATATATGTCCTTCTTGGTTGTGATTTACTGCTATAACCAATTTTGGAAAAAAATCCCTATTTTCAAATGCAAAAAATATTATTGTAATAGTTATCCTAGTCATTGCCTCTTTAAGATCTCATTTACTCAGGTAAAAATGAGACATTCAGTACACGCTCTGTATGTTTCTAAATATCTGGGTATTCCTGTTTTTATAAGAAAGCAAATAAGAGAATAAGATTTTTTTCAGACTTGTCTTTTGAAATTTTAAATTTGAGTGAGGGTACTGGTAGGGGGTCATGAGTTCTAGTTTTGAATTTTTGCTTATTTAAAAACTTTTTCTAAGTATTTTCATTACTCTTGGCTTTATTCTACTTTATACCACAATGATTCTTTGTAGAATTATCTAACTTTATATAAAACACTGAGAGAGAATAAGTATGGTTTCTTTATGAAAACAAAGATTGGAGTCATTTTCTCCTCTTTCATGAAATTATTAGTTCATGCCTATATGTCTGTTGAATGCCTACTGTGTACCAGGTATCCTTTTAGGGACTGGGAGGGTGAAAGTGAATGAAAAGTGTGGGAAGATAGAAAATAAATACAGCCAAATAATGTCATAATATATCTGTGGCATTAAGGAAGTCAAAACAAGGTAATAGAAATAGGGAGCTGTGAGAGATGGACCAATTTTACATGTGGCGATGAGTACTCAGCTGGCATTAGAGGTAAAGAGCTTGATGTTAAATGTTTACCATTGGCTTATGTGGAGGACTAGACCTTGAGGAATATGGAAATAGGTAACTTTTTTTTCTTTTTAAATAATAAAACAACATTTTACAAAGTGAATAATGCTGACATCTTTCTCTCATCTATCCACTATGGCATGACTTTGAAAGATGGAGCCTTAAACATGGAAATCTGTTACCAGTTCATTGTCATATCAGGCAAAGGCAATGATTGAGAAGATTGAGCTTCAGAGTAATTCACATGATTGAAGAAAGGCAGAAAGGATTTTGCTACCACCCCAATGAGCTCATGAAAAATATTGCCTTTGGGATCCTTGAGAGAATTTGACTGTTACTCTTTTGGCCATTCCCTGTGCCTTCTCCTCCTTTCTCCCCAGGATGGGTGAAGTCGTTATTCTTTAAGAATTTATTATAGTATGCCCTTCCTCAGAAACATCTCCTTTGACCAACTGCATCATTACCTGATGATTCTCTGGCTTTGCTCACATTTTCTCTTCATGTTTAGGAAGGAGAGGGTAGGAAAATAAAATTATTTCACTATATGCAGAAATTTTAAGAGAAGGCATTGAAAAATAAACTGCATACTATCTCAAGACACCTATTGTAGTCAATTTAATGTTATTCCAAATTATTCCATTTTAAAATTACAGGCTTACTGACCAAGATTATCAGAAAACTGCCAGCAATCAGAGTTGGGCAGTTTAATTCATACATTCATCACTACATTGCTCATATTGGTTTACCCTGTCTGAAGAAAAAATAAATTAATACCTTTCATGCATTTAAAATTTGACAACAATAATATCTAATATTTATTGAGCACACACGGTGGCCAATTACTATGCTAAGAGGTTCACATGCATTACCTCATTTTATGCTGATGGCAATTCTGTGAGGAAAATACTGTTGTCATGGCTGTTTAGAGGTGAGAAAACAAAGGCTTGAAAATATTAGGTAACTTGGTTAATGTTACAAGGCTAGTGAAGGCTAGATCTAATATGAAGACTGAGGAACTCTAAATTTAAATTCTGCAGAAAGCCACAGCATTAAAATACCACTATTTCTAGAGATTAGTGAAGAGAACAAGAGAAAATGAAATCTCAACTTCAAGACCTGTAGTTAGCCACAGTCTATCTCAGAGTTTAGTGGCTGTAAGTATTAAGAGCCATGTATCTTATTACAAAGACTAGAAAAAAAAATACTTAATGAAAAGCTGATTTGACATTAAACCAGTGTAATGTGGAACTTCCAATAGTCCATGCTATGGGTCACATTAAGAAGTAGGTCAGCTGGGAGTTCTTGCCATGAGTTTGAGAATTGCCTAAAGTAAAGGGGGTCGTAGAGTTAGGATTAAGACATGGTGAAATGCATGGTTTTCAATCTAGGAGCAAATGCACATTTCTCTTAGAAGCATCATCTCAGAGATCAGTATTGCCAAAAGTGACAGAATTTGATTTTTCTTTTTAAGTCAGCAGCCAGACACAAAGCTGTCAGTTAGCACCAGTCAGAACTCCTCCCTCAGCTCTTCATGTTCACCCTCAATATCATGATTCATTGCTAATTCAACAAATATGGAGGAGCTTTCACTTGTCAGACATTGTCATAAGTGGCAGGAAAACAACAGTGAACAAAGAAAGCATGAAATTCATGCCTTCAATAGAGCTCACATTTTAGTAGGAGTAGACAGATAATAACCTAAATAAGTAAAATTGATAATAATAAGGATAAAAGTATATCAGGGAAGGAAGAGAAATGTAATTTTAGATAGGATGTCAAAGAGGTCCTGTTGGTAGGGTAACTTCTGATTAATGATGATCTTCCTGTTAAAGGAAGTATTATACTTGAGGGAATAAGATGGAACAGTTTTCTCTTTTCTCGAGTCTCAGTGTCTCACTCTCCAGGTCTTCTGATTGGTGCTCATCCTGTATTTCAGCAAGGCCTGGCATGCCATAATAGTGATTGATTTGAATTCTATGCTAAGTTGTGGAGCTATGAGACTATATCTTACATTTTAGAAGAATTTTTGTTGTGTTTCCCTACAATGAAGACATAGATTCTCTTTATTCATCTATACAAGAAATATATAATCTTCTGTACAAATGATTACAAATTTTATTGGAATTTGATCTTTGGTTGGTGAGGTATTGCACCAGTTGCTTTTACTTGGTGAACAGGCAGGCATGGAGCCAGAGCCTTTACAATGGTCAGGAAGGAGGAGTGTAGGGGCATGTACTGTGTGCTATGTACCTGACATAAAACCTCTGATGTAAGTAGCATTATCCTTGTTTTACTAATGAAGGAATCAAGGCTGAATTGGCTAGCCTTCCTTCAAATGTAACATTCTGACAGATTATTCAAGTTATTCAATTTCATATGTCAAGACATAATTTTATTTTTCTCTACTTTCACTGTTTGTGTGTGTTGGGTAGGGGGTATCTCTATGTGTGTACGATATGATTACATCATATGTTACACAGCTTTTAGGAGCTACGATAGTATTGCTCTTAATATACTGTAATATCTTTTAACTTATTTTTCAAATTTTATTGGATTGAATCCTGCTATTCAATTAATAACAGTGAAATACTGAATAATTTATCACAGAAAATAACTAGCTTTTGCATCACAAAGTACAATTCTATTTCATACTGTCTATTAATTTTCATTCTATAGTAAATTTATTATGTATTCAAATGATTCCATTTTAAAAGTGTGAGCTTGCTAACAAAGGTCACCAGAAAAAGAGACCATAGTCATAGCTGGACAACTAAATAATGCACTTATTATTACATTCTTCTCATTTTTTACTCAGGATGTACAAAATAATTATTACTGTCTATACATTTAAAACATGATAGCAAAGTATCTAATAATTACTGGGCACTCTCTGTGTACCAGGTTTATGCTAAGAGCATAGTGTACATTATTCTCTTCTCATTTTACCCTCATGGCACTTTGTTGAGGAAGATACTATTAATATGCCTGTTTTAAAGATAATAGAAACATGGCTTGATCAGGTTAGAAAATTTGTCCCAAATTCCATACCCAGAAGTGGGTTTAAGATCTTAACAGTTGGACACCAGGAAATAAACTTAACTATTACACCACCTGCAGTTACAGACATTTGTGGAAGGAACATGCAAGTCAGAATTGTAACTAACTCATCTTAGCAGCTTTGAGGATTTTCTTACTTTTTATTCATAAAACAGGGATATTCTGTGGAGAAAATTGCACCACTAGTGAAAATGCTTTGCAAATTTTGATACTACTCAAATAAATATAAATTATTCTTTCCGTAAACACAATTTGCTAACTTGTAATAAGGAAAAACTGTGTAGACATAAAAAGATCAGTGATTGCCAGAGGTTGGAGGGGAGGGAGGGATAAAATGAGTGGACAAAGAGAATTTTTTAGGGCAGTGAAACTACCCTTTTTGATGTTGTTAACGGTATATACATGTCATTATACGTATATCCAAACCCATAAAATGTATAACACCAAGAGTCAATCCTAATATAACTATAAACTTTAGGTAATTATGATGTGTTAATGTAGGTTCATTAATTATTAACAAATGCACCACTCTGGTGGGGGAAGTTGACAATGGGGGAGAGTATTCATGTGTCAAGGCAGAGTGCATATGAGAAATCTCTGAACCTTCCATGAAGTTTTTCTGTGTCCTAAAAATGCTCTAAAAAATAAAATCTATTAAATAAAAATGCCTAACCAAACTTTTTGTTTGACATAATAAATTCTAATTTAAAAAGCAGTGAAAAACAGGTAAGTTACTTAAAATTTCTTTTAAAAAATGCATAGTGCCTAATGCATAGAATAGCATAGATTTTTATCCATATGGGGCAACGTTTTTCTTCTAATGGCTTATCTAAAGGAATATAACTATGGTGTTAAAAACATGGCAAATAATTTTTGGCTAAAGTTAGACAGTATGGTGATGACAGAAATAGCCCTTTTCATATTTCAATGAAAATATTGATTAAACTATATTAGAAGGTAAAAATTCTGAATAAGTTATCCTGAAAATGAAAAAAAGTCAACTGAAAAGCTTTTAGAGTTTATGCAAATTTCTAGTAACATGGTACATTTAAAAACAAATGTATAATATCAGTGATTTTACATGCAATACATAAGATAGAAAATATCTTTAGAAAATTATTTTTAAATTAGCATTCAAATATATAAAATGCCTAGAAATAAACTTAATAAGAGATAAGTCAGATGTTTTACAATCTATGAAACTTGATTATTTGGATCAATGGAGAGACAGACCTAATTCCTGATATTAAATATAACTATAATAATTATACATTGGTCTGAGAAGACTCTAATAAAAGCACAGTAATACAGTAATATTTTGATACCATTTAGTAGATGCCACACTTTTTTCTTGTGTTGTTTCAATTTTTTAAAAAATAGCGTTATTGAGTATAATTGATATGTAATAAACTGAGCATATTTAAAGTGTATAGTTTTATATTTTCAATACATGCACACTAATAAAAATATCACCACAGTCAAGATAATAAACACTTTTATCAAATTGGCATTTCCCCATGCCCTTGTAATAATTCCCACCATCCTTCCATCCTTCTCTGCCGTTCTCCCTTTCTTAAGCAAATATTGATCTGTTTTCATTTTTATTTTCTAGAATTTTCTGTAAAGGAATCATACTCTTGACTATTTTTTGAATATGTTTATTTATCACTCATAAGGATTTCATCTGTGTTGTATATCAATAGTTCATTCATATATGTGTGTGTGTGTGTGTGTGTGTGTGTGTGTGTATTTTTTTTTTTTTTGCTGTGAGGTATTGCATTATAGGAATATGGCACAACTTATTTATCTGATTACCTGTTAATGGGCATTTGGATTGTTTCCAGTTCTTGGTTATGACAAAGCTGCTATAAACATTCATGTATATGTGAGCAATTAAGACATGGAGAGTAGGGTGTACTTCTTCCTAGGTGCTAAGTGTTATAATTGATGGTAGTGATAATTATATTGGCAATTTCCATTAAGTACATGTTAAGTGTCAGATACCGTGTCATATCCTGTATGTTAGATATATTTTACATGTGTAGCTGTAACAAGATAAACTAAAAGTTTAAGCTCAGGCACCAAAACAGTAAAGTTGTCAAGTCCTCAGCTGATCATGAGGCCACCTTAGAGGAATTGTCAAATTAGATATAATGAGTTTTATTTCCATGGATATGGGGTAAAGATTTCTTCTTATAGTGAGTTGAGAGCAAACCATGATTCTCTCTACTTTGAAAGGTATAGAGCTTCAACTGGACTTCTTGGAAGGCTTGATATGCATTTCCTGCAGTTGAAGGACCCTATGTCATGATACCTGACCACACCTGGGAAAGCTAAAGCCAAATTTGGCTGGACAAAGTGGGGAGGCAGGAGACTACTGTCAGAAAGTAATCACACAACGGAGAATGATGCAAATTGGAGTTTAGTCTTGCCCAGGTGCCCCGCCTCTTAAGGGTTAGAGGACTCTAATAGCAAGTGTAAGTTGTGGATAACTGGAGAACCAGGGCTGAGCCTATAGGAGTGATCAGGAGGCTGCAGTAGGAGAGGCTGAGCAGGAGGCCCCTGAGAAGCCCCCTGAAGGCACACGCATGCTGGAATATCTGCCTGGCCCAGAGGAAAGCAAATAAGGACTTTTCTGTCCTGACTTTTCTTCCTTCACACTCTTTGACCTTGGGAAGATTAAAGAAGCAGTAGGGGTTGAAGAAGAGGTGAAATAGCTGAGCAGAGAAAGACCAGGAGTCAATTTACACTTTTCCCTGAAGGCATGCAGGCTACCAAATTTAATCTCTGAAGCAAAACAAGGCTTTGTGACTTAAAGTTGTTGTATAATTACCTGTTACCAAAAATGTAAAGGGAATTGCTTTCTCTACTGGATTGATGTTAAATGGGCAGTGGAAGGCAAAAATTAAATTACAAATTTATTATGTCCTATGTGTCATTCTTTTTCAATGTTTTGGTTACACATGAATTAATAGCTCATAATCTATAGCTTCTAAAATTTGACTTATTTAATATGAAAATCTTAAGCACAGATGTTCATATAAGAAGCAAGACATTTAGCTGTTAGGTGAGAAATTCAGAAGAAAATAATTCTTTCTCCTCAATTGCCATGAAACCAGCATCACAAATAGCTTAGTACTGACTTGCCTTGGGAGAGAAAATCTAGGCATATTTCAAATAGCAAGATTTTAGAAAGCTCTTTGCAGATAAAAATTTAAGATGTGAATTTTTTGAAAATTGTTCATTTCGTTTCTGAAAATGCCATTCTTCTAGTCTAGGTTTGTATTAGCTAACTGCATGTCTTTCTCTGGAGCTCACTGTTTGTTTTTAAGCAGGAGACATGAAAAATGAGGGTTTGGTATTGAGATGTAACTTGGTCACAGTAGAATGATCTCCATCTAGTTATATCACAGAGCTAGCAGAGCCTTAAGAAACTAGAGATAGGGCTTTGAAATGACAATTGCAAGTATAATGAAACAGTCACTCTTTTTACCCAAAGCATGTGAGTATAGATGTTTTTCCTAGCAGTTTTTCTTTTCTTTGTATCAGCCACTGACCAAAAACAAATACTACTACTACTACTACTACACACACACTCTCTCTCTCTCTCTCTCTCTCTCTCTGTCACACACACACACCCACACACCCACACACGCATGCGCACACACACATACACACATGCACACACAATTCTGAGGCATGTATGTGTGTGCATGTGTTTTATTTGGGGTAAAATTTAGCTTTACATAAAAATCATTCTTGGCCATGTTTACCCTAAACTTTGTACATACTAGGATTTTGTATTGTCTTTCCTAAAAATGAAAATGAAAGAGAAATTCTAACATGTTTCTTATCTAAATGACAATGCAAATAAAATTTCAATAAACTGTTTTATTTACATTTAAAATGTGTTCAATATATTTTATCCTGCATGTATTCTGACCAAGAAAATTCCTAGCAAGCATTTTCTATTCCTACTCAAAGTGAAATAATCACAGAGAAGTTTAAGAAATCTTTTGGATATGATTATAACCATTTAGAAAAAAATATGTGTGTGTGTGAGCAGACATGCATATTTTAAACATACTTGGATAGGAAATATTTTAGCATATTTAACATGACTATTTTTCTGTAAAAAAATCTTATATTGTTCTTGTTTCTGGTTTTAATTGCTTTCTTTATGTTTTTAATGAGCTTTTATTAATTTTATAATAAAAGTAGCTATATGGTTACTTTCAGAAAAGATATTTTCAGGAAATATCATAGCCAAGCAACATATTGGTTGAGATACTACAACATTTAACTAACCAAGAGCTCATAAGTCTACATTTTTAATTGGAGAAAAATTTAAATTTGGAGAAAATAATTATATTTATAGATAAGATAAATTGGAGACTCCAAACTCATCATTTTCTAAATATGTGAATTGAGGTTCAGAGCACTAAATGGTAGGGCCTAGAATTCTTTTTGTGTCAAGGTATTGTTTATTCCCTTGAATCAGGTTGATTATAGTATTTATTGTTTTATTGTTAAAACACTGCTTGAAATCAATATGGAGGAGCTTGAGTGAATTTTGATAAGCATTTTTCCATATGTATAATCTTTTGATATTAATGATGGAAATAGGTGAGTATACAGTTCCAAAGTAGTGTTAGTAGGAAATGTTTTCTTAATTTTTCTATATATTTCACACTTAGTTTTGTATTAAATTGATTCTCAATTTATATCTATTGTCATATTAACTTGAACTTATGAAATGTTTTTTTATGGATGATATGAGATGGAAGTCAGTATTATGAATGATAAAGGTTGTAGATAAACTTAACCAAATTTTCTAATGCATATTATACTTAATAACAAGATGGCTGGCAGATGCAATAACTCTTTAACTGATTTGGCTTGTGTTTAATGGTTTAGGATTATATTAAGTCAATTTATTTGGAGTTTGTGTGCCTAAGGTTATTTTTGTGTGTACCCAAAGAGGATATGTACCCAAAGGAAATAGAAGAGCATGTATATACACACATGATAATATTTATATATTAAATAAGTATTATATACTTATATTTACTTACATTTGACTACACTTATAATTATACTTATCAAATACTTTATATGCATTGTTTCATTTGAGCCAAAAACAATGCCATGAGGTAGGGAATATAATTAGCATGTTACCACTGAGGAAACTGAGGCTCAGTGAGATTAAGCAATTAATCTGCCTGATTTCACTCAGGTCTACTCATTTCCAAAGTTCTGCATGCTATTTTTTCATTGACTTTCTGCTTAAGAAATCAAGCAGTTCAGAAAAATTCTATTATATTAATAATCTATTGTCAGAGTTGACATTTTAAGATATACATGAGCTTAATCTATTTACTAGAAAATCATGGTCAGTCTTAGTTCATGGTAGAACCTTAACCTTAAACATCAAGAACCAGCTTGTCAGGAACAAGGTATCATAAAAGGGCAACCTGCTTGAAGGAATTACCAGAGTATGGTGGCAAATTTTGATATTTTTTTAAGTTGCTAATTTTATTATTTAACTCAGTAGTTCATGCCCTGTAGGGATGAAACACATTAAAATTATTGTACTCTGAGTATTATTGTGGTGAGCAAATGGCAAAGACACATTTCCCTGAGATGTAATTTTTTTCCTTTTTACAAACAATATCCTTCTTTATTGAATGAGAACAGATGGATGAAGCTTCAGTATAAATATTTATTGCCCATAGTAATGGATGATTTTATGAGACATTCAAATTGGACTTAAACAAGGGTATGAGTTAGTATATCTGCTTAGCTGGATATTTTTATTCTGACAATAAGAATTTCTATGAGAAAGGGTGATGCTGAAAGGGCAACTGAGACCCCTTTGAGTGAATTAGTATTCCTATTACATTACCCGTGTGGATAATATTCTTTACCTCTTATATGACCCTTACAAATTTAATTAAGTGTGATGGCTGGCCAGCATGTAGATTATTTCTGCTATAGAAAAACTTGATTGTTTTCTGCTTATGGACAAAATATTTGTGGAAATCCCTGTTAATTTATTTCACTTGCCCAAATTTTCTAACTTGAGGTATTAAAGTAGAGGAACAAATTATATCAGTTGCCTTGCTATTACGTGGTTCATGTCTATTAACAGTAATTCAGAAATATGTGACAGTACTGTATGATCAAGGCTATTGGAGATATTTTATAAAATGTTCTTTTAAAGATGTAGCATTTTAAACAAGTTTGATATATAACAATTAGATGGAGGTTTTATTTTTTAACTGAATTTATTTCTCTTCTCTCCACCCTACTCATACAAATTTAGGGATCATATTCCTTAAAGTAAACTTAAAAAAGAACCACACAGTTAATCCTTGTAATGAGGTACATTTTTACTAAGACATCAACACTTGGATGTTTTCTATTGAATACCTAGCTCTAGTGGAGTATGTTTTTTCCTCTGAGCAAATCCTATTCTTCCCAGCATCTTGATGCATAATATTGTACTTGCAGTACACTTCACTGCATTTGGTGATTTTGAGATATGACATCCTTCTGAACCAAGCCTTCCTTCTGCCATAGAAGACTCTATATGGCTCTGGAAAAATCAGCTAGTGCTGCAGTGTCTCCATTTTTTTATCTATAAGAAATTATTAATAACACCTTCGCTGTGATGACCAAGTACTGTATTTAAAGAAGCCATGTGAGCTTCAAATTTTGCATTATTATTTTTGTAGCATTGACAAAACTTTCTAATTGATGGTAAAGTGGAAGAGTAGAGGGATACTAGTTCCTGTACCATAGAGTAAAAACTACACTGATCCACCGAAGAGCAGGATAGCATGTGGAAAGAAAAAAAACGGGCTGTGGGGCGCTATAGTACCTGCTCTCTAACCAGACTGTTCTAGTCTCCCTGCCTCACCCTATTCTAGATCCACTGACTGCTTTGCTATCTCTAGAACACGCCAATCTTCCTTAGAGATCTTCCAGATATCTACATGCCTCACTCCTTTATTTTTTTTTTTTCATGGCTTTGCTCAAATATGACTTCATTGTAGAGGCTTATTTCCATGGTCCAACATAAAATGACCCAATATTCTTAGCCACAGTATTTTTTATCTCTTTAGCCTGCTTTTTTTTTGCTTTATTTTCACACAATACTGATTGTTTATTTTCTTCCCTCTAAAATACAAGCTTCATGAAAACAGAAATTTTATCTTATTTGTTTATTGCTACATCTTCAGAAGCTATAATATATGGATGTAAATGAGTGACTAAATTAGGCTAGGAGTAGAATATCTGAGTCCCAGTCCTTCCTCACTATATTAGCATAGAAAATCTGTCAATTATTTTTGCATTTCATTTTTCTCACTTGTAAATAAAGGTTGATATAAATTTTATTTTTCTCTCAGTATTCGGAAGAGGATAAAATTACTTATGAGTACCTACTGCTGGGCATGCATTGCTACAAGTTTCTTCCATAAATTATCTAAACCCCATATCAAGTTGATAAATGGATATTAGTATTCCCATTTTACAGATTATAAACCAAAGCTAGAATAGTTTGTGATGCTTGTAAAATCTAATACAGGAAAGTATGTGAAATAAATATTAATGATATAAAAGTCTTTTATTATAGGATATTTATAATCATCAAACTAGCAAAGATATTAATGAATAGCTATTTAGCATAAAACCATTCTATAGTTTGTTAGATGGAAATAATATTTGGTTAGGCTAGTTTCTCCATTTTTATAACTTTATTAAGCATGGACAAGGAATAAATAGGACAAAAATAATTTTTTTGGCTATATTACCATTGGCACTTCCCATTGAAAGTTTTATAATTACCACTTTTTATAGAGAAATGTTATAACTTGAGATCAATAATTCCTTAAACATTTCCTAAGCAGACTTTTTATAGAAAAAAAATCAATTTTTTCAGACCCACTTAATTTTTTTCAGTGAAGGAGAAATTAGGACAAATTACCACAACTATTTTGATGGTACTTTAAAATTAATTTCTATTTTGTATACTTCTGAATAATTTTTAAATTACAGAATGTATATGTGTAGGACATATTCAGGATACAGACAACCTTTGATAAGCATATTGATTTATAGGCCTTTCGTAATATCTTAAAAGGCTTTCTAATGTCTGTAGGACAAGGTTTGACAAATGTTCAAGAAACTCTTAGATGGAGAATTCCTCTTATACCCAAGCCTTTTTGGCCAATTCAGGTACATATATAAGAGGTCTGGAAATTCTTTTAGTCAAAGAAGAGGTCCCAGAAAGCTCTTTCAGAGAGAATTTTCAAGTTTAAATTGGGGAGGAAAACACAAAATAAGATTCTCTATAGAAAACCATTTAAATGACACAATATCTGAATTAGTCTCTCACAAAGGCTTATTGGGTAGAAAGGGGAAAATTGTGGTCTTAGTGAACTGAGAAAAAAGGAACTATTTCTCATTCTAAGTGCTTTATTTTTCACATCTCCTTATTAAAAATTTGGAAGAAATAATTATAACTGGGCCTAGAGCCATTTGGAAAAACTGAATAATTAATTCCTATTGTTTGTTTTTTTTTTATACCAAGCCAAAATACTTTATTCTATTTACCTAAATGGATTTAGGCCAAGCAAGCAATATGGTAAATGAAGAGTTTGTCATGTGGAAAGATCTTTAAAAATTAAGCAATTTTTTCATTCTTAATAATTAATTTTAAGAAACCCAGAGAAGATCTTGTTTTAGGTATATTGACAAAATCAAATTATCTTTTAGTTTTGACTCTCCACTCTTAAAATATATGGGAAGGTTCATTAGAAATGCACATATGATTTCCATTGATTAAGTTGAAGAAAGTATTGAGATGCTTTTTAGTTTCTGTGCTACAGATCTTAGGTCTGTCGCTTTGGACATGCTGTTTCAGATCCTCTGGGGCAGGTTTAAATGAAATTTGCCAAGTGAAAATGACAAGAAGAAATGCTTTTTATTCTCTTCTAGCATTAAAAAGAAAAAAAAAAAAGGTGGTGGGGACATGAGATGAATGAAGGAAATGAGTACCAGGCATCAGGCAAAGGGTTGACATAAATATATTGTTTTATTTTTCTGATAGAACAAATCAGTCATGCAAGAAACTTTTGATATCTATCACTTTACTTAATTATTCATTTGACAAAGGTGGTCTGAAATAGTATTTAGTAAAGATGAAAAAAATATATTTATTAAATGAAAAGGAAAGTAACTATTTGCCATACTATCGTATATTTATTAAATTACTTGTTTTGGCGTTCATTAGAAATTTGCAGCTACATGTACTGCAAAGAGGAGAAATAAAATGAAGGTAAGATAGGATAGGGATGGGTGTGTGTGGGGGTTCTGTATAGGAAAAAGTGATTTAAACTATAGTTTAAGAAAATGGAAGAAGGGAACTAGATAGATCCAGGTGCATATGCACCTATTTTCTATACAATGATAATGTATTGAAAGCTTAAATAGATAAAACATATATTCTGGAGACATTTTAATGTAAACTCATCAGCTGACTCTAACCTGTGGACTAGTCAGTATGTTACCCTTATGATTTGAAAGGAAAATATGCTTGGCCAGCAAGGATGCTTTAGGAAACAAAACCAACCAAACAAAAATGAAAAGAGAGATGACATTTTTTTTTTTCTTATCATACCTTGCTTTTTCCAAAAGCAGCAGTATCCTAGCTGTTTTTATCTGAAACATTAGCCTGGCCCAGTAGGTGTCAGATTAGATATACATTACTTCATTATCTTGGTATACTACTCTGCATCAAAGGATCTATGGACTTGGAAACTAAAAGGGAAAGAGAATAAATAAAGGATATCTCTTTTCAGTTTTAGAGTAGCACTTTTAGCATTAAGAAAAATCAATAACTGAATTGACTGCATTCAGTAGGGAGTATTATTGTTTCCCATAATGTATCTAATGCATATCATTACCAGAGTAATCACATTATTATCTGTGTCTGCCTTGATGCTTGCTTGGCTAGATATGAAGCTAGAGCTATTTGTAAAGTAAGGATTTCTCCTCTTTTGCAAAACTGCTGCAAATTGTATTCTTCCCATTTTCTTTATTAGTTGTTTGAACTATCCAGAACCTCTGAATTCAGATTAAGTGGCTTGGTTTGTTGTGGTTATTATTTTTGTCCTTCAGAATTTCTTATTGTCTTTCTTCAAATTAATCTCACATTTAGGAAATGGGACAAATCATTTGTGGTTCATTGTATTGTCTGGCGTGGAAAATGGGGGAGCAGAAACTATATGTGGGGGTGGTTTTATGTTTCTGAGACATCTTTTAAAGTCATTAATTGCTGGAATATGTTTCACATGATTTTGCCTTCCAACACTCTAATGCAGGGGCTTAGTCTAAAAACAAAGAAGAGTATCTCGAGACTAGAATATGTTCAATTTTTTCTGTCTTTGATTTTAAAGGGATAAAAGACATGCTTCTATTCATATTTAGAGACATGTTTTACTTAGTTTAACTATTTCATTGATAAGGTTCATGATATTTAGTTAAATTGTGTGAGCCTGTGTGAGCCTTAGTTTTTAGTTGGATATTTGGAGTTATACTAATATCCATGGTATCTCCTTTTGTTAGGTGATTCAAGACAATGCATGTAAGAGCATGCATTGTCTTGAATCACCTAACAAAAGCACAAGAGGAACGCTTCCAGGTGACAGTATAACAAAAGTGGTATATATTACAAGTGGCAATATAATAAAAGGTCAGTGGAACAGAAAAAAACTGCCCAGAAAATGACTGAAATTAATTCATATGGAATATGTTTTAACCAGGAATTCTTTATACTTCAGTACTGAAATTGCTGATGTCTGGTAAAAGGGATAAACAGTGGGAAGGGAAAATAAATAGAATGATTTAAAAATATGAACCTCTGAATGTACAGGATACAATTATGGCTTCTCTGGTACTAGGCATTGCAGTCAAACTGAGATGACTTTGCATTAATAGGAAATAAAGGGGATATGCAGCTGGACTAATTCATTGGGCTGGCTGTGAGGCTTCAGAGAATGAGAAGACAGCATTTTTTGGTAAAATAATTTTTTTCTCAGGACAAACTGCTTTTTCTCTGGACTTTTGATCCCTCATATCTCATTTCACTTGCATACTAAGGATAGTATTTCTTAAGGGCAGATTTCAGAGTTTTCTAAACAGAAATACAAATTACACATCTCCCTCCTTCCCTCTCTCCCTCCCTCCCACTTTTCCTTCCTTCCTTCCTTCCTTCCTTCCTTCCTTCCTTCCTTCCTTCCTTCCTTCCTTCCTTCCTTCCTTCCTTCCCTCCTTCCTTCCTTCCATAGGCCTGTTCAAGATAATAGATGATAATTGATCTGACAGAAATTTGAACTTTGGCAACAAACTACTTTATGCTTACTTGGAAATAATTATTTAGTTACATACAACCACTTGTCCATTCAATTTGTTGAATCAGATTAAGTCATAAAGCTGCCAATATGTTCCATATTCATTTCTCTCTATATATTATAAAAAGGGTAAATAAAGTACTTGGGAATGAAAAACCTCTTTGATTTCATAAATCAAGAGTACTGCTCAATTTGGAACTGGCAAGGGATGCAGATGGTCAAAGGAAATGAATGTAGAAAATGGATGTTCTAATTTTCCTTCTAATCCATATGGAGAAATTTAAAAGAATCATGCTTAGGATCCCTAGAATAGCCAGTGGAACTTACAATATGATGACTGGACATTACTAGGAGTGGAGGAAAGGCTTTTGCTATGATTCTTAGCTTTTAATCTATGTTCCAATGTAGTTTTGTGGTGTGAATATATTTATTTATGTTATTATATGTTGCATATATAAAATATATTCAATATATTTTAAAATATATATTAAATATTTAAAAATATATATTAAGATATATAATACAACTAAAAATGTAACTGTAGTTGAAGTTAGACATTTTGGAATTTCTCAAACAAGTTTGCAATATATGAAAATGAAAAATAAGAGAATATATTTGTGTGTTTTTTTACATATTTTGTTTAATTTATTTGTTGTTTTCCTGAGGAAAATGTTTCAACAGATGCAGCAGATTGATAGTTAATGATCTTTCAACCCAGAACAGAAATGTAACAAGTAACTCTAATCAAATAAACTCTTAATAGCCTCTGGTCAGTGAGAAAATTCAATTGTTTTGTCAAATTTCAAAATCAATAGTGGCCACTCCAAATTTGACAATAGTTATAAACCAACAAATTTGAACATATTCTCAAAGATCAGAAATTCTTTCAGTCTAAAGAAAATATTTCAGAATCTTGGAGTGAAAAAAGTGAATCAAAACCTCAAAGAGAATTAGAATGTTTCATGGTAGATGCATGAAACCTGCTAAAAACAAACAAACAAACAAACAAACAAAAAAAAAAAACAAAGAAAGAAAGAAAAGAAAAGAAAAAAGAGAGAAAGTTACCAAATAGCAGCAACAAAGTTACTACTGAAGATAATGATTTTTAGTAATTTGGTTTTAACATTCTTGTACTTAAGAGTGACATATTTATTTTGTATTTACCTAATGTAGCTAATGCATATCATTCAGAATTAGGAACTCCATTGTTTGTTTAAAAGCCTTGTCATCTAAAATTCTCAGTACCAAAGGCCTCAAAAGGCGTTGTTATTGTTCAGTGGTTAAAAATTCTACTTTTGCCATCAGAAACATGTATGTCCAGACTCTGACTCAGTCAGTCTGCATGAGACAAGTACCTTTTTATTTTTAGAAACTCAGTTTCCTCATTTGTGCAACAGGGATATTCATAATGCTTGTTTCATGGTATTTAGTTATCTTTATAGAATAGTTATCCTTCTAGGATAATTAAAAAATTATAGGATAATGAAAACATTGCAGCTAGTGACTAGAATAGAGTAACTATTGAAAGTTCCTATTATAGTATAAAACATAACAGTTAATATTGCTATTATGGATCCATGTTTTGGTTTGGACTGGTTAACTCATTTGTTTAATAACAAGATTACAGCCTTACAGAAATTCATATATAGAGTTCACATATTTTTATGAAACATCTACTCTATGCAAGTTACTCGACTGGTTTTATAAAATAAGAAAATTAATATAACTTTATCTCTTTTATTAAATAACTTATAATGAAGCAGGGGATAAAGTGGTTATTCAAAAGTAACTATATTATAAGGTAAAATTGTGATAGTCAAAATCAAGTAGGAAAGCAGTGTTCTGGTGGTAAGTAAAAGGATATACTTCTGACTTAGTGGAAGGCAATCAATAAACTATAACTATCATATTTATAATAGTTATTGCTTACTCCAAATCCAAATCATTCTTGCAGAGCTAAATAAAAAGGACTTTTAAAATGTAGAAGTGTCACAAAATGATTTATTAAACCTATTAATAGCATTCACGTGAAATCTTTTTTGTTAAAAATAAATAGAGAGGAAAGTGAAAGAAAAACTATTGGTATAAAGTTAAGACTATGACTATATTGTGCTTAAGGCAAGTAGAACTCATTGAGAAGAAGTCTGTGACATTAAAATAAGAGCTAGCCTATTAATCACACAATACATTAGATAATAAATTGTGGTTGTTAACTTGATATGCACCATTGAACATGGAGAAAAATATCACATAGGCAGACAAGTGCACCACTGTATAACAATCTAATAGTTTGTGGATATATTCTTTTTGTAAATATGTCTGCAGTATATCTAGTGTCTTACTGAATTGCCCTGCAAAATAAGGTTATTCTTTAAATCACAGAGATCAATGTTGCAGATTTTTCAACACTAAGAAAAAAATCATACATTTGATTAGAAGAAATGGTGAGATAGAAATGAACATTTTTCACTCAGAATGTGTCATTATGATATTTCATTCAGTTTTCTAAAGGAGCTCTGTGCAGATGTTAGATTTAAAAAGATGTTTCATAAAAAGAAAAACCAATGACATATTCCACTGACAGGTAATCATATGAACTAATTTCAAGGACCAGTTTAAACCACGTACAAGAATATTTAACTGTCTGTGCTGTATAGATCTAGTGAGCATACCCTGAAAATGCGTTGAAAGAACAAATAGGAGAGAATAGAAAAAATGCTACATTCTGTAGACCATCAATTTTGATAGAAAATGATATACTTTAAAAAATGTTCATTTTAGAAGATATGAAAATTTAATATTTAACTGATTGTTAAGCATAGTTTTGACCTCTCTCATAGTTTCAACTTGCTTTGACAAAGTAACATATATCCAGCAACTTTTACCAAAGTTTTATTGTGAAGTCTTTACCTGTGCTATTCAATATGGCAGCCACAAGCTGTGGCTATTGAGTACTCGAAATGTGGCTAATTTAAATTGATATGGGCTTTAAGTATAAAATACACATCAGATTTCAATGCCTTAATTAAAAAAAGAAAAATATCTCATTAGGATATTTAATAGAATGTATAAATTTTTAAAAATAATTTTTAATACGGCTTGCATTTTATATCTGTTGGATAATGTTGTTTAATGTGATAAATGAAATAAACCACTGATAAAAGAAATAAAATTCTGAACAAAGTATCTTGATCTTCTCAGAACTATAAAAAATGGTTCATTTTCTTACCATAAAACTTGTTTAAGATGTGTATAAATAGTTGTATATAAATCATATAATTCAAAATAAGTTATTTATTAGAAAAAGCTGTGAGAATAATAGATTATAATTATAAATGTATGGAAAGATAACATTGTAAAATTGAAAATACTAATATATATTTAATTACACATTTGTTATCTGAAGGGAAAATTTTGTCTGTGGTCCTGCAACCATATTAATATAGATATTTGCTTATACAAAACACTCTTCCTCCAGATAGTTTGAAAGTTTGTGGAAAATTTGTTTTCTACTGAAGAATTTTAAATGGAATCAACACAAATCAATTATATAAGAATCTTTGCCCAAGCCCCTCCACCCATACCCATAAAAACATGAGAAAACAAAACAGTACTCTCTCCCACAATAAGGCTATATGAACCATCTGTTCCTTTTCCTTTTCTTTTTTTCAAGGAATATATTTGCCAACAGGGGGATCAATTAAGTGAGGGAAGCCCCAAATGCAGTCATAAGCAAGAGCAACACAATAGTGACTTTCAAGATTTATTGCTTTGGGGTACTGCAATTGTCTGCCTTTGGGTTGATAACTTAATTAATCAATCTTTATTGCCTGAAAGAGTTTATATGTAGATCCCAAAGTAAGTTATTGATGCTTTCATTTGCATGTTCTAAGATTAGTCTTTCATTTATATTTTTAAAACACTGTGCCTCTTTCAAGAATTATCTTCATATTAATTCAGAGTGCAGTAGTTGTTCCCTGAGGCAGGAAGCCATCATATCCCAGGAGTCACAATCAGATGGGAATATATTCTGGTGTTTTGCATGCCTGTGTGTATGTGGGTGGTGGGTGGTGGTGGTCATTATCTGAATTTGTGTCCTGTCCTGTGAAAGGTGTCTGTAGGAACCACCATTGGGCTTTGCTGTGTGCTTCATATCTGAGGATTAATCTCCAAAGACCTGGAAAAAAATGCAACTTTTTAAAATTTGTAGCAGAAACAGCTTGTAGATTCTAAACTCGTGCTGTACAATATGGTAGCCAGTTCCTCGTGTGGCTATTAAATGTGTGGAATATAGGTAGTGTGACTGAGAAACTGAATTTTTAATTTTATTTAGCTTTAATTAAGGAAAAGTAAAAACTGACACCAGATTCAGTTGTTGGAAAACTTTAAAGCATGTTTGGGACAACTTTGGATTTGGTTTTTCACCTCTACATTTTATGATATATGAAGGCAGATCAAATATTTTTAATCAAATTTCAAATTAAGATGTACTGAAAGTATAATACAAGCCAGATTTAAAGGCTTAATACCTAACAAAATAATTTATTAACATTTTATATATATTATATGTTGAAATGACATTAGTTTGCATATTTGGTTGAAATATATTATTAAAATTATTTTTATGTGTTTTTAAAATTTTTGTTAATGTGGATGCTAGAAATTTTTAAATTATATATGTGGTTTACATTATATTTCTAATGGACAGTTCTGTCTAAATCAAAGAGGAAAGCACATGGATATGTCCTTGAGATACCAAGATCATAAGTGGGGTGTCATGAAAGAGTGAGAAACTAATTACAAGATGGTAAGAGTAGATGGTAAATAAGAGACAGATCCTAAGCTGACCTTACTGTGTTGGCAGATGGGTAGCATGTAATGCCTAAACTGGTTTAAGGGTTCAAGATTGAAAACATGATTTTTCAGCTTTTTTTTTTTTTTTACCTCATAATCAACAACAAATATGTTGTTGCTTTAATAATTTTAATTATGTTTATAATTAAATATAAATTTACGACCATGCTATCCTGAACAAGCCCGATCCCGTCTGATCTCAGAAGCTAAGTAGGGTTGGACCTGGTTAGTACTTGGATGGGAGACCACCTAGGAAAACCAGGTGCTGTAAGTGTCAAAAATAAAAAAGATAAGGGATTGTAAGCTGACAAAGTCCTTGCCATCTGTGAGGTCAACCAAGGGTTGCTTCATCTGAAAAAAAAATAATAATAATAAAAAATATATTTATAAACATACATTAAACAATTTTAATTATATAATAGTTTTATTTTTTAAAAAGTGTTATTGCATTTCCATCTTCTTTTTGCTTTCCACATGGTACTGAGCATATTACATAGAGGCATTGAAAGGATTTTACCACAATAAACCCTTAAAATACACTAGAATTATAGGACAGGAAAAAGAATGTTAAGCAAGAAAGAGTTCATTTCCAAGAGTAAAAATCTAATGAAGCAGTCATATGGGCCACTTTGTAAAATCTGTTTCATAAACTAAGTATTAGATTTATTAATCCATTGGACAATTTGCAACAAAGTGTATTAAATTAGGTTCACCATGGAAGTCCTAGTACCCTCATGTTGAAGTCAAATAGCCTTCCTCTCCACGTAAGTAAGATGCAGGCTCACTGTAGAAAAATCAGAACCACTAACATACAAAAAGAAAAAAATAATAATCACTTTTAACCTACACCACCCAGAAATAATGACTGTAAATTTCCCTTGCATTTTCTTTCAAAAAGAAACAGTTGGTTTTTAGACAGAATTTGGTGTGTTTTAATAAGCGCCCCATCATAAACTCTGTTTATTACTTTCACCCTTTTCTTTGAACTGTCTTTGGACTGTTTTTATAGTCCAGACTGAGGTTATCAGTTATAGAAACAACTTAATAAATGATGTCTTGTTGGCTCAAAAGTGCTATTCACATAGATTTCAAAAATGCCAAAGATAAAATCAGGAAGTTTTTATTTACTAGAAAATCTTGTTGAACATTTTCTGACACTATTAGTAAGATAAAGAGAGAGCGGATGAAAGAAAACATGAATTCTGAGACCTGAAGAGCCTGTGCTTATTAGTACTTTCAGCAGAAATCATGAAGGGCTACATCATCAGGCAGATTGATGAAGCCTCATTAGGAAAAGGCTTAAAGTGTTTTGAGACTAATGCTTCACAGAAAGCCCTATAATGGTCCAAAGTGGGTACTAGACAAATATGCCTACCTGCCAATGCTGCCCTTTGATTGAAAGGAGTTCTTGTTTTTCCTTTTAGAGGAAGGTGTGCATGCAAGTGTAAAACTTGGCAGTTTTAGCAGTGCTACATCAGGGAATGCAAACCCACAGAACTGAAGGTAGGCAAACCTGTTGAGATAAAGAGAAGTGCAAGGTGTTCTTAGTATATACTTCAGATATTTATTCCATTCCCTGAAAGCCTCAGTAATATTTCAGAACTCCCCATGTTTATTGATTTTAAGACTATTAAGTACCTGAACACCAAAATTTCTATGCCCTTTACCCAATTCTTACCTTATTCTCATCATTAGAGTAACTTAGGAGATATGCTGCAGTCTTTGATATCTGATTTAGATCAATGCCAGAAGTTCAGAGAACTGTTAGGAAGTTTGGGGTTTCTGCAAGTTTCTGGTCCAATTGGCAATAAGGCAGGCTGGTGGAGAATTATCAACCAAGCTCCTCTGAGGTACAAAGTGAAGTACCAAGAAGTGACCTTGAACTAGGTTTCACACTAAAAATATATGCACTTGATTTGGGAATTTCATACTTACTCTAATTCTGATCTAAACAGAATTACCAATGTTAAGGTAGCCCTTCTTTCATGGCAAGGATGAACATCAAACTGCAAGAGATTTTAAAGATAAGGACTGAAGTTTAGGTAGTAGGCAGACATAGTCTATGTGGTAGTATTAAGAATATTTAGAGTATACTCAGTTTCAAATAACTGCATTCATCATTGCTTTCATTTGCATATTGGTACTTTTATCCAACTAATATACATCTTTTCCGTGCCAGGTATTACAAAGAGCTCTCTGAACAAACAGCAGACATGATTTCTGACCTCTGGGACTCAGACATTAATTCATAGTTATATAATATCCCTAATTCCTACAAAGCAAAAATAAAATAATAATAATGGACGATGATTCAGTATAGTTGGAAGTGCTAACATAATGTGGGGATTCAACAAAATCTTTCGTGAGCAAGTGACATTTAAGCTCTTGCAAATTTTCACAACACATTGCTAGATGTTAGAAATATGAGGATAAAGCAGGCCTAATCCCTGTTCCTGAGAAGTTTATGTCTAGGAAAGAGACATGCAAACCAGTAATAATAGTCTTCTGTGAAAAGTACTCTATAAAAGCATATACATTGTAGTAAATTCTGAAGGTTGTGAGTAGTTCATTTTGTCTGAACATCTCGGGAAAGGCTTTATGAGAAGAGATTACTTTAGATGTGGGTTTTGGAGACAAAAAATACTAGGCAATCAAGATAGGGAAGAATATGGCAAGTAATGACATATTATCAAGAGTAAGAAAGAGCCCAATGTGTTTGTCAAATCCTAAGCAGAGAAAGCTAAAAGGCAATTGAACAAAGGTGAGATTATATAGAGAGTAGGATGGTAAAATTTAAGGCATACCAAGTATTTTGTGAAAGAGTTTATAGTTCTCTTTTAGGAATGGAAGGGCCTTTGGAGTATTTTAATTAGAAATTTGAAATCAATTTGTGTTTTTAGACTGATCTCTGAACATGAAAAGGAAGGATGGATTTGGTTTCTAGAGAGGCTGGACTCATGGACACTGATTAGGAAGCCATTGCGATAGAGAGAGGAGAGAAAGACTTCAACTGTGGCAGTAGCCGGGGAGATTTAAGAAATATTTAGGAGTGAAAATCAATGCTAATTGAAGAATGATTGGTTAGGATAGATGAAGGAGAGAGAGTATTCCAGAATACATTGAGATTTCTACCTTGTGAGTAATTAATGGTATTTACAGAGCCAGAAGTGAGCTAGTAGAAAGTTTTAAGATTTGGGATTGGAATTCTGGCTTTACCAAGCAAACATTTGAAATGAGTTATTTAAACTCACCGAACCTCAGTTTTCTCATCTATGCAAAAGTGGTTTTAAATAATTTTGTAGTATTCGTGGAAAGATACTTATGAAAATGCTTGGCAAAGTGCCTTGCCTATAATCTGCATTCAATGCATATTTTCTTCACAAAGACTGAAAGACTAAAGGACACTCTGAGTTAGGATGAATTTAAGATAATGAGTTCAATTTTAGGCATGCCAACTTTAAAGTTGGTATTTTATGTGTAGATGTATATATCCAGTAAGTATTCAGAAATAGAGGTGGAGAATTTGGGGGGCGGTAAAAATACAAGCCTAAGAACTTGGAGATGAAACTATTTAGGTGATAGATGAAATCACACAAGATTCTATGAAGTATAAATTAAGGAAAGATTTCTTGAAGTGAAATCTCTGGTGCTCAGTATCTAAATAATTAGAGTTGGAAGAAGAGGAATAAAACAGTGGAGATGAAGCCATAACTTACCTAGGACACAAGAGGTACTTTAAGAAGGGAACTCTGTGACAAGACTTAGAATTGACAAGTAACTTGAGGAATAAAGAGACTTCTTTGAATATAACAGGTAAGTGATCACTCAGAACAGTTTTCATATGGCAGTGAGGAGCAGAATGCAGATTTTGGTGAATTGAAGGGAGAACAGAAAATGAAAAAATAATTATGAGATATAGAATTTCCTTTTAAAAAATTTGGCATGGAAGATTGGGGTGGTCGTTAGAAGTGGTATAGGATGAGGAAAAGAGGCTTTAATTTATAGTAGTAGACACTGAGTATGGAGTAAGAGGAGGAAGACTAATGATGGTAGATAAATAATGAAGGGATATTCTAGAAGAGGCTGCAAGTTAGGAAATGTAAATCATAAAAGTATGAATCTGCCTCGGAAGAAGGTACAACTTTCTGAGTCAGAAAGAAAGGGAATGACTATTAATTGGAAAGACTATTAATATTTGGATATTAAGAAACTTTCAATGGCAACCCAGCTGTTGTTTATATCCTGTTAGTTAGCTATTATTTTTTGTGTCCTAATAACTTATGTTTTAAGCTCTTTAATTAGATTGGCTAGCACCTTTTAATATTATCTCTAGGTAAAATGAATTACTAAAATTTTCACTCAGTAACTCAGTACAAGCTAAGTGAAACCTCACCTCTGTCCTCTTTTTCCTGAAAAAAATAAAAAAAAAAACCTTGGAAAATACAAATGAATAAAGTAGCCCCAAGAATGACTAGATCTCAAAAATTGCATTATCTGTACCAGAATCTTCAACTATCAGAGAAATATGTTCCCCTAATGATTTGTATAACCTAGGGAAATGTTTGAAATAAATATTATGCTATATGTAGGTTGACATTGGGACTTTGGGGTATATGTTAACTCCTAACAGATAATTATTACAATAATAAAATGATTTGTATTGTTTCACTATTGTTATAAATGAATAAATGAGTTTTGGTTGAGCATTTGCTTGTTGAAAAGCTGTTTTTACATATCCTTGTTCTTTTTTATCTTAACTGTTAATTCAGGCTTAGATTAACATTGTAAACAATACATTTTGTATATTTATGTTTGAAAACAAGTAACACATGACCTTTCCAAGTAGATGAACACATAATTTAATATCATCTTCATTTTATTGTATTATAAACACATTAAAAGCACAAAACAACTGGCCCTTACTCATAATGGTGATTCCGGAAATGATAAAGACCACATTCTAGATTTATATTATAAAACAAATGCAGTAAATTGTGCAGATAGAAGGGTCACACATTTGATGCACAATTCAAAGCTGATGAGAAGTGAACCCAAACTAAGCATCTCAAATAAAAGCTTTCATAGGACTAAGACTATGCAGAACAGGTTGGATTTTTAGTTATCTTAATATTATAGGTATTTAACAATATTGCTGGTTGCTACTGTCAGCCCACTTTTATATTTTAATTTTACCATAAGAGGGGACCTTTAGTATTCTTTGTTTTTCAGCACTTCTTTTCTACCTTCTACCTAGATGACATATTTTTAGGTTCACTACTTATTTTGTTCAAGTGCTTTGAAATATGTTTCATTAGCCTTGCTCTTGCTATGTTCATATATGTAAATCTAAACATTGATATCTGTTTTTAATGCATCAACAGCATTGATAGTATTTTCAAAACTGGACTTGAGCCCTTTTCATCAATCTCACTTGTCCTCCTACTTTTCCTACTTTAATGAAGGATACAACCAAACACCAGACACTTAAATTGGGAAGAAATCATAGTCACCATCTAAATAAAAGTCAAAGTCAACATGTTGTATTTCATTCTAGGCTTTCGTTAAGCATGGCAATTGTTTAACTTTTAAAAATTGTATAGTTTTTTTTTTAATTTTATTTGACATATAATATTATATTAGTTTCAGGTGTACAATGCAACTATTTAATATTTATATAACTTATGAAGTAATCACTCTGGTAAATCTGGTACCCATTTGACACCATATATAGTTATTACAATACTACTGACTATATTCCTCATGCTATACTCCACATCCCCGTGACTATTTTTTAACTACTCATTTGTACCTCTTAATCCTCTGCCCCCTTCACCCAACCCATTCATTTCCCAGTCCAGCAACCATCAAAATGTTGTCTGTATCTATGAGCTTGTTTCTGTTGTTTGTATATCCTATTCTCTAGATTCCACATATAAGTGAAATCACATGACATTAGTCTTTCTCTGACTTATTCCACTTAACACAGTACTCTCTAAGTCCATCTATATTGCAGATGGAAAGATTTCAGTCTTTTTTGTGGGTGAGTAGCATTCCATTTTATATATGTCCCATCTCTTCTTTATTCATAGATCCACTGATGGTCACCCAGTAGCCTCCATGTCTTGGCTATTGTAAATAATGCTGAAATGCACATGTGAATGCATATGTCCCTTGGAAGTAGTGTTTGGAGTTTCTTTGGATAAATATCCAGAAGTGAGATTGCTGGGTCCTTCTTTGTCTCTTGTTATAACCTTTGTTTTAAGGCCTAATTCATCTGGTATTAGCATTGCTACCCCAACTTTGTTTTGTTTGTTCCCATTCTAACGAAATATCTTTTTCCATCCCTTTACTTTCAATGTATGCTTTCAATCTGAGGTAAATATCTTGTAGGCAGCCTATACGTCTTGTCTTTTTATCCATTCAGCCACCTTGTGTCTTTTGATTAGAGCAATTAATTCAATTACATTTAAAGTAAGTGTTGCTAGATATGTAGTTATTGCCATTTTATTTTTCATAATTTAGATTTTTTTTTTAAAGTCCCTTTTAACATTTCTTGTAATACTGGTTTGGTGGTGATACACTCTAACTTTTTCTTATCTGGGTAGCTCTTTATCTAGTCTTTGATTCTAAATAATAGCTTTCCAGGTCACCTTGATTGTAAGTCCTTTCTTTTCATTACTTTGAATATTTCGTGCTAGTCCTTTCTGACCTGAAAATTTGAGAAATCAGCCTCTAGTCTTATGGGAGCTCCCTTGTAGGTAACTAACTTCTATTATCTTGCTGCTTTTAAGATTCTCTGTTTGTCTTTAAGCTGTGACATTTTAATGATGATGTGTCTTGGTGTGGGCCTTTGGATTCATCTTATTTGAGATTCTCTCTACTTTCTGTACTTGTATGTCTGTTTCATTTGCCAAGTTAGGGGAATTTTCAGTTATTTCTTCAGATAGTCTTTCAATTCCTTGCTCTCTCTCTTTTCCTCCTGATATCCCTGTGATACAAATGTTGGTGTGCTTGATGTTGTCACAGAAGCCCCTTGAACTATCCTCATATTTTTGGATTTTTTTTTATCTTTTAGCTGTTCTCATTAGTTATTTTCTGCTACCTTATCTTCCAAATCACTGATTTTATTCTTTCATTTATTATATTGTTTCTTTTTAATGTACTTTATCAGTTATTGTATTCTTTATTTCTGACTTAAAAAAATATTTTCTATCTCTATTTATATGTTTTCTATCTCAAAGTTCTCACTGAGTTCATCTACTCTTCCCCTAAGTTCAGTGAGTATCCTTAGTGTTTTAAACTCTGCATTTGGTAGATTGCTTGTCTCTATTTTGTTTAACTCTTTTTTTTCTTTTTTTTTGAGCTTTACTATGTTCTTTCATTTGAGACATGTTTCTTAGTCTACCCATTTTGGCCGCCCCCCTGTGTTTGTTTCTGTGTATTAGTTTGGACTGCTGTGTCTCCTGGTCTTTATAGAGTGACTTTATGAAGTATATGTCCTATGAGGCCCAGTGGTGCAATCTCCCTGGTTGCCTGAGCTGGGTGCTCCAGGTGTGCATGTTGTAGTTGAGTTTTGGTTGCTGATTGCATATCAGTAGGAGGGATTGACTCTCAGGCTGACTGATTGTGATGACTGGCTGTAACTACAATGGAGGAGCTGTTGTTCAGGGCCTGACTCTACAGAGCAGGATTTGCTTTAGCAGGGTTATGGTGCCTGCTAAATCTGCTCTTTGGGCATATTGTTTGTGGAGGTAGCTGGGTAGTACTTGTGCTTGGCCCCAAGAAGCCACAGGTTGTGCCAGCCCTGGGGCCTCCTAGGAAGGGTGCCAATGTAGGACAAGTTCAGCTTCAGCCTGTTCCTTTCACAGGGCCACCTGGCACAAGCTACAAAGTGATTTGCAGATGTCTCCCACCAGCCCTAGGCTTGAGTTGCCTGGAAGGGCCTAAGCTGTGAACCAAGGCTAGCTGTCACTACTACCAGGCTTGGGGCTTCTTAGTAAGAGATAGGGGGCATACTGAAACCAAATGCTGCTTGTTTGGGATTTGTAAACCTTTAAGAGATTATAGGAGTCTACAGCATAAGTGAAGATGGGCTGTTAGCTTGGAAAAGCCACTGGAAGCAGCTTGGGTGGGCCTGCAAGTTGGGTAGGGCAGAGTCTCAAGGACACATCAGGGTGTGGAGTATGATGTTATCTAGGTTGATACAGACTCAGATGTAGTGGCAACCTGGGTCTGTAAGCCAGCTGCAAAGGAGGGCTCAACAAAGGAACATTGATATTTGCCAGCCCTTCTGTCTGAGGGAAAACTGCCCTTCCAGCCCTTGCCCTGAAGCCAGACAACTCAATTCCTTTCCACATGTCCCTGGTGCCTTTTGAGCTGCTGCACCAGTGCTGAAGCTCAGGGTGAGTGATTCCACCAGTCCTTAAGAGTAATTCCTTAAGACGTATTCCTAGGACTCTAGCAACCCTCTATTCATCTCACTCAGCCACAAACTTCCATGGTTTTCACAGCCAGAAGTTGTGGAGACTTTTCTTATAGCATGATGCTTCGGGCTGAGGAACTCAGTGTGGAGCTAGGACCCCTTGCTCCTACAGGGGTGCCTCCAGAGCTGAGATATTCCTTGTGATTTTCAACTGCCACACACTGATGTGGGGCCACCCTCCGATCTGTCTCAAGGTGGCTTCTTCTATATAATCTTAGTTATAGGACTTCTGTTCAGCTATACTTCAGGTGATTTTTATTAATGGTTGTTCTATTGTAATTTCAATGTGGTCATGCGAGAACTCAAGCAGTGTTTACCTACTCTACCATTTTGACCAGAACTTAAGCATGCCATTTGTTTTTAATAATTCTGCTCATAACACTTTAAAAGCTTTTAAAAGAACTTCAGCAATCTAGGGTTACTTTTTACTTTTATGTTGATATTGGTAATTTTATCCTGCCTTCAGACATGGGAGCTCCTGATTCTTGGGCTTTTGGACTCCTAGACTTAGATCAGTGGATTTTCCTGGTTCTTAGGCCTTCAGACTTTGAATTGTATCACTGGCTTTCCTGGTTCTCCAGCTTGAAGATTTCATATTGTGACACATCTTAGTCTCTGTAATATGTTATCCAATTTCCATAATAAATTTCCTGTTATATATCTATATCCATATATCCAATTGATACTGTTTCTTTGAAGAATTCTGACTAATGCAGGTTTTGGTAATGAAATTAGTTCTAGAGTAAAAGAATTCTATTAAAATGGTTGTTGGGATCTCTGGTATTGACTCTCTGATCTGATTAAATTTAAAGATGACAATGGATATTTCTAGTAGTAAAGAGATAACACATAATTTATGGTGTGAACTATTTATAGAGGTATGCAAAATACCTGCTTCTTCAGATACTTCTAATGAACCACTTATAAGAAGCAAAAAATTAGGTGATTCTGTATATTATATTTTGAAACATGTTTGGAATACTAAAGAATGAAATAATGTTGATAGTCTCCTACAATGCTGGACAAAAAAAGTGATGAAAGAGAAGGATGAGTTTAGGGATTCAAATTCCCAGTTCAAACCTTGCATATATGACCTAAGAGCTTGTAGGTATGCCCTGAGGAAAAGCCTTTTTTCCAGTAGCTGAAGGAATGAAATTGCTGACAGTCAAACATAGGACCTCATTCTGCCATTGGCTGAAGTACAATGCAAGCTGGATTCCCAGCTTTGATAGGTGCCTCCTGTTAAAGTGAGGGCATTACTTAGGGAAGAGTGGATCCTGTAAATTGAGATTGGGATGTGTGAGAAAACACTGATGAAGTTGTGGACATTGAACCTCTAAATTCTGATGAGTCTTCTTTGTCAGAGGAGGAGATCTCTACACTCCCAGCAAAACTGGCTTTCTTAACCCGCAGTTGGAGGGGTCTGGAAGAAATACTTTCACAAATACTTTGAAGAATAAATTTGTGAGGAGAGCCCAGCACCCTTGAAGAACTCTGTGATCCCTCTTTGTAGACCAGACCTCACAGTGGGAACCTCTGCCACTCAAATGGTAAACTAAACATTTTTTAGTTTCATTTTTAATTCATGAAATTACTTACAAATATAATTTTTTACTTTTAAATTATTTGAAATATTTCTTATTGTTTGTCATTAGTTTTAATTTTATTGCCTGTGATCTGAAATGGGTCTACATAATTTTCGTTCTCTGGAATTTGTTGAAATTTTCTTTTTGTGGCCTGTGTATTACATAATTATGTAAATACGTAATAATAATCCTAAGATCTTATAAGCTTAATGAAATAAGCTTCCAAATGAAAGCTTTATGAAGTACAAAATAGATGTGCCAAATCAATATTAAAGAGGCATCTTTAATATTCTGAAATACTCCTGAATATTGACATTTCATGTTTAAGGAAGAAAGAGGCTGGGGGATTGTCCCTTTAAGTCTGTATATGTCAGACTTAGAAACAGCTATATCATTTTACTCACACTCTATTGATCAGAATTCAGTTACATAGCTACACCTAACTGTAGAAAAGGCTAGGGAATGTAGTCTAGCCATGTACCCAGGAGGAATGGGAACTTAGGAGAAAACTAATTATTGTCTGCCAAACCAAGTACATTGTCAATTTTTATAAATGATCCATCTGTATTAGAAAGAAAATTTACATATTACTTGTGTACAGGGTTTAATACAGGTTAAGGTTGCTTATTGTGTTCTATGCATATGTACTAACATTTTTTTCTTTAGCTTTATCAGATTCTAAGATAGGTGTATTAAACTTTCTCATAATGGTTGCAGAAATCATGTCAATGTGTTTTTTCTTTTCTTTATACCAAGGTTGAGTTGTTAGGTTCATACAATTTATTGTTGCTGTATATTGTGGTGTAGTTATCACTTTTATCATTATATAATATCGTTCTTTATTCTTGTTAATGATCTTGGGCTTAAATTCAATTAAAATCTTTTAACTGATATTAATAATGTAATATCTGCTTTATTTTGGATAGGTTTTGCTTGATAGTCAATTCTTTTGTTTCACATTTAGCTTGTCATGTTATTTTAGGTTTACCTCCTATAAGTAGCTTATGAGTAGAATGTAAAATATTCTACCCTAGATTGTAAAATATTCAATCTAAAACTTAATTTTTGATTCATGTATTTAGTTTATTTTTATTTTTATTATTGTGTTTTCTGTTTGCCATGTACCCTGCTTCTTTTATTCTTATTACTTGCTTTACTTGGATCACTGGAACTTTATTCCTTCCTTTTTTCTCTCTTTGAAAATGTATTGTATATGTTTTTTTCATGCCTTAAGATCAACACTCAAGTATCAAATATTTCATAACAAAGTATGAAGTTATTATGTTTGGGTATAACATACATATTAGTAACTATTGCTTTTGTCTAAATCTCTTCTAATCTTTTATTTTTTGTTTCCCCTTGCAAACACGAATATTTTATTTCTTTTTAAAATTATTTATTTGTTTGTTTGTTTATTATTAGTCATGCTGACAGCACCTGGTCTTCCTAGGTGGTCTCCTATCCAAGTACTAACCAGGCCCAACCTGCTTAGCTTCCAGGGTGAGACATCAGGCTTGTTCTGGGTGGCATGGCCGTGGACCATGGCCTGTGGGTCCACTGGGGTGCAAACCGAGGACCTTCTGCATATAAAACATTCATGCTAAATGCTACACTATGGATCCATGTCCAATTTCTCTTTTTTTAATACAAAGATGGTTTTGTTTATTTTATAGTCAATATTTTATTATATTACCAATATATTTATAAAGTTTTTCTGAAACTTTGCTTCATATAATCTTATCCTACCTTCATTACATAAACTTTTATGCCACAAAAAGAAATAATAATGTCCTTAACAGCTGTGGCAAGTTCAAAGCACAAAAAGGAAAGTTGTTCTTTCTTGTGAATGTGTGATTTTTTCTTATTTTCCAAGGTATTTGTTTTCTGTTACCTGGATAGTCTTTTGTGTATTCTGGGACCAAGAGGACAAAGTAACAATTTTTTTTAAGTGACTAGATGTAGGATGACTATTCAAAAATCAATAAATATTTATTTTATGATATGTAGATATTAAAATAGAAAATAAGTGGAGATAAATGGATAAGGAAATAGCTAAAACAGCACCTTAAGTTTTTAATGACAAAAGATAGGTTTGGGAAAAATAATACTTATATTTGCAAGAGATATGATAGAGTTTAGGGCCTCTTGTAAATTGACAAGACAAAGACAACTCAAAGTTAGTAGAGTATATGATTAGGCAATTCACTGTCAGGCTGCTCACATGGCACTGAATCATTGGAAAAGATGATACACCAACAGATAAAATAAAGGTAGATTAATTATCATATTTATCAGACTAGTAAAACTTATTTCTGATGGGGATATGGCAAACATGGACTATTGGTTAGTACTGGTATATTAGCAAATTATTACATTTTTCTCTCATATTTATTACACTTCAAAGTACACAAACCTTTCACTTCAGATATCCTAATTCAGTAACACTATTTCTTAGAAGGGTCAACAAGTAGGGATATGTCTATTCAAGTGATTATAGCAACATTATTCATAATGATAAAAAAAATGAAAATGAAAAGACTATCCAAAATAGAGGAATATTGGAATAATTATGGTACCACTACAGCACGATGTTACATAGAACCACCAAAAAAGAGACTTATACCGGTTCACTTAAAATAATTTCCACAAAGTATTTAAATGTGAAAATCAACATATCTTAAAATCTACTAAACTTTTTAATTACAATATTTCTATGTACGTTCACTTATATCTATTTTGGTTCTGATAAAATAATGAAAGAGACACCCTAACTCTTTCACCTAGGTTTTCTAGAGTGGAATGATGAGGATGGAGTAGGAGAAGAGTGAGGAGGAGACAGCAAACTGTTAGGACTAGATATTTAAAAGGCTGCACTAAAGCAAAGAAACTCCAAAACACACAATTAGTAAGTATGTTATCCCATTTATATAATTATCTATAATGAAAAATAAAACAATGTAAAGATAATTAATTAATACCATGAATGAAATTAATGTTTCAAGATATTTAGTGAGATGGCTTTTAATTCATTGGGAAATGATAAATGTAAAAACACTGTTATTGGTAAATTTTACATGAAGTTCAAATTTAGCAACTGAGAGATATCAGTGTTCAGGTCCTCCCCAAGTACATTCCCATCCAGTCAATATTTTATCAGTATAGCAGCAATAATAAGTAATCACTCAAAGATATATAATGGTGAAATATTTGCAAGCAATTCTACCCACCACTGAAGCAGGACTTTTAAAACTATCTTCCTGCTGCTAAACCATTGTATTTATCTTTTGAAATGAGCTTACAGAATAAATAGAAACAAAATAGAATGGAAAGTTCATGTATTTTAGACCTAGCCAGGCTTTAGTTTTATTTTAGTTTTTGCCACTACTATCTGTAATCAAGAATATGTTATGACAATAAATCTTTATTTATTATCTCTCCATTAACTTATTTATCACATACATGTCTAAAGCTGTAGCACCAATTTGATGATTTGTATGAGCACAAGTCAATCATCAGAGGAGTTTTTCACAGCCTGGATTAGTAGCTGTGTGACCTTAAATTAGTTATTTTCATTTCCTCATCCCTAATATGGAGAAAATAACAATAGTACTTACAAAATTATTGTGAGAATTCAATTAAATAATATATGTAAAGCATTAATTAAGATATTATACATATAAAAGGTGCTTGACAGAATCAGCTTAAAGAATCAGAAATTAATATTTAACTCAGTCATGGAGCATAAAGTTAGGAAAAATTTATTAGTCAAACCTCAAATACTCAGAACTAATATTTTGGACATTGTGGTATGTGTGTATGATATCATGAAAAATATTACATGTTATGTATTATCAAAGAAAATTGTCCACATTGACCATAATGATAAATATGGAAAAAAGTAAAAAAAAATTAATAGCTGGAAGTAAAAATCAGCCTTAGAAATGTAAAAGTTATTCTAATTATAGCCATTAATGAGAGTTACCAACCATATTCTTTATTAAATTATACAGCATATCATTTTTTATGCGCATTGCAACATACCAACATTACTTTGTGTACATCTCCAGGTAAACCATTCGCCCTCTCATTTCTTCCATTGCCTCAGGATTTCAATAAGGATCTTTACTAGAGAAACTCTGTTTTATTTTAGTTTTAAAATAATATGATTTTATGACCACAGAAGAGCTTATTCCCAGTTTTCTACTCTGAGTCAACACTTAAGAGAATCATGGAAGACCTACTGTCTCTGGCTATGTATTTATTTTCTTATTCCAAAATCTTCCTTCTCCTTCTCATCTGTCATCCCCATTAATTCTTCAAGTTTCTTCTCCAAATATTTCTTTAATGACCTTCGTATTGCCTTCATTTTCCTCCGATGAGTGACAAAAATATGGAATCTAGAGAAACAAGATAATTCCAACTTCTATATTAGTAGCCCAACTTTTAGAAACAATTATACATTGTTTTTTTATTACTTTCTGTATAACTCTTCAATCCTTATATTTCATTGTACCTCCTCCATTTCCCTTGTTTCAACTTTTATCCTATCAAACTTTCATTCACTTCATTCCTATCAGTATCATATCCCAAAGTTTCAAATGACTTCTTTCCCTTTATTTTCATTGGAAGGAGGGGAAGATTGAGAATTCTCTTTGCCATAGGAGTGCCTGACCCAGTGTTTGTTTGGAGGGAGAAAAACTCACAGTAACAAAGCACTTCCTAATATTACAGCTTCTGCTAGCAATATCAGAAATAGCGCAATTTCTCGATTTTCAAGCTTTCTTGAATCCTCTTCTGAAAGGAGAAAGTGAAAGAAAGTAAGTTTTGGAGATGAAAAATAATAATGAGAACTTATTTATAATAGAAGATTCTTTTTAACCTACAACTATTTGCTCTATTCACCACTCTATCACTGTTTTCTGATGACTGTGATTTTTATTATTCTTAGAACTCCAGGCTCTAAAAAACTTTTACCCTTACTGCCCCTAGTCTAATTTCTCTACCCTTAGTCCAGCCTTTTTATTTCTCAGCCCTTCAGTTGGTCCAGTGCCTAACAATTCATACTAGTACAAATTTTGCCCAACATTTTAGATTTTATTTGTAACAGCATCATCAACATAGAAGATCCTCAACAAATATTTGTCAAGTAAATCAATGAGTGACTCATTACCTTGATCCCTGACCCCTCCAAATGCCATACCACAATCTTTGTTACCTCCACAATACTCTCCTTTGAAGCACCAGGTAGTGATGCGAAAGCAGGTCCAACAATCCAAGACAGGACCTTCAATCACAACTGATAAAGAGAAGAAAGACAATTGGAGGAGGACAATGTCATAGAGTTTCCTTAGTTTAGATATCAAGTATGGATTAGGTCCCAGCACTTTCAGGACTCTCAGTGTTACATTGTTCTCAATTTCCTTTTCCTCTAGTGGTCAAGTTTTCTGATGGTTCAAAACCCTCTGTAATTTAAGTCAGATTTCAGGAGAAGAAATGGGAAAAATGATGCCCTGGCTTACACTGATGCTATGGGTTGTAAAATATACTTTAGGAGGCCTCTGAGCATCTCCAAAATCTGTGAGGTGACTGAGATTTCATAAGCTAGATATTATTGACATTCCTCCTTGGGATCACAACTCTAAGAACTGGGTTCTCGATATGGACAGGTGGGAGAGATAGGGCTGTATAGAGTAAAGCATATGGGAGAATAGGAGCTGAAACCTCAATAAGATGTCACATGTACTGTACTCACCACAATCTTCAGAACAAGCTAAAAGAGAATCGGAGAGTTTTCATGAGTTTACAGTCAACTTAGAGTTTGTCATATTTAAACCCAAGTAGCCTTTATTTGGTTACCCATTAAGTTTCAGCCACCCCTTTACCATTCTAAATTACTAATATGAAACCACATTCTTCCTCTCACCCCTCATTTCTTATTTCTTTCACATAATTTCAGTGTTGTTAGATAGGCATCTTTTATTACCAACTTCAGAGAACTTCTTTAATATTTCTTTTAGTGTGGATTCCAAGTTTTGGCGGATATCAAGAAGCTTGCCTTGAAGGATAAAGCCACCTAAAATGAGTAGAAGGAACATCAGAAAATAAGGGTGGCTCTTCCTTTAGAATATAATTTTAATTGTTTGCCTTGTTTTCCCCAGCAAACTTTCCTCACACTTGCTTGAGTTATACAGTATTTTAATATTGAAATGATATCTCACCTTTCCATGTTTCATTGCCCAGTTTATAAAGTTCATTCTTCAGCCATATTCTCAAATTGGCAACCTTTTCAACACCTAGAGAAGAGAGGTAAAATCATATATGGGGAAATAATTACATCTATGGAGGAAATTTTGTGGCCCCAGGTGCTTTCTTCCCTGCCTCCCTTCTCCCTCCTCCCCCCCAAACTCTCAAGGACTCAAGCTTCCCTCACCCAACACCCGAAGCATCTTGTTCCCGTGGGAGACCTTGAAGCTTAAATTGATCATCTCCTTGATCTGCCGTTCAAGCAGATGAATTTGGCCAGGGATTTCTGAGGGTACCAGCTTTGCCAACAAGGACTTAATATCCTCTATGAATTTGGGGTCACATTCCAAGCAGCCTTTGACCCCATGGAAGGCTGCCAGGGACAGGGGCAGGAGCAGGAACAACCATAGGTCTCCCATTTCCTTGCCACAACCGCCCTTGCCCCAACAGCAGGTTGTCCTGGCAACTAGTTCACCTAGTTCCCTTTTCTTCAAAAATCCAGGAATAAGAGGCTTGTCTTGGAAAGTCTGACTCCACCTCCCTTTCCATTTTCATCCCACTTCTAGGCAACTTCATTTCCTTAAGGATCTTCAGTTATTTTCTGACTTTTATTCTTCATTCCAGGGAGAGGGAACTTCTAATTGGGGAGCAGATACCTGAGTTCTGAGTGTAGAACACAAGGAGAGGAAAAGGCTTGAGCTCACACAAGCAGAGTTCCATGCAGGGAAATATAGCAAAAGTGTCTTTAGGTCTCTCTCTTACTGTGTCTTTAATAAGTTCCCACACACTTCCTGGCCATTAAGGGCATATCTCAAGAAAGAGATCTCATAAACCTTTAGATATTGCTTAACCAAAACTCTGCTTCTATAGAGGAGGTAAGAAAAGCCCAGAATATTGAGTTTCTTGGGGTCCTGATCCCTGATGGTGAATATATAAGTGAGAATCCAGTAATATTCAGGAGGATTATCTTGAAAGTACTAATGATGAAGTGTGTGAATATAAGAAAAAAAATCATAGTTATCATGAGATGACTTATTATGCCACTCACATGGAAGGTAGCCAAATACACATGTATTTCCTTCAGTTTAAGACTTTTTGAATAAGAATGTTTTTCATTATTTGAAGAAATTAAGGCTGCTTTGCAGACTTTTTAGACCACCAACTACTTTTTTTCTAATATATTGCTTTTATGACTGACCTGGAAATCAGGGTACCATAGAATCCTAAAAGGTGGAACATAAGGTATGGGAGAGTCATGTAGGACTTTAAAAAGAACGACTACTAATTCCATTCCTCCTATGTACCAGATATGTACTAACCACTTCAGATAGATTACTGCAAGTCCTCATGGCACAACATTACTTTGAGAATTTATATTCATTTTATATGTTAGAAATTTAGGCTTAGAGATGTGAAACAGTACTCCTTGCCAAATAATTTAACAATTATAGAATCAGGATTCCAATGTATGTCTGTCTAATTTCAGACTCAATATACTTTAACTATTGCCTTATAATTTTCTGGGATAATACAGAAAATGATCTCTTGGATTTTGATAAGTCAGAAGATGGTGGTGGGCATTCAAATTCTTTGATGCTCCAAAATCAGCACCTCTCTGCTCTAATTTTATTTTCCCTTGGCTAGGTGGCCTTATCTTTGGATGAGGGCTGAGGGCTGAAGGCACATGATAATAGGGTTAAATTAATTCTGGAAACCAAACTTGGAGACAAAGGGGGCTTAGAAACTTGGCCAGCTGGTGGGCAGGTGTAAAAAAACTTTTCTTCTAGAGAAATATATGTTATAGATGAGCTATTTTCCAGTTAATAATACATATCTTTATTTTTGTATTGGGCAATTTAAAGAGATTCTTTGCCATGTTACTGAATAATTCTACTATTCCATGGCATAATATCTTGACCCATACTAAATGGCCCATCTGTCATATTTTATCCTTGTCTTCCCCTTCGAGGGAAATCACGAATTTTAGGATGAAAGAAAAATAGTTTGACTTTTTAACAATCTTTGGAAGACAGGAAATAGCAAGCCATTTCCTAAACAGACAGAGCTTATAATTGAAGGGAACATATAAAAGAAAAAATCACAGAGGAAATATCATTCTCATGGAGTGAACAGATAACAAAAGAGTATGCTAATAGCAGAGAGGTACACACAGAAGTCCATGAGAAGACAAAGCAGCACTGAGTCTAGAGAAACTTCTTTTAGATAGGCTGGATCCAAGAGAATAGAAACCACAGTCAGTGAATAGATGGGGATGAGTGAGAACCCAGTAATATTCAGGAGTCTTTAAAAGAAGTATCCTGAAAGTACTGATTATGGAATATATAACATATAAGAAAATAACCACAATTATCATGAGCTACTCCTTTGAATTTCATAAATGTAAAATATTTGATCCTTGGAAAAGAAGAGCCATCTGGGAATTGATTAATCCTGCAATGATCACATTACTTAAAAATACTTACGTGGGAGGTAAAAGGCTGATACCCAAATCCTTCGTTGATTATAAAATTCAGTTTAGATTGGCATGGAGAAGATATGATTTATAGGTAGTGTGAATCTGTAGAATAGTTTACTGAACTCTATTTGCTTAAAGTAGTATAATAGATACATAGTAGCACATGCATTAATAATATTATACTAAATATATATTCATTTTTGGTTCTCATACAAATTAGATATTCATGGGCAGTATTTTAGATGTTTTTGTCCTATAAAACATTTACACAGTGCTACACAGTGCTAACAATTAGATTCCCCCTATTTAAGGGTTAGAATCAGTTGCTTGTATTGGCCTTTGTTACAAATTGTATAGTGAGTGCACTGAGTTTTAAAATCTGAAGAGCAAGTTTCATAAAGAAGAGCAAGTAGCTTCTTACCATAATTTTCCCTTATTCTATGGTAGTTCTGCTTCCCAGATCCATACAAAAAATAAAAATAGAAAACTCTCTGCCTCAATCTTCTTACAGTCTCTTCCAGCTGAGCCCTGCTGTGTTGCTTCTTACCCCTATCACTTCAAAGTATTCCGTTGAAGCTTGGCAAATAATCCAGATATCTCGTGCAATAAAGGTGAGGTTCACCTCTTTCCTGACTGTAATTTGAGACTAGGAAGCTATTACTTGCTTTATGCCACATTATAAACTATCTGTTTGGGCAGCATAATAATAATGGTTACAAATGTTGAAATAACTACTATATTCAAGATACTTCACATATAAAATAGTTTCAAAATTTTCTATGTACTTATTCATTTATTTTTTATTGTCATTAAACTAATTTCTCTTTTCATATACCACTCATCCTTTTGGGAAAGTCATAAGGTTGGAATGTGGATGAATCTCATAGAAAATCAAATTAAAAGAAAAGCTGATTGCATTGGTAGGGATTGAGGGAAGAACAAGGGAAGAGGAGTAATGGAAGTAGAATATCTGTGTCACAAATTTGACTCTCTAGTGTGTGATCCCAAAGGGAAGATATATTAGGTATGTTAGATAGGTTAAAGAATACTGAGAGAAAAGTAACTTTTGCCTTCCATCCTTTAAGAGCTCTAAATGCTATACCGGTTACCCACATGTGGGCAACTGTATCTGAGGAAGACTATTAGCATGGCAGGATTGGCTAATATAAGGCACTCCTGAGACAGGGCAAGTTCCCATGTGGTTTGGAAAGACCAATATGCTTTCATGGGCTGCTAGAAAGGATATACAAGTGAACTCAGGATCTGACTGGGAAACTTGCCAGTTTGCATCATCAAAGCTTCAGGTAAAGGGACCCTATCTGAGAGCTGGATAGCAAAACCTCCAGGCCAGGAAAGAAAATGTCTACAGCAAGCCCCAGAGCATTGATGCAGTCAAATTATCAGAAAAGACCATCAGACCATGAGGAAATAGAGAACAGGTCCAAAGTGCTCCATATGCAGAGTTTCCTGGCAAACACCACAAGAATCAGAGATAGGGTAGTACTAACCTCACCTTGGAAGATTATCAACACCTTGTCAAAGAATAAAACAAATATTTTCAAAAAAAAATGTTATGCAAGAGAACACACATCAGTAAAGAAATTCACTGCATAATTCACTGAGGAGGAAAAGACAAAGGTTTTTTTTTTTTTTTTTTTTAATACTAGAAAGAGTTCATAATGACCATGCTGTACTTACCTACCATTTTAGCATGCTAGATAAGACAGAGTGAGTCTGTAATTGGACTTGTAGTTAGTTAAAAGAAGCCTGATTTTTCAGTGACTAGGGAGGTATTTTAATTAGGTCCCAAGTAGCTCTAGCATCCCAGGGTTACTCAATGTTCATAATTCCTTATCAGTTTCAGGAGGTTAGCACCAGTGGAGTGAAACAAAGTTTTCTTATCTCCTAGACAAGCGCTTCTGTCTATGAAAGTCTTTCCTCTACATGCTATATACCCATGGGTCTCCTTCAACTAGGAGAGAGGTTCATGAGTTAACATAGGCCCCCTATCTCCTCATTTATATATCCCATTTTGAAAAGAAGCAGGGAAGGAGAAAGAAATGTGAATTATTCTTCCCACCCAAAGGAATTTGGTTATCTAAAGAAAGCATTTCAATTGTTGGGTGGGATTGAATTTATCATTTTGGGCTGATATTGCTTTTTCCCCCACTTCTTTCCAGTGAGGTGAGAGTGAGGTGTCCAAAGAAAGCTCAGACATATTATAGAATATGAAGAAGTTATGTCTCCTTTGTATATCTGAGAGTAGTGTTAATAAATGTGTGACTGTGCAACATAAACACCATAATAAATGGGTATATAGAAAATTTTTAAATTATTTTATATGTGAAGTATCTGGCATATAGTAATTATTTCAACATTGACTTTAACTGTTGAAATAAGTTATTAAAGAAGGTGTAGAATCTCCATTCCTGGTGATTAGGGGTCACTACTTGTTGTCGGGCAGTCTTGTGTACGGGTTTGGACTCAGTTGAATGGGGTTCCTTCTAGTTGACACAGCCACTATTATATACAGAGAATGTATATTCTCTGCATATTCAATTATAAACATATTTAAAAAGTATGTTTTATATTAATTTTTTCTTACACTTACTGCAAATTTAACAACAAATATATGTTTATTTTTCAAAGAATAGAAACCGGTATTACATATCTAGAAGGGAAAAGAGTTTGTCAAATTTATTATTCTATAAATTATTGCCATTTTTAGCATATATATACATTATACACACACACACATGCACATACATACATACACACATGTACATATATATTAACCGAGATGAATTCTGGGGAGCACTCCAAATCAGTTTTTTAAATGGTAAGCGGAAGTTTTACAGAAAAATATAAAACGTTTTTCAATTGCAGCTATTAGAGAATTTTATCATCATTTTCTTTTTCAGGTGCCACAAGAAAAGACCTTGACAAAGTATACATTGACCACTTTTCATTTATGCCAAATATAGCTCTATATCTAAAGGGCATATGTGATAAATTGGGCATACATTATCTCATTTGTAGTCTGAGGTTTATGAGCTCTCGTAAAACAATTACCAAACATACATTTTACAATAAATGGGCAAACAAAGTGGTTGCAAACAATATGGAAAAGTCAATAATTAATTTTAGATTTTCAAATGTAGCAGAGACACTGGATCTTTCTCTTTTCAAAAGAGATGGTTTCTTTGTTAGGAATATGCAAGCATGTTAATTCATTACAGTGTGGTTTCTCTTTTTCCAAAGATTGTTGAAGGCTTAATTTATGTGCAAGACTGAAAGCTGTTTAAACGGATAATATGCCTTCTTCATGAGAAATACCACCCTTTATGCTCCATTAAATTCAGACATTGACTCTCTAAGCTATGAACCAATTATTTCTTTCCAGAAACAGCAGCATATTTTTTTTTTCACAAAGGACAACAGATTATTTCAAGCTGCTATTAATCTCCATATAGTCCACAAAATACATAGGAAGTTAGGGAGAAAACAATTGAGTAGCTATTTTAACATTTGTAGAAATGTTATACAAAGAGGAAATAAAAAGAAGATGCTTGTCTGTTTGCTACTCCTAAATTATTTCAAATCTTCTAAAAAAGAAAAGTTCTTAAAGTAATCAATAGTTACCTTTTGATGTTGAAACAGTGCCTGTGGATGGACACAGATGGATATTTATCTGCTTGATCTGTTTCTCCCATCATGTATGGCTGACCACTTGTACAGTCCTATTGCATGCTCCACTAGTTAGATGGTACAGTGAGTAAAATGCTTGTTAACATCCTACAATAGGTTCTTTTATGATACAGCATTGTTTTGTATATGATAATGGGCCAATTCTCATAGTAAAACCCAGAAAAATCTAGTGGTAGCTCATCATAACCTATCATAGGTTAGAATTCAATATAATAGCAGTGGATCATTTTGGGGGTATGAATTACTATAAGTAGCCTACTTACTTATAAAACTATTAACACACACCAGTTCATGTATCAAAATCTAAAGAGAATTTCAATAAGAAGCTAGTAACTAATTATTTGTGTAAAACTTGATTTTTCTCATTCATCTGTTCAAAAATATTTGAATTCCTACTATTTAACTGTCATTCAACAACTATTTATTGAACACTTATCAGTTATATCAATAAAAAAAGGCTGAGGACAGAAATGCCTCTACTGTCATAGTACTTGCAATGAAAAATAGTGCTGACATTTTAATCTAATTTTTTATGTGCTCTAATGGCAGTTTTTCTCTCCCATACTCCCTTCCTTCCTTCCTTCCTTCCTTCCTTCCTTCCTTCCTTCCTTCCTTCCTTCCTTCCTTCTTTCATTTCACCTTTTCAGTATCTGTATTTATAAATAAGCAGTTTTCTTGTTTCTGAATGTTTCTGGTTCACAGATGAGAGAGATGGACTTGGACTAGCTTAAGCCAGTTAGTATATTTCATTCCCTCAGACACTGGATCAATTATGGGTATGTCAACCAGCATTTATAAGGTACTTGGCAAATACTAGTGAGACGTTTTGGGGAAAAGACATTTCCATCTCCTTCCCTCAGAAGCTACCAGCAGAAACTGACTGCCCCCAAGACTTAGTAACATAAATATAAAAACTGAGCTGCAACTGTTGGACATGAGTTGGAGCTGATTGCACAACCCACTCTGCATTCAGTGACATCACGTTGATAGTTTGAAATTGACGTGTTGGGTGTATTCACACCATGGAAATCACAAGTTCTACAAATGAAGCTCTCTCTCTCTCTCTCTCTCTCTCTCTCTCTCTCTCTCTCAATCTCTCTCTGTCTCTCTGTCTCTCTCTCTGCCTCTCTCTCTCTCTCTCTCTCTCTCTCTCTCTTTCTCTCTTGCTCAATCTCTCTCTCTCTCTCTTTTCCTCTTTCCCTTTTTTTCTCCCTCCCTCCTTCCCTCTCTGAGAGGTAGCTGCAGAGACAGCATTAGGCTAATGGAGAAACTTAGAGAAACTGGGTCTTGATGATATAATTAAACTATTAAGTTTTACTGGAAATCTGTCTCGTTTCTGGATATTTCAGTTATGTGAGCATAGAACAACTCAACAAAATAGCAAAGAAAAGTTTCATGGTCAATGTACATTATTTGAAGTCGGAGCATTCTGAATCAGCCTTATTCAAAGTGTGTTCTTAGATGCTAATTGTGGTTTCAGAAAAAGGGAATATGCATACTGGGAATCTTAAAAGAGGGATTGGCAAATTTGAATATGTAACTCTGCTCTTCAGTGTAAATCTGGTAGACTCTGGGGGTTGATAATTTGAAAAAGGCAGTTTAATTGTTGAAGACCTGTACTGCCTGCAGAGGTAAAGGTTAAGTAATTACACAAAATGCAGTATTAACCTAAGCACTGAATCCAATGATCAGTAAAACTTGCAACATATATTTATTAAGTATTACTCCAGTAAAATTTGCAAAACCACATCTGTGATTCTACACTAGTCACTAGCCATCTAAGCAGTGAGCTTAAAAGCCGAGACTAAGAGGGAAGACAAATACAAAATAACAGTGTGGTCAAATTAAAACTTCTGTTTTAATATGACCAGAGAACAGTGGAGTCACTTGATTGTATGGAGGCTAAAATAAAATAGTTTTAATAGTGAACTTCTGTCTTTTTTGCTGATTTATTAAAAGTCAAAAGTAAAGAAACCAAATTTGTCCACTTTCTAAAGCTAATTTTTGTACAAAAACTTTTTCTTGCGAATTCATTGACAATATTAGCAGAAGAGTCGGATCTTATATATTTAATGAAGTCTTGATATGTGTCAGACACTTTTAGAAGTATGCATTTCATTTGCATATGACAGCCTCATGGACAGAGGGCTGATATTCTCTATTTATTAAGAAAAGGCATTGAAACTCCAAAAGGAAAAATTACTTACCATTGCTTATGTGTCCTGTGAGAGCAGGAGTTTGGGTCCAACTCTCATGTCCAAATTTAGCTGAATTAGATCACATCAATTAAATATCTTGATACATATTTAATCTTAGCCCAATCAAAGGATAAATGGATTCAAGAGGGATGAAATTAAAGGGGAAAATTGTTTTTAGTTTTGTTCAGATTATAGAGAATATGAAACAGAGAGCAAACTGCTGAGATGGTTGAATCAATTCTTACGTCCAAGTAGGGTTATAAAATGACATCTGATGACAGTGCTTAACATTTATTTGGAAGCTTGTTTTTTGACCTTGATTGGAACTTGGAAAACATTGATAGGTAGAGGAAAAGTCCAAAACGTGTGGCAAGACTCACATGATCTTTAATGTGTGGAATAAATAGGGAGTTTTTTTGTTAGAATGAAATAATCAAATACTTCTGTCTCACAGCATCAGATAGATCACTCAGAAAGACAGAGGAATTTGGAAAAGCAAAATTGTCCCATCAAAATAGCCCTTAAAGTACTAGCTTTATAACTTTGAAGAAGTCAGTTAACCCTTAGTAGCTTGAGGTTAGGTGCTTGAACATGGGAATAATAAAACATACCTCATTATGAGGATTAAATGAGAGGATTATGAGCTAAGTACCTATAAAATATAAACATTCATTTAATGTTGTTGTTAATAGTATTACTATTGCAAATTTTATTTGCTATTGCAAATGAAAAAAAAAATTTCTGGTTTTCCCCTTTAGTAGATCGTTAAGTCTAAGTCTTAGATATACTATAATGCTGATCTGATAGTGTCATGTTTTGAGAATTAAACTGCACATAAAAGTAACTTATAAAATGTAAATTGAGGAGTGATTTTTTTTATGATGTCCTCACTACAAAATCCTGTGGATCTTCTCAGTCCACATTTTTTTGGCTTCTCTTTGGCTTAAATATCATAGTTCACTTTTTATTGTCCAGTTTTCTCTACTCAGATCCTCTTTTCCTGTTCAGATCTTTTTATTTTCCTTTGCAGAATGTAGTTTGTTTTTCTTGACCCTTTAATTTTGTGTTACACAACACTCCTCTCAACCTCTTACTATTCTCTACTACTCCTATGACTTTGATGTACAAATACCTACCTATAGCCTACTTCTAGACCCAAATATCCTCATCTTAAAATGCAGTTTACTAATGGGCTTGACAAAGACTAAATGGTTAGTGATTATCAAAATATATTGAATAAATATAATAAAGCTCTTTCCAGCTCCATTATTACACTAGATATTGATATAGAAATAACTAAGCTGTAGTATCAGACACCATTAAAATTAGATATTTATCACAGTTCTTGGTTATAGACTTTGGGAGAAATAAGTAGCCTTAGAGGACAAACTAGGCAAATCTATCCTAATTCAGTGACAGCAGAGATCATTCTGGCATTTAAGTTGTGTCATCCTCATCTTCCTTATCCATTTTCTTTTGCATGAAATATTTATTTAGCATTAACTGTATATAGAGTGCTAAGTTTTTTGAAATGATCCTAGAGTGTGAAAAATATTATCTTTAGTTTCAAGTTGTTCACATATTTTAAGGCCTATCCTTACTCTTACACTAGCTATAGTTTTTAGATTATAACTGTGAGTTACACTGAGTAATAAGAGTCCTTTTGTAAATATTCAATTTGACAAATAATCTTGCTTCTGATTTAAAGTCAGTCTGAAAGAAGAAGAAAAAAGTTAACTCCATCAAGTGAAAATTGATACACAAGTCTGAATTGAAAAAGTAATTTTCTTTTAAATTGGAAGATAACTCTTCTTTGGGAGATAATTACTTACCATTTGGAAACTGCTGATTTTATGCAAGGTCATAATAAGAAATATGTAAAAGTTAGATTGACATACGAATAATTGACCTGTCTAGTACACTAGATTAGTATTTTTCTTTATATAGTTAAAACATTGAAATGTAGTTTTCAAATAGTTTCCTTATTTCAGGCTGGAAAACTCTTCAGACAGAAAGGACAACAAAATTGCCTGACAGAGACCACCTGAATTATTTAAATTTTGAATTTCAAATGAGTGAGAATGTCTAGTATACATAGTGCATTCCTATATTCTTTCGTTGAGAATATTGTATATAAACTACTTTTAATTTGCATTAGCAATTGGCAGTATATTGCAGAGAGAGAAATGTAATATTATTTATAGAAAATAATCAGTATCATAATATGACTGAAAGTCTTTGGAATTGTTCGTTAGAAAATAAAGGTTTATTGTAGCAGGGATAACTAGAAAATTATCAGTATGGGGAAGTGGGGTTGAGATAAAACCAAAGTCACAGCTAATTATTGGTTGATTCAGAATTATGAATGTACTATGTATAATTTCTTAGCTGCTGGAAAAATCAGTTATAATATTAGGTTATTTTTTAAATTATCTTTACCAGTGAAGAAGGTACTTATAATTTCCATTTTTGCAGATTAACTGTTAGGTTTATGAATGTTAAGATGCTTTCTCATGGCTATATGGTTGATCCATGGCAGAAGCAAGATTCAAATCTAGATCTGTCTGATCCCTGGGCTCATAGTCTTTCGACTGCCTTATTTTGTCATTTGATTATCTCTCTAAAAATGAAACAACATTATTAAAATATTCTATATAACACAATGTGATTTAACATTAACTAGTAAAATTTTTCAAGGTAATGGAAATTCATTTTGTGCTTATCCACTGAAAGTAAATTCCTCTGTTTTGCCATGGTCCAAGCCATGCGTTTATGGGACAGATGGTAAGATCTCAGGTCATGAAAAGAATGATAGTGACTGATCCATGTGAGTATTATTAATATGTTGTGACCTAAAAGAATCAGTTCATCCTTAACAAAGTTTTGAGAATGAAAAATTATAGTATGTACACTTACATTTTTTAAGTATATTTATAGAAACGTAATATTTTTTTATCTTTCTAATTAATGTAATTCAGAGATATTGAATACTCATCATTTTAAGGACAATATTTTTTATAAATATAATGTTATCATACCAAAAAGATTTATAGCTTAAAAAAACTTACTACTATAGTTAATTTACTTACCAGACTAATATATTCATTTACTTTATATAATACAGCAGGTACTGAGCTGGGCTCTGGGGATGTATCAGTGAGTGACAAAGACAAAATTCCCATTATGAACTACACAAGGAAATAAATAATTAAAACTTGTAAAAGACCTAAAAGGTAAGAACCTGGTTTTAGAAAAGTACAGGAACCTGGCTTATAATAAGTACTAAAGGGAATTTTCTCATGATAGTAATAAATTTGAGCTGAGATCTGAAGATGAATAGGAGTTAACTAAGGTAAAGAATTTTGAGAGAACATTCCAGATAAAGAAGTAAGTGCAAAGGCCCTGAAGCATGAAGATTGTAATTAATTCAAGGAACTGAGAGAAAATTGTTTGAATAGAGGCAGAGAGTAATATAATGAATTTGCAGATAGAAATAAGGTCCAGGTAACACAGAGCCCTACAGGACAGGTTTAAGACTTTGGCTTTGGCCTTAGAGTAGGGAATAGTCTTTGAAATAGTTTAAGCAATAGGTGATCTGATCAGATTTATGTTTAAAAAGATCACTCAAACTTCAGTTGAGAAAACCTTTAAAGGTGCCAGAGTGTATGGAGGGAAAAGAGCAAGCTATTGAAAGCAATAATAAAGGTGAATGAAAATGTTACATTTGACCAGGGGAGTGGAAATGGAAGTTGTGAAGGTGGCTGAATGGTTTCTGGATTTTGTAACTATTACATGGACCTTGGTATTTCAAATAGTAAAATTAGATTGTTTTTGTGTCTGTGTCTTGAGTGAACAAATAAGGTATGGGGTACATTGGAAACTTTTCCAAAGGAACAAGAGAACAACTGTCTCTAGAGAATGTAGTTGAACTGGCAGTCAAATGAGGTGAAGGAAGAATGACATTATTTCTCATTGTGCTGTATGATAGGTTACCAGTACAGGACCATTTACAAAGATGGATAATATTGAAAGAAGATGAGTTTTAGCAAGATTTAGAAACAGTTTATCATAGTGCTTCAGAAATTGATATCTACCTAAGAAGCGTGGATTTAATTCTTGGGTCTGAGACTTGTTAGTTGTATGGACTCGGATAATTTATTTCTATTCTTTGTGTCTCGTTATCCACATCTATGAAATGAGGATCATGATGATATTACCTAACTTACAAGAGCAGTACGTGGCACAGGGCAAGAGCTTAATAAGTTAGTATTGTTATTATGAGTCATTTGGATGTGTTGAATTTTATGTTCTTTTAAACACCCAAATAGAGATGTTGAGCAAGCTTTTAGAGATATGGGTCTGGAGTTCAGAGGTAAGTTCTGGACTGCAGATAAATTTAGGAGTCAGGAGTGTTTAGGTGGTAATTGAAGTCAGGAGAGGGGATGAGATTTTCCTCTGAAAAAATGCAGAGTGGAAACAGAGAAGAAAGTAAGACTTGGTCCTGAGGAGCACTATCACTTAATGGTAGGGTAGGAGAATATGGGCCTTATAAAGAGATAGATGAAAATTAATCAGATGAATAGAAAGAAAATCACAAAGCTTTGTATCATGTACATTAAGGAGAAAATACACATGAAAAGCAATGGAATAGTTACTATTGTCCAGTGTAACGTCATATGGGACACAAACTGAAAGATGGCTGTTGAATTTAATTGCATGGGGTTCATCATGTAAAATCAAGGATGATCTTGATAAGGATTATTTTGATGGAATTATTGGGTCAGATTCCAGAGTGCAGTCAATTAAAAAATAATTTGGAGGCAAATAAATCAAAACAGAAAGAGGTAGCTCTTAAAAGTTTATCTGAAATAAAAGGAAATAAAACTGTTCTTTTGAGGGATGTGGAATGAAACCTGAGGATTTTTAAAGATAATGTGAGCAAACTCAAATTGATTCTATTAGGAAATGGTCCACACATTGTGATTTTTATTAGAAAATGACAATTACTAAAAAGAAAGGTTATCAGAGTGTTCATACAAAAAAGTCAATACTCAAGTACTGGTCTTGTATTATCAACTTGGTCTGCTGCTGATAACTGTAGGTAGCCTACAGTGGGACCAGGCACACACATGTATCTGTCATGTTCAAATATTCACATATGTCAAAATGATGTTCACCAGAAATATTTTGTACTACCCTGATTCCCTACATACAGGAATATATGACTGTAAGAGTTCCCTACTTACAGAGATATATGACTGCTCTGATTCTAGGTCTTCTCAAGAGCCTATTTCTCCCAGTTTCTCATTCACAGGGCCTGATTCTGGACCTAGTCTTATCACTGACCCTGGCTTTCAGTCCTTTGTACCCTTAATAGCTCATATTCTTAGTTGGTAATTTATCTGTTTCATACCTTTACATTTCCTGACAGACAGGCAGTCCATTGTCATATATTTATAGAGTGCCTACTGTGTTTTATTTGTTGCTCTAAGCACTAAGATACAGCAGTGAATAAAAAACAAAATAAAATAGACAAAACCCCAGCAAAATCTGTGGCCTTCAGAAATTTATTTGGTGGTGAGGAAGAAAGGTAAAATATATACATATCTGTATGCATAAGCTAGTAATTTATTCAGGATCACATAGTGGTTAAAATATTTGTATTTTTGTGCCTGAGTCTATTTCATTATCCTTAGGAACGTTAGAAGAATTTCCCAATTCTGCCTACACCTTGTGAAATTCTAAGAATTAAGCAGAAAAATTACATAAAAAATTATCAAATTTTACATTTGAATGATTCAGTTGTGCTACAGTTGAAACATCTTCCATGGTTGTTGGAATATACTTAACAGTTGCTTTGCATCACTTGCTGTATTCCCAATACTGTGTAACCAAAAGCTACCTAGGTAGTCTAAACTCTCGGCAGTCTTGGGTTAATCATCTTTTAGATGGTCACAAAGTAATGGAAAATTCTCGAAAATGATCTTTTTACTAGAGATATTTTCCTGCTGCTACACTAGAAATAGTTTTAGGTAAGCTCTTGTTTTATGTCATGTAGTAGCTTGGAGCCTGTTTATTGAGAGTCCATTGCATCTCACTAGGTCTGATAATATGTTTTTAGATCTTCAACAATCATTCCCTTAAAGGGTTGTGAATGGAGGATGGAAAGGATCTTGGTGAGGACTCTGTGTGAGCCTAATTCCAATATTTTAAGCTGATTGAGTGTCTCAGTATGCCAAAAAATGATTACAGAATCATAGGCACAAAAGAAGTGCTTAATGCTGATCCATACATAAGTCTTGATATCAACTGGATCTTGTTGCCTTTACCTAATTTATTTCTCTCTTGTTCTCATTATTTTCCTCCAGCACTCAGTAATGGAATAGTTGAAGCAATAAGTATCTCAAGAAATAGAGTATTATTTATCTGTACTTTTATTTTACTCATTTTAAGGACTACCTATTGGGCAAACTGTTGGGAATCCAAATATCAAATATAGTTCATGAGTTCATATACTCAAGTTGATTACAATTTAGTGAAGAGAGACAGAAAAATAAACAGAAAATTATACTAAATAGTGATAAATGGGAATATTGCATAGTAGCTAGCATTCTTAGCTCCGGAGTCCAACACAACTGGATTGGGAGTCTATATTCTATCATTTAGAGCCATATAGCCTTGGGTAGTGATTTCCTCTGTGAAGATACCAGTAGTAATTAAGACACAAAGGTATGAAGAGTAGATAAAATGATTCAGTAAGGTGTTTATCACAGTACCTGGCATCTAATAGGTTTGTCTGCAGTATTGTTGATATGGGTGTTTATTATATAATAGAGGCATAGAAGTGGCAATATAGGACAAGAGAAAGGACTTTAGAGGTGGAGTGTCACAGAAGATGGTGTCTGTATCTTGATGCTTGAAAGATGAATAGGAATTAGGATAGTCAAAAAAGTAGGGGAGGGATGGCCAAGGCCAGTGGCTGAAAGTGCATTATGAGCACTTGAAGTGCTATAAGAAACTCCATGAATTTGGAGAAAGATTTTAGAGTGTGAATTTTGGAAGTCTGACCATGAAGAGCATTGTGTAGTATTGGGGTACTGGGAAATCACCTAAGTTCCATCTTTTCATGGGTCTGGCTATGTATTATGTGATATTAGGATATCCTTCCAGTGAATTCATAACTGTTCTTTTCTTAATTTTAGCAATCCAGTGGTTGAGTTGCTTGTAGTAAAAATAAAAATCGTTCAAAACATTTGGCTAAAATTAGTTTTAAATTATTTTACTTACAGTTGTGATAATTGAAAGAGTTTAAGTTCAGCTCATATGGGAGTGTCAGTTATCTAATCCTCTCTTTGTGAAGCTGGAAGTGAATAGTCTTTCTTTCTTAGAAGTGGCGCAGTCACTTTCCTAGCTGTTGTTCTTCTGAAAAGGGGGACAGATGAGACAGAGGTGTACTCAGTTATTCCTGGATAGAAGCCCAACATCTGTGACTCTTTTTGCATTTTTTCATGCCTTTTAAATATGTAGGCAAGGGACCTGATAGACCTCTAAAAATCAGAAAGAGAATAAAACTACTTATGATCCAAGACTGTAAAGAAGCTTTCCTTTGCCTTGTTCTTTCTCCACATCTAGTCTAATTAAAATGCCTTCCTACATGGGACTAGTTTAGATCACCCTAGGGAATATTCTGAAGTGTGGAACTGAAGTCCAGTGAGAAATAACATGTTTTTTTTTGTGATTAACTCTACCATATATTTATGTGTCCCCAGCATCAGCAGTGGGGGTAGTGCTTTTGGACCAAACTTTGTTTCAGGTCTCCTGGGTTTCTATTGCCTCTCTCTATGTAAAATATGTTAGTGGACACCACAATTTTGATATAGGTCTCTGATCAGCTGCGTCACAAGGTTACTGTGAAGAGTAAATAAGCTATCATATGTGAAACTCCCTAGGAAGTTGACTCAGACAGTTTGTAATGTCCATTCATTCTAACCTAGTCTACTGAGAAAGATAAAAGGAAAGGATACACAGGATCTGACTTCCCTTTCTCTTTTCATTATTGAATGCAGGTAAAAAATGAACTTTTACTTTTTACCCATCTCTGTTTATATGAAAAGCACTAGCCCAACAATAAATAAAAAAAATCTCCATATTGCCCAGAAAAATTCTAGTATTTTCAGCATAAGATTATTTACTTAATATTTCTTTCCAATTTTGTCTTTTTCTATTTTTTTGATGCAGTTTTTATTCATGGAGAAATTTATAAAAACTTTACAAAAAACAAGTATTAGCAAATTTCCCAGCTTGAGGTCAATATTTATTTATTTAATTTTTTTTTGGTGGAAGAATTCTTTTTATTGAAGGATTTGCAATGGAGGTGATTACATAGGAAGGGAGTGATAAGAGAGACTGAACTTTGATTTGGTCCACATTGTTGGGAAGTTTGGGAACTTGATTTTCTTTTAGGGTTTGATTCTTTCTTTGTCAGGAAGTGAAGCTATGCCTGACGTGAATGTTAACAATCTTATTTAAGGCTAAAGGAAATTCTAATCTCTATTTCAAAACAGGAGCTCACTGCTTTTCGTATAAGGTCAGATTGGCAGCACCAGAGATTCTATTGGAGTCTTGTTTTCTCCAGAGTTTACTGAAAATGAGTAATTTTGTGAATTGTATGCTTTGCTCCTTTCATTGTTGTTAAAAATTTCCTTCAGTGAACCACTTGATAGCTATTTTCTCACATCAGTGTATGCTCAAAATGTTTTCTCTTTTAATTAAACAAGATAAAAGAAAACTTAGGCTTAGGAGGATATGAGTCTCCCAAAACTCTTTAAAGGTAAAAGGACAAATAATAATAATAAACAAACAGTTGGCCTAAATCTTCTTTTAGGTAACTGTCACCTATACTGAAGATCTATGTGTCCATCTCTAGTTACTCCCTGAAAAGGCTAACCCAGAGTCAGATGTCTTCTGTGCATCTTCATGCAACTTATTTTGTCTATATCTTGAAGTCATCAGGAAGGAAACTGAATTCTTTATCATTGACCAAACTTCCTCTTTCTGCAGTCACTGACCTGTTGGGTAGTAGAACATTTGCACCATCTTTTATGTAAAAAATGTGGCTTTTTCCCTCTCATTTATGGATTCATGCCACTAATATTTATTATGTACCTATGTGCTAGATATGGTCTAGGTGCTGGCATGATTTTAGTAGAAAATCTGACAAACATCCTGCCTTCTTTCTAATGGGATAATAGCAATAAAATGAACAAGTGCATGATAATTATGTTGGATAATGATAAATGCTATGAAAAAAATGACCCAAATAAAATTAGTTCCTTTGGTATTACTAATGGCATTTGATAACTTTATTTGCCAGCATTGTTTTCAGTCCTGCAAAAGTTTCAGAGGTATTTTAGTGAGTTAAGAAAGACAGCAACTGTTCATCAGTGATGCTGTTCTTCTCTTAAAGTTGTTGGATATCTTGTTAGGTCAATTCTTTGGTTCTTTTTGAGCATCTCTTTCTCTTCCCTCTCACTTGCTATAGATAGGATTTTTCTTCTTCTCAGTCCCTGTGGTAGCTGAATACCAATAGTCTTAATCTTCTGTTTGTTGTAAGGGGATGAGAAGGAGGGATTTTGGCAGTGATTTGATGATGAAAAGAAGGCTTGATCTGTGACATTCCAGACTTCCATATGTAAATATTTTCACTGTGGCCAATTTCAAACTACCAAATTGGCATCACTGAACACAGAGTTGGAGAATGGTAAGATCTTAAGAATGCAATTCTTAAGTGTACATGTCTAGATGAATGTGTAGACATGTAACCATATACCTCCATCAAGATGTTCGCATATCTTTAGAAAACTCCTTTGGGACCTTTCCATTTGAATACCCCACTCATATGCCAAGGCAGCAACTGGTCTGCTTTTCATTAACATGGTTTTGTTTCTTACTGAACTTTAAGCGTGGTTATAGATTGTATGTTATTTTGTATCTAGTTTCTTTTGCTGAGCATTTTTTTTGAGGTTCAAAATTGTTGCATATGTTCAAATTTTTTTTGTTTGTTTTGATGTATTAATTGTGCTAAGTATCCATTCTATTGGTGGATATTTAGATGATATTTCTTGGATGTGTATTTTTGTGGACACGTTTTTATTTCTCTTCGATAAATATTGAAAAGAGTGATTTGCTAGGTCATGGGATTAGGTAGGTGCATGACAGCAGCTACAAGCTGTTTTCTAAAGTTTTGGTATAATTTTCTTGCCTCAGGGATGGATGCTATTTGCTTCAGATCATTGACGACTCTGGCATTAATATTGACACTCTTTTGAATTTTAGGCATTCTAGTGTGAAATAGTATCTCACTTTGGTTTTGCTTTGCATTTTTCTGAAATTAATGGTTTTGAATACCTCTTATACTCGTTGGGTTTTCATGTATCTTCTTTTGTGAAGTGTCTATACAAACATTTGTTCAATTCTTCTGTTCTTCATGTTAATCTGTTTTTTAATTGAGTTATTCATCTTTTAATTATTGACCTGTAAGAAATTTTTATATAATCTGGAGTAAAAACCCTTTGTTACATGTACATTTTGCAGATATTTTCTGTAAGTCTTTGCACCACCTTTTCTATTTTCTAAATGCTTGTATTTTGTTGATAACAGTTTTTAATATCGGTGGAACCCAATCAATTATTTTCAGGTGCTTTTTGTCACCTATTTAAGAAATATTGTCCTCTTCAAGGTTGACAAGATATTCTCCAAAAGTTTCTTCTAGGAACTAAAAATTTAGCTTCCTGTTTAGATTTCCAGTTCATCTCAAATTTGGGGGTTTGGTTTTTGGTAGGGGTCAAAAGTTTTTTTTTTTTCTTCATATATTTATTCTAATGTTCTAGCATCATTTGTTTAAAAGACTGCTTTCTCAGTGACTTAACTTTGAGAACAAAGAAAATTGTTTGACCATATGTATGTGAGAGCATTTCTGGATTTTTTGTTATAATCCACTGATCTCTTTGTTTTTAAACCAATCCAACACTCTTGATAAATCTTGTTTACACTGAGTCTTAAAATATGGTAATGTTAGTACTCCAACTTTAGTCATCATTTTCAAGTAGTTTCTTTGCATTTCTGTATTGATTTGTATAATTTGTCTATTTCTATTTCTACAAAATTACTTTTGTAAATTTAATTTAGAATACATCTACAAATCAATTTTGGATGATTGACATTTTAATAATGTTGAGTCTTCTAATCAATGAACAGGGCTTGTCTCTCCATTTATTTATTTAGTTTTGCTATTTTGGATAAAGATCTGTTATCCATAAATAGTTCAAACTTTTATTGATATTGGCAATGATATGTTAAAATTTATTATCTAATTGATGGTAATGGGAAAAATTTTATTTTTTAAAATATTGACTTTACATACTGTGCTCTTGCTTATTGTACTTATTAGTTTTAATATTTGCTCTGTAGATTCCTTAGGATGTTCTATGTAGATAATCATGTTTTCTGCTAATAGAGACTATTTTAATTCTTTCTTTCAAATTTGCTTTGCTTTTGTTTTTTCATCTTGCTTTGTTTATCTAGTGAGAGATTTAATCAAATACAATGTTGATTAAAGTGGCAAGAGTAGAAATTCTTACCTTGTTCCAGTCTTGGGGGGAAGCATTAAAATCCTCACCATTAAGAATAATATTAGCTGTAGATGTCTATTTCAGGGATTATGTGCTTTTTCTCCTTTATTCTTTTAATTCGTGAAATACATTGATTTCTGAGTTACTCTAACCTTACATATTTGGGATAAATCTTGTTTTACATGTTACTAATCCCAATTATATAACTGGATATGATTTCTTGATAATTTTACGATTTTTACATCTATGTTTAAGAGAGGTTAATTTATAATTGCCATTTCTGATATTTTACTTTTCAATTTTTGGTTTTGGAATTATGATTAGCTCATAAACATAGTCATAGAATATACTCTGCCTTCTATTTTTAAGAGTTAATGAAAAATCGCTTTTTTAAAAAAAATTTTTTTTTTTTTTTAATTTTGGAAAGAAATGACCTGTGAAAGCATCTTGGCTTAGTATTTTCTTTGTGGGAAGGATTTGATTACTAATTTTTATTTTTAGAGGTCTTTTATTTATTTTTTAAAAATCTATCATGCCATGAATTCATAGGGAATGGGCTCCAGCAGCTCAGGTTCCTTTCTATTTGTTCTCACAAAGTATGCTTCTCTGGGTGGAGCAGGTTGGTGCTTCAGCTGAACCCAGGTACCTTTCTCTTTGGCTTCCTTCTTTTTTTGGTCATTTTCCTTCACACATTTCAGGAAGCTATCTTGGCTCTTTGAGGGCTTAGCATGTTCAATACTTACATTAATTCTCTTGGCAATTAAAAAATAGATATGGGCCATTAACATTTTTCATTTCTTCTTATGTCAATTTTGGTAAGTTCTGTTTCTTAAAGAATAAACCATTTCATCTAAATTGTCAAATTTATTGGTTTAAAGTTGTTCATAACATTGTCTTATCTTATAATGTCTTTAGGCTCTGTAGTAGTAGTCTCTTTCATTCCTTAATTTGAAGGGTATGTTTTCTTTTTATTCTGTTTGATCACTGTTGTTACAATTGGTTTATTTAATTAATCTTTTCAAAGAAACTACTTTTGTGATTTATCTGTATTTTTTTTTTTTTTGATTACCGATCTGTATTTTATCATTTCTTTTCTTCTAGTTCAGGTTTGCCTGCTCTCCTTTTTCAAATATATTAACCTGGAAAGTTAGGTCATTAATTTTGAAGTCTTTTTTAATATAAAAATTTAAATTATAATAAAAATTTCTCTAAGACATGTTTTAACTTTCATGGTTTGAAATATTTTTTTTTCCTAATTTTTTTTATGGTTTTTTTTTTAGAAATGTGTTGCTTAATTTCCAAACAGTTGGGAATTTTGTCGTCTTATTGTTTTATAATTACTTCCATAGGATCAGCAATTCAGAGAACATAACTATAAGAACTCACTTCTTTTAAATTTATTCAGACTTGGTTATAGTCCAGGGTATAGTGTTTCTTAGTGAATGTGCAATGTGCACTTGAAGTTAATGTGTGTTTGGCAGGTATTCAGGGTATTGTTCAATAAATGTTAGTTCAAGTTAATTGATAGTATTGTTCTAATCTTCCACATCCTTACTATACTTTTGTCTAGTTTTTCTATTAATTATTGAGAAAGAATTGCTAAAACTTCTTTTTATGATTAAATATTTGTCTGTTTATCCATTTCGTTCTGTCAGACTTTGTTTCATTTATTTTGAAATCCTGTTTATGGTATATACACATTGGTCATTTTTATATCTCCCTGAATAATTGACCTTTTTAGCATTTGAAAAATCCTTCTCTCTCTCTACCCCTTTATATTCAAGCTATCTGTATTCTTATACTTAAAGTAAGTCTCTTACAGTCAGCATATAGTTAGGAATCGCTTTTTTTTTTTTTTTATCTAATCTTATAATCTAGCTTTTCACTGGACTTTTGGACAATTTAAATGTATAATAATTATTGGTATATTTGTGTTTATATTGACCATTTGGCTATTGCTTTCTACTTGTGCTGTTATTTGTCCCTCATTTTCTGCTCTTTTCTGGATTAGTTAAATATTTTTCTTTTTTAGTACTACAATTTGATTGTTCTTTGTAAAAAACCCATGTCTGTGTAAAGGTACTTTCAGCATTATAATATGCAACCTTAACTTATCACATTCTGTTAAACAATTTTTATTATAATACTTATTGTAAAATTCAACAACCTTACAAAAGTGTTATTTCATTAGCAACCTATTCTTTATTATTATTGTCATCTTTTTACGTTATAAATTTCAAAATATATTGTTGACATTTTTTGTTTTAAACTGTTATCTTTTAATTACTTAGAAAAAATATTCTATTATTTAAAATTTATTTTTCTCTGTAGATTCATATTTTTATCTGGATTTTATTGTATTTCAGCCTGCAGAACGAACCATTGTGCTTTTTCTGATACAGGCCTGCTGGCAATGATTTTTTCAACTTTCACTTATTTATAAACATATAAACATAAAATACATAAAAAGAATCAATTATATAAACTTATACATAATGAGTATTTTGTTTGTTTAAGACCTTAAATACATTTACATTAACTGTTTCAAAGTTCTTTTCTGTGTTCTCTTTCTTGATTTGGGGTTCCTTTTCTCTGCTTCTTCACATGTACAGTAATTATTGTGTAATGGTCATTGCTAGTGTTTGTTGCAGGTAGTCTGAATTATGTTATCTTCCTTTAAAAGTTTTTGAATTTTGTTCTGAAAAGAAATTAACATCCTGAGAACTTTTTTTATCCTGCCCAGCTTGGTTTTACTTGATATGAGAGCAAGCATATTTCACTTTTGTCTCTTGTACTATTGCATTTGATTCCATAAGATATGTTCCTTACTTCCAAGTTCTGACCTTCTGAGGTCAGACCTTCATTCAGATGAATGTGCAAGGTAACCATAAGAGTCTCTTTACTCTTACAGAGCCAGGAGTTCAGTATCTCCTAGCAGTGTGAGATTTCTGGTATATTTTTTTCAGTTTCCACCTCTGAAAGAGCTTTACTTGGCTATTTTTGCAGTAGAATTTTTACTTACATATTTGCAACCCAGGCATGGGCAAAATGACATGTTGTTAATCCCTGTGAAGTTTTCATTGTTCCTCACTCCTATCATTTTTTTCTTGTCCAATATTATGTTCACAAATTCAATCAGGTTCAATAGTTTCTTCCTTATCTCAGCAAGACTGTGATTCTCCTTGCTCTACCTGCCTTCTGTGGAAGAAAAGGTGTTCTCAATTAGAAAAGTAGGATGAATATTCACTTTGTTTTTTTGTTTTTTTGTTTTTTTCTCTAAAGGGTCCTTATTCTGCTTTGCTTAATGTTATAACACCTGAAAAGAGTTGTCTCATGTATTGTGTTCATTTTTACAGTTGGTGAGAGTACACATCCAGTATTAAATTATTATATCATTGCCAGAATTGGAGCTCACTGTTTTCTTGCTGATTCATCTTGACTTACTTTTGGCTTCATACTTCTCATAGGAACATTTTAGCAAATGGACAGGTCTCCTTGCTCTTTAAAAAAATATATTTCCCAAATAACTTAACAACTATTGATTGTTTATTAATAATTATGTTTAAAATGTGACATGCACATTTGAAAAGAAGCCTGGTATATTAGATAAAATCCAAGCTACTTTCACTGTTCTTTATCCAAGAGACTATGTCTCAGACCCCTGTGCTTAGTTCCTCAATACAGAATTTTTCAGCCATATTAGGTTAGGAATCTTAGCTACTATGAAACATTTCTTTGTTTTTCTCACTTTGACTTAATATCTTTACAATTTCTAGCATGATTTTCTTTTTTGTCTCTTTAGTTCACACATTCTGCCCTCAAGGACAGATCAACTATTTATTTGATATATGAAGTGGCTGGAATGTACCTGTTTTCAAGGTTAAGTGGATTTGAATGTAGATTGAGGAAGAGAAGAAGGATATTAGCACTTATCATTTGTATTTTTTTTATTTAGTCCTACAACAGTCTTCAAAGTTATATAGTATAAAGGTAGAATTTCTCCAGGAGGGATAGGCCTTGAACTATTCACATATTCCTTTCCAATCTCCTCAATTGGATTTATTAAATGTCACGGGAACCTTCATAGTGTTATTGTTAAAATATAAATAACACTACAAGATTCACAGGATGTTTTAGATCATTAAGTATTGTAATAAATGCAAAATTCCAGGTATATATTTGATTAGTTTCCTTCTCTCTAAGAAAATTTTTGAAGGCCTAGATTATGAATGGTGGAAATGAATATTAAATCAGTACCTACTTAGTGTCTCTTTCCTTATAGTTTGTACTCTTTTCAGAATACCATGCTATTTTCCCAAATGATTCTTAAGGTTTAAGCATATGATGAATTTCTTGACTATATATCTCTGAGTCATTAAAACTATTCTCTAGTAGTAACTCTAATTGAGTTATGGGTTTTTCAGTCTAATTGTATGAAATCTCTACCACTTCCAAACACCACAATAAACATCTTAACACCACTATTAACTTTCCTATTTGTGGAGTTTGTTGCCTTTATAGAAAACAATCAGCTTTTAAGGTGAGTAAATTCTGAATCCATGACCTCCTTTTTTTTTTTTTTTTTTTTTTTTAAATCTTGTATCTATGCCTCTAACAAGGGGCAACCAAATTAAGTAGACTCATCATAGGGTCACTATCATCATATACATCTTTCTTTAGAACCTATGATAGCTATTTTTTTTGTTCATGACCTCTGACTCCTTTATGGAAAGCATACAAGGAATGTATATAGTAAGGGTCCTTGATATTACTATGTAGTATAATAGGATTTGTAGTAAAAGAATATCTAACATCGCAACTGGTTATTTTGTAGAAATTAAGAACCTTTTTCACCATTCTTATATTAGATCCTTATTTGTTGAATGAATGAATGAATGAATGAATTTATCTTTTCATTGTTCAAAACTATTATCTATTATAATTGAAATGAGGCCATTGTTTCATCAGCTGTGAATTCTAGGAGATCTGAAATTTAAAACGTGGCCTCTACTTTCATGATTATAATTAATTGATCATAGTTCCTAGGAATTATTTGAATTACAGTGAGAAAAATATTAGCAACCAAATCTAGTTAATATGAAACTATATATTGTAGTATTTTGCTGTAAAAATTCATGTTTTTATTCAAGAAAAGAATATTTACAAAAAAGGAACTTGTTAACTATTATATTTAAAACCTATGTGTAAAGAAATTTTTTGATATATTCACATATGAACATTTTTTAGTAAAAAGTTAAAAAATTATTAATTTTTCAATTGTGTTATTTCAGAAAATCAACAGCTATGAACAAAATTTATAAAATGGTAAGGCAGCAAAATTAGAAATAAATGAGAAAGAACACCAAACTTGTGAGTCTGAAAAATGTGTTCTTTGACTTGGTTATTAACTACTTGTGTTCTTTATGAAAATAACTATCGTTTGTAACCTCAATAATTCTGCTATATACTGTCCACATTTCTTTTACTGCTAAAACTTCCCTGACTCAAAAAACATATTCTGTCTGCATTGTTAGCTACTTTAAGTTTATATAATTAATCAAATGGAGTTCTAGGTTATAATGAATTAAGTTATCTCATTTAATGATAATCCTAAAATTAGCCTCTGTCCTTTTCTATTCAATAACCCTTTCAGCCTTCATCCATACATTGTTTCTTAAACCTCTAGAAAAAACGGGCCCATGTGAAAATTTATCTTTTATCCTACTAAAATATATCTTAAATAACACAAAAAATCATGCATAGTTCTTGAGTTACTTAAGTTGTGTGTGTGTATGTGTGTGTGTGTGTATAACATTTTTTTTTTTTTTGATAAAACAGTTTAGAATTTAGCCTTTCATGATTTATCAGAAGTCTAGGTCTAACTCTTACCACTAAAGCATCAGTGTCTTTTGCTATTCACTTCTTGAGACTCATTTATTAAGAGACTGAGATGTGAACATCTGTCTGTGTTCCAACTGAACAAATCATTCTAAGTAACCTTTCTAACACAAAGTTCAATGGATGAAGCAGACCATGATTTATATTTGTGGGTTTTGTTTTGTTTTTGCAAGAAAAGCCATTCTCCTTACTGTACTCTCTACAACTGCCTGTACTGCATTAATCAGAGCTTAATTAACAAGGAAGAAAGGTGATAATTTACATTTATTTCAAATTGACACATTGTACTTTATTTAGCAAATGAGACCTGTCAGACACTGCCAGTGATGCTTAGATTGAAGAGAGAGTGTCGAAAATATGTCTTCCACCTGCCTGTGCCTTTGTAGGAGGGAGCTTTCAGTGTGTTTACACAAGGATCATTAGACATACCTCATGCTAAGCTTTCATGAATCTTTGAATAAGAAATGCTCAAAGGTCATCAGGTATGAAATATTTTATAATGACACACTGCCATAAGGCATAAGAAACTGTGATTTATCCTCCAAAGTAAACTCAAATAGGATAAAGGAAAGAGAAACACACAGGCCTCTAAACCATTTCAGATCTATCTGAAAAAGAAGAGAGGAGGATTAAAACTATGAGAAAGGAGGCTGGGGAGAGTTTATTTACGTTGTGTAATTGTGCAATACAAAGTGAGAGTTTGAGGTCTGGGAGAAATGAGCTCTCTAACTGGTCATCAGATTTTGAGAAGGAACAATAAGTTGCTATCAAATGTCAGGAAGAAAAGATTTAGGAGTCATGAATATCAATATGTTAATTCTATGAGATGAAAACAGAAAATTGAAGATAATTGATTTTCCCATTCTTGCCTTTAATTGAGCATATAATGATTGAATTCAAAATTTAAGGCTAAGAGGGTTTAAAGAAGTGAGGCTTATAGTTAAACTGAAGTAGATACTTTGTTTTCCCCCTGCTCTTTAAATCAAAGCTTATTTTCATGGTTTTTATTACTATATATTTTATCATACAGTTTAAGCTGGGCAATGAGGAAGTCCTACAAACTTTCCTCTCATGTGTTTGATGGACCTAGATCCTTATTCGCTCCCCAGAACATACTGTTGCTCATACCTTTGCTCATATTGTCTCTGTTGAGATGACCAGTCCATTCACTCTATATATGCTAACCCATTATTAGCTTTAAAGTGTGGCTCAAATCTCATTACCTTTATGTTGATATTGTGGAATGTATGCCAACTTATAGGTCAAGGAGCTGAAATTTACAATTAATGACATTGAATAAGTCTCTTAACCATTTTGAAACTTAGTTACTTCACTTAAAAAAATAGCTGAAATAGTAGCTGCCATTCTATGAAACAGAGATAGGAACTCGTTGGAGAGGAGGGAAATCTCTTGTTTAACATATACTGTTGTTAAAATTATAAAGCCAGATGTAGATGGAAAAGACATTATAAGGCATCATAGGATCCATGATGCCAAATCTGTACAGTCTTACAACATGACATTGAATTAATGATGTGGTTTGATGTAGAAATGTTTCCAATTATTCATGATTTGTATAAAAAGAATGTTGAGTTTTATTTTCTCAGGTGTGCTAAGAAAAGCATATTATTTGTGGATTAAAGTTGCTAGTTCTGCTTTATAGGAGTCAATAGGGATTAGAAAAATCTAGTCCACTTTTCTTATGGATTTTATTATCATGAATAACTTGTTTTATGGTTGTTCAAAGGCACAGCTGGGGCTAAAATTAGGTTCCTGTCTACTTTCATGATTTCAACTCTTGCTTCTAAAGTGATAATTTCTATATCTAAGAATCCAGCTTCAAATTCTCTTTCAAATTTTATATTGTCTTTTTAAGTGATTCCTAATATTTCTACACAGAATTTTACAATAGTATTATAAATAAAATACATTTAAATATAGTTATTTTAATAAACTTTAAATGCCAGTACTCCACACATTTATTAATTATTTATCCTGATTTCCCATTCTTGTAGTCATAAAGAAGTAAAATTTATTTCATTTCAACCCTTCTGCAGTTGTCCTCTGAACACTGGGGATGGTAGGGGTACTGATCCCTATCACACAGCTAAAAATTCATGTATAACTTTTGACTCCCCCAGAACTTAGCTACTAATAGTCTATTGTTGACTGAAAGCCTTACTGATAACAGAAATATTAAATTAATATATTTTATAAGTTATGTATATTGTTTACTGTACTCTTACAATAAAGTAGGCTACAGAAAAGAATGTTATTAAAATCATGAGACAACACATTTACAATACTGTACATATTTATTGAAAGAAATCCACGTATAAGTGGACCCATGCAGTTTAAACTCACGTTGTTCAAAGGCCAACTGTTTTTTCAAAATTTGTAATGACTCCTTCTGAGTGCTGATTGCAGGCCTCCCTTTTATACCCATCACCTAAAACATTGTCGATGATTAAAACAAACAGTTGCTGCCTCTGGTCCTTTCCTGAGACCATTTATTTTTCTATGTACTTTATAAATTTCTCAAAAAATTATAAACTGTACTGTGTCTCCTCACTGCATAAAAGACTAACTTTAATCTCCTCAGCCTGCTATATAAGACTCTTCAAAACTGGTTTAATGATTTCTACTTCTTAATGAGTATTTAGAAGATAGCTGGAAATTCTAAACAACATATAAAGTATGTACATTTGAGGATATCAGAGAGCTAGCAATGTATCAAAGAATTCCAGTTAAAATTTGGGAGAAGAAAGAAAGGCAGGGAAATGAACCTGGAATTAGTCCGGGTAATGTGGTCTGATTTTGGCAAAAGGTTATTATTTTTTAGAGTCAGAAAAGTACTTTTGAGGAACTCATGAGTATATAGGCACAGAGCTGGAATTAGGGACTGCTGTGGTCCTACAAATACACCTGTGCTTTGAATTGGAATCCCAAAGGGCTTCACCATGAAGTAAGTCTCAGTGACAGGTAAATAAGCCCTCACAGAGTCTGAAGCCTATCATCAAATAATTTCTGTCACTGAAATTTCACTAAGGTGATCTCAGGTTATTGTCCCCAGGCAATTGTGAGTATTGTCTTCTATGGAGGAAGAAATATCATTCTAGTCCTTATATTATTTCAACAAATAATTTTTCAAACACAGTGTCTGGGATAAAACAAAAAAAAAATGACAAGGCAGATAAGTAGACAAAACAACCTGAATTATAAGCAGAAGCAGTAAAGAAAAAGGTCTTTCTGATATTGGATATATTGGATGCCAACTCTAAAATACCATACTATATTCTAAGAGATAAATAAAACCGAAAATTTTGGCAAATAACTAAAAACTATAAAAATGGACGTGTAAAATGAGAATCAATGAAAAAAGTCTAATTAATATTTAGAAGTCAAGTTTAACAGCCAGTAGACACAGGTGATATAAGAATAAGTGAATTATCCAAATGAAGCTCAAAATTATAAAAGATAAAAAATATGAAAATCAATATGACATATAGATAATATTCTATAAAATTCATATATTTGGGTATGTGTATGTAATTGGAGTCTCAGAAAGAGGGGAGGAAAGGAATATGGCAGGAGTCATATTTGCAGAAATGTTTGGAACTTTCTAATAAGTCTTGAAACCATTACTTCTTATAGCACAAAGCTTTATAGCCTATAGTCAAATAAAAAATCTCAATGGAAATGAGAAGACATTTTGTACTAAATGATGATAAAAATACTACAAATCAAAACTTGTATGATGCTGGAAAAGTTATGCTTAGCAGGTATTTATAGAATTAAATGTATATATTAAGAGGGAAAAAAAAGCTGAAAAATCTATTAGTTAAGTAGTGTTAAGAAATTAGAGAAAGAATAATAAACTATAAAGAAAGTCAAATGGAGTACATAATAAAGGGTAAAAATTAATAGAATAGTAAAACAACAAAGAGGATTGGCAACGTTCAATCATCAAAATGCAATAAAACTGTTAGTAAACAGTTTTATTGGAATAAAAGGAAATTTCAATGGTCTATTAAAAAGTGTTTCTAAAAACTTTCAACAAATAACATGGTAATGAGGAAGTATTAGAAGCTATTCATTTTAGATCTGATCAACTGTCCTCTATCTCCCCTTCTGGTAAACAGTGTTTTGGAAGTCTGCACAATATATTAAGATGAAATATAGAAATAGAATGTAGAGATTTGAAAGGAAACTATGAAATTTGATGATTTTCAGTTAGAATAACAAGTAAGTTTAGCAAGTATATTTCCACAGCTATAAGAAATGGAAAATGAAATAAAAATAATATGTATTAGTAGCATAGGTAATGTAAAATATATTAGAATAAATTCAATGAAACATATATAAAACCTTTATATAGAAAATTATAAAAAAATAATATTGAGAGAAAGTAAAGAGGCCTAAAAAAAAAAGAGATGAAAATTCATGATCATGGACTGGAAAGTCAGTTTTAAAGGCCTAAATAATCCCAATCACAATTTTAGCAGTTCTCTTTTGGGGGTAGAGATCGATTATAAAATTGATGTACAAATAAAGGTCTAAGAAATAGAAAAAGACACTTCAAGAATAGGTAGGAAGGATTTGCTCTATCATCTATTAAGACTTATAATAATATTACTATATTAAGACACTGATATGTCACAAGAATTGGAAAATAGATTAAATGAAATAAAAGTAGATTAAAAGAAAAATTCTGGGGAAAAGCTCTCATTTTTGTGGACATTTGGTTATAAACGTGGCACTGCAGAACAATGGGGAAAAGTTGATCTTTTTAAATATATTAGGTTAGGACAGTGGCATTTTCACATGAAAACAGTGAAACATGATACCAAGCATACAGTTTTTAGATCTATATCTTCTATTATATAGGATAATATGCTCATGACTTTGGAATAGGGAAAGTCAGTATTCTGCACATGCAGGTTATTTGCCACTGTACTTGATTCCTCACTGGATTAACCTGTTTTCTCCTGTCCTGACCATAGCTTGTCCACCTGGCAAACTTTTATGAAAACACCTACCTAATAAAACCAGAGGCTGGGCATCAGCTTTAAGGTATGATCATGAGTAGATGAAAATAGTAGATTATATTTTTCTCCCAATTTTTTGGAATAACAGCTATAATTTTTTTCTAATTGTGCTATATTAATTAACTTCTGGAAAGGAAATGCCATCAGGTTCTCTTTAAAAGTTATTTTCCTGCTCATATTTCATATATGGGTGCCTCAGAATTTCTACAGTGTAAATTAGCATAATGTTTAAATTCTTTTGGTAATCTGTAGTGTTAATGTCAGTAATCTGTAGTCTTAATTACATCTGAGTACCAAAATCTGTATTTTAGCTCTAAATGTAGCAGAAACATTTACCAACTTTACAAATATATCTGGTTATTTAAAACATATATGAGATTCAGATGGAATTTTTAATTTTAATTGCCTTTTCTTTAAAATATACACATTATGAGTCCAGGCATCTAGAAGTAGATAAACCAGAAAGATCAACAAAAAAGATAAAAGGTAAAGAAAAATAACTGAATAATTGGTCTTAAAATAAAGTAGGCATGTTTAATATTAAGTACCTAAGCTAATGCATCACACAAATTTGAAAAATGGAAAATAATAACATGGTTCAAAATCTTAAAGAATAAAAACATTAAAAAGTAAAGTTTTTTTGTCACTCATAATCACCTCATTTTTCCCCCTCCATACTGAAATCTCCAATAAATTCTATTGATTCTGTATGTATCTTATATTCAATAATCACCTTCAAAGGAAATTACAGGTATGATCTCTGCAATACTCTGGGAACTCTTCTCTTTCCTCTATCACTCAGTTCTTAAATTCCAAAAATGAAGTTACCCCGTTATTATTATTTTATAAATGTATTCATTATTATTCAATAAATAAATCTTTATTTACTATTCCAAAATATTGGCACTTCAATAAGTTTTAAATATTTAATCTTAATTGAGTCAAAAGCTTGTAGCCATCCCTATCTACTTCTACCCACTTCTAATGTTCCTTTATGCCAACTATGGGTAGATTTTTATCACATTTTAATTCCTGTCCCTAAAGTTTCTAATTAGCAAAGTATTAACATGGTATTTAAATGCAGCTGATTTGCATCTAAAAGAAATCTCCAATAATGTTTCCACAGTGTATTAAATCAATCCAATTTTTGTTAGATGATTTTATCCTTGATTTTACTGAAACCAGCCATTTTTCCATATTAATTTAGTCTCAGAGAGAACAACATAATTGTCATTCATCTTTCTGTAGAAGTTACTAATTTCTTAAATGATTCAAATCTGCTAAAAGCGAACTCAGTACCAGGAATTAAATGAAAATTGACAAAAAGATATATAACATTAAAGTTTCTGAGGAACATTTAGATTACTGGGCTATAAAGTGAAATGTGTGTGTTCCTCAAGTCAAAGCCTCTCTCCTCCAAAATATTGGTCTTTTACTTCGTTGTGCCACAGTTAAATTGTAGAAAAGCAAGTTGCTAGAAGTCACCACTTTTTCTTGCACTTTTACCCATAGAGCTTAACCTTCCTCCTTGTTAAAAGTCATCAGCTTGGTAACATTTTAATATTTCTCTTCCCTAGGATTATAGAATTAATGGGAATCTCAAGGGGTAATCATCTTATGAATCACCTGAGCTCCATTTTCTACATGAAAATGGTGAGGTTCATGTAGGGATTGTTTTGTGGCCACTGGATAGTTACTGTCAACGCAGGAATGGTATAAACACTTATTCTTGTTTATTTTTGCTATTTCTAACTAAGTTTGTGTTTATGTGTTTTTTTTGTCACATAGGTAAAATAACTGCTTTTTATGGTAATGTAGTAGACACTGTGTATCATTTTTCCCACAGCTCCTGCTGAGTGGGCAGAAGAAAGTGTAAAGCTGCCCAAGGCGCCAGCATGTTGAACTTCAGATAAGCACTGGCTCATAGTGAATTGGTTGTAATCTTTATCCTGTTAATTAGAAAATATGAGATGGGGCTTCTACAATACCAATTTACCAGGCTCTCCTAGAGATCAATTAAGCAGAAATATTAGGGTGGGGCCCACAATTTTTAAGCTCCCCAATTATTTCTAATTGTCAGAATTGAGAACCACTTATTCTGATCATGGTTTTCTTATACCTACTTGCTTAGAATGTCTAATTTCTGAGTGCATACATGTGAATTTATATGTTTATTCACATTATGTGTATGTATGTACATGGTTACAGTCATATACATTATTTCAAAAATGTAGTCTTTGGCTCTTGCTCTGAAATCTGTAATTCTATCAAGTTTTTCACTAACCCTAATGAACAATTTTGATTTAGTGTTCATGTTGCTCCAGTCTTCAATATTCTACCACATTACTCCATAGAATATTTAGTTGTGTGTCAACTAAACAATAATTATAAAAAACATCTATTTCTTTGTTGCATAAAATATGATTAAAACCCTAAATAGTAAATTAGCCCTTAAAAATAATGCATAAGTAATTTATCATGTGTAACACATTGCTGATAAAAATACAGCTTTATAAAATGATAAACACTTTTGATTAATAGGTTAAATTGGCCTTTTCTTTTAATTCACTTTTCTTCTATATTACATTTATTAACAAATACTACAGAATTTAATTAATGTTTAAAATGGAAAATTGTCTTTAGTAATTGGTTTAATTTTTTTACTAATTGGTTACATATTAATCCTTATTTTCATAGAACATTGCTCATTACCATAGATAATTCTAGTCAAGAAAATATTCATCACTGTCGGAGATTTTCTTTCTAGCTTAAAGAAAAAGTTACTTTTTACTGAATTACTTCTAGTTAAGGATATTTAATCAAACAAAATTTTTTGCCATCTCTAGCTTACAATTTATATATATGGTTACCACATATATATGTATGTATTATATGTATATTTGTATATGTATTTGTATGTGTGTGTGTGTGTATTTACTCAAGTTCTGTGTTTATTTAAACAGAGATAATTACCATCCATCCACATATGCCTGTTGGTTAATTGCTTACCAATTGCATCAAGTACCTCAAAGTAAAACATAGGTATTGTGTTTTTACACTAAGATATAGATTGTAAACACATCCTCTGGTGATTAAGAAGACATTAAGAATATATTCCTTGATGAGGCAAAATATTAATTCCAACACCAACAATTTATATTTGGTATGAATGTTTGTCTGCTAGTAGTTTAGCTACAAATCAACCTGAAATTTCATATTATTAGAAGAACGTTCATTCTGAGGGTCATTTTCTGCTTTCATAAGTCTCCACATCCATACAGTTGATGACTTTTAGTCTGTTAGTAGGTTATGGTCAGCTGATAATAATTAAATAATAAATCTGTTATCTTTTAAAACATAAATTTATGTTTTTGAATGACAAACTATACTTTTCCCAAGTTCACAACTATTTATGAGGCTTCTTATATTTTGATTAAAAAAATTATTGCATACCTATCACATCTTTTAAAACATGGTTAAAATACTTCGAGTAATCTAGAAATAAGAAAATAATATTTATATAGTCAATATATTTGAAAAAGTTGGAAAAGTATTTTCCTTTGGAATTTAGAAATAATTGTTAAGAAATTAGTAGAGACTAGACCTCACATAAATACTCAGAAGTAACAATATTTTTAAATGTTTTTTGATTATAAAATATAATACATTTATGGAAAAATGCCCCCCAAAAGTACAAGTTAATGAATTATCACTAATTGAACAGCCAGATAAATTCTATGTCAAGTAGTAAATCATCTTTATTGCCTAGAAGCCTCCATTGTATCTCTTCTCGTCTCAAACTATTCCTCCCTAAAACAGAAACTCTATCCTGACTTTAGCAATAAATTACTTGCTTTCCCTCAAAGCTTTACCACTAAAATATATATCTATAAGTACTGTGTTATAGTTTGTCTAGTTTAGAAGAGTATATAAATGGAATCATAAAGTATTCTCTTGGTCTAGTTTCTTTCACACAATATTTTTGATATTTGTATATGTTTTTTTATGTCACTATAATTCATTTTTATTATAATACTATTGTGTTACTTAAATATGCTATAATGTCTTTATGTTAATATTCATGAATTTTAGGGTGTTTCTGTTTAGGAGCTCTCACAAATAATATAGCTATGAACATTTTTGTAATGTTTCTTGGTATACACATGCATACATTTTTCTTGGGTGTATGTATAGTAGTAGAATTGGCAGGTCATAAAGTGTGTATTTATATAACTTAAGTAGCTGGTGTTAAACTGACTTTTTAAACCAAGTTCAGGAAACTGACTTTTAGAATAATTGTACTAATTTACACATTTCATCTTTTAGCTGAAATAAATATATAAACTCCAGTTCCAAAAATTTCCCTGTCTAACATGACTAAAATCAGACATACTAAACATTCATCCATTCCCAAAAGGAGACATTTGATGATAACTTCCAGAAACATATGATAGGATGACTTTTCTGAGTCCATGATTTCCAAGTGATGTTGATTACTCCTTTAGTTCTTTCAAAATATACCCTGTACAGAAGTCCTTACCATCTCAAAAGTAATGTGTTGATTAGTTGTAAATACAACTATGATTATAATTGTAAAATATAAGGATAAGAAAGAAAAAATAAATGCATCCTCTTACTTTTTCACCATGACCTTAAAACTACATCTAGCCTGCAGATTGGGCTTCTTAACTGTCATTTCATTGCCAGACAATTGTGGCAGAAATTCAAACCATTTTAATTAAAGAATGTGGTGCTGTTTGAACTAAAGGAATAGATAGTGATTCAATAAGAAGTGCATGATTAAAGCAATATAGGCAATTTGAGAAGTGCAGTAAGATAAGAATTAAAAATATCTATCTGGAAAATTGAAGGGTATTTTTGAATTTATGGAAAACAATTAAAATGCAAAAAGTGGAAGACAGATTGCGGTAGCATGGAGGAATAAAGGAGATGCAGGGCACAGTAAGGAAATGAGAGAGTTTGCTTGAGCCTATGTTGGCCCATCGACCTGTGTGGCTAGAAATATCATCAGAGTGCCATGTTAAAGGAATAAACCAGTGTGCCAGCTCTGAATCATAAACCTAAAATTAAGTGGGTACTGGCCATAGACAGAGTTGAAAAGAGCAAGGTTGTTGAAGTTAGGAGAAATATAACTTGCTTTTATGCTAATTTTTGCACTTATTTTATAGTCTTAAATCTTCAATATTAAAATAATTGTTTTATCTAGTTCTATGTAAATAGTCATAGCTAAAATCATTATCAAAGTCTCTTACATATATCATAATCTGAAATAGAACAGCCCAAATCTCTTGCCCTAGGAATGGACTTTTAAACAAAGGCAAAATTATCATTCTTAGAGAACATATGAACAAGAGAGCAAATTTGTAAGTCCAGAAGATAGCTTTATGTAAACTGAGTTTTTTGGGGAGTAAATTAGCCAAAATGTAACTTGATATTGAGTTTGGTCTGCACAGTGTAGTGAATGTGTCTTTTTGTAATGTTCTGAATTTCAAAGTCAATAAATCAAATATATGCCTAAAACAGTTTTAAAAATTTTAAATGACTTACCCTTGGAATTTTCAAATATATTCGTTTCTCCTAAGCTCTTTATTGGTCAGTTCCAATTTGATATGAGAAGTCAAATAAAGTGTTCAGTGGATTCTCATGGAATTTTTTCAACTCTGTCTTTTGAATGGTGATTTTATAGTATTGGTTGTCAATAAATTCATGTTGACCAACCAATGTTTAATGAATTAGTTCCCCAACTTTTTATTTAATAAATTTTTAAACCTAAAAAAAAGTTGAGGAACTAATTATAACTGCCTTAATAACTGCCTTTTTAATTATTTTTTTTTTGTATTCAGAGTACAGTAAAGGTTTACATATTGCTTCAGATTGTTTAATCTCTTTCATCTATTTTAATCAAGAAAGTTCTTCTTGCCTATTTGTTTTTCATGATCTTATTTAAGGAGTCTGAACTAGTTGACTTATAGAAAGTTTTACATTTTGTTTTTGTTTTGTTGATTGATTTTGCTTTTCATATGATTTTTTTTTCTCTTTAAGAATACTACATGAGTTATAGTGAATAGTTCTGATTGATTTTTTTCAGTAGGCAATGATGTCATACTTTTTTACTATTAGAGATAAGTTAGGCCACTTGTTTGGGGTGGTAACTGCCAAAATTTCTTCAATAATATTGTTTTGGAAAATGTGAAAATTTTTTTCAACTCCCTTTTTTTTCCCCACAACATTGCATAAGGTGGTTTTAGATATCTTGCTGATCCTATGTTTAAGAAATCATTACCCTAGTGATTGCAAAGTGATTTTAAAATTCTGTTATTTTTATGTTAATTATGTTAATTCTATGTTAATGATCTGGAAACCTCCTATATACAAATGTTTCCTATTTTTCCCTCACCTTCTCTCTCCACCACCACAATTATCCTATATAGAACATAGCTAGGGATAACTGGAAAAAAAAAAAATTCACTGAAGGCACAAGTTTTTTCTGGTACTTGTTTTTTTTTTCTATGTGTCAGGTCTTCTCATATATCCCTACTAATCTTGGGCAATGCCAGCCTATCTTATTCTTTCCTGAATGTTATAAAGCCTAAGATTGACTATGAGCTGCTTTAATACTGCTTACAGATCACTGACCACCTTTGGATATAGCTTATTCAAGAAACCGTGATAACTACATTGGGTTGTGAGAATTTCACAAAGTAACATAATTTCTCTCATTGAAAATAATCTGGCATATATGTCACTGAAGTTTAATAAATTGGCATTCTTGTCATTGGTAAATTGAAAACATTGGGCAGGAATAAATATCAAGTCCCTTCTCTATATCATGTTTCATGGTTATTGAATATAAGAAAATTATCTTATAAAATACTCTTACAAAAAATTATACCTTTATGAAGATTTTTGGACATAGTTTTTAATTCTTTCTGTTGCCTCTAACTTATTTAGAATACTAAAAATATATCTTAACTGTCAAACTATACAGTATCTGTTGAGGTTTAATGATGATAACCACATATATGTTTAGAACATAAACGAACAGAACAATGGAAATAAAAATATGGATGCTATTATTTATGCTGATGAATCATCTTGCTCTATAGCCAAATGGATTTCCTGTCCCATTCTCACTGAGTGTATATATTGAGATAATCTTGTTAAGAGAGACTATAAGACTTACAACCCAACATTTACCCATTCAAACATAAGCAGGATTGTTGACTCACATTTTTGAGCTTTAAGAGCATTGTCCTAAAACAACATAGACTATAGAACTATCTCTAGAAAGCAGATTGTGGGTCCTGAGGGAGAGTGGGATTAGGAGGCAAATGGAATTTCAAATTGAAGAGGGAAATACAGGAGATATTTTCACTGCAAGCAACTTTAAATCCATTATCAGAGTCTGCAAAAACAACATTGGCCAAAGCAAGACACACAACCAAGTGCTGCATCAGTGAGGTAGAGAAATAAACTCTGCCTCCAATGGGAGGGACTATGAAGTCACACAACAAAAGTCTTATATACAGGGAGGTATAAAGAACTGAGACAACTGTGCAATTTATAGCTGAAATAGGAAGACATGAAAACGCTCAAAAATGTACCTTCTTTGTAAGCTATGTAAGGTAAACGCGTGATATGCCGAGAGAAGTTTTAAAAGCAAGCACTTATTGAGAGAAGGCTTCCTGGAGAGGTTCTCTGGTCCTGAGAGGAGAGGGGCCAGAGAAGTCGTGCCCTGGGGTGGGAGAGCTCGGCTTTTATGGGGTTATGTGGGGGTAAGGTATGGTGGAGAACGTTAATCAAATGCTAATTGAGCCTCCGGATTAGGGTGGTGGTGCCTAGGGCTTTAGGGTGGGCCCTATTCAGGTCTGGATTCCTGGTATCAAGCTGGGGAGACTCCAGGCAGGCATCTGGCTGGCTGGCTCTTTCCCCACGGACCTAGCACTATAGAATACTAGCTTTCAAAGTGTAGTTCCAGAATCAGCAGTACCACCTGGGCACCAGTTTAAAAAGCAGAAATACCGAATTAGAAATTTTAGCGGTGGAACCTAGTAATCTGTGTTTTAACAACACTTCCAGGTGATTCTGATACACATTAAAGATTGAGAAGCATTATGTCAGAAGATGTGCTTCAGCAAATATGGAGAAGAGAGGATTCAGAAAGGGGAGAATAACAACATGAGAGAGATGATAGAGATACAAATAACATTATACATCAGACCTAGACTTTAACCAATACATACTGAAATAATCTAGGCAAAAAGATATCTAGGAATAGGAACTCTGGTGCATTGACGGATTGATGCATTTGGAGAAAAATACCTATTTATATATAGAAAACTAATGTAAATGAAGCAATTATTAACTCCAGTGTGTGAAGAGTTGAATGGATATAAGATAAACCCATCTGAGAGTTAACTCAATAGGTTGTGGCCGCCAGCCCCCGAAAGACACACGGAACACCAGAACTCTCAGTGAGTTACAGGAATCACACTCTTTATTCAGCCAGCTGGGTCTGCCAGGGGTATGCAGACCTCAAATTAAGCAGCCCCGAAATGTAGACGTACAGGGTTTTTAAGCCCCAAATCCCATTCTTCATTCTTTCTGAACACAAAGGTCTATTTTTCTTTTATTCACTACCTGTCAACCCACTGATCAGGTGTGCAAGCTGGGGTACAGAAGCAGAAAGCTTGTTAGAATGTTATGTTTCCATAGTTAGTAGCTTATGTTCCTATGGCGATAGCCAAACAGTAATTTCTAGCAAGTAATTAATTTTTAAACAGAATTCTTTAGCCAACACATATAGACAGGATAATCAACAGAAACATCAGTGAAAAATAAATGCTGTTATAAATCACTGGATTATGACATACCTTATAACAAGGCATTATGGTAAAAATTGCTGAAAAATATAGAAAGTTTGGGTTAAAACTTATTTTTCCTCGGAATGTTAGTTTGAGAGCTTACTTTTTTTTCTTTACGGAACATTTTAGAAACTTTAAACTTGGGGCTTTGAAATTTCACAATGATGGACATTCTTAGGGATTTTTTTTCTCATTTATTGTGTTGGGTTCATGATAGGAACTTTTATTCTGGAGATACAAATTCTTTATTTTCAGGATATAAACTACTATTTTTATTTAAAAATTTTTTTTATTATTTTTCAGATACAAATTATTATTTTTTTCTCACGTGTAATTACCCCAACCTGTTTTGTTTATTTGCTCTTTTTACAAGTTCTGTCATTTAGATGTTAGATTTTCTCAGTTGATTTCTCTTTTCTTTTTCACTTTTATTTCTGGAATATTCCCTTAACTTTATTTTCCAAACTTGCCACTAAATTTTTTTTTTAATTTGTACAGTTTTATTTTTAATTTCTTAGCACTCTTCTTCTCTGAATGTTTTTTATAAAGTAATATTTTTATTTTATGGCTGCATTTTCATTTGTTTTTCTGAGGATATTGAGGCTCTATCTACCTATGAATTGTATATACTTTGTGTTGTGGGTTTCTTTACTTAGTTGCTTATTTGTTGTTTGTATTGAGGTTTTCTTTTTTAGGCTGGCATTTTCCTGATAGAAGTTTTATTTGTGTGAGATGGGTCTTTGTGATGGTGGAGCTTTTCGGTAAAATTACAGATTATTGAGTCAGCATTTTTATTGGGGCCACTCACATTCGGTGTGAGTCTGTTTTTATTTTTTGTTTCCCAAGTTCTGTTTAGTTTCTGGTCAAATAATCTTTCAGTCCACTTTTCCTGAGTGTGTGTTGTTTGGATGGTGATGTTGGATCAGGTATTAGTGAGAGGCAATTATGTCTGGCTTCTAGACAGTGATGAAAGAAAGATGAACTAACATGCTGCAGTTCAAATCATAGGTATTCAGTTCATCTCTCTGTTTTCTACACTGCTGCTTAAATCTCTTGGCTGAGTCGATGATCGTGAATCTGGAGCCTCTCTAGCTCAATTTCCTCCAAGGAGAGAAGACTGGTACCTTGGCTTCTCTTGCTCCTCAGGCATTCATATAATTATTTCTTCTGCTCTTTTAAGCCAGTTATCACATCCCCATATGCTTTCTGCATGCCAAAAGAAGATAAGTTCTCTGCTATTTTATTTTATGCCCTCGGGTTTATGAAACATTCCTATCATTTTGGTGGAATCTTGGAAGAAAGATGAGATAAATTTGTGTAAGCACTCAACCACATTTAACTAGAAGTATAATTTGTTAACTGGGTTAGGCAGACTGCAACATCCATGAAGAGAGAATATGTGGCTATCTTATCATAGTTTCATTCCTGTGGTCTAGAAAAGTGCCAGGCAAATAATTAGTACTCATTAAATATATATTGAATAAATCAATGAGTAAAGGCTTCAAAAGGAAATATGTAAGCAGTATTTAGAAATCTGTTTAGCAGAGTCCATTTGCTTCCAATCCAAAAGACATAAAATTCAGAGGTAAAGTAGAAAACAGGCCAAATTCTTTTGTTGATCTAGCAGGTGGCATGAACAAATGGACAGTTACTATCTACCAATTCAGTTTCATTAGCCTTAGTGTTAGTTGACTTACCAGATTTGGCAAGCTGTTTATAACTTATTTTTTTTTCCAGGAATATTTCTTAATGTACTTTTAGGACATAATCATATTTCTGTGCTAGTGGTAAGTGTTTTGAGGTGATTCTTTCTATCCTAAAAATAATGGAAAGTCAAAAGAATATTTTTCTTTTTGTTATTCTGAAATGTGTAGTAGTGAGATGTGTAGTAGAAGTCACCCTCCAAATGCTCTTGTAGAAGATAGTTAACCATCTTTGAGTTGAACAAATCCACTGTCAAGTAACTGTATACTTGCATTCTTACACAAGTGATTGTGTAAAAAAAACTTACACAAGTGATTGTGAAATGCCTTGATAAATATGTAGAAAGTGGAAACAGGTGTCATTATTATTCTTGTCTATCTTGAAAGATTAGAATTTCTCAACATCTTTAGTCTGGCACATTTATGAGAACACTGACATGATGAATGTACACATCAGAAAAGATGTTAGATTACTTTATTTTTTATTGTTTTAAAGAATTTCTGAATCCTAAATAACCCATCATGACTTATACAATCTGGCTTTATAGCTAAGTGCTTATTAGTACATGTTGAATACATCAAGACATTTATAGAAGTAGCAGATATTCTTCAGAGAAATTATACCCTTCCTAAGTATTTCCCTTGAGGGATGGTTACCAGTTTGGGAGTAAAATTTTAAAAATATGTGTAAATGTTATACATATTTGCAAATAAAAATATCTCAAGAGTAGAAAATTTGTTGCCATGTGTGTAATAAACTGGTACAGTTTTACATCATCTGTGCTTTCTCATAGCTTGGGAAATCCTAAAGTTCTCTTTCTCACCTTTATACAAGGGATTTGGTTTCAATACTCCAATTTGAAACCAAATCTCTGGTATAAATGAAACAGAGTAAAGAAGTACAAAAGCAATAATGTATCTTTTTCCCCTTCTAAAAATTCTACTAAATTGCATAGATGTAGATGACACACTCTGTAGATAGCCCATTAGTTTTTGCTGTATTCATAGGACCAAAATTAGTATTGCTACCATCCTGAGACTATGGCCATTCTTAATGACTCTTGCAATACTTATGGATAAAACCAATTCTCAATTATCACTCTAGTAATTGAGGCTGCATTTTTAGCATAAGTGGAAACCATGGGAGGCCCAAAACTTACTGTGGCAAAGAAGCCCAAAGCCTCCTTACTCTGTCCTTTCTCTTATAACTTGACCTTCATCTTATTTCAAACCTTGTTCTGATTTGAGCAAATTCCTGTGTGTCTGGAAAAGGTCTCATGAATACACATCAATTTACCACCATCTTCTTATCTATCTATCCTCTTTTTCCAATTTGAGCTGTTAGCCCCTTTCCTCCTTTTTGCTTTCTATTATACAAGCTTTGTTAACATTTTCCTATATCTGCCTTTTCCTTATTTTTTTTTAATAGAGACCAATCCTCAAGTATATAGAACTGACATTCTGAGCTATTGATATCAGGGTTGCATTTGTGTCTCACTCTTAATCTGTTTATAGACTAAATCCTGTAAAGGCAGGAGCTTTGTTTATCCTGAAAAAAATGATGTATCCCCAAAGCCTAGCACAGAGTATAGCACATAGTAGGCATTCAGTACATATTTATTGTGTGAAAGAATTTAACTGTTTGTAATTCCATTACATTTTGAATTTTTAAATGACAAAAGCTGTTTCTTTAGTCCAGCTAGTAAGAGGTGTATTTGAGAATTTCACCAGGATCTGACTCAGGTTACATCATGAGAGGAAATAATGTGCTATGATTATCATTGCTCTCAATAGCAATAACCACAGAATTGGTTGTAAATGCTTAATTGTCTATGGAGATATATGTGGTTGTGTATGAAGAGAAAACACAAAATTTAGAGGGCTTGACAGACCCTTTTGATGTAGACTTAGACATGTGAGACAAGATGAAAGGCAGAATTTGGGCTCCTTTGATGTAAAAATTAAGAAAAATGAAATTTTCCATTTGCGTGCCACAAGGTGATTTCATTTTTCTTAAATAAGATCATTTTATGAGAAAGTTGTCAGAACAATTTTTATGTGTAGTTGGTTTCCAACTATTAACTAAAGGGTAAAAGAAAACTAACCAGCAAATTATATGCACACAAACTTAGTCTTACTATAGAAATCACTATATAAGTAATAACCATTAGTAAGAGCCTCTTGATAATAAAAGATAATAGCTTAAGAAAGTATTTTTACTGATTGAGGGAAAGAAATGTTTCAAGTCTCATTACTATGGATTTGGGAAATTCAAGCATATAAATTCTAAGTGACTAAAGTGTCCTTAATAAAACAAGGAGAGACATCTTTGTTTTTTTAAAGATAATTCTAATTGACAATATATGTGTGTTGACATCATCCTAAGTATTTAAATTTGCTAATAATTGTCCTCCGCATAATAGTAGCACAAGTTCAACCTTAAAATGCATGTGTTTTGCTAATGTTAAGATTAGCTGATTAATATTGATGGCAGCTAAGGCCAGTGGCGAATGTGTGACATCTGTTTGGGAAATCAGTGTTCCAATTTAGGAAGCTGGCATTTCTGTCAGGGTTAGAATGAGGGGTTATTGTGTAAGGAATTATGATTAAGGTTTTATGTATGGTTAAGGTTAGGAATAGGAACATGATATTTCATTCCTGTTCATCTCAATGTATTTCTGGTGTCAAGCTGCTTGCTCTATTCTGTGTTAACAGAGAGGTCTTCCCCTCTGTTCCCTTGTGGCACATTCACTGTGGCACATTATTTCACTTGCTCCTTCTATGTTAATCAACTGATTGATCTCTTTTTCTTCTCCTGTGTTAGTCTTTACCTTGTTCTTAATTGATCTTACCATTTGGACAGAAGCATTTTTGTTTGTTTGTTTCAGTTCCCTCCCCTTCCCACATCTAGACACTTGAATTGATTTAAACTCAGGGGTTAATTTTTACCTCAACCTTTTCTAGATTCCTACCTCAAAGCATGATACTAAAACTACATCAAAGGGCATTTTAGTTTGGTGGAGCAGGTAAAAATACACAGATTTGTCTCAACAGTGTCTAGAATTTTTTTGAATCAAAAACTGTAAACCAAAAAGAAATTAAATGTTATAAAATCCTTGAAATTATTCAGACATAGTATTCTTCTTTTATTTAACTTTCTCTAGTGGACTTCAATTGGCGTTAAGTTTTAACTAGTTATGCAGAATAAATAAATAGTCGAGTATGCACACAGCTTATTACAACAAAAGGGGCAATAGTGCAGTGAAGTAGCCACAAGGATTCAGAAAATGGATTGACTGGAAAAGCAAAAGTACTGAGACCTTTTGGAGCATTGAACAAAAAGATCAATTAAAGTCTCTTCTCATTTCTACTTTACTGCAACTGAAAAATCAAGTAGAAGATCATCAAAACCTTAAAAATTCAGAAAAAATTTTTTAAAACATCTGAGGATCTTACTATATTAATGTACATTGTTTACTTGATGTTTGTAATGAAAACCTTGAAGTCGGTGTATCAATGCAATCAAGATATTCTATGCTGTAAGGCAAGAAAATGGAACTTTAATACATCCTTGGAAGATTTTTTTCAAAAACAACTTAAAAAAGAAAAGGTGGTTTTTATGTAAAAATTAAGGTTAACACCATAAATATGTTTTTAGTATCATCTCTCGTCCATGGGAGAAAGCAAAATAAATCAGAAAAAAGTTGAAATTAGCTATGAGTGTTCTATATTAAATATAGGTTGGGGCTAGGAAAAGCTGTATTTTCTGTTATGATCTGTCCAGATTACTGTTACCTTTCAGATATGAATTTTTTTTTTAATTTCAATATAATATCCCACCAACTTTTAGCTTGGGCAAGGTGCTCTTCAAGCTTTTGTGCCTAAGAATTCATGTCTTTAAAATGGGGATAGTAATACGAATATTGTGATAATCAACAAGTAATCTACATATCACAGGCATACTTGATAGCAAGTGCAGAATACGTATTAACATTATAGAAGTGTTAATATTATCTATCATAATACCCAGTTAGCATTGGGCTTTTTTAGTATATGTCAATAGATGAATGAATGAATGAAGAAAATGTCCACAGCCTCTCCATAAGAATAAGATTCAAGGAAATTATACAGATTAAGAATTAGAAGTTATTTATTGTACTATGTATATGGCAATATTCTAACCTGTGCAGATACATTAATATTATTGTCCTGCAAAATATTTTTCTTAAGATGAAATGTGAATACATTTAGCATTTGCTCATTGACATTAGCTTTAACCTCTGGATCTTCAGAATTGGTCTATACTTTCGACCATATAATAACACTAAACATTCAATTGTAGGAATTATCATTGTCTTATATAAACTACTATCTGTATAAAAATGTTCATTTGTTCTGTTGACTTGATTTTCTCGAGAACTAATTATTTAATCATTTTGATATCTAAAAGTCTCCTTGTATATACCTTGAGTAGAACATAATAGAAACTACAGAAAGATCTGAGTAGTGCCCAATAAGATTATTAATAACTATTTTTGCATTTCAGTCACCGCAGCTAACAAAAATTTAAGACTCCTTATATCCTAGGTACTATAGTAAGGCTGTAGATGGTTTAGTTCTCCTTTTATTCAGAACCCTCATTAGGCAGATTTCATTATAGTCAATTAGAAATGGATCCAGCCTGATCATTTCACTAGCCTAATAACTTGCATCGAGTCATGAGAGAGCCAGAAAGCAAAATTTTGACTTTTTTGACAGGGAAAACATTTAGCTTTTACCTCTTTGTTTTGTTACTATATTTTTTGCCTTTTTCTGGAAACCATGATGTAAACCTTTGTATTTTTGAAAGATATGGCTAAGATCTTAAAATTTCACCAATACTTAAAAAAATTCCTAAGAAGCAGAATATGAGTTTGGGTGGTTGATTAGGCTCTGTTAAACCAAAAAGAATTCTAATCCAGAGTTCAGCTCTCAATTATGAGGTAGGTATAATTGTGGCCATTTTATTTATATATATTATATATCTCCCTGTCACATATGAGTTACTAAAGCACGGATATTTAATTTGCATAAGTCATGGGTCTGCTTTACCTTTGTGAATACTATTTGAGATTGCATTAGCATTTTTCATAGTCATGGCGTATTATTATGTCATATTAAGCTATGCTGACTAAAACACATTTTTATCAGATAAACTGTTCAGTGGATATTCTAAGATCTTATACCTCTGTGACTAAGGACTTGAAAGCTAGGTTCTTAAGAGAACAATTTATCAGATTATTGCTCTAATGTGAATCTTCCCTAGAAGAGATTCATACTCAGTCTATACTAATTTATTTTTGAGACCCAAAAGTTACTTGCTTGGCTCTGCTGTTAACTAAAAGTAGTACCCAATAGCAATGAGATGCAAGCATGAAAACAAAGAAAGAGAAAGAAATTTAGTGGTTTGATATTTTGCTAGGTAGTTGCAGGATTCATTCCAATAAAAATTATTATTTAGACAGTATTAATGTAGTTACTGAGTCAAGCAGTGTGTTCATGAATACAATATTTTATTTAAATATTCTTTATCTTTTAAAATAATATAAGGAATGGATATACTCTTGTTTTGAAAGACAGTAATATAGTTTGGGCACACAGTATAAATAAATATATCTAAAATACAGGTCATGAGAATGGGAGTGTTTACATCTGTCATATTAATTGGGAAATAGTTATTCTAGATCTTTGAATTAATTTAACAATATATCATCAAATCACATGCTTTAAATTTAAATATAAACTAAATAACAGAAATTATGACAGGAAAGGGATATTTTTTAAACAGGGCAAAAGGAAGCTTATCTCAAAAGAACCAATGAATGAGAGATGATAAAGATAATCAATAAACTCAAAACAGAATAGTATGCTTAGTACACAAAAGTGAACAGTTTCTGAGGATGCTGGTGTGAATTATCTCATTTAATAAAATGAATCGATTGTAACCAAATTTCAAAATAATCTTTTAATATTTGATTTTTACATGAAATTAATTTTACTGCATGAAATTAATTTTACTGCATGAAAATTAATTTTACTGCAGATTTTTAATATAACAACATGTTACAGGCATAGAGAACTTTCCTAATTTAGTATTTGAAATCTTGTGAAAAAAATGTTTTCCTAATTATATTTTTTCTGGTATTAGCCATAACTTCCCACACTCTTTGGGGGAAGTTTTTATTTTCCCTTGCCAAGTTTCTGTAAATAGATTTGGTACAACTACATGCATAAGATGAGCTAGCTAATTTCACTCTCAAGCAAATTGTAGGTAGTTAGGCTACATAACACCTTTTGGTTTTCTTCCAGAAAAGTATCAGTTGAATAACATTCACTTTCTTCAAAATACTTTTTCACCTCAGCTTCTGAAAAGAATTTCAATGCTATTGTTAGAAATATTTTGAATTACTGGACATAACAGTTTCAAAACATTTCTGTGAAGCGCTTTAGAGCTTCACGCTGTAGCATTGGGAGTATTCATTCCTTTTCAAACAAGAGAACAGGAAACAAGACTGGCTGTAGCAGTTGCCTGCTGTAAAAGATTCAAGTCGAGTGGAAATCAGAGAAAAGAACAGGCAGCACTGATGGTTAAAAGTAAGTTAGTGTTTCTGAAATTAGTTTATTTTAATAGCTTTTTATATTTTAATAGCATCCTTTAATGATTTATATTTTGAAATTTTATTCATGAAAATAGGTGTTAAATTGAGGAAGTATTTGCATATTTATTTATAGGAATATTAGTTTTTAGAACTGGATTCTTAAGACTGATATGAATCACCACACATGCCAAAATCTGAAACAAAAACAAAACCAAAACCAAAACAAAAATCTTGCAGTCAATTTTTACTATCTTTGTTTTCCAATTTTATAAAAAATCTTTCTAAACATCTGAATCTTCACTGAATCTTATAGAGATGGATATATTTCTAGGAGAATGTTCTAAGTATTCATTTTAACTGATGTAGTATATTATGTTGCCTAAAAGCTATTAATGGAGCAGAATACAATGACAGGAAAACAACCCTGGTAACTGAGAATTCTGTTGCATCAAAATTTGTTATCTATTTTTCTTTCTTTTTCAACTCAGAGTGGGCAGTTTTTAGAGATCTGACCTATCCTTCCTCCTTTGTTTAAGTATTTTTAAATTCTAGTCATTGCAAAATGAGAATTTGTAGGTGTTTCTCAGAGAACTTTTTCCCCTCTAGCTGGATGTGGAAAGGACAATGCAATTAATAACAGATGGCACAGGATGACCACGTCCTTGAGAGAACGCCTTATTGGCACCTCCTGCTAATTGTATCACATATAACACAACTAAAAGCATAATAAATCTGAACTGGGGGACATTTTATGCAAGAGCTCTTCTCCTTTTCCAGACGGTAAATTGCTCAGCTCTTGAAATATCTATAACCTTGTGACACCCAACTTGCATTAGCTTAATTGCCTTTTTTTCCTCTCCCTCCCTCTTCTACCCTCCCTTTCTCCCCTGCTCTCTCTCTTTCTCTGTTTCTGTCTCTCTCTGTCTCTCTCTCTCTCTCTCTCTCTCTCTCTCTCTCTCTCTCTCTCTCTCTCTTTTGGCATAAGGGGACAATTGAACTTTTATTTTTCTATTTAGTTTAGTGCTGTGTCTAAAACAGCTATATTTCCTGGCTTGTATAGAATTTGGTTAAGGTTTGATATCCTGATTTGAATGGGAAATTCTTTTAGAGGGCTTTAAAAGACTTTTCTTAATGCTGGGAAGGAAAACAAATGTCTGTTGATATAATTTAATAAACCTGCAGAAGAGAGTTTTATTTAAATGGAAATACATGTTAACTTCAGATGGACATATACACTAACCCACATATGTGCACACACACACACTCATACAAGTACAGGGCTTTCCTCTTTGTTGCACAGTGGGAACAACCGACAATATCCTGTAGCAGTAAAAAGAATTGAATTGCCACTTCATAACTTGGTTTGGTGTTATTAACAATTTGTAAAGTAAAAATTTATAGTATGTCAGAATGTAACCTCTAGCAAGCATTTTTTTTTTCTTTCTCTAAGAAAATGCTTTGGTGAGTAGCCTGAATTTCATATTCATTTTCTACACATCTATGTTTTTGTTTTGAGGGTTTGCTTATAAACAAACAAAACAAACAACCAAAAAGCAATTTAAATTATACTTAGGGTTAAAACACATACTTCAAAATCATGGAATATATATTGAAATTGTGTTTTGGTTGGCAGCTGTATATGAGTGCGTGTGTGTGTGTGTGTGTGTGTGTGTGTGCGTGTGTGTGTGTTTTCTGTAGCTATATGGATATCTATTCCTTTGCAGTGATTTATCCTCACGAGTGAGAGTAATCTTAACATTTGTGTCAGTTGGGTAAACCAACCCTAAAATAATAAGACAAATAATAGCCTGCACAAAAAATAATATAAAGTAAGGGAAAATAACCATGTTCTGAGGTTTTTCTGCTATTGATACTATCCCTGAATCTACTATTGAATACTTATATTTTGAAGCAACAACTTTTAGGACAGTTCTGGACCTGGGACACAGTTGAAAATGTATGTAAAGAAGAATGGAAGATTCATATTATTCTGACTATTCTCATTTTGGTCTCTGATGAGATATGAAACATTCTGAAAAGTTATCTGTTAAGGATAGCAAATTTTCAACAGAGTAAATAACAGGTTTGCAATAGATCAAATAAAGCCAATATTTTTGTGAACTTCAGGAGAGGTTGATTTAAATCACAGTCTTCATGTATTGCAAATGAATAACCTTGGATAAGTCCTACCACTTTTCTGAGCATTATTATCTTCCCTTAAAAAGTGATATATCAGGATTAGAATCAGTAAAATTCAAACAGCATTCTTTTGAAGACTGGGGGTTCTGCAAACTCAAACTGCCATTTTGGATGGGGGAGAGTTGGAGGGAGAATATAGAACAGGGGCCACTATTCTTGTAGCAATTTTGAAATTGTTTGTTATTTTGTTTATGCTCCATATAGGATTTCCTTTGAATAATTCTTTTGAATAGATGTCCACGTGGCTAAAATTATTTAAAAAACAATTAGGCTGTATAATTACTAAGATTCCTCTCAGTAAGGAATTCTCTGCTATGTGTATTCACATGCTTCTTATTTAATACGAACGATCTAGCATTCTGAATTAATGGAACATGGCATTTAGAAACAGTTGCTGTACTTTCTCCACGTATTCTGCAGTTGATTTGAATAATAGACAATATAGAAATGAATATCAATAAACTTCTTTGCATTAAAGGTGTGTATGAGTGTTTAAAATGTATGTCACTTTCTGTATATTTTGAAGAAGAAGCAGTCATTTATATAGCAGACAGAATCTCTAAAGCTGACATGAATAACAGATCTCATGTTTTTCTCTGATTTCATGATTGTCATCTTCATCCCTGTATATTTATAGTCCAGAAACTTCAGGTCAGTGTAGATGGATAGTTGCCCAGTAGAAATATGGGCATAGTTTTATCACATTTGGAAAAAAGAATAAAATCATAGTATTAATTATAGTGACATTTGGTCTTTGTCTCATCTGTATCTCTGTTTATATTATACATTTTCTAGGAGCAGATTCTTATTTTTGTTTCAGTAGTCAAATAACGATGTTTTCTATAAGCAGTGAAAAAACAGGCCAATGTGATAGGAAGGATATCCATTACCATATATCTTTGCACAATAACTCATCTCATTTTTGACTATTTCACTTTGGTTGCTGTGAGAACTAGAACAACTATACAGTGAAAACATTTAAAAAATGTAAAGCCTCAAATGAATAAAGTTGTCTCCTGTGGGTGGGAAATTTGTCTCAGTTTTCTTTGTAGCCTATCACTTAACATGTTTTCTAACTATACTTGATGTTCAGTAAATCTTTGATAAACATACAGATAAATGAATAAATAACAACAATATATGTAATTCTATATTTGAGCAAATGTATAAATAAGGTGAATACTACATAGAGATAAATTTCTATTCTCTGAATTGTTTATAACAACCATAATAAAAACAATAGACAAGTGTGCATATGCTGCTTATCTGTATTTTATCATATATAATTGAAACAACAAAAATATCAAAACAGATGATTCTTAAAAGATGGCTGATTGTGCAAATATCAATAAAATATTTTCACTTATTGGGGATGGGGAGGAGATGGTGTCAAAGAAGAGTCAGAAACCTAATGTGACTTTCTTTCGTTACAATAACCTTTCTCCTTTGCAACTCGTTGCAGGTTTTGCCACTTGTTTTTGAACCTAAATTTATATCTCGTCCACACACACAAGGTGATATCTCACTTATATTATTGTACATTATTTACATCGCAAATTCTGGGTCATGAAGCAGAGGTGATGGAATATTTTTACATAAAAATGTTGGGATCATGTTTTATTTTAAGCCTCTTATGCTGATCATTTAATTTACAGTGTAAGTATGTCCTACATTAGCTTCTGGATTTGGTGCAGTGAATGCGATCAGTTAAATAGCAAGCACCCTATCAATCCTGATTAATGTTATACTTCACATCTTTGGGTAATTGATGATATATTTGGATATAATCAGGACAAAGTGTTACACTTTCTATTTATGTATGATTTTGGATAAGTAATTTGGATAAGTAATTTTTTAGATCCTTTTACTTTTTAAAATGACAATGACAGTATCAGGTACTGACATCATTTAGAATTGGAAATAGTCATAACGTTTGGTACTTAGGAGATTAGTAAGCATCAACTGTTAAAAGGTACATAGGAAGGTACTGACTTTGGAATCTATGTGACCTGGATTCAATTTTTGACTTTCCCAGTTACTATATAATATCAAAATAGTTTCTGATAGTCTAGGTTGCTTATCAACAAAATAGCATAAAACCTTATATTGGAATTATGTAGAGGATTAGAGATAATAAAAGCAGAGTGACTAGTATAGTACTTGCCTATCATATTCATCAAGATACTGCCTCTTTTATTACTATAATACTTCTTATTAACAAAGTGAAAGTATTGGTTTAGATTAGTGGTTCTTAACAAGTTTTTTATTTTTTGTTTTTGTTTTTGTTTGTTGGTGCCAACCTAACCTCCCCCGCCAAGATATTTGTTAATATTTTTTTTTGTCACAAGTTAGGTGAGAGTACTACTGGGATTTAGTATGTGGAGTCCAGAGATGTTGCTAAACACCCGATAATGCCCAGGACAATCCCCAACAACAAAGTATTTGCCCCAAAGTTTCAATGATGCTTAGACTGAAAAATCCCAATTTAGATTATGTTGAGTCAAGCGTCTCTCTTGAAAAACAAAATTTGTAATTGAAATAAACTACTTCAAATTCCAAGAATTTAAAGCTAGGAAATATCTATACCAAATAGCCTCAGTATTCTTTCCATTATGTTATCTTGGTCTTAGGCTAAAGAAATGGCTCCGCCCTTAACATAACATAGTAGAAATATCTCAAAATTCCTAATATTTAAGACATACAGGTTCTGAATTAAATTGCCTCTTGATCAAATTGGCTAAGTAGTTAAGAACTGAAGCTCTCATTGACCTGAATTAGTTATTCTGTGGTCTGTGTTTCGCACTACTGTTCGACTTAGCTATTTTCAGGAAATGAGAGGGATTATGGAGAATCAATGCTCCAGTGGATGGCTAAAAGCATAATTACTTTTGCTTAGGACAACTTTCTTTACTACCATTATATTGAGTTCATATTATTTCTTATATAATTTCATGTATTTTATTCATATCAATTCAGTTTTGAATGTAGTCAAGGATATTATAAATGATTGATTTAGTCTGAGACACATTTGAGACAAAGACCTAATGCTATCTTAATTGACAGTAGGGCATTTGTTCTTTTAAAGTAGATGAAAACTATTTTCATGTTACCATTGAATCTCCAAGTATTTTTGTCAATGCCCTGAAAATTGCAGACTTTAAATATGAGACAGAGATAACAGACATGAAAATTAAAGAAAAACAGAAGAAACTGTGAGAGCATCATTCATTTATTCACTTTTATTCAAAGATCAGCATTGTCTAAAATATTTATATATTTTATGGCTTCTTATCCTCATAAGGAAAATAAATAACATTTTGCAGTTGAAATTTGTCTCTTGTGGGTGCGGTGGGACATGTAACAACAAGGAGAGATCCTGTTTCCCCAAAAGTTTATGCTCTTTTGTTCCCTTCATCATACACGTGGACCCAGACAGACATTTTTGATTTGTGTCTTTTTTATTTTTTCCTAAGTAGGCAGCAATATTTGAAGCAAAGAGTGGCACAAACTTCTTTCAACCAGCATTTTCTCCTGAACTGTCAGTGCCTTTACTCTGTGCAATCTCTCTTCTTCTTTCTCTATTACATTTCTCTTACTTTGGGGCCTGTGTCTGCTCTGGCTGGACTATAAATAATAAGCCCCAGAAAAGGCACTGTAGTTGCATCAGAGGGATAAATAAGCAATGTTATATTGACAAGCTGCACTAGAGGGCAAGAGTGAGAAGAATTCTAGCTTTGGTTACAGTTTTACAGAAATACTGAAGGTAAGCTTGTACATTTACACTTAGGAAGTTAGTAAATGAAATTTATTTAAAAGTCTCTTTCAGATATCCAGCATTTACTAGGGAATAAAATGACTTCACAAAGTAGGTAAAAAAAATCTTTCATATCTATCCTTGAAGAGAATTCATTGGTTTCTATGAAGAAACCCTTAAAAACAAACAAACCCTTGCTGGAACAAATGCACAAGGAAATTATGAGGAAGCTTTAATAAGAAAGAGAATCTTGCAAAAATTTATAAGCTAGAAAATTCCTTGACCTTTTCTTTCTGCAATTTGTTAGTTGGATGCCTCTCTCTTCTGATGGGATTTTGAGTGGGGAAATCAATGTGGTGACCGTATCTTTAAATGAAGTACTGTCAATGTGCTGGTAACCATCTCTTTTATTATAACAAATACGAATTCAAATGGATAGCAAGGAGATATCTCAGTGGGAACTGTTACAGTTGTTTATTTATCTGTCACCAATCTACTGAACCACCAAGGAGGAGGAGATCAACCATCACTTGCTAGATGCCTGATTTATTTGTTTGTTTGAAACTGCACTTCTACCTGTGTGGCTAGAAATCAACAAAAATATTTCTTCCTTAAAATAGCACGGACTGAAAACCACTCTGCTATTCTCTATGTTTCTGTTTAACAAGGGCTGACTATAAAGTACTCATGGGTTTGTAATCAGAGTTGGAATCTGAGTTTTGAATACTCTCTAATGGGTTAAATAAATTGAAATGCATTGTAAATTCTAAAATCTAGACATATTGGAGATGTTGAATTTACTTGTGGAAGTAAACCCTATTATAATTATGAATGATTAATTTCAGTGCAAAATGTGATCAAATAAGGAATATTTTATTGAAATTTAGAAGATATCAAGAGTTTATCAAAGGATTCGTTTCAACAAAATCATTCCTAAGGAGTTAATCCTAAGACATTTCTTATTATTCCTTAGGAATGCTTCAGAAGAAATGAACTTTATGGTAACCTGTGAAAGGAGAAATAATTAGAATAAAGAGGATTCTTAAACAATTAAAAATTCTAGAATATGTAGTTCTAGAATTTGAACTCCAGAGGAGAAACATTAGCTTTCTAAAATCTGTTCTTATATATCATTATACTTATGTATGGAAGAAAACTATCTTAGACAACTATTCAAGATTCTTTTGATTGTATGAGTAATTTATTTTCCATTTGGTCTATATGAGTAAACTATAATCTTATTGCATAGAAAAGGAAAACAAAAACAGCAAGACATTTTTTAAGAGATTTCAAATTATAGTATTTGAACTAACCTGACATGAAAAAAACCATGGAAGCATGTGAACACTTTTCTAAATATTGCTAACTCAGGCCTGATTACCAAACAGAGCTGAGTTCTTCGAATGAACACAGCTCATCATAATAAGGAAAGGGGAGAGTGGATGCCTGAGTAAGTGGGAAATCCAATCTGTCTCTTTTCATTTTAAAGGAGCCCTTGTATGAAAGTATATAATGATTGTATGATTGTAGTATATAATGAAAACTTGAGGAACCCCTGAGGGAGACCTAGTGCTTTTAGTTAGTAATGCAAGCAAGCCTCATTAACTTACAATGAAAATTAGTCTGCGGGTCTGTTTAGTGTTTTGTTGTCCTGGAAAAAGCAAGAGAAAGAGGGCGAAAGCATGCAACTTTATATTATTGCCTTAGCAGAGGAAATGCAAAGTTTTGAGATACCTAGAAGTTTTATGCTTTCCTATTAATGGGCTTACGTGATTCAACCGGTATGAGATGGCTTATGATGCCTCTGAAGTTAGGGAGACAGATGATCAAGCTCAGTGCATATCAGATAAAGTTTGGAAGTTGGATGATGGAAGTATTCAGTAGAGCAGGTATTTTGTATTAAATTGGCAACTTTTTTACTTTAAATATTGTCAGTATCATGTGCTTCCAAACATACATACAAACATTTTCTTACATAAATTTTCCTTCCTATTGTTTCAAAACAAGTCTGTTGAGTTAACTCTTGATTACCTATTTTAGTCAAATATGTTCTACCTGGCATTTAACAAAGAAAATGAAACATAATTTTAAATGCTTCTTAATAATGTAGAATAACAAGTTTTCAGCTGAAAAAACACAACTTTATGTGTTATAAGACATTGTTCCTCAGTGGGCCAAGGCACTGACTTTTCCATTAAGAGAAGTAAGAGCCTTTTTTTTCTTTATCCCATGGTTGGACATTCAGATTTACTTCACTGGAAGATTTCTCACAAATTCAAGTACTCAGAGCAGGCATGAAATGTTGAGTTTCAGGAAGGAACCACTTCTCTTGAAATTTATATATTCTTATAGTATTTCTGAGATAAATTTTTGCCTATGTAAATTGGTTACTACCCATGCAATACAAATGCAATGTTCATACTAAAAGTTGACATTTTTAAATTAAAAAAATTAAGGGACGAAGTGAAAATTTAAAGATTATTTATATAAGACAACTACGTTATTTATCATGGTACAAAAATAAGTATTAAAACATATTAAAGGAATTGTTACTGTCCTTGAAAGAAGAATGCAGAAGAGAAAACTTCACAATATATATATTTACACCATGAAAAGACTATGCAACCCTGTTAATTAATAGGACACGTGACAGCTAAGCCTGCAGATTATACTAATATATAAAACTCAACTATTGGCTAATAGGCTCACTGAGGAGTACTAGGTACTCTCCTATTCTTAGTCTGTAAAAACATATAGCTACCTCCCTCAAGCCTGAAGGCAGGGTTAGATCCCACATACACAAGGAACATTAAACTAGGAGGCAATCAGATTTCTGACCAAAAAGGACAAATATTGAACATAACCAGCTGGGTAAAAGCATGCCACTACTAAAATCTATCTTGAGATAGGAAGCCAGATTCTTATTCTTGTATCTCAATGGCAGAAATATGTTGGGTATAGGATATTGGAATAATAAACTAAAATACTATACCTCAAAACTAAAGTTTTAAGTACTAAAATCAATTTAGGGAGTATGTGAAAAATCAGTGAGGAGTATTATCATGTATTTTCCCTAAAATATTGAGAGTATGTTTCCTTCATTTTTTAAATTGATTTTTTTTTGTATAGTAAATAATTAGCTTTTTCTACGAAGCAGTGTGATAGGAACTTTAATATCACCTCCTTTAATTCACACACACACACACACACACACACACACACAGACACACACACACACCATGAAGTAAATCTCATCTACAATTTATAACTGAGAAAGCTGATGCTCAGAAAGTCTGATGAATTTGATTCAGCTCTTATAGCTAGTACATGATACAGCCAGAAATCAGACCATTTCTCTCTGGAACTAAAATCCATGTTCTTTCTTCCAAACCAAAATGAACTTCATTGTTTTCTGTTTTTAAAGTCAATTGTTCTTCATTGCTTTGTCCTTAATTAATTGTTTAATATGTTCGAATGTTTAATTTTTCACTAATGTTAATAGGTTAAATGTTAATTATGGGGAACTAGATTTTTTTTTACTTTGATCAGCAAAAACAACAGTGGACTTTAGTCTAATTGATACCTTTTGATATTATTGGTTTTAAGAATAAAGATACATATTTTTCTCTCACAAAATCAGACAAATACAATATTTTCTTTGCAATAAATATTATGGCATAAATGTAATAGTTTCAAAGATAATTGTTTCTTATTCAAGATGAGACTTTCAGTATTAATGTATTATGTTTAAGATATAACTACAGTCACATATCTTGTAAATGTTCTAAAAATTTAAAAAGTGTTGGTTATTGCTTTTATGAAAAAATTGAGAATGGCTTTAAAAAAAAGTCCAACACTAAGCAAGAGACTAACTTGATTTTGGGTGATATAAAATTTGAAAAGAGTCATGAGAAATATGTTTTTAGAATTTGTGCTATCCTGTACCCTCTGCTCTTTAATGAATCAATTGATTGGTAAGGTAGGAATATTAGAAGATTCAAAGAAAGAAAAATAACTTGTTTTGAGCCTCTTATGTGCCAATGATTGAGCTAGGTGCTTTCATTCATTGCCTTGTTTAAGCTCAGGTAAAATCAGTATTGCTTTCTTCTTACTATTAAGGAAAACTGAACTTAAAGAGGTCAGTTGATTTGGGAAATGGCATAACAGGTATTTAATCCTACATATCTCTGTCTGTAAAGTCTTGGTATTTTCCTACTACATTAGGGTCGTAGAGGAGTGACAAAAAGATCACAGACTTCTTTGACTTTTCTTTTTAGTACTCATAGATGTCTGAATAGCATGAGGTGGGAAACTTAGTGATTTACATTTTAGGCTGTCTCACTCAATATTTGAAACCAGTTGCTAACACCCTTTGCACAGAATGCATACTTGTGAATTGAGTTTAATTTTTTTTTATTGATTTTCACTTTGTATCAATTGGGTGATTTTTTTAATTTTCAATTTTGTTGGTCTACAGTAGATATTGGTTCTTAATCATTTAAACTTTACATTTCTCATTTTGTTTTCCAAATGAGATCTGTAAAAAATATACTTTTAAATATACTTATGTTTTAAGGAAATATTTTTGTAAATTCTTTTTATATACTAGTAGTCTTATTTCAACTTTTACCCCTATAATTTAGGTGTAATTAAATTAATATTTTTGTTGGAACAGCTATTTGATTAGAAAAGGATGTTAACTTTTCTGAATGTTAAAAAGAAAAACTCTATATAAACCTTACGAGGATTACTTTTATCCTAAGAACAGGGAAGCCAAATTAGGAATAGAGAAGAGGCAAAACAAACAAACAAACAAACAAACAAACCCCACCAGTCAGAGGTTATTATAATATATCAGTATGGTCTAAGGCTATATTTTTAAAAAATTTCAAAAGTATGTTTTCTTGAATATTCATCTTGTAAATTGTCCTGCCATCCCCAAATTACACACACACACACACACACACACACACACACACACACACACGCACACAATGTTTTTGCTTAAAAATTACCTAAAATCTTATATTAGTCTGTTAAATGCCATGGCAAACCTAAAGTAGATAACTTCTTTTTTGAATCAAAGGTCTCTCCAAATTCATTTGGCCAAAAAACTTTCCTTTCATGTGATACCTATTAGTAACACCTAGAACTAAGTTAGAACTAAAAATTTACATTGGCAAACACTGTTCAAAGGACATACCCAAAGCCACAATAGAGAAGGATCGATTGTACCCAATATGAAAGGATGATGAGAATAAAAAAGACAGGTTGAGATTAGAGGAACTTGAACTAGTCTAGGTGAGAGACAGCGAGGGCTTAAATTAAGGCCACAGAATAGGATAAATTCAACTGATGCTCAGGGTAGAATGTAGAATTGATTTTATTTAGTGACTATTAGATAAAGAGAAAAGAGTCACACATACCAAGTCTGCCTTGAGTGATTGGTTAAACAGTGGCATTATTACTTGACAAAGGGAAGTCAGAGGAGTAATTGTTAGGTTAAAGGTAAGGAGTTTACTTTTAGATATTTAGCTGAGAAATACTTGAAATCCATCCAGGTTGATTTTTCCAGTAGGAGCTAGAAATAGATTTGGAGCATACAACAGAAAAAGTATCAGAAAAAATATAGATGTATAGATATTGGAATAACTGTGCAGTATGAAGCTCCTGGGAAATGAATGAGACTTCATCTTTAACTGGTTCCAAACTGCTTCGTTAAATGCATTAAGTAGAGTAAGATGCGGAAAATGCAAACCATATTTTGCTAACTTAAAGTCTGTTTTGAAAAAGATAAGAAAATAAAAAATATATTTATCTACTTATTGAATTTTTTAGATACTGCAGGTGGCAAGTGATCCAGGATGCTGAAACTGCAGTTGTCCCAGAACAAAACAGGCAGAATTTAAGATGGTTAATGGCTGAAGAAGTTTAAACTTCTCTGTGGGCTCATGCCAACAAAAACTGCATTAAGCTTATAAACCCATTAATCAAAAAAAGAGGTGTTGAATAATGATTCACCCAGAATTTAAGTAATCCTGTGATCTATTTGAAGCAGGCTGACAATATTATAGGAAAGAGTAAATGCGTTTCCTGTTAAGCATTTGCTTGGTTCATTTACAGTAATTCCTTGTTCCTGTTAAACTATTCACTTTTGTCTGAAATTGAATGTATTTATGTTGAGTTCAGTAATCAGTGATGCCCACTGATAAATGGTATGTTTAAGAAGGGCTGGTATTCTTTCAGGTTAAGTGAAACGAGTTGATATCACTTCCAATTTCAAGAGGGTAACAGTAAGAATATTGGCTATTGTATGCTAAGTGTCTACTTAGTCCTGTTCTTTAGCAGGGGCTTTGCACATATTATCTAATCTTCAAATCAACTTTGTAAGGAGAGTTTTATTATTGTCTTTTAGAGGCCTAGAAATTGAAGCTATGAGAGTTAATATTCAAAGTTACAAAGTCAGTAAAAAGCAGAGCTCAATTTTGATTATTAGGTTGAATGATTCCACAGTATGTAGTCCTTCCGTTGCCTTGTACTTGCTGTACATGGAAGATATATAAAACAAATGAGAAATGATCCTTTTCCACATTAATTAATTACATCACATACAGTGACATTTGTACACAAACCTTCACACTGTTATTTCCCTACTTATTTTTTTATAATAGCCATTAACAGGAACACATGAGCAAGATTTTTATTTTCTGAGCTGTGCTTTGTTCTAGAAAAACCACTCAAGGATTGGTGGGCAATTATTTTAAATACTATCGAAGGTAAGGAATGACTTGATTTAAAATACGCACGCACATATGTGGAAGGAATGTCAGATAATTGCTCCAACTTAGGAACTGATTTGATGTCTATAGAGGAACACAGTTTGTTGCTGCCTTTTGCAGAAATATCCTACTAAAGCATTTTTTAAAAAAGGAAAATAGAGAATACATTTAATATTCCACAAAACTGCTCTGCTTTGCCTTTTAGAAGCAATCAGAGGAGATAGGTCAGTCAGCCGACCACTTATTCAAAATCTATTAAACAAATTAACTCAGCATTGATTAGTTTCTTCTACAGAATGATGAGGTGGACTAAACAGATGATTCTGATATCAGAAATATGCACAACTCTTTGTTCATGAAATTCTTGGTTCTAGTTTGATTAACTTACTGTACTCGGTGATATTTATTATGCTTTTCACTTCAGTTATTTATGAGATTAGACTTTTTAAATTTATATTTGATATTATTGAATATTTTTAGACCTCTTATATTAATAAAAATTTGCTGTTGTCAATATCTTACAGTTCCTAACATTGATCTATTTTTCTTCACATGCAAGTTTAAAATGAATTCTCACAGATAAGTAAGGCAAGTAGAAGTGAAAACAAATTTAGCCAAAGGAAAGATATGTGAAAATATTTATATAGAGATGCCTTAAATGCTACTGACATGCATTAAAAAATGTGTTATATAAAATCAACTTTCCTTATCTCTAGGTAAAATATCTACAGTCATGTTAAATGTTTTTTGATAAATTTTGACATTTGAAAATGAAAGCTGTTTTAACAAAACCACATTCAAGAAAGAAGCTTAAACATTTTAAATGCTACCTAATATAGTGAATATATTTTTTGTTTCTCTTGCAGATAGGGGTTTTGTCAAATGACATTTTTAGTATATTATAAAAATGCTGAAAATAATAATATAAATTAAATGCATGTTGCAGGTGGAAGACAAGAATAATGAAACAAATCACATGCAAATATGTCCTTCAACCAAATAAAACCTCTAATACTTTTATTTTCTTATCAAATTTGTTTCTATTTGCTGCATTTGATCGTAACCAAAGAGATCACTTCCTACAATCTTTAAGAACAAATTAGAAATGCAAATATCTGTAGAGTAAATTGTTTTCAGGAATATTTTACTGACAGATGTTTGCTTTTGAACTCAAGATTCTTCTTAAAGAGAAATTATAACAATGCTTAGCACTTTTATAATACTTTTTGCCTCCAAATAACTCATCTAATTAATTCTAATTAATCTTTACAACACTCCAGTGAGGTGACAAATTGACTAGAATTGTTCCCCAATATTGATATATACACGATCATGTACATATTTCATGATCATGTACAATTGTATTTTACTGCTTCAGAGTATAGCTTCAAATAATGTAGACAGTGTCATATTCCTTTGGTGAGGAAATAATGTTGTAAAATGAAAACATTTAAAATTATTTCTGTTGATCTTATAGGAGAAAATCAGACTCAGGCTTTGGTTTTCCCATTTGTGTATGACCTTGAAACTTATTTTTCACAGTTATAAGGTAGTGATAATGTCACCTGCCTGGCCTATGTAACAGGAATGTTTGAGGGTTAAATATGACAATATATGTGAGAACACTTTATTACTTTAAATTGTTTTTTTTCCAAATATAAGCTATATAACTTTATAAAATCAAAAATAACTAATATTATATAAACATATTCCTGAGGACAGAAATAGTTAAGAGGGCTTGCCTTTTAATTCACTAATTCATTATTAAAAAAAAAAAAATTCACTGCCTGCTACCACAGAGAACTCGCATGGTAGACACATGGTGAAGGGCATGTATAGAATGGTCAGGGTACATAAAGTGAACCTATATAAGATGCAGATATTAATTATAAGCCCATTGGGACTGGTGTGTACTAGAATTAAGTTTTTTAATTAGTACACTGAAAGGAGGATGTATGAGACTATAAGTTCTTCTGACTGGATGATCTGACTTAAGAGCAGTGGGGCAATATATGAGTCTTATTCTCTTTATTATGTTTAATTATAATCTAAAAATTATCAATAAAAAAAGATAGTGCTGACTGTAGTCATGGAATGACCTATATGATAATCACTTCAGGAACTTTATCCACTGGTGCAAGCCCCATACTTCTCTACTCTAAATACACAATTTAAGGAACATGGCCCTAGTCAAAACCTTTTGTCTTCCTTCAAGTGGAACAGTTCCCAGCATACACACTGTCATCTTTTATCTTTTTTGATTCCTTCTCCTACTTGGTCAATTTCTCCTTCTGAGCCTTTTCTTCTGGTCTCTTCATATTTGACTTCTAGAATTGGAACACTTTAGAGCTTACTTGGCCCTACTTTTTTTCTGCTTAAATTGACTACATCAGTTGTCTCATTTATTTCAATGGCTATAATGCCATCAACTCTCAAATAACAACTGTCAATTTCACATCATTTGCCTACATTTCTCTCTGACCTCTAGAATTCTATTTCTAACACCTAGTCTTTATCTCAACTTGAATACGTAAAGTATGTATCTCAAACTTAAGAAGTTCAAATCACATTCCCAATTCTCTCCTGTGTCTGTTCCATACCATCTTTGTTTTATTGGTCAGTAAATGGCAACTCCACTCTATTGGTTATTGAAACAAAAGCCTCGGGGTCACCCTTTATTTCTTTCAGTCTCATATATTCCATATATCTTATTGGCTATACCTTCAAATTATATCCATAGTTCTCCTTCTCATCACATCCACCAAAACGTCCTGGCTCAAGATACTTTTGTCTCTTCCTATCCCAATAGTTCCTAACTGTTCTCCTTGCTCCCACATTTGCTACCATGTAGGATATTTATAATATATCATTTATAACATTTTATTCATACCATATTTTAAGTTGTAGTTTTCGAATTTTACCATGAATCAGAATCATCTGAAAGTCTTGTTAAAATATAAATCGCTATTCTCCACACCCAGAGCTTGTGATTTAGTAAGTGGGACCACAGAATTTTTACTTTTAGTAAGTTCCTGGGTGATGTGAATGCTGATGGTCTGGGGACCATCTTTTGAGAACCCGTGTTGTAGAACTTTGTTACTTTGTTACTGACCAAGAATAACAGTATGACTGGAAAGCCTTTCAGAAATGCAGAATTTAAAACTCAATGAAGCAGAATTTGCATATTAACAAGATTCTAAGATGACTCTTTTATACATGGCCATCATAAAAACCCTAAGGAACAGGATTCTTTTTACATTTCAAGTAACACAATAGTATTCTTTTACTCAAAATGGATTTCCACCTCAATATGGATACAACTGTAATCCCCACTGGGTTTAGAAAGTTCTGTATAATCTGACCTCCTGTTAAACCCTTTGATTTTCTCTCACACCTGTGGATTCAGTGCCCTCCTGTGTTAAGAAATATAACACATTTCTTAATTCAGTGCCTTCGTCCTTGAACCTAGCTATGCTCTGACTCAGGGTATTAGTACTTGCTTTTTTCCCCCAGCCTGGAGTGCTCTTTCCCCAGTAACCACACTGTTTATTCCCTTACTTCTTTTAATGCTATGCTCAAAGGCTATCTTATCTGTGAAGACCTTTTTATTAACAGTCAACCTCCCTTACCTGACACTCCATTTAACTACTTAAGTTTTATTTGTAGCACTTATCATGATCTGACATACTATATATTTATCTGTTTGCTAGCTAATTTTATTTCTAGAACATAATTTCTTTGCTATAGGTATTTTGACTCTTTTATTTGCTTTTGTATGTCCAATGCCTAGAATATAACCAGGCACATAATACAAGACAATTTTGTTGACTGAATAAATAAGTTTTCCAAATCTCTTTCTAAATATGAATTTTGAATGGGAAAATATGAACTCATGTCAGTACCATGGTATTGAGGAGAAAGAGGGAAAAAATAAGTAGAGTTCAAAATTAAGATTTGACAAACAAGGGCAGGATGACTGGAAGACAGACGTTTCCCCACAATTTTTCTTAGGTATTTATTAATAAGAAGATTGATTTGTAAATGTCAGTATTTAATATTTGTTATTGATGAATAATATTCCATTTGTATATATGTACCACGTCATCTTTATCTAATCATTCATTGAAGGACACTTAGGTTGTTTCCATGTCTTGGCCACTGTGAATAATGCTGCAATGAACATTGGGGTGTATATATCTTTATGGATAAATGTTTTCAAGTTTTTGGAGTAGATACTCAGAAGAAGAATTACTGAGTCATATGGTAATGCTATCCTTATTTTTTTGAGGAACCTCCATACTATTTTCCATAGTGGCTGTACCAATTGACATCCCCACCAGCAGTGTATGAGGTCTTGGGAATGTCATGCTAAGCAAAATAAGTCAAACAGAAAAGGACAAGCACCTTATGATTTCACTTATATGTGAAATATGAAATAGCAACAAACAAAAAATCTCATAGACACAGGCAACAGGATGGTGGTTACCAGAGGGCAAGGTGGAAGAAGTTGAAGAGGGCAAATGGGGATTCAATATATGATAATGGAAGGAGATTTGACTTTGGGTGCTGAGCACACAATATACAGATGATGTGTTATAGAATTGTACATGTGACACTTATATAATGTTATTAACCAGTGACACCCCGATAAATTTAATAAAGCAAAAAAAAATATTTGCTATTTATGGATACAGCATGTTTGAATAACATCATTTCAATCAACATCATTTGCTATAGTGTTGATGAGATACTCTAGTAGCTTAGCTCTTGTTTATATTAATTAGCTTGTTGTAAAATTGGTTTCATTATATGCCGACTCTCTTAAGGCTGCAGAAACATTATTGGTGAGGACTTGCTGTAGATTTTATGAATAAGACATATTTTCTCCAGTTTCATAATTTATTGTAGGATGATAGCTGAAAATGATGGAAATTTACTCATGCGTTTACTGTCTGCTTAAATAAATTCACACTGATGGGCCCAGCTGTGATTCCTTTAGATTAAAATTTTTAAAATTTTTAAAATGGTGATGATGTATAGCAGTGTGTACAGAAATAGGCAGTGAGAAGATGTAGGATAGGTGTTAGGATTTTTTCTTTGTGTGAATTTGTTTTTATTGGGATATAGGGAATAGGTTGGGAAATGTCATTGTGGATGATAATACTTTACCAGACTACTGTCCATTCTAATCCTCCTGGGATAACTTTTGGGGCTTTTTCTTTTCTTTTGGAGCTAGTGCTCTTGCTGCCAGCAGCCTCTTCAGGTCCACTATTGAGTGGCTCCTCCTTAGAAGAGAATTTCCTCATTTTCTTGGGGGTACACCTGTTTTCTGCCTCCTCAGGTTCACTAAACTGGCTCTTCTTTAGGGAAGTGTTTTTTCTTCTTGGAGAGACTTCCACTGCTAGCTATTTCTCCAAGATCACTGCCAACCAGCTCCTTCTTGGAAAAAGATTTCTTTTTCTTGAATTTTGATAAAGGCGAGACTTCTGAAGCTTTTCCTTTTTCATCTTTTTGGGTCTTTTATTTGTTTTCTTACACTCCTCTGGTGTGCTACTGTTTTCTGAAGATGTGAAGGCAATTGTGGCCAACTATTTTTCTTCTTGAAGCATTTCTGTTTCTGCAGCTTCCTAGTAACTTCAGAAGCCGCTTCCTCTCCCTGAAGCATTGCATCCTTCATGACCTCCATATTCTTTTGTGGAATCTTTCTGGTTTCATAGGACAGCTAATTCTCAACTAGTTCTTAAAGTTTCTCTCCAAATATGCTTGTGGGTACCTCAGAGAAGCAGTCAGTTCATGAGACAATACTGCATTTGTTTGCCAGGTATTGAGAGCCTTTGTTCTTCGCAGCTGCTCGACCAATGAAAATGGAGTGGAAAACGAGTTCATGTTTTGAGATGTTACCCCTTGTCTTCAGGGCTCTGGGAACTTGATCCCTTTGCTGCGCCCTGAGAATTATTCAGATACAGGGACCGACTATCACCTAACATTATTTTAATTTAATGCCTTTTTTAATGATGTGGAAGAAACAGTTCAGAGTTTATTAATTAAATTCACTGGTACACTAAATTGGGAGGTGCCAGTGACACAAAGGAGGAGAAGAAACAAATGTAGAAGGCCTTAGAGGAGTTAGAGTGGAAAGACATGAGTTGGAATTCCATCTGTAAGAAAAATTTAGATTTAAATATGTAGCACGTATTTAAACAGTTCTATATTGTGTTAATATTTGATGATGTTAGCATTGAACATGATCACGTTGAGAAGATTGTGGCTAAATTCAGACTCTTCTGCATCAATTGAGGTTCAGCCTCTGTTGTTCTGTTCAATAACCCATCATAGAGGGCCGGAGTGTAGCAAAGTCAAATCTTAATCCTGAACTATAATTAGATTTATATTTAAATATGTCCAGGAATATTAAATGGGGTGGCCAAAATGAAGAAGCGTGTAGTATTCTGGGAAAGAATTCTTCATTTGAGAAGGGAATGAGGGAAATTTAGACAATGGGTCAGAGTTTGAGGGAGAGGTAAAGTGATTTCTGTGCTCAGGTCTTCATTCTTGTTGTGTTATAGCATGGCCTCCATGGACTCATTTCTGAATCCTAGAGTGAAATTTTACAATATAAGAACCAGTAAAGCTATTAGGTTGAACCACATATAATCAGTCATAAATGGTCAGATATTGGTAATTTCATGTTTCAGTTGATGAGCTGTTTGATATAAGGATCTTGAAGTCATAAGGTAACAGCTACCCTGCTTCCTTGAGTGTGGACATCTGTACTCATAAGAGACCTTGCTAGCTTCAGTGCATACTGAACACCAAATTAGGAACCACTGGTGGGCAGTGATGTAACACATATATTTGTTGAGTGCTAGCAATGCAAATGGAACCTTTAGTAAGAGTTTGCAAATGAAGGAAGACAGCAGGAAAACAAATTTCAACAAATGCCCTAGAAGACTAATCTACGGATGAAAAAGACTTAAGTTTTCTCAGAAAAGATATTTGGGGTCAGAAATGCTATTTACAATTCTTATTTTCATGTTTATGTTGCTTCAGGCTGTTGTGATAGACAATACGGTTATATACTTGGTATAGAGAGACAAAAGTAGGGCCGGAATAGGATCTGAAGGACTTTAGAAAGTCTGTGATTTGTTTCAAGACTATTTGCTTAGATTCTCTTGTCTTCTTTACTATAGAATGTATCTATGGCAGCAGATGAGATTTTCAGAGGTTAAGTGCATCCACTTTGGAGGGTTCAGAATGAATCTAGAACCATGGTCTTATGTGGTTTGTGTTGTCACTGTGTGTACACGTGGGGGCATTTGAGAAAACACATTGTTGGCACTCCCTCAAATGAGACTGCTCGAAAAACCAGGTGTTCTCTATCAGAAGAGCCAGTAAAACTTTCAACCTCCTAGAATTCTGCAGCCTTAGGTGAAATAAAGCAAAAGAGAAATGTATGCAGACATGTATACCAGGCTTCCACGCAAAGTGTCACTGTTTGGAAACGCGCAAGGGATATTAGTCAACACACTATGTTGCTGATTCTTAGCTGCCTTAGGTATAAAATGACAGAATTGTACCAGATGTTTTGATTGCTTTTTTCGTAATGCAATATTCTGTTATACTATTTCACTGATACCTTTAGTGGATGATTAGGTGTTGTCTACATATTTCACTTTACCAGAGAGCAATTTTATAACTGAAATAATAAAAATATTAACAAATGCAAATTAACAATGATAACAACAATAATACATAGCTACTATTTTATGATAATGAATATATTGTATGCTAGACATGGTGCTCATGGTTTTTCATGAGTTATATGATTTTAAATCTCAAATAAAGTCAGGGTCCATTTAATACCCATAAGAAAGCATAGAATAACAAGGCTAGGAGGGCTTGAATTAGATATCTTTTAAAGTTTTTATCCTCACCACGACCACTTGATTGTACTCAGTGGTTTCGTCTGCTATAGTGAAATGTTTTCTAACTTTTTTTTTAATTCATAGAAGATGCAGTGAATAAAATGGAATAAAGACATATAAATATACAGCACAAATACAGTCAGTTTTTTTTAACAGAAACATAATTTGGAGCACTAAGGTAAGAGGGCTTTCTTTCTCATGCACTCAGGAAAGTGCCATCAACATTACCCACTTTATCTATTTTCTACAACCAAAAGAAGACTAGATGAACTGTATCAAGATCTTTTTCCACTCTATGTAGAAACATTTCTCAAAAGGCCAATTTCAGTGCTGTCTCCCTGGCTTTGCATCATATTTAAATTTATGATGAGCTCCAAAGAGAAGTGTGCCAGATTTTTTATTCTTCTGGAACATCAAAACATAGTTTAGACACCAGTGATTTTTTATGCAGGTGTCCTTTTGCTAGTATTTCAGAACTTCATTCAAAGTAATTGGTAGTTCTAGGCTCCTTAGTCTTGCAGCTGCCGAGGTTCCCTAATCTGGAGTAGATAGTCAACTATTTTTAATAGGTGATTTATAGCAGGGCAAAAAGCACTATTGGACTTCTGGAGAGTGGAGTAAATGCACTGTATTGAGCAGCTGAGAACATTTCTTGACAGATTTTGTTTTCGGTAAAAATGCAAGACATTTTCTTCTACAGATTTCTTAAAACATATATTGTAAAGGAAAGAAAATCCATACGGTATTGATCTATTTAAATGTTTTAAAAATTAGATATTGGGAAAGCTGTTTATATTTTTATTTTTCTTAGAGAATTGTTATTTCACCAAGAATAAAGAGATAAAAGGCCTGAAAATTCATGTTTTTTTCCAAATTTAAAGTCCGATTTGACCTGGGTTTTAAAACATGACCAAACAAAAAAGAGTCTGTGGTTTTGAAGAATAAAGTAGGCTTTAAGGGGAGGCAGGCAAGCTATTTCTCTGGAAAGCTCCTTATTCCCTTAGTCAAAACATAGCAGCAAACAAATAAACAGAATCCTCAAGTAATAGCACCAAAAGGTAGTTCGGTATGTAATTCTACAGAATTTATAGCTTCAGAAATGCAGGACTGGATATCAATTCACGGTTTCTTTTTCTTTATACTACAAAAGAACTTTGTTAAAAGGGTAATGAATTGTGTGGTCTGTAATTGCTATTCTGTTGGTACTGTTACTGGCTTAGAATGCTTCAGAGAGAACTGGAAGTAAATTGCACTGTGTAGTCTGCTAGTCCATACTTGTTAGTAAACAGAGGGGAAAAGAAGTAACCATCTTCTATAGTTGTTTCTAAAGAGCATCTTTACTCTGGATGTACAGACTAAAATGTTACCTAGTTTTACCCAGTTTTACATACTTTTTATGATTCAAAAAAAATTGATAAACACATCTCGCAATCTGGGGTATAGGATGGTGTTATATGAAGAATACTATAAAAGAACTTTTTCTTTCTTCTCCTCAATCTTTCTTTCTCTTCTCTCTCACCTCTCCCTCTCCCTCTCCTTCCCTTTCTCCCTTTTTCTGCTCTAATCTCCCTCCCTCCCTCCCCCTTCCTTTCTTCCTTTGATTCCTATGGATCTATAGTCACATCTACCTAATTAGATATATTTTTCTTTTAAAAAAATATTAGGGATTTGTTACATCTCAGATGTGGCCTCAGGAACATAGAAATGTCAATTTTCTTTCCTTTCTTTGATCCTGTTCTTCAAAGATTCTTTCTACTGAAAACCTGGTTATTATATTTCATGCTGTACTATATATTATATAGTATTATTCTATTATATTTTATGCTGTACTATATATATATATATGTGTGTGTGTGTGTGTGTGTATATATATATATATATATATATATATATTACATATTATCTTCAATATATATTTATAATTTGCCAAACCATCAAAATATCATTGGCTGGGATGAATACAATAATGTCAACAAGTCTATTGGTAAACTAGAAATAAATTATTTTTAATTAATAGTGCTCACATTTATTATGTTAAAAATAGTTTAGATCTTTATTAATTACTTTGAACAATTTGATCTGATTTTTTCTAAATAATTGAATAGAAATCACCTTTTTATATTTTTAGCATAAAATCTCTAAGAGTAGATTGAATGTAATACTTTGAGAGTATACTCAAGTTATCAGATATCATTGAAAGAATATTAGGCATCTTTAAGGATCTAACTAATTAACAAGGCACAAGAAGAACCTTTCAGAAAATATTTTATTTTTATAAATATAACTGTGTTTTCACTTCTTTTATATTTGTTCTTAAACACGTGTAACATAGATGTCAACAAAAGAGTTAACACAAAGAATGGAAGTGGAAATAAAGCTAATATTTACTGAGTATCAGGCATGTGTTAGCTGCTTTACATACACTAATTTAATTTTCATGAGCACCTTAGGAATTAATATCTCCATGCTACATTTGTAAAAGAATTTTATAGATGAAGAAACTTACTCATTATTATGAAAGGTTATTTGGTCTTGAATATGAACCTAGATCTCCTTTCACAGACACACACTATTAAAAAATAATTAATGGTCTGAACAACCTCGATCTCATCTGATCTCTGAAACTAAGCAGGGTTGGGCCTGATTAGTATTTGAATGGGAGACCACCGAGGAAGACTAAGTGTTTTAGGTGTAAAAAATAAAAATTAAGAGATTGTAAACTGACAAGTTCCTTGTAATCTGTGAGGTTAACCAAGGGTTGCCTTGCTGAAATAAATAAATAAATAAATAAATAAATAAATAAATAAATAAATAAATAAATAATAAATAGATAATAGATGATAGATAAATTGATTAATTAAAAAATGAATCATTGTACTGCTCAGGTGAAAATATAATTGTTTTCTTAAGTTGTCTTTGCATATCTGAGAATGTAAACAGCTAAATCTAGAAAAAATAATATAACTTCATACAAATTAATCACCTTCTATCAGGTATCATACCTCGTATGTTCTCAAACAAATCTTATCAGTTTTCCACTTGAAATTTACTATCTCTTAGAACTTCTCTAAAAATTATAAACTTTTAATATTCACATTTTAAATAACAGGCACATAAATGTTTTATTTCTGGTGAACCAAACTGAATATGTCATAAAATTTTATTGTTTGTCTTTAATTTTTTATCTATCCTAGCACAAGTTTTACAATGGAGGGGATGGTACAGGAAAATTAATAACCAGCATTAAGGCAAGTATGAAAATTAGCTTAATATTTATTTGACTCTCGAATCCAAATTTAATTCCAGAATTAATCAGAGTTTCTTAGGCTAAATATCAGTTTGTGGCTAACTTTTAAGATTGGGTTACTTTTTTTTTTTTTAATATTGAGTTTGGAATGTCTGTAGAAGTCTGGATACAAGCCTTTTATCAGATATATGATTTACAAATATTTTCACTTCATCTATGCCTTATTTTCATTCTTTAAATAGTTTCCTTGAAAGAGCAAAAATTTATTAAATTTTCTGAGGTATGGTTTAGGGAGTTATATTTAAGAACTTTGACTAACTCAAGATCACAAAGATATTCTTCTGTGTTTCAGAATTTAAAAAAAAATTAGATTTCACATTTTGTACTATGAACCATTTTGTGGTAATTGTTCTGTATCTTGTGAGTTATAGATCAAAGCTATCATTTTACAAGGTAGATATTCAGTTGTTCTAGTGGTATCTGTTGGAGAGATAAACATTTCAACACTTTGTACTTTACACTTTGGCAAAAATCAATTGACCATATACATGTGAATTTATTTCTAGACTCTATTATGTTCCACTGATCTATTTGTCTGTCTGAATCCCAACCACAATATCTTGACCTTCATAGCTTTAAATAAATCTTGAATTTAGTCAGTTTAAGTCTCCTAACTTAGTTCTGTTTTCAAAGTTGTTTTGGTTATTCTAGTTGTTTAGCATTTCCGTATAAATTTTATAATAAGCTTGTCAGTTTCTACAAAAATTACTGGAATTTTGATCAAGATTGCATTTGAACTGTAGGTCAGTTTGGAGAGAATTAACATTAAACAGTACTATGTCTCCCATTCATGAATGCATGATATTACTACATTTATTTAGATTTTTAAAAAATTTTTTCTAAGCAATATTTTGTAATTTTCAGATCTGCCAGATTTGTCATAGGTAATTTATATTTGTATACTATTGTAAATGGAATTTGAAAAAATACCAGTTCTGATTGTTCATTGCTAGTAACAGAAATATAATTAACTTTATAACACCATTAATAAGTTCCAGGGACTTATTTGTAGATTCCATTGAATTTTCTGTATACAGTAGTGTTGTCTGTGAATAAAGATAGTTTTAGTTCTTTCCTTGTAATTTGAATTTTTTTTCCTTATTATACTGGTTAGGATGTTCAGTGTGATAGTGCATAGAAGTGTGGAGAGGGGACATCCTTGTTTTGCTCCTAATCTTAAAAGGAAAGCAATGTAGTTTTTTTTCATTATGTACGTTAGATCTGAGCTTTTTATAGTTGTACTTTATTAAGTTAGTATAGTTTCTTTCTATGCTTGTTTCCTGAAAACTTTTTTTTCATTAGTAATAGATGTTGAATGATGTCAAATTTTTCTATATCTATTGAGATTATACAATTTTTTTCTTTTTTAGTTTAATGTGATACATTGCAAGTTATATAACATCAATTTCTATTCACCAAATTTACTTAGAATATTTGCATCTTTGTATATAGACATTGGTCTATAATTTTATTTATTTGTAATATCTCTGCTTTTAGTATCAGGGAAGTGTTGACTCATAAAATGAGTCAGGAATTATTTCATATTTTTCATTTTTCAGAAAAGTTTGTGAGGAATTGATATTATTTTTTTCTTAAATGTTAACTAGATTTTACCACTGAGGGCATGTAGGCCTAGAATATTTTGGGGGTTTTTAAATACAAATTCAACAATTTAAGCAGACATAGGGTTATTTAGTTAATTTCTTCTTAAGTGAGCTTTGGTAGTTTTAGTATTTCAATGCATTTGTTCATTTCAACTATGATTTTGAAATTATTGTTATGAAGTTATTTATAATATTCTCTTATTATTCTTTCAATATATATAGAATTGCCTGTAGTGTCATACCTTTTATTACTGGTATTTATAATTTGTCTTTTTTATGTCCTAGTCATTCTAAATAGAGGTTTATTATTTGATATTATCAAACAACCAGGTTTTGATTTAATTTCTTTATTCTTTCTCTTTTACGTATTTTATTTATTTTTCATTCTGATCTTATCATTTTCCTTCTTCTGGTTACTTTGGAGTTAATTTGCTCTTCTTTTTACATTTTATCCACATCTTCCTTTTTACTTGTTATTAACAGTTATCTTTTGTTATTATCTTTTTGACTATAGCAACCCTAGTGTGTGTGAAGTAGTTGGCATGTCATGTGGTTTTGATTTGTATTTCACTTATGGCAAAAGATACAGTTTTATGGTATCTCTAATCCTTTCTCAGATCTGTTATCAGTGTGTCTATCAGCATCCAAACCCTTCAAATGGCAATAAATACATTGTTTTTTCCTTAACTGCCTTTATTATTTCTAGGTATCCTAATAATAAAATTATCATCAATAGTAGCCAGCACTTTTAAAGCATTTTCTAGTGTCTAGGCTTTTTATATATCTTATTTTATTCTCACAAAATCTCATAGATGAAGAAAATATGCAAAGTGATCTTTAATAACATGGACCCGGAGTTTCATGTTATTTTTCCTGTTATTCAAAAAAAAATTTTTTCTAACTGTTTTCCAGTTGGAATTCACATTCACTACTGCTTTTAGGCTAAATCCATCCAACTATCTACTTTCATAATAAGTGTATGTAAGAATATTTGTTAAATTTTAAAGTATTATTAAAGGAAATAAGAATATGATATAGATCTATATGGCCTGGAAATATTAAAATATTTAATATATGGCCCTTTACAAAAAAAAAAGGTTGCTGATTTCTGACTTTTAATGACATACAGTTGGTTCAAAAACAGCTTCACTAATTCTGGAATGTAGTTTTTACAACTGACAGTATACTTGTAAACATACAGGACCTCCAGTTTATCTGACCTAGTAAAAGAAGAGGGGAAAACAAATATATAAGCCTATTTTTCTTTAGATAAATTGTGTTGGATATTTTGTGCTTTAATATAAAGTCCATGATTTGATATAGAAGATAGAAGGAAATTGAACATATTTCCTTGAACAAAGATGAGCAAAAAGAAAACTAACTACAGTTGTACAAGACCTAAATAAAACATGTAACATAGAAAATATTCTAAAGACTGGCACCTGCCTTTATTCTTCCATACTTCTTAAGGGGGTTTCATTGCTATAGACTGAATGAATTCACACAGAGGATAAAGAAAAGACACTAGATTGTACATGACAAAGGAAGACAGACTGGCTTTGCGTAAGCGTAAGCATTTATATTGGAAAATAAAATTGCCAACCTGAGTGACTAGATTATTTAAATAGAAAATAATAGAGTTGGATGAACTGTAAAAAGATAACACACATTCTGAAAGGTAACACACATTCTGACATTGTGGACGAAGTGCCAACTCTCAATATTGACAAAGTAACATTCACAAATCAAGATACTCAATTCATTTCTTTTTTTCCAAATATTTTATGTGTCCCCTATGTCATCCAGATATCTGAGTTAATTGTCATGGCAGTCTCCGTGCAATAGTAGACTTTCTCCTGTGATGATGAGCATTAGACCATGCTTTCTGTTCCCTTTAACCTACCTTTTCTGCCTATGTTCTTTTCCCTTCTTTAAAGAATCTAGAACCACTATATTATTATGTCCTCAATGATAAATAAAAATATAGCCTTGTACACATAAGCTATGTTAATTTATCTCACCTGTCAATTTTTTTCTAAATAAATTGAAGCTCACATCCCAAAATATGAATTTTAAATTCCTAGAATAATAGTATTTACTTTTTATTGTAAAATAATATTTGAAAGAACTTGTATTTGAAAATGAAGTCACTACCATCTTCAAACAAAGCTTTAGCTGGTTCTAAATTCTGTCTTGAGTCTTGAAATATTATCATTAGTAACTAGGTGTATTTTATTCTTAAAAAAATTAATTTCATTTCTTTCTCATCAGAATGAAGCACCTCAAACATAAACAGTTAAAAATTCACAGTGTCTTTGATAAGGCTGAAATATGAATGCTTCCTTGAGAATCACAGTATTCTGTTTTGTCTGTCATTGATAACTATGCTAACACAATTATATTTTATATTTCAGAATAGTAATGTAACTGATCCCAAAGGACACATGAAACCTTTTTAGTCACATCCTTTAGTGCACTGCGAGGTCATATCGGTTTCTTCCTAGAATATCCTCTAATTTAATTTTCCTTTGAATAATTGTTTATCAGATGAAATCTATCTTTTTTCCCCTAGAAATCCTTTTGACCTTTACAGAAGACTGGACTTGCAACTGAACATTATGCCAATGAAAATAATAAAATTTGTTTTAAGACATTAGAAATTTGCTTGAAGGTAGTTGTATCAGTAAATATTCAAAAGCTCTTTTCTTACACATTCTTACCAAAATGGATAATTTAATGTTCTTTAAGCATTGTTTGTAAGATTTTTTTAAAAATAAATTATTTTTATTAACCTTTAGTAATGTAGTTTCTTTTTTACTTTAATTTTCCTCCTCAGCTAGCAAATACATAACTTATTTAATCTGTCTTTATTACATTATATGTTCACTATAATTCTTGGATTTAAATTTAAGTTAAAATAGTCAAACTAGTATTGCTTTTAAAGTAAGGACAAAATTGCATGTGTAATTAAGTCATGTATGTTGTTATAATCATGTTTTAAATCACCCATTTTATTAAAATTATGAATATCCTTTAGTCATGTGGAAACTATAATAATACTAAAAAAATTATCTTTGTCTATCCTATTTTCCTTATTTTGTTATTCAAAGCCTTTTGTAATTTGCTGCTTACTTCTCCAAATTACTTTCTTTTTTTATTTTCTTTTTAATAAATTTTATGTTCTTTGAAAATGTTCTACATATTTTGTCAGAAAATTATAGCCATAAGATATCAATTTCTCACTGATAATTACTCATTTATTTTATGACTACAGTGCCTTCCTAATTCTTCACTCATAAAAGTCTCATCTTACCCCTAAATCCCACATTATACATGTTCTATGATATCAGTGCTAATTATTTGATTTCTTCTTCCTAAACTATTCTAACATATGTTCTTAAAAACCATTGGCACTTTTACTATTGCATGCACTCTCGTTGTATTTGTCTTGAGGCTCCAACTAGGTAGAGAGACTTCATGAACAAGAAAATGGATTTATATCTGTTTAAATCTTTATTATCTAACACATAGTGGATATTGAATGTTATTGCATGTTTAAATTAGTCACTTATTTTTAGTTATAATTAATGTTTGTGTAAGAATTAAACATTGAACATAGGGAAAAAAACTGAAAAGAAGGTGTCTCAGTTAAAGTTTAGAGGTCAATGAGAATGGAAAGTAAACTTGTAGTAACAACATGGGTACTAAGGTTAGATAGATGACTTGCTTCATTTCTGTTTTGATTAAAGAGATATTGATGCTATACCACCTCATCCATGTACATTCTCGATGGTATCTCTTTTTATCAAGAGGTTCTACCTTTGCCCAAAAAATAGGTAGAGTGGACTTATCTGAAGTCAAATCATTTCACAATTGTCTTAAAAATTCCTACTAGTTTCCCAATTTACTCAGAATGAAAGCAGAAGCCCTTAATATTACCTATGTATGAGTCAGGATATTTTATAAGCAGTAACAAACAACTCAGAATTTTAATGATTTAAATGACCAGAGTTCATTTCTGCCTTCTGGCTGTGAGTTCTTCCCTTCATGAGTGTCCTGGGACCAAGATGATGGAACAGGTTTTGTCTCAAGTATGCTTGTCACTATGCTCGGGCAATTATATGCTCTGGTCTATGAGAATAGCACCTTATATTTTTATCATAGCTTTGGTCCAGAACTCTTTTAATGACTGCCACAAAAAAATGGGGGCTAGGCATTAAAAATTTACTGGAAAGGTGGCAAAATTCCAATCCATAAGGCCTTGTATGGTCACTCACTCCTCTACCCACATTGCCTTTTTGATCTTATCTGCTGGTACATTCTTCCTTACTTGATTTTAAATCTGCCACAATAGTCTCCTTGATGCTATTTAAATACCCTCGTCAAGTTCTTACTGTTACCTAACCCTAAATTGTTTTTACTCTAGATAGCTCCATGGTTAGCTTCCTTACTACTACTTCCCTCAAGTCTTTATTCAAATGTAATTGTCTCAATGAGAACTCCTCTTATTGTCCTGTCTACCATGAATGCCTCCCCACCACATTGCCCTTCCTTTTCCCCCTCCTTGGCCCTTATCATTATATTACATAATATGTTATCAGTGTCTCCCTGAAAATTAAATTATATGAAGAGCAGGTATTTTTGTTTTGTTGTATATCAGCATACAGGACAGTGCCTAGCCATGGAAGTACTTAACGAATATTTGTTGCATAAATTTTAAGGAAATAGTTATGAACAATAAAGCCTCTTTTGCAATTATGACTTTAGTAACATATTCAGAATTACAATTTATAATTATTCATTGATAGCTGCTATGTAATGAATGTTTACTTTATGCAACCATTTTGATAGGTTCTTTCTGATATATTAACCCATTTTATTTCATGATAACCCTAAAAAAATCAGTGCAATTATCCCCATTTTATAAACATATGAACAGCAATAAAAATTAGTGTGCTTAGGGTCATACAGAAATAGAAATTTACTTTAAGATATTTCTACATGGTAAAGTCTTCATTTAATGTTCATTAATGTTTTTAATGTTCATTTAATGTTCACCAAATGCTTATGATATAAGTGGAAGAAGGGCAATATTTGCACTAGTGATGAAGGAAGTTAGGAAACTTAGTAACCAGCAATGATTTTCAAGTCATGAAAGTATTGCAGATAAACTCACATTCACATTTCAACCTCTTTTCATAGAGATAGCAGTAGACCTCAAGCCCAGCTGTACCTTAGAATCATGTAGGGGGCTTTAATAAATGCCAATGCTTAGATCCCACCTTCAGAAATTCTGACTCAAGTTCCCCTACGTAATTATAATATTCAGCTGTTAAAGAAAAAACTGAAGGCCCCAGGTAAAAGCCCATGATACCAAATCTAGATTTAATAACCGGATATAATTGCAGTTTTAACCTTTCCTAGAATTATAATCTTAATTAACCTTAACCAGTCTTGAATTTTCCTATCAAGCACCAGTAATGTAATCTTTGATTTAGGCCCTCTCTATCCCTCAGAGAAAGGAGTGTCAAGGTAATGTCCATGATAAAAACCCTTCTTCTCTTCCTCCAAAGAAAATATTTTCCAGCCTTCAAATAATCCTCTTTTCTTTTCTAAAATCTCCCTTTCCCCACTCTTTCTATGAAATCTCTCAATTTTGTGCAACCCCTTGGAGCACACTTCTATTTGCCAGATGGGCTGCTGCCCAGTTCATGATCTAAAGCCAATTAGATCTTCATATTTACTTGGTTGAGTTTTTATTATTTTAACACAGCCAATGTTGAGACCCACTGAGTTAGTGAATTAACTTGTTCACTGAGCTTCTTTAGGTGGTGGTGCTGAGGATTTGTCAATGCTATTTATTGGAAATGAGGACTTGCTACTGGTAAGTTCAGACTAGGTTACAGATAATTGCCCTTTTTTTCCATGGACCAAGAAAAACAATGATATAAGTAATACTTTACTAAAATATTACACATATTTTTACACATACATCTTTTTCTTCAGTCTTCTGTGGATGTTTTGTTTCTTTTATGTTTTCTGATTTTGGTAAAAATAAACTGAAAAAGTTAAACAGAGAAAAATTTAATTAATCTTTAATGTCTTTTTTGTATTGTCAGATCATTGTGGTTGGCAGAAGCCCACAAGTTTCCAAAAGTCTGGGGTCATTCACTTATCTTTTTACATATTCAATTCTGGTTCTTTATGCTAAGGAAGTCTAACTCTATTCTAGAGAATTGTTCTAAACATAGTTTTATTACTGAATTGATGGAATTCCAGCTTATAGGTGCAGATGTTTTTCTCTTGGTGGCATCTCCACAAAGTTAAGTTGCTTTAACTTTATTCAGATATTAAAATATTCATGATCCTGGTAGTGAAGAATGGCCCATTTTTTTTCAGTTTGGCTCATGAATTAATTCAATAGATAGGCTTAGAAAGTTGGAAGGTATTGGCTTCTATTTCAGATAAATTATTGTGAAGAATGAATACAAAAGATTTATTACAAATCATATGAATGATATGACACCTATACGGAAAGCATCTTATACAGTTAAAAAGCAGCAATTCTCTACCTCGGTTAATGCAATGTATATAATACTCAGTGTTTTTAAAGTTGCAAAATTCCTGCAGAACTGTCTTCAAAGAGATTTACTCTCAGGATCTAGTTCTAGAAGGGAATAATTCTCATTTCCTAATATTTATGAACTGGCCTTGGCTTATTATTCAAGCTCTTGAACTTTGTCAATGTGCCTCAAATTTTTTACACTTGTGCCTCAAATGCACATCTCAAAACATTATACATCACACATACTATACTCTAACAAAACAAATCAAAAGTTTTTTAAAGGGCTTGTTTTATTTGAACTCTGTTATCTTTCTGGGATTACCATTTCTTCTTCCTAATGCTATTCTAAGAACATATGTGGCACAGCCTAATTTTAACAGTACCTACTATTGTGATTCTCATTGATCTCTTAATTTCACCTTTTTCTTTATGCATTGTGGCTTTTATTGAATCAAAGGCTTTCTAAACCATATAAGGGTACAATGTTGTACAAGACAATAGCCAGAATTATTGTTGTGAATAAACAGAGGTCATGCTTTTTAGTTTTGAGATCTGTAAATTTCTTCAGTTATTTCTCATCAATACAACAAAAGTGTATTTTACCACTTGAATGCAACTCCTTTTTTGTGGAAGGGTTTTTAGAGTGTTAGGTTTCTTACTATACTTTTTACTTTGTGTTCAACAGGTACTTTACTAATGGGTCTCTTAAAAGATTGACAAGGAACTCCCAGGACCCGTATAATCCTTTAGGCCATTGAGAAAAATGGATGTGACTAGCAAAGATTTATTTGAACTCCATGTCTTCAATACATTCTCCAGTTCTACATTAATGTTTTCAAGACCCATCATGAAAGAAGAGAAATAGTTGCAAAGCATCTCTCTAAGCTACTTAGATTTTCTTATATCCAGATTTTTCTAAGTAACCTGAAAAATACTGACTATGGAATTAGAAGACTGTTTTATTACTGGCTTTATTATATACACACTGATGTAAAAAGCATCTATACCTGTAGAGAATTTTTATGAGTTTACTTGAACCAAACTGATTACATGCTGGAAAGCAAGCTTTCAAATGTCTAGAGAATGACAGTGTTTGCAGCTTTTATTTTTATTTTTTAAATACATTTGGAATTAAGGAAGGAACCTAAAAAAGATTATATGAAGGTGGGAGGAAGTGAGATGTAGGGTAAGGCAATGTACTCCATTGAGGACACTCTGGAAGAAATGATTATTTTTGGCATTTCAAAAGTGTGATAACTCAGATGCACAAGAATAATGTACAGAGCTGGTATAAAACCTTTTACTAAAGATGTTGTAAACCTGGGGCATGACTGCCCACCATGACCTGCCCAGTTGAGAATTTATGATCAGATCAACTGAGGTTACTTTTGGTTACTGAACTTGTATATACTCCCATTCTCATGCACACGCATATAAATAAATGGTCAGTTTTGAGAAACTAAAAAATCTTGAACTTCAAATTTCTTTATCTTAAAGGCTGTTTGAGTTACATGGATTTGTGTAAATGGTTGTTGAAACTCTAAAAGCACTATATATATATTTGAGCTGAGCATTCTTTTCTTTTTTCCTATCTTTCCAGATTCATAATCTGCCTTTCTCCACCCTGCTTTGCGCCTGAGGAGCTGAGTCCCACGGACTGATTCAACAAAGCTCCGTTGGCCTCTGACTTTCAGCTGTCCAGTGGGAAGTACCAGTCAGAGGCAGAAAAGGAGGAGGTTAGAGAAGTAAATGTGCTTCCCTTTTCCTAGTGTTGATTTGAGGGCTAAGTTAAATTTCAATATCATTTTGCAAATTTATACTCAATTTTATTTAAAAGTGTGGTCTTTTGCTACTTGATTTAAAATTTTAACTATTGTTAGGTTAATTTTAGGCTTATCAAATTCATACATAAATATTTGCATCAACAGCATTTTTTTATCTACAATTGTAATACTTTATATATATATATTACATTTCAAATATATATCACTTGCTACCCTGTGGCTAGAGTAAATATATTTGTAATCCAAAATGTTTCTTGTAAGTGAAATCACTGTAATCAAGAAGTTCTTTTTTAACTAGAATGTGAGAAAATGTGGGGTATTACAACTTCTAGGTCATTCTTCCTGAGAAAGTCTTGGCTATAAAAGTCTGAGGACATTTGTCCTTGAGGTTCATGTGCATTACACTCTCTATTGGGTACATCATGCCCACATACAACTCAGCTCACAAGCTATGAATCTACCCTTGCCAGGTGAGTTAGATATTTGTGAGCTTGCGTTATTCAAATAACAGTCTAATTATTTTTGAATAATGAGGTAATTTGCAAGCATCATTATTGGCGACTAGTAACTAGAGTTGCATATTATAGAAACACTGATGTCACCCAGCTGAATACTACTGCTCTAAAAGCTCAGCCCATGGTCACTCACATGTAGTACAGTGGGAATCACTATTTTGGGGAAATTTGTCCAAGCATGAGAGCTATTCTGAGTTCATTAGCCACATATCTATCTGCCTCTTTAGCTCCATTCGGAGGCAGGGGATAGACTGGCTTCATCTTTGAAATTTTACCCCAGACCAGAGTTGCCCTTGGAAAACATTCTCCCCTTAGAAAACATTAAAAGATAACAATCACTCCAATCATTTCTCCTACTGACCAGGCTTTGACTCAGCTCTACAGGGAACATGGTAATAGGATACATAGAAATAGATATATCTCTATCTCTGTCTCCATATCTATGTCTCCCTCTCTGATATTTTCTTCACTGCAAGTGTTGTTGAAGTTGCCTATGCTATTTTACATACAATGTTACATGTACTTATGTTGAGATGAAACTTTCACTGAGAAGACTCATCTTTGCTTTTAAAACTATTGTCTATTATCAACAAGCACTAAAGTAAAGATTTGAATTTGTTATTGTGTATTTTCTACCTCGTTGTGTGGGATATATATTTCTTAGGATGAACTGAATGAAATTGCTAACCTGGAGACTAAAGTGAGGCTGCTTATATATCTAAGCTCGTGATAGGTTTTAAATTTATGAGATTTATAATTAGTATCAGTAAGATCAATGCTATTTGAAGATCACGGAATTTTCAACTGGGTAGTATTCTTTTTTGTTGTTGTTTTCATTTAGCACCTACTTATATAGACCTTCGTTGGTCTGGTGCATTTTGTGTGACATTTTGAAAAGTACTCTACCATAGAGAATGCTTACATCTTCTCAAAACTGTTTGTAATTAGAGCGCTTACTAATTACATTATATTGGGCAAAAATTTTGACACTAACTAACTAGGTATCTATCTATCATCTATCATCTGTCTATCTATCTATCTATGTAAATGAGAAGCCAATAATACCTACCATAGCAAGTAGTGAATAGTTGGTCCACAAATGTTGATTCAATTTTCCCACTTCTCTTTTACTTTTGCTTTATTTGGTACTCTTACAAGTTGGGAAAATGTAGTTTCTACTAGCAATACAAGTACAAGGCAGCTTCTTTTATTATTTATTTATTTATTTATTTATTATTTTATTTATTTTACTAATTTAAAAATAATTGTGGTAAAATACACACATAAAATTTACCATCTTAACCTTTCTTAAGGGAACAGTTTTATAGTATTAAATACATTTACAGTGTTGTGCAACCAGTCTTCAAAACTGTCTTCATTTTGTGAAACTGAAATTCTACGCTTATTGAACAACATCTCGTCTACCTCTTCTCCTCATATTTTCTTTCATAGTTTTAGTTATAATGATCACAGGAAATTTAGTTAAAACTGAAGGTTTGTTCCAAATTATTGTGTTTCATTAAAGTGATTTATAATCACTTTGGCTATACATCTCCATTTTCCAGAACAATTTCTATTTTAAGAGATTTTACTCTTTTTAAGTAAAGTTAATTCCTTAAGTGAATAATTTGATATTTACTACTATTAATTAAATATAGAGAAACTGAGAAATCAAAAAAGCAAATTGCTATCCAACCAGTTTTCTCTACTTTTGGTTTTAGAAAACATAGTACTATGTCTATAGGTTGTAGTCACCAGGTAGGATCAGTGGGTTAAGTTCTTTTGCTACTAACAAGTTCACGTTTGATAACTGGAGACTTGAGGACATTGAATTGTGTTCATTTTACCAGCCAGCTCTGTCCTGACTCATCTTGGCTAAATTTGTGAATATTTTTACTTACATTTTAAGCTCTATTCAAACAAAATAGTTTAACACATTTGAATTCTTCATCACTGCCTAGCTGCCAGTATATATGGGTTATAGGCTGAGAAAATAAGTAAATAATTAACTGAAGAATGTGGAAACAATTCTTAAAACATTACTCATGTACATTTGTAAACTACTCAGAAATATTTCTGTTTGATTTCTTTAAGGAAGAATATACTTTGCTATCTAGTAGTCTATAGTTTAGTCGTAAGGATAAGCATGTTAATAAATGTAGAGCACTTAAAATAATGCCTCACATAGAAAATGCTCAAAGATTTTAGCTATTATTACCATTGTAGCAGTTATTTATCATTATTTCTTGAGGAACTAAGTTAAATGGTCTGTGAGTCTGATATTTACCAAAGTTATAGTATTGGGCAAGCCTCAGAGGTGCTTTTCACCCCAGGTATCTCCTCCATAAAATATTTGCCCTGAACCTGTCTTAGCAGAGAGTAATACTTGGACAACTTAAGTTCTTTAATTCTGCATGTGAAAGGTACTTTCAAGTCTAAACATTTTCTGTAAATAATCTTGAGTTTTTAGGCCTTCTTTTAAAAAGCAACAACCTATCTATGTGTTTTCAAATTTGAAAGTATCAACTTTTTACACTATATTACCCTAATTCCAATTGAATCCCATGCTACTTTCAAGTTCATTGAATTTCAGTCTATAGAACTCTCCTTTTCTCCCTGCTTGCATCATGATCTGTTTAAGAGATAGCCCTCAGGATGGATAATAGTTATCACTGGCCAAGTCTATGTGGGTCTAACGTCTCGTAGCTCTTCTACTTCTCTGATGCATTTGATGAGCATTGTGGAGCCTAGGAAGTGAATTTAAACTGTTACAGTAAAAATGCACCAAAAAGGGATTCTTCATTTCCTTCTGAGGCAAAGAGTCATGGGTTTCCACAGCTAGCAGAACCTCAGAACTTCATGCATTTCCTAGTGTTGAAAATATTTCTATCCTAACGAAGAGTTGAAGCTTCTAGAAATCAAAAGCTGGGAAGGCAGTTTTTTCATAAGCAACTTCTCTTTGATCCAGTACACAGTGAGACTTCCCCTTCATTGCTGGTTCACAGGATTTACCACATATCAGAATCACCCAAGAGCTTAATTAAGCACAGATTGCTTGGCTCTAAGGGTCAGTAAATCTTAGGTGGGGACTGAGAATTTGCTTTTCTAATGAGGTTCCAGTTGAAGCTTATGCAGCTGCTCCTGTTTCCTTACTTGAAGAAATGCCATGCTTAAGGCAAGAGGAAGAAAAAAGATTTGACTATAAAGAGACTTTGTGGTGAGGCAGATGCCACACAAGAAAAAAAAAAGAAAGAAAGAAAAAGGAAAAATTATTGCAATACATTATTTTGCTAAATTGTTTTTGCAGAAATACAGGAAATGTATGCACAGTATTTGAAGACAGGCAAAGAAGGATTTAAAATCCTGACACTAACATATGCCTGCCTGTACAATTAATTTACAGAATCTTGGTTTTCTTATCTCTTTAATTTGATTAATACCAGGTTCCTAGTAGCGTGATTTTAAGTATTCAATAAGATAAGTGAAGCACCTGGCACATTTAACAAATGCCAATTATACTTCTCACTTTTATAGATATTTCTGAGATACTGAAGTAGAAAATGGAAATAGCACAAGTTTTGGAGTAAGGCAAGCTTGAGTTCAAATTCCTGCTCTAATACAGACTGGCGAATTGATATTGAATAAATTATTTAACCTCTGAGCCTTAGGTTCTTTGCCTGTGAAATTGTGTCAGGAGAATTAAAGAAGACAGACAGGTTTGAAAAAGAAGTCAGAGGTGTGTCTAGCCTGAGCTAGACACTCCATCAACACTATGTTCTTCTCCTGCCTTTAAAAGGTATAGATATTAAATTTGTCAAAAATATGTACGTCTAACATAGAGTGGAAACAAAACCTGCATTGAACTTGTTGCTTTGATACTTGTGAAACAATTTGTTGTTGAGACATCTTCCCCAATCTGGTATAGTTTTATGAAGAGTTTAGGGCAAAACTTTTGTTCATTTAACTCCTCTTTTTTTTTCCTAATAAATTTCTGTATTAGTGATATTGACTAAAATTAATATCTGCCTCCAAAAAAAAAGAAAAAGAAAAAGAGATAAGTAAGATCTTACCTATTTCAGAAATCTATGCTAATTTTCTTTGTTATTTGTTTGGAAAATTTGATTTAGGCTCTTAGAAAATGAATGAGGAATTCTGGATCTCTTCAAGCAGTGACTGAATCTCTCTATAGGATTTTATTTTTTTATTATTGTGGTGAAATTTACAAAACATAAAATTCACAACTTTAACCATTTTTACATGTGCATTCAGTTGCATTAATTTTATTTACAATGATATACAAACATCACCACTTAAAAATTTAATGTGACAGGAAAGAATATAAAATTTTAGAAGTTATTAGAAAGCATATTTTTTATATAATGGTATATGTTTTTTAATTTTTTTAAGAAAACAAAACCACCAGATTATACTGTAAAGAAAACATTTGATAAATTTGATCGACGAGGAATTTCCATTCGAAATGCTAATCACCTCTCTGTTCCCCTTCTGTAAATATGCTTGCTGCATGGACTGTACTCGAAATTGACTAAAGACTCATCCCTCCCTCTTGTTTTGATCCGTGGAAGCTACAAATATAACTGTAACTGTTTGCACTCCCTAGCAACTCCCGGGTTTTGTAACAGTTTGTAACTGCCAATAACCTTTAGTAACTCTTGCCCTTGTAATGCAATGTAACTACCTGCAACCATAGCAACTCCTGCAGCTTTGTGGCGCCAGAGTTCAAATTACCCAATCAGGCTGTGCCAAAAAGGTCTATATAATGAATGTTGCAACAGAGCTCTGGGCCCAGATCTTCAGAATACTAGCTCCTCTGGGTCCACAGCATAATAAACCTGAATTCTACAACTTTACGAATGCTACTTGGTTTCTGATTTTTTATTTTGATAACTTTACAATTAAGCATGGCTCTGCTTATAAAAAGAAATTAGGAAAAGAGTAAAAAAGTAAGTTAAAATCTAAAAAAAAGTTATAGCAATTTATAAATTTAGTATCCAGAGTAAGAAGTACTATAAGCAACAAGGAAACATCACACCAAAGTAGTAGCAAAAGTCATGAACAGGAAAATCACTAAAAAGAAAATATAAATATTAAATAAGCTTATGAGGAACTGTTCAACCTTGTTAATCAGGCAAATATAAATGAAAACCATATCAAAAAATATTTAATTGGACAAAATTAAGAAATATAACTTTTTTTTCATTAGGATGGAGAACAAAATAAACTATCATACAGTGCCAGTGCAGAGGGGTGAAAAATTATTAAAAATCTCAGCACAAAAAGTGTTTTATTATGTGATAAATTCAAGCATGTACATACTCTAGATTCCTGTCCTAGAAAATGTTCTTGTTTGCAATAGCAGCATTGCAAACAACCCAACCACCTTTCAATAATAAATTGAATGAATAAATTACAATATATCATACAATAGCCTATATCCAATATATGTGTATAGGACTCAAAACCATATAGTTAAATGAGAATAGAAGTTTAAAATATATATGCAGTTTGATTCCATTTATAAAAATGTTAAAAAGACAACAAAATTAATAATATGTTGCTTGTTTGTATATTTACAATTAACAGAGATATGAGGAAAATCAAATACCTAGTTAAGTCAAATTAGGAGAGTGGTTATGTTATCCTGGTAGGATAAAGGGGAATTATCATCAGAGAGGGAAATTCATGGGGACTTCTTAGATATGGATAAAATTCTCTTTTGTAATTTGTTTGGCATGTACATGGATTGTTCATTTTATTATTATTTCTTAAACTTTCATGTATATTATTGTATATTTAATACTTTTGGAATGTTGTATTTATAAAGTATAAAAGAAAAACATAGAGAAGTAGAAAATATTACAGGCCAATGAGCTTTATTGCACTAAAACAATTAATTTTAAAATGTGTTTCCAACATCTAACTTTTTTTTGAGGGGGAGGGATGCTAGAATAAGAGAGTTAGATGATCACATCTTGTCTTCTTTCCTCACCTTTCAACGTCCTGCTCATCCTGACGGATTACCTGCAGCACCTCCTTTCTTGTGGAGGCTGGAATAATCAGTTTATTTCCTTTGAATAGCAGTTCATCATTTTCACTGATTTTCTTTCTGTGGGTAAAATATTCTTTGATTTCTTATGTCACTTCACTTTTCTCTTCAAGTTACCCATTTCTTCTCGGCCTCATAACCTCTGGGGGCTCCTCTTCTGCTTGCCTAAGGGTAGATATCCTTGTAAAACTGCTGAGGCATTTTTTCTTCATCATCCCAACTATATATGTGTATTCTACTCTATCAATAGCTGCCATAATTTGATGTTATTGACCCCCTTTCTTTCTTGTTCCTGTTTGTCACGGTGAGCTACATATACAAAGGATATGTGCAATTAGTAATTTTCTTGCTAGATGGCTGTGGGTAGTGACTGGGACTTTTATAGTAAGTTTTTATAATATATGTGTGAAGGAGATTTAAGAGAGCATTATTCTGAGAATACCAAGCCCTGTATTATAATTTTATTTCAAAGGGAATTGTTGGGTATGGAAACATTCCTCATAAAAGACCACCCTGCTTCGATTAATCAGGTTAAACAATTCCAGTGATTGCTGATAATCTATGTAATTAATGTCTTACAACTTTTCTATGTGCCAGCCACTGTGCTGTTGATCTGATAGACAGAAGTCTAACTTGAAGATGATGTTGATAATAATGATGATAATGAGGAGGAGGAAAAAGAAAAGGAGGAGAATAAGAAAGAGAAAATTAAAGGGAGGAGAAAAGATTAGACAAGAGAAGGTTGTGAAAAGAGAGAAATGAGTCCCTTTTGATATTTATGTTACCTGTAATTCATAAAATTTAATCAAGAAATCAAATTCTGGGTGAAGACAGAGTAGAAACAACATTTTAATTAATTATTCCCACTAAGTATACTACACTTACATATGCCTCAGTTTTTTTCATCTGCTCCATCAAACCTAGGACATATAGCATGTAAGATAATTTAAATCGATGCTTAGATAAAGAAGCCTAGAACCAAATACTGGCCCAAAATTTGTCATCATTTCTTTATTGATATAATAATTTTATTCTTAATGTTTATTAAAAATCAGAAAATGTATTAAAAACCAAATTACTCAAGTTGTTTATGCTATTTACAAAAACATTTAAATATATATACACATACGTCATGTAACTGTGTAATTCTTGCTACAGGATAGAAGCATGTGGATATAACAATAATATTTTCTTCTAGAATTCTAATCTATTGTTATTGTGAATGATGCTAAAATGAAAAACTTACATATCCAGTACCTGCACTCCTATATACAATTTTCTGTGTATATTCTACAAAGAAGAATTGCCAGAATCAATGTGTATATACTTTGAAAACATATTTTTCTAAATGGCCTCCTAGAAATTCAGTATCAATTTAAACTCTCCTAACAGTTTATGAATATCTGTTTTCATGCCCTTAATAATACTAGACCATATTAATCTTTTAACCTTGTCAATCTGATAGAGATGATAGCTATTTTGTAGTTTTGTGAATTTCTTCAAACAATACCCAAGTTTAATATCTGTGTTAAGTGGAGTTTCTCAGTAAACAGACTCTGAGATACAGACTTGCATTCAAGGAGTTTATTGGGGAGTGCCCACAGAAACAGCTATAAGAAATTGGGTAGATCTGGATGGAGGGAGTTAAAATGTAAAGCAGTTGAAAGATGCAGTTAGATGTTTCCCCAGGGTGATTAAGAATTAGATAGGCCTTTCCGAGTTTTCTTAAATTAAGGTGTGCATACACTCACTCAAAATGTCTCTATATATATCCTTTCACTGAGTTGTATATTTAACCAAATAAATGGCCCCAGGTCCTGTGGGGAAGAGAATGGAGAGTTTCTATCATATATACCAGCTGAAGTGTCCTATTCTTCAGTCAATGGATTCTGGCTCAGGTCCAGAAACTGCTCAAGGATTGTGTTTGTATTGGTATTGCTGCCTTATTCTCTTGACTGTCCTCGACAGTTTTTGATTGTATAGAATGAGCAGTACCCTATTGGCTACCTTTGAGGACACTTGAGTTCTCATAATTATCTCCAAAGATCTCTGTGGGTCAGGCTTCCATTGGTACCACTTCAAATTTGCCACTCATTTTTGACACTGGGAACATCTTGTTTCTAAGAGCTCAGCAACATCACCTGACCTGTTTTCTGTATTCTGTTATCCCTATCTCTGTCAGTGATGCAAATTTTTTATATTCAAGTTTGTTTTCTTCATTTATGAATTTTACTCAGCTAAGTCTTTTAAATTCTCTTAAGTTAAAGATTTCTCTTCTGTAAAATAACAATAAGATAAATTCACTTTTCTAATCTCATATTCTTATTTCCAGGATAAAAATGAATAAACAAAAATTTCACAGAACCATACCCCTAAAAGAGTGTAACATAGTATTTTTATTGCTCATTACAAAATCTTTTAACCATGCCAATCTGATTAGAATTAATAGAATTGATAACTATTTTGTATTTTAGTGATTTTTTTCAGATAGCACTCAAGTTTAACATCTGTCTTAGTGGGATTGCTCAAGAAACAAACTCAGATATGGATTTGCATGCAAAAATTTAATGGGGAGTATTTACAGAAACAGCTATAAAAGATTGGGTAGATCTGGACAGAAGGAGTTTGTCTTATTTTAGAAAATATTTTTATATTAATTAATAATATGCAATTTATGTAGTTTAAAATTTTTACATTTTATAATAGAAGTTTGGCTTTTAACTATAGAGAATAATTTGACAATCTTAATTTACTGAGATCATTAAATAAGTCTTTATATTATCCAGAAGGTATTTTCTTATGAAACCTGAAACATTTCTGATTTCAAAACTATAAAATGTAGCTTAAATTGAGACTTCATTTTTTTTGCATTGAAATTTGTATTCTAATGTAGCCTTCTAAAAAATAAAGTATATATCTGGAAAGCTGAAAATAAATCTTTGTCACAGGTTTTTGAAAGTAAGTGGCTTATCTCGCTTTTGTTCCAAATATGTTAATGATTTATTTTAGAGTTATTGAAAATCTGGCAGGAAACATCAAAATAAATGAATGGAAAAGCTGTATTAAGCAACCCATTAAAACAATTAAAATTAGAGCATATGGATGAATTCTTCTTTTTTCAGTTTGCATACTTGTCAACTTTAGAAAAGCTATTGGATAAAACTGAATATTAAATGTGGACATGTGAACCATCTGACAACTACAAAGTAAAAGCATAAAATTTATAATCAAGCTGCAAGAAACTGTAAACAAATGGAAAAATAAATTGTTATTGAAATATTAATATTTAGGGAATTCTGATTGAGCTATATTTCAAAAGTAGAAGTTATCTGAGTTTCTTTAATATACTGACTTAATTGTTGGTCAGTCAAACATGTCATACCATTAGTGACCAGGTTTATTCTCACCACCCACCATGCCTGTGTGGTTTTGTATTGCAAAATCACAAAACACCATTTTTTTTTCTGTTTTACATCATTTCAAGAGGCAATTCCTCAAATACAAAATAATAGCAACATTATGGATTTATTACATATATTTATGTGTCATATAATTAATGACAATAAGAGAAAAAGGGTTGGAAAAAGAAAATGGAAGTGTAATAGTGTAAATTTCTTGTACTATTGATGAAGTGATATAATTTTGCTTAAAAATAGACTGTAATAAAACAGAGTATCAACAACTGTCATAACAAATCAAACAGCAAAGAGTTATAGCTAATTAGCTAACAAAAGAGATATGATAGAATTATAAAAAAAAATCAAAAAGAAGATAGAGGGAAAAAGGGAACAAAAACCCAGTGGGACAAATATGAAACATGTAGTAAGATAATAGAAATAAACCAAAATATATCAAAAATCACATTTCACATTAAATATGAAAGCAAATTAAAAGTCAGATTTTGTGAGAATGGATAAAAAGCAAGGCAATTTTATCTTATAAGAAACACTCTTTAAATGAAGATTCAAATGAATTAAAAGTAAAATGATAGAAAAAGATATATAATGCTAATATTCACTAAAATTTTGAGCACTAAGCAAAATACATTTTTAAACAAAGCATATTACCAAGGATAAAGAGGGCCATTCAATAGCATCAAAAGGATAATTCATCAGTAGGACATCATCATGAACATTTATGAACCTAAAACAAAACTTCAAGTACATGGATCTAAACTTAAAATTTCAAGGAAAGTAGACAAATCTAAAGTTGTAGTTGAAAATTTTAATACTGTGCTCTCAATAATTGAGGAAACTGGAAAGAAAACAAGTAAAAATATAGAATATTGTAAGAATACTACTAATTCAACTTAACTGGCATTTATAGGAAACACTTGAGCCAAATGTAACAGAATACACTTTTTCAAGAGCACATGGAACATTTGCCAAGATAGCCTACATTCTGGGTTATAAACCAAGAATCGACGAATTCAAAAGGATTCAAGTCATATGATGAAGTATGTTCTTTGACCACATGGAATTAAAGTAGAAATAAGAAAAATTACATCAAACATGTTTTTACATTCATGGTAGTAGCAACAAAGTATTTCAAATGTATAGGTATAATAGACATGCTTAGTTATTTGATATGTAAAGTAAATAGAAATAATAAAATAATCCTTACCAAAGGGGACAAATCCAAAATAAATATATTAATTTAACATGTAAATAAGGTGAGAAAAAGAAACTGTACATAAAATAAAAAGTAATTCCCATTTCAACCAGATTATACCAAAAAGTCTTTCAATTACAGTATGTCAGGGATAAAAATTGTGTTGATAATATGTTTATTACACTTAAAATTAAACAGGGAGCAAAGACATCAAAATTAATGATTATTTTATTGGTTTTAAAATTGCCTTTTAAAGTACAGGTTAATACTAATGTTAACACTGAAAAATGTTAAGTTTTAAACATTGATATGAAGCATTATCAAGGACAAGTCTATGAAAATGGAGATAACAAGACTGATGAAGGAAAAAATGTACAAGACACAACCCCTCCCCCCCAAGAAAACAAGAATTTTATGTCTTACATAGAACTTTAATTGAATTTTCACTAAGAGACATGATGGTTTTAAATATGTTAACAATTATATCTTTTGCACAGTGAAAGATACTATTCAGTAATTCTTAGATATTAGTAAAAATGAAATATCTTGATGAAACATATCAAATTTGATCTTACAACTACTCTTGGGAACAATGCAGGAATTCCAAATGAATACTTTCAAAGGAATTAGATTTATATTAGACTTTATAAAATACAGTGTAAGAATTCGAGAAAACAATTTTCAAAAACAAAAGTAAATCATATTATTTGACAGAAGAAGGAATTAATTTTTTAATTTGCACTATTCATACTTATTCAGTAAGATTTGGTGCTTAAAATTAATGCTACTAGTAAAAACTTTCAAAACCAGTGAAAAAGAAAGTTTTGTTTCACTTTTCAAAGGATTAAATGCTTACATACATAAATTTTAAAGAAAATTTTAATTGAAATAAATTTTATATGAAATATAAAATTACACTCAATTTATAAAAGGAAATTATAACAAGGAAACAAATATTTGTATAATTAAGAAAAAGAACATGTAAAAATATTTAAAATAATTCTGTAATGTAATTCTATTTCTGCTCATTGTAAATTGCATATACAGTTTAAATTGAGCTCTTTTTAATAAACTGAGCATATACTGCTACTTTTGGTTGTCTTTATAATATTTCAGCATGAAAATCAAGATATACTCTTTGCACATACTAGATATTTCTTCTAGAGTTAACAATAACCATAATATAATTGATAGTGATCTTATATTGATAACATTAAAACATTTAATGGAAATAATTTTATTCATCATTCGTGATCCTTCTATGATGTTTGAACATTTTATGTAAAATTATTAATTTATTCTGAAATTTCTTTAAAATTTTTAATGTTTCAAGTTGCTACTGGCACAGCTGTATAAATTTTCTTTAAATTGAAAAAAATAAGAAATAGTATTGACAATTCAAAATTTTTCTAAGTAGGCAAAAGTGTGTCAAATTATGTGAAAAAATGTATAAGACTTTATTATATTTATATCTTATTGTATTACTCATACAACCATCACAAGCTCATCCACAAATACCCCAAATGAGAACAATGATAAATTTATTCTTAGATAGCCCAATTTTTTCAAATCAAACCATACTTTTACCTATAATTTTTAATTTTATTGTGATGGTTTATTTGTCAAGATAGGAAGAAAACATTGTTAACTGTTTATTTTCTTATTTTATATTTTTAAATATTCACATATAAAGTAAATAAGTCTCCATTTACACTTTTGCCCTAGGTCCTGCAAATTATAGGAACTACTTGCCCCTGGTGACTCATATTGCACTTGTGTCATGAGTAAGAAAACAAGAAACTATTTTGAATTAAGCCTCTGTGGTTTGTAAGTTGTTTTTACTGCCCATTCTGGTTAAAACAAAGACTGAGAGCTAGTTGTTCTTTATTTTAATTCGTTGCTTTTATTAATATTTTTATGAAATGAGCATGACTGTGCCTAACAGGCACATAATAAATACCCTCAGAACTTTCTAAAAGGCCTGGTTCAAATTAGAATTTTGGACACCTTTAAATTCTATACAAATACCTGGAAGCTACCTGCCCTTGTCTGAAGCCCACTTTGCCAATTTTGCTATGCCCTGATTCTCTCCTACATCAAGGGGTACCTTGGACTTCCTTGGGAACTAGGGATGTCCACTGTAGCTATGCAGTTCTCCCGGGAAAGAAAGACCCAGGGAAGGGGTCACTCAAGCCTCGAAGGGGGTTCTGGACCATTTTGGTGGGGAAATCTGGGTTTTAGGAAAGCCCAAGTGACAGCTGTAAGATATGTGCTCCAAGTGAATGAACAAGTCTTCTTGACCCTGAGGATCTGCCCCATGGAGAGAAGGAAGTGCATCTGGGGTAGTGAAGGACATTAGAGATCAGAAAATCTCTAGCTAGGCTCAGGGCCAGGTCCCCTTGTTCCTAGGTCTCAGGGTGGTTCTGGTGTTAAATACTGAGCTAGAAAAGAAGATAGAGAGCTAAAATACACATTTCCAGATGTCAAAGGAACTTCCATTTTAGTGTGGTTACTGTTTGGAATGTTTACAGAATTCCTATATAATCTTTTCTGAACTAATAATCATTGGAAATGAAATCATGAAAATGAAAACAGTTTAATAAAAAAGAAGATAGTTATAAAATGCAAATTATTATTTTTGCTGTTTTTATGCCATTGATTTATATCATTAATTTTTATCTTTGAAATGATTCTCTGAATTAGTTTCAGAAAATGTGTAGTTTAAAGATTAACAGATGTGGTATGCTCTAAGCTGCTTGATGTAGCTTAACTCATAGAATTTCTTAGATAGAAATAGATTTTGATTAAAGGTAGTAGATAGAATTTATCAATTTTTCATTTACATATCAAATTAAATGGAAAGAACCTGTTTCCTGTAGCATGAAGACCTTAACATTTTTCAAATAAATCCCGTACTCAAAGAACACTGTCCTTTTTCTGCTTTGTTTCTTTTATTCTTTTCTACTTGTCTTTTCATCACCTCACATTCATATCATTGTTTCTTCTTCCATATTCAGATAATTATTTAGTTTTATAATTCTAACTTGCATTAAATAGTCTCTTAGAGTTGTATAATTGCTTAGATGTACATTTACTCTTGTATTTAAGATTTTGAGGTAATAAATTTTAGGGAAACCCAGCTGAGATATCCAGCCTACTCTGTGTGATATTTGCATTTTATTCTAGGCTAGCTATAATAATCTCTTCAGAAAGTGGAATCTATACTCTCGCATGAGCAGAGAGTGCTAAATTTTTAATAACTTCTTTAGAGTTTTGATTTTTTGCTATGATGCTTTCAAAGATTACAGTAAAATTTAAGAATAAAAAAATGTTAAATTTTTTTTACCAGTGCTATATTATTTATACCATTCCTTTGTCAGTCTTCTTTAATTTGAATTTTAAATTTAAACACATGTAACCTTCTGAGACTATGTGAAAGGGAAGATATCTAAACCTTGATATCCTCATTTATATAATAAAGGATAATGATAATATTTACATTATAGTTTTGTGGTGAGTATTAAAATGAATTCCAGCCCTACTCATGTAGTAGAGTTTCTGGCTCAAAGCAAGTATTCAATACATCTTAACTATTATTATTAGACAGTGACTCTAAGCATAGACAATAATCTATGTTGTCCAATTACATTGGCTATTTGAAGGTTGATCACCATTTACCATGTCAGATCTTTTTACAAGCAAATTAGTTATTACACTGAATCATGCCAATAAAGCAGTTGGTTGAAAGTAAAATTTAATAAATAGTAAGTACCATCAGCAGATTGTTCAGTAATTAATTGTTTTTAGGAATGCAAAATAGAATCTAGCCATTTTATTTCAATTAATTTAAGCCCTACTACTCACATACAAAACAATTTTATAAGGTAAGTGAATATTATAGAATGAAAAAACATCTGATTTTAAGATATTATAACTCAAAAATTGCTCATATTGATATAAATTGTTTTTTGGTTCACTATTTTAATACTTCTTTTTATTTTACACCCATCTTATTTTTGCTTATTCTTCTGGTAGATAATTTTCCATCTGTCCCACTTCTAAGCCAAATACTTTAGGCTGCATGTGTATTTCTTAATTTTAATTTTGGTTTCTACAAGGTCTTAATTATTTCTTTAGGAACATTTTATTATTTCACTTACATAAGCATATTAGAATTTTTAAAAATCTAATATTTATAGAAAGATTTTATAAGGTTTTACCATCATGGGATTTCATGATAATAGGATGTTTTTATTTATTTTGAAAATTATCAAATATTCACAAAAGTAGAGAGAATAGAATAATCAAGTTTATATACCTGACACAGCTATATATTTTACAATATATATATGTGTACTATAAATATGTAAACAAATATATACAAAATATATATACACACATACAGTGTACTGTGGCTTAGGTGAAATTTTAAAAAAATCTCATGAGTGTATCTTTCTCATTCCTTTAAAAGCTCTGTAAAAATTGACTAGTGATAAGCTGACCATTGAAGAAAATAGCACAAACTAACAATTGCCCTATTATCTTTGCCAACTATGACATGTAACAATCTTCTAAAATTATTAAGCATATGATTTGTAGGAGTCTTGAGTTAGTGTCTAATTTTCAACCCACTTACTTCCTTGAGCTTGTAAAGAAAAAAAGTTCATGTGTGACCTTTTCATGAGAGGAAAAATAAATCTCTCCATCTGTGTGTAAAAGTTATACTTATTTTTTTTCTGAATATAAAAAGTCTTTAATAGGGAATATTATTTTGCTTCCACCAGATTATTAATGGTATATAACCTATCTAAATATTTATACAAAATCACATAATTCTCACTCTCTTTCAATTCCTATATCTGAGCAGATATCAAAAGAAATATCTCTCAGATGTAGCTTTTCTTTTCTATTCTACTGTAGTCATAATAAATCGATATTGGTCAAATTTGGCATAATTCTTCCTGGTGTCTATCTAGTGGCTATCTTATTTTGATTACACAGATGAAATAGTTGATGATCATGTAACCAACTTAGATAATCGTGATTGACCTTTGCTAACTTCAGTCTGCCATAGCAGTAAACAGTACAATTTCCATAGGAAACCATATCTTTTCCCTACCTGTATTTCTCTGGGACTAAATGGTTTTAACTTGGGCCTGCATGATCTCTAGTAGTAATTTTATTTTCTAATTATAACTGAATGATGGAATCATTCAGTTTTCTAAAGGAAGGGGGTTTATGTGAAAAATCAGAGAAATTATCACCCTATAAATACCTTCAAGGCAAATAAAACTACAAAAAACTAGGGAAGATAACAACTGTTAAAAATACATATGTGAAGTTTTCCCTTAAAATTGGAAATAAGTCAAGAATATCTATCCTCATCACTACTATGTTGAAAGTTTTAGAAGTGCAATGGGGGAAAATAAGATTTTTTAAGGCTTAGGTATTGGAAAGGAAGAAATAAAACTATACCTATTAACAAACAACACATTGTCCATGTAAAAATCCCCAAAAATCTAAAAACAAAAACAAAACTGTAAAAGGAAATAAACGAGTTTAGCAAAGCTATAGAATATAGGTCAACCATAATCATTTCTATACAATAGCAATGTATGAGTGAAAAACCAATTGAAATGCAGCACCAAAGCACCAATAAAAATGAAATACTTAAGTATAAATTTAATAAAATATTAGAATTTCTTCACTAAAGACTACCAAGTGCTGACAAATTATATATAAAAAAAGACGTAAATAAATGAAAAGATATATATTCCAAGATTGGAAGACTCACCATAGAAAAGATATTAATTCTTCCCCAATTAATCCATAAATTCAGTGCATTATCAATTAAAAAAAAAAACAGGAGTTAAGCAGATATAGACAAACTCCTTCTAAAAGATATATGGAAGGACAAAGAAATGAGAACAGGTTGGAAAAAAAACTTTAAAAAATAAAGTTGGAGAAATCATACCACTCAATTTTAATAATTACTATAAAGTGATGAAAATTAAGTGATTGTGGTTTTGGTAAAGGAATAGATACATAAATAGAAAAGAATAGAGAATATAGATGTACATTCACACAAATATGGCCATTTAATCTTTGAAAAGTTGCAAAAAAGATCTGGGAGAAGGAGAGATGGGGTTGAAACAGTTCATCATCGAAATGGAAAATAAAAATGAAAGAAAAAAAAAATTGAACCTAAACATTTCACCTTATACAAGAAGTTACTTAAAACAACAGATCAGATATAAATGTAAAACATAAAACTATAAAATGTTTAGGAGGAAATATAGGAGAAAATTTGGTCTTAGGCAGAGCTTTTAGTCATAATACCAAAAGCACAATTCTTAAAAGAAAAAAATGATAATTAGGTGTGATCAAAATTATAAGCTTTTGCTTTATGAAATACACTATTAAGAAAATGAAAAGACGAGAGACTTGGAGAAATATTTACAAATCAAAAATTCACAAGGGACTAGAATTTCAGAACATATAAACTCTCAAATCTCACAATTAGAAACCACGTAATTAAAAATAGGAAAACTTCATCACTTCACAAAAAAGTATATGAGGATGACAAATATGTACATGAAAAGGTAACATAACCATTAGAAAAATTCAAAGTAAAATCATAATGAAATACTGCCATACCTTCTAGAACTGTTAAAATAAAAATATACTGACAGTTCTAAGGACTGATGAGAATATGAGTCAAATGTAATTTTCTTTTTTTTTTTTTTGTGATGGGAAAGCAACATGCTTCAGCTACATAGTGGTTTCTCATAACTACCAAATGACCCAGCAATCCCATTCCTTTGCATTTATCCAAGAGAAAGGAAAACTGGCCATATTAAAACTTACACAGGGATGTTTATAGTAGCTCTATTCAAAATTGCCCAAAATATAATTCACCTTTGGCAAGTGAATGGATAAACTGTGGTATATTCATATAATAAAAAGGAGCAAACAATTGCTACACATGCATCACTTTAGATGGATCTCAAGATCTTTCTCCAGAGTGATAAATGTCAGTCTCAAAAGTTTACATACTTTTCCATTTGAAAAAGACTAAATTGTAGTTATGGTGGAATGATGAGTAGTGCCATGAATAGTGACGAGGGGAGAGTGTGACTATAAAGAAATAACAGGAGAAATATTTTGGGGCTGATGGAACAGTTTGGGGTCTTGACTTCAGTGGTAGCAACGTGAATATATCCGCGTGTTAATATTCACATAACTGTACAAAAAAAGTAATTTTCACTGATAATTTAAAAAATAGATACTTTTTTGTACACATGCATAATCATCTTATAATTTAAATAAGATTTAAAAGGATGTTGATTCCAAGGAGACTTAATGAACTCTGTAAAGGTTACTTTCAGTCAAAACACAAAACTGTTAATTTTTTTTTAAATGAAGTAGTTACCAAACAGTATTTATGATATAATTGAATACTAAATAATTGAATAAAAAGAAAAAACTTGCTCAGAAAGTTCTCTCAGAACTCAAAAATGAAGGTAAGAGATTTCTGCAATTAATAAAAGGATAAAAAGATGGAGGTAGCTTTATGTAAACTGATAATAGAGCAGATAGAAGTGAAATAACAAATGAAATAAGAACTATTTGTTAAATTGAGAAAGATTAGACTTGCTAAATCAAAATGACAAGAAAAAATGAAGAGATGCATTTCTAAACGTATATCTGTGGGACTTAGGAATTTCAAGAATAATGAACAAATCTTACAACTATTCAATGTTGAAAGTTGTTGATAGCCAACCTATAAGAAAAAGATAAATGATTGTTATTATCTATTACTTGTGTTTTTATTACATGGCAATAAAACATATCTCATTTAAGTTGGTCCTAATGTCTAATTGCCAAGCTCATCTTTCTTGACTCTGTGATTGGTTCTGGAAGACCTATCTTAGACCAAAGCTATTCAGTGCACATTGTTTCCTGGGAATAATGGCTTATTCAGATTTGTTAAACTACTCAAAGCAGAGTGAACTTGGGACTTTTGCTTTGAATATGCTTAGTGCTGCTATGATGTGGGCTTTCAAATTTCAACTGCTATCTTGCCATTATGGAGTTAATCAGCTTGAGGCTGAAGGTGACAGATCAAACAGAGTAATGAAATAGATTCCACTGACAACAGTTAACACAGAGTTAAGGCACTTCTGAAGCAAGACTGCTCTTTGACACTTAGGATCCCTAAGTCAATGAATTTCTTCTTGTTTTTAAGATAGTCCAGGCTGGATTTTTTCTTATGTGAAATAAAATGCATCTTAAGAATCAAAGCTTTAATATTCACATTTTATTTGTATTTATTCTTTACAATTAAAAATAAGTCAAGAAAAATAATTTTTACCTTTTAAAAATAATTTTAAGTATGCAAAATTAAAATTGTATTTGTTCAAGTAAGCATAATTCTATATTCAGTAACTAAAGTTAATATTTCTTTATATTCAAAATTAATATGTCATAATTATTCTTATTTTTTATGTAGTAACTATATGCTCTAAATCTACAACTGACCATTTTTATTCCTTTATGATATTTTGAAAATAAATTGGGGAAACTTGGCTGAAAATATGCAAAAGTTGGTCTTAATAAACATGAATTCAACTTCCAGATGATTTACTATGTATATTATGTGTCATAAGAAAATGAAGCACTAAATCTTTTGATATTATTTCACCATATGGGAGGTCTAATGTGATGTTTTCAAAAGGTTTATTTAATGTCTAAAAGTTTCTTCATTTTAACTTTTTTCATACTTTATGATTCAATGGCTAAGAATCTACATACATACTTATGAGACTGCAATAAACCATTCAGTAATTGAAAAATTATATATAAGAAGACATTCTTGTATTATTTATAACCAAATAATTGCTTAAGATAAGTTCATAAATCTATTGCAAGCTAGATCACTGTATTCATTATTGGGCATATAAAAATACTTTTAAAACATCAATAGTAATTTTAGATATATGTATGTTTAAAGTAAATTAGAGCAGTACAATATAGAGCAGACAGAAACTAGAAAGCAAATGTAAATTATTAGATTGAGTGTCTTTACTCATTAAAGCATTCTGATCAATGATATCACCAGTAAAGTTTCACTGTTCAGAAAGGCATCAAGATGCTTAAATCAAGACGAGAAACTTTAATATCTAGAACCATAATTTTTTTTTGGAATAAAGATTAAATGCATGATCAGGTCATCTTAATATGTACGAAATTGAATTTGCGTATATAAACTTTCCCCAATATAGCTAAATGTTAATGAGAAAACACCTGGGTCTGTTCTTTAGCATCATAAACTACATGCCTACTTCAGTATCTTCACACAATCGATCATGATCACTCAAGATTCAAATACCATGCAGAGAAAAATGTAGTAGATCACTGTAAATGGTTGGAAAAATATTGTGAAAATCTAGATTGATTATAGACAAATGATAAAAACATATATTCCAAAGTTTTTATAACTGATTCTCATTATTCATTATTGATTAAAATTGACATTTAAAATAATTGAAATGGCCATATAGATATTACTGAAATATAACTTAGAATCAATTTAAATACAATATTTTAATAAATATTTAGAACCTTAAATAAGGGTGTGTTTGCACTCCTAGAAAGACAATTCAATAAAAATAAATTCCAAATGAAAATTATTTATATATTAATATAGATTTGTAATTAGGTATAAAATTTTTTATTGCCAATTTTTCCACCAATATAATATATACTTTAGAGAGTAAAATTGTTTTTATTCATTAAAGAATAACATTTATGTTTTTCTGATAAAAAAAGATAGTATTTTAGACAATTTTTAAAAAGCATAATAAAAAAGTTAAAAATTTATTCAGTCTCCTACAGAAAACATCAGTACAAATTTTAGCTAATAATATGAGTATTTTAGAAGCAAATTAATTTCTTAATTGTTAATATGTTTGCCTGCATAAAAATATAACCATTTGCCAAATGAGTGGGTTAATCAGTTATTTAGCAGATTAATTCAAAACTATTTGTTTTACTTTAGTCAGAGTGGTTAAAATGACATCAGTGAAAACTTGGAGAAAGTAGGAGTTTTTTCTTTTGAAAGTTGCTAGTTAAAATTATTATTCTTTTTAAAAGGACATATTTTATGTGTACATGCCTGTTTGGATAGGTATACATAATTTGATGGATATGAGTTTCTATTAATTTTAACTAATTGTTCAGTAGTAATAATTACTAAATTCACAAACTTTCAGATTCATATGGCCTATCATTTCCTTTGTGACAGAGCCTAGATGACTTGTATTTTTGCTAGTCACCTTCTGTGAATTGTCAGCAGTCTTAGAAATTAACAAGGTGGATCCAAAACAAATCACTTGGTTGACTAGTGGTACTAATGAGAAAGCAATTGTTTATTTTATGTAATTGCATATATTTGCAAATGTAAAACTATTAAATTCAAATGGAGTTCAACTAGCCATGAGGAAAGCTGTTGCACTTTGTTGACTTTGCAAATGGCTGGGTATCATTATTACAGTAGATATTTTTCAGATTGGCATTTCAAAACTAGTCTCTTAGGAATTTCACTTGACTATTTAGAGTGAGGAATGAGGGTAATTTTTGAAGAGAAAGTGTATTTTAGAAAAACAAAGTTATTTTTATTTTGTTTTGTTTTCTTAAAAAATAAATGACCAAAAAAAAAAAATGCAGTTTACCACTGCCATCACAATAGGCTTATAAAAAACTATGAAATAGGGAGATTTGGAGATTGGAGGAAGTTCAATGGAGTCTTTTGGGATTAAATTTAATGAATATTAATGCCAAATAATGCATGAGAGACAGTAAAGGAAGTAATGGATAAAACATAAGACAATAGAAAGTGAATAGATGAAAGAAAATAGATAGTAAATTGCAAACATAAGAGACATGATTACAGGAAGGAAAGGAAAGCAAATAAGAGTATTCAAAGCTGCTTTCTTTCACAAGTTTCTTAAAGAATGAAAATGAGTTCTATTTTCCACAGTCTACATCACGCTATTGTGTGATCATAAATACGATAATAATATGTGAATACTGTTTAATTCTAGGTTCTACATATTGTTAAATGTCATAGAAAAGCTATCAGACTCCAAGAGCATCCTCTAAAAATCAGTGGGTCTCAATCTTGGCTGCCTATTAGAATCATCTTGGGAGATTTAGGGATTCCAATGTCCAAGCCATGCTCCAGTCTAAAGAACACCCACATGTGGACTCAGGCTTCACTATTTTTAAAGTTCCCTGTGTTCATCCAATCATGTTTGAGAATCAAAGCATTCCCCCCCCAAAAAAAATAAGTAGCATTTTTTGATTACTTGAGCATGATAGGGATTATTACAGATTTCAGTCTTATTCTCCCACTTGATCCTCAAGCAAATCTTTGAAATGGTAGTAAAATAGCTATTTTACAATTCAAAAATAGAAAGAAATGTAAACAGTGAGCTCAAGGATACATGGTTAATAAGTGTAAGACAAATATAGGTTAAAATCCTTGTCATAATGCAAATTTTATCTTATGTCAGAGTTTTTTAGTCAGGTGATTTTTGCCAAATATATCAAGACAATTCAATGGGGAAAGAATAGTTTTTCAACAAATGATTCTGGGGCAAACTGCATATCCACATGTTAAACAATAAAGATGGATCTATTCCTTCATACCATAATCAAAAATTAACTCCAAATAGACCATAAATCTTAATGTGAACTATAAAATCAGATAAAACTATATACACTAAAACTATAGAATTCTAAGAGGAAAACATAGGAGTAAATATTAGCAACCTTGGATTAGGTGAAACCTTCTTAGATATGACTTCAAAAGTAAAAGCAATTGAAGAGAAAATTGATAAATAACTTCAAAATTAAAAATGTTTGTGCTTCAAAAAGGACAATAAAGAAAGTGAACAAACAACCCACCGAAGGGTAGAAAATATTTGCAAATCATATATCTGATGAAGGACTTGTATCCAGAATATATTAAGAACACCTCCTGATCAATAATTAAAGTGACACAATATCCAATTATATAATGGGAAAATGTTCTGAATAGACGTTTCTCCAAAGAAGATATTCAGATGCCCAATAAGCCCATTAAAAGGGGCTCAGTATCATTAGCTATCACAAAAATGCAAATCAAAACCATAATGACATGCAACTACACACTAGTTATAGTCAAAAATATAATAAGTATTGGCGAGAACGTGATGAAGTTAGAGCACTCATACATTTCTGATAGGCATGCAAAAATAATGCAACCATTTTGGAAAACAGTCCAGTATTCCTCAAACAGTTAAACATTTAGTTACCACGTGATGCAGAAATTTCATTCTAGATATATACCCAAAAGAAATGAAAACATATATCCACAGAAAAATGTGTACGTGAATGTTTATTGCAGCATTATTTTTGGTAGCCAAAATGTTTCTTCTCAGTGAATCTGTGCTGTTTTGGGAATTTTGAAAAAAATATTATCATTGGTGATTTGGCTTTTACATATGTAAAAAGAGCAAATACATTTTTCTTCTTTTTCTCTTTTGCTCCCTCTCATTCCCTTTTTTTATCCTTCCTCAGAATTCATTAAGAACCCAATTATGTAGTTATTGAGGAATTATTATAATTATTATTATTGTGAAGTGATTTAGGGATCAATTACAAGGCAATTTATAAACAAAGGCATGGTAGTAAATTCTTCATAAAGTAGTTCTGAGAGGTCAAAATGTATATGAGTGGTGTGAGATTGGTCATTTCATACTTCTGCAAAGATATATTAATCAATGTTTTAAAAGCATAAAAGAAGTAGTGTAGATGAACAGAAAGAGAATATAATAATATACAGGGCGAGAAGCATGAGGTAAGTCGTGATATTTGGAATTTTGCCAAGATTTTTCTGGGAATCATAAGGAAAGTAGCATGAATAGATTAGAATTGCTGAACCAGTATTACCTAATGATAAATTGGAAAGATTTTAAAAGGCCATTTGAAGAGCATCTTTGAATATACAATTTAAAAATATAAAAAATATTAAGCTTTGCAAGGCTTTGCACTTGTATGTTTGGGAAATTGATATCTATCTCCAGTAAAATATAATGTGGTTTTAATTTATTGGGAATTTGTGAAAATTCCATAATGTTAAGAAGTCTTTTTTATTTAGCAGCAATTATATTTTGTGAAGAAGCAGCTTATGTGTGCTGGAGTAAGAATAAAACTGGTCATATTAGTAAGTGCTTTAGCCAGAAATTAATTTGCTTCAACATCTCGTAGATAATGAAAATAATCTTGGTTTACAATTGTTTACCACAGCATCCTTTCAAAATGTAAGATGAAAGAAGCCATAGATGCAGGGAGAGCGTGTAACCCATATCTACTGGACATTTAAAAAATATCTCTAAAAATAAAAGGATACAGAAATTTTGATTTATTGAAAGCACTCAACAATTAACATATGCAGTTTTTCATGCATTATGGACTTGGTTAGACTTTTATTAGCAGTTTCTTAAGTTTCCAGTCTTGGATTTCCTTCCACTACTACTTATGTAGATGCTTAGTGACCCGGGGATCATGGCTAGTTTTAGGTTTGGTAAGAGAAGTAACCACAAACACTTATTGCCCTCAGGCAACTGCCTATGCAGGGACTGTGGCCCAGCTGCACTACTCTGCTGTGCATTTTCCCTCTTGTCACTGTAAATTTTCAGATTCAATCTTTTCAACCAAGTACGTCAGGGAGAACATCTGAGAAAATGAATATAGCTCTTATATCTCTAGATACTACCAGGAATTGGGAAAAATTATAATTTGGGGCTAATTATAGAGGCATCTGACTATGAGCTATACCATTTGTTAAAAATTGGACTAGCTACTTCCATCCATCATTTATATGTCCAGTATTGTATTCAGAGTTCTGTTTAGAATGTTTGGAGAGAGAAAGATACCACTGTTTCCATAGTTTCTGGATGTAAATACTGCTGGTTTTACTGCTTTTGTCTCTCACTCCTGGTATGGTAATATCACTCTTAATTTCTACTGATGGTAATTTAATGCTAACAGTTTGATGTAATACTGTTTCTGTTGCACAATGGCCATAGGATTACTAACTGTGCACTCTCTCATTCAGCAAGGGCCATAACTCTTTTTGCTCCTTCAGCTGTCTCCTTCAGCACTTTCTGCCATCTAGAAATTCTTAACTCTGTTCTCTCATTCTCCCGAATTATATTCTTTTTATTAGTCCCTTTTTTGAGATAATTGCTCATTTTTCAGAGCCTAAAATGTGGGGGCATTTAGTGGCAACTTGTCCTGTAAAAGGAATTAGTCTTTGATAAAAATTCTAACCTTGAAATAGGTTTACTCTGATTTGGTTCTTTTTTACCTCAGAGTAGTTTCTGTAGTGGCAACTTTGGCTATGATTAAATAATCTTTTGGAATAATTTTTAACTCACCGATTGAGATTAAGAACATTATTCACAGTTTCTAAGAAATGTAATATCCTCTACAGTATATTTCCTAGGGATCAAGGTATCTTAATACAAAGAGAATTTATCAATTTTTTTTATTCCCCAAATGTTTATTTGGCATGTACTATTTAGGCCTGTCACTGTAGCATACACTTGACATCAAGAAACAAAGTAGACACACTCAAAACCACAATCTGTGCTTTTATTCTCGTTTCTTATGAACGATCTCTCCATATTCCTCAGGCAATTATTTAAATTAGGCTCTATGTACTGTTTTAACTACAGAGAAAAAAAGGGAAAATGTTGGTGACAGTAACCTAGAGGCACAGAGTGGTGATGAATAAGTATATGAACTATGGAAGATGAAGCTCAAATACATTTATGGGAGACATAAATTTTGGTTCTGGTAGAAAGTACAATTTTTCTTATCTAAAAAATTTTAGTGTTCTACCTAAATCCATGAGAAATAATATTCAAGGCTGTCAGGAACAATTGTTGAGGATTTAGGAATGAGCAAAAGAGACTATAGGACTATATTTGATTATTTGAATGACTGTCTATTGTTCAGTTTATTTTTAAACTGTTTAAGGGGTGAGACAGTTGTGGAAAACTGAGAACAATACAAATGATTCTTAATTGTAGCAAGGAAAGTGAATTTTGTCCACTATAGGATATTAATCTGTACTAGTCAAATTCTCATTTGAACCAGTCTTAACAACTTATTATTTCTCTCGTTAATTAAAGTTAGAGAAACTCCATGACATGGTTCATTTTATATTTGTACAAGAGTCATGATTTTACTTTTTTGCAAAATTATAATTCACAGGGCTTTGAATGAAGTTTGATTCTTATTCAATTTGGCCCTCCAGACTGTTTTGAAACCACTGTACTTCATACAAAAGACTATATGATTACCTTCACGGTGATGAACAACCATATGAAACCAAAAAAAGAAACTATCACTGGAAAATTTAATTTAAAAGTCTAAATATTTTGTCCTTGAAACATTAATTGTTAACTTTTTAATAAGCTTCTTGTAAACAGCATAATTTCATGCCATCATCTAGTTAAGGTGGTTTTAGTAGGTCTGCAAAATTATTTACAATTTTTAAGCCATTTTCCTAGAGTTGTGGCTCTCACAGTCTGCATAATTGATCAGTTTTCAAAAAAAATATTTGAAAGCTTTAATAAATATTTTGATTTAATGGAATATGATCATTATAGTGTCATATATGTTAATCAAATTAACTCATAATGGTAATTTTTAGCATATTTTATTACAAAAGAGGCACATTTACATTATAACATATACAATATGAAATATTTAAAGAAGAGAATAAAAAGTTCTCAACCAGAGAAAAACAAAGTAATTATTTTAAAAAGATTGGTTTCCATACTGCTCCCATAAGATAATTTTGTATCTGATATTTTAACTTAAAATTTTAGTGTATAGATTTCTCTCCATGAAATTAAAACTTTAAAAATATAACTTTTAGTTATAGCATGCTATTCCATTCTTTGAATGTATGGAAATTTAATCATAACTCCTTTTTAAATATTTCAAATATTTCCAGAATTATTCTAATTATCAATTATTCTGTGATAAACATCTTAATCTAAAGAACATTGATGATTTTTCAGGATATTTACTTAGACTTCCAAATTAGAATCACCACTTCAAAGAATGTTTGCATTTTTAAGACTTTTGATATATATTTTCCAATTGTTTCAAGGAGTATAACAATTATTAATCCTAGCAGAGACTGTCTCATAAGCATAAGCCAGATTTTTAAGGATAATTAGTGTTTCCTATATATACATAAACACAAATGCATGCCTACACATTAACAATTATTTTGGTGATTGACAAGTTACTATTTAGAATAAAATTCTAATAAATACATTGCTTTGTTTCACATGTGTTTTCTGATACTGTGGTATTTTTAATAAGTAACTTTAAAGCATGAAAGAAACTGGCTAACTCTAGACGTATAAAATAAAATTTACAAATTGAACATAACTGACAGTACTTTTAAATTATTCTTACTTATTATCTTCCTAACTCATCTTAGGTAAACATTTCTAAGTTATGAATAAAGCTTTGCCTTTCCTGTAAATGTCACTTAATACATAAAAGGTTCTTGGACTTGGCCAGATTCAGGATGAAATATGCTACATATAATTTCTAAAGTACTAGCTGTTTCATATCTACATGCCTAAATCATTTTATTATCCGCTTAATAGCAGAACAAATTAGTCATCCTCTCTGCTTCTGGTGTACATTATGCTGAGACATGCCCACCTTAATATGCTTTCTGATAAAGTAAATGCTCGCCCTGTCAGAGCACAAATCTTATTTGGGCTCCAGGAAAGTCAAGAGAGAGAGAGCTGAGTCTGCAGTAGGATTGCTTACTCAAGGAGAACTGAGATTTATTAGCTGACTTCATTAAATATGTGAAAGACCCCAGCACTCAAGGTTAGAAAATTAGGATGCAAACGTGAAACCTTTGTATAAAATGAAACAGGTAGCAAAAACAAGAAAGATAGAACTTTGTACTTTACACAAGTAAGGTAGATGGGCTAATAGTAAAATAAATGGTCTAGCTAGCTCTATAAAAAGGTATATTTTTCAGTTATTTGCTTGGTTCAGTAATCTATGAGTGAAAGAGGTCTCACTAATCTAATTAAATCTCAGAGAGATATATGGTTATCAACAAATATGAAATGAAGTCTCAACCTCAACTACATATTGCTTTATTTACTAAAATAATTTAAATTACTTAGAGTGTGAATTTGAAAGTAAAACTTAACATCTACCTTTTTTAAGCAAACCATTTATTTACACAATGGTAAATAAATTTCAACTTGTAGTAAAATGTTGCATGTCACATTTCAGTATAAGTAATAAAACTGACATTTTATAGAAATTGTGTTTTGATTATTTGTAAAGAGAGTTTCAGTCAAGAGGTTAAATAATAATGATGTAGGTCACTAAGATGGTCTATTTTATGTTTTGTTTTATTTAGTTTGTTTCCCAAATCTATTCTCTAATATTGTTTATAGCCATAAATCATTTTTCATCATTTTTGAAAAAACAGACATATAATCTAACATATAAAAATGCTATAATTTGCTGCCCACCTTCTCAATCTCTAATGATGTATTTTGGGCATGTAAAAATGATTGTTTTGGTGGCCTATAATATTTATTTGCTTATGACTAGGAAAAATGAAATAAAATTGGTGACTAGGACAACTGGAATATAGATTTTAATAAACAGATTTCTTGAAACTAAGAAGTAAAGTGATGTTTCCAAGGAAAGGATGATAGTAAATTTTTGAACTTTGAAACTATTTTTTTCCATTTTTACTTTCCAAATCAAAAAGCAGGTGGAGAAACAGAATTTATGTTAGTGAAAATTTAGTAGAGAATAGAAGAGATTAAAACATGGAAAAATATTAAAGGCTGAAAAGAAAAAATATATCCACTAGGAGTAGGTATTGAGGTACGAGTTTATCGACAGAGCTAAATCCGTGTAAAATAGTATAGTAAGTGATCATGGTTGCATTCCTTTCGATCTTCCTTATTTATACTTTGCTTCTTCTAAGCCTTGTCTACATGTACAAAATACAGTTTCTGCTCTTTGGCAACCAAGTATTAGTTCATTACACATAGGAGTAAACTAAAAGCCATATAAGGTGGCTCAAGAAGCCAATTAAGAAGAGTCTTTAGAAGATTTATTTCTGTGCTGTGTTTATTTTGTATTCTCACAATTATTTGGGTAGAAGAAGTTACTTCCACCTCTCTCCAAGCCATGCTATAAGGGCTTCAAGGGGATCATTTACAGAACTTCTTAGTTGCTTCTGCATTTGAAAGGCATAGTCATTGGTATTTAACAAATAACTGTTAAACTAAAAGGAGCAACTAAGTTCCTGGTGAACTAAAGACACATCATAGAGATTTTTATAAAGGAAAAACTCCACTTATATCACAAATAATGAGATCTGGGCTGAGGTCATCCTGAAATAAATTTTGCTAAAGATAACTTTATGAAGGGGCAAAAAATCTTCCAAAGACTGATGGACCATTAAAATGTTGAGCCTAAGAAAGAGACATACTGATCATTCAGCAGAGATGTTGTGCTCCTCATTGAAAGGGCTTCAGTAGAACATCTTTGCCAAAGAGAAAAATGTTCCAGTAGAGTGGTAGCAATCACCTATTGACATCCAGAAGGATCCAGTAACAGATTAGAACTGTACCAGCTGTGATGCTACACTTCCTAGTCCCTAATGCCTTCCTCCTTTGCGTTCAATCATGGAAATATCAATAATGAGTATGTGGAGTCAGGGAGTAGAGTGAGAAAGATGGAGAAGTTTGAAGAAAACAGCACTTTCTAAGGGATAACTTGCTTTATTTAATTCTTCTTTCTCAACCCCATCATTCTCTAATAATATTTTATTGGACTCATATCTAAGTTTATAGTAAATTTCTCTCCCTAGTTTTTTGGAAGAAGGTTCCTCTTCCTCTGCATGACTTTCATATCTAATTATTATCCTTGCTAAATTTGGTTTTTAGGAGCAAGAGGAGAGGTAAGAGTATCAATAGGAGGCAATTTCAGGAGTCCTTTTAGAGGACAGCATCATAGATTTAGGCTGAAAATGCAAGTTAAAATTAGCAGAACTTATTTATAATTAAGTTCATAGTTGAGGGAAGTGGACAAGGAGCAGGAGACTTTAGGGGAATTCCCGGAAGCAGTGTATCATTTTTGAGAACAGAAGTTCTCTGTTACCAAACTAATGGGCTTAAATTCCAACTCTGATGCTTCCTAGCCACAAGATCCTGAAAAAGTTACTAAATTTCTCAGTGCGTTGCTTTCTTTCACATGTAGATAAGGAAAAATTTTAATATCTAGTTTTTAGGGATTTTGTGAAGATTGAGAAAATTCACATAACACACTTAGAAAAGGAACAGGGACATAATAAGTTGTTAATAAATAATAGGTGCTATTATCATCAATATCATCGTTACTGACACCACCACCATTGTATAAATTCTTCCATGGATTAAACTGCAGATTTTGATTGACGCCAATTAAATTTTCCACATTTCATCAAAATTTGCAATGTAAGCTAAGCAAACAAACTGATTAATATGAGACCATTTTTATAACAGTCAAACTGATATCAGTAAATATGACCGATTCCTATCAGTTGTAATTTAAGAACAGATTCTGTCCTAGCTTCACATTCTTTTTTTCCATAATGTAAGATAATTATGTCACTGAAGTTATTTTCATATTCTGTTATATATATATATATGTTTATTTGGGATTTACTAGGTGTCAGTCATCATATTATATACTTTACAAATATTATTTTTAATCCTTAGAATAAGCTTCCCCTCCAAGCTAGATATTATTATCCCTGTTTTACAGACGAGAAACCTGTCTCAGAGACACTAAGTGGCTCATGAAAAGTCACACATATTGAAACCAGAAGTGATAGTTGATTTAAACATACTTTATGACTCCAAGATAATTCTTTATCCTTGATTTGTGTTTTATGGGGACTTGCTTGACACAGTCCATATGCTTAGTTATAGATAACTAAGTGCTTAATCTTCTGTGTTGTTTTTTTTATGATGAAATTATGTGCATAACAGACAGCTTTTGTCTATCCATGGCTATCATATCTAGCCCCTACCTCGACCTGTACTCAATTATTAGCTTTCTAGCATTCTTAACATCACAAAGTCCTGACACCTATATCATCCCTCACTATTTACCTATTTTGTACATTACTAAGTAAGAAAACAAGATGAATCTTCAATAATTTTTATGACACATCAATATATATGTGGTGGCAAAATGGCTTAGCCAAAAATGTTGGCCTTAAAATTTGGTATAAAGACTGCCATGCCAAAATGAAATGTTCATCTTGACTATTGTGCAATACCTGACATCCCCTGATTGTTTTATCCATAAACTCATGTTGACCTTATTCAATTGTGTTTTGTTGATTGAACCACCAGAATCTTCCATATTAAGGACCAGTTGTTTTTACTACATAGACTCAGTCTGTGGCCAAATGATTTGTCTGACTTTTGAGTGCCTGTTCTCAGTTGTGTTTGTTCAGTCAAGAAGCAATCTATGAAGATATTACAGACTCTATTCAAAACCTGTTCTAATACCAGGTAAAAATATATAGGGAATCTTGAGAAATATGCCAAGGGTAAAGGGTACTTCAAAGAAAATTAACCTCTTTTTAAGGATTCTTGCAAAAATAAAGGAGATCCCTCAAGTCTTTCTCTAATGTGTGAATTTCACCCCTCCCCCTCATCCCCTGGTTAAGAAAGGCTTATCAGTAAATCATCCTGTGGCCTGCCCTTGCTTCTCTTTCAATGCAGTAATCTCATGAAAACAAAGTTTGGCTTCCATCACATGAGTACACATCATATAGGTATTTTCACCCACTTCTCAGGAAGTCTGATAAATATTGTTCTAGTAAAAAAAAAAAGTTGCTGAGCTGAAATGAGGATAACCTAAGTGCTCTTTTATTATTTATTTTAGTGACACTTCTGAGAGCTTGCCCTAATCTAGAACTAGTTTATTCCTTATTCCTTGTCCTTTGAAATTCCTATCAAATGTAGACTCCCACACACTCCTTTACTATAAATGAGCTTCATTTTAAAATAAAACTGTCCTGAGCAAGTACAACCGATGGTACACTTTCGGAAATATCAACAAATTTTGCTTCAGAAAATTACAATACATTCTTAAAATGATTGCTTGTGGTACAAGATGGAATTTTATGGCTACTATATTGGCAGTAATGCTGCTGTTTCCAAACTCCCTGATCCTACTCCTCTTCCTCTTGCTGTTTCATATTACATTTAAATACTAAATGTGTTGTTAGTAACACAAGGCAGAGCTCCAACAAAAAGTACACAGACACTAATAAAGAAATGGTTGGCTCATAGGAGGATTTTGTCTCTGGCTAGATAGTACTCTTCTGACTTCTACTAGGAAGCCAAATTAGGTTTAAGGAAGTTCACACAGAAAAGCCTTTGTTAATTAACCCTAGGTTCTGTGTTCCATTTAGAAACATTGCAGAGACATTAAAAATCTCCAAATATCTTTCAATACTGACCCTGTTACTTACCAGTACTTATAAGCCCCTCTGGGACTTAGATTGTTCATTAGTAAAAGTGGAGATAATAATTCATATGTCATAGGTTTGTTATATTGCAAATTGTCTGACACATAATCTTTGCTTCATAGATGTTAGGATTTATTATTACTAACATGATAGCTCAGATATGTGTCTCTGAGTGACTGTATTCTTGCTTACCAATCATGCTTATAAAAAAATGATGTATGATGGAATTAAAATGGGGAAGAAAGGTACAAGGAAAGAAGCAAAAAATATGAACAATCCACTTTCTCTTTCTCTTTAACTTAATCAAATTTAAGAAGCTACTAATGATGCCAGGTGAAGTCTGTGTGCACTAGAACAGGTTACGTTGTGCTACGAAGACCCAGAAGAGACTAAAAGCAGGCTAGTGAGCAGTTTCATCTGTCAGAGAATCAAAATTCACGGCACAAGTCAATGTTTTAATAAGTGGAAAAGGGCTTTGGTGATGACCTCACCAATGTCTCAATTTTATAGATAAAAGAACTGAGGTCAGAGTCATAGTATGATTTGTTCTGGGTCACTCAATTGGTCAGTGGCAGAGATATAAAAGAATTCTGGTAGTTTCATAACCAGTGTAGATATAAAAGTTTTACATCTACAGACTTTACAAACAGAGTTTCAATACAAAGCAGCTGGAGGCGTGACTGCATTTTATTAAATTCTTCGATAAAAATGAATCTGCAGATAGTTTTATTCCAAGAGAACAATACTCCACCCAAATTATGTTCAAGTGCTGTCAACAATAAAATAATTCTATGAGCTATTTAAAGTACAGTTATTATTGTGAAGTACTTGGTAGTCTGAGGATGTTTTTATATCACATTAAAACATCTGGACACTTCAATCAACCGGATGTATTTACATTTTATAGACAGAACCAAAGTGATGTTGCAAATTTAGGATTGTTTCTTTTAACCATAGGATTAAGTGCTATAAATGTCTGAAACAAGCTCAGTTACAACATAGAAAGTACACAGTTAATATTGGATTTGTTTATTACTGCACTTATCTATTATATACTTGTTCTAAGTCTGAACTCTCAGAGGAATATCCTATTACTACTTATACAAACAAAGTAATGACCACTGAAATCAGAAGAAATTTAACACTTAAAGGGAAGTTTTAAGACAGGTATTTAAAATTTTATCATATATATATTTATTTAACATATACTTTATATGTATATACATATATATATAATTTGGGGGGCAGGTAAGTATTGTAGTGTAAATAATAAAAATTTAAAAGTATAACAGTATCTCACACTAAGATCATATCTCATAGAGAAAATGGAATAATAGGTAGGTGAGTTCAAAAAGTAAAACAAACATCATATAATTGTGTTATATGATTTTTAAATGCTATGCAATACCTTTAAAATCATAATGAGACATAATTTTATAATTTCCAATATTTAAAATTCATCACACATTATATTCTTTACACATATTTAAATTAATGATAACCAATGATAAAAATCAACCTAAAATATGTGAGGGGCCCATGGTTGTTTTGAAAATTATTTTAGTATTTACCCAAGCAAAAAGTTCAAAGACCATGGTTTTGCCTAATTTTTGGTTTAAATTTACTGGATGTGTAGGATTCAAATTGTAATGCTGAAATAGGTAGAAAAACAAACAGAAATTTAAATAGAAATGGAAGCTAAGGGAAGGATAAATAATGGAAAGAATGAGAGAGCTAAGTAGAAATCTTTTTCAGAGTATTGGACATCAAGAGAAAGGCAAGGTATGAATAGTTGGGAAGTTGACAAGCTCTCATATGCAAATAATTCTAGGCTGCATGGTCTTATTACATAAAAGTACTTCCATAATACCTATAGTGTATGTTGTGGCACAGCCTCTAGGTTGTCCTTACAGGATGGAGGCACTCATTTTTTTGTTGTTATTCTATGAAATTGACTTTGGCTGAAGGAGCTGCCTTTCCATATTCTCCCTTCTCCCTGGGTTGGCCTGTATCTAAAGACTGATTGATGTAATGATACAGAGCCATGCCCCAACCTCTTTAATTTCAACCAGATCAGAAGAGTCTTCCTGGCTTCAGAACTCTCACTGGGATCAGCTGAAGCTTCCGTTGAAAGGGCATGACAATCCAAATTTTCCCTCATCCAATTCTGCTTTTTTCACTACTTGCCAGATGTTTTAACCTACTGCCCTCCGTGATAAAATTTGTGCATACATATCTTAATTTCTGAGTGTGTTTTTTAAGTAACTTATCCTAAAAGATCTCTTTAAAAAGTTATTAGCATTATTAACATTTGGTCACAGAGGCAACTACATTTAATTCTAAATATCCTGAATTAATATTAAATACTAATTGATAAACAATTAGAAGTTTAAAATGCAGATAATCTTGCATTTAAACATGGCAATTGTGTGTGACTTCATGGCTGACAGATAACATCACCATCTTCATGGGAACTAGTCAGCCAGTAAGTGGTACTCTATGGTAAAAACATCTGTAGAAAAAAAAATAATAAAATTATTGCAAATCTTAAAATCCTGGGATAATTTCAAGATCACGCAAGAGTACCTTCTTCTATGATATCCCTTAGAAAATTCCAGTGTACATGAATGTGCTTAGTACTTTACTATAGTCTAGAGACTTAAAAATTGACATCAAGTGTTTTAAAAATGCAATAGAAAAAGTAGAGTGAAATCAATAATAGTGTGAAGAATGCCTTGAACAGCTTGTATTTTCACAGTGGTCATCAAAAAGTAATTTTATATTCAATAATTTGTATTGATTGTTTGTGGAACTGAAATGCATTATGCCATAAGCTTGGTTGTACAGTTATAAATATATGTACCATTTTGTTGGTCTTCTTTTCTTTTTTTTTTTCTTATTGAGTTTCATTTTCTCTAAAATGAATCTTATGTCATAGTGTTTATATGTGGAGGCAAGACACAGAACCATGACTATTAATTCAAAATAGCTTTAGTCATCACACAATGGGAACTCCCCTCTTTGGGTCATGAAAAGCAAGGACAGAGTATGTGAAATATACTCTTTAAGAGCAAGTACTTTTGGAACCCATCTGCATAGTAGTTGATCATCAACTACTCTGATTTCATGTTGAAATATTTCATTAAAAGCCTTATTATGCCATTTAAAAGCCAAAAAAATTCATACCCTAGGCTGTAAGTAACACAAAATCTCCCAATATATAGAGAATTTCTGTCCTAGATGGAGGAGATATTACCTTACCAAATGTTGTATAGCTCTTGGCTTCTATATTATGGGCCTGTCTATAGTAGGATTCCTTTTCTCTTTTGTTCTTTCAGTTATAAAACTCTCTGGAATGGGAATGCTGCAATGAAATACTTATATACTTCTAACAATGTCAAAGCAAGACAGAAAAACATGTTTTTCCTTAAAAGCCATATATGGATTTGAATTGAGAGAAGAAATCCTTATTCTAGGAGAGCTCTTTGTTGATTGCCACAGTGGATGTTTATGGAAGGAGAAGTTAGAAAGGCCTGAATTACTGTGAGTAATAATGAAGAAGAGGTGGAGGAGAAACTGTATCACGTGAAGAAGGGAGACAGTAGCCAGCCTATGAAGATTTTTAATGCTTGCTACAAGAGGTGTGAGAAAAAGCCTCACTTCAATTTCTCCTTTGATTCAGTGTATTTCCCATAACAATATGAGTTGAAAGAGGATTCTTTCTGGAGACCAGGAAAAGGAGCTGAATTCTGGTTTATAGGAGGGAAGACTCTAAAAGTATAGGAGTTAGCTCTACGACCTCTAAAGTTTTGTCAGATATGGCTTTTAACTAGAGTTCTAGAATTTATAGTTTTTGTGACCTTGAGCAATTGACTCAACTTTTTTAAACCTAATTTTACTCATCTAAAAATAAGTATTAATACCTATTTGAAGGTTGTTATTAGGATTTAATAAAAGCATTCATTAATTTACTCAACAAATATGTGCCTAGAATTGTTGTACATCCATCCTAGTTCCACAGCAGTGCACAAAGCAGAAATTCCCTGACTTAATAAGAAAGTTAATAAATAAATCATCAAATACACAAATAATATAATTATAGATTGAAATGATAAAGATGTGATGAATGATAGATCAAAGATGATGGGATAAAGGTTCATTGCTTTAGAGAAGGAATATATGTTAGAAGGTTTGGTCAAATGAGCCTTTCTGAGGGGATGACATTTCAGCTGAGAAGTGGTTAGTGGAAGCCAGTCACTGAACAGTCTGGAGAAAAACATTTGAGTGGAGTGAACAGCAAATGCAAAGACCCTAGAATAAGCTGAGTGTAGAGGAATAAAATAGCTAGAACATGTTGAGAGAGACATAATGTGGTGTGAGGAGAAGCTTTTAGTCAGCAGACAATAACAACAAATACAAAGCAAAAAATTAATTATTAAAATGTTACACTATTCATTGATATTCTACAACTGTCTCTATTACAATTGTTTTGGAGAATTGTTCTAATGTTGGCAGGGTATTATTGTAGCTAGTAGTGACTGGTTTAATGAATAAATTGTTAAACTAGCAGACAGTATATTGAATTTTAATTCATAAACTTAATACTGACTTCCTAAGTGAACTTTTGAAAGTTTTATAATCTCAGCCTCGATATCAGTAATACCCTACATTTTTACCCCTATCATCTTTGTAAGGCTACCCTAAGAATTCAAATTGGAAATATCATGACTAGTAAGTTATTTATAGTAGCTGTAAGGTATATCATATACCTTAATTATAATGACATATTGTCACATAAATATAAGCATTTATTAATTTGTAATTAATTTGAATTGTTCTTAAAATTAAAAATATTTTATCATTTTACTTTGTTTAATTTGTAATTTTTAACTGCCACTTTCCAAATAGTTTCCAAATAGAATCATTAATTTATAAGAATTACTGTCAATATATAAATTATATAACAAAAAAAACCTCCTAATGAAAATGTAGAGAAATATTAGACAATACTGAGATGTTTTGAAATATTCACATGGTGTCAAGAACTGTGAAGTATTCGAGATTTTATCCTATGTCATTAACTGACTTGTAACCCTCCACAAGTACACATTTTGTATGTTGAACCTCTCTCCCCCAGTATTTAGAAATAGGGCCTCTAAGGAGGTAATTAAGGTTAAATGAGGTCTTAAGTATAGAGCCCTAATTAAATAGAACTAGTGTCCTTACAAGAAGGGGAAGAGTTATAAGAAATGCACATCAACAGGGAAAAGGCATAATCATGTAAAGACATAATAAGAGAGTGGTCATCTGCAAATGCAAGAGGAAGGCTTTACCAGAAACCAACCCTGCTGAAACCTTGTCTTGGACTTGTAGCCACCAAAACTGTGAGGAAAATTAAATTTGTATGAATTCATATTGTTTAAGCTACCAAGCCTGTGGTGTTTTTTTTTTTATGATACCCCGAGAGACAAATACACCCTACTTCCAAGCTAACAAGTTAACCTACCAAACACTTTTTCATGAATGCTGGCAGGAGCCATGAGAATCTTGTGTCAGAGACAAAGGCCTTTAGGACTCACAATATTAATAGCAGAGGCAATATCAGCATATTGTCTCTTGCCGGATCTTTCAATTCCATTTCCCAAAAGATGAGACAAAGAGGACTGGCTAAGTGATACCTTTACATGCATGAGTTGCTATTATAACAGAACCTTGAGCTAAGGGAAAGAGACTGTGTTAATGGGGGTAAGTATGCTTCTCTGGAAGCTTTACCTACACCTGCCCTCTCTTCTGGAGGCTCACTATTTCTATCTTCCAAGTTCATTCACTGCTAAACAAACATCCTTCAAAAGTTAGGTTTTGAAAGATGTGCAAAAATGTAACAGTCCAAAGAAAAATTTTCTCACAACACAGAGTTGTTCTTATAAATTAAAAAACAGTGTATCAGGCAAGTTATTTTCAGAAAGAACCTTCACTGAAGAATCTCAAAACTCATATGTGAAAAATGAACAATTTTCATTTTGGAAGTCTGGTGGTTATACAATTTAAGTCATAGTATTTATTATATGAACTAGTTTTATTTATTTATTTATTTATTATTTATTTATATTTAATTGAGTTTATTGGAGTAACCAATTGTATTATTGGTTAATACAATTATATAATTTAGGGGTACATTAATTTGACATCTATTCTGTGTTTACCACCCAGTGTAGTTTCCTTCAGCTACCATATATTTGATGCCCTTTACTCACTTCACCCTCCCCCTACCCCCCCTATATTTGACCCTCTTTAACCATTTATATGACCCTCATCCCCACACCCAACCCTCTGGTAACCACTAGTCTATAGTCCATGTCCATGAACTCTGTTTGTCCTTTCATTTGTTGCTTTTAGGTTTATATCTCAGATATAAAGTGATATTATATGATTTTCAACCTTTTCTGTCTGGCTTATTTCGCTAAGCATGATTATCTTGAGGTCCATCCATGTTGTCACAAATGGCAGAGCTTTATCTCTTATTATGGGTGAGTAATATTTTATTGTATATATGTATCACAGCTTCTTTTGCTAATCATCTATTGTAGGATACTTGGGTTACTTCTATGTCCTGGCCACTGTGAATAATGCTGCTATGAACATTAGTGTGCAGATATCTTTCAGAAGTGGGTTTTCAAGTCTTTGGGGTAAATACCCAGAAGTGAGATTGCTGGATCATATGGTAGATCAATTCTTACTTTTTTGAGGAACTGCCAAACTGTCTTCCATAGTGGCTATACCAATTTGCAATCCCACCAGCTGTTTATGAGGATTCTTTTTTCTCTGCATCCTCTCCAACATTTGTTATTACATGTCCTATTATAGCTATTTAAACAGGTATGAGATGGTATCTCATTGTGGTTTTGATGTTTATTTCCCTAATAGCTAGTGATATTGAGCATCTTTTCAAATATTTGTTGGCCATTTATATCTCCTCTAGGAATAAGTGTCTATTCAGGTTCTCTGCCCATTTTTGATTGCATCATTTGTTTTTTTCTTTGTTATTGAGTTGAGAGTTTTTGTATATTTTGGACATGAGGCCCTTACCTGAGGTGTTGCTTGCAAACATATTTTCTCATTTAGATAGTTTTCTCTTTACTTGTTGATGGTTTCTTTTGCTGAGCAGAAGCTTTTTAGTTTGATGTAGTCTCATTCTTTGTTTTAGCTTTTGCTTTCCTTGCTTTTGAGGTCAAATTCATAAAATCCTCTTTAAGTCCAAGGTTCTTGAGTTTCATTCCTATATTTTCTTCTATGCATTTTATTTTTTCAGGTCTTATATTCAGGTTCTTAATTTATTTTGAGTTAATTGTGGTTTGGTAATAGACAACAGTCTAGTTTCATTCTTTTGCAGGTGGCTTTCTAGTTTTCTCAGTACCATTTATTAAAAAGGCTTTCCTTTCTTCACCGTATGTTTTTGGCTTTTTTTGGTCAAAAACCATTTGCCCATATAAATATGGATTTACTTCTGGACTTTTGATTCTGTTCCACTGGTCCTTATGTCTGTTTTACTGCCAATGCCATGCTGTTTTGATTACTGTCACTTTGTAGTATAATTTGAAGTCAGGCAAAGTGATGCTTCCAGCCTTGTTCTTTCTTCTCAAGATAACTTTGGCAACTTGGGGTCTTCTTTGCTTCCATATAAGTCTGATGATTTTTTGTTCTATTTCTTTAAAAAAATGCTGATGGGATTTCGATGGGGATTGCATTAAATTTGTATAAGGCTTTAGATAATAAGGCCATTTTAACAATTTAGGAACACAGAATATCTTTTCATTCCTTTGTATCTTTTTTGATTTAATACTGTTGTAGTTTTCATTATATAGGTACTTCACAGGTTTTGTTAAATTTATTCCTAGGTATTTTATTCTTTTTGTTACAATTGCAAAAGGAATTATTTTTCCACTTCTTTTTCTGACATTTCATTATTAGAGTATAGGAACGCTGTGGATTTTTGAACGTTGATTTTGTATCAAGAGACTTTACTGTATTTGCTTATTGTTTCTAGTAGTTGAAATAGTTTTCTAAATTAAAATGCTTCTTTTCAAGAACAGAAACCTTGGACAACCAATTTGTTGGGTGGATTATTAATGAATTTAACTTTAGTCTCTTGGTCAGATAGGTAAGTTGAGACAGTAATTAAGAAATGGATCTTCTAACAGACATTTACAACTTTGAAGATAGAGCTCTGATTTTTTTTAACTTGCATTAGATATAATTATTAGTGATTAATTTCAGAGTCCAAGGAGTCAGTTACAATTTTAAGACTTATTTCCTCTTCCCACCCATCCACACATAGTTTTCCCAGAAATGGATTAAATATATTGATTCACTCCTGCTGAGCAAATTCTGTACTTGTTCCAACACAAAAACTCTTAAAACAAATAATGCACCTTCCTTTGTATTTAATTTTGAAAACTTGCTGATCAAAAGCCAAATTTTTTTTTTTTGCGTAAAATGATTTTTAAATCCTAAATGAATAGCAACAGGCTTTAAGATTAGACTTTTGGGAACTGTAAAATACTTCACCCTTAAATGCATTATTGTTCTTGTAGCAGAGTGAAATGCTTGACCACTCTGACTCCATCTTGTTCAAGCCTTCTTTTTTTCCTATGACTTTCAGGCTAATAGCTTCTGTTTAGTCTTACATATAGACATGGTAATTATCAAAGAAATTCTGCTTGTAACCTGAGTTTAGCAAAAGCAGCACCTTACCAGAAAGTGCCTCTCCAGAGTAGATTAAGGAAATATGTATTGTTTATGAAAGATTTACAGGAGCCTCATGACCGGACTCACATCAAGTAGGGTCAACAGACTAAACACAGTCTTCCTTGGACTCCTCTTGTCACCTAGATATCTATGATCATTAGTCACAACATTCGCCTCTCGTTCTCCCTTCCTTTGACATAAAAAAAGCCCAAACTCTGGACTTTCAGAAGATAGATTTGAGGATTAGGTCTCTCATCTTTTTGCTTGGCACTTTCTTGATCAATAAATCTTCCCTTACTCCAAAACTTTGATGTTTTAAGTTTTAGCCTTTGGAGGCATCAGGCCCATGAACTTGGAACCAAGAATCTCTCAAAGACTTATTATTGTGCTAATTCTGTGACTCTACATGAGGCCCTCCTTTCAAGAAAGGTCGAAGACACAGTTTTAATGTTGGAAATAGAACTCATTCATGGCCATAGTGTGGTTTACTAAATATGTGCAGTAACCTCAGGTCTCATAATGTCACCATTAAATAAAGGACAAAGCTGTGCTATATCATTCAATATTGTCACATTACTATTATGTTTATACAAACAAAACTATTAGTGATCAGACTTCACATTTAAGTTTAAAGCACAAAATATTATAGCAAGAATAGAGAAGTAAAGCCTCTTCTAAGTATACATTGCATTGATCTATTGCTTTTAACTTTTTGTACATAAAAAAAAAACTCTTTTTTCCCTCCTTGCTTCCACTGATAAATAAACAGAAATGATTTTCAAATCAACAACTCTCATGAAATTCATTATTTAGGTTCAGATAAAAATTTAATTTATGCTGTTATTGCCCTCTAATTATCTGTATGTTCATAGTCCATCAGTATAAAATATTTAAGTATCATAAAGCCTCAAACTTCTCTACCATTTCTATTACTTTCTCTGAGAAGGATCTTAAACTTAAAATTTATGAAGTTTTTTAAAATACTACTTTTACCTATTTCGGTAGATCAGTCTAATAATCAAATATTAAAGTAGTCAGTATCATCTGAATAGTTTAAATATCAAACATATAAAAACCAACTTTAACCAAAGAGAACTTCCTTTAGAGTCATAAATACCCTACTGTTTTTTTAAAAAAGCACATATTAAGAAATCATCTTTAGTAATTAATATAAAATAATAGTTATATTTAGGGACAGATACATTTGTTTGTAACAGGTCAGTCTCCCAGCACCCTTTACTTAGGAAGGTCTTCATGCTTGGTTTAATATTTAGCTGTTACCATCTTGATATTTGTAATTTTTGAATACCAGGCCCACATTTTTATTTTGTACTGGGCCTCACAAATTATGTAGTTAGCTTCATTATATTTTATAATATATTATGATTTTATTTACATTTTAATATGTCTTCCAGGTCTCCAGCATGCACCGTCTCAAACAGCTCATTTACCACAAGTGTAGGGATGTGAAGTTTTTTTGTTTGTTTGTTTGATTAGTGTGGATGATAAAGGCATTCTTTCATATTCCCCATGTTTATATTCAGTATATAGAGAAAGAACTGAATTGGTATTTGGATAAAGAATCAATCACAAAAGAATTAAAAAAAGAGATTTCTTTAATTAACAATGGAACTAATTATAGAATGCTGAACTATATTATTAAGATATCTACAGAAAAGATAAGATTTATGTAATTCTTCTTATAAATAAGAATATAGCCTAAAATGCCTTAAAATGCATTGTCACAGTTTGATACAAAATCACATAAATTAGAAAAATCAATATAGAAGTTAATATATTCAGGAAATGCAGACAAAAACCAGACAGGAAAATGACCTTAAAATGCAATATGAGATCCTGATTAGGCATGCAGCTAATGTCTTTACATAGCTGGTATTTGGGAGAGAGTACAATATTCCACTCTGTCTCTTTCTTTTTTTAATTTGAAAAAATGAAAATACTCTTACAGACAATGACTTCCATAGTAGACCTGCCAAAATTCTGCTTTTTCCCAAGGTAAAGGATAGTTGGTGAATTGCCAAGCTCCAATTACAACTTTTCATGTTTCTTTTTATTGCTCTCTGTATTTCCAAATCAGCTCAGCCTATCACTTTAGCATTCTGCTACACTCAGTATCCACAGAAAAAGCAGAATGAAAGGAACTAAAGTAGAGTTAGAGATGATTAAACTTTAGCATCTACCGCTTAATTCTCATTAGCCCTGTCCTGGATTCATTAATACCTCTGCACATGGACCAATACTTGTTTTTGTAATAGTTAAGATATTCTCTTGTTTGATGATTCAAGAATAGATCAAGAAAAGCCACCAAGGCTTCTTATAGGCCTCCTGTAGTATTTACTATTGAATTCATAAAATGATGTCCTTCAGGGTAAAATCACCTCCTAGCAGAGAGAGATGCACATTTATTTCAAATGTATAAGATGATGCAATATCAGGTAGCAGCATATATTAAAATATACAAAATTTTTAGGTCTGTCATCAGGGTTTACTGTGGTCTTTGTGTGTCATAGTAGCATATAGAAAAGAAGATTATAGCAAAGATAAGACAACTTTGAGACAATTAGGGCTTTAGTGACTAAATATCTTCTTTTGCACTGGATAAAAACTAGACAGTATTTAAAGTATCTTTACCACTGGTTTATATGCACATTTCAAGATATAACGTACTTACACCTCATTTTATCGTCAATACTATAAGCATTTGGAGGATGTGTTACTTGGAGTACTTCTTAAAGAATGAAGTCTTTTTGAGTAATTGATGACATATGCACAAAGTGTTATGACAAGAATTAATATATTTTTATGATGAAATCTTAAGTTCAAAAATAAACTGATATTGATGCGTAGTGCAATGTGCAAAGAATCTTTGCCACTAGCCATGTTTAAGCTTTCAAGATCTGTTTTCCAATCTATAAAATCACAGATTTGCCAAGAGATATCACTTTCATCAGAGCTGTTATGCTAATCTGTCTTTGCAAGAATTATAGAAAGACTTAAGAGTTCATTATTTGTCTTTAAAAGTCACAGTTTCATTGCTTTACTTCTTCACTTATTTGTTCATTTATCCAACAAAGTTGCTTGACTCTATGACAAAGTTGATTGGGGTGAGAGGACGTGGGGGAGACATTATCTGGCCCTCATTTTAGTTTACAGTCCAGGGAGTGCAGTAGATAATATAAGAATGACAGAAGTAAACATGGCCTTTAGGTGGTGGTGAATATCTTAATGAAATATTACATGGAGTTAGGAGTTGCTTATTATCATGTCAAGAATGAGGAAAGCTTCCCTGGAGGTCTTATGATTGAGCTGAAATCTGAGATTACAGGCAAACTTAATGATATGAGGTAAGAGTCAGGACTGGAACAGGGGAGAGCAAAATCTTGGTTACTAATAATGATTTAATAAAAGACAAAATAAGCAAATTTATTGTTTCAACAGCAGAATTCTTGTGACCTCTCTGGCCCCAAACATAGTTTATGGAAGTATTTCAATGTGCCTATGTGTAAAAGTTGCTCTTCCCACTTTTGTTTCCTTTCATCTAATTTATATTATTTAGCATATGGAAGGTGTTTCACTCACTGAAACACCACTAATTTTAGCATTAGCTAAGGATGAATTAATACTATTTTAAGTTGATAATTATGCAATAAAGCAGCCTTTTTGTGACATTTTCGATGATGTCTGTGTTTTGTGCAAAGGAAAAAAAGAAGTTGATCTATTGACTTTCCTGTTTGTAGGCATACTTACTAACAGAGCAGACTTACTTACACATTATATGGTCATCAATACTATAAATAATTGGAGATACATTAATTGGAACTCTTATTAAAGAATAAAATTTCTGAGTAATTGTAGACAAATATGTATATAGTGTTTATCATATAAATCAATCATGTTTTCATAGTAAATCCTGACTTTTTAATAGCAGCACAGAGGGAGAGCTAGTTAAGAATTTGCTCATCTCTTTTCATTTGGGGGCTGACTTATTGATTTAGAGTCACCGCTCTATTCTTATAAAAGTTAACAGATTTTGCATTGTACTCATAAGGAAGTTCTAACAACAGCAGATTTCCAATTTCGATATTTAAATTCAGAGTTGGATAATCATCATAATACTTAATCAAATCCAGTAAAAATAGATATACAGGAAATTTTTCTTTATGAAAATTAGGGCCACATATCAATATTTATATGTTTAAAAAAACTTATAAAACAAACTTTGAAGATTCTGATTCTGTGGGGAGATAATGATAGTGCAATAATGCATTTCCCAGAATGACAGCCAGTGATATCTGTAAATGGTCTTTGGTAGAAGAAAGAAAACACACTGCTCCAATCAATACACAGATAGTCTGTAATGTAAAGATTAGGATCAGAATATTTAAAAATTTAATACTTTGCCACTCCATATAGCACTTTGAAAGTCAATACCTTCAAAAACCTGGTCCATTTCCCTGCTTTGAAAGCATTATATATTTAAGGTTTTTAAATTATTTATCTAGTCCATGTGATTAAAAATGAAAAAAGTTAGTCTATCCATTATCTTCTGCAGCTGCTGTCTGGATATTAGTCTCCCCCTCCCCCATTAAATCCTTGATTTTTTTCTTCCTTCCCTGTAAAGAAAACTCAATAGACACATTAAGAGCAAAAAAATCTCTCAGCTACTCACTAACGTCAGAGCACATTACCACTTAAATAATGGGCAAATGTGGCTGTGTATGAACAATATGCTCAAATATTTTACTCCACTATATTACTTTCAGATCTGATAGTCAAAAATATGATGTATTTAAATGGCAAGAAACCATGTCATGTTTCTTTCCTGGCCAATTGTGGTTGGGGGTTTTATTAATCTTTTAATTAAAAAATTGCTCTCAAAGTTACTTCAAAGCCAACTCTGAAAATAAGAACAGTTTCAATTAAATGGTTTTAGTCTTTCCAAGAATTGCTGTCATGAAAGGGAAGGCTCATATTTAAATAGAGTGGGGGCTTATTTTAAAAATAGTCATCAAATTGATGTAATTTCTGAAACCATTTTAATTTTATGGTCATAAGTCATCTTGTTTTTAAAGGTTTTTATTTTATGTATTTCTTTCAGATTTTATAAAGATCATAATTAATGGTTTTCCAAGTTATTCAGTATCGATTATACAATATGACTTTTATTATTTGTTTAGGGTATTTACTATTAAGAATAAAATAAGTTTGACTTATTATCTTTACACTCCTTTTTTCACTTTACCTCAATAACCCTTTCATTCCCATTTTCACATATAAATATTAAAAATATCTTAAGAAGAGAAACTGTAAAATATTACTTATTTAAAATATCAAAGAAACCTAGCAGTATTCAAAGATGGGAAAGAGAATATTAGAGGAATGTATTATATTCCTTTGTGTTATGCTAAAAGACCTTTGAAAGAAATCCCTTAGATCATCACAGATATTCTACTTTCATTTTGTGGAGATTCTATCATGCCACTTGGCTCTCAGGAACACTGATTATTATAGTTTCAGTGCATTGGCCACAACAGTTCTTTTCTCAGTTTAAGACCTAAGTAGCCCCCAAATTAACATGTTTTCTTCTACTTTATTTGAAACAAAATAAGTAAGAGATGGAAAGAGGACCCAAGCCAAGATTCTTGGTGTTTCATAGTTATGAAAGAAGTGCTTAGAGTGGCAGTGAATTATATGTTTTACTTCTTTGGAGCATTGTGTTCAAACATGTATTTTTTGTGGAGCTGAATGTTTGGCACAATACAGACTGAGAAAATCTTAATGATGTCAAGCCGATAGAGAGAATCTTCAGGGGATTTTTCTATTTATTTCTTTTATCCTAAATCTCATTCAGTTAGAAACGAACAGTTGATCTCATGTTTTTCTCTAGATTAGATATTGGCTGAGAGGAGAGGAATAAATAGGATACTTCCAACATTGTCACTTTATGATTTATAAAAAGGTGGAATGTGTAGTGAGGACAGAAATTTATATTCTGCACTCTTTGCTACTTCCCTAATTCTTTAATCCTCCAATTGTTCTCAAATCTTTCCATAATGAATTTTTTTTCAATGATTTTTCTACTGTGATAACAGATTATGTTCAGAATGGTATTTTTTGAAGACAATATCAAGAACTAGAAATAGGTGACTGAACTTATAGTGGCATGATAGCATGACATATATTTTTTCTATACAGTGAGCATAAGCATAATTATAGTTTAAAAACATAAAATGTTAGAAAGATTTAGATATAAACCTATCATTTATTAGAGATAGAAAAAGCATCTTTAGTCAGCCTGAATGCTTTACTCTGGTCTTATTTAATTTTACTTCTTTTTGACTTGGCTAGATTTTTCTGGATCTGTTTTGGTATGTCTCACATGATTCTTATCTAATCTGGATTTCATTGGAGTACTACAATCTTGTATCTGGATCATAAATACTTTGTTAAATACCTTTATTCAGAGTAGACTTAGCATCATTTTCTGTATCTGTCTTAGGATCAGTCCAATCCAGTTATCTCTAGGATTCACTAGCCTCTACACACAATAAGATCACAATATTAATATTTTAATTTTGATGGCTTCTTGTCTCTAATGTACTGTAGATTATCTATTACATTTCAAAAATTCCCCACATCATTAAAAATAATAAGAATGAGCATTTATCAAGTTAGTTTATTTAGTATGTGCAGGACACTGTGCTAAATGTTTTATGTATACTTTCAAATTTAATATTCATCTCAAATATAAGAAGTAGGTAGTTCATTATCCTCTGTTTGGATATAAGAAAGCACAGACCCAGAGAATTTAAGTAACTTGTTTAAATTTTGTAAAAAATATGGTAAATAAGACAACAGGATTTGAACCCAGTTCTCTATAACCTGTGCTCTTAAACTCTTAATATGCTATTTCCTGGAAATGTTTCACATTTACTTAGAAATAATCCATTCATGTTCCTCTTCTGTGCTCTTCTTTTTTATGCATTTTTTCAAATCATTACTTGAAAGTATATAGCAAGCCACCTTGCTGCTCTTTATCAGTGTCATACATGAGAAACTTGCTTTCCTTGTTCATCATTTTGGTGCCAGAGAACTCCACGAACTCCAGAGAACTTGTATTGCCCTAAGATACTAGATTTCATTATTTCCTCTTTGTTTAATTCTGTAGCTTTCTTATTTGAGTATTTTCTATTGCCTACCAGCATAGTCTGTGTTCCAGTGATCAGCTTTTTGTTTCTGCTTTCATCACTGGAGGACTGTTTTATTAGTCGAAGACTTTTGTTAGAGTGTTAAAGTATAATTTTCAAAATGTCTAAACATGACTTTTGTAACAATATAAAATGAACATTTCAAAGTTTTATTTAGCTCTAGTTAAAGGACAAGTAAGATATTAAAGCTGGTGTGAAGAAGAATTTTAAGTGTAGGGATTTTTATAGTTTGCCAGTTAAAAAATGTAGGAATAAATTTCTAATAGATATATGAGTGCTTAATGGTTAATATCTACTAGACAAGAAACTTTTGGGTGACTTTTCCTCCTGACCAGAAATTATTTAAACGCTATTTTTAAAGAATCATTTGCAATACTCTTAGACAAAAATCATGTATGGCCATAAGTTTCTAAAAATTAATCTCTAACATTACAGAATTATAAAATATTCTGATAAATAGTACATTTGCATTCAAATGAAGGTACAAGTTCTATAAAATCAGATAATTTTCAGGAAGAGTGACCTGCTTCTAGCACTATATTGAAAATATTCCCAATAATCTTTTTGAAAGTTTCCAAATTTTGAATAAATTTTCATGACAAGTTTGATTGCCAAAGTGGAATATGGCTTAAATGGATATTTATTGTGTACAAACATGGATATCATGACAAATCCCTTATAATTCTAGAAGCATACTCCTGTCTAATACAGATCAGGTGTGTGTGTGTGTGTGTGTGTGTGTGTGTGTGTGTGTGTGTGTGTGTGTGTGTGTGTGTGTGTGTGTTTGCTATTTCATTCTCACTGGTGCCTATAGCCTATAGTGGTGCTCTTATATAAAATATACACTTATATAAAATATAAAATATAAGAACGTTTTTCCATTATTCAAGATGGTGGGTGATTTTTCTCTCTGACCAGACTTTTCAAGCAAATAAGTAAGATTGGAAACACTAAAAATGGATTGAATTTTGAGTTTTTTATTTTAGAATTTCTTTTTGACATATACTCTCAAAAAATAAAAGGAGCTTTGAAGAAAATAGGAGTAATAATCCTCAATATCAAATCAAAACAATTGAAGAAACATATTCAGAATAAAGGATAACAAACTGAGATTCTGAAGATAAATGAGCAACTCTTTGGATTATACTGTGTGTTACACCAAATGAAAGTTAATTTTCATTTTATTCAAACTGCTAGCCAAGACTTGCATGTATGTTTTTCGAAGTAGAAATATTTACCTCTTGTTTCTTGGTAACACGTAGGAGCTCAAAAGTATTTGTTGAATGGATTAAATGCTAATAAAGGCAAAGAAATATTCAGGAATACCATTCCTTATTTTTAGTGAAAACTGTCTTATATATATATATAATTAGAAGCATGTTTAAATGTTAAGTCAGATGATTATCTAGAGTTATATTTGCTCTTCTTGTTTTTTTTTTTTTTCTCTCTTCCATTTGCTGCCACCATATTGGAATATAATAATATAATAGCTTTAGGATCCTATCGAATTTCACAAAAAAATATAGGTATGTGAAAAAATTTAACAATGAGAAAAGCAAAGAACAGTTAAATATTATAGATTATCTTAATGTTATTTAGCCATTCAAAATATTTACAATGTATAAATTCTCAAAAGTAAAATTTTTCATCTTTAATTATGTATGATATTTCATACCAATGTTGGAAATAATAATTAAGATTTCTATATTTATTGCTATTAACAATTTTTTTTCTTGTACCACCTGGAGAAGATTTACATATTTTGCTTTCTCTCTATACGTATAAACTATCATGGTTAATTTGGGATGCTTATTTGAGGCATGGGAGGAGGAATTTAGGAAATTTGGATCTTATCAATGTTAAGTGAGGCATCCAAATTGTTTTCTCTCCAATAGCACGTGTACCATGGAATCATTCTTCTTAGCTAATGACACAGAATTTTTTCCCCTCAAATCTCTTCAGGGATCCTGTCATCCTAACAGGATCTAGTGAATACTTTTATCAAAAAAAAAAAATGTGTATGACAGGATTTTAGTATTTGCAGGAGGTTGAGAAAAAGAATAAGATAGAAAGAGCTTACCCTTTTTAGTCATTGGTTGAGACAGTAACAGAAAGTGGCATGTGGAAAAATGATAACGAAATCAAAATTGTAACCTAGCCCTGGACCAGACCATGGGTAAACAATAAAGAGCACAAATTGTGGGGAAGTGAGTTTTGCTATCAGACATAAAATAAGCCCTAAATATCTGTAAAAATAGTGTCTAAAATTTATAAGGAAAAAGGGTCCATATGATGAGAAATTATATATTAAAGAGAGGCTCTATTTTTAAATTAATTTCTAATATTTCCTTAATCAGCATTTATTCACATGTAGGTCACTGCTTTTTTCTTTCTGTGGCTTATATTCTAGAATTAGTCAAACAGAGTGGGAACAGTGGAGAATTTAAAGCAAATGTTTTAAGTATTTTGATGACTTTACAATAGCTGTAATAGAAGGCAGCTTCTGAATAGAAAATGTAAAATATATGATGGGTTCACATATACACACCTGGTGTCCCTGTGCCACTCTCCCCACCCTCACAGGCACATTGGGCATCTTCCTGACGAATTTAAGATAGAAGCATTTTGTGAAATATTCGATGTGAAAGATTTATTATAGCTATGATTTAAACTTTGGCAAATGACTACAAACAGAAATAAGTATTAATAGTAAAAACGAATAAAAGAGTGCTAAGCTGAAAGTTTGACAAACACCTATCCACCTGAAGTTCAAATGTGAGGAGCATAGTACACTGGAGGCAATTACATTTTCTAATGAAAGGAATTATAGTTCCTGATCCTTGTGCTCATTCACTTCAAGTCTTGCTCAAATGCAAAATGTAACCAGAGATTTAATAACTAGTGTTACTCTGCGAGGATACTTTAGGAATAAATTTATGTGTGTGTGTGTGTGTGTGTGTGTGTGTGTATTTTTTTTCACATTCTCTATATAACAGGCAGATTTCTCCCTCCTGTTGAGGAGAAAGCTGATATCAAGCTTATTCACCTTTCTGTATTTCATAGACACTTGCATACTTGTAGCATACCTCTTTCAGCCACTGTCTAAAATAGCTCCTCTTCAAATAAACTTTTTTTTTTATAGGACATTACTGAGTTACCTTGGTATCAGGGATTTGATAAATATGCATGTGTAGAAAACAGTAATGGGTGAACAAGACATGGAGAACTCAGAACCTGATTTCGGAGGAGGAAATTAAAAAATAATATTTAATTTCAAAATAAATGGATGCTACCAAAGTTCAGTATGAAGAGATGTAGCAAAAGATATGTTTTTGGTTCAATGTAAGCTTTTGGAAGACTATTTTTATTAGTAAAATTATATAAGTAGTATTAAATTTAGTTGTGGGCCCCAAATCTTCTCTTCTTCCTTCTTTTTTTCTTTCTTTTTTTGTTTTTGTTTTTGGTATCCATCTAATTTAATCTCTTTTCAGTCTTGGAACTGAGCTGATTCCACTTAGTGCAAACATCCTGAACCCCTTTTTTCCCACAGCACTTCTGAGGAACTGTTAATGAATTATGTTCTTGTCTTACGAACATGAGTACATAGTTTAACATTGCTACTACTACTCCTCTGCCCCTTTGCTCTTTGTACTTACATAGTAATTTGTTTTAAAACCATTTTGCATTATTAAACTTTATTTGCAGTTGTGAATGTAAAAAGAAACATTTCAAGTCTTACCTGCTTTGACCTCTTTGAAATTGTTTATCAAATTTTTCTCAAAATTTTTTTGCACTCTGCAGCAGCATTTCATGTTGTTTCTGCCTCATTTCTGTAGACTGTCCCTTTTCAATCTCACTTGTGAAGTCCTCTAGCTCTGCTTCTGCTTTATTCATTTAAAAAATAAATTGTTTATTTTTAGAAAAGATAATACTTGTATATACTATAAAATTTAAAGGTCAAAAAATAAATGGATGAAATAAGTCTCCCTTCATTTCTTATCGTTTAGTAATCTAATTTATCTTAATAGAGCCACCAATATTAATAATTTCTTTTTTAAAAAACAATTCATTGCAGAAATGCTCTATACATTTGAAAAGATATATTTCCAGTAATAGCATATTCCATACATTATTCTGATCTTGACTTTTTTCACTTAAAATATATGTTTTGAGTATTATTGCCTACCAGGTCCATTAGAAGTATCTCATCTATTGTAACCACCTCCCAGTTTAATTTATTTAATGCATGTCCTATGGATTCATTTTAGGTTTTTCCATTGTTTTATTAGAAAAGTGCTTCATTAAATATTTTTCTACAAGCTGCATTATGTACTTCTGCATATATGTCCACAGAATAAATTCTAAGAAGTAGAACATCTGAACCAAAGAATATGTACATTTTTAATTTTAAAAAATAACAAAATTATCAAATTGCCCCCTATAGGGGTTATAGGAACAGCAACTTTCACTGATCAATTAATGAGAATCTGCCATACCTAATCTCTATTTTTTAGCCATTATTCATTAACTTTTTATATCTACAATATTCTCTTTCCCTCACTTAATTCTACCATCACGTTATATTTTATTATTTACTCTAGATTCACATTTATATCTTCTAATATACTTCTATTACTTGATTAACCTACTTTAAATTTAAAGTCTATCCCTCATGTTGAAAATACAAAGGACTAAATACAAATGTGTTGTCTTTTCTCTTCCCCTTCTAATTTTATTAATTCTATTATTTTAACATTGTCAGAATTCAAAATATTCACTTTATCTTTAGTAGCAGAAAACTGTAGCCATTTTTTATTTTTTTCGTTTTTCCACAAGACAATTTCAATTTTTAAAAAGGTCAGGGGTAAGGGGTGGGGAGGTGAATTACTGGATATTTGTAGCTTCAAGTTCAGGCACTTCTATGTGGAGACATTACTCTTAGGCATCAATGTTTCTCCTTTCTGGGCTTCACTTACCTCTCGGTAGCTTTATTTTCTGATTGCTTCTGAGCTTGTAGTGACACATTTTCCAGGCTTATGTTGTAGGACTTTAGCAATTGTATAGGTCAGGAGACTTTCTCTTCAGTTTCAAAAAATCAAAAAACAAAATTTAGATTTGAATCTTGTCAGACTGATTGGATTAGGTTCATATCCCTCAACCAAATATTTCATTGTCATTTTTCAAGCCTGGGTCACATGTATAACTTTATACAAGAAGGAAAGCATCAGCCACAGCAAAAACCATATGGAGGGGAAGGATGATATTTTTAAAGCAAAATTAGATAATTTTTACCTGATAAAGCAGGTAGCCAGAAGAGCAGAAGTCTAGAAAAATGCTTTTCTCAGACTTAAACTTTATCTTAAGCTCCCTGTTATCTGTTTATTATGCTTCATCCTGATACCTAAGTTCCTTTACTTGCTTACTGTAGTCAAGTCTAATCATGTATCTTCTCCTGATTCTCTGCTCTTTCTTTACACGTAAAACTTATGTTCCCAGCATAACAATTGTCATCCCTGCACACGTTATTCCTTACCTTTTTCCACATCTTATTTTTAATATAAAACACCAAATTGTGATACATTTAAATGTATCTAAAAAGGAGATGGTACATACCTCTATACACAGCAATGAGATTAAGTAGTTGATAACGTTTCACCATATTTGTCTTCAGACCTTTTTTGGTTATAGATGTAAGACTTTACAAATTCATGTGTTTTAGACTTTATTTAAATATTTAAATAAACAATACAAATAAACAATACTTACTGTGCTTCACAGAGAACCCCAAATTTCAATATATATATTTTAAAGGCTATATAATTTTTCCAAAAAGGAGCTGTGATCACCATGAAAATTTACCACTCATACTGCAGGGAACAAAACTGGCTGATGGCCACAGCTTCTACCCTCCGGGTCTGCCTCTGAGTTGAGACCACTCTTTCCAACATTGCCCCAGCCGGCGACTGATCACTACTGTCCCCGTCAGTGTACAAATGCAGCTGCTTCTTTGCACAATGCAGACTTCCTTTAATGGACCACTTTGGTTTAAATACTCCCTACTGGCCTGGCCAAAACTTTCTTATAATTATGCTGTGGTCTGAGACTCTTCCTCCCCAATTCTTCTTCTTCTCCCTCTCCTTTATCTACATGTGGTCAAGAAGGCTCCCTTGCTTAGTCCTCCTGCCTCCCTTCTAGTCTCCATAGTCTTTTCCCCATTAAGTCTCCTACACATCTAATCCTATCTTGACATTACTTCCCTGAGGACCTGACATAGGAATAGTCTACTTACTAACCTGGATGGCATAAGCCTAATAGCCTGTACTCTGGGAACCAAATATTGGCAATTTCATAGACTTTATGTTATCCCTTCTCTTCATTTTGTCTTACATCCACCCTTCCCATCACACTCAGTAGTGCCTGTGTTTCTAAATGTGGACTTCCTTGGTTCAACCCTTCAGAGACTAAAACCTCCAGTTTTCTATAGGAGCAGGGAGGGGCAGTGATTTCACTGTGTGAATCAGGGAGGGGACAAGGAGTCTAAGAGTGTCTAATTCAGGGATTCCATTCCTTTCTCTACCCCACATACTGGCATATGTACTGAGATTCAGATTGCTTCTCTTTGTTTGTCTCCATCATCATTCTGCCACCTGCCTTTAGCCCACAAACACGCACACAAACACACACATACACAGTCAGGTTTCAGCTTATTTATTCAACTAAATCTGTTGTCACCAATCCACCCACTTTCTTTGAAAATTTATTTCATTTTCCTTTCAGTCATCTATTAATCTTTTATTCAACAAACATTTACTGATCATCCACTGTGAGTTAAGATTTGAACTCAGGGCTGAGGATTCATAAGCAAAACCAATCTAATCTTCCCCATGGAGTTTGTAATTTAAATGGATAGACAGATGGCTATTGAATAAATGTAAAAATTACAATAGCTGACATGTTTTAGAAGTTGCGAATGCAGAGATCAATGGTGTTTTGAGACTATATAACATGAAATTTGACTTAAGAGGTTAGGAAGCAAATGAGTCGTATTTGAAGGAAGATTAGGAATTAAGAGTATATTCCAAATAAGAAAAGACAGATACTAAAGTGATTTACTGATTGCAGCTGTGGGGAGGAAGTGAGAAATAAGATGAGAAATGAGGAGGAGGGATAGGGTTCAAGGGAGGACACCCACTGTGCTTTCATATAAGATGAAGGACTTACTTGTTGACTGGTGCTAAAGTACAGGTGTTAAAGTTATCCCAATCATTTTCACATCCTTCTGTATAGAAGTGTTTCATAGGAAAGATCTTGGGGGCCTACAATTGTACCTTTCATTTCAGTGCTGTATATCCTTCAACCAGATCCAGAATTCTGGCTAATTTTGAATATGGACACTTTTTTGTAAAAATTGAGTATGTTCTATCCTAGATGTTATGGAATTGTTTAAAACATATATACAGGATATTTGGCACAATAAAGAAAAGTCTTGGGACTTAAAAAATGCTTGTCATCTTTAAGTAATTGAAAAATGATGTGTAGAAGAGTCTATTGGCTATAGAGCTCAAAATCAAAGCTGTTAAGTGGAAGCTTTCAGGAGTACAATTTAGTCCTAACATAAAAAAAAAAAAAACAACAGCAAAAGACATAAACACAAACAATTTGCAACTGATTTAAAGACTCTTAAAATGGAGTTGACTGTCTCAGAATAAACGTCTCATTAGTTGAGGGAAATACCAGCATAGACAATTAATTCATGGGGTACATTTTATGTGTCTTTTGTGTGGTCACAAGGGAGAATATAGTAATTCATTGGATGAAAGTTAACCATTATACAACTGTTTTATGCAACTGTTTATTAAAAACTCTGTTGTATATACATATATATATATATATATATATATATATATATATATATATGTATGTATGTATGTATGTATGTATGTATATATATGTATGTATGTATATGAAAGTCAAACCAGGTCAGCTTGAAGATTACTCACTTTTTGATTCTTTGAATCTAACTTCTGTTGCTGCCTTAGTTCAATTTTTGACCATTTAAAAATCATCACCTTTCTTTGCTAGGAGCCTAGATAATTATTTTGCCCAAGACTTGAAATCTGAATGAGCTGGATGTTTTTTGTTGCTGTTCTTTGTTTGTTTTTTGTTGTTGTCTTTTTGCTTTTTTTAAAATGTAAAATATGTCTTTGATTTGTAAATGCACTCAGAGGCACAGCAATGGGCACTGAAATTATTATTTTTAAAATGAAATAAAAATAGAGCTGACAGCTAAAGAACTCTCACAGCAGTTATTATGTGTTATTATTAGCAACAGCATGTGGTGACATTTGAGGCTCTAAATCCACAGAAATATATACTAGATCATGGATATTCCAGATGCTATAGAGAAGAAAACAGAAATGCTGCTATTGGCTTCACATAAGAGAATTAAGGAAGGAAGGGAGGAAGGAAGGAAGGAAGGAAGGAAGGAAGGAAGGAAGGAAGGAAGGAAGGGAAAGAAAGAAAGAAAGAAAGAAAGAAAGAAAGAAAGAAAGAAAGAAAGAAAGAAAGAAAGAAAGAAGCCTGATAATTTTGTACTAGATAGTGAATACTGATTTATCTCTATCCTTAGGAAATGAAGGGTTAATAATGAGACTTTTCTATAAATGCAGATATCTGCCACCAAGAACACTTTTCAGATATGCTGAGAAACCTATTTGGCTCTTTATTCTGTGTGAAATCTGTCTCATTATTAGTGACTTAATAGCAGAATATATCATATTTCATAGATTTAGTCAGCATGGGCCTTCTAAAATGCAGCTGAGTAGAGTGCAGACCTGACGTGGTGTGGCCTTATCCCCAACCACAAAATGCTTTGCTGTACATATAAACTTTTAGACTTTCTTAAATAGGTTTTCTGTTTTTGGTACTTCACATTTCTCTTAGAAGAAATTGGATATTGACATTCTATGTATGGAATCAAGGCAGTATTGCGTAGTCATTGGAAATATGGGTTTGGAATCAAATCAAGCTGTATATGAATCTACAGAGCTCTGTCTCTCACTAGATGTGCCCCTGGGAAGTTGCTTCGTTTTTTAAACCTTGCTTTCTTTATCTGTAATATGTACTGATAGTGGTCCATACCTCATAGAAGTGTTGTATTTGATTATATAATGTCAAATCAAGCACTTAGATCTATGTCTGTCAATGTCACATAGCTGGCAAATCACAAAACCAAAACTCATATTATACTGGACCCTAAATCATAGGGAACAGCCCATAGTCTGATACAACCAGAGAAATTTAAACTCCAGTTTTACCAGTAGCTAATTTTGTTACTAAGATATGTTTTTAGCATAATGGATGACCCAGAGTACTTTAACCTATTTATTTTCATTAAAAAAAATGTTCATCTAGCAGTGTTATTCAGGATGTATTATGAAACTCTTTAAAGAAACTGAAAAAAAAAAGCAATTAGTTATATCAATGGAAATTTTATTTGGCTATTATGTACATCCCCACAAACGATTAGGATATTTATACTTTGTCACAAAATAAAAATTTTCATGCAGGAGTAAAGGGGTAATACGGGACTCCATGATTCAATCACAACTTTGGGAACCTTCTGTCATCTATTCAACTATCCTTACCATGTACTTGTGCCATCTGTGGTCACAAGTTGGCTGCTCCACCATTCTGTTCAGGTGCCACACGAGAGGTGTAAGGGCAAAGAGAAAAGATCACAACCTGTTTTCTTACATCCATTTTAATCCTACAAAACAACTTGCTTTTTTATCTCTCATTGGTCAAAACTATGTCAGTCCAGTTACCTCCTATTCATAGAAGTCTGGGAAACAGTTTTGGAGAATACAGTACCATCACTATCATATCAGATTTTTGTTGCTATGGATGATATAGAAGAGGCAAATGAACATTAGGGAGGGAAGTATCTGGTAATCTCAGACAAGGTATATAAAAATGAATTAAATTCTAAACTGCCTACTTCTGTAGCATGTGTAATCCTCAAAACAAAACAAAACTCTTTAGTATCAATAAATTATAGTCCTACTTTCAGATGTGGCCATGAAGTTTCATACATCCCAATGCTGGGTATAGAGTCCATATTTGTCTGGCTTCAAGGTCTATGATCTTTGCACTGAAACATATAGTTTTCCTTGCAATGCTGTTTCTAATCTGGTACAGATCAATGAATTATTGGGTTTAATCCTTATTATTTCTGTTTTCTTAGAAATGGTAGATAAGTGGTTAACTGTGGTTCTGGAGCTGAACTTGAATATAGCTACCTGTATATCATAAAAAGTGATTGCGTCCAGAGAACAGAGCAATTAAGTCATATGTAGGAAACCTAGGGTCTTATACTCAGCTCCATTTCTTCCTGCCAACAATGCCAGTTAACTTCTCTGGTCCTGAATTGTCCTCATTTATGTAACAGAAAAGGTGATCTGACTTTTATATGTGACCCTGTTCTTGTAAGGATAAAAGTAGACAACAGAGGTGAAAGTACTTTTTGGAAATGTAAGTGCTTGCTATACAAATACAAGTAATTATTATTATTGATCCAGTAATTCAAAGTGGCAAACTACTTGATACTCTATTGGAGGTTTAACTGAGCAGTTTCAGTGCAATCATCCAAACTCACAGCAGCTAAAGACTGATTCTCCTCTTTAACAAAGTGCAGGATCTAGATGAATGTGTTTTCTCCTCTCTGGGACATGCCTATAAAAATGGGTATCATCATCCTCCAGAAAATAAATGTAAAAATAAATATTAAAAATGAAATGAGCTATTAACTCTTCACAGCCATTACTCATTGAAGATTATTTGTGTAAAGAGTATCTGGGGCACAGTTTTTCTTTTTTGGAATTTCACCTAAATTAAAGAAAACAGATCATTCAAATTACTATGTCAACAGTTATTTATTTATTTAATGGTTACTGTGTCTTAGACATTGTACTTGTGCCTCAGAACATGAGAGGAAACAAGAAAAATATGGTTCCTACCTTCATGGATTTCCTAATCTATCATGGAAGAATAATATTAAACAGTTAATTAAACATGTCATGTTTCATTAGGCAACTGAGTATGTCACAAATCAGTACAAAACTATGTAAGGGAGTAGAAGAAAGAGAAGCACAATGGAAACGCCCTACGTGTAGGTAATACACACACATGCACATACAACTTTTCACAATCATGAGAAATGTACCCCATAATTCTTAAATTTATCAATTCATCAGTTAACTTTAACACATAATTTTACCCCTAAATTCAGAAAAATTTGAATGAAAAATTTAACTGACCAATTAAAACTTTAGTGATTAAAAAAAAAATGCTAATAAATTTATAAAATATTTTGATACAAAAAATTCTTTCTACGTTGTTATATAATTATATATTTCCTTATTAACATTCATAAGAACTTAGTAATATCTGCAGATCTGGAGGTATAATAAGTATGAAGCATATATCAAACTCAGGTAATATGTGGACAAAAATGAACATAAAGTCAGGTCATTAAAGAGAGACGGGAGGCTTCTAGCTTTTGAAATCAGCTCCCTTTGTGTTGAACACTTGCTTTGGCTGGTAACTCTTTTTGTCTACAAAGTGTTTTAGCTCTGAAGACAAGGCTTTTGAATCAATGTCATTAAAAAATGCCTTTCTTATTTGATGAAAATAATCATCACTAAAACTCACAAATGAATTTTTTATCCAGTTAATGGTTTAGTAGCTACACATTATGTGTCTTCTAAAAATCAATCTGAATGTGTATTATGCCTCCCTCTCTTTCTCTCTTTCTTCCTTTCCCTTCCCTTCCCTTTCTTTTCACTTATCTTTTAACATAGGTCCAATGCTATCATGTTACTTATTATTCTATCTTGAGATTTTAAAATATAGAAGTTTGATATCAAAAGATTATACTATAATATAAAAGAAAGCATGGCTATGCTAATAAAAAATAAAAGGTTTATAATAATTTCCAGACTACTGGAATATGCTGAGGATAACCTCAGCCCTATGACCCCATTCATGCCCAGAGAGTGGGTTTTTGACTTAAGTTTGACTCTTTCTACAAATGGTATTGAGACCTTCATGGTGACCCCAATATTAATCAGGCTTATATGATGTTCTGAATAAAAACTCTTTTATGTGAAATAATTTTTGGTTGTTTATCAAGCTGAACATTTCCTGAAATGGTATAAGACCAAGTTAATTAAAACTATATCTCACGGGCCAAATCTGGCCCATTGCTTATTTTTTAAAATAAAGTTTTATGGAACACAGCCATGTTCATTTATTTTTATGGTTGCTTTCATGTATGGCACTGTTAATAGTTGTGACAAAGGCCATTACTCCCACAAAGCTGAAAAAATTTATTATATATTTCTTTATAGAAAATGTTTGGTTACTTACGATGTAAATGTATACCTTGGGACCAATAAAATAGATAAGTTGCATTGCTGACTTTGATATCTAGTAGATAAAGCATGGGACTTGGAATCATATAGTTCTATGTTTGGATCAGGCCCTGCCATTTACAATTTGTAGGATATTCATTAAGTTATTTAATATCACTGAGCTTCTGTTTCTTTGTGTGGAAAATGAAATACTAATACCTATCTCACAAGGATGTTGTAGGTTACATAAAACCATGTAAAGACAGTGCTTGGCATATGCAGGAACATAATTTTTTACATTGTTGTGTAATGTAAAGGGAATGAATGTCTTCAAGGTACTGAGAACATGCAAATGAAAACAGAGCTTGGGGGTGAAGTCAGAATTATGTGATTGTTTAGAGAGATCATCAAAATTTAATGTGCATGAAGAGAAAGTAAAGCTGCTGGGCTGCTGACATCATGGCCTAGCCTTAGCATCTTTGAAAAGGATTGACCTTGGATTACATATCTATCTCACCCACTATGTGTCTACACTTTCTTTAGTTGGATTAATAAGTGGAGAAGGAGTTTATCTCTACTTCATTATAAAAATAGAAGTAGAGAATTTATAATTTATAGTTTCTTGATAAAAGAGACATATATATTCTTCTCTTTAAAAGAGTTATCACAGATGCTCAGTGTCTGGAGTATGACATGAGAAGCATCCATCTCTCTCGGGTACACAATTAATCTGATTATGTTTGCTCTGTTAGAAACAGGTGTAAAAACATTAAAAACTGATTTAGTTGTGGTGTTAGTATTAATAAAAAAATGAATAAAAAGGTCAAAGTCCAGTTTACCTATGATATATAGGTATTTCTTTCATCATCAACTCTTCCTTTATATGTTCATATTTCATAGTGGATTTGGTCAATTTTATATACAGCAAAATTTCTGTTTTTCTCAAATAAAAGAAAACTTCATATTTCCCTGAAGTTTTCCTTCATTTAAATAAAATTTTAAAGAGATTTCTTGATGATGCACCAGATCTTCTAGAATGAGCAGTAATGGTATGACTTCTTCTTTTGCCAGTCATATTATATGAAATTTATAGTGGGGATACAATTTCAATGTCTGATTCTGATGCCATAAAATGTGTTTTAATAATGATGAAACCCATGGCTTGGTCTTTAGACAACAACATTAGACACTGTAATCAATAGCATAGAAATACTACGAATTATGCCAAGGTTATGTTGGCTCATCCTGGAACAGGGAAACATTTTTTTTTTCATAATAATATTGCTGAAAATGTTGACAACCATCAGAACCTCACAATAAATGTATCAATTTATATCACTTCTGAAAAATGTATATGAAAAGAAAGTAAGATGAATATGGATGCCGGTATTAACCTTTTTTTGAATATTTTTGTTAATAAAGCGACTTGAATCTGTTTACACCATCTCTTATTTTTCTAGATTCAAGAACACCTAGAACATTCTCATAACCTCACAATGCCCCTGAGTACCAGATGCCTAGTACTAATTGACATGGTCACTGTTGCCTTTGCGATTTGTAACTGGGGAGGATGATGAATATGCAGGCCATTTGCACTGAGCTTTGAATCTACTTTGGTTTTCACATGATGCAAAAAAGCATCTGCTTGCCTTAGTCACCCAAACAACTTCCAAAAATGAAAGGTGAAAATATCTAAAAGCTGTTGGATTTTACTTTTTTAAAATTTACTAGCATTGCATATCAAGGAGATTTAATGACAATTGCCTATGAGGAAATTATAGAAGAAAATAAAAAATAATGGCAAAAATTACACATGTAAAGAGATTTGTTCATCTAAAAATATGTCATGTTTCCTATTCCTACGAAAGGCAAACAATTTTCTTATTAGGTTTATATGTATCTATTTATTTAACTAACGTATTAAGGAAAATTTCTGCATCCTTAATTGTATAGACCATAATGTCTTTTACTTGTGATGATTAAAACAAATAATACCTTAGACTTTTTTTACACGTAGATATTTTAACCCTCTCTTTCAAATATATATCTAACTCTCTTATTTCATCTCTTTTTTCCCCTTTCCCCTCTCTCTCTTCTTCTTCTCCATGTTTTCTTCCTCACTCTTTTCTTTCTCCAGACCAACTAGATACTGTTTTTTATATGCAATATGAAGACATATTTAAAATAGTTAAAATGATGATGTTTTGGGAACCTTAATTATATCCTTTACATACTGAAAAGAATATTATAAGAGAAATTAAACTTGGGCAATATAGCCTTTAGTGAATAGAACCAGGTTAAAAATATTGGGGCAGGAATGTTGACTTTATATACAATTGATATTTCTATGTCAGAAATATCTGATGTTGGAAAGAATTGTCTTAGTTGAGATTTTGAGCTTTTAATGATTGGAGATGTTAAAGCATAAATGCATAACCACTTAGGAGGCATTTTGTTGAGATTTAAGAATAAATCTGAATCCTTTGAAAAACTTTTCAGCTTTGAAATTTTATAAAATTTATAGTATATGTTAACATGCACACATGTAATTATGAATGGAGTTTACATGTGCAATAAGGAGACTGTGGATACCCATGATTTACCCAATTTTGCGAAATGTTCTAATGTTGGACTAATTAGTGATACCCTGCCTTTTTAGAACCAAATGATGAGGCTCTCTTACTTTGCAGTAGTCTCCACTGAAAGAAATTATCATTACCATTTTGAATTTATAACTATGCAAACCTTCACTTCTTTGAAATGACTTTATCTTCTTTTTTTCCTTGATTCAAGCTGAACTTGGGCTCACTTGCTTCTTTTCTTTATCCTTCTACATATCAAAGGACCACTTCCTTAATCATTAAGCCCTTAGGTCAGCAGCAAATGGTCTTAGAAACAAAGCCTCAGGTCTGTTGACCACAGAAACAATTTTGGTTAAACTAAAGATGACATTTTGGCAGCTTCAGGCCCATGAAGGTGGAAGGACCCTAACAGCATCCCTTTGAAACCAGACAGAACAACACCGTGGCTTGACATCAGGACCTTATGCACCTGCCTCCTACCCTAGTCCCAAGCAATCAGCAGAGCTCATGACCCCAACTCACTTAGTGCCCATGACTAATGAGTCTTCCCCTACATAACCTATCCCCTAGAGGTCAGTGGGGAGCCAGATCTTTGAGCACTAACTAGATCTCCTGCGTCTCCAGGCTTAGTGCCATTTCCTTAAGTAAACTGCTTTTTTCTTTGCTGCAAACTCCTTTCCATGTCTCTTTTGGCTTTGATGCATTCATGCAAAATGAACTCCTTGAGTTCAGTAAAAAATTGTCCTGGAAAGAAGTTAATTCTCAGCAGGAAGACAGAGAGAAATGACTGTAGGAACAAATATTTTTATCCTTTTTTATTTCCTAGAGAACTGAGCCTGGAATCTGAAGCAAGAATAAGTTTTGAATGATTCTAAGTGTAGGGTTGAACTACCCTTGGAAGATTTATATAGAAATACAGTCTACTATAAATATATATAAAAAGGATATCCATCAGAAGATGGGAAGATGGGTCAAAAAAAAATCTTCTCAGAAAATAGTATCTCTAAATGATTTAAAGATGATGTGTACTAAAGGGGTTCCAGGAAGAAGGATCATTATAAATAAATGAAGGCTGATTATATATATATATATCCCCCATGAAGAATAGCAAGATACAAGACTAGAAAGATAAACTGGAGCCAGACAGTGTAGAATATGTAAGCTATGTTAAAGAGCTTAGAGTTTATCTAAGAGAAATGGGAAGACTTTTTAGAATTTTAAGCAGGGCAGGGAAATAATTAGATAGACTTTTTAAAAGCTCCTTCAAGCTATATTTTAAAGAATAGATTAGAACAAGGCAAAACTAGAAATAGGAAGACAACTTGGAAGGTTTGTACTTAGAAGTTTGTGTTGATAATCTGTTCAGGCAATGTAAGACCTCTTTGTCACCAATTTTCTGATCATGTTCATTCCAAATTCCTGAATATCTGGCCTAACATTAGCTTCAGCTGTAAGTCAATGTAAATTGGTGCCTTTTGTCATCACTCTTTTCAAGTAAAAATGACCAACTGAGTACTCTGCATGAAGTACTGTCCTTTGGGATCATTTTCTTTCTCTATTGTCCTCCTAAGTCACCCAAGACTGAGTCTGTTGTACTGCAGTTGTGCAGGGTTCCAACATATTATGTAGTTTCATCTGTAAAAATGAGCCCCAAATAATATCTTCTGTAGTCAGCTGGACTAAGGAACTCCTCATGAAGCCACAGGTGGAAGCTGAGAGAGAAGAGGCAGTATAGCAGGGGTAGAGACTGTGAAATCTTATTTGCTGATTTCATGCAATATACTTATGCCTTCAGGACTTGCTTGAACCTGATCTCTTACAGATTATTAGCACTTGATGAAGTACTCATTTGCATGCTCAAGTTCATGGCTCGGGATGGGAGACAGCACTCTTCTAGCCTCTACAAATTGCCTAGTTTTAAAACTACTTTGGCATTTACAGGCATTTGTTACAGCAGCCTCTCTATTTCTTGGTACCATTTATTGTTTTAGACATCTCAGGCTGCTATAACATTATAGTATTCACTGAGTGGCCTAAACAATAGATTTAGTTCATAGTTCTGGAGGCTAGGAAATCCACCAATATCAAGGTACCAACACATTTGGTTCCCTGTAAGAAGCTTCTTCCCGGTAGAAAAACTGCCACTTCTCTCTGTCCTCACAAGACAGAGAGAGGAAGCTTGGTGTCTCTTCTATTTCTTCTAAGGTACTAATCCCATCATAGAGGCTCCATTCTTATGACTTAATCTAAACCTAATTACCTCACTAAGGCCCTTAATACTTTCACATTGGGTGTTAGGGCTTCCATATAAGATTTGTGGAGGGCGGGGTGGGGCATAAACATCAAGTCCATAACAATATGTTATTATTAAGGAGTGGGGATATTATCTAAGATAAATTTAGACCTCTTCACATTTTAGGCAAGCCAGTGAAATAATCAAATTTGCATTTTAAAAGTTCATATAGGCTGTAGTTTATAGAATGGATTAAAATGGGCAAATCTGGGAAAAGGAAGACCTCTTAGTGGTTAAGATAATAACCACAAGTAAGAATCACAGGTGAGGTAGACAGATAATGGCTTTAAAGAGAAAATTTGTATCAGTTTTAGAAATATTCAGGAGGTCAATCCAATATTGCTTTACTATGGTTTTTGGCTTGAGAAACTGAGAACCAGTAATATCTTTTATTGAGATTTGGGTTACATGGATGGGAGCTGTGTTGTCCCCTAAAATATTCTTTTTAGTTCATATTCTGGTTAAGCATCTTTCAGGGCATCTGCATGGAGATAATGAGTATATAGTTAGATATTCTGAGAATCTATAGAGAAAATAATCCATCACTCACTTTTTATAATGTTCAAGCTTAAAACATAGATATCAACAATAGGGTTTTAAAGTTTATTGTATAGTGAGTTGCTTATTTAATACTTAAATTATATATAAATAGCACTAAGGAAGAGGCTATTTAATACTACTTAGCCTCCATTTTTTAAAATTTTTTATTATTTTACAAGCGAAGGTAAACTGAAGCTAATGGTTGTAATATAACCAACCAAAATCAATAGAATTTAATGGAAAATACTTTAACTTCACTTATTCATGTTGCTCTGCCAAGGTCCTAGCAGAAGTACCTTGTTGTTTTAAGACCTCAGGTTTATCATATATTAAAGAAAGGTGGGGTAACACTTCTAATTCAAGAGTCTATAAATTGATAGCTATATAATTGTTGCTTATGTATGGTCTAAACTTTCATAAAAATAAGACATCAATTTTTATAGGCTCTTTAGTTTCAACTTTAGCCCAGCTTATAGGACATATTTGAATTTCTTTCTTTTTTACTTAGGAAGGTTTGAAGAAGAGAGAGATCAATATTTCTGTATTGTCAGTACACTGTATCAGACTATTTTAAGGAAGTGAAGGCCATTACACAATTAAATAGGATGCCTTTATTTTACTCTCCTTAGGAATCAAAGAACTTTCTATACTTAAAAATCAGGGTCTAAACTTTTTAAAAAGAATCAGATTTTCCTTGAAAGGGCAAACATTTATTTACACATATTATATTTAGAAACACAAATGCCAGTGCTTATTGAGGAATATTATTTAGTACTCAAATAATTATTATCTGCTTCCTTAGGATATCAGGTCTGTATAACGTAAATAAATTAATTGAGCTGAAAATCAAAATTCTAAAAACAAAATGGTCACCAACATATGTTTTGATCTTTGCTGTACACGCTCATTCCAAAAGGACACTGTAGCAATATCTAATATTCCTAAAATTTAATAATTTTATGCCCAACTTAGGATGAATCTGCTTGTATGATCTTATTTTGAATAGCTTGGTGATTTTGACTGGCTCATATGTTGTCTCAGTAGTCAATGGGGGTAGAATGTATATTTAACTTTATTAAATGAAGAATCAAACTGTCACTCACAACACAATTTGATGTTTGCACTAATAAGATGTCTATCCAGACAAATCAGTTGAAATGATTTTATAAAATATTTATCTTTTGGATATAGGACCTTAAAATATTTATTATCTCTTTGTGAAGATGTTCTACACCAGTGTTAGAGACTGGGTTAAAAATAATGCTAGAAATAAATCTGAAATTACCCCTACTCTCTTTGAATAGGTACACAGATTATTTCATTTTGTTTATTATTTCTAAATGACCTCAACTTGAAAACTTAAGTGGAATCTAAACTAGTGTTAGATTATTTATGGAATATCAGTGGATAGCTCCAGCAGTATTTTGGACTACTTTCGTTGGATAACACATGGTAGCCAAAAGCACCTCTTTACAAATCAACCTGAGGTGGTCCACTTGAGAGGACTAAGATGTTATAGAAAATTTATTGTAGGGTTGATGATTTCCCATAGCTATTAGGAATGGAATGAAATGAATAAAAATCTTTGCTAGTGTTATTATAACTTTAATTTTATCTCCACAGAGGTGGGGTTACCTAATGCAGAATACTTACAAAGTACCAACTCATTCTGTACATTAAAAAAAAATAGATGTTTAAAATAGTACTTTATGCTTAGAAGTAAGTAAAAATGCTAACAGTAATAATAAACATTTTGAAAAATCTAAAAAAGATAACATTTCAAACTGCTGATTTAGTTCTAGTTCTGGGAATATATATATATATATATATATATATCAAAGTGGAAAGCTATCATATGATTAATCACAATTTGAGGAGAATTCAAGATTAATATAAAAACAACTCTGAGTTCAATTATTCGACTCATATCAGACCTGAACGGAGGAGGTCAAGAAGACTAAAACCTGTTAGTTCGGGTCAGGAAGAGGGAAATCTCATGCTGACATTTGGAGGTCAATAAGAAGTATGATCAGAGAAAAGTGGTACTGAGGTCAAATTCTCTGATTAGAAATTAGTCAATCATTACTTTAGAGGAGAATTTCTGTAGAGGTTTAATTTTTTTTTCTTCTGCTGCCTGACAGACTTAGCTAATACATAGTTTAAACTCCTTTGACCCATTTTTAACTACTTAAACAAGGAACTGTGGTTTGGAGGAGTGTTTGAGGTGGAAGATACATAACAATAGACTTCTGGATACATTCCCTAAAATGATAGGGAAGAAATCTTAATGTTGTTTTTCTATATTAACAATTTAAATGACAATAGGAAAATTATAGCTTTAAGTATCAGCAAATTTTGTTTTGAGGTTTTACTCATGACTTTTTCCATGTGCAATAGAAACATTACAAAATGGCTTGAAAAGATTCTCAGAATCTAGTTTACCACCTGATTCTGTCCATCTCTTCTTTGAATTTCATCTCTAGTGTATCTTACTAGTTTCCCATTTACTTATTCTTCTAGGTGACTTTACTTTTCTGATTCTCCATACTCTATAATCCAGCTCATCTCCAGATTATTGACTTTTATGTGTTTTCATCTCTGTAGCAATGACATATTAATTCAGATTTTCTTATTTTATTCTCAGGTTGTTTTTTATAAATTATATATCCATAAATTTCTAGAATTATTTGAAGAGGATTTACTTTTGTGTCAGAGATGAATTCTCTATGAAATCCATTGAATGTTATGATGTAAGAAACCTAATTAGATGTGGGAAAATGAGGGAAAGGGAGAAGTGAAAGATGACAGTGGAGAGGGTGTTGGTAGATCATGGAGAAATTTCAAAAAAAAAAAAAAGAAAAATGAAAGACAAAGAGATTTTGTGTGCAGAAATTCAGTTTGTACATATAGTTATTTTGAAAGTCTTTGGGGCAGTGAGTGTTAAGTATTGCTAGTTTATATATTTTAGGAAATATAACCATGCCAATGAAGAAAGTCTTGTTAGCAAAAAGTCCCTAAAAAAGAAATTTTAATTTATTTTATTTGTAGGTAAAAAATTTTAATGATAAAAATGCTCCAAACTAAAAGTACTTACAGTTTTTTTTTTTTTTTTTTTTTTTTTTTTTTGTCGAAGAGTGCAGCCTTTATTAGCACACCTTTATGTAAAGTTTGATTTTTACAGTGAATTTCCACCATGGATTCTTAAGACAGGATATTAAAATAAATGGCCTACATAGAAGATTAATTGTGGACATAAGTGCTTTGAAATGACTCTGTGTGTATGTGTGTGTGTGTGTGTGTGTGTGTGTGTGTGTGTGTGTGTGTGTGTGTGTGTGTAGCAAAAATGTTATGGATTCTAAGAGTATTGTTACCTAAAATCTGTTATTGGAAATCTTTATGAAAATATTTTAAAATGCTCAGCTGTATTGTATCGTGGACTGACACTATTCAATAAACAAGCATGAAAAAAATCTACAAATAACACCTTTCTGAAGGGCTATGAAAAATCTGACAGGACAACTAGGTTTAGATTCCTATGTTATGTTTATAGTCTATTCACTGTTCACTTTCACTTATTATTGTGCAAGGTGAGCACAGTTTATCTCTTTAAAGAACTCTGATCCAATGCTGAGTCATTTTTATAAAGATTCTTGGAGCACAGGGTCAGTTTCGCTCAATCACACACAACTCTGACACTTATTGTCAAAATAGGCACTATTTTTAATCAGATAAATTGAACAGGGCTCGGGGAGGCAAAAAGGGAGTTAAGATCTGGGAAATTTATTGCAGATAAGTAAGGTTTTTTCCTCAGTTGGGTTTTGGGGCTCAATTTCTTGATGAAACGAGGACTGAAAAGCATCAAAGAACTCCAGTAATAGAAAGCAGCAACTAGTAAACAGTTTGTTAAGACTAGGCTCAAGGATAAGGGAACAAAGTAGGAATCCAGTTATCAGAAATGAAGTAAAATGTAGAGCCTTAGTAACAGGGAATTGAAAGAAAAATGTTGTCTTTACATTTGAAACACCTGTTCCTATGAGATTATCAGAAAATGACGTCAATTCCAAATCTGTGCATGGAATTGAAGGTTCTTGAATTCCTCCTGACCAACAGCAAGTAGGTTTTACGTTCTGGAGTAGTACTTAGTCCAAAGCACAGAGTCCAGAAACCTATGTCTAAAAAGGGTGGGATTTGGAAACCAAGTACCTGGTCAATTTTGACAGCTGTGAGGATGAAATGACCCACTGACTAAAATTCCTTTAACTCATAAAAGTAAGATGGTATAATGCTTTAGCATAGTGTTTTGATACCTAATAAATTCTATTAACTTATGCCCAAACTAAATAATTAATAACAGAAAATACTATATTTGACTATTTCTACTTTCTAATAGTTTTCCAGATAATTATTCACATCTTACTGTGTTGTGCATTTTTTCAAAGGCAGGGTTAGATTTCTAAATATAAACCTCATTTAAAAATTTATAATGGGAATAGAAATAGGTACAATAGAATTATTATACATCATATTAAAAGCCAGGTCTCCTCATATGCAATTTTCAATAAAAATAAAACCCTAATTGAACTGATAGATGAACTATTTATATTTCTTGAGGGACCAGAAATGGAAGACAACCACAGTATTAGAAATTATTTCAAATACTTCCTGGCTATGAAATTCGAAAGAAAATAAATGAAGTAGATAAATCAAATTTACTTCAGATCTAGTCACAGCTCATTTTAACATCAACTCCTTAAATTGATATGTTCGTTTCTATAGTGGAAAATTTTTGCTACAATTACATCCCACTGGTGTGTTTCATAGATCATTATCTTAACACTATGAAATACTTCTCAGATGTCCTTCTTTGCAAAAGCATGAAAAGAAAACCCCATAAATTAGTCACTTGGAGGCTTACAACAAGTGGATTAATATAAAGGCACCCCGCTTTGATTTATAACCTCTTCTCAGCATAGTGGATGTAACTGTGTTTAGCACAGTCAGATAGGACAGACTGAGATCAACTCTAACTGAGAGTAGATATGATCGTTGGCAGAGCAGGCAAGGGTTAATTCATGCATAAATTTTGAAGCCAAAGTGATATATATTTTTATGTATTTTTAAAAATAGAGTCTATTTTTAATTATTTCCAACTGCAACTGCCTCCTGATGTTGAGAAGGCAATTGGATATATAAATCTAAAATTCAGAGGAGAGGTCTGGGACACAAGTAAACATGTGAAGGTTATTGGAATTTGGATAGTATTTAAAGACATTGGGTAGGGTGAAATCTCCCATGAAGTTAAAGCAATGTAAATAGAGGAAGTTAGTATCAAAAGACTAAAACTTTAAACATTCAATTAATTCAGAATACAGGATAGTAAAGAGTAACCAGCAAAATAATTCAAGAAGGGGAAGTCAGGGAGGTAAGACTAGAACCAAGAGAAAAATTGTCTCAAAATAAAAAAAAAAAAAAAAAAAAAGGGAAATTTAACAAATAACAAAAGATCAAATAAATTACGAAGAATTTACATTACAAAAGCTTTTTACAATGTAAAAAAGAATTTACATCATAAAATTTTGGTTGGAGTTGTTATAACAAATCCTAACTGGAATGGGTTCAAAAGAGGATGGTTAAGAAAGAAAGCACGGAGTATAAGAAACTATTTTGAAGGTCTTAGTTGTAAAGAACAGCAGAGAAGTGGGGTAGAGTTGTGGGGTCAAGGAAAGCTATAATTCTTAAAGAAAAGATTGCTTACAGTATATTTGTCATTCAAAGCCTTTTTTATATGAGTTATGCATTAAATTGAATTAAGACTAAAAAAAGCATTCAGCCAGGATTATTATGTGTGCCCCTTTCTTTGAAGTAAAAAAGATGACCACAAGGAAAAAGGCCTTTTTAGGAAAGGAACACACTACAATCCCCATAGGTTGCTGTTTGTGTCATTGTTTTTAATAGAATTTGTATTATTGCAGCAACAGTAAGGATTTTAGAGTTAAGCAGATCCAAGTTCAAATCTACACACTATTTTGATATATATTCTAAATTTAATTTAGACTTTTGAACTATTTTCATAGAGTGCTGGTTACAAGTATAGACATGGAGTCTATAAGTGTAGGTAATTGATGTTTCTTTCCTTTCATGGTTCATGTTTAGGCTCAATGAAATAACATTTTTAAAAGGTCTAAACTTTAAAGCAGTTTGTTAAAAAAGCTCTGAGTGATAAGCACTCAGCAAATGTTAGTGATTATTGTAATGGGAACCAATTACCACTTCCAAATCTACAGATGATCTCAGGCTATCCAAGATAGTTTTGGAAACTGCTTACTGTCACAGAAACCAGTCTGAGGACCTTCAAAAAATTCAATGTAACAGGGAAACAGCTTTAAAGATCATTTTAATGAGTGTGTTAGTATTTGGTGTGTATAAGAAAAAGCAATACTCTTGTAAATATTACATTATAGAGAAATAGTGGGCATTTATTTTTGGTCATCCAGCATGAACACTTTCTTCTTGTGTTAGGGGAGTTTTCTGCAGTTTGAGTCTTGGTGAAAATTGGGGTTCTGCCTCTGTCTATAAAATTTGTAAAAGATCAGATATTTGTTCTCAGATCCATAGAAGCTGGGGTGCATCAAAGAAAAAAATTTAACAGGCAAGTTAAACAGGGGAGAAAGATTTTATTCAAGGCTATTGAAATAAGGGAGAGATAGTGAACCGAAGTCCCTTAAAATAAAAGGTGGGAATTTTTTTTTTTTTTAAATGCCGAAGTGAGCTAGTGGAAAAGTACTGGAGAATGTTACAGTGGAGGTGGGCCAATCAGCAAATATGATTAGACCTTTTGTATTTGTTAATTGGCGCTTATCTTATCAAAATCAGATTGCTACCATTCCACAGAGACTAGGAGATAAGAGTGCTATCTTCTTAGATAATTACATTTTAAAGAGTAGAGTTAGGGTCCTTGCAAAAGACATTTCTGAGTTGTAAAACTGGCTAGAGGTTGAGATTTACATCTCATGGGGGCAGACAAAGAATTTACAAGTTTTCTAAAGTAAATGCTCTAAGAAAAGGGGTAAAAGGATTATAGTCAGAACAAAACCTGACTAAAATTTAGTCAAATTGAGGAGACCATGAGCTCTATCTTAGTCAGAAGGCAGATGATGAAGTCTTGGTCAATAGGAGGCTGCTCCTGGGACCTTTAAAATTTACCCTGGTCTTAGTGTCCAGAGTGCAGTACCTACTGGGAATGATAGTGTTGAAGTTGCAATTCTAGCACATCCATTAGACAGTGATGTCGATGGTGGCAGCACCCAAAACATCTTTCCCATAACTAGACTCTCCCCATGACTTTGTCTGTGGCTTCTTAGACTATCTTGGTTCCCATGTGCATCATGAACCTGATTTACTAGCATCTTTGATTTATTGAAGTCCAGTGTCCTAAGATAGTCTTCCTGTTTAGTTAACCAGAGTTTGTTTGTTTGTTTGTTTGTTTATTTATTTATTTATTTATTTATCTATCTATCTATTTATTTATTTTGTTTTCAGTGAAGCACATAGATTGCTCTTTACTGTTGGATGATATGTCTTTTATGTCATTAGAATGAGTTTTATTTACTTTTTGTTGGCACCCTATTGTCAATATCTTTGCTATAATTTCATTCTTATGTTGCTTGGAAAAGTAACAATAGTTCGACATACCATAGTTTGTATTCAAAAGAGTATCCTATGTCAAAACAAAGATGAAAACCAATTAAAATTCTAACTGTGGCTAAAACAACTGGGGACAGTGCATTGAGCACAACAAAGAATGTAGAAGATATGCCGAAAATATTAATTTAATTTATTATTGATTCATGTATAGATATAAAAATGTAAAGTATAAAATATATTAGTATATCATCTTCTTATTCCTTTGCGATTATTTATCATACATGACTGTAATATTACCCAGTATTCTATTTTTCCTCTTTCTTTCTTTTCCTGTCTTTTCTTTGAAATACATATTTCTTCAACACCATTCATGTAACCAGTATAATGTGCGATACTCAGGAATATTTAAAATGTAGAAATTTAGTTTCTTAACTTTAAATAGCTAACAACCTAACTAGCCTATAGTAGAGAGTCTTTTGTGGTCATTACAAATGTAAGGCTTCTAGGAGGATGGGGGATCTTCCCATGATATTAAATAAGGACTGTCCTGAGTACAAGAAGATTAAACTATTCGTATATATGAAGCAATACGGTATAGTGAGATGAGCCTAGTTAGAAATTAGGAGAGCCATTATTTGTTATCTTCACAAATTGAATTAATCTTATTAATTCTTGATTCTCATTGAGTCATTTGAAAAATAAAGATAATAATAATATGTATTTACTTTAGCAAATTGTGATGAAAGCCAAAGAGTATAATATATGTTCAACCTCTGAATCAATAGTGAAGGTTGTGTACATGTAGTTTATTATTAATTTTAATCAGTTATGATATAATGCATTTAATAAATAAGAATAGGAACTGGCTCATTAAGAGTAGTCAACAAACATTATTTTATTACTATTAACATTACTATTATTACATCTATTTCTACCTTTCCCTTGTTTTATAGCTTAATAATATTGCTCAATAACATCACCACTCTGAAGAGTTCTTTACTATTGAGACACCAAAAGAATAACATTGTAAGTTCGTGGTCTCCAAACTTTTCAATACCTAATCCTCCTATGTCTTTTGCATCTCCGTAAGAGTTGCTCCTGTCGGAAACCTTGGCATTATCTTTTATTCCACCTTCTCTCTATGTCATATTTCATATACCAGCAAGTCCTATAGGTTATGTCTATAAAATATATGACCAGTTTGCATACTTCTCACCATAATGATAATTATTCTTGTTGCAGTTTATCCTCCTACCATTTCTTCCAAAGCCCAGCACACTTTGGTGGACCTTTATAGTTGTGAAAACTTAGGTTGGGCCTCTGTTTTAAGGGCAGTCATCATAGAGAGAGCACCAGTAGTTTGCTATTTTGAACTGATGGAGAAATTGGTTTTACATATATGCCTACAAACATTGCTTGACAATACTTCTAAAAATGTCTAATAAGAGAGAATAGTACAGCAAAGTTAAAGAGATGAGCTTTTGAATTCAGATCTTAACTCATCCTGGTTCTGCCACTTATTAGGTTTGTGAATTATGGTGAATTATTGAACCTATTTCCTTAGCTATCAAGTGGAGATAATAATATGTAATACTTAAATAATAATAGTATGAAATAATAGATAATAATTAAATCATTCATAAGTGAGTAATTGAAAGAATTGGCATAATGTTTATGGTATTAATTTATAAATGATAGTAATGTTGATAATGATGGTGATGATGATGGTTGATGGTGGTGGTGATGGTGGTGATGATGATGTCACCAGGATTTCTGCTTTGGCTTCTTATGTCTTTTTTCTGCTCTCAACACCTGTAGAAATAGAAGCTTCTCCATTACCCACATATCCATAAAAGACAGCAAAACATAAAGAGTTTCTCCATAATTGAAAAAAAAATTATCCTTGTATTTTTTTTGCTATTGTATTTCTAGTGGTAACAAGCAACTTCCAGAATTGACTGGTCACGTAGATTCAGGGCTCTACTTTTTACCTAACTTCTGTTTGCTTCTCTCTATATTCACTGAAACTTTACCCTTGATCTTTTATACCTGTTGCAGCAATATTATTTGACTTTTCTAGACTTCTCCTCCTGGCCCATTCTTCCATCTTGTATCCCTGTTTCTATACAGACTTGAACAAAAATCAAGAAAAAAGTAGCTACCAATTTTTTTATTTATAGTGTTTGAAAGGGATTTCTTGTATTTTTACACATTCTCTAATTTGTGTATGTTAAGTATGAGAAAAGAGAGAGAATCAAAGATATGGGGAAGTAATTTCTCATGATACCTGAGGTCATCTAAAAAAAATTAAATTTTCATTTGAATAGCTTATGTTTACAGTCTACGTATTTATTCCATCTATTAGTGGTTTTTAAATTTATTTTTTTTTGTTATTTCTTGAGTAAAAATAAGTAAATTTCACAAAGACACAAGAATATTAATACTTCAGTAGAATACTTGAAACCCAAATGACTTTTTTGCAACTCTATGACTACTAGAACAAGGTATAATTTTGGGCAAGGAACGTTGCACAATATCTCTGTATGTTTTTCTAATTAGTATGTCAGTAACAATGTTCAGTAATCAGGTGCCTAAGATATAGTAAATGCCAAAGATAAATTTATTGATGGAAGCTAAAGTGCTTTATTTGTAACACTGAGGAACTTAATGACTAATGTTCAATCCAAAATAAATCAGAAGTGAATGGGGCACAATTACTCACTTTACTCATTAATATTTGCTTCTTAACTTAAAATTTACACATCTTTTAAAAGAGGAATAGGCCTTTAATTTTCCTTGGATTACAATTTATAGAGTACTTTGGCAAATTTCTCAATTTAGTAGTAGTCATGACTGTTGCTGAACTTTTTCATTACACATACACATACATGCATTTCTGTTCTTTATTTCTGTTTACATGGTTATGCATATACTATATGTATGGATATAAAATTATGATTATGAATTTAAAATGTGGATAAATATCCATTTATGCAAACAAGCTTATTATGCATCAGAGATAGACTGATTTTTGAGCTGCCTAGCATATGTGTCAGAATTTTTTTCAGCTGTTTTGATACTGTTTACCAATAGTAATGTGATTCATTTAACATATTCTAACATAGAATCGAATCTGGTGCACAAAATGTACCCATTAAGTAGCTGTTGAATAAAAAAATGATTTCTTCCAGCAAGCTATCCATGGAATATTTGGATGAATATTTTCATGCTAAAGTTTCTTTTTTAAAACCAGTTTATTGAGGTATGATTGACGTTCTAAAGATTGTATACATTTAATGTATACAACTTGATGAGTTTGGAGATAAGTATTCCATGTAAAACCATCACCACAATTTATTTGAAATTGTATTTTAAGTATTCCATAGTTGATTTGATATTGGCATAGACTTAAATGCCAGGGTTGGTGGCACAATTAATGAGTCTTCTCCAGAGAACATTTTAGTGGTAGATATATTTATTTATAAGACTCTTCTACAAATTCATTTTGGACAGAACCATTTGGTGTTTACTAGTGATATGGAATAAACTGCAGGGCGGATTTTACTCACATTTGTACATTGAAGTCAGTAGATTGTATTTCTGTTAATGTGTTCACACTTGTTATCTTTTTGGAAATCATTTATAATGGTCTCTTCCCTCTTGTTTTAACTAATTTCTAACTTCTCCCAGAGACAGAGATTTTTTTACACATAAAGAATGAGTTTTTTTTTATTTATGTGTTTGTTTCTTATTATTTTAGAAGTGTCTCAAAGTTTGTTGTCTCTTCTGTAGCTTCAGTTAATTTGAAACCAACTTTAAATCTAAAATGTCAAAAGAAATGTTGGTCTCATATTCCTAAAGTTAAATTTACTGATTATAACCGTGTAGCTAAATAAATAGATAAATAATAAAATTTTACTGGTTATTATAGTTATTCCATATGAAATTTGGAAATGGCTTCTCAAAATCAAATCAAATCAAAAGGGAATTATAACTTTTATTGCCTTGAAAAGGACTTGGCTAAAATAAAAATTTTATGGGAAAACTGCTGATCATTAAATTTAGCAATGATGAGAGATTCCAGGAAAGAGTCACTGGAGGGATGTCTAAACAAGGTTGTGAAGACTTAAATCCCACTTGACTCATATCTGTCACCCTTTTTTCCACCTCTATCAAAAGCTATGAACTTCATTAACTTTTCTAGTCTATTTTTAGTCTGGGATCCTGGATCTCTGGAGTTACTCTGGAACCACGTGGGTATAGATTGAGATACATATTAAATTCAGAAAACATGGTTTTATGAATTTGTTAAGGGAGTTGGTACTTAGGATGTGAACTATTCTAAGGCTTGTGTTTCCTGCCTTTTTTTTTTTTTTTTGGCGCGGGGCAGGGAGGCTATGGAACTGATTCTGCGATAGTTTTATAAAACTAGTACCCACTGGGATGTTAGAAAGAGCAAAGAGAACTTATTAATCACCTGGGAGTGGATCCAGCTTTCAAGGAAAAGCAGATCTAGTGGACATGACACAGGCTACACCAGTTGTTAACAGGATTCAAATTCACTGTAAGCTCTTGATTGATTCTTTGAAAGACAAAATATTCCCAGTAATTAAGGAGATGCTTTCATTCAGGCTACTGCAATAGGAATAACATTTACTCATGAGGTATATGTCAAAGAGAGAGAGAAAAGCTGGAGTTTTAGAAAGAGGTAAATAAGCAAGTCATTAGGAAGGGTGGACAAGAATCTCCCCTTCAAGGGTGGGGGGCTTATTTTGGGATAAGTATGAGAAGTCTCGTCTATTTTAGTTAGCTGTTTTTGAAACGCAATTCTTTAATACATTCTTCTTTAATAAACATTCTCCTTATTGTTATCACCCTAATGGTCTGGGTCATTTTGAATATCACAGGATCAGTCAAGAGTCTATGATGAGTTTGGATCCCATTAACAGTATTTGAGCATAATCTGTTAGGGGAGAAAAATAACAGGTGATTGCTTTAACAGTACGACTCAATATTCAAGTAAAGAATATGTGTCATAATCAACTTTTAAACAATTTAATAGCAACACTATAGATGCTTTTCTCAAAAAGTTAGCCATTTGGTGGAAGGTAGGCACTTGGTAAAAAGTGAACATGATCAAATAAAAGCAGGACTGGGATGGTCCTAATATTCTTAGTTTCTCTCCTTGGGATGTATGTTTTATGCTGTGGTTAACCAAAAGTTTAAATAGAAAGCTGAGTCTCCATTAAAGAGAATGAAATTAAAATAAAATAATAAAATAAAATAAAATAAATTAAATTAAATTAAAAAATAAGGAACAATCATCCTCTGATGGGGGAGGACTATCCCAGGAACTGTTTATTCTTTTTCTTTCTTGCCCTTCTTTGCTGAGAAGTTACTAATTTAATAAGTTAGATTCTAAAACACTGATTGGTATACTTCACTTGGAAACAGCATTAATGTGGATTCAAAGTGAATTTTCTTCTACTCTGGTGAACAGACTCAGAATCTGCTGCTCAAGCTTCCCTGAGCACCTTTTTTTAGAGTCTGCTCCTTTCTTTAGCTCTTCCTTCAACACAGACCTCTAGGCTGTGGAAAATGCTGATTCAAATTTGGACAGGGAAAAGGTTTAAGTTAGTTGTGTTTATGGGGGTAAGAGGAGAGAAGACTCTAGGTTATTATCTGGAGCTGCAGACTTCTGTTATACTCCTCTGGATTAACCTGGTGTTTTGTATCCTAGGGCTGTGTTAACAAAGTACCACAAACTCAGTGGAGTAAAACAACAAAAATGTGTTCTCTCAGTTCTAGAGGTTGTAAGTCCAAAATCTGGGGATAGGCAGGCCCAGTGCTCTCTGTAAAGTCTCTAAGCAAACATCCTTTCTTGCCTCTTCCTAACTTTCTAACTTTTGGTTCCTCCTAGGAATCCTTGGTATTCTTTGGCTCTAGGTTCATTAATTCATTTTCTCCCTTTGTTGTTTCATGGCTTTCTCTACTGTGTGCCATTACATATGTGTCTTTTTATAAAGCCATCAGTCATTGGATATCAGGCCCAATCTAATGCATGACTTCGCTTTAATTACATCTTCGAAGACCCTATTTTCAAATAAAGTCACATTTTGAGGTTCCATGAATTTTGGGGAACAGTATTCAATACAGTACACTGGCCTATAATAATTATTGCTTTGCCTTTCTCTCCTCTTTTTCTTATGCATATATCTTGATTAGGAATCTCATTATTAGGGAATATTTCTAGAGACATTGATTTTCTGGCATTTCCAGTGTTCTTTGTTTGAAGGCCTAATATAATCCTATGGCGAAAAATTTTCAAGCAGAGAGTTTTAGGAGTTCACACAGTAAGTGGCCTTTGGAGGGTAGAGAAGAATGAAGATGTGAGTGGGTCACTGGTAATAACTGCTATAGGAATTGTCTTAAATTCTGTTTTTCTGAATGGCATGACACCACATTTTTAAAAATATATGTATTCCTTCATTCACATTTAGTTTAGAAAAAAGAATATTTACATACATATTAAATGTTTTTATAATTTGAATAGTAAATTGGCTGTAGAGGATAATTAATGCCACAAAGAACTAATACCTAATCTAAAGTCGATATTGTGATTTTTAGTAGACTTACTATCTATCCCATTATTAAATGACATTTAAATAATTTCTTAAAACAAGGTACCTCACATAACATTGTTTTTCAATTATTAAAGGATATATATCTTACAGTAGTACTGGAAGCAGCATACCTCAGAGCTATGCAATTCTATGAGTCTGTTATTAAAATTTTAATCTATTCAAAATATGTGTATATATGCTTCATTTTTTTCAGGCTTTATATTGGCCATACTATGTAGTATAGAATTATAGTGTGTTGCTTATACAAGCATCTGTACTTGAAGCAGATTCAAAACAATCATCAGAAGAAACTCTTATTCCCATCAAGCACAACTCAGAGGGGTGGAATGATGTTATATCCAGTTAAGCCTGTCATTAGATTCTTCTGCATTCACTAAAGTATACTAACCCTACCCACAGTACATTTACTTCCCAAGATACATATCCTTTTCTCCAATTGGGATTAAAAAGCAGAAATACGGTCATAATTCAAAGACAATTTTTTATTAAGTTTTTTTTGGATAACATTGCTTAATACAATTATATACTTTTCAGGTGTACATTATCATTTGACATCACCCCCTACCCTCTGGTAACTACTAGTCTATAGTCCATGTCCATGAATCTCTGTTTGTCCTCTTCATTTGTTGCTTTTATAACCCACATATAAGTAATATCATGTGATTACCAACTGTTTCTGTCTGGCTCATTTTGCTTAGTATGATTACTTTAAGGTCCATCCATATTGTCCCAAATGGCAGTATTTCATCTCTTCTTATGGCTGAGGAATATTCCATCGTATATGTGTATCACAGTTTCTTTAGCCAGTCATCTATCATAGGACACTTTGATTGCTTCCATATCCTGGCCACTGTGAATAATGCTGCTATGAACATTGGTGTGCAAATGTCTTTATGAATATGGGTTTTCAAATCTTTGGGGTAAGGTAAATACCCAGTAGAGGGATGCTGGATCATGTGGTAGATCAATTCTTACTTTTTTGAGGAACTGCCATACAGTTTTCCACAGTAGCAGTACCAGTTCACAGTCCCACCAGCAGTGTATGAGGATTTCTTTTTCTCCACATCCTTTCCAACATTTGTTATTACTTGTCCTGTTGATTATAGCTGTTCTAACAAGTGTGATATTGTGTCTCATTGTGGTTTGGATTTGCATTTCCCTAATAGCTAGCAATGTTGAGCAACTTTTCTTATATTTGTTGGTCATTTGTATGTCTGTTAGGTCCTCTGCCCATTTTTGATTACATCATTTGTTTTTATTGTTATTGAGTTCTATGAGTTCTTTGTATATTTTGGATATTAGGCCCTTATTGGTGGCATTGCTTGCAAATATGTGTTCCTATTCGGATGGTTGTCTCTTTACCTTGTTGATGGTTTCTTTTGCTAAGCAGAATCTTTTTAGTTTGATGTAGTCCCATTCATTTATTTCAGCTTTTACTTCACTTGCCTTTGAGGTCAAATTCGTAAAATCCTCCTTAAGTCCAAGATCTTTGAGTTTAGTTCCTACATTTTTTTCTATGCATTTTATTGTTTCAGGTATTATATTAAGGTCCTTAATCCATTTTGAATTAATTTTGGTGTGTGGTGATAGACAACAGTCTAGTTTCATTCTTTTGCAGGTGGTTTTCCAATTTTCCCAGCACCATTTATTGAAGATTTTCTTTCTCCACAGTATGATTTTGGCTTTTTTGTCAAAAATTATTTGCCCATATAAATATGGGTTTACTTCTTGACTCTCAATTTTGTTTCACTGGTTCATATGAAAGACAACAATTTTGAATATACTACTGCTCAATATTTATTGAAAGCTTAGTTGAGATAATATTTGTGGAATTTTGCTAGAAGGGCCTGTTGTCTATTCTTCTTTCTCCACATATTAAAAAACTAAAATCCCATATTAATTCACATTGCTTAGAGAACAATGTGATTCTTAGACTACCTTATATTTCTCTGACACATGCTTTGCAATGATTGTTTTTACTATGATTTTTTTCGTTACAACTTATAAAAGGAAATTATGAAACATATTATTGCATCCACTGTAACAATATTGAAAATTACATAGTTCATTTTATCATATACTATTGCCTTTGTGTATACTCATTTGAAAAATTCCCTTCTAATAATAGTTATTTGGTCAGGGTAGTTGTTAGTATAAATAGATCATAACTGCAAATTGTAAGAGTGTATAAATTCTCATGATATTTATTATTAGCTACATTTTTTTTGTCTGCACTGTGCCCTACTCTCTTGTCTTTTTTCTTATAATTTAACTTCACTTTTTATTGTATGATATGATATGATTATATTTTATATATATTCCTCTCAGCTACTTAAAATTATTTTAGAAAAAAGAGTGTTTTAAAATAAGGCATATGTACTTATACATACAACTATGAAAGAGAGTAGCCTTATGGTTAACAAAAAAAAAAATAAACAAACAAGAAAAATAAGCAAAAAATGATGAAGAATTATTACTTGAAAGTAGTTGTCCAGTTAACTTTTAAAAACAAATCTACTCCTGTGGTGGGTTAATTTTTAATATATTTTTTCAAGAAATTATTTTGGGAATCTGCATTGATTTAGATATTCTAGAACATGTGCAGATGTATTAGTTTTCTAGGGCTGATGTAACAAAAACTCAATGACTTAAATTTATTACCTCACATTTCAGGTTACTAGAATCTGAAATTGAGGTGTTGGTAGTTTCTGTTTCTTCTTGAGGCTCTGAGAGAGAAGCCATTTCATGACTCTCTTTTAGCTTCTGGTGGCTCTATCAATTCTCAACATTCCTTAGCATATAAATTTATCACTCCAGTCTCTACCTCTAGTTACACATGTTTTTCTTTCCATGTCTCTGTGTCTATGTGTTTCAAATCTCTCCCTCCTTTCTCTTTTAAGGACACCATTCATTAGATTTATAGTTCAACCTAAATCTAGGTCGATTTCATCTCAAGATCTTTAATTTATATCTGCAAAGATTCTTATTTCAAAAAGATCACATTCTGAGGTTCTGGGTGGGTATATATTAGGGGGGCACTATTTAACCACCTACTTTATAGTTTTCATCATCTTAGGAAACTAGTCCAGAATCTAAGTACATCATCCTTTCAATAACATGTGAGTATGTTGACAATACTCTTAATTCTGTTCCACTGGTCCATATGAAAGACAACAATTTCGAATACACTACTGCTCAATATTTATTGAAAGATTAGTTGGGATAATATTTGAGGAATTTTGCTAGAAGGGCCTGTTTTCTATTCTTCTTATTCCACATATTAAAAGACTAGAAATTATAAATGTTTTAGAATCTGAAAATTCAATTACTCATTTGATAGATGTTAAATACCAGGCAAAGACAGATAACTTTATTGAACATTTGAGTTTTGCTATGTTCTTAGCCTCTTTTCAAGACAAATGTTCATCTACACTTTTCAATGTGGCATATCCTTGATATGCCTATTCTTCATATTTCATGACCCAAATTTTAACTCTCCTACCCAATTTATAAAATGGCCAAGACCATAAATAGCCAGAGAACTATGCTAATGGGATGATTTTTGCTTTTTACAGTTAAAAAATTTTTATTGCAGCACTTAGTTTCAGGTGTACTGCATAGTGGTTAGACATTTATAGAATTTACAGAGCAATTCCCCCAATTAGTCTAGTACCTACCTACCTGGCACTATATGTAGTTGTAACAATATTATTGACTATATTCTCTATGCTGTACTTCACAACCCCATGACTATTTTGTAATGACTAATTTGTGCTTATTTCTCCACCTTTTCACCCAGCTTCACAACCTCTCCTCCCATCTGGCAGTCATCAATTCTCTGTATCTAAGAGCCTGTTTCCATTTTGTTTGTTCATTAATTTTGTTCTTTAGATTTTACATATAAGTGAAATCATATGGTATTTGTCTTTCTCTGTCTTATTTCATTTAGCGTAATACCCTCTAGGTCTATCCATGTCATTGCAAATGGTAAGATTTGATTTTTTAATAGCTGAATAATATTCCATTGTATATATGTACCACTTCTTCTTTACCCAATTGTCTATTAATGGGCACTTAAGTTCTTCCTAATATCTTAGCTATTTTAAATAGTGCTGCAATGAATATAAGGTTGCATATACCTTTTCGAATTACCCTTCTGGTTTTCTTTGAATAAATACCTAGAAGTAGAATTTCTGGCTCAGCAGGTAGTTTTATTTTTAATTTTTTGAGAAACTTTTAAACTGTTTTCCATAGTGGCTGTAGTAATTTGCATTCTTACCAAGAGTGCACAATAATTTCCTCTTCTCCACATCCTCGCCAGCATTTGCTTGTTTGTTTGTTTGTTTGTTTTTGATTTATTGATGATAGCCATTCTGATAGGTGTGCAGAGACAGCTCAGTGTGATTTTAATTTGCATTTCTCTGGTAATTAGTGACCTTGAGCATTTTTCATATGTTTATTGGCCATCTGTTTGCTCTCTTTTGATAGAAAATTATAGGCTGATATCCATGATGATGATAGACGCAAAAATCCTCAACAAAATGTTATCAAATCAAATTTAGCAAGACATTAGAAAGGTTGTACACCATGACCAAGTTAAATTTATTTCTGGGATGCAGGAGGGTTGGTTCAATATAGGCAAATCAATTAAAGCGATATACCACATTAAAAAATTGAAAAATAAAAATTATATGATCATATCAAAAATGCAGAAAAAGCATTTGATAAGATCCAATATCTATTTATGATGAAACCTCTCAATGAAGTGGAAATCAAGGGAACATACTTCAATGTAATGAAGGCCATATATGACAGACCAGCAGCTAACATTGTACTCAAATGGGAAAACTAAAAGTGTTTTCTTAAGATCAGAAACAAGACAAGGATGTATCCTTTTACCACTTTTATTCAACATAGTTTTGGAAGTCTTAGCCACAGCAATAAGACAAGAAAAAGAAATAAAAGGCATACAATTTAGAAAGAAAGAAGTAAAACTGTCATTATTTGCGGATAACATGATACTATATAGAGACTAAACATTCCATCAAAAACTGTTAGAACTTATGAGTTCAGTAAAATGTCAGGAGATTTATGCAATTTGAATTAGAAAGTGTGGACATAACAGTCACATAGTTAAACAATAAAAGTATGTTCTAAAAGGATTCATTAAAAGGGGGCTAGAGGTAAAGTAGAGGTCATATAGTTCATTATGAACACATAAAAATAATGAAGAAATGGTAATTAAAGTAAGTAGATCACAAAGAGAGTTGGGAACCCAATAGATAGTTGGATAGAAAAAGACAACAAACATGCTCACAATCAAGGAATTTACTCTTGCTGTTCCCTCTGCTAGGAATGCTCTTTTACAGATGTCATAGTTTATTGCCTCACTTCCTTCAGGTCTCTGCTCAAATGCCACATTTTCATAAAATTAGACTCTGATCATGCTGTTATGCAAACACCTAGTGTCACCACCACCACCACCACCAGTATATCATTCTCAATCTTACTTTCTCAGATTTGTTTTTATGCTATTTAAAAATATACACACACAGATTGTCCTTTTACCCATGATGATATAAATTATTTGATGGTAAAGACTGTTTAGTTCATTACTGTGAACTTAAATTCCTTGAAGAATTCCTGAAATATAATAGGTGCTTAATAAAATGTTGTGAAAGAAAAAGTGAATGAATTAAATAAAATCTAAGAGATTCTTGAGTTATGTTAATAACATAGAAGGAAATTCTGAGAACACTGGTGGGTTGCTAGACCCAGTTTTAGAGTCCTTAATGTGTTTTTTTTACAATAGACCCTTTTAAAATTATCATTAGATAAATAACTCCATCTTTTGTTAATAGACATTTTTACTTGACCTAGTGTGGACAAATCTTATTATTTAAAAACAAAGCAATGTGAGTTAAATAAAATATAGCTTTTTAGCAACAAAATCAGGAGTAAAACTTAGATTCTAAATGCAGTTTTCTAAGAAAAATATATTAAGAAAATAAATTTGCTAAAATATAAACATATAACACATTTCACAGCCAAATACAACTTATTGATAAGATTATCCATTGGCTTGAGTTATCTCTGTCTTTTATCTGATATTTTAAGAAGATGTTTAAAAGTTGATAACATTTGTAGTAAATAGAGAATATATGTCTTTGCAATAACATCTGTAATTCTCCAACTCAGTAGTAAGTACATTTTTCTATTTGAATTGTCAGTGGAATAAGAGTATACCCAGTGTAAAATAGCTCTGTGTGATTTGATGAAATCAGAGTTTACATTGCTATTTTCATGTGTATTATCAAAGGGATTTTGTTGTGAATGCATTTTTAGTTATTCAAAGGCAATTGTTAAACCAAGTTTTTTTTCCATTTGAAAACACTGTGATTTATTTTATACCTTCTAAATTAAAGCATACCTTCCCTAAAATGACATTATATTGGGAGAATTTACCTCTGAGAGATCCACAATCTATTACAGTAAGATATGAATGGAATTTTCTGCCCTAAAGAGGATTACAGAATACATTTCTGCCTCCACTGAGGAAAGGTTTTTATTCTAATTAGGCAGGACTTTTTTTTTTAACCCTAATATAGAAACTGCATTCATACAACTTAAATACATCAAGAGGATTTTTATAAACATTACCTATCTACTTGAAAAATGTATTTTATTTTTAACTTGTAGATTGGGATATATGCTTTATCTAGGGAGATGTATATCCTTTTTAAAGAACTTGGAAGCCATATCTTATAATGACAAATTATTTTTAGGTCATTAAAAAGTCATCTATACGAGATTGTCGGAAATAGTACTGCTTTCTTTCAGTTTCTATTTCTCACAAACTATGTTTTATTAGGTTCTAGCATATAGTAATCACTTATAAACTTAAATAAGATCTCTATCTTGTTGAGAAATTTAATTTTATGAAAATATTTCCTGCTTAGGACTTATTTTTCTAAGAAGAATTTATTTGAAACAAATTATTGTATTTGACAATAAAACAGGGCCATAATTACAAACACATTAAGTAAATAATTCTCATCCTTTAAATGAAAACAAACAAACAATAACAATAACAACAAAGCAAGTAGTACCTATTATCAGTCTTCAGTTATCTATAGAGAGAAATTCAAATTGTGGACCTTTATTTTAAGGGTTTGGTCTACTTAATTATATTTCAGATAAAGTGAAATCAGTGAAAGTACCCATCTAAAATATCCATAGTCTGCTTTACAAAGAAAGAGCACTTTCCTGAAATATATCAATTTTTGCAATTCACCTAAGTTCTATTTTATTAAAATCTCTGTGATTTTATAAAATCCTATTTTAATAAGCATTTTTAAAAAGTAATTAGCTATGATTATAATATGGAACTCTAGGGCATTTTAGAAACTCAAGTCAGTTATTCTTGGAAGATGTGTTATCTTATATGATAAATGTTGACATTTGACCTTCCATGATTTTCATGGTAGATGGTCTAATACCATTTGAAACCTATCTGTTTCTTTTTTACCTCCTTTTGCTATTATTGCATTTCTGCACAAATAATCCTTTAATGATTGTTTTCTATAATGCATTATCCAAGAAGATGTAATACCAAATGTTCTTGTGAAATAAATGTTGCATAATCCATTGCAAAAAAGCATAGCCATGAAGTCAGGAAAATCTGAGTTCAAATTTAGAGACCCACCATTTACTAATTATACAATCCTGGACAAGAATATTTAATGTTACTAAATCTGCTTTCTTATCTTTAAAAAAAGAAATAATAATACCTAACTCTTTGGTTTGTCATCTGCATTAACTAAGATAATATAATCAAAGGGCAACATATACTACCTTGTCCAGCTTAATTATTCTTTAAAATTTGAAGTTTGGTGTACTGGTCAGAGTTCTCCAGAGAAACAGCACGAATAGGAGAGCTGTCTTTCTATCATCTATCTTTTTATTTATTGATATATGATTGATTGATTCTTAATCATCTCAGACTTTTATTATATGGTACTAAATTGTCAAAAGTGTAAAATTCTTAAAGAAAGAAAAAAATGTACCCCAATAGTTTTATGTGTACCACTATGGCCAAACTAGTTTGGAAGCGAGAGAATAGCTGTATTTAAAGACTCTGAAAATGTATTCGTTATTTTACTTTCTTTGTTATTGACGATATACTTAAATGGATAACTCAAGATTGAGAAGAGTCTGGTATTGAATTTTTTAAATTTTTATTTTATTATTTTATTTTATGTTAGTTTCTGGTATACAGTACATTGGTTAGACATTTACATAGTTTATGAAGCAATTCCCCAAATAGGCTATCACCCATATGGCATTACATACAGCCCTTACAATACTATGGACTATATTCCTTATGGCATACTGTGACTATTTTGCAACTATTAATTTGTACCTTTTCATACTTTCATGTTTTTCTCCCAGACCCCCAATCCTCCTCCACTCTGGCAGTTATTAGTTTGTTCTTTGTATCTCTGAGTCTCTTTTAATTTTGTATCTTCATTCCTTTTGCTCCCAAGATTCCACATAGAAGTAAAATCATATAGTATTTACTTTTCTCTAGCTGACTTATTTCACTCAGCATACTACACTCTAGGTCCATTCATGTCATTGCAAATAGTAGGATTTTATTCTTTCTTATGGGTGATAGTTCATAGTATATATGAGTCATCACTTTTTTAGCCAATCATCTGTTGATGGGCATTTAGGTTACTTCCATATCTTGGCTATTGTAAATAGTGCTGTCATGAATGTAGGGGTGCTTAGATTTTTACAAACTAATATTTTGGTTTTCTTTGAATAAATACCCAGAAGTGCAATTGATGGGTCAAAATGTAGTTCTAGTTTTAATATTTTGAACCACCTCCAACTGTTTTCCACAGTGTCTTTACCATTTTATAATCCAAATAACAGTGTACAAGGGTTCCATTTTCTCCACAACCTACCAAATATCTTTTTTTTTTTTTTTTGGTTTATTGATGATAGCCATTCTGACAAATGTGAGGTGGTACCTAATTGTGGCTTTAATTTGTATTTATCTGATGATTAGTGCTTTGAGCATCTTTTAATTAGTCTATTGGCCATCTATATGTCCTCTTTGGAGAAATATCTATTTAAGTCTTCTGCCCATTTTTAAATTAGATTGTTTATTTTTTGTGGTTGAGTTATATGAGTTCTTTATATATCTTTGATATTAACCCCTTATCAGAAATGAATATCTTCTCCCATTCAGTAGGTTGTCTTTTCATTTTGTTGATGGTTTTCTATGCTGTGCAAAACTTTTTAGTTTTATGTAGTCCCATTTGTTAATTTTTTTTATTTCCTTGTCTTAAGAGATATATCTGGAAAAAAATTACTAGTAGCAATATCAGAGATTTTACTGCCTATGTTTTGTTTTAGAAGTTTTATGGTTTCTGGTATCACATTTAAGTCTTTAATCCATTTTGAGCTTATTTTTGTATATGGTGTAAGAAAGTGGTCCAGTTTTATTTTTTGCAAGTATATGTCAAGTTCTTCCAATCCCATTTGTTGAAGAGACTGTCTTTACCCCATTGTATACTCTTGACCCCTTCTATCAAGATATGAAATCTTTTTTACCATCTTTTCCAGCTTGGCCCTGTTACTTGTTTTTGCCAGTAGAATATAAACACATTGGTATTTGCTCTCTTATTCAGTGATTTAACCCTGAGACATCAAGATAAAGGGGCATAAACTTAGCCTATTAGAGGATGAAAGACTATGGAGAGCAGAAACAAGCCATCCTAGATGAGCCTTGGCCAACCAGCCTGACAACTGATAAAAAAAGTGACTGAAGCCTTCTTAGACCATTCAGTGCCATGGAAGCTGATCCAAATCAGAAAACCTGCCAAGTTGACATAAAGAATTATGAGAAGTTATAAATGCTATTATTATTATTAAAAAGATTATTAATACTGAGAATAATATTATATCTCCTCAAAGTATGAGTTGACACTTTGAGAACGTTAAAGACTTCATTCAATTTTTAACAGCATATACTGAAAAGAGAAGTGGTAGGAAGAGTTTGAGAGTAGCAAGATGAAGCGATGCTTTTTACAATCTTAAGTGAGGCTTGTACCACGGAAATTTACATGAAATATTTTTAGGGCAATCATAAAAAGTGTGAGGACCAACATGAAGAAAAACCAAGAGCAGTATTGAAATGATCTGTGGCATAGATGTTTTGTTGTGTTTGTCTTCTTGACTTACATAATGACTTTTTATATTTAATATATGGAAATTGATCTTTCTATAGAAGAAAAGGAGAAAGAATTCATGGGATGCATATGCATGTCTTAGTTCAATTTCAAAGTTGACAAATATTAATTCAAGGGAAAATTAGTAATTTTGGAGGAACTAATCAAAATGAATAACAAGGCAGACTTTGTGGAAACATGGCAGAGTAAGAGATGTCCCCAGATATCTCCACTTGAAACAACAATAAGCTGAATATCTAAAACTCAACAAAAATGCCCAAATTGCACACTAGCACTTCTGAGCATGGGATCTGCACATGAGAGCTACCACAGGTCAGAACCTCGGGTGTTAGGTGGTGGATAGGGTGAAATAAAGAAACTGCATCTTTCAGCCTCCAGAGCTCTCTGTAGGAGGAGGGGGAGAGAAGAAAGTGAAGCAAGTTCCCTGAACAGCCCTGCCTGGGAGTGCTGTGAGCTCCACTCGGCCAGTGGCAGGGTCAGGTCATCTGGGCAGAAAGCAGAGACGTGAGAGGGTATCACCAAGAAACAAGAGTTGATTTTTACCAGTCATGGTTGTAAAACCAAGGCTGAGCCACAGGCCCCTATTCCCAACCCAGAGAGTCACTCTCACCATACCCTCTGAGACCGATTACTGAAGAGCCCCAGGAGAATCTGACCAAAGCGGCTGAGACCATTGCTGACACTGACAAGGACTAAAATTGAGGATAGCGAGCATGATTAAATATCTACAAGAAAATTTAAAAAGGCATTATTAAGGCTGTATATGAAGCAGAGATCCAAGAAGCTTAGAAGCCACCTACTGGAAACCCAAAGAAAAGTGTGTTCTTTGCAACAGGCTAAAGAGAAACCATTATATAATAGATCTTTCTGGAAAAACAGCAGAATATACTTTCATTAATACCCAGGCAGAGAAATAGTCCATTAAACACCATAAACAACCAAGGTGAAAGACATCTCAGAAAGAAAGAGAAAAATCTTCAGAAATTAAGCTTATAGACATAGAAATATGCAACTTAACTGACAGAGAATTCAGGATGGTATTTCTGAAAAAACTCAGTGAGTTTCAAAATAAATCATATGAACAATTTCAAGAACTGAAAAAACAACTAGATGAGCAGAGCAAGGAGATTGAAATCCTCAAAAAGAACACAATAGATCTTCTGGAGATAAAAAACACACTACAAAAGTTGAAAAGTGAAATAGCAATCTTGGGAAATAGAGTTAACCAAATGGAGGAAAGGATCAGTGATATTTAAGACAGAAACATAAAAATAGATCAGAAGGAAGAAGAGAGAAGGAAGAACAAAGAATAAAAAATAATGAAAGAGAAAAACAAGAATTAGTTGATACCATCAAGAGAGAAAACATAAGAATAATGGGCATTATTTAAGGTGAGGAAAAGGAGCAGGGACTGGAAAGCATTTTCAGACAAATAGTGGACAAGAATTTCCTAAATATAAGGAATGAGCTGGAGTTTGGAATTCAAGAAGTCAGCAGAGCATTTAATTATCTCAACCCAAAAAGGCCTTCACCAAGACACATTGTATTACAGTTAACAAAAATCAATGACAGAAATAGAATTCTCAGGGCAGCCAGTGATAAGAAAACAGTAATTTGTAAAGGAAAAGCCATTAGATTATTATTGGACTTCTCAGCACAAACTTACAAGCAAAAAAGGAATGAAATTAAATATTTAAACTATAAAGTAAAAGAAACTACCAGCCTAGAATAATGTATCCATCTAAGCTAACCTTTAGATGAAGGAGAAATTTATACCTCTAACAGACATACAGAAATTGAGAAAATTCTCCACTACGAGGCCTGAGTACAGGCAATAATGAAAGGGGTCAGCTCACCCAAAACAAAATGACAATAAAAGAAAATAAATAATTAGGAATAAAGTGACTATCAGGCAAGTAGTGCAGTCCTTACTAAGAACAGGACATTATAAGTTTAAATATTAAGAAAAGAATTGTATAGCAAGATAGTAATGAATGTTCAGCATATATAGGGGCTAATTGAGGTAACAATGACTGAAAAGGGGGGGATTCAAAGATCCAAACTCTCAAAGGGGAATGGAGATAAGGCACACGGAGAAGAAAATGAAAGATTATATTTATTTACCTATCCTTTTCATATTTGTAATGGTAACCACACACCAAAGATTTAGAATTGAAGTATAGAGCATAAAACAAGAAGAACCAGAAGGAAAAGCCACAAAAGTTATCAAAATAAAGAAAACATAAACACAAGGAAAAGGAAGCAATGGAAACACTGATCTATGAGAAAGCAAAACATAAAATGGTTATAAGAAGACTTCATATTTCAATAATCACCCTAAATGTAAATGGACTGAACTCACCAATAAAAAGGCAGAGAGTTGCAAAATGTATCAAAAAAACAAAACCCAACCATATGCTGCCTCCAGAAGACACATCTCAGCTCCAAAGACAAATACAGCCTCAAAGTGAAAGGGTGGAAAATGACATTTTAAGCAAATAACATTCAGAGAAAAGCAGGAGTAATGGTACTAATATCAGATGATGTAGACATCAAAATAAAGTAAAAAAAGATACTGAGGGACACTTCATAACACTTATTAATATCTATGTTCCCAATCAGTGAGCCCCGAAATATATAAAGCAATTACTAACAGAACTAAAGGGAGAAATAGAACAAAACACTATTGTAGTAGGGATCTTGAATACCCCATTGTCAGAAATGGGCATCCAAAACAGGAAATATTTTTAAAGAAACATTAGACCAATGGGACATAATTGATATTTAAACAGCCTTCCTTCTCAAAACAGCTGATTATACATTACTTTCTAGTGCACATGGAACATTCTCAAGAGTGACCACATACTGGGACACAGAGAGGGCGTCAACATATATAAGAGGGTTGAAATCATGCCAAGCGCATTCTCTGATCATAATGCTCTGAAACTAGAGATCAACTGCAAAAAGAAAGCAGGAAGAACCACAAATACATGAAGATGAAACAATATGCTACTGAAGAATAACTGGGTCAGAGAAGAAATAAAAGGAGAGATCAAGAGATACATAGAAACGAATGATAATGATAGTACAACATATCAAAAATTTCGAGAGATGGCAAAAGCGGTCATAAGAGGAAAGTTCATATCATTATAGGCCTACCTCCAAAAACAAGAATGAGACCAAATAAACAAGCTAATGCTTCATCTTAAAAAATTAGAAAAGGAAGAACAAATGAGGCCTAAAGTCAGCAGAAGAAAAGAAATCATCAAAATTAGAACAGAAAGAAATGAAATTTAAAACAAAACAAAACAATAGGAAAAATAATGCAACAAAGGGCTGGTTCTTCGAGAAGGCTAATAAAATTAACAAACCCCTTGCTAGACTCACTAAAGAAAAAAAGAAAAAACACATAAACAAAGTCAGGGATGAAAAAAGGGAAATTAGACTAACATTGCAGAAATACAAAGGATAATACAAGAATGCAATGAAAAAGAATATAACATCAAATTTAATAACCTAAAGGAAATGGACCAGTACTTAGAAAGATACAGTCTTCCTAGACTGAATCAAGAAGAACTGGAAAATCTAAATTGACCAATGAGCAGTATGGAAATTGAAACAATCATCAAAAACCTACCAAAAAGTAAAAATCCAGGATGAGAGAGCTTCACCAGTGAATTTTACCAAACATTCAAAGAAGATTTAATACCTATGCTCAAACTCTTCCAAAAATTTGAAGAGGAGGCAATACTTCCCAACTCATTTTATGAGGCCAATATTACCCTGATATGAAACCTGGTAAGGATAACACAAAAGAAGAAAACTGCAGATCAATATCTCTCATGAACACATATGCAAAAATCCTAAATAAGATACTAGTGAACCTAATACAGCAACATATTAAAAATATTATACACCACAATCAAGTGAGCTTCACTTGATATATGCAAATCAATTAATGTGTCATACTACATGAACAAATTAAAAAATAAGAATCACATGATCATATCAATAGATGCAAAAAAAGCCTTCAACAAGTAAAAGTATTCATTTATGATCAAAACACTTAATAAAATATGTATAGAAGGAAAGTACTTTAACAAAATAAGGTCATTTATGACAAACTCTTAGCCAACATTAAACCTAATGCTGAAAAACTAAAAACCTTTTCACTAAGAACAGGAACCAGACAAAGCTGTCCACCATCGCTACTGTTATTCATATAACATTGGTGGTCCTAGAGAGTGCAATCAAGCAAGAGAAAGATATAAAAGGCATCCAAATAGGAAATGGAGAAGTTGGACTGTTAACTATTTGCAGATGACTTGACTCTTTATATAGAAAACTTTAAACACTCCACAAGAATACTACCTGAAACATAAGCAAATACAGTAAAGTCTCTGGATACAAAATCAACTTTCAAAAATTCAGTGTTCCTATACTCTAATAATGAAGTGTCAGAAAAAGAAGTGGAAAAAATAATGCCTTTTGCAATTGCAACAAAAAGAATAAAATACCTCTGCATAAATTTAACAAAACATGTGAAGGATCTATATAATGAAAACTACAAGACTCTATTAAAAGAAATCGAAGAAGGTAAGAGGAAAATGAAAGATATTCTGTTTTCTCGGATTGGAAGAATCAACATAGTTTAAATGAACAGATTACCCAAAGAATTGTACAGATTTAATGCAATCCCTATCAAAATCCCATCGGCACATTTTAAAGATATAGAACAAAAAATCATCAGATTTGTATGGAAGCACAAAAGCCCCCAAATTGCCAAAGCCATCCTGAGAAAAAAGAGTGAGACTAGAGGCATCATTCTACCTGACTTCAAATGATACTGCAAAGCGAAAGTAATCAAAAAAGCATGGTATTGGCTGCAAAACATACACACGGACCACTGAAATAGAGTCGATAGTCAAGAAGTAAACCCATATTTACATGGGCAAATAATTTTTGACAAAAAAGACAAAACCATACAGTGGAGAAAGAAAAGCCTCTGGGATAACTGGAAAGCCACCTACAAAAGAATGAAACTAGACAGTTGTCTATCACCACACACCACAATTAACTCAAAATGAATTAAGGACCTGAATATAATATCTGAAAGAATAAAATACATAGAAGAAAACGTAGGAGCTAACCTCAAGGACCATGGTCTTAAAGAGGATTTTATGAACTTGACCTCAAAGGCAAGTGAAGTAAAAGCTAAAATAAATGAATGTGACAACATCAAACTAAAAAGGTTCTGCTCAGCAGAAGAAATCATCGACAAGGTAAAGAGACAATCATCTGAATAGGAGAATATATTTGCAAGCAACGCCTCTGATGAGGGCCTAATATTCAAAATATACAAATAACTCATACATCTCAATAGCAACAAAAGCAAATGATCCAATCAAAAAAATGGGTAGAGGACCTGAACAAACACTTCTCCTTAGTGGACATTCAAATGGCCAACAAATATTTGAAAAGATGCTCAATATTGCTGGCTACTAGAGAAAAGCAAATCAAAACCACAATGAGATATTATCTCACACCTGTTAGCTATAATCAACAGGACAAGTAATAACAAATGCTGGAGAGAATGCAGAAAAAAAGGAACCCTCATACATTGCTAATAGGACTGAAAATTGGTACAGCCACTACAAAAAACAGTATGGAGATTCTTCCAAAAATTAAGAATTGATCTAACATATGATCCAGCAATCCCTCTACTGGGTATTTACCCAAAAGTCTTAAAAACTCATATCCATAAAGATATTTGCACACCAGTGTTTATAGCAGCATTATTTACAGTGACCAGGACATGAAAGTAACCAAAGTATCCTATTATAGATGACTGGCTAAAGAAACTGTGGTGTGTGTATATATATATATATATATATATATATATATATATATATATATATATATATATATATAATGGAATATTACTCAGCTGTAAGAAGAGATGAAATACTGCCATTTGTGACAATATGGATAGATCTTGAAATACTCAAACTAAGCGAAATAAGCCATACAGAAAAAGTTGAAAATCACATGATATCACCGGTGGTATATAAACCTAAAAGCAACAAATGAACAGAACAAACAGAGACTCATAGACATTGACTATAGACTAGTAGTTACCACAGAGTAGGGTGTAAGAAAGGAGGGGGGAGATAGATGGGGTGAAGAAGGTCAAATATAGGGTTTTAGGGTGAGGGTGAAATGGGTAAAGGGCATCAAATATATGGTAGCTGAAGGAAACTGGACTTTGGATGGTAAGCACACAATAGAATATACAGAAGTCAAATTATAATGTACTTGAAAATTATATAATTGTATGTTAACCTAATAAACTTAATTTAAAAAGAAAGTGAATAACAAAATTTTGTTGAGAAGATAATGTGGTATTATTGAAAGAACAAATAAATAGATCAATGGAACAAAATAGAGAGCCCAGAAATAGGTCCACGTAAATATAGTCAACTGTTTTTTGACAAAGAGACAAAGGCAATATAATGGAGGAAAGGCAGCCTTTCATCAAATAGAGTTGAAACAACTGGACATTCACATGCTAAAAAAAAAAAAAAGAATTTACATATGGACCTTATGCCTTTCACAAAAGCTAACTCTCAGTGTATTTAAATCCCACATTAAAACATAAGCTATAAAATTCCTAAAAGATAAAGGATAGAAAATTTAGATGACTTTGTTTATGGCAATGATATTTTGAGATACAACATCAAAGGTACAATCCATGAAACAAAGAAAGAACTAATAAACTGGATGTTGTTAAAATTAAAAACATGTTCTCTGAAAGGCAATGTCAAGAGAATGTGAAGACAAACCACAGACTGGGACCAAATTGTCACAAAAGACACATTTGATAAAGAAATGTTACCGAGTGTGTATATATGTGTATATGTATGTATACTCATACAAACACACACACATATATATCCACACATATATGTGTTTATCTATATATAAAAGTTTATATAGCTTCATATATAAAGAAATATAAATATATAATTTAAACTCAACAATAAGAACACAAACAACTTGATTAAAAAATGGGTCAAAGGCTTCAACAGGTTCCTCACCAAAGAAAATATAAAGATGTTCAATAAACATATGAAAGATGTTCCACATCATATGTCATTAAAGAATTATAAATTAAAATAGCAGTGGGATACCACTACACAGCTAGGCTATTAAAAGATCGAAATCTTAGAGTATAATAAGTTTTAATGTTATACCTTTTAGAAAACAGTATGGAAATTTGTATTTTCCTGTCTGGTTTTTATCATAGGAATTTTTGCAGATTTGAATTTACACTATTTTCATAATTTATAAATTTCAAAAAGAAAAAAGCTGTAAATTGATGGTGAGGTGATGACATTCCATGGGAACTTGGAAGATACAAAGAAAAATTTAATCTGGAAGTGCAAAAACCTCAACCTAGAACATAAAACTATCACAGATAAAAGGTGAACTCACATTCCAAAAATACAAAAAAATATATAGCAATAATCAACCATTAGCAGATATAACACAGAGGAATGTCATCATATCAGGAAGGTCAGATAATAAAATAATCATACAAATACAATTATATAGTTATGATTAAATTGGATAATTAAAGAAAAAGACAACAAAACCATAGTTATTTTTTCCTAACATCAGAAACAGCAGTGTTGTCAGCTCTTGCCACTTCTTATCACTCTTGTATTGGAGAGTCAGTAAGAACAGTTGGGGAATAAAATGAAATAAAAGACTTTCCTATTTGATAAAAAGTTAAATGATCTCTATTCACAGCTGACATGATGTGGTACTTTGAAAATCCTAAGGAATGTATCAATAATTATTAGAACGCATGCATGAGCAAAGTGGCAAGAGACAAAATCACTATCAAACATCAATAGTATTTCTATACACTAGCAATGAACAATTTAAAAATGAAATTAGAAAAACAATTTAATATACAGTAGCATCAAAAATATTAAAAATTTGGGGAGTAAATTTATCAAAAGAAGTTAAAGAGTTGTACACTGAAAATTAAAAACATTATAGAAAAATGAAGGAAGCCCTAAGAAAATGAAGTGACATTCCATATTCATGGATCCAAAGAATACTTGAACTTTTTAAAGTTATTGTTAAGAGGGCAATACTCCTTATGTTTATATAGAGGTTCAACTCAATCCCTGTCAAAATACTGGATGGCTATTTGGGAGGAAACTGGCAAGCTGATTTTAAAATTTATATGGAAACAAACTCAAAATAACCAAAACAATCCAGAAAAGGAACAAAATTGGAAGATTTACACTTCCTAATTTCAGATTCAGTATCAAGGGGCTGTAATGAAGAGAGCATAACATATAGATAAAGATCAATGGACTAGAATAGAGAGTTCATAAATAAACCTTTACATTTTTGATGAGCTGATATTTGACAGGGGTGTCAAGAAAATTCAATGGGGAAATGCAATTATTTAAACAAGTGTATTCACACATATAGAACAGTGAATTTGGACTTTTACTTCCCACATACAAAAATTAACACAAATGGATCAATGATTTAAATATGAGCTAAAACTATAAAACTCACAGAAGAAAACATAGGGTTAAATCTTCATTTAGAAATTAATTCTTAGATAGTATCTCAAAGCATGATGAACAAAAGAAAAAAATAAATTAGACTTCATCAAAATTAATAGCATTTGTATATTAAAGAGCAATGTATAAAATGTAGAATGAGAAAATATTTATAAATCATATATCTGATAAGAGACTACAATCGAGATATATAGATAACTGCAACTCAACAATGAAAAATCAATTAAAAATTGGGCATAGGATTTGAATAGATATTTTTTTGAAGAAAACATAAATAACCAATAAGCATATGAAAGATGATCAACATCATTAGTAATTAAAAGAATGTGGAATAGCATTAATAAAAAACAGATAATAACAAGTAAGAACAAGGATGTAGAGACACTATAATCTTCCTTCATTGCTAATGGGTATGAAAAATGCGCAACTACTTTGACACATGGTTTGATAATTCCTCAAACTGTTAAACACTTACCATGTGACCCAGTAATTTCATTCCTAGATATATATCCAAGAGAAATGAAAACATTTGATCACACAAAAATTTATATGAATATCCCTAACAGCATTATTTATAATAGCCAAAAAGTAGAAACAAATGTCCATCAATATGAATTGATACACAAAATATGGTACATCCATACAATGGCATATTATAGGACAAAAAAAGTTAATAAAGAAATAACACATGCTACATCATGGGTGAATCTCTAAAACATGCTAAGTGAAAGAAGCCAGTCACAAAAGATTACACATTGTATGATCTGATTATATGAAATGTCTAGGAAAATCTATAGAGACAGCAAGTAGATGATTGCTAGGAGCTGGAAGAAATAGGAAGATATTTCTAGTAGGTACAAGGTTTCTTTTTTGAGTGATAAAATATTTTAAACTTACATAGTGATGATGGTTGCACAACTATGAATATACTGAAAATCACCAAATTGTATACTTTAAAAAGTGAATTTTATGGTATGTGAATTATATCTCAATAAAGCTTTAAATACATAATGAAAAAAAGATCCTATGATAATAGAAAATCAGTTTAAAAAAAAACAAAAACGTATAAAAGGGGAGTAAAATAAAAATGCAATAGGTGTACTAAGCCACATATTATATCTCTGAAGCAATTATCTCAGAAAATGAACTTAAGAAAAATTCCCCAGAATGCAGTGAAATGTATAAATATAAAAAGGTGTATATACATATATTTATTTATAGAAATATAAAAATATAAAAGTATATAAATATATAAAAGAGTATCTGAGAGACAAAAAATTCTCTTGAGACAATTAAATGAGATGTTCCAACACATGCTGAACAGAATTTTCAGTGGAGAATATTTAGATCTGGGCAGAGGCAATATTTGAAGTTTGTGGCAGAGAATTTTTCAAAAGAAATATGTGCATAGCCACATTAAAGAAGCAAAATGAGACATGCATTAGATTGATAACAATAGATATATACAAAGACACAAAGAGTGTAACTGAACAGAGAAGATCTGGGGGAAATAAACAGAAGAAATAAGCCATTACAAAGGTAAGTGATTTCTCAGTGACAGCAATTGAGGCTAGAAGAATTCAAAATAATAGCCTCAAAGTGATGATAAAAAATAATTATCAACATATATCTGTATTGAGCAAAACTACCTTTCATAGATCCATATTTAAAGGAAAAATAAAAACCAGAATAAAATAGAATGTTTAAAGCAATTGGTAGACAGACGTATGAATAATCCAAAGATTTGATTATATTAAGTAATATCTATAACACAGGCTAATCTGAAGAGTATAATAAGCTGGAACAAAAATACAAGTTGACAATTACATTTGCTATAAGGTGTCACTGAAATTTAAGTCCTAATGATTTTGTATGATAAAGATAGGAAAAGAGTGTCATAGTGAAAGAGAAAAGAGATTTGGTGTTAGAAACATACACATTAGTACACTTCATCTGTCACAAATTAAACATCTGTTTTCTTTCCTGCTATCAATTCTAAAACTGGTAAGGAGTCAGTAGGTTTTAATAAGTGAAGACTTTAATTTATCTAACAATTGCATTTCAGTAACATTTCATTCTGTTAAAGAATTAAAACAAGACAAAAAAGAGGATGAGAAGAAGAATAACAATAAAGAAGCGTAGATAGGACTTTCATTGCCAGGGTCCCTTAAGGAAAACTAGTTCCCACAAGGATTTCTCTGGGTTCCATTATTAAGGCAGTAGAGTATACTGGGAAATCTAAATTGTGGTTAAGAAAGGGGAATTAAGGTTATATCTGGATTGGCAGGACTAAGCATCAGGACTGGTAATTTTGATAAAAATATTATTAATGAGATAAAATACTTAGAGGATTGTATATCATCAGTATGAAGTCATAATATGGATAGGGACTAACAATCCAGTTGAGGGTGTGGTGCAATCCCATTTTAGGTAGTGCTCACCATGTATTGCAGGCACCAGGTCTGGAGTTTGAGGAACACATGGAGAGCAGAATATCTCTGAAGTGTCATGCTTCCAGTCATCCTTTCCAAGTAACTGGATCCAATAAGTACTCAGATATAAACTCATTTTTTTTCCCCACTCTTCCTCCATTAACCTCTGAAAACTCTCACCTTAACCCAAGAAGTTTCTAGCCATAACATTTTCTCAAGTCTCGAACTAAATAAAAGATTCTTTCAATATTCCTCTCATCCTGTGTTAAAGGGTTTTCATCTGATGCAGTTCTATTGGTCTAAATTGCGCTCAGCTCCTACCCATTACTTCTTGATTCTCTGGAACTCATATCTGATCTCATGTTTAACAACTCCAGCCCTCAGAATGCACTCTCTCTGGCCCCTCATTTAGTGATTTTGGGTACTCCATCTCCAAAAGGGAAATGTACTCCAAGAACTCTACCTGAGATTATTGCTAAATTCCTGGGAATTTATTTTTTCAGACTAGAGAGGGAAAGTTGAGGACTGGAGAGAGTTTAGTATGGATGGGTGGAGTCAGTACGAACTGGCTGTTTTAAAACAGCATACAAGTAGAGGAAATTTTTTTTATTGGTGCAGATATTATGTGTCTCATTTGTAAAGGAGACCGTTGCTGAAGGATACTAAGAACTTTTAATCTGGTAACCAGGCTGTTAATACTTCATCAAGAATGGGCTATTAAGCATACTTTTCTTGCAAATTCTATTAATTTCTCAAGAGATCCATAGTACAGCTGGGAAAAATGAGGTTTCTCAAATGGTATTCAGAAAAAAATTATTGAAGGTTATGTGTTTGAGAGGAGGTAACATCCAAGATAAGTAAGAAAACTGAGAATCATTTTAATTGTCTGAGATAAGAAAGAGTGGAAGTTCCGGGCATGTTTAAAAGTAAACACACAAGAGAAAGGCATAAAAGGAAAGAGATAAATTAAATGAGATAGTATTAAAAGTAGTTAAAAATACAGGCAGGTGGGCTAAGAAATTTGATTAAAGATACTAACTGCAGCTAGGCAAGAGAAAAGATGAAAAATTTTAAAGTTTTATTATTTTTTTGCCAAGTGACTTGCATTTCTCCCTTTAAAATAAGAATCTAACCAATTCTTTATTGAGTTGACAGAAGTAGTTGTTTGAGATCTCTATTAGCACAATCCAAATCTTTTGGACAGTTATGATTCTGATACAGTTGAACCTGGGCTAATTAAAACCAGTAGCTGCCAGCAAATTCATTAATCCTTATCTTGTTCCTATATCTGTTGTGAGGAATGATCATTTATTATCTTAAGTCCCTGTGCCTTCTGATAACTATTATTATGCAAAAATATGGACAGAGAGTGCCCATTGGTAAGAACCGTTAATCTTTTCAATTCACACTTAGAATACTTGAAAAACCCAAGCACATTATCCCTCATTGAGAAGCAGTAATGACAAGCTGGTTTAAACCAAGGAGACCTCTGTATAAATAACAGATGTTTTAGTTGAAAATAAAGTGTAAACATGAACTTAATTAATTAATTTGCTGGTATTTATTCCAAGAATGAGATAATATGTCAAGTTCTAATCTAGGTATACATAGTGGAATAAATGGAGGCTTTTAAATTAGACTCAGATTAAAAACCCAGATCAGATCTCATAATCTTTATGGTCTTTAGTAAATCTTCAAGTTACTCAAAAGAATCAGATTCCCACATAGGATGCAGTTTACTACTATTTGTATCTAGTAGATGCTCAATGAAAATATACTTTTATGGATAGTACATTCTCTTTAATTGAGGAGTGTATATGTATGTGTTTTAAATGCTTGTGAATATGTACATGCTTGAATTTGTGAAAAGAGTAATAAAAGTGTTTTTAATGACCTATTTTCTAATTCTCATTTGTAATGATTATGAGATAATTCTAGCCATGCTTTTTAATTATGCCAGAGAAGACTTTAAACCTATTCTTAAATTAAAATCATTTGGGGTACACATCTCAAAACTTTTAAATGAACCCTATATTTAATAAACCATCTAATGAGATTTCTCATTTAGTTATCTTGGCATAGGTCTTGTAAACATTTATTTTCATAGGCATCCCAGGAGTTTCATTGCTATGCTTTATCAAGACTATCTTGCAGATCTGTTGGAGTTTTTTATCTCCTATTTAAAAAAAAAATTCCCAAGCTAAAAGTATTGCAGCCATACAATATGGTTCAGAACATTGTTATTATTATTATTATCATCATTTCCAGATTTATGAAGAAAATGTCAGACTTGATGGACACTTTCTCTTTTCACATGACTTTGCTTTCTCCTTTCTCCTTAAATTATACAGGACGATTTCAGCTTTAGACACTAGTTAAATTTCGAGTTTTCATTGGAAAACATAATTTCATTTATAGCTGCTCTCAGCATCTTCTATATGTGTAGACATTATTTATGAGGAATGGTTTTCATTAGTATTGCTTACCAATGTTTTTGTTTTTCCTTCCAGGATAGGATTTATTTTGTCCATTAAGTTAGATATAATCATGTTACTTGCTTTGGTCAAAGAAATGTGTGACATGCATTGTGTAAAGACAATAGCACTTGAAGAGCCAATATATGCATTGCCATGTTCCCTTCTTTTTATCATGGTGATCATCCAGATGTTATAGTACACCATACCATGTATGCCTGATATGTAGTGTGGGTAAAATGAGTGATGGTTGTTTTAAGCTATTAAAATATGGAGACTATTTGCTACTGCATCATAACCTGATGTATCCTGACTGAAACATAAATGATTGGCTGAAGTGATGCTAACCAATAGTTTCATGAATGACATGTCTTGATTATATAAGAGCATTAGAAATTTATGCATGGATACAATATCATTTTTATGGCAGGCAAGACTTGCCTCTATTGAAATGTGTTCTAGTATGATGTCATTGACCTAAGCTAACAGTATGCTCTAATAACATACAGGTACTTCCCGAACATAGTACTTTTCTAAAATGATATGAAACTTATTTTATGACATTCCTAGTTGGAATGAAAATATATTGAGTGAATATATATATATTTTTTATTTTGCTTACTTTAAATACCACCTAGTATTGTAGGTAGCCTAGTACTGAATAATATTTAATTAATTCAAGTGTATCATATTTACTATATTGTTAATTGACAGTGCCCTTTGATAACCTATAGGAGAAATTCTTCTGGACTAAGTACCATAAATATTATTAATTCTTTTAAATATCTGATTTAATTTTTTATACATTTTGGATCATATGTCTGTTTTTCCTTCTTATTTGCTAACAGAGAAAGATTAATTTCCTTTTGAGATCCTCTTCTAACAACTGACATATATATTATGTGGTTTCACTATAAATTTATATTCCCCTATAAAATGAACATTTTTCTCTTTGCCTTATTTTCTTATATAATTTAATTTTTTTATTATATTATTTTTAATAGATTTTAAATATATACCACATATATCTACATTTTTATACACAAATTTTATATACATTTTAATGTATATACTTTGATATATTTTTTTATAGATATATTATTTCTTTTTATAAAGAGCAGTTATTTTACTATACTTTAAAGCTTTAATCAAATATTTTAAAACATACAAAAACCTATGCACTTCAATTGTGAAAGTGTAAGTGTTGTTAGACCATATCATTTGACTCTAAGACCTTAACTATCAAGGACAATTTAGTATTAGTGAAATTGCTCACTGCTTCAAGGCATCCAATTAGAGATTAAAATACCTAGGTAGATTTTTTTTTTAAAACAAATTTCTCTCCAGCTCTATTTCAGCATATTTTAATCTGAATTATATTTCTCTGTTAAATATGATTACCGAGCAATGGTCATTCATTGCTCATTCATTACTAGTTTTCATTTATAGTGAAATGAATATTTTTCCTCAATTATATTTTTAATCATTCCCAATCATCTTTTATTTTTTATATAAGAGATATTAAGCCTCGAGAAAATTTTTACAGAGTAATAAAACCTGTTAGATTAGATTAATATACATGAGCTTCTCAGCTATTATTAATTTAGACAGATTTTCATTTTTCCCTTTTTGATTACACAGGACATTGATTTATGGTACATGAAATAACTAAATTGCACTTTTGAAATGTATAATTCTGGAATCCTTACCTTTTTGGTCTTGAATTCAGCTATTTTGTCTTTTAAATTATAAAACATATGCCTTTTTAATTGAAAGGTATAGATTTCCTAGTGTAGCAAGTATATTAGCTAAATGTTTGTCTAAGATTAATGGATCATTTTTAATGTCATTAATATGCTACTGAGTCACCATGGAACATGGCATATCACAAAAAAAATACCTTAAGAAAATTTTATTAGCTTTATTCTTAATTATTTTTGTTTCTTTGGTCTCTTGAATTTGAGTAGAAAAAAGAGCTTTGTTACAAAACTAAAAACAACAACAACAACAAAAAAACAATATTGGTTTAAGGCCACCATTCCATTTTGTTTTGATATATGTCAAGAATATTAATAGAAATAGTTAGTTACATATCTTTCAGGATTTAGGATGCTCAGAACTATTCCTCAGGCTCCATTTGTAGTACTGAACCTGGGCCCCACAGTGATCATAAAAGGAAGAATTTTAGTTATTGGCAAGTCCACTGTATGCCTAAATGTGAGTACATTACCATGGTAGAGTGTGAACACTCAGTGTATTCAAAATGGAGAATTTATTAGGGATAACTTGGTTGGTAAAAGAGCCTGAATTGAGAGAATAGATGGGGAAATGGCAGGACGATACCAAGTAGACTAATATTCACTTTTTCTCCCTGGTAGCTATGGATTCTAAAGTCTGAAGATAGACATTTTCTGTGTTTACTCAAGTGGTACAGCATTTCTTTTTCTGTCCTTGGAGCATCTAAACAAACCATATATATCTTCCAAATGTGATGATGTGTGGGGTTGAGGGGCTGATAGTTTATCAAAGGTCAGATATATTGGCTCTTAGAACCCTGTCAGGTTAATGCCCAGATTTTTTAGCTGGCATATAAAAAAAAATTTGGCAGTGACATCCATAAATCAATGCAATCAATACACACTGAGTACCTACTGTTGGGAGTCATCGTCCAGTCCTGAGGAACTGTAAGGATACGATTCTATGCTCATGAAATCAGCACTCAGTGGGTTAGGACAAAAAATAGAAGGTATTAAAGCAATTAATTGTACAATTAAATAAATATAATAGAGAAAATGACTACAAAGGAAAAATGCAAGATGCTATACAGTAATTAACAAAAGAGGAAACCTAACCTAACTCTGGACAATGGCAGAAAGTTCTTTGAGTCAGAATGTAAAGCACAAATAGTATGAAGGAAGGTTCTGAGTCACAAAGGAATCTGAAAAGTTCAAGGAACTGTGGCAGAGCTGCTGTGGGCAACTCTTTAGAAAGCAAAAAGGTGAAAAGCGCAAGAAATTACCCTTAAATTAAGCAAAGCACATACCCTACAAAATTTTAAGAGGCCATGTTGTAGATGTTGATTTTATTCATGGGTGAAACACAACATCTAGAGACATTAGAACTCATTCAACAAAATGAATGGTAGGAAGGTTATATAGGGATACTAGTTCCTACTCTTTCATCTTTGATATATAGATTACAAGTACTCTTTATGAATGGTAAATTATTTGAGTGAATATCCCCCAAGGTTAGACTCAAAGTACAAACAAGTCTCTTAATTTAAGAGGTTCTTTAGTCCACCATCAGAATTGACCCTTATCAGCATAAACATAATTTGAGTTCTACGTATAAAAATCCAATTTGGGGGCAATACATACAAACTAGGGAAAAAGGCTTTGGAAATAACAGCAGGCAGTGATCTGGGTTGCAAGTTTCTCTATTTCTTTGTAGTGTCAATAAAGCAGTCCAGTTTGTAAAACTTCTTTTGGCTTTTCAATGTGTCTTGCTATTACTTTAATGCAGAAGAACATAATGGTCACAAGTATAGAAGGCTCTTTTACATTAAATTATAATAAATCTTCCTGCTCAGAAGTTGATAGCTGCTGATTTCTTCAATTTAGCCATGGAAGATTCTAATATTAAATCTAAAGCTACCACAGAGTGATCCAACTTTGAAGATTACAGTGATAATAAAGGGGCTTCTAGTGAACTAAATTAATGTTTATGGCTTTTTCTTTTCTGCTTTCATTGCTGTTGCTGTTATTACTCCTGCTGACACTTAGTTTTGGTATGTGTGGCTTTCTCAGTAGTGTTGGCCTTTGAAGTTGGCTTTAAGAACAGAAATAGAATTATGTACATACAAATCCATAAAATTCCAGTCTTTTGTTTCTGTAGGATTGACAGCAATGTTAGAAATACTTACTTTGTACTTACTTATTTGTACTTTCCCACCCAAGTTTTAGTTTTGCTATCAAGCATGCTTCTTTTTAGAATTTCTTGAATTTGAAATGATATTCATCACGGGTTCTTAGATACTCTTTAAGAAGACTTTGTACCTCCTTAATAGACACATATTTTATACAGTATTGATTTACATTATTCTCAATGATTATTTTTTCTGTCAAGTTAAATCCTGTAATTTTTATATTTTACTCTTCTTTAGGAGCAAATTCATTAATATCTGCAAAATTTTAATATATACCAGATACTCATATTTATCATATTTTATAACCTATTTTTAAAGATTCTACTTTGAAATTTCTCAAAATTTAAATTTTTAGTATGCACATTTTTAAATGGCTCCATATTTTCCACTAAATGTGCATAACAATTTATTTAAACTATTACCCAATAGAGATTGATTCCAGATTTTCACTTGTGAATAATATTCACCAAATATCCTTTTGTAATATGATAAGTATTATAGAGTGACTGACCTCAGAATATCAAGTTGCCAAGCAATAGAGTGAACAGGGGATATTCCTCTTCCTCAGCAGGAATATCTAAATAAAACTCAGTATCCTAATGAATGAGCTGTGCCTTTCCCTCAGAAGCTTAAATCTAAATTTTCATAAGGATCTGGGATGCTAACTTAAGGATTCTCAGAAAATTCTTCTATCAGCTAGAATTGATGTATAGATTGTCTGATTCCAAAGTCCTCCCTATTGATCTCTGCCAAAGTATGCTCTTTTATTTAAACTATAAATAGGTAAAGTATCAGTGCACCTTGTTCCCCCTTGAGGACACTGAGTCATGCAAGTCTCTTTCTTAGACTATATTACAATGAATCAGGGGTCTTCTCTTGCTTGGCTTTCAGGTTTCCCTAACAACACCTGTCACTTAACTTGTACTGCACTGACATTGTGGTGTTTGCCTTCATTCACCTCACTACAACCCTGGGACATAAATTTTTGCATGCATATCTGATTGTTCTTCTAAACAAATAAGATAACAAATATTCAAAGCACTCCAGAATACTTGAAATGCCAGGAAATTTGCTAAGCATTCCTGTATAGTATTTTATTTATTAATTTGATGAAAGCTTAATAATCCCATTTTACAGATGAGAAAACCAAAAATTTAAGAAACTAAATATCTTGCCTAGGGTGACATAGGTAATTAAGATTGAGATGATATTTGAATTCAGCTCTGAAAAGGATTAAACACACTTTTACTCTTCTGAAACTGGGGTAAAGATGTGATAAAGACTATATTGGGTTAGGAAGGACCTCTGCTGGGATTAAGGAATGAAGGCAGAGGGAAGAATTGGAAAGCTCTGCACCAAAATTATAGTTTTAAGATTTTTAACTTGAAAAGTTCATTTTGTTCATTTCAGGTCTACTTCCAGTATATTTTGTCCACTTCAAATGAACTTGCAAAGTCTATTTCAAGTCATTTTGTGCTTGAAAGCTGATAGCCAAGGGTGGAGATAAGTCAAAGCCTATTTTCATATAATAAGAGAGTAAGCTTTGTAACTAGGGCATGAATTGTTCAAAATTCCATCTTAATTTCAGAACAAAAGCTTGCAGTTGAAAATGTAACTGTTCTCATTTATGAGTATACTCAAAGTATTGACAGAATCAGCTAAAATGTTGATATGTGAGAGATATGATAAGGAGGTTGCTGTGAAATTCAAAATAGGAGGCATATTGTCATGTTAGTGCAAAAATATGACCTGGAATTGGCAATAAAGAGACAAGTGAATAGTCACATGACATTTGGCCCATTAAATCATGGAGGATTGAAGAATTTAAAGATTGTCTAAAAGATGGAAACTGTGAATGAGAGCCAGGATTCAGTTATGTCAAGGGAAAGAACTTTCTGAGAAAAGACTGACGATGTATGTTTTCTTAACAATATGATGGTGTCAGAATTCTGATCAGAAGTAGAAAGGAGCCTCAGGGGAAAGAAATGCAAAGTACAATTGTAGTATATTGAGAGGACAGAATATATCTATATGCTAAATCTAAAAAGGACAATTATTAGTGAAATTCATAGGTTTTGTATAGCTGAGAGTTCCTACTTAACTTCCCAATATTTTATTAAGATAAATTTCTAAAGTCACTGTTAAACTTAGTTCTGCAATAAGTACAATCTTCTAAATAAAATTTAAAAACTATCACAGGTAACTTTCTGACCTGGATCAAAATGTAATCTTCTTGGCTATAACAGTACCAGAGATTATAATCAACCAATTTAGTGTTTACTAAAATGGATGAATCTTTCAGTTTTTATTCAAAATTCTGTTATTTACTGAAGGAAAAATTATCTATTTCTATGCTATGTCACTTATATTTTAGGTTATGTATTTTTTACACCCAGAACAGTATTTTTCTTCTACATCTCAAGAAGTCACAGTAGAAATTGTAATCAGCTATATATGAAGTGTATTAATTTTGCTTGCTTTTGGTTTGATATCTGAATTAACAATCAATTATAAAGAATTGGTATGGTTGGGCAACAGAAGGCATCTGGAATAATGTTTTCGGAAGACCACATGTATCTTTGATGAATGACCTTATTGAATTCTATGATAACATTCTTCTTTGATGTTTATTTTAACCAAAAGAGGGGAACCTATAGTAACATCCAATAAAACAAACAAAAAGCAATATTGCAAACAATAAAAAAATTCCACTTCAAAAGGTAGCAGTGATTGTGCCCAGACTGTTAACAGACTAATACAAGGAGTGATGACCTTGAGGAGTTTGTTGGTGATAGGTTCATAAAATGTGACAAAAAGAGATTGCAGTTTTTATTGTTCCATTGATTTCACCTTTTCCCTTTTTGATATGAAGTTGGCTAAAATACTCTATTTTGTTACTCAGTGAGTCTAGGGAGTGTGTAGAGGGAATTGTACCCTCTAATAGGTGCTAACCAAGTTTGGAGGCAGTCAAGCAAGCTTACGTCAAGTAAGAAGTAAGCTAAAACTTCCATCATGCAATAAGCCAGGTGTGAGATGAGAATTATAATAATCATTTTTTAGATGGTATATAAACATTAAGAGCAGATGGGCTTTCAGAAAACAAAGATCCTATTTTCAGTAAATTGTCTTGGTTATATAAAGAGAAAAACGAAAGGCAAATATAGAACATTATTAGTGTCATAGAAGCAATATTTTTTGTGATTTTTTTACATATTTCCATTTTGTTACATCTGTTCAGATTTTCTGATCTTAATTTGTGCTCAACTCATGACAGAGTTGATATAATAAACACAAAGATAAAAAGAAAACAAGAGATCATTTCAGGTTTAATTTTCTTACTTTAACAAACTTTCTTCCAAATGACCAATGTTTTATTTAATACAATATGACAGTTGAGCTTCAAGAGTCCACTGTTAGGGAAAGAATCTGAATTTCCAAATAGTCTGTTTTTTTTTTAAATTGTTAACTTACAATGAACCAATAATACTCATTGGTGTAAATTTTTACAAATTGAATTAAAATTCAATGGTTGTATAAAGGATTCTATATACTTTTCTGAAGTGGAGTCATTGAGGAAATATTTTAACCATTTAATTTTGAGTAATTATTTAATTTTTCTGACTGTTTACTTTCATGTAAAATGAAATGAATAAATTGGCTTTCTTAATTAAACATAATGTGTTTCTCTGGTATGTGATGCACTGATGAGATAAATTCTTTCTTCAAAATTCTCAAAATACATCTAAATAGATGTTAGGTCAACTACAAAGGAAAATATGATCCATCAGTCTTATCTTCAGCTTCTGCCAAAATAAGGCAGATGGGAAAACCAGTAAAGGACATTGCATCAAAAGTAAATAGGCATAGAGAGTACGTGTGTGTGTGTGTGTGTGTGTGTGTGTGTGTGGATTATTCGCCACATTATGTGAATAAGAGAAATGAGGTTCATCAAGTTTAAGTGATGTTTTCAAGGTTATTAAAGTGATAAGATGGAGAGTCAAACTCTGGTATCTGATTTACAAAATAAATGCATTTCCCATTATTCCTTTTGGTCTGTCCTTTCTTAAAAGTAAAGACAGAAATATTGTTTAACAGATAAAGGTGATCAATTTTGTTATTAGAAATTTCACAGAAAATGCATTTACCTCCTCCAGGTGTAGTCTAGACATGGCTTATATTGTATTAGTATTCATTTGCACATGAAATTTAAAAAATAAATTACAGAGTTTAACCTATTCCATTTGACTTAGCAGATATCTTTTCCAAATTATTTAATTTATAAGTTTATGAAATAAACTTTAAATGAGAAGCTTAAGCAACATTCTTAAGGTCACATGACTAGTTATGAAAATTATGCTAGAAAGCAGACTATAACTCATAATTCTAATGACATGAAAAACATAACTTGAAAAGTTTAAACATACTAAAAATAGCTATCATCTTTTAATATAGAATGTTTTAATAACATTACAAATCTTCATGGGCATATTTATTGAAATTTGATCTTTTTGTCTATTATATTGGCCATCCTAAAAACAATATAGAATATGATCTAATCAAATGTGGGATGGTTGTCTAAAAGAAATAATAAGTACAAGAACAATAACTTGAAATGCAAAGTGAGTACTCATTGCTTGGAAGCAAAATTTTAGGATTGTAAAATTCTAAGTTTTAAGATCCTTATAATTTAACCACAAGCTACCTTTCCCCGCATAGTTTATTACCTCTTTCTCTCTCTGAGCTCTCTACTGCTGCTAAATCTAGGCATCTTCCCCTACTGTGTTTTACCAACTAAGATCACTAGCCATTCTATTTCTTTTGAATGCCTTTTTTGTTATAATTTCTTTAAGCCTTGTCTTTCCTTCAAATATTTTTTGATGTGCATGATTAACTTTTTCTATGAAATTAATCACTCCTTTCAGTTGTGATTTCTATATCCTCTGAACCCTTAGAAAGTATTTACTATTTATACCACTCTTTTAATTTTTATCACCCGATGTCCATGGTATATTTGTTCTTGAGTTACAATTGTTAACAATCACCTAATATTTTAAGTATCTCATCTAGCTTCAATTGTATTGAAGTCTCAGTAGTTCTGACTTCTTTGTGGTCAGGTCAGTTAATTTCCTTCTAGATACAAAAGAAATAAATAAGACAATAAATAAATTTAAGTTGAACAAAAATGATATACTCACAGCAGCCACAGGTCACAAAACTAACATTTGAATTAAGTCCTTCCTTAGGTCTAATCCTATGTCTTTTCTCATATACCTGATCAGAAATCCATGCCACGCTGCTACATGATTTTATTCTATTGATTACCAATTCTAATTTTATAGCACTTTGCTTCTAGTTGGTAGCAAATGATTCATGGAAATCTTTAAAAAAATCTTAAATTATTTTTTGTTGCAAGATAAAGACCGTTGAACTTCAAGAAAAGTAGACATTTTTGTGAAATTGAACTAACGGTAACAATTAGAGATGTTCAGAAACATGGAGAGGTGCATATAGAAGAATATTATACCTTCTAATTTTATGTAAATGGAAAACGAGACTCTTTGGATTAACGTAGCATTAGTAGCAATGATTATTTCAAGAAGTCACCTATTTGCTCTTTGGTTGACCATTTAAATTTATTATTTTCATGATTAGCATTGTTAATTGTAGAATTAGTGATAATGAGAAGTTACAGCAGGTATTAAAGCTTGATCAAATATTAGATTACTCTTCATTATAACTGTTGTTTCTTATATTTTCTTATTGTTTTATTATAATTTTTCAATAATAATATAGGTCCTTTTAATGTATCTGAGCCATTCTTATGTAGGGAACACACATAGAATCTGACACCTAACATGTTGAGTATATCTTTGTGACTTTGCATAATAAATGAGTAAATGGATAATTTGGTTATTGAAAACTCTTATTTTGAAAGAAAAAAAATGAGTCCATAAAACTAAATAAAGTAAATAAAATAAATGATACTAGGCTGAAGAAAATCCATATGATAATATAATTTACTTACATTCATTGCCAAATTAAATACCAAAAAAGAATCCCAGAAGCAAATCTGGGTATTTGTTATTGAAGAATTTTGTCAAAATGGAAATTAAATCATGTCACCTTTCTCTTGGAACCGTTTCAGTGCTTCCCACTTCTTTCAGAGGATAAAAGCATTTGCTTTTTGCAATGACTTCCAAGGCACAAACTTTTTCAACATCCTCCCCCTTCCTCTTCCTTAGTCTGCATTAGTTGCCAGTCCTCAGTACCTCAGTACAGTTTCTCCTAGAGATTTCATTTGCCTCTGCCTAGAATACTCTTTCCCCAGGTAACTGCAGGGCTAGCTTTTTTTTTTTAATTTTTTTTTTTACCTTTCTTGGCTTCTTTCATTATCGTTGAGACCTTTGTAACTACCATAAGTAAAATTGCAGTTGCCCTGTGTCATATCACACACACACACCCACACACCCACACACACCCACCCACACACACACATACACACACATTGCTCAATTTTTTCTTCCTTTATTATTCTTCAGAGTACTTAACATATAACAATTCATAGCATTTATTACTCTCTTAAGTAACATATTGTTTATTTACATTCTGTATTCCTCCATGAAAATGTATGTTTTATGATGATGGAAATGTTTATTTGTTTGGTTGGTTTGTTGGTATATCCTCTGGACCTAGTACAGTGTCTGGCACATATTAGGTGCACAATAAGTGTCAATTTAATACATAAATAACCAAGTCAGTATTAATTTCAGTGTATTTAGAAATGAATTTTTTATTCTCAGTATTTCTGTCATTTACCAGGCCAAATATGAGTTTTGCAGTTAATTAATTAATTAATTAATTAATTATTTTAATGGTGGCATTGGTTAACAAAATCCAATGTTTTAGCTGTACACTTTAACAGTAAGGCTTATATATCTATATATATATTTACACTGTGTTTGCTTCCCACAGTTAGATTTCCTTCTGTCACCACATATTTGACCCCCTTTATTCTGTCTACCTCCCCCTTCCCCCTCTCCCCTAACCTCAAATTATATGTGGTTTCGAATGGCAAAAAATAAATCTTTTTGGGAATGATTTTCTCTATACATTCTATACATTTTTTTCACTCATTTATCAGTCATGAATTTTTCCTATGTCTGAGGATTTGTTGGATGATGGAAGTATTAGACATTTGAGGTTGGTTCTATAGAACATAATTTTATTCTAAGAGATAGTAACAGTAGTGATAGATGCAATTCCCTTATTTTAGTTAAAACTACATTCTACCAAAATAGTAGAAAATGGGCTGAATTGTTTTACTTTTCTTAATTTTAATCTTTTAGTTCAGGTGTGGAAATGATGGCTGATGGCTCTGATTTGCTTCACTCTCTGTTTTTGCTTTTGTTTTTTTAAATAGAAAATGAGCTAAAATTATGTTTAATTTTTTAAATGGTTACATTTTAAATGATTATATAAGATTCTACACAGTACCCTAAATTTTTTCCTCTTGATCTACAAAGCCTAAAGTGTCTTGCCCTTTAAGAAAAATGTTTACCAACCCCAGTCCTAGGTATTTGACATAAAATAAGGATCTGAAACTCACAAATAAGATAATAATATTTGTAGTTCCCATTAATAAAGAACTCACTATGTCTTTAGCATTGTGGTAAGTACTTTCTATATATTATTTCAACTTCTTAATATTTGTGCAAATATGATATTTTTAATCACTTTTACATGTGAGTAAAGGTTATAAGATTAAAAGACTTGGCCAAGATATTAGCAATTTCCCCAAAAGATTAGCAGTCAACCTTGGTGTACCAAACCCTCAAAAATCTATCTTTTTTTCCCTAAATTTTGCTGCCAAACAACAACAAAAATAGTAAAAGCAATAGCAACAATAAAATAAGGCTATTTAAGGAGAAAAATATTAAAATCTAGTGAATAAACCATCAACTCCTTAGAATTTAAAATTTCCTGATGAGCATTCTACCGACTTAGTTTTCAGGACAGTCTTATAATTTCAGTAGTGTATGAAGCAAGATAAAGTTTGTCAGCTTGTAGCCAGGAAAATAAAGAGCTTTTGCCAATATCCAAATTTCTTATCTGGTAGTTGGTCATAACACTGTGCTGCCCACATGTTATCACAACTGGGAGTACAACCTGAGCTCTGAATGGTAGGCTGTGAATAGAAACTGTGCTTACTAAAACAAAATCAAATGTTCCCCAGTAAAAGCCAATAAGAGCTAAATATCACACCATAAAGATTTTGTAATATATTGATTTTATGAATACTACTTGAAAACTGCTCTGAAATTTTTGGTATTTATGTTCTAAAAAGATACCTCCTTGAGAGAATAGACTGTATATTTATTTATTTTATGTATAAAGACCAAATTAAGTAGTTCTCAGGTATTAACACTGGAAGGTTTTATAGAAAAGGACATCAATAAAACTTTTTATTTGCTCTGTATAAAATGAGAAGCATATGGTAAGTTCACGGTGTGCTTGAAAGAGAAGTGAAGGGAGAGTCAATGAGAAAAGTGTTCAGTTTATGTTTTCCACATTACATTTGGTGAGATGTACAACTTTTAAAACAGGCTAGTCTTTAGAGGTCATCACCAATTACTTAATTATTTCCATGTGAAATTTTTTTAAAATATAAAAATAATGTTCTTTTTTGCAAAAAGCACACACATATACACACATACACATATATACACATAAACATGTACATATGCATACCTATCTTTATATGTCTATTTAATTTTTTATAACACACAGGCAAATTTTTTTTCTTTTTTTTAAGTTTAGACAACCATCAACATAAAACTATTTCCTAGAGAAGTATAGTATATTCAGTTTTTAGTGTATTGTGTTTATAATTCCTGCTGTTTTTCCTGATTGAATTGCTTGCTGTTATTTAATATTTGCTGAGGTGAATAGGAAAAGAATCAGCTCAGAACATAACATTACATATGATCCACTGTCTAATGATAAATGGTGCTTACCTGGTATATAATAAAAAAAAGTGAAAAAAAAGGAAAAATTTTGAGATGATTTGAATGTAAGAGATACTGGTAAGATAGCAGTTCAAAATACTGATAGGCAATTTCTGTACTATTTCCATAATTAAATACTGCAGAATGATGAAAATATGTTTTTACCTATTTATCTTTCTATTCCATGTTATATTTACACAAAGATAGCCAAGGGAACCACCAGCCTGTACACTCCTAGTGGATAGAATTCTTTTTAAGTCCTAGTTTCTTTTAGGGCCATGTAGCTATTGAATATGTTGAATAGTAAAAATTGGTTGAATTAATATTAAATTAATAAAGTGAAATGAATTGAATTCATAATGAATTAATATGCAAAAATGGTAATGTTTTAAAGACCTCCTATCAGAAATGATGGGAAGCTGGGACTTAGATGACCGAAACAAAGATAAGCTTAAGGAAAAATTTACTAATTTAGTCAAATAGCTCTTTTTACTAAAAGTTACATTATCGACTTTAAATTATATTTAACAAGTACCCATATCTAAAAGGTAAGCCAGCGGTACTTCATTTTAGAAATGACAGTTGGATATCTATTTACTTTTAGGATAGAAGCAAGTTAAGAATACGCACCCTGATGTTCATAGCAACATTATTGCAGGGGCTAAGACATGGAAACAATTGAAGTATGCTTCGATAGATGTTTGGACAAAGAAAATATGGTACATATATACAATAGAATATTAGCCATAAGAAAAGACGAAATACTGCTGTTTGCAATAATATAGATGGGTCTGGAGATAATCAATGAGAAAAGTCAGACAGAAAAATTTGAGAACCATATCATTTCACTCATATGTTGGATATAAAACTAAAAGTGACAGAGTCATGGACAAGAACAGTGGTTACCAGTGGAAAAGAAGGAGGAAGAAGGAAGGTAGAGATAAAAGGGATCAAATTTTAGGTGACAGAAGTTTAACTTTTGATGGTGAACACACAATGTAATATACATTTGATGTATTATTGAATTGTACACATGAAGCCTATTTGATTTTTTAAACAACTGTTACTCCAATAATTTTAATTAAACACACACACACACACACACACACACAAACACACACATGTAGGCATTTATTAGAATATCAGTATATGTTAGAGTTGAAAATAACTGCCAAGATAAATTGTTGGACATTTGTAGCACCTAAAATTGTCACCTGAATCCAATGAACTATATCTTTTCCTCTTATGTAAAACCTGTGTTCATCTTTGAAGCCTGAAAATAATCTTATATACTAAGTCCTAATTTTTGAGATATCTCAGTAGAGCCTTTCTTCCCTATAAAATTCACTTGAATTCAGTTAATACTAGGATTCCTCTTCTTTCTCACCAGTATGCTATGTTTAGGATCTTGAGAAGTACTACTGGATGCACCAATAAAGTACTGCCTTTAACCATAAAAGTTTCAGCAAAAAGATGACAACTAACCCACTATATGCCATACACTGTGCTCTGAAATTTAGTGTTCTGCTCGACTGCTAACCCCAAAGCAACACTAATAGTCGCTTTATCTACCTTTAAAATTAAAGAAAAAATTTCTGTAGTGAATTTCATACTTTTTCCTTTAAGCCCATTGCAGGTTAGCAGCAAGGGCAGTTTTCATATTAGACTTTGTAGAGTGTGGGGGAGACTGCTTTTCTGTAGTACACATGATTAAAATTTTGTTAATTGTGACTTCAACAACCTGCCTAACAGTTTAAGTGTGTAATGGTAGCTACCAAGGCACTGATTTTGCTTCTTTCTTAGAAGCATAGTTGAAAAGAGGGAAACATTTTCCCTAGCTTCCAAATAGAATGGAGGCCCTAATATAGCTTTGGTGACCATCTAATGTATTGAGATTTCCTCCTTCTTATACAATGAGAAAATCTAAATCTAAAGACTTAAAGAAGATGGCAATTATTTTACATTAGCACAAACTCGAATCGGAGTGATTTGACTTCCACTCGTGTTTCTACGTCAATCACAGTATCACGTAGAGAAACTGTTGTGATGCCTGAGATGCTTGGAAGAATATGGAAGGATAATCTTCCATGTTTTTAGATTTAAGGTTGTTTGTGATAAGGTACTTGCTGTTTTGCTGATGTGTAGATGTAAGAGGCATTTACCTGAAAAAAAGTTTTTCCCTCACTGTTAGCAAATGAAATTTGCATTTTATATCTATTCTGCAGCTTTATTGTTGGCATGCATACATTATTTAGAGTGTTAAAAAGGAGAAAAACACAATATTACTCTCAATGTTACTATTAATATGAGGAAACAGTAATATAGATAATGCAAAAATATTAAAAATTCTAAATATGTAATACATTTAAGTTTTGATTGCTTTTAAAATCTGTCTTCCCAATAGTGTGTTACTTAAGGTAACGATGGCATTGACATTTTTTTTTCAACTACATATAAACCGATAAATAGAAAGATATTTTGAAAGGGCAATCTGAGGCTCTAAGAAGTTATTCTGCAATTCAATAAATATATGATAGCACAGTCCACTGAGTGTATAGGCCACTCAGAGATAATGTGAACCTTATTGCTTATTAAAGTATATTGCCATTTACTTTGACCCTTGACAAACTCTATTCTTCAAGGTTTTTTCTCTGCCTTTCTTTTCCCTTCCTGACAGGTAATGATTTCAAAAGATCTATTAGATATTATATGCATAATGAAAGTGCAAAGCTTGCTGTCAGATACAATAGACTGCAGTTTATATTTGAGGCCTCAAAGTTATAGTGTCATAGGTACCTGGAAGGTCAGTGAGGACTGTGCCTGCTTCCTATCTCCTTTCTTAGGAGATATTAGCAAAGTTACTTGGTAAATGCAAAATAGTTTTCCTTTCTATTTACCCCCTGCCCCTGTATCTTGAAGGTCAGTTTATTCTTCCATAAGCTGAAGGTCAATGATGTTCTCTTTTTTAATGGTTTCCATTCTATTCATTGTTATGCACTTTGAAGTAATATGGAATAATAAAAATTGGCTCATTAATTTCTTCTTATAAATAGATGTTATAATGTTAAAACAAATTCTCAAAGAATAACAACCTTAAAACATTAGCCATAATTCTATCACTTATTTTTATTTGCGTATATTGTGTTCTACAGGCATGTTTCTTCTTTACGTAATCACAATCATATTATAGATACCATATTATAAATATTTTTGCCTTTAAAATTTTACTCTTAATTATGAGTAGTGTTCATAATTAATCTTTTGATGGCTATGAATAATTTTACCACTTCAATGCACCAACCTCTATTTAATGCGTCCTCAAAGATTGGGCAATTCTTTTTTTCTTTTTAGTATTACTGATAATGATACGATAAATGTTTCATGCATATTATATGAAATTCTATTGAATTATTATTTTTCTTAGGGTTAAATCCTAGAATCACAATGATTTAGAAAAGGAATGTACATTATAAGACTTTTTCTATAAATTCTCATAATAATTTCCAAATGGTCTGCACAAAATTATAGTGCCATTCAGTGTATAATTGACTTTGCCCATTTCTATTTCTCCTCGAGTTTTTATTCAGTTTTCTTAAGTTCGCACTTTACTGTTTAAGTAACACTTTTCAATCGATGATTTTGGAATTCTCATTATATATTAAAGAAAATTTGTCCTGGAAATTTAATTTTTAGAGGTACTCCATTAGGTAAAACTTCAAGAACTGTAGCTAATAAATTGGTTGTTTTTTATCATGCATTTTTTTCTTGAGGTCTATTATAAGATAAGTTAAAGGAAAGGAATCATGGAAATTTTAAGAAATAATACAGATTTTAGGGTGAAAAAATTTGATAAATATGTAATTTAATAGAATGTGTTTTTATCTTGATTCTCAATTATCTATCATAGTTTTTACAAGTTAAAGCTTGGATAAAATCTTCCTCTTAAAATTTTTTTTTAAATGTTCTCTTTATGTATTTATTAGTTTGGAATCATACTTTTTTATTAGGTTAATTAGAAATTCATGTTTATTAATATTATTAAACATCATGTTTTTATTAAAGTAATACCTTAATTTTAATTAATGTTATAAATAATTATACAATAACTGCTTAGAATAAATTAGTGCTATACATATTTAATTTTGTTAAATTTATTAATTAGCCTGGCCATCATTTCTTATTTGATCTTTTGTATTTTTATGATATTTTGAGGCTACATTGTAAGTCACAAATAATTGGCATTTTTTAGCACTATTTGTGTTTTCACTTGTCTTTGTTAATTTTGCTTTTTGTGAGCAAATTTAAACTATAGTCATTATATACATGCTGCTATTGAACTATTGTCTTGTTTTTAAAATTGGTGAAACTTCCTTTTCAAATGCTTTTGAATAATGCAAATTATTGTTGTTTCTTTTCATATTTTTTAAGATTTGGAATAGAAATATTATTTTAGCATTATTTGTGATAAACTCATGATTCAACAAATTTTTTCATTTTCTTATCTCCAGTAATCACCTATTGAATCACAATTACACTCCTCTTGTGTTCTTAGTTTTTCAGTATTGCAGGATCGATGGATTGAGTATAGGAAAGTTATATAGAAATAGAGTGAGTTCTGAAAAGTGTATATCTACATGTAACTAGCACTCTAATAAAGATATAGAACATTTTTATTTACTCCAGAAAGTATTTTTTATTCATTTTTCATTCAGTTTTTATCCTCAAGAGGTAAATACTGTTCAGAGTCTTATCAACATGGATATTTTTCCTATTTTAGAACCTCATATAATTAGATTTATACTGTACGGATTCTTTTGTGCTGGCTTTCCTTTGCTCAACACACTGTTATGAGACTTATCTATGTTGTGTGTATTAATAGTTTATTTTTACTTATTGCTATGTTGGATTCCATTATTCTTTCTTCTGTTAATAGATGTTAGAGTTCTTACCAGTTTGGGGCTATCTTGAATAAAGTTGCTATGAACATTGTTAAATACAGTTTTGCTTGGCTTATGTTTTTTTATTTCTCAGGTAAAAATTTGGAAGTAAAATCACTAGATCAGAGTATAGACGTATGTTTAACTTTTCCTAAGTAGTTATACCATTTTATAGTTCTTACTGCAGTGTATGAGAGTTCTATTTGCTCTACATCATTACTGACACTTATAAGTGTGATATTTATATATCTGTTATAGATGCTAGTGAATTGTATATCTTTTTTTTGTCAAGTTCAATATCTTCTATTAAATGAAATAGGGAAAAGAGATCTCTGCTATTTTTTACTCATTAACCTATCTAAATTTCTTATATTTTAAAACATTAAAAACTATAGTACAAAACGGAAAAGTACAAAAGCATAATTTTAAAGCTTAATTATAAAGTGAAACCCATGTAAACAATACTATATAAGTCACTTCTAGCTAAATAAACTCCAACCATTATGCTCTTTCTTCCTCCCTAAAGAAAACCACTACTGCAACTTAGAACCCTGTTATTTACTTTTGATTGACTTATAATTTGAATGTTATAAAAATAATAGTCCTTTGTATTTAACTTATTTCATCCAACAAAAGATGGGAGAGGATCATCCAAATTATTTCACGTAACAATAATTCATTAATTTAGTTTATTTACTGTGTCCTTATTTATCTGTTCTTCAGCTTATGAACATTGAGTTGCTGCTATATGAATAAAACTTCTGTGAACATTCTTAGATATGTCACTTGGTGCATGCATTTCTGTGGCATGTGTACCTAGGAATAGAATTGTTGGATCAGAAAGTTAGCATATATTCCATTTACCAGATAACAGAGTTTTGCAAAATGGTTTAAACAATGCTCCAACAAATTATTTGTGAAATCCAGTTGCTTCACACCCTTTTCAGTATATGACATTTGTAGTCCTTTTCATTTTAGCTATATTGGTGAATGAATTTGCATGTCCTGTACTAGTTTGGTTTCTTTTTCAAAATTTTAGGAGACATCTTTTATTTTTTCTGTTTAATTCTACTGCACATTACTTTTTTCCTTTTTAGTTTTCAGTATCTTTTTAAATCAGTTTACAAGTGTTTTTTTTTTTTTTTATATTATTATAAATGTGGGCACTCTTGTCTGTTACATGTATTGCACATTTCTTTTCCCACTGAGTTGCTTACTTTTTCAGTTTCTTAACAGTAATTTTGGTCAGTTTACCAGTTCTTTCTCTTCTGATCAGTGTTTTTGTCTTCATTTTAAGAATTTCTTTACTTACCCAAGGTCGTAAAAATAGTCCCTGTACACCCTTCTAAAAGCTTTATTGAAATAGTTCTAGAGTTCACCAGGGATTGATATATATGTGAAACTTGAAGCTGAGAATTGGTATTCTTTCTCTATATTGATATTTAATTGATTAAACACACCCACCTTTTATTGAAACAATTTTTCTTTACCAATTTATTATAAGGCAAGTCTCCATATGTTTGTGGGTCTATTTTTGGCCCTCTATTCTTTTACTTTGGTTTTATGGTTTAATTTTAAGCCAAAACCACAGTGTATTAATTACTGTAGTTTTATATTAAGTTTGATATTGCCATATAAATTTCAGAATCACATCATCAATTTATACACTCCCACCTCACAAAAACAAAATCAAACCAAACCAAACAAAAAACTTGATATTTAAAAAAAATTATAATAATTTCATTGGAACTATATCACAATTTGGGAAAATTTATGTATTTACAATGTTGAAACTTATAATTCAATTGTCTTTTTAAATATTTTCTTATTTTTGATATTTAAAAATGATTTTCATATAGTATCTAGCAACTTTGTTCAAACTACTTATGGATTCCAAAATTTAGCAAATATTTGTAGACAATCATGATCTGAATATGATGAGAATTCTTTTTTCATTTGTCATAAATCTTACTTCTTTACCTAATTTACTAAATTATATAGAAGCTTCCACATACCATTCCATTTGATAGTAGCAGGCATCTTTGTCTTGTAACCAGTATCAGAGGGAAAATGTGCACTCTTTCATCATTAACTGTGATTGGGATGTGTTTTTATTCTCTGTAAAAAGTAGGGTTTCTGTAGAGTCAGTGTTATTTATTTCTTAAGTAATATTTGTAAGATTAAATAATTGAAGCTGAGGTTTTCTTTCTGAAAGGTTTTTGATTATAGATTCAAATGATTCAATATATATAAGTTCTCAATTCCTGTATTAGCTTTGGTGTGTTTTTCTAGGAATTGTACATTTTATCTACATTTTCAAGTTTAATGGCATAAATTTACTTATGATATAGTGTGACCATACTTTTGATATCTATTGAATCTATAAGTATGTCTCATAGTCATAAAATTATTTTATCTGTAACCTCTCTCTGTATCTCATTTCTCTTGATCAAACTTTTATCGATTTTATTATTTATTCTCTTTTTAAAAACTGGTTTTTGTTGAATTTTCTTATTGGATAATTTTTTTATTCTGTTTCATTAAATTACTATTTTTCTTATGTGCTTTTTTATACTTTATTTGGGTTATGTTTGCTGTGTGTTCCTTTTAAATTTTTTACATGATTTCTAGATAACTGCTTTTGGCATTTTATTTCTAAGATATGGATTTAAAGGTACAAATTTCTCTAACACAAAGCTTAAGCTACATTCTACCCATTATTTATGTATTGTACTTTTATTATTATTATGTTCAATTCAAATATGTTCTCATTTTTGCAGTGATTTTTTTCCTTAATGTATGAGGTATTTATACATTTATTGTTTAATTTCCAAATATGTGGGAGAGTTTCGGCTCACTGTATATCTATCTTAATTCCACTTTTATCAGAAAATGTGATTTTAAGCCATTGAAATTTCATAGGATTAGTTTTTAAATCCTTTGTACTATTGTATACTGAAAGCTGGTAAATGTTTCACAAGAATTTGAAAAGCATGTGTATGCTGAATTTGTTTAGTTGCTTAGTGCATTGTTTTAGATATTTAGATATTAGTTGTCAATTTTATTGATTTTATTCTTTAAATAGTTTTTATTCTTCCTGCTTTTTCTTTTTTTGTCTCTGTTCTTAGTTACTGAGAAAATTTATTAAAAAAAAAAACAGGATTTGTCTGTTTTTACTTTTAATTCTGTCAATGTTTCCTTTATCATTTTTCGACAATGTTACTAGGTGTATACAAATTTAGAATTTGTTATCTTTTTGATGAATTGCTTTTTGTTATTGTTAAAAAACTCTTTACTTCTAGTAATACTTTTTGCTGCAGTCTATTTTTGCTTGATAGCAATAAAACTATATAAGCAAGAAACATGTTTGGTTTATTCTACAAATAGTATTTGTGTAGACTTAGCCACATTTTTAACATTTTTTATTGCTCTCATTCTTTCTACAACCTCTGACCTTCTTTTTGGGATTGTTTTTTTTCTGCCTGAGCAATATTCCCTGTCTCCTTTGGTGAAGATCAGTTGGGAGCAAGGTTTTTGCTTAGTTAATATATTTTCTTCTAGTAATGAATGTTTCCAAAAATCAATTTTCAGTCTAAATGTTGCTTCCTCCAAGATAGTATTTTGTCTATCTAATTTTAAAATTTGACTTCTTCATTTCTCTGCTTTGTTATGTACTTTTCCCAGGTGTTGTATTCTTAATATTTACCTGTTTCAAAATATTCTCAGCCAGTATCTTCTGTAAATTATTTCATGTTATCTCACTTTTTTTTTCTGTCTGGGATTCTAATTACAAATATAGTTACCTTTATTTTTCTATTCTATGGAAGGCAGTAAACATTTTATATAAGAGGCCAGAGAATATATATTTTAGGCTTTGTGGGCCACATATGGTATATGGCACAAAAACAGGCAGCAGGTAGATTTGGCCTGTGGGCTATAATTTGCCAAATTTCTAACCTCTGCTGCATGCTGTTTTTTTCTCACCCTCAATTGTTAATTTTCATTCTGATATCTCTCCATGTTTCACCATATATATTTTGTTTACATTTATTTCTACTTCACTAAATCTTTATTTAGCTATGCTAATCTGAACATACACCATCTAGTAATATTTGAATTTCAAATTTTGTGTCTGTTTTCAGTTTTATAATTTTTTATTTGGCTCTTTTTAAAAATATTATTTAGTTTTTATCTCCTAGAGGATATTAAGCATAGTTATTTTAAAAGTTGTGGCTGATAACACCATTATCTGGAGCTACAATAGTTTTGTTTCTATTATTTTTGTTCCTGGTTTTATTTATGTGGTCTTTTCACATGCTTGGCAATTTAGGTTGAAGAGAACAGATATTGTTTATGGAAAATATCTGTAATTAGGATAATATATTTCTATAGAGATAATCGGTTTGTTTCTGAGGATGGTAAGGGCATAAACAATATAAATTCACTTACTCCAAATTCAGAGATTAAAATCCAGAATTGGGTTTTTGTTTTTGCAATGTCTACTTTTAATTCATTATATTCAAACCAAAATGTGTTGGGCTGTCAATCATGCTCCACATTCTTCTGGAATTGTCCTTAGAAGAAAATAGCCCTAGAAGTATTGCTCTTCCCACTGATTTCCTATTACTCTTGACTCTTTGCTTCATCATTCTTGACTATAGTGTTAGACTGTTTATGCCTTCACACAGAATAAAAGTCTAATGCTTTCCCCCCATTTTTAGTAGCAGAAATCTTCATTTTTTAAGTTGGTATCTACTTTTTAATAAATTATTTATTAGAGCTCTTTTAGTATCATAACAAAATTGAGCAGAGGATCCAGAGAATTTCCAAATTCCCTTTACTCTCACAAATGCACAGCCTCCCATACTATCAATATTTGAATACCAGGGATTGTTATTGCTAGATCCTATGGTCATAGTATATTTAGCTTTGTAAGAAACTGACAAACTATCTTCCAAAGTGGCTGTACCATTTTGTATTCCCACCAACAATGAATGAGTGTTTCCTTTCCTCCATATTCTCACCAGGATTTGATATTGTCAGTGTTTCAGATTTTGGCCATTCTAAGTCATGTGTAGTGGTATCTCATAGTTCTTTTAATTTGCAATTCCCTACTGACTTATGATGTTGAACATTCTTTCATCTGTTAATTTTTTTATCTGCCTGTCTCTTTTGTTCAGGTATCTGTTCAGATTTTTTGCCCATTTTTAAAAATCAAGGTATTTAATGTTTTTATTGTTGGATTTTAAGAGATTTTTTTTTTTGGATAATAGTCCTTTTATTACATATGTACTTTTGTAGATATTTTTCTCAGTCTGTGCTTGTCTTCTCATTTTCTTGACATTAAATTTCATAGAACTAAAGTATTTTGTTTGCTTGTTTTTGGTTTGTTTTGTTTTAACAAAGTCCAGATTATCAATTCTTTCTTTCATAGGTCATGCTTTTGGTGTTGCATTTAAAATGTCATCATATGCACAAGGTCCTCTAGGTGTTCTCCTATCTTACATTCTAGCGAGGTATTTTACGATTTACATCTTACATTTAAATCTTTGATTTATTTAGAGTTAATGTTTGTGAAGGATATAAGATCTATGTCTAGAATTTATTTTTTTTGCAAACAAATGGCCAGTTCTGGTACCATCTATTAAAAAGATGATCTTTGTTTCATTGTATTATTTTTCCTCCTTTGTCAAAGATTAGATGACTTTATTTATGTGAATTACTATCTGGGCTATCTATTCTGTTCCATTGATTTATTTGTACAGTCTTTTAACAATATTATACTGTCATGATTACCATAGTTTTATAGCAAGTATTGAAGTTGAATAGCATTAGTTCTTCACCTTTGTTCTCTTTCAGTACTGTGTTGGCCTAGTTTTTAAAATGTATGTAAAAAAAATGATTATCAAGGATTTAAGCTCTTCATTTTTCAGGACTATAATAATATATAATTTATCTTATTTAAACACTTAAAATTAGGAGTAGACGTTAAACTTCTCAAAGACAAAATTAATATTCATAATTTATAAGAGTCAAGGAAACTTACTCAGTAAGAGAGCTGAGATTTTTAACATAAATAATCTGATTCTAGATTTCATACTTTAAGTTCATGTGTTTCTTTTTCTTTCTTTCTTTTCTCCCTCTTCTCCTTCCCTCTCTTCCTTTCTTCTCTTTTCTCCCTCTTTTTCTTCCTTCTTTCCTTCCTTCCTTCCTTCCTTCCTTCCTTCCTTCCTTCCTTCCTTCCTTCCTCTTTCCTTCCTTCCTTTCTTCCTTCCTTCCTTCCCAATTTAATTAACTATATGCTAGATATTATAGATATTATTACACGCTCTAGAGGGAAGCTGTAAAAAAACCCCAAAATTTCAATTTAGCCTTTTTATAGATTATGGTCAAGTATATGTGGTGTGTGTTGTGGGGAGGAGGGTTGGGGGACATCTAATTGAAAAACATAATAAATCAAGAAACTATATAATATATTGGATAGTGATAAGTCCTTTGGTGAAAAAATAAAGCAAATAATGATAAGAAAACATAGGGATGACAATTGCAGTTTTAAATATGGTTATCAGAGAATGCTTTTGCTAAAAAGATATCATTTTAGTAAAGATATAAGGAGGTGAGGAGCTGATGAGTCATAGTTATAACTGAAGAAAAGTGTTAAAAGCAGAATAAGAGTCAGTGAAAATGTCATAAGATAGTGACATACCTGGGTTGTTAGAGAGATAGGGAAAAATGTTAGTGTGGCTGGAACAAAATGAATGAAGATGAGCTAGAAATGAAATTACAGGAATAATAGGGTGGTAGACATTGTACCATATTTTTCAGGCTTAGGTCTGCAAGATGGTTCTTAGCAGATTATTTTCATCTACTGAGAATTGTTCAAGCTTCTTATGAGCTTAAGTCACACCTTCAGCAGTATTCAATAGTTTCTATTTACTCTCCCATAAAGTTTTTTTTTTAAAGAATCTACTACTTTTCTTAATACAATTTTGAAAAATCGTGTCACAGTACTTACTCTGCTTGACTTTGCTTGGTTATGCTGCAGTCTTTCCCTAGACAGTTTATTAAGGAGTATATTAACATTAATATGAGTTGGTAAATTTATTGAATGATTGGAATAACAAATATTGATCAATCTTAAATACTGACATATAAGCCTAATACTTCCATTTCTAATATAACAGAATCGATAGATGAAACCCTTTTAAGTTTACTTGTATAAAACGTTAAATTTAGAGACCAGACTACAGACAAATTGTCAGGGGATAATATACATAGGTATATTCCCAAACATACAGCTGCTAACTGAACATCTCTATTATAAATGGCGAGCAAAAATATGTGAAGGTAGACTTAAACTTCTAATTAGAATGTGGAAAGTTGCAAGAGATGTCACTCTTGCCTAAACAAAGCCATCTAAATGACTACATAAAGGATAGTGATTGTTATTTTGGTTTATTCCATCTGAGATGAGGATGAAAATAAATGGTAATGAACTAGATTCTAGAAATTAAAGAACCCTGTATTAGAGCAAGGAGACCCATAATAACTTTTTATACTTGGTGGAGTAGTAGGAAAAAGAAAAATATACTATAGCCTGGAGTAATGAGAAACTAGCAGAAACTTTAAGAAACTTTTAGCCTGAAGAACCCAATCGCAGCTTGAGTCTGTTTATTCTTTCTCATGGTTTGTTATCTAGTTTAATACAGTATTATGTTAAAAACTGGGAGGAGAAAGAGAAATCTATGTGAAATTTCTCCTGGGCATTGAAACTCTTCTGCAAAAACAAGGCAGGGCCCTTCAAATGATGAGACAGGGCATTTCAATCCTTTGCAGAGAGTAAGGCGTCTATCTTCCAAAGACTCAGAAAGTTAGAGAAAGTCTAAAGAGCAAAATCTTCACATGACCCTCTGAAAAAAATGATGATTAGGCATAAAATAAATTGGGGAAGTTGGTGAATAAACCAAAAAACAAAAGTGATTTCCAATTTCTGCTGAAGGCAAAGTCTCTTGCTTCCCTCAAATCATCCTATGTGATCTGAATCAAACTTTCAGCAATGCTCAGACTCAGCTCAATTCAGATCACATTAACTCAGTACTCTAAATCTAGCAGGCTTTTTCTGGAGGTAAACATTATTTACTTGAGTCTTTACTACTCCTATTATGTGTAAATGTTGAAAAGTTATAAGCTACATAGGCACTGGGGATTTTGTGAGGGTAAGTATCAGTACGGGGGCCTTTACATACTACAGTACTCCATCCTTTGTCTGGTAAGTACAATGTTAATGAGATGGATGTAAGGCTGACTAGGATCAAGGAATGATATCTTCATCTGATTGAAAGAATTTTGGGTTTAATTATATTTGATTGGCACCCACTGTAGAATTTTTGAAGATGAAAGATATAACTGTACTGGTTAGCTATTGCTTTATAGAAAACAACACCAAAACAGAATAGCTTAAACAAACAAACAAGCAAACAAACAAACAAAAAGCAAAGCAAAGCAAAGCAAAGCAAAACAAAGTAAAACAAAACAAAACAAAACAGGCTTTTTGTTGAGCTCATGAGTCCATGTGGCATAGTATGGTGATTCTTTTGGATGGTCTGAGACTGCTCATTTATCTGGATGAGTTGCAGATTTAGCAAAGTCTCTTTTGTTGAGTGAATTTTGCTTGGAATGACAGTGTGGGGAGTGGACAATAGTTTACATGTCTCTCTTCTCACCCATGAGGCTTGCATGTGCATATTTTATGGTGAATGGACAGGGCTTTGAGAGACCTGAAAATGGCAAGTCTGCCTAAGGCTAGAAAATGTCAGTTCTATTATTTTCTATTGGTTGAAACAAATCACAAACCAAGGCCAGATTGAGTGGTCGGGGAAATGGACTCTACTTCTTGATGCAAGCTGCTACAATGACATTGCAGTGGGTATGGGGAGTAATTTGGTGATGGTAAGGACCTGGATATTTTAATAATCCAGGAAAAAGAAAAAGAGTTCTTGAAATAAGAGAGTGACGCAGTTAAGTGGAAAAGGTGACAAGCATCAGAAGGCAGAAATATTTTAAAAAATTAACCAGCAGGATATTGTAAACAATTATTAGAGTTGAGGGGAACAGGAAAATGTAAGTTTATTAACTTATATTTCTAATTTAGGAGAGCTATATTTTTTAATACTACACTGCACTTCGCATAACTTTGTTCATGTTTTTATATAATCTACACTAATAGCTCTTTTAAAGGCTGCGTAAAGCTTCAAAAACTTATTATCAACATTATTGTTCATCCTTCTACCACTGAACATTTAGGATGTAAACGTTATTACTCTACATGGGGAATACCTATGGAGTACATGTACCTACAATATGTATTTGCTTTAATCTCTGCCATGTTTATTCCTTTTTAAAGATAATAGCATAAATACATGACTACTAATAATGAAGTATGTTTAGAAGTTTATTCCCTTGCTAAGCACCACTAGGCATTCCATGGAGATAATTTACACTTTTAGCATTTGGGTTAGACTTCAGCAGCACACAACTTTATGAATTTTTCTCAGAATCCAATGCTATTAATAAACAATCAAAAATAAAGCTTCTGCCCTCAACATCTGAATGCTCTGTGTTACAGTGTAGTCTATGACAACCTGTTTACATTTTGATATACAGTTTGAGAAATTAAAATGTATTGTCTAGAAAGCTCCACTACTGTAGGATATTATATTTAAAGTAATCATTTTCTCTATCTTTAGCTACATACGTATTATAGATAAGGGATAGATTGATTGACATTTTTAGCTTTTTATTTCTTATATTTCTGCCATAATTTTTATATATTTACAGTCATCATTGGGTGAAATGTAAATTAATTGGTAATTTGAATTTACACAAGAAATATGACTTTACATGAGAAAGAAAACAACATAAAAATTTGGAATTTGACTTTATTGGTTATATGACAGTAAACAAAAGCACATTCTAGAAAGCAAAGAAATAGCAGTGCTACCATTTTCCAAATGTGACTGAGAGAACTACCTGCACCTGAATGTCTTTCAAAATTCATGATGTAATGAATGAAATTTTATGTCATCGATATATGAATAGGGCAATGCTTGTTCTGAAGCAAAATCTTTTATTTTTTTCTCAGCATGCAACCTTAGGAAACATTGAATATTGAAAATATTAAATATTAAATACTGAATCTTGAAGTAAGCATGTAATTTCAAACTGTTTGAAACTGAGACTTTGTCATTTTAATGCGACTATGACACTTTAATGACCCTGTGTCATTTCTATTGCTCTTTTAAGAAGAATATTTGTACTAAAATTACTTTATTTAAATGAATAAAATAGTTTTAGTAATACAGCACACACATTTAAATGGGGGATTGACATTACTATGGACACTACAAATGTTTGTGGCCCCTTAAAATTTATATGTCAAAGCCTTCATACCCAAGGTGACAGTATTTGAAATAATTAGGTTATGAGAGTGAAGCTCTCACAAATGGGATTAGCACCTTTAGGAGAATAGACATGATAGAAATACTATCTCTCGGGCATGTGAGGATACAGCAAAAATGTGACTATCTGCAAAATGAGAAGAGGATCCTTGCCACTAATTCTGCTGACACATGGCATTAGTGTAAATATCTTGATCTTGGACTTCTCAGTCTTCAGAACTGCGAGGAATAAATGTTTATGGTTAAACTGCCCAGTCTGTGATATTTTGTTATAGCAGCGCAAACTAACTAAGACAGACATGTAATTAAGAGTGCATTTCAAAGGATTTCCTCTTGTTTCTTTTCTGAAATTCATTTTAATAGAGGATTCCTTAATTTCATGTTGCTTGAAATGAATAGGTGATTAGAAAGAGCCAGTAGCAGTAAAAATTTTCTTTTACTTTGTTTTCATTTTTCAAAGTTCTAACAAGCTTGGGCTGAGATCAATGAGAACTGCCCACTGCTAAGGTCATTGTGGTCTAATTAGTTTTGCTACATTGCCACTGTAATTTTGCTTGACATGACATTGAGAAGAAGCTCAGAAGGCAATCAGTATCTAATAGCCATGATGAACATTAGTTACACCTACAGATAGTAATTAGCAACTATATGCATCACTTGATATGAAACAAAAACTGTGATGCCCAGTCCCCTTGTAAAAATATTAATGTCTGTCCCCTCTCACTAAAAATTTCTAATTAATGAAAATCTTTCAATAAAAAAAAAAATCTATGTGCCTTACTGATTGTACACATCCTGAATTGAGTACAGTTTGGGTGATGATATGATCTAATACTTTTCCAAATTCTTTGCTATTAAACTTCTTTCTGGTTCTATATCACAGAAATCCATCTTATTTTGGAGAATTGAAGAAAGTTATTATCATGATAAAGTGAAATTTTACATCTTTTTAGTAATTGTATTTTCATCCAAGAGTTTAATTTAGAGAAATACTGTGGGATATTGAATTTTTTTGAGCATATATAGATAGCAGAAATAATTTAAATTTCAAAATTTGTTTTAAATTTCACACTTTATTGATTAATTTTTTATTAGGTTGATTTGTTGAAGTTTTATAATTTATAAATTTTAGTTTCTTGAGTACTTACTCTTCAAGATAAGAAAACAGGATTTATTCAAATTTTGAAATGTTTTCTATTTTTTTTTCACAAACTCTTCTATTAGGGAATTTTAAAAAAATCTTTAAATGATTCTCCTGTTGAAGTGTAAGTGATTTATTTTAGATTACTTTTCAAATATCAAGAGTTATTTTACTATTCTTTGTGATAATCTTTTGTGTACATGACAACAGTCTTGTTTATGTTTTAATTTCTCCATAGAAGTGACAAAAATTTTCCATTCATGGATTTTTCTCGAGGCATTTATTCATCTTTTCATTTGTGCTAAGTTGGCTCATAAAACTGTAAAGTAGAAATTTTCACTTTGGCTATGTCAAATATCAGCTGATTCATAATGGTGGGAAATAATAATTATGAAACAACTCCATTTATGTTACCATGTGCAGATGCAAAAGCTTTCTCTCACTTCATTAAACATGGTCACTTTGTGGTACTCTAACTGTAGGAAAACTTGAGTTGCACCATGTGCTGAGAATATGAAGATGGCAAGAGCCAATGGTTGATTGCCATTCTCCAAAAGTTAAGTGTGCTTAAATTAACCACTGGCCAAATATTGATTTCCTCTTCAAAATGCTGTGGGATGCCTCTATTTTAGTATCTAATATCACTTGGAAAAATTTAAGCACCATCTCTTAAGTTATCTCCTGGATTGATTGCAGTATTTGATTTCCTTATCATCCCTCAGACTGTTTCTCTATAGGGGAGAAAACTTTTTTCACAAAGCAGAGACAATACATGTTAGTGCCAATTTTATTTTTTTGTAAATAACATTTATTGAAGTACAGTTTATATACTATTAAATACACTGGGTAAAAAATTTTAAGCCCCCAAACTTCCTTCATAATTTTTTGCAGTGAATCCTTTCAACCTTGACCAGGCCTCTAGCAACAACATATCATCTTTCTGTCACTTCAGATTCGTATATGTTGTTATGTGATTTGGTATTTTATTCCTTTTTAATTCTTCATAGTTTCTATTTTCTGTCATAAATCACAATTTGTTTATTTGCAGATATTAAAGAGATTTAGATTCTTTCCAATTTAGGACTATTTTAAATAAAGCTGTTATGACTAGTCATGTTTAAGTCTTTCTGGACGCATTTTAATTCCTCTTGTGCAAATTCCTAGGAGTGGAATTGACTATTATAATAAGTAAATGTTGAGCTTTATGATAATCTGTCACTATTTTCCAAAGTTATCATACATATTTTATAGGCTCATCATAGATAAATGAGAATTCTAGCTGCTCTTCACCGATACTAGATACTGACATTATATCTAATTGTAGTCACTCTAAAGATATACAATGATATGTCACTTTGGTTTTAATTTGCATTTCCATGGGATTTAAAGATGATGAGTATTTTTAAGCATTTTTTGGCCTTTAATATGTTTGCTTTTTAAAAGTGCTCAAATTATTTTAAAATTGTCTTTGTTTTAGCAGTTCATTTTATATATTCTCTCTATATATTCTATATATGTAATATTTATAATACATATATAATTTTTTTGTAATCTCTTCTATTTACTTTATTCAAAAACTCTTTGTAAAACAAAAAGTTTTAATTTTGGTGAAGTCCAATTTATAATTTTTCCAAAGACTTGTGGTTATTTTGGTTCTGGATAGGAAATCTTGGCCTCTGCATTGTCACATGTATTTTCTTCTGTCTAGGATCCATTTTAAGTTAATTTTTTTTGCATAAAAAAATAATGATGATAATTTATTTTCAAATACTTATCTATGTTTTCCAACCATATTTCTCTATTGAAATTTTGTTCTATTTTTTTCCCCAGAATTATTTTGACTATTCCAGATCCCTGGCATTTCCATATTTATATGGCATTAACTTGTCAAATTCTATAAAATGATTTCAAATTTGACTGGTATTACCTCAAATCTATAGAAAATTTTGGGAGAAAAATAATATATTAACAATATTGTCTTCTATTTCAAGTACGTTGTATATCTCCCATTTATTTAGATTATTTTTCATTTTCCTTGGAACTATTTTATAGTTTTTAGTGCATACTTACACACTTTGTTAAGTTGAACTTCAAAAATTCATACTTTTATATATTAGATTTTCAAATAAAAGTATGTTCCATTTTTTAAACTAGTGTATACAAGCACAACTGCACTTTAAATATGAACTTGTATGGCATTATTTTTAAAATAAATATGACTAAATAAGCAGACAGGGCATTTATAGCTTTTCTCATTAAGATTGAAAGCCCAACTGCATCTGCCATTTATGCCATGACACCTGTAGATTAAAACAATTTAAATGATCATGCTCAAAGTCAAGGGCAAATCTGCAAAGTCACATCAGTGTGGGTATAGAAAGGGGTGAAGAATTTAAAAGTATGCTTCTATTGAGTGGCTTTGTGACCTAAGAAATATGCCAGTGTCTTTAAATATTCAATTCCTATTATTCAGGATGTTTATGAGAGTTTGGAGAAACATGGCAGATTGAGAGATATCCTCCGATCTCTCCCCTTGAAAGAACAACCAAGATGACAAGGCATCTAAAGAGAAAAATCTCCAGAAAATAAGTTTACAGACATAGAAATATGCACCTTAAATTAAAGAGAATTCAGAATGGTACTTCTGAAAAAACTCAATGAGTTAAAAAATGAGTCATCAACAATTTCAGGAGTTGAAAAAACAATTAGATGAGCAGAATAAGTTCTTTAGCAAAGAGTTGAAACCCTCAAAAAGAATAGAACATATCTTCTGGAAATAAAAACAAACAAACAAAAAAACCCAAAACACTTCAAGAGTAGGAAAATGAAATAGCAAGCTAGAGAAATAGAGTCGATCAAATGGAGGAAAGTGATATTGAAGACAGAAATCTAGAAATAAGTCAGAAGAAAGAAGTGAGAAACCAAAGAATGAAAAAGAATGAAAGAGAAATTCAAGACCTAGCTGATACCATCAGAAGAGGAAACATAAGAATAATGGGCATTATTGAAGGCAAAGAAAAGGAGCAGGGATTAGAAAGCATTTTCAGACAAATAGTTGATGAGAATTTCCCAAGTCTAAAGAATGAGATGGAGCTTGGAATTCAAGAAGCCCACAGAATACCCAATTATCCCAACCCAAAAAGGCCCTCACCAAGATACATTGTATTAAAATTATGAAAAATCAATGACACAGACAGAATTCTGTGGGAAGCTAGGGAAAAGAAGATGGTAACCTATAAAGGGAAACCCATTTGATTATCTTTGGACTTCTTAGCACAAACACTAAAAGCTAGAAATGAATGCAATCAAATATTCAAAATATTAAGTGAAATGAACTATCAGCCTAGAATAATGTATCCAGCTAAATTCTCCTTTAGATATGAAGGAGAATTTAAGACCTTTCTTGACATACAAAAAATTGAGGGAATTCTCTACTATGAGGCCTGCACTACAGGAAATACTCATCTAAAACAAATTAAATTCCTTCATTCACCACTATATATCTGCAAGGTAGAATCTATAACTTTCATTTTATAAATGATAAAACTGAGATTCACAAAGGTAATTTTCTTAAAACTGCATAACAAATAAATATTACAATTCCATATATTAAACTAATTTGAAAACATGGTTGTAATCTATAGTAATCTATATCTAAACTTCTTTGAAAGATTTTATCATATGTGTAAATTTCAGTGATCTTATTTAAATATTTCATACTTTTTAACCTTAGTTCTTTGTATTAAGAAATTAATATAAATAAGATTGCACTTAAATGGCACACTATGTTGGAAAAAAGTTGCTCCTCTTCTAAGAAAAAATCAAGACTAGAATGTTGAAAAGATAAAAGAATAGAAAATTGAATTTAGGAGATGCCTCAAATAGTTAAAATTTGGAAAGTGTTTAATCTCTAGAATAGTCAAAAGTTTATTTAAAAGTGTATAAGTAATTAAATTAACAATAATTTTCCAATGACAAATAAATTGCTATATTGATATTCTGATTTAGATATTACTTTGAATAACTTACTTGCTTCTGGCTTCCTTAAATCATGGAGGTATGTTGGAATTGTTTATATAAACTAAAGTTATTATTTTATCAATAAAGCCATCTTGATTTTTATGGTCCTTTTAAGAGCTTCTCTTTATTAGCCATCTGCCCCAGCATGCGTATGACATTCTACAATTTCAGTCTAACCAGAACTTAAGTATACTTTCCAGAATCTTGAAGAGCAGCAAATCATTCAGAAACCTCCTGGGTATTACGTTTTTTATTTTCTTTTTTCTCCTGCTAGTAGAATCTTCTCTGTCTCAACAGTGGAATCTGTAAGAATGAAGAGATATTCATAAATGGGTGCTGGACTTGTCTTAACTGTAAGAGAACCAACAGACGTTTTGATGTTTTTGCATTTTACATAGTTTACTTACCTCAGTCTTCCTGGAAATGTATGCAAGTATAGAACTGTGAGTTCCTGTGGTCTCTAAGTGAAAAGGATAGCAAAAGTGCCTTCTTTCTCCCTCTATGCAACACCTGGCATTAGATGGAATAGATTCTATAGGAAGGAAGCACTCCCCCAATTAAGTAACCCATATTTGTTGTTCCATCTTTATAAAGGTAGAAATTAATTAACAAGCATTTTCTTTTTTTAAACAGTATATTTACATACCTGTAGTTTTCATTTAAAACTCACCATAGCCCTGAAGTAGATATGTCTTATGCCCATTTTTATAGGTATTTAGTAAATTTATCTGAAAACTTAGTAAATATATTGAGCAGAGAGCAAAGAAAGTATTTTATTCTGGGTAATCTGGTTCCTGGCCCCATGCCCTCAACTTTTATCCTTTGTTGTTATGACAGATATATTTACTAGGTGGTATGAGATTCTGTAGGAAGAAATTCTAACCTAACAAGGTGGAGCCTGGAGGAAATAAATGGAAGAAGGTCTTGTGGAAAAGATGGTGTGCTTATGTTTATTGTTGGGGCAGCATGGTGTAATGGTGTAGTGGTTAGGTTTAACATCTCTGGAGGAGGGCTGCCTATCTTTTATCCTGGCTTCTCCAATACTAACAGTGGACCTTGGGCACATTTCTATCCAGGCTTCCCCTTAAGGTTTTGTTTGTCTGTTAAAAGGAGACCATAAATTTGGCTTAAGCTAAAGATTCATAGTTGAGAATTCATCTAAGATGAAAAAGACTGGTTTACTTATATGTTGGGGGAAAAAAAGCAAAAATTGGGGTATCAACTGTGACGATTTTTTTTGGGTGTATGTACAATGTGGTTTCCGACTGTGGAAGGAAATAAATGTGATCATTAAAATATTTGTTTATTTATAAATGATACACATTCTGACTAAAGACTGTGCTATTGAAAAAGCCAACAATTATGTAGATTCAAGAGAAAACTAACTATTGAAAATTTGTGAAGAAAGAACACACATTTTAGAATCAGGTCACATAGCATTTTGATTTCATCATTCCTTACCAACATTGTTACATTCAGTAAGTTACTCAACAACTCTGAGTTCTACTCTCTAATATAAATATACAATAAAATAACTATTAATTGTGTGAAATGTATACACAAATAGGATAATAAAACATATTTTCATTTTGAAAAAAAAATAATAACCAAGTACTGGAATGTATTCCTTAACCTTTTAGAAAAAACCTATAGGTCCCTTCCTCTACTTTGCTGCTCCCTCTTTTCAATTCCTCTCCAAGAAAGTAAGTAATGCATTTTTGTGTTAACTTCTGTTTTTCAGTTTTTCTTCTGCATATATGAATCCCTTAATAATACAGTTTAGTTAACTTTGCTTCAGTGAAGATCAAGTTGACTTCTTGTTCTCTGACGTCTTTTGCTTAATATGTATTCAGGATTGACCTGTGTTAAATATTTAACTTTAGTTCATTTATTCTCTATATTGTACAGTGTTCAAAGACATGAATATATCACTATTTATTATTTATGTATTCTACTATCAATGACAATTCCACCCTCCCACACCGTAAGGTGTGAGTGTCTCTTAGGAAAGGAGCTGCTCTGTGCATATCGACATGTATCTCTTGGCATGTAGATATATATCAAGGAGTAGATTTGCTAGATGATATGGTGTGTGCATCTATAACTTCATTAGTTAATTAATGCCTGACTCTTTCCAAAATAATTGTACCAATCTATATTGCCACTAGTAGTAGAAGTTCCCATTTCTTTTATTTCACCATTTTTATTGCCAGACATTATTTTTTACCAATCTGCTAGGTTTATAATTTTATTACATTATGGTTTTTATTTTCATTTTTCTAATTATTAAAGTGATTGACTATCTTATCACATGCTTATTGGGTATATGAGCCTCTCTTTTGTAAAAATTCTATTTAAATCTCCTAGTGATTATTATTTTAATTGCTTTGGGTACTAGATCTTAATTGGTTATATGTGTTGCAAATATCTTTGCTCAGTATGTGGCATGTTATTTCACTTATTTCAAGTATCTACTGAGGTTCAGAAATTCTTAATATAATAAAATTTATCAATGTTTTCCTGTATGTTAGTATTTTGTGTGCCCTATTTAAGAAAATCTTTTCTACTCCAAAGCTAAGAAAATATTTTCTATATTGTTTTCTAATTTTTTAAATAGTTCTTCAATCCACCATGAAATAATTTCTGTGTATGGGATGAGGTCAAGGTATGTGGTGACCATGAAAATGTGCTACTTCAATATCCTGACTTGAAGAGTATAATTAAGGAACAACATTTTGAATCTATGGTGTTAGTGTTGAGGAAACACTTCCTAATGAATTAATGTGGTAGGGAAACTAAGGCACATTCCTGTGAGATAGCAAATACTTTTTACTCATGACTTTGGTTTAAGGGTGCCCCATTGGCGTGATGAAACTTTAAAAAATTGAACTGCAGTCATGGACTCTCTCTACCAAGCTTTGCCATTCTTTGCTCCCAGGGATTAGACCTACAGCACAGTCTGGTGTCTCTATCTCTTTCATCCCTTTTTACCTTTTTTCCCTACTAGGTGTTTCTCCAGATAAATCTCTCACATGGCGAAGCTTTGTGTTTGCTCCTTGGAGGATTTATTTTTATTTTATTTTAATTTTTTTTTCATATAGATAACCAATTGTCCCTACATTTAAGCTTCAGTTTTCTTATCCGTAAAATGGGACTTTTAGTATCTACCTAATATGTTTGCTCTGAGGTTCAGAGAGCTAATGCATTTATCACACTGCTACAAAATTCTAGCCATTATTAATTCATTTCCATTCCTCATGATGTGCTTTTTAGGATCTAGGTGAATTATAGTTTGGCTGTCATGAACTAAGTCTTCTGGGGAGCTGGACCACACAGATTATCTCTGTGCTTTTGAGCAAGCCACTTGACATTTCTGAGTCTATCCTTCACCACAAAAAAATCTAAAAAAAGATAATCTATAACTAGCTGATTAGTTTGTTTTAGCTAATTAATTACAGTATTTGACATTTTTTATACATTGTAACTAATAAAATTTAATAATATACATAATATATTTTTAAGACTGTGAAGTTTTATATACATGTAAGAGATAATTATCAGTAATTTGAAACTAATAATTACAAGTCAGTAATATATGAAGTGTTATCATGTATTTTGCTTACATCTTTTCCTCACATTCCCTGGCTCCAGAATGCCAGATTTAAATAAATTATATACAGATGAATTTTTCTCAATGATAGGTAGAACTAGGTAGGAAGATACATAGATACCTAAAAATATTAGTGTAATAAATATTTCTTAACTCCATAATTGAAGCTTTACTTCAATAAGCCTATACAATACAGCTACACATTTATGAATTATATATACTATTATCTTTCTTGATTTCTGGTCTGATAGTTTCTTTGTTTTGATAGCATACCATATAATATCTGATAGTTTCAAACTTTGAAAAAATGACATTAAGTACTCACACTGAATATAACCATGTATCCAATATTTAGCCATTGCCTAGACTAGAAATAAGAAATATGGAGAAAGATTTTATTTTCTAATTACAGAAATTGCCTCAACCATCAGAGATATAATCCAAGCCTTATTTATAATTTAGTTTTAACTTCATTATGTTTAATGTTATCATGTTTATCTTTGGTATTTGTATGTATTTCAATATATTTCTATATTGATTCAATTTCTGCAAATATTGCTTCTTACAAAGTTCTTCTTATCTGATTCTCCATAAAGATTTTCAATATCTGATTACTGTATTCAGTGCAGCAGTCACCTATTTCAATAAATATTTGACACAAGATTCCAGTGTAGCCTAATAGTATAGTGAGCTCCCAAATGATCAGTATAACAGAATTCTACCAATTTCTAATTGCATATGCATATATATGTTATTGATTAGAAGGTAACTCTGAATTTGGATTTATATAAGCTTGATGAGTGATGACCAAATAGGCTATTCATTCAATAATAATTTTTAGAACCTAGCATTACTATGGTGATGGTATTCCTTAAAATTTCAAGCCTCACTTTCTTTTCAGTAAAACAAACATTTAATAGAACATAAATTGGTGTGAAAGCACTGGTTTCCTGTATAAAATTTTAATTTTTTTAGTGTGATATTTGCCTCTGAGAAAATTGTAAGAATGATGAGAAAATCATAAGAATTATGTAATTTCAAAATATATGCAAAACATTATAATTACCTGCTAAAACTAAAGATACTGGTCAGTGTTTTCAGAGTGTGTCCTCTAGAAGCATAGATATATGTTATTAGATATATGCCAAGGAGGATTCCTAGATACTCCCCAGATAAAGGGTTCGGTGTCTAAATAAGTTATACAATTGTTTGCTTCAGCAAGTTAATCAGTTCTTTTTTTTTAATCACAGTTTTTCCAAACTCCATGGTAATTGTGAATCTTCAACAAGTAGCTCAAATTTGCAGTTGTTTCTAAACTTGTTTCACTGTGGAACAAGCATTTTTCTCAAAGAAAGATTTTTATGGTAAATACATTAACAAATGTTAGTATAGTCATTAAATACAATTTGAATTTAGAAAAGGGAGAAGTGACTCTTGGTAAAGAGGTGGGCATAATTTTTGAAGAATTAAATCAGTAATGGGTAAGGATTGGAAATGGGAGAAGGAAGAGAATATTCTAGGGAACAGTTTAGGAAGCATTTATGGGATTGATGGGGTCATTAAAGCATTTATGGGATTGATGGGGTCATTAAAAAAGTGGCCAATATATTTGCGTCAAGTTCTTGATAAGTATAAGCTTGAATTTCATCTTTAATTTTCTCTTTTCTATTTAAACCTAATCTATCTGTAATAGAATTTAATGCATAATGTGAGGTAAGGATGAGATTCCATCCATTTACCATAAAGATAAGCAATTCTGTTAATACTCTATATTGAAATAATCATTTATATGCCACTTTTGTGTAATATCTGTTGAATTGTAAACCATGCTTTCAATTATGTATTTCTGTGCTATTTTATTTCATGAGACAGTTCATCCCTATGTCAATAACTCACAATCTTAATTTCTAAATCTGTTAGGGAAAATCAATTCACTTTGATCTTCTTCAGGAATATCTTTGAGTACTTTCTATTTTTCTCTTATTAAGTTCTACGAACACAATGAATAAATAAAAATTGAATTTTGTTTGAAATTACATTGAATCTATTGATTAATTTTACAGTATTTGACATTATTATGTTATTGAACATTCCAACTCATTAACATGGAAGATTGCATGGATTGTAATCTGTTAAAAATTATAATGTAGTTGTTTTTTTTCAATCTAGTACTTAGAGTGATGGTTATGATCACTGTTTCACCTATAAATATGAAGTTTGCTTTTATTAAGTTAGAGATATGCCTTTTTGTTCCTAGTTATCTAAGAGCTTTTTTAATGGACAGTGATTTTTTTCAAAGAAGTTTTGTGTATAATTTAAAAGATTACATATTTTTTATTTTTAAGTTTATTTAAAGTTACATTAAATTACTTTCTAAAGTTAATAAAAATGTGTTCTAGAATAAATTCAATCTGTCATGATACATGTATTTTTATAACTTTTTTTAGTTTACTAAAGTTTAAGATTTTTGTATTTATGTTTGTAAGTTGGATTGGTTTTTAATTTCCATTTCTCATAATCATTTATCAAAATCAGTTAAGAATTACTAATTTTTTTCTCCATAACCTGTAAGAATTTGTGTGACTGGAAGCATACAGGAATTCACCAATAAAGTATTTTAGGTTTATATTTTTTCAGGATGAGTACACTGACCAATTTCTTAAATGGTCATTCAAGTCTCTAAATCTCTCTGTTACATTTTCCTGTTTTGTGTCATAACTTTTACAGATGTTTCTGTTTCAACAAAGTTTGCTAATATATTGGCAAAAAAATTGCTCATGATATCTTTTTGTTATCGCTTTAATGCTTTCAGAATTTGTAGGTTTGTCCCTCACTTCATTACTAATCTTGTGTATTTATGTCTTTTTTATTGTTTCTTGATGAAGTTGCTTGTGTTTTGTCAACATTGTCATTTTCAGGGCTAATTTTTGGCTTTGATCATCTTGTTTTCTATTAGCAACCTTTCATAAATTTTGGTATGTTATATTATCTAGTTACATATAATTTTTGTTGTTATTTCAGCTTGTTGGCATCTAGTTCTAACTATCTGCAGTGAGATATCTTCTTTAACTCACCTATTATCTCAGGGTGTATTTTTAAATCACTAATTGTATTTATATCTTTGTTATTGGTTTTTAAATTAATCACTTTTTATCAGAGAATATTTTCTGTGTGATTTCAAATCTTTGAAATGTTAAATTTGTTTAGTGTGTGAAAATATAGTAAATGTTTACTTAAGTGTTTTATTTGTATTTGATATATATTTTTCTCTTGTTGGGTCTAGTTTCATATTCATTAGATTAAGATTTTTATTTTTCAAACTAGTAAAGTTTTTAATAAGGTTTGTCATTCTAATTTATCAATTACAATCTGCTGTTATATTAGTGTACTTAAAATTTTTTTTTTACCATTTTGTATATTTTCCTTTATATATGTGTGTGCTATTGAGTACATGAAAGTTTAATCTTATAAAACCTTCCTAAAAAAATGAAGTTTTCATCATTTCAAGTTGACTCTCTACTGTAGTGCTTTCATTTTTAGGATTATTTTCTCTGAGAGTAATATAGCTACATAGATTTGTTATTTAATATTTGCTTGGAATATTTTTTTTTCTTTTGCATTTTTATGTGGGCTCTGCTGATTTTCAGAATTATTTCTCTGTCCAAATCTCTCTTTTCTAAGTACTCTGTCTTGAGAACTCTATAGTTTTTTTGTCTTCCTGAACTCAAAATGACTTTTTAAGTTGGGGAGTTTGCAAGAATCCTCTGACTTTCCTCTTTGTGCACCATGGCTAGAAACTCTTTCAAGGAAGCAAACTGAGGCAAGTGTAGGGCTCACCTTGTTTGTTTCTCACCTTTCAGGTATCAATGTTTTTTATTACTTCATGTCCAATGCCTGGCTAACAGTTATTTCATGTGTGTCTTCAAGCTCTTGTTTAAGGGTAAACCTAGTCTGTGTTATTCCATTCTAGTTAGAAACCAAATCCTCGTACCTCTAACGTTCTATTTTATGGTTTTCATACTTGAAAATATTTGGTACATTTTCAAAATTCCCTAGTAATTTATTTTTTCTCTTATTCTTTTGTTTGACATCTTTTATTTTATATATGTGTTAAATACATTGTTTTTATATTCTGGCTATAAATGTTCTCTTTTTATTTTCTGTTCACCTGTTCATTGTGTCTTTTGTACTTGTTTTTTGACAATTGTAGTAAAAACCACATTTCTTTGAACTAATTCTATAAATTTGGATATTTGATATTTGGGAGGAGATTCAGTTACTTCAGGAAGAATTTTTACAGTAGGTTTTATAGAAAATGTTTTACCAATATTTTGTTCATGACACACCACATATGTCCTTGACCTAAGTTCACCTGAAGCTAACTGTAAAAACAATTCCCACCAGCTAGATGCTTCTCAACTAAAGTGACTGAGTCACTCTTGTTTTCTTGCTGTAGGCTCTTTCTATAGGACAATACTGGTCAGCTGGGCCTCTGGCAGGCAAAACTCAGTAATGTTAAAAAGTAAATATCTCAGAAAAATTTTAAACAATAGGAGTAGGAGTCAATGAATTAATTCTACATCATTTTTGCCCTCAGCTGAAATGATATTGAGGCATGTTCCAAAGACTTTCTTAGATAGCAAGTATGATTGAACCCCTGTTACTCCAAACTACTTCCTATAGGCTCTTTTGTTGACTTTCTTTTTACTTTGTTTTTCTCATTTCATCACTTGTTTTTCCTGAGATCACCTCCAAATGAAACTACTTGCACCAAAATTTTTTTTTATATTTAAGTCTTTAATTTTGCATTTGGTGGTATATTAGCATTTTTACACACACACACACACACACACGCACGCGTGCACACACACACATACACACACAGAAACACACAGATCCTTAGGATACGTAACTATATGTCTGTATTGACATGTCTGTCTATCGGTCCATCTATCAATTTTTTGAGACTAATTATATGGAATTGGCTTATGCAATTATGGAGGCTGAGAGTCATGAGTAAACTGGAAATCCAGAATAGCCAGTGATGTAGTTCTAGTTTGAGTCTGAAGTATTGAGAATCAGAACTTATGGTATAAGTTCAAGTCCAAGTGCAGAAAATTCCAATATCGTAGCTTGAAAACGTCATAAAGAAAGAGCAAATTTTCCCTTGGACAAATTTTTTGTTCCTTCAGGCCTCCAACAGATTGGATGAGACCCTCATACATTGAAGAGAACAATCTGCTTCACTCAGACTACTGATTCAAGTGTAAATCTCATCAAGAGACACCCTCACAGACATACCTTGAATAATATTTCACCAATATTTTTGGTCACCCTATGTCCCAGTCAAGTTAATGTATAAAATTAACTATCAGAAATGAGAACCTACTATATGACTATTTCCTCCTTAGCATGATAGAAAGAGTCTTATTCCACCTTTACAAAAAGGAGTAGACTATAGATTTCCCCTATTACACTGAGCAGTTTGAATGAACCTGGGCCTTGTTGTTTATTTCCCAAGTCCTATAAAGACCTGAAAAATGAAGATCAAATTTACAAAGTTTAGCTATGATCTCAACAAGGAATAACTTTAGGACATAGCTTTTTTTCTGGGTTTCATTATTGTCTTCGATTTTTTTTTTTGTATTTTGAAAAAATTTTTGTACTTGTCAATTTAGAGATTTAAGAAAATATGTGTGTGTATCTTTGCAATATTTTTATATATGTATGTATGATATATATATTATATACACTATGTGTATGTATGTATGTATGTGTGTGTGTATATATATATATAATTAAGTAGAGGGTTCAGTAATGTACCTAGTGTGGTATATTGATGGACATGGCTAATAATAGCATTTTCACATTAAATTGAATGATAGTCTTCTTTAAAATTATTTTTGTATGCACCAGCTGCATTTTTATTTAAATTCACCTAAAATATGCTCTATTGAATTTTTAAACATAAAATTGTAGACAACTGCATATTCTTTCTAGAACTGATAGCAATGTTTCTCAAAGATTTACATATATATGATCTTTATGGTAGATATCCTGTAGAGATTGTATTAATCTTCAGTTCCTTTTGTTACTTTATCATGCAGAAAAGTTTCATTTGAAATTTATTGGGATAGTGGGCTGAAATTCACCATGCAACAATTTTTAAGAAACAAGAAATGTGCAAAATTGGCCAATTTTCATATTTCAATATATGCTAATGTGCAATGTATTTGGACTATATTCATTTTGTTGGACATATTTTATACTTTGGATTCATTTTATGACATGTAAAATGCATGCAAATGTATGCCTCATCAAAATACTGTTCAGATATTTGGTTTTGATTTTATCTGTTGCTTTAGATGCCAGTTTTTTCTAATGTATATAAGATATCAGTAATGTGACCTATGATTATATGAAAATTTATTACAATTTAGCCTGGCTCAAAAATGAAAAACCACCCTACTCAATAAGACTTATAATGGCACCATAGGTTTCATTAATTTATTTATTCAGCAAATATGTATTGATCACCTATTATGTTCAAGGGATAAGGGATCTAAAAGTGACATGTTAAACAGAACTAATGTCTACTTCTAGAAAGTTGACAGTTCAGTAAATGAGGCTTGTAGCTCTATATGATGCAGAATGAAGCTCATTTGATGGTCAGACACCAGATCAAATGAAATCTTTAGACCATGTTAAATATTTCAGATTTATCTAAAGTCAAATGGTAAGCAAGCTGTTTTAGGTTTTAACCTAGAAAATTAGATGATAAAATTTTTGCTTCTATAATTTTCTTTGGTTGTTTTGTGGAGAATTAAGAGGCACAACAGTGGAAAGATGAGTACCAATTAGAAATGTAGAAAAAGCATAGACTCAATAGGCTAATGAAAATACCATCTTACCATTCTTTCATTTTACAGTAACAGTTTATTCCTTGTTGCTACATTGTTAAATTCTAACAATATTCCTAACATCTACAATGTTATTTAAGTTATGACATCATATATAAAAATATTATTTACATACAACCTTTGTGAAGTAGAGAAAGTTGATGGCAATTACAAAGGCTGACTTTTGGAGTGCCACTGTGGAGAAAGTGAGAAAATGATCCAGGAAACCAGGGTAAATGAAAAGTCAGTACCTAGGAAGTAAGTCGATGGAAAAGGAAAAGTTCAGGTAGCATGGTGAAAAACAGACTAATTCATTTCCCAACCCTACCCCCATTTTTCGCTAAGTATTCAAATATTCAAAAATAATAGTGACATCTCAGGTTTTTTTTTTTTTTTGTAAATTCAATAAAATATAGTTTAAAGACAAATACTCTATTGTTTTGTTTTCTCTCCTCCCTAATCAAGATAATGCTGAGGTAAAAGCCCTTAATTCTATTAACATATTATTAAAAATATTGCCATTTCAAATAACTAAACAAGGTTTTGGAGAACATGAAAATGGGAAGCTCATAGACTTTAAATCCTTGATATTTGCCAGTTGTAAGCTCTACTCCTCAGTAATTCTTTTATTTGACTTACGTTAAAGTAATCAAACCAACTGACTTTTATACTTGTCAAGGCTCATTCATCTTTTAAATATTTGCTTTTTCAATTATAGTGGTGGTTTTTTGTTTAAAAAATTATGAAACTAAACATATTATACAATCCAGCAATTGTTCTCCTTGATATTTACCTAAAGGAGCTGAACACTTATGTATGCACAAAAACCTGCACATGGATTTTTACAGCAGCTTTCTTCTTAATTGCCAAAACTTGGAAGCAACCAAGATGTCCTTCAGTAGGTGAATGGACAAATTGTGGCACATCCAGACAATATTACTCATTGCTGAAAAGAAATGAGTTATTAAGCCATGAAAAAAACATGGAAGAAATTTAAATGGATATTATTTAGTTAAAGAGGCCAATGTGAAATAGCTACATACTCTATAATTCCAACTACAGTGTGTGATATTCTGGAAAAGGCAAAGCTATGGAGATAGTATAAAGATCTGTAGTTTCTTAGGTTTGAGGTGGAGGAAAGATGAATAGATGGAGCATAGAGGATTTTTAAGACAGTGAAAATAGTATGACACTACAATAGTAGATACATATCATTATACATTCGTGAACTGTAATGAAAACTATAGACTTTGGGGGATTATGATGTGTCAGTGTAGATTCGTCAGTTGTAACAAGTGTACCACTCTAATAGAAATGTGAATAAATAGGATGCTGTGCGTGTGTAGGGACAGGATACATAAGGGGAATCTCTGTACCTCTTGCTCAATTGTGCTGTGATTCTTAAACTACTCTAAAAAATTAAGTCAATAAAAATATGTGAACAAATAAATTTTTCTCTGGAAAATTTATTAATTTATTCTAAAAAGAAGATAATTTAAGTTCTTCTGATGGTCTTTAATATATTATTATAATTTCTGTTATGTAAGTAGCTTTTAAAATTATTATATAAAATGTTACCTTCTGATTTGAAATTCAAGGACTTTCACAGGCAGTCCTCTTGTGAAGGGTTCTGCTCCTTGGGCCACATTTTTAGCCTTTCAGTTTTAGAGATTTATTTATTAATTCAGTAGCTATTTATTATGACCCTACTATGTGTCAGAGACTATGCAAGGTTTGGGATACATCAGTGAACAAAGCAGATAAAATCTCTTGACCTCATAGAGGGATATGATAAAAGTGGTTTTTGTTTCTTATTTAAATTTGAGATCTGTATAAATAGTGTCACCACATAATTTATTTTGTAATCCAGGACTCTTTTGATAGTACAAAGTAATATTATTAATTACTCTGAGGCAATAAGCAAAAACAGGGGTGATGGTAACCCTATTGTAAACAATATTGATTCATAGCATTGAGAGGAAGAATGTTAAGATTCTGTCTGAACCAGTTATTAAAATGTATATAACAAAAACAAGCAAAGATACAAAATGAAAAAAAAAAAGTTTGAGTATTCCTGTGTCTTTCTGAGGAACATAGTGCATGCACCATTTATATTTTATCTGTAATGCAAGGAAACATTTTATAAAGGGTGCTTCAGTTCAAACAACCACTAAAAATGTGATTTAGGCATGGCTTAGGGCTAAACTCCCTGAGTTTCTTGTTTAGAAATGGAAGACTATTGTTCAGAAACACTCTGTTGCTTAATAGCCCCAAATAGCCTTTTACTCCCCCAACCCCCGAAAAGTGTTAGGGATTTTTTTAAATTGGTTTTTATGATCAAAGTCTACCCACTCTCAAAAGTGTCTTCAATAAATTATCAAAAATCTTTCCTGCAGTTACTGTAGGATATATTGTTTTTTTCCCACCACAGTTACTTTATTTGAGAGTTTTAGCTTTCAAAGAGAGCAAGCAGGAAAAAGATAAGAAAACGGGTATTATTCAGATTTCATCTAATACATGATTGTATTTTATTTAGGCAGAATGGACTTGTAATAATTTGGAATGTGTTTTGTTGTTATTGTTTTATATTTGTTGGATGGGGGAAGTGGGTTGTTTAATTGGAAAGGAAAATTCATCTTGTTTTAATTGAAAAACCTAATTAAATTCCTTGGGAATCATACTTTACAGTGTTTATTGTGTTTTTTATTGCCATATTTTAGCCCTTGTATTTCTTTTTGTGATCTGGTGATTTATTAATTAAAATTGATCTGGAAGAGAGAACCTGGAAAAATCACACAGCACGAGATTTACTAGTTAAATTTTTAATTCACCGCTGATGTTCAAAATACCAAGAAGTTATCTCTCTGACACTCAGGGAGTGTCATTTGAGTGATGCTCTTTATTAGTTTAGTTTACTATATTCCACAAGTTTAGGTTCTCTCCCTTCTCACTGATTTATTTAAAGCCATAAGATGATAATTAATAGAAGCAGCAAAGTGAGCCTTCAGCAAATTAATTGTAATTATGTATGACATGCATATGAATAATAATCTGGTTGATAAATTTATAATGGTGGAAATTATTATGTAGATTAAAATGATAAAGGCAGTTTTATAGGGAATTGGGAAGAAGAAATAACTTAAAGATTCTTACAAGCTGTCCTTCAGTCTAATTTGGCTCCCAGCTGTGATTCAAGTTTTGATATGAAGCTATTTATTTTGAGTGCAATAGTCATAAACACTCAGTCAGAGATGTTATGTGGTGCCATTGTGCAATATTTGATCAGTGAACTGTTCCAAAATACAGTATTGTGCTTTTGGAATTATTCACTTTACCAGGATTTGCCAAGAACATTAAACTAGTCTAAAATTATTTTATGTATGAAGCACTGTTTGTAATGAAGTAACCAGACATTGTTATAAGATAGTAGCATAAGTGCATGGCTTGAAATTCTTGGTATTCTTAACAGCAATCTTTAGTTAATGGTTGAGGTAATCAGTTAATTCATTTTTATGACAAAATTTGCATAAAGCTATGGTAAGAAAATAATTTTAGGGAGTTAATTATCTTTTGTCTATATCTATATATCTATATGATGTATATATTTATATGTACATGTATATTGAGTACCTTGAATAACCTTTTTACATCTTCTCTACACTGGGTCTCAAAACTGGCCACATGACTTATGGGAATGCTTAAATTCCAGTGGAGGCTTGAATTGAGAATTCCTATCTGAGAGAATAGGAGAAAGTAAGTGCTAGAGAAATAAACAGTAGCAGAATCCACTAATGAAAACATCTAATTCTAGGTAGAGATTTAAAATTAATGCTAAATTCAGAGTTCAAAGTGAGAGTCATAAAGATCACAGAGACAAGAATCAAGCAATATTAGGGACAAGTGAGTGTATGTGTGTGTTTGTGTGAGTGTGTCAAGATTGGGTGTCATGTGGTCATGGGGAGTTAATTCTTTATTAATCGCCCACAAACCAGTTTTATGATAGTGTTTCTCAAATTTGGCTGCATGTTAGAATCATTTGGGGAGCTCTTAAAAAATACTAATGCTGGAGTCTCATGCATAACAAATTTTATCATGGTCTCTGGTCATGAGCACAGCTATGAATATTTCTTTGAAAGTAAGTATTTTTATTTTGAGGCTAAATGAGGGAAATCCTGCTCTATGATGATACGTAATCAGAGAGCTTTGGAGTAAGAATCCTGCCTCTTTTTTATTTTGCCATTATGATTTATATTGACATGAGCCAAAAAAAGTGAATGGTTGGTAATTAGTATCCAGGTGGATCATGCTTAAAGGAAACTACGTGCTGCTAATATAAGTAAATATTCCTTGAAACCGACAAGTTTTACTTGTGCATCATTTATTTTTCCCCTCTACTTGGAAGACCACATGGTAGACCATACAGTTTATGGAAGAAAATAATTAAATTGTTCGATTAGTGATAAAGGCAGGATGTTCATGTTTTCATTTGCAGTTAACTAATTTGAAAAAGCTATAGCAATCGCAAACCAAAATAGCTGTATGCACACATGGGTATGTCTTGAGTGAGTTTGCCCATATCATATCTAGTATAGTCCTGCATGTGAATTAATTTGCATATTTTCTTCATTTTTATATTTATTAATGTAGATGCTTTAGTGGAAAAGGCATAGGTTTAATAAAATATATGAATTAAAGCTACAGACAAACCTAGTGTACAAATATAAGTGACTATATAATTAGCTTAATATTTATGTCTCAAGTTTTTTTAAATCTGCAAAGTATGGGTTATGAACTCTACTGATAATATTGTAATGATTAAGTTATGTACTATATGTAATTCATTTAATGCAGTGCTTTACAGAATAGGTAATTTAAAAAATGTCAGTGTTCTTCCTTCTCTCCCATATACTTTCCATTTTCCAAGAAGGTTTTAAGATATTTTATGATGGAAATCTACCTACAATAAGGTAGACAAATAGAAATTTAAATAAAATTTGAGGCAACTATTCTAGTTTTAAGAATTTAATTATGTGAGTTAGTATTATATACAACTCTGAGCTTCCTGACATCCAGGAAAAAAAATAGAAAACAAACTTTGAATTTATTGATAGTAAGAGAATAAAAATCAATTTTACAGAAAACATTTTCCCTCTGATGTGATATTCTAAAAGGATGTCACTCAAGGTCTTTTTTACAGGGAACATTGAATAATGCAATGGATAATGCCTTCAAATATGATTTTATAGCTGATGCAGAAGCCATCTGCATGTGGCTGTTCCTTGAATAAACCCTCAATAAAAGCCAAGGGCATGACTTTTAAAGGTATCAACCTGATCATTATTACATTTTTATGGATGACTTAAACATCCTTCTTCATTGCTGTACAAGAAGAAAGTCAAACTGTTCTGGTTTAGGGTATAACTCAAAAATTCCTTAATTTAGAATAGAATTTATTCTATACATACTTCTAGCATTCTTCTGTGTATAAATCTGTATACTTTATCTCTCATATATTTCATAAAATTAAAATAGAGCATATTGTAATAGTTTAGTTCAGCTAAAATATATTTGTGTTCCATAATTCATTACTGTTACTGTGTAACAGAAACAGTAATGACTTGGTCCACAAAAGCAACCAATTATACAATATGCTAAATTACAGATCTGCTGAAATTTTATCTCATAGAAAGAAATGAAGATTAGCAAAGTAAACAAAGAAGTGAATAATTCTTTAATGTTATTTTGGTTGTCAAATTACTTGAAATATATCTGTAAATATGTAAACCTTCAGAAAACTTAAGCTAATTAATAGGTAGTTGTCACTGGGAGAAGGTAGTAAGACACATTTCACTTTACTTGCTTTATAAAAGATTTTTCTTTCTGTATATTTCTGAAGTATTTTTTCTCATTACATTTGTCCAGTTGCCAAATGTATGGTATTTATAAATCTGACACCAAAAACTGCAACAAAGGCTTTTCAGATCTGTGCTCATTTAAACAGAATTGAAAATATTGGAATGATATTAAGTATAATATTCAGATATAGTATCAGGGCAGTACAAAACATCTGGATATTTTGAAGTAGCAACACAATAACTCAAATGCCCCATGACTTGAATTTTGGTAAAGCTGAAGAAAAATAGGTAAAAGACTCAAATTATTAGTAAATTGTTAATTACAAATTTCTTAAATCATGAAATTCTTTAAGAATTTCTATCATTTCTCTGAGGCTACATAACTAGTTAACAGCAGATTCAAGAATCCAATTTTTCCCCGCCTCTGTTTATTATTTCTAAAGGCTTCCATTTAATGGATTTCTGTCATATAGATAATGTTTCTGGATAATCATACCTAAATATTGCTTCCAGATCTGAGGATTTGATTTCTTTTAAATTATAAGAAATGGGATCAGATTGTGCATTAGATTTTTTTTCAAAGATGCTAAAGTTCAAATTATATATAACTGAATGACACAAATACTAGATGGCACATATTTAAACACCTCTGTTATTGTACTCATACACACAGTTGCAACTCCTGCCCCATTGAGAGAACAACTACAGGAGTTGTTGTCACCTTTCCTACTACAATCATCCACTGGAAATAGTGTTTTATCTCTCATTATTTGAACATTTCCAAAGCTCTGTAATAAGTTCCAGTACTTATTGTCTTTACTGAGAAAGAAAATTGAGAACAGCCCCTTGCCCCATCCCAGGCATGAGCAGATGTGTTCCTAGTAGACCAAGATTGAAATCAAAAGGCTACATTTCATATTTGAAACTTTGAGCAATGTTACATACTCCTTCTATGAGCTAGGGCAAAAATCACATAGCCTCCCTAAACATCAGTTGCCCATCTGTAAAATGGAACAATATTACCTGTCTGATATGGTCGTTGCCAAGATAACACATGTACCAAAGTGTTTGGTATAGATGATTAAATGTCTCGCACACATTAATAAGTATGAACCATTATTATTGTAGACAAAAATTATAAATATTTTAGTTCTATATTATTAGAATGGTAAAGGAGATAAATGAATTTTTTTTAAATGGTTGTTAATTGACTAGCCAGGTAAATTAACTTCAAAGTGAATCGGGAAATTTTAGAAAGAAAAGAGCTTTTGGAATAATCTAGGCTCATGGATCCTAAGAATTAAAAGGTACCTTAAAATCTAGTCCAACTGCCATTTACAATTTTAATATTCAACAAAATATCCTGACAAAGTGATTAAACTATTTATATGCATACAGACTTCTACAAGTGGGGAAACCACCCTCTATATGATCTTCATCCTGAAACTCTAGACAGAATAAAATCCTTTAAAACATGCTTTCTTATATTGAAACTGATATTTTACAACCTTAACTATTAGCAGTTGACATTCTATGTTTATTTTCATTAAAAATATTTTTTCTGAATATTAATGAAAAATATGTACATTTTAGAAAAATGTATTTAATTTTCTGAAAACCATCATTAATATTTTGTCACATTTCATTTCATTTTTTCATGAACTTCTTATCATCTAGATACTAATCATAAAATTATTTTTTTATTCATATAAATTGTATTAAGGATTTTATGTGCAAAATTATATGATTTTAATGACCACATAATTTTTCATTCTATGAATTTGTTCTTTTGCTATACAGCAAATATTTTATTTTTGTTATCATAAACTCATTAAGTATATATTATGTATGAATATATATTGTACAAATTATAATTAATTTTAAAATAGTCTCTGAGATTTCTAATTAGCAGATCCACACTGTGATTATTTTTATGGCTCTTGATTTATATATCTACAAATTGCTTTCAACAAAGGTTATGGCAATTTGGCCACTTTGTGTGAATGATTGTACCATCTTGACACACTTAACTTTTATTTTTTTTTAAGAAATAATAATTGTTTATGGCAGAACATTTCATTCTAAATCACAATTTTTCTTAAAAATTAACTTGTGCCTTTTATTTTTTATAAAATTATAAAAAAGTCAGGTAGCAGTAATAGCCACATTTGCTGCAATTTTTCAGCAGTTAAAGAACTAGAAATACCAAGAGGTTAAATAAAGCTGCTTTGGTATAGTACCAGGATTAAAATTTAGACCTGCTCATTCCCCAGCCATTGGAATGAAAGAAAAATGTTCTAAATTTCAGTTTGACTTAAGAAAAAATATTTGTATCCAAATCCAATCAATATATTTTATCTAGACTGCATGTAGTAAAAATTTTTAAATGGATTAACCTTATTTGAACAAAAAGAGCATGATGAATAGAATGGAAAAATTGCTCTATGAAGATGTATAGATTGCTTAAAAATTAACACAAAAGTTTAAATATTGGACTTATGGGATAATTAGGAAGAAGTAAATATTTTGTATAGACAAGGGAAAATAAATAAATAATGATGGCCTAAAGAATCTGTAGCCTAAGGGTGATGCATGTAAATTCAACTTACATTTATTAAGTTTCTGTTATTTTGTAAGATAATTTGCTGCAAAATAACATAAATACATTGTTATAGAAACATATATAATAGTACCTACGTAAATATATTACAAAAATTATTTTTATATTTATATAGTCTTTTAATTTGTAATAAAGTTGGTATTTACCTTATTATGTATGAATTCTCACTAAATTTTTCAAATAGCTCTCCAGTTATGCATCTCCTGTTATACAGATGAAACTCAGAGAGGACAGATGGCTACACAAGCATAATATCTTTTCAATCAGAGATTCAATGTATATATACATTATAATTTACAGAGTATGATATATACATATTTTTTAGTAGCTACAGCTATATATTATATATATATATACATATATGTATCTGTAGAATGGCTAATATAGTAATAAAAATAAATATTATATATTTTATTAACTTCTTTTATGAAATAGATAGTAAGAATTTCAGAACATGTGTTAGGGAGAGGAGCGAGCATGCATTTCAATACCAGGGAGTATCAGGTTGATTATTAAAGCATTAGCTAATTCATGCATTCAACAAACATGTACTGGTCACCAGTTATGCACAGGTACTGGATCTGTAAGATTTAGTTCCTTAGTTTAAGAAATTAACCATCCACTGCAATGATTGATACCACCACATGTATCACTATATTTTACTCTAATAATAATATTCAAATATAGCAAATACCTCTGAGACATCCGAGTGAACTTTCAGAGAAGAATATGAGCTCAGGATGGGGTGGGCAGGCTAAATTATGAAGATTTAAACTTTATGAACATATCAGAGGTAAGTTGGAGCACGGGAATGGCCAGAAGATTTAGAAGAAAAACCACCACTAAGGGGGTGTGGCAGGGAAACAACTACAAAGAAAATCTGGTTTACCAGGAAAAGGCAGGAAAAAATGTTCTAAAAATAGAAATGTGTGTGTTCATTGAACTCTAGGGAGAAAGGAATTTATTGGTGATCCAATCATCCATTGCAGAAACCAGGTCAAGATGGTCTGAAAATTTGCACTGAATTTGACCAAAAGTTAGTCATAGATTAATTTTAAAAACACAGTTAAAATCTAGATTATCCCAATTCTACAATTTATATGTCGTGAGACCTTGAGCAACTTAATTAAAACCTTAATTCTTGCCATCTTCCATCACTCCCTCATATCTAATATTGTGTGTGTGTATGTGTGTGTGTGTGTGTGTGTGTGTGTGTGTGTGTGTTTGTGTGTGTGAGAGAGAGAGAGAGAGAGAGAGAGAGAGAGAGAGAGAGAGAGAGAGAGAGATTGGTGCCATTAAGTTGGTGTTAATCTTCCCTCTTACATTTATGAATTGATATATTCTTTCTAATTCCAAAGTTTAGATTCTAGATGTGTAATTTTTTAGGGCTGGCCTGAGAAGACCTACTACTGACCTATGCTAGGAGTTTCTTCATATGGATATAAGGAGTTATCATTACCAATAAATAGTGGATGGTGGAAGTCACTTTTGGATTTCTTTTCATTCTCTTTTTCTTCAGCATTGGGATCACTTACAAGGCTTTTATCATCCTGAATTTGTCTTTGACTCCAAATGCTTCATTTCGGCTTACTCTTAGCTGACATGCAATAATTTGATAATTTTGAGATTCAACTGGTATATTGAGGCTGAAACAGTGATTACTCCAAGTGTTATCATTGGTGTTAAGGTATTAAGTAAAGCTCAGTTCTATGTAGAAAAATGTTTAGTGTGGTCTGAGTGAGTGCTGACAACTTGGGAGTGAGAAATTACATGCAATCTCAAAGGCCATAGGTAAACGTGATCCCTTGGTACAGCTCTCTGTCTTTGTTTTTGGTTGTGATGAGGAGATAGTGGGAACGATGGGTACTAGAACTGGAAAAAAAAACCCCAAGAAATAAACAAACAAACAAAAAAGAAGGGATTTTGGTGACATATAAGTTTGTTTACAGTATATCCCATTGGTCTAAATGAGAGATGCTTGTGTTCATCTCATATGATGGTCTAGGAAAACTGATATGAAAAATATGAATAGAATTTTCCAACCTACTGTAATAAAACTGGTCCTAAATGTCTATGGGATCCCATAAAGCCATGGTTGTTTAAAAGGCTATCTGCATTGTAATAAAAATGACTCACCTGTGATCCATTGTGTATGATGAGAAGCGTGGCAAAAGTGAAAAGCTAATAGAGATCAGAGTATCCTTTGCCAAAAATTATAATCATAACTAATGTGATGTGTCTCTGAATCTTTCAAAATGTAAAGAAGTTTTGATAAATCTCTCCTCCCCAGATTTCCCTGGGGAGGAAACAGAATCACAATATTTCAATTCTGCATTTGATTCCCCCCTCCACCCCCTGTAATATAGATATACCCTGAGTGATTTACTAGGTGTTTTTCTCCTCTTATTTCCAAGACAGTCTGACAGATGAAGAAGGGACAGTCTGTCAAAGCATAACATTTGAGGGGTCAGATTGAGACAGAATAGAATTCATTCTTCTGACAAAGGTATAACAAGACAAAATGGATTTTTGGTTGCCCCTAGCAGGTATTTCTATAATGTAATATATGAGACACTTTTAAAAGAGGTGTAGAAGAAGAAATCAGAGATGTGAATAGGAAAGCCATTCTCTTAGAATAACCGCTGATTTTGAAATTTATAAAGGGATGAAACATAAAGCTTGTCTTTAAAGAAAATAATTATTATTCATACTATTTCTTGTCTCTGCTGACAAATATATATGAGACAGATAAAGGAAGCATAATAAAAGCATATGGAGCAACACATAAACCATTAGATTTAGAGCTTGAGCTAGATCCCAAATTCCACTGAAGCATACTTGAGGTCATTGCAAAAACAGGTGCGTGATCACTTATAAAACTTATATAATTCATTACATAAAATCAAACTAATCATTCAAAAGAAGCACACTCTTTTCTAATATTGATATAAACATTTCTTTCATAGTTGAGTTTGCATTAAAGTGACAGAGGTCATCTTATGAACAACTTCCTTAGTGTTAATACCATACAGCAATGCCTTTTTTCACAATAGTCCACAAAATGTCTCACAGAGGCCAATTGCATGATACCAGATGGTAATGCAGTAGATGCAGCACTGGCCTTGAATTTGGAGTGAAAAAGGCTCAGTCATGTGTTTTTTTTTTTTTTTTTTGAAAATTACTTTGATCTCTTTAAGTCAGTTTCTCATCTGCTAAAATAAGAGAAAAAATAATTATATCTCCTATACATAGTCTAGTTAGTTCCAAGCATGTAGAATATACCAAATAAAGGTCAGTTCCCCCCCCTCTATGAATTTCTCTATAAAATTCTACTACACTATAGCATTGCAGTAACATTGTCATATATTATCCAAAATAATTTTTTGTGATCCATTGATCTTACTAGGGCTACAAGATTAGTAGTGTATATGGACTGTATTTTTCACTAAATATCTTCTCCTTCTGCATTTCCAGTACTTAGTCATGCTGAACTCTAGGACTGATGGACCTTCTGAGACCTTATTTTAGTCTATGCAAAGAGCTTGGCAACCATGGAAACAGTCCTGACTACTCATTTTGCACATTTCTTCCCCAGTGTGTTAATCAGCCACAGCAAGAAGATAGCATCAAATACCTAACGTGTGCTCACTTTAAAAAGAAAATGACTCTATCTTCTTACACCTTTACAGAAAGCTTATAGGGAGAAAGGTGAAAGAACATGTGATATGTATTTTTATATTGATTCAACATTTCTTAGACAAAGAGAAGGTACTGAAATTCAGAGAAGCTATTTCAGCTGACGTGGTGGGTGTTTTGTTTATTTCATCTAAAAGTGCTATTTGGTGAGATTTCACATAGTGGGATCCAGCATTACTTTTCATTCCCTGGCAGGTGACTAAAGCAATGGACTGTGTATAATAGTACAAAAAGAGAAGATATTAATATTGAGTACCACTGAGTATTTTTACCAATTGAATATGGCTCATAGTGGAAAATAAGAAAGAGAGGGCTGCAAGGAGCTAAAGGGAAAGAAAGAAAAAGCCCTTAAAATAATAGATTTGTCTCCTTTAGTGTAACCATATCCTATGTTTTGTGATAATAATTTCTTTTTATTTATAAATACATATGCATTTTAAACACATAATGATTTTGCCTGAGGTTAAACCTTATTTGAATGGAATTACACTGTGTACTGTTTTGTGCCTATTTCTTTTGCTTAATATTATATTTTTGAAATTTGTTTCTTGTCAAGGCAGTTTTTTCTTTTAACTGTTATATATATTATTCTATATATGACTATATTACAACATATTTGTTAATTTTAGTGATGACTATTTGAGTAATTTTCAAGTTGGAACTATTATGAACAATGCTGCTATAACCACAGTTGCACATGTGCAACCATCACTAATTCCTTGAGAAGAGTTGAATTCGTGGGACATAAGATATGCACATCTTCAAATTAATTAGCTAATAACAAATTGTTTTCCAAAGTGATTTACCAATTTGTACTTAACTTGAGGAATATAGGAGAATTCTCATGGATTCATATACTCACTAATAGTTCTGCTGTAGAACTTAACATTATTTGGACCCACTCAACTGGAGTCTCCAAGAAGTGGGTCATATAAATATTCTAAAAGCTTCCAAAGTATACTAATCATCATCCTATGCAGATAAAATCTAAAAATCACAATTCTTAAATTGTAATGTCTACTTCTTCCTTCCAATGGGGGAGGGCATGGTGGAAAACAATATATGTATATTTTTAAGCTTCAATTGTTTAGTGTTTTTGAAGTATATTAAAAAGCATTCATTAAATGCATTTAAAGAGAATCAAAATTAATTTCATTCTTTCTAAAGGAGGGAAGTGTATAGACCCTTTGTAGAAACAAATTATTTAAATATTTTACAAAGGGTTAAATGTAAAATATTATTATTCATTTGTAATAAAATCTGGGGAAAAATCAAGGTTATATCTGTTTTGCTTAATTTTGTAAGGCAATAAATAAGGTCACATTAAATAAAGTTAGAAATGAGTAAAATTTAAAATCTGTAATTTGTATTACATATTTACTGGCAATATATTGTTTTTTAGTTTTAGGAATAAGGCAAATATGAGGAAGGAAAAAATTTCCTAATGTGTTCGGCTAAATTCATGCCTTGGCTCAGGCACTCCCAGATACAAATCCCATATTGATTATCTAAACTTTGCCTGTAGCAGAACATGGCTGACTGCGGCTGCTCTGCCTTTATTCACAGCATCTGCTGGAATCCTGCACAAAAAGTCTGACTATTTTCCTTTTGTTATTTTGTTTTCTGTAAGGTCAGCAAAATCATCCTGTTGTCACAATCTGTATTAAAACTCCAGGATACAAAACAGAGAAATAGAATTCTTTGAACATGAGGGCTGTGCTGTTTGGGGTACCACCACTTCTTTCATTGACTGGTTGATTTACTGTATATTGTAAGGGAAAGTGCTGTACAGGCAACTGCAATTTGAAAGGAAGTCTTTTATCCATTGGCAAAACCCAAGTACACTTATGCACCTTTACACAGCAATCCTGAGCTCAGGAAATTCAGGAAGAAATTTTGTCAGACACACAGCTTTTCACATGGGACTTTCTGAAACAGAATAAGACTCTCTGCCCCCTGCCTTTGTGGATGCACACCTTTCATAACTATTCTAGTCCAAGATCCATAAAAAGACTTTAAGTAACCAGTTTTTCATATATGAGAACTTTTTATAACCAATAACCAATACTATATGTGTGTATGTATACATATATATGTATATATGTATATGTACATATACATTTACATATGAACAGGTTGTTTTATAACGAGTTTTATAAGAAATATGCAAGAATTACATTGATATCAGATAGCTTTAAAAAATAAATTCTATTTATTTACTGAGGTCAATTCTGTCTCATATAGTTTTGCAATTTCTAGTACTATCAAGCAGCTCAGAGGCCACTAAATGATGAATATCTAAATACCATGTTTAGTTGAATATTAAAAAGGAAAATGCAGACATTTTTTAGCCTAGAAAACAGCTGCTTTCAAACCAATATTGATTCAATGTTCAAAATCTATATTTTTTAGGGCCTACCATCCTGCAGAGAGTAAACATCTAGGGATGCCCTTAAGCTGAGAATGAGGATCAAAGGTTAGGAATTGTGAAAAAAATATCTTGACGCAATGTAAAAAGAAATAGCTAAGGTGAAATGGAAAGAACACTGGACAGTGAAGGTTGTTTTTGTTTTACTTACCAGCTGGATGGTATTTCTTAAGGTATTTAAACTCTCCAAGCTGTTTGTTTCATTATTTTACCTTAAAATGCTTTTTGGAGAACTAACTTCTTTGGTGCTTTTTAAATGTCTATAATTAATATAAATTATTATTATATAATAATACATAATTATATGATGAATATATCAAATTTAATATAATATATAATTTATAATATAATATAATACAATATAATATAATGATATAATAAAAATATAATATAATAAAATTAATATAATATAATATAAACTATTATATACTACATAATCGATATTAAATAATAAATATAAATGTGTATATAGTATATATTATATATATAATATGTAATAAATTAAATTATATATTATAGTAATAGTAGTTATATTTTATAATATCTTATTTATATAAACCAATTTTATATACACACACACGGCTCAAAAAATCCAGAAGCTAAAAAGCAATAAGTCACTGGAAATATAAGCAGAGACTTGATTCATATTTGTCAAAGATTTTATTATGCTGTCACTGACTATAATAATTCAATAGTTGTACGGAACTGAGTTTAGAGGAATAAAATGAAATGTATGTATAATGAAATGGTTTAATCTAAGCTTTCAGTTCAGGAAATTGGTAAAAATCAGCAGGTTTTGCTATGTCATAATTGTGGACCTTGGGCATAATACTTTACATCTCTAAGCCTCAGTTGCTTTATCTGTAAAATAAGGAACCATTAACAGAATGTCATAATTATTAAAAAAATGAGTTTTGATTTCTTAGGATTTATAATTGTTCAACATTGTTAGAAAACTGATAGAATTGCAGGAGAAATTTTGCATGCCACATAAGCAGGAACAATGAAGCAAAGCCCAATCTAGTCAGATAAAAGCAAAACACTGTACGAGTGTTGTTGCATAATAATAATTTATATGTGTAGACTGGTGCTAGGAGTTCCATTATAGTGAAACCACACACACACACACACACACACACACACACACACACACACATTTTTTGTTCATAGTAGTTGTTGAATACTTTCAACATGCAGTTCTTTTTAATTCCCAAAGTAGTTTCAAGGTAGATATTATTATTTGTATTTGAACAATCAGGAAACAGAACCTCAAATAGAAAAGGCATTTAATACAAGATTTCTCATGAAGTAAGTGAGGTAAGGTTCCACTTGTATCAATAATATGATATTAAGTGGAAATACAGCTCATCAAAGATTTTACAATTGAGCAAGAATATCTCTTTCACTCATTTCATTACTCAGTGTTTGTCATAGTATATATTAAGCATTTTGAAAAGTGAATAGAACCATATATAAGTATTTATCCATCTTCTAATAATGTAGGAAAGAGGCATGAGGACTACACAAACTGACTAAACATTAAATTAAGTTGCATTCAGACCCTGCTATGTGCTGCTAGATTTGGGAAACTGAGTAATCAGCACACAGCCAGACCAGGGGAACCTACAAGAAGATTCCTGCTGAGATTGCTAAACTCTACTTCCCCATGCCTTTACCACTGCAGATTCACACCATGAAGGGAAAACACTCATAAACCCAATTCTTCAAACACTCAAGGTCTCATTCTCTGACTGAGAGATCATGTCCCTGTGGAATGATATTCTTTCTCTAATAAACTTTCATTTTGTCTCTAACTCTGGCTCATGCTTGAATTCTTTCCTACGATGAGTCAAGGACTCTCTCTCTCTCTTGGTTTAGGACTTGAATTCACACTTGGGGCATTCACCCTGTCCTGCATCATCAAGACTAGTGGGATAATTAAATTGAAATTCTGACTTACTTTCACCTCTTCAGGAGAATCCTTCCAAAAGAAGTTTCTCTGCAGTGTATCCCCCCTTTTTGGCATCATACAATTCACACACACACACACACACACACACATTACTTGCTTGATTAAAGTACACCAAGTTACATGAGTAAAAGTATCTCTTTATACCTGTTTTTGATAGATAAATGACAATACAGGATCATGATTATTATAAAAGCCATAGAGGCAAAGGAAACGTAGAATCTGTTCTGCTGGTTCCAGGAAACCACCCAGAAGAGGTGATACTTGAGCTGTATTCTGAATGATAAATAGGAGTTGCCCAAGTGAAAATGGGTGAGAATGAAGAATTTACTAGGTTTCTTCCTAATATGAGAGATTAGAGAAAGTCCTTGACACAAATGAAAAAAAGAAATTAATGAGAGGGAGGAGCATGTGAAAGGAAGTCCACAAATCAGAGACTTATTTTCCTACCCTTCGAATTTACCAGACTGCTGATCCTTTGGAAGGCCATCTTGAAGATGGAGGGCATGGAGATTAATGGCATTAGATGTTTCTGCCTGCCCAGGTAAAAGTAAGGCCTTAGATAAACAGGGAGAGGAGTGAGTGCTTTCTTATTGCCAGGGGTATTAATTTCATGTGTGCTAAATAAAAGGTTATATTTTATTTGGAGCAAAGTGCTTAATACATAATAATTTTTATTCAGCCTCTGTTATTTAGTTTTGGTTACCACCTCATAATAACAACATAGATAAACTTCTTAAAGCAAATAAGAAAATATAGTCACTCTTTTTTTTTCTTTTTTTATTAGAAATGAAACACACAATGATAGATTGCAATATCCAACCGTAACATGCTAAAGAAAGGAACTGAGTATAATCTGGATTAAAGGAGGTGGAGGTAAATCAGGATGCTCTTATTTACTTTGCTTTCTAGAAATCATTGCATTCATGAAGACAAAAAAGAATCCTCCTTTATAAGGCACTAGGGTTTTTTTTATCCTTCTCTGTTCCAAAGTTCAACTTTAAATTTGCATTACAAAGTCTGTAATTGGAAGTCTAACTTGCAAATATGAATTGTGCTTTCCACTTCAATTTCCATAAAAACTAAAAATCAATCTGTGAAAATAAAGTCTGTGGAGATTTCTTAAAATATATACATGATAATTTAGGCTTATAAAACTTTTGTGCATAGTTTTTAAGCTACTCATACAATGAAAATAAAATATTAAAATCTGATTTTTCATAAATTGAGAGGCACATTTCCCATTGACTCATGGACTTTCTAACTAGAAGAATCATTAAAGATTATGGAACCCCAATTCTTTAGTTGACAGGAGAGGACTTGGGGCACAGCAAAGTGAAGTAAGCTTGAGGAAATAGGGATGAAGTGAGGAATTTGGGGTAAAACTCAGGGCTCTGGTACATAATAACTTCATAGATTACATCCACTAATGTAGTCTGAAGTAAGGTGCCTGTGCAAATTGCTTTGCTAATTGATACATAGGACCCCAGACCTTTTGTCTAAAGATCTGTTCTTTATAATCACTTTAGCCCATTTCTGCATAAAATAATAATTATTCCTTTCTTATAAGGTTGCTGTGAGAATTAAATGTAGGTAAATAACTCATCCTTGAGCACGGCAGATGGTAAGATATCAGTATATACATCTGTTATTTAAAAAATGATATATTTCTGTGCTGGTCATCATTATATAGATTAAATTAATTTATATAATATTTTATAGTTAACCAAATTATTATAAGTATATATATATATTATATAATGTTTCTATATTCCTTTATGATCCACTTTTGCTTTGTAGTCCAAAAAAATATTCAAATAAATGTACTAATCACAAAATTAGTTAACCCTTAGCCACAATAGAATTACACAACAACAGTATGAAGAAAAACAGTACTTGAGAGGTTGCAATCAAGTTTTTCAGTGGTTTTGAGGAACATGGAGTAGATGATTAGACAGGCAAAATGGCGAGTCTCAAGGGACTTCCTACTTCTTTTGTACTGTCAGAATACATGACGAAATGGCATTGCTGAGGATACTTAAAAACACAAAACATATTGATGTTTAAGTGGAATTTCCCAAGTATTTTCCTTTTCACTTTTCTCAATAAATTGCTGTGATGATTTTATTCATTTTTGTTTACTGTCTATTCTCCAAAGATTTTAAAAAATCCTCGAAATAAACATAAGCCTCTAAATCACCATGCAAAGTAAGTGAAGCTACAATTATTTCATTAAAATTCTAATTAAATTAAAAAGAAAATCAACAACAAACTTAAACATACTGTGACTACTGATGGGAAAAGTGACTATAGTTATTAAGCCCTTCATGCTGTATTGGAAAAAGGGAGAGAGGAGATAATGTGAAGCAGACAGAAAAAGATTAGAATCAAAAGGTATGTCATAACCAAACAAAACAACAAAATCTTCTTTGCCTAACAGTCATGCTTTACATTTGGATAGTGTTTGCAACATTTTCAAAGCATTTTTTCATCTGTTATTTTATTTAATATATACTGCTATGGACCTCTGCCTTCATTATCATCATCTTTTGTAGCTAAGGAGTTTAAAAGTCAAGTATAAAGTTGTTTGGGAGATTGTTAGAAAAATCAGAACTGAATTCAGTACTATTTTATTTTTCTTTAAAATTTGCAGTATATAATCACTGCATGAGATAAATTTAGCATATAATTTGGTCTAGAGATACCAGTTTCTCATCCAAGTCCAGAGTTATACTGAAAATTTGTGAGAGAGGGAAAGAGAGAGAGAGAGAGAGAGAGAGAGAGAGAGAGAGAGAGAGAGAGAGATATCACTAGAAAATATCAAATTAGAAAATTATGGCCCATGACAATGTGGCCTTTGAAGAAAAAGCCATCTTTTCTTCCAGGTAGAGATAACCTAGAATTAGTAATCGAGGTTTTCACAGTGGCTTTCAGTTACTACTCAACCCTTTGCTGAGTTTTTTGTGTAATGCTTTGCCACATTCAATGGGCTCATTCAATTCTACTTTACCTTTCTTGCCCTTTCTACCCACTCAATGCCCCCTTCTTTTTATTAATTCCCAATTAGACTTCAGGGAAGAGAAAACAAACAACTCCAAGGCTAGCATAAGAGTAAAGTGAGCACAGAAAAATAAGTGTCTGAATTTTCTGAAACTAAAAAATGTTAGTAAAGATTAAGAACTCCATTATCTGCATTAAGATTATGTTTTTGTGATCTTTAGCAAATAAAACCCACCAATAGACTACAACTTGTTTCTGGTTATTTTTTGAGGTTAGACCCACTAGTCAACAGAGAAAACCACATGTCATATGATATGGTAGGCAAAGTAAAGCCTGTTTATTCCTAAATATTTCACCAGAGCTTCTTTCCCAAGGTATCAAATTAAATTCACCCTTTTGAAAAAGGAAGATGCCCTACCCGGGAATGCATATGACTTTCTGTTGATAAATTGTGATTCAGAAAATGCAATGTTTGTGGAATAAAGATTAGACAAGGGCATATACAGGCATCACTCAAGTATGTTTGACTTTGATCTCCTTAAGACCCTTGTTTCATGAAGAAATAAAAATCAGAACTACATTGTATAATTAATAACGTTAATTTAAATTATAATTACTAATTTATCCAAACCTAGTAGTCGAGATCTAATAGCCATTGATATTCTGGGATCTAAAGTAAAAAAAAAAAATTGCGCCGGTACTTATAAAAAATGATAAGGAAGACTATTCAAGACTATTGTAATAGGGAAGAGATTGAACTTGACTCCATGAAACAAAAGTCTGGAGAGTTCTGAAGCACTGTGTGAGCTATTGGAAAAGCACTGGAGAACTTCAGGGAGTAAATTGGTTGATGAGATTAAGCCATCAGAATTTTCAAATCAGAGTTTATCAAAGTTAACCTCCTACCCTCCCACAGAGACAAGGACACTGTCTTGATGGTTATATTGCTTGAAGATTATATTCAAGGGGATAGTTGCCTCTCAGGTCCTTGAGAAAGACGTTTGTGGGTTGTAGAAGTCTTAGGTCTCAAAGGGCAGAGCAAGTTTTCTAAAGGAGCTATTGTAAGAAAATGGAGGTAAGTAAGGAAGAAACCTGGATAAAATTCTGCCAAGCTGAAGGGACATTAAGTTTCTTTTAATCTTCTCATGACAGAGTTCTAGATAAGAAATAAATAAATAAAACTCTTGGAAACAGCATTGCAGATCAGCAAAGTGCAGATCAGCAAACTATGGACACAGGACAAATATGTCTCACTAGTTTTTTTTTTTTTCCCAATTATTTTAGTCTGTATCTCCAAAGAAAAGAACATGCTTCTGTAATAATAATACCATGATCCTACCCCAAAATTTAACCTCAATATAATAGTATTATAATAATATTATTTCTTATACAATTTATATTCTGATATTCTTCAGTTATTTACAAATTATTATTTAGAAGTGTTTTGTTTCAATCAAGGATCATATATATTGCTTTTAGTTATCATATTTCTTTAGTTTTTCATTTGGAACAATCCTTATGCCCAAACCAGGTCAGTTATTTTTCAGAATATCCTGCTACTTCAATTTGTCTTATTGTTTTCTTATTAATAGATCTAGGTAAAACCTACTTCTTCTTCTTTTTTTTTTTTTTTTTGTAAATAGAGTTCTACAAGGCACAGCTATTCTCATTAATTTATGTATTGTCTATTACTGCTTTCATACTACAGAGACAGAACTGAATAGTTTCAACAGAGACTGTATGACCCACAAAGCCTAAAATATTTATTATTTATAACTTTTCAGAAATATTTTTTGGCCCCTGATTTAAAGATTTTATCTTTGACAGGAAGGTTTGAATTTTTGAGTTATCCATATTAAGCTGTGTGACCTTGGGAAAGGTGCTTAACCCCTCTGAGCTTCACTTTAGTTTTACTCATCTTACCTAATATGGTTACATAAAAATTAATGTGAAAATGCAGCTGCTAATTTTAAGTGTCTAGTTAAATTTGTTAGCAAAGATTAATCCCCAGTAGAGAGAAGAAATTCTCAAATGAGAAACAGAAATTGATGTAAGGCATGAGATGATGCTCAAAAAGGCCCATGCTTTGTTAACAGGAAAATTTCACAGGATATTTAAGAGGTCATCCTGTATGTGGGTGTGGTGTATGTGCAACATTTTCATTGTAAATATTCCTCTTGTTAATATTTTGTTCACCCTCAGAAATTCTTAAGAGAATGAACTCCCCAAAAAGGTTAGATCTTTCTCCAGCACCAGAGTGTGAATCTTGACAATTTTAAGCTCATCAAGGTTGTCACATTTTGTGGATGTGGAAAAATAAATAAAAACTGAGTTATTGATTATGTTATTCAACAATAAATTAACTAAATCTACAAAATCTCTATTTCAAGATTTTTTTTATCTGATGATAAAAATTTCTCATTATTGCCATGTAATTTATAATACTCCTAGATTTAGCCTCTAGAAGCAGAAAATATTGTAATTTTTCTAATACATAGACTATCAAAGAACACCAAAAATACTATAATCTGTTTCAAAAGATCTCTTCTCATTTTACTTTTCTGTCATTAATTTTCCAGATGAAAAAATGTCAATTTTTTTTCTTAACTTTTTTCTTAACTTTTTCTCCATATTTCTCCATTATAGTTATCCTATAATTCAACTATAGCTTCTTTACTTTTTTTTTAATTGGTCATGTCATTTTTAGATACAGCATACATAAAGCACACAAAGTAAACACATTCATTTAAGCAGCTGCTAGACTAAAATATCAACATTTCTAGTGATCTTTTAACTGCTCCGTCACTGCTTCAAACTTTCATTCCAGAAATAAGCAATATTTTGATTTCTATAATTATAAATTATTTTTTTGTCTTCTTGGCTTGATATACATAGAATTAAATAGTAAGTACTTGCTCTTTTGTATCTAGCTTTTGTAAAATATTTATACAATTGTATTTACCAGTAGCACATTATCTAATTTTGCTTTATGATATTTGATTGCATTGATATGCCACCAATTTATTTATTTATTTCAATATTTATAGTCATTTGAGTTATTTCCAGTTGAAGGCTATTGTGAATACTGCTGCTAACGATACTCTTGTAGACACCTTTTCAGGATTCACACAGTTCTATTAGTATATACTCAAGAGTAGAATTTCAGGATTGTAAGGTATTGGTGTATTCAACTTTAGTAAATATTGCTGATGTTTTAAAAATAGTTGTACCAATTTACACTCTCATCACAAGTGTCTGTAAAAAGTATATAGAAGCAGTGCAAGAGAATTCCAGTTACTCCATATCCTCAGCAACTCTTGATATTGCCAGGATATTAATTTTTATTCTGGTTATTATGTAATAGTATCTCATTATGATTTTAATTTTCATTTATCTAATAACATTCATGTTGAGTGCCTTTCACAAACTTATTAGATATCAGAATACCTTCTTAGTGAAATATTTGATCAAGTATTTCACCTATTTTTTTTAATGTTAGCTTTTCTATCTTTATTATTGATTTGCAGGAACTCTTTACATATTTTGATATTAGTGTTATTTGTTCTTTACTATATGCATTTTCTAAATCTCCATTTTGTGTTTTTGCCTTTTCTCAATGTTATTTTTTTTAATGAACTGAGGTTCTTAATTTCGATAAAATCAAAATTATCAATTGTTTTCTTTATGGTTAGATGGTTCTGTCTTTTAAATATTCATTGACCACCATATGTCTGGAAGATGTTCTTCTATTTTATTTTCTAGAAGCTTTATATTATTTTATCTTTAACAATTATGTCTTCAGTCTTACTAGAATTTATTTTTAAATATAGTGTGAGGTAGGAGTTTTTATCCACTTTTTAAATCCAGATTGTATGTTTAAGATAGTAAATTTTATAGCAGTAAACTTTGCATCTATTTACACCTTGATTATGTCAAATATGCATATTATTTTCAATTGTGGTACTTATCCTGTTCAATTAAGTAATTATTTTTTTCTGTGGGGAGATGGCTCTATTTCTGTGATTAGGTTTAGTTGAAATACTTTCTTTGGTTATTTCTTGAATAGTTCAGAAAACTTTAACATGTTTTAGACATTTCTGTCTAAATTTTTCTTTCAAAGCTCTCCTTGGCCCATCTATTTATCTTTGTCTTTGCTTTATAGAGGTCTTTACTTTAGCAGATGAGAAGTTTTTCATAGTATAGATAATATGGATTTTGAGAATAATTGTCTTTTGAGGGTTTTCTAATGAGGAGCAGAAATGGCTACATCCAAATCCTTCTCAGCTGCTGATAAGATTAATATACTGATTAACACCTTTCCAAGTTGGATTGGAGGTAAAAGTAATTCCATTTGGCAAAGCTTCATCTCATTTGCTGACATCTTCATTAACCTCACTGATAAGGAAACCATTTCACAATACAAATTTCTCAAGGCTGGAGATTTTATCTTCACAGAGTCACCTAACAATACTAATTTGAAGTATGAAACATGCAGGTTCAATTGCCTCAATATTCACTATGCCCTGTCCTTTTACATTTCCTGTTTAAAAGCTGAAAAAAAGAAACCAATTACTTCTCACTCATTAATAAAGGTTATTTTCAAAAGGACATTTTACGTTTTCAGAAAGAGGTGCAGAGATGTTGCTTAAAGTGAATGAAAGTGTCATCATAGTAAGGGAAAGAGATATTAATGAAAATCTGTGAGAGAAAATAGTATAATTCTGTTAAGCACAAGAAAAAGATTTTCAAGTTTTTCAAAACTGTATTTTTAACTATTCGCCCTTTCTTTTGCACATTGTTTTTGATTAAATTTAAAAATGCCAATTTTTAAATAATCAGTAAATAAGTTCAATCATAACATTTTTATAATTGGTTAAATAAGAAAATTTTTAATTGAGTAACTTTGGCATTTGTGAACTTCATGACATTTCTTCAGCTATATAGTAACTTTTCAGTGTCCATTGTCTGTTCTTCAAAAGCAAATTTTAATAGGACTTCTAGAAATCCTCAGTCATAGTGTGTGCAGGTAAATATTTAACAACTGACTCTCCAGAGAGAGAAAAAAACACTATAATTTGTGATGTTTGCCAATTTTCATGGTGGTAATACTCTTCCATGACCTCTTTGAATTACAAACTATGTCACTGAATGCAGAGTTGGGAGAAATAATGCAGTAACACACTACTACATAGTGTTATGATATATGAATACAATAGATCTTTATGACCTTAGATCCTAGATTGTAGTAAAATGGAATAAAATAATTATGAAGTAATGATCTTTCAGTTTATATTGCTTTTGTTTTTAACACTGTTTTATTGATATAATTTTTAGTAAACAGCTAAGTTTAAAAGTAGTTTGTGAGAGTCTTTAAAATTTAATAATCAGTTCTGAGAAAAAAGTGTGGTTCAATTCTAGCACACTACTGGTTCATACTTGTGGACAAGAGGAACATGAGCAATAATTTTTCATGTAATAGCTCAAAAGCTTCTTTTAAATCTTATGTTTGGGAAACCCAAGTTGACTGTCATCTAAGATTTTAGCATTCCTGAGATTAAAAAGCTTGATTTTTGTCTCATGATAGGAAACTTTCTGTATTCTAGGAGGATTATAGTCCTGAATCCTCAGAGTCTGAAACATGTGGAAACTCAGAGAGATAGGATCTCAAGATGCCTCATCACTGCAACTCTAGTTCCCAGAAAGTTCAGACGCAGGGGCCCTGACTATAGGACTCGTAAAGAATTTCGGATGTTGAACACAGAAATATTAGAAAATACGATCGCAGATGAGTCCATCCATTATTTAAAATTTGAAGAAAAATGAAAGACTATGTCTACAGCTTCAGGTTTGTATAATAGAATAGTTAGTTCATTAGCACTCATTTAAAATGACATCGGTTGATTCATATGCCGAGCCTTCTTTGAAACATTGTTCTGCTACTGTTTGAACAAAACATGCAAATAGTTTTGCTTCAAAAGGTGTGGTTTGAAGCAAAGATTTCTAAACTTCAGCGTGTACCAGACTCACCTAGAGCAGCGGTCCCCAACCTTTTTGGCACCAGTGAACAGTCCTATGAGAATCTCATGCCTGATGGTCTGAGGCGGAGCAGAAGCGGTGGCACTAGCGCTGGGTAGCGGTTGCAAAAACAGATGAAACTTCTTTCGCTTGTCTGCTGCTCACCTCCTGCTCTGCAGCCTAGTTCCTAACAGGCCACAGAAGGGTACTGGTCTCTGGCCCAGGGCTTGAGGACTCCTCACCTAGAGGGCTTGGTAAAACTGATTCCAGGACCCAACTTCCAGAGTTTCTGAATCAGTGCATGTCCTGTGGGACCTAAGAATTTACATTTCTAACAAGTACCCTGATGGTACTGATGTTTCAGATCCTGGAGATCATACCTTGAAAATCATTGGTTTTAAGCATCTTCAGTTCATTCTGTTACCATGAAAAAGTCAAACAATCTTGGGCATAACAATTCATTTTTCTGGTTGTTTTGTTTTGTTTTTAGAGAGTCAAATGGTTTCTATTTGTATGATTACACTACTTCTTCTTTATTTTTACTTCCCCTTTTCCCTCTTTCCTTCCCATTTTCTTCCTGATTTCTTTATCTTCCCACCTTTCCTTTTTCTTATTTCTCCTCAACTATTCTCCTTTCCCCTTCCTCTTTTCTCTCACACCTCTCTTTTCTCCTCCCCTCCTTACTTTCTCAAGCCTCTTTTTATTCCCTTTCTACAATTATTTTCATAAATGACAGTGCCTCCTTCCAGTAGCTACTAAGATATATTCCATATATTTCAAGTGAAAAACCTATTTGTCAGAGTATTCTGTAAATATTTTTATATATAAAAATGTAGAAATGTGACTTCACATAAGCAAAATTACAAATGCATACTTAATAAAGCATACTATAATATTTAATTTTATAACAGCCTACGGAAGGTGAGAAGGGTAAGGGTTCAGGTGATTTTCAAGTTATTTTAAATTCTTTTGAATATTAATTTTAGTTTTGTTTTATAGCTAAAATATTTTAGTGGTACCAGTCTTAAAAATATTACACACACACACACACACACACACACACACACACACACACACACACACACTGATGCACATAGGCATTTACTATAGAAATATATGATAGAGATAGTATCTGAATATAGCACTGTCTGGGAAGCAAGGCCCAAGTGTTACTAGACATGCCATGAAAAAGACAAAAGGAAAGTGGAAATCGAGTATTTGAAAGTGTTTTTTCTTTTAGTTTAAAAAATAAATTTGTGATCATGAGGGAAAACAAAACAAATCTGTTAATTGTTCTTTTTATTGAAGAATTGGTCAGATTATGAGATTTGGATCCATAAACTCATGGGGGTGGGGGAGAACCAGATAGGAAATAAACATAAATAAATATAAACTAAATTGACATTTGTTTCCCAGAAGGTACAGAAAGATAGCAACTAAGCTACTGATTTTATCTCTGGCTTCAGTATTTGACTTAGAAGCAAATACGGAATTGGCCCTGGGGAAGAACTAAGCCACTGACTCCAGGGAAGATGCATCTATTTTGAGCAGTGAGGTGATAGCACATATATTTTAGGCTTGGGTAAGCTAATACTAAAGAAATATGTAGATGCTAAAGTCTTTATTTACTAGTTCACAAGAGAATTCACATATCCAATCTACTCACATAAATTCTGAATTGTCAGATATAGAGTTCTCGCTGTGTATTAAAAATTATGTTGATTATTTTCTATTATTTTAGTCATGTCTAGAAGTGCTGAGAATTATAGGTCCAGAAATATGCCAAACTAGTGATTGCTGTAGGAAATTCATGACAAAAGAAGGAAGGGTTTATGATATATTCTTGACTGGGCTTAGAAAAGATGTTAAAAATTTTGTATACAATCCTTAGAGATTATCATTCTGAAAATATATTTTAACACATGCATTTTGTTAGATTGTTATTCTACATCACTATAATATTCTTGTAATCTATGTTTTTAGCTACTAATTTAGAAAAACCACTGGTTTAATGTTATTGTCACTCAACATTCTTGAGAATTTATGCAACATAGCATAGACAGTTCTATGCTTCAACATATATCTAGAGCTCTGCATTAGTTCCTAGAACTGCTATAACAAAAAATATCACAAATAGGGTAGTTGGAAGCATCAAAAATTTGTTTTATCACAGATATGGAGAATAGAAGTCTGAAATCAAGGTGTTGGCAGCATTGGTTCCCTTTGGAGATTCTCAGGAAGAATCTATTCCATACATTTTTCCTACTTTCTGGTGACTCTAGCAATCCTTGGCATTCTTTGGCTTGTGGACATAGTACTTCAGTCTCTATCTCCATCTTTTACATGGTATTCTCTGCACTATGTGTCTTTGTGTTTTCACAATGCCTTCTTATATAGAGAGCAGTTGTTGGATTTCAAATAGTATGACCTCATCTTAATTAAGTTCATCTGCTCATATCTTATTTCCAAATACAGTCACATTTCGAGGTTCCAGGTAGATATGAATTTTCAGGCAACACTGTTCAACCTAGTACAAAATCGTAACAAAATGCTATTAAAGATTACAAATAAAAATGCATATGTATATATATATATATGTATATGATATATATGTATATTTTATATATACATCAAATGTTTTATTGGAAAAGTATGTATATATGCTAAATTATTTTCTGACATGGATTTGTTGAAATATTAATAAATATGTGTGCATTGTCAAGAAGTCTAAATTGTACTCTGCTACTACTACCCTAGATCTTATACTGCTAAATCCTGTATTTATTAGTTAATATTTTAATTATTAGTTTTTCTTTAGTGACCAGAGCTTTCTTCAATTATAGGAGATCTTAATGTTTTTCTTCATTCTGCTTTTCCTCTTTCACCATACTAGAATAGTTGGCCTCTTCTGTGACATTTTGCTGCAAATAATGTCCTTAAAAGAATCTCTGCCTCTATTAGTTTACTCATTACCTGTCCTCCTATCCCAGATTCACATTATCTAAGTCTCTCACGCAGACACTATAGAGCAAGGTGTTTGCTTTTTAGTGTGCTTAACTACAGTCTTTAAATAATTTAACGTATTAAACAACTATGACAAAGTTCTGAGACTATATATATGTAAGTCTCTCTCAAACAACATAAGAAGAGTTCCAGTCCAGATGGCAAGCTAGGTAAAAGCAGGGTTCACTTCCATCCATGATCATGTTAAAATTACAACCAAATTATAAAACAGGAAAGCCAGCTGAAGTCTAGCTGATCATAACACATGCATCTGAAGGTATAAAGAAAAAACCACTTTGAGTTCACTTAAAAGGGCAGATACATGAAGCAGGCTGGTCCTGTACCTGCACATGGCAATCAGACAGTGGGAAGGAGAGTGTGGCTACAGAGGCTCATTGGAAGGAATATTGATGCAAAAATCTTCAACAAAGTATTAGCAAAAGGAATTTAGCAATACATTAAATATATTATATACCATAATCAAGTTAGATTTATTCCTGGGATGCAAGGTTGGTTTAATATTCACAAATCAATTATTGTGATACACCACATTAATGAAACGAAACAAAAATCATATAATTATATCAACAAATGCAAAAAAAAAAAAAAAGCGTTTGTCAAAATCCAGCATCCATTTACAATAAAAACTTTCAACAAGCTGGGAATAGAGGGAACATGCCTCAACATAATAAAAGCCATATATGACAAATCTACAGCTAACATTATACTCAATAGGGAAAAGATTAAAAGCATTTTCCTTAAGAGCATGAACAAGACAAAGATGCCCACTTCATCACCAGGTTCAACATAGTATTGGAAGTCCTAGCTATAGCAATCAGACAAGAAAGATAAATAACAGTTATCCAAATTGGAAATGAAGAAGTAAAACTGTCATTATTCTCAGATGACATGATACTATATATACAGAACCATAACGATTCCATCAAAAAATTGTTAGAACTGATAAATGAATTCAGTAAAGTAGTAGTAGAATGTAAAATTAATATTCAGAAGTTAGTTTCATTTTTATACATAAACGGGAAAGTACAATTAAGAAAACAACCCCATTTACAATTGCATCAAAAACACTAAAATACCTAGGATACAAATTAACCAAGGTGGTAAAAGACCTGTTCTCATAAAATTATGTCATTTGAAAAAGGAATTAAAGATACAAATGAATAAAAACACAAACCATGCTCATGGGTAGGAAGAATAAACACTGTTAAAGTGGCCATACTACCCAAAGTGATCTATAGATTCAATGTAATTTTATCAAACACCAATGGTATTTTCAGCGAACTTGATCAAATAATCTGAAAATTTATATGGAACTATAAAAGATCACAAATAGTCACAGTAATCTTGAGAAAGAAGATCAAAATTGGAGGTATCACACTACCTGATATCAAACTGTACTACAAGGCTATAATAATGAAAACAGTATGACAATGGCATAGATCAATGGAACAGAATAGAGAACCCAGAAAGAAACCCACACTTATGTGGTCATTTAATCTATGACAAAGAAGGCAAGAATATGGAATGGGATAAAGACAGTCTCTTCAACAAATGGTGTTGGGAAAACTGGACAAATACATGCAAAAATTGAAACTGGACCACTTTCTTACACCATATACAAGAATAAACTCAAAATGTATAAAAGACTTAAATGTAAGACACAAAACCATAAAATTTCTACAAGAAAATATAGGCAGTAAACTTTCTGGTATTACTCTAAGGGATTTTGTTTCTGATATATCTCCTTGGGAAAGGGACACAAAAGAAAAAAATAAACAAACAGGAATACATCAAACTAAAAAGTTTTTGCACAACAAAGGAAATTATCAACAAAATGAAAAGACAACCTCCTAGATAGGAGAAAGATATTTGCCTATGATACATATGATAGGGCTTTAATGAGCAAAATATATAAAGAACTCATGCAACTCAACAACAATAACAACAAACAAATAATCTAATTTAAAAAATAAGCAGAAAACTTGAATAGGTATTTCTACAAAGACAGCATATAGATGGCCAAAAGACATATGTAAAAATGCTCTAGGTCACTAATCATCAAAGAAAGGCAAATTAAAACCACAATGAGATATCACCTCACACCTGTCTTATTGGGTATCATCAATAAATAAAAAAAAGTTTTTGGCAAGGATATGAAGAAAAAGGAACCCTCATGCATTATTTGTGGGATTGCAAATTAGTACAGCCACTCTGGAAAACATTTTGGATGTTTTTAAATAAATTAAACATTAAACTACCTTTTGACCTAGCAATTGCACTTTTTTTTACAAACACTAGTTTGTAAAGATTTGTGCATCCTTTTGTTCATGGCAGTGCTATTCACAATAGCCAAGATATGGAAGCAACCTAAGTGCACATCAGCAGTTGATTGGATAAAGAAGTATGGTACATGTATACAATGAAATATTACTCATCAATTAAAAAAAATGAAATCCTATCATTTGCAATGAAGTGAATGGGCCTAGAGTGTATTATGCTAAGTGAAATAAGTCTGACAGAGGAAGATAAATACCATATGATTTTACTTATACATGGAATTCAAGAAACAAAACAAACAAAATTAACAAAAACAGATTCACAGATATAGAGAAAAAAACTGGTGACTACCAAAGGGGAGAATGCTTGGGAAGGTAGGTAATAAAAGGCGAAAAGATGAAGAAGCACACATTAGTAGTTATAAAATAGACATGGAAATTTAGAATACAGCACAGGGAATATAGTCAATATTATTGTAATGGTTGTGTGTAATGCTGGATGGTGATAGAGCTATTGGGGGATCACTTTTTGGATTGTATAAAGGTCTAACATTTAAAATTTTAAGTAAAAATAAAATAAATAGCAGAACAATATGAAATATAAAGGTACTTTCATAAAAAAAACTACAGTGATAGGAGAAGGTATTTCTGCATGAGTAATGTCGTTTCTCCCAAATTACACCTTTGATGTCTTGCATTCTATAGGGATGATGTGTACTTCCTATTGAATTCCAGAATGTATGAAATTTTGAAATTGCCATGCAAATATAATTATACTGTAATTTTTAAAATTATTATTAATTCTTATAAAAATTTTTTAGAATATGTAAAATTGAGTTAGTACAATGTTGACTATATCTTAAAAATCACTTTCAATGTAATAATAGTAAGAATTAAAATTTTTAGACATTATTTCAAGCTGTGGCATCTTTACAAAGGTCAGTAGCAAGTTACTTTATACCTAAATGATGTGTATATATAAAGAAGAAGGAAAGAAAGAGGAAGTCGGGGAAAATGACTGTGTATGTGTGTGTGATTTTGATTGATGGAGGGGTAAGGAGATGCTTTTTATTCAGTGAGTGTTTGCTTAGTAGGACAATAGGATATTAAAATAGGGAAAAATGTATTTTCCATCAGAAAATATTTTTAATTTAATTTCTATGGGGAATATAGCTTTTGCTTGTCTGTTTTAAGGTCATGGTAAAAAAAAGGCTAAAGTTTAGGTTAATAGATCTGTTTTGTAATGAAGGAAAAATGATTTCAGATGTTTGTTTTGTAGGTAGAATGACACTGCCATCTAAAACAACTGTCCCCAATCCCTGGGCCATGGATCAGTATGGTCATGGCCTATTAGAAACAGGGCCTCACAGGAGGAGGCAAGCTAGTAAAGCTACATCTGTATTTGCAGCAGCTCCCCAAAACTAGCATCACTGCCTCAGCTGCACCTCAGATCATCAGGCATTATTAGATTCTCACAGGAGCATCGTTCCCTGCTGCTAAAAAGACTGGGGACCACTGATCTAAAACATCTGGGAAATACCAGTTAACTGTAGAAACTTTCATTAATAAAATAAAAAACAAAAACAAAAACAAAAAACTTTTAGTGAGTTCTAAAAGTAAATTTGCTGTTGTAACCTTAATTTGAAGATTATGACCCAATAAGGCTCCTCAATTTTAGCTGTATTTGGAATCTCTCTTTCTATTACATAACCTCTCCTTTGTTTTTAGTTTTTAGTGTTTATGTAACATATTTTAAGGTTAAAAGAATGGTTTAGAACATACCCCATCTCCTTAATTTGTGGATTGAGAACTTTAAGCTTGCAATCAGTGCTCTTGTTGCAAGTCACAGGTCTTGAGTGCCTCAGCCAAAATTAGAATATAAATTTCCTGACCATTAGTCCAGTAGCCTTTACATTGATCCATACCACCACACCAAACTGTGGCTGTTGATATCATACCAGCTTTTCTGGGTCACTATTACCACGTCCTTGCTAAGATATTTTTCAAGCCACTATGGCTTATTATTTTTTTTCTGTATGCACAGTTGCATGCATTGACAATACACATCCATTTTCATTTTAAGTTTTTTATAAAATAAACTTCATATATACCATCATATGAAACATAACTAAAAAAGAGCATTTTAACATTTTATTGAGAAATAATTTGTGATATTTGATAGACAAGTTTTTGAAGAACAATTCATCAAGTTTATAATAGGTGATTATAATTTTTTTTGCTCTTGAAAGTTCTTGAGTAAAATAAAAATAATCACGTATTTTCTGTTTCTTTTCCTTTCTTTCATAAAGACTGGAATTTGCTAGTTTATTACCACTCGAGAATATACAAACAAATATGTATATAATGATCTACTTTAACTCCTTTTCTCTCTTTTTCTGGTTCTTCATTTGACTTTTAGCTATTTCTGTCACCTGTGTTTACTTTTACTTGCATGATCTTTATTTTTAATTTTAAAATAAGTTTATTTCTGTGATAAAAATACTAAATTTATCAAAACATTTTTATTAGAATTTTTTATTCATTTTCAGTTAAAAGTAATTATCTTAAAGTGCTAAAATTATTGATTGAATTTTTATTTTTCTAAACATAGAAGCCTTAGAGATTTTTGGAGAAGATTGTAACATAAACATGTTTTTGGCTTTTTCTTCCTCAGCTGCTTAGAATTATTAAGAAGAAGTAAACAGTATGACAAACCTACATTAGCATTGAGAGTTAGCAAAGGACGTTAAATACATGTCAATAATTTTAAGGAACTAATAGGTACTCAAGAGAAACAAGACCAGAAAATCTTGAAGTTTAGAGGAGCTCCAAATTAGAGGGGTAAGGACTGAATATGAAGGAAGTCCCTAAGAAAGCAGAGAATGTACATCTTAATGGCTGATGTTCAATGGAATTGGTTAGTAGAGTTATTGGCTGGGGATTCTATGTTTTCTTTGAGTGATAATTGTTTGTAGATGAATTTTTATTTTTGAGTTTTATTGTGTTTTCTACACATTTTAACAATAAACAGAATTTTATAATTATGACAATGCATAGCAATTACATAAAAATGATAGTGAGCATTCTTCAGTTTCATTAATTATTTACAATTCTATGAGATGCATTAAGTTAAAATTTACTCTGAATAAAAATGATGCATTTTATCTGAAGTTTCTTGTATTTGCTAAGTCAAGAATAATAAAAAATTATTTTCTTGTCCTAGCCATTCTCCAATTGATCCCAGATCTGGAAGGTATAAAAGGTATATTAATTGCATCTTTATCAATCTGGTGGGTAAGGCAACAGTATCAGACAAAAGTATCAATTTGTTGAAATTTTTGAGGTAAACTTTTAACACTTTAATGAAAAAAAGAGTTCAGAGAGACATAAACATGGAATCACTAAGTGCGTGATTGACTAGCGCATGAATTCTAAATCTGAGTCTTATTTTATTTAAACTTAATGTTATCTCTGTAGAGGTAAAATTTTTATCCATTTGTGAATAATGTAATATAATTTTCCTATTTTATTATATTCATATAGAGGGTCTTTCCATGTTAAAATAATACATCCTGGACTACCGTATGAGTTACTGCCAGCAGTACCAAAGTGTGGCTGAGAAAATAAATTGGTCACCTAAAATCTGAAAAGATGAAGTGCATAAGGAAATGAAAAGGATAGAAATGAGAAAAATTTTCCAGACAAAAAAATCATGAACCAAAAGATTAGTGCTCCCACAAGTTTAACATTAAAAAAATAACAACCCACTCTCATCCAAATAAGAAATGTGAGCCTCTATTAAAAAAAAAAGTCTTTAATTTGTTTTCAGTTACTTTCTAGCTACATCTTAGTTCAAAAAAATTAATTGAATAAAGAGATAAAATTTCTCAGTCTCCAAGAGTTGTAAAAGATGGTCTACAGTTTCAAGATTGAAATTGCCTCAGTTTAGGGCACAGTAGAGTTTCTATAGGGAGTAAGTCTTAAAACTCAGTTTCTGGCTCATATTCCACTAGTCACTTGCTATTTAATTCTATGTAAGTCACTAAAGTTGAACTAATTTGAGTGAAAGCACTTTGAAATGTTTATAGTATAAGTGGTTGTTATTACATATTATTGTTATTTGATGGTATAAGCAAATACATTTTAATTAAGTTGGTTTAAATCATAAGACATATGAAGAAGTGTGAGCCTTTTAAAGGCACTTGAATAAAGTTGATAAGTTATACTAGACAATAAATATTTTTGTTTATATTTGCATAATAGTTTTTAATGTTCAGAAACTTAATTTTGGATGAATCCATATGCTCAAAACACTAACTCCACTTACCTGAATTTTAAAAATCATATCAAGTCCTGAATAATGGGAGAAGTCTTTCATGTTCAAAATTGATAAGTACTTAATGATGTTTATTATTAATTACTACATTATAAACTATCAATTTTCTTTCTAATGGAGTACTCTGCAGGTATCAATCATTACCAATCATTTACCAAGCATCATAGTTTAGAAAGAGGGGAGCAAGAGGATTGCACCAGGAAACTAATTACATTTATTTTTCTATGTTAACAATGACCAACTCAGATGTTCCAGTACCAAATCCACTCTTGCTTTTTTGTCAACAGACATGTCACAGGGAGCTATAATTTTTATTTCTTTAAGGTACTGAAGATAATTTTTTCTTGTCTTTTATAAAATCATAAACCAGAGCCCAAAGATATAAGGCCCTTGCTAAAGGTTTCTCGACCAGTCAGTCGTAAGGGATGTCTAAGTCTCCTGATTCTCAGGCTAGTACAGTTGCCATTGTGGTTATGAATAGAGTAATTACTAATTAGAATAACATTGCAGAATTGGGACAAAATGGTTATTCTTTTTGATGTTGGCAGTAGTGCCCTAGGAATAGGAAAGTGGGCTGCTATAATAGTATGCCTTCATTGAATCCTAAGAAGCTAACTAACTCTTCTGGATTCCTTGGGTCTAAAATTCATATCAGTGGCACCATTGCAGTAGTTTATGCTACTTAAATTTTTATTAACTAAAACTAAGAAAGCCAGACATTACTAATACTTAATATACAAACAGACATAGTCCATGTATATATATTAAAATAAATAGGTATGTTGGGAGTTCATGCTCTATGTTATTTTCCTGATAGAGGTACACAGATAAAAACGTGGAGATGAAATCTAAATTGCCAAAAATCACTGAATATATTATTTATATTGACACAATTAAGGTGTCCAGAGTAAATTTTTAGAATGCATTTTACATAAAATTATGAAGATTAGTCAAACACTTATCTCTCTATTCATTTATTCAAATTCATTATTTTAAATATTTGTTGATTGACTATTGTGTCCTAAAACTATAGTAAACACTGGGAATAAAGCAGTTAAGAAGCATGGTTCTTGCCCACATAAGCTTCTTATCTAGTTGTGGAAAGTTTGAGGTTTAGGAGATTAACATAGAATTTCAGAGATTGTAGCAGTGACAACCCCCTATTTTTTATAGCTAGGAAGAAGACAATGTGGTTTAATGGCTTATATGTTTTTAACAAGGGATTTTGGTTTTTAGAATTCTCATAAATTTTCATCTTTATCCATCTCCTTTCTTTTGTTTCTCCTTTCCTCATCCATCTTGCACTTGGTGGGCACCTTCTACCCTGGTCTTTATTGAATTTCTAGGGCCCTCACAGGTAGAACTGTCTCGTAGCAACAGTGTTCCACTTTTTTTCCCCAGTTACACTTAAATTCTCAAAGCTAATTATTGGATAGAAAGTATCCAATAACATTGATTTATATTTAAATAACTTATGACTAAGAATATACTTAATATAATTAAGTTATAACTCAATATAGTTCACATTTATTGAAAGCTTAGTAAGTTTTAGGGGCTGCTATCAAACGGAAAGGATTCATGGAGTTCCTATACTATGCTTAGTGTAGTAGTGTCCCAGTCTACGTGCTCAAGAAATGTTGATTAGATGTTAATAACTTCCCATAAGTGTTTGTATTTTATGAAAGCCAGTCTACTAGAATAAAGATGGAATGACATTTGCAATCAAAGACTTGTTTGAATCTCAATTTTTTTTTTACTTTCTAGTGACCTTTGCCAAGTAATTTAACTTTTATAAATCATAACCTCTGAATATTTAAAATGGGACGAAGAGTATCTCATTTCTAATGTTACAAGCAATCTAGGGCTAGCATTATAATTAAAGTATGAAAAGCACCTTGAACATTGAATATAGTAAACACTCATTAATTAAATAAAATTTAGTTGAACAAAGGAATAAATGCCTAATAGGAGAATTTTGGTCAGTGTCAAACTTATGAGAAACACTGATCAACTCATGTATTTCTCAATATGGGATAGAAGAACTTTGGTTTATGCTCTACTGACTATGGATGTGGTATAGATTGAATTGGAACTTATAAAAATCTTGAAGTATAAATCTTGAAGTATTAAAACAAATGAAGCATTTATTTTAATAAAACTTACTGTATGTAGTTTTGGCTTTCTGAGACAGAAACAATAAGGAAAAGTTTAGCATAATCTTCTTTCTTAAGATGATAAATAGGAGGAGGGTATTATATTTCAAGTGAGGTCATAATTCATCAAGTATACTCTACAGTATTTGTCATGAGAATGTTCAGTGGTGACATTATGTACACAGGCATAATGGGTGACATAAGCAAATTCAAAAAATTATTAACTCTCTTTCTCAGAAAAGTATTATTTTAATATTTGTGAAACTTTAATCTACAAATCTGTTTATTTTTAGTAAAGAAAAAATTTTTAGAAAGATCTGAGTGTAATTCATAGACTTGAAGAATACCTGCAATTTGAAAGCCAAATGTCCAGCAGCCCAGGAGCCAGGGATGATTTGGTGATCCAAGTAGCAGCAACTAAAATGTTAACCTCTTTGAAGTGCCATCCTCAAATCCATCAATTCAGAGATGGTTGGTTGGCACACCTCGACTAACAAACTCATTGAACTTATATCAGGTATGGAATGAGAAGTTATTCAAAGAAAATTTGAGAATTCTTAAGTATTTTTATGAGTGTTAAAACTTTTTATGATCCAACTTCCTGTTACAAATATATACTTATTTTAATTGAAATATGTGACTTTAATATTCCTATAACTAATATATGGTTATGGCACAAAACAGTTTTCTGTTAAGGTACTCCAAAAAGCAGATACGTGATGGGATTAGACATGAAAAAAGTTAATGAGGCAAAACAGCTGTGAAGGATAAAAGAGGAGAGAGCAGTAGTAGGTAGGGAAGCCTTCAGTATACTCTGCAGAGCTGGTACCTGAAAGCAGAATAATGGAGGAGGAAAGTTCTGATTTTGGAGTAATTTTAAGAAAATTTTAGCCAGGCTGATGATAAATCCTCTAGCCAGAATTGTTAAAGAAATACTAAATGATTACCTATTAGAAAAAATGCACTAGAACCACTGTGGTGCTTGATCACTGGCTCTGAGCAATCTGGGGGAAAGCATCACCTCTATATGAATCTTGTTGTGCATCCTGAGGTTGGTATCTAGGGCTGTCATTTGTGCTTCCTGTACCAGCAGATATGAGCAACACACTTCCATGCTTGCCACAATTATAGAGCTCAGTTTCCAAGTCACCCTTAGTTTTTTTTTCCCTTTGCCATTTTTTCCTCCAGATAAAGGGTCACTATGTGAAGGAGTTTTGTTCCTTCACATAGCTTGAAGATCTTTCTGTAGCCATTCATTAGAGATGATACTTCATTCTATTTACTTATGAATAACTCCATTGCATAATGTGTATAAATGCATCACACCTACTTTGATGAGTTTTTAGATTCTTTTTTGAACCTTTTGCTATTTTGAACAATACCATATAGGTTTTACTCTATTAGTAGTTTTTGTCCCTATGGGGATATACTTTGGAAATAGAATTACCAGGTCACAGGTAATTTTTTTAATTAGACATTTTATTTAGAGATAATTGTAGATTCTCATATAGTTGTAAGAAATAATACAGAGATTTACCAAGTTTCTACAAATAGTAACATCTTACAAAACTATAGTAATATACAGCAATTAGAAAATTGACAATGATAAAATTCAGCTATCTTATTCAAATTTCTCCAGTTATACTTATTTGTATGTCTGTGTAGAGGTGTGTGTGTGTGTGTGTGTGTGTGTGTGTGTGTGTGTGTGTGTGGTGTATACAGTTTTATAAAATTTTATTGCAAGTGTAGGTTCATGAATTCACCAACAGTCAAAATACTGAACAGTTAGTTCTTTCACCACAAGTATCCTTTGTGCTGCCCTTTTATATTCATACTTGCTTCCCTTTTCTTATCCTATCCTAACACCTGGCACTTACCAATCTATTCTCCATTTTTATAATTTTATCATTTCATGAATGTTATATAATTGGAATCAAAGAGTATGTAAATTCTTGGGATTTACTTTTCATCTGAGAAATTCCCTCGACATCCATCAGAGTTGTATGTTATCAACAGTTGTTTTTTTTAAAATCTCTCCTTGAGTAGTAGTATCACATGATATAGATGTACCAGTTTGTTTAACTATTCACCCATTGAAAGGCATTTGGATTGTTTATAGTATTTGTTTATTATAATACAGCCTCTATGAACATTTATGCATAGGACTTTATGTGAATATACATTCTCATTTTTCTGGGATAAATATCTGTGAGTACAACTACTGGGTTGTGTAGCAATTGCATGTGTAGTTTTATAAGAAACTCCAATTGTTTTTTAAGAGTGGCTGTAGCATTTTACAGTCTATACATCTTTGATCACATTTGCTATTTAAGTCAAAGCCCATTATTTTGCCTATGGATGCCCAATTGGTCCAGGACTATTTGTTGATAAGTTCATCAATCCTCTGTTGGATTGCTTTACATCTTTGTAAAAAATTAATTGGGGACATTTGTTATTTTTTTCTTTTTCTAGGTTCTTTATTCTGTTCCTTTTACCTAAGTATCTGTCCTTCTGCCAGAACCAGATTTTCTCAATTACTATAGATATATAAACCTTACAATTGGTTCATAAGGCATTCTCATTTAAAAATTTTGAAAGTTTTACTAAACAGTTCTATTCAAGACTGCACCTATCTAAAATTCCACAAGCAATATATCAAGGTGCCTGCTTCTCTACATTCTCAATAACAACAAATATTGTTAAGCTTTTTTAGATTACTTTACATAAAATGTAATGTAAAATTTTAGCTTTAATTTGCATTTACCTTTCTATTAGTAAGATTGGATATATTTTTATAGAGTCATTTATATTTTTTTTCTTAGAACTATTTGTTTATATGTTTTCCCCATTTTCCTGTAGAAATTTATTTTTACCTTTCATTATTCAAAGGTGCCTTTATATTAATAACACAGTATTAGAGTGTTTTACATGTTAGACATATCCATGTGTATATATATATATATATATATATATATATATATATATATACCCACACACAAATTTGAGATTTATCTTTTTACTTATAAGGCATCTTTCAAAGCAAAATGTTTAGATTTTCATAAAATTAAATTTATCAAACATTTATTTGTGATTTCTTCTGTTATAATTATAAAGCACTTTCTTAGGCAAATTATTTAGTCTCTCTGTGTCTCAGTTTAATATAGAGATAATAATAATATCTATAGCATATGGTTATAATAAGAACAAACTTAGTTAATGTATGTAAAGCTTTTATAACAGTGTTGACACATAGAAAACTGCTGTTTTTATTATTTTAAAATACAGAGCTACATAATAATTGTTAAGAAACCAAGAAAAGAAATTCCCATTAATTTCACCAATTAAAGAGTAAAATATATTACCTTTGGATATAACCAGTTCACATATTGAGAAAGAATAAAAATAAAAGTAGCACAATCTGGTAGGCAGAATTCTATGATGATCCCAGAATGACCCATTATCTTGTATAGTTCTCTCTACTTTAATGTGGCAGGATCTACAGATATGAAGGATGTTGATCCACGATTGGGTTATTATGTCACCTGGAGAAGGTGAAGGGATTCTGCAGATTTCATGAGCGTCCTAATTTACTTGACTTTGTGTTAATCAAAAGGGAGAGTGTCTTTAGTGGGCCTGACATAAGCAACCATGTCCTATAAAAGAAGGTCCAGAAGTCAGAAACTCCCTCTCATACTGTCCTTGAAGAAGAAAGCAGGCATGAGTTCTGTAGCTATAAGAACATTAATTTTCTAATAACCATGTGAGCCAGAAGTAGACCTTGAGCTTCAGATGAGATTACAGTCATCCTTACCATTATTATCACCATTATCATTATTGCAGTCTCAGAGATCTGAACTGAGAACCCAACAAAACCATGCTCACATTCCTGACCCTTGAAAACTGAGACAATAAAATGGGGATTGTTTGAAACCACTAAGTTTGTGATAATGTTTTAAGCAGTAATAGAAAATGAACACCTGTACCAAAAGCCAAACATAAAATGTCTCAAGATGCTATGTAGAATCATTGACATAAATAGATAATTAAATGGATACAGGTTAGAACAAGGAATGTTGGCTTAAAAAGACAATAGCAATGACTTGATCCAGGAGTTACAGCTTACTCGAAGGTAAATCGAGGCAGCATAAATCAATTAAAAAACAAAACCAATCCTTGTCTAATCAGTGATCTGTCTATAAACAGATTAATCAAAGTGATATTTCCCTCAAGAATTGAGAGACAAATTATAGACCTGGAGATTTTCATGGTGAGCAAAACATATTGCACAGAAATATATGTGCATAAAAGAAAATATAGATTTATGCCATTTATGTTAGAGATTATAAATTACACAAAGATTATACAGTATTTCTATGATTATAAATTTTATTTTTCTCAACTTGTTTAATAGAACCTACAGTAGTCTGAAGAATAATGCCTTCAAGTTTTAAGATTTCAGTGTTTAACATAGGTTTTTTGACACCAATTTCTTATATCATTGAATTCATGTTTATTTCTAGTTATTATTTAACTTGGTCAAAAAATGAAACAAGAAAATTAGATGAAAAAGAAGAAATGAATGTAGAAAAACTTTTTTATTTTTCAAAAAGCATTTTTACTTTATAACTTCAAATGCTCTTGCACAGAGTTTACAACTATTCTATTAGAGTGACTATTGCCTTTTTGGAAATTGTATGAGGATAGTTAATTAAAAATTAATGAGCAGAGGCATGCTCTTTTTACCAAGAACTAAAATATTTTTATTTTCAAAATTTCTTCTCAAGACCACATTTATTTATAGAGGTTTCACTATGTTTCAAAGTAGGTCCTATACTTAGTTGAACTTTTTAAAGAAACCAATTAATGATAAGTAGAGAATCTATGGACAATTTGGTTATATTTATAATTTTTTCTTGAAGAACTGCTAGAAAAAATTTATTTTTATAATTTCTTATATTTTCCTTCTTAAGTATATTTGATTTATATGAGCTAACACAAAAACATTTTATTATTCTATAGTGTGTATGATACAATACATGCATTGGTCAATAAGTTCAACTAATGAAGTTTGGAAGAGAAAGAGAAAATGTATTTTTTGTTTTTTAATTTGGAAGGTAGAAATATAGCCAAAAATGCATACTAAATTCAGGAAAAAAATTTTAATCATCACTTCTTTGTTTTTTTTTTTAATTTAATTTCAACTGCTTAGTTTGGTTTTGATAAGGAAAAGAGAGGCAATGAGAAGTAGCAAACCTTTTTAACAAAATCAGAAAACTTTGAATAATGATTCCATTTCTATTTTAGATGTAAAAGTTAACAAACATTATTTCAAGAATCACATAAAAATCTTTCAATATTATAAATTTATTTTATAAATAAAATTTTATCAATTTTAATTATTTAGTTAATTAGCTATCTCCTTAGAAATATGAAGTGAATAGATAGAAAACAATTTAATCATGCAAAATAAGAGGTAAGTGTAGGTATAACTGTTAATATGAGGCAAATTGTTATATAATTCAGTGTGAAGAATTTTGAAAATGTTTTTGTAATAAATGGAAAAATAACAAATTATAATTATAACTTAACTATTGCTCATTTGACTAAAAGATTTTTTAAAATGATTAAAATACAAAGCAGTTTCCTTCTGCTCTCAGTGGTAATCTTAGTTACTGCAAAGCATTAAAGGTAAATGAATTGATGTTTTATTAAATGGTAGGACATCTCTAGGATACAATGTAGACTGGAGATATTAGAAATTAGATGAGTCCTGGATAATGAGACCAGACATTGAGGACTCCCCACTCATAAAAACTAGAGAATAGGACAATAAAGTAACAAATATTAGGAAGAAATGTTTAAAAGATGGTAGGGATATATTTGGTCTATATTTATCTTTTGTGATTTATGGAAAAAGACTTCAGGACCATCCTGCTTTCTGACTCTTTTTATATTTTTATTATTTGATTATTTATTTATTTCTCTGCTAAAATGTTAATTCATTGAAGGCAATGGCTGTGTCTGTTCATCCTTTAACAGGTGCTACTGTATGAAAGTAGTTACTAAATTTTTCTTCTGGGGTATGAGTTATTCTAGACGTGCTTAAAAGGCAAATCTTCAAATATACAAATTAAATCATGACTTGAAAGAAACAAAATGTAATTTGCAGCTTGACAGTATGCAACTTGTTAGTGCATTGAGAGGTAATATGGTGTAGTGATGTAGGTTAAATTTTCTGTATTTGAATCCCAATTATATTCCTTTAAACAACTTAATCTGTGTGTGCCTCTGTTTCTTCATGTACAACCTGCTGATTAAAAATGTAAGTTAATGAATTAAACACACTATCAAATTTTACATAGTGGAAAATTGCTTGTGTTAAGTTGCTCTGTCATAGTCTAAATTAATACAATCATGTTTTGGGAGATTTCAAGAATAAAACATAGTACATGAGCTAACTGATATGTAAGTATTACTTACACAGTATTTCCACACCAAAATTTGGCAAGCAGAATACCAATCAGAACACTTTTGTGAACGATAAGAAAGAATAAAATTTAAATTATAGCTGTGTTTATTGTGGACTTATACATAAAAAACTGACACAACTACAATTTTATGCATCTCTTATATCAATCATGCTAGAAAATTGCTAGAAATAATCCAGTAGTGCAACCGGATCTGGACTTGACACTAATGACTATGAGAACAGTTTTGCTAATAGAATCTTAAGGACATTTGAGTTTGTGTTATTTAAATAAGTTTTAACATAGAACTGATCAAAATGCATATATTTTGCTGAGGTGTCAATATCTCAAAATCAGTAAAGCTTTATGCAGTTAGCAATTTTATTGACATTACTTGCAGAACTGAAGCTTCAGTGGAATCTCTTGTTCTTATCAGTGGGATTCTTTGTTCTTTTGTTTCTTTGTTCCCTTCATAAGGTAAAGTGGGACATGTTGTGCTATGTTATCAAAGCTTGCCCTCATAAAATGTAGACACAACTTGATGAGTCAACTGATGTTGATGATCTGTTAAGTTACTAATATGTGTGAAGTAAGTAAAAAAGAAAATGATCACAAAGCAGTTATTGTGCTTTGAAAAAATGTGAGTAATATAAAAGGAATTAATGTGTTCAATTTTATCAGAGACTTCGTTCAGGGGCTTAGATAATCAAGGCTGGTTTTGGTTGGCTATGAAAAGGAAGTGGAATTTTTGTGTCTTTTGGGAAGAAAGTATCATGATCATACATGTTGGACCTTCCTGCACTCGCTGCTTAGACTTTGCCAAAGAATTTAAAGTATAGGCTTTCTATAATTCTATGAACAACAAATAACACCATAGGTATACTTTGGTGGAGGTTTTATCAGTGAAATAGATATTTAATTGAACAATCCTTCTGCAAATGTGAGGAAGCTCTACTGGGGTGAGATAGCTAATAACATCTTTTTATAAGAGTAAAATGTATATTTTAGTTTAAGACCTAGCCCAAAATAGAAAGCTTATTTTTTTTCCAGAAAATATGATAAATACTTTTTTTTCAATGAGGTCAATAAAGATATGCAAGTAAATGAAAAAAACACATTAAGATACAAAGCAAAAAGTTATGCTTATTTTTTTAAAAAACTACCTAAAAAAATTTAGAACATTTAAAAAATTTCTGAAAAATGTTTAACTAAATTTTATTTTCCTGAAGGAACTCTTGTTTTAAAAAATGAAAGATTGATTATAGTAATTGAGATATGACAGTATTGGATCCATTTCATTTTAATTTTGTCAGTGATGGTGATTTGCTATGTTATCAATCTATCCCTAAATCTGAACAAAGTTTAAGTTAATGGAACTTGAATATTTGATTTGTTCTGTTAGCTCTATTTTTTTATCATTCAAATTTTTAAATTTTATTTAGTTTCAAGTATACATTACATTAGTTAGACATCTATATAGTCCATAAAATGATCTCCCCAATTGTACCCTCCCTCTCCTGACCCTCCACCTAGCCAGTGTGTTAATGCTAACTGCATTCCCTATGCCATTCTCCCCATCCCCCATGACCATCTATTAGCCACTAATTTGTACTTCTTTAGCCCTTCACCCCATTCTCCCAGATCCCCAAACCTCCCTCCCCTCTGTCCAACACCAAATTGTCCACTATATTTGTGAGTCTGTTTTTGATTAGTTTGTTCTATTTATTTCTTAGATTCTGCTTATAAGTGAAATCATATAGTGTTTATCTTTCTCTGTCTGACTTAAATACCTTCTTGGTCTATCAAAGCAGTATCTTTTTCCAGTTAGCTCGATTTTTATACCTAGCAAAGTAACTACATACATGAGAAATTGGAGTTTTCTATTTTAGATTATGGGTGTTCAAATTTCTGTCCCTGGTGGTATTTCAAAATATATCATGCTCCTTCCAACTGTCTAGAATGTCAAAAGTTCAGTATTTCTGTCTCCTAAGATGTCAAATCTAATTGCTTCCTCACATTCAAAGATGAGTACCATTTGCTGCTGAAACTCAGACTGTTTAGAGATTTTCAGCTCACCCAAGCCTTTGCCATTTCTGCCACCACTATTATCTCACTCTTACTAAAATACAGCACTATTAATTCTGTTCAGGGGATAATACTGGTTGTGACAACTTTGCTGTAAGAGTTGGAATGCAGATGTGTTTCCTCGAGAGACAGACAAAATACCAGAGGTTCCATGAGCTCATCACACTGCCACAAGATCACATCTTAGGACTGGTGGTAAGGCTGAACTATTTGTTTCGGTCATGCCCATTTTAGGGAGTGAAGATTTCTTTTTCAGACTACCCTGGATCCTTCAGGGTCTGAGAAGGAACATTTGCCCTAAACTCATTATTCTTTTGTCCACCCCCTTGCTTGCCAAATTGTCCTGGGTTACTTACACAGAACCACATTAGACTCAGCCACAGGAATACTTTATCAAGAAGAGAGAATGTTTTTTGATAGACTGCAGCTGAGCGTAATTCAGTCTTCAATTTCATAAACACAAAAAGATCCTCTTTCACCACTAAACTTGATGCAGGAACAACTAATGATCATTTCACTTTTTACCTCCATGACAATTTTTCATGCTTCACTTTTTCTTGTCTCTGTGTTGGAGTCATCTACTTCAACCTGATATTAATAATTTAGAATCTTTGGGATGAGTGACTGGGTTCCTCATTTCTTTCTTCTCATATAATCTCTGGGCTTCTTAGACTAGCACTCTGCATTTCAGAAAAATTTAAGAAATATCAATCAATATTTTTTCAAAGAGAAAAAAATTCTGCCTTATTGGATAACTTACAATTTGTATTTGACATAAGAGAATTGTCACTATTATACATCAATACAAAGACTAGTGACTGTCTGAAGAGGAGTGATAAAATATGTGTAGCAGTTCTAAAAATAGTTCCCCATTTTTTGAATAATATTGAACAACGTAATAGAAGGAAAGCCACAGAACCAGTTACCTTAAAAAATGTTTAAGGTACACATATTTTTATGTATTTTAAATTACCTCAAAACCAAAATATATTCTAATTGTTTATCTTTTAATATTTATAATTTTTAAAGTTAAAAACAGCGTCGGTGTGTTTTAAAAGATGTGCGAGGACAATTTTGAAAGAAATTGCAAGAAAGGTTAAGACTCACTGGCCTGGCACAAATTAGGCTATTTGGGTCATATTTACTAACTGAATTATAAAATTAAAAAATTTTTATTGAATGAATGAATAAGCAGAGTTTACAGATTAAGAAAACCTTAAAAACATTATTTAAAAAAAATTTTCAACTATGAGTGTGGTAAGAGAACAGCAATGGTCCTAGAAACTCAGTCTATAGCTGACAAAAACAAGCAACTAAGCAATTTGTAAGGTTTAAGATATATATTTTATGATAGAGGTAGTCACCATGGCCTACTCTGCTCTACACTCTCTGCCTTAATAAAGAACTCAAGTATTATTATCCTTAAGATAATAATATTTCCACTCAGGCAGTAGTGACTCTGACTCATGCATGCTCTTTCAAGAACTCAGTCCTTACATTTATTTAATTGAGATTTTTTCTGTAAAGCAGAAATGCCTTTGTCAAACCATTATTGTTGATAAAGATGATGTTCTTTTTATATCTCAAAGGGGAAATGGATCGTAAACATAATAAAGATAGAGTGTCCTGACTTAGGTAAGAAAAATTCCTTCTGGCAGAAAATAAAGACCTGCGCAGACCCCCAAAAAAGAAAAAAAAAAAAAAAACACGTTGAAACAAGGACTGAAGGATTAGATATTATTCGGAAACTTCATCATCTGCTTCACATTTATTCCTTTTATCTTTAAGAATCAGCAGTACACCTAAAAATTATATCCTAAGTAATTTTGCCTAAAAGAATGAAAAACAAAAGTAATGCATTTTGGAACACTTGAGGATATCTGCCACTAAATAAATGGCATTCACACACATGCAAAATTTATTTGAATATCTAATTAACTGTAAGCTACCAGAATTTCAAACCACTGTCTTTTGTATTTCTGTTAATTTTACACAGTTTTAAGAGACAGCTCAGATTATATACTAAATTTAATCTGTGAATCAAAATAAAATATAGTATGTAGAAAATGTCTTTTTATGCAAGCTGAAATATCTACTGGTTGCCTTTTATTTTAGCAGTAGCTTAGCATCATGCTTACCTTTTAATTAGAGTGTGTGGTATTTGCTTAATTCTCTGTATTTTAATAAATACTAGCTTTATTAAAAACATGAAAATTTGCCACCAAAATAAAGAAAATATTCTCATTTCAGGTACAAATTAATGCCTAAAAGATTTTTAAAAAATGATATCTCTGTCACTGTATCATGAACTCAAAATAAGAATACAGTTTTTGTTTGGTAAACTGATTGACTTACCTCTTATTATACATGGTCTTTCTCCTTAAAAAGCTACCTTGTTTGATAGCATTCTCACCAATTATAGCACTCCTTTGTACTAAGGCATTGTTTCCAGAAGGCCCCTGTTAAAATGCAAATATGCCATCTGGCAAGACTTTTACCTCATTAGCTCACACCGTAGCAGCAGCACATATTATGTATCATATTAGAAATGGAAGAGACCCTGAGCTGATGAACTCTGATTAAGGTTAGGCTGTTGAAAAAATCCCAAATAGAGTGTGCTTTGGGATAGAATTTAAGAGCAATGGAGCAGAAGGAGGAGAGTAAGATGCATGGTGAGAGGAACAGAAGACAATATTTCCAAGTTTGGCATTTCATCCAGGTCCTAGCTGTGATGGAGTCATAGAGACCCAGAATGCCAGAGCTGGAAAGAAATTTGAAAGCATGTGATCAAACAGCTTTTTCTTACAGATGAGCGTTCTGAGGTTTCACATAGCTAAATGACTCCTCTGAGTGCCTTCAGCTAGTTTCTCATCATTAGCTCTTGAAGCCCAGAAGACCAGCAATTGTCTTAGCAGTGGATGCAGCCTTTTTGGCACCAGATCTCCTGTGAGAATCTAATGTCTGATGATCTGAGGTGGAGTTAAAGCAGTGATGCTAGCGCTGGGGAGCAGCTGCAAATACAGATGAAGCTTTGCTGTCTCACCTACACTCACCACTGCTGCGCGACCCGGTTCTTAAGAGGCCACAGACAAGTACCTGTCCATGGCCCAGGGGTTAGGGACCCCTGACTAATGTCTTAGCATTTCTGTGTGTAAATCTGCATAATTATTCACATAATTTCATCTGTATACTTGGTGGATTTTACTTTCTTCAACTATTTTGAAATCCCTAGAATTTTTTCTTTTGTATTTTCCCACAGCAGTCTATAGAGTTAGGCTTGTTCCTGCTCCAATCCCTGATTCCAAAGGTCAACCTCCTAGCAGAAGTAGAGTTTAAGAATTCAGAGGAATTAAGCTCCTGGGCTACCCTGTTCAAGAAGCTGTGTGTTAAAGCATTTAGCAAAATTTCTCCTGGGTTTTATAATCCCAAACTCAAGTCCTGACATACATGGAGAAAAGGCTGTGCCCTGTCCTGAAAACTAAACAACCACCTCCCTCCTCTCCTGTTTCAAACTACTATGTTACTTAGTTGTCAAAATAGAGGTAAGAGACCTGTGCCTGATTCCTAAGATTACTTTCCAGAGTAGGAGTGGAAGAAGCTTTATTTCTGTAGGAATAGTAAATATTTTTTACTAACCTTTGAGCAGAAACTATGTATTCAGAACTGAAGAAATGGTTGTGTTTTTGATTTTGAAATAACAACAGATGAGATTTCTCAGGAAGTACCTACTAAACTGAGATGCTGACATGCTTTAATTTAAAAAATATCTGTTTTCCCTCAAAAGCCCTAATTTCCAACCTTCTATTTCATTTCCCATACTCATTTTAAACATAAACAGTTTTTAAACTATAAAATTGACACTCAATTTGTGAAAGATATAGAAACTAAGACAATTATTAAGAAAACTATAATAGCCTCTTCCACTACAATTTTATCATCTAGAAATAAACTCTGTAAACCTCATATTACTGTGCAAGATTGTTAGTTGTGAATTTAGGGTTTCACCATCATGCTGAAGCACTCTTTGAGAACCTGAGAACTACACTACCTGAAATTCCTTTCTCTTTGTTAATCCTAGTAAGAGTTTCCTAAGCGAGAGATGGAATTTGAAATGCAGAGGAAAACCTCTAGAGGCTGTTATTCTTTGGAAAAAAATAGCAGAGAGACTTAGGAACACTCACAAGATTAGGCATAGCTCTCTCAGTGGGCACTGAATAACTATTCATTTGGCTGCTGTTGACTGAATAATTGGTCAGAGCTTCTCTGAGATTACTGAGAATTATAATAGCTCTTTTTGGAAAAGCTAAATCCAAAATGAAACCCTTCACTCCTGGAATACATGGAGCTTTCTATTTTCTTGAGTGAATCATGACCATATTATTTTTTTTTTATTTTAAAAATTGCTTTAGATATATATGTATTTTTAAACTTCTCATTTCATTTCATAATATTATATTAAATGCACTCTACCATTAAGCAACTTAATGTTTATATAGCATTTTATTTAATCATTTTGGCATCTTAATCATTTTCTAATATATGGCACTTAAGATTATTCTATTTTCAACAGTATTAAAACTGAAATTCACAAAAGCAAGAATAATTTTTGTCTGTATATCTGATTATTTCCTTAATAGATACCTAGAAACAAATTTACTGTGGCATAGAATAAAATGACTCTTTAAAGCATTTGATATATATTGTTGGGTTTTTACTCAGAAAGATTGTGCAGATTAAATTCTCATTAGCAATATTTGACTTCTTTCATTATTCTACTACATTATTGATATTAAATAACATACTCATTCTTTTTAGACCATGTATTCTGATATATATTTTGGAAAACATAGCCAGCTACCTTTTGCGCTTTGTACAAAGTAGATGTTCAATAGAAGTCAATTGACAAAATGAAAGAACACTCAGCAGAGTCTTTGCAGAGTAAAATTGGATTTTAAAACTGATATAACAGTTAGTTTGCACCCAGGAGTACCAAGAGGCAACTGAAAATATTTTTCTCAGATGGAGAAAAATATGAAAGCTCCCATAGAATATTTCTGTTCAGTAGCAAACTGCTGAGTGACTCACTAATTATCAAGGCAATTGGCAAGAGTTTCAAGAAGAGCAGCCTTTGGGGCTTTGAAATGAGAATACAGCATGGAGTGCCAGATGCAGCTGGTAGCCAGTGAAGCATTAATGGCATGCAATCTTACTGAAAGTTGTAAGATATAAATGTAGTATGAGTATCACCTATATATTTTAAGTATAATGTTTAGCTTTTGAATTCTTTGAGTAATAGTGCAATTCTTTGAATAATAAAGCTCAAGACTGCGCAGTAGTTTGGCACTCTGAAGAAGAAAACCATATGATTGTTCCTGCAGCTCTAGTCCATTGTCTGAGAGTAGAAAAGATCAGTAGACTGAAAATATTCAATATTAGTTGTGGTGATTCAAAAATATTTAAAGTCAAAGTAGAGATGGAGAGCAGTTATAAGTCAGGGAAAAAAAAAGACTCTTTAAAGATCTCTTAAGAACAAGCTCACAAGTGTACCAGAATTCTTATAAAAATATAAACAAACAACAACAAAAAAATCAGCAAGTGACAGGATATAGGGAGTCAAATATGTGGTGACAGAAAAAAATCTATAGAAGGTGAATACACAGTTACTGTTAAAATGTACATCTGAAACTTATTGGATTTTGTTAACCAATGTCACCATAAATAAAAGTAAATAAATTTTTTTTTTAAAAAGAAAAACATCAGCAAGCAAATTTTGTTGGCATTCAATAATAAAGACCATATACTCTGAGCTTTGAACAAGTTGAATGCAGAATTACAAACAGTGGCAGGACATACAACTAGAAGCTGTAATTTCTGGAGTGTAGAATTTCTGTCGTTTATTTTAAATATTTTTACACAAAAAATCTTATGACCTCACTTAGGTATTACAAACATAAAATATTATGTATAAAAATAATAGAACAAATTTTAATTAAAGGTACACCAAGTAAAACTATATCCTGGTAGCTTTGAGCCTAATACCCATTACTTTTCCTACTTTTCTCTTGAAGTTAATCTACATTTTATTCTATACCAAAACTTTTTGAATTTATCAGAGCCAACTTCTTGATCTAAAGCTCACATTTTCCTGCACAGAGAGGGCTATAAATTGTAATTCATAGCCTCTCTCAATCACCTGATAGAGAAGGGCCTGTGACATAGAATGGAAACAAAGGGCCCTATTTTTTTTTTGACACAATTTCTGCATAACCTTCATGAACAGAAAGTGAGATAAATATGAATGAGAATCATCTAAATATTTCTTTCTATCCAGTTTCTTTCCTAACTTATTTTTTGAGGAGAAAAAAAGACTATACGTTCTTTTACTATCCTCAACTGCTTTGTTTACCTTTGATTTAATGTTAGTTTTGAACTTTGTTGTTTTCTATGAAATAACTTAAAATTCCTTAATTGACTAATCATTTTTTTCTAATACCATCTAATTTTCAGATTTCTAAGAGAAGTTTGAAGTTTACCTCAGCAGAATTAATCCTTAACATTCTTTTTTTACATTATTATATGCTATTTAGAATAATTTATTGGAGATCAAATTAAAAGTTTATACAGAAATACACCATCACCCATCACCCTGAACAAACTACATTAATTTTCAGAGCCCAGTACAAATTGAAAAAGTGGAATTCTTTACTAAATATTTATTAAGACGGCATATAGAAATAGCAGTGCACCATCAAGGCAAGTGTGAGCACTTGTAAGTATGGGGTCTTGTGGGTCTGTTCAGCTTGCGCACCAGGAAGCTGGCCCTGCCATTACTGATAAAAGGACTGTTAGAATGGAAAATAAAGTTAAAAGCCTTCAATTGTAAAGGAGGCTGTAGGTAAATTTCAGGTTAAATTGGAGCCAAGTTTGATTTTCTATTGCATTAAAGTAAATGGTCTGTGTTCGATAGATAATAAGCCAGAAATCTCAGCATGTTCTGCAGTTTGCCATTACGCATTATTTGTCAGTGTAAAACAGGATTTCTCAATCAAAAAATCAGTGTTTGCATTTGGACTACATAATTTTTTGTTGACACTGCCCTGTTCATTATAGGATGTTTGACTGCATCCCTGTCCTATGCCTAGTAGCACCTGCCTCCTAACCAAAATGATGACAATCAAAGCTGTCTATAAACATTGCTAAATATTCCTTGGGTGGAGGGGGGCACAAAATCCCTGACCTACTTCATTTTGGACTTTACTATTGACAAAGACTATCTCCTTAACTAAACTTTAGTGAGGCTCTTTTTGACTAGCCGTTGACCCCTTTAGTCTAGTTTTGGCAAGTATCATGTTCGTCCAGTTCAGTGAAAATCCCCCAGCCATGATATCTGATGAAATTCTTCATCTCCTAATCTTGGTATCTGACAACGCTTGATATCAGTTCAAATTCCTTATTCCAGTGTACCTCCATGCCCCGCTGAACAAGCCTGAACTCAGCTGATCTCAGATACTAAGCAAGGTCAAGCCTGGTTAGTACTTGATTGGGAAATAACCTAGGACAAGAAGACCAGAGGCTGGAGGCATAAAATATAAAAATTAAGGGATTGTAAAATGACAAGATTCTTTAATCTGTGAGGTCAACCAAGGGTTGCCTTGCCTAAAAAAAAAAAAAAAAAAAATCTTATCCTTCATTATCTTATCACCTTGGCCTGCTTTCAGCAAAAAACCTGTCAAGTTGATTTAGTCAGCAAATCTCTTACCCCTGGTGTGTACTTTTGCTTATTTTTGCTCCTTGGCTTTAAAGCTCCACTTATTCATGTTGTATTCAGATTTAAGCTCTTCACCCTCTTACAGAACTCCATCATAGTAGTCCCCTGAATAAAGTCTGCTTTACTATTCTTTAACAGGTGACATGAATAATTTTTTTTTTAACACTGTTCAAGAGACTCTTTGGGGGTGTTTGTTAAAAATTCAGATTCTCCAGGATTCAACTTCAGAGGTTCTGACAATGTAGATCTTGAACGAGGCCCACCAATATTCATTTAATAAGGACCCTGGCTGACAATGATATAGCTAATCTAACTTTACACTTAGAAAAGTATCAAGGTATAGATGAACTAATGCAAATATAACTCTACCATTAGATGAGGAGAGCTTAATGATGGTTAGATGCTGTTGTCATATTTACTTAGGACAACATACACACAGGCCTCTAGATTAATGTTCAAGTCCCCAATTCAATTCGCTTTTGTAGACACAGACACAATCTGCTTTGCAATTAGGTAAGCACCCATCTGGCAGAGAGAAAATGTGGAAGCTGTAAAATAAAAAGGTAAAGATTTTTCTTTGTCGGTAGGCTGCCTGAAATAATGATTAGTTAATGAAAGTACTGTAGGACTAATCATTTGCGATTCTTTCAGGGTGAATTGGAATAAATAGCCCCATTGAAACAATGCCTAATGTCAAATTATTAATGGTAACCTCTTTTCTTTGTGACTAAGTTTAATCAGTTAAATATTTTTTGACTACAAACAAGGTCAAATATCTAAAGGAAAGCTCAATAAATTCACTCGGTTATAAAAGGTACTAAACTAAGATTTTAGAAATTAGTTAATTCCTGTATAATTGACAGAATTTTTAAATTTACTTCCAGATGTTTTGTATTTCATACTGTGTCACATTCAAAAGGCTAATAGATGACAAAAACAATGAAGAATCACTTACTTTTTAGGTATCTGCTCTTGGCCCTTTCTGTGACAAGTCACTAAGTATATTTCTGCCTTGGGGACTTTGTCCCCAGGTTTTACCTTCTGACTTCACTATCTTGAATGTCCTCATTCAGGAGGGCAGGGATCAAATCTGATTAGTCTCAATAAATGAATAAATCAAATTTCAAGAATTTTAATATTAATTTTACTTTTTTTCTATTAATTTGCAGCTACTGACTAGCCACTCACATTCAGTTTCATATTTAGCTTAGCTTCACCAAGCCCAATTCAAACCAAGTCTATGATAAACCCCTGCCTTCATCTCACATTCACCTAGGAGGTCAGAAATGTTTGAACCAGGATCATTATAACCTTCTTTGTAAGTAGGCTTTCTAAAGGAGATGGACTCTTTAGGAAACTGAAGATCAATTGAAAAGAACAAGGAAGGGATACAGAATATTGTCATTCTCATCTCATAAAAGTAAAGGCTTGCAGTGTCTCTCGAAAGATTTTTTAAAAATTTTATTTGGTTCTCAAAATTAGCAATGCCTTTGCACACATCTATCAGTGACAAATGGTTTACATTACGTTTTATTGGTTTCTTTTGAGGCATTTATACGATCATCAGGGATCATTTTCCTGGATGCCATGAATGTCACCCATTGAATGAAGTACTTCCAGAAAAGGACATGTAAATATATAATTTTCAAAGCATAAGGTGACAAAATTTGGGCATAGGTTGTTTAAATTTAGTCTAAAATATATATTATTTACATTTTATTAATATGCTAAAGGATCCTAATAATTATAGGTTAAATTCTTTTTTTAAACTCTCTAATTTAGAGTCTTAATCAGAATTTAAAAATCTCAGTGAAGACTCTCTCACGAAATTTGATATGGATATACTATTCAGAAAGACTAAAATTGTCCAAGAAAGTCTATGAATATGTGTGTGCATAAACATGGTTTTTATGAACATGCATTTCAACTTTCGATATTCCACTAAAACAATGAAACACTGAGTCATGCCCAAAGTGGCAAAATTGTAGATGGGGCATTGCACGGCTGTTTTGGTACAGAAATCTTAAAACACACTTTACATTGTTTCAGGGGGACTTAATCCTTGGGATTACTTGAAACTTTGCTGGATCATAAAAAAAGGGAATACTAACAACTTGAGAAAGGATTTACACTAAGTTTGAGTTTGAATCAGGGCCTAACTTAACCACAGATATAGGTATCTCATTATATAAGGCCACGAGACTTAAGAATGCAGGAGTTGGAACTGCCACCTTTCTCACTTGTTTAGATTGACTGAATTTTTCTTACAGATCCTCATGGCCCTGGATGTTATGAATTTAGTTCTACTGAACTTCTGATGCCAGTTCTCCTGCTTCCTAGGGGTACAACTTCAAGGACATTTTCTCTTGGAGTTCCAGGTTATTGTTTACTTAAAGATTCTTTGCCAGAGTACCCCACTGTAGAACTTTTCTCAGGCTGTGTGACTATATATAGATACATACACACACATATATTTTTACCCTTTTAACTTACTTATACCATGGTATATTCTTAGGTCTTGATAAAAAGACACCCAGTTTATATATTTCATATTTTAAAGTTTTCATTTGCCTACTAGTTTTGCATTAGCAAATATTTTTCATATATACTTATTTTATTTTGTCTCAGCAATAATTCTATATGGTAGATAAGACTGTTATATTATCTCCATTGCATAGATAGTGAAATTTTGGCTTAGAGCTATTGTCACTTCCCTAAGACTATACACAGAGTAAATGACAGAATGAACTAAGTCTAAGTATGTGGATTATTTGTACAGTGCTCTTTCCATAACTCCAAGCTGCTTCTTTGTACCACTTATATCTCAGGAACACAGGAAAGATGACCACACCTGTGACATAGCCTATTTTATGACTTTTATTTAAGCCCTATTCAGTATTCAATATGCATGTGGCATTTATTCTGGAATTAGTTGCCCCTGTTTTCTTCATTAGAACTAAAAAAGTGATTATGACTAAAGTTGCCTAGAAAAAGGGTTTAATTTTGATTTCAGTATCAAGCTCTCAAAGGACAAAACAAATGATAATGGTAGTGACCTTCATGATATGATATTACAATCAGCTTTCTTGGTAAGAGCATGTGCATTATTTTTAAATGACCACATTTGGATTATCTATTCCATTAAATTAGAAATATTAACATTTTATGATAGGAAATATAATTAAAGCACAAATTGGGTTAAATTGTGGCCCTAAATATATCAAGTTTTAATTCCTAGAATCATGAATGATACCCTATGTGAAAAAAAAAAGATCTTTGCAGATACCATTAAGGATTATTCTAGATTATCATCATGGACTCTAAGTGCCATCACATGTATCCTTACAAAAAGGAAGCAGAGATAGATTTGATACATACTGAAGAGGAGAAGACACACAGAGGAGAGGCAGAGATTGGAGTGATGCGGCTACAGGCCAAGAAATGTTTGCAGCCACCAGAAGCTAGAAAAGGCAAAGAATAGATGGTTGCATAGGGACTCTAGTGGGAGCATGGGCTTGCTGATACCTTGATTTTATTCCCCTTAAAACTGTGAAAATATAAATGTATGTTGTTTTAAGCCACCACATTTGTGGCAATTCATTATAGCAGCCATATGTAACTAATATAGATTTCTGGTATTAAGAAATGGAGTACTGCTATAACAAATACCTGAAAATGCAGAAGTGGCCCCAGAATTGGTAATGAGCATAGGCTAAAAGAACTTTGAGCAGTATGACACAAAAAAGTCTATATTGACTTTAATAGATTGTTGGTAGAAATATAGATGCTAATAACTCTGCCAGTGAAGACTCAGGAGGAAGTGAGTAGCATTGATGAGAAATCCTATATTATCTAAGACAATAGATATTTTATCATAAACAGAATTTAGTAGAAAAATGAATGTTAAAGGTGCTTTTGGTGAAGGATTAGAAGAAAATGAGAAACATGCTACTGGAAAGGTGCTTCTTGGGATATAGTAGCAGAAAACTTAGCTGAATTGTGACTTACAGTTTTTTAGAAGTCCAAATTCATAAGCGATGGACTCAGGTATTTAGCAAAGGATATGTACAAGCAGAGTGTTAAAGGTGAATACTGGTTTCTCCTTGCTTTTTATAGTCAATAATGAGAATCAAGATAAATTGAGTAAAGATTGTTAAATAAATAAACCAGCGTTTGATGAATTGGAAAATTCTATCAGATTTCAAAAGATGGTTAAACTAGGGGATCCATTGTTGGGATGGCCTTCTCTAAAGGAATAGGCAAGAGTGTGATTGGACAACCATTAACTAATGCCTCTAAGGATTACAAGTTCAAAATATTCCCTGACACTGGATTTTTTAAAGAGAAAAGATACATGACTTTTGTGTGCATAGAATCATCACAGCAGAAGTCAAGAATAGAAGTAGAATTTTCTAGCTAAGATCCTATCGGTATAAATAATATTTATATTTATTAGTTCAAGGCTAACAAGTTGCTCTCCTACTTGGCCCATGAGATCCAGCAGATTCAAAAAGGTGCTTGAAATATCAGTAACAGATGGAGTGCTATTTGGAGCCTTCATCAGGTGCCTATCAATGAATCATAACACAGATCCACAGAATTTTGAAGGAAAGCCCTACTATCTTCTACAGATAACTATGTTCCTTTTGAGAAACAGAGCTTGAACTGCTAGTGAGTCTTAGTGGAAACTGTATGCTTAACCATGGCCACTCAGTTACTATGTAACCTGAGCTGCTCATCATGAATTGGTTGTCTTCTGACCTACCAAGCCATAAAACTGAGTATATAGAGCAGCACTCTATCATCAAATGAAACTGGTATTTGCATGATGGACCCAAGTAGATCTTGTTAGCACAAGTTACAAAAAGAAGTGGTGCAAATACCCATGGTCCCTAATCCTACTACATTGTCTTCTTTCTCCTATCCTTCACTTATAGCCTCATGGGAAATTCCCTATGATCAATTGACTGAGAAAGAGAAGACTCAGGCCTGGTTTATAGATGGTTCTGTATGATATGCAGGTACTATTTAAAAATGAACAACTACATCACTATGGCCCCTTTCTGGATATATGAATAATTAATATCCACAAAGGAATACAAATGTATTATATTTATGATGTATAATCTGCATTATCAACACATAACTTCTATATTCAAAATAAATGTAAATGAAATCCAAATATTTCTCTTATAATTTTACACATTGGATGCTTGAAAATGTTTCTAAGGTTAGTGTCTAGTTCTATATTTTTAAACCCTGTCTTTCTTCAACAAGTCAAGCACTTGCTGGTAACCTGATGATACACTTGTGTCAGCTCTGGCCTGGCCACATTTTTCAATTGCTGGGTGGGTCAGAACAGTGGGTAAGTAGTAATATTCTTGGAAACCATTCTTTCATCAGGGTGGCTAGCAATAATATCATTATACATGAAGGTAACTGCATATCACATGAAAACATTCCCCTAAATCAAACTAAGTATTTCTATAATTCTGCTTCCTTTCTATAGGTTCTAGAGATCCCATGGTTATTCTTATAACCACTAACCAAACAAATAGAAATGTGCAAATGCATACTTTTTTTAAGTGGAAATGATTAGTGGCCCTAACAAATGGTGGTTAAAATATTTAGCTTTCTCAGTTAAAAAAAATGAATATGCTTCTAGGGTTTCTCCTAAGGTCTTGAAAGGAGCTTTTTGAAAGTTAGGATCCCTGATTATTAATTTCCATTAGCCTTGTAGTGCATCTACCTCTGCTTCATAGAATATATGTTACATATTTAAAGATGAAAATGAGTTGCCCAGAACTAATGGGAGAAAAATATTCAGAGCAATGTACACAACCTGCACAAACCCTCTTAGAGGCACTTGAGAGAAGTTCACACATGGAGAAATGTAGCTCTGTGTGAAGAAATAGAAGATAGTCTAGAAGATGGAGGACGCAAGATCATAATTTTTCAAAAATTAAAAAATAAAGCCTTGTCTGTCTGTCTGTCTGTCTGTCTGTCAATCTATCATCTATAATCTCTCTCTCTCTGTCTCTCTGTCTCTGTCTCTCTCTCTCTACCTTCTTTCTCTTTCTATCATCTACCTATTATCTATCTAATCTATGTATCTATCATTTACCCAATACTGTGATAAGATTGCAAAGTTAAATATAGAACTGGTTAATACTCTATAAAGCAATGAAAACAGAACATTTTCTACCATACAGAAATAATTTACACCTCTGTGGACAAAAAGTAGTGGCAATTTAGTAGTTTTCTAAAAGTTACTATTTCTTCCTGGGACCTTAATTAATAATATTAAGAGTAAATAATAAGTCAAATAAAATTTTATAGCCTGTATCACCAAATTTCATGTTAGGTGGGCTTGTTAGACAGTGCTTTATTATGTCATTAAAAGGACAACAAATAACTTTTCTAAATTCCTTTCAAGTTTTGGATAGATTTTCTCAAGGAGTAGTCCAGGACACTCTTCAATTGTTTAGCCTGATTTGATGTCTAGGACAAAGAAGAATCTTTGGGCTCCTCTAAGTAAGGCAATAATAAGATTATTGCCAATTTTAAAACAACTGCTCTAGTAGTAAGGGAAAGGATAAATTGTACCAAAAATAGAGAGAACCATTGAGGTATATACTTTTCTATTCCCCACTCTTACCCAAATATTTCTAGACTTAGGAGTTCAAATTTGTTTTTGAACAACAATAATTGTTTAGTGATAGGCAGTATCAAACTCTGTACACAATTTAATCCTTGTGAGTAAAAGGAAACATACATGGATGGGTGCATTATATTACTACTGCTGTTGAACTATACCAAGTCATAGTTTGAAGCAACCCAAAATCAGACCTTCCAGATTTCCTTCTGTGTGAGCTGCTCTCAGAGAAAATACCAAAGTCTCTCTCAGTCAAAGCTGACATATGAAATAACGGCTGTAATTATCCACTGGAATTGAGTAGCATTTATTTCAAGAGTGGCTTTAGCAATTTAAATTTGTTGCAAAATCTGTGAAGAATGAAAATACATAGAGAAAAATGCAAAAAACAACATAATAGTTTTCAGATACCTAATTCTGAAGCATGCTTTCCTGTGTGGTTTTACCATGCTGATAAAACTGGCCTCTTTTCCTGGAGCTTGTCAACTTGTTTATTGTTTATTGACACATGCCAGTTAATCAAATACTGATGGTGAAAAATAAGAAAGCGGTGTTATTTGATTATGGCATATGCTAATGATTTCAAATCCTATTTAACCAAATGTTTAATGCTTGTGAAATAACACCATAAGTACAATTCTCTTTCTCTCTCTAAACACACATAAACACACACACACACAGACACACACACTACTTGAGAATATCATCTAATTTATATATTGAAAATATTTTTCTTAATGTTTGTAACACTTTTAACCTCTACATATAATGTTATTTCAAACTCTTTGGGGGAAAGGAAAATATTCAATTAGTATACTTTTGTAAATACTCAGCTTGAAAGATGCAGACTTGATGGAATTCCTTTTTGTTCTTTCTCCTTCTCTGCCACCAGCGTATCTCACTAGCATCAAACCCAATATATTAAATGGAATTACTAGGCCTATTTCCTGAATAAGACTATACAGAATTGCAAATCTCATAGTATTGAAAATAGTAATTGCAGTATTGTTTGTTTCTAGGCCTTGTCTCAAAGTTACAAATTATGTAGAGCTTTGATAAAATGTTGCATGATATCATGATATCACTGAAAAATTATTTTTTCAACTGATTTGAAAAAATGCTAGTGATTGAAGGCCCATCATTTTTATTCACCCCATGGACAGAATCTACAAGTCAATAAACATAAAATTGGAAGCAAATACTCATTATATCAAATGACAAAGAAATTTAATGTTTAAAATGCCTTGGTATGGTAAAGATTATTTTCGACAAAATGTGTGTGAAAATAACTTTATTAGAAAGTTAGTCATAAAACCTTTCTAATGAAGTCAACCTTAAAGATGAACATGTCCATATTTCTTTTAAGGCCTTTTGTAACAAAATGAGCTCTGGTAGATGTAATACTCTATTTGTTTAATGTCACTGCATTCACAGTACAAATGTATCAAATTATTTGAAAATATATTAATTGTATTGGTTATAGCAATAGCTAAACTTGTTGATAATTACCAAATGCCTTCTACTACTCTTTTTGTAGCTATTATCTCATTTAATCTTCAACAAAAATCTGAGACAGTATTATTAATTTCTTCTGTTGCCAAGTTGAGAAAACTAAGGGATAGAGTTATTGAGCAACTTGCCAAATGTCCTGCTTCCTCTTCCCTGCAAAAATACAAATATAAAGACAACTTTTTACTTCTAATGACATTATACGGAAGTATAGAACTATAAAAACCCACTTCCCTTTCAGGATGTCAAATGCTTTTTTAGAATGCATTACTAAAAGCACAGGCTTCTGTCACTATGTCTATTTGCAGCATGTGTATTATACATCAATACTAGATAGGGAGACAAATAAACATTATGACTTTCTCCATCTCCTTTGTAGCTCTGACTTTCCTTTGCTAAAGTACAGATTTCCTATTATATATCTGCCTGTCCCCCTTTTTATTATGACCTGCTTCAGTGGTTATCTTGATTAGAAGGATCTCCTTGAGATGGCCTACTGAATTCAGGTGATTTTTTTTTGCTTCTATCTATTGTATGATATACACATGCACACACACACACACACACACACACACACACTCATGGTTTGCTCTTCTAAAAACCTTTGAGATTCTGTAGAACAGTCACTAAATCTCAGTGTTCATTTTAATTCTAGGACCAAAACTTTGACTGGAGGACGGTAAACACCCAATGTGTATTTGTCGAATGAATAAATAAGTGATTGAACTCAAAGTCTATAATACTTTGATGAAGGTAAAGATTGCCCTCTTCATGAAAGTTCACAGACACACAATTTAAGTAAGGCTACTCTATATTTGTATGCAAGTAAATGTTAACCCTCTCTTCCCCTCTTTCTACACAAGAAGAGGAGTGATGTTCTGTGATTTCAGATTTCAGATTTCAGGAGGTTATTTATTCCAAGTCTAGCTTCCTGCCATATTCTATTTACTTTTTTATTGTTGCCTATTTCCTCTCAGTTTAAATGACTGTTACTAGTGACTCCAGTGGAATGGAGTCACTGGATTCGCCATTACAGAATGCTGTAAGTTTCATCACAGAAATGAACCAAATACAGGATAGTCTGTGTGTGTGTGTGTGTGTTTGTGTGTGTGTGTGTGTGATGTGCGTGTGTGTGTATGTTTTAAAGGTGTCTAATATCCATGGTATTAAATTCACATGTCAATCAAAGTACAAATTACAATTGGGTTTGGAAATTTTATTGTTTAACTTTGAATTCTTTAGTTCCAAAAAGTGGTTGTTTTTTTTTATGCTGTAAATTCAGTGTCAGCAAAAAAAAAAAAAAAAAAAAAGCTTTGTGACTTTTTTTTAAAACCAATGACTTTAGACAATAATATTTTGCCAGCTTCTGAGAAATATGTTATAACAATGTTCAATTTCTATTCTTGTACTCCTTACTAGCTTGTTCAATGTTTTTGAAAAGTATGCTGACAGGTGATTAGTCAAACTCAGAACTAACTGCTCCAACTGTTTAATCTAAATGATAAGTGATTGCTTTGTTTTGAATGCATTTTGAATAAATTCTTGAGTAAGTTTCTGAGATACATAGTACAATTTATTGTAACATATTGTCTCATACATAAGCAATGTTACTTGACACTAAATAACTTACTAATTTTTTTGTCCCAAATATATGCTCCATTAAAATCATAAAGTGTTAGTCTCAAGAAATATGCTGGTTTTACAAAAGTGAACTATTTTAAACCTAATTATTCTGAAATGTAAGGTATGGTCATTAACTTTGGATCCAAATGTTGACAGAGGACAAAGGGTAATACACAGGGAAAGAGTTGTTTCAGAGTTTTTAAATGAGTCCTGGGAATCCTAGGAATTCAACAAATGGAATTGTGAATTTTATACAATAGTATGTGTTTGTTTTCATGAAAGAGTGTCTGTGTTTTCCATCACAGAGGTCTTAAAACTTTCTCTGTGTTTTCAAAGATACTTGTGGTCACAAAATCAATATGAACCACAGCAACAAAATTTGCATGGTTTAACAATTGTATTATTACTTCCAAATCTTCGGTGAGTAATATCACTGGTGTCTCAAACAATCTTCAAAATATTGTCTTAGTAAAGTTAATTGTCCTTAGTTAGAATGCTCTTTTAGAATGTCTAAGGTAGAACCTGGAATATAAAGTAGATCACAACTCTGAAATTATTTCATAGTTGTATTGATGCAAAGTAGCTAAGTAATGAACATAATAGAGTTCATTAGCTCAGTCATTTTTAAGGTACATTCTGTAACTATTAATTTACTTTAAGACATTTCTCATGGAACCAGATATTTATTTTGACATGAGACTTTATTTTTCCAGTCATGGTGGTCTTTGCCTTGGCTGGGTATCTATAGCCTTACTCTAATCATGTTAGTTCATTTCACTTTTACATTACAAAGTAACATAAGCTTTATCTTATTTTAGTTTAAATTATAGACATATGTGTTTTTTTTCTTACTAAAACTATCATATTTATGTTCCAAATCTATCTTTCATATACATTTTTGTAACTTTTCTAATTTGTCAATATATTAAACCACCACCCCTGAGACTTACCAGTTCTTATGGAGCTTAACCTGAACATGTGAAATCAGTTGTGACATTAAGATGTGAGAAGCATCATTCTTTACAACATGTTCTGTGTAGAGGAAAGAGTGTGAAATATGGAGAAAGCTTCTTTCAGAAGGATTCCCTTTAGTTATGTGGCCTTAAGTATCTCTCCTCTGTGAGCTTTCACTTTCACATCCATAAATAACATTTCACAAAATTATTGAGAAGGTAAAATATGAAAATATGTCTGAATCAAGGTCACAAACCATACATTTTTGTACAAATTATAAAATATTTTATTACATTCAAGCTATTCTACTGAGATTCTGAATCCTTCAAAAGGCGAATCATCTCTGGTTTGGGGCTCTGTTTGATGACTTCTCCCTGGAGAAAACAGCTTGCCTAAAATCTGACATGTAGGCCTGCTGCATTGTAAGCTCCCTCATTTTCGGCAAGTTGTGCTGATGTATTGAGCTATTTGATTTATTTAATGTACCATGCCTTTGACTGCATATACTCTATAGAAGTCACTCAAAATGCAAACAAACAAATCATATGCTCTTTAATTATTCCCATCCCCGTTATTATCAATCACTGCCAATATCAATGGAACAGCTGTGATTCACGCTATACATTAAGGTCGGCAAACTTGGATTTGCAGGAGTGAATAACAGCAATTCTATTTATATTCATTAATTTTATGTTTTAATTCTAAAACTAGTTCTCAAGAAAATGATTTTCAGGGTCCATCTTTCTCAAGATAAAAATAGGTAAGGAAAAAATAGATGATAATTGGGCAAAGAAGAAGAAAAGAAGAAGGAGAAAAAAAAGAGAAAAAAGAGGAAAAGAAAAAAAGAGAAAAAAAGTTGTTGAGGGAAGTGAAGAAAGGAAAAAATAAAGATGATAATATAGTAGATTTTAAGGGTACTCATCCTGAGTTATAGATGAATGTAATGTTACACACACACACACACACACACACTCTCACACACACACACACACACACACTCTCACACACACACACACACACACACAGAGTCTCCATGGGCCTGTCTTAAATCTCAAATCACTGTTTCAAGTTCTTCAGTCTTACTCTACTCCTTTACCTCTTTTGTGGGCTGATCTTTATCTATTCTGTTTTCTTTTGTTTCACTCCAACCCTCCTTAGGTTTAGTAATTCTGCATACATATACTTCTGGTAATAAAATTGTGACCAATCTCTAAAATATCTCAATGGACTGCTTTTACAGAAAGCTTTCTACAATTTTGGTACTTTCCCACACTCAGAAAAAATTCAAATTGAAGGAATATTATTAGTTAGAGAAAGGAAATGCGATCACTTTACTGTCAGGTCTCTTATTAATGCCATAGAATTTCAATTCTGTCCTATTTTTCCATAGATTTGTGAATACATACAATATGCATACATGTGTGTATATATACGGTGTGTATATACCATATATATTTAAGCGATAATGCTATATAATTTATTCAATTGCATGTAGTCATATACATTTTAAAATTCATGCAATATTAAATATGCTCACTAACTTTGAACAAAATAGTATTTTTGTGCTATTGTGAAGAAGATAGAACTTTACAGCTTATATATAACCCTAACATTGATAGATAAATACATACCTGGTAGCAATGACAATTGCTGCACTGAGATTTTCTGAGCTATGTTATTAGGTTTACACTCTAGATGATCAATATTTACGAAATCTTTGTAATTGTCCAGAGTGCCTTCAAATTATATTTCCTCTCTCATTTAATCAGCCACTTCAGCTTATTTTATGGTATGGTTAATTTTCTACAATAGTGCTTTTTAAGTTTTAATGTGTATTCAATTATAAAGTATGACAATAAGAGGTATTTAATCAATACTAGTTGATTTTATAAAATATTTTTTTCACTTATTTACAACTCTATAGAAAAGTTTGCTAACCACTGCATAAAAAATTTAAATAGTCAAAATAACTGCCATATATACGAAAATCACTATTTATTGATAAGTTGTATGACCCTATGCTAATATATTTCTCATTTAAACATCACAACAGCCTTTGTGATAGGAATATTGATTCAATTTTTTCTATGAGTAAAAAGATGCAGAAAAGTTAACAAGTTAACTAATTGTGCTGGTCACTCCATGAAGAGAATGGCAATAGCATTGCCACTAAGAGTCTCTGAGTGTAGGACTTTATTTCTTCCATTATACCATGTGGTCCCCTAAGGGCACATGGCTTAGCAGGAAGAGAAAGTGAAAATGTAAAAAAAAGAAAAAGAAAAAAAAAGAAAAAAAAGGCTATTTGTAAAACTCTGAGTAACTGTTTTTCTTTTCTTTTTAAATGAATAAAATTAACTCTTAAGTTCCAAAATTGTTTGCTAAATAGCTTGAACAATTTTGGTAATGGGCAATGACTTATTTTGTGTCCAGTTTTGAAAAAAAGCAACAGATATTCCTGAAAACACTGAAAAAAATAAAGTACATCTCAAAAAGGCACATTGAAAAGGGTAAGTTTGATTTTCTATTTATATAACACTTCTCTTGTTTAAGACAATAAATTTTGTGGGGTTTTTTTTCCATTCTAGAACATGCCTCTGATTTTTTATTTTAAAAGTATTCAGAGGAGACCAGTTCTCCAAGTGAAAATTGTCACTTTGAGACTATGGATGATTTATCAGGTGCAGAACTTTTCGTTTTTTGCAGAATGTCTGATGAGGTGAGATTCTTTCTTAACAACATGATACAGATTAGTATCAAAAGCCTGAACAATACTGCTGAAATCAAGGACATTTCTCAGAAAAGCAATCAATTGTTATGGAATAGATAATGTGTTTTCTTGCAAAGCAAGAGAATAACTATCATGTGGATGTTATTAATCTTTCTTGAAATCATTTTAAAATTCCAATGTGCTGTGTTAAACTATTTTTTCTTTTTAAGGAAAAACAAAAAGGGTACTGATTTATTGTCAAATTACAGGCAGCTATGTAGCTTAATCAAGGACATTAAATTAACTATTTTCCAATAAGTCAGGCTTATAGCTGCACTGTTAAGTATAAATATGTCTTTAAATTGCCCTCTCATATGGTAAAAGAAAATGACTTTATTTATTAGCCAAAGTTAGATATCTCTATATGTGTGTGTGTGTATGTGAGTGCATATTTCTTTTATTTTATTTTTCTTATTTTTATTTTATTTTATTTGCTTAAAAAGAAAAACATTTTAAAGAGATTCACATTAAATAAATAGAAACACACTTTTCTTCAATACTGATTCTGTCATTTCCTCATGATAACTTTAATTTACTGGTAGAGATTCTTGAAAGAATAAATTGTGAATGTACTATTGCTCCTACAAATCACTTTGATTGTAATAATCCTAGCTTTCATGGGCACTTTTAAATAATTTTTTAGGGCTATTACCTGTAAATTGGTCTAAAATATTGTTTTTTCATCATTTATGCTTAATAAAATAGCATATTTTGCTCACTTAATAGTAAGTAAAAATTTGATCTCCCAAATTATGTGTTCCCTCTGATTTTACTAATGTATGTTTGTTGCTAACAAATGCCTATATATTGCCATAATTCACATTTGAAGTACTCAACACTTATCTTTTTATTCACTTAGCAATTTCTTGCACAGAGTATATTTTGTTTTACTTGAAGATTCTTTAAATTTGAGGCTCTTGATTTCATTTAGATTTATCAGCATATTAAGGATAATGATAGACTCTGCATATTGATTCATTTCTTGTAGCCTATTCTCTGATAAGGGTGGGGAAATTATGTTAGTACAGTAAGTCACCAATTATTTCAAATGTGTGTTGAGTTATTCATTCAACAACCATTTTTAAATGTTGTGTTAAAGTCTGGGTATAAAACATGGTGAAAATATGTTTCCTGACCTAAAAGAGTTCATAGTAATGGCCAAACATCTCTATGAAAATTTTAATTACACATGAGAATATTACAACGGAAATACACAGTTACCAATCCTGTGTATAGAATGAAGTTCCCAACACTGTATGCACTAGTCAAGGAGCTAGGTAATGCTGAAGTTGATAGTTCAAAATTGTGTGAGAATTATGTTACGCAAGCTGGTGTAGGAAACCAGGCAGGGGAACAACATATTTCATGATGATGAGGCTTATAAATTATAAGATGTAAATCTGTGTAAATTCATTATCAAGTGCAGTGTTGTATAAGTGGTATTGATGAGTATTGATTGACAAAATTAAATATGAAATTATGACTTAAACCTAAACAATATGTTCCTGACTAAAGAATACCAAGCAATAATCAACTGTTTTGAAGAGTGTTTGCTTTAAGAACTACCTGACACTAATGAAGTTATATCATGTAGATGACTTATTTGCTGCTATTTCACTGATAATTTTTTAAATTTCAATCTGAGACATTAATATGCTGAGACATCTCACCACAGATACTTTCTCTTAGAACACTAACCAAACAAAACAACCAACCAAATAAGTTTTCGAAAACTATGTTATATATCTTAAGACATATTACTGTTTTACTTTAGTCTGATTCTACCCTGAGTCAGCTTTAACATCTTAGTTGATAAATTTGACTGATCATGTCTATGCACATAGCAAGATTTATTGGGGTAGAAATGTGTATAAAACAGGCAATCAACTCAAAAACTGATGACAATATCCACCAAATTATATCTTCTATTTTTGTACCCCACTGTAAAGATAAAAACACTGCATTGGAATTGTGTAAAATAAGATTAAAGAAAAGACACTGAAGACTTTATGGAAAAGTTAAAGAGGACTTCTCAGAAGAGAGATCTTGATGTTCATGCTGTCAGCTCTTAAAAAGCTCATAGTCTAATGGGAGAGTCTAATGTGAAAGCCACTCAAAAAAGTAAAATGTATACATTTGTTATTGGGATAAATGCTACAAAGTAGTCAGGATGAACTGAATTTATATATTAGGTAACACTGGAGTGTTAGGGAAGGAAGGCACTTAGCTGAAATCAAATGGTAAGTGGATTGGTCTGATAAAGAGAGAAGGAATGTACTTTACGAAGAATGAATCAAACCTGAAAAACCTGTAGTATAAAGATATAAATATTCAAGAGTCTAAATAAAAAAAAAAAGAAAATAGAGACAATGTAGTAAAAGTACGCTTAGAGGGAAATGTGTTGTAAAAGGCCAAAAATAAATATCTTAAGCCATTGGACTCATTCAATCATTTAAGAAATATTTATTGAGTGCCTATTACATGCTAGAGATTTTTCAAGGTGCCAGAAATATACTACAATGACAAAAAACTACCAATATTAAAAATTTAAAGTTGTAGAGAAGATTGGGGAGAAAAATGAAATTATTTTTTAACATACCTGGATCATGGAAAAAAATAGAACAGAGTGGGGAAATAAGGAAAAGGTAATTAGGGGTACACTTTTAATATAGGGCAACTAAGGAATGATTCTACGATGAGGAGGCATTGAAAAGAAGAGAGGGAGGTAAACATGAGTTATTTTAGAGTGAGGATCCTAATAAGAAAGAACAAAAATTCTAGAGGTTTTAAAGTGAGAGCACACATGGAATATACCAGAAAAAGTAAGTTTAAATAAGATTATTGAGAAGTTTTAAGTTAAATTGGATTAGGAAATTCACCAGTAATAGGAGAATGATGAGAGGTCCATGGTAGTGTTTTGTCATAGCTGTTGTTTGGTTGTTGTTTAGGATGGGCAATATTAGAGCATGTTGTATATAGATGAGAATAAATAAGAAAGGGAAAAATAAAGATTAGAATATAAGAAATATTGGCTGGAGCAGTCTTTGAGCAGATAGGAAACTACAATACCAATGTAAAGGGCAGAGCCTGGCTTTAAAGAAGAGCATGGATGAAAGTCAGAGCAGACGGGAGGATGGTGGATGATATTGAGAGCACAGAGGAGAAATTTTTTGTTTACATGTTTGAATGCTTCTGTTTTCTCAGTGGAATGAGAAGCAGGGTCCTCAGCTAAGAAGGAGAGTAGAAAGTGGGTTTGGGTGTTTGAGAAGAGATGTAAAATAGTTACCTCAAGGAGGGAAAGCGATTATTAAAATGCAGGGAAATGTAACAAAGTTTGGTCTGGAAGTTAAGGTAAGACTTCTCATTGTGGTTATGTGTTTGAGCTCCAACTATATTCAGCTGTCTGGTTACAGGTATAAAGTAGACAGAGAGTTGATGTTGGTATGAGTAGGACTCCTTTTTTGTTGTTGTTGTTGTTGTCATCATCATCAGGTGTGCTACTTCTGACAGAAGAAAAGGTTAGTTTTGACTTATGAATAATAAAGATAATCTAGATAAGAAGTGAAATGTGTGAGCATTGAGCAAGTATGAGAATGATGAAAATATTGAAGAGTTACTACAAACTTCTAAAAGTTAAGTCAGTGTAACCAAAACAGTACTTGCACAACTTTTTCAAAGTACTGGGTAGGTAGGTTATAACGCTTGTAGAAAAGTAACTGGTCTGGGAACTCTAGCTGCTCAGGCCTAACCAAGTATCCTGAAGAGCTAGGAAGGTCAACATTGCCACAAATTTGTAGTTAAAAAATAAAAAATTACCACCTATGAGTGTACCATGCACATACAAAGCTATGTATGAAAGGAGGTTGTAGTAGACAAAGAATGAGAATTTAAACTGAGATTATGGGAGATTCTGGCTTTTATTCTAAGGTGAAACTCTGTCATTGGTAGATGTTTAACCAAAAAGTACAACATATATATGTCTTTGGGGTAGAAAATGGATTTTCAGGAGACAAAAGTAACATAAAGAGGTTATGCAAATACTCAGGAGATTATTGTGGTTTTTATTAAGCTGGGGGAAAGAGAAGACTTATAAAAAGTAATTGGTTTCTCAATCTAATTATAGCATAATGTCAGTGAAACTTAATAATGAATAGGATATAATGTCAAAAAGAGGAGAAGTCAAAAATGATACCTTTAATATCTTCCCTGATTATCTAGATGGGTGCAGAGTGAACAACTTACTCTGAAAATATGGAAAATGATGTCTTGGTAGAAATATTACTGTGATTTGGGATATTTTTCTTTTGAGATGAGTGTGAGATATGAAGGAGAAAACGTTGAATACATTGTAGGGTGATGAGTTCAGAGAAAAAAAATCAAAGATAGAGGGTTGCATTTGAGAATAATTTGCATGTAAATCTGCATGTAAAATGACTTCCTATATGTTTTACAAAGTCATTGGTTACACATGTGCATTTTTTTTATTTATATGAATGTATTTCTTGCAAGTTAAGCTAGTTATACTTTGAAACATTTTAAAACAGTAAGCAACCCAGCAATCTCTACAATGTGTTCATCAGGCTTATTACAAAAAATTATAGCTTACAATTGCCTAGTAGTGTTATTAGCACATAGTAGGCCATGCAAAAAAATAACAAATATTTGAAATTACTTGGTTTTAAGTATATTTGCTATATTTAAATACTATGGAGAGTGATGTCAGAAATATAGTAGAGTGAGAGATGTCCCCACATCTCTCCACTTGAAACAACAATAAACTGAACATCTAAAACTCAACAAAAAATACCCAACCTTTACACCAGCATGTCTGAACATAGGATCTGCACATAAGAGCTACTACAGGTAAGAACTCAGGGAGTAGGACAGTAGACCTGGAGAAACAAAGAAGCTATATCTCCCAGCCTGAGCTCCCTGAAGGGGAAGCAGGGGGAGAAGGTGAAGTAGATTCCCTGAACAGCCCTGCCTACGAGAGTTGTGAGCTTCACGCAGTAGCAGTGCCAAGGGATAAGGGCAGAGAGCAGAGAAGTGGGAATGGTAGAGAAGCAATAATTGATTATTACCAGCTGTGGATGCAAAATGCGAGGTTGAGCCACAGCCCCCCTCCACCAACCCAGAGGACTCCTCCTCCATATCCACCAAGACAGATCACCACAGAGACCCAGGGGATTCTGGGCAAACACTGAATAAACGGTTGCTAACACTGACAGGCACTGAAACTGAGAGTAGCAAGTGTGATTGAATATTTATAAGAAAAAAAAGCATTAATAAGACTTTATATAAAGCAGAAATCCAAGAGGCTTAGTTGCCACTTACTGTAAACCAAAAAAAAAAAAAAATTGCCTTCTTTGCAAAAGGCTAAAGAGATACCTTCATGTAAAAATTTCTTTCTGGAAAAAAAAAGCAGAATACACTTCCATTAATTCCCAAGTGGAGAAATAGTCCATTAAATATCCTAAACAACCAAGGTGACAAGGCAGCTAGGAAAGAAAGATAAAAATATCTAGAAAATAAGCTTAAATACATAGAAATATGCAACTTAAATGACAGAGAATTCAGGATGGAACTTCTGAAAAAACTCAACGAGATCCGAAATATTTTATTTCAACAATTTCAGAAATTGAAAAAACAACTAGATGGGCAGAATGAGTTTTTTAACAAGAAGATTGAAAACCTCAAAAAGAATAGAATATATCTTCTGGATATAAAAAACACAATAAAAAAGATGAAAAAAATAGCAAGCTTGGGAAATAGAGTTATTCAAGTATAGGAAAGGATATGTGATATAAAAGACATAAATATAGAAATAAATTACAAAGAGAGAAACTGATGAATAAGAAATAATGAAAGAGAAATCCAAGAACTAGCTGATACCATCAGGAAAGGAAATGTAAGCATAATGGGAATTCTCAAAGGGGAGGAAAATGAACAGGATCTAGAAAGCATTTTCAGACAAGTAGTTGATGAAAATTTCTCAAATCTATGAAATAAACTAGAGCTTGGAATTCAGGAAGTCAACAAAACATCCAATTATCTCAAAACAAAACAAAACAAAACAAAACAAAACACCAAAAACCAAAAACCAAAAACCAAAAACCAAAAAACCTTTTCCAAGACACATTATACTAAAATTATTAAAAATCAAAGACAGGGAAAAGAAACAGTAACCTATAAAGGAAAACCCATTAGATTATCATTGGACTTCTCAGCATAAACCTTAAAATTAAGAAAGGTGTGGAATCAAATATTCAAACTATTAAATGAAAGGAATTACCAGGCAAGAATAATGTATCCAGCTAAGCTCTTTTTTAGATATGAAGAAGAAATAAAGATCTTTTCAGACATACAAAAATTGAGGAAATTGTGCAATACAAACCCTGCATTACAAGAAATGCTGAAAGAGGTCAGCTCACCTAAAACAAAATGACAAAAAAATACATAACTCCGAGTAGGTGACTAGAAGGCAGATAGAAGCAGAGGAGTGCAACCCCTATTTAGAACAGGGTATTATAAACTTAAAAAAATATGAAGAGATATGCTATAGCAAGGTGGTAATGAATGTTCAGCATACACAAGGACAAATTGAGACAACAATGACTGAAAAGGGGAGTATTCAAAGACCCAGATATACAAAGGAGAATGGAGATAAGGCACATGCACAAGAAAATGAATATATATGTATATTCATAATGGTAACAACATGCCAAAGATTCAAAATTGTAGCATATAACATAAAATAAGAAAGACCAGAGTGAAACTCACAAAAGCCAACCAAAATAAAGAAAACAGAAACACAAGGACAAGGAAGCAATGGAAACACTGAGCTACTAGAAAACAAAAGACAAAATGGCTATAAAAAGACCTCGTATTTCAATAATCACCCTAAATGTAAATTGACTGAACTCACCAATAAAAAGGCACAGAGTTGCAGAACGAGTCAAAAAACAGACCCAACCACATGCTGCCTCCAGGAGACACATCTCAGCTTCAAAGACAAATATAGAGTCAAAATGAAAGAGTAGAAAATGATTTTCAAGCAGATGACATTCAGAAAAAAGCAAGCATAACAGTACTAATATCAGACGAAATAGACTTCAAAATAAAAAAAAGATAAAGAAAGATGCTGAGGGACACTTCATAACAATAAAGGGAATCATGCACCAAGAAGACATAACACTTATTAATATCTATGCTCTCAATTAGGGAGCCCTGGAATATATAAAGCAATTACTAACAGAACTAAAGGGAGAAACCAACCAAAACACTATCATAGTAGGAAACCTAAATATTCCACTGTGAGATATGGACAGATCATCCAAACAGAAAATCAGTAAGAAAATCACTTCCTTGAATGACACATTAGACCAACTGGAAATAATTGACATTTACAGAACCTTCCATCCCAAAATAGCTGCTTATGTATTCTTTAGTGCACATGAAACATTCTCAAGGATTGATCACACACTGGGACACAGAGATAGCCTCAATAAATATAAGAGGGTTGAAATCATGCCAACTATATGCTCTTATCATAATGCTTTCAAACTGGATATCAACTGCAAAAAGAAAGCAGGAAGTACCACAAATATATGGAGATCAAACAACATGGAACTGTAGAATGACTAGATCAGGAAAAAGAAATAAAAAGAGAGATCAAGAGATACATAGAAATGAGTGATAATAATAGTACAACATATTGAAAGTACTGGGACAAGGCAAGAGTGGTCATAAGAGGAAAGGTCATATCATTACCGACCTATCTCAAAAAACAAGAACAAGCCCGAATAAACAACCTAATGCTTCATCTTAAAAAACTAGGAAAAGAAGAACGAATGAAGTCTAAAATGAGCAGAAGAAAAGAAATAATCAAAATCAGAGCAGAATTAAGTGAAATTGAAAACAACAGCTAAAAAAAAAAAGCAACAAAAATCTGGTTCTTTGAGAAGGTTAATAAAATTGACAAACTCCTGGCTAGACTCACTAAAGAAAGAAGAGAAAGGACACAAATAAAATCAGGGATGAGAGAGGGAAAATTATGACAGACACTGCAGATATACAAAGGATCATACAAGAATACTATGAAAAATTATATAACACCATATTTTAACAACTTAGAAGAAATAGACAAATATATAGAATGATAAAACCTGCCTAGACTGAATCAAAAAGAATTGGAAAAGACCAATCAGCAGAATGCAAATTGAAATAATCATCAAAAATCTACCAAAAGTCCAGGATAAATGGCTTCACCAGTGAATTCTACTAAACATTCAAAGATTTAATACTTAATCTCCTCAAAGTCTTTCAAAAAATTGAGGCAATACTTCTTAATGCATTTTATGAGGCCAATATTACCCTGCTACCAAAATCTGGTAAAGATAACATGAAATGAGTAGATTACAGACAAATATCAAAATGTGTAACAGATGCAAACCGAATAGAGCAATATATTAAAAAGGCACACAGGGATGATTGACATACACAAGTCAATGTGACATGCCACATAAACAAATTAAAAAATTAGAATCATGTGATCATGTCAATAGATATAGAAAAAGCCTTCAACAAGCTAAAGCACCATTTATGATTGAAAACTTAACAAAATCAGTATAGAAGGAAAGTATCAACATAATAAAGGCTATATACAACAAATACTCAGTCAATATCATAATTAATGGGTGAAAAACTAAAACCTTCCCTCTAAGATCAGGAGCAAAGCAAGGCTGTCCGCTATTGCCAGTGTTATTCAGTGAGTGCAATTAGGCAAGAGAAAGATATAAAAGGCATCTAAATAGGAAACAAAGAAACCAAACTGTCACTATTTGCCGATGACATGTTTCTCTATATAGAAAACCCTAAAGACTACACAAGAACACTACTAGAAACAATAAGCAAATTCAGTAAAGTCTCTAGATACAAAATCAACATTCAACAATTCATAGTGTTTCTATACTCTAATGAATTGTAAAAAAAGAATTGGAAAAAATAATTCATTTCACAATTCCAACATAAAGAATGAAATACTTAGAAATAAATTTAACAAAACACATGAAGGACCTATATGATGAAAAGTACAAGACCCTATTAAAAGAAATTAAAGAAGTTACAAAGAAATGTAAAGATATTCCATGTTCTTGGAATGGAAGAATCAACATAGTTAAAATGACCTTATTACCTAAAGCATTGTACAGATTTAATGCAATCCCCATCAAAATCTCATTGTCATTTTTCAAAGAAACAGAACAAACAATCATCAGATTCATATAAAAGGAGAAAAGAGCCCGAATTGCCAAAGCCATCCTGAGAAAAAGAATGAGGCTGGAGGCATCACTCTGCCTGACTTCAAATTATACTACAAAGCAACAGTAATCAAAACGACATGGTATTGGCAGAAAAACAGACACACAGATCAGTGGAACAGAATCAAGAATCCAGGAGTAAATCTATTTTTATATGAGTAAATAAATTTTCCACAAAATATCCAAAAATATACAGTGAAGAAAGGAAAGCCTCTTCAATTAATGGTGCTGGGGAAACTGGAAAACCACCTCCAGAAAATGAAACTAGACTGCTGCCTGTCACCACGCAACAAAATTAACTCAAAATAGATTAAAGACCTAATTATAAGACCTAAAACTATAAATTGCACAGAAAAAAAACAAACATAGAAACTAAATTTATAGACCTTGTACTTAAAGATTTTATTTATTCAACCTCAAAGACAAGAGAAATAAAAGCAAAAATAAATGAAGGGGACTACATCAAACTTAAAAGCTTCTACACAGCAAAAGAAACCATCAACAGAGACAGTCATCTGAATGGGAAAATATATTTGCAAGCAATGTCTCTGATAAGGATATGACATTTCTCCCAAGAAGATATACAAATGACTAACAAACAACATCACTAGCAAATCAAAACCACAATGATATACCATCTCACACCAGTTAGAATAGCTGTTATTAACAGGACAAGTAATAACAAATGTTGGAGAGGGGGCAGAGAAAAAGAAGCCCTCAAACATTGCTGTTGGGACTACAAGCTGGTACAGCCGCTATGGAAAACAGTACGGTGGTTCCTCAAAAAACTAATTGGTTTATCATATGTTCTAGAAATCACTCTACTGTGTATTTACCCCCAAAACTTGAAAACTCATATCCAAAAAGATATTTGCACACCGATGTTCATAGCAGTATTATCCACAGTAGCCAGGACATGGAAGCAACCAAAGTGTCCTACAATAGATGATTGGCTAAAGAAACTGTGGTACGTATATAAAACGAACTATTACTTGACCATAAAAAGAGATGAAATACTTCCATTTGTGACAACATGAATGGATCTTGAGATAATCATGCTAAGCAAAATAAACCAGACAGAAAAAATTGAAAACTCCACAAACAGAGACAGATTGTCATTCAGGAGAAATTTTAGGTTTATGTTGCACCCACAAAATCCAAATATACTGAATCTAAAAAAGAAATCAGAGAGAGGGAGGGGGCAGCCACTCAGGTTATATTTTTATCCTGTATGTCGGTTACTGAATGCATATTTTCTTGTTTCTCAGGTGCTATTCTTATCTGTTAGAGCCTATGTTGTATTTAGAATCAACAAGGATTAAAGTAGGAGCAGTTATCAGGAATTCATAGTTTTAACTTTTCTTTCTCTATGGTCAATAAAGAAGCATTTTAATCTCTTAAACTTTTATTACATTTTTGAATTACATGTAAAGATATATATATAAGTATATTATATACATAAGAATTTTATATATAATATATAAAATCACACTATTTTTCTTAAGGTAAAGATATCATAATTTATTTGTCCATTTTTTTTACTAAATAACATTGAAGCATTATGTGTTTTTCCTAATTATAAAGAAAGTAATTTAAGCATCTATATTTGCATAAGCATGAACTTTGGTCATGCCTCATAAACATTAATGTGAAGTACTCTTATTGACTTCATAAGTAATAAATATATAAGATAAATTGCATAAATATAATTGTAATTTTGACTTTATTATTAATTCAAATGTGTCCTTTAATAATTGTTGAAATTTTTGGTTTCTTCAATTATTGGCTTTGTAAGTACTGTTGCAAAAAACATCTTTGGTATATTTTTATCTATTTGTTTAATGATATTTTTACAACAGGTATGAAATTTCTGTCTTAGTGTGAGGTCATACTTTTGTTGACTTTTAAAACAGGTAAAGAATTGTGTTAATATACCCAGCAGAAATATATGTATACAAGTATATATGTACATATGTATGAGAGAGATCCCAGCATTTGCTTAACAACCATAATTAACTTCACAGTTAAACAATAATCAGAATGTGTCATCTGCTTACTTCTCTAGCAACATCACAGGAAACACTTTCCATTCTTCACTAAAGGCTTACCAAGCTTCAGGACTTCCATGTATGGTGTTTTTTTCTATCTGAAATGTTCTCCCTTTCTCCTTACATCTTGAATCTTTCTTATTCTTCAGGCCTCTGCTTGAATTAAATTTCAGAGTATTAATCTGATTTGCTCTTTAAATTATCCTCTCTTCCAAATCACTTTTCTTTCCCACAACCTCTTTCCACTTCATTCAACACAGTTAACAAAATTTAATAATATACTTGTGAAGACTTGTTTTTTCTGTTTTGATCCTGAACTTTACAACTCCATTAGGGCTAAGAGATCTTGTCATTTTCTTTCATCACTGTGCATTCATAATCTAGTACATTGTCTAAAAGTTAGGGCTAGGTGAATATTTGCAGAATTGATAGGCAAATGAATTACAGGAGGTAGGAGACTATTTTTCTTTTCAATGAATTATGAAATAAAACTCTAAATGCATATAACCAATCACAAAATATTTCAAAATTCATTGTAATTACAAGGTTCTATTTTTCTTAGATTAGTCAATAAATTATATAATTAAGAAATATCCAGATGAAACACAATTTAAACAAGTAATAACTAGCTCAATGATAGTGTAGTATTCTTTCAATTCATCATGCCATTGACACTGAACCAGTTAAGAAAATCAGGATAATATTTTGCTATTAGAAAACCACACAACAAAAACATTTAATCAATTTAATAAGCATTTTTCAAACATATTTTATCAGAAATAATTGTTTTCATAGCAACATTAGAATTTCCAAGCAATTGTAACTTCAATCAAAAATTGATTGCTAATAAACTCTGTTTTGAGGTCTAAGTAATGCATAACTACATAAATTTCACAAACGTTTTTTAGACAGAAGATTTTTTAATGTTAATACTATCAACTCTATTCTGAAACAAATGTAATTTTAAACTATTTTTATTCATTTTTCCCTAAAGTTTTTTTCCAAAGTTTGGCTGGGCATTTACTATTATTATATACTACTATGAAAGGGTATAATTGCCAAATTGTACCCTATATAATTGTTAAACTGCAACTTAGAAAAAAAATAGCCTTACTAGAGTAGTCTGACTGATTTTTCCCATTTATAAATGTAACCAATTTATCCCTGCATGTCACCACAACAGTCATATTCAGACCCTAAAGAATTTAGCAGTTATTCAGTTCACAGTTCTCAGATATCTCTTGTCTTTCCTCCCCTCTTCCTTCTTTCTTTCCTCTTCAGTTCTGCCTATTATCTAAAAGATATAGAACCATGGATTTGAATAAAATGGTGTTGCTATTCTTTCATAACTACTAGTTACCTTTAAGTGATCTTCAAGAATATCCTGTTTACCACCCTTTTTGTGGATGCTCAGATTTTAGATCAACTTTATAGTAAACACACCATAACTTTTAATGACAAGGTCAGGTTGTTCTGATGAATGGCTGTCCCCTAGTCCTGATTGACACCAGAGGGTTGTAGAGGATGACAAATTGTCAGACAACAGATCAATCTGTTTTATCCATTAAGTAATGAGGAATGAAAGGGCAGAGGCATTAGTAGAGGAATGTTTTCTGCAATTACCTGGAGGCCTAGTAAAGATGTTTGTAAATCAACTATGTTGGCAGATTGCATATACTTAATAGATATGCAGTGGTAGGCATATTTGTGTGATGAGAATTGAATACTCAACGAATACCTTCAACAGTAAAACAACATATAAAAATGGTGAGAAGAAAGGTATTGAACAAGCTGTGAATGTAAAGCTTAGCATCCCCTGGGGATGCTAAGAATATGCAGAGTAGAGAGATAGAAGGTAAAACAGTCTGGATTGTAGATGTTTGAAGATTAGGAAACTGCATTAAGTATTAGTGGTTTTTTGATTGACAACGAGAATTCATGGGAATAACAAATTACAACGCATTTGTCTTAGGTTCATTTCACAGAAGCTGTCTGCGCCTGGAATATATCAGGCAATATGTATTTTATCTAATTTGTCAACTCAAAATTTGTAGTTTTCAGTGAAATTATAGCTAATTTTCTTAGTCTTAAACTAGAATTTATGTACCACCTTTTGGCTATAAGATGTGTTTGAATGAAAGCTCAGAATTTAGGATAGAAACATTCTGATACCATGGTTCTTAGGTGACCTTTGAACTTGCCTTCCAAAATAAGTATATATCATCTTAGGGATGTTTTTGTTGCTTTTTTTGTTTGGAAATGAACACAATGTCATGGATGAGTTTAACCAAAAATAGAAATTTTTTTATAAGGACAGAAGAAGCATCTTTAACTATCTAAGGAATAAGATACAACTAAGCCATAGAGACAGCTTTTAGCCTGGGACTCGAGAAAATAAATCAATCTTTATTAGCCTTTCACTCCCTTTTTCTCTCTCACTTTCCCTCTTTTGCTCTTGCTCTCACCCTCTCAATATCATTTCCATTTTTATTTTATTCAATCCCCTCTGTTAATTCATACAGACTATATACTCCTTTCTTCGTAAAGACCAGATGGATACTCTTAATATTTCACTTTTTAAAAAAGATCTTTCCTCTCTGGATGTGAAGATATACAAGTCTCCAAACAAAGCTTTGATTGGCACAATTTGTGTTGGATGCCCAAACCTGGACCAGCCAGCTATGGCCAAAAAAAATGAAAAGCCAAGTATTATGAGTGTACCTATTACTATGCTGACAAAGAGAGAGGTTGTTTCCAGAGAATGAGAGACAGTTGCTTCCAAAGGGGCTGTATGACTGCCAAAACAATAAGTTGCTAAGATAAAGAAAGAATGTTTTTGAAAAATTCTGGTAAAAGAAATAATCATATATAGAACCGTATGTTTCATAAACTTTAATTACAAGATCGTTGGTGCCTCTAGGAAAAATTATCACCCCTAAAACAAATACAAACCTATCTGAAATTACCAAAAAAATTTAAGGATAAAACATTTATTTTCATCATATAAGGTTATATTTTATCAATTGCAAATAAATAAAACTCAATCTATAAGGAATCCTGATCCCAAAGGCTTAGAGATGCCACTAGTGTTTGGAAATGTAGACTGACTAGTCTACACTAATCGCAACATGGGTCAAAAAAAAAAAGCAACATTTAAAATGTCCATTATGACAGAGATGGTGCACTGAATTATTTGGTAAGTGAAAATGCTTTATAGAGCATATGTAACAAACTATATGAAGAACTAAATCTCTGACTTAGAATTTATATAATTACAATTTCAAATGAAATGAATGGAGACAACAAAAAATGCTACAGTCAAATCTAATTGATATTTTGATCTTCAATTTTCAGATTTTTGTTTGTTTTTTCAATATAAGCACCTTGAAATAATAAATTTATATAGAGGTTATTTATATGATTTCTTGTACTCCACAGGAATTTTTTCTGCTATCTTTTTCTTTATCCCTATACTCAAACATATGACCTGCGCCAAATACCAGTGTTTCCAGAGACTTCACTTGTCTATCCACATTACAACATCCCCTCAAACTGAACCAAATAAATATTTTAAACTTAATTTTCTCAGAGCCCTTTTGTCTGCTAGAGAAGCTAGTACAATTGGATATTAATTTTTAAGTTAATAATAAAGCACAAAAATAGTAGATATCATATACCAAAATTAGTTGGAAAAAAGGAACTCGCACAATTTGCAAAAAAGGATGTACTAAAAACTCATCACATAATATATAAGCTATCACATTAAGAATATAAAATTGTTCATGTGAAGATTCAAGTGACTTTAAATTTATTCAGAGAAAACTGAGCCTTATATCATCAAAAAAAATAAGAGTTAAGGTGTTGGGAGGGGTGTGGAGAAAAGGGAACTTTAGTACACTGTTGGTGAAAATTTGAATTGGTGCAACCACTATGGAAAACAGTATGGTGATTCCTCAAAAAATTAAAAATAGAACTATCTTATGACCCTGCAGTTCTACTTCTGGGTATATATCCAAAGGAAATAAAAACAGGATCTTATAAAGATATCTGTACACACATGTTTCTTGCAGTATTATTCACAGTAGCCAGGACATGGAAACAACCTGTGTCAGTCAATGGATGAATGGATAAGGAAGATCACACACACACACACACACACACACACACACACACACACACACACACACACACACACAATCTTAAAAGGGAGTTAAATCAGCTAGATCTAGAATGCAGTAGACATAATTAACAGCCAAGTAAAAATAACCTAGTTCTATTTAACTTTTAGCATTCACACCTTTTCCACCTTCAAGGTAAGTGAGGCAAGATGTGAACGGTATATTTTAGGGGAGGGATGCCCAACCCCTGGGCTGTGGATCAGTGCCCATCCATGGCCTGTTAGAAACTGGGCCTCACAGCAGTAGGTGAGCAGCAGGCTAGCCAATCAATCTTCATCCGTATTTGCAGCTGCTGCCCAGCACTAGTATCACTGCCTCAGCTCCCCCTCAGATCATCAGGCATTAGATTCTCATAGGAGCACCTGTCCCTGGTGCCAAAAAAGTTGGGGACCACTGATCTAGGGACTTCTTTAATGTCTGCAAGCTTAGCAAGGCTAAGGAAAATAGCTATAACTTTTAAATGTATTGAAAGTTTGACTATTTCATTATACTGGACATTAAACAAGTAATGTTTACAGACAGAGTGACTGTAAAGCTTTCTATTACTTAAAAGTGATTAAAGAAACAATGGCTTTGCCAGAGTTTTCATCCAAGAGCAGGGAAAAGTTCCATCTGGATAAAATTTAAAGAGACAGTTGAGAGACAAAGTAAGTTTGCTTTGTGATTAGTCACCATGAATCATACTTGATACTAAAATATCCCAATTTGTGCTATTCAACGCAGTATTTGAACAACTTGTGGTATTCATTTCTCCATTTATTCAAATATCTGCTGTGTATATTATGTCGCTTTTCTAAGCTTTGGGAATATGACAATTAACAAAAGTAATCTTTCATGGAGTGTTAATGGAGCTTTCAGTCTAGTGTTAGAAAAAAATAAATAGACTCACAGTATTGTAAGATAGAGGAGGTAGAGTGCTATAGAAGTGCTGTAAGAACTATGGGACTATGTAGCAGTGGATTCGGGGAGTGAGAAAAAGGATGCCAAATTAATTTGTATCTAGATAGAGATTTTTCAGTATGAGTAGACATTATCCTAATGGGCAAGCTGAGGAAGGATGTTCTAGGCAGAGAGACTAATAGTGAAGCTGAGCAGCATATGCAAAAATTAAAGTGGCATGGGATTATGAATCCTTTAGAAAATAGAATGATTCTAGAGAGAATTAAAAAAAAATAGGACTGGAGAGATAAATAGTCCCCATGATAAAAAGTAGTGTAAAAGATGCGAGCCAAATATGACTTCATTTTTAAGGACAATCAGCAATCATTGAAGGATTTTCAATTGAAAATGTATTTTCATACAAACAAATAATTTTCTGAAAATAATAGTGGACATTTTTGACACCAGGAGTGTGTTCAGAGAGTTGTTTTAGATGGGCAAAGTACTTGTGCCCACACATATTAATGATTTTAACATATGTTTTGGAAACCAACAGTCAGGAGAATTACAGATATTTTATTCAATTCTATTTTGCCAGGATGCAATTTAACTTTTGTTATCTTCATCTTATATGTAAGAACGCTGAGTTAACAGAGTGGTAAATGTACATGTAGCTCAGAATTACACAGCTAGAAAGTGGTGGAGCAAGAAACAAAACTTAAATCTTTAACTCTAAAGTCTAGGCCTTTCTCTTATCTACTGCCACACTTCTAATCAAATGTCAGGAAAAGCTGAATCATTTAACCCAAGGGTAATTGATTCAAATTTCAAATTCAAGTGAATACATTTCAATTTTATTAAGCCAAAATGACTTGCTTTTAGCACCCAGGGATTTTTGCATTATTTGCAGTTTCATGGCCATGGGCTTATAGCCATAGCCTGCTTTTTCTCTTTGGTTGTAAAATTATTCCCATTTACCCTCTATAATGCCATATATTTGTATGGTTATCAATCCACAAATTCTCCTCCTCTCTCTAATGATACATATTCTGGCAAACTTCAAGGCCTTTCTTGCACAGTTCTAGTTCTGGGACCCACTGGTTTTATTGGATTACACCAACAGTAACATTTAATACTGTAGGCCTGTACATTAGAATGATGTATCATAGTAATTCTACTGCAGTTATTCTAGTATGATTTAGATTGTAATCCCAAAACATTATCTAGATATAACACTAAAGCAACTCTGAGGAAATTTTGTTTATTCTAGTCAGAGAAAGGAAAGTCCTATTTTACACATGAATTATTAAAGATGCACTTAAAGGGGTAGCAGTCCTTTTAATTTGGCAAAGCTCATTGTTTTAATTGGTAAAAGTGACACATTACCTAAAGTTTTCAGTATTTAGAGCCAAAGAAAACAAAAGAAAATGAAATGAAGAATAAAAACTTGGCCTATAACTGAGCTGTGTATATGAGAGGAAAAAATCCTAGCAATTGTTTGGCAGAGCTACCAGTGTCCAACACCATAAAAGAGATCATCAATTTAAATGTATTTCTGCACAGTTAAAGAATGTAAACAGACACTTTTATAAAACACAGTTAAAGAAAATAATCTGTCAGAACCTTATAAGTGACTGAATATACTATTAAAGCAGATGAAAAACCTAGTGGATCAGTACTTGCTTTCATACAGATGGAAACACCTAATGTCCCCAGAATTTAGTATTTAGAATTTTATATTGATGATATTTCTTTTATTGTAGCTTAACCAGATATTAGTAGACTATAAGGAAGAGAGCAACTATTCCAGACGCCAATGCTTCTAAGTTTATCCAAAATGACAATTTTCTTTGGAACAATTGGTACAAAAAGAATTAGTAAGTTAATAAAATAGAAATAAACAATTTACAACATCAAGCACCCCAAATAAATAGTTATTTTCCTTTACTTTCGCAGCACAGATCCAGGTTGAAGATCTGAGTGTATAGAATAACGGTCCCCATACTCAAAGTCTGAACCACTATCAGGCACATAGGAAAAACTACATAGTGGTTTTCTTCCTCTTTTTACTTAAAAGTTTTCAAATATTCACAAAAGTTTAAAGAGTAATAGTATAGTTATCACTATACACCCCACACAGATTTAATAATGTTTGGAATGTTTACATATTGTTTTATCTCTGTGTGTACACACACACATACACACAGCTATAGTTACTTTTGCTGCTGAACTATTTAAAAAGAAGTTTCAGATATAACTACACTTTATCCTTAAATACATCAGCATGCATATCCTAAGTAAAAGGTCTTTCTTCTACACAATGAATATTATATAGGATATATAATTATTACAACTAAAAAAATTAACAATTACATAATATACCTAATATCTACATAATATTCAAATTTTCTCAATTGTCTTTGATTTATTTTCTAAACCAGAATGCAACTGAGACATATCACAATTTCTTTAATTAATAAATTTTATATTTTAGAACAGTTTTAGGTTCATAGCAAAATTGAACAGAAAGTAGTCTCCAATATATTATATTTTAAAATTTTTCTCTTAAACTCTTTTAATGTAAAACATATCTTTACTCTTTTAATGTAAAACATATCCTTATTCTTTCTTTTCCCTGATTACATTTTCTTGTGAGGAAACCAATGTGTTATAGAATGCTCCACAGTCTAGATTTGTCTGATTTCTAGTGGTGTCAGGAAATATGCAAATATTCACTTTATTTTATGTCAATAGAAAAAATAGTTCTAAAACCTTGATTATATTCAAGTTGAACTTTAACAACTCTACTCTTTTTTATTGACGACACTTCATAATTGCATCACCTCAGGAGCCACATCTGTCAACTTGTAATGCATAATATTAGTGATGCTGTTAGATGAATTGTTTGAAGAATAACCTGTAGGTGTCTTCATTTTAGAAGTCTGACTTTTCTCTATGCAATTTACAAACAATCTCTGGGGTAATGTGTGGCACTGTGGGAATATTTTTCCCCCCAAGAATTTTTTAATATAATTGTTTTCAATGCACTGATAAACCATATCTGAAATAATGGTGGGACCTGCAAATTGGTAACTTAATAATTTTATTTTTTAATATTTATTAGCAATAAAGAACCCTTCTTGATCAATACTTTGTCATTTTTAAATCTAAATTATTCAATTGTTTCTTTGAAAAAGGTGTTGAAGGATTTATTACATTAGGGTGAGATAACTATTTTTTTTACAGTACTAATTTTGAGTATTTACTTTTTCTTTATAAAATTTTGTATGGTTTTACAATAAATTGAACACAAAAAGGTTGTGATTAAAAATCAAGGGATATTGAAAACTAATTTTCTTCTGATTTGAAGTATTATTTAATTACTCTGGGAATAAAAATCTGTGTGCTGGTCAGTTTGTAAACTAACAACTATCCTTACAAGTAGAAACAGCATTTTTTAGAAGAGATAGTATACAAGAAAATGTATATGGTTAAACATATTTCCAAATATTGAATTACCAAAAGAGTTTCAGAGTCAAGATTAGAACCTATATATTTCTCCCTTTAAGAAAGCTTTGCTTTCTATATTGTTTCTTATTAGCTCTCTCCTACAGAGACATAAGCTTCATATCATGTGTATCAGACTTTCTAATGCACGAAGCTGAGGTGGACTTGGAATCTATTGAAAAAAAAGTGGATTTGATTAGAGTTTCAAAATGTACCCCAAATTTTGTTTTTATTCAAATATGTTGAGGCCAACAGATCAGGAGACTATTGCCACTGAAAAATTGTTACTCACGGTTCCCAAGAGAAAGAAGCATGCCACACCACTCAGGGCCAAATGAGGAAGCACCAGTGTTGTTCAGGAGTCAGAAGGAGTGAAGAGAAAGCTTGGGCCGGGCCAGAGGCTTTTATTTATGGTTTTCACAAAAAGAAATGAGTAAAGCAGGGTGGACAAGCTGAACAAGCATAGGATTGGATAGTTTGAATAACAGTGGGCTTTAGAATGTATGGGTACCTGGCCCTGGGGTGATTTAGGAGAGGGGAATAGCATTATAAGATAGCAGGAGCCTGACAAAAGGAGGTATGGATTTGGGATTGGCTGGTTTCTATTTAGAAGGCACGCTATTGGCAAGTTGTTTGCTATCTTTAGGAATTAGCTATCCCTGAGATGGGCAGATTCTTCCTGAATCTGAAAAGCCCCAAGATGGCAAGACAGCATAAAATAAAAAAATTAAAAACAATTAACACTGAGCATTGTCCAAAAGTTAAGAAACTATATATAAATGGGTTAGATAGATTTCCTTGTAAAATTATTTAATACTATGAGATTCTGCACTATTATAGCATATAACCATAACTAATGCAAACTATTATGTCATGTATCCATTAAGAAATGTTAAACCCCAATTTATATCGGGTGATTTATCTAAGTTAAGGAATGGATTTTCTTTTTAATCAACACAGAAACACAAGGTACATTTACATAGAAGTATATTAAGAAAATCTTGCCAGTAATATAATTATAATTTTATTTTTAAGGAAACCTAGATGTTATTTACTTAAACCATCAGCAATTTTTTATTGTAATTTATTGTGCTGTATATTGTTCTAGGTCCTCTGGTACTTTAATTTAAAAAGATTAATGTTTGTATATGTACTTTATGTATACTTTGTGTGCAATAAGAACACGTTATATAGTTTACAATATTTTCATGATAGATACCACTTTTCCCAAAGCAAAGTATAAAATTTTTATTAAACTTTTTCTCTTAATATATTTATTAATTTTAGTATAAATTCTGTTATTGGCATAGAATGACAGTTCTACATTTATCAGATGTCAGTGACAATGATATAAGATTTACAAGATGTTAGGTGACTTCCATCTGGTAGTACTGGAGCATCTGCCAGTGCATATGATCAGGCAGAGGACAGACACTAAGTGCTGAAAAGCAGCAGTCTGACTCTCATCTTGTTGGATAAACACAGTATTTTTGGCTCTACCAATGTATCAGTGGAACTAAAATAAGTCTAGGGCAATCAAATTAGTTTCTATAAATAGTTACAACTTTATTTTTAAAAGGATATTAATGTGGAAATGACAAATGATAAGAAATCAGTTTTCTGATATTTAATTCTACTATTTGCTGGATCTATGATAAATTTCAGCATACCTCTTGCTCTGAATAAACCTTTCTTTAGAAACCACACTAGCTCTTGGTAACTAGGGTCAGGTTTCCCATTAAGGTTTCTCCTTGCCAGTTATTCAGTTAGGTTTGTTCATTTTTATTCCATTGAATATTTAATGACATATGCTTTACATGCTCTGGCTTTGTCAAAAAAGAAGATTCAAAAAAAAAAAAGAGGAAAATCAACAGAAATTCACCATTTCTGTTGTTTGTTTTTTGAGTTTATTGTTGTTTGTTAGAGCTAATCTTATTCAAAATCAAAGAATTGTTCTTCCTTTAAGAGATGCATACGTATAAACAGATAAAAACATAAACAAAATAAGACATTTGAAAAAAATATAATATTTTAAAAAGTGAAAAAACAAAGCCAAAGTCAAGATTGATATGTAGCAATTCCAATTTTATTCAGTATTCAACCACAAGCTGGGGTGGTATATTTTCACAGCCAAAGCTAGAGGACAACTGGCTTAGTTATGAGAGGCACAAAACCCTAATTTATAAATGGTAGACATTGGCAAGTAAAACTGTGGTTCCTTTCAATGTTAAAATGACAATGTGTGATATATTTCAATAGTAGAAAAATAGATTTTTAGAGGCTCTACAACCACTCCATTATTTATTTAATTATTTGTAATTTATAGTAAATATCTCATTAGTTTCTTTAGAAAAAATGTTTTTTAAAGAATTATTAAATTATTGACCAAGAGTGAAAGTAAGTAGAAATTATGCTTAAGAAATTTTTAAAAATTTATTTTAAGGAACTTGATTTAGTAAAATGGCATAATTAAATTTAACTACAGCTAACATATAAAAATGAGCCAGGTTTATTAATGGCCTCTACAAATGCAAAGGTACACCATATCTCTTCTCATCTCGGTCTTTCAAGGCTTCTCACTTTATTGTGGCAACACTGAAAAAGAAAAAAAACATACATTAGGTTGAGTTGGAGCATGTGGATTTGAATCTCAGCTATCACTTGATATCACTGTTGCATTTTAGGCAGATTCTTTTACTTCTTCAAGGCTTCAGAACCTCTTTTTTTGCACACTAGTTTTCTCTTTATCATGGACAATATTTGAGAAACAGTGTACTGTCAGCAAATATACAGGCTTTGCATGTAACTAAATAGCCATGTTCTACACTTCTACCATCTTAGAACTACCTGAACTTGGGCATAAGCATTGAAGCTCTCTGAGCCTCCACTTTCTCAACCTAGATATGGAGATACTGATTATCACCTTTGAGATTATGCACAGAATTTAACACATTAAAATGAGTGGCATATAGCAGAGGGTCACTGAAATACAATAGGAGGAATACTATATCTGTAATTATTGATATTATTATTGCAGTCATATTTTTATCCAAGATATTACATACTTTATCTTTTTAACCTTAGATATATTAAATATTTCACATAACTTGGTATCTGAGAAGAATCTTGGAGATTATATAGTTTAGTGGTAACACTTTAGGCAACAGAATTTACAATATATAAAAGACACAGCAGAGTAGTCCTTTGAAGCAATGGGCCAGGATCTCCATCTGGTTAGCTTCCTTCTCATTAAGTACACAGAGACATCTGAAGCCATTCAATAGAACCCAAGATTATCTAATAATTTGTTTTGGAAAACACCAGTCTGAAAGGTATATATTATAGATACTAAAACTGATTCATAAATATATGATTAACTCTAAATTCTGTAACTAATTAATGTTAAAACTAATATTAGGTACAAATATTGGAAGCTTTTAGGCTAGGATACCTTCTTCATACTATCTGACTACCATGGAACTTTGTGTTCATATTCACTGGCAGCATTTCACATGCTACCTCTTTATATTACCTCAAATATGCATGTATTTTAGACCTTTTTATTCCTTCTGATAAAAGAAACAACTTAAGTACAATGAAATTAAGATTTTAAACAAGAGATACAGTATAAAACTATTCTATCTAGAAGTGCTTTTTTTAAAAGAAATAATGTAACATCAATTAATGCAATAATATTGTGTTAATATAACAATATACAAGCTAAACAATATTTTTTCGAGGTGTATATCTCCCACTTTATTTATAAGAAATATATAGAGCAATCATGAAACCAGAAAAATCTCACATAACATTAACCAAAATATCTTATTACTATATTGCAAACCATATTCAAAGTCATTAATAGAGAAAAATGGTAGGGCAAGAAAGGAGAAATCTTCAAATCATATAGACATATTCTTCATTGTTTTATTTTATGTGCATTTTATATGAAGATTTGAAACATACAAAATAGTAGAAAGTCAGACAAAGAATCCTCATGTAACCTATAAACCAGATTTTAAAATTACCAAGATTTTGCCACACCTAAGTAACAGACATGATCTGCCTATTTATTGTTTTCTTTGATGAAGTATGAAAAAGCAAATTCCTTATGCCATGCTTGTAACTAATTGTTTTCATTTTTAAAAAATATAATTTTTTTGTGTAGTCACAAAGACATTCTCACACCTAATAATATTAATGCTTAGTCCTGTTTTCTTCTAGTTTCAAATAAATAAATGGCCTTCAAAGTAAAAGTATTTTTTTTACTATGTTGGGTTCTATTCTATAATTACACTGAATTATGTCACAAGCTCAAAAGATTGCTTTATACTCATCTAAGTGAAAATAATTATTTGTAGCACTGAAAGTATGTAAAATATTCAAACTAAAGCCAAGTATTACTTTATAGACTACAAGATCTAATAAGTCAATACCTACCTTTTAAAAGTATGTTAATGAAATCTAGCACATCATTAAATATTAAAACACATAAATTTTTCTAGTGATAATGCAGGGTATGACTAGTTTAATTAATAGATAAAATCATGCTTATATTTATTTTATTTTAAATTTAGTAGCACATAGATCAGGATAGGTGAAAAAATCAATCAATATCTTATCTACTTAACAGTCCTAGTAGGATTTTTGATTATTTAAAATATTGTTTTAATTTCATGAGTACCCTTACCAAACTTTGCAAAATCATTGTTACAAGAGCACACAAACAAAACTTGTATTAATTTAGCACTTCTTCTGATTTTTTTTAAAGCAGAGTTAGGTATCAGGAAAACCAGTTATTCCTTGTTTTACATTAATGAAGGGTTTTAACACCTGAAATTAAAGAGTTACACAACTATTAAAAGTTCGATGAGAACAAAGGAAAGGGAAGCTTGTGCTAAAGATTTTATTCTCTAGAAGTAATATACAATTTTCAAGAATGTGCCCCTAAGAATCTGGAAACCTAAGAACCTCACAAGGAATCTTTTAAGCAACTGACAGGAAGCTGTGAATACTGTCAATAAAGCATATGATGCTCCAGGAGCTATTACTAAGCAAAGTGAGTGACTGATGGTAATTTTCTAGGAATCTTCTGTGAACTTAAATTCTGCCATATACCATGCCTCTGCCTTCCGGCCTCCAGAGAACAATGGCCTCCCCTTCTTTTTAGCCTTTCCATCTCACATGAGAGTGTCTCACTATCATAGTCTAACCTGGAACCATAAGAGGAAGGACATTCTGGAAATGCAAATTTTGTTCTTTCTTCTAAGGAGGAATGGTAATGATGTTGAGTTGACAACACGCACTCATAGACCTTTGTTAGAGGAGACTTGTTATTTTCCACTTTCCTTTTGTTTATTTTATTGAATGTATGTTTCTTCTGATAACTTGGATAAATAAAAAGTAGAGAATAAATGAGACATAGGGATTAAGTTATTTTCTCAATTAAAAAAATTAGTATATGCTACATGATCATGTAAATAACATTGAAGTTATGAGATGTAGGTTCTAGCCTAGCTTTACGTTTAAAGGTCATCAGGGGACCTTAAGTTAGTTACTTAACCTCTCTAAGCTTTGATATGTTCATCTATTAATTAAGGATAATCAGATCTGCTTTATATCACCAGTTATAATGAATTGTTTAGGAATACTATGAGTAATGTGTTTATACTATGTCACACAGATGTCGAAGTGAATGACTCCTTTTCCAGTGTTGCAAGGCACAAAAATATACACATTTAGAATATTCTCAGGCAATCAACAGTCAGTCAAATTGTACAAAACAGTTTCTAACCTTCAAAGGATTTCTCTCTCCTTGCCTCTGAAAAACTGGCTTCTGATTATCTTTAAAACATTTGTTTGTGTCATGAGTGTAAAAGGAGCAAGACTGTCAGATGTCATCTTTATTCTCCCTTCACCTATGGCTTAGCCTAAACAAAATTAAGGAAAACACCTGTTTAGCCTCAGGCTATGCATGAATAATCACTTATTCCTAACTTTATCATTCACTGAGCAAACATATATTGAGAATGAGTCTTACTAAGTGAGAAACAGAATGGGGAAACAGTTATATGGCATATGAAAAAATATAAGCAGATTATATAATGCAGAGTAATACTCAGAAAACCTAAGCTGGCATATGCGAATGATCTCTGATACTTCAACTGAAATCATTTATAATTTGATGTCAGGAGTCTTCTGCCTATGGATATGATCACATTGCTATATCTACTCAGGTGATTCCATCTTCTTCCTGAGGCACCCTTTTCCAACTTCATGGGGTACTGCTCAGAGAAGCATGTGGACTCTAGTCTCCCTTATCTCCTATTGCTAATTCTTTAGTCAGGAAAATTTCTTACTACAGTTTCCTGTTACCCATAAAATGTTTCTAAAAAATAATTTGAGTAATAATTGTAAGCTGTTATAAAGGTTAAAAAGTTTTTAGTAATTTTTTTTTTCCTTTTGCCCTATTAACTGGCATAATCAAACACTGAAGGGTTTAAAAAAACCTGCAAAATACTTAGCTACCCTCTTTGAATGGGGTCATAAGGAGGACGGGAAAGCAAAAGCACAGACTATAATATTTTGATAAATTTTTCTATAATGTCTACAGTAGTTAAAATAAAGAGAATGAGAGTTTTTGTAGAGGGATACTATAGAGAGGATAAAAATAAAAGTGAGAGAGATAATCATTAATTTTATGATAGGATAATCAACACATATAGATGAATTGAAAAAGAGGGGTGGCAAAGGAGAGGAAGGGATCAAGATGAGTATATGATAGGTTCAGTTTGGATGGGCTGAGATTGGTTATCCATCCATTAGAAAACATGTCTAGAAAACATATATTCACATCATCATTTCTTTGAGTGAACAAATGCACAACCATTTTTTGAGTCAAGGTTTCTTTTGGAACCATGTATGGAATGGAAAATCTACAACCTATCATGAAAAAAAAAAACATATATGTTTATAAAATATATGCTACAGTTCCTTGTCATCTTAGATGTGAGAAAGATTCTGAATGCTACAGATGCAGGGCCTAAATTCTTTTTTCTTTTTTCCATACTGTCACCGAATGTCTTTCATGGAACTGGTGATTCTTAAATCTTTGATCTTGTTTTAGCTTTCGAGGCCACAAAGACAGGGCACTTCTTAAATAATGCAGCTAGTGCAATCTCCTAGACAAATGGCAAATTAATCAGTCTCTAAATCCTTGTTTTTTTGAGGACCTGTGCATTTTTAAAGAAGATGGAGTAATTGTTTAGTGACTTGGTGCCATTGATTTTCATTATGGATGGTGTTGGCTCGGTCTATGTCAGGTCATCAGGGAGAGATAGCCTTTGCATAGCTAAATAAAATGGGAAGAGAGGTGCTTCTTATTTCATATTCACGAGAGGAAACTCTAATCCTTGAAGAAGTTTTGCATGACCTTCCTTTAAGAACAACTTTGCCCATTGCAAGAAATTTTCAGGAAATGACAAAAATCTCTATGCACAGATATCAACAAGATGTCTTGTCTTCAATAGCGCAAAAAATTCCCCACTTGGGAGAATTTCAAAATAAGACAAGTCTAAAACATTATGAAGAAGATAATTTAAAATATTTTATTGAAATCCATAGTGAATTTCATGGCTATAATTGAGTGTGTTTAGAATAGAACAATCAAATCAACTGAACACTACTTTCTTCAGCTCACAGAGCAGAAGATTTTTCTTTGTTTTCAGAAGTTCCATTTAAGTTAAGTTTTTTCTATTTTATGAAGATTTAACCAAAAATATTTGTCTACCGATCCTGAATTGTTTACCGTTAAAATGCCTCTTTTATTCCCAAGATAGCTACTATTTTCTGTATCTTCCAAATGGTATTCTCACACTTTTGGCTTGGACATGAAATTGTTTTAAATTTATATCCAAACTTCTTTTATCCTCCATTTTGCTGAAAAGTTGGTAAAATTTTATTCACTGTTGATTCAGGTTTTTCTTTTAAACACAACCAACCTATTTATTTATTCCCCAATCCCTAATTTATTTAATTTGTGTAGGTTTTAGCATTCAAGTTTCTGTAAATGAAGTATTTTCAGAAGCTGCAATCTTTTTGAAGTGAAATCTATGATTTTTTGTTCTTTAAATGGCTAATGCTTGTTTTTTAATACAAGAAACCACACAGTTGTCATATTATCATGACTCATTGAATTACTCCAGAGAAAAGCATATCACTAAAAGAATTTTTGCCTTGACTTTTTTAGATATGTGCCACAGCAACTCCCTCTTTTAATGATAACTAAATGATTTGAATCAGTGAGCTGTTACAAAGCTTAGTAGAAAGAGAACTGTAACTCGCTGCAATGAGGTATTTGTAAGATTTTGCTCTTTCTAATCTAAGTGATAATTTTTTTCTAAATATAGCTATCAATAGCTATTAAATAAATATGTTCATTAAAGACATTTTAAAAGACTCCAGATAATGGCAAGTAAATCTTATTAGGTGAGATGTTACAATATTGCGGAATACTTGGAAGGTAATTTAAGAGTCTGCAAAGGTTTTTGATTCATTAACCAAATATGCCTTACATGGAGTTTAATCAAGACTTATTTTAGAAGATAGTTAACCATACTTAATGCTTTTTCTGTTGTCCATTTTGTAATGATAGTCAGAAGAAATCAAATAATGAGTGTGTCATTCTCATCAGGTAAATGAAGATGGGAGTTAATATTATCTTGGCTATCTATTTGAATATTATTCTCCAGAGAGGAAAGTAAGCTGTGGGATTTCTACCTGAAAAGCCTAATCTTCAGCATATTCTAAGCAGTGCTAAATTTTCATGACAGGAGGCCAGTTTTTTTTCCATTGATCAATTACTATTTCAGAGAAGCTCTCAACTATTGAGACCTCAGGCAGACAATTTTGAGTGGGGGAAGGAAGAGTCTAATCTCATTTGATTTAAGTTATTTCGTATATTCATATTTTACCTTATGTTTAATATAATGACTCCTTTTGTCACCTTAATTGCAAATTTGGGGCCTGCATAGTGTGAAAAACAATTAATCAGGAATACTCCCAGAAGTCAATGTAAGAGTTATGATATCAAATACTTCCTAGTACAATTCTTGCCTTTATTTTTGATAGCAAACTGCAAATATACTGCATTATCTGAGAGATGTCTCTGTGAGAGAGAGAGAGAAAGAAAAAGGGAGAGAGAAAGAAAGAGAGAAAGAGAGAGAAGGAAAAAGAAAAGAGGGAAATAGAACAAATGGAAATTTGAGGGGATCCACTTTCTATTTCTACTGTTTAGCAATATGTGAGCATAATAGCTGGATGATTAATAAATTGGATGATTAGTGAATAAATTAAGAAAGAATTGACAACCTTAAAACTACATTGATAATAATGCAGTATAATTGCTATGTGGATTACTATCTCCAAGGTTCATTTGACTTTAGAATTTGTTAATATACTTCTCTTACACAACTAATGGACAAGATGCAAGACAGGGTTCTCTCTGCTTTATTAATGAATATACTCTATTTTTTTGGGAATACATTAAAAGAAATATGTAATGAAAATATTATTATCACTCATAACTTCACTCACACAATAGATGTTTCTCTTTTCTAAAAGATGTACCTATACAGAAAACAGTGGTGTAAATTAAATGTTGGTAATTGATATAAATATTTTATTGGTATAACATTTAAAATATATATTTTTATATATACTCTATATAATATATATTCTATGTATAATGTATATTCTCTCTATATAATTTTATATTTAAATATATTTATATTTAGAAGTCTTGGTTATATGAGAAAAAAGGTATTGGGAAGGGTATCTCAAAGGCTTTTAATGAAACAGAAGCCAAAGTGTCTATGTTTGTGTATCTCTGTATTTGAGAAAAAATTAATTGAGTTAGCTGTGTCAAAAATCAAGAAGCATACTGAGATATTAGGAGTGAGGGCCAGGGAGTAAACATATCTGAACGGCTCAAGAAGGTGTTAAAGTAGAGGAGAAATTCTGAAGCTAATGTCTGAAAGATGAGTTTAAGAGCATGAAATGTGAGAGCATTGTCTGGTTAAATTATGGATATTAATAGTTTTTGTAAGTTGCTATGTCCTCAGAGCAGGGATAGACAGTCAGACTTTTCAGGGCCAGAGGCTAGTTTCAGAAATAGGGACTGGAGAACTAGAAAAGATGGATTTTTGAATATTCTGATATCTTGTAAAATGTCTTAAACAACCAATAACTAGTAAATATAAATTGACTGGAAAAAATATTACCAGTTGACTAGAATCAGCCTTTTCTTATCTTTAGAAGAGCCTGCTCTTTCTATGTGTGGTTGCAAAAGTTGGACAGTTAAAAAAGTTGGTAGAAAGAAAAATGATTCACTTGAAATATGGTTGGAGGAGAGCTCTATGGATACCTAGGACTTCCAGAAAGACAAATAAATAGGTTCTAGAACAAGTTAAACCTGAAATACCACTGGAGGCAAAAATGACAAAACTGAAGCTGTCTTATGTCACATCATGAGAAGGCAGGGTTCCTTGGAAAAAACAATAATTTTGGGAAAAAATAGAAGGCAGCAAGAAGAGAGGAAGACAAAATATGAGGTGAATTGACTCCATGAAAGAAGCCATAGGCATGAGTCTACAGGAGCTGAGCAGTGCTGTTGAGGACAGGACATTGTGAACATCATTCATTCATAGGATATCCAGGAATTGGAGCTAACCCAATGGCACATAACACACACTTTTTCTTATTAAATATCAATTATGTCTTAGTTGAGAGTTTATTTTTAGACTATATGCTCCTTGAGGATAAAGCTCATGAATCATATGATTCACCCATTCATTTATAAGTGACTCATCACACTTTATTAATACAACTAAGAATGTTTGAGTTAGAAGAAAATGGATTTCGATTTTGCGAAATGTCATTTATTAGTTGTACGAATGTAAGCAAGTTAGTTGATCTCTGAAAACATTATATTCTTTCATTTATCTTGCAAAATTGTTGTGACTGTTACAGACAATGTAAATAAATGACTTGCACTGTGTTCAGTTTATAATAAGAGTATAATATCTGGTGCATGTATTGGACATCCTCAGTATCTGGCCTCCAGTAGGCTCTCTATCCTTCTCTAAATGCGAATTTGCATTCCAACCAGCAACGTATGAGTGTTACTATTTCTCCACATCTTCTCCAACATTTGTTATTACCCTGTTGATTATAGCCATTCCAACAGGTGTGAGATGATATCTCATTGTGGTTTTGATTTGCATTTCCCTATTAACTAGCGATGTTGAGCATCTTTTCATATATTTGTTGTCCATTTATATGTCCTCCAGGGAGAATTGTCTGTTCAGGTTCTCTACCTATTTTTTTACTGGGTCATTTTTGTGGTTGTTGTTATTGAGTCATATGAGTTCTTTGTATATTTTGGATATTAGGCCCTGTTGGAGGCATTGCTGACAAATATTTTCCCATTCAATGGTTGTCTCTTTATCTTGTTGACAATTTCTTTTGCTGAGCAGAAGCTTTTCAGTTTGATGTAGTCCCATTCATTTATTTTAGCTTTTACTTCCCATGCCTTTGAGGTCAAATTCATAAAAGACTTTAATCCAAGGTCTTTGAGTTTAGTTCCTATGTTTCTTCTATGCATTTTATTGTTTCAGATTTATTATGCAGTTCCTTAATCCATTTTAATTTTGGTGTGTGGTCAACAGTCTAATTTCATCCTTTTGCAGATGGGTTCCCAGTTTTCCCAGCATCATTTATTGATGAGGCTTTCCTTTCTCCACTGTATATTTTTGACATTTTTGTTGAAAATTATTTACCTATATAAATATTGGTTTACTTCTGGACTCTCAATTCTGTTCCACTTATATATGTGTCTGTTTTTCTGCCAATACCATGCCTTTTTGATTACTGTTGCTTTGTAGTATTTGAAGTCAGGCAAAGTGATGCTTCAAACCTCGTTCTTTTTTCTCAGAATGACTTAGGCAATTAGGGGTCTTTTGTGCTTCCATACAAATCTGATGATTTTTTATTCTTTTTTTTATTGCTGATAGAATTTTGATGGGGGTTGCGTTAAATGTATAATGCTTTAGGTATTATGGTAATTTTAACTATGTAGGTTTTGATGATTGCTTAAATTTACATATATCTAATTGGTCTATTTAGATTTTCTAGTTCTTGATTCTGTCTACGAAGGTTATATTTTTCTAAGTACTGGTCCATTGCTTCTAGATTATTAAATTTGATGTTTTTGTTGAAAATTACTTTTTCATTGTATTCTTGTTCTATCTTTTGTATTTCTACACTGTCTCTCACAATTTCCCCTCTTCCATCCCTGACTTTGTTTATTTGCGTCCTTTCTCTTTTTTCTTTAGTGAGTCTAGCAGGGTTTGTCAATTTTATTAACCTTCTCAAGAAACCCATTCTTTGTTGCATTCATTTTTTTCTATTTTTTTGTTTTGTTTTCAATTTCATTTTTTGCTGCTCCATTTTGATGATTCCTTTCCTTCTATGAATTTAAGCTTCATTTCTTCTTCTTTTTCCAGCTTTTTAAGATGAAGTGTGAGGTTGTTTATTTGGTCTTGTTCTTGTTTTTGGAGGTAGGCCAGTAACGATACAAACTTTCCTCTTAAGACCACTTTTGCTGTGTCCCTAAAGTTTTGATATGATGTACTATCATTATCATTCATTTCTATGTATCTCTTGATCTCTCTTTTTATTTCTTCTCTGATCCAGTTATGCTTCAGTAACATGTTTTTTAATCTTCATATATTTGTGGTTCTTTCCAATTTCTTTTTCATTTGATCTCTAGTTTCAAAGCATTGTTATCATAGAATATGGTTAGTATGATTTCAACCTTCTTTTATTTGTTCAGGCTATTTCTGTGTCCCCGTACGTGGTCAATGCTTCAGAATGTTCCATGTGCACTAGAGAAGAATATATAAACAGCTGTTTGGGTATGGAAGGTTCTGTAAATGTCAATTATTTCCAGTTGGTCTAATGTGTCATTCAAGGAAGTGATTTTCTTACTGATTTTCTGTTTGGATGATCTGTCCATATCTCACAGTGGAGTATTTAGGTTTCCTACTATGATCGTGTTTTGGTTGGTTTCTCCCTTTAGTTCTGTTAGTAATTGCTTTATATATTTCAGGACTCCCGAATTGGAAGCATAGATATTAATGTGTTATGTCTTCTTGGTGCATGTTTCTCTTTGTCATTATGAAGTGTCCCTCGGCATCTTTCTTTATCTTTTTTATTTTGAAGTCTATTTCATCTGATATTAGTATCAATACTCTTATTTTTTTCTGAATGTTACTTGCTTGATATATCATGTTTCACCCTTTCATTTTGAGTCTATATTTGTCTTGGGAAGTAGAATGTGTCTCCTGGAGGCAGCATATGGTTGGGTTTTGTTTTTTGATCCATTCTGCAACTCTCTGCCTTTTTATTGGTAAGTTCAATGCATTTACATTTAGGGTGATCATTGAAATATGAGGTCTTTTTATGGCCATTTTATCTTTTGCTTTCTGGTAGCTCTGTTTTCATTACTTCCTTGTCCTTGTGCTTCTGTTTTCTTTATTTTGGTTGACTTTTGTAGGTTTTCCCTCTGGTCTTTCTTATTTTATGTTATATACAATTCTGAATCTTTGGCATTTGGTTACCATTATGAATATGACATTTGGTTACCATTATTTTAAGGTTATAATGCCCTGTTCCTACTAAGGGTTAAACTCCCCTGCTTTTATCGGCCTGCTCGTCACCTTATTCTTAGCTGGTTTTTTTTTTTTTTGTCATTTTGTTTTATGTGAGCTGACACCTTTCAATATTTCCTGTAGTGCAGACATCGTAGTGGAGAATTCCAATTTTTGTATATCTGAAAAGGTATTTATTTCTCCTTTATATCTAAAGGAGAGCTGAGCTGAACATTATTCTTGACTATTCCTTTTATTTACTAGTTTGAATATTTGATTCTACTCCTTTCTGGCTTGTACGGTTTATGCTGAGAAGTCCAACCATAATCTAATGGGTTTTCCTTTATAAATTACCATCTTCCTTTCCCTGGCTACCCAAATAATTCTTTATTGTTGATTTTTAATAATTTTAAACAATGTGTCTTGGTGAAGGCCTTTTTGAATTGAGATAATTGGGTATTCTACTGACTTCTTGAATTCCAAGCTCCAGCTCATTCCGTAGATTTGGGAAATTTCATGAACTAGACTACCCATCAGATGCACTATTACAAGGTTCAAATAAAAATGGTGGATACAAAGTCACAGTTGCTGTACAAGTCCACCCTGATAGCAGATGACAGCATCAGTGGTAGTGCCATTAATTTGGTGATGTCTATACTGTACAAACATTGACATTTAATGTTCTGCAGCAGAGGCTGCAGCATAATTCACAATATTCAAAACATGGAAACAACCTAAGTATCCACTGATAAATAAATGGATAAATGAATTAATCTATTTTAATACTTAGTCAACTCTAGGAGGAAGAAACAATATATTTGTTTTATTGGTGATGAAACTGATAATAGAACATTTAAATAAAATTCCATAAAGCCAAATAGTTATTAAATGGAAGAGCCAGGATTTGAACCAAGGGCTATTTATCTTCAAAACCTGAACTCTTGGCCAGTATACCTACTGGGAAGTGTCAGATTTTTCTGTCATCTTCACCCTTCGATCAGATGATTCATCTTTCACAACTAAGCTCATAAGTATGTGTTTGTTTTAGGAAGATATTGTATACTAATGGGAAACTACTTTGCTTTTTTCAAATGATATTGTCCTAATTTTTTTTTATTTATTTTATTGTCTGTGGAAAGAAAATGAATTTTCCTTTTACCTTTTTCCAGCACTATTGAGATATAATTGAAATATACATTGTGTAATTTTTAGAGTGTACAATGTAGTGATTTGATACATGTATATGTTGCACAGTATTGACCAAAATACAATTAGTTAACATATCTTTTACCTCGCATTATTGTCATATTCTTATTATGATGAGAACATTAAAGCTCTATTCTCATAGCAACTTTTAAGTATGAGATACAATATTTTTAGCTACAGTCACCATGTCATACATTAGATGCTATATCTGAAAGTTTGTACCAACATCTATCTATTTCCCCTCCCTTCAGTCCCTGGCAACCACCATTCTATTCTCTGTTTCTGAGATCAATGTTTTTAGATTTCACAAATAAGTGAATACCATATAGCATTTGTCTTTCTCTGAACTTGGGAGTGCAGTTATATTTTTGAAATAGTTATTAAATCTCTTTTAGATATATATACCCCGAAGCAGGATTGCTGAATTGTGTGGCAGAACTTTTTTTAATTTCATGAGGAACTTTCATATTATTTTTTATATTGGCTGCAAAAATTTGTGTACTCACCAATAGAGCACCAGAGTTTTATTCCTCCATATTCTCACCAGCATTTATTATCTCTTGTCTTTTCGATAATAGTCATTCTAACAGATTTGAGGTGATATCTTATTTAGTTTAGATTTCCATTTCTCTGAAGATTACTGATGGTGAGCACCTTTCATGTACCTTTTGGACATTTGTATATCTTCTCTGGAAAAATGTCTATTAATTTCCTCTGTCCCTTATCAAATCAGATTTTTTGTATTTTTGTCATTGAGTGGTATGAGTTCTATATATATTTCAGATATTAAACCCTTATCAGATATATGATTTGTAGATATTCTCTTTTGTTCCATAGGTTGCCTTTCCATTTTGTTTCCTTTGTTGAGTAGAAGGTTTTTCATTTCATGTAGCTCAACTTGTTTATTTTGTAATTTGTTGTTTTTACTTGTGGTGTCAAAACCAAAAATCATTGCCAAGATTGAAGTGAAGGAATTATCTTTTATGTAGGAGCTTTATGGTTTCAAGTCTTAAATTTAAATCTTTAATTTACTCAGCTTATTTTTGTGTGTTTATTGAAGAGACTATCATTTTTCCATTGATTACTTGTGGCTCCTTTGTCATAAATTAATTGACCATATATGCATGGGTTTACTTCTGGACTCTTAATTTTTTTTCTATTGTGTGTGTGTATGTGTGTGCATGCGCGCGTGCACACACACACACACACACACACACACATGCACCCTCAGGAGCCTATGTGCCTGTACCACTGTGTTTTGTTTACTATAGCTTTGTAACAATTTCAGATCAGGTAGTGTGATACCTCTGGCTTTGTTTTTTCTGATTGCTTTGGCTATTTAGGACCTTTGATAGTCCCATACAAATTTTAGGATTGTTTTTTCTATTTCTGTGAAAAATGCCATTGAAATTTTGAAAGGGATTACTTCGAATCTATAGTTGCCTCTGGGTAGCATAAACATTTTAAAAATATTAACTTTTCATATACATGAACATGGAATATATTTCCATTTACTTGTGTTTTTTTTTTAACTTCTTTTATCAGAGTTTTATAGTTTTGGCATATAAATCTTTCATTTCCTTAGTTAAATTTATTCTTAAGTATTTTATTGTTTATGCTATTATAAATGAGATTGCTTTCTTTAATTCTTTTTAAAGATAGTTTATTGTTAATTTACAGAAATATAACTGATTTTTGTATGTCGATTTTCTATCCTGAAACATTGCAGAATTTCTTTATTAGATGTCAGGTTTTTGGTAGAGTCTTTATGATTTTCCATATATATGATCATGTCATTAGAATGCAGAGGCAATTTTATCTTAAGATAATAAACGCCACATAAGACAAATTCACAGCTTACATCACATCATACTCAGTGGTGAAATGTTGAAAGCTTTTCCTCTGAGATCAAGAACAAGACAAGGGTGTCTACTCTCACTATTCCTATTAAACATAGTACCGAAATCCTAGCTGGAGCAATTAAATAGATGAGAAAAAGAAATAAAAACATTTAAATTAGAAAGGAAGAACAGCAATTTCTGAATTCAAAATAAACTTCTCAATTCCAATGTGCACAAATAATTCCTAATTACATTTTAAATAATTGCTTTGGCATATTCTCAGTGAGGTACAATAAAGGTCTAAGTGAATACTATTTTTAAAGTTTCTCCTTACATAAATTTGATGGATTGATTGCTTAAACTTTAATGAATACCATCTTAGACATTTTGAGGTTCTATAATAAGATACCACTGTTTGAGTTGCTTATAAACAATAGAAATGTATTAGTCACAGTTCTGGAGGCTAAGATGTCCAAGATCAAGTCACCAGTATTGTTGCCTTCTAATGAGGGCAACCTTCCTGGTTCACAGTGAATGCTTTCTCATTGTGTTCTCACAAGGTGAGAGGGGCTAAGGATCTTTCTGTGGCCTCTTTCATAAGGCACTAATCCCATTCATGACAGTTCTACCCTCACGCCTTAAGCAGCCTCAGTGACCCACCTATTAGCACTATTACATTGGGCATTGGGATTTCAACATATGAAACAGGGAGAGTGGGGAAGCACAAATATTCAGACCACAGCAGATACTATCTCATACTAAAAGAAAAAAATTGCATTTGTGATAAATATTTTATTAAAAGTGAGAGAAGAAAAAATGGGTTAAAGATATATTTATATTTCCTCTCTATGAATCTACTCTATTTAGAAGATATAAGGAATGGGTTTTTAATGTTCAGGAAAATTTTAATTTAGACCTTTAGTCAATTTATTGATTCTTTCACAGGAAAGTATGTAATAATCACGAATTTTATTTTAATGATGCAAATTTAGACAAAGATAAAAAATTTTGAAAAAGCAAGGGTAAGAGATGCAAGGTACTATAACAAATATAACAAATATAACATATATATAATATATATACACACACACACACACATTTATAACTTGAAACATTATAAAAATATTTTTTAAACCTGAAACTGATACACACAGATATGCAAAAAGTCTTGACTTGATGAAATGAACTCTATGACCCACTGCTATTGAAGAACTGTCAGGAACCAGTGAGATGGTAACTGAGAAAAATGTCACAATACAGATGGTCTCTTGAAATGATTTTCTTATGAGATATTAAAATATTAGGATTGAGTGACTTAAACAGATCCTGAAGGAATACTATTTTCTCAGTGTGAATATGCTTCTCCATAACACACTTAGAAATATTAAACCCTGTCATAAACAAAATTATAACCCATGAGAAGTTCTCTTTTGACCTCTGATAGGACATATCAGTGTGACCCTCAGGGAAGCAAGGTTTGAAAAAAAATCTTTACTTCTAGATTCACTTTACTTCATGTTATTGATGTATATTCAGAAAGTGTAAGAAAAGGAGAGTGGATAAAGATTTGGAAGTTAATATAAGGCAATGACAACTCATACAGTGCTTTGCTAAAAGGATTTTTCTAAAACCTAATCCCCCAAGTTAGGTGCCACCCCAATGCTACTACAAGAAATTTCAACTTGGAAAGATAGCAGGTGGCCAACTTCATCAAATTTTTGAAAGGGAAACAATATTTGTGGGTATGATCATCAAGATTTAAATTCAAATTTAGCAAAATTTATTGAGCACCTATCATGCACAAGAGGCTGTGCTAAGTACTGGCACTTATATATGTATTTCTTTAAATCTCACAATAGCACATATGTGTTTATATATGTTATTACAAAAGTTGATCGTTAACACAAAATAGATTTAACTTTGGTTCTTTACCTTTACCTTGACTTTAACAGACAGCTTGATATGGAGAACAATAAATTGGTTGAAAAAACTGAATCTACACTTTGAAATGTCAAACTAAGTAGTTTATTGAATAAATTAAATACAAACAAACATGTGAAATTATGTAATAATTTTAGGATTAACAATAAACTTCTCACTATTCTGCTACTTCTGCCCTTAATTAATGTTGCAGAAATTTGTGCATAGCAGGCAACATTGGAGGAATGACTGGCACACACTCAGCTAATGACAAAAACTGTGTGCTCTCCTCATGTGAATGTTTTCTGAAAATGCCCTTTGTTTTTAGAGGGATGAGGGACATTTTCTAGCCTGAATATTTCTAGGAAATGTTCTTAATTTAGTCAAAAAATTAATTCTCAATGTTGATTTTATAGGCTTTCAATTATATACTAACTATAACAGAATGGGTTTTTTGTTAATCCCTTTCAGACCTGCTGAATTTGAGTGACAGCAGCTGTTAATGTATCATATTAAAAGTTGTCATTTTAGGTATTTCAAATAGTTTAGAAAGTCTTGCAGATAGGAAGGACAGACAATTTAGACTTTGTGTAAAAGTATATAGCAAATAGCAATTAAGGGAATGGTTTGAGGGGGCTGGATGGGAACAGATGTTGTAAGTGTTCTGCTTCTAAAAGAGTTTTTTTTTAATATATATTTTGGTTAGGGCGTACCTAGCTCAAGCATTCCTTTGGATATGGTTTTTGAAGGTTATGACAGAGACTGAGACCATTTCACTCATCTATCCTTATCCTCCATATGGGAAGATATTCTCCTTCAAATAAATCTAAAGAGTTTTGGAAAAGTATTTTAGTTGTGGTGATAGGGACTCCATTGTCACACAGTTTAATACATCAGAAAGATGGCAAATTTTGTCCGGCTGTCTAAATTTACTTTTGTTCTTAGCAAAGAGGACCCCTGTCTGCCAAGATAGGACCTAAACATTTGTAGATCTGGCAGGGTTACCAACATCTAAAAGTCAGTGACTTTTACTTTTAAAAAATAGTGATGTCTGACTTCTCTTTAAACATTGGATAGCATAGTAAGAATCAGATATTGTTACATGGTATGTTAACTTAGAAGAAAGTAAAACATACCTTATATCCATGCCTCTGTCAAATATAGGAAAATTAAAAATGGACCTTAGAGGCTGTAATCTATACAGTTTGTGGTAATTGATTTGGTGACTTTTTAAAAAGCGTTATTTGTGTGTGTTATATAAATGTATCTAAATATACCTTTATAGCTCTCTCTCTCTCTCTCTCTCTCTCTCTCTCTCTATATATATATATATATATATATATATATATATATATATATATATATATATATATCTTGCCCATCACTATATTCACCAGAAGGGCTATAACTGCTTTTTTCATTTTTGTTGTTCCAATGTTCTAGAGCTGGGTTTAAATTAGACACAAGGATACAATTTAGTGAGTAAATACTTACTGATTATGAAATTATAGCATGAGGTGATTGATTTTAAGAGAGATCTTACGTTTCATTGACATGTTTTCTGTTGACTTTAAGACTTAGTTCAGCTAGATGTTAAATATTTTGTCTTGGAATAGTACTGGCAGAATGTGAATGCATTTAATTTTACTTATCATAGTTCTATCATAGTTCTCTTTTTAAGGCAAACTATTTATTTAGAAGAAAGGACAATGCTCTCAAGGAACATGTATACTATGAAGCTGGGCAGAGAAGAAACATGGTCAGAAATAATTTAGCTCGGGATCCCAGTAACAGTATAGAGGGAAGTCATTGGGGGAAACAGAGTCAATTAAGAAAACTGGAGTCCATAAAGAAAAAAAAATATTGGCAAAAAGGATTTACAGTTGTTTTCCAGGTAGCAAAGTGCTAGAAAAGATTTTCATTCCAGGAGACCTTAAAACAGTTTTAATGTTGAATTAAATTTTTTTTTTGTTCATTTTTTGTTTTGTGTCTAGAGTTACTTATAACTACACCACATGTATGAAGACAAAATCTCAAAAGCACTACTTTACATCTAATTTCAGATATTAAATGTGCATGAATTTATATCATGTTTTCTATGATATACCTTGATTAAACTTGTATGAAAATCATTTTTCCTTTGCTGAATTTATGCAACACACTGATTTCTGTTGTTAGAGTAGAAGATACTCTTGATCAGGCACACAGTTCTTAAATATTTTGTATGGTAAATATCTCAAATAACTAATATTATCCAGATTATAGTTATTCTTATTACTTTTATTATAAAAATATATTTTTATTTTTCTCCCCACATTTATGAAATACTTTGTTGTAAAATGTGTTATTGTTTATCTCCTATTTAATATTTACATTCACTTTAGAAAAAAGTGTTTAAGCATTATTTGGATGAACTTTTGTTATAAAGAAAAAAACTCTGCACTAGGAAGTAATGATACACACATTTTACTTTTCAAGATTCGCAATTAAAAAATTATCTTATTTTAAATTATAAAGGAAGGACATAAATCTATGTCGCTTTGCAGTTCCTTTACATCAGCCTCATTCAAAAATGTTATGGTGACTTCATTTGATTAATATTCTTTTATTGAAGTGGTGGAGATCTCAAACAATAAAAAATACAAACTAAAATTTTAACTGAAACAAAACCTGTTTAGAAACACCACAAATGAATTTCCACAAAATAGATTGTGTAAATAAATAACTCACACATGAATATTTGTTTAAGAAACCTTAAACAAATTATATATTTGTGACAAATAATTCGAAAATTTTCGTATTTATCTTACAGCCCAGTGGCAAAGTGGGAGCTGTGGAGTTAGCAATGAATGTTCTGGTTAGTAATGGATGTTCCATTTGCTAAGATCTGTGGGAAGATTACATTGTTTTTGGAGTCTTCAGAGAGTAGTCATTTAACTAAATCCTTTCAGCAAGTTTGTGGTGAAACACCTGTGGTCTGGGGTTGTGAATGTGTATGGTGGTTTATTTAGCTAGCTGAGTTCTTAGCATGTACAGTCTATTTAGGACAGAAACTCTAATGATTTTAGAGATTCCCAATTTCTTAAGTGAACCTTAAAAAGGTCAATGTGCTATTGCAAAAAAAATAATTTTTAAAAACTAATTTTTAACTCACAGTTTTAAAGACCAATAATGATACTAAAATGTTTCTAACTTTATTTTTTTTTTTGAGTGCCAAATTGGTGTTTATGATCTGTTTCTGTGATTTGTTTTTTTTTTTTATATAGCAGCCTGACATGCATGATGCTTACAGCTCCTCATTCTTTATACTTATATCTCATCCAAAAAATCAAGGCAATTATATATGTTCAAGGACATTCTCTTTATGTTCAGAAGACGAATAGGCAATACTTCTCTTGTTCTGCCTTAGTGAGAATTGAACTGGATTCTATTTTTTAATGTATCTGTAAACAAACTCTATGAGTTACACATAAATGTATATGAGTATAAAATATATATGTTATATAACTATAGACATACATGTGTGTCTGTGGATACAGATATATAACTACAAATGCTATGTATAGTTATAAATAATATACATTTTAGGCATTCAGACATTGGTCAAATTGAAACAAAAATGTAGATTTATGTTGAACTATTTTAGATAATAAATTTAATTATATAACAACTATAATAAAGTTATAACACTTAAATTATATATGCATAAGCATGTAAAATAAATATATATTCAATTATTACTATTATTTAGAGAAGTATAAGCTAATAATGAAGCTCCCTGGATGGTTCAGGTGTTTACTGAGCATAAAAATTATTAGATACTCCACAGATAAAAAGTCCCAATTCTTAAATGGTTGATTTCAGTCTGAAAGTGTATTTTTAATAGCAAATTCCTTAAATTTGCTATTTTTTGACCTCTTTTTTTATCTATTAATATGAAAATATTACATTTGTCAAAGAATTGTTGAATGATTAGATTATTTTGGTATAAAACGAGGCAAGTTATCTTATTTGGGAAAAAATAATGCCAATAAAATACTAAAATATGTTTGAAAATATGTACAAAATATTTATAATTATTTGCTGTGTTGAGAATGGCTCATCTTGTATTTCAAATCATTGCTTTCAGTTACTTTTATAGAGTAAAATATCTGGAAATTTCTCATTTTAACCTAACATTTAAAAAATATAACCTGAACTTTATTCAATTACCTTTTTAAAAAATTTTCTGAGTTGATCTGGTATTTGATGGATATAATGTAAGCAACTCGTCATGTGCCCATGGACTCATTTTGTTCTGTCTGTGCTGAAAAGTAGTCAAGAAATTTTCATTTTACATTTGTTTGTAGATTAGTAGATCCTGCAATTATGTTGCCTTTTAAATCTGTAATATAATAGATGTTTTATTAGAATATTAATATATTGTATAAATGTAATATATTTTGATGTTGTTAAAATGTAACATTATTCATTATATCCAATTACAAAAGGATTTGGCTCTTGCAAAATATATGTATCCTTGTAGGATATGATTAATGCTTGCTATTTCTAGGGTATAATTTTGGGAGCAATTTTCCATAAAATTGCTTAAACTGATACCTTATAAATTGGAAATCATTTGGCAGGATATTAATTTAACCAAATTACTATCCTAATAGCAATTCTTCTTTCTAAGTAATTTTCAAAGATGTAGTGGATACGTGCCTCTCACCAATCTCTAGTATTTATGACTTGCTCAATGTTTGTCCTGTTCAGAGGGCAGTTTAACACTTCTTGATACTGCCCTTTATCTATGGCCCCAAATGTTGCTAACATGGATCGAAACCTAATTTTAGGCAATATTCTCAATGAGAACAATTTTTAAAGGTAATTATTTAATTCTTCTTTTAGCCAACCAATGTAAATAAAATGAATGATTTAATTTTTTCCCTTTATAATCATTAAGAGCTTACTAAGTATAAAATAGTAACAGGTGAATCAAATTAAAGGACAAATAAAGTTAAGACCATTTTCAAGCAAAGTGGAATAAGGGAAAAGGCTCCTGCAGTTTTGGCAAGAGTGGGAGATGTATTATGAGTGCTAGAATTAGGAAATTAAAATGTATTTTGAAATATGTATAAAATATTTCTAAAATTAAATAATATATAATTGTTACTATTAGTAATAGTACTAGGAAATAGCAGTAAAACAATGTTTCTAAGCAAAATTTTAGGGCTCAGACAATTGTGAGTAATTTTAATAGAAGAGATGACATGAAATCATGAGATTATTTGAATTCATTGAGAGAACTTGGAGAAACAAAGGTAATCAAGTAATAATTTATGAAAAAACACAAATAGATATTTAGAGGAATAAAATTAAACAGAAAATACGCAGAATGAAGACAGGAGATCTGAGAGAACACATTTTCTCAAAAATAAAATGAAGAAGGAAGAACATTGATTCTGAGAAGTCAGCAAGGTGAGAAAGACCAGAATGCCCCACCTCTTTGTATTAAGACTAAATTGGGGTGAGTAGTTCAGTCTCTTTGAGAATCTCCTGGAAGTTTTGACTCTCTCCCTAGGAAAATACAAATGATCTGTGCAAAAACGTTTACATTTTATTTGAGTTGATTCATGAATTTTAGAGTCTGTCCAGAGACTCTAGCATAAGACAACTGAAAGAATATATATTTAATAAATAAAGCAACTTCAACTAGTTCCAAAAATCGAGCATAGGTTAAGATGGAATACAGACCTCTCTCTTCTGATCCTGCCCCATCCACAAGAACTTTGTTTTTATTTCTCTTTATTTTTGATTACTTTGAAGAATAACTGAAGGTGGAAATTAATATAATTAGCAGAATGGCCAGTAGTTCTGGTTTAGAACCCTAATCTCTGGAAAACTTCATTTATTAGCCAATGACTACATGGTTAAAATAGAAGGAATTAAGAACACTATTTAAAGCCAGACAGAAAAAGTTGAAAACCACATGATACCACTTATATGTGGCATATAAACCTAAAAGCAACAAACCAACAGGACAAACAAACAGAGACTCATGGACATGGACAATGTTAAGGCCTTCATTTGTAGACCCTTAATCTATTCAATTCTCTCATTTCTTTAAAGGGTTAATTATCAAATTACTTCCCAATGAAGTAACTGCACACAAATTTGCATATAGTGGGTGCTCAAATGGTTTAAGTGGAAGGATAAATAAATAACTAAAGATGAGTGAATGAGCCAGTTCCTCACTATTTAAGTGAAATATTTTGGCTTGTGTCTCATCCCCATCTGGCCACTACCAGTGTGGTAAAAATAATTAAGTTTTTTAAAGTGAAGCATTTCTAGGATAGGCTTGTTGAAAAATTTAAGGTCGTTACCATAAAGTAAAGGAGATCAAAAATGCATTAAGTTGAAGACTGGCAGGAAAAAAATACTGAAATGGCTGATGGCATCTTGAGCAACATGACATTTACATGGCGGCTATATAAATTTAAATGGTATGTTGGAAAACCCACCTAATTTGGAATATTTATTTTCAAAATGTTTTCTTTCAAAAATATTGTATGCCTATTATTCTAATTATAGAAATTAAAAGTTGTTATTAGCAAATTTATTTTAATCTGAATTTATGTATGGCATTCTTTAAATAAAATTCCAAATTGAATTCAGAAATATTCATGCTCTTCCAAGATTGCAATATCCCTAAGAAATGATGACATTCTAAAGCTTTGGATACATTATTGTATGTATTTATTCATACAAAATCAAGTAGACCTTCAAATTATAGAATCATAATACTTTGCTATCTGTTCTTTGCTACTAACATTTGATCAAGGGCACTCTTACTATATTTAGACTTTATATTCTTGAACAAACTTCTAGCCTTCTCTTGAATTTACTCAGACAAATGGGCATCTAACATTGATGTTGACCTTCTGGTCATTATAGTAAGCCTTTTAATTAATAGAATTTGAATGTGCTGGCATTGTTACCATTGGGGTGTTCTAAAATCCATCATTGCCCCAGTGTCATTGAGGGGTTCTCAGTTCTTTCAACTGATACAGTCAAGAATTATAGATTCTTGAGATTTAAGAAAAGTAAGATTAAGAAAAGATTTCAGAAAAGAAATGGGCTAAGACAAAGGGGGCTGTAGTTCAGGGAAAAAGTGAGGTCTGTGTTATATTAAGGCTGTGATAGGAGATTATGAAAGTGGTGCTAGATAATTGGTGTGTGAAGTCATTTTGTTTGACTTTTGGCTATTCTACAATCCTTTGCTTATTGTGCATACAATTATCCCAAATTCAGTCTGTTATAATTAGATTCATGAACTTTCTGGGCATAAGCATGATATTATAATGGTACAATGAGGACAAGGTCACAGGAGGTTAGTGTAGGCCTAACTGTACAAGCACATGTGCCCAAACCAAACTGGCGACCATTTTACTGCTTTTCATTCCTTTGTGCCTCAGGATGTAGGGGTGATTTATAATCATAAAATGAGGTTTCCAGGGAGGTCCTAAGGGAGGTCTTTAGGAGGGGCCTTCATTCCTCAGTCGCTCATATCTACCTAGCTACCTAACACCATCATTACATGTTACTCACTCTGTCATGTCTTTATTTCTTTGATGAATTACAGTTATGTTGGCATATAGCACATCTCACATATTACATGATTAATATTTTTCCCTTTGGAGAACTTGCCAATGTTGAATAAATTATATATGCCAATTTGTAACATTTACTGCTTTCTCATTTTCAATTTTCTTTATTATTTAATAATTATATGCTGCTTCTTACTAGCAATAGTTACTGCCATAGAATTTATCAGATACAGTTAAGTTAATAATATTTCTAACATTCCGCTAAGCTGAGCACACACAGTAAAAGTCTGAACAATGGCATCATTGTTACAAGACTGAATTATGATATATCACTGGAAGCAGAACAGATATACTTTGCTATGGAATATAAACTTGTTTTTATTTCTATTGATCCAAAAGTTGAATTTTTTAAGAAGAAAAGTTTGCATTTGGGGGAGTTTCACTTTCAGCATGATTGTGTGAGGAGCTCAGAGGAACTACTTCTCAATGAAACTGATGAAAACTATTAAAAACACACACTCATTTGAAGTCTCTGAAAATGGCCTTGCAAACTTACAGCAAATGATGAAAAAGCTATTTAATAAAAATCTCTAAAACAGAAAAGGACTGTAAGATTCTGGTATTTGAGCCAAGAACCTTGCTGTCCTTTCACCATTTCAGCTCAGCAAGATGGATACTCCAGTCCAGAGTGGTACAGCCACACACAGGGCTTCCTATCCCTGCAGCTCCCATTCAGAGGACTGTCTTCCTGGTATAGATAGTATGTCAGCATTTCTCTTCCTTCTCTCAGCTAACTGCAGCTGAGGCTAAGTTTCAAATGAGTGAGGCTGTAACTCATCAAATCTTCACTTAAGATGACTTTTTCTCTTTCTGTTTTTACTTAATTTAAAGTGGCTTTGGGTTCACTTGCTTCTTTTCTTTCCTTATTCTTCTGCATAATACAGGACCACTCCCTTAATCATTGAGCCCTTAGGTCAGAATCAAACAGTGTTAAAAACAAAGCCTCAGGTCTTTCGACCAGGGAAACAGAGTTTTGGTCAAATTAAAAATAACATCTTGCAGTTCCCCATCCAAGAAGGTAAAATGGCTCTACTAACATCTCCTTGAAATCAAACAGAAGGGTGCCTTGACTGACATCAGGACCTGATGCAATGATCAGCTGCCTCCTACTCTAGCCCCAACCAATCAGTAGAGCCCATAACCCCAACTCCCTTAGTGACAAAGACTAATCAGTCTTCCTCTATAAATTTATTCCCTAGAGACCATAGGGGAGCCATGTCTTTGAGCTGTAGCTCACCTGTGTCTCTAGACTTGGTGCCATTTTCTTAAATATACCTCTACATTCTTTGCTGCAAACTTATGTCTGTATTTCTTTTGGATTTGATGTGTGCAGGCAAAATGAACCCCTTGTGTTTGGGAACAAGACCAAGGGGTAGGAACTACCTTTTTCTACTTTGTCACTACCAGTGGGACAAGGCACTACTGTAGTATGGCACTGATAAGAATATTAGGGCTCAGTAGCATTCTTTCATAGGGTGAGGATTCTACACTGACAACGGCAAATAATGGAGACCTGTTACGCTTCCCCTCTGCCAAGCACCCAGCTTCCAAATTGGGCATGTGACTGAGAGAGAAGCACACTATTGTCTTTGCCCCCAGCACATCCATTGCTGGAGAAGTTTTGTCCAGAGATAGAAGTAAAAAACATGCCTAGGAGAGCTTCAAATACCACACCCAAATAAACTTTCTTTATCTGCAATTGTGGAGAGGTTCAACCCTAAGGGTGTTCTCAAGAACAGTGGAAATTATTACAAAAGGCAAATGGAAGAAGAAAGATAAAATCATTGGCTAAACAGTAGGCCATCTAATCTGACAAAAAGAAAAGGAGACATTTGGAAAGTATCCTCCTGGGTTTAGAACAAATCTCAAACACCTACCTCAGGATTTATTCCTTAAAAAAATTTAAATTTTGTTGGATAGTCTGTGAAACAGTTTATACCCCAGGGCATTGTTGAAAACAATGTAGCAATCAGTTGACAATTACTAGAGCTTAATAAGAAGTATAGTCAGAAAAAGTGAAAAAAAAAAAAAAACCCTACCCGAACTATTGTCATCCCAGGGTAACTGCAGGTACATCCAAGGAGTGACATCAGAGGCATCATACTAAGAAGAGGAAATAGATATTATGAAATTAATCTAGTAAATTACTAAATAAATAAACCAATGAATAGCAACAACAAATTCCAGAGGAGGAAGCAGCCAGAGGAAGTTACTATTTTATCAAAAAATGTGTCATAAATTTGGCACTAACAAACTCTTCTCCTATACATAGACAGTGAACATTTACAGTCTCATCAAGTTGAATTGAAACTGGACCTTCTTGTAGCAACTGGTTATTATGCAGCTAAACCCTGTCCAGGGAAGAAATGAGAGATGGGTACTTTTGCCGGATTCCTCTGCACTGAGCTTGAGTATATGGATGAAGAATGCATACCTGTGTCCATATTAAAGCTGCTTCTTTCTTTGCTATAGTTATATGAAACTTGTAAATGCAAGCCCCATTGGCTATCTGAGCCAGTAGATCTGAAGCTAATATCAATATTGGTTCACTAATTTAAAAAAATGTACCACAGAAGTATAAGGTAGTAGAAGAAACTGGGTAAAAGTATATGGAAACTCTTAATATCATTTTGGAAAATTTTTAGTAAATCTGAAACCATTCTAAAATTTTAAAAAGTTATTTTGAGAAAACATACTTTAAAAGGACAGGGTTGAATAGAAAGATGTCAGTCATTTAGTATTATTGGAGTGTTGATTTTATATTAGAAAAATGGATTATATCCATATATGTGTGTTACTGAGGTTTGAGTCATATTAATAAGTTAATTTTTTGATGTTTCCTCTTTTTGAGTTATGCGAGAAGGGAGTAACAAGGTGTGTCAGTGTTGGGAGGTAGATGAAAATACTTGAAGAAAATATTTTGAGGCCACATTTATTTGTCTTTATGATTTAGTGGAAGAAGAAAGACTCAGCCCCACTTCAGATGTGGTTATCAGAATCTTCGTTGTACCAAGATCCCCAGGTGAATTGTGTGCCATTAGTTTAGAAGCTAAGTGTTGCTGCTCCCTTTTAGACTTGCTCTACTATTTATTAGTGATAATCCGTGCATGTTCCTTACCTGTTAGATCTATTTTTTTTCCCATTTATTTTTTCTGGATATATGGATGAAGGCACTGGAGTTTGCAGCTTCTGCTAACTGTTCACTTAAGTGAAGATTCTGACCATCTACTGACATACTCATTAAGCAGGAAGTCTTTGAAAGTATTGATCTTTGGTTTCATTATGATCCATTTAGAAGGTGGAGAGGACTAGGTTAAGGGATAGGAAAGTGAGCAAGTGATACTCCTTAGAATTTGGCCATTTTAAATTAATGTTCTTTTTTGCGGTAGGATCAGACTGATTAATAGCAATTCAACATCTTGTGAATTCCAATAGAGCACTAACAAATGCTTAAAGTAATTGTGTGTGTGTGTGTGTGTGTGTGTGTGTACTATTAACTCTTCTTAAAAAGCAGAATTAAAAATTATTAAGATATAATTGACATATAACATTATTTTACTTTCAGGTGTTTGACATATAATTTATTATTTGTATACATTGCAAAATGATCACCACAATAAGTCTAGTTAATATCTACTACGACACATAGTTACAATTTTTTCCTTGTGATGAGAACTTTTAAGATCGATTTTTAGTGACTTTCAAATGTACAATACGGTATTATTAACTATAATCACAATGCTGTACATTCTATCTCATTTTATTTTTGATTAATAAAAATGTTCAACAGAATAGTTTATGTTTAATTGAGAGAGCTTTGTTCAGTCTCCCTTGACCTTTCTCTTATGAAAATCCTATCTTGGTACATAATTTCTTCATAGAAAAACATGGCAAAATCTTGCTTTTAATGACAAAAGTCAGGGATGAATTTAAATAAACTCAATTTTTAATGAATCTTATCTTTGTGTTGAAGATGAGTAAACTTAATCTAAGAAAGTTTAAGTATTAAATAATGGCACAGTGGCAGGGCACGATTTGAGAAACTATTGAATGATTCCAATGACAAGGTGATTAATCATTCTGCTATAACATTTCTCTTGTATTTCTGTCACAAGAAATACAAAAGGAGATGGAAAAAGGAATATGCCCTTGTACTTCATTTAATCTATGAGAGCTAAAGTTAAATTTGGTTCTTTTTCATTTGAGTTGTAAACGACTTGGTAAAACATGTGCAGTTAAGTAAGTTAATTGAAGGCAAATAATATTAGCACAAACAAATAAAAAGTGTAGTTAGGCTTAAGGATATAGAAGATAAAAGTGCTAAGCAAAACTAGAAGGACTATTCTGGAAACCAAAAACAAGAATATAAAATTCAATGTGTTAGAGCCAATTCCTTCTTCTGCTGTAGGAAACATAGTTGGTAAATATCAATGTAGTAAGATATGTCTGACTATATTCAACTTAAGTAAATTCTTATCCAACTTTAACAGAATACATCTGAACACATTCAACTTATCCAAGCTTGTCTACCCCAGCACATGTGGTGTTAACTCCAGACCTTTTATTTTTTCCACTAAGCCATCAACATTCTGAATAATGTTTCACATGGAAATAGATTTCTGTTCATGATGTGGGTACCAACCAGTGTTGAATCCTCTGCTCTGAATTTGTTCTTTGCTAGCAACTGTTATTTTATCCCTCATGGTGGTAATGTTTTAAGCTTTTATTCAACATTCACACTTCATCACTGAACAAGGTTGAGATTTACTTTCTTTTGTTGGGTTTATAGCAGCTGCCTCACTGTGCTTTATTGGGAATAGCACTACCATGTTATAAATTTTGTTCTCAGGAGTCTGGGGTTTCAATTTTAGAAATTTGCTAATTAACATACACATTATCCAGTTTCCAAAAATAACTTTAAGTCCAAATCACTTTATCAAGTACTTACTCTTAGACTAGTACCATATTAGTATTAAGAAGCTGGCTATGCACAATGCAATATATATATATATATACACGCCTTACTGCTAAATTGTACACCTGAAACTTACTGGATTTTGTTAACTATTATTACAATAATAAAAAATAAATTAAAAATAAAAATAAAGTGAATCATAAAGAAAAGAAGAAGCTGGCTATGAAATGTTTTCATGGTTGACATTTTAATGCATAAATATCTATTTTGAAATTGTTTAGAATACACACATGTTTATTCACAAATGTATATTCTTCTGAATGTGTGGTTTTATGTGTTCTTTAGCTAGTGGCTAAAAAGAACTTGATATCTGCAGCAGAGAATAAAACTTAGTAAATTCTTAAATCAAAATTTATTTATACTTTTATTAAAGAAAGAACTCTACTTAAGAGAAAGTGTATATTAAAATATTGACTGAGCCTGGGGCTCTGCTGTGGAAATGGAAGAAAATAAAAACTCAAATTTATTATTAATGAACTTTATTAGTATTAATGAAGGAAGAATAATTTATATAAGAAAATGATCAGTTTGGACAGATAAAAATGTTTGAATTAATGCATTTGCAATGGTTCTTCTATGTTCCTTATCTTTTGATCTTCCTCTATAAGTATATTTGAATCAGTTTACATTTGCTTTTAGAAAAAAAAAAACATGTATTTACATGGAAGTACACATTTGTATGTCAGAGCTTGTTAATAGACTCAGAGACCATTAACAAGCCAGGTATTTGAGTGTATATAAGATAACTTTTTACTCAATAAGACTTAATATTTTTTCCTCATTGTCTTTGTCATGCTATTTCCTTCTCCTATGAAATAGCTATCTCTTTAACTTGCCCACAAGACCACTTCTATGTAATTCTCAATTCTGTCTCGAGTGAAACCTTTCTAAGCCATGTGAATTTATATTCCATCATTCATTTGGATGTATCTATTATTTATTATAAATCACTCTGTATTGTTATTTACCTGTGTGTCTACATTGTTATCTGCAACCCCAAGAAACTGAGAGTTATTTTCTAGTGTTTTATGTCTTGAAGCTTTTGCAAAAATTTTGTGTACTCTATAGCATACTTAGGAGTGCCCATTTCCTGACTAACCACTCCTACTTTTCTGTTAACACTCTCTTTAGCACCTTTATTCTTTTAACTGTTATAACCCATTCACATACACTTATTTTTCTTCTCTAATGTTTACTTGCATTTATTTACTTGCATTTTTACTTGCATTTATTGACATAGGATTTATTGTTCCTACTGTAAGTTTACATGTCTACCTCTGTAAGTTTACATGTCTACCTCTGTAAGTTTACATGTCTGCCTCTATCTTAAAGGCAAGGATCTTGTCTTCGATTATTTTTAAAATCATTCCACACTCACTGAGAATTTTCTTTGATGACAGGCATCACGATTTTGACAAATTTGTCACTCTTGCACATACCAGAGCTTTCAGCAAAGCTTAAACAGTTAGTAGATATGTTGTGAATAAATGGATGAATCAATGAAAAGTTTTTCATTAGGCATACTCATATTTAATGATATTGGCTATGTTCAGTAATTACTTTATTATTGTCTTAAATAATAATATTGATTTTTTATAAGAGACCCAAGTGTATTTTCATTTTAGGCAACATTTATCTGGCCAGTTGAAGCAGTTTAAATTTGTGAAGTGTAGATTTGGCTTTCAAGTACCCTGGTTCTAGTTGACTTGCTTCAATTACTTATAATATTTAGGTTCCCTTTCCCAGCCTATAAAATGAAGCATTTAGATTAGTTGAAATCAATTGTCTTTTGCAAACCTAGAGTTTCTATCTTCAAAACTAATTATATTTGCGCATAAATGGACCATGGAAGTTGAATGAATATATTGTACAATGTGTGACTTTTTAAAAATATTTTTGTTTTGATATAGAGTTCAAAATTATATCTCTTCCTCAAAACTAATTTAGAGGAGGCAGGGTTGCATTATGGTAAGGCCATGGATATTGACCTCAAAGCCATTTATTAACTATGTAAACCTTGGCAGAAAATGCTAAATCTTTCTGGCTATAAGTTTTCTCATCTTTATAATGGGGAGAATAATGAAATCTACTCCATAGGGCTATGACATTCACAACAGTAAAACACGTGAAGTATTTAGCACAGTGCTTGGCACGTGGTTAGCCCTTGTAGAACACCAATTATTATTATCATTACCACTGTTAATGCTAAAAATGATCTGTATTAAGAAAACATTTCCTTGAAAATATCTGACTCTTTAGTTTTATTACCATTTGATTGTTTTTTTTTTTCCTTTGAATGCTATTCTAAATTTAAAATTTCACTGGAAAAGTTGGGATTTTCACTTTTGTTATGTATTTCATTAGAGATTTTCAGGCCTTCTAAGACTGTAGTCATGCTTCATTAAGTCAGCTAAAGTAATAAGTGATTTTGACAAATATTAGTATTAGGATTCATTCACTAAAATCTGTAAATTGGACATTATTCAACTTCAGAAAATAAAATACATCACCTTTGTCACCTTTGTCTTATATTTATCATCTTTCAATAATATCAAAGCTTGCTATTTGGCTTTTGCAGATAGAAGCACCAAAGTAAAAGAAAACTCATCTGAGCAGATAGTAAAATGGGGATGATGAAGTTCTATTTTGCAGCATAGTGATTATTTGATCACATCTTAATTGTGTATTTAATCTTCTATTCTCTGAATATCTGAGAAACAGATATTCAATAATACTAATAAAATCATACTATCCAAGAAAGAAGAACTAAAGACCATTTAATAGGGAATTTCCTTGTCTTGATTAGATCATAATGATAGTAACTTCTCTCCATCTACCAAAACCTTCTGACAGTTTTTGCTGAACAAACTTCTAGAATCTCTTTGAAATGTCTAATTAGTTGCCTCTTAAATCATCATGCTATGCCTGGTGTAGAGTATGCTAGGAATGTTCATAGAAAAGTTGTTCACCAGCTGGAGGTTTTAGGTTTTGTTTTAGAGAAGTAATACTTTAGCAAATATTAAGAGAATTTCAATTACATGCAAAGCACTCTGCTAGGCCCTTAGAATAAAAAAGTAGTGAAGGTTTAGTTCCAATATTTAAAGAACTTATAATCAAAGAGGAGAATGTATGTATGTAAGCAGGTACTGTCAGTACTCTTTATTACCACAGGTATGCAGAACTTCAAATCTAAACCAGTAGGGAATTGGTACAGAGGAGGGTAGGAAGGGGGCACTCAGAAAAGTTTCCCAGATAGTCACATTCTTCTTAATGGAATTTAATTTGATTTGTAATTTTTGAAGCTTCCTGGTATAGAACAATCTTGGACTAAATCATGTCTCACAAATGTCTCTGAATGAGATGAGTGAATATGGTGTTATGTTTTTTTTTTCCCCCATGAGATTCACACCTTTATGTGCAAGTCAGAAATGACCTAAATAGTGGGTGAAAAAATCCTATATCTTTCAGGCTCATAAGCCCCCATGTTTCATAATTGTTCATAATATATCTCAGTAACATTAGACTTAGTGGGACAGACTCCAGAATCTGTCTGGAAAAAGTATTTTCCATTTTCTGAAGATGTAGGTTTTTGTTGTTGTTGTTTGTTTGTTTATTTGTTTGTTTGTTTTTAAATCACATAATTTCTGGGAGGATAAAGAATCTTCGAAGTAAAGGTATAGGCTGCACTTGTCCTTTCTCTTGACCTTGCCTCCTGGTGATTATAGTTACCCAGTTTGCCAACAAGAATGCTTCTTTTTTTGCTATATTTATTTTTTAATCATTTGACATGACAAAAAATTGTCATTAGTAATAGAATATTGAGACAGGATAATGGTTTGCCACTTTGAAAGGAAATGTCTATAGAGCTTTACCTGTGGGAGATCAGAGCCCTGTCAAAACATTCTATTCTGTAGGATTAATCTCTTAAATATGTTAGAATACTTCCTTTTATAGAACTCTCTTGTGACTTATAAGCAATGATATTCAGGTACTGACAAATGGATTGATAAAATCTTTCTGTGACTTAATGATAGAAATAGAGCAAGCCAAGCTAGGTCTTCTTTTTGCAAAAGTTATGTAGGCATATATTGGGTTTAAGAGTACCATCCATTTCTTCTTTTGATTTCCCATATAGTCTATGATTCTAAATGAATTTTTTTTAAAGTTGGATAGTGTTATTATTTATTTAAAATATGAATATTTGTGTTTTTATGTAAATATTGAATGGGATGATGTTTATCATATGCCTAGGGCATTAGCATCTAGAGATACATATTATTATCTACTATTGAAAAGCACTGCACCAGGTGCTATGGAAGATAACACACTCCATAAATTCATGTTGCATCCAGAAATTTCCTAGAAACTTCTTGATTAACCAACTTTTGTTGTAGTTAACATAAGCAGTGCTTCTTTTCTCAAGAGATGTGTGTTATAAATATTCTAGCACAAGATTATGTTAAGATTTTAAATTTGAGATGGCAGTCTGTGCAAAGATGTTGGCTAACTTTCATGATGAGCTTATTAAAATTGTAGTAGAGAAATAAGAACATTAGTAAAGAGACTAGAAGGACAATAATTTAGCACATCTTTAGATGCTGAATGAGTACTGAAAAAAAGATAGCTATGAAAAATAAGAGCTTCAGAAATCTGCATAGGAGTCTGTTGTTTGCTAAGCTACTGCATAGGGTAAAACTCTGATAGACAAGGCAAAGAACTATCAGAGTGCTATAAAATGAAATTACTCAAGGATATACAATGTTAGGAATGTTCAAATTCTAATCAGAGAGACTTGTTAAAAGCATTCAACAGAGGCTTAAGAAGGCTCATCTTTTCTAGGAGCATTAAACTAACCCTTTATAATCACGCTAACAAAGCTTATATATAAACCTCAAAGAGATAAAGTTGTTCTACAGTGAACTATCTTTCAAAATAGCTATTATTTTTTAAAGACAACAAAATTTAGATACAACACTGTATTATTTCCTATAACCAGGATATCTAAAGAGAATAAAACTTTCTTAACCTAACAAAAGGTATCTATTTAAAAAAAATACATCTAACCTTGTATTTAATGATGAAAAACTTAACACTTCCCCTTTAAATATTATATTTAGTATTATATTTAGTAATTTCCTGGATGTTTCAGATATTTTAATGAGGTTAAATAAATCAATAATATAGAGATTAAAAAACAATTTGTAAGTTGTTTTTATTTGCAAATGACATGATCATTTATATGAAAGAACAAAGGAATCTACAAAAAAGCTGTTACAACAAGTAAATGAATTTAATGAGTGTTAGAGAAGATTTAGAGAAATTAGAACCTTTATACATTGCTGATGAAAATGTAAAATGAATTAGACACTTTGGAAAACAATTTAGTAGTTTATGAAAATGTTAAACATATGCTTAACATAAAAAACAGAAATTCCACAGCTAAGTAGGTATCATCCTAGAACAGGTGAAAACATATGACCACAAGAAAACTATATAAATGATTATTATAATGGTTTTATGATAATAGCCTCCAAATGAGAACTATATAAACATACATCAACTTGTGCATGAGAAAGAAAATGTGACATATCCCTATAATGAAATACTAACCATAAAAAAAGAAAAAAAACTATTGATATGTATACTATAGTATGAAAAGAGTATGATTCCATTTAGATAAAATTTCTAGAAAAGGTTCATCTTTAGAGAAAAAACAAATCATTGATTTCTTGTGCTGAGAAATGACAAAAAATAGACATGAGGGAATCTTTTTTTGGAATGGCAGAAATTATCTATAGATAGATTATGGTGGTGATTGCATAGCTCCATAAACTTAATGAATTTGGCAAATATTCTCTTAAATGTACATGTATAATTGATAAATATGCAATGTTTATATATATGTAAATTATAATTCAACATAACTTTAAATAAACCTATACCAAAGTATATCACCATGACATTTTATAGTACCAAAGAAGTCTTCCAAGGGGCGAGTTAAAATTTAACCTCAAAAATAAGTCAAATAAATAACTAAAAATATAACTGCCTTTTATAGAATTTTTATTAGAATTTTGATGATAGAAGTTAAGTGGAGACAAACACGGCAAAAGAAAACTTTCTGAAACTTGATGAAGCTAACAGTATCTTTAATTATGATACTATTAGAAATACAACTCAGAAAGCATACCTGTATTTCACCATTCCTCTTGAATTTCCTTAAAGGTGTTTTCCAAAAATCAGAAACAAGATATAATTATATTTTTAAAAATACTGGAATTCAACTCTGCACATAATGCAGAGAAATTGGCCAAGATAAGAACCGTATTCCACTAGTATTCTTAAAAAAAAAAGTCTTTTAAAAAGAGTATGAATTTAAAACATATGAATTTAAAATGAATTTAAATTAATAAAATGAATTTAAAACATATGTAGAGTGCCTAGTCTTAGATGTAAACTGGAAACAAAAAATGCCTATCATCAAGTGAATGAAAAAATGTGGCACGTCCATACATTGTAATACTACTCACCAATAAAAAAGGAATTAACTGTTCTTACATGCAATGACTTGGGCAAATCTCAAAATCATTATGGTAAGCAAAAGAAGCAGGCAAAAAAGGAGGCTAGCTTTATATATTTTATCAAATTTTCAAAGCATGCAAACTAATTTGCAGGGAAAGGAACTAAATGAGTGGTTTTTTGGGTACAGGAGTAGAGAGAGAGGGATGATTACAAAGCAGCATGAAAAAACTTGGAGAGTGACGGAAATGTTTATTATCTTGACTGTGGTGATAGCTACACAAGGTTATATACACACACACGTATATTGTATGTGTGTATATATATGTACATATATACATATATATACATATATACAAATATATACATACACACACACACACACACACACACACACATATATATATATATATATATATATACACACCAAAGCAGAATCAGTTGTTCACTTTAAAAAAGTAAAATTTAATATATTTCAATTATAGCTCAGTGAAATTGTGAAAAACAAATTTGTATTAGAATTGAGATTTATTCAAGTAGTTCTACCCTTCTTTAATATGTCCTAAGCTACCAAAACCCTGTTAATTGTTCAGCAGAATAGTAAACTAATGGTCCTCTTGGGTATCAAGGAGAAAGAAATGGAATAGCATGTCTCCCATTCTTTAGGTATAAAAATATATTTTGTAAATATATTTTTTAAAATAAAAAATAAAACATTCATAATATAAGCACATTGTAAATGTATTAATTCGCCATCTCTTGTAACTGTTTGAGAACAGTCTTCTCTTGTTAGGAAAAGTTTTATAATTTTTGTTTTTTAAAGTTTAAATAAAACAGATTATTTGGTTTGAATTTGAGGGTAGGCTTTTAATAATAAATCAGAAGTACTAAATATACACAAGTATTTTATGTCTTCTAATGTTTCAGTAATTTATTGCATTATAACAAAAACCCTAAATTTTCTGGAGTAAACAATAATAATTTGTTTTACTCACAAATTTGCATCTTGGGCAAGGTTCAGTAGAAACAAATCATGTTTCTTTCACAAGGTGTCCCCCAGGGCAGCTCAGCTACTGCAGATTGGAATTGTATGAAGATTATTGCTTACATTTTTATATTTGATGCTGGTAGAGAGCTGGAATGTCAGTTGGAGCTGTCTCTCGAATAATTACATATGGCTGCTTGGTATCCTTATAGAATGCTAGCTGGTTTCCAAGAGCAAGAATCCTACAGAACCAGGTGAAAGCTGTTTATTAGTTATCTCTTGCTGTGTAAAAAAATACCCCCAAACTTATTGGAATGAAATGATGTGTATGAATTACTTGACTGTTTCTTGGGGTCAGAAATCTAAACATCTTAGCAGTGTCCTCTGTGTCGGGGTCTCTTATGGGCTGTAATCAAGATGTCAACTCAGAGTTTTGTCTTTCTAAGGTTTGCCTGGGGATGTTTTTGCTTCTAAGATTTCACACTTGATTGTTAACATGATTCAGATGCAAGTCATTGGGTGTAACTCAGACTCAAGAGGAAAAGATTGTACAAGAACATGAATATCAAGAGTAGGGATTGCTGTAAACCATCTTTAAATACTATCTATCATAGTCATATTTCCTTTTATAACTGAATCTTAGATATGTAAGACTTAGATTGGTTCCACTTTTTTTTATTAGTCAGGGTAGACACAAAGTTCTGCCCAGATTTAATATTGACTCCACTACAGTGAGATGTGAATGAGTTTCTCACTGAATAAAGAGCATGTGGGTATATTAAGTGGCCATATATGAAAAATAAACCTACCTTCTCCTCTATCTGTTATTAGGTTGGATATCAAAAAATTGGAGGTCTATATTGCCACCTTCAGTTAGTGGAGAGGGTAGGAAGATGCCCTGCTACTATACCACTCCTCCAATCCTTGGTTCTCAATCCCAACTTCCAACCTTCCTCTTTCCATTTTCACAACTCTTTGGTTGTTATTTGAATTATTTCCAGGATTTATAGTTGAACTTAGTGAGAAGGAGAAGGTATGGATTTTTTTTAAATGAAACACATTTCTCTCTGTTTAAATTTGCAAGGGATAATAAAATTATAAAAGAATTTTGACTGAGAGTTAAACTTTTGAAAAAATATTTCAGAAACAGGTTGGAGTTTTACAGATATCTTCCATGTTTACTGCAAACATGAAATAACCCAAATGTTTTGACATATTCTTGATTTCCACAAGATGATTTGGGTCACTAATAGTGTCACTAATCTGCAAGCTGCCCCTCACTATGTTGTAAGAAACCATCTTTAAAAAAATTAGTGAAATATGCATTTAAATAATATAAAGCTTCTTCGATAAAGAAATGCCAAAAACATATTATGACTTTCAGGTGTTTCTTACTTGTAGGAGGTACTTTTCATTTTCCAGGTCTGAGGAGACAGAAATGCCTGACATACTTTCTGTTCTTAAAAAGTTAATAATATAATGGATCAGAGGAGAAACTTTTAATAAAGGGAGAGAGCAATGAAGTAAAAGTGAGAAGAGAGAAACAGAAACACAAAAGTGTGGAAAGATGGAGAGTGTAGAGTGGAGAAAAGAATAATATGTAGGTCTTGAAAGAGCCATATTCCAGAAGGCAGTTCCTGATGTGGGCAATGTAACAGATATTGTAAACCTATACAAATCTCATTAATTGTGCACTCAATATTTTTTTCCCCAAAAGTCGTAGATTGAGATCAACATTCCAATTTTTTTAAGTGAATCTAGATGCATAAAATAATTTAGTGAACTTTAGCTGTACAGAAAGTTGTGCTACACTGAAATTTAATTTAGGCTAAATCTATTTAGAGCAACAAATATATTTATTTTTAATTGATACAAAAAAAGAGTGCCTGTTATGAAATTCTGAAACACATTTAGCCCAAAAATTTTATTATAAACTTTCTTCCTAAAGACCTTAGAACATTTCCATAAGTATTATATTTATTTCCTTCCGATATACAAGATATTGCTAAAATAGGAAAGAGAAAATCAGATGATTTACTCAAGACCATATAATTCACTAAGTTTTCTTTCTTTCTTACTGTTGTTTATTACCCCTCTCCATACACACTAGTTCTCAAAGCACATAAATACACACACACACACACATACACACATGCATCAGCATTTGTACTACTAGATCTTTACTTAGGAGAAATAAAAATTTATATCTCCACAAAAAGATACATGTGAATGTTAATAGTGATTTTATTCATAATTTTCCCAAACTGGAAATAATTAAAATAGTGCTTATCTGATGAATGAATAAATGAACTGTAGTAGATTCTTATAGTGGAAAAATCACTTGGCAATAAAAAGGAGCCATCTATGATATACATGATAACAAGATGAACTGAAATGTCTTATGCTAAAGAAAAGAAACCAGACTCAAATACTTACATGTTCTTCATTGGTTCAGTTATGTCATCTGTAGGGCCCAGTGCAAAATAGAAATACGAGGCCTATTGTTTAAAATTTTAGAATTTTAGTACAATGACAGCAGAGCATTAAATCAAGCGTGGTGCCTTTTTAAATGTAGGTGCCTGTGTGACTGCACATGTTGTAATCCCATGATTGTATTATTTCATTACTATGACATTCTCAAAAGGCAAATCTACTAGGAGAAAAAAAGAGATCAGTTGTCGCCAGGGGCTAGAGTGAGAGGGTAGATTTCACCATGAAGGGCAGAAGTGAGTATGTTAGGATGGTGGGACAGTTCCATGTCTTGTTAAGCATGGTTGTTACACAATTATATGTGTATATCAAAACTGATAAAATTGACCACCATAAAAAGAAATATTTCTCTGTGTAAATTATATAAATATGACTTTTAAAGGCCTTCATTTAAAAAGCACACATTAACATTTTATTGTAGAATGTTTATAGATAATTCCAGAGAAATGTAAAATATTATACAATTAATAGAAACAGACTATAACAGAAAGGGTAAGAATAATGACCTGGGTTGGACTTGCAGGGTGAAATAGATTGTTGTTTGCCCTCTTCAAGTCACAATTTCATTATCTTTAAAATAGGATGGCAATGGTAAGTCAAACTTATGGGTGTTTATAAAGATCAAATAAGGTAAGATATGTACATTTTTAAAAAACCTTTATAAATGTAAAGCACTCTGGAATTATTATTAGAGGTAATAAATTTACCAACTTGACACCATATTTCCCTACTCAAATTTAAAGATTTGTCATTTACTGTGCACATTTCTGATTTTAAAAAATCAAATTTACAAATTTACTTTAACAATATTCTATAGAGATGTAATATATAACACATTTTATACCTGGATAAGGTTACCTGTTTTCACAGTTAAACGGAAATATTTTTTGGAAGGAATCCATTTTCTACCTGATGGACTAAATTAAATCCTTATTTCTCAGTGTAGTAGATATTTTCTCCCCTTAGGTTTGAATGTATGTACAAACCAATGCAATTTTTTCATTTTAGTTTTAAGTTTTGTTATCCACTTTTGAAAATTTTGTAATCTTTAAGTAGTATAAACATTATGACTAAATAATAATTGATTATAAATGTAATGGGGATTAAATAGCTAAAATTTGTCCAGTTAGTATAATTCCTGAGATATTTTGCATATAAATGTTATCAAAAATGAATTAATAAATGTAAATCTGATAAATGCACAGCTTAAAGGATTATTACATAGCAAATTCTATAACCAGATACATGACTTATGTTTGATTTTTAACTTAATTAAGGAGAGAAAGGGAATTATTCAAAAAATTTGTTTACTTAAATACATATTAACAGCTATTGGGTCTATGGACTGATCAATAGCAGTGTATGAGCCTTATCTATTCCTATTTCTCAGCTGTCTAATCTTTTGCTAGCACATAGTATTTGTATAATGATTTTGGTTTTAAGGTAAGGAAAACCAGATATAATAATATTGGTGACCAGAGTGACAACTGCACAGGATACTGAACAGTCAGAATACTTTAGGTTAATGTTCCAACTCTGTTTTCATATGAGTTACACAGTACCTGATGTGAGAGTTAACCTTTTATGAGCCTCAGTTTTCTGGACAATTAGTATCTAGAAAAATACTTGACTAGTAGCATTCTCAGTAAATATCAACCTTTTTATCTAACACATCATTAAAGATTATTTCGTGGGAGTGTTGCAATGGTCAGGTGTAATAATGGATATGAAATGTACTCTCTTTTTGTGTGCTGGACTCTTCAGGAAAGAGACCCTGTCAGTAAAGAGACAACTTCTATCACTAACCAGTGAAATTACCTTGGAGAAAATTTACAGTACTCTGGATTTTTACTGTAAAATGAGAGGATCTAAAATAAGTTTTAAATTTAGAAATATTATTTACTTCAATTGAACAGTGAAACATTTCTATAATTCTATAATTAAAACAAGTTAAATACTCTATTTTACATAGTTATTTGCCTCTAGTTGAAAATATATCATAACCAGACACCTAATTAGAAAACTCAATAATAAGAGTAATAAAATATAAACTGGTTTAAAGATTCTATTTTCATATAGTTCTTTGCAATAGTATACCAAAAAATGATTTTATGGGATTAAAACATTATGGTTCTTTTCAGTACATTGTAGAGCAACATAGACCTTGTTCTACTTTAGCTTTTATTCAAAAAATTGATGCATGACAATGAAAGAGAAAGAAATACACCATGAAAACTTTATGCATTATGTGTGGGATTTTCTTTTTTGTTATTATTGATAATGCTTGTGGTTTATCGTTTGTTTTTACAATCTTAAACTTATATAACATCAACTTTTTACATTGCTATTTTGTCTCAACTATATTATAAAATCTATAAAAGCAAGATCATGGGCTGTACATTTTTTAAAATTCCCACATCAGCTAGACATTACCTTAAAGTTAGCAGTTGCTTAATAGATGTGAATAGGCTGATTGATTCAAATATAATTGTCTATATAATTAATCATACTTTTTAGAGTACTGATTCATGATTTGGTTCAGATAATGGATAAGATAGACAATCAACAAGCTCCTAAATTTCACTGCAAAATTAAAAAAAACCCTGCCTCAAATTATTTGAGAATATAATGAACTATAATCAATTACTATTATTTATTGTTGGACATCTAGGTCTATTACACAGTCTAGTGTAAGTCTAATTGTCTTATTATAATGATCCAAGTAGAAGTTCATAGAGATAAGGCTAATGCATCTTCCCAAGACAATGGTAGTGCATTGTCCATTAGCCAGAATAAAGTAAGCTCCGTTTTCATCAGTCACAATGTCTGACTCTAGAAGAATAGAGGATCAAAGGACAAGATCTGAAGCTCATGAGTCATTCTTTTTGTCCTATATTTGGCTGGGCTCCAGCATATAAGAGAAGCAAAACTCATTGTGGCTTTAAGATTGTGTCCTTCTTCCTTCTCTATAATCAATTATACATTACTGATAATACATATGATGTCTTGCTTTTGATTCAGTCTGAATGACCAATTACCTTCTAAAAGTGATCTCTTTGCCACATGGAAGCCCTCAATGTTGGCACCTTAATTAACCTTTCAAGAACTTTCAAATTGACTTAATCAGTTGGTGGGATTATTTAAAAATACACAATCAATATTATCCCATTCTATTAATTTGGCTTAATTATTACACTTGCTGCTTAGAAAATTTGGGTTACTTTTAAGGGAACTAAGGAAATTGTCTTAGTTTATTTTCATTATCATTTTAGTTTATTTATATAATCTTAAAATTTAAATTTGACTACATACATTTTTAAAATTTTCAATGTCATTAGCACCATTTCAGAAAGCATCTTTTCTCATTGAGAAATTATATCGTCACTAATTTTTAGTAATGAACATAGATCAAAACTTTGTACTGTAAAATGAGTAAAAGTGTAATTTTAAGAGCAGGTAGTTCATACTTTGGAATATCAGGGCAAAGACTTTGCTGGATCACAGAAATACAGATGTCCAGATTGAAGTTTAAGACATGACCTTTATTATGCATAAACATTTTTTCTTTGCAAGAAATAACTTCTGCACATAAAATTTTATGCTATTTTCAGGCTTGGTTTGACTACAATAAATCTTCTACTGTTTAAGCCTTAATGCTAGAATAGAGAGTACGAGTGAAAAGTCAGAAAATGGTTTGACTTAGCAAATCTCTGAAGTTATTACGTGATTAGGAGGGATTTATATGATCCATAATCTAGTCCAAGGAAGACATTGTGATTTTTTCCATCTAAACTCTTTGATTAATAAAATTTACATTCTAAAAATGTAATCTGATTTGAAAATATATCTATTTCCTTCTAATCTTTGAGTGTAACATAGGGAAAGAACATGGACTTGTGTTTTAGATGGTTATTTAAATTCTTCAATTTTATGACCTTGAGCAAGTAATTTAGAAATGATATAGAACATGAACTCCACAGCATTGTTTTCAGAAGAGTGATGGCGTATGTAAGACGCCTAGCACAGTTCCATGTATGTAGTAGGTACCCAATAAATGTCACTTCCTTTCTTTACCTGGGGTTTTTATCTGTTTCTTAGCTTTACTTATCTATTCATGAGGGTGTTATATGTGCTGTAAATTATTACAAAGTACATTTTTATCAGATGGCTGAGAAAGTCAGAGTTACCATCACTTATATTTATAAAACAATTCTCTTTCAGCTATACAAATAAAGGAAAAGGACTGTTACAATTCTCAGCTGAAACTATATAAAAAATTTTGGGGAATTCAAGTGTCTCCATCCTGGATCAATTAGAAAAACCAATGTCTACTTTCTTCTCACCTCCCTTAACCCTTCAATATACACTCAAAGAATTAGGATCACCACAGATAGTAGAAAAATATAAAAAGGAAAAACAACTCTAGCTCTGAAAGAAATCATCTTTTTGACTATCATTGGTGAAGGTTCAAATTACCTGGAAATAGGAGGTTAATTTCCTCAATAAGCAGATTAGAATAAAAGAAAGTTATTGGGAGATCTCTTGAAATAAATATAAGAAGAAGGGAAGAAAAGGAAAGGAAAAGAGAGGAAGCCTACCGGGCAGAAGGAGAATTTGAACAGCAACTAAATTTCAAGGAGTTCTAACTGCCCCATGTGACTGGTTTTTACATGCTGTAATGACCAGTCATTGGGTGCAAAATCCTTGACAAATGGGAATAATCTTGAAAAAGTCAGCTTTCCTCATTTGAAACAATAGCTCAAAGGGAACTAAAAACTGAGAATTATCACCTAGTAGCATTGCCACCAGCTGAGGAAATAAGTCCTTCATTACTGAAGAGGGATCTTTTCGGTACATCACAGTAATCACAATTTGGTTTTGTGGACTTTTACCTTGTGTGATGATTTAAATATCCTTAATCCCTCAAGATACGTACACAACGACTTTCGCCAATTTCTCGTGCTGATCTCTGCTGGCTCATCAGTTCAGAAGTACCAGGCTCCCCAGAGTTCTGATTAACTGTCTACTCAGAGCTTAGATATACCTCATCTTTTTAGAACTGCTTGAGTTCTTCATCTTGGAAGAGATGCTGAATTAGGTCTTGCCCCCAAAATACCTCAGCGATACAAATTCACATAGTTAAACAAAACAATAAGGTAGGTTTTGCTTCTTTGTCTTCATATATAACTTCTAAACTGTGTGCATGTGAGAATAAAAATAAAAATAAAGATACTCTTTTATCAGATTGTGTTTACAAGTATGGATGGATAGAAATTCCAGGTGGTGGATGTAGGTATGGTTGTATTATTCAGTGTAACAGGAAGTTCAAATCTAGTATATATTAGTTTCTAGATTGAATAATCTTGCAGCAATAGATAGGGAGAGCATTTTCCTCTCTCACAACAAAATGGAGATAGAAATTTCCATTCCCTGTGACAAATAGCCATTGTAAATAATGATCAGTGTTTTAAAGTCCCTCCTTGAATTTAGGCCAATCGTAGGAACTAATTGTTTCCTTCTTTCTGTACAGTTTAAGCCATAAGAATTTGCTTTAAAATAATACGAAATAGGGAAATCAAAGAAAACAATTTTATCATACAGGTGTGGATTGTATGACCCATATCCTTGGAAAACAGCAAGGGGTCTCTATAGCATGCAAACTAGAGAAGACGGGCAAAAAGTGAATACATCCAATAGTGTGACTGGGGTAACAGAGCTCTCTATTACCCCTTCTTCTTCGCCTTCAGTTTTCAAACATCAGGGAACTACTATTCTTCCTTCTGATTGGTATGAAAACACCATGAACAAATAAGATTCTTTTATCATGAAACATTTTTCTTCTTATAGAACCATTTTTTTTTCTCATTATAGAATAAGTTCTCATTATAGAACAAGTACATTTGACTTTTTGCACAAGTCAAATGTTCAGAATTAAATTACATTTTGTTGACAATTGTTCAACTGAAAGGTTTCTGGATAGTCCTCTTTTCTCCTTGAAAAATCACAATATTGAAATTTGATTGCTTCTTATCTTTATCCTGTGTTTTTCTAATAGGTACTATACTATGAAAAAGATGAGAAAACAGTGTCTAAATATAAAAAATATGGAAATACTTATTTGACAAAAGTGCTTTCTTAATGGGGACTTTTAAGTTCAGAAATATGCAGTGGTGCCTGAAATGTGTTTGATATTAGAGGTACTTTGTGCTTCTTATCTGCTGTTGTCTCTCAGCTCTTGTAGTGCAAAGGCCACTTGATCTTTCATAGAAAATATAGCAAGATCATGATTTTTTAAAAAGACTTATGTATAGTGCCTGGCTGGCTTTCTTAATCTTGACAAATCATGGGAACAATATTTCTTTTGACATAAGTCAAATCTATTTGGTTATAACATATTAAAGAAAATTTACTAACTACATGAAAACGTTCAATTTATGAATGAGACTTTATTCTGCTTCTTGAGTTTTTTTCCCCCCAATCAAATTAACATGCCAGAAATGTTTTGTTTTCAATTCTGTTGGTGTCTTCTGACACTCTTCATTTTCCTCTTATGGCTTTTTAATTATTGCATTAATTTCACCTATCAATATGAAGGATAATATTCATTCAGAGTATGACATTTTTCCACTTGGCAAATTGTTGTTATAGAGTGCATTGTTGGTTTGATGTTGAATTTGATAAAATATCCCATTTAAACATTCATATTTAGATTTACATAGACTTTATATATGAGAACATTTCCTAATAAATATCATTTAGGAGGTTCTAACTTACAATATTTTATGACACTCAGTATTAACACTGAAGAAAATGAAGGAAGTCTGGGTTGATAGAGATTGGTGAGAATAAGTTGAGATACAAAATAGAAACAAATCTATTTACAAAAATAGCTCTGCTGAAATGCTTATAAGTCATGACAGGGAGAAATAGAACATGTGCAGCAGATGCATATGATAATTGAGGAAACATTGAATTTATTGTCTGTTTAGAAAGGAGTCACAAATAAAAAATCAAATATATTATACCTGGTAAAAAGGATGACATCTATAACTCAATTGAAATGAAGGACCCTAAAACTCTGCCATTTTTGAATTATCAGGTCAACTTATCCCAGGAGGATTTGTCATTTCTATGAGAAATAAAACTCAGCTGATGTTATTTTTAGATAAAATCCATTCACTGTATACCATGTGGGCAGAGAACTTTATTCTCCAGGGAACAGATTAGTGATTTTAACCTCTTGGAGAAAAAAAAACAACAACAAAAACAAAATCTGAACAGGAAAGAAAATGCAAAATGTGTCTAATAGCAACTAATAGATTGAAGTTAATAAAGGGTAATGGAAATTTCAAGACACTTTGAAAATTTCTTTAGAGAAAATTAGAAAGTGCCATGGACAAATTGGGTGGACAGGAGAAGCTTGCTCTCTTTTTTCCCCTCAGAAAGGAACGAAGAGAAATAAATACTAACAAGCAACCATACTTTTTTTAGTTTTAGTAAGCAATTCTTTTACAATTATGGACAGCAATATATTTTCTGGTTATATAGATTTCTTGGATATTATAATATAGTCATAATGTAAATTTACACTATTTACTTTCCCTATTGTTTAACAAAAGTATACAGGCATACCTTGTTTTATTATGCTTCCCTTTTTTTGCACTTCTTACATATTGAAGATAAAACTTTCCACCAGCAAAAAGATTAGGACTTGCTGAAGACTCTGATGATGGTTAGCATTTTTTTTAGCAATGAAATATTTTTTAAATTAAGATATGTATTCTATTCTTTTAGTCACAATTCTGTTGCACACTTAATAGAATACAGAATAGTGTAAATATAACCTTTATATTCACTGGGAAATCAGAAAATACTGTGTGACTCTATTGCGATATTTGCTTTTTGTCATGGTCTGGAATGGAAGCACACCCTTTCCTGATGATAAGCACAGGAAATTAGAGTGGATTTACACAAGATGAAGAGAGTTTCATAGCTACATTTGAGTTGTTGATGTAATAGCTACCACACTATCGGCTATTCTCTAAAGAACAACCGTGGTTGGAATGCTATACCATGTGGAGAAGAAAAGAACCTAGAGAGCTTACATCATACATTCACTTTAATTCTGCCTGAAATCTTTGAATGGCTATAAAGCGAGGTGAAAGGTATCATTATTCTTCAGATGCAAAAAACTTCTCCCAAAAATGTAAATGATAGCAGAGAGCACCAACCGGGAAATCACAAATCCTTAATTTTAAGGCTCTTAGAGCCTATTTAGGTTATTTAATTATTTTCTAGGTTAGCATAGATTAAAGTTTGTTAATTTTATTATTCTTTTCAAAAAACTAACTTTTACTTTTATTAATCTTTTCTATTGTTTTTCTCTTCTCTACTTCATTTATTTCTGCTCTAATCGTTATTCTTTATTTTTTCCCTAACTACTTACTTTGGGCTTAGTTTGTTCTTGTTTTTCTAGTTCCTTGAGACGTAAAGTTAGGTTATTTATTTAAAATAAATTTTCCATATACAGTTATCATTATGACTTTCTTATAGAGCTGATTTTTCTATATCTCATAAGTTTTGGTATATTGTGTTTCCATTTTCATTTGTCTCAAGATATTTTTTGATTTCCCTTTTGATTTCTTCTTTGATCCATTGGTTGTGTAAGTGTGTATTGTTTAATTTCCACATACTTGTGAATTTTTCGGCTATTCTCCTATTATTGAATTTGAATTTCATATCATTGTAGTAAAACAAAGTAATTGACATAATTTCTGTCTTCTTGAATTTTTTGAGACTTGTTTTATGGCCTAACATATTATATATACTAGAAAATATTTCATGCATGCTTTGGAAGAATTGTTTTCTACTTCTGTTAAACAGAATATGCTGTATATGTCAATTAGGTACATATACATATTGGATCTCTAGTTTTGTTCAAACTGAATGTTTTCTTACTGATTTTCAGTCTGCATTATTTATCCATTATTGATAATGGGATATTGAGGTCTCCAATTACTATTGTATTGCTAATAATTTTACCTTTTAGTTCTATTAGTATTTTCTTTTTACATTTAAGTGCTGTAATGTTGGAAGAATAAATATTTATAATTGTTGTATCTTCTTAGTGGATTGACTACTTAATTATCCTATAATAACTGTCTTTGTCTCTTTTGTCCATATTTAGCTTAAAATCTATTTTGTCTAAGTATAGCTACTTCTATTTACCATTTGCTTGAAATATCATGTTTCATCCCTTCACTCAGTTTGCATGTGTCCATAAAGCTAAAGAGTTTCTTGTAGGAGGCATATTGCTAGATCTTCTATTTGTATTCATTCAGCTGCTCTGTGTCTTTTGATTGAACAATTTAGTCCATTTACATTTAAAGTAATTATTGATAAGTAAGGAATTACTCCTATAATTTTGTTAAGTTTTCCTACTGTTTTATAGATTCCTTGTTTCACACTTTCTTTCTGTCTTTCTTTGTTGTTTGTTGTCTTTTTTGGAACAGTATGCTTTTACTTCTTTATTATAATATTTTTCTTTATCTACTGCAGGGTTTTTTTGTAGTTATCATGAAGCTTACGTAAAATATCTCATATTTATAATATATTTTAAACTGATGACAAATTAACGTTCATGTTGATGAAGTAAAACCCAACCTAATCCTCAAGTTAATGTCTTTGTAAATATGAAAACAACACAATTATTGCTATAAATTCTGAAACACAGTCCCAAGTCCTCAAAAGTTAGTCTGAATAAGTTCTGGAGATATACTATATAACATTGTACCTATAATCAATAATACTATATTATTCACTTAAAAATTTAAGATAATATATCTCATCTTATGTGTTTTTACCACAATAAAATACATATACATATATATATATATATATGTATGTGTATATATATATATATATTTTAAGAGTACGATTCCCCTCACCTTTCTGTCTCCTTTCTTTTTTTCAAAAATAAAATATAATATATATGACTGAAACTATTCACAAGAATCCTAATTCTGGAAAGCCAAGAATTATTTCATTTTCTAGGTATAGGCAATTTGCTGTCATGGTCTTTGCTGTATGATGGGTTGGTTAATGGTCTATAATTCAGCTGCTTAAGGAACTCTGTTTAATATTTTTGCTAAATCTCATATTGGTTTTTACCTCTCAGCTTCAGGTCTCTCTCATTTTTTTTTCTAAATTCTTTTGCATTTTTCTTGAAAACCTAGCTTCAGAGACTAGTATGGTGTAATGAGTAACACCATTTCAGGCAGGATTATCACACAAATTTAGTTATAAGTATAATGTTTCCTGAACAAATTATGGACTGTTCAGTTTAGAACTGGTCAAGATTTAATCTGTCAATATTTAATCTTTATTGACTCTTGGCTTGATTACAAAGCATAATGCTGATTACACTCATTACCTCATGCAGCTTGGTGTCTTTTGGTGACAAAATTCTATTGATACATTTGCCCTGACCATGCAAAATTTTAAAACTACTGAGATTTTTATTTTCATTTAATGTATTATCCTTCTCATAGAATGTAGTAAATTATTATCATAACAATTTTATCATTCTTTGTTATATGGTGGTTTTGTAAAGCAGAGAATAACAGATTCCATCAAAAAGCCATTTTTATCACTTTTGCCCTTACTCGGTAGAGCACCATTTTATAATTGAAAAAAAATATTTTTCTTTTGTTGTTAAATATTAGTATGAAAATGACCTTGCAAAATGCAATGTCACATGGAAGCTAGTTTTAACTATAATAAATTGAATGAAAATTCCTGCTTTTAAATTATTAGGCATTTGTCTTTTAAAAATCATCTAAATGTACATGGAAAATTCTTTCTGTTATGTAAATATAATTACTATGTGATACTACAAGTTTTAAGATAGCAAAATAAGACAGAGGTTTCTTTTCTTCCCTCAGAAATTATCAAAAGTTATAATAAAAAAAGTCATACACTATAGTAAAAGTAAAAATTTAGAGCAAAATATATGAGGTAGAGCAGCTGAATGCTGTGAAGGTCAAATGGAGATAATTTAAGATGGCCAAACCTGTAGATTTGGGGTAAAGCCAGCAATGTTTGATTCTTCAAAGGAGGTATCCTGCAGGGGAAACTATACATTTCTTGTTTGAAAATGCAAAAAAGAGTTATGTAATCTAATGGTAGATGACTCTAGGATGTACTATGACCCCATGGAGTTGTAGTGGTGATGCTTCAGCTGAATGAGAAATCAAATGGGGTGGGGATTGACTCTAGACAGCTAGCATCCTGAAGTTGCTCATTTCAATTGGCTGAGGAAGGATAAAAGCTAAAAAAAAACAAAAAACAAAAACCAAAAAAACCTCTCACAGACACAAATGAGACACACAATATAGTGTACAAGCACACTTAAACACACAAACCCACACACAAAAAAATCTCATTTTCATAATTTCTCTGGATCATGAAGAAATGAACAATTAAAACAAAAGCCAGAAAGGGACACTTAGTAGAAAACAGAGACATTAATGAAAAATAAAATGCCTTCCAAACATATTGTAAGTAAAACGATTTAATAAATCAGTCAAAGAACCTCAAGTAGAAATGTAAAAATTCTTTGAAAATACAGAAATAGATGAAATATGAACTACCAAAGCTTAGGAAAAGGAATAGATGGTAAAATAAAACTATCTTCAAATTGCAAGCCAATTTAGAAACAGTATAAAGGAGAAAAGACACAGTCAAATGCACAATAAGTTACACTGAAGATAGGAATGAATAAAAGCAAGAAGAACAAAAAGGAAGAAAGAAAAAAGTTAAACAGCATTAGAGAGAAAATTATAGCTATGGAACATATTTAAAGGTGATCCAAAATATTTGTAATTTATAGCCTCAAAATGAGAATTAAAAGTATCGAAGTATGAAAATAACTTTTTTAAAATGAAGAAAATTGTATAGAAAAAATATTACTTGAATTTATATTATTAAAGGTGCCACTGTATTTTCTAAAAATCAGAGGATTATTAACAATGAGACAGAGACTGATAAGGAGAACAGAGTTCTAAAATAGAGGAATCATGAGCATTCAAGCGAATACAATTAATATATCCAGGGAGAGAAAGAAGAAAATCAAATTGGCATCCGTGTTAGAATTAAAATGTCATTTAAATACTCAGAAAAGAAAATGTTACCTGATCTTTTAATTGACATTTTACTGGTTGCTAATAAGATATAAGAATGTTTCATATGTTTATTGACCATTTGTTTTCTACTTCTATGAATTTCTTAATGTACTTTTTGATCTATTTTTCCTGTGATTTTCTTTTCCTTCTTTATATATCATATATGAATATTTCTTCTCAACCTATGGATTGGTTTTTTACTTTCTTATATTATTTTTTATTGACAAAAATTGTTTTAATTAATTTGCTTAGTCTTTTCCTTTATAGTTCTACCCTGAAACCACAGTCTTCTATATTTTCATCTAGTTTAAGAAATATTTTATTTTAAAATAATTATTGATATATAAGCAATTTCAAAGGTAGTACAGAAAGTTCCCCTATACCCTTTATCATGTTTCCCCTACTGGCCACATCTTATATAATGATAGCACAATTGTAACAGCAGGAAATAAAATTAGCACGCTATTTGTAAAAATTCTATCACTTTATTACATGCGTAGCTTCATGTAACCAACCACTAGCACAATCAAGATATCAAAATATCCCTTTGGCACAAATTTTCTGTATATTATACATTCATAGTCACGCCCACTCTCTCCCCATCACCATTCTTAACTGTAGGCAACCACTAATTGTTCTCCATCTGTATAATTTTGTCATTTTGAGAATGTTATACAAATGAAATCATATAGTATATGACCTCTTTAAATTACTTTTTTTTTGCTCGACATAAATCCATCCAAGTTATATTTACCAATAATTTGTTTCTTTTTATTGCTGAGAAGTGTTCCATGCTATGAATGCAACATTTTTTTAACTGTCACAAATTATAGAACATTTTTGACAATTACAAATTTTGGCAATTACAAATAAGACTGCTATGAACAATCATATAGATGTTATGGTGCGAATAAACATTTTCATTTCTCTGAGGTATATGCCTGTGATTGTTGAGTCCTGTGGCAAATGCATGTTGAGTATATTTTTTTAATGATAAAATATTTCCAGAATGAGCACACCATTTTATATTCCCACCAATAATGTATCCCAGATTCAATTTTGCCACGTCCTTGATAGAATTTATTTTAGTAGTGTTTCAACTGTTCTGATAGATATGTAGAGATATTTCAGAAAAGTCTTAATTGCATTTTCCTGATGGGCAGTGATTTGAGCATATTTCATGTTCTTATTTGCCATCTTTAGATTTGCTTCAATAGTTTTTATTTATGTCTTTTGCCCATTATATGTAATCTACACATATACATGCATATTTATATTATATAACATATATATGCACATATACATATTTAAATAATTTAGTTTGAGAGTAACTTATATCTAGTAGATGTCTTTTGTTAGATATGTGGTTTGCAAATATTTCTTCTTAGTTCATAACTTGATTTTTTATCCTTTTCACAGGATCTTTAAGAGAGCAAAATTTTAAATTTTGATGGTCTAATTTATTGATTTTTTGTATAGTTTATGCTTTTTGTATAATGTCTAAGAACTTTTTATTGAGATCTAGTTTCTGTCAGCACCAAGCTGATCGAGAAGTGAAGGTTTGATGGTGAGACAACCAGATGGAAGAATGCACAAAAGGCTGACATGGGAATGAAAGAGCAGGCACCATCTTTATTGTGTAGAGCACACTTCTGTTTCTAGAAGTGCAGTTCTATTGGGAGGAGTGCAGTACTGTGCACACTTCTCCTTTTCCCTTCTTGTGTTCCTCTTTTGCTCTCCAGGGAACTGCTTGACTCCACACATAACAGAGTACAATAATGGCATTCAGCCACACATGTTCGATACAATATGTAAGCTGAGTCATGCTTACATATTTTAGGTGCAGGCGCCCTACTAGACTAATATAACATTTTAAATTCGAGGTCCTATTCCTATATGGGAGCCTGAATCACAGCCAAATCTTGGACCAGCCTGGCTTGGAGCCTACAGGTTCCAAAGATTTCTCCTTTGTTTTAGTGTTTTATGTTTTATATTTGACTTTGTGATTCATTTTGAGTTCATTTTTATGGAAGGTATAAGATTTACATTCAGGTTCTTTCAATGTTATTTTTGCATATGGATATCTAGCATCATTTGTTTAAAGTGTTGTCCTTCTTTCAAATAATTGCTTTTTCAATCCGTCAGAAATCACGACTGTAATTTTATGGGCTATTTCTGAGTTACCTATTTAGTTTCATTGATTATGTATCTATTTCTCTGTCAATGGGAAATGGTCTTGATTACTGTAGCTATGTAGAAAACCTTGATATTTGTTATAGTTATTCTTCCACTTTTATTATCTTTTTTTTTTCCAAAAGATTGTCTTTAAGCTATTCTAGGGCCCATACATACATTTCAGAAAAGCATGTCTACAGAAACTTTGTGGGTATTTTGATAGAAATTACATTGTCTTTACATTAATTTGGGAAGCATTGGCATAGTTATAGTATCAATTTTTTTAATCCATAAATATTTTTCTTATATAATTTTCTACAAAATTTCCCACATAATTCTCTGTACCATATCCTTAATAGTCTATCCTTTCTCTGGTAATGTGCAGCAAAATTTTGTACACATTTAATTTCTTTAATTTATTAGAAGGATCTATATCCTGTTTCCTTGATTAATTTGTATATCTGTGCTTCAGTACCACATTGTTTTAATTCCTATAGCTTTTTATTATTTTACATCTGAAGGGTAAGTCCCTGATCTTATTTTTCTACAAAATAACCTTTACTATTCTTGGACATTTGATCTTCCTATAAAGTTTAAAATTAAATCCTTGATTTCTATAAAATAAAAGATCAAAATAGCATTATAGTTTAATTCGGGAGAAAATCAGCTTATTTATGCAAAGAATTTTCCTAACCTTAGACATGCTGTAGTTCTTTGATTATTGAGTCCTATTTAATATCTTTCAAAAAAGTTTTATTATTTTGATTAAGATCTTTAACATTCTTTGTTAGATTTATTTCTAGATACTTTATATTTCAGATACTATTGTAATGTCAGTATTTTAAATTATATTTCCTAACTTTTTGATGTTGGTGTATAAAAAATGTACTTTATTTTCAGATATTGATCTCATATCCAATAATACTTAGGAATTCTCTTTAATTTTATTAGACATATGATGAAGAAATAAGAATGAGGGGAATGGGAGATAGTCAAAGTGTGTAGTGATTACCATGAACTCCTATTTTTTACTCTTATTTATTTTTTTCTTTATCTTCGCTATAATCACACAGCACACTCTGTTTATGGTTCTCCATTGGAATACTGAAAACAACTTTTCTACCCCTCACAAATGTGTGGATCATATTGAATGTATTTTTGTGTGCTCCCTTTGCTTGTATCTTTATTCGATTTCTGGCATTATGTTTCATTAACCCCAACTCTATATTCAGTAGTTAACCTTTATTGAACTCTTTTCATTATACTAAGAAGTTAAACAGGTTGACAAAGATCACACAGCAAGTAAATGGCAGAGCCAATAATATAATCCAAAAGATTTGGCTTCAGAACTTGTGTATAACTGTTTAACTACTGTTAAACACCATGGCATATTTTTCAATATGACAAGGTAATGCATTTGTAGTTAATAATGCAATCAGTGGGGAGATACAACATATGTTTCTAGTAAAGTTGTGTCAATTTTAGTTATTTCATTGATGATTATGCTGCCAACATAGAAATTTGACCAGAGTGAAGAATTTACAACATATCACAATAATTTAAGCAATTCTAGTGATTCTGAACAGAGCAGCATTCATGAAGATGCAACAGTGAAACACATTTTCTTGCAAGATCTAAGGCAGAATCAATGATACTTAAAAACTAATTAAATATGAAGAACAAGTGATATATGGCAGTTGAATGTGATTCAAAGGTTCTGACATGAGTTACCAGGTGTACAATGAAATAGAAAAGAGAGAGGGCAGAATTTTATAGATAATCAGAGGTCATTTATGAATAGATTAAGCTGGAATGTGTGCAGAACTTAAGGATAGGAACATCTAGTGTGTAGTTAGAAATAGGGATAGAAGTTGGGAATTTGGAGGAGATTGCTAAGGTCTGTATTTAAATTCACCAACATATATATATAACAGTTTAAACTATGAGATCAGATACAATTTTTTTAAGAACATGTAGAGAAGAGAAAACAAGAACAAGTACTGGCCAAAATTGTCCAACATCCTTGACAATTAAAGAAACATTGAATGAGATTTACATGAAAGATACCAGGAAGGAACAGTCTGATGATATAAGAAGGTAGTTCAAAAAAGATTCCATAAATAAGTAGAGAGTAGTCATTCAAATCAGTCTATATGAAGAGGTCAAGTAGAACATGATTGCAACTATGGCACTGGATTTCATTAAAATGAGGATGTACATTATTCAGATGAATTAAGAAATAAATAGAATGTAGAATTGTTTAGGTTATCATTTTAAAAATTAGTTTTAAAGAAAATAAAGGAGTTAGATGCTAGCTTGAGGACTAATTTTATAGAAATATTATTTTATTATACATACATTTTATTCAACAGAACTGTTTTATTTTGTGTTTTCTTGTCTATGTGAAAGAGAAATACAGGTATTTTTAGGAAGAAAAAAATGGACTTATTTGATTTTTAGCATTAAATTTAAAAGATGCCTAATATTAACCTAAAAGGTTATTTATTTCTCAAAAAATGATAATTAAGTTAGGCAGATTTTTTAATATTAGTCTGAATGGAATAATTATATTTTATGTTTTTATATGATACTTTAGAGATTTAAAGTGGTTTTCTAAACCTCACTATCTTAGTATTGTCACTTTCCAACACTGTGACATTACATAAATTCCTTTGCTCTAAGTTTTTCATCTGTAAATGATGATATGGAGTATAAAAGTTTATTTTTACTAAGTACTTACTTAGGCCAGGCACTGTGCTCTAAAGAACTTTCATGCATTATGTCATTTAAATTTGCTAACATGTTAATGAAGTAGGTATGACTACAGTTGATCTCAATTTATAAATGAGGAAACCATGACTTAATCAAGGTTACAAAGCTAATTAGCCAAGAAACTGGAATTTTCTTTAACACAAAAGAAGAGTAATTTGATAATGGCTTGACCTAATAAGAGCATTGCTGAGGCTTAAGTATGATAAAACATGTCAAGTATTTAGATTAATGCCAGTCAGTTATTTATTTCATATAGATATTTGCTGTCATTAATGTTCTAACATTTTTTTTAATGTAGTTTATTGCTTTTATTATATAATTTATTTTGAATACTGTGGAGACTCAATCGTTGACTGTAGTTTTTTCTACATCACTAAAATTATAATTTAAAAATCATACATTTAACAAAAGGCTTAAGTTCTGCCTGTATTATATATGCAAACATACAAATGTATTGCATTCATATATCTTGTTCTCCATATTTTCTATGTTTTTAATGATAATTCAGATTTTCCATCTGTTCACTGCCATATTAAACTTAAATTGAGACTATTTGCCTGTGTACTACTTTCTTCACTGTATCTTCATTTGACCTGAAAATCTATTATCAAAAGCTATACAGATTGAATCATTAGACTGACTTTAACAGCATATTTTAGTTCAATTTGAATATCTCCATTGCCTTTTAAAGCAGTTGAATTGAAAAGAAGTCATGCTTTCATACTTTCTGAATGTGTAGGTTTCCTGTTAAGCCAATGTGTTAGCAACTTACTTCAGAGTGAAACCTCACTACCAGACAGATTCATTTCTATCTGGAAGCCTCACTTCAGTAGTTTGACTAGAGTTCTGATTTCCAGAGTATTTCATCAGAATAACCCTCAGTAGGGGTTATTTCCTTCTCTTCCAGGGAGTGACTGTTCAGTGACACTGACATAGAAATAACTTTCAGCAGTCTTTAGCATAGATTCTGCCACAATGGGCATATCTTTTGTCACATTTTAAGTGAAAAGCTTTATTTATATACCTAATGTTTATTTCTTTGGCTGTTATCTCATGAATTGACCAGTTTTATAAATTGTTTATATCCCAGCTTTATCTTTTACCATATGTTTGACCTTGGAAAGTATCCTTAACTAAGGCTCAGCTCTCTCTTCAGCAAAATAGGGATAATAAATTCTATCTTCATCAAGTTGTTATAGGAGTTATCCAAGTGAGCCTTAATTAACTCTCTAATACTTGATATATGGCATGTCTTCCTTTATCTCACCTTAAATCCATCAGCTTTTCTACATTTCTCCTAGTTTCTCTGTTGTTTGAGATGATAGTTCTTGTTATGACTTAAAGATCCTTATCAGGGAAGGAGAGACATTGAAATGTTCCCCCCACTCCACCCATTTCTTACTAGAGGTCTTTGGGCTTTTTTGTTATAGGATCCAGTTTTCTAGGTGTTTTGCAATTTATTGAAATACTTTCCCTTGAGGTTGCTATAGTTTCTTACAAAATATGTAGAAAGGTCAATATAAAAAGGAAAATTCAATATAAAATTGGAAAATTCTCCATAATGATACCTAAATTGTTGAGAGTTTGTCTAATAAGGCATGTATTAGATAAACTCAAAATAAAGGCATTTATTAGATAAATTCAAGATAGATGAACATAAACAAAACAAACAAAAACAAACAAATAACTAAAACAAAAGAATCATCACTATGGATAAAAATGACAAATTTGACAATTTATGTTAACTTAAATTTAACAGTGACTGCCCTACTGTTAATGAGTATAACGTAAACTCTCAATATGGAGGATATAAAGCACCAAATTCTGAGCTCAGGGACTCAAATCTTCTAAGGTCACTAAGAGTTGGTTTTCCAAGTTACATCAACCTTCAAATAATGACACGAAAAAATTATTCCTTTAAGTATTGCTCGTTTTCAAATTTGTGGCAAGTTTATTGCTGTCTGCTGTTTGTACATTCTAAGCAGTTGTAAAAGGATTTATTTTTTTTTGTCTGATACCCAGGTTATTATCTTTCTCTACCTTCTGATAAGGACACAAAATCCATGGTATCTTTCTTGAGAGTTCAGAGTTATCAGGTCCTTATAGACTAGGATCAAAGTTGCTATTATTTATTCCAGTTTCAGAGTTTATAGTCTCTTTTTTAATGCAGTTTATGGTATTCTTTGTCCTTGAGAAATATGTAGAACTCCCACTTTATTTGTAGGGATAAGATGCCTTAGAGGGTTTAGGTTTAATAGAATATCTATGAAAGCTCTTCTATCCCTTCTACTCAGACTTAGTTGTAAACCTTTTCTTCTGCAGTAACCACCTATTTTCTCACCACCATGATCATCAAACTTTTTCTAAACTTCATCTCCAAATGTTGACTGTCTGGATTGTCTGGACTGTTTTTCCTCATAACATTTCTGATGCTAACAACTTGGGGGGTTATTCTAACACCAACCAATTCTCCAGCTCTCTGGAAATTGACTTTCGGTCTTTCAGTTCAATTTAATTTTGACATTAACTATAGTAGTTGCACAGATCTTACATATTTAAGGGCTCTGTCCCACAAGACTGCCACCATTTCAGATTCTAGAACAAGCCTCAGGTTGCCACCTGTACTTCTGACTAATTGACTTTTAAATCAGGGGTGCTACAACACCTACCTCAGTTTCAATAACTTGTTAGAGTGGTTCAAAGGAATCAGGAAAAAACTTTACTTACTTTTGCCAGTTTATTATAAAGGACACAACTCAGGAACAGCCAAATGGACGGATATGTGGAACAAGGTCCAGAGGGTTCCAAGCACAGTAATTTCTGTCCCCATGAAGTTGAGGTGTGCCAATCTCCTGGTATGTGGATGCTTTTGACAAATGAGAAGTTCTCTGAACCCCATTGTATAAAGTTTTTTATGGAAATTTTATTACGTGGGAATGATAGATAAAATTATTAGCCATTGGCTATTGAACTCAATCTCCAGTCACTCTCCTCTCTCCAGAGATCCAGGTGTGAATCTCAAAGTTTCAATCTTCTAAAATGATTGATTTCTCTAGCAACCAGCCTTTATCCAGAAGGTATCTATAGACCCACCAAGATAACCTCATTAGAAGAAAAGACACTCCTGTCACTTCTAATGCTCAAGAAATCCAAGGGACTTAAATTTCTGTCAGGAACTCAGAACAGAGACCAAATATATATTTCTTATTGTCTCACAGGTTGATTATGTCATCAAGAAATACATTTCAATGTCTCATCTTGATACTTTCATAAAATATAAACTTGAGTTTGTACATGGCCATATTAGATCTCTTCTCTACTGTGAAGCATCATCTTATACCCTTCTCCCGGGCTTGCTATGTAGCAGTCATACTAGGTTTTCTGTTTCTCTGTTGATTTATACTTCAATAAATTTTTTTTCCATTGGCTTTTTTTAGACTATATTTTAAAAATGATTTTAGGTTTACAAAAGAAGTAAGCAGAAAATATAAAGTTCCCATATATTCCCTTACCCACCGACATCCAATCTCCTATTATTAACGTATATACATACATTTATTACAATTAATAAGCCGATATTAATACATTATAATCAACTACAATCTGTATTTTACATTAAGGTTTACATTTCATGTTTTACTACGAGTTCTGACACATATATAATAACATGTATATCAAGTGCCCTAAAATGTCATATGCTTCTTCAATTCTATCTTTCTTTCTCCTGCTCTGAACTTTTGGCAGCCACTAATCTTTTAACTGTCTCCATAGTTTTGCCTTTTTCATAATATCATATAGTTGGAATCTTAAAGTATGAAGCCTTTTGAGAATGGCTTTCTTTCACCTATCAGTATGCATATAAGTGTTCTCTATGTCTTTTTGTGTATTAATAACTTATTTCTTTTTAGTGCTGAATGATGTTACATTGTCTAGATGCACCACACTTTATTTATTCATCTACTGAAGGGGATCTTGGGTGCATCCAAGGTTTGTAAATTATGAGTAAGTATGCTATATACATCCATGTACAGGATTTTGTGTGGACATACGCTATCAGCTCCTTCGGATAAATGATAAAAAGTGCAATTACTGAATCATATGGTAAGAGTATATTTAGTTTTGCAAAAAACTGCCAAACTGGCTTTCAGAGTGGCTATACCATTTTAAATTCCCATCAGCAATGAATGAGTGTTCTTATTGCTCCACATCCTCATCAGTATTTGGTGTTCTTTGTGTTCGGATTTAGGCTATTCTAATAGGATGTAGAGGTACCTCATTGTGTTTTATTTATATTTTTTTATTGACATACAATGTGGTACATCCTTTATATGCTTATTTATCATTTGTTTATCTTCTTTGGTGAGGTATCTGTTAAAGTCATTGGCCCGTGTTTTAATTGAGGTATTAGTTTTTTTATTGTTGAGTTTTAAGAGTTATTTGTATATTTTGGATAGCTAGCACTCTTTTGTCATATGTGTTCTTTACAAATATGTTCTTCCAGTCCATGGCTTGTCTTCTCATTTCATTTACATTGTCTTTTTTAGAGCTGAAGCTTTTAATTTTAATGAAGTCTAGTTTATCCTTTTTTTTTTTTTTCATGGATTATGCTTTTGGTGTTGCATCTAAAAGGTTGTTGCCAAAGCTGAAGACACTTAGCCTTTTTTCCTATGATATCTTTTATGAGTTTATAGTTTTGTATTTGACATTTACGTCTCTGATTCATTTTGAGCTAATTTTTGCAAAGAGTCTAAGGTCTATGTCTAAATTCAGTTTTGTTTTGTTTCGTTTTGTTTTTGTTTTGTTTTTGTATGATGTTCAATTGTTTCAGCACCATTTGTTGAAAAAACTATCATTACTCCATTGGATTGCCCTTGCTTCTTTGTCAATGATCAATTAACTATATTTATATGGATCTACTTTGGAGATCTCCATTCTATTTCATTAATCTATTTGTTTGTTCTTTTGCCTATTCCACACTGACTTGGTAGCTGTAGATTCATAGTAAGTCAATCCTCCAACTTCATTATTCTCCTTCAATATTGTGTTGACTACTTTGGGTCTTTTACCTCACCATATAACCTTTAGAATAATTTTATTAAAATCTATAAAACAACTTTATGGGATTTTGACTGAGATTATGTTGAATCTATAGAGCAATTTGGGAAAAGCTGACATCTTGACAATATTGAATTGACTCCATATGTGACATGGAAGATCTCTTCATTTATTTAGTTTTTTATTTTTCTTATCAGAGCTTTGTGGTTTTCCTTATAGATCTGTTACACATCTTTTTTTCTTTAGATGTTTATATATATGTTTTTTGTGCTAATATAAATGTTTTTGGATTTTCAACTTCAACTCCAATTTTTCATTAATTTTATATAAGAAAGCAGTGGACTTTTGTATATTAACCTTGTAGCCAACAGCCTTGCTATAATTGCTAATTAGTTCCAGTAGATTTTTTTGTGTGTGATTCATTGGGATTCCTATATAGACAGCCATATTATATGAGAACAAAGACAATTTTAGGTCTTTATTCCAAATTTTTACATCTTCCAATTCTTTTTCTTGTTTTATAGTTATATTTTAAGTTTGAGGTTGACAAGGGCTGGTGAGGGCAGATGTCCTTGCTTTCTTCCTGATACTAGTAGAGAATTCTCTAATTTTTCATTATATATGATTTAGCTATATAATTTTAGTACATGTTCCTTATTAAGTTTAGGGAATATTCTTTTCCAAGTTTTCATCACGAATGGGTGATATATTATGTCAACTGTTGTATTTTTTCTGTATCTACTGATAGAATTGCATGATTGTTCCTGGGGAGAGAAGGTAATGACATGTTAAACTAATGCTATTGCTTTTGTGTTTACTTGTATATTGACAATGGCAACTACATCGTAGTGGACAGTTGGATAAAGCAATTGCCATATGTCATCAGTTGGAAGATACACTACAACTTCGGAAATACCAAAAGATGATCAAATATACACATTATAATTATGTTAGTCGTGTCATAACTATGTTACTAGTATCTAAATGATCCATTTATATACACAAATAATTAGCAGAAGAAATTCTGTCAAAATTCTAACATCATTACCTCTAGAGATTAGTTCAAATATATATTTTAAAAATACATTGCATCAGAAATGTTAATTTTGAAAGAGGTTTTTTTTCCCTGATGAAATTGGTAAATAAGGGATGTAAAAGTATAAAATTATGAGATAAATTTTTACACAAAAATAATCTTAGGCTTTAATAAGCTTTAATTTAGAGCTGAACACCATAAAAAATATGTTTAAATGTGGCCAAGTATTATAAGGCTCAATAAAAAAGCTAATTTATAAGAATGATTGATTGGTAAGTTTGTTTTTTCAATTTTTATTTAATTTTGATGTCATGATATGGTTGGTACACCAAATAAAATAAATTGGAATAAATAAGAATAATAGAACAAAATAGGTAGAAAGAATGATATATTTGCTTTTGTCTTTTCTAAAAGATCTAAGAGAGCACAGGAAGAACACCTGAGCATTTCCATTGGGGGAGGATTGGAAGATCTCTCCAAAAAGCTAACAGATTTCATTATGTCAGTTAGCTTTTCAAGCAACTCGGTGGTTGGGGTCTTGAGTACTAATTGGATCCAATCTGGGATCCAAATTACATATGCAGTGACTCAAATACTAAGAAAGTAAAAGGTGCCAACATTGAATCCATTAATAAACTGTATTTATTTTGGAGATGGTACGAATTGGTAAAGGAGCAAGATTGCCCACAGGAATCTGGCAGGATTCCACCAAGCAGACTAATAACAGAGTGCAAGTAGGTTTATTACAAAGAATGTAAAACCCTGAGATTGAACATAAAGAGAATGACATTCACTCTTTAACAAGTGTTTTCCTTTCAGATAGAGCATTTATTCAAAGCAACCATCTAAAGCCTGATAACATAAGTGAGAAAGTATCTAAATGCAATGCATAATGCAAAGTCATCCTTCAGGAGAAGAGAGCCAATACTTTGCAATGTCTTGTGTAAAAGAAAATTTGTTTTCTGTGAAGACAAAAATGATTATTATGCTCAAGACAATGTTATACCAAAGGAAATGTACCAGTTCTAGCATGTTTGGTTTATTGCCAAACCTGCGTCTTAACTCCTCTGATCTGCGCCAAAATTATCATGATTATCAGAGCATTTATAAAGCCATGAAAGCTTATATTTTGCGATCCCATTTGACAAAAATATGATTGAACCATTTTCTTGGATACCACTTATTTATTCTTCGCTTTTTAATTTTTTAAATTAGTAATCTATTATGTAACAATCACTGCAATTGGTATTGTGGATGCAATGTTGAGCCAACACCATTAACTCTGAAAAGCACTATGATGTTCATTTTACATGATGTACACAATGCTATAAGAGTGAATAAAAAGGGCAATCTTACCTAATCTACAAGGAAGGTAATCATTTTTTTAAGAATACATATTCATGCTACAATATGAAAAATAACAAGTGGAGGTGTGGGAAGAGATGTGGGACACAGGAAATGACACATGCAAAATGCATTTTAGAAAATGGGGGGACATTGAATAATTGTGCATCAGTCATTTACAGATAGATGATAGGTAGGTATGTGGGTAGGTAAGGAGACAGAAAGATAGATTCTACTCCCGACTATCATTTACAAAGATTTCACAAGCATCCAAAATTCAACAAAATTCAATTAAGATTTTCTTATTTCACTATTCTATGTTACTTACTGAAGCTTAGGTCCCCTTGCTAAGAACTAGTAGCAATAGATAAACGGTGAGAAGAAGGTGACATCCTCAAAGTCATCATTAGTAAAGACACTTTGTCTCTGCTTCTTTTTCTCTTAGATGAATCACCATTGACAATGATCTGCAAAATATGACTATTTTTTACAGATTATTATAGAGATAAATTAAAAAGACCTTGTAGATGAAATATTGCCATATTAAACAATTATTTCCCAGTACTTAAGGCTTCCTACAAGTAATTCTTGCTCAAAATCCAAAAGTACAAATATTTGTTTTATGATCTTTGAGACAGGAAAAAAATTCTATCCAGAGAATATTATAACCTCAACTTGCTACCAGCACAGTCCAAACATTTATATATAATTAGTATTTAATAAACTATTACTTCTCCTTTCATCAATGTACCCATGCTGGGAAATTACTAAAAGCATTCTAGAAAAAGATAGGTCTTTATTTGAGTTCTGAGTAAACTTCTTGTATGCTGATATCTTGAAAATGACTCAGTAACTTTATACTTACTAAGATGAAGTTGTGTAAATTAAATGAATTATGAATATGAGCCAACCTGTATAATTCTGGCACATATTAATTGTTCGATGAATGTAAACTATTTAAAAATATTGTTGTTATTCTTATTCCTATACTGTATCTTTACTCATAATGAACACTGATACTATACATTGCAGGCATACTATATATTGCCATCTAAGCCAGTGTATCAACAGTCTTTACACAGTAGACATGACCAACCAGGAGGTAGCAGCTGGGAAAGCCTGGTGTTAATCAACCTGGAAATCAGAACAGTCAAAAGTCTCTGCTATCTAGAGCTCATTTCTGTGGGCTCAAATTATAACATCTAAAGGGAAAAGTGCTCATAACAAGGGTTTATTTTCCCCTTTTTTGACAATTTCTAATAGGTAACTATGCAAAGATAGCAGCCAGCACCTTTTACATTTATTTATAAACTTAATCAGAATACCAAATTTGCCTATTTGTGAAGTCAAAATAATTATTTTCTTCTAGATTATACAGTGCACAGTCTTATAAGGTAAACTCTAAAAAACAAGTCATAAACATGGATCACAATGACAAATCTTGCACTTATTTCATGATGTCTTTTCCTATGGACATTAGATTTTAATACCTATTGTTTCATGACACCAAGTTTCACGTTGACAGAATTAGAATGACAAGAGTGGATCCCACAAAGGCCTAGACAAGAAAATTGTTCAGCCTCTACTAAAGTGAATACAATTCTAGAAGACTGTAATATGCATAGATTTCATTGCTGAATTGCCTGCCTAATTCTCAAATATATGTCTATATACATAGATATGTCTATTTATATAATAATGAAAATTTTGTTCTTTAAAAACTCAGTTATCATACTTAAATGTTCATATACTGAGTTTCCATTTAACAAGATATCAATGTACACCCACATTTATATTTACACACACACACACACACACACACACACACACACACACAAATGATTTTATTTTTTGCGTAGCATTGCTCTGAATGGATTATCTATCATGCCTTTAACAAAATCTTGGTTATTATATGTGTAAGTTATTCAGATTTTTTCTACTGTAAATAGCACTGTCCTAAACATCCTTGTTACATTTTTTCACATTTGCATATTTCCTTAATATTAATTAGTGAAAAATGAAATACAATTTTCTTATAGGATATTTTCTATTATATATTCAAAATACTAAAAATGTGCAAGCCCATGAAAGTGCACATTTCCTTAACCCATGAATTCACTTACACTTTCATTAAATACTTCCCTTAGCACATCTTTTGAATGCATATATGCATTAATTCATATAATAATTTATACATTCAAGAGCTTTTATGTACTTTTTTAGTATACTTTCTTGATGAGTCTATTTTTTCAGTTTGCCCATTTAGACAATGAAAAAATTTTCATTGTCTCATGTTTCATTTTTACAAGTAAAATTTACAATCATTTACTTACATGCTGAAGAAAAAATCCACTGTCATATTGAATGGTGATGCTTTTCATTTATACCTGTATTTGAAAACACTTGGCATTCTAAAAGATTTAGTATCTCAACAAAAGTTGATCCTTCCTTTGACCTATCTACAACTGTTTTCTTGCTTATCTTTCTAACTATGTTGGTTTCTGTTCTGGTAGTGTTGGTGAAAGCAAGTATCATTGTCTGATTTGAACACTTGTGCTTGTAGAGCATAGTTTCCAAATTATTTTATGTGAAACATTATTTCTGTAGAGTTTTAATAGATTTTACAAATGTTACCCTATTTTCACTGGTGCGGAATTAAAATCCAGTGGGGAGAATTTATGTGTACAAATTTAAATTAGGAGGAGGAAGTTTCTACTATTACAGCAAATCTCCTAACTTTATCAACTTGTTCTGCTCTAATACATTGATTTGTTTCACATACTCCACTAATCTTAGAAATGGCAAATATTCATGCTGCAACTTCTCCTTTGCACTAACAATCAATCACAGTATTTCTGAATTGAATTTGGATTTGGCCTCAAAATTCTTCTCATGTTGTCCTAGACTTGATGATCACTAGCATGCTACTGAAGTTGGCAAATTAAATAAAATTCATATGCTATACATACCTATACTCTATTCCCTGCTATCATCTTTAGATTTTATAGTGAGGCTAAATATATAATGTGTGTTTGTCAATATTACATGTTTAACTTTGAACATATATTATTATTCCTTTAATTGATTTCATGGCCTTGTCTCCTTACTTAAAAAATAACACACCTTATTTAAATAGACAACTAAAATATTCTTATATTATTTGATACAACTATCAGGTACATAGACACAAACTCTGTATATTCTCATTTCTTCTTTTTTACTTCATAAAAATTTATATAGAGTAAAATTTACAAGTGGTGTACAGTTTTATGAGTGTTGAAAAATGAAGAAATGTATATACTGCAAGCAAGATTCTGAGTAGTTCCATCATCCCCTCCCTCTCAAATTCCTTCATTTGTGGTCAAATCCTCTCACCTCTCCTAACTTCTGGTAACCATTGATCTGTTCTTTATTTCTGTAATTTTACCTTTTCTAAAAGATTATAAAGATGAATTATAATGGTATATAGCTTTCTATGTCTAACTTTTTTCACTTTGAAAAAAATCACTGAGAACTCATCTATATTGTTACATGTATTGAAGTTTATTCTTTTCTATTGCTAAGTACTATTCCACTGTATATATGTGTGCTGTTCTATTGGCCTGTTGTAGGACATTTTGATTGTTTCCAATTTTTGAAAATTATGAACACTTCTACTATAAATATTATAATAGAGGCTTTTGCATAAGTTTCCATTTTTTTTGGATAAAGAAGTAGGATTGCTCGATAAAATGCTAAGTGAAGGTTTAACTTTAAGAAACTGCCATACAATTTTCCAAAGTGCCTATGTCATTTTGCTTTTCCACTGCAATACATGAAAATTCTAATCATTTCCCATACACATTAGCACTTGATATTTCACTTTTTAAAAAAATACTGTAAATAAAAATTTCTTATTTAATATAGATAATATGAATTAAAATTTGGTAAAAATAAAACATGGTATCTTTGAGGGTGGCAGGTAATGAATCAATAATTATCAAATTGTGAAGAATTTTCTTCCTGCCAACTTGCATGATCTTAACTTATATTTTGATTCATCAACTTGATGACAGCATTTGGTCAAATACTATATTCTGTGGTTTTAAATAGCTTCTATCCTAATGATGAATCTCTTTGATGACTTTTTTCATGTGTTTGTTATCATATCCTTTTTTATTTAAGTATCTGTTCAATTCCATTTCCCAGTTCTTAATTAGGTCTATTATTCTTGATCACTTAACTTTTTAGCATAATCTTGATTTCTCTGGATTAGCTAAATATAAGGCCCTACTCTATGACACTTTATGCCTCATGTTAAGCTGTTGTTAAGCAAACAGATAGCTTAATTATCACTATAGAAATGATTGCAATGAACCAGCCATCATTCACTATTAGTAACTGTGGAATTCTTAAAAGGCTATATCTAAATAAAAGAAGTTTAGTCACATCTTAGTTAATATTAGAATTAACTGGAATTTCAGGTAATTAACTAATTTTAAAGATGCTTGAGAAGCCAGCATAAGTATTGAAAAATATATTAATATATACACTTATATGTGCATATTTAAATATATAAATCCCTCAGATCCTCACTTAGAGATAATTTATTCCTTATTTCACTCTAGCAATTTGCATTTTCAAATTTAAGTTATACATAAGAAATTTGAATTGAGGTAGAGACTATTAAAGGTAGAGTCTATGCTTGTTACAAAGGAAGATTACTGATAATCTTTCAGAGAGGTGAAAAAGAACATTCACAGAAGATTATAAAACAAATGGTCTGCGGTGATTTCACTTAGCAATTGATATCTAACACAATCAGTAGTTTGTACTGTGGCCAGATTAATACCTTTTACAAATGATAAATGGTAAAAATTAAAAGTAGTATTAGGTTTTATACAATTTTCTCCATTTGATAGAGGAGCAGGTATAAATTACCTTAGAAAAATTTCTATAAAATATAAAAATTATTTTATACTTAATATATACTTAATAATGTGGTGATGGGAAGGAACAAAGTTAGAGTTCACATTTCTGGAGCTTAGTCTTATATGCTGCAAGTAATTTTCTAACAGTGTCACATAAACCTATGACTGTATATTAACATTTAAGAAAAAACTTTAGTACTAGAAGAATTTGCCTTCCACAATAAGAGATTGATGCTAAAGACAATTGGGACACAGACATTTAAGTAGCAGAAATATATTAAAACAACAACAAAAGCTCCACTTATTATTATACTAGAAAAAACATGCTTATATATATGTAGAGTTTTAAAAATGTAAATTTTGAAAATTGTCAAAATGTCCTTTCTGCATATCTTCACTTTTGCAAATTATTTCTATTTATTTGAATGTCTTAGAATTATTTTGTGCCTCTGTCCTTATGCTTCCTTATTATCTCACCTCTTAGTCCCAGATATTCAATGAATACTTTATTCTTGGTTGTGGCTCAGTTATACTCATAAGAGATATTGCCATTTGCAAAAACTAAAAAAATAAAAGCAAACTTTTTTTAGGAGAAACTGGTTTTACTTAATTTTTCTTTCTGTGTCTTTTTCTAGTTTTTAATTATGCCATCTTCTTTAATTTTCTAGCTCTTTCAAAAAGCTATAAACTTTCAAGAAAGAACTTGGGATTTTGATTTATACATTAGAATTACAAATAAGTCACAATGCCCCCTTCCCCTTTATAACAAGTAAATATTTCAGATAATTGGATATACTTTATTTCTTGTAATTGTCTTTCTAACTTAAAGAAAATCTTTAAGTCTAGTAAGTGACAGAAATTGATGTGACTTTCACCAACACATCTGAATAAAGATGACCTCTTGGCTAATCGAAGTAATTTGAATTCATTGTACTTTTGAGATGAATATAATATTCATTTTTTTATTGGCAGGTGATTAATCAATATGTATCAAATTATGAAGAATTTTACCCTTGCCAACTGCTTATGACTTGCTTGACCCTGATTTATATCTTTGTTGTACTAACCTAATTCAAATAATCTGCTGTCTTGGGTTAAATAAATTATTTCAGTGGAAATATTTAAAAGAGCAATTTCAGAGTTAAATATATTCATTTCCAAATCTTAATTTTAGCACTGCATGCCTTAGTAATTGTTGGCACTTTCTAGCAAACACTTAGCTGTGATCAATTGTAGCTTTCTCAGTAAAATCCCAGAGCTCATCTCTAGGAAGAACATGTGGTTAAAGCAAAGAGTTGGAGGGGTGAAGAATGTTAAAAATTGCTTAGCTGAGTCTGACATTTTACCTCTTAAATATTAATTATATTGTGGGCTTCTTCCTATTTACATACCTAAGTGTTTTCTTGGGACATAAATGGTACTAAATTGTCTTGAGAAAGCATAGAGTAGCTTTGTTAGATAAAACTTCTTGCAGCTGGTAATTTTTGGCAATTAATATTATGAATGCTAATGTGATAGGGAAAAGGGAAGGCACTTCCAGGATGCCACTTATCTCTGTAAAATGAAAGAAAATGTCAGAAGTGGTGAGCCTGCTGAGAGTATTACTTCTGGGAAGGAAATAGATGGCAAATGTTAAAATTATCATATTTATGGACAGGCTAGATTTTTAAAACTGGGGTATCTAATAAATAGTCTAGTAAATAGGGTTTATAGTAAATATTTTAAATGCTTGTTTTAGAGTGTTTAATATAACAGCAAACTTTTTTCCCCTTAAAGTTATGCTGAATATATCATATATGGCTCAAAGTAATAAATGAAAGCAGATTCACAGAAATTTGTTCATTTGATTATCTCAATAAGGTATTACTGAGGTATTAGGGGGGCAGTTCCCTTGATACTTACAGTCAATAGGTGAGATAAATATTACAATGAGGTATATATCAGAATAAAGGTGATCTTGATAGACAAAAATGTAAAAGTTTAATGTTATAAGGGAAAAAAATCATTAGATCTATTGGTATCTACTTCTTCAATATCAGAACTAGCATCATAACTTTTAAAGGAGTTATGTTCTCTTACCCTTTCCAAGAAAATAAAAAAGGATAGCTTCGCTATTGCTGCTCATTAGACTAGGAATCTTAAACCAGACTAACTTCACTGGAAAAAATGCAGGAGGAGAGCAGCAACAGCATTTTTAATATGAGTTGTGTACAAGTCAGGAATGAAAATAAATTATATTATTTTACCCAGTTTCCATTTGTGATTTGAAAATCTCTGAGTTTCATTTTATTCTAGTTTCTCTGAGGTTTCAAACTGTGGGGTGAATTAATTTTATGAGGACTTAGAAAGTATATAGTTTTAAATATACTGAATTGCAGTTTTCATTCAGGTGTAAGGTTGAGTTATGCTGACTATGAGAAAATACTATTTTCATCAGTAAGGGAGAAAGTCTTCCTTATATGTTAAAACAAAGTGGTCAGAATCAACATATTTTATAGTTATTTTGCTATGGTCATTTGTATATTAAGATATAATAATAATAACTGTTACTGAAACAAAATAAACATTCATAATTTTATGTGATAATCTAAATCTCCAGTTCTAATTATTCTGTCTCATAATGCCAAAGCACATTCACAAGTGGCATGTCATGTATACTAATTTTTTTTTGTGTTAAACATGGTCACTATTAAAAAAACAAACATAAGTGAAAAGTGATGAATTAAGAAAATAGTTTTCCTCTTTTTATTTTAATTAATCCAGCCTTTGTTAAACATCTGCTTTATATCTTCAGATCTTTAAGAACAAGGAAATAAATAATATTGTTCTGCATTAAAGAACCTACTTATTTTTCAGAAATGAATTGGTAAATATGAAAAAGGTAATTTTTAGGAATGTGTAGTTAGCGAAAAGGAAATACACAAGAGAGCATATCATAAAGAGTTGATTTGAGTAGTATATAAGGATAAAGCAGTAGGATTATTTTCAGTTAGGTAGCACTCAGCATTGTTATTGCAAAGTTGATCATGTGCTCTAGCTTGGAATTCATCGTTGGATGCCCAAAATTCCTCTGAAGGAGAAAAAAAAACCCAGAAATATAGTTTTATAAAATATTTAGAAATATAGTTAAATCTTTGTAAGTAAAAATATTTATTTTGAGCTTATTTATTATAGCAAACTTTAAAATAACTCTAAGTAAATGGATAAAATATAAAATGGAATATCATATGTCAATCTGCTTGAGCTGTTACACCAAAATACTATAAATCAGATAGCTTAAATAGCAGAAATTTGTTTTCATCATCTTGGAGACTGGGAATTTCTATAATCTGATTGCTAGTTAGTTTGGTTCCTGGGGAGACTGTCTTGCTTCTCATGTATCTTCACATGAGAAGGCGAAAGCGAGGGAGAGTGCAAAAGGGAGCGTGGTAGAGGGAGACACTCAATATTTCTTTCTAAATTGGAGAGTAAATACAATCTAAATTAACATCCTAGTAGTCCTTTTTGTAAAATAAAAATCAAATTTAAAAATGGATTCTAAAATTTATATTGAAAAGCAAAGGCCTAAGAGTAGCCACATCTTTGAAAAATAGGAAGAAAGTTGAGGTATATGACCTTGATTTTAGACTTATTATAAAAATAAATTAATCAATAAAAAAAGTATTGGCATAGATAAAATAGGTGAATGCAATAGAAAAGAAAGTCCAGAAATAAACATATTAAGAAATGATTGACCTTTAATGAAATTACAAAAGCAGTTCAGTGGAGAAGGAATAATCTTTTAAGTCAATGTTGCTGCAGCAATTAAATAATCATATTTAAAAAAAAGAACTTACAAAAATTAGCTGCAATGAATCAAATGAATCATATACATCAATAAGACTCCTAACACTGTAAATATTGCCAAAACAGAAAAATATCTTTATATAAAGCAAACATTTCTTACATATGACACTATAAGAATAATCAGTAAAATTATAAATTGTCAAATTAGATTTGATTAAAATTAATAACTTTTTTTTCTGGAAAACCTATTGAAAAGGCAAGACCAAGACTGGAAAAATATATTGGCAAATATTTCCAGTACAGGACTTTTATCAAGAATACATGAAAACATGCTAAAACACAGTAATAAGATGACAAATCATGTGAACATAAATTTAAAAAATATATATATAGTTGACAATTAACAGATATAAAAACACTCAACATCATGTCCTCAGGAAAAAGCAAATTAAAACCACAAGATTCCAATTGACAGTTATATCACCATAATTACAAAGCTTGACTATATCAGCGTTGGTAAGGATGTAAAGGAATTGGAATTCTGGTTCTGGCTCTTCTGGTGAAAATAGAAAATGATACCATCACATTAGAAAAGTTTGTCGCATAATAAATTAAGCATTTACTTACTCCATGAGTGAGTAGGTAAAAGTGAAAGGAGAAGAGGAGGAGAATCCAAAACATATTTTTTAAAAATTTTTTCTACTTCCTAGTATTATCCAGTTTATCTGCAATGATTCCTGTAACTTCATGTAACTTCTAGAACCAGGAAAGTAAAATGTATTGAGAGAGAGAGAGAGAGAGAGAGAGAATATGAGAATGAATAGCATTCCAAAATGAATAATGTAAGTGTTGACCAGAATTATTAGAAAAAGAAACACAAAGCAGTAAATACTTGAGAACCAATGATAGAACCGGAAGGCTTTATGAAAACTGGGTCTCAAATATGGCCACGTATTAGAATTATCTGAGGGATTTTCAAAATTATCAATCTCCGTCTCCATGTGCAGAAATCCTAATTTAATTTGCATATAGTGGAGGGTCCAAAGATGTTTTGTTGTTTGTTTTGCTTTGTTTTTTGTTTATTATGGACATTTTAATTCTGTTCTGAAGGAAAAGATACTAGCTGATATTAGTCAATATATGTTGGTTGTCTATAGGCATACAGATATCTTCTAAAATTTTAATACAAAAATTTCCTTTATTGATGTAAAATTGGTTTATAATATTATATACGTTTCATGTGTGTAACATTATAATTTTACATCTATATACATTACAAAGTGTTCACTGTGAAAGTCTATTGCTACTGGCCTTCACTGTCAATTGACCCCTTTATTCCTTTTACCCTCCTGCCAACTCTCCCCCATCTGGTAGCCACAAATCTGTTCTCTGTAACTATGAGTTTATTTTTGTTCATTTGTTTGTATTTAAGATTCCATATATGAGTGAAATCATATGATATTTGTCTTTCTCCATCTGACTTATATTGGTTATCAGGATAACCTCAAGTTTCATTCATGTATTGCAAATGGCCAGATTTCATTGTTTTACATTGTGGAATAGTATTCCATTATGTGTGTATACAAATCTTTTATTTTTATTCATTCATCCACTGAAGGAATCTTACATTGTGTCCATCTCTTGGCTAATATAAATAATGCAGGAGTGAGTATAAAAATGAATGTATCTTTTTAATTTCATATGTTTGTATTCTTAAGATAAATACCTAAATGAGAAATAATTGGATCATATGGTAGCTTTATTCTTAATTTTTAAAGTAATCTCCATACTGTTTTTCATAGCGGCTGTACCAATTTACAGTCTCACTAACAGTGCACAAAGTTTCCCTTTTCTCCACCTTCTCTCCAACACTTATTGTTTCTTGGATTTTGGATAATAGCCATCCTAACAAATATGAGGTAATATTTCTTTACGGTTTTAATTTACATTTCTCTAATAATTAGTAACATTGAACATCTTTTTATGTGTCTATTGGCATCTGAATGTCCTTCTTTGAAAAGTGCCTATTCAGAATCTTTACTCTTTTAAAAATTGGGTTGGTGGTTTTTTGTCGCTAAATTACATGTGCTCTTTATGTAATTTGGATATACCATTGTAGGATATAGGATTGTAAGTATCTTCCATTCAGTAGGTTACCTTTTGTTTTGATGATGGTTTCATTTACTATGAAGAAGCTTTTTAGTTTAATGTAGTCCTATTTGTTTATTTCGCTTTTGTTTCCCTCACCTTTGTAGTCAGAACCATGAAAACATTGCTAAAATCAACCTCAAGAATCTTACCACCTATATTTTCTTCTAGAAATTTTATTATTTCAGGTCCTACATTCAAAGGTAATCCATTTTGAGTTATTTTGTTTATGGTGCAAGATAGTGGTCTGGTTTTATTCTTTTTCATAAGGCTGTCCAGTTTTCCCAACATTATTCTTGTCTATGTTATAAGCTAATTGTCCAAATAGGCATGTACTTCTGGGCTATCACTTGTTTCATTGATTTATGTTTCTGTTTTTTGTCGATACTATGCTGTCTTGACTACTATATCTTTGCAGTATAGTTTGAAATCAGGGTGCTTGATTCCTTCATTTTTGTTTCTTTCTCAAGGTTGCTTTAGCTATTTAGGATCATTTGTGGTTTCTTGGACATTTTGGAATTATTCTTTCTAGTTCTTTGAAAAATACCATTAGCATTTTGACAGGTATTGCACTGAATCTGTAGATTGCTTTGAGTATATGAATATTTTAACAATATTATGTCTTTTAATCCATGAGTATGAAGTATTTATTCATTCTTTTATGTATTTTTCAATTTCTTTTATCAGTGTCTTCTAGTTTTCGGTGTATAGGACATAAACCATACTGAAAACTATCTCTAGATAGCCTATTCTTTGTGAAGCAATGGTAAATAGGAATGTTCTATTTATTTCTCTTTCTGGTACTTCATTATTAGTAGAAATGCCACAGATTTTTGTAAATTGCTTTTGTATCCTGCAACGTTACTGAATTTATTTACTAGTTCTAACAGTTTATTGGTGGAGTCTTTAGGGCTTTATATATATATATATATAAAATTATCATTTCATCTCCATATAGTGAGAGTTTTACTTCCTTTTCAATTTGGATGCCTTTTATCTCTTTCTCTTGCCTAATTGCTGTGGCTAGGACATTCAGTACTATATTGAATAAAAGTGATAAGAATGGGCAACATTTCAAGTTGCTGATCTTAGAAGAAAAACTTTCAGATTTTCCCCATTGAGATATTATCTGTCAGTTTGTGATATATGGCCTTTATAACATTGAGGTATGTTCCCTCAATACCCATTTTGTTGAGAGGTTTTTTTTTTACATAATAAATGTTAAATCTTGTCAAATGCTTGTTTTATACCCCTTGAGATGATCATATGATTTTTGTCCATATTATTAATGTGCTGTATCACATTGATTGATTTGCAGATATTGAACCACTCTTGATCCCTGAACTAAATCTCACTGAATTATGGTGTATAGTCCTTTTAATGAATTGTTGAATGCATTAAATACACGATTGCTGATATTGTCTTGAGAATTTTTACACATATGTTCATTAAGGGTATTGGTGTTTAAACTTCCTTTTTTTTTTTTTTTTTTTTTTTTGCAGTGTTCTTATCTCATTTTGGTTCCAGGGTAATTCTGGCCTCAAAAAATGAGTTTTGGAAGCATTTCATCCTCTTGAATTTCTTGAGAAGGATAGATGTAAAATTTCTTTGAATGTTTTGTAGGTATTACTCAAGAAGCCTGGATTTGGGGACAGAATACATGTGTAGTTTAATGACTGAAACAAGCAATAGCTTGACTGAAAGCCTGTTGAAGGTTCAGTCCTTTTATCTTGCATTATATAAAAACCTATTAATTCCTCAATAAATGTTTGAAAAAAATTAATTCTATCATCAAAATGTAAACTCTGGTTCTTGATAACTATGTAGTATTTATCTTCTAATATTTAACATCATCTAGCCTCCCATATATATATGAGGCCTCAAAGATCTCAGAATGAGAATAAACTTAAAATTTACCGAAATTTTTGGGAGAATGCGAGAAAATTTTCAGTATAAAATCTTGGTGCTGAATGAACAAATTAAATTATTTTGGGAATTTGTTACCTCAATCTAGTCCTCAGGGTGATTGGAAGAAAAATATGCATTACTTGTGGGGTCTGAAACACCTCAAGCTAAAATTTTAGTTTGAAGTGGCCCTGAATAATGCCACTAGGTATTATTTCTTTCTGTGAGGGAAAAGACAAAGGATTGAACGAAAGTTAAAAGAGTATACTGGAGATTTATTCAGCGAAAGAGATTTCTTATCACAATGCTAATGTTAATATACAGTATATTTAACGAAATAAAGCTTTATTGAGATAGAGGATCTTTGTATAATTACAAACATTTAAATTTACTAGTAAGTTACAACTATTTTTCATTTAACAACATATCTACAAAATAATGCAAAACTTGACAGAACTTCAGAAAAAAAGACTAATCCACCACCTATTTGAAGATATTTTATAGATATTTTAATAATTGATAGAGCAAGTAGGCAAAATCAGTTACAAACATAGAAATTCAGAAAAATAGTCACTTGGAGAATTCTATTGTGTAAATAAAAAAATATTTTTGGGTTAATATATTAATTGCAACAAATGTACATATAGTCTTCATGTTGTTTCTATAAATGGAAAAAAAAATTCTGACCATCTAGGAAAAATTACTCAACCAGATATCCAGGAAACATAGTTGGCTGTTTGATGGATTGGAAAATTAGGTTTTTGCCAAGTTAGAGTCCTTATCCTTGAATTTTAGACACTTAGTCTCAGTGGAGAACAGAAGTTTAAATGAACATTTAAAAAAGTTTTTAGGTCTACTCAAAAAATTGATTTTGAAAGCTTTAAAATGAAATTGAACAGAATCCTGACAGCATGTTGCTACATCTGATAAAGCTACTTCTAAATGTTACAAGATATAGAAATCTGATGGTCCATAAAAATAACTCGAATGCTCTTTTCTCTTTCTAACTGAAAGAAATTGCATTTCCTTGACCTGCAAAGTTACATTTCAATATTTTCATATATACTAATTCACTGCTTTTGCTTGCATGTCTGTATTATTTTATGAATTCTTTATAGTATATGTTCAATTTTTTTAAGTAAGAGAGTTCCTCATTTTTGATTAATTAGAACATAGACAATTTAAGAACCCCTTTGAACACACATCTACTGTGTTCCCTGTTCTTCCTTCTGAAGTGCTTGGGCTATGCTTACATTGCTTCTACGACTTTTAGCAGATGATGCTTTGTAATATATTACTAAATGTTTGACTTAATTCTATACTTCCAATTCCTTTAGAAAATTAAATGTGCATTGCCCAATTTTAATACTCTGAAACATTGTATATTTCTTTGCACATATTAAATATTCAAGCAATGTTTTTGAATTGATGGGACATGAATGTATGAATAAAAAACTAGGTAAAATATAAGTCCTCTTAGCTTAGTAAATGCAACTATTTGGCCTGGGACATCTATCTTTCTCTACTGTACTGGCTACTTTCTCAGAGCCCAAGGTAAAGATGAGAGAAGCCTAAAACCAATCTGAGTTTTTTTCAAAAGCACAAAGAAACTCAATCAAAATAATTTTTCTTGGGCATTAAGATCTTGGTTAAAAAGAAATAGTGAAACCATTTGCTTAGTTATAAAAGCAGTGTAAAAATCACTTCCACAGGAAAAGCTATGGATAAAGTAGATGTTTATTTAAAAAGAAATAATCTTTCTTAATTATTTTATGCTGTGATTCATCTTAATTGGAGAAATTTCTACTTAAATACCTCTTTTTATAAACATGTTTATTTTACTATAACCACAAACATAGGAAGTTAATTTGTTTCATGTTTTCAGTCCAATCATGCTTCTTGTAATAGATCAGTTCTTTACATGGTGGGCTATAAAAATAGCAACATACTGAAACAGTCCAGCAAAGCCCTTTCTCTAAGCAACCAGCAGTTAGTTGAAGACAGCATCTGTGTGGGCATGTTTGTGCATGTGCACACACACAGACACACACACACACACACACCTGTTACTGAGTTTTGCCCTTATAGATATTAAAGGGGTCTATTTTATTTTGGCAGAAAAAAAGTAATATTGCCTGGATGTCCTGATATACTGGAAAATTTTATTAGATGCTTCACACAAAGATAATATATTTGGTTTATTAATACACACATGTATACACATTTTCATACATATTTTCAAATGCACATCTATAGACTTATGACACATATATACTTAGCATAAGGAAGTGTTCAGGCAGGAGGAACAAGTAATAGCTAATACTGTGGGTGTGACATGAATAGCTGCCAAATGTTCGTTACCATAGCAAATGATCTACAACAATTTCAAAAAACATTTTTTTTAGCCTGGGTTTCATAGATAAAGAGCATGAGATGATGATTCTTGTGCATGCAATTTATTCAGGGAGGGCTCTCAGGTGAAACTTGTAAGAGGGTAAAGAAAGCAGGATAAGGAAAGAAGCCAAAGACATGGGTTTAGCTAAAGTCCAAAGTAAACTCTACAAAGTGAATATGGCCATAAAATTGTCACAACTTGAAGGAACAGGCCAGCCTCTTGTACTTCTAACTCAATTGGCCATTGGCTGTTACTATGCCTTGTGAGAGGGCATAACTTTGTAGGCATTTCCTGTTGAATGAGCTCCTCTAGGTTCAGGGCCATTCTTAGAAGGGGGAAACTGTCATTAACAGACATCACTCACAGAAGCTGGGGTTAGATATGCTGTCCCAGTAGAGGAGTCTATGCAGAGTGCCATCAGTGGCTACTACACCCACCCATTCCCAGTGTTCATGTGTATTCAGGGAGAGCCCCTTGGAAGAAAAAAAATGTGAACATTAACTGGAAAGGCACCGTACTAATAATCAAAATTATATCTTGTGTGTGCGTGTGTGTGATATTGTAAAATTATCCTGCAATCATCAATATTATATATTTTTTGTTTGTCATATTATAAAGTTATCTAACAATTATCCAGCAAGGAAAAGGGGCTTTGGATACACTAATTTTATACTTTATATTTTAATGAAGAATAATATGCTCAGGTGATATATTGATGAAATAGAACTGAACTTCTTGAGGTTCTATTCTCAACAATACAGTATCAGATCAAAGCCTTGATGCTGAATTGTAATACAAAATCCTAAAGCTGTAACATTAGATTATCAAAGAGATAAACCTACCAAATTTTCAAAGGGATGAGAATTACTTATGGGAGAGAATGCCCATGTTCTTCTATGTCTTCTCCAGAAATTTCAATCCACTTGCATTAAAAATATTTAAGAAGGATTAAAAATTTTAGTTTAATGTAACTGATAAAAACTTAAATCTGATAATATTTACCCTTATTAATCTTCTATTATTTCCATACTGAAAGTACACTCCACCAGATATTAGATAGTCCTTGTTTTATTCTTCTGACCTCTTTCAATGAAGTCTTTGGAAGATTGTGTATTATTTTGCTGGCTTGTCCATTTGGTACTTTGTGTCCTCAGCTGTTTTGTAATATTTGACTTTGAGCTTACAGTGACTATTTTTTTTCTTAAATTTTTTAAGAAAACTTTTGAGACAGTTTAGGGTGTATATTGCAGAGATTTGTTTTTACTTCTACCAGGCACTGAGGGCCATTTTCAACTTGATTGACTGTGGGACGCAATACCACATGAGGCCTATTTGTTAAAATTTTCTCGTTAGATTTTTCTTTTTTTGCTACCCAGTGTCAAAGTTTACAAGTTTTCATGATGCCCTGTTCTATAGAATTGTTTTCTCCTAGTTCATACCTACTAGAATACAGTCTTAGCTTTATGTAGGATAACCCCATTATGGTGGGGCTGATTTCATGTCTGTCTGGTCCACTGGATCTTCTATGATTGAGGAGAAAAAAATAAAAATAAAAACACAGCTAAAGGGCACCAAAGATTAACTAATACTCTTAGGTTGGCCAGAAGCTTCAAACTTAATTTAACCTCAATTCCTGTTTGCACTTCATTTTTGTCTTCTGAGTAGTCCCCTTGTTTTGTGCATAACACAGTGATATTAAATATATGAATAAATACACATAAATTTATACATAATATATAAATATATATTAGTTTATACATATATCACTGAGATAAGTAGATAGACAGGTTATGAGGAGTTTTTTAACTGTTTTATAAAACCTTGAAAGCATAGTGTATGTTTATTAGATATTAATTTTGCTATTAATATGTCTATTGGAATTAATATGTTGATTATTTCAGCTTCAGCTCCAATTTCTTTCTTATATTCCATCTACTTATTTTTTTCAATGTTACATAACTATTTCAACATCTCTCAAGTGTATTTATAATTTTTCAGCATTGACATTTAGATATGCTGCCATTGTATTCTAAGCATTATTATTAAAATAATTATAAACAAATAAGATACAATTGATGTTTTCTGATTCTTTTACTATGTAGGCAATAGATTTTTTCCCCTGAATACTAATAAGAACTTTAATGCTGATATTTTTGAATTTTCATATAAAATCCATCTGCTATCCTCTTTGCATTTACTTGATCTGGAGCAATGGAAGGTTAACTTTGTATGTGTACTTGTTAAAGAGACTATTGTTTTGACTCAGTTAAAACTCAGTTAATTATTCTATTGTGCTTTTGCTTGTTTTACACTTATTTACTGTCAATACTCCAGGTGCTAATTATCAATTGAAACTACCATTCATTTCAACTCATTACATTTTATTTATTTTCTTCTTTTGAATATTCTTAATTCAAAATTAAAAATATTCTAAAGAATATTCTTAAATTTTCATTTTTTATTATCCATTTTCTCATAATCATTTTTAAATTATGATGGTCTCTCAAATATAAAGTACTATAGAGAATCATGATAATCATCAATGATCTAATAACTAGTATAATAAAATATAACAAACACAGGTTTAAATTATTTTGCACAGCCTTCATTTTCCTCCAAATTCTAAGTTATCTAGCATACTAAATTTATTTATCATTATTTTGTTTTCTTTTGTTTTAAATTTCACATATATTGGTGAAAATAGCCTCAATTTTACTTTATTTTCAATGATCCTTTAGTTTACTACATAATTCAAAGTTGATAGTTATTATTTTTTTAGAACTTTAAAAAATATCCTCTCATCTTCTTTATATTAATGCTCTTAACAGTCTACTATTAAAATAACTAGCTCCTTAATTGGCAATCTGCCTTTTCCCTTTGACTTTGTTTCTTCATTCTTTGTTCAGCTTTACTTAATATGCTATTTTATCTGTCTATTGAATTTTGTTCTTTAAAATCTTCTAAAGCATATTTATCTTTTGATCCTTGATTGAATTTTCATTTTTCTAAGTTTTATCTCTATTTACATATCTTTGTATTTTGTGGTTGATAATTCCATACCTGAAGGTGTTGGGATTTAATTCTATGTTTGTTGGTTTTCTGCCTTTTAACAATGGTGACTTTCCACATCTATTTATTAACTTTATGTTTATATTTGTTTTATCATAATCTGTGAATATTCTGAGGGGCTTCAGGTGAAGATTCTTTGCATTTTTTTCTGTAAGGCACACTTCCAACTCAACATCATTTTAGATTAATTCCTCACATCATGATTTCAGTGACCACACAGATTACATAAAATTTAAACCTAAAATATAGATGAGGGCAGAGTTGTGATTTTAAATATTCAGATTAGTTTCTTTTACTGTGAAATTGGTAAAAGCAAGGAAGGCTTTCTCTAATCAGAGTTGAGACCATATTAACAAGATATTTTGTAACCTCCCACTGCTAGAAGTTGCATCACTACTAACTATAATTCTGTGCAACATTATCTGTAAGATGGGCATGATATATCAACCTCTCAGGAATGTTTTAATGATTAAATGATTTAAGTAAGGTAGGTAAAGCTCGGAGACATGTACTTAATATGTATCATTTCCTTATCTTGTATTTAAAATTTTTCAGCTCGAACTTTGGAAATTTATATTTTGAAAAACTGCAGTAATTGTGGAAAAATGTTTACTACTTATCTCTTTTGTTATAGATTTAATTTTATTTATATTAAGTAACTAAATGCTAATTCCTCTCAAGAAAAGTAACTTTTCCCTCTCTTTTGATTGCTTTTGCTTATCTTAGCTCCATCTGAATTTCAGTGGTAAATTCTTTATATTTCAAGCATTTTACTAAATTATTTATAGTATGTATATTCTTCAGTCATGAGCAAATTGAGCGTTTTATTGTTGGATTTGCCAAAATAGAACACTAAACCATAGAAATTCTCCCAAATAGCTTGAATAAACTAGTATCTATTGAGATACAAATTAATAATAATAATAATAATAATAATAATAATAATAGTAATGATAATAATAAAAGTATCATTAGAAATGTGCCCTCATAAAACTGCATTATTATTACTAATTTAAATAATTAAATAGTTTTCCAAGGATTATTTTTTTTTAATAAAAAGCACTCATAATAAGATTAATTATGGAGGCCAGATGAAATTTTAAAACAGATTTATTTCCAAGAAATAAAAAGTCAGTATCTTCCTCTGCTTTCTCTAATTAAAAGACACATTTTTATGAATCATTTGCTGTGAAAGTATAAATGTTTTACAGTCAGTTGTGGCACTTGCTCTGGTGACATTATAAAGTTATATTCAGTTTGAAGATGAATTGCATATCCACATCATCTTTATGATGCTAGTAAGTTGAATGTGTATGGGCATTGTGGGACCACTCTTTATTGTTATCTGGATTTAGAAACATTTTGAAGGTGTACAAAAGCCACTACTAATAGAGAAATAATTATTGTCAATGTAAGAAACATCAAAGTCTGTAGAGAATTTTTATGAGTTTATTTTAGCCAAACTGATGACATATGCTCCAGAGAAAAACCGTTTTGCAGAATTTGAAGTTAAGGAGGCAACTCAGAAAGATTGGAGAAAGCAAGACAAAGATTCAATTACAAGATAATCAACAAGGTTATGTGCTCTCTGGAGGGTTCATACCCCCTTTCGAGGTTTTACTTCTGGCATTTCAAAGGTGTGTTAACCTAGATGCACAAGAACAAAGGACAGGGCTGGCTTTAAAACCTTTTACTAAAGAAGTTATAGACCTGGGTCATTACTATCCACCATGACCTGCCCAGTTAAGAATTTATATCAGATCACCCTCTGAAGTCACTTTCCATAGAACCTCTCTTTTCCACCACATTATCAAATGTTCAAACAGCAAATAGTAGTGAGAAGAAAGTAACAAAAATAAATTACTTGATATTTATAATCATTGTTTTGAGTCAGGGATTTAATTTTTAGTAATAATATACATGAAATTAAAAAGCTTCAATTATCAGAGATAAAGGGCATATTTGCTATATTTGCATATTTGCTATATAACGGGTATTATATTTCTTCATTCTTGTCTCGATTGCCCTATCTCCCACTGGTTTATTTAAGAGAACTTTGTAAAATGGTGATCCTGGATCCCTGGTCTACATTCTTCCTACTCTTCATATCTGTAACCATGTGATATCTAGGATTCATCCTCACCAGAAGTAGGAAAGTTTAAAGACCTTTACACTGCCTCTTTGCATATCAGGATTGAACCCTCCCTTTTTTACACTCTGGTTCTGACCATGTATCCTAGCTCTCAATAGAATTTTGCCTTATTTTTAGTCATCTTCTAATGCTTCAGTTTTCCTTACAGGACTCTAATCTTGGTATCCCACCTTTGATACTATGAAGCGACCTCATTCTTTTTCATTGAAACTGAGAGAGACCTGAGACCTGCTTCTCAGCTCTAGTACTCTTGAGCCATTGATTCCTCTGTTGGGAACTTCCTCTCTTGATGCCACACACAGGTCTTAGATAGTGTCACTTGCTTGTTGTGCAAGACCTCTCAGCTCTTAGAACTGTTTCAAGCTATTCACAGCCTCTTCTCCTAGAAGACAAGCAGTCTCTTTTGTGGCCCCCTTTCCACTGCTCCATTCTACTGTTTTTAATGGGGGCAATTCTCATAAATTTTTCTGTCAATAAATACAGCAAAATAAGGAACGCTGTCATTTTTCAGGTTTTAATATGTGACTATCATTATGTTTGCTTTTGGCTCTTTTTGCCATTTTTGTCTTTACATTTTCATGCTACATTATTAGTACTCTCTAGAAATTAGCCAGCTCATGAAAATATAGCAGTCATATTTGTATGTAAGTAGAAGTATAGATTGTGCATGCTCTTAGTTGATTCCCCTATTGACTCACCAACACTTATGGAATTAAAACATTTACATTAGGCGATAGGAAAAATAAGAAATGTTAAACATGAATTAGACAATTCAAGTTCTCGTAAAGTATATGTGTACATGTACCTGTAGTAATAAGTAAATGACAATTGTCCATCAGCTATTAAATGTCTAAGCAAGTGTTTAAGTACCATCATTCTTAGAAATTGTCATTACACCAAAATGCATCTTTGAAAGTACACAAATCCGATCATACATAAAGAATAAGTATAAAAATTATATTTTGCTTCCATAGTACCAACATTCATTGGCTAATTATGACAGTGTATTAAGTGAGATAATTCTGTATTTTATGAAAAAAAAAAAAAGCCCTGTGTGTCTGTACCAGTTAGTACTTCTACTCCCAATCCTTTGGATGGCGAAACATAAATTTTGTTATTAATATAAGTAGAATGTGCCATAGGTATTCATTTTTATTTAAAAAAATATATTCTGGGAGGTATCTATAATGTTCCAGTCACTGGGGATAGAGTGGTGAACAGACAAGACAAGCATCTTTGCAACCATGAAGTTTATATTAGTGCAATAGTTAAAAAAGACTTAGAATACCTGTGCCAGAATTAGATTTTTACTTAATGGCTGTGTGACCATGGCTAGTACATCTGAAGTGCCACAGTAAATACTGAAACCAAAAATATGAACCCTATGCATCTATGTCTTATTTTATTTTTCTCCCTATGCCTTAACTTTCTTCTAGCTCATTGCTTGTTGGTTTTATTTGCAAGATAATAAAGATGGTCATACAGCAAGACTCTACATAGTATGCCACTAGAAAATTCTATCCCTGACACTCTGACACAAGTCCAAAAATTCTATGGAAGAGAATTGCTAGTCTAGCTGAAGTCATATGCCAATCACTGAGCCAACTAAATGCAGCCAGATGTGCATACATTCGAGAATATGTCATTTTTAATAATAGCTTTGTGAATGTTGGCAAAGGAAGAAAGTCCTAGGGGATTGAGATACCAGATAGACCATCTGAAGAGATGTCCACTATAGAGAATAATGGGATCACATATAAATAATAGCACAATTTAGTCTGTCTTGCCATCATTATAAAATATTGTGATAAAAAATATAATTTCCAATTAATATACAAAATAAAATTTATTCATTTGAGTTTTTTAAAATAATTTTTTGTGTGCATTGCTGAAGAAATAGAAGAGTTGTATTTTAAAATAGAGGTTAAGAGTACATGTGACTTTTGTAATGGAACCTACCATAGACTGTGGTATACTGAGAGAACAAGTGGAGAAGCATCTGTGTACAGGCATTGGGAATGATCACCTTCCAGTATTTCTCACATTCAAATTTAGAGACAACCTAGGAATAGGACAATGGATTTAGAAATGACATCAATCTCTGCTTAGGCAAAATGCTATTAATATAGATATATTGTAAAGTTTGTTCACTTTAGAGAACAGTCCTGGAAGTTTTCTGTGCCTTCACTCTCCAAAACATGTTTTTATATTCAAAAAAGTACTTTTTACTGTATCCCAATAAAGAATATTACTGTCTTCCATTTTATAATTATTATTATAAGTTTGCCATAACAATTCAATTCTGCCATCCAAAAATGTTTCTGCTTTCCTCTCATGTTTGCCTAAAAGTTCTTTATAACTTATAAAACAGAAACTGATATTCAGCAATGATCATTCTCGATCCTTATGGAAGTGCTGCACAAGGCACTCTTTGAATGTTGGTGATTCAAATAGAGTTGCCAATATCCTGATTTATATTCTTTTTGATAAATACTCAGAAGTGGGATTGCTGTATAAGATGGCAGTTCTGTTTTAATTGTCCATTGACACATGAATGGATAAATATAATATGGTATATATATATAGAATGGAATATTATTTAGACTTAGAAAAAGAAGGAAATCCTATCATGTCGCAACATGGATGAACCTTAAAGACACTATGCTAAGTAAAATAAGCCAGCACAGAGAGACATATATTATGTAATTAAAGTCAAATGCATAGAAGTAGAAAGTAGAATGGTGATTGCCACAGACTGAAGATGGGAGTAAAGGCAGCATTGCTTTCAATGAGTATAAAGTTTCAGTCACACGAGTAAAATAAGTTCTGAAGTTCCGCTGAACAACAGTTAATACAGTTAACAATACTGTATTATATACTTAAAGATTTCACAGGTTTGATCTAACATTATGTACTTTTATATCATAATAAAAAATATAAAACAAAAAAAAATGAATTGTTACTCATTGAAAAAAAAAATAGAAATTTGCTCAGACAACTTTCAGACATTACCAGAAGTCTCAATCGAAGTTTTCAGAACATGTTTTGGATCAGATGCAGATATACTTCATAAAAACAAATTGTTGACCTAAGACGTAAAAGAAGAGAATTATTTAATCAGGCTGGAATAGAATAATAAAGGACATTTTATTGTATTTATTACCTCAAAATTGTTGGTAATATTTTTAATGGTCTTTTTTTTCTCATGGGCAAATGAATATGCCCTTTCTTTTTGCCCTTAAATTACTTGATTTAATAAATTATATATTTGAAAAATAAAATGAAACATTTTAAATAATATTCAGTTTTTAATAACTTCTTAAAATTTAGAAACAAATACTTTGACTGAGGTGCCATATTTTTATGGTAATATAGTTGTTTGCATAGATTGAATAAGAATATTGATAGCATTAGACCTATCAATTGTGACCAAACCTATTGTGTCATATTTAAGAATAAATTTCATTTGATTAATCAGGCATTATGAGCCATCATTAAAGAACAAATGTACTTTATACGTGGAACAAATTTTTAAGATTGGCTTGAAACTCCCACTTAGATTCCTGAGCACTGGCTCAACTTGGTTAGCAAAGAGAGACTGCCTGCCTCAGTGACTGCCTGAAAGACCAATGTGACATAGCCTAGAAGCAGGGATCCAATGGATAAATCATTTACCTTTCCTCCAATGACACATTATTTTGAGGTGTAGTTCCATATGACTCTTTTGAAGATGACAAAAAGTTTGAACATGCAATCATGTTTGTTATAAAATATATACCCAGCTCAGTAATAAAGAAACCATATTCATTTGTTTCCAGTGAATGCATATAAACATATACGTAAAAATACAAAAAGATACATAGGAAGTCATATCATTGTTTTAACTCGTGGAATGAAGAGGGGTCCAAAATTTGAAGTGGATATGGTTAAAAATAAGACTTTATATTTATCTACAATATTATCTTTCTCCTTTTTTTAAAGATACTGATTTATGTAGTATTTGTGTATATTAAAGTAATTTGGGCTTTTACCAAGCATTTCCTGAAATGGATATTCTAAAGACTCTTTATAACAATTGTAAAATAGAATGGCATCATGGAATAGAGTGAAGAGAAGAAATAGAATAACTCCATTTTTAGTCTGGCAGACTGTAATAAAAATTACAAAATCAAACAACCATCTTAAGTATAATGGGCTGTTTCCCAAATGAGGGTGATTTTATAGAATAATATACTTCTTCTGTTGGGTAGAGACTACATTGTTCTTGAGACCATAAGTCTTCCCTTGAGCGATGTGTAGGATGCTTTTGGTTTAATAAAAAATATAACTTAAAAAATGAACTTAAGGTATTTACATAAGAAAGAGGAGTGTTTCAGGGAGTACGAATCTTCAATCAAAGAAGTATGGACTTTTTTAAGAGTGGAAGATATTTAAAGAAGGACTTTCTTGTGACATAGGCAGCTGAAGAATAGGGCCTGAAGCTAGAACTGAAGTATCTACCCGGATGACTAAAGAGATATTCCTTTGTGAAGGGTAAATCTCTGAATTTGTTCTTTGAATACTGAAATTTTTTTTTTTATCTTAAGCAGAAAACTGTCTCCTATGTTAAAATTTTTCTTTAACCTTCTTTACTAAATTAAAGTAATTCATTTGGCATCAACAAAGACTGGAGTTGAGGAGAAAATAAAAAGCCGCAGGGCCTTACACAGACACTTCCCATGTTAGCCCTGGTAGCTCTGAAGCTTGAGCATCATCCTATCAAGCACACATCCTCCAGGAGATAAAGGAGTTTTCAGCATCATAATGAACGGTGGCAAGAGCAGCAAGTAACAAGACAGGCTAGAGCTCCAAACAAAGGGAAACAGCATGAGCTCAAAGGAGCCTCTCAGCAGGCAAATCCAAAATTAATAAGATCCAACTTTCTGTATATCCTGCTAAGTTAGAGGAAATGAGTCTTTAAGACAAGGGAAAGAAGTAAATATCTGTGTCACACTAAGATTTATATACTTTTAAATGTGAACTGTTTCCAGCAAAAAAAAAAAAAAGGAATAACAATCATCGTTATCATCATTGTCATCATCGTCATCATCTAGGCCTATATATGCTAAATCTGGAATTTTCACTAACTCTTTTTTTGTAAAAAACATAAATGTTATTTTTTTTGTAACCCTAATGTAAAAAGCCATTGTAAATGGGGAACTGTATTCATTAACATAACAAAGTGATATATTTTTAATTCTTATTAAAAATGATCATTTATATTAACTCAAATTTTATTATTTCATTGATTCTACATGAATTTTTTTAAAAACAAAGTATCATATATAGTCTTTAGAATATATATATATATATATATATATATATATAAAATAGAGAGTAAAGATGCCAAAAGGTAAGCTATTATGTGCTACTTTAAATTTCTTGTTATAGTTTAAAACCTGTGCGTCTGCCTCTTTGCCAGCCTTCCTACTCTAACCATCCAATTTTACAAGCAGCTAAATAAATCCTCCCAACATACAACCCACTTGACCTCTTAATTGGGTCATACAACATGTCATTTATATGGGGGTCTCTTCTTATCTCCATGCTCTTTGGAGTATTCCTGTAACTCCTTAGCACACAATCTTTTATCTTTGAGTTTCCTTGTAAGTAACCTTGATTATATGCTTTAGTTTTCTCCTAAACTCTCCCAGGATAAGGATTATCTGGAATACTTATGAAACAAATTCCCAAGTTCTATTTAAGAACAATAATATGCGATCTCTAGATCCTATGATAGATTCATGGAAAGATAAACATGTACTAAGCATTCCAGGAAAATTTTATGTTAGGCAAGTCTGAGGAGAGAATTCCCCTATGTATTGCTTCCTATCCTTCTTTTTGTGTTGGTTCTCTTACATTATTAAAATAGCCAGTGAACTTTGTTGACTTTTATTCTCAGGTCTCCTCTGTTGGATATACTATACACAACATAGACAGATTTCTTTCTGTAGTTGAAGAGTTGATAAATGTACTTAATATTTTAGAAGCCTTTGTTGACAAAATTACCAAGAAGAAAAATATGCATGTATTTATATATTTAATGTGAAAAAAACCTCCAAAATCTGATCCTAAGTTACAATTGTTTCCTTTTCCACCAAATTCCTATGCACACCATATTTCTACTGCCTTAGACCAGACACCATTTTCAGAATATGTTTTGTCCTTCACATAGTTATATTTTTGTCATGGTTTTTATTTCTGGTTGATCATTCTTCTCTTCTCCACATATCTTCTGCATTACCACATTACTTTAAATCTCTCCCTAAATTCATCTTTTCAATAATCCCACACCCCAATCTTCTAATTCTTCCTCAGTCAGTGCAAATGATAATGTTATCTATATCTATTCTCTCTTTCATCATCATCATCACCATCATCATCATCATCATTATCATCTATCTATCTACCTTCTGTTGCCTCCTCAAGATTATAGGAGACATGGAGCCAAGGGTATTATATTTGTTATGTGTTACCCTCATCAGCTAAGAGAGTATCTACATAGGGCAAGACATACATAAATGAGATCCATAAATGCGTCTTGAAATCATAATTGAATGAATGGGTAAAACAAAATACTTTAGGAATAACTTTTGCCTTTTATAAATCCAGTTTAGTCAGATGTAGTCTCTTTGAAATAGTTTAACAATTAATTGTTCACCTTCTCCCTATTCTCTTACCCTCCTGACCTCCTAACCAATATCTCTACTTCCCTCTCCTACCTGCATCTTCTAATACTTTAGTGTTGGCTTAACAACTTGTTATATTATTTCCTTTGACAAGGCTCTTAAGATAACTTGTTTAACTGAAAGGAGAATGGTCAGGGTGGATCTATTCCTTTTGAGATGTCATAATGCATGCTGGATGGTATGAAACAGAAAGCTGATTTGATAGTTTTTGAAGTTTATTCACTTTCAATGCTCTCAGTTAACAGTGGTTCAACCCTCAAGAATGCATTGCCTCTAGGTTTTCTGCATACCTGGCTGCCCCTTTCTCCTAACACTCCAGAAATTCTGGGGCTGCCCTTGGGTTATTTGTGATGTATGGATTTTCAGTTTTTCAAATGATGAACTATATTTAAATTCTTATTAAACAAAGTTGACTTGAAAACAGCCAAATTCTTTGAAATCACAAGTTGATTTTGCTGAGTGCCCTTCAGATTTTTAGTAACCAAGTGGCAGAGGAAGTCAAGAAAAAATATATGAAAAGATACTGAAACTTTAAAGATACTCAGCTTCCCCCACAGTGCTACTATATCAAATAGAAAGCAGCTTTTGACCAGGGAAACTTTCTGCCTAATGCCATTCTAGGGACAGAACTGAACAGGGAATTGAAATTGCAAGAAGGAAATGGTATGATTACTTTTTTAAAAAGTGTAATAGCTGGTGAGTTCCTAGGCAAACAGCGGTTTATTATTAATATTGGTATTCAGCACTGCAGTTGGCCAGTTGAGATTTCTGATTCTGACTTACTTTCAGAGAAATATTTATATAGCAGGCGGGTCAATGTTAAAATACCTGAAGAAACCCATTTTGGATTCTAATTAAGGATCTAAACCTAGACAACTTCACTGAGATTTCTCTACTTTTATGCTAAACTCCTGACATATATTCTTTTAAATGAAATGAATAGCTTGGAAAGGAAAGACATCAAAGATGATTACAATTATGATGATATATATATATATATATATATGTCTCCATATATATATGTATGATTGTATATATGTATGTATGTATGCATATACAGCCTTACAATGCAGGCTTAAAGAACTTTTTTTTTAAAGCAACTACACCAGAGCTTGAGAAACATGTTTCAGTATGTAAGACATATTTCACCAAGACATATGAAAAAGGAGTTGATGAAATTGAGCATTAAGAGTCTAATATAAATATTTTATATGAATTACCATGGAAAACCTTAGGCTTTCTAAAATACTATGTAGTGAGAAAGAGAGAATTATTCTCGGCACACACAAGGATTCTTCCTTCCACTCTGCTAGTCTGTGAAGGTTAAGTAAAGTTTGCTTTAACATTTTTGTGTCTCAGGCATCCAAATTTCTCTGCATATTTGGCCCCACGGTGAGCCAGGGGATGTAAGCTGAATAATCTTCTCTATTAAATAATTGCCTTTCTAGTTGACTCTGATTAGAGACAAATTTAAATTTTCTCTTACTAAATTTCAAGAAACATTTGCACAATTCTTCGAGATGCAACAGGAAAGTGAGTGAACATTTCTATTAATTAAAGTGTATGCTTTTCTTGAATGTGCATCAAACATCATCTTAGAGTTGGGAGGTGAAGTCAAGAAAAAGAAGTGGATCTATTCATATTTACTCTTAAGAGCTTAATAAAGTTTTCTTGCCATTTTCCTCATAGCTTGATAGAAGTGGACAACTAGTGAAGATCTGTGGTCCCGCTCTACATCCTCCTCACTAAATAAAGCTAACGAAGTAGAAAAATGATATTGATAAAACTATCTTGCATTTATAAGTATGCTTTATCCGATGGAAACTGTTTAGTGTTTGTATTAATGTGATCTGACCTCAATCATCTATTCCTGGCTTCCAAATACCAAATGAATAACTTGTTATTTAGCCTCAATAAGCTGAAAAATAATCCCACTCTAAGTTCCCCATAATACTTCAAAACAGTGTACAAAGACAAAGCCAATAATAAACATTCTTTATTCTTAATAAATAAAAGGATTATATGAATGTTTCAAAGTCTAATGCTGGACAATCATAAATAACTGTTTTGTATAACTTTATTATTGTAAATGTTTCACTCCCATTTCTTCAGCTACGTTAAACTAGGAAAAGACCTTTAAAAAATAATGTGTACATTGCTGTATTAAAGTTAAAAGTTAATTCCAACTCTATAGTATTTATCAGTTGAATCAAAACTGCTTTATAGCAGAAACTTTATCTGTTTCATTATCTGTCATATCTGCAAGAGCCTACTAGAGTGGTTAACACATTAGGTGCTCAAAAATATCAACATAGATTTCAAGAACAAAGATATTTTACTACATGGCCCAATTTTTAATTTGTTAATTTTATCACTATTTGATCATCTTTTTTAAAATAAGAAAATTTTTTATTTTACTCTTTTAAATTTTATTTTAAAGCCCTGTATTAATTTACAAACTAGAGAAGTGTCTTTGATTCATATTATCTGAATTATGAGTAAAAGAACTAGGATATGATAAATCATTTTCTAGAGCACTTCAACATACTTGCCCTTGACTTTCAATGGAGAATCAAACAACTCACAAAAATGCCTGAGAGTTATCTTGTGACTCAGCCAGAGAACTACAAGGCCATATCAGTTAAACCTTGCCTTTTCTACCTATTGATATGCCAAATAGGCATACAAAAAAATTGCTGTGCAAAGTTAGCAAAATATTTCTATCAAAATATTGAATAGGAATCGCTGAAAGACTATAAAATCCATTCAGAGAATCATCAAATATCTAACTGTAGGGTTGGTTGAAAGAAGGCAACACTTGAAACATACTACCTCCAAAGAATTACAAAGGGATGACAGATGTAGCGATGTGTTTTTGTTATAAGTCACCCAAGGTTTTAAAATTTTTCCTGATCCACTGATTATTAACAATAATTCAGATTTTTATTCTTGGGCATTTACTATATTAAGTCAAAAAAATAAGTCATGTTAGATATGAATCAGTAGAAACATTTGAATGTGTAAATTAACGGGTGATCATTTTTATCAGGACCTTTTCTCCTCCTATCTTGTGGGTAAAGATCAGACTTCTTTTGCTGTTATATTTTTTAATTAACTTTTGAGAAAAAACTAATAAATTTTATTTAAAATAATGTCAAGTATTCTTCAATGGTATCTTTGCTAAGACTTGGCTCAAATCTGGCCCAAGATCAGGATTGATCTAAAAATCCCAGATGAGTTCTACTCTGACACTTTATAATTGCTATCTTCTGTGTTTATGGAATTTCTCCCAACATATTATACTAGACCTAAAATTTACATTGTGGCACAAACTCAACCCAACAGAATAATTTACATTTAAATAGGCATTAAAAAAATAAACACTTTGAGCCTTAGAGTTATCATTGGCAACATATTTATCACGTTATTGTTGGTTGAAAGGGAGTGGCCACACACATGGTAGAATATAGAACAATATCTTCATTGTATGTTTTAAGATTATTGATATTACATCTGTCAAGTGGATTGAGTCTGAAAGTATTTTATTTTTTTATTTTTTTTTTTGTGACCAGTATTGGAATGATTCATAATAAAAGTGACTACTATTTACTTAGCTTCTACTATGTATCCCAAAAGATATACTGAAATTTCCATTTCAGTATATGAAGCTTAAGGTACATGAAGCTTAAGGTAATTACTATTTGCTCAAGCTCCCAAAGTGACAAAGTAGATCTCAACTTGAAACTGAGATCTATCTTACTCCATAGCTTAGTATTTTAACCAGTATGCTAGACATGGGTATGGAGAACTAATGTAAGAATGCTAAGGAAGAAAACTATACCCTAACTGGAAAAGCAGTCATAATAAAAATACAACTCAAAAATTATAGAAGAAAAATGATCAAGTCACTAGTAAATGAGAGCTATGAGACAGTTCCAAAGTAATACAATGGAGATTTTAAATGGTTCATTATTAATATACAGCTGGCAAATATCATTTTAGTCATTTCTCAATAATTATATTCTATGTTAATTACTAACTATACTTGTTCTAATAAATGTTTTACAAAATCTAGAGGAGATATTGTAGGATCACTAGGTTCTAGAAATAAGTGGAATATTGCAGGGTAGAGAAGTCATGAGGATTAATATTAATAACAGTGACTTGTGAAGAATTTCTGGAAATGGAAGGGCTGGATTGGCTACAATGAGTAAAGCAGAATATGCTGACATTTCTTCTATTTTAGGGAGTCTTATTTAGACATGAATTATGGAATTCAAAGCAACTTCATTAAGTAGTTTTCAACTAGAGGGGCTGATCCTACAGAAAATAACTTTTTAAAAAATGTTCATATTTATAACTTTAAAAGATAAAAAAATGAATAAACATATGTATGTAATAGTATATTGTGTCTCAAAAATATATTCAACTTACTTAAAGTCAATGTGTTTATTTTTTTTGTAGGACAATATAATTTTTGAAAGAATTTTATGGCCAGTTGCAAAGAAAATATCTGCTTCCAGAGAGAAAGAGAGAGAAAGAATTCTAACAAATTTAATAAATTACTCAGTCTATTTTCCTACTGTTTTTATCTAGAGAAATGAGTTAGAATTTCCTAACATTATTTATCTATGTAAATTCTCCTTTGTATTTTCTGCTGGTTTTATGTATGTATTTTGATGCTGTTTTGATTATTTGATACAGATTTCTGAAATTTTATCTTCTTTAAACCTTATAACCTTTCAATAAAATGATTAATATTTAGTACATAAAGTTTTAGTGCTCTGTTTAAGTTTAATAGTTTTTATTCTATTGGGGGCAATTTGAATATAAATATTACATATATTCAATTATATTCTTCTGATATGCATTTTTTTTAAATTTAGTGGTTAGTTAACTTGATTAGACAAACTACAACCTTGACAAAGCCCTCAATGAATGATGTCTCAGTTTTGTCCTTTAAGTCTTGCCTCTGAACTACTTTCAGTTTTAGCCTGTGCTAAGCACAAACAAGGCCTTCAAAATTGAGTTAAATACACATGTATGCAATCTAAACAAGAAAACCATCCATTTTTGTCAAAAAAAAGAAGATTAAGAAAGGATTAAAATAAATAAACCTTACTCAGAATACAAACATAGTATTAAAACAATTTTTCATATCAATACATATTTAAAAAGAAGCAAATATAGATTTACTCATTGTATCTTAGGTATTTGTCCTCAATTTATATCTTTAAGTTTTTCTCTTTTTAGAAAATGCTAATTATGTAGTAAATATTTTTTGTTTTATCTAGCTATCATATTCTTTTTTATCACTTTTATTTTTGTTTATTGTGATTTTGGAAATTTTTTTTTTCTATCATTAACTGTTTTCAGCATTTTTCCTATTACCTCTATTGCACTTTTATAATAGATTTACTATTTAAGTTGAATTTATTTCCTTGACTCTTTCAATTCTTTAACATATTCTGTTGCTTTATCTTTTATTTTTTTTAATAATTGTATCTCCTTTTTCATTTTTTTGTTTTTTTGCCACTTTAATTTCTTTAAGAGAATGGAAAATTGTTTTAGTCTACTATGTTTCCTTTCGTAACTCTTAATCTAATGCATATTATTAATCTTACTGTTATTTATTTTTATTTTATTATTTCATTTTACTTTTACTATCTATACACAGATGTCGATTCTAGAGTCTTTTGATTTATAACTCAACTTTGAGAAAATTCAGTCTAATCTGAGTCTGATATTTGCACACACACAAGGAATGCCTCTTACAGAATAATTAAAGAGTGAGGAGCATTGTAAAGAGAAGAGAAATGGGATGGCCAACTCCTTTAATAAAAATGTGTTTTTCGGTATTTACTCAAAAACTTGAAAACATTTATCTGTAAAGATACATGCACTCCAGTGTTCATAGCAGCATTCTTCATGGTGGCCAAGACATGGAAACAACTGAAGAGTCCATCGATAGATGATTGGATAAAGAAGATGTGGTGTGTTTATACAATGGAATATTATACAGCCATAAGAAAAGATGATATATTGCCATTTGTGACAACATGGATGAATAGCGATATTATTATGCTAAGTGAAATAAGTCAGACACAAAAAGTTGAGAACCATATGATTTCACTCATATGTGGGTTACAAAAAACGACTCATGGACACAAACAGTGGTTCCCAAAGGGAAGGGGGAGAGTTCAGTGGTAGATAGGTGTAAAGGGTCAAATATTTGATGGTGGAAGGAAATTTAACTTAGGGTGGTGAACACACAAAGCAACATGCGTATGATGTATTTTTGAATTGTACATTTGAAATCTATTTTTAATTAACTGATATTAACAAAAAATGTGTTTTTCTGATACATCATTATATTATCTGCTTCTTTTTTTGTAATAACCAAATCATCTCTTAATTTTTAGAATTATTCCTCAAAACTACTTAGAATATGTCAAGAAAATCAATAAACTGGCTTTAAAATATCTTAATTGTTTTACAAATACTAATTTATTTTTGTGTCAGGCACTAATCTAATATCTCAGAAACTATCAATTCCTTTAATTTTCACAATTATTCTGTGAGTTAGTACATCTAATTTTTACAGTTATAGATGAAGATACAGATATACAGAGAAGTTAAGTATCTTGGTCAAAATCTCAACTGGTAAGTGATGGAATCAAGACTTGAACCCAAAACATTCTGGTTCTGAAGTTAGTGTTTTTAAACACTGTCATATCATCTATAAAACAATGTGTTATAAATAATATACTTGACATCCCTAGTGTGCTTGTCACAACCAAGTTGGCTGTGTCCAATTGCCCTACATAAAGAGTCGTTTTTAGCTTTTTGTTTTGTTTTTAGGTATAAGTCAAGCTGGCCTGTTAATGCTGGTTTTTCTTATTTTTTCCAGCTTATTGGAATCATCCTTTCCAAGCACCCTTACAGAAGCTTCTTGGATACGCTAGTCTCATTATTCTCTCCTGTGGCAAAATATTTAATGTCCACTGAATATTCATGTGTTCTCCCACATTCCTCAAATATTTTGTTGTGGAGCAGGCCATTGGACTAGTTCTGGCAAATATATTGTGAGAGAAATAATGTGTATCTCTTGCAGATTGTGGCATTGCAAACTTCCCACTCAGCTCTTCAGTTTTGCCTTTCCTTTTTGCAATTTTTGTGAAAGTCCCATGTTATTACTGATGGACTCAACAACGGCAGCAAGTAGGCTGCTAAGTCACTGCACAGAGAAATACTTCCCTGGAGAATTCAATATGTTAAAGTGAGAAATAAAATTTTTTAGGAGCCATTGAGATTTTAGGGCAACCCCAGCATATTCTAGTTCATCCTGATTAATATGTCTGCTATGATTGCATTTTAGGAATGCTTCCCAGAAACATGCTTAAGATTAAAGGTGGCAAGAATCTGTTTGGAAAACATATCTGAATCATTTACTTTAATAATTTACATCTCAAAAAATATTTTAATTTAATTCAATCCATGTGAATAAAGAAATATATTCTTTCTTCTAAATAGCATAAAGTAAGAATTTCAGTTACCAAGGATACTAAGAGAGCTAGCTTTCTGATTAAATTTCTGATTAATGGAAGGACAATGAGAAGCATTACTTGTGTTCAGTACTTGGAGTTAAAAGCTTTTGCAAATACATTTATTGGCTTATCTAATTACTAAATATATCATGATTTTACTTTTTATCATTTATAATCTAAAGTAGACTTGAGTTCACTATTTAATGGCTCAATTCAATCAAAATAATTGAGATTCTGAGCTCAAATGGATAGTGCCAAACTTGTTAAAAATGTGTAATTCATAGGACTCAATATACTAGGCAACAAAAAATTAAATAACCTATTAAGCACCATAAGAAGTGCATAAACAAACTGTAGTGAAAGAGTAGAGGAGAAAAGTAAAAAAATCAGTTGTGATAACTGTTTTAATAAATGAGTTAATATTTGAATATATATATTTAAAAAAATTTAACCTTGATTTTCATATTTTTGTTTTTATTTTCTCTGTGAAAGTGGACTTTTTTCTAGATGTTTTGAAAACAAATAATGCATGTTCAAGTTGTTTCACAGTGCTATTTTGGAGAGAAAATGCTGGTTAATGAAGTTGAATGAATAGAATTTTTAAAGCATATACTGTTATTTGGCATTTTCAATTCTTATACTTGTTTTATTTCACTTTTTTTTCTACAGTGTAGACCACACTTTAGTTTTTCCTAATTTGTACATTTACAGAGAAATTTTTGGTATACATGTTCTACTTTTAAAAAGCACTAAGGTAAAAAGAAAACACCCTTTTTCATTTTATAGGTGAGGAATGTCATGACAAGAGATATTCAGTGAATTGTCCAAAATGATCCAAGGGACTGTCCTCTGCATCACTGTACTAAGAGAAAACAAAAATATATTAGCTATTGTTACAGAATATTACTCAGATCAAAGCAAAGTGAGAGCTTGAAGTATAAAGTAGTATAAAATAAATAGTAGAAGATAATGTAAATAATCTAATGTAAATTAAATATTATAGAATTGTTTGTTTCATCTGGCCCATACAAAACTCACAAGTTGACAACACTGGCAAAATTTGTTTGGTGTACTAGAGCACTTATGCACTGTAAGTCGAGCATGAACATTTATATTACTTAGAATGATAGATCTGAAACTGTATATTGATGGCTTTTCTCTTTCTGTTTTCCCTTCCCCCAAAACTATCCAGTTGAGTAGCTGATGCAAAAGTCTGGGCACATTTTAATGTAATAAAAAATGTAACACAAAGAACCACAAAGCCAGTAAATACCCTTTTTGTCTCTGATGCCTTTCAGGAAATTGAAGTAAATAGATTTAAAACTCTAACATTACAGACAATGAGATTAAAAAGCCATTAGTAGTCATAAGTCCATTAGAACTCCGGGCACCAAAAGACTGTTGCAGAGAAATTTGTTGACCAGATTAAAAAAAAAAAACATATTGCTATCATCCTTATTTTATTATTCAATAAAAGGTTTTATTGGATGCCTTGTCGTTAGTATTCTATTCCTTTCTGTAATGCGTGCTTTTAAACAAAAAGTTTGATTTTCTTTTTCTTCAAAGACAATAACAACAAAAGTGACCACTTGCTTCACTGATATCATAAGTGAGGCAACATCATTTAACAGTCTGAATGGAGGTAAAAGCTTTGTTATTTTTAGTCTCCCTGTCAGATTTCTTAGTCTTTTCTCTTGCTGCCTTGTTCCTTAGCCATATTCTTCACAAACACTGCCTCCTTATAGCTGGAGCAGTGAACATCTTTTCCAATCTCTTAAAAAGAGAACTGTATACTCCAGGAGATGATGGGGAAGAAAGAGTTTCTATTCTTATTGCTTCCTCTCAGAATATTATTTCAAAAATGGTTCCAAGTTGAAATGAAATAATTCTAAACCTACCATCCAAGTACAGGACCAGAATGGGCGATGATGGAGAGAGAGAAGGAGCAGGGGATACACAAAAGGAAAATGTGCTGGTCAATGTTTATGATCATCTAAATACTGGTGGATTGAGATCATGAATTAAGTAAATGAAATATTTAATAATTTATTCTTATTTGTGAACGCTGTCTTTTGACATACTCATTACAATTCCAAATCTTTCTTTAAAATAGGATTGAATATATTTTATTATGTTTCATGAAATAAGACTTTTATAAGCAAGTGTTTATGTAGGATAGTGTACTAATTTGCCATTCCTATCCCTATAGTTCTGAAAAAAATGAGTGAAATGCAATTAACACAGAAAAGGAATTGTTCCATGATATGATTGGTAATTATTATATTTGGCACAATTTTCTTTATTAATACTTCTCTTATATCACTGCATTTTTCAATTCTTTCTCACCATTTACTTATTTATTAATATCTCACTTTGCTACATTTAGAGTTATTTCTCCATCATTTCAAATTAACTTTAGGTTACAAACATTGCCATATTAAATACACATGCTAGGGGACATTAAAAATTACTGAAATAACCTTGAGATTAGAAAAGAAGCTTGACTTCTATTACATTATTAAAGCACTAATTGAAGATTGACATTCTATCCCATCTTTCAACAATCTAAGTCAAAATTATCATTGAAGTAATCCAAACTGAGTTCAATCAAAACATTTCTTCAAATATTACATGACTATCTACTGATATCATAGTAAGATAAAAAAAATCAGAATGTGGTTGGATGAAACCAGCAGATATCATTTTGTTTGTGCAAAGTGTCATTAACTACATAGAGTAAGAATTTGAACTCCTTTAAATTTTCAGGATAAGTTTTACTTATTGTCTTGTAACTTAGATAGCATCCTTAGAGGCGATCTAATCAAACTACTTTTTTGAGTATCTTCTAAATAGAGAATGGCAGGGGTGTTGCTACAGTGCTCAATAAGCAACTAATGAGCTAGCTAAATCCTTGTATATATCCCTGGATTAACATGACGCCCAGAAACTAGGGACCCAGCATTTGTTAGTGTGGGGATCCGACTCTTGGTTCTATCATACTCCACAGCCAATCAATTACAAATGTGCTAACCACACGTGGGGTGTTAATTGGAGCTTGGCACCCCCTGAAGCATGACAAATTAATTCTCCACTAGTTAGAAATAAACAAAACCCAAAAGGGCTTTTATTAATTACTATGAATTTGGGACTTTTTAACCCTTTTTGGAATACTCTATTTATCAGAAGTTTAAATAAAATTAAATTATAAAAAATATATCTGTATCTACTCTGGTGATACAAAATACAATAAAGTAAAATTGTGGTTAATATGTGAATTGTCTCATATGCTCTATTAATTGTATGCTATGATTTATTTTCTTATTAATTAAAAAGTTACACCACATGTATTTTCTGTCTTTAAATATGCTATCAGATAATCTAATTGGAAGGCAACTTTACATAATGGCTAACAAATCTGGACTTAGATTTTCCAAGTATGAAAACCATTTTTACTAATTAATTATTTTATATATAACTTTGAGAAACTTTTATTCACTCTTTCCTCATATGTAAAATGAATATTCAACATAACAGAATTATTGTGAAGATTAAATGTACACATATTTCTGAATATAAAATCTCTGCATATGGATCAGAGCAATTCATATGTGGAAATCATAGATATTTTTTTCAGAAAAATGAATTTATTTCTGGTTGAGCAAAAATATTGCATTATGGGATTATGCATTTTTAAATATTCTTTCAACATTTGGCAGGACTGTGATTTCTTTTTGGTTAGATTAACACAATTATCCAAGTGATCCTTTTACATATGCCAGAATAAATTACTTCTCTGTACAAGACTCTTTACAATTGCTTTTCATCTCAACCAAAGTAAAAGCCATAGTTTTTTAATAGCCTATGAGGCTTTTGATTCTCTACCATTTTTTCCATCACTCATTCTCTCACACTCACCTATTCACTGATCCTCTGACCTTTTAAGGGAAATAAGCTCCTACCTCAGGACTTCAAATCTTTTGTTTTGCAGTTTCTGCATGATTCACTTTTATACATCCTTAAGGCTTCTGCTCAAATGTCACTTAATCATAGAACTCTGCTGCCTCCCTTATATAGCAGAGGAAATTCTCCATCTTGGATCTTTTATTTATTTGTTTTTTCATTTACTTTAACAGGAAGTTTTTTAGTTTACTACCTTTGACAGTTTCTGGTACATAGTAGAGATACAGAGTTAGATTCAAATTTGGCTAACAATTACAGAATCCAAAGTAACAATGAGTTAAACGAAATAGGAGTTTGTTTTGCATTGATGTAAAAGTCCCTCATATGTGTTCCAGGGCTGATATGACTCTCCCGCTGACACGGTTATGGGTTTCATAATTTCAAAGCCTTAAGCTTTAAGATGGATGCTTTAACTTCAGCTCCAGCTCTCCAGTGGCCATGTATGTATTCTAGCTAGCCTTAAGTAGGAAACATAGAAAGGCCATTTAAGGGCATTTTTCAAAAGTTACATACACCACCTAAATATATACCATTGACTATTAATTTGTCATATAACCAAACTTAGCTGCAAAAGAGTTATAAAATAGAATATTCTGAGCAGCTAGACATGTAGCTAAAATTCTATAACTCCGTTATTATCGAATATGGGGAGAATAGATATTAAAGGTCAACTAGCAGAGCCTGGCACATTTCTAAGTAAATCTTTGTAGAAAAACTGTATAAAAATAACTTAGTTTTTAAATTCAATTTTGATTTCATAAATTGCAAAACCAGTTCATTGAAAACAAAATATCAATCACATGGAGATACAAAGGTGGTGACCTCAAAATAGTCATTTTTTATTCTTAACAAACTTGCAAAAATGAATGTAGAATATTCATTAAAACATTTCACTTTTGATTTAGAAGAAAAACATTGTATATAAAACCTAATCACATGGGTTGAACTATTAGTTTCATCATAGACTCAAAGAATAATGTTCACTAATTCACTTAGTTGCTAATTTTTCTTTTTGATCCATCCAATAAAGAGTAGGGGTTGTTGGCTTAATCAGGTAACCTAGAGATTGATAAATCCTAGACTATTCAGTTCCATTACATTTTATATCTTAAATTTATTAGGTGTAAATTCTGCTTTAAAAAAAAATAACAAACTACTTAAAAACAATACCACTTTCTCCTAAAAGAACAAAAATAGGTTTCAATGTGTTTTCCCTGTCAATTGCATTTTCTGCCTCTGAGCGTTCTCTGAGCTATTTCCCCTGATCCGGGAGGCAAGGGATTCCACCTGCCAGCTTCCTGAGCAGATATAGGGGAAAATTAACACATCTACAACTGAACTCAAGCATTGCTGACATCTGGTTTATTCATTTTCACAGCATACTTGCACTGCACCCTATTGCCTTTTTCTTACACACTGTTTTATCATGTGGCTCATTTCAAGAAAATGCATTTAACTTTTAGGTACTACTCTGTGGTATGAAGTGTAGCAAATAGGAAATAAAACAACCTTGAAAGTACATGTCCTCATCTATGCAGCTATAATAATCATTGAATATCAAACCTCAGAACTTATGATATGCTCTGTTTGGCAAAAGTTATGAGACCAGGAACAATGTTGATATCTAAAGAAACCGATTTCACATTGAAGAGAAGGAGAACGAAATACCAACAAATCATCTCTTTACATGGATTGAAGTTTATTGCTATCCCAGAAAGAGAATAAGCAATCACTTTTACACATTTATCTGTTTAATGGTGCATTTCCTTTAATAGTAGGAAAGTAAAAACAAAGATTAAGGCTTTGGGTCTAATTTTGAATTATGCCTTTAAAAAAGGATTTATTATATTTTCTATGTTCTTATAATTCAATTGCCCTATTTATTAATTAATAGAGGAAACTCTTAAATGCGGACTCCAATTTAATTTAGAATATGTGATAAAGGAAATAGTGCTAAGGATTGCTTTGATTCTGTGGATACAAGTTTAGCTAAGAATATTGATATTATAAACAAGATTTATAATACATTATAACCTGCACATTGGAAGATATAATGAACAAATTAAACTTCATCACTAACAGAAAATTGATGAATATATTTTAATAAATAGTTCAATTTGAATTGTTCTATAAACTTTGTATTATTGAAATCATCTATAAAAGTGTCTCTCAATTCAAAGTTTTATTAATTGTGATTTGTTATCTTATCAGTCATTAACAGTGCATTCGTGAATCTTTTATTTAAAAAATGAGATATTTTCTAGTCCTATATTATTGATTTGTATCAGAATTCTAACTCATATAGTATCATTATGCTCTTTTGGAAAAGTACAGGATATAATGGGTAAATGCAATTATTACAACATAATATTCATGAGAAAAGTTATGATAAGAAATAGATTATTTTTTAAACCAAGAGATGATAATTAAAATGCCTGGATGGTATTTCACAATATTTGTCAGTTTTCACTTAGAAAGGTACAATAAATATGTTCTTGCAACCAAAATCATCAGATAGGAATGTGTAGGCATAGTATGTTGAGGGTGAGATGTTAAACTGAATCAGATTCCCTGTGTAGTCATTAAGAAAGTTTGTGAAACATAGATTAAATTTTATTACAAATCATTTTAGTTGCAGATTTATATAGTTATGTAGTTAATAAAACTGTAGATTTTAGAGTAAGTTTTGCTTTTTATTAATAAGTATATCTAAAATTAAATTATATAAATAAAAATTTTCAAAAAAATATTTAAAATATTAAAATTTAAAAATAAATAAGATTAATTCATAAAGTCTGATGAGCTGAATCAAATTTTTTTATATTATTTAACTAGATTGAGTCTCACTGATGTATTCATTTGTATCTATGAAAGATGTTGTCATGTTTTGCCACCCTAAGAGACTGACAGAAAAACCTTTTTATCAAAATATTAAATTTATTAGACCTAGTTTCTTAAGGAAGAATCAACCTTGAAAGTTGCTCAACAGTGCCTTAGAGGAAAAATATATATAGGTTTTTAAGTCCTGAACTGGATTACTTGCAAGGGTACTAGGGTTGGTGAAAATTTTTGACATAACAGCTTAGGATTGTTCAGCATAAGTCAAGGACCTTGATGCATGTCCTGATGACCAAGCTCTTAGTCTTGATAATTAGTTTATAGTCCTGTCTTCCAAGAGCAAGTATTTTCTAGACAAGCAGCTCAATTATTTTTGATTGTTCATGATATTGTCTGTCACGGGAAACTATGCCTGTACTGCTGTTATTTAACACAAGGACAGGTAATTTTCTCATTTAATAGACTACTATTTATTTGAGCACAAACAAAAATTATTAATAAGTAGTATATATTGTTTTCACGTTGATGTCACTAAATTTAACTGTTACATCAAGAACATTCTATTTATGCCTGCTTTTTTCTTTTCAGTGGTATCTCTTTACTTACCCTTCAATTCCAACACAAGGGTGTCCTGATTTCTAACAGTCCTATTATCAAAATAGATCAAAATAAAAAAGTAGATGAAAATTCAATTTTTAAAATTACTTATAATAGAAATTATAAAAGTAATAATAGTGATATTTTATGAAGATTATGTGATTTAACATTAAATCACTTTCTATTATCCTGTTGTTATCTCCATTTAACATGCACTGATACTAAGGAAGAAAAAAGTTAAATATTTTGAGATCACCCACGGCTTGTGGATAGAATTTGAATGAAAGTATGAACTTACGCACTATCATTAAAGGAAAATTTCTAGTTAAAATAATTTTAAGCAATATCGAGTAAATGTAAAAAGAAAGACCTCATAGGTTTTGAGCGTACAACTAGGTGATTCTATCCTTGACAAAATTACAAAGGTCCTCTTCTGAAGAAATGGAACTAATTATTTGGAAAATTCATGACACAAAAGAATGAGATTTGACTGGGCTGTGATCTTCCATGTTCTGAATTTCAATTAACCCAGATTTTTTGACAAATATCTCCTTCTTCTTCTCTTCTATACATATAATATGCCTTTCGTATATCCTGCAAGGCATTTTGGGTCCTTCATAGCTGTGTTTAATCTAGGCTGTGGCTTTCTCCTACCTGCATCTATTCTTACTATTTTAAAGTTGTTTTTCATGTTACCAATATAAAAAGATTAATATGTATTGACGTATCAAATTTTTTACTGATTATCTTTCTATACTCTATGTTGCTTTAGCTCAAATAGTCTTACAGTCTTTATTTCTGGGGGTTTATATTTAGTTTAGTAATTCCCCTATATAATCATATATTTTGAATAGAAAGTCAGTTATCTGGGAAATGTGAATCAGAGGAAGTAGTACTTGGCTTCCCTGCCTCTCATTCTTTAGTGCCAGCCTACCTAAATCTTCACAATTTTCACCTCATGGTTCTGATAGTTTTTGTTTTTGATTGTGGGAAAGATCACAGAATAATAGAAGACTACATAAATGGATAGAGCTTGACAATGGGGTGTTCTGGAGAAAGTTAACAATTATGAAGTAGGGAACTTCAGTTATTAGATATTCACTTATCTTGGATCTTTGAACACTAACATGTGTCAGTACTTCTCCTTGTGTTCAAATGATGATTATAAAAGACCTTTAAATAAATAAACTTGTTGACTCTGAATTTGATTATACCCATTAGAGTGTCAAAATTAAGAGGTCTATTATAATCTTAATATACAACTTCTACTTTCAAATGAGAGTGTGAGAAACTCCATGGACTCATTCCCTAGTAAAACAAATAAGACTGGTGATATTACTTTAAAAATAATTTAATGTCTTTAGAGATTATCCTAAGAGCATACAACAAATGCAAAACATTTATCTAGGAAAATACATAGCTACTAAAGGCCCTCCTGTTTTTAGAACAAACCTAAAAGTCTTGCCTCAAAAACTACCCCTAAAAAGGGTTCCAAATTTAATTGGATAAAAATATCGAATAAAGTATTCTTTCAAGTATTATCAGCAATTATAGAGAAATCATTTGTCATTAGTGAAAACTAACAGCCATATATAATACCAGCAGAGGCAGGCAGCTTCATCAAGAGATTTGGGAATTCTACTGTTATCCAAAAGTAATTGTGCACAGGTCCAAAGCTGAGCCATTGAAAAGTAAGATAACAAGCTTCACATGAGAAACAGATTTTGCAAAAATAGTCCAGCCAAATCACTAAATAAATAAATATGAAATAACAAAAATAAACTCTGAGGTTAGATGGGGATCAGTATTCAGAGTTGCTATACTATGTTATCTAAAATGTCTACTTCTAAGAAAAAAAATGAAAAATGTAAAAGCATAAAAGCATAGGACAATGGAACCAATACAGAAGAGGGGGTAAAAAGGCAACAGATACTATATGGAAAAGGACCTATATGTCAGATTTAGCTTAAGACAAAATAGACTTTACAACAAAAATGTTACTATAAATAAAATGTTACTATAAATATAATTTTACAATACTAAAAGAGTCAATCTAGCAGGAAGACATCACAATTTTAAATACATATGCACCTAACAACAGAGTCCTAAATTACATGAAACATGAATTTACAAATTGAAGTGAGAAATTGATAATTCAATTAAAGTTGAAGAATTCAATATTTCACTTAGAAATATAGAATTACTATGCAAAAGATTGAGGAAATAATTTATTTCGACAGCACTTTAAGGAAGCTGGTTTAGCATATGAAAATCAATTAATTCAATATTGATGAAATAAATTGTAAAACCACATGATCATATCAATAGATACAGAAACAGTATTTGGCAAAATTCAACACACTTTCATTATACAAACATGAAACAAACTATGGTTAGAGGAGTATACCCTTAACTTTATAAAGAAATCCACAGAAAACACTCAGCTAATATACTAAATGAGGAAAAAGTGAATGCTTTCCCCTGGAAAGACCTGCCTTAAGATCAGGAACAAGACAAGATGTATGCTCTCACAATTTCTATAACATTGTTATCAAAAGTTCTTGTCAAGAAAGGCAGTTTGGCAATAAAATAAAATAAAATGTATGCAGATTATAAATAAATAAAAGGACCTCTATCTGTAGGTTCATCATCTTATATGTAGAAAATCCTCTAAAATAAACTACAGGAACTAATAAACAAGTTCACATAGGTTGAAAGATTTAAGATTCATATATAAAAAGCCAGTTGCATGTTTATACACTTGCAATAAATGAGAAATTATGTTAAGAAAAATGATTTTATTTGCAATAGTATCAAAAGAATAAAGTCTCAGATATATTTATTAAAAGAAGTATAAAACTTATACTCCAAAACATACAAAGTATTGTTGTAAGAAGTAAGAGATCTAAATAAATGTATGGACATCTTATATTCAGGAATTGGAAGATTAAATATTGATAAAATGGAATTATTGATTTACAGAGTCAATATTTTAACACCAATTTCATCCAAATTGTTTTTTTTTTCAGAAATTGACAAGCTGATTCTAAAAGTCATATAGAATTTCAAGGGCAAAACTATCTGAAAAAAGAAAGAAGTTGGAAGACTCACATTCTCTGATTTCAAAATTTATCGCAAAGATACTGCAATCAGGACAGTAGAGTACTACCATAAGAAGAGAAATATAAATCAACAGAATCGAATTGAGAGTCCAGAAATAAACCCTGTCAATTATGCTCAATTTACTTTTGATAAAGTTATTATAAGAATTCAACGATAAAAGAATAGGATTTTTTGTTTGATTTTTTAATAAATGGAGCTGGACAACTGGATAGTCAAGTAAAAGAATGAAGCTGAGTCCCTATTCCATACATATTAAAAATTAACTCAAAATGGATCACATATTCAAATGTAATTTAAATCTAATAGAAAATGGTTGCTTAGAAATGGCAACAAAAACACAAGCAACAAAAGAGAAAAACTTGGACTTGATTAAAATGAAAACTTTTGTTCTCTAATCATACCATCAAGAAAGTGAAACGATAATCCCATGAGTAAGATAAAATATTTGCAAATTACATATTTGATAAAAGACTTGTATCTAGAATACATAAACACATATAATTCAATAATACCACCAGGGCAAATAATACCATTTAAAAATGAGTAAATCATCTGAATAAACATTATCCAAAACTGATATATAAATGTCTATTAACTACATTAAAAGATTTTCAGCATTATCAACTATAAGGGAAATGAAAATCCAAAACACAAGGCATTAATTCATACCTACACAGATGGGTATAGTCAACACAAAAGATAATAACAATTGCTGATAAGAATGGGAAAAAATTAGAACTCTCATACATTGCTGGTGGCACTGTAAATAATATATGCCTTTGGAAAACATTCTAGCCGTTCTTTAAAAGATAAAACATGGAGTCTTCATGTGACTCAGTAATTCTGCTAGATACACCCAAAAGAAATGAAAACAAATGTCCACACACAATCTTATCAATTGATGTTCATAGCAGCATTATTCCTAATAACTCCAAAGTAGAAACAGTCCAAAAGTTCATGAACTAATGGATAAACAAAGCATGGTGTATCTATTAAATAGAATATTATTTATTAATAAAATAAAGGAATAAAGTACTGATAGATGCTGTAAAATGAATAAGCCCTGAAAATACCATTCTATATCTAAGAAGATAGTCATAATTACCACCTATTGCATTATTACACTTATATCAAGTGTGCAGAATAGACAAATCCATAGAGACAGAATGTAGAATTTACCTAGTTTTCAGGGAAGAGGAGGAAATGAGCTAAAGAGAAATAGAGAGTATTGCCAATGTTTTCTTTTTTTTCTGCAGTGATAAAAATATTCTAAAATTTATAGTAATGATTGTGCAACTCTGTGAATATAATAAAAACTATTAAATAGTACAGTTTAAATTGGTAAATTGTATTATGTGAATTTTATACTAATAAAGCTGTTATAAAATATGTTTCATTCATTTTTTACATTTTACATTATATACTGTTAGTAACATATATGCTAATATGTGTGAGCAAAAGTAAATAAATGAATATATTTATGTGTGAGAGGAAGTAAAATATATACTATGTAGGTCTTCAAATGGTATTTGGACTTCTGAAAGGATTGCTTTCCTTTATATAAATGAACATTCAATTTCCTGAAAAGATTTATTCATTCTAACTTATTGTAGAATCAGTGAAACGTTCACGCTTCTAGAAGATTTCTGATGGTTAGCAATGAAAATATATGTGAATGTATTAAAATATCTATGAATAAACTAGTATTAATACTAGTTTATTAATACTAGTTTATTCACTGATAAACTCATGGAGAAGGACAGTAAGAAGTAAGAGTAAAATTCCATGAGATGTTAGAATAACCTTTGGGAGATATTAATTTTGAATTAAACATGAACACTTTGGTCCCCTGGTTTTTAAACAAATGGTTGCTTAATTGAATATGTGTCCTAAAGCACTGTGGTGATCAACTCACTTTCATAATATTATTAAACTTTGCTTCAAGCATATGCATTTCGATACATGTTTTGGCATTTTGTAATATGTACATATTGCATAATTAAATGGCATTAAATATTCAGAAAAAAACATAACAAATCCAAACAGTGTCTTGAAAAATAAAATTATGACAAGCAACTTCATTAGGAGTTATATATAATATATAATATATAATATATATATGAAAAAACTGAGCTTCTTTACAATATTAGTGTTTACAAGAATTATATTTGTTTCCTTCAGGAATGTTATATGCATGCATTTCCCTTTTCATTCATTACCACTGAATTGGTAATTGTTTTTCCAAATGTCACAACTGTAAGAACATATTTTAAAAATGTTATAACCATGAATATTAAATTCACCTCTTACTTTTTGGGAATTTTGACTTCATAGCCTATAATTATGGAACCTGATCTTTCCATATCCTTTTCACTTTTTACACCAGTGTCAGGCAACAATAGCAGCTCATCTAATTTTGACATCTTGAATATCTAAATAGACAAATATTCTGATATTTGTTCAGTATCTTCTCCAAGATTGTCTTTATTTCTAGTTTACTTTTGTGAATTTTTCCTAAAGCAAGAAAGCTAAAGTCAAGAAAAATATTCAGTGAAAGTACGTAAATCTGGGATTTCACTTTCTGCTTTTGATACAATAGGAATAAAACGTACCTTTTTTCAGTACATATATTTTAATATTGAAACATTTTATTTTTCATCTGGCAGATTGGTCAGAGAATGGTAATAAACTTCTGATACTGCAAACAGTGTTCTGATTCAGTCCCACCCCAGAACAATTGTATTATTTTATGTTCCAAAGGGATTTAACTCTGATCTCTGGTAGTAAGGCCTGTAAGGTCAGACAAAGTCTAACCCCCCTGAACTCTTGAAGGCTCTCTTCCTACTGAAGAAGAACTGCAGAGGAAGGTGTCAAAGTTAGTCAGGAAATGGATCACAGAGGCAGGCAAGAGATGGTCCAAATAAAAGTGGAGGAAGAGAAAAAGAAAAATGAACAGTAAGCAGTTAACCATAATTTTTAACACTACCCTAAAATAACAGAAGGGGGAGCTTTGGGAAGTTAGAAATGTCTGAGTCAAGCTTTTTTTCTTCTTCATTTGAGAAAACTAAATTTAAATAGAAATGTATAACAGAAAAGTATCAAGGTTAAATTCCATAGACAATTATTTTAGAAAAAAAATAAAGCATTATAAATTCTTATTGATACTGAAAGTATTGACGTACAAAGGAAAAACTAAAGAACCCAGATTTCAAAATACTATTTCAAAACAAGTTAGACATTAACAAAATGTGTAAAAAAGGAAAGAACAATATAAACAGAAATAGAAAAATTCAAGAATAAAGTGACAATTCAAGAATAAAGTGAATTTAAAACAAATTAGAAATAATATCAAAATAAATAACTTTAAAATTGCGCACTAAACTTGAAAAAAAACACATGATGACATAAACTCAATAATAAACATCTTAAGAAAAGTAGATGTAGAAAATGAAAAAAAAATTAAATTTAAAATAACGAGGTGGTAAAAAGGATTTAAGAGAAAGTAAGTATTGGAGATTGATAAAGAGGATTGAGCAATCAGTACTAGATTTTCTGAAGAACCTAAGGAGAGTATCAGAGAAAATTATAAAAATTTAAATTTCAAGGAAATTTTTTTAAAAGTTAAATTATATTAAAAGATTCATTGCACATCTGAAAATATTGACAATAATGATCAGCAAGACCTAATCTAGTAAACTTATAGTACTTAAAATGAAGAAAAAAAATTGAACATGTGACTTGGAAAGGAAATAAAATTAGATTATCATCAGACTTTTTATCAGCAATTTTTAAGCAGAAACATACAGTAACATACTTAAGCTATTCAAGGAAATAACATCTGAACCATGAGTTTTATATCCAGGAATATTGACCAAGTATAATGTACCGTAAAACTGAAATCGGCCAGTGAAAACTCAGAGAATATACTTCTTATGAGACCCTCCTAAAGATTTTACTCAAGAATAATCTTCAGGAAATTAAAATGACTAGAGAGACGTAGAAATAAGGGAGAAGTGACGAGCACTAAATATGTAGTTTTTATAGAACCAAAGCTAAATGAGGATTAAAAGGGGAATTAAAGCACTTACCTGATCTGACAATTTAGATACAGTTTAATGATTCAATACAGTAAAAAATAATTGGACATAACAGTATTAATATTGTTAGCTTAAAACAATTGTATATAAAAATGCTGAAAACATGTAATTAGGGGTTATTTTAATTTTATCATCTCTATTGTTCTAGAAAACTAGAATTCTCAGTATGGAATTAAAGAGATTCACATGTAAAATAGAATAGATATAAAACAAAACAAAACCCTGTAACTCTACATATAGAATAGAAATGTCAATGAAAACATGAGGTATTTTACCTTTAAATATTTATACAAGGCATATTTATATATGTGCCAACACATTATTCTTAGTGAGTATGTATTCCTAGTTTATATCTCTAGCTTTGTTATTTAAAAACATCTTAGAAATGATGACCAGCACAGTAGCTATTTGCTTTTCTAGCACTACAACAATCCTGATTTATTATGTCCCCTTAAAAGAAACCAGAGCTTTATGGAGGAATGACTGGTTGCCATTCTGGGGCAGAAAGTATACAAGATGAGCCTGAAACATCTTTACATATCAGTTATTAAGAAAACTTTCCAAGAAAATAAAAGGATTTAGGCATTTCGTCCCTCTGCTTCCCCCCCCCCCAAAGTATAGACATATATACATATATACAGCATTACTAAATATAAACATTAGAAACTGAATATTTTAACCATGTATTGAGTGAGGTAAAACATACAGTATGTAAAGGAAGAACTTAAATTCAGACAAAATTTCCACAATAATTCTTAATTTTTTTGAGAATCAACCTTTGTGATTCAATGGTAACTAATCTCCCTAAATATAAGAAGTTTTGTTTCATGAGCCAACTTTAAAGAGGATGCTTAAATAATTAAGAGATACAGCCATGGCTTACATACTTTATGCTCAATAAACACATTGATTTTTATACACCATCTCTAAATAAATTGGTTATAAGATCATTCTGAAAAAGTCAGTGTTTTCTGCTTTTTTAAAATAATTTGAATTATGCATCAAGGAAGTTTTGCATACCTAATACAGGTTGTAGGATTTTGATATTGTAAGACAAAATTCTGAAACATTATTTAATGAAGCACCAATAGAAAATAGATGTTTGTGATTTATAGGATTATATTACAAAAAAGGACTTCCCTGCTGATTAACTATCATATCCAAATCTTAATAAATAATCAATTTGGATAATATAATATAGTTTTCATCATAAAAGAAAGCATAAATATTTATCTGTTATATATGTATAACAAATTATTGCACATCAGTAAGCAATCTATTAGTGTTATAATGACATTCAATGTGATGCAAAATTTTAAATGGACATAGCCATTAAATACCTACCACTTCTACTTTTCACATATCAATTCATTCAATTACTGGAAACATGGATTTCTACTATTGTTTTGCAAAGATGTCAAAATTATTTTTTATTAATTATTATCCATTTACTTAGATTAAAATTTAACTGGCTCATTAAAAAAAGGATATTATAGTGTCATTACTAGAATTCAGCTTTTAAGTAAGAACAATTCAGAAATTATGAATTTCTTAGGGGATTTATTAATGTATAAATAGTAATTTTTAAATATAATAACCTGGAAAGAAACACAAATCTAATTTATAATGGGTAGCATCATCAATCGCTGATTATTCTGGAAAAATTACTTTCTAATTTGTTGGCAATGTCACTGCTCTACAGATTTGATGTCTCCTTTAGTAGTCTTGATAACTAGGTCAACATTTGCTTATTTATAACTACACATGTATCAGTTTACTTTGTATGCCAGAATTCCCTTTTAACCCTTCTGTTTTCACAATGCTAAAGGGAAAACTCTTCCTACTGAAATGTCAGATAATTTAAGAACGAGAGAAGTCGGTTGGCTTGCTAACACCTTCCTCAAGAAACATTTTTTCATTATTTATTTTGAAGCATCTAAGTAAGAAACTGTTCATTATCTGTCTTGAAGCATTGCCAAATTCTAGATATTTGTGACACCCATTCAAATGTACAAAGACACACTGAAAAGTTCAAACTACATTACCCAGACCATATTTATCTCAAACTAGTATTTTCTGAATTATAAATTTAAATTTGAAAAATCCAGTCTCATTTACTTAATACAAATCCTCTTGCATTTGATACATTGAATGTAGGAGAAATATAAGAAATCTGTTGTGTCAGAGATGGTGTCAGTTCTAGGATGCTACGAATAGTGATATCCATTTTTACCTGGTGACTGGAGCCAAGACTAGGACTTAAAGAGACAGAAAATAAAACTGATTTATAAAACTGGAGCTCCTCAAGTGATACCCTCTGAGCAACAGTTGGATCAGAAGAAAAAGTATCCTGCTAATACAGGTACAATACATTAACATTTGTCTGTACATGAATCTGGGATGTGAGTGAAGAGGTGTTTTTCACTGAAAAATCTTAGTTAAAGCCTGAGCTGGCAAACAAAAAGAAAAGTAGAATAAAAATTAGTCCAAGGCCTGTTTTATATGGACACCCAACAGATACTTAAGCAATGTCATTATGGAACAAAAACGATGAAACTAACATTTAGTTCCTGTCTAACATCTAGTTTCCTGTCTGCCATGGAACAGATCATGTACATGGCCAGCAGATTTAAGTATTATGTTTACAACTTAAAATGAGACAGGATGTTGGATTTTTATGCTTGGTTTTATTTTTAGGTATGTATAAAATGTATGCTATGTATGCTGATGTATACTCATTTTATTGTTCGTTTGGTTATTTATTTAATAATTAAAATCCTTTTTCATAAAATTGTGTTATAAATGTAATTCAATGAAAATGGTTGACTAATGTAAAATCTCAAACTAGAAATTCAACCAATTAGCTCTAAATGATTGACTGTTTTGCAATATAAATTATGTAAGTAAGAGCAAAAACTTTTATCAGGAATCACAGATTTCTATGATTTTTTCCTCCTTTCATTATGCAGTATCTCTAATTTTCCAGTTTCATGCTAGAGCTTATTCTGGGCAGTAGACTCAAGGAGTGAATTTCAGAGTCTAGCTGCCTTGATGAATTGAGATGTTGATAACAATGTGTATTTAATTTCAAATTCACATTGTTTAGTGCTGTAATATAAGAAAGCAACTGACTTTGTATATCAATTTTATTTCCTGCAATCTTGTTATAATTGCTTATTAGTTCCTGTAGTTCTTTTATTGGTTTATCTGGATTTTCTGTGTGTAAAATGACATCATCTGCAAATAAAGACAGGTATTTATTTTTTCACAATTTATTATTTTTTTGTCTTACTGTATTAACTATGACTTCTAGTATAATACTGAATAGGAGTGGTGAAAGTGGACATTCTTGTATTATTCCTTATCTTAGTGAGAAATTCTCTAGTTCCTTACCATTAAGCATGATTTTAGCAATAGACTTTTTGTAGAGATGCTTTATCAAGTTGATGATGTTCCCTTCTATTCCTAGTTTGCTGAGAGTTTATTATTTTTTTTTACTATGAATGGATAATAAATTTTGGTAAATGTTTTTTTTGGCATCTGTTGACATAATTATATTATTTTTCTTCCTTAGTCTGTTGATGTGATGGATTACATTAATTATCAAATACTGCATGAGACTTGCATACCTGAGATAAGTCTCACTTGGTTGTGTTGTATAATTCTTTTTATACATTGTTGGGTTGAATATTTGCTAATATTTTATTGAGGACTTTTACATCTATATTCATGAGAGTTATTGATCTGAAGTTCTCTTTTTTTGGTCATGTCTTTGTCTGGTTTTGTTATTAAGATAATGATGGCTTTTAGAAAGTATCACTCTCCTAATCGGGAAGGTTGTAGAAAATTCATATAATTTTCAATTGTGTAGTAGAATTCACTGTAAGTACATCTGGACTTGGTACTTTCTGGTATGTAAGGTTATTTGATTCTGTTTTTTTAATAAATATAAAACTATTAAGATTATATATTTCTCCTTGTGTGAAGTTTGGTAGATGCGGCCAAGGTCAAACGGTCCCTGAGTGGGAGAGCAGGGACTGAAGAAAAGAGACAGATAGAAGAGAAAGAATTAGGAGGGCTCACAGATGAAGCTGTGGCCCAGAGTTTATTTAGCACAGCATATTTATATATCATGACTGGGTGGGAAACTGAAATCCAAAGTATGCACAAACAATTGCTGACATTTGCATAAAAAGCCTGTTGCTAATTCTATCTTCCTCCTTAAAACATTCAGCTCACTTCCTGGAGCCACAAAGGTGCTTTTCAGCCATTACAAGATTAGCAAAGTATTTCCCAGCTATGCAGACATCCTGCTGAGTAAACAATCTCTTATTTGTCCCAAGGGGCAGCCATCAGGCAAGCTGCTCCCAACAGGTAGATTGTGTCTTTCGAGAATTTTATTTAATGTATCTAAGTCAAATTTGTGGGAATACAGTTGTTCATAATATTCCTTTATTATCCCTTATTGTCTAAAGGATCGATAATGATGATCCCTCTTTTATTTCTGATGTTACCAATTTGTAGCTTCTCTTTTTTTTTTTTTCCTTAGTTTTTTTTTTGGTTGAAGTGGACAGATTTTGTGGAACTTTTCTAAGAACCAACTTTTGGTTTTGTTGATTTTCTTTATTGATTTTCTGTTTCCAATTTCCTTAATTTGTAATTTTTATTAGTCATTTTCTTCTGCTTGCTTTAGATTTTATACAAAGTCATTTTAGAATTTCTTTCAATTTTTTTTTTACTTTTTTCTTTCATTCTGAATATTTTAAGTACATATAGATATCTAGTTTGGGAGCTGATTTTACATTTTAAAATGTTATTTCATTATGTAAAAAATATTAAATTTATTGGGGTGACATTGGTTAATAAATTTATATGTTTCAAATGTATAATTCAATGATATGTCATCTGTATACTGCACTGTGTGTTTACCATCCAAAGTCAAATTTCCTTCCATTAAAGTAAAATGTCTTACCTTATTCCTTTGCCTTTGCTTTCATTAATTTGACCTGTATGTGCCTAAGTGTGTTTTCTTTGTTATCCTACTAGGTATTTTCAAAACTTATGAGTTGATAAATTTTTTAATTTTGAAATACTCTCAGTCATCGTCTTTTTAAATAGTACTTCAATTATACATTTATTAGGACTTTTCAATGCATTCCACTTATTTCTTATGTATTGTCTTCATTTTCCATTTGTTTTCCTCTGTATTATTTGATTTGAACTTTTATTGCCTTTCATCAATTCTGTCTTCTACTAATACTGTTTGATATTATGGTAAAACACTTTATTATAATTTTTAATTAGCATTGTAAATTTGATCCTAGCCAGAAAAATAAAGCCAAGAAAATAAAATAAAATTTACGAAGATTAAGAACAAAAATATGAAATTGACACTATTTACCAAAGACGTAATTGTATGTATAAAGAAAATATAAATGACCCAATGGTCATACTTTTTAAATTAAAAATGAATATAGCAAACTTTTTAATACAAAATTATTTTAGAAAACCAAGAGAAAAGTTTTTAAATGCTGTTATTTATTGCAGTATTGGAAAACATCAAATGCCTATAAATAAATGTAACAAAATATGGGTAAAATTTCTACACTTATGAACATAAAAAATAACTATGAGTTTTAAAAAACTAAATAAGTTTTCTTGAGTTTTTTCAAAGATTTTAAAACTCTTTTTTAAAATTGTCTTTCCTATAAATTAATTAAAATCATATTTAAAATCTACAAAAGTTTGTACATTGTGTAAGTCCATAATCGCACTTAAAATGTACATGGTAAATAAAATTCTTAACAAAGAAAACTTGAAAAAGAAATACAAATCTGGAGAAATTAAATTTTTAGATATCAAAACCCAATATAAATATGTAGCAATTTAGAAGTTGTGATATTTGCTATAAGCACAGACAATAAACAATGGAACCTATATTGATGTCTTTTGATTAATGACTACAGCCATTTTGAAAAGGGAAAAATTATCTCTTAAATGGTTTTAGTTCAATTAGACATCTACATTTTTAAAAAATAGAATAATAATTCTTGATAAATATCATCTGAAGAGTCAATTACAGATATATCATAAATTCAAAAGATAAAAGTATAACAATAAATTTTGATGTGAACATATTTGTTACTTTGAGCAGGCAAAGTTTCCTCAGCAAAATACAATGTGACAGGATATTTGTTAAATTAAATTTCAGTAAGGTTAAGTCCTTATATTAATTAAAATGTACCATTAAGAAGGTGAAAATCAAACCTAATAGTGTGAGAAGATGTATTCAATGCAGTATGTATATGTAGCAAAGACCTATACCCACATAATATAATAACTCCCACAAAATACTAAGAAAAAAGTAGGCTGGCCAATTAAAAATAGGTAGAAGGCTTGTACTGGCTCTTCAAATAAAAATTATGAAAATTTTCCAAAGGTCAACATATATATTGAAATATTCAAATGCTTATTCATCAGAGAAATAAAAATTAGATAAAACTACAAAGCAACAGAATAGTCAAAATAAAAATGACACATAATACCAAAGATTATTAAAGGTATAGATCAACATAAAAATTTTTATGCACTTCTCTTGGGAGTCTAAGTTGGTAAAATCACTGTAAAATTTTGTTGCAAAATCTACTAACGTGGAACATACATTTGTTGAACCAATTACCATAAAGTAATTCCTTTTCATTCTAGAAATGTATGCATGTGCACATGTAAGGGGATGTTACTTGAAGCATTATTTGTCATAATCAAACACTAGAAAAGATATAAACATCCACAATAGAACACATAAATAAACTATGGTATATTCAAAGAGCTTTGAACAAATTTCACAGAAAAGATTGAAATGATAAATGTCATATAATAAATGTCATTTATTATAGCATTAGAAAACATTGAACACCTATGAATAAATTTAGCAAAATACATTTTTAACATATAAAAATGGGTGAAATTCTAAGTATAATTTGAATAAAGTTAGAGATAAATGAGGGCATATGACTTTATTTATATAAAATTTTAAAATAAGTAATACAAATTATAATATTTTTAAATGCATATTCAATTAGTGAAACTGTACATAAAAGGAAGATAGCATTTATTACCTTTACCATCAAAATAGTGGTTGTAGCGAATGGGAAAGAAAGGAATTTTAATTGCAAAGAGTCATGCAGGGACCGCCTGAAACACTAACAATATTTTATTTCTTGATGCAGTTAGCATTATGCAAGGGTTCCTTTAGAATAATTTGTTAAAAGGTATATACCTTTTTGTGTACCTTATGCATATTATCTATTATATTCCATAAGAAAGTTAATTTTTTTTAAAAGCTAAAATGTATATGTGACTCAAGAAGTGTTTTAGATTAAGTGGCTATTCTGATTCTTAAAGGAAGATTGACAGGCTCTGTGAGAATGTCACATCATGTCATGATAAGTAAATTACACCAATTTTAGTTTTGAAAATTTCATTTCTAACATAGGTCAGTTAAGGGGCTATTAACAAAGAAAACATTTTGGTTTGAATAGAAACCACAAAATCTAAGTGGCAGTTAAAATAAATAAGATAATTACATTTAAAATTGGAGACAAAGGCATTTTCTAAAGATATCTCATGTACAGAGATACTATGCTGTGCTTTATTATCATTTGTTTATTGTTTTCACTGTCAGAATTTTAAATATTTTGTATATATTAAATATATTTACAACTTACCTGAATATTATTTAAATATAGTTTAATCTTTCGAAAATTTCCTAACTGAAAAAGAGTTCATATTTTTTCTTAATGTGATATCTGTCTGTTCAAATAGCTGTATTATTTGAAAACCTGATACAGTTAAACATTTAAGATTACCTTTTTTTATGCTCAGATTATGGTATTGTGTAGTGAAGCAAGAAACGAAGGAATACATTACTTTTTTTTATAACACTTTGCACAGGTTCTTATGTCACAGATTTAGCTAAAAGGAACATATTTACCCTTAAATTAATAAATTAATGAGAAAAGCACTGAAATATTTATTAATAAATTTTATATATGTCATATTCTCTATCATTCTATGATGAATGTCATTAAACAAAGGCCATTTTACTTAACTTTTACTTTTGATGGCTTTCCTGATTGACAGTCTTCATTTTTTAATGCAATCATTTATATTTTACAAAGTTGGCTTATCTGTTAATATACTTCTTGAACTTCTTATTTCATCTTGGAACTTGAAAATATACAAATGAAAGTACTAATTGTGACAATTTCAGATTAGCATGGCTATATGAGTATTTTATACTAGGTAAGACATCTTTACATCTTTAACCATCCTAATGTACTATCTAGGCATGCTTTGTATCAACTGGTCATAAGAGTTAATGGTTTCTTGGGAAATATTATACCTGTAATTTCCCAAGGGTGCTCAGATGATTAACGTTAAAACAGATCAACTGAATTTACATAGATATAGCTTAGGTAGCCAAGTATATGTCTGAAAGCACATATTCTAAATCATGAATCTCAGCCAAATTTATGGAGCAGCTAGCTTTAAGTGAACCACAGCTAGTGCTTTGCACTGGTCATAGATGCTCCCATAGGTTTAATGCAATGTGTTTTTGTTGTTGTTTTTTAAGTTGGGGTTTATATGATTGGACATTATAAAAAAGAGACTTTTTAAGATTGCTTAGCTCCTGTGGAAGTGTTTATTTGGCTTTAAAATCTAGTACATGTCAGTTATGCATCCATTGACAGTTAAGAGTACTGAAATTTATTATGAAAGATGCTGTGAAATCAATTTTAAATTACAGGACACTAGTATAATTAGATTTTTAACACATAAAAATTGTAAGGAATATATAGGCACTTAATCAGAATTTTAAAAGCCAGTGATAAGTTAATAATTGTGACAACTAATAGAGTATCTAAATAAATGTCACTCTTTTATTAATTGATATTTAATTTGCTCTAGCCTGCCTTGGTAAATGTTAATCAAATGCCAGAAAATTTCTTATAATTTTAACATATTAATAATCTCATAATTATGCATTTATTGCTTATAAAATTATGAGTTAATTACACAGTTACTAGATTTACTGTACCCTTAATAAAGAGCTCAAGACTTTCCATTTTTCTCTGTAGGTCAATAAACTTGATTGCCTGGTAACCACTGTTGATCATAGATCAAAGCTGTTTGTGAATAAATATACATTTCTACACAACACAGTGACATTATTATATAACAAACCAGGAAAAAACATAATGGAAATCTGGCATTATTACTTTTATTAATTTATTATTTACCTTAGAAAATACGTAAAATGTAACATGTAAAATTATTTCTCTCTCAGATGTTTCTATAATGGTATTATGATGAGTATTATTTTTCTTTCAAAATGCTTTCATATGTATTGACTAATTTTGTGTATACAATAACCTTATAAAATCCTATTATCTTCATTTTTTTAATAAGAAAACTGGTTTAGAGATTAAGTGTTATTCCTAGTACAACCCCATATTACTCATGCTTGTACATACTGACCTTTATCACGATCTATTCACTAGTATTTTCACTTCTACTTCCTCCTAACTACCAATTTCTAATCCAGGTAAATTGCTACTCCTTTTTAATTTCTACTTCAGCTAGATAACTAAACATTATAGAAAGAAGAAAACACAAATATAGTAATTGGTTCTTCACCAAATCCATACTTTTTAACATCAGTGTGGTCCAGCTTGATGATAAAGAGGCCATACCTTTTTCATCTTTGAATTCCTATCTAAGGCTGTGTTATAGGACATGTAGCATTTGACTCAAAAGTATATGTACTTTTAAAACTTTTAATCAAGTTAGGTTTATTTCTTATTTCTCCTGGTGGTTATAACAGAACATCAACTTCCCTCAATTCTTAAATTTTAAGCCTGCTGTGCTCTTATCGGTGGAACAATTTTTTATCTTAGAGAAAGATCTTCTACAACCAGTCCCTCATATCTGCCTCTTATTCTCAAATTTTAATCCATTTTCTTTTTATTCATTTTTACTGCAAGAGGTGATCCTGTATGTTTTAGGGTAAATCCTTTATTTATGTTCTTGATTATTTCTATTTACATCTAGTATTTATAGCAAAACACTGACTGTATAAAATGTACAAATAAAAGACATATACCATTTAGCAATAAAATTATTTTCATGTCAAAATCATTGAATATAGAAGTCTCATAATTATTGATTTTATACTTATAGAATATTTTTTAAATTTGAATTAAATTGTTTATAAAAATAATTGTATGTTCTAAAGTAAAGTAACTGTAATTCAGCAGCCTGTAGTTATCAATATATAATGTTAGTCTTTTTTAACATATTACATCACAGTGTAATGGAAGAAAAATGGATTGAGTATTATGATATCTAACACCCAAATTGTGCACTTAGAAAATTCAGTAAATGAATTAGAAAACTTTTGTGGCCTTTTCTGATTCTAGCTTTAAAATTATAACATGTTCAGATCTACATGGTGTATTAAGATTAAAACTGATTATTAAATAAGCAACAATTTCTTCTTCCTTATTTTCATTTTTGAATTTATAAAACAATATTTTATTTTCATGTTTACTCAGGTTTTATTGGAGTCACTCTTGTATCACATAAAATAATTCTAACAATGCAAGAGACAGAATTTCATTGTAATCAGTGAAGAATTTGCTAGTCTGCCTGGTTTTCAATTTTCTTCATAATTTTATCTCAAAGTACTCTTTCTTAGTTCTCTTCAACATGCAAATAGTATTCTAAACTAATACTACCTCCCTAATTTGCAAATTTATAACTTTGACCAAAATATTCTATCTATTCATCTCTGAGGATTCAAATTATTTTCATTTATAAAGAATCAACCAAATGTTATATTTTATCATCTTTCTGACATGTTATCAGACAATTCTGACCTTCACTGATCCCCTTCAATTATAACATCCTTTGCTACTTGTCTTATGCATTTTTAATTATTCCAACTACATCATTTGCTCACTCAGATTAATAATCATGACTGTTTCTGTTTTATCTCTCAGTCCCAAGCATTGTATTATGCATGTAGCAAGCAATAAGCATTGTTTTGTTTTATTTTTGAATTTTATACTAATGCAGCAATTTGTATTTTGTGGTTCTTTGCTGAAAGACAAAGAAATACCTGGAAACTTGTTGAAATATAAACTCCTTGGCCTTGCCCTGGATCTTCAAATCATGAAGTGAGGCCCAATATTTTCTAGGAACCTCACTAATTCTAATGCAAACTACAAATGGGAGCAAAGAAGTTTGGATCTATATTTCTAGTACACAAACATTTCTTCTCACTATATTTTAATGTTGAAGAGCATCAAGAGAAAGAATCCTGCAATTTATCATATATTTTTAGAACCTTTAGACTAATGTGATGTTATTAGACATCGTACATGTAATTCTGTTTCCACATGTACCTTCTTCATGGGTAAGAAAAGAAAAATATAAAACTCCAAGTGAAAATCTTTTGATGATCTCATAATTGGTATATTTTTAAAATCTGTTTGTATAATGAAGGAAACATTTTATATTTTGAACAGCAAATTAACTTTATTAAAGCTATTTTTAAATATATTTCAAAAAAGACTATTTAAAAAAAGTTGGTACATCTCACCTTGTTCTCCCAAGAGCAAATATATATACATATGTATTTTTTTAATTTTAAAAGAGGCAGAAACTCATACAAAATATAATTGAGGAGAAAAATGAGATTATCCCATTTTTTTCTGTTGCTTTTTCGTAAGAGCCACAAATCATTCTGTGAATTTTATCTGGAAGAAAAATGTGTCTTAAAAGACTGTATTGTTTAAGTTCCATTCTAGAATAAAAATTAAATTTTATGGGAAACCGATTTCTCAGAAGCTTGTCAGCTTAAAAATAATGTTTAAAGAAGCCCTAATTATTACTGTTAGTTTAACTGAACCAGAGCTAATCAGTTTAGAATGTCATGGACATACTTTACAGAGGAAGGTGGTCCATGGATATAAAGTTCAATTTTAATTTGTTGACTTTTGGTGTGTAAAGAGAGATAATATATTTTCCAGGTATGTATTTAATTTGTAATTTATATGTGTGCCATTTGAAAGCCATTTGTTAGACTTATCATGGTAAAAAGGCATTGTTCCCATAGGACTGGACATCCATACACTGTAAATGAACAGCTGCACAGTGAACTGGTTTCCAAGGCTCACATTAGCACCATGCTAATCCATGTATATTTGCAAATTGTTATGATCAATGCTCAGAAATGGCATCAGATGCAGCTGCAGCACTCTGAAAATATTTCAGACTTGTGATGGTTGGAACAACAACACAGAAATTATAATCATCTGACATCCATCACTACCGCTCCTTCACTTGATTAGACCAGTCAACAAATCGTGGGCAGGAAGACAGTGAAATAAGGAACAGCACAAGCCTCATCAACTAAAGAAATCTTTATCTTTTTCTCTGTTGCTCACCATTTCAAATTTCTACAATCTTCCTTCTAACATTTCAAACAGTAGCCAATACACAGAGTAAGAAGAAATTATATAATTTTTCAAAATGTTTATTAATGTGTTACTTCTGAAGAAACAAATCAGCAGAGAGCTTAAAAACACAGATCTCATGTAATGTAAGGTTACTAAATAGTCTGAATATGATTTTATTTTTAGTATAAACACATTTATCAGACTATTCTTCTCTTTTCATCTCCACCCAGCTTTGTTTTCTATTTTCTTCTTACTGGAGGACTAAGTATTCTCAATATACAGGATAGATATGATATTTTTTTTTCAATGCTGCTGCTTTATCTCTTATCTCTTAATTCATGTAAAATGTCTCAGCAATGCACCACTGAAGGCTATCCTGAGCACTGATGTCTATGACTTCTCTATACAAATTCAATCTAAGACATTTTTTTAAGGCTCAGTTGTAACCTTACTGTTACTAGTTTCTCTATAATCTCTCAGATAAGCTAAGAACCTTTGTAAGATCCAACATCAAATAAAGTGCTTTTACTTAACATATGTTAAAGAAATATTATGGAAGGAGCTAGTGAATGAATATTTATATCTGATGAGGCATTTTACACTATATTTTGTCTTTTCAAATTAAGGTTTAACTAGACAAAAAAAATCCAAGTGTTCTAATATAAAACATCCATTGTCTGACCTTTGCTTGTCTGTTATCCTGGTTGCATTCTCCATCATTTGCCACACCATGTATCATGTAGAAATATCTTTAGATGATAAGTGCAACATTTTATGTTTTGTGCATTATGTTCTCTCTGTAAGAAGTCTATCCACTAATAATATATCTCAAATGACGCTTTCTCCAGAAACCCATTTAAAGCATACAATTCAATTTTTGGTAAAGTTACAGAGTTGGGCAGCTATTACCAAAATCTAATATAGAACATTTTCATCACCCTGGTTTGATTCTCTTAATTTTTGCCTGTAGAATTGTGTTACCATCTGGTTTTACTTGCTCACTGCAATACATTTTTATTCTCACCTGCCTTCTTTGAATTACTATTATATTATACATTTATATTGTATAATACTATACAAATTAGATATATGTATAAATAGTCCCAATGCAACAATTATATACATATTTTGTTAAAATTTTTAGTCAATTAAGAGAAAGGAGAAGAGATATGTAATCTGTCTTTTTTTTAACTAGCATTCTTGGTTTTCTCATGTGGCTTTGAATTTGTATCTACTGTCACTTACTCTCAAACTGAAGAATTTTCTTTTACTATTTCTTGTAATGTAGATATGATAGCAAAAAATTATCTTCATTTTAGTTTTATTTTTGAAAGATTCTTGTTTTTATTTTACCTTCAGAACTTGGAACTTTGTTGTTCACAGCTTTCTGTCCTTTGCTGTTTCTGATGAAAAAATAGTGATTAATAATATTATTAAGTTTCCTTCATATGTAGTGAGTTGTTTTTCTCTTTCTGAGTTCAAAATATGTTCTTCTTCAGTTTTCCACATTTAACTGTGCTGTACTTGAGGATAGGTTTCTTCGTATTTATTTTATTTGGAGTTAATTACATTTATTGTGTGCATAGTTGTTTTTCATTAAATTTGGAATTTTTTTAGTCAGTACTTTTTAAAATATATTTTCTGTTCTCTCCTTCCTCTCCTTTTGGTATGACACATATGTTGGTGTTCTTATGATTCCCTACATTTTTTTCTGAGGCTCTGTTTATATTGCTTCATTTACTTTTATCTTTATTTTTTAGATCGATAATTTTTATAATCTTTCTTTGGTTTTGCTGAATTTTTGTTTTTCCTGTGCAAATCTACTGGTAAGCACATCTCATTATTTTTTACTTTTAATTGTTCTAGAATTTTCATGTAGTTTTTCATTGTAATTTCTATTTCATTATTGTTATTCACTACTGATGTATTGTCATCATGATTTCCTCTATAAATGTAGTTTGCTTTAGTTTTTGGAACAAATTAATATCAGCTGCTTAGAAGTCTACTAAGTCTAAAATCTGACTCCCATCAAAGCAGTTTATATTTTATTATTATTATTATTATTGTTATTATTTTATGAAGTAAGCTTTCCAGAACTTTGCACATCTCCTTTTTGGTTGAAAACTGTATCTTAAGATAATACGTTGTTAAAACTATGGAGATTGAGTCCCACCCACAAATACACATAGGGGGTAATTGTGTTTTTTTTGTTGTTATATTAGTCATTTGTCTATCTGTTTAGTGACTTTGTTGAACTTACTCTGTGATGTTTATTATTTCTATAGTTTGAATTCTCTCATGCCACTGCTTAGATTTTTTTTTCTTGTTCTTATCTTTTACCCTTCTTACCAAGGATTGCCCCTTGTTCAGCATAAGCCATTTATTCATCAAAAACTGTGTATAAGCCTAAGCCCCTTATTCTTTATTGTTGCATATATGTGTAGTTTGTGCAATGTTAGAACAGTTAGATTTGGCAAATATTCATTCAAACTTGGAAGTTCCCATTCTTATTACCTCTGAGAGGACACAACCTTGGATATACATGAAGTTTTTCCAACTTCTGGGTCTACACATGATTTTATTTTTAAACAAGTAAACTCTTTAGAAGTTGTTTTTTGTTTAGAGTAGCTTAATGTTCAGCCAACATTTGACCAGAGGTTGTAGTTAAATCTACTGTGCCAGTTGTTTTCTGCCTTTTGTTAGTGGATCTGTGTGTGGCTTGGAAATTGTTTTTAAGTATACTTCCCATCCTGCCCTCAGACCAAGTGCAGCCTAGTGAATGTGCCAAGGTTGAGAGATCTCAAGTGTATTCTTGTATCTTGCCTGATTACTCTCTTTTAAATTTCTGACTGCTCCTTTGTCTTGCTTGTTGGTGTCAGTATTATAAAATTATCAGAACCTCTTAATTGCTCTCTCCAAGATCTTCATTGTTTTTGACAATGAAGGGAGCATCAGTCCTGTTGGTAGTGCTTAGAAGAGTGTTTCTGTAACATAGGGCTGGAGAGGACAAGATAACACTGGTAACCTTCTTTTAGGGTGAAATCACAGCCATAGATTGGAAACCAGGGAGAGGGAGCACTTGTTTTTTTGCCACATCCACAAGAGTAGAGTTTCCATAGGCAGAGCTGGTGGATAACATGGGAATAGGCTGTGGTTTAAATGCCACACTGTCTCTATTCTTACTAAGGTTTATAAAATTTTCTTGAGTGAATGATCTTTATTTACTATATATCCTTAGGACAACATCCAGAGTCTCTCTCTCTCTCTCTCTCTCTCTCTCTCTCTCTCTCTCTCTGTGTGTGTGTGTGTGTGTGTGTTTGCTGTAATTGCAGCTAGATGCTATTGTTGTTGGCAATGTCATCAAGTTCCTCACTCCACCATCCTAGAAGTAAAAATAGGGTTTATTACAAGAATGTAATGCTTTATTAATATAGTCATCACAGCAACATGCCAATTTAAAAAAAAAATATATGACTAGATTATTAGTTTTAAAATGTAGTGATAAGGATAGTCACTTGTTTAAAATTCATATTTAATTTTAATGGTTGTTTTAGGCTTTGTAAACACTTAAATAAATAGGCTATATAGTTAACTAATCAATCCACCACTTTATTAGGCTTCATGTTTCATGTAAGTTTAACAAAGAATATCTGTCCTTTTATTTTTATTTGTTTTCTTTTGTAACATTATCATTTTCATGACTCATTTAGACTGAATCATCATTCTTAGAAAGAATAAAATATTCTTATGTTTTAGTATAATTTTATCAAATAATTCAGAAGCATATCAAAAAATAATATAACATGATCAAATGGAGCTTATTTCATGAATATAAAGATTTATTCTTATTAATGTACCTATTAATGTAATTCGCTGCAGCAATAGAACAACAATTTTTAAAGTATATGATTATCTTTTTAGATTCCAAAAGCTCAGTGATGAGGAACACAATTTCTAAAAGTCTTATTCAAACACTTGCTTATAAAAATTATTTTGTCACCATAATTTGACTTTTCAAGAAACAACACAAATACCTCCTTTATCACTACAATCATGTAAACATCTTCTAAAAGTATGTAAAAGAAACAAGGGATAGAAATAAGACACAAGGAAGAAAATTTTTTTTTATTGTAGATGAGACTATTGTTTTGAATACTGAAGAGAATTAATTAAAACTACAAGTGATATGATAATTCAATAAGAGGTGGGTAACAACAACCAGTAAAGTAATAAAATTAATGAAACATTTATTTATATAAGTAAAAAGAGAAAAATAAATTTTTGGTAATCAATAAAAAATTTATAAGATTTAATGAAAGATCAATTTTAAATGCTTCTGAACATCACAAAGAAAGACTTGAACAAACATAAAGGTATGGGTATTTTTGTCTAAAGTCACATGACAGAACTGAGCTCTAAACATTGGGCAATTAGATGACTTACTTAATTCAATAGCCAATCTGTTTAGGTGACCAGATATTCTCTCACCAAGAATGAGTGATTGACTGACATCTTTAGAAGTGAGCAAGTAGAATGCAACCATTGTTAGAACAAACACAGTAAGAAAAAAAATAATAATAATACACACACACACACACACACACACATATATACACACACACACACACACATATGTGTATGTATGTATGTGTTTATATTCACTTTCTGTACTATAAAGACATATTAAAATTTTAGAGAAAGTTATTTCCCTAAAAACTAAACTACAGTATGTATTGTGAGGCTGGGTAATCTTTTTTAATATTATGATTGAGCTTCATAGAGATCCCAACAACAATAACTATTCACCCGAGTGTAATAATTATAAAATAATTCTTAGAAGAAATAAAAATAAGGTTGGTTATCTTCTAGTCGAAGATAGTGTATATAACTGAATCTTACAAATGAGTTTAGTGTGCAATATTTACTGATGTTAAAAAAATGACTTTGCTTGTTACGTTAATTAACTGTATCTTCAAAAGATATTCATTCATCTTTCGATATAAATAATGTCTGAAAATAGTGCTTCCGTGTTTTGGTAATGTTAATAAAGCATTTTCTTTTTCTGGAGTTCAGAATAGAAATGTTTCTGTGGTTCTGCTTTTACAGAGGAAATTTATTGTATTAGGCCACAGTTGTAAATTTTCTTCCTCCGATCCCATAAATTTCTTCTAAATGTTTAATGGTTTATAACTGTAATTATTCTTGTGTGCCAACATTAAACTTTAAAAAGTTTAATTTGGAGACTATTTGGAGAAACTCATCTTTTTTACAGCCTCATAAATAGTTCTTTGATGAAATGAGCAGAGGCTCTGTGTCTGCCCGAGGTGAATACAAATGACACAATATAGACTATACTTATGGAGAGGAAACAAATGCATTGATGTCTAAAGTGATCAGCTGGTGCTCAATAGCAATTGGGAGTGAGATGTTGAAAGATGGGAAACAACATTGTTCTCAAGCCTTTCACCTTCTTATCCTCCTCCTCATTTTTCTGAAAAATTTTAATATTCCTAAGAAGGTCTGATAAACAGAGGTTGCTATAGGGGTATCCACCACTGGACATGTGAATTCCTAATTCAGAATCCATAGTTCAGGTCTTCTATTTAGTCAACATATTTCAGTGCCACTTCTGAATATTGTCTGTCTAACGAAGAGTGCAGAGCTATATTATATATTGCTAAAAATATAACTTCTTTGCAAGATTCAATTGCTATATAATACTATTTCAAGAACTGAGATGAATGAGAACTTTAGTTTTAAAATGGGCTAGGAACATTAAGATAGGTATTGTAAATTCTCAAGTAAACAGTTATTCATAGAGTGTTTCAAATGTAAATTTATACACAGTAGTTCTTTTTTTGTTCAATTAAAACAAATAATCAGTCAATTTTTTTTAACTGAATTCAAGGGAAAAGATTGAAAACTTTCTACCTACAAGTACATAGAAAGATATGGCATACCTTGAAAAAGATTAGAGGTTCAGTTTTCATTTTTAAATTATTAGATTATTATGTTTAAATCTATATTTTACCACAAAACAATGCATTTTTAATTTTGTATAATTGTTTGAATTGAATAAATGTTCAAATAAATTCATGCTATATTAACATCCTACATAGTCCAAAAAGTATTTAAGATGATAGATATTAAAATATATCTTAAATAATTTCTATGTAATTATTATATATATGTATATAACATATACATATATTTGTAGCATATACATTTTTTTCTAATTTTAAAACTAATAATGAAAAAAATAAAATATAAAAAAATAGATTTAAGTAAAACTAAAATCTGTTTTCCTTTCCAAAGTAATCTGTTTACTCTGTAGGCATAATTCACATATGAGGGTAATTGCTTAGCCCAGTTAGAACAGGGCAGACTTCTGACTCACAGAAATGTTAAAAAAAAAATTGTTTTGCTTTAAGCCACTGATTTTGTGGTCATTTATTATAGCACAAAAGGAAACTAATACAATAAGATTGCAACATAGGTATTATATTACATGTAAAAGTAAAATTTATGACAAAGATAGCACAAAGGTTAGGAGGAGACAAATGGAGGTATAGTACTATAAAATTTATCATACACATAAAGTAGCACAAAGTCATCTAAAGGTGGTTATGATAAATTAAGGTATATATTATAAACCCTACATAAACCACTAAAATAATAAAACAAAGAATTATAGATTACAAGCCAACAAAGAACATAAAGTAAAATCACAAAAAATATAAATTAATCTAGAAGACATTAGACAAAAAGAGAAAGGGGCCCAAATAGATGAGCTCAATAGTAAACATAGAGCAAGGTGATAGATTTAAAGGTAAAAATGCCAATAATCACATTAAATGGAAATATACATCAATTAAAAGTCAGAGATTGACATACTGAATAAAACAGTAAGATATATTTATATGCTGTGTACAATAAATGCAATTTAAATACAAATACACATATAAATTTAAAGAAAATGGATGAAAAAAGATATACTATGGTACCACTAATCATAAAAGGTTGATTTATCATATTAATATCAGAGAAAGTAGATTATAGATCAAAGAATATTACCAGAAATAAAAATGTTACTTTATAATGATAAAATGTCAATCAATGAAGAGGTTATAACAATCTTAAAGATTTATGCTCATAACAAATCTTCAAAATACATAGAGAAAAAAAGATAGAATCGAAAGGAGGAAAAGCCAAATCCACAATTATAAGCACAGGTTGTAATATTCTTCTCTCAATAACAGATAAACAGAGTAGACAGAAAATCAATAAGTATATAGAAGATTTTACCAATGCTATGGACAAAATTAACCTAATTGACATTTCTAGATTCTCAATTATCAACAGCAGAATACACATTCTTTTCAAAGACACATGATACATTTGCAAAGAGAGATCATATGTATGAGAAATAAAACAAGCCTCAATTGTTTAAAAGGATTTGAGGCAGATAAAGTACATTCTTTGACCACAGTGGAATTAAAAAATAAATCAATAACAAAAAGATTTCCAAACAATCCAAAAATACAAGAGCACCAGAATGAAAATTAGAAAGTATTCTGAATATGAAAATACTATATAACAAAATTTGTGAGCTCTGTAAAAGCAGTATGTAGAAATGAATAGTAATAAGGCCTACCCTAATAAACAAAAAAACTAAAATCAATGACCTCCATTTTAATGCTAAGATACTACAAAGATAAAAAAAATTAAATGCAAATTAGAAGAAAAAGAAAATGAAAATATAAAATTAATAAAATGGAAAATAAAAAAAAATCAATGAAACTGAAAACTTATTTGAGAATATCAATAAAAAAGGTAAACTTCACCTGAAACTAATATAACTAATAAAATATTGTATACTGACTATATTTAAATTTTAAAAAAATAACTTATATAACCAAACTAATAAAAAAAATGAGAGGAGACAGACATTTACAAAATCATGAATAAGAGAGCTGACATCATTATAGATTCTACAAATAATAAAAGTATAATATAATAAATATTATGAACTATTTTATGTCAATAATTCTTATAATCTAGATAAAATGTATAGTTCTTTGAAAGGCAAAAATGACCATATTATACTCAAAAAACTAATGTCTTTAAAAATTTATTAAAAAAACTGAATTTGTACCTAAAAATCTTTCTACAAAAAAAAAAAAAAAAACCTCCAGACCTAATGGATTTACTAGTGAATTCTGCCAAACATTTAAGACAAGGATAATAGCAATTATACAAAATTCTTCCAGAAAAGGAAGAGAAGGGAGAAGGGAATTCCCAATTAATTCTATGAGACCATTATTACCCTGATATCACAACCAGAAAAATATATAAAAAATAAATAAAGAATTTTTGTGAATATAGGTGCAAAAATTGTGAACAAAGTTTAGAAAAAGAAATCTAACAATATATAAAAATTATGTACTACTCACGAAAATGCAGGATTTGTCATAGAAATAAAAAGTTGTTTTAAGATGTAAAATCAATTCAAATATAATTCACCACATTTACAGGTTTTTACAAAATAAGAAAACCATGTGATCATCTGAACAGACACAGGAAAAGTATTGAACAAAACCCAACATCCACCCAGATGAAAATTCCTCAAACTAAGAATAGTAGGAAACTTCATTAACCAGATATAGGGCATCTACAAAAAAATCTACAGCTAATATCATACTTGGTAAGAAACTGATTTTTTTCTCTTTGAATAGGTAACAAGAAACAGATATTTGCTCTTACCATTCTTATTCATTATTGTACTAGAAGTCCTGGTACAGTAAAATAAAGAAAACAAAGGAAATTAAATTCGGAATGGAAAAGAAAAGAAATAACATTCCCTAATTTCAGATAAAGTGATTATGTAGAAAATTGCAGGCAATCATAAAAAATGTCACAAAACTAGTGAGTTTCGAGAGGTCACAGAATAATAGGTCAACACACAAAAATCAACTGTATCTCTTTATACTAGCAATGAACAAGTGAAAGCAATCATTTTTTTCCTAAAATGTAATTTAATATTTCTTTTAATCACTGGACACATTATTCTTTCTTTGAATTTTCTCTGCCATATAATTGTTGACATTTTCCTGGCACACCTGATGAAAAAAAAAAAAAAAAGGTGGGGGGAGGTTGTTTGATCTCTCAGAAAGAGCCATTTCTTTAATGGGACTTTGTTGTAAGTGTCTACACTGCTACTCCTTGTTGGGGTTTTACTATCTAGCTATTTATGTCAGTCTAAATCAAATCAAGAATGAGAAATTCCATAGAAGTTTAAACAGGGAAAGTATAATATAACTATGAAACTCTGCTGAAGGAATGACTGTAAGTGTAAGGAAACTATATGGCGCCTTAGGGATGAGTGTTAGTAACCAAGAAAGGACAGACTTGGAAGGGTTCCAGACTTTGTTGGATAAGATTTGATTTGGCCTACTGGATAGCAGAGGTTTACATTACTGGTTTGCCCAGGCCAGAGCTGGTCTGCAGTCACTGTGCCAACAAGAATCAATACTGGTGTGCTGAGGGTGAAGCAGCTTGTTGAGAACACTGTAGAGAACAGTGCCCCCACTTAGGGGCCTGCTTAAGGAATCACCGTATATACAAACTATACACATTTGTATGTATAAAATGTATACAAACTATATATTTTTCAAACATAGTTAAAATAAAAAATTTAAACAAATAATTTTATCCATCTCTTCAACACATTTACTGTGATCACTACTTCTGCTATATGCAAATTCTCATAACTTTATACAATTTTCCCTTTCTATATGCAACCTCTTCTTTGCCGTCTGTATTTGTTCATGACCTTGTCATTTCTTAATTTTTAAAACAGAATTATTAAGGAATAATTGACATAAAATAAATTGTACATATTTGAAGTGTACATTTTAAAAAGTTTTGACAGATGAGTAAAACTGGAAAATCATACAATCAAGATAATGAACATAATAATCATAAACCGCAAAGTTTGCTTGTTCCGCTGTACTCTCACTTTTTTTCCTCCCGCTCTTGCCACTCCCTGCAAGCAACCACAGGTCAGTATTCTGTCATCATAACATTTTCGTTTAGTTCAAAATACTTTCTGATTTTACTTGTGACTTCTTTTTTGATGCACTGTTACCTAGTTTCTGAATTTTAGGTATTTTCCATAGATCTTTCTCTTATTGGTACATTGTGTCTTATATATTTACTCATATTTATCAGTGCTCTTCATTTATTTGTGATATCATTTTCAAAATATTCCAGCTCTGAAGATGTGTCCTAACTCATATATGATACAGCAGAACTTTTGAAATTCAGTGAGGAGTCCAAGTAAAATATATATAATAAATGATATAAATGTAGATGAATACAAAAATAGTTTGATGAAATTCCACATAACATTCATTTTTAAAGGAATTATTTAATTTCATATAACATTCATTAATATAAGGTCACATAACACCTATCACAGATCAGCAATCATGTTAATTATTAGTTGTTACATAGGTCAGCCTTCCAAATATGTTTTAATAATGATCAGTTAATAATAAGCTGTGTTTAACATATATTTTTAAAATAATATGTTACTAACAGTAGGTGTTTGTTGGGGCTTTACATCTATATACTGGACATATTAACCTCAATAATGATCCTATTAATTTCAATTTAATGCTTATTTAATATGTTTAGAGCAAATTATTAAGGCTATGACCATACAGAAGAAATTAATTAAAAAACCAAAATAGTTATCTGAATAATTGCAGCCAAAAGTAAATTTTAATTTTTAAATTAGTTAGGATAAATGTATTCTTGATTATATAGGTTTAGAAACATCTGTAATTCTTGAATATTTTTGTTTTCAAAAAATGTTTATGTGTCATTAAAACTATAATAAATCTTGTCAGGGTAGCAAACTTTTTCACTTCTATATTCTTCATAATGAACCAACTAAATTAATTAGAATATATAGATGTGATGTACAATAAATTCTTAATAAAAACCACTTAACCTGAATTACAAACACTAATTTATATCCACATAACATCAATTTTCATGGAATATGAGATTTTATAGTTTTATTACAAATTTTATAAAATATTATACACTAATTTTCTAAAGTTCTCTAATGTAAAACCAATTCAAGAGATTGCCCTAATTATGTTTGTATTTGTATAAGAAATAACGATTAGGCTACTAAACACTTTAAACTAAAATTGGCATTTTAGTTTAGTTTTTATGTAACATAGGAAGCATTTTTATTGATTCATTATTTGACTTTAAAATCATCAGTCATATGTTAAAAGATAAACTGCGGCATATTAAAAATGGTAAGTTTATTAGAGCAAAAATTGACTGAAATCCAGCAATGCCAAACCAGAAGCAATTACCAGCATTCCTCAGGTAGGAACTAGGAAAAATACCTACATGGAGAAGGTGAAAAGTGAACATAGAAAATTATTTGATTGACTATAGCTTAAAGCCTAGTTTAGTTGTTTGTGATTAGTTGTTCTTAGGTTTTGATTTCTTAACCTTGAGGCACTTACAGGCTTAACTTTTGGTTTGCTTACATAAGCCATCAAAGCACTAGAGCCACTTCAGTCTAACAACTTCCTTGTTTAATTAATTTAACAAATAATATTTACTTCATACATATTATGTAAGTACCACTCTTCGATGCTGTTATATTTGAAGATTAAAAGAGTAATCTCTTTTTAAAACATGTAAAAAAGCTTTCACTTTTATTTCTAAAGGAAAAAATGAAGAGAGCTTTTGTAATAGTAATGGCATTTGAATATATTCTGGATGAAAATTATAAATACAAAAATTGTTAAATAAAGAACTGGAAATATTCCAGAAAGTTAAGTTATAGGAATGGAAATACTTATTATGAGTCCAGGAAATAATGAACTCTAAGTTTGAAAAAAGTAGACTATATAAGAAAGGAAAAAGTATGGGAAATGTTAGCAATTGTCAGCATTGACTAGAACAGTGAGTGAATTGAAGGTCCATCTCAGAAATTTAAAGATTAGTGAAATTTATTGAGTATTTTGATTTTAATTTTTCAAAGAGCAAATTATATTCATTAATCCAAGTATTTCCTTGATTTTGCTTAACTCATATATTATTTAAATAAGTTTAATGTACTTTGTCAGGGAAAAAAGATGAAATCCAGAATGTTTTTTTAGAAAACTAAATCTAAGACTAAGATGACCCGTGAGAGCACAACTGTTGTGAAAAGACCTGTTAGGTCCAATTCAATAAAAAAAAATATGTATTATGCTCTAAAAGTTGGTCTCCTTTTTCTACACCATTTTCATGATATCATTCACTTTGGGTACCCACTGTTTCACGATGAAGCAGCTCCTCTAGTTATCATGAAAAATAACCTATAATCTAACTGAAATTGATATGATAGTGACTTAACATACAAATCGCTACCTTAGAAGAGTAGAAAGAGGCCCCATAAGTCTCCCTAAGAATTAAATGCTAATGCTGAAATTTGCCATCAATAAGCTCAGGCGATATCTTAGTTAGAACTCTGGTTTTAAAGTTGAATGAAGCACAAAACAAACTAGCTTAAGTTGATGTAACTGTACTATTAATTGCAAGGTTACCTTACAAGACATTTTGCTGAAAGCACTCCAACAATATCTCATAGTCACAGTATTTTTTTTCCCTTTAAATCGCAGCCTCACCATTCTGATTCACTCCATACTCAGCAAGATTTCCTCTCTTTTCAAGACACTCATGACAGCTTTATGTCTGACATATCTCAGTTCGAATCAGGTGGCAGAATGCATCGTTTTTTTTCCCCAGAAGTTCCATCAACAGTATTTTCTTGTTTCAATGGTTCTGATTAACTCAAGTATCTGCCATGGTGAACACTTATTGGAATGCTGAGATGGGCCTAGGCCTAGGACACCTGCTCCATTCCACACCTGTAGGTAGAAGTGTCTGTAAGTGGGAGAAAGGATGTCCCTGCAGGAAAACTGGTGGTGCAGTTATCAGAAGAAGAGACAGAAAATGCTAAAAACCAATGAAACAAACCTTACTTTTACCTGACCCCAGTCTGATAGGTGGAAATTGTTTTTTGTGTAACTTCATTACTTTTGCAACAAAACTTAAATGGTGTTTTGTCAAAATGTGAAGTTGACTTTGATTAAAATTGCATGACTTATGAATTATTTGTGCTTTGAATGATAGTCAGGTGTTGGAAATTTATGTGGCAAGATAAAATATTCCTGAGACTTTTCTTTCAATTAAAAAACTCTCATATCTTGTTTAATGTCAAACCTCAGACTTCATGAAAGGCTATACCTGTTATCTAACTTCATAATTCAAGATGAGTCACTTTTAATTTAACTTCCCCCTTTGCTATTCTGCAACTGCGCTATCAAATGAAACCAATTGACTCCTGGTAAAATTTTTGGACCCAGGTACTTCCTCTCATTATCAAAAGATTTCATTTTTTGCAGTGTGCTTTTGAAAGTAGTCATTTGAAAAAAATTAACTTTTCAGGAAAAACATTTACAAAAGTCTTGGTTGAATTTCTATTAGAGAAGATTTTATAATATTTACCTTGACTAAATATTAAAAGCGCATCTAGTAAAAAATTGTGTACAAGATTATGAACCAACTTACTTCTCCCTTTCATGCCCCCAAATGTGTGATCTCTCATCACATAGAAAAATCCCATCACATTATTAGTCAAAAAACTAGTGGCAAGAAAGTTTTACACCTGATTATGCAGAGCACCGATGAATAGAGAAACAAACATTTTTCTAAATGTGGTCTATGGATAATGGTAAAACTGCCTATGACTTCAAACAATATTTAGTGAATTTAAACTAAATCTGTAATTCTGTGTTGTTTTTCGTTCATTTTACTTATATTTCAGAGATATACTAATATTTAGAATGTTTGGAAACATTATAATAATTTTACAAATTCAATTAGAAAGTTAATCTCTAAGGAGATATTGTCACCTTTTAAATTTTATACTATTCTTTTCTCTTGGGTCTGCTGCTTATATGACTATTAGTTCAGAATTTGTTCTTGCTTGAAACCTCTCTTCTCCCTACCTTTACATTTATTTCAAGGACTCAACTGATAATTCTGTTTCTAATCTTAATACTGGGGGCAGGGGGAAATTTCCCGTTTCCCTCTTTCTGTTCTTTTGGCTGGTCGAATAATTTAAATGACAAAACACAGATTAATAAGAGAAAATGCAATTTAATATGTACAAACAGGGAATATGTGCAAATAAATGAGAGATTCCAAGGACAGGCAAAATGAGGTATATTTCCAGACTTACTAGAAGGAGGTAAAGGTCTGGAACTTCAAAGGGAAGTAAAGCAATTTACAGGAAGATGTAAAGTTTTAATGTTTGGTAAACAAATGTTTGCTGGGCCATAGAGAAACAATAAGACATAGAGAAAACATTGTTCAAAAGGGCCTAAGTTTTTACCCATCTATCACACCTAATTCATATTATACTATAGTTTTCTATAGTGATAGTTCTCTTCCTGGAGCCGGTCCTCTATGTAAATTAATTTAGACAGTTATGAAGAAAGGTCAAATGTTCTTCCTGAGTCTTTTGTTTCCTAAATTAACCAGCCTAAAATAATCGTGCCAAAGCTCCCCTAAAATAGCTCCTACAATTCTTCTATGTGAGATTTTGTGACGTTGCGCATAACAAATACTCAGTAAAAGTCTTCTATATTGCATTTAAACTAAATGTAAGACTTCGGAGGAAAAAAAAGTCTATTCTGTCTTTTTATATGTATATTTTTTCCTATGAGTCATCAGTGGGGAACCTTTTCCAGGTTCCAAACTTATTTTCCAAATCTTAAAGAAATTAAAGAAAGATAATTTTTACTCCCTAAAACTTTTACTCTCCTAAAATTTTGCTGTTACAAATAATCACATTGTTAGGTTCACTGAAGGAGGAACACACAAAGCAGAAGGGGTTAAGCAAGGTTTATTGTAGCTGAGTGACAGACTGGCTGAGCGAGCGGAAGATGGTCTCTGCCCCGACTGTGAGGGCATCTGAAACTTATGTGGGTCTTTAGGTGACACTTTTGGTGGGAATATTTCAGCAGGTAAATTGATGAGGAAGGAAAGAGAGCTCAGTGAAGAGGGAGGTAAGCCAATCTGGATGCAAGGTCCGGTTCCCACACGAAAGTAAAAGAAAAGTTGGATTCCCACATTGGGCGGGGGGGATGTTGGGGTATAGGAATTACTTTCTCCTGGACCTAACATATATGTTTATATATGTATTTTCACATAAACATATATTAATAATGCACTTTTACCTTTAGCAAAAATACATATATAGAAAGTTGTACTTTATATCTGTCATCTTTTTTCTACATGTGAATAAACTGGGATTTATATAGAGATCACGAGATATTGTTCAAAATTGATTATTGGCCACAGTCTTAAAAGTGGGGAAAAAAGCTGTCAAAATAGTAACATAAAATTTTAAATTATTCCTTAGAAAAATCTCAAAGGCACAAAACAATATTATATTCTTCCACCAAATATTTGCCTTATTTTCAGCTAAGCATCAAAAATGGGATAATTTTAACTAAAGGGGAGCAGAATTTTCACCCCCAAATATTTCTCTTTGCATAATGATTATTTTAGGCTAATTATTTTTAAGAAAGCAGACACAGTAGAAGCTCTGAAAACAGAGAAGTTACCCTTGTATAAGAGAAATTTACACTTAAAAGGAGAATCTCTTTTTGTAAATTGTCTTCCTCTTTTTACCAGGAAGAGGAGGGTGATTAAATCTCCTGAAATTCTTATCAATAAAAAAACCCAGAAATTTAGATCTGCATAACAACCACACTCTTGTTTACACTCCTTTATCTGGTAATATTTCATAACTGGCCTTTCCCACCCCCAACATCTTTCTTTTGTCTTTAGCTGGAGATGATATTTAAGGTGGTGGCTTGAGCCATTTTATGGAGTTACTCAGTTATCCTGGGTATCTCCATGTCTATGGGAAGTATACAGGTTATTTAACTTCCACCTGTTTTTCTGCCGTCTATCTGTCTTTTATTTCCAGTGGTTCTCCACCAAGAATCTAGAAGAGTAGAGATAAAATTATTTTTCCTCCTCTACACAGTCCAATTAGGGACTGAGCTAATCTCGGGTGGTGTTTCAGAGTTTGTTAGAAGAATTGTTTTACTTCTAGACTGCCAATTATGTTTACCAAGCACCCTACTCCCACCCATTTTTGGTAGTAGGTACTAAACTTTTTTTTTCTTATACTCAGCACTGTATAACTACATCGAGCTTTTCAACTTTATATACAGGGTTCTAATTATCTAATGCTGTGCATTTTATGAGTAGCAAAAGATTTCAGGAGAAACTAGTACACTGTCCAGTTTATTTCCTTGTGCCTTCCTCCTCTTTAGGAGATAGACCACCCAATTCCTTTGTGCTTTAGAAGAATAGAACTTATTTTTTTCCCCCACCTTCTCCCACAAAATTACCTAAAGCTCTGGTGGTTTCTTTCCTTTTGGCAGCCTCCTTTGGTGGGTATGTTAAAGTGTTATTACATGCAGCCTAAGAATTTGCAAATGTCCTGACTGGAAAAGTGGTAAAGGTAATATTGGATTTTGTTCAATGACCTCTTCTTCCTAGGATTTTGGCCTCTCTAATTTGGTTGCCTTTGATGCACATCAATCCTTATGGATTTTTTTCTTTTATATTTCATTAAGCATATCCAGGTTTTCTCAGCCAGAGTACTAGTCTACTAAAAGTGACCTCCGTATAGCCAGAAGAAGCCCTCTTATTCTAAACTATGTATTTTAATTTAAATGTGTGTGTGTGTAGAAGTATTAAACCTATATATCTGACTTTCCATTTCTAATCAAACCTGCTTAATAAAGACATACATAATTTAGGAATGAAATACATCTTGGGATTCTATGGATAAATAAAATAGACTTTTACCTTTGGAAACATTGGGTACATTACAAGTAGGTGTAAACTTTTAAAAAGCATAAAAGCTGTAAATTTGTAGTAAACATCTTAGTTACATACCAAATATCCACTTCTCCTTCCAGTTTGTGTCAGTAGAAGCAAAATACCCTAAATTTCAATCAGTTCCTGAGTCTCCATCTGTCTTAGCTGGAGTCTCCAGCTTGAACAGATGAAATTTCATTAGATTCAGCCATTCTTAGTAACCCTATTTCCCTTGCCAATGATTGAATTACAAATAAATGAATAATGCAATTCTGGGTAAGGAGTCAAACTAGAAAGCCTTTTTTGTTGCTTTAGGGTAGATTTTTCATAAAGGATATAAGAAGATTAGATGCTACTCTAGTCTTCTTCTGGTTTGGGGGTAGTTTTGTTTGAAAATGTGATTTCTGGATATTTAGGTAGAATTTATAATTGGGAGCCCCAGGGATAAGGGAGAAACTAAAATACTGTAAATGTCAGAATAGTAGTTTGAAAGGAAACAACATCCATGAAAACTTAGTTGTGTTACTGAAGTAACTTTCTCTTGATTTAGAGTTTATCACTGGGCATCACGACACTTCAGATAATGTGGACATGTTGCCACATAATCTACATTAAATTATGTCACTTAAAGGTATCCTAAATTTTATCAAGGCATCTAGATATACCATATAACCATTCTCATATTTGTATTTGTTAATTAATTAAAAAAACTAAATATGATATCACAAAATGAGACTTACTTTCAATTCAATTTAATATGAGTGAAAAATTAGTTAAGATTCCTATTTGTCTTTTAGCAGGCTTCTATTTACCCTGATCCCTTGAAACTTACTTATTTTGAGTTTTCTCACCATTGCTTTGTTTCTAGATGCTTTGTTTCAAGATTCACGTTATGCCTTTGCTCATGCATCTCTTTCACCTGAATAGCTCTTCTCCTATCCCATCACCTCCACCTGTGAAATGTTACCTTTGTTAAATATCCATATCAGATATCTTCTCAACAATACAATGTTTTCTTCTCCCTAATTTTTCAGAGAAATACTTTTTGTACTTTTCCTATACCCACTATTATATTTTGCTTTATATTTTACCTGGAGCTTACTTACCTTTTATAAGGTCAAAGACTGCCTCATGTATACAGTGAGATACTTGAAAAGAGGAAGGTTTTCTATTCATTGTTATATCAACATTAGGTGTCTAAAAAGTATTTCTTGTATGAATGACATTAGAATATTGACTTAGAGATAAATTCTCTCGGAGACTCTCTCCTTCAGGTCCTTACTTGGAAAAATTTATATTGGAGGTGTATCTGAGTGTAGTTACTCCTTTGGATTCAATTAATGTTTAGGTTTTGCTTACAAGAACAATTCAGTCCTGAAAATAGTGTTGGCCATAAAAATGAGATACAAAATTTAGCTTTCAAAAATTCATTTTCCCCATAAGAGGCAAACAGGTAGAAAAATAAGTGAAATTATCATTCTCTCCCAACATAGAGCTTATGGTACTCTGGATGAGTTTGCAAGGTTAACATGATAGAATTGTTCACAGCTCCATGGATGAATTTAAATGTAATTCAAAAATATTATCAAATAATTTAATTTTTTAAAAATAAGCACAGGCTTTACAAGCGTTAGAATCAAAAACACCCACCAGTTTCCAGGAAGTATTTGCTGAAATTAACCTTGCTGTAGACAAACATTCTATAATTTAGTAGGCCCTGGTTACTTTTCTATTAGAGGTAATACTCAGTTTAATTTTATGTCTACATACAGAGAATTTGTGGTCTCTTAATTTAGAGAAGAATATGCTTCTGGGACCTCCCTCTCTCAATTGCTGTATTCCAAAGGGGATACATTCTATGTGCTTTGAGATTCACAGTCTTATTTCTACTTATCAGAAACAAATGTGTTCCAAGTTCAGTGGTATCTAAAAAGAAATGAATTTTGGGAACTGGCAAGTTATTCAATTTAGTTATCTAATTATTTTAATAACCACAATGAAGATATGTATTGAGTACTTATTGTGTCTCAGTATAATGTGTAGTATTTACATGCATAGTTTCACTAAGGATCATAAACACACCATGGAAAATAAACTATGTACTCATCATTTTTTTAAAATAAAAAAGGAAAAAAAAATCTAGGAAAAAAATCACTCACTCTGCTTCTGATCATCCTGTAACTTTCATCCTTTACTACAAATGAAGTTGTAACTATAATAATGAGAGCAAGTTCATGCACAGAATAAATTTTACATTTTATTTTAATGAATGCACATAAGTGACAGTATTCAGTCATAAGGATTTGAAATGTGGGTAAAATTCTTCAATAAAAGTGCTATTCTTTTTTTCTCATTTATTATAGTCAATCACCAAATCTGTAGTAGATATTTTTCATTTACATTGTCCATAGGATTAACTAAATCGATAGCCCTTCAGGAAATGAAAATAAGTATAAGGGAAATAACAAAACAATTGAAAATGTTTTTATAAGTGACATAATGAAAATGCAATGAAATGAGTGGGACAGTTTGGTTTATGTAGCATTTGTCGTGAACTGCATACATGTGGGTGGCTCTGAGCTTCAGCTTCCTTATCTGTAAAATAAAGGGGTTTGGATCTCATTTTATCTAATATACTTTTAATTTAAAGTATTCCATAGTACTCTAGGACAAAAAGAAAGAAACGAATTAATTCTAAGACTTCAACAAAGTTGAACATGTCAATGTTTATTTCTCCTGAATATTTTGACACAGGGAAAAAAAAAAAATATTTTTACCTTTTCCCTCCCAGTGTAAAAATCAATATTTTATACTATAATCAAAGAAAATAAAATTATTCTCTCCCAGAAGAGAGTTTATGGTACACTTAGTCTCAACAGTAGATTGAAAATAAATCCAGAAATATTAAAAAGGCAAGCCATTGAACAATACAGAGACTAATGTTAATTCTCACCATCTAGCATTCAAGGAAGATGCTATAATAAACAGTAGAAAGGAAATTCACTGGAGTTTTTGCAAGAGTGAGAAAATTTGGCTTTCTGTACAAAACAAAGTGGTCTACTCAGTCACTACACCTGTGAATGTTGACATCTCATGAGTCTCAACCAATACATTGAGTCATTCACTTAAAGTATTGATGTGTGACAATGGGATAGCCCAACTATAGAACTGGCTTCTTTCTTTTCACAGCCTGGGTGGAAAATTTTTACTCTCTACAGCTCTTATGGGAATAAAGTTATGCAGCAAAATGGATGGCAAATCATTCTTCCTTTTGTTTTTTTAAATTCCTTGGTGTAAAAAAATAAAATGGTATTTTTAAAGACAAAAATCACAATATACAATTATTTTATAGACTCAGCTCACAAATCTGTCATTTTAAATTATTCAAACTGTCCAAAAAAAAAATAGAAATGAGTAAAATATCTTCTGAGCCACAGAGATCTTGCAAAATGCATACATTAATTCTCAATCTAAGAAACAAAATAAAGATTGTCAGTTCAGAAAACATTTAAAGTAATATAAATGAATACTGGAGGCAGATCATTTTATAACATCAATATATAAGCATTTATATATCTTCCTAGGTGCTACATCATCACCAGGAAACAGAATTATTTTGTGGATTATTACCATGAGTTATTGTTGCAAAAAAATCAGACTGGAGAGAAACCAAGCACCACTCGGAGAGTTGGAGAGCTCAAGTTTATTATGTCAGTAGTCCCAGAGAGCTAGTGTTCTGAAGATCTGGGCCCTGGGCTTAGGGGTAACAAGACGATTGGTCAATTTGTTGTCAGGTGGTTACAGAGTGTGAAAGTTGTTACGGGCAGTTAGGCAAGACAATCAAAGAGGATGCATCTGTTATCTAGAAAGAACAAGCAAAGGGGATACGTGTGATAACTAAACAGAAGAAGCAAAGGCAATACATCTGTTATCTAGCAAAGGGGAGGGTGAGTCTTCAGTTGATCTTGAGGTCACCCTGCCCTGATTACAAGGTTAGCCATTTGAGTGGAAAATTTTTCTTCAATTTCCCCATTTGACGCCCTTTAAATTCTTATAGGGCATCAACTTCTTGATTTTCTTGGCCTAGGGGCTGGTACAAGGGTGGTCCGGGTGTCAAAATATTTGTAACTTTATAGATTCTAGGTGTGAGGAGATAAACTTGAAAAGACAGTTCAGGATACAGGGACCAAATAAGAGAACTATGAAGAGCATGACGAGAGGTCCAGCAAGTGAGAGAAGCCAGGATCTTCAACTCCATATTCTGGACCAGGATACCCATGACTCATTCAATCATTGGCTGGTTTTTGAGACTTTGCAGTCCAAGTCTCCCATTTTTCCAGAGGCATCACTCTCTTTACCTAGGTGTAGTGGATCCAAGGTCTGCAGCCTTAACAGCAGTGGGAGTTGCTAATATAACAGTGTGAGGATCAGTTCAGATCAGCTGGAGTGGCTCCTACCTCCAATCTTTAATCCATACTTTATCCCCTGGCTAATAGGGATGGATCCAGTTTCCTAAGGGGATAGGAGCTCTTTCTAGGGTTTCCTGGGTGATGTGGAGGAGGATCTTTCCTAGGGCATAAAGGTGTTGGAACATTTCTACATTAGCTATCAGTTTAGGGTCTACTTTTACCTTCCCTATCACTGGGGAAGGTCTCCCATAAAGGATTTCTAAAGGGGAATAGCCTGAAAGCCTTGGGGTGTACCATGCTCAGAGTAGAGCCAAAGGCAGCATATCAATACAAGGAACTAGATTTACTGACAAAGCTTAGCTAGAGTTTTCTTGAGGGTCTGGTTCATTCACTTAACTTTCCCTGAACTTTGTGGCCCATAGGCCATGTCGAGCTTCCATTTGATTCCTAGAACTTCAGACAGAATCTGGACTATCTCAGACACAAAGACAGGTCCATTGTCAGATCCTATAGAGGGGAACAATTTTCCTCAACAAGGCTTTAGCTACTTCTTGTGCCCATTCAGTGTGTGTAGGGAAAGCTCCAGCCCATCTGGAATAGGTGCAGACTAACACAAGCAGGTATCAGTGGCTCCTGCAGGGCTTGACCTCAGTAAAGTCCACTTCTAGGTCTTAAAAGAGCATAGTCCCAATTACTTACACCCCTGGATTAGATTTTGGCCTTTGGCTGGCATTGTTTTGTGTGCATGTTATACATCTAGCAGTGATCTGGGAGAACAAGATTGGGAGCTTGGTATGAAATAGCAGCAGGCTTTCTGAAGTAGTCTTCTCAAGGTGAGTCAACTCATGATGTTGTGTCACTAGCTGAGCTGCCACCTCAGTGGGAATAAAATATCTCTGATCTGAAAGTCCCCACCAGCCCTCCTTTCTCTTGGTTACCCCTCCACTTAAGGCACATTGTTCTTCCTTATTGTATTTTCGGGACAGAAACAATTCTGATGCTAGGAGAAACTGGGAGATTGGCTCAGTACCCATTGTGGCACTTGGTTGGTTGGCAGCCTCCTTAGCTACTTGGTCTGCCAGTCAGTTTCTCTTACTGACAGGGTTGGTTCCTCTCTGGTGGCTGTTGCAGTGAATAACTGCCACCTGAGAAAGCTTCCAAACTGCCTCTAATAGTTGAAGGATTTCTTCTTTGTTCTTAATTTCTTTTCTTCCCATAGTCAGTAGTCCCCTCTCTTTTTAATTGGCTCAATGTACATGCAAAGTAGCAAAGGCATAACTTAAATTAGTATAGATATTGGCCTGTTTGCCTTCAGCCTGCCACAGTGCCTGGATGAGTGCCCGTAGCTCAGTCTGATGTGTTGACCAGCCGTGTAGCAGAGTGTCAGCTCTGATTACCTCATCTGTAGTTGTTATTGTGTAACTGACTTTGCACTGTCTTTCATAGATAATTGAATTTTTTTGACTCTTCTTAAGTCCTCCCACAGTTGGGGCACTCGTTTTGCCAATGGCCAGTCTCTTTGCAGTAGGCACATCGGTTGCAGTGTAGTGGTGTTCTCCTTTTGGTCTCTCCCTTCGGTAGGGGAGCGGTCTGTTGTACTAGGCCTGGGTTCCCTAACACAGTTGCCAGCAGGGGCATTGTTCATTTCCTCAGCTTATCAACTATCTTTTGGGCCTCCCAGTCGCAATTGACAAATATCTTGTTTCCAACCTCCAGCAGCTGGGTGGCGTTCATCCCAGCAAAGCTTTCTAATTTCTGAAGCTTGGGGCAGTTGTCAGTATAAGGTAGAGCCACAAACGCCATGCTGACCATGCATTGGCTTTCTTGTGCTTTGGGTCAAAAGGGGTATGCACCCAGAATGCCTCTTATAGTCTCTCATAGAACCCTGTGGGTGACTCATCTGGCTTCTGGAGTACTTATGACATTTTAGACATTTTTTTCAGCTTTTTGGCCCCAGATTTCATCCCCTGCAGTACGGCCTGCTGATACCTGTTGAGAGACTCTCTTCCATTCAGGACGGTGAAATCCTAATTGGGCCTGGCATCAAGCACAGCCCCCAAGGACCATGCTGCATGGTCTAGTGACCATCTGGTGCTCATTCTTTGAGCTACCCCCATGCTTCTGACAGAATTCAACATCATTCTTCAGGGTTGAAGAAAGTTGGGACCTGACTGGGGTGCTAAGCTCTGAGGCCTTACCTTATTCTGCGGCCATTCCTGGTGAGTTGGTCTGTCCTTCCTTTGAGTCCAGTTGGGGCTTGGCTGTCCAGAGAGTCAGAGTGCTGGTCTTAAAAAGAACCCAGAATACCATCAAGTGGTTCACCTCCTCGTTCATCTAGAAGTCCCTCTGGCCCAGCCCTGCCGAGCCACTGGTTTGGTGGCTCAAAGAGCCAATGTGGCTGGAATCTCACTGGGGCATCCAAAAATGTTGCAGAAAAATTAGATCTGCGAGAAATCAAGCACCACTCAGAGAGTTGGAGAACTCAGGTTTATTATGCTGACAGTCACAGAAGAGCTAGCACTCTGAAGATCTGGTCCCTGAGCTCAGGGGTAACCTTGCCTTTATAGAGTTTATCCATGAAGTTACAGTTGACATGAGTTGATTTTTTAGTTGTTCCTCAGGTTAGTTTGTTACAGAATGTGGGAGTTGCTATAGATTACGAGCAGTTAAACAGAACAAGCAAAGGCAATATATCTGTTATCTAGACAAAACAAACAAGGGGAGGGTGAGTCTTCAGTTGGTTTTGAGGTCACCCTGCGCTTTGGTCTACACAGCAAGTATGTCTACAGAAGCAGAACAAAGAGCTGATTATAAGTTAGCCATTTGAGTGGAAAATTTCTCTTCATTATTATTTATTTCCATTTTATAGATGATGAACCTGAGGGTCAGAAAGGCAATATAACTTACCTGAAGTCATCCAGCTGTAAAGCATGCTGCCAATCCCTTGCTAAAATCTGCTACAAATACTGAATCTGTCTAGAAAAAATATTTTTTCCATGTCAATTCAACCTGAAAAAAAAAGTCTCTTTTTTAATCTTAAAGTGCAAATCTTATTAGTAAAGAGTTGGTACATAAGATATTTTTAAAATAAAAAGGCACCAAGCTCATAAATATTGGAGTATTTAACACATAATTCAACATCAAGTGAAGAAGGTTGAGTTAATCAAGCTTCTCAGTTTATAGTATCCCAACAGAACTGATCTCTGTGAAGTTCCCTTTATTTTCCTTTAACTGCATCCTTGATTCCTTCCTATAGCCTTACAAGCAGTGGTTGAATTATATGGATATATGCCTTTGAACTGATACATAATATTGTAAATATGTAGTGAAAATTTTTTGATGTATATATTTTGATTTACATACATGCTACTTTTGTTTTACTCTATGCTGTGTTAATTAAAGTGTTCCTGTTTTGTTTGTTTTCTAGAAGTTATGTAACTATTCTCTGTTTACACAAACACTATGTGATGAACATCTTATATGTTCCCTTATAGAACTTTGTAAAAATTTGAGAGACAGAGACTATATTTGAATTAGGAGAGAAATGCTTGCTCCTAGGTACTTACTAAACTTTAGCAAGTAGCCCTTAAGAATGGCTGTTTAAGTCTTACCTCTGCTGCGTCTGACTTTATTCTAGTATTAGGTTTCTAGAGTTAATTGTGTTTTAACAAGAAAGATCAGCTCCTACTTGTTGAAAATTTAAGGTTTGCTTAAAAGGCTTTAATCAAGACTGCCAAAAGGGAAGTACCATGTTCTCATTACTACAAAATATCTATAGAATTGATCTTTGGCTTTTATGTATATAATGCTACTAGAAAGACATGGAATTTGGTTTTTGATCTAAAGCTAATCTCTATGTCTGCAACTTTCTAACTGTGTTACATTGGGTTGGTGACTTAACTGACTTAGGAGCTTTAATTTTATTATCTGTAGTAAGAGAATAAATACCTATTTTATATAATTATTGTCATGATTATTAGCAAAGATATACATAAAATGTCTATAACAGAGTAATCCTGATGTAAATTTTATTCTCCTTCATATACTTCCCCTTTAAACCTTCCTTAATGCTTAGGATAGTGGCTTTTCATATTGAGGGCAGTAACTATGAAAAGTAAATAAAATTGATCTATCAGTTTTACTTTTTAAATTACATATATTAAATATAAAATATTATACAAAATATCAGGGTGATCATGGACTTCCGTTAAAAACTAAATATGTTTTTAAAAATATTTTAAAGTATCACTAGAGCCTCTTAAAATGGAGCACAGCCCCCAAATATGAATAGATTCACAACCCCTATGATTGGGATGAAGGAATGTTTATTGGGAACTGAGGTAACTAGACAAGAGTTAAGCTGGGCAGTAACAGCACTATAGCCTGGCAGAACTCTGTGCCTCATTCCATTGTCAGGAGATTAAAAATGAGAGCTTCCTGCATACCTTGTGCAAATTATAATTTGCTTTATATGGAGCACTCTTTAATGGCTTTTTTTTTTAATGTCTTGAGGCACACATTTCTATGTCTTTGGTAAATGGTTTCATTTTCTGCCATTATTTATTATTTGTTCTTGTCAGACTTTTAATTATATAATTAAGATGCTACTGGTCTTCACTAGTAAAAAAAAGAAATCAAAGTGCTGTGACAGTGTTATACTGAATAAACTTCGAGCTTACTGAATATAAAAGGAAATTTAAAGATTTCAAACTACAAGGTATGTAACATTTCACCAGGGGCAATCTTAATCACGTGTGAGAAATAACTTGTTTTGCTAGTAGCTATTGGAACACAGACAATTATTAGCTCTGTATTCTTCAGTGAAATGACATTAGGCCAGTGATCAGTGTTTGAAATGGGGGATTTCAGAAAAATAAAATTAGGAGTAAACAAATAGACATTTTTTTCTAGTTCTTTTCTATGAAGACAGCAATATTGAGAAATGAATAAAACCAATTTAGAACAAGACTTTGTTTTCTTTTTTTGAGATAACAAAACTGAGGTCTAGAAAGTTTATGCCATTTGCACAAAGTCATAAGGTCATGTGCTGATTGGGTTTTCTTCATGCCATTCTCATTTCAGTCAACTTCACTTTTTAGGTTTTTCTTTTCTTTTCTTTTTTGTTTTAGATTCTTTCCTCACTATGCTATGGGCTTGCTACTGCTTGGCCCCACTGGTAGCACTATACAGTTTAACACCTATGTCTTTAAGATATGATGGTTTGAGAAATGTAGATTAAAATATTTATGAAAAATTTCATAGGTCTATCTTGAAGCAGATTTTTAAAAATAGATTTTCTTTCAAATGAATATTGATTTACACAAACCAAAATTTTCTAAGTACAAAAAACCCTAAATTTCTATAGATTAACATCATTATTTAAAACATAAATGCTCACAGGCACTATATAGATGATACAACGTACAACTATTTGATCAAGATAAATTTTTCATTTTCTTTTAGAGAAATTGTTTCTGAGTCTTGTCTTTTTTTCCTCCCTGGTATGAAATGAAGCTTTTAAAAATACTTTTTTTTTTTTTTTTTTTTTTTACATATACTGTATCACACAACCAGTTTCTTGGCTTTTTCCTCCTTTTAATATAAATAACTGAGACAGACGAGTTCTTGGAACAAAGCATTCCCAATTCTCTCTGGAAGAAATCTGCTGACACCTGAACTGGCTTCTACTGGAATTTGTTTTTGGCTGATCTTTACATGACCTTTGAAATCCTGGCATCTGACCTGCCTCGAGCTTAGACTCCATGGCTCTAAGCCTAGCTGCTTCAGGGACTTTGTCCTCCCAATCTAGTATTTTCTGGACCTCTTCATCTTAACCCTGTGAAAACCAAGGCATGAGAAGCTAATAATTTCTAAACTTTTTTGTGGGTCTTAATGCTATGAAAGATATGGTAAACAAACTACCATACACTTCTCCTTAGTGATTGCTTTGTCCCAATGAATGCACTAATGTTGAAAAATATGCTCATCAATAGAAAACAATGAGCTAAACTGGAAAATGACAGATACTGGGGAACCTTTGCCATTGTGTACAAAAAAAGGCCTCAGCCAGGTGACTTAATATTTTACTTAAAGAATTCTTCTAAATGAGAGATGGTTAAAGTTAACACATAACCAGATCAAAAGTTTAGAAAATCTCTAAGGCCATGAGTACCAAAATAATATTTTTAATAATATATTCTTTTGCACTCAGAATTTCTTGGTTCTGGTTCGGTTATTCTCCTGTGGAGGAAAAAAGGGAATTCTCACAGGACTTCTGCCCAACTGGAAGTGGGAAATTCCAGTCATCTCTCAATAAAGCATGTGCTCCAGAGATTTGCAACTCAATTTTGTAGACCTAATGAGTTTGAAGATGATTGAAATAAACATCGAAACTTGGGTAGCAGCTTAGTCGAATCCTGGCTAATCTCTATATCCTCTGTGGTTTGCCCTTCACAGATGCAAACTCCTCGTGGCTATTGCCGACCAAGATCATTAGTGCCATACAAAGCCAATTGAAAACAAGTCAAGTGACAATCCTTGTTGTGTATCTTTAATTTATAAAAGGAAATTCTCTGGGCAGTTTTCATTAGCTTCTAGCAAATTTAATTGGATGAAAACATTGCTTTCATGATCTTTGATACCAAGTGTTGGTACAAATTAAAGCATAGCAGCTTCTATTCATGGATTTTGCTTTTCATATGCCTCAAGAGGGTTAAGCTAGACAAAAGAAGATCCTTAACAGAATTATTAAATCTCCAAGGGTGCAAATTGATACTTGTAAATATCAAGATTTAGTACTAAATAAAAAAACAAAAGTTCAGATAAACACATGCATAATCAAACACTCTTGAGAAACATAATGTGTTTGAGATAGATATTGCATTTAGTAGTCTTACATAACATGGCATTGTTACAAGTACATTTATGGAAAGATTTATTTAATATATCACAGTATGTGAATCTTGTCTTTGTAGTATCATAACACATTGACAGTTTTCTGACCAATTTGAATTTATACTATCACTGGTGGCCTATTTGATCAATAGAAAGCATTCAACCTTGCTTATAGTTTTGTATGATGATATTGATTATTCTGATGAAGCAATTTGTGGCCTGAAAAATAAATTAATCTTCTGCAGTTAGTAGAAGGTAAAGGGAGGAGAAAGCAGACTAAGATTTAATATATATTTTTTAATAAAATAATTACAGAAAGTCATGTCCAGATTTTCTGGTTGAAACATACCATTGTGTCGATACTTCTGAAGTGGTTGATCTTTGAAAAGTGTACCCTCACTAACCACAGTCACAAATTCCTAAAGCAATTTTGATTATTAATTAGGAAATTGCTTACTTCTGCAGACCAGGATACTTAGATCGACTTTTACAGCATTCACTCCCCCCAAAAAAGTCATACATCTTTTTATGAATTATTTAAAAAGAGTGAGGGGAAATCCTAAGGAAAGTGTTAGAGTTATAATGGTGCACATTATCCATTTTCACTATCCAGGGTTATATCTGCCAAACAAAATAAATGTTTGTGTCATCTACTAACTTTTCTGGACATTAGAATATTCACTTTTTATCTTTCATTAACTAGACCCCAATGATAGGCCTGTGGCTTAATTGTTTTAAGATTATTTTTTACTTCTCAACTATAGTTGACATACAATGTTATATTAGTTTTAGGTGTACAAAATATTGATTAGACATTTATATAATTGATTAAGTGATCACCCCCATAAATCTAGTACCCATTTGACACCATACATACATATTACAGTATTATAGGCTTGTGCCTTCATGTTGTGAAAAAGATTATTACCTTAAAAACACAACTCCTTAATGAGTCTATGGATACTTTTCGGAAACATAGCATTTCATGTATGTCTCCACTCCCTTTGTTTAGCAAACATCATAGCATCATGACCCAGACATGTTGGTTCCTTCGTGAGAGTGTTTCAGGCTGCCTATACCAACTCATCATGATGGGTACAAGAGTAGAAAAGTTTTGGTACTGCTCTAACTACATCATGAGTTGTGTAAAGCAATCTGGTTTTATTAGAAAAACATATCTAAACAATATCTTATGAAAGAATCTCCTTATAAATGGCAAACACCTTTCATTGATTCTTGGGAATTTCAGATTCTGATGTCCCTAATTTTGTCATATGTGCTCTCTTTAGATAATGTAGTCCCTTATTTCAGACAATTAGCAGAAGAATAAAAAAGTTTGAAAGCATCCAAGTGATGTCTAGAAACATTTTAACCTTTTTTTGTATAAATTATGCATGCAATTAAAATATTGCTAATAATTCATTTGCTTGAATAGTCATAAATTTTAAATAAGATATGTAGAGATTTGATTCAACTCTATTTTTTAATTAGAATAAAGTAACATCATTTTTAGCATTAAAAATCTTTAATAATGTTTTAAACGAAAGATCATGCCAATGGTTGTAAAGAATTAATTCTAATTTCTAGAATAAATCAGCAAAATATATTTTTGCTATTTAGAAAATGTTTCCTAAAAGAAAAAAAGAGTATTTGTATGCGAGCACATGCATTCTTTTTGTGCAAATACCAAAAATGCTTTAATTTTTCTGAACATTTAATTGGCATTATACATAGCAGTGAAGGATTCAGACAGAATCACATTTATGTGAAAGTAAAGGTTCTTATTGAGCAGTAAAGATTTGAAAGCTAAACCAGGAAATTATACTAAACAAATAAGTAAACATTTAAGTAATATGTGTGCCATAATGATGGTATAATGGGATGATTTTTAGTAGACACAGAGGAAACAAAAGAAGAAAAAATGCTGCTTGAACCTTGTGGCACTAAGTTTATGTTTCTCATTGTCCCCTAATGTTCACAGTAGATAAGAGAATGTTTCTTCCACCTCCTCCTTTTCTGTGTCCGTGCAAGAGAATTTCATCACCTCTCATCATGCTCTGCTTCTGCAGCTCCTTGAAGAATACTCTTGATACCTGTTGACCTCTGTTAATGGTGAATGGGATGGACTGGCGTGGAGGGGCTCAAGGAATTACAATGAGCCCCCGTATCAAGACTTTCTCTTGCTGCTTACTGAAACTGCTCCACTGGACCCTACTTTTCCATCTGAACCAAGTGGAAGAAAGTTTAATAGATTCAGACCTTGTCCCTAAGTGGTTTAATCTTTAGATGCACAAAAGGCAATATTTAACTCTTCCTTTAACTCTAAAATTATAATGAATTCCCGAGAAACTGGGCCAGGAATCTATTCTAATTATCACATTAACCTTTCTAATTTATCCTCAATTCATGTTCTGAAATTGAGCACAAAACTCCCAGATTCACCCCAACCCCATCTCTCTGCCTTTCAAGAACACCATCATCTTCATGAGTCTGAAGAGAATTATTTGAAGGCCTTAATGAATGATTCAGGCCTGTATATTAGTGCCCATATCTCCTTTATTGATATTTTACAATATGAGATAGCTCAGGCATGTGAAAGGAAAGGAAGAATCTAATGAGCATATTTGTACATCACCTGTGGTACCAAAGAGTGTGCAGTGAGGAAACATAAGATCAAGAATTGAGTCTTGTGTTTGACTTCTGACTCTCTCACTGAATAGCTGAGTGACCTCAGGCTAGTTACTTAACCTCGCTCTTCCACAAAAACAAATTTCATCTGCAAAATAACGATTAAAATTAGAAACAAAACTTGGGTTATTGGGAGTAATAAATGTATTAATGTATGTAAAACACTCATGTATGTGCCTGGCATTTAGTAAAGCAAAGTGTAAATTTTTCTTATTCTTTCTTAAAAAATAAAACTTTATAATTACAGTTAAATCATCTAATGCTCCCTGTATGAATATATCACTCTTTCTTCACTTTGCAAGAATCTTATCTTCAATTAAGTGTATCATTTTTATCAATATATAATATATATACACATATATGTAAAGAAAGACATATATTTTTATATACTATATATAAACATATATAGAAATAAATAATAAATCTATTATATATATGGTTATATTATATATGTATCACACATGTTTTAAATCTTTGAATATCACTATACTGTATATATTCTTTGATAACTCACGTTTTCTCTAAACATTATCTATAAGATTTATTTGTGCTGATACTGGTGGCCGTAATTAATCTATTTCTAATTACTTAATTCAAATATTCTAGAATATGAATATACCACAATTTTATTATTGATTCTCATGTTATTTAACATTCATGTTGCTTTCAGTTTTCTTGCTATGAAGACAACTCTGCTATGAAAATTCTTTAGATGTCTCTTCCCATGCCTCAAATTTTCTCTAGATTATGTAAGCATTGGAAAAGAAAGTGTGTCTTAGAATACATACCTTTTAAACAATTTTACATAATAATAAATTGTTCTTCATAATAGATAATTTGCACTTCTGATAGCTACGTTTAAGACTTCCTATTATACCACATCTTCACCAAAACCCAATACTTAACATTTTCATAATTCAATATTTTTGTGAATATCCTAGTGTGAATGATTTTTCTTTGTGTAAGTTTTTAAGTATTTGTATTCTGGTTTAATTCAGCATTTTTACTTAGATTTACTGACTATTCAAATTTTCTCTTCTGTGAATATTATTTGCTCCCATTTTCATGTTGTCTTCTTCTTGGATTTTTGGAATATTCTATATATTAATTATTAGTTGTTTATTTATGTTTCAAACATCTTAGATAACAACTTATGTTATTTATACCTTTAGTGATATAACACACATAACTTTCACATTTTAATATAATTACATATTTTAGTATTTTTTTAAATTTAAACTTTTAGCCTTTTGTCTAATAAAAGTTTAGCTTATGCTAAAGTGAAGTAAAACAAAATACAGCCTTATATATATATAACATGATGTTATTGATCTTTAAAATATTCATGGAAAAAGTTTGAAGTGAAAATTTTGTTTAAATGTTAGCAGTTGTGTTATAGACTGTGCTCCCCCAAAATTCATGTTTTGAAATCCTAACCTCCTAGTTGATTGTATTAGGAAGTTGGGCCTTTCAGAGGTGATTATGTCATGAAGGTAGAGCCCTCATGAGCTGATTAGTGTCCTTGTAAAAGAGACTTCAGGGAGCTCCCTCACATCTTCCACCATTTGAGGACTCAGAGAGAAGACAACCTTCTATGAATTCGGTCTTCTATCAGACACCAAATTTGCTGGTGCCTTCATCCTGGACTTCTTAGCCTTCGGAACTATAAGAAATAAGCCTTTCATTGTTTATAAGCCTCCCGTCACTTGTATTTTGTTATAACAGCCCAAATAGGCTAAGACAGGTGGCTTATACTGTATTATGGTACTTTAGGCAATTTTTACATCATTTTTACTTTGCTTTTTACAAAAAATCCATCATTTAATAAGTAGTCTGCCAAGTATTCTATAAGTAATAATAAAAGTTTAAGAGACTGTGAGTTGGCTTACAGGCACAAAGACATGTACACAGTCACATGGACTTAGTTGTCAAGGTGGAAGACACCAAGAAGAAAATACAAGAAGAAAATACTTCCTCTTCACTTGGAATCCCATGGGGATCATACTTACTGAAGGTCATACACTGATTAAAATGGCAATCTCTTTTGAATAAGTATGCAAAACACACCTTATAGCCTTCATCCAGACTCTTCAAGTGTTTTGATAAATAGCATCCTCTGATTGAGTGTGTGTTTGAAAAGAAGCTAACTGGGGAGTGAGAGCAGAATGGTGACTAACCTGGAAAGAAGAGGACAATTATCAAACAGCAAGCAGCCTTCATATAAATAATATGTGTCTCTTCATGACCCACACTTTGACAGCTGGTTGCTGCTTCATTCTATCAAGCTGAGGTCTTTAATCCTGATTAGGTCACCTCCCTTGATGATCATAATTCTTAGTGTCACAACAACACAGAAACAACAATAAAGCAGTGATAACAACAAAGCCTTTTGGGCATTGACATCACTTTCATCTCTGTGAGTTGTATGGTTTTGTAAATTGTCTATACTTTGTAAATGTGCAAAGGCAGACTACTGGCTTTCTTTTTAAACCAGAGCTTTTATCTAACAAATGATGCCATGGAAATCAGACAATAGTAGGAGTTCCTTTCCCTACCTCCTGGCAAAACCCTTTTATCATTATTCTCCAACTGATTAAGTTTGAACTGTTTGCTCCAGAGGTATTATACAGGATATAGTTTATTTTTAAGGATGCTTTGTTAATGCAATGTGGAGTGTAGAAATTCTCTAGTGAATCTGGACAGGTAAGTAGTTCATATCAATAATTCAAAGCCTCTTCTTTCTTACACTCTTTATTTGTCTCAGTTACTTAGATTGGGATAAAATATGGAACATAATTGCTACAGAGCCACATATTCAGTTTCCTAAACTTTCTTGCAAACTCCAACATTCTAATTGTCTTTCCTCCTTCTTTTACAGTTCTCACCACCAACATATCCTTTGTGAGTTCTTCTCAATATTTAGCTGCATACAGAGAGTGTCTCTCTGTTAGTGCCCATGGGAACAAGACACTTAGGCCATTTCTTTTATAGGGAAACAGACACATGTATAAGAAATTACAAACTTGGGTATGTTAAAAAATGTTCCAGACATGCTCCTTGGTTAACAGTCTCTGAATCCCTTCTGGAATGGTAACTAGACAACATATTGTTTTTATGGCTCCAAGAAGACTGCTTCTTCCCCCATCATAGACTTAAGAGGCAATCCAAGGGAGAAAAATAATGTGTGGTTTTCTCATTTGGGCACTTTACATGTCTAGGGATTTACATTAGGATACTATTTTCTTAAAGCCCTATATCTCCCTGAAAAACCCTTTGAACATTTCTTAATTATACAGAGAGTCAAGGAGTAATTAGAACCTTTGTATACCCATTTGTTGCCTAAATGCTTTATATGGGGTAAAATGTATTATCAGTATCTTGGGGAATTCTTCAATGCTTTTATTTAGTACACAATAAAATTTGTAACAACAAAAACAGATATTCCTCTAAACTCTGTCTCCCCCCTCACACACACACACATACACACTTCTGTATAAATGTAGACCTAACCATAGTTCTCTACAAAGGAAAAGATATCTATAGATATTGTATCAGCATGGTTATTATAGCTGTCTGTACCTTACAGTTTTTATAACACTTTTGTTTTAAATATTAAAGTGTATAAAATCAGACCTTTTGATTTTATTAATCTGAATTTAAATAGTTCAGGTGACATTTTATTTTTTGTTTGTCATAAATTTACTACTCATTATCTCTAGTGAGATCTGCTATTTCTTTATCAATTGAAACATTAAATTATGAAATTGAAAGTTAATCTAATGATATATAGATAATAGTTCATTCTTCCTACTAACTCATGTTAGTCTTCTGTTACTTATCAGAATTATTTATGCAGAATTTATGGTGTGAGTTCAAAAGTGAAAATGAGGAAGCACAAAAAGTTATATGTATTTTTTAATATTGTTTAATGGATTTAGAACATATTTCATTTAAATTGAGTCTTAGAGAAATTAATGTTCAAATTATAGGTGAGAAAAATCCAGACTCTGAAAGTTTAATGACTGTAAAGATCTATGATCAAAACCCTGATTTCTGGATTTTTAGTCGCTAGAACTATAAGTCTAGGAACTGATGGAAGCACTGGCTCTGTCACTAACAAGTTCACTAAGTAATAGAAATTCTTCTACTTTTTGTTAATTAGCATATTCGAACTATAAAATATGAAGACCAACTAGATGTTTTCTAAAGTAATTCTGGCTCTAAAATTCTGTGATTGAATTTATACCTACTTTACCAAGACTGTTCACAGATTAAAATTAAGAGCTCTTACCACCCAGAAGGACTACTTCTGCAATTAGATTTGGGGATTCTATACTACTATTAAGGGAGAATAGTTACCATATGAGCTCTCAGATAAAAAGTAATATTCTAACATGCATTTATGTTGCTTTGAAACAAATCTCAGATGCAGAATTATAATTCCTTTGGTCTCATCTCCAGAGTTGAAGAGTAAGCAATCTTTTTTTGCAACATTGATTTTTAGCTAAGTGATTTGATCATTAGACACATTAATCACTGCAGTTTTTAGAGTGCATGGGATAACTGGAGATCAGGGATTTGGTGAGCATATTTAGTCTGTGGTCAAGACACACAACAAGTTGGTAGACAGAAAGAATGTCTAGAAAATTTAAAGTAGTTTGATACCCTTAGAATATTGTATTACCATTGAGCCAATAAAAGAAATGACTCAAGTGCAAAGAATATATAGGATGAACGTTCAAACATTTGTTCTTTAGGAAAGACAGATTCATATGTTAATATTTCAAAGATTTTAAGGAAAAGCATTCAACTTAAACCCAGACAGAAATTATTTTTTCCAGTAGATGACATTTAATGACAATTACAATAAACAAATCCTTTGTAATGAATAATGAACAAAATGAGGCAGAGTATTCAATGTCTTCATACTTTCTAGCCAAAGTATAATTCACTAATGAGCTACCTGAGAACTTGTTAGAAATGAAGAATCTCAAGCACATTTCCTCTGGAACTACTAGATCAGAATATGCTTTTAACAAGATGTATTTATAGTTTGTGAAGCACTTGTTCGAAATCTTAATACCTTAAAAATTTTTTTTTTCAAATTAGGCCCAAACAGTTAACAATTAATGTCCACTTTTTCTGGATGTCATTAAAAATTTCTCTAGCATAGAGGACACCTTTTATAGAAGAGGTATTTTCTCCATCTCATTTTTTCCCAGAAGGTCATAGGCCAGCAAACAAGGTAATATTTCAACCACGAACAGCTTTTCCACCTCCATACAGGGCCTGTTTCCTACTCTGAGGTTTTTTGGGGAGAGGAACAAAGCTGCCAGCTTCATCATTCTTCACCTCAAGCACTTTTATGTCAAATTACAATACCCAGGTAGACCCTCCAACACTGTAAATTTTGAATTTTTAAGGAATAAAAAGTGTTTATTTTCCACAAAGAGGAATACTTGGACTGTTTTGTTCATTTGTTTTGTTTTGTTTTTTCTCTTTCTTGATAAGAAAGTGTCCTTTATTTTTTGTAAACTTCTGTGACTCAATCACAGAAGCTTCTCTTTCCCTGGCCAAATGCATTTTTATTTCTGGACTTAAACTCTTTCCCCTCTATAATACAGATTAAGCCAGATTTGTTTAGGTTGAATATCAGGGAAACATAATCTTTTTTGTAGCACTCATCTAAATATATAATACATTCTCATTTGTGACATTATTATTACTATCTTGAGACTAGAAAGCAGCAAGTATATCTTATTTCTATATGTTCCATCTGCTTAGCATAATGCCTGACCCATTGTAAGCATTTAGTATTATTTGTAAATTAAATGAACAAAAAAATATGAGACTCAAAGAAGTTAAATAATTGCTCAAAATATTGCACAGACATAAAATGTTTCTAACTATGAACCCCATGCTTTTTCTTCTACATCAACATTTTCTCCAACCTGGCTGCATTCCAAACCAATTACATCAGAATCTCTGGATATGGACCCTTGCATTTATATCATTAAGGTCCCTCCAATACTCTACACTTTGCTCTCTTTTCTAATATAATAATATAAAATCTTTCATTATAATAAGAAAGAACAATTGAGAAATACTATGCTATGAAAACTATAATTTATTATTTATAGTTATCACTATTAGTCATTCATCTTTTAATTACTTGATTATCTATCATAGTTGAGGTGCTGTTGTATTTTGAATCTCTAGGAATAAGTAATTGATAGATGATAGATAGATAGATGATAGATAGATAGATAGATAGATAGATAGATAGATAGATAGATGATAGATGATGCTAGATGGATGGATAGATAGATAGATAGATGATAGATAGATAGATAGATAGATAGATAGATAGATAGATAGATAGATAGATATAGATAGATATAGATAGATAGATAGATATGTGCCTACTCTAAGGCACTGTAGAAATATTACTGAAAAAAAAACCAGACTTTGTAAAGTAGATATGTACCTAAGCTTGTTCCTAAGGAGACAGAAAACTAGAAATTGCTAAAAGAATTATTGCTTTTGTAATTGCCATCTGCATCCTATTTAGATTTGTTCTTTTTCTCCTTCACCCAACTCTAGTATTTAAGAAGCCAAAAGAAGTCTTTCTTCTTCCTAGTTCAGTCTTACTTGGGATTAAGTTTCTACTGTCATTGTCTATAGAGAGTGAATATTTCCATGAGTTTCAGAAAAAATTGACCCATTTCTCTTCTTATTCAACCTTACTAAGGCAACACTCTTTCAACTCTTTTTCCTTGTAAATATTTGCTTCATCTCCATGCATGCACTATTTAGTTCAACTAGAAACTTTTACTACAATGATGAACTGCTTGTGTTTGTGTTTTTCTTTACTAGAACTGCATATGTAGAAAGGATGCAAGTTTGGTGCAAAGTCAGGCCAATAGCTCTAGTAGAAAACTCTTAGTCTATAGCTGTGCTACCCTGAACAAGCCAAACCCTGTCTGATCTCAGAAACTAAGCAGGGTCAGGCCTGATTAGTACTTGGATGGGAGACCACCTGGGAAGACCAGGTGCTGTAGATGTAAAAAATAAAATAAAGGATTATAAACTGACAAAGTCTTTGCAATCTGTGAGGTCAACCAAGGGTTGCCTCACCTATAAAAAAAGAAAAAGAAAACGAAAGGAAAAAGAAAAGAAAGAAAAGAAAAGAAAAAAAAGAAAGAAAGGAGAGGAGAGGAGAGGAGAGGAGAGGAGAGGAGAGGAGAGGAGAGGAGAGGAGAGGAGAGGAGAGGAGAGGAGAGGAGAGGAGAGGAGAGAAGAGAACTCTTTAGTATAAAAACAATGTAGGCATTTTTCTCCAGATAAATTATGTTTATACTCACCTGATAATGACAAAGAGACAGAACTCTATTTGAGAAAGCACATTATTAATTATCTTGGAGTTTTTGATAAATAGGACAAAGAACAAACTGTAATGAATTATGTTTTATTTAGTAGTACATTTATAAAATTATTTATAAGAGGAATATTTACTTCAAATAAAAGGCATACCACTGAATTGTTTTTTTTATATATATAATGATCAAGTGATCAAGGAGAGGATGACTACAAATAGATTTCATCTCAATATCTTATACCTACAGAAATAATGGACTTAATTTATCCAAGGAGGATTGAATTCTCATGTATTCAGCTTAATAACATTAAAGAAAGCATCATCACAGATAAAAAGAATGGTTTGGTGAATATGTACTTCTGTACATGAGTTTTCCAAACTTAAAAAAAAAAATTCAATCAGCTGGAATGTGCGGCACATAGAACCAATGGCATCTTCCATTTACCCATAAGGAAAAATAGTTACCTATTTTCTGGCAGGCTTGGCTTTAGGAACAAGAAAAGAAAAGTTCTGTCCTGTGAATTTGGAAAGTTCATTGTGGAATTATAGAAGTTCTATTGAATGTCCAATTTGATATTTTTCAACAAACCAAAACCCCATATTAAGAGTCTGTTTACACACAGAATGATTTGTTTAGCTCAGGGGAGCTGGCTTTCTCACAAAAAAGTCACACAAAGTCATCAGGATTTTTAAGCTATAGCCAGAAGAAATGAACTTCCAGTTTCAGAATATCCAGTTTAATACAGATAAAGGGTTTCTTCAGAAATACTCAAGGATATTTAGAAACTGATTTCAGTCATCTAGGAACCATCCTAATAAATTTCTTCCATAAACAGTATAAACTGGTGGTGATTTCTATCTCCCTGATGCTATTTCAAAGATTCATTACAACTCTGCTATAGAACTTGATGGTTTGAGGTTGATCTTGTTTGTTTGTTTTTTAATTTTGTTTTTATTTTGTTACAAAGTAGTGGTAATTAAAAAGAACAGGGCCTTTTTCGTCAGGTAGAACTGAATTCTAGTTTTATTATCATTTGTGATTTTGGACAAGCTTCCTAGACTTTCTAAACCTCAATGTTCTCATTTATAAAACCAGTGGAATAAAACCTATTTTGCAATTCTTAGAGGTATGAAGGTCAGCACAGTACCTGAAACTTATTAAGTACTTTATTATTATTATCTGAGTAAATAAAATGAAGACCAATACTGACTTACCAAGAATACATGAACATGTACTATTTTGAGGTATAAGGAATGACTAATGAAATGTCTATGTATTTTTCCAATAAAAAAATGTTTTCCAGATTTCCAAAATATCCATGATTCATCAAATTATTACAATAAAATCAAGAGCAATAAATTTGCATAAAAAGGAGCAATTTGTTTAGCTCTTGGACTCATACTGTCTCTGTTAAGGATTTCATAAACTTTTCTATTTAAAGGTTTCTGAAACTGTCATTCTTTGTCCCACTCTTTTTTATTTTTCTTTCAGAGTGCCCTTAAACAAATAAAAGACAATTTATCCAGAATCATTCTAGCATGTCACAGTTCTATTTAACTCTGTAGTGAATAAAATGACAGCTCACAAATCCCAGCCCTGTTCTTGGTCAGGGTTTTCAGTCCACAGTTCAAATGAAACTTCAGCATTTTCCTTAATGTCCATAGTAATTTTGCAAACAGAATGTGAGAAAAAAACATTTTTGCTTCTGCTATGCAAGGTCCATATGCTCCACAAATATTATTTAGCATCTCCATGGTGCATTCTGTGTGCACTCTGCTTTATAATCATTGCTATGGCCATTAGCATAAAAATGCTTTTCTCCAGTCTTTTTTCCATGCTTTGGCTTTGAAATTTTATCCTTATTCATAGTTCAAGAACTTTGCAAACAAACAGGATGCAGCACAGAATACTTTAGGCAGCTTCAATCCCAGTACTAATCTGTACTTTGTAGTATGAAACGAAAAGTTAAGCAAGCATATAGCCAAAGACTAGAGCAAAAATAATATTATGCCATGAGATATAAGAATAGAAATATTTATTTAGATCATTAACTGTAAAATTATTATTTATCTTTCTCTTGCAAAAATAAGGTCAATGACAAATATAAACTTATTTGTCCTGTGTGTATATCTATTATATTACATATTATAAATTAGCCTTTTATATATATTTCATTTAGTATATATGTATTTGTTTAGGTATGTATCTATTTAGTTAAGTATATACATATATATTTAGCTTAGTACATCTATATAAAATATATAGAGTATATTGACATATACACACCTATGCTTGTTATGTTTCTTTTATACTTTTGTATTGATTATATATTTTATATAAAAAGTTGGTAGAAATATCTGAGGAAAACATCAAAGGAAAGGCAGAGACAGGATAAGTATGGAGAATTATATAGAATCCACCATAGTTTATAAATGTGAGACAAACATTTGTTGGGAACTAAAGCAGAGGGGACACAGTCTGGCACAAAACCCACAGTGCCCAGAGAAAACCAAGCCAGCTGCCCAACACAGATTTTTCTAATTCTGATACTTGAGAGAAACCTTTTCTGTGAATAGCCAAAAGATAAATGATGAGGTGGAAGCAGAGAAAAAGTTTTTCTTTTTTTTTAATACAGATTTTGAGCATTGAGATTATATCAATATATATAACTACTAATGAGGGGGCTGCTTTTGCTAATACTGGTCTCTTAAGTAAATTAGAAGAAAACATAAGTCTTTCAGTCAAATCTTTATATAATGTTATTACCAGATTGTGATATTGCATATGTTTTTAGAGAGGCATTATTATTTCCAAAAAAAAGACACAGTTCTAAAGATTTGAGTATGAATAAAATTTTTATAAAGAGATTGTATGTTTAAGTAATGTGTTTTTATTTACTTCACAATTATATTCTTTGGTAAACAGAAATTTTTAATTTTATTGAAGTTCACAAAAAAGAAGAAAAAAAAGACAACTAACTTATTTTTTAAAAAGAAGGGAAAATTTTTACTTCATCAAAAATGATAACCAAATAGCCTACAAACTTGTCAGCATGTACTCAATATTACTTGTCAGGAAATGTAAATCCAAATAACTACCAGGAATTACCACACACAACTATAGTTAAAGAAACATATACAAGACGATTAGTAGCAGTGTTTACTATACTAACACAAAAATAGAAACCATCCTAATGTCCATCAACAGTGTAATGGGTAAATGTGTTGTGGTATATTCATAGTTTGAAGTTTTCCCAAACTCTAGCTGCCCAAAACAGTCTGGATAACTCTCACAAACATACTATTAAAAAGTCCGACCTACAGAAGCACATACAGCAGGATTCCATTTATATGTTCAAAAATAAGCATCACGGATCTATGGGGAGAGAAGACAAAATAGTGGTTATGTTTAGGTGGTGACTGAAAAATACTGACAGGGAAAAATATGACCGAGACTTCCAGAAGGTTGGCAATATTTGACTCTTGGCTGTGCTCATTATTAAATTTCTTATAGCTGTACACATCTTATTTGTGCACTTTTCAATATAGGGTCTTGAAAATTTCAAAAATAAGGAGGTCTCCTATATTGAGTACATCACAAGATTGTTAAAAAAAACAACAACAAAAAATAAAATTGCAAAAGTGTGTCAAACTTTGCTGTGTAATGCTATTTTTCAGTTATTCTGATGGCTGTCCTGTGTATCTCTTTTGTATGACTATTCCACTGTATTTTTGTGTTCATCTCTACATCTTTGTGACTTTGTAGTGTCCTTTGTTTATAACTGTTTTTCTCCTCCTTGCTCTCTATGAAGCCAAACTACACTTCTCTTTTCTTACCAACAGATGTATCACCCTCTAATGCAGTTTTCCCATGGTTTTGTTACTTGCAAAACCAAGTAAGCAAACCCCAAGCCCTTATTTTAAAGCATACATATGTTGTTTGAATCAATTATTTTTTCGAGGTTTGGAAAGTTTATACACACACACACACACACACACACACACACACACACACACACATATGTATTTATTTATATTTATATATTTATATTTATATATTTATTTTTAATTTATAATTTTTTATTTTTTTCTTCTGAATATAAATAAAGTAATATTGTAATCTTTAGGTCTCTCAAATTAACACAGAATAAAATTTGGTTTATTGGAAGATAAGTTTCTTGAAAGCAAGGAAATCTCATTCTATCTTTTATCCCTGTTAATTTAGTAGAGCTTGACATAAGAAACAAACAAACAAAAAAAAAAACTTACAATAATGTTGACCAAAGAAATGAACAATCCTGACATGCAGAAAGTCTCCCTGACTATGAGAGTGATGAGAGTCCTCTGTAAAGCATGATGGTGGGAGTGGCCATTATAGGGGAAGAATTAAGCTGGATAATAGGGATTTAGTAAAGAGTGAGGTACACTCTTAAGAGGAATGAGTTAGGGAGAGCCTATATGATTTTCTTCTGCCAAGAAACTGATTCCATATCTCCAAAAATAGTGTCAGTTAAAAAAGTTAATTTGCCGTCCAAATAGCGGTCAGTCTTTCTCCTTCCTTCCTTCCTTCCTTCCTTCCTTCCTTCCTTCCTTCCTTCCTTCCTTCCTTCCTTCCTTCCTTCTTCCTCTCTTTCTTTCCTTCTGCTTTCCTTTCTTTTTTCTTTTTCTTTTTTTTCTTTTTTACTTTCACAAAATGTGGTAATTAAAAGAAGCTGTTTGGGAGTTTACATTTGAAAAAACAAATTTCCTTTCTTATTTCTGCTTATGCTCCAGAATGCCTAATTTGAAGGCTCATGATTTGCTGAGGCACTGCAGCAGACTTGGCTGTGCATAGCAGCTGCATGTTTATATCATCCACAGAAAGGAGGATGTGTCCATAAAACATAAGAATGTGATTATCAAAGCTGTGAAATGAGCAATAATATATAAGGAGACACAAGTTTTGCTCTGTTGGAACTAGATGCCAAAAATAATGCAAGACACTCAATTTTAATTTTAATTTCTAAAAGGTTTAATTGATTTAAAATTGATAAACAACCACTATTTATTATTTACTTCACATTTATTATCTATAACTTTCACTTAAACCTTATTTTTTCCTTAAGGCAGGAAAAATCTGTGTCAAAAAAGTTGAATAAGGCATACACTCTTATATGGCCATAAATAGTATCTTCTCTCTATTGTGATCAGACTTTTTGTTGTCATCATTGTATTTTGGAAGGAGAAAATATAGATGAATTTAAGAGATAGGAAGTTAAGATGAAGAAATTAAATAAGACATGGTTTTAAACTTGTCAGGGGTCAAAAACACACTGATGCATCACAAACATTACTGAGGTATGTGATAATAACTTTATTACAAATAATGTTCAACTTAATGAAAACTTTATATAATTTTCTTTTTTTAATAAATTTTATATTTTTAAAGTTATATTTATGTGATGTTCTTCTAATGACCTTTCATTTTCATACCATCTTTGAGAGATGAAGTTGTGGTTAGGTCAGGAAAGGGTAAGGTGAAGGGCGCAATCACATTGTAATAAAAGAAAACTTCCTTCTTCCTTTATGTAACAAGAGATAAAAAACTTAAATCATTAAGATAAAAGGTTTTAGAATTTCATCAGTGTTATTCTTTATGTTTAAATAAATCATTAAAGTCCTTTCCAGGTGTCTCTTGATTTATTCTCAAAGGATTATTGACTGACGGCAATCAACTTGTTGTGTCCAATATTTGGGGGGAAAGTAGGTTTTGGGAATGTCCATATGTGAGATATGTGCAAACCTCATACAATTGTATTAAAATCAAGTCTTATATAAGAAGACCGTTTTCTTAAAAAGTCTTCAAAATATATAAGGACTTTGGAATTTAAAAGCACTGCCTCGTAAAGATAGAGAGCCAGGCTGATAAGAATAGAAAAAAGCCTTAAGCTGCTTTTTCCCACTGCACTGAATGGTCTGTTCCACATCAGGTACACGTGGCATGCATGTATATATATATATATATATATATATATATATATATATATATATATATATATAGCATAAGTGATACAAATATGACTTGAAATTCCTGTGGTAATTTCTGCTTTGTATCTCTTGAATATTCCAAAAATATTTGATCTCAGCATTTGGGCCCAAGTCATGTCTCTTTCTTCTAAAGAGGAGACATATATACAAAAAAGGTAGATATAACCCAAAACATGAATATGTAATCTGTTAAAATACTATTGTTGTCACTGCTATTTTTGTTCTTGTTGCTATATCTCAGTTCGAGAGACAGTTTATGTTGAAAGACAATGTTTAGAAATTTAGTTAAATTTTTCAGTGTTCATAATTTGTGAATTAAATAAAGAAATGTTTTGTATCATAACTGTCTCAAAAATTCAGAATCTGTGTCCACTAAGGAAGACTTTAAATATAGGTATTGCTCAGAAGATGCCAAATTCTTTAGGTAGAGGTGGTAGGATTTAAATTGACTCACTTTTCTACAGTTCATTGTATAATTTTTTAAATTTGTTTTTGAATAGAGGATGCAATATTTTGTTCCTGGAAGGAAAATGGTATAATGATATTTAAGTCAAGGAGATTTAAATTTTAATTTGATTCTATTTACTAAATGGGTCAAGAAACCTTTTAATATTTTAATATCTTAGTCTGAATGATGACATTATATCTAATTCATGAAATTTATAGTGAAAACTAAAATAAGTTGTATAAAGTGTTTATACTCCTTGGCACATAGTTAGTGATTGCTAAATGTTTGTTTATATTTTCCTCATAATTAGAAAGATAATCCTTATATGATCTCACACACAAACATGAAGGTCTGTGCTAATATTAGGTAATGAAAGTGAACAATTATTGATAACATTTATTGCCGTGAGAAAAGCATTTAATGGAGAATTCTCATTCTCCATTATGATATTCACCATAATCTTATGAGGTAGGTATTATTTTTGTCCCCATTTTATTGAAGAAGAAAGAGAGGAGAAATATTTTATTAACTGTCCGAGGGCACACAATTCATTGATGGTGGAGGAAGTATTTGATTTTGGCAATCAGACTCTGGAGACTGTAATCTTATTCAGATACTACATTTAAAGATATAATAATCCAACTGTAGAAAAAGAGCTTCAAAGACTTAGCTAAGAAAATTGAGATGGATACAGTACTTCATACCTCTAAATTCCTGAATTCCTGTTTCTATATCCCACTTCACATTTCACAAATGCAATAACTTGAGAACTGTCTAATTCCATTTATCATTCCCCATGTGTTTTTTTCCCCTTATTTTCCTTCTATGTGATATCCTTTAACTTAAACCAAAAGAACATCTTTTAATATTTATTGTTATTCAAGTCTGCTGATGACAAATGCACTCGGCTTTTGTTTATCTACACATGTTGTTATAGGATGCATTGTGTCGCCCCTATACCTCAAAATGTGATATTTGTAAATGGGGTTGTTGCAGGTATAATTAACTTATTAAGATGAGATCATAATGAAATAAAGCGGGCCGCTCATCCCATATAGCTAGTGTCCTTATAAAGAAAAATGCCACATGAAGAAATAGACACACACAGGGAGAACACTACATAAAGATAAAGATAGAGATTGGGGTTGATTCTTCTATAAGCCAAGAAAAATTTCAAATTGCCAGCAAACTATCGGATCTAAGCAGGAGGCACAGAACAGATTTTTCTTTCATAACTCTCAGAAGGAAACAACCCTGCTGACATCTTGATCTCAGACTTCTAGCCTCAAAAACTCTGAGACAATATATTGTTGATGTTTTAGCCACCTGGTTTGTGTTACGTTGTTACAGTAGCCCTGGCAAACTAAAACACGTCTTTATTTCATGCTTGTATTTAAGGATATCTTCACTGGATGAAGAATGCAAGGATGAAAGTTTCTGTTTTTGTTTTTAAACTGTAATTACTAAAATATGTTATTCTGATGTTTTCCTATAAAACATAGTAGCTATTCTCAAGTACGTTTCCATGTATGTGATGTGTCTTTTATCTCCAACTGCTTTCAAACATTTCTCTTTAACTTTGGTATTCAGTAGTTTGGCCACGATGTGTTTAGGTCTGTTTTTTATTTGTCTGTTTGTTTGTTTTTGTATTTATCTTACTTAAGGTTTACTAAGCACCAGGGATCTGAAAGTAGATGGTTTTCAGCAAATTTAGAAAAATTTCAGCCATTATTTTTAAATTATTTTAAAACTTTTACATTTTTTAAATTACAGTTTGCATTCAGTATTATATTAGTTTCAGGTGTACAACATAGTGACTAGACACATATAACTTACAAAGTGATCACCCTGATAAATCTAGTACCCATATGAAATCACACATAGTTATTACACTATTATTGACTATATTCCTCATACTATACCTTATCTCTCATGACTATTTTGTAACTAGCAATTTTTTTTCTTAATCTCTTCCCTTCTTTTACTTCCCCCCATTCTTACTTGGCAGCAATCAAAAAGCTCGCTGCATCTGTGAGTCTGTTTTTATTCTGCTGATAATGTGTCTTGGTGTGGGCCTCTGGTTCATCCTGTTTGGGACTCTCTGAGCTTCCTGTGCTTGTATGCCTATTTTCTTCACCAGATTAAGAAAGTTTTCTATCATTATTTCTTCAAATACTTGCTCCCCCTTCTTCTGGTAGTACTATGATGCAAATGTTGATGTGCCTGATGTTTTCCCAGAATCCCCTTAAACTATTCTCATCTTTTGTATTCCTTTTTCTTGTTACTATTCTAATTTGATGGTTTCTCCTACCTTATCCACTAAATTGCTGATTCAGTTCTCTGCTTCATCTAATATCCTTTTGATTCCCTCTAAAATATTCATTTTATTTATTGTATTCTCATTTCTGACTGGTTCTTTTAAAATGTTTTTTATCTCAATTTTTATGTTTTTTTTTAAATCTCTTTGTTAGAGTTTATCTACTCCTTCCTTAAGTTCATTGAGCATCTTTATAACCAGTGTTTTGAATTCTGCATCTAATAGATTGCAATTTCTGTTCTTTCATTTGAGACATGTTTCTTTTTCTCCCCTTTTGGCTGCCTCCCTTTGTTTGTTTCTATGAATTGGGTAGGGATGCTATATCTAGATCTTAGGAGTGGCCTTATGGAGTAGGTGTCTAATGGAGCCCAGTGGTGCAGTCTCCCTTGTCATATGCTCCAGGTGTTCCAGGTGTGTCTCTTGTATGGGTTGTGTATGCCTTCCTGTTACAGTTGAGCCTTGGTTTCTGTTTGCATGTCAATGAGAGGGATTAATCACTATGCTGATTCATTGTGAGGACTGGCCAGTGACTATGGTGGAGGAGGTGTTGTACAGGGGCCGATTCTACAAAACTCACTTTAGCTGAGTTCCTGGTGCCTTCCCAGTCTGTCCTTTGGGTATTTCATTCTCGAATGTGGCCCCGGGTGATGTTCTGGCTCAGACTGAAAAAAGTCACTGGGGGTACCGACCCTGGAGCCTCCTGGAGGTGGGCCCTGCTGCAGGACAAGTTTAGCTATAGCCATGCCCTCCCCAAGGTCACTTTTCATGAACCACCAAGAAATCCGTTAATGGCTACCACCTACTCTAGACTTGGAAGTGTCTCAAAAGGCCAAATCTTGAACCAAGGCTAGCTGCTGATAGTGCTGGGCTTAGGGCTACTTAGCAAGAGGTATGGGGCATGCTGAGGCCAGATGCTATTTGCCTGGGTTTTGTAAACTTTTGAGAAATTTTAGAAAAGTCCACAGCATGAGACAGGAAAGTCTATTTGTATGGAAAAGCCATTGGAAGGACTTGGGTGGACCCACGAGTTGAATGAAGCAGAGTCAAAGGGTATCACCAGGGCAGGGCCACTGACGTTAGCCAGGTTGATGGGAACTCAGATATAGAGGCCTCCTGAGTTTGCACACTGGATCAGGGGAAGGCCCAAGAACAACAACAAAAAAATAGTGGTCTCCTCCAGCGTTTCTGTCTAAAAGAAAGCTGTGCCTCCAGCTGTCACCTTGTAGCCAGACAATTCAGTTCCTCCCCATATGTCCATGTCTGTACCCTTTAAACTGCTATCCTAGTACTGGAGCTAGAGTGAGTGCATTTGTCAGTGTCTGAATTCGTGCACAGGCCTTTCAATAGGAATTCCCAGGACTCTCGCAATTCTCAGGCACAATCTCTTCTGGTTTTCACATCCAGATTTTCTGGGGACTTCTCTTCCTGGCCCTGGAGCCCTGGTTTTAGGACTCTTTGCTCCTCAGGGGTAATCTCCATAGCTGAGACATCCCTCCTGATTTTCAACCACCATACACAGGTGTGAGACCAGCCTAGTTCAGCTAGACTTCAGGATATTTTCAATGATGGTTCTTCTGTATGTTAGTTGCAATTTTGATGTGGTCATGAGAGGGAACAAGTACAGTGTTTTCCTACTCTACCATCTTGACTAGAAATCCCTTTCAGCCACTATTAGAATAAATGTACTTTTCTACACTCTCACTTTCTTCCCTTTCTAAGATTCCTATTGCATATATGTCTGATTATTTGTTATTGTCTCACATGTATCTGAATCTCTTCATTTTTTTTTCGTGTCTTTCAAATTGAATACTTTCTATTGATACATTCTCATATTCACTGAAACTTCTGTCTTCTCATATGTCATTAAACTCATATAGTGAATTTTTCATTTCACATTTTGTTTTAGAATTTCCATTTCTTATCATTGTCTTTCCTCTGTTAACCTTCTATATCTGCTTATTTATTAAGACTGTGTTTACTTTATTTTTTTTTATATTTTGAAGTTTACTTTTTGACATCTTTATTAAGACAAACTTTATATGCCATGCTGTTCATGCATTTATAGTATACATTTTGATAGTAAATTCAGAATTATGCCACTATTACCACAATCTCTAGAATGTCTGAAAGTCTGTAGGGGAAACACCATGTCCATTGTCATTCACTCCACATTTCCCAACACTATCCCACATGCAACCACTAATTTACTTTGTCTATGGCTTTGCATATTCTGGACACTTAATATAAATGGAATCACATAATATGTGGTTTATGTGCCTGTCTTCCTTCACTTTGTTTAATGTTTTCAGTTTTATTTGTATTGTAGCAAGTATCAATACTTTATACTTTTTATTGCCAATAATTTTTCATTGTATGCACAGTTTCTATTTTATTTATTCATTTATTATTTAATAAACATTTAGGTTGTTTCTACTTTTTGGCAATTATGAATAATGCTTCTGTGGCCATTTGTGTGCAAGTCTTTGTGCGGAGATTATATATATATGTATGTATGTATGTATATATGTGTGTATGTGTGTATACATATACATATACATATACACATACATACACACACACACACACACACACACACAGACACACACATATATATATATTTTTTTTCTTCCATGTATACCCAAGAGTGAAATTGTGGGGTAAAATTGTTTCTGTAACAAATTACCACAAACATATTGGTTTAAATCAATGCAAATTTATCTTACAGGTTTGTAGGTTATGGGTTTCACAGGGAAAAAATTTATATGTCAGGAGGGCTATGCTCCTTTTAAAGGCTCTAGGAGAGAAGATTGCTTTTTCAGGATTTGGAGGCCATCTGTATTTTTAGTTACTGTTTTTTTTTCATCTTCAAAGCCAGGTAGGTAGTCCAGTTAAATCTCTCCCTGACTCTTCTGCTTTCCTGCTTAACTAATAAAGGTCCTTATGATTACAGGAGCTGCTTTTTGGAAAACTTTGTGTAATCTCGTTCTACATGTGTGCAGCCCAGTCATGTCGCAGGGAAATGTTGGGAACCTCACACATACTTCTGGCACCTCCTGATGCACATCTTCTTCCTGCCCTACCCAGTTCCTTAAACTGCTTCGAATTCTGACTTCATCCTGAGCTTTGTAGAAATGCTGAGTTCTGCTTAACTTCAACCTCTGCTTCATAGTTAAAAATTGTCCCCAGGTAAAGGTTAAGAGCAATTATGGAGATCACCAACATTTCAATCTTCTCAGGAATGATAGTGTTCTAAGGACTCTTGCACAATGTCAGAAATTTTTTTTGCTTCATGTATTTTACCCAAGATTATAGTTATTCACAAGATGACTAGTTGGTTTAAGTTACTTCATTATAAATGAAAATCAGACAAAAATATTCACTACTTTAAATAATAGCCATGCCAACATTTCTGAATGTTCGAAATTCTATACCCTTTCCTAAAATATATGGTAATTTCTATGGACTTAACTTGTGTTATCTGGTGTGTTTTAGGTAGGCAATTTCATGGCAATGCTCAAAGTGTACATAATGGAATCTTTTAAACACTTTTAAGTGGCAAATAGGGATTTAAATCTAAATTAAAATATAACCATGTGTGCTTGTAATAATGCAAATACAATATATAATATGACTAAATCTCTGTGTGTACAAATAATTCACAACTTTTATTCTGGACCAGCACAAATATTTTGGGAAATCAATTTTAAATATACACTAATCTCAGTAAAGTGGGATGGGGGATGTGGGATAAATGCTTTATTGAATCCAGTATCATGTTTCTGGAAAGGAATCATAGTAAAAATACTTCAGTTTGACTCCTCTCTCTCTTCAGAGATGTTACATATCTTTATATGTCACCTTGTGTAGATTTATAATATTCTTTTTAAAAAGTTTCATAAAACTCTATTGTATCAATATATTATGAAATTTTTACTTAATTCTCTTTTGATTGACATTTAGACTACTTCCAGGTTGTCCTATTATAGCTTTCTAATATATGAGATATTCTTATATCTACATTTATGTGTGCTTCGTGTATATTTTAGAAACATTTCTAGAAATAAAATTGTTGTAAGATAGTTAGGCATATTTGAACAAATGAAACGTAATGACATACTGCCCTTTAAAAAGTTTGTAACTAACTCTAAGCCTAACACTAATGAGTATTATATACTCAGTCCTAGTCCTAAAATTAACTTTAACCTGACCCAATCCTAAACCTACCTCAAAACTAACCCTAAACCTAACCTTAATACTAAACCTAAGCTGAACACTAGTCCTTACCCTAACCCTACCCTGACCCTAATGAAAAACCCAAATCTTATCATTAAATCTTACTATAATATTAACCCTAACCCTAACTCTAATTCTAGCCCAAATAATAACCCTAAATAAAAGCCTAAACTTAACCTTAACCATAAACCTAGCTCTAACACTAGCCTTTACCTTGAACCTAACCCTAACCCCAACTCTAATTTCAACACAAACCCTGATCTAAAAGCCTACCCAAACCGTAACCATAATCCTAAACCAAATCATCAGTTCAACCCTTGTCCTAACCCTAAACCCAATGTAACCCTAACTCTTAACCGAAACCTAACTCATAACCTAAACCTAACTCAAATCCTAATCAAAACTGAACCCTAATCTTGACCCTAACCCTAACAATAATCCTGATCAAAATTCTAACTTGAATTTATAACCTAAACATATTTTAACTCAAACCTTAAACCTTACAACAAACATGGCCCTTAACCCTATCTTTAACCCTATCCCTAAACCTAACCCAAACAATAGTCCTAAATTTAATCTGAACAGTAACCCAATTTTATGTTAAACTTTAACCTCAAAAAAAGAAGAAAACTATCCATAAATTAAAAAGTACACTACAAAAAATAGAATAAAGAAACTGCACCATAATATATTAAAATTCTGGACTATGCCTGGTCAAACTAGTTTTGTGTCTAGAAACTTAGCATTTTATTTTATAGTTTCTTCATACCATAATTCCTTTGAGTAGTTATAATGTTAATGGAATTCAAAATATTGTATAAAATTCAAGTACTGAGCAATAGTACAACATATTTTTATGACTAAAAGAAAGCACTGAGGAGAAATAAAAGAGCTCCATGAATAACCCAAATGTGTGACAGAGAAAAGGCGCTAACCCCTTCAGGTGTTAGAATGTCCTTGTAATACCAATTGAAAAGGGAATCAATGAGTGCCACAAGATTTAAGTGGCAGGTGCAAGACTATGTATTATTTCTTTCATCATTTCAAAAATGCCAGAAGAACCATATTAACCTTATGGATATCTTTTCTTCACCAGATATTTGGCAAGAGCCCACAAGTGGTATTTCTTGCTACTTATTGAAAAATAAAACTATGAAGCTACTTTTCCAATTGGTATATTCAGCTGATTTTCTGTGGAAGAAGAAAGCACGACTGTCTGACCAGCCCCCAGATGATTATGTCCCAAATTTGTTCTTCCCTCAACAAATGAATGTCTGACACACAGCTACCCCTAATAAATACTAGGGGAAAAAATGAGGGAAAAAAAGAAGAGGAAATTAGATAAATGGGATGATGGAAAGGAAATGTGAAGCATTTGTAGTAACTACATATAAGATTGTATTAGTTTAAGCTATACCACATGATTTAATATACGTGTAGATTGCAAAATGATTACCATAATAAATTTAGTTAATATTCATCACATCACATACATTTTTTTAAGAATGAGAACTTTTAAGATTTACTCTTATCATTTCTCAAATGTATAATCCAATATTGTTAATTATAATCACATTGCTGTACCTAACATCCTCAGAACTTATTTATCCTATAAATGGAAATTTGTACCTTTTGACCCACTTCACCCATTTACTCCAATCCCTATCCCCTGTCTCTAGCAACTACCAATCTGTTATGTTTCTATGAGTTTGTTTCTTTTAGATACCATGTATAAGTGAGATCATACAGTGTTTGTCTTTCTCTGTCTGACATTATTATTATTTTTAAGTAACAATGATATGATTATGGCACAGAGGAAAGAGAGGAAAGGAAAATATTTTTATAAAGACAATTACATGTCCTGAATTAACGAGTTCAGAACTTGTTTGGGTGTATATAGTTTATGATATTATGCTAATGCTATTGGAAACAAAATAGGACATATTACAAAAGTTGTGTACAACTTTGAAAACAAAAATATTGGAAAACCTATCATATAAATATGTAATCAAAATGAAAGTATATACAGCTATATGACATGTTGGCAATCTTTCAAGGAATCTCTCTCTCTCACTCCCTCTGATTAAGATGCATTTTGAGAAAATACTCATGCGAGATAAATATATCTATATATATATATATATATATACACACACGTACATATATATGTATGTATGTATGTATGTATGTATGTATGTACGTATGTATGTATGTATTTTTTCTTATGTTTGAACACTAAAGGTGTGGCAGGAACACCCATGGAAACATAGCATGGCGAGATGTCTTAGTGAAATTTCTGAAGTTTAAACATTTAAGATATGAGACCTCTTTGGTATGAGAGTCTAATTCATTTTGGCAGTTGACAGTTTGTTGGCAGTTTACTCTTGGTAAGTGCACCTAACTCTGTCAGTCTGTTTTCACAAGCTACCTACCTGTCACATTGTGAGCGGCCTTTCTTTTACTTTTACAAAAGCTGTCTTTTTTTATATTCTTTTTTCTCACAGAGATTTAAAGTGACTGCATAGTAAAAGGCCACATAATCAGTCTCTGTGATGACACAATGCCTACACTCTAGATACCAAAATATTATAAATGCAATAGTAAAAATACCTCCCCCCCCCGACTTGTTCAGAACTTGTTATTTAGTTACAGTTTAGTACTGAAAGGACACTGAACGTTAGGCACTTGTTAGCAATTTGCAGTTTGTGTGTGTATGTGCTTAATAATTTAGAATTTATTCTTTCAAAATAAAAGTAGTGAAGCACAATGCAAGAAATAAAAAGATGCAAAGATATGTGGAGAAGCACATATTGTTTATTATCTTAAAGGTAGATATATTGTTAACCTTCCCAAGCACTTCTTTAAAAGAGTATTTGTATGAACCTGAAATCTGTTATGTGATAATGATAATGAAGCACAGGGAGAACTTTGATGTTCTCATGATGACATTGCTAGAAAATTGTCCAAAGATTCAGTGACTCTGAATGCAGGCTGGCACACCACTGTGAGAGAAAAGACTCAGAAGAGAAAGAGAACAAAGAGTTAGAAAGGCTTTTGGGTTTCTACAGAAGACATTTGATTCTTTGACAATATAGCCTGCAAATGCACTAGAATAGTTTTATGATGTATCAGGCAGTTTGACTATTTGGGGAAAGAAAACTATATACAAGCATCAAAATGACCGATACATTTTGTACCACACATGAGTTGAGATGTGTAGCAAGAGTAAAGAAGGGAGGCTTCACCACAGAATTTACTTCACATATAAGAATTAGTCATATAAACATAACTCTAATTCTAATTTTAATAATGAATCTCTTTAAAGTTTTTAAAATATCTGGTAATTCTAACAATAAATCTCTAAAGTTTTTAAATTGTCTGGTGTACCATATAACCAGAGAAGTAGGATCAAAAATATGATTTTGATATAAGCAATGGGTAGAATTCCTAAGGATTTTTTTATTAGATATTTTATAACAGAAGTTAAGGTTGTTAGTATAAAAATCATAAAGGCAGTACATTGATATTTTCAGTATCCTTGATGAAATCATGAAAAATGAAAATTAAAGCAAAAAGATGTTTTTTGGCTAAAAATAGTTTAACCAAGCTGTTGTATAAAAAATAAATTTACATGTTTTCAATCAAAAGTTAATATTAAAATTAGATAAGTATTTTAGCATTTAACAGACCAGACAACATTTACCTGATAATATCAAGTTACTACCCCCTATCAGTTATATGCCAGGTATGAGAAGAGTTGCTGCATGAGAAAATACTAAAACAAAACAAAACAAAACAAAAAAACCCCAAATCAATATTAATTACATAATAAATTATTAGAATTAAAAATATTTATTTTATGTTGGGAAAAGAAAGAGACTTTAGTGTTTTAACAACTGAGTTATTAGTTTACAGTTAAGTACTAAAAGTAAAACTGACACTGACTCTAACAATAAATAATTCATTATTGTCAAAAGAAATTTTATTAAAATCAAAATTGAGAATTATCAAAAGAACAATGATAAAGACTATGTATCAAGAAGTGTTTTATTGTAAAGATTAAAAGCCATGGTAAAAGAAGAGATAATTTAGTTTTCTTTCAATATACAAAAAGGGATTAGATACAAAAAACCACTCTTGTTTGAAAAATGAAAATCTGAGAATTACTTCAAGCAAATAATAAAACTATGCAAATTGCCAGCCAAATTTTATTAAAACTAAGAAAGATAAAAAAAATTTGACAATCCAAGCACAAATCACAGCACATCGATTATTAGAATATGAAGAATGACAAGGAGATTGAAGTCTTTCTAGACACTTATTATTAACAAAATATTAAATATATTCTTTTGAAAAGCCTATATCAGAGAGGGTGAAATAAGTCAGGCAGAGAATGACAAATACTGTATGATCTTTCCTATTTAAGGAATCTGAAAAAAACAGGCCTCCCAAACAAAATAAACAAACACACGAAACCAAGCTCATAGACAGAGAACTGGGGGATAGAGAGTGGGAGAAATGAGTGAATTGTTTTTGTTTTTCAATTTTTGTTATTTTTTTAAATAATATAAGTTAAGGAATAAATGTGCAAAAGTTTAAGTTGCATGTTATGTAAATTTTACTCAATAAAATGGTTATTTTTTTAAAAGTGAGCAAAAAACTTGAAAAACTTGACAAAAAACAATATCCAATTGGCTAACACATAGGTGAAAAAAGTGGTCAACATCATTAATCATCAAGGAAATGCAAATTAAGACCATAATATGATATCACCCACCAGAAAAGCTAAAATTCAAAAGACTGACAATACCAGGTGCTAGTGACATGTAGAAAATTAGATTTCTCATATTTTGTCAGTAGAAATAAAAAACTGGTAATATCTACCAAGCTGAACATTCACAAATCCTATGACTTATGTTCCCTCTGACTTATCAGTTTCTTTTCTATGAGTAAGTGCATATGTTGACAATGATAGGAACTAGAATAAGAATAGCAATTTTATCCATAATATTCTTCAATTGAAACAACCAATGACCATTAATAGCAGAACAGATAAATAAGTTGTGGTGTATTCTGTGATGGAATACTACATAGCATTAAAAACAGAACCAACAACTAGTACACATAACATAAATTAATCAAACCGAAATAATGATGAACTAAGAGGCCAAACACAACAGGATACATACTATAGAATCCTCTTTTATGAAGCAGAAGGATAGGCAAAACAACTCTACAAAAATAGAAGTTAGACTAGTGGTTACCTTTGAGGGTTACAAACTGGGAAGTGGCAGGAGGGTGTTTTCTGATAGCTGAAAATGTTGTACAGTGACTCAGGGGGTCATTGCAAGAGTATATCAATCTATATGTTTAAAATTTGTGCACTATACCATATGTATTTCTACTCAATAAAAATTTTAAATAAACAAGCAAATAAAATTATCCTATGGTGCTCCATAATGGAATAAATCATGTCTTATTTACAAATTTGTATCTTCCAGGGTCTAACACAATGACTTCTCTTTGTTTGTTAAATTTAATTAGATTGACCAGGTAGTTTCAAGTGGGTGATATTAACTGATTGATTTTAGTACAATATATATGAGTTGTCAGTAGAACTATAACTATGCAATTCTTGCAGATTTTTAAAAAATTCCCAATGTATTTATATTTAAAATATCTGTCTTATTTTTCCAAAATGAGAGATAGGACTATTTGCATATTAAAAAACAACTGTTTACAGGATGTAACAAAAATTAAGTAAATAAAGAAAGAGAAGGAATTCAGCATATACTTTGAAGATTCTGATAGATTGTTTTTGTGCTATGATAGAAAACATCAGAAGTTTTGCCCTTGTTTTGTTCTTCCAGATATTCATTTTACCAAGAACTCCTTAATGATAAAATGATAGATAGATGATAGATAGATAGATAGATAGATAGATAGATAGATAGATAGATAATAACTATTTTAGGCCAGTTACTAAAGTATTAAGGACTTCTTTAATGGACAATTTTGTTTTGAGGATCTCCCCACATGAATCGTGGTGTAATATACCTATATTATTTCTCTCCCTCTCCTTCATAGGGTTAGAGCTAAAAGGCTCTCTCTACTTTCTCTAAGATTCCCTTTCCTTCATGAGAATTTCAGCCAATACATTTATTTTATGTTTAATCTTGTCTTTATGCCTGATTCTTGAAGGCTCAAACTAGAGCCTAACATTCAGTGCCATATTTCTCCATTATTTTTCAGTGGTGGCTGAGAGACTGAGTACAGCTGGTATCACAGGGCTGGAAAGAAAAATAAAAAAGAATGAAAGTGATTAGATAAGAGCAGTAGTCTCTGAAAACACCCTAGGCTCTTAGCAAGAACCTCTGAAGTCTATACACTAAGATAAAAGGAAAAAAGACTTCAGAAAGCCTCAAATGAATCTTTCAATCAGCTCAATCTCATTTTTCTTTTAAAGATAATTTACTCTTAGCCTAAATTCTTGTCAGAATCAAAAGTAAGTGCTTTCTTGAGCAGTAAAACATAACTTGGACATGAAGTTTTATTACAGTTTTCCACAAAATGTGCAGCGTTCAATCAATAAATATCCAGGCATATAAGAAAATCAAACTTTACCAAGAAGAAAATAAACAAGAGAATAAACTCATTGCCAATTCAGATTATGGTGTTAGTAGGGGCAAAATTTTAAATAATTATTATTAACATATTAAAGAAATTCAATGTAATATGAGTTATTTTAGCTGAGAACTGAAAACTGCCAAAAGACATTAAATGGATATTACATAAAATAAAATGTAAAAACTAAAATTAAGAAAAAAATCAATGGGTTAAATAGCAACTTATATAGAGTTAATGAGAAAATTAGTTAACTGGAAATTAGATTAGTGGAAAATATGTAAATGGAAGCATAAATAGTCAAAAAGGAAAAAAAAAAGAAATGAGTGTGATCCATAAAACATAGTGAAAAATCAAACTGATGTCTAAGTGAAATTTCCACAGTTTAAGAGAAAGAAAAAATGGAGTAGTTACAGTATTTAAAAAGATAATTGATATTTTTTAAATTGATTGAAGAAATGTAGTAGAGAATACAAATGCTTCTGGTTATGACTAACAGGAAGTAGATCTAATCCATACATTAAATGACTTTTAAAAATAGAAAAATATATGAAACAAGTATTTGTAAGCATTAGACCACAAGCATAACAGAGTGATTTGTGAAAGAAAGGGAATAAACAGCGTGAACTCTATGATCACCAGCCTTGTAGCCTGGATACTTTCCAGGATGCAGTTCAGAAAGGAAACTGAACAGAGACTAGTAGTTTTCTTGAGTTGAGCAGAAGAGCTCATAATCTGAAAAGGCCAAGAGAGCTAGTATTTGCAAAATAAAGTCCCAGAGAATAGAATTATGTCTTGTTAAGAAATAAGGATTATTGTTATATATCATCCCATCAAATAAAACAAAACAAAACACAACACAACACATGTGAGCAACAGCAAAAGAAAAAGTAACAATATAGACCTAAATGGCTATACTGGCAAATTGAAACAAAAATTAAAAAAGAAATCATTCTAAACTTATATAAATTCTTCCAGAGTATAGAAGATGAGGAATTGTTTCTCCATTTATTCTCATTAGCATGCATTATTATCCTGTAACACAGACAAAAAAAAAACATTAACAAAGAGAAAACCATAGACTAATATTTTTCATAAATATAACTGGGCAAGTTTTCATCAAAATGAAGCAAACCAAATCAAAATATATTAAAAGTGAAATAAATCATTACTAAGCTAGGTTTATCCCAGAATTCAAAATTTTAACATTCCAAATCAATTTTTAAAAATAAACCTGAATTAGTGGTAGCCAGTTGAATGGTAGAAAATTCACTGTGGTGCCATACCCACAGAACTTGCTAGAAACCTATCCTCTAGGGTATAGGAGATGGCTGTTCACAAGGAAGTGTCTCGCCAGAGGTAGTCAGCTATAACACTGCCCTGGGGAAGGGGTGGGGTTTTTCTAGTGAAGCTGCTGCCCATTGCACACTATAGGAGTCAGGCACTGGAGAGGCTGTGAGCTCTGTGAGGGCCTGAGGCCAGAGACTACCAGCACTGCAAGAGGCAGACCTGGAGAAGCCGCCTGTGCTGGAGAAGCAGCTGCTATAAGAGCTAGCCAAACAAGCATACCAGAACCAGGAAGAAAAACCTTTTCTTCTTATAATGTCTCTGATGACCTCTGCTGTCAAAATCTACAGTGATATTGTGATATAATAAGAAATAATATGTTTTAATCTTCATCTCTAGCTCCTGAAATAGCTCTGGAGAGATAATGGTGAAAGGAGCATCTTTTGTAATATTTGGATTGTGTCGAGCCAGTTCTTGAAATAGCTCCAGAGTGATAAAGTTGAAAAGAATGTGTTCTGTTATTCATAAAGTTCCTAAAGATGGGGCAGCTGGTTGCCAGAGGAACTCACAGACTATATAATTAGAAGATTGGCACTTTGGTAACCTCAGGAAGGAGAAAGGAGTGGAGGTTGACTAAATCACTAATGGCCAATGATCTAATCAATCATACCCATGTAATGAAGCTTTTATAAAAACCCTAACTGAAAGGATTTTGAGAACTTCCTAGCTGTTGAATACAGGAACTGAGAGAGTAGTTCCTGTATAGGGTATGGAAGCTCTATGCCCCTTTCTGTATCTTGTCCTATGTGTCTCTGACTTAGCCATTCCTGAGTTGTATTCTTTATAATAAATGGGTAATAGTGGAAATCTATCAATCAATCACCCAATCAGTAAAATAAAAATGAACAATTGGAGACAGAAGAAAATTTTACATTAGATGTTATCATTTTATTTACTGTGTCTTCTAGTAATTACATAGTTGTACCTGAATATATGTCTATTGCATTCAGCTGAAAATTGAGTCAATGATCCTATTTTCAGGAGGAAAATTTGATATGATGTTCACTTTGTAACTAGAAAAGTATTGCTGTTGTAGTCTCCGTGGATTGTCCTAAGATTTAAGAGACAAGAATTTAAGAACAGTTTCAGAGAATAGCTTAAAGTAGAAAATGCAAGAAATCACACAATCTGGCAAAAAGTTGTAAGAGAAGCAAAGAAAGATTCTAAACACATGGACAAGATATCTGATAGGTACATTGAAATTAAGCAACTAGAGAAATTAAAAATATGTCTGGCTCTGAACACAAAGTTTAAGTAATGGAAAATGATGTCCAAGGTTTTAGACACAAGCCATTAAAATAAACTCAGCAATAACTGGGTAAAACAATAGAAAACAAAACATCACAGTCACAATGCAAAAATAACAGGAAGTCCAAAGGCAGAAACAGTAATACCAGAAGTGAAGAAATATGGCAGTTTCTGACAGTCATTACTTGTATCAGTTAAATGCTACTCTTTTGACAATGAAAAGGAGAATGGGGGAGATAAAGTGAAAAGTCAGGATGAAAAGGGCCAGTAGACACTGTTGTTTGGACCCAAAAAGAAAACAAAAAGAAAAGCTATAACTACATTTTAAATTAAAGATATACAACTATTTAAAAGTTAATATTATTGTTAATGTCTTGGTTAAAAAAATACTTATTATATTGTCAATATTAGTACATAAGAACAGATTAGAAATAGTGATAATTAAAAATTACTAGTTCATTAATATGTAGATATCATCTTATGTTAAGAAATAATTACACAATGTACAATATGTAATCTATTGTTTGCTGTATTTCTGAGCTGTCATTTTTTCAAGGACACTTGAAAAAATGTTATCTTTGCTTTTCCTGTAGAAAATAGTATAGTCATTTGTACACATTAATTTTATAAATATATTTTGAATGTATGCAAATAATAAAAATAATTAACCTCAAACTGTATACAAAAGTTAACTTGAAATGAATCATAAACCTAAATTTGAGCACCAAATCTATAATACTTCCAGGAAAAGTACTACAGTAAATCTTAGTTACCTTGAGTTAGTAACAAAAGACATGAAAGAAATAAAAAAACATGGTGCCTTATTGGACTTCACCAAATTAAAATGCTGTTCTTTAAAAGATTCAGTTAAGCAAAGGAAAAGGCAAACCACAGATTGAATGATTGTATTTGCAAAACATGTATCTGACAAAGGCCTTATATGTAAAATAAATAATAAACTTCTACAACTCAATAAATTTAAAAAGTAATAAAACAAATCAAAACCCCCAACAAACCAGTTTTTTAAATGGCAAGATTTCAATATTTTACCAAAGATATGTAATTGGCCAATAAAGACATATAAATATACTCAATAACACTGAGTATATTTATTAAAAGAAATGAAAATTAAAATAACAATGAGATACTACATAAATGTTAATAGAGAAAATCTGAGTATATCAAATGACACAAGAGGATGGTGCTACTAGAATCCTTATCCACTGCTGCTAGGACTATAAAATAAATACAACCACTTTGCAAAAAATTTGGCAATATTATGAAAAGTTCAACACAACTATTTAATGAGTTTTGGCATGTAGATACACTCAAGTATTACTAAAAATGTAAGGAAAGAATATTAAAACATACATCCACACAGAGGACAATACACAAATGTTCATAGGACCTTTATTTGTAACATCCCTAAACTGGAAACAACCCAAACCTCCATCAGCAGAAAAAGGAATAAACACATTTTGATGTATTTATTCAATGGAATACTACTCCACAATAAAAAGAAACAAATAGTTGATGTGTGCAAACATTGATGAATCTCGAAGTAACTATAAAGTAAAAGAACAGACAAAAAAGAACCTACCATATTGTTCTATTTGTGTGAAATTCTATGATATGCAAACTAATCAAATTGTGATAGAAAACAATCAGTGGTTGTCTGGAGATTGGGGCAGAGGGAATGATGGATTAGGAGATCAGAAAAATTTTTAATGAGGACAGAAATTTATTTTGATTATTACATGGGTAGATCTATACGTTCAGAACTCATGAAATTATACTCTTAAATATATGTAATTTGTTCTATGCCATTTTATAATGCAATAAATCTATAAAATATTACTATGAACAATGACTGGAATAAATACTAAGAAAACCACAACTGGCACATGATAACTAAAATGCAAAAATCAAAGACAAAGAAAAAATCTTCTAAAAAGTAAAATAAAAAAAACTGACATATTATCTTCAAAGGAGCAATAATAAAACTGGCATCTCATTTCTCGACAGAAACAATTGCAGTAAAAGAACCAAAAACAAACAAAAAATAACATTTTAAAAGCCATTTTTGAATGAGAATAACCACTAACAGAATTCTATAACTGATGAAAATATTCTTCAAAAATGAAGATACTTTTAGGTAATCAAAATCTGAAAAAAATTTTCACTAGCAGGCCTTCACTAATGTAATTATTAAAAGGAGTACTTCAGGAAGAAGAAAACTAATCTTGGATCCCAGGTCAAAGATGAAGGAGAAATCAAGAGCTTTAAAATGGTAATTATTGGGTAAATCTAAATAAAAAGACTGTAATACAGAAAATATGTTTGTGGCTATAAATATTATTCATTTATATACACACAATTAAATATGACAATATTATCACATCAGTTCAGAGGGAATTTAATGGGGTTAGCACACTGTAAGTTCTTTTCATTAACTAAGTGATAAAATTACTTATTTTTATTAAATTTTAATACATATGTTTTAATATCTAGGATGACCCTTAAGAGAATGGAAAGAGAATGTAAACTTAGTAAGCTAACAGAGGACAAAATAGAAAATTAAAATAATTTATTAATGTAAAAGAAAAAAGAAAAGAGGAAGAAATAAAAAAGTCAAGACAAAAAGAAAACTAAGTAATATAGCAAATTTAAATTGATATATATATATATCAGTAAGTACGACAATTAAAGCAACAACAGTATGATTCATTTTAGCACAAAAACTTCATCTATATGTTGCTTAAAATATTCCAGATCTTAAGTACTATTTTAAATGGTTTTATTTCTAAGGTTTTAAAATTTCAACCTTTAAGTTTAGTAAACATTTGTTGAGGATCCAACATGGGTCAGACTCACAAGTTTATGACATGCAAGGCTAAAAAGACAAGCGATTTATCATTAAGTTTAATTTCTCCCTATAAATAGGTCTAAGTTAAAAATATCAAAAGAAATGTTAACACGTTTTTAATGATAACAAATAAAATAGAGTCTGTTTCTTTTTAATTTTATTTGCATTCAAACTCTTTGGGGGGATCATCTATATGCCTTGAAATATATTGCTGTTATTCTATTTTTGAGCACAGCGGGTAAGCATATTTATGCAGAATTAGCATGAATGAACCAGCTTGCAGCATCTGTTCAGTGCAATGTGGATTTCCTCTAGGGTGAAAATGTCAATGTAGCATAGCAACTTTTGGAAAAGGAAAAAGTGAACTTTTATTGTTTCTAGGCAGACATAACTATCATAGGCAGTGTCATGACAGATGGATTAATGGACTCAGATAAAAGAGGAAAAATTGATCACTCTTATCATAAGACCAGTTTTACACATTCTTTCCTAATTTTCTGGTTGTGCCAAGCCAAAACATGTTTCATTTTGTTTTTTTTTATAGACTGAAGGATCAATTCAGTTATTCATTGTGAGCATTGTGCATTGAAGAATGTGATGATATTGTATGTGATTCTATACTAAAGGATGTTGAAATGCATTAGGTGTAAATCAGGTATTGTTCCATGTTCAAGAAACAGAAGAATTGTTATATAGCTTTCACATGCATTTATAATTTTTTATATAAATTCACATTTATATGTATTGATGTGAAAATAAGCATGTATGTATATGTATATATCTTCCTTCTTTCCTTCTATCTTTCCTTCCTTTCTTTTTGTTCTTAGTTCATTCGTTCTTAAAATTTTAATCCTAATGCTTTATTGCAATATGGAACACATGGCCTCCATTTCTGTATAAAGATTTACCCTTATTCTTATCTTTCTATTGTCAATACACAGTAAGATATTGTGTTCATTATTGCTGGTTCTGAGATAGTTATTATTATTCAGTGAGCTTATAGGAAAAAACAATATAATTTGTTAAATATGATCAGAAATATTAATGATCTTTAACTTCTGTCTCAAAAATAATATGCCAGTATGTTTCCTTCCCCACTTAGAAATAGTATCTGCTCAAAAGTTACTTATGTAAAACAGGAAGCTGTACATTAGAGCTGGGCTTCAAAGAGTTCTGAGAATCTCATAAAGGCAAGAGTTTGGCAGAGTAGAGAGAAAGGACTTAAAGAAGAGCAGAGGGTGATGAATCATTTTGCCAAAATAGACAAACATAAAACATAACCTCTGATTATGATTTTGAAGCTCAAATGTGTCTTCCTTGGCATAGAATTGAAGTAGGCAGCACTTTTCGTTTGGCACAAGTCTCAAAGCGTGCCTCTGAAAAGCCAACATTTGGCATAATGAGAGTGATTTTTTTCTTATTTCACATGAACTGAGGGATGTCATTTCAACTTCTATGTAGGTGAAGCAATCTATTCATCTATGCATGTACATCATTTCAATACCTTGGGTTACCATTCCCCTTATCTATTTTGATTACATAAACCAATAGTTTCCAATATTTCTTGACAATATGGCAATGTGTATGTGCGCATGTGTGTGTGCGTGCTTGCGTGCATGTGTGTGTGTGTGTGTGTGTGTGTGTGTCTCCAGGGTCATGACATGGGAAATTGCATGATAAACTTGTAATATTGTCAAACTGAAGGTAAACTGTGTTCAAAAGAACACACTATGAAGGAGTTTCCACTGACCAAATCTGAAACTATTTGAGCATTAAGAAGTAATTGCAAACCTTCATAGGTCTTTAATTAAAATGTAAATCTATGACTCCATAGCAAAGTAGATAAATAAAAAAATAGAAAAGAATGAAAAAAAAACTTTCTTACAAAGGAGTATCCTCTAATAGATGTATAAGACTGATAAAATTAGAAATTATAATTTGAAAATCATAATGGTAGTACTAGATGCAGACAAAACTAATCAACAAATGCTCAAATTATTGAACAGAAAGACATTTATTAATGACAAAGAAAAAATGGTAACTTTACAGTCATAAAAACTAAACAAATACCACCTTAACTAAGTGACCAAAGTTAAGACCACTAGTAATTTGACAAATTGATATCATAACATCTTGACATGAAGCACTGAGAATAACATGATATCAGTTACAAATAAGAGATGGTATTAGATAAATCCAAATAGAGGTACAGTACAAAAATAATTGTCCTATACTCTTAAAAATAGCAAGTTTTTGAAAGACAAAGCAGGACTGACAAATTGTTTCAAAATGACACATAATCCTGTTCTGACTCTTAATTTTACTTCAAAAGACATTATTAAATTTGAACAAATTTAAATTTAAAAAAATTGTGCCCTTCAGCTCTTTCTCCATTTTAGTCTGTTCTCAGCAGAGCTATCAGAGTTATTCTGGTGAAGCATAGACAGATTATATCATCCATCTGTTCAAATCATCCAATGGTAGACTCTATCATAGTGACTTTTTATTCAAACCTGGACACTCGAGAGCAAAAACCTTAATTATTACACCAGAACAACAGGCATAAACTGGTGCATATAGTCACCTTGATTACAAAATCTTCTATAGCCTCCATTATTTCTCTGATTCCATTGTCCTCTCCTAATTATGCTTTTGTAATTAATTGGCATTCCTGCTTTTTTGAGCAAATCCATAGAACTTCTATCAAAGGGTTTTTGCAAGGATTGATTCCCCCTGCCTGAAATTCTCTTCCCACAAATTTTCATGGTGTACTCTTATATTACTTTGAAGTCTGTACAACAAAGTCACTTTCTCAATGATGCCTTCTCTGACCATTCTATCTAAAATTTCAGTATCCCTTCTCTAATATTTTATATCTCTTTTCTCTGCCTTGTTATAGGCATTTATTTATATATTTACCAATTTATAATAGAATATATATTTTAAGATTTGTCTTGCTCATCTGTATTCTGAATTTGAACATAAGATAGCTGAGGGCAAGTATTTTTATTTATTTTATTGGATATATAGTCATATATCCATAGCTCCTATGGCAATCAATAAACACCTCTTGAAAAAAGTTAAAAAATTATTTTATTTCACTGAAAAATATTAGATTTACTGAATGTTTATGATAATAAATTTATGAATAGTCAGCAAGATTTTTGCTACAATAAAATAAAAATCCATATTTATTCACAGAAATAAAAGAAATTGAATATTTGTTATATTAAAATTAAAGTTTATATCAAAGTCAATAAAATATAAATAGTGAAGTGGGCAACATTCAGTGGTTCTTCATCCTCAGATTGGGTTGAATGTATCTTATTTTATTGTTTTTTCTTGCATTTTCTAATTAATTGTCAGGTTGATTATAATTCTTCACATTTTTTAAAATATTTATGTTCCCACATAAAGAGTGCTGTCTTGTTGGTCCTGTTTTTGTTTGGTTCCTAGTGATTTATATTTTTTCTAAGAAATTATAAGAAGCTTATTAATTTTGATTTCTTTTATCCTATCATAAAAAGTATGCAGCAGCATTTTACAAAGTTTAAGTGGAAAAATGTGAGGATTCAAATGTAAGCTTGCTATTCTAATTATGGATTTGAAGCCAGCACACTGAGGTTGAATTCTAGAACCATACTAACATCCTATATGATTATAAGACCTTTGCATAAAATCTTTAAGAATTAGGACTTCCTCACATGGTTATTATAAAATGGAATGAACTAATTAATTTTAAGTTCTCAGTGCTATGCTGTCATTTATTAACTATATAGTAAGCTGTCAATTTTAAGGTAATCTATTATTATTAGGCTTTATTTTTATTGGTCATCCTTGTCCAATAATTTCCACATGCATACATATTTGCATGTTTACTATGATGAAATATATTCAATTTCATATCATGTATTTTACTTAATAGCATATCATCAATAAAGTTAATTTTGCAACATAATATGCATAATTGTAATTCTAATGACATGCATATTCTATCTAGTGATGGTATCATAACTTGTTCAAATATTAGACTAGTATCTTACAATTAATTAAAATACTTTTTAACATGAAAATCTAATAGAGTGTAGTAAGAGAGGCCTGGTTATAAACTCATGACAGGTATACAAATATGTTCATAAAGCCTTTTAGGAAAGCAGTTTTGGAAAGATATCAAAAACTTTAAACATATTCATTCTCTTTGACCCAGAAATTCCATTTCTGGGAATCTCTTCTAAAGGAATCATCAGAAATGAGGAAAATGATTTATGTACAGAGATTTTATCATGCCATTATTTATGGCAGTAAACAACTGGAAGCAATCCAAATGTCCTGCAATGAAAAATTATATCATGGTGCAACAATAAGAATAAACAATAGGCAGCATATTATAAAATATACTTATACAGAATTTAAGAAATATAAAAAATCTTCATAACATGTTAAAAGAAAAACAGAACAGATTTTATATTTATAATATTATAATATGTACAGAAATATACATATAAACAAGAATATATTAGTAGAGTTATCTCTGAGTAGAGGTAATGTTTTTCATCAATTTTCTACATCTTCAATAATTAATATATATTATTTTAGAGCTAATTTTTAAAGGAAAGCAAAACTATTGTTAAATTGCATTAAATTACATCTATGTTTAGGTAAGAAATTTTGAATGATGTGGCATGCTGTGTTTTGGTTTGACACTGACGGCATGACAATTTCGTTGATGAACATAATACTGCAAAGGCAATGTAAGGCCATATTCAACTATTTTCAGCTTCTCTCAGCTCTATGGAAAGTTTCCAAATTGCAATGTTGTAAAAGGAGAATAGAGTTAAAGTCTTATGAAGTTACAGACTAATGAACAGTAGCAGCAGGTTCATCCACAATGCAATTACTTGGAAAGTAAATGTACCATATCTAGTTAGTGATATTGTTTAATATTTAATCCTGTGAAACCAAAGCACAGACATTAAAGTTCTATAGCAAACCCTAGAAGCATGAAAATAAAGTATAAATGTAGCAAATCTTCTACAGAAAAGAAAAACCCTATAAAAATTGACTTTATACAGATTGTACATGTGTTGTTACAAAAGGATAAATAGAACTAATGTAGTTCTCATTTTTTCCTTCTCTCAAAAATAATTAAAACTAGGTTGGGTTTGTTGCAGCCTCTACAATTGTCTTCTCAGATTCTGTAATGCTTGACAGTCTATGTAAAAATGAGTGTTTTTTAAGGTCAGATATTTTGAACATAAATTTATTAAAAATAAGTTTCTAACAAAAATATATTAGAAAGGTGACTCTAGACTCAGTATTATATGGGTTATTGCTTCTGACTTCTCCTGATTCATATTAGAGAAACTGAAGACTCCATAATATGAGTTCAGTCTCATCAAGGACTTAAACCAACTCCCACAAAGAAAACAGAGCCCTCTCACCAACATTAATGATGGAATTTGAAACTATCAATTCTATTCTTATTCCACTATATGGTATGTACATGATGAGTCTCCCAAAGAATAGCATGTGCACTCAATTACAGTTTAGGTTTACAGAAATGCCACATTTGCTTATTCACTATAACTTGATCCCTTTGTCAAATTCTGACTGTACTGCAGTTTCACCTGAACTCAGTTGATTGCCTTCATCCCAGTTATTTTCCTAGAACCCTCACAGCATACCTAGTTCTCTTTTTCCTTCCTATAGGATCTACAGGCTTTTAAAAATGCACTCAGATGCTTCCTGCAATCCAGTATCAAGCCAGATAGATTATAACAAGTTGCGAGATTCACCTATAGAAACTAGCATGCCAGAATTTGGTGTTATGTTCACAATATTCACCTCCTTTTTATTGCCTATCAACAAAACAGACAAAAGCAAAATGTTTTCTTTTAGAAATATTGTCTATCTTTAGCTGTAAGCCAGTACAAGCCATGTGGCCCAACTTATTCTCTTTTTCTCAAGAACCCATCTCCCTAGTCACAAGGATTCATTCAAGAAATGACAAATAACAGCCCTAACATACTCTCTACTTAGGATTTTTCAAATTCTAATTGGAGGAGCCAATTTCACTTAAATGGTCAAAGTAAGATAATGTAACACTCTAAGCTGGCAATAAGTAGGCTATAGTATTATAGGTAATATTGATGTCCCACCCACATCCTCTTAGACATTACTATTTCTGTGAACACTGGCTCAGCCTCCATCATATAATGCCTGTATATCTTTGTAGATGTTACTCGCAGTAGGCCCCTCTCCGCCCAAGTGTGGCAGGTCAAAAGTGATGAGGAATTAACACTCCATGGGAGCAGCCCTCATTCATGACTGACAGAAGCCTGGGTTAAACAACCTAATTCCCTCACTCTCTGGGTGAGATGACTTGGAGCTGCAAAATTTATACTGTCTCATTGGACTCTAGTTGAATAAACTCCAGTGGAATCTGGTAATGCATCATTTTTATCTTTCTTTATTCTCTATTTTTTTCCTTTAATCTTTTAAAAGAGCCCCCAGGAAATCTTCTAAAACACCACATGCACTCCAAATGCACTACTATATTGGAGGGTCTGTTTCTGGGGGAACTCAAATAAGACATTCAGAAATATAGAGTAAGTCAGTTTTAAGGAATAAAACAATCAAAGGAAGAAGGAGGTCAGTTGTAGAGACTTTCTGTGGTACCTAAGTTACCCCCAAATCTGGCCCATCTCTAAAATTTAGTTTTCCTTTTTTTCTAGTCTATGAACCACACTAGTATTCTTCCAATACCTACTCTTTTCTCCAAATAGAAAAATTAGTGTTTGATATTTGGTTGTCAAAGAATATATATATATGATGACCTTGAGATAGAAAGATTATTCTCCATTATCCACGTGGGCCTTAAATGAAATCAAATGCATTCTTTTAAGAGGGAGACATAGAGTGATTGACCACATCAAAGAGGCCATAGAGGTGGATAATGAAGTGATGTGGCCACAAGCCAAGGAATTTTAACAGCCACTACAAAGTAGAAGAGGCAAGGACAGTTTACCCCTTAGAGTCTCTCAGAGGAGTAAGGCCTTAGTGACACCTAATTTTGGCCTAGTGATACTGATTTTGAACTTCTGACCTCCAAAACTGTAAGAAAATATATTTCTGTTGTTTAAGCCACCAGGTTTGTGGCAATTTGTTACAGCAGCTATAGGAAATTAACACAGTTCCAATTGAGAACTAAGGTACAAACATCATATTTTAGGGACCAGGTCTCTAATCCTATTGGTACTCTAAGTCCTTTTTCTTAATCTTTCCAACCTCCTTTCCTTTTCTAGCTGTTTTATCCACTGAAGTGCTAGCTTCAGTCCTTTTTGGATCTCAGTCAAACAAAACTAAATTTACAGCAAATCATTTTATAGACCATTTGCACAATGACTAGTTTACCTAAAATAAGACCAAATTATAAAAGTCTAAAAACTTTACTAAATCATTCTATTTCCTCATCAATAAAGTAGGTATACTTTCCCCCGCTACATATAGTTTCTATAAAGATTAATTACTGCAGAATGTGCTAGAAGAGTATCACATATAAAATGATTATTCTCAAATACTGGGATATGCTAAATTTAAGGTAGATATTAAATCACTGTCATAAATATCTCTGGCTACTTCATCTTCTCAATAAAATTAATTATTACAGGAAGATTTAATGTCAGAAAGTTTGAATTACATCCTAAGTTAGTGTTTACTTAGAAATTCTACATGGAAATGGTGTCATTAATAAAGTATACCTTTAAATAATAAAGGTAAATTGTAAATATTAATAGTAAAGTAAAATTGATGAGATCATATTTTGCAGCTGGCACTATTGTCAGGACAAAAATTACCTGACCCTTCAATGAAAACAGAGTTGAAATCTGATATCTGTAATATAATATACACATATAGAAATGACCTCAACCATGGAGTCCATAATTTGCAAGAATTTTCTCCATTCCTATAAAAAGCACACCCTTTCCAATCTTGTCCATTTTGCGACTAGAATCTCAGCCTACCTTTGTGACTACTACCAAATCACAAACTCTCATTGCTGCCTTAAACACATACAGGACTAACTTACCTTTTCCTAGCAACCTTCCCTCAGCACAATTTCTGCTCTGGGGAAATGAGTAGAAATCCTTGATAGACTCTTGCCCATTCTGCTCCTACTTGTCATATCACCCAGCTAACATACTCATTGATTCAGAGAACTCTGGCATCATTTCATCTAGTAAACTGTCCCTGATAGCCCAATCTAAATTAAAGTCTTCTTTCTCCCTTTTGTTTCATCACTTGAAAGTCCTATTATTGAATTTAGCATGTTATTAAGTGAAAATAGATTAAGACATAGTGCCTAGTCAAGATTAGGGACTCAATGATTGAATGAATAAATAAACAAGAGTCAAAGCTATTATAAGAGCTGAGTCCACTGCATCTTTTCATAGTATAAATGTTATAAATGGCATTAGCTCTTTCAGGGGGGTATCCCCTAAAACTTATTTTGTACAAAATGTCACTGAATTATAGTTTTGCTACACTGTTAACGAAGTAGAATGAGCCCACATTTATTTCAATATTTACATTTTATGCTGTTTGAAACGTCAAGCTAGTAGACTTTGGAAAAGAGCTGAGTAAAATAATTACAATGGCAGAAATCCCCCAACCAAGAAAAAAATTTCAGGAGCCAATACAGATGTTATAAAATTCATTTTATAAAATTTAGTCACAGAAATGTTTTTCTAAAAAGGGAGAAAATTTTTTTACTCTTAGCTCAAAGAACATCCTTATACCTAAAGAAAATATAAGAATATTTTTGAGCTAAGAATAAAAATATACATATCTTATCTTCCAAACTCGCAATGTAAGCTATTCACAAAGTCACCGCAGCTGTCCAGCTAATGAATGAATTAGACAAGTTTCAATTTTTATTATTTAATCATAGAAATTGTCTAAAAATTTCTTAGCATTTCATTAATTCATAAAGTTCATAGAATGTGTGATGTATTAAAATCATTATTTCTGTAACTGTATAGAAGTGTGCATTCCATGAAAACCAAAATCAGAGGGCTCAAACACACTTTTAACCTGAAGATTAAATCTCTTCTAATACTACAGTCAATAGCCTTGTTTACACTGTAGATCTGACATTTTTTATCTCACTATGAGTTGCTTAACTTCATTGAACCTTAATTTATATATCAATAAGTTGAGAAAAATATAAAATAAACTGCAGCATTGATGTGAAGATTAAAAATGAGATAATACCTCCAATACATGATAGAAATAAAATAATTTTCTTTCTGACTACTAAGTAAATATGTTGAGACTGGCTTGGGGAAGGAAGAGAGACCAGCAAATTTGGCTGATTCATTAGCCTAATTTCTATCAACACTGGAATTGTGAATGAACATTCATGTTCATATACAACTCTGTAACTCTTGATTCTGGTCTTTAATGTTCATAACCTTCTATCAGCTATTTATTTAGGCATCTGCACTATTAGTTCATAACTAAATTTAAGCAAATGTCAGGAGTGGACAATTGAATTGAGCATACAAATCAGGTCAGCAACCTATAACCTGCCGGCCAAATCCAGCTTACTGGGCATCTTATAAGTAAAGTTTTATTGGAACACGGCATGCTCATTTATTGACATGTTGTCTATGGATGTTTTTGTACTGCAATGACAGAATTGAACAGTTGCAACATAGATCATAAGGCCCACAAATATTTTTATTTTGCCCTTTACAGAAAATGTTTGCAGAACCCTGATCTCTACAGTTCAGGAAAATGAAGCTATGCTACAATTGAGAATGACTTTATTTAATTCTAGGAGATAATTCTAAATGGGAATATTATTTGGAATACACATCAAGGGAACTCAAGAATAATTCAGTTTCTTGAAACAATTTTTGAGACTGACTATAGATTTCTGCAGTAGTAAAACATGAGTTTTTATGTGGATCACTCTGGGTAAACTTGACTGATTCAGTTAAAAGGATTTTATCATTTAGGCAGCTAAAATCATAGAATGGTAATCTAATGATTTCAACTTGATCTAATTAGGTTGACTATCCATATATTCTCCACAAGTTTCCATAATCATCAAAAATTAGTTAACTGGACAGTAATGGTAACATGTAAGTGTTCCAGAACTGGCATCATAGGTTTATAGTCAAACTAGTAGTTCATTATAAGTCATTCTTATTTAAAGAAATATAATTTAATTCTTATTTATGATATTAATAAGTAAATAGATACATATAAATAAAATATCACTAATTTTTGTGCCCTGATTCCTCTTTCATTAACTACTCAAAGATTAAAAACCTAAAACTGAGCAATTATGACTGTTCAGTTTAATATATTTTATATTCAAAGCTCTCAACAAATGTTTTATGATGGAAATAATCAGATCTATTGTAGTTGATCTGCATGACTAATTCAAAGTATATTTCCTAAAATTTTCTATGGGAGAATTTTAAGAGTATGTACATTCCTAAATATGATACTAAAAACACGGAAAAGAAAAAGAAAAATCAAATGTAATCCACCATACAGAGAATTTTGTTAACATTTTTTCTGAACAAGTTTAATATTCTCTTACATTTCTTGCTGTGTCTCTCTTAGTATCTTTTGTACAAACCACTCTGTCTCTGTGCTGTTTTTTTTTTTTTAGTTACACTATATTGCTTATCAATACACTTATATGCCATGATTTTTAGTATTCCAACACAGAAGTGTGTTATGTCATTTTTTAAATTCCCATCATTAGAGTATACTATATAATGTTTTATTTATCTGTAAATAAATCTGGGATAGCTGCCAAAGTCTTCTGTGTCCACATCTCTAACTTTTTTGATAGGGCAAATTGTTAGAGTGAAAATACTGGGTCAAAATGTGTTTATTTCCTTATGTGTGGTTTATGTGGAACTACCATTCCACTTTTCTCTGTTTGACTACAATTTTGAATGTTACAAACAAATCAAAAGAGCCATTCTTATAACACCGGAAGTACTTATTATGTGCAAACTTATTATTCTCATTTATAATTCAGAAATTTAGAGGCCAGAATTAAAAAAAAAAATGCTAGACAATATTTGCTTTGTCTAAAAGAATTTACTCAAATACATAAAACTACTTTAGTGACTTAAAAATGAGGACTATATAGTATTATTCTAAATTTATATCTGTGTATATATGACAAGAGTAACAGCAATATGCAAAAACTTACATTATGTCTAATATAATGGGAGAGATCTACTATAGGAATTAAATTCACCACAGAAATGGATTATCATGACTTCCTAAAGGTTATTATATGAAAGAAGAAATGAAATAAATTATAAATATTGCTTTACAAAGAATGGATATTTTTAGCTTAACTGAAATGGTTTTATGTTTCCTTTAAGGTATTTATTTTCTAAGATTTATAGCATTTATTCTAAAATATTTTTAATACATATCTAAAGCAAAAATTATTCTGATTTTGCAAAGAAAACAAATAAAATGTCTTAATTTTATTTTTAAAATACGCTACTGTATTGCCTGTTTAGTAAAGTAGCCAAATTCTGATTGCTTTATATATGAAACAGAGGCTATTGTTTATTCTGTAAATTAGATAATGAAGTTGCTTACTGTATAAAACAAGATATTTTTTCCTAATCCGTCTGCCTTACCTTACATATTTATAGGTATTATATAAAAGTCTAGATTGATATACTTTCAAAAATTATATAAACAAAGAAAAAATTTTATATGTAATATTTAATCACTAAAAAACCCATTAGGTTATTGATCTAATTGTCATCAATTGATAAAATGTGACCCTAAAAATTTACAAATGAGCTTTATTTGTCTATATAAAAATCACGACCTATACTAAAAACTGTTAGTTTGGTCACCTAAGAAACAAAAATGCTTCTCTTTCCCAGCCCCATTTCCACTTATCTTCTCTCTACTATACTCCACTCGTTGTCATTTTCTATCTTAGAGGCACATTACCATGAAATATACCTAGTGGAAACAGGAAGATTTTATAGAGAAAATAAAGGCTAAGATATTCAAAGACTTGCTTTGGGGCCAAAGGGGCACAGACAGAGTAATCAATAAGCCTTGTGGTCTCTGAAGGACAGCTGGACACAATAACAGAAATGAAGCAATATAACTATTTCTCTAACAATCTTTATTTTGCTGTTGTGTGTATTCTATACACTTAACCCCACAACCTAGAAAACAGCATCTATGTTCCATAAATAAATGTGTTAGTTTTGGCTCATATTTTTTCCAGAGATTTAAGCAATGAACAATGTATCAATTTTTGGAGAACTTTGTGTCTAAAGCTGCATAGAGGCTGGGGCTGGAGTAGCGTGATAAATCTTGTATAGCTTTGGATTACCATAATTTCCTTAAAACATATAAGTAGAGAAATAGTGTGTCTATTAATAAGTTTCAAAGATTAAGATATTTACATTCATCAACTATTTAAACTGTTATGGGTTTAAGTAACCCATAACAACCTATGAAATAAGTATGACTTTTACCTATATTTTTGTAGAGACAATTGAGTCACAGAGTATAAAGTGCTAGAATGTAAATCCATGCTGTCTCAGTTATAGATACTAAAAACAAACTTGCAATAACAATAATTACAAAAACAGTTAGCATTTATTGACTTTTCACTGTGCTTAAGAGATGTCAAAATGCATTTCATGGATTGACTGATTTAATTCTTACAATATTGAGGTAGGTAGTAATATTATCTTCATTTTACTGATTAAAAAAAGCACTGAAACAGAAATGTCAAATATCACACCTAGCACCACGTATCCGTGAAATATCAAAGCCAGAAGAATATATAGGAAATTCTTTTTTATTTTGTTGTCTGGAAAAACAGTGTATTTACTATAGCTTTAAATTAGAGCAAAAAGCTCACCCTTTATTTTTCCCCCAAATTATCATGGTTATTGTAACATTCCTATATCTATGTATGAATTCAAAAATCACTATATGTGTGTGTATGTGTGTGCATCAGCCTTTAAATTTAGTGAAGATTTATCACACTTTAGCAATTATAAATTTATTTCTATTCAATTTACATTAAGATTTTATAATAAAAAATAAATAAGAAAATGTTAACAAGATATTTTCTATGTATCTTTATATTAAGGAAATAATAGTAAAACAATACCTATATTCCTATTTTGGAAATCATTAATGGAAACATCAGCTCAGTGTTGGCAAAAGATGGTTGTTAGAGTTATCTTATATCAGTTTGAACTGTATGAGGTTGTCAAAAAAATTTGACCAGTTTTGACTTACAAATTATAATTTTCCTGTGTTCAACTTAATACTATGAATAGGGTTTATACAAGAACTTGCAACTTTAGCCAAAACTAAAATTAATTATGCATTGTTATATCTCACCAAATTTCTCTACCAGTTGATTAAACTAGAATATGTGTAGCCACAATGCTTTTAGCCAATGAATGCTCTAAAATTCATTGAATATGTGTTCCTGGGAATACAAAATACATAACTGTCAGCATTTTATAATCTATAAAAGGAAAAGAACACTATATTCATGGGAACTTTACTAACCATTAAAACTCAGGTTAAATAAAGGTGTTCAGGATAGGATTTATGTAAGAATTTGCACAAAGCCCAATGACGAATTGATCCCACAGACCTCTTAAAGGTATACTGTATAACTTAGTAAATGTTCTTTTTGAAGATAAAAATATGTATTAAACTAAAAAAGCAGAGGCTATTAAAAAGAGTAACAGTCAGTGGTAGTTATATTTTACATAACAGTCCAACATATGATATGTATTTCTTTTAATTAAAACATGGTAGAATGCTGGAATTTGGTAATCTGTCTCACAATGCTCATAAGCTAAAGTAGCAATAAACTTTGCTAAATACTAAGTTTGAGAAAATGCTGTGCAGCAGATGGTGACTATGAGCCTCAAGTCTTTCCCAGGGCTGCAAACAGTACCATCTGCTGCTCTGCTGATTTCTTTTTTGTTCATTGGTATCAAATTTAATGGGCATCACACTTTACATTTTAATTTCACACCCTGACCACAATAGTGGGAGCTCTCCCCCAATGTAAACTTATTCAATATAATAAAACATTTTCTTCTTCCTTAAAAAAATATTAGACACGTCTCCTCTTTCATTCATGATAGAGTAAGAGAAACTAATTTTCTTTCTGTTTGAAACAAACTAAAATATCACATCAAATATAGGAAAAATACTTTTCCAAACACTGGACATCGGGCAACAAAAAATAGATCCCTAAGAAATGGGAAATAGATATTTAACATTTCTCCAACTTCCTGTTTGACAGAGTTTCCAAGCTAAAACACACAGAGTTAAAGCCTAGATAAAGCTCAGCAAACTTCCTGAGTAAAGAACAGAGACATGAGAATTTGAGGAAACAAGGACAGTAAAGACCATAGGAAAAATTACTAGAGAGGAGAGAGCAGTGCATAAAGATAACTCTGGAGATCTGCAAAGGGAATGTATCAAGTATTCAGCAGAGAATTGATTAGTAAACCTGTGTGAGGAAAAACCAGTGATGGGGGAAAGAACTGTCAGAAAATATTTAAGGTAGTAATGCCTAGCACTACCATTAAGCTAGAAATAATGTCTATCTATTCTCATGAGTTAGACTGGAAAACTTACAAGTATTAAAAGTAAGACCAAATGAACCAATTTTTTTTTCTGTCGAATTAACTATTTTCCAGATCAAAGCACAGAGTGTTTATAGGAATAAAAAATATATATTCAGAACTCAAATACTCTGATTCATGATGTCTGCTATACAAACAAAAATTAGCAGGAATATAAAGAAACAAGAAACTAGTTAGTAGAAAATTCAATCAATCAATTCAAACTGGCTCAGATAGTAAAATTAGCAGATAACAATAAAACAGATCAAACCAATCCCCATATGTTCAAAAAGTAAGCAGAGGCAGTACTTTTAGAAATTAAATGTCTCCCATCTAGCAGTGTTAAAACTACAAAATTAACAAAGCAAATCACATGACATTCTGAAAATTAAGCAAGATATATGACAATATGAGAAGTGTTTGTGTTTTTAAATCTGCTTAAAGTAAGAAGAGTGAGAATCTGTGTCATTTTTGTTCAAAGCTACACCCCAATTTTTCCCAGTAGAGTAGGCAAAGTGCTTTGTCATACTGAAATAGACAATGAAGAATCTTCTGCAAATGTTGAATGAGACTCACTAAATTTGGAGTAGTAGATGATATTCATGAATTATTGAAGATCAATACAAATTCTGTAATCTGATATAACATTAGAATTAAAAAAAGATTTAAAGTTATTCAATATAATAAAATGTTATTAACCAACTTCATATTAATAATATATAGGATACTCCACTAAACAATACAATAAACATTCCTTTTAAATATATAAAATATCTTAACCAAGTATTAGTGACTAAAACCTAGCAATATTTAAAATGGGTTATATGCTACAATCAAGTAAGGTTTATGCCAGAAATGTGAGGTAAGATTAACATTAGGAAAGCAACGTAATACACACCATTAATAGACTAAAAGATAAAAAAGTGCATAATTTGTACACTGAAAAAATGCACTGAGAGAAATTAAAGAAGATTTAAATGAAGAGACCTTTTACATTCAAAAATTAGAAGAAACAATATTGTTAGGAAAGCAATTCATTTCAATTAGATTTATAAATTCAATGCAATCTTTATCAAAATCTTAAGAAAACTTTTTGTAGAATTTGACAAGCTGATTCTAAAATGTATATGGAAATGCAATAGACCAAGAATAGTCAAAAACATTTAGGAAAAAAATAGATTTATACTATTTGATTTCAAAAATCACCATAAAGCTACAGTAATTAATACAGTGGTATTAATGCAATTATAGACATATAGGTCAATGTAACAGAATTGAGAGTACAGAATAAATTGTTATGATTTAATTGATTTATAACCAGTTAATTTTCAATAAAGGCACCATGACAGTTTAGTAGAGAGAACAGGCTAGGGTAATTACATATCTACATGCATAAATAAATATATGTACACTTCTGTTTTTCTAGGAATCATGAAAAAAAATTAGAGAAACCATAGTCTAATAGAAAATAACTGCAAACCACATATTTGATAATGGACTTACATGCAGAATTGAATGTAACATGAAGAACCCTTACAATGTAACACAAGACAAACAACCCCATTAAAATGGGGAAAAGATTTGAATAAATATTGCATGAAAGAAGGCATACAAATAAGTAGCACCTAAAATAAAACGTAATATTAGTCATTAGGTAAATTTATAATGACTAAAACATTAGTCATTAGGTAATACATAATGAGATTCAGTACATACCCATCAGAATGGATATACCCAAAGACAGACTATATACCAAGAGTTGTAGAGAATATGGACAGACTGGAACTCTTATGTATTGCTAGTGGAAATGTAAAATGATACAACTTTTGAAAATAGTTTAGCACTTTCTTAAAAATTTGAACATGCACATGCTATATGGTATAATGATTTCATTGCTAGGTATTTACCAAGAAAAAAATTAAGCATCTGCTTATACAAAATTTTTTACAGCTTTTTAATTGTAGATGTGTATATTACATAAGCTGTACATAAAAGTTTTATTTTAATACCCTAGAAGTTCAAAAAACCCATTTCTATCAATACATGAATATATAAATAATTATAATATATCCATACAATGGAATTCTACTCGGTAATAAAGATAAATGAGTTATTAAAACATATAACCTAGATATATTTCAAAATAATACTGAGTAAATAAAGCCAGTCAACAAAGAGTGCATACTGCAGAACTCCATTTGTATAAAATTCTAGAAAATGAAAGCGATCTATAGTGACAGAAAGCGTATTAGTGGTTGCCTTAGGATCAGAAGGGACTAGTGCAGGTAAGAGGGATTATAATGGCTGAAAAGAAAATTTGAGTATTGATAGATATGTTCATTATTTCAATTATTGTGGTAATTTTATATGTATATGTATATATGAATATGAACATATATACATGTCAAAACTTATCTATTACTATAAATATATACAGTTTATCATATGTCAATTATACCTCGATAAAACTATTAAAATACAAACTGCAGCTAGAGTTTCATACTGTACACTGAAGTAGTTCAAAAACGTGAGATAGGATATGGATTTTTGTCATAACTTATTTTTTAGCTGCTGCACCTGTACACTTAAAAGATTTCTTTCACCGAGGCACAGACATACTAATTAAAGACAAATCTTTTTAGATATAATTGAGGAATGTCTACTTATAAGCCTAGTCCAACTTTCCTAGAAAATTTAAACATTTTTTTCAGAGCAGTGACTGGAAATGTAATAAAAAGGAAAAACTGGCTTTACTTTTTTGCCAGATTTTCACATTTTTTTTTTTGGTAAAGTCAAAGGAAGACCTGATATTAAATATGTAGTTTGAGGAACAAAGAGACAATATGGGAATGTGATTATTTGAAATGAGAAATTTTAAGGAGGCTACCTTCATATAGTACAAAAGTTGGTGTTAAATGAAAGATAAAATGTGTTGTGTAGAACACTGTCTCAAGTAATTAGAAGTCTGTGGTCTCCATGGAGCTCTGCTAATGGTCGATTTTAAGCAAGGACACAACTTCTTTAAATTGTTTCTCATATAGAAAGAGGAATTTGTCAGATACTGGCTAGAAATATTGTTTAAAATGCTGTGTTTCTAGAAGCTACCTAGGACATGAATGGTGCTTTTCTATTCCTCTTTAAACAACTTTTACAAAATAAACAAAAGTCATTTAAGAACTTGAAATGCTAGTTTAAAAAAAACTTTACCATGTTAATTGTCATGAAAAATAATAAGAAGAAAAGAATGTTGCCACCTGGACAAAATTACTGTTGTTAAAATAATAAAATTACTCTCAAAAAGAATAACTTTGTTATTTTAATTATCTTAAATATGATATTATAGGACATAGTGATCTGATTTTGGTTATAAATACTTTCATGAATATTTTTAAGAAAAGATTTTAATGACATTTATATTATGTATATTTTATATAATCCAATTTGAGGATACCTTTATATTGAATAAATTTTTTGTGTGTTGACAATTAAATCACTTCAGTTTTCAATACCATGGCAAAAGTATTCTAAGAAGAAAGTTCTTTCATGGAATTCTACCCTCAACACAATCTCAGCTGGAAGCAAATAAATTCCATGGGATGAACATGATAAAATCCTCTCTCTCATTTGAAGCACTGTGGTAGTAAACTAGACCAGTTTGGTAATTGGAGTGGTTGAAGACATGTAATTTTACAATGAAGTTTTACAATTTAGCCTGAATCCAATAGGATTTGAACTGTGTAGAATGTCACAAAATAGCAATATAATTTTTTATTTCATTGAGATGTTGGAAACATTTTCTATATCATGTTGCTTAAAGTCCAGTATATCTAAGAGAAGAAATGTCTTCTCAAGATTTTATTTTTAAGCATTTTCATTTCTTGGGACTATTTTTAAACACTATTAGGCAATATGTTTCTGAGAGAGTACCATTTTGAAATTTCACAGTATGTCGTTATTCTAACACAGTGTAAAATTTTCACTACAAGTGTAAACACGTTTAATTGATGCAAAATATCAAGTAGCATTCAGTCACATTTTAGAGATAGAGACACACATATAGCTCACTCCTTGCCAGCAACTAAATTAATATTAGATCATAAGATATTTAAAGAGAGCTATGACATTTTTAGGTCCCATTTTATTTTCTATATAATCAAGCATAGAGAAAATTTTCACTGTGTTTAAACAAATACTTTACTACACTTTTTATGTTTTTATTGCCCAGCTGCCTTATATAAAAGAGAGATAATTTTTTTATGATATCTCGGCCATTGTGTAATAAACTGTTATTCTTGGCCAGTGGGGTATATTGTCCCAGTAAATATTTCATCTGCCTAGGTTAGTATATTTCAATTTTAATTAATACACTTTATATTTGGGTATATTAATTTAGGGGAAAAATTGAAATTAATACCTCATAACTGATGATTTGATGGCTCTTGCCTCTTCCTGAATTGTAGTAGACAACTTTTGCATATTTGTCCATCCCAAGAAACCTTCTCTATTTCATAATTATCACTCATCCTCAAATTTGGGTTTCTCTACCAAGTTTTTTATACTTGTTCTAATTCCACTCACCACAGAAATTTGGATGAAGAAAGGATAGCATACTCCCTGAAAGAAATTTAAAATTGGATTAGAAATGCTAGATATAAGGTCATGTAAACTTTAGAATGAAGGACCCATAGTGAGAAAAGGCCACATAAGAAGTGTAATGAAAATGAAAAAAGATTGAGAAACACTACTTAAACCATATTTACCTCCACCCCAGCCATGATATCTATTATCTATCTATCTATCTATCATCTATCTATCATCTATCTATTTTTTTTAATAAAAAGTCTCCAAGAATTGATAATTCTAGAATTTGGGATCAGCTTTATATCTACTCTTCCCAAGTTCAAAATCAATATGTAAGCTGTTTTCTGAATTAAAGAGCTGAAAAAATATTTATATTTCCTGTCATTAATAAATATTTTAAAAACAGCACTTTTTTGCAGTCTCATTTTATCAAAAATAGTTTTCCTTTTAAATAATGAAACATCACTGGCTCATTCTTTCATGGGAACAGATGCTCATTGCATGTTTGAACATATTTCCTTAAGAAATACAAAATTATTAACATTCTAATCCTCCAACCTTTTAAGGCAAGCCAGCTGTGATTATTCATAGCTAGACGATAGCCTTTAGTTTCAGCTTTGTGGAATTGGTTTTCCTTGATTTCTCAGAGAATATTATCTAAACAATTTGATTTTCTGAATAGAAGCTCTACCATAAGCAAAGCAATCTCAACTATGGACCCAAGAATGAAGGAAAATATTTTTTTAAATATTAATCTGGTTTTGCAAAAAGTAAAAATTTTTATTGTATTTATTTTACTAAAAAAATTTACAGCACATAATATGGCTATAGTACTCGGTATTGCTTTAAACACTTTAAGACATTAATTAGTTTAACATTCATGAAGTAGGTACAGTCATTACTCTAGCTATTTTATAGTTTAAGAAATTGAGCCAAATAATGGTTAAGAGACTTGTCAAAGGCCACACATCTGGTAGGTGCCAACACCAAGACTCATACAGAGGCTGTCTGGCTCCAAATGCTGTGTTTGTTGTTGTTAAACTCTAATATTTCAAGTATTCAATTAATTATGTTACATATTCTTTCTCATTTATCCTCACAGCTACTCAATGAGGTAACATGATTGTATCTTCACTTTGATAGCTGGAGACCATGAAGAGAGAATTTGACTACCTATCCCCAAATAGCAATGGTTAAGAAATGAGCATTGCATTTGAACCCAGATCCTTTCTGATTCTAGAGTCCTGAAGCTGCACCACCCCAAGACATCACACCAACTGCTTTCCAACATTGAAAGGTAATGTGTACCATTCAATGAGAATTACAGCCCTATAACATGGCGTAAATCAATCTACTAGTCACTGACTAAAGTATTTTTTCTCACCTATAATGCCATTTTTTGCCCACATAAATGACAACACTAGCCATAGAATTCCATTTTTCCTTACAGAAATTGAAGATATCTGGATGACAGTCCATTTATCGTTTGGAACTATTCCTGAAATAGCCTTATAATTTTGACCTTGGAGATGCCAATCCAAATGATAATTATACATTTTCCCTGGGTTCTGGGTATAATGCAATCTTATCTTGCATATTTAGTATATCCTGAGTCCAGATATGGGAAAGGTCACCACCTATAAATATATGTTACTAAAAAAAAATGAGTTATCCCAGTACAAGTGATAAATATTCATACACTAATAATCATAGGATATGCCATGCAATGCTTTATATTATATTGAGTAGCTGACTTAAAACCTTATATCACATTCTAATTATGTTGACAGGACAGATATTTTATTACCATTTTAGAGATGATAAAAATGATGTCTACATCTAGATCCAATGGTATCAAAACAAGGTAAAGTTAGAATTTAGAATTGGAACATGTCATCAATTATGTGTATTCTAATAAATACACCTTTGGTACAAGGGTCAAGGCTAGGTTGCTGCTCTCATTAAGAAGGTCAGTCAGTTACTGTTTTTTTTTTTTTGTTATCCAAAATAGACCCAGATAACATCTATATCTCAATACAGCTGTGAAAAATATTTAAAAACTGAAAAGCAAACTGATATGTTGAGTTGTCAACAGTTTGGTAGGTTCCAAATACTTACTACTCCACCTGTAACTTTATACTGTGTCAATGACTCACCCTTGCCAGTTTGTACTCATTCACCAGGTTTGGAGTAGCTGTATGTCTCCATAAACACATATGAGGACTTTTAGAAGGTTTACTCAGCCTCTACCAAGCTTCCTGTATCATGGAACATGTGCTCTTATTCAACTCATTTATGCTTACAGTTCTAGAGATATACAATTCTATTCAGATTTCTCTATTTACTAACACAAGGGAAAAGGACACACAGAAAGGAATTGCCGCAGATAAATAAAAGAGATATCCTACAGAACTAGGATTATTTGACTCTACCTATATCAATGAATTAATTCTAAAATCTTGTCTGTAATCCATTCCTATTCTTTCCATCCTCATAAAATGTTAAAATGAAGTGTTATATATTCAACACAGTAAATTTCTTTTTTTCTGGAAGATTGCTGAGACCCAACTGAGGCTCAAGACAGTAACAAAGAGATAGCTTCTGAGGCTTGGATCCAAGCTCAGCTTTGAGGCAGGAACAAAAAATAATTTTAATTTTATGTTGTCAACTGTGATTATTTGGAACTGAATTTTGGAGTACTCTGTTGTCACACCATAGTTCATCAAGAAATAATAGTATGAATTAATACCAATTTATTTCATAATTATGCATGAAGAAAGATATAAGCCTCATTCTAAAAAGTACTTTAAGTGGGTATGTTTCCAGTAGATCCCTGAGAATTCCATATGTCTCCATATAGCTCACTTGAGTAACATAGATAGCGACAGTGGGTCACGTACACTGAACGTGCATTTGAATGGAACATCCACTTCTTTGCAGTAATTATCTAACTTTAATATACTTAAGGATTACACTAAGTGCTTAGAGTATTTATAAAATGTAAATTCCTTAGCTATATCCTTAGAATTTATGATTCAGTACAAGGAACTACTGTTATCAAGTGACAAGACAGAGAAAATCTTTAATGTAGGTACTGTAATGTAATCTAAGAACAGGAGTGAATAGTTAAATTGATGATAAAATTAGGTTCATAGAAATCATGCCAAATGCATTTCTTCTTACAAAGAAAAATTGTTTTAGAATAAGAAAAAATAGAGAATTAAAGTAAAATATTTAATAAAAACTATAATAGTATATTTTATTAAATTTTAATCTTATTACTTTAATTAATAATTAAATGAATACCAATTAGCCTGACTTTATTGAAACATAATAGACAATTTGTTGCTCCTATTTGCATTGCACAATTTAATGAGTTTTTTTCAATTATAGTTGGCATACAATAATACACAAATTTCAACGGCACAGCATAGTGATTAGAAAGCAACATAACCCACAAAACAATCACCCCGCTAAATCTAGCACTCTTCTTTCCCCTTACATATTTACTATGACATATTAACCATTTTTCACATGCTACACTCTACATCGCCATGTCTATTCTGCAACTATCCATTTGTACCTCTTATTTCCTTTGCCATTTTTTGCTGTCCTCCCAAACCCCTTTCATCTAGTAGCCCTCAAAATATTCTCTGTATCTATGAGTTTATTCCTACTTTTATTGTTGTTATTTGTTTTGTTATTTAGATTCCACATGTATGTGAAATCATGCAATATTAGCTTATTTTTGTTTGGGAAGCTCTTTATCTGTCCTTCAGCTCTAAATGAGAGCGTTGCTGGATAAAGTATTCTTGGTTGTAGATACTGGGTTTTCAACACATTGAATATTTTGTGCCAAGCTCTTCTGTCCTTCATAGCTTCTTTAGAGAAACCAGCTGCCAGTCTCATGGGTGCTCTCTTAAGCATTTATTAAGTTACTACTTAGTAGGTAACTAGCTGATTTTCTCTTGCTGTTTTTAAGATTGTCTCCTTGTATTTAACCTTTTGGCATTTTAATTATAATGTGTCTTGGTTTGGGCCACTTTGGGTTTATCTTTTTTGAGACTCTGAACTTCTATATGTCTATTTCCTCGCTGGGTGAGGGAAGTTTTCCAACATTATTTCTTCAAATAGCTCTTCAATGTCTTGTTTTTCTTCAGGTACCCCTACAACACAGATATTTTTACATTTAGTAGTGCCCCAGGGGCTCCTTAAATTATTATAATAGTCTTAGCTTTTTTTTTTTTCTTGACATTTTGATTGAATGTCCTTGGCTTCCCCATCTTCTATATTGATGGTACAATCTCTATATTGGTGGTTCAATCCTCTTCTTTATCGCTCTGTTTATTCCAACTAATATACTCTTCATCTCAGATAATGAGTTTTTTTTCACTTTGTTAAAATTCTCACTGAATTCCTCTACACTTCTCACAAATTCATTGAGTATCTTTATAACCCATGTTTTGAACTCTGCACATGTTAGTTTGCTTGACTCCATTTTTCCAGGATCTCGATTCTATTCTCTCATATGGTTTCTGCTTCCTTGTCATCTCATTTCGGCTCTCTTTCTCTGTCTGTTTCTGTGGACTAAGCAAAGCCCCTAAGTTTCTCAGTCTTATTAGTGCAGCTTTGTGTAGATGTCCATTGACAAAGTCCTGTGAGGGGTTCAGTTCAGGCCAAATTTATTCTCAGCCTGTGCCCCTCTGGGGCCACTCATTAAGATTCAGCAAGCAATCCACAAATTCTGGGCTTATAGTTGTCTCAAGAAACCGCACCAGAAACTGAGGCCAGCTGCCACCAGCGAGAGTCTTGGCACTACTGACTCTGGAGCATCTCTGACTCAGGAGGACGCACCTGGATGTGGCTTGAGTGAGGCAATGAGTGGCAGATGGTGGAGTTTCAAGAAGTCCGCTATGGCGTCGCTGAGTCAGCACACTGGGAACAGGGAGGGCTCAACGGATGAAAAATGGATACTGCAGGCACGTCTGTCTGGGAGAGATCATTGCCCCCAGTCCTCACTTCAACAACTCAGTGTTCCCCTCTAAGTCTTTGGTGCCCACCCACCCCACCTCTTGCCAGCAGCCCACCCAGTGCTGGTGCTCAGAACAAGCAGGACCTTCACCTTCAAAGTCCGCTTCCAGATAGGGCTCCTTTAAGAGGTGTCTGCAGCTGCTGGCTGCTGCTGCAGCCTCTGTCCCACTCAGCTGCTCGGGACCACACAGCCTAGCATCTTCGACCCCTCCTACTTTCTACTGTTGCAGGTTGATTCATTATTTCTCTTTCTAGTTGTAGTGCTTCTGTTCATCTAGATCCCAGGTGAGTTTCTTTGCTGTTTGCTCTTTCTGTCACAACTTTGATAGGTTCGCAAAAGGTTTGACCAAAGACTCTATCATCTTCATTTTTTCCCCTCTCTTCCAATATACAATCCTAAAATGAGAATACTATTTATAACTTGGATCTTGTCACATTTTATTTTCTTGTGCTTTCTGTTTGTCTTCCCTCCAGAGAGAACAAATATATTGTATTTTGTGCTATGCTTCCTTTTTTGTTCTTGTTTTTGCTTTAGATTTGGGACTCATACATGTAAGCATAAACAATACATTGTAAAATTTTTCCTGTTTGAGAGCTTTATAAAAAATGGTGTCAAATGTATATAATTTTCTGGCACTTCCATTTAATCAATATTATGTTTCAGAGGTTTGTTTGTCTTGTATGTAGCTATAGTTCAGTCATTTTCACTCTTGTGCAGTACTCTATTGTGACACACTACAATTTCTTTAACTCTCTTGTGGGTGGTTGTTGGAATGTTTTCTAGTTTTGTTGTGTTTTTTAATTTATAATTTATAAAAATATAAATGTTTTATATTTATCGTTTTGTGTGCATTAGAATTTTTAGATTGATATGTGAAAATTTAGTATTATAAGGTAATACTTTTTTCCAAAGAAATTGTTCAATTTACTTTCAATCATTACATTTTCATTGATGTACATTCTTCTAATATTTGCAATTTTCTGACCTCCTAATTATGGCCAATCTAGAACGTGTAAAATGATATCTCATTTATTTTACACACATTTTTGAAAATTAGTTTTATTAGGTACACTGTTTCAGCTCAACATTTATTTTTCACAATACCATGGTAATGTTTTCCACTTTCTTCTGGTTTCATTATTTAATGAAAAAAAAAATGCTGTCTTTTTAATTGTTGTTTCTTTACAAATGATCTGGATTTTCTTTATGTCTACCTTTAAGGCTCTTTTACTTGTGTTCTGAAAGCTTCAATAAAACGAATTTGTGCCTGATTTATTTTTATTTGTCATACTTAGAATACAGATTCATAAATTTTTCATTTACATTACCATTTCTGTCAGTACTAGGAAATTTGTAGATGTTTTACCTCAATTTATTTTTTAATTTTCGACCTCTACAACACCAATTAACTATTATTACACACTTTGTCTGTCCTTCATATTTCTAATTTTTTTCTTAATTTTTATATCTATCTAAGAGATGCTTAAATCTGGGTAATTTCTTTAGATACATCTTTCAGTTTTCAGATTCTTTCTTTAGGTGTTTATTATCTGCAGGTTAATATAGTCATTAAAATTTTTTTCAAAGATATTATTTTACATCAATAAAATCTTCATTTATTAGTTTACAATTTGATTTCAAATGTTTATATTCAATTATTAGACCCTTTTGTTGTAGTTTCTCTAATTGCATCTTTTTTCTTTAAATATTTTTTACATATTCAATTTATATTATAAATTTGATAATTTCAATATCTGTAGACCCTCAAGATTAAAATCAGTTATTTAATCATCATTCTGCTTTTCACACAGGGTGTTTGCCTTCTGTTGTGTTTACTGGACCTTGTTTGTGAACTTATATGACCCTAATCTTTGTGAATATGTTGAGATTAAATTAAGGGAGCTTTATTCTAAAGAGAAATACATTTTACTTTTACTTAATCTAGAGGTCTTACTGAACTTAAAGGACTTCAGGCCTCTTCAAAATTCATGGATTGAATTAGTGTGAGTCCCAGAGACAGTTTTCTATTTTACAGTTAATTTGAGACTCGGTATCCTAATTCGTTAGCAATCTTATGCTATTACACTTTCCTCTGAGGAGAACCTAACCTATTGACAATCAATTTTCTGTTACTAGGAAACTTTTTGGAAAGAAAAGGAAAAGGGAATTGTCTTTGGAGAACTTTCCTATCACTGAAGAGACAGCAATGCTCAGCCATGCATATTATAGCCATGGTAGCATCTGTAAGGGTGTTCTAAGAGCAGCTATTTAACTATAAGGCTGGAAGAAAAAGTTAAAATAATGCCATTGCCAATGTCAGAAAATACTACAGATTTTAGGGTTTTAAAATTTATAATTAAGGTATAGAATTTGAATCATTAACCTTTTTATAAAAAGTTAAAATTCTTTCCGAATTAGATTTGTGGTTTATAGAAATTAACATTTATATTGCTGTGTAGAGGAAAAAATAGTTATTTAATTCTTTTCCCTTTTCCATTCCACTGGATATTTGTAGAGGGCTCTCATTATAATAATATAAATAATGATAAAGAAAGTGAATAAACAAAGGTGGATCAAGTTGGATGTCACAAAGGCTAATGAATTTTTCTTTTTAATGCTAGTGTTCACTTGCGGAAGCAGAAGCATTTTTAGTTAGCAGATAAAAGATTTATTATAGGAATTCAGCTTTACACAAATGTACCAAAAAGCTAGGAAAATAAAAGTCTACAATGGCAGGAGGAGCCACAACTAGTCTCTAATCTAAGAGGCTAAGTGGGCCTGCAAAAAAAGTGGTAAAGAACTCTGAAAGAAAATTCTATTGATCTACAGCAAAGCATATTGTAATAGGCTTGAGCCTTTTATTGGTCAACAGGGTCAGGAACAAGAACTGGAAGGAGAGAAGAGGAAAACAAGTGCAAAATGGAATCTACCAGCACTTCTCTGTCTGTGTGTCACCCAGGCTAGCCATTATTTCCTACAGAGAACAACAGTTGTTGCTTCACTTCTGCCTCTCAAATCTGACAAATGTACCTTGTTTATTCAACTCAAACCAAGAGCAATTCAAGGAAATGGATTCTGGGAAACAGTTCCAATTTTAAAGATATGATAAAAATATTTTATTATAGTCACTTTCAGTTAATATTAGTAGTTTTTGACATCTCACACTTCTCAAAGAACAATAGCAATCAAATCACAAGATATAAAAGTTAACCGAAGGTGTATTTTCCTTATTAAACATTATTAAGATTTTCCTTATTAAAAATATATATCTTTACATATATTTATATATTTACTATGTATATTTAAATTTGTATTAAAGATATACATAGATACAAAATAGGTAGATAGATAGATCTAACATAGAACGACTATAAAATACGTAACAAAATCATGGATTACTTAATATTGATAAAAATTTTTCTTTCACATGTTGTTCCTTTTGTAGCAAATAGCACAAGGACTTTCTTGATAGTTTTATAAAATCTTACTACAAAATATCTAGATGTTCCTTCTCTGAAGATAAGCAGTATGTTCCGTTATATATAAAAACTTTAGAAACTGGATAGAAGTTTTCAATTTAATCTTCTATCAAAAGACACCAAGGAATTTCCCAGATGAAATATATAATGTGAACATGTTTCTCTGAGCTTTGTTATTCTCATTCCAATATGAGAAATTATTTAGCTTGTGTTATCTATGCCCCTTAGAAATATGTGCAAATTTTGTGGCAATAAAATCTGATGATATTTAAAACATTAAAATAAGTTAATATTTAACCAAATTAAAAGACAAAAAAAATTGTATTTAAAGATAAAGTTGTATTTAAATGTCATCATCTATTCTACATTTTTAGTGTTATTTAAAATGTAATATTTAGAAAAATTTTTTTAAATAAATAATCAATAAACATGCAACTCTCCTCTTATTATTTCCCCAATAAATGTTTTAAAGGCTCTGTATCTCCTTGGGATAACACACACACACACACACACACACACACACACACACACACACACACACACACAGACTCGTTATCATGAGCTTTATATGTTTTGTAATCTGGGTTAGCTATATTTTCACTCTTCACACATTCTTATAGCTACACCGTCTACAGTAGCCTAAAATATTTGTGGTCTTCAGAATGACTTATACCTTACCCTATCTGCCAGCCTTACTATCATTCATACTTTAATGACCAGTTCTCATATGCTGTGAAGATTCAGTGAGAAGCAAGATAGTCTAGTGGTATATACCAAGGAATTTGGTATCTGCTTGAGATAAGACTTGCATTGGCCTCTGTGAGCTTGAGCAGATTATGTAACCTCTCTTTTATTCTTTTTCTTTACTTAAATAGTGGGAATACAAACAGCAACTCTATTATGAAACAATGACATGGATTAATCAAGAACTTCCTGTAAAATGCTTAGCACTATCTGGTATACAGTAAACAATAAACATTAATTGTCAATTTTATCATCATCATCATTTTATTATTATTTAGTCTCTCATAGTGAATCATTTCTTATTATAAAGTCAGAACCTTTTATTTTTTAATTTACTTATTCATTATGTAAAATTCAACACTTTTGAAGAACTTCTGTGCATCAGATACCATTTGATTCACAGATTCAACAATAAGTGAGATGGAATAATTTTTGCCCTTGTGAAGCTTACCTTCTAGCAGTGGAGACATTCAACAAATAAAAAAGAAATATATGTTTCTATTAAATTTTTATGTTTCTTGGAGTTTTTTTTTCTCGCAAGAAAAAAATACATATATTTTATATTTTATATATATATATATATATATATATATATATATATATATATTCCTATTAGTATCACTGGAAAACATGCAGTTTCTTACAAAGTAGGGAAAATTTTATTCCTTTTTTTCCTCGATGCTTTTCATAATATCTGGACCATAGAAGGCATCCAATAATCGGCTGTTGCATAAACACAATAATGAATATATAATATATAATTCCTGATATCCTCAAGTATATACTGAGTGATTTCTCAACTATCCATAAAGAATATTTATTTTATAATAAGTTTAAATGTTTAAGATGATGAAAGGATTACAAATGCTGTATACTTTAGTGTAAATTTTCAAGTAAAAACATCAGTAATATTAAAATGGGTGTTTCTGAATCTGCACATCTACATATATTTTTGAGTATGTGTGTGGAAGCACGTAATTTCAGAAAAATATAAATTTTTATAAAAAATGAATATTTCTGATGGAGTTTATGCTTCTTCTGTTTATTTACCTCTCTTGTCAATGTTCAATTTGCATTTTGTATCAGTTGTGTTTTTCTTTTCTATTTATTTCAAGCAGATGTATCTATAGAAGTCAGTTCTTCACCACTTGCAATAGGAGTATGAACCTTGATGAACTGGTCTTTGATAAACAACTTTAGCTTGTTGAGAAGACTGAGTATGCTGGATATCTTTTTTCCACTCTGTGTCTCTCCATGATGTCCCTTACCTTCTGGTTCCTCATTCAGTTCAGCAAGTGAGAAACAGCAGAAAGTGTTCTAGGAAAGTGAGTGGAGTAAAGCTTTAGGAGGTATGTGTGTGTGTCTGTGTGTGTGTGTGTGTGTGTGTGTGTGTGTGTGTGTGTGTGTGTTTTCCTCTCATAGCTAGATCTGACTTCATGGTGTGAGACTGTGGAGTTCAGCAGGGGCCCACAATCAGAAAACCTCCATGCTTGGTTTAATGCTCAGAAGTCAATGTCTTGAAATTCTTAATAATTATTTTTAAGAGAAATCCCTCATTTTCATTTTGTACTGTGCCCTGCAAAGTAGGTGGCCTATCTTGCTCCCAGTTCCCTTCCTGTAGGATTGTCCCTGGGGACTGCACTTTTACTACTGCTTTTATTCTTCCTGTTTGTGTATTTGAAACATTTACTAAATTTCCTTTATTAAATATTATTGTGCTTTCTTTAATTTGTTCTAATTTGTGCATGACACCTATTTATAATTAGGAACCTTAATGCTGCTAATGGTAAGAATAGCTTACTTCTGGTGTACATAATGAAATATAATTCTGCAGAGACAAGCAAGAGTGTAAGAGTATGACACTCAAAACAAAATTTTACTTAGAGATTCTAAAATATTCACATTAAGGTAAAAATCTTCCCATGTGTTTACAAGCATGTTCTGGAATATAGAAGCTCTTCTTCTTCCTCACTGCTAGTGATCAAAACACAGTGTGGGCATTGCAAAAGATATAGAGAACACTTCATTTTCCTTTATTCTTAAGTAGATAAAATAATATTTCCCTTGTAGTAAAAATAAAGCATCCATAGGAGAGATAATTAATTCTATTCCTTCATCAAGGAGCAGCTTCTGTCCTTTGTGCACTCAAAACATTAACAAATAATGTGTGATGAAGCCATAGAGAATTGGACATCTGCAAAAAATTTTAGTCAGAAGAAGCAGCTCCACAAGATAGAAAAAAAAAAATGTAAGGAACTTCAATGTAGCTTAAAAGAACATCAAATCATAGATTTTTTAATGTGTCTGAGCTGTGACTTGGATTTGTGAGCACTGTGTGCATAAAGCTAAGAATAAGAAAATAATAACTCTAAAGGGAGATAGTTGGAAGGTGATGAATTTTAATTCTTATTCGTGAGAATCAATCTCAGGGAAGGATAATTTGTTAAGCATGTGAAGGGAGCATTACTGTGGCAACACATCATGTTTTCATTAACCTACAAAAATTCTAATATGTAGTCTTTACCATCACACTTTTGTATGATAAAAATCTGTGTAAAATAATATGTTGTACATGAAATACTCTTTAATATATATTTAAAAATAGTTTGAGGATGTTCTCTGTGAAAAAAATTGCTCTGCATGTTTTATACTCATTAGCTCATTTATCTTCACAATAAACTTAAGATCTGTAAAAGTTTCCATGCCAAATAATGATACAACAGAGTTCAAACTTTTCAATTAGCAAAATAAATAAATAAATAAACAAACAAACAAACAAACAAACAAATAAATAAATAAATAAAATGCACTAATGTGATTATTGACTAGTGTGAACCCATGTTTTAGAAGAACAAGTCTACTTCAATCTTTATTATGTACTTAGAGAAATATGTATTATGCAGTATTTGAAATTTCTCCTTTTCATCCTCAATGTAATACTATAATCTCTCTCTTATATTTATGCAAATAAATAATTCAAAGGATAGCCTGGAAAGTATGTTTCAAAATGAGTGTTATCAAGAAAAGATCTTAAATCTGATAACATTCCTCATATTCTAGTTTATCCTCAAGCAATATCTTGGGGCACCGAAAGGACACAGAGTATTAAAGCAAATATAAGCAAATTTTCTCTGAGTGTGTAATTTTTACTTCATATATAATATTTCTGAAACATTTTGTCAAGGCACATGTTCCAGCATGGCAGTATTCCCTTCAAGTAGTTCAACTTCAACAAGGTTGTTATTTCATTGATAAAATACCTCAGGAACTGCTGCTGTTCCATTGATTTTTGGTGGAGAAAGTCACCATCTTTTCTATCTGTGTTTAAAAAAATTATTCTTATTACAATTGTCACAGGATGGTTGAGCCAACAGTAACTAGAAATGACTAGAGCAGTCTTCACTTTAGTTTGTACACTTGGGATTGTTTTAGAAACTACATTTTATATAGTCACTGTAAATTTCGGTGAATAACAATACAAACAATGTTTTTATTTTCTGTTGATAAAAATTCTTTGCTATTGCTTTAATGTCCTAACTTTCATCACATTTATATGAGGTACTTTCTTTTACATAAAAATAATAATAGACAAAGAGGTATTCACCCTCCAAAAATTGTGTCTAATTATATGTAGATTATGTCTAAGTCCTGTAGGAATTTTTATACATATGATATGTTGTGAAAAAATGTAAAACTACAGTAATACAATGTAACATGCTTTATTTAAAACAATTAAATGTATAAATTTTGACAGTAGGGAAAAGGTCTTTGTGGGAAAAATATCACAGCAGAATGCTTAATTTATTAAGGCAGCCATTGTTTTTCTATGCTGGTGTTATCATGATTTAGAGTCTAGAGACTGTTCATAATACAAATTATTATATGTGGTTTATTTTTCTTAAAGGCTACCCCTATAAACATAATAACGAGGAACGAGGAGACTCTAATAACAAATTTTTTGTCGTGTATCCTTTTTAGATGATATTTATTTGTATTTCAGCAGAGAACACAATAGTATTACAAGAAATAAAGCTTTCTTCTTAGGAATGACTTCTTGAATTAATAATTTTATCTGTTTGAAAGAATGTGTTAGGCTTATAATAAAGTATCACCTTTCTTACTCAAAGTGTGATTGACTTTGATTATCTAATATTTACAAAATAGAAAAAAGGAAATAAGAAATCTATTTTCAAAGGACAGATTTTCTGGGTAGCAGTGGGGAGCAACTAAATTCTTCTCAGCTGTGTTCTCCCTTAAAATATTTTAATGAAGAAAAAATTTATTAAGACTATTTTAACTATTATTTCCTAGAACTTATACATCTGCATATTTTTAAGCAGTATATACACATTGCCATTATTTTTTTGTTGTTGTTCACCAATTTGGCCCATTATCTGTTGACTTTCCATGATGGCAGGTGACAATCCAATTGTTACACTGCAGACCTCTCCACATTTCCTCCAGTATTCCCAAAACCATCACACTACAATTTTTGCTTCAATGTGTATTCCACATTCACATTATTATATCTTCCTACATATTATTCACATGTGAACAGTTTTATGAATTACATATATTTTTCCTTCCGTTTCACATGAAGTTGAAAGTTGACTTTTTTCTTACGTTTAATTTTTCTTTTACCTATTGTTAAATCTTCTTCTATGTTCTAATATTATTTCAGTATAATTTCTCACAAAACATCACTTCCACTAATCATTTTACTTTTCAGCCTAGAGCACTCTGTTTCTTCTGTATCTCAGAACAGACTGAATTAATTAGCAATTGTGATCCTGGGATTGGCTTTGTTGACATTCTTGGCATTTCCTTTGCCTTTGTCCTGGATCAGAGATCTTGTTCCCCTAAACTTAGATTTTTTTCTTTAGTTATTTACTTCCTTGTTTTGGAAGAAAGTAGTCTTTGGTAGGTTTTTCTGGATTAAATCATGACATAGTATGACCAGAACAGTCTATTTGACTGTATATTGAATTGCAGGGTAACAATCAAGGCTGGCTTTCTGCCTGAGGAACAACTGTCATCTTGCCATCTTGGAAATAATCTAAAACATATATTTGGAGATGCCCTTTACCTCTCTCCTTTATTGGCTATTTTAATATTAGAGAATATAGGTTTCTGATCAAGGAGAATAATCGGAAATGAAAAATGACTTATAGTGATAAAGGGGTCAATTAATTATAATAATTCTTAATGTTTGTTTTCCTAATAGAAAGTTTCAAAATATATAAAATCAAAACAAAGAAAATAAAGAATAAATAAATCTATAAGTAAATTTAAATTTACATAGAGATTTCAGTACTCCTCTAGCAATGATATATAGAACAAAATACACAAAATAACACCACTAGGGAAACATTTTGGAAGTTTCTTAAAAAGTTAAACATACAAGTACTATTGGGTCCAATTATTTCACTTCCATGTATTTTCTCAGAAGGAACAAAGTAAATGATCATCTAAAAAAGCTGTATATAAATATTCATAGCAGCTTTATTTGTACCTACAATGAAATAAATTCTTCAAAAAAAATATAATAAACACAAATCTCTATGGGATGGTCACAGAGGCAAAGTGCTGTTTTTATCATATCCTATCGAGTACATACTTTTAACACTATCACTGTTTATGTTGACCTTAATATTAGGCTAAGATAGTGTTCTTTAACAGTACTTTATTTTCCCCTTTTTCTTACAGTACCTTTTGGAGAAAACTCACTATGCATAGCCTATATTTAAGGAATGGGGAGTTATGCTTCACCTCCTCTATGGTATAGTGTCTAACTAAGTTATGTAGAGTTTTTCTATATAAAAGATTTATACTCTCTCCTGCATATAACTTTTTTCAGTAATTTATATCAGTATGGACTCATAGATATTTATTTTACACTTTGGGTTACTTTTGGTTATAATCCAATACTCTTATTTTATTATTGAAATGGTTGCAGCTTTAGCCATCAGAAGCCCTTGTGTTCTTTTGACACACCGCCATGATTGCAGGTTTGTTTATTTATTGGTTTATTATTATTTTTGAACACTCCCTTTGTAAAATCACATTTAAAAAAATCTTTCTAGAATTTAATTAATTAAGCTATTCCAAGTAATTACTGATATTCAGATTCCCAGGTTTCACAATTGGAAAAGGCAGGGATGAGTGCAAATGGCCAGACAATAATTAGCTCTTGCTTGATTTTCCTTTGATTAATTTACAATGGAATATTTGCATGCTTCCTCCAGGGATGTCTTACCTTCTTGCTGGCTAAAACATCCAGGTCACAGCACATTCGAGCATGTGTAGAGGACGGCGGGATGATGTCATCCACAAACCACAAGACATCCAGGATCATCTTGTATGTTTTCTGCTCCAGTCCTAGAATAAGTCATTTCTCCAAGGAGTACTGATTCCTCTTACTAGCAAATGTTACTGGAAACTAAGATCTAAGAATCAGCTGTGTTGGCTGCTACTAGGATGTCATTGCTTCCAGGGCTTCTCAACTAACAGAGCAAGGACATGCATTTGTGCATACTAATATAAGTATTCTATAAATTTTGATAGGTCAAGTTAGTGATTACTATTGTTTAAGCTTTCTGTATTCTTTCTTTATATATTTTGTTCTATCCATTAATATTAAAAGAACATTAAAATCTATATTGAAATATTTTGTACTTATGGATGTGTCTATATCTTCTTCAGTTTATATATATTTCGATTTCATATATTTTGAAACTATTCTATTGGAAAAATAAACATTAAGGGAAATTATATTTTTTGTTTCACTGATCACTTTAACATTATGAAAATCCTACTTTGTTCCTGATAATTCTCTTTCCTTGGAAATTTATATTCTCTAATATTAACAATATAGATTCTTGAATAAAGCAAACACAGAATATTATTTCTATATTTTTACTTTTATTCTATTTACATCTTTAATTTAAAATGGGCACCATATAGTTAGGTTTTGCTTTTGTATACAATATGAAAATATTTTCCTTTTGTTTGGGATGTTTAAAACATTTATATTTAATATGATCACTGCTACATTGCATTCAAATCTATCATATGTTTATTTGGTTTATATTTTTCTTATTCTTCTTTCTTCCATTTTACATTATTTTTTCTGCTTCTTTTATATTGAGTGGTTTTAAGATTTTTATTTCATCTTCATTTATTTGATCTCATTAACTTTCAAGTAATACAACATTTTATGTAGGAAATAAACACTTTATAACTGTTTTATTTCTTCTATTCTAGCCAGTATTGTTTACACATATTTTATTGGTCCAATTTTAAACTATCTGTGGTAAAAATTATGTTTTTTTTCTCCAACAGATTGATTATTTTTTGGAAAAAGAAAGGGTTCTGAAGAAAAAAATAAACATGTGTCAGAGTAATATCAAATAGAAAATAAACACAAATATATCATATAAATACAAATATATATATATCAATAAATACAAATATAATATATCATATATAATAGTAGTATTTTGATATATGTATATATATTAATATACATATCAAATATATTAAACATATCAAAATCTCTCTCTCTTTACTTCTCTCTCTCTCTCAAAATAATACCATTATTTCTGGATGGGAAGATCTAAGAAAAATTTAATGTATTCTTTATAACTCCTGCTAAATTTTGATCATTGGTTTTTTCTTTATTATAAAAATATTACTTTAAAGCAATCATGTATACAAGTATATGAACTGAATTTTCTCTGAGACCATATGTTCATTCTAATTTGTAGGGGAAAAAATGGAGTCAATACACCTACTGCATGCCCAGTTCCCCTAAACCCACTTTTGAAAACCCAGGCCATTGGTCATGTAACAATTCAAGGATCATCAGAAGCAGTTTCAAGTTTATGACTATAGATATTGAAATGTAAAGAGGAATGAAAAAAAGAGGATCGAAAGTACCACACTAACCCAGAACAACAGATGGCTATAAGGAAATAGGCTCAAAGGACATGGTTCCTCATCATATATTCACCTAAGATTTTAGAATAATATAACAGGGTTATAGTCCAAGATTCATGCTAAAAATAGGGCCTACTCAAGAATTTCCATAGTGCTAGAGAAACTAGCTTTGGCAGCACTAGAAAAAGAAGAGGTTCCTTGTTTCCTCTGGACCTGTATAGCAAGATTGCCTTTCCTCTAGTCTGTTGAACAACAGACATGACTCAAATTAATTCTGGATTTCATCTCTGAAAAGATGCCAAGTATGCTAAATAAGTCTCACATTAGGAGCATCTAAGATCAACTGATCATAATATCATTAGATTTAAAATGCTCATGAGGCCAAGTTCTGAAAGAAGAAGCACAAAATTATCAGACTTTTTAAAATGCCAACTGTGAGAGAGGACAGTGTAAATGCTTATCAGAAGCATGATATATGCAGAATTCATCAAAAGAGAAAACAACATTGAAAAAACTTTCCAAACAACTAATAGGAAAAGAGGAAACAATACAATTTAATGTGTTTTGTTAAAGTCTATATTAAACATGGTTCAGTAAGGTTTTAGGGATCAAATAAAAAATAGGGAGAGATGTTGAAATCACAAAGAATTACAAGCAAGTCAGGTAAGCAGTTATCTTATTGAAGTTAGAAGGATCAGCTAATATCCACCGATTAAGAACAGAAAAGTGGTTTAAACTCTCTCTCTATTACTTCAATTACTTGGGTTTTAGGGAAATATTTTTGTGGATAAAGTCCGATCAGGGTCAGCCCAGGTGGTAGCCCAAATGCCATAATTTAAGACTGATGGGATTAACCTCATTTCTTTCAACTCCAACCAGAACAAATCTCCTGAGACTCTGTGGTAAGCCTCCTTTGAAAAATGCTAACATAACTTGGAAAGTTAACTTATTAATTCCACTTCTGTTCATTTGCAAATAAGATGAATAGATTTATATTTTTTCCTTATTGCTAAAGGAAATCAGTTTTCCAAGGATAAAATAAGAGGTGTTTAATAAGGTTGAGGTACAAATTAATCAAGGTTTTTTAACGATACAAAATGACCAGAGAGAATAAGTCTTGCAGGGGAGAAGCAGTGGAGGCTACCAGCAAATCAAACAAAACAAAACAAAATTAAAAACAAAAGCATGCAGCCTAGGACCATTGGGTTTCTAAGTGATTAAAAGGACAGATGAAGGTGATGGTTGTAAATGGGCTTGTTGGAAGAATGAAGTATAGAAAAGACGATTCTTATTTTTCTCATTTTTCCCTAGAAAAGTTCATCACTGTTTCTATGTATAGCCATGCAACAGACATCTGGAGGAGGTATGGAGATTTAGAGCTTTGCTATTCAAAATGTAGTCTGAATACTAGCAGTATGAATGTAACTTGAGAACTCAAGAGAAAGAGAGAATTCCACCTCATATTCTAGACCTACCAAATCATAACATCAATAATATTTCTTAGTAATTTATGAACATATTTAAATTAGAGAAACACTGATTTCAAGTATAGACTGCTATCAGAAAAACTTCAGTTTGAATTTCTGTTCTACTACATATTGTGTGACCTTGGAAAATGTATATAATCTCTTATAATTAGTTTCTGCACCTAACTCATGAGTTTATTAGTTTAAATGAAACATCACATGAAAACTGCTTTCCACAATGCCTGGCACATTAAACAAACTCAGTACAAGCTGGAAAGCATTACAGTGACGTGGATTAGATGACCAGAACCAAGTTACAAAATATACAAGAGAAAAAATAAACTCTTTCTATCCCTGTGCTCTATTTACTAATTCTACATCTGGTGCTGACATGAATTTTTAAATTAAACCTTTCAGTGGGAACTACTTCATGCTATGTTCAGACAGTGGTTATGAATCAAGAGTCATTCATTTAAAACAAAGTCATATTTGGTCATTGTATCATCCAAGTCAGATCAACTGCACATTATAACCAAATAATTGTGCATATATGGGTCATTAAAAACTGAACAACTAATAATATATAGACAACTGATAATGTCAATGGCTGCTACAGCTTTGCTTAAATGAACAATCAATCTTTTCAAAAATTACAATTTAAAAAATGTATTTCTGAAAAAATTTTAGATAACAGAATAGTTGATTTCTTTGAAAAGAAAATTAAAATACAAAATTACTATAGTTACTCAGAGAAGCTAAAAATAAGTTTATTTCCTGTAGGGTTTCTTGATATCAGTATTTAAATAATTTGAGTATTTAAATAATTTAAAAGCTAGTCTTTTTCTGACTAAAGCACTAAATTTTTAAAAATGAATAATATTTGATTGTAAATTTATAAAATTTAAAATAATAAGATAGAATTCCAAAAGTTTTTTTATTTATTTGCTTGTTTGTTTGTTTTGGTTCATTTCAAGCTAACCAGAAAACTCAAAGTAATAATTCAATATGCACTTAACAATTATTTTTTTTAATCACAAATATTATAGATGTTATAAGTGTTAGAGTGGTTAACCAGGGTTTTGAAAAGTTAAAGTAGAAAGTAATAACTTGGTTATTGGAGATTCTGTCTGAAATTAATAAAGGCTGTTGATATTCTAAATCTTTTACTTGCCAGTAATAGCATACCTCCAGCAACTTTACTCTTTGCATTTGCAAAACCTGTAACGTAACTTTGGTACTCCCTTTGAAAGTATAGAAGACAACTCTATTTCGTTAGTCTGTAGCTTCAAGATTTTTCTGATGGCTATAGTTCGAGCCAAAGACACAACTGCTACTGAATCTTGGTCAGTCCTTGCTAACCATGGAAAGTTTTAAAGGGTAGTTTATATCTATATTTATATATCCTTGTCCTAAGTATCATCTTTATCAAAGACAATCCTCTTTAACTAAATTCAAAGCTTGGAGAGAGTTGGACTATAGAGAAATGAGCAGTGATATTTCTCTCTATTTAGAGGAATTAAAACCCACTGGTGATGAATATTAGAAAGATATAAAAATCTCTCAGGTTTCTATTTTCCTTATGTGGAAATGGAGGTTGGTGATTTTGCCTCAGAGAATTATTATGGGTCTTAAATCATCTAAATGTGAAAATATCTGTTAAGTGCTTATTAAAGTGGGAGATCCAATAAGAGTTTCCTCCTTTCTCAGTAAAGCAGATTGCTTCATAGAGACATGCTCTCTGATATACACTGCATTTTGCGTTTCGAGCTACAAGTATTGAGCCAAATATACATTATAGTGCTAATTTTATGGCATGTTCATGTAAGACAGGGATCACTTTATTGTGACACATGTTTCTGCTTTAATATCTGAAGACCCATTTTACTCTGTCTCATAAATGATCACTGATAACTAAAATCTTCTGGCACAATTTATAAACCAAATTGACTAATTTACTAATTTTAAACTAAGTTTCCATGAAAAGCCCTGAAGTTTCTCCCATCCATGCATCATAATGTGAATCACTGATAGAGTTACCAGCCTCTTTCTACCTATTCTAGCTATGCAGATTTTTTGACCATCTTCAAAAAATAGAACACTTAAAAGCAAATAGAAAGTTCAGGGATATTATTTCACACAAAGATGGTGAGCATATGGAATAAATTGCTAGTTTAGACCATTGGAGCAGATAATATAATTTAGTTTAGCAGCAAAAAATTTATTTCTAAAGGAGGGTGAAGATGAGAATAAGGAACTAGAGAAAATTGATAGCAGTGGCTTCAGAATGTCAGATAAACCCAGATGAAGAAGGTTTTACAATGCTCACATGGCCTCTCTGCCATCTTTGTCTTAGTACTTTTTATGTCCTTAGGATCTTTTAATTCTGTGAAAATGGATATAATGTGACTAGCTTAGCAAAAATTGCTGCTGTATACCATAATGCATGCTATAAACCATGTGAAGATCTTAAAGTGCATAATCGCGCTGCAGATGGCACTGTTAATTTCTATTACAGGCTTTAAAACCACGAGGGAGATAGTGTTTGCCTCACTGCCTCACTGTTCTACAAGAATGATTTTTGATAGTTTCTCTTACTCCACAGCTTTTCTGCAAAGTGTTTGTCTTTTAGAAAGGCCAGAAAGAACTTACAGGCATTTAAAAAATCTGTGAAAAACTGCCAAGTAGCTCTGGGCCCTACCCCCAGCAGTCCCCAGTTTACCAGCCTTATTTCAGATGGTACAAGTATGTGTTCATATGGAATTTTGAAATGAGCCTTCTTCTGAGCATTGGGAATGTGTGAAAACACCAACTATCTACTTCATACCAAATGTAGGGCATAATATAAAATTCCATCAACAAAGATTTTTTTGAGGATGGTGAAGTTAAATAAGAAATTAAATATTAGAACACACACACACACACACACACACACACACACAGATTTTGCTGTGTTTTGCTACATGATTCTGTATTCTTTAATGGAATTTTGCCTACAATCGTGTCCATCATCTGGTTTCACCCAATGAGCTATGCATTGAATTCTGTTTTTATTTTCAGGTTTCTACAAGTTTTGAAAGTTCTCAATGCCTGTCAAATTCCAGAATGCCTTCTAAGCCAGTCTTTCAAATAAATCAGTGTTAGAGGGCTGGCTTTGGAAGCAGAAGACCTGGCGTTACTTCTTAGAAGTTATCATTTAAAAAGTAGATGATATATAACCTTTCAAGCTTTTTATGTCTTTGCTCTCTTATCTAAAATACCTAATCATTAGAGTCATAGAAATTAAACAAAAAAATAAATATAAAATCCTGAGTAAAGTGCAAGTCATATGCTAAGTTCAAAATGACTTTGACAAAGTGTCTGCTTTTGTGTATTTCTTTCACAAAAAAGTGCCATTTCCAAGCAGGTACAAGCAACCTACCAAATTGATTTGTTCCACATGAATCACTATTCTAAGACTGAATCTTTTCATATAATAAGCTTAACAGAACTAAAATATGTTGAGTAGGGCTATGTAAATGACCAATACCATATCGGTAGTTTACTAACTCAATCTTGGTGATTCAATCTTTTATTAAATGTCAGTAGATGATATCAAAATTATGAGTTTGACTTTCTAAATTATCGTTTTCCCATAAAATTGCATAGATTAATAATATGCCTTTTTTATCTCAATTTTCCATGCTTAGTTTTAAATAGCTATTATATTAACAAGCTACTACTCCTGCTGCTTTCTTGATATTCAGATTCATGATTATAACTTCCATTAAACAACTCATTTTGATGTACAATAGACAGAGTAAACTCAATATCTTTACAACTTAATTTATTAACCCCTCACTGAGAATCTGGTCCACCTCCTTATTTAACTATTGGCTCTTGGCATTCATTTTTTTAATGGTACTCGTTCAACAAATTCATCCAACCAAATTTATAAAGCTCATGTTATATGCCAAACTTGCACTGAATATTGGGGATGTAAAATGAACTAGATAGAAACTGTCTCTACCCTCAAGGAAGTTACTTTTAAAGATAGCTTAAAAAATTCCCACAACAGAGTAATGAATCAGCCCTCCAAAGCGAGATGTTTATGACAGCTTTATTGAGATATAATTAATATCATAAACTTCACCTGCTTGAAGTGTGCAATTCAATAGTATTTAGTACTTTCACAAAATTATGCAAACATAACTATATTTTTTACATGTACTACCCTCCACTACATAAACTTCCCTTGCTAATTTATTGACAGCAATATCCCATGTCTTATATTTTTTATCTTCAATGCACTGATTAGAAAAGTACATGACACATAACTATTCGATGAATTTTAATGAATGAATGAATGTCAATCAATCATGGTAAATTATGATTGTTAAAATCATCCCAAATACTGGCCCATGATATATTTTTATATCCAAATAATGCCAAATAATTTGCATCTCTGTTATTGACTTAAATATTCACATTGCATAACTCCAGAGAAGGATTTTTATTTGCAATCCAAAGAAAGTAGTCAAAGAGCACATTGATGTATGCTTAAGAATATACAAAGTGAGAATGTGACCTGAAAAATTAAAAAAGAATACTTTTCACCAAGTGTCCATTATGCAAAAAATTATGAATTAGAACTCTAGAGGAGAAACATATTTCCCACATAAATAACCAAGTTTTATGGTCTGCTTTGATCCCCAAATAAGATATATAAATTTTATATTGAAAATTATAACTTTTAATTTCAAAATTATATATGTAGCAATTATGTTATAAAAGGCATGTAGTCCCTTTTTATATTTAACTTGATGAGTAACATTTTTCTGAGTGTTTTTCATAGGTGTTTCTTAAATAAGATGGCCTTTCTTAGGAAGGTAATTGAAAATGAACCTAATCAGGATAATAACAGAATAAGTACAAAAAACATACTCACCAGAGCTTTCAACACCACCCTGAATCCCACTCATGAGTTGCTGAAACATTGGCTTCTGACTGGAATGGAAGCAAATTTAATGACTAAATTCAATAATGTATTAGGGCCATGCGATCTTCATGATTATGCATATGGAAAAAGCAACAGGCACTGATAAATGGAGAACTAGCCTAGGCAGCTGGCTCCTTCGTGTAAGTAAAAAATAGAGAAGTTATACATGCAAGAATGAAGTATGAATCTCAGAAAGGAACATAAAAAAATAAAAAGCCACTGAGAATATTGAAGACTGTTAGAAGCTGATGTTGGTGGCATTCTGGTTGTAAGACAGATAAAAAATGTACTAGTCTACTTATACTGCCATAACAAAATACCACTGACTGTGTGGCTTAAAGAATACAAATTTATTTCTCATCGTTCCATGGGCTGGGAAGTTCATTATCTAGGTGCTAGTTGATTCAGTTTTAATGAGAGCTCTTTCTGGCTTACAGACATTGGCCTCCTGACTGCATGCTCATGTGGCCTCCTCTCTGTGCATGCGCAAAGAAAGAGATCAAATTCTATAGAATTTCTTCTCATAAAAATGCTAAGCAGATCAGATTGGGGCCCCACCCTTATGAACTTGTTTAATCTTAATTAATTTCAAGATGGTCCTGTCTCCAACCAGATATAGTCACTTCGGGTGTTAGAGCTTTAACGTATGAATTTTGTCTGTTGAGAGACACACTCAGTCCATAACAGGAAAGAACTTCTAAGTTCTTTTTTTTATCTCTCTTCATGTTGCCTTAAAAAAAGTGAAGCTCATCCCTTTGCAGAATTTTAAGCTGGATTAAATTTTAGTTCAATTATTTTGAGGCTATTGCATAGGTCATACTGTGCACTTATATTGAGAGACATAAAAAGTTTTTTTTTCTTATTTTAAAGATATTAAGACTGGAATTAGAGAGCAAGATTATATAACTTGACAAATAGTATTTCTATTTTTGTTTTTGATTATTTGCTTGGTGAAGAAAAACTTACACTAAAATGGTTTTAATTTGTCTTTTTTTCAGCACTTATAAACCTGAATTTACCTATATTTAATTTTGTGAATTATATATTTAAATTTACAAGGAAAACTTTAATCTGTTTATTTAACTATATGAATGTCAGAAAATTCTAAAAGGCAGCCAAAGCAAATACAAAGTTTTGTAAATATAAAATATTTTTGGTAATATCAGATATTTTATTTATTTACTTCTTTTAACTAGTTTTACCATCCTTGTTATATAGACAGTTATTCCGGGGGGCATAATACTAAAAGAAAGAGTAACACTGTTCAATCAGAAATAGAAATACAAGCAAGGGAAGGTCAGTAGAGGAGTTTGCATTATTCTGTTCCTCAAAAAAGACATGTGCAAGTCCTGTCCCCCAGTATTTATGAATACAACTTAGGTCTTTGCAGGTTTAATCAATTTAAGATGAAGCTATGCTGAATTAGGGTGATCCCTATAACATCCAGAACTCTGAGAAAATAAATTTTGTTTTAAGCCACCCAGTTTGTGATGCTTTGCTATGGCAGCCCTAGGAAACTAAAAAAGTCATATGTTAAATAATTAATAGAGATGTTTTTTAAATATAAATGGAGCAGGAAGAAAAGAAAGTGAACTAATGTTTATAGAGTATATATTATAGTCTTTGCATTAATATATTTTAAATATATCTCATAAAGATGTATACAAATTTAGGAAATATATATGATTTCCATTTTTAAAATACCAGAACTAAGGCTTATAAAAGTTTAGTAACTTACTTTCTTATAAAAACATACTTAGTCTCTCTTAAATTACTGCAAAGGCTACAGTGATATAGTTTTGTTGACTATTTTAAGTAAATATTTATTGAGCATCAGAACACTTTTAGGAACTAGTCTCGACATTGCAGATAAAGTAGTTTCAAAATACACAAAAATGTCTTCTCTAGAGGAGCTTCAATATAATGGAAGCAGAAAGTTAATAAAGAAAATAAATAGATAAAATGTATAGTATATCCATGGTGATAAGAACAATGAAGAAAATTTAAGAACACAGATTTTCAGAAGTGAGTTTCAACGTGCAAGAAAAGTTTTACTGAGCAGGTACCATTTGAACAAAGACATGAAAGACAAGAGGGAAGAACTGTGCAAATAAAGAGAAAAAAGCATTTTGAGCAAATGTCTTTGTGAAAAATCACATGGCATGTATTGTGTGTGAGTGAGGTATGGCCTGGGAAGCATTCTAGTTGGACATGAATGAGAACAGAGGTCAGAAAAATGAAAAGGACCCAGTTACGGCAGGGTATATAGGTAGTAATTTTAAAGATGTCTCCTTTATTGGAAATGAGTGGGGTACTATCAGAGAATTTTAATCAGAGGAGCAATATGATGTCCCTCACTTAGTGATAGAAAATATAATATGTAAAGTGGGTATATTTAGTAAAGTATGCCTCTTTTTAGTTGATAAATCGAATCCAGAGCTTTAATTCAGGTCTTCATTTGAATCATTTTAAAGAGTAGTTCCTGATGCTGATTTCAAGTCACATGTAACTATTACATTGAACACTAGAAATGAACAGTTGGAACTTAGAGCTTCTAAGTTCATATCTGGAATAGCAAGGGGATAGATAGATGATGATAGATGATAGATAGATAGATAGATAGATAGATAGATAGATAGATAGATAGATGATAGATAGATAGATAGATAGATAGATAGATAGATAGATAGATAGATAGATAGATGATAGATAGATAGATGATAGATAGATAGACATAATACACAAAAACATAATATTTTCTTTTATTGGGTAAGCAGTTAGATTAGAAAGAAATCGAATCTTCAGTCATATCCCAAAGTGGTTGGTTTTGTTACATTTTTCCTTTTGAATATATCACTTATTCTTTTTCTACCAGTGGATATTGGTTGTAATGGTAATGACAAATTGATTCATTTAGGCAATGAGGCATTGTATCTAATTTATTGAGGAAGGATATAAATCCTTATAAAAATCCAAGATTTAAAGCTAGATGCAGTTATAAACTGATATCTAAAATTTTTGTTTGGAAAAGAGATTATTGTATTTTCAACTGCATCTGGGTTGTCTATAAATTTTAAAGGTGTTTTTAAATAAAAAGATTGTGCAGCAGCCATCAGGCAGGATAACGATGGACCTTCGTTTGCTACACATAGTATATACTTACTCTTCTCATTATTTTCATCTGTGTAATCATTTTCCATTTTAAGTCCATGTGTTTCTGACATGTAAGCCATACTTTGTTAATTCTGAATGTAAATTTTTTTCTGATTTATGATTAGTTCAAGGGTATACATTCAGAATCAATAAAAAACATAGAGCCTTTTCTCTGGGATTTGTGGAAGATGGTGCAATTGTTTTTTTGACATGGAGGAATGTGAGGCTAGAAAAGTTGGGAGATATCATGTGCAGAAGTTAAAAAAGCAAAGACATACTTAGGGATAAGTGAACCTCTAAATACGCCTATCTTTAGTTTTATCTATCCATAGATTGTTTTGTTGCCTAGAAAATAAATTCATTTTCTATTTTTGTTGTGTAGGCCAACTTGGGCTGGATTTGAGTCACTTGCAGTTGATCTGATCTACTGAATAATTCAGAAAAAAATCTGTTGTAAATACAAAACAGTGCCATTACCCTGGGTCCCTTCTATTTGATAATTTCTTCCTCTCTATCCTTAAATGGTTACACATCTTCAAAAAGGTATAAGAGATTTTTATAAAAAATGTGCATTAAATCACATCTACAAGAAGTTACATAAGTATAATATGACACTCAGCCTATCACCACCTTTTTATTCTCTTTAACAATACTCATGTTTTGATCTGAAATTAACCAAATTATTGACTCTAATAATCCCTATGAATATGAAGAAATTGAAATTTTTTAATTAAATGATAATGTCTTTTTATCAGATACACTTATTAAATTACTTATATGTGTAATCTTTCTGTAGCACCAACAGAGAAAAATAAAAAGACTAAGACTCAAAGATTTGCCTTAAGTTCATCTTCTCCTTGTGCCATTTCTGCTATTTAAATTCCTTCTGCTTTCTCCATTTTTCTTTTATAATGGTATTTTTTCCTGTCATGTTGCTATTTGTTGTTCATAAATTCCAAGGCATTTCCAGTGCATGCAAATCACAATGTTTTTATGAGAAGAGAGGTTTAGTGCCAGTATGAAGATTTATGACACCATATATTTTTTCCACTTGCTCTTAGTCACAAAGGCATTTTAATGTAGAGATTAATTTTTAATAACTCTTCTATTTGCATCTCTGGACTTATTGATTTGAAACATGGTAATGGTGGTGCTGATTAGGATATCTTTTTGTAGTCAGGGGAACTTTAAATAAGTCCTCCCATAAGGCCTCACATTCTTACAATCATATTCACTGAGACAAAAAATTCTTTGCTCTTTGAAAATGATCATAGTGGACATATTATGTGACTGACCAAAACTCTTTAATTTTGAAGAGATTTTAAAATATATTCATTTAACAATAAGAAGAAAGAAACTCATTCTACCTTTTCTCTGTTTAAAAATATATACCAAATAAATGCAAGGAACCGCAGCTTAGTAAGACCCAATCTATTTAAGAGTTTGAAGGTACCATGGTGTACCTTCTTTGATTATCCTCACTCAGTCAGAAACTAACTCCTATTGTTTTTGAAATTTGTAATCATAATATGTGTTTCAATAAAACAATCAAGTCACTGCTAGAAATATATTATTAAATTTAGTTCTCAGTAAAATTCAGTGTGCAAGTCTTATTTAAATGGAGAAATAAATATGAATCAATTAGAAATCAGTACACACAAATTATAATGAACAATTTTTAAAAAGCTTTAAATGTCTAAATATATAACAACTAGGATTGATTAATAGCACATTCATGGAATGACATACTATGTAGTAATTTCAGTATAGATTATAGGATAATATTGATGACATGGAAAAAGTGATGCTATTTTAAGTTAAAAAGGATTCATAGGTAAGAACTCATACTTGAAAGGAAGAATGGGCAGAAAATGCGATCATAATAAATTATAATAGGCTAATCATTATTATCACTTGGTGTCATGAGTGCAAGTGTTTTTTTCATTTTTACTTATCCATATTTTTCCTCATAAAACTTTTGATATTAATGTTGGGTAAATTACCTTAAAAGGTATACTTATAAGCATTTTGAGGGATATATGAGTAAGACATAATCAATCCTTTCACTTAAGGAGCATGAAAAGAAAGATGCTCTGCATAGGAGAATAAACTCCCTTGAGAGATTGCCTTTTGTAGTAATAATAGTTTTGGTTATGTAGACCAGTTTTCATGCTCCATAAAGCATGGCAACTAGAAACATTTAAAATATAAATATGTATTTCTAGAAGCATGAAATAGTTACTAGCTGCTATGGACCGAATTTTGCCCTCTCCTTGCCAAAAAAAAAAAAAAATTCATATGTTGGAGCACTAGCCCCCAATTGGCAATGGTGCCTTTAGACAGTGATTAGGTTTATAAAAGATGATAAAGGTAGAACCTCATGATGGGATTAGTGCCCTTATAAGAAGATACAATACAAGATGAGCACTCTGCTATATGAGGATACAGCAAGAAGGCAGTTGTCTGAAAATCAAGAAGAGGGACCTTACCTGACATTGAACCCATCAGCACCTAGATCTTGGACCACACAAGCTCCAGAACTGTGAGAAATAAATTTCTGTTGTTTGAATCACCCAGTCTATAGTATTTTGTTAGCAGCCTGAAATGACTAAGAAACTAGCAGCATGAGTAGATATTGTGCCATTATCTGAGAGAAGACAAAAATACAAAGAAATTAGGCAGCCATTAAAATTATTATTATGGAGGAAGATTTTCCTGATCAAAAACAAAAAGAAAAAGGTAGCTAAGAAGTTGTGAAAGTTTCTGGGAATCTTGCTCTGAAAAGTGCCTCAAGTTTGCAAATGATGAGGGCTTTAGTGAAATGCCTCCTACTCAGTGTTGAGAACCTAAAAGGCCATAGAAGTTATTGTGAATTGAAAGTAAATCAACTTTTACATGAACTGTGACTGATCTTTGAGTCATTTGGGTGGCCTTGAATAATCTCAAGCCTTGACATTTAGATGATTCCAGATTGCTAGCTCTCCCAGGTGTTTGTAGACTAAAATAAAATTTTATATGTACCCATACAAGGAAAAATAGCATCACTGTAGGCCTCACATTATTTTGATTTTTATTTTCAAATAAAATAGTTCAACAAGTCTAACATATGAAAGTATAACTAGCATATGAAAAGATAAAATGATGGAAAGAAGAACCAACAGGTAGCAGAAATTGACCCTCAGATACTACAAATAGTAGAATTACTATTATAGATAGTAAAAGTATATTAACTGTGCTTATAAAAATAATAGCTGACATTATAAATTACAGCAAAATGTGAGAAATTATAAAAGATATTTTAAAGGTTTTAAACAAAACAATCAAGAAATTCCAAAAAATAAAAATATAATAACCTAAATAAAGAATCCAGAGGGCAGATTTCACCAGCAATTAGAAAAAGAAAAAATCCCATATGATACACAGAAAAGAAATACAGAAGAGAGAATAGGAGAAAATGCATTAGTAAGACCTAAGTTTCATTTGATTAGAGTCTCAGAAGGACAAGAGAAAGAGAATGAGACAAAAACAATCTATAAAAAGACAAAGATGAAAACCTTTCTAAATTTATTTAAGACAATTCTTTTTAAACTATGGGTCTTACCTAGGTTATCAAATTTGTTTAATAGGTCTCAGTAAGTATATTTTAATTAATTATGATAATTAAAAATAAAAAATATCAAAATATCAGAGTTTATCATAGTAAGAGTAAGCATTGTTTTGGGAAATTTGTTACTAATTTTTATTATATATATTTGTATGCATGTACATACATATAGATATGCACATATTGCATTATCTTGTGAAATGTATTTCTCATTATGTATAGTATTCAAAAACCATAAAAGCTAGCACCTAGTCACTTAGGGAACAACATATAGATGAATGTTAGATTTTAATCATTTGTCTATGGAATTCCTCTCAAAATACATCTCATTTCTCTCTTTCTCCCTCTCTCACAGTCCCTCCTTCTCTCTCTTGTCTCTTTGTCAAATAACAGTGCTAATATATAGAAAGGAAAATCATATTTTATATAGTTAAGTAGATCATTAACATACACATAAACAACAATCAGTTTTTAGTGTCAATGATCCTTTTACAAACATTTTTTCTTGCATTCTTAATGTACTATATAGACTTTATTTTCCAAATTTCTATAACAATTTTAAGTTTGTATTTATCTTGTGATTTTTTTCTATATTTTGGAGGAATCATAATAGTTACAGAGCTTCTTGATAATATTAAAATAAAAACAGTCTTAATATCTGTGAATATCACATGTTATTAGGCATTGTTTCTGGGCATATATCCAATATATTATAGCTCTATTAAAATATATTAATTTTAGAATGTTTCCATGTATTTATTTGCTTAAATCTCTTGTATCACACGAAATAATTTATTTTTCCACTAAAAATATTTTGCAAAAACAAATTATATATGTGTGTGTGTGTGTGTGTGTGTGTGTGTGTGTGTGTATACTCACACACGTACACATGCTATTCAGTTGTATAAAGTTAGGCAAATACTTTCTAAGAATTAGCTGGCCTTTACAAAATTTTAGCAGTTAAACTAACATCAAAAATTGTCACAATAAAAGTGATCTTTGTATTTCACAAGAGAAAATGCATGCTATAGCTCTCATTTTAAATACATGTGAAACACCAGAGAAAACATACACATGCATCCCTGAGATGGAGATACAGAGATCAGAGATAAAAATGAATGAAGTTACAGCAGACTTTAGAAGGGTTTATCTTCATATGGTTCTCAACATTGTGGAGTTTACCTCCATATGGTTCTCAGCATTGTGGACGCCTTATGCACTAGTTGTATTTGGGAGTCAATTCAAATACATCTTTTCAATGGGATTTAGTAGTGAATATCACATTATTTATTCATGTATCAACAAGATAATAGCAAGGAAATTTTCCTTACCTCATTCTACCTTTCAAAATTACCAAATAAATAGAATAAGAATTTTAAAGATATGGAAATATCAGTTGAAGAGAATTTTTACCGTTTTCAAAAATAGATGTGCACATCAAATTTCAACACCTTCATAAAAAAAAGAATTCATCCTATTTACAGCTCTAATAACCCCCCATTAAATCACAGTAATCATGTGCTAGAGAACAGGTGTTTTAAATCACTAAATTTGGAAGTGGAGTGAAGTTGAAAGAGCATGTTGGAAGCTTTTCATTGGCTGAATGTGGCAGCAGTTTCCATGGCAATTCCACATGCACCCTGGTTCCCAAATCTTCTTCTCACTCTTTCTAAATGCAGTGGAAAATATTATTTAGTATGAGGCCAAAAAAAATGGGTCAAATTATTATCATCTATTTAGCTAGCAACAGTAATAGAAATAGAGAAGACCATGTATGGGCTCTCCTTTGCTCTCCTTTACAATTTGCTCACTGTGCCATCTACATTCATTTATGCATATTTTCTATGCCCTCTGCTGTTAATCAACATATGTTACAAAGAAAAATACCCATAGGGCAACAGCATGTACAATAATCATCATTTATAGAAAGAAAATGCCAGTCATACAAAACACAGTCACACTTAGTATTTATTTGTAAAGTGTTACATTTTTGGATGCATTAAAAATCAATATCAAGTTATATTAACATAATATTCCAAAACCCTATGACATTTCCACTTTGGGTTATATATGGCTTCTGTTTTCTAGAGTTAGCATTACCTCTTTAAATTTAGAGGAGAGAGGGAGACAGACTGAGAGTTTTCATTAATTGGCTCAGTTAAGAAAGGCAAAGAATGACATGGAACACATATGTGGCATGGAATCCTTTTAATGCAACTCTGTACAAGAAGCAAAGCCCATTTAAATTAATGTTAATTTGTAAGAATACACTGGCATGGGGGACACTATGAAAGTTGAGTATGCGTGAGAAAAAGTGTAGAGCCACAATCTGACAAAATTTAAACAATCTGGTACCATTTTCTGTTTATGACAAATTACAATTTTAGTTTATAACCTATGAAGAGAAACAGCCATGCCGCGACTCTGGGATTTAGTGAATCTGTGAAGACAGAAAAGAATAAAGACACTTTAGGGGCAGAGATAGCAAAGGGCTAAAGAGCAAAATTAAGAGTTTTCGCTTGTGATTACTTCACTGAGGGATTTTTTAAAATACCCCTGATATAGAATATGTAGATTTAAAATAAGAGTGCTCACTCAAGATGAGACAGAATAATGATCCTTAAGTTTAGACTATTTGAACCAAAGAGAGTCACCAAATTGGTGATGAAACTAGGAGAATTTGTTTAAAATAAGTAGTCATGGAAATCAGGATAAATTATGTAAGGTAAGACTATCTCACATTACACTTACATAGAGTTTGTGCCTTGAAAATTGTTCTACCTAAAATGCTTAAGTCGAGTATCTCAGAGGGTGGTAAAATAAACTCAATCTTTGAAATCAGAATTCAAGTTTTAAATTTTGACTAAGTCAGCTATACCAAATTATTTCTCATCTCTAAGTCTCAGTTTTCTTTTTTGTAAAATGGGAATGAGTATAATAAATCTTGCACTAATAATATAATATAAATTAAATTGCATTTAAATTTTCTGTAAAGATTAAAGAAGATAATACATGTGTTGTAACATATATAAAGTCAGTACTTAGTATATTTCCCTTTATTGTCTGCTGTTCCTCTGACTCCTTATCTGACATACTATGGTAAATGAGTACAGTATAAGCAGAAAGAAAAAGCAGTGAATTACAGTGGTGAAGCATTTTATAATATTTCCTTTTCCCTACCACGCACCACACACACCAAGTAGTAAATACTGCATTAGAGAAGGTAGTGGGATTTATCAAGGTGGAAAATTAGCTTATGAAGATCTTATATCTGGAACTGTTCTTGCTGACCTTTCATCAATTTGGCTCACACTGTTTTTCTGTTTTTGGCAATAAATGCTCAGTTCTTCAGAGAGGTTAACTATACCTTCTTGTCTTTGGAACTGGGATCTAGAATTACTGGGATTCCCAAGTTCTGATTGTCAGTTATCTCATGTCACTTTTGTAGGTGTATAGAGTTGGTTCTAAAAGTAGTGATGAAAGTAAGTTGTTAGCTTTTCTTATCATGACCAAATAGTTTCTCCATCTAGTTCTAGAGACCACACTATGGTCTCTAGAACTAGAATGCAAGAGACACAACAGAAAATTTATATTTCATATCCCTAATAAGGTTATAATCCTGAATCTATGTTAGCAATTCTAGCCTTCCTTACTCAAAGCATAGGACCATATTTAATCTTTTAACATCTTTTATCTCTATTTTTCCTGGGTCCTATCCTTATTTTGATAACTTCCAAAACTTAAGAACTTAGAAGACATTGTCTGACCAATTCTCAAGTCTTACTATCTCATGAAAATTATTCCAGAAAGAGAAATGTATTAAAAAAACACAGGAAGAAAAGCTTTATAAATCTCCTTTTCCACTGACACTGAAAGGTTTTACACCCTAGCCCTAAGGAAAGGGGTGTGCTATTCCATTTTTAAGGAGGTCCCATTGTGTTTTATCTAAAAAGATGGTTGAGAAATTCAGGGAAGATATTTATAACAAATTATGGGTCTTCCACTAAGCATATTTCTCTGTCTTTGGTTAGAGAAACATCATCATCAGAAGAGATCAATTAATTCTTCCTATCTCAGCTTCCTTAACAAGTTTACCTAATTTTATTTTGGAAGAATACGGTTGATACACAGGGCCTTTTAAGGGCAATTAATCAGAGATCATGGGGAAGTATGGCGAGTACAATATGCAGGTGAGAACCTAGGTTGGATTCCCACATCCCCCGCTACCCTCCACAAATACATGCAGAATCACACTTTACTGATAGCTCTTGTCTTTGTAAGAATAAGAGGCTTCATGGGTATATACAGATTCCTGAAGGACCCCTCACCACTCTGCACATATTGCTGCAGAGGAGATTCCAAGTGAAACAATACTACAAATGTGATTTATTGTAATCTTCTACAGGTCTATGTGTTTTTATAATACTTTAATACATATTTTTTTACATTGTTCACATATCTCTTTTACATTCTTGAAAGTCCAGAGGGGCAAGACATTTGTTTTCATTTTAAATTTTCAACATGTTTCTGTATCCATCAACAAATATTTATTTAGCAACTTCTAAAGGACAAATAACTGAGCTAAAAGATAAATAAAACAAGATTCCTTCACTCTAGACTCACACTGGTAAGCCATTTTGAGCACTACATGCCAAAGGTGTTTTTCATTTATACATTAACTTCAAGAAGGAAATATTTTATCCTATTTAACATACATAGAAACCAAGAATTAAAGAGAATTTCAGCCCAGAGCTTTCTGAAAGAAATCCCAGGCAGGTGAGAATAAATGCTTATAAAGAGAAATCTAAAAATTCATCAAATATTTAGAAAAAGAGAAATTGGGTTTAGAAATTCTGAAAAACAAACAAGCAAGCATCAAGCAAAAAAAAAAAAAAACAATACACAAGATGTCAAGAAAAAATTGAGACTGAGTTATTGGAAGTTCTCACTTTATTTAAAATGCTATCAAAGTGATTAATGGGCAGATGCTAAGCTTTTCTGAGATGCACGTGTTCAATAAGAAAGAAAAACTTTGGTATACTGGTGTGTTTAACCTACTATTTAACATACAGTATAATAATCAGCTCCAAAGCTGTGAGATGAAGCAGCAGATATTTCTCATACTTTTATCCTGCTCTCTAGGAAGTGTTTTCACACCATATAAAAAGTAGCCAAAGAAAGATCTCCCTTTATTTCCTGTATAGCTAATTGACATGTATATGTGTACTAGAAGTCTACTTACTTCCCAACTTAGTATTAAGACAAGCAATTACAAATGTCATTCATTCCATTTCCACTACTATTACACAGCTAATGGTGTCGCACCAAAAATGTACATATTTTTCTAATTCAAACTTGATATTTCAGGGCTCTTTGCACTGTCTAGAAATTTCAATTTCATTATCACTTAAATATCTTTTTATTTGTAGAGTTGATTATTAATGCTATTTATTCATACAAAACTATGAGGGACAGTATAAGATCTTTGTTGTTTCTCAGTTGGTTTCTCTTAAAAATAAGAATAATGTTTCTGTATATTTTGTATATATCTTAGTTCTATAGCACTATGAAAGTATTAGATTCTTTCCAACTATACTCTTCTTTCACTGGTCTTGTCACTTCCCCATCATTACTCCCTTTTATTAATATGTACTGTGTTGAAAACAACAAGCCTAGTACACAGCTTTCACCTCTTCGTATCAGACAATCAGTAAAGTTTCTCTGCCCATTGTCAGAGAGGCACTGAGGTGAAGTGAAAAGAGCACAGTCTCTGAGTTTAATTCACTTGAGTTCAAACCCAATTTTGTCATTTGCTATCTATAAGATTTTGTGCAAGTTATTTAAACTTACAAGCCTCATTTTTTTTATCTTCAAAAAGGGAATAATGTAACTATTCTCTAGGTGTTTCGTGAGAAATATATGTGGAGTTTCTGGCCTACTACCAGAGCCATGTAGCTGTTAAATAAATGTTAATTCCCTCTTTTTCCTTATTTCTCACTTCTGAGCCAATGTATCCACTTTTTAAAGAGCCACTGAATAGGAGCATGTCCTCTAGTATTTGGAGAAACCAAAGGACATTCTGGAACACTTGGGGATTTAGGATTTGTGCATTTAGCTTTCACAAAGACTGAGATCTTTTAAGTACAAAGTGGACTCTGATCTTGGATGTGAGTCAAAGTATTTAAATGCATCAGAGAACTTGGCCCTTAATATTTATCAGCTGAATCTCAAATAGCAATCACTAGATTCTGTAGAAAGAAGATTCTACTAGCTCTTTGACTTTAGAAAAGACACATAGGTGATATGTATAGTTTACTAATTAGTTAAATGAGATATTAAGTAATATCAAGCAGGGCATGATAGAGATCCATGGCACTGCTCTTCCTTCCAGATCCTTTAATAGAAATATCTAATCTTTTACAAATCTCCTCTCCTCTGGGATGGGGTCCCAAAATTCTGTTCAACAGTGCACTCATGTTGGGGATGTAAAATGATTGTTATTTGTCAGCACTTGGCTTATAGATTTCTTTAGCTCTCTTCCAATTTTTAATTGTACATTCTGTGATTATTATTATATAAGACTCATTTGTCACACCATGTTAGAGTTATATTCTTAAGGGTCAATCGAGTGAGTATGGCTTTTTGTCTCAGCCTACTGTGCTCTTTTATTCTTCTGTTTGCTCTATAAAGATTAACGATAAAGCAGTCAAAATTTGTGGAACAAATGCCAAAAATTCTGATTAGTTTATAATCAATGATCTACAGTCCTTCTTCTGGTAGCAATTACACAAAACAATTGACACTTCTGGAAATTATACCATGTCTTATAAACAGGAAAAAAATGCTTATTTTTTTCTCTATAAAAGGATAACATTCAAGTAACTGAAACAGTGATATCGAATCACTGTGATAAAATTTAACAAGAATGAAGACTACTCACAACTCATCCTTGGTATATGCCCACTATAGTTCACATTATCATTTAAGTTGTCATTCTATTAAACTTACTTAAGCTGTAGGTTTTGGATCAGATGCATCAGAGGGGTCAATATTGGGTTCCCACTATTTAATCCTGGCTTGTTTCTATCCAATATACAGTTCTATGGATTTTGATAAATATCTCATGTGTTCATAATTACAGTATTATAAAAACTACTCTCACTGCCCTAAAATTTTCCCACATTTTAACTATTTACTCTTTCCTGCTCCTGAGCACCATTGATGATTTTACTGTCTCTATAGTTCTATCTTTTTCAGAATGTCTTAAATTTGGAACCATGTAGTATGTAGGATTTGTAATATGCATTGTCGACTAATCTAAGTCCGCTTTCAAATAACATTGTAACTTTTATAAAAGAGAATTATTATCTTCAATCTCTCCATTCTACCTGTTGTAGTAGTTCTATAATCTATTTCACATATTTCTACACAAAAACACTCAATATATTTTTTATTATTATAAGTTTTAAAAAAATTACTTTGAAAACTCTCTTAATTAAACATGAGAAAAATATTTTATTTTTACCTTTATTTTCTGCTGCTCTTCTTATATGGAGATACAGTTTTCTGAGCTATACCATTTTCTTTTTTCTTGAAGAACTTTTTTAAACCTTTTTGCAGAGCAGGTATGCTGGTAATGACCTCATTTAATTTTTCTTTGAGAAAGTCTTTATTCCTCTTTCACTGTACATAGAACTCAGACTTGGTAATGTTTTGTTTTTCTCCATGCTTTAAATATTTCACTGCAATTTTTTCTTACTTGCATGGTTTCTAATGAAAAATCCATTACAATTCTTATCCTTGTTCCTCTTAGGTAAGGTGTTTTATTTTTCTGTCTTCCTTCAAGGCTTTCTTTGTCTTTGATCTTTTGTAGTTTGATATGATTTGCCTGGGTATAGTTTTTGATAGCTACATCTTTTTGATTTTCTTTATTAAAACCAAATTAGACATGATGTATTAGATAACACATCTGAGATAAATACATCTTGAGTGTAAGATTTTATGTTTATCTGGCTAGGAGTTGGGCTCTGTTTAATATTTTCTGAGATTGTAGATGACAGAGGCTTCTAGTCTTTTTGATTTTGTCTCCTTTTTTCTTTGTTTTTTTTTTATTACAACTCTCAAAATGGAAAAAAAAAGAATGGTAATAGTAAGTGAAAATCTTATTTAAGACTTAATTGATCTTAAAATATATATAACTACCCTAGGTTTCAATGTTTATTGAATTTGTTGTATAACATTTTCAAAATACTTAAAATAGTCAGCCTTTTTTGGATGACTTAAAAAATTTTGCGGTTTTTACACATTTTAAAGCAGTTTTACAATATATTCTAAGTAATTTTAAAAAGCAATTTGTTATATTTTTTCACCATAATATTTGTTTAAATAATATTTGTTGTGATAAAACTATCAACACACTAAATAATAAAATAAAATCAAAAAGAGAAGAGAGGCAAAAATCTAAATATACAGGAAACATGTTTCAAAATCTGCAATATAATATGCACATCTCCTCTTGGTTGTTTAAAAGAATTCCCACAATAATCTTTATTCCATTAAAAAGGGTAAGTATTATGACATAGGACAGGTGGTGTGTTAATGTCTTTGATCGTATTATAAACTAAATTTTCATTGCGGAGGCAACAATTGGAAATGTAATGAAAACATAATGAGTCAACATTTTTGCTTACCAAGTGGGACTTTGCAGCACAGTTAATTGGATGTCAATGTGAAATGTTGACAGAGAACATAACAGAGGAGACTTAAAAGAAGAATGATTTTATCTAAGCATTTGTATTTTCAAAAGTGACTTTCACCATCTGGATATTTGCAATCATGTAGCTAAAACATATAGCTGGATTAGCTTTTTTGGTTTTCATCTAGATTTCCTTGCAACATCTACAGTGCTTAGAAAGGACTGGAAACACATTAGGCACTCAATAAATATTCATTGATTTATATTTGCTATCTTGTACTATAAGTTACAGGCTCTCTTTTTGAAATTAAATCTGTGTTGAAGGTAGGGACATAAAATGTCAACCATACAATTCACAATTTAAGGGAGACAATTCAATATTTTCTTATTCAATTCACTACTATACTATAATTTAATTTTTGCACATTTTGGTTCTCTTGAAAGAAACTCCATGCCACTAGCAGTTGATCCTGATTACTCCCCATACCTTACCCCAAACAGTTGTAAGCAACTATTAACTTACTTTCTGTTAGTATAAATTTGGCTATTTTTGATATTTCACATAAAGAGAATCATAAGATATTTGGCCTTTGTGGCTTTTCACTTGGCATAATATTTTCAGTATTCATCCACATTAGCATGTATCATTTATTTGTATTGCCAAACAGTATTCTAATCTATAGATTATTTTTTTATCCATTTTATTTATTCATTTCTTAATTGATAGACATTTTTATTATTTCTATTTTTTGACATTATAAATAATGTTGCTATAAACACTGATGTGCTAGTTTTTCTGTGGATGTATGTTTTCATTTCTCTTGGATATAAACTCAGTAGTGCAACTGCTGAGTAATATAGTAATTCTATAGCTAATTTCTTCAGGAACTGCTAGGTATTTTTCAAAGTGGCTTCACTGTTTTAAACCCTACAATGAGTGTGGGAAGGCTCCTGTTTCTCCCATATTACAGCCTTCGGTGCCTCGAGTAGATAATCTTCTCTACAAGTGGAAGCTGGATAGGGGAAGAGACCCAGACCTCTGTGCCTGTTTATGTGTCTGGAATTAGAGCTTCTGTAAGATTAGGTTGGGAGATGATGAGAAAGGTGAAGCCATAGTCACAGGCTGAGAGTTGGAGAGAGAACCTCTATATTTTTGGCTATATACATTGGGAGGAGAGCTCCTACAACACAGAGGGGTAAAGGTAAAGAGTGGTCCAAATGGCACTATTCTTAGGTATATTGAGTAGATATTCTCAAATTAATATTATTTAGGGTAATTTTAAGAGACTTCGATGATTGTTTTATGTATATGTAATTTTTACAAGGTCAGTTGTTTTGCTGTGAAGAACATCTATGAAGGTCTTCTCTAATCTAGAAGTTCCTCTCCCCTTTATTTTTTAAAGTCTGTCTACTCTTTTGATATATATATATAATATTATTATTTATTATTATTTATGCCTACAGCACCTACCCTTCCCAGGTCTCCCATCCAAGTACTAACCAGGTCTGACCTTGCTTAGCTTCTGAGATCAAACATCCAGATTATTCAGGGTGGCATGGCCATAAACCATGGGACCATACCTCCACTGGGGCACAAACCCAGGACCTTCTGCGTGTAAAGCAAATGTGCTAACCACTACACTATAGAACCATGTCCACCTTTGATACTTTTTATTCAAAGTAGTTTCTCTGAATTTAGTGCCTGACACTCAGACATTACATATGCTACGTATACATCATTGACTTCTCATTTAAAATAATAGAGGCCAGTAAAAGTCAATGTATATGGAGTAAAAATAGTCTTTAAAATGAAGAGAAATAAAGACATTTTCAGATAAAAAAAGAGAGAGAAATATTTTTTTCCAGCATACCTGTTCTTCAATAAATGTTTTTCAAGCTGAAGGGAAATAACAGCAAATGAAAATTCAGATTTTTTGGATGATATATGAAGATGATTGAAATTAAAAAATACTTAACAAATGGTAAAAATAAAAGCCTTCATTTTTTTAAAATACGTCTGACTATTTTAAGCAAAACTTACAGGGTTATCTTGAGAGGCTTAGAATACATGTAGATGTGATACATGTGACAGCAATACTGTGAAGTATGAATGGAGTTAAATGGACCTACACAACTGCAAGGTTTTTACAGTTTATGTGAAGTTCCGAAATATTAACTGTAAATGACTATGAAGAGTTAATAATGCATAGTGTAATTCCGAAAGCAAAAGCTAAAACATTAATGCAAAGAAATGTAACTTAAGCCAATTAATGAATAAATTATAAATTTAAAAATATCCAAACAACCAAAAAGAAAATAAGAGAAACAATAAACAGGAGGAACAAACAGAAAACAAATAAAATGAAACTAAGTCAATTTATATTAATATTACATTATACATTTATGGAATGAATATACAAATAAAAGATAGACATTATCAGAAGTGCATAAAAATACAAGATTCAACTATATGCTGTCTATAAGGTTTCATTTTTAATATAAAGGCGCACAGAGGTTGAAAATGAATGGAGAAAGATATAGCAGAATTTGTAAGAATAAGAAGGTTGTAATAGTTATATTAATGTTAACTAAAATAGACTTCAAGACAATGTATATTATATTATTAAAACAAAAGAGGGATGTTTCCTGACAATTAAATGATAAATTTGTCAGAAAAACAAGACAATGTGTATCTGCCTAATGAGATAATTTTAGAATGCATAAAGAACTATTTGACAGAAATAAATTAAGAAACATATAATCCAAGAATCATCTTAAGAAAATACCTTCCTTCTGCAATTAATAGAAAAACTAGACAAAAAAATCATAAAGATATAGAGGACCTAAACAACTCTGTCAATCATCACAAATTATTATTTATAGAACATTAGACCTAACAGCACAATATGTACATTTCAAAGCAAACAGGGTTTATTCACCATGATAGACAATATTTGATGGACCATAAAACAGATTTAAATAATTTTGAAAGAATTGACATAGACATCAGAATATGTTTTCTAACCATAATATCATATATTTAATTCAATAACATACTTATAAAATTTCAAATATTTAAAAATTGAACTATATATTTTAAATAACTCATGAGTCTAATAAGAATTCAAACAAGAAATTAAAACTTGTTTTAACTGAATGAAAATGAAAATACAGCAAAAATTGCAGAATGTAGCTTAAAAAAATACTTAGCAGAAATTTATAGACTTAAATTTATTTTATGTGAAAAAAAGATGTCCTATCATTCCACTATAAAAGCTAGAGGGGAAAAAAAGTAATAAAACCCAAACCTGTGAAAGAAAGAAAATAACAAAAGAAGAGTAGAAACCAACAAAATTTATCCCACTTTATTATGGTCTTTTTATTTGAAGCCTGACAACTCCACCAGCCTGAGTTCAAACCTGCTGTATCCTTTTCTGTGTCACTACCACACTGCCAGCATATTAGAAAATGTGAATGATAAGGATAAAGAAAGTGTCGCATCAGTGTAGCAAGTATATATGTGTTCTCCTGGATAAATTACCAAGGAGATTTCTTTTTTTTTTTTTTTAAGGAAACTTTGGTCAGTTTACCTAGCCAGGGAACATGTCTCCTATCTCCTTCTCTTAGTGCTGTTTTCTGTCCCTCCAACCCCATTTCCCACCACCACTGCAGTTGAAGGAGCAAACCACAGGTAGCCATTCTAGTGACTGCAAAAGTGAGTCCCATGACCCCACCAGCCCTAGCGGTCTAGATGTCCACAACCTGATGACTGACTCAAGCTGAGCTCATCATTCTCTTTAGAGAATTTGAAATTGAGACTTATGACTAACTATGGAGTATCTATGTGTTTGTAGAATTTTAATATATAAACTTGCCTTTAGAGCAGCAATATGAGAATATGGAGAGTAGAAAAAGCCAGTGTTCAGAGTGAGAGAGGTAAGACAGATTTTTACTCAGATCTTTAAGATTGATTTTAGTCCCTATATTAGTCAAGGCTCTCCAGTGAGAGAACCAATAAGAAATCACATATATATGAATATATATATTCAATTTATTATATTTCTCTCTATATCTATCTCCCTCTTTTTCTCTTTCTCTTTTCATGATGGTGTGTAATGTCTGTTCAAGTTTGAAGGCGTGAGCACCATCAGAGCTGATGGAGTAAATTCCAGTCTAAGGGCAGGAGAAAATGAAAGATGTCTCAGCTCAACAGGCAGGCAGGAAGAGGACGAATCTTTCCTTCTTCCACTTTCTGTTCTCCCCAGACCCTGGACAGATTAGATGTGCCCACCCACATTGGGTAGGGCTATCTGCTTTAGCATTCACCCTTCAAATGCTAATCTCATCCAGAAATGGCCTCACAGATACACTTATACAGTGTTTAATCTGGGCACCGTCTGACCCAGTATGTGGACATTTAAAATAAATCAACATAGTCCTACTTTGAGATTATATATATCCTTGCCCTTGAGTTCAATGAAACATTTCCTCTTATAATGATTTCCCTGTTGGCTTTATCAAAATTGGTTTCGTTACTGGTAATAAAATATTTTAACTAACATTGCCAGAATTTACTACTTTTGGTTTGCAGTGTCAGCAATTAAGGAGCTGTATTTTTCAACCAAATGATTTTCCTCATTAGTCTATGCTGCCACCAGATCATAGTAGGTGAGTTTATCACAGGCACTATTACAACACAATTCAAATCTCAAACCTTCCTGCCAAAAATACCGGAGAGGGAGTGCCTGTTTAGTATATGTATTATTATTTTTGTTATTTAAACAAAAATCAAATTATTTCTTTAAATAGCTAAATGTCAATTGGTAAAGCAAACACTTCTCAGAGTAGAAGCTTTAAGAATTCAGAAATAAGCTGGTATCTTAATAATTGAATATGTTTCAGTGTTTATAGAGCTCTCTCAATTCACTGATTAAGGATACCTTTTTACTCTGACATCTGAAATTTGGAGGAGTACTTAGTAAAAAGAACCAAGTGGTGTTATCAAGTGTTGTTTTTTTTTTTTAAATAAACTGAGGCTTTCACGTCCTCACCATTGTCATGTCCTTTGCAATGCTGCAAGATTTCTTGCAATGCTGCAAGAAACACATGGCTCTACGCTTTTGTGAGTATTTTGCCCGTATAAAGCCTGGCATAATCAAAGAGTTGACAGTTGTAAGAAAGAATTTGGGATTTGTATGTTTTCACTTTTTCATAATTTTTTTAAAAATTAAGAATTCTTAAAGTTGTAGGAGCCTTAGATGTCATCTAATACAACCAATTCATATTATGGGTGAGCAAACTGAGGCCCAGAGAGGTGAAATTATCAACCCAAGATTAAGAGACAAAATCTACTGCTGAATAGAATGTGGAAGTCCTGATTTTCTGTCTTATAATCCTTATACTCCAGTGTAGTTATTTTAGGTATATTGTCTACGTGCAAACACCAAATTTATTTATTAATAGGGTAAAAAGCTTGTGGTAGATAGAAAGTATTCTTCCTAAATTAACTTTTAAGTGACCCAATGCATTTAAAATAGCAAACTGAGCCTGACTGCTGAATCAAGGCATCTAGTTGCAGATAACTGTAATAGAATAGAACCTCCTCTCTGACACTTTCCAACCCAACTACCTTGAATAATTATGCACCTACTCAGAATAACAATAACAATACTAAAATCCAAATACCTTTACTAGTGCAAATAACTTGCCCTAAAATTACATAAGATTTTTTTTTATTTCTGGTAACTCTCATCACATAATTCTTATCAACTGTAAATAAGTTATCAACTGTAAATAAGTTAAAGCAGCAGTCTGGCTAAAAGCATGGGGGATATTCCAAGGTGTTTTCAAGTCAAATCTACTTATGACATTTAATGAGCATCATGTTTTGGGACTGTTTTTGCCTAGAGTCTCAAATAAAGTGGCTTCTAATTGTACATACAAGACATGAAGAAAATTTAAATTGTCCGTGTAAGAAGATGCTGCTCCTGCTGTGGTGGTGGTGGTGGTGGTGGTGGTGGTGGTGGTGGTGGTAGTAGTAGTAGTAGTAGTAGTAGTAGTAGTAGTAGTAAGAGCTTATCTTTATTGTTATTTGGAGGGGTTTGCAAAGTAGAGTAAAACAGTTTAGGTATGGGTGTGGCTGAAGCATTCCAGGCTTCCTCTTGTGGTCACTATTCTATTTTCTTTTTTAAGCCATACCTGTGTGACTATGGAATGTCATCATTTATAATATACACATATGTCGTGTTCTTCTAGACCTGGACCCCTTTTTAAATGGGAGGGGTATGTGAAGAAATTCTAAGATCTGAAAAGCATATAGTGCAGATCAGGTTCTAGCTTTTACCTCATTAATTAGATGAACTTGAGATTTTATAGCATGACTGGGGTCTACATAAAACTCACACTGTTGTAAAAATCAAGTTAAATAGCCATGAAAGCACTTTATAAAAAGTAAAAATCACCCAAAAAATGTAAATTATAGACCCCAGGAAACCTAACAAAGATCAAGATGAATAAATGTTTATTTACTCTACTAACAACAAAAAAAGTTGCTCAAGATACTTCGTTTAAGTTTTATTTAGTAAGACAAAATGCCAAGCAGGGGTGGGGGACATTTGGAGAGTCTGCTTAATGACAGATCATGATTAATCACTTTAATAAATAGGTCGGTGTTGGCTGTGCTGCTGATCATCAAACTAATTTCAGTATTTCCGTCAATGCAATAAAGATATTTCATCCAAATTTTATGATCCAGTTGTTGGCTTAGATTCAGATATGGAAATTTCTGGTTGTGCTTTTTAAGTAAATTGTGTCTTGTGACAGTGAAAGAAACAAAAGACATCCTTAATTTCAGTTATAACAGTACTTTTCTAATGGATTTTAGCTGTAGAATTTTTGCTCAAAGGAAAATTTACTGTGAAGTTCTATGTGTGAAAGCACAGTTGCTTCGGTTGATGTTAGAGGTCTCTCCACAAACCCCTACCTCAGCTCCCATTTGCCCACGTTGGTCTAGAAACCCTGAGGGCTAGCCACATGATGCTCTTGGGAGCACAGTTTGAAAACCATTCATTTACTGAAAACATAGTACAATGAAGTAATTCAAAATAAAGTTTAATCATGATGTAGTTTGACAACATTGCCAAATGTTGCCTTTGGCGCAATGAGATCTTGGATATATCTGTTAATCAATTCTCTCTAGGGGTTTATATAAATAAGCAATACAAATTATATTTCCTTTTTTCCCCTTATTGATTTAGCATTATCTTCTAAAAACTCTGAACTCAGTAATATCAAATACTTTTTAGTGGTGCAGGCTAATTTTTACAGTATACTTAGAAACTGACCAAATACTATGCTTATTATTATGTTTAAAAACAACCTTCATTTATAATGTTTTTATTCACTCCAATACTTTTCCTAATAAAAACACTATATATATATTATAAAGATATATCTTCCCTCATTTTATGTGCACAAAAAATTCTTAGTTTGAAATGTACCCTGCATGGTATTAAAGAACAAAACTTATATTTGAGCATATGTTTCAGAAACATTTTGACACTACAGCTATTTAAAACTAGGAAACATTCTTAACACTATGATTTGATCCAACATAATTGAAATTATGAAAGTAGGGGATAGACTCCTATTTCCACAGACTCATGTTTCAAAAAAGAAAAAGAGAGTGAGAACTTCAAGTAAATTAAAAAAGCTTCATTTGAGAATTATGAAAGTACTCATAAAACTTTTCCTTACCAACTCATTCCAAATAGATCCCAATGTAGGCAGAATTAGAAAGGAATTCTCTTTCCTCAGATGATAGGACTTCCTTCTGAATCCAAGATTTTCAGTAGCCTTTATGATCCCTATCCCCAGGAATTCAGCAAACCAAGAAAAAGAGAAATTCAACCAAGTGTTATCATGCAAGTTCCCTTATTTTTCCATATCCAACTTATCTTATTGGAACTTCTTAATTGATGAATGAGGGCTTTATCAAGCCTGGCAGGAGTCGTTATGTCTCCGATTTTCCTTGAAATGTTTCTGTCATGCAGCTCAAAATTGAATAGCCAGTTTGGGGCTTAACCAGAGACATGGCACTGACTTAAGACCCTCTGAAGGGAATGAATGATTAATGCAGTTTATAGACAGGATAGCGCTTCTTCTGTCTCATGTGCTTTTTGTATGTAATCTCCAGTGGTTCAAGTTCAGATGGATCTAATGAAAAAGGACTAGATGTTTTCCACCTTCTCTGCAGAGCATGCTGTACGATTTATCCACTGACAAAATGTGCTAATGAAATGTCACCTTGGACAGCTTGCTAAAGGATTGATGGGCTAAAAGTTTTGCACTTTATTTAACTTTTGCAGGAAAAATGAATAAGTCCTCCAAACTCTGTATGATATAGAGATCCATTATGGTTTTCTAACTCAGGAAGTAGCTATGCCACTGATGGAACAGAGGTTAAAGAAAGATGCTGATGGGGCAAAGTTTATAAACAAATTGAGGATGTGTGGCTTTATTATGTCCTCATGCTAAATTATTATCTAGTTACATAATTTTATTAAGGCATTTTCTTCTATATACTTTACACAATTGTTTTCAATCTATTAGTCTATCAATGAGAAATAAAACCACCAGCTTTTGTAGCCAATTATGCTATTTCTTTATTTGCTTTCTGTCCGTTCATTATCAGAATCCTAATTATAAAACCTATTCTGAGAATGGTTTTAAGCCTTTTAATTCCTTCCTCTCATAAAAACTTCATAATCTGTGAGCAACAGCCACAGAAAATCATTAAAGAGAATTAAAAATGGACAACAAAGAATCAGGATGTGGAAGGAAATAAAACTGTACATAATCAGAGTCTGTTGGTAGAAGTGAAGGGGCAAAATACACAAAGACTAGCCCTGATAAAATCAAGCAAGTGGAAAACATGCAAACAAAATATTGAGATGAAATAATAACATGATATGAAAAATAACCACACTGTGTATCAATATATGAACACACATGCTCATACACAACACAGAAGCTTAAAGTGATAGGCCAACAGAAAGTGTCTATAAGTTAATGTCTCATTTCATACAAGATCATAAATGGGAAAGAAAAGATGGATATTTTATTACTCCTTAGTCTAAGGAGAAACTCTTGCAGACTACTATGGCAAGAAAGGTATCTATGGTCTAGTTTTCAATTCCCATACCCGTTAAAATGGGAATGATAATATTTTTAGGGTAATGTTAGATGCTATAATAATTAAATCCTCAAATTTCAGAGGCCTAGTAGCATGGAAATTGATTTCTCACACAATATCTAGTTCAAAATGGTATGAAGATATCTACCCTCTACTAAGATTGAGGTGTCTTGATTCCTTCTTAGGGTTTGCTCTTTTTAATACATAGTTTCCAAGGTATTTCACTTAACTACGTTAAGTAGGCCTAAGGAAAAGGAACATGAAAATCGGCATATGAGATTCTCGGGAGCCAGGCCTAGTAGAGATCCACATTCCTTTTGCTCAGTAGCAGTCCACATTACTAATTCCAACTGCAAGGGAGGCTGGAAAATGTGGACTAGGTAAATGTCTAGGGGAAAGAAAAGAGAAAACAAGGTAGATAATCTGATAATAGTTCTTTATATTTTTTGTTGGAAACAAATAATGTAATGCATATAATAAACCTTATATCTCATAGACATTTCTTTCTTACTTCACTCATCCCTCTAATATTAAGTACTTCATAAGTATGAAAATTTGTTATTGTTATTATTATTTGGTTCTAATTAGGACTGCTATTTTATAAACTTGTTTTATTTTTAAATCCAAAAATATAATCTTTTAAAAAATGCATTTATGTCACACTGTAGTTGCCAAGTTTTTTTAAAACATATTAAACTAAAATTTCAAAAAGTCATTAAATTGGTGATTAGAAGTTCAGAGACCAGAATAAATTTTTGAAATATTATTTTTTTTTATGTGCTAGATATTTTTAACTTCTGAAAATAATGTCTTTATGATCTAAAAATTAAGGCTGTCACTGTGATTTATGCAACATCACTCCTCTGTCACTTTTCCTTGTAATAAAAATGTGATGAATGGGTAGATACTGACTCAATTACTGATGTTTATTTAGATAAGTTTTGTGATTCTGTGCATTTTTAAAAATTATGAATATTGCCCTTGATTAAATATTAGTGCAAATGAAGAACAGAATTTGGAGTTAGCAAGTGTTGTTTGAATTTTTTATCATCACATTTAGTTGTGTACATTTAAGTGTTTCTTAGACTAAGTCTCAATTAATTCATCTGGAAATTAGCAACAATAATATAAACTCTGCAAAATACAAGATGTTTATACGTTTTATAGGAAATACGTTTTAGTGGGCTTAGAATTTTTTTTGGTACAAAGTAGATTCTCAATAAATATCTTTGGCATTTACCTAAGTTAAATTCTGTATCAGAAACCTATGAATGTACTTTGTACAATAATCGTGATAATAATTTGTATATATTATAGAGTTGAGTAAATAAATATGTATGGTATCAGTTATATGTGGAATCTAAAAACCCAAACTCACAGAAACAAAGAGTAGAATGGTAATTACCAGGGCTCAGGGTTTGGGGGACTGGGGAGATAGATGTTGGTTAAAAGGTACAAACTTACAATTAGAAGATGAATAAATTCTGGGGATCTAATGCACAACATTGTGGTTAACAGTGTATATTACATATTTAATTAATATATTATGTATAGTCAATAATAATATATATTTTAAAGATAAGAGACAAGATTTTAAGCATTCTCATCACAAAAAGAAGTGGTAATTATGTGATATGATGGCGATGTTAGCTAACACTACTGTATAATCCTATTATAGTATATAGTGTATCAAATCAACATATATACAGCTTAAATTTACACAATGTTAGATGTAAACTATATCTCAATTGTTAAAAAGTAACTGAAGAGAGAAGAGAGTGGAAAGCTTTTCATGATTCCTTTTTGTATACCTTATTTCCACTGTGCAATTTAAAATTTAAGAAAATAGCCTTCCTCCCAATTAAAAATAATTAAAATCTATGTCAAAGAAAAATTGTTTTCAAGTGCAACATTCTGATATTGAGCATTTCTCTACTGTTTCTCAAGATTATTACTTTATTGTAATACTTTGGTTGTTGAATTATGAGCCCCTTATAGATGAAGCTATAGGATCAAGATATAGTTCCTACTACTGATAAAATATCCCTTCTTGAATATCTAATATGTTCCAGAACAACTATACCTGGTCTTTTACCTAACTATCTCATTTAAATGTATACTTATCTTTCGAGGAAGGTAAACAGTTAATATATAGCCAGAAATTCTAAAAAACTGAGAGGGCCAGAGTGGGACATAAGAGAGGTATTAACTACAGAATAATAAACACCTATCAGATTAAAGGAGCTTTAGGAATTCCCATCTAGATTTTCCATCCATACTATGTGATTAGCAAAATAAGCAGGAATGGGGGGAAGAAATAGTCCAGTTTTGAACATGTCAAAATTGATGTTTTAAATATTTAACTTACATAGCAAGCCTGGTGCTCACAGTGCCAGTTATTTAAAGGAACACTGAAAGCATTGAATCATAGGACTGCATGAGACCATCAGGGACAGAAGGTGACAAAAAAGTACAAGTTCTAGATCAGTGTCTTTAGGAACTGGCATTTCACACTTTTGTTTTTTTTTTTGTTGTTGTTGTTGTTGTTGTTGTTGTTGTTGTTGTTGTTTTTGATGTTAGCAGAAAGTCCTAAAGCATTCTAACTATTTTATTCTCTGTGGGCAAAACAAAACAAAGCCTAAATGTTATGGTCTATGTTTTACCTTGAATAGGGTTAGCCACATCCTACTTTGTGCTCTCTTCCTTTAAATCATTTTTTTCACAATTCTTCAATATTAGAGGAATTTTCCCTAGTGAGGGGCACATAGCTGCAAAGAGGGATAATTCAGTGATTCAATGACAAATTCCAATGGTAAATTATGTATAAACAAGATGAGATAAACAACAAACCACCTTGATGACAATCACATTGATTTGTCTTTTAAGTTTCTTCTTTGTAGAGAATCTAATCTAGGATTCCATGTCATTGTCACCTACAATTAACTCCCTTGATTTTTATTTTTCTCTTAACAAATCTTCTCTACACTGTGCCAGGTCCTTGGAGTATTTATGCTAAAGACCACCAAACTTGCATAAGACTTGACATTCTTGCCAGAAATCAGTAATAGTCAAACATAAGCCACAGATTTCAACTGTTTAGATAACATATTGCAAAATATGTATTTCTGTATTCTTATATTTGCAGATCCTGAGATATCCATTTGTAAACATTATGACTATTACAGATACAATGTCAAGATATTTATTTTGAAAACAGATCTAAAGCACACTATCTATATACCAGAGTCAACTGTGGGCGACCAAGTCATATAAGGAACATGAGTATCAGCTGATGAAATTTCCTATTTGAAGCAAATACAACTATTATCATTTGTAAATGTGAACATCTGAAAAGATCTATGCATCCTACACATTAGCAACCTGTTTGGTTATGAATGCTAAGTACTTTCTAAAGTTCTAAGTCTGTAAAATAAAGCTCTCAAAAAACAACGAGTTATGCCTTAACTCAGTTTTACAAATCATATCTGTCTAAATAAAAACGTGACATCTACCAACCAATATTTTTATTATATTAGCCAGGAAACAAAGCTAAGTCCAATTCCCCTAAGTGAATCTACTATTTATTATATTTTAGTTGTCTCTTAAAGCTCTATTTTAATAAATGTTTTTTTTTTTTTTGCTAACATTCTTTTTGCTATGCTTTGAACGGTGGCCATCTTCTGCATTTGACTTATATTGTATGTATCTGCTCCTATAGCTGTCCTTTTCTTTTGAAATGATAAGTCATCCGAAAATTTTCTGTTTAACTATATTAACTTATATTTCTTTGTCCTTTCTTTAACTTTTTGGATGTTTATATATCCAAAAGCAGGTAGCACCATTTATTGAGATCTGTCTTTGGAAATCACCATTTAAACATCCAAAATAATTATATTGATTAACTGGAAAAAAAAAAAAAAACAATAAAAGACACTGCAAAGACTCAAAATTCCAAATGACAGGCCTTAAATTTGCAAAAGAAACACAAGAATGAATTTTGGTATGAAGGGTGAAAAGAGTTTAATTTGCATAATAAAACAAAAGTTTTTTTTGTTGTTTCTGAACTTGCTATCATTAAAAATATGCAAGTATAGCATAGCCTTGGTATGCATCTGTCAGAAGCAATTTGGAGGATATGCCTTCATTGTTTGGAAAGAGTCTGTTCTTTTATTTCTATTTATCAATGTACAGTTTAGAAAAAAGTTGACCATTTTAGTTCTGTATTTTCTTTAATATTTTCTTTAGAAAAAAAAAGAGAGATGAAAAACTTTATCCTATGAAATGCAGTTTGTGTAATGGAAATAAAAACCACAAACTTTGCTCTGAGCTTTCTGACAGCAAACATGAAAAAGAAGTCTAACACATTCTAATATGATTTATAAGTTTCATAAGACTATCTACTCATCTACAAGATAAAAATAAATAAATATATATGTATGTATGTGTATGTATGTGTATCTATATGTGTGTATATATACATATATACAAATATATGTATGTATATATGCATTTCTCATTCAAAGAATGAGAGAAATTCTCCCCGTGTCTTTATACCAGAACCAAACTTTAAAAACAATGTATTCAAATGTCTTTATAGTTAATAAAGCAGATTCCAAGGGTTGCTCCTGAAGCTATACGAGGTCTATATAGGGACAGGACTAAGACATTTTCTTAATTTATGAAGGAATGATTTGAGTATCAGGTGTTCAGATTTCCAGATTTTAAAAAATATTTTAAACAAAAAAAAAAGACCATAAATGTGTAACTGGACTCAGCTTGATTTTTATTCTGAGTATTTTAGTATAAATATAAAGAATAGTTAGTTTGAAAAGAATGAAAACATTTCTATATGATTTGTTCAAATCCTTCAATTTTTCTCTATTCTTGCTTTACCCCCAGTTTATAAAATCAAACAATGTTTTTTTTTATTATATTTATGTTTTATTTACCTCTGCTTTGAGTCATTGGATATGCAAGAGTATACAGCAAAGAGATTACGTTATGAAGAATGCAACTCAGTATTTAAAATATATGAAACGATTTAAAAAGTAAACAGGAAGAGTCAATGTCGATAGCGTCACATTATAGCATTGCTCAGAATAAAGAAAAACTGGGAGTGCTGCCATCAGTCACAAAAGAGAATGAAGCATTGAACGTAAGAGTAAGTACAAGCTTTAGAATCCTGTTTAATATTCAATAAGGGTATTCCAAAAATGTCAGGTCTTGCTCTTTAAACTTTTATTGTGCATCTGTGCATTTTCTGCCCTTTTAAAGCCCTGATTCACTAACTTTTTAAATTAATGGTGAAAATATTTCTAGTTTCCACTGAGACATATCGGGTAGGGGGTAGGGGATGGTATTTAATTTAATAATAATTAACTGAAGAATCTTTCACAGAATTAAAAGAAAATTCAGGGAACTTTCCTAAAGGGGTAGACACACAATGTGCCTATGACGTACATACAGTAAATTTTGAAGGGAAAAATACTTTAAATGTTGTAACTTCATTATTCAAAAATTCTTGTTGAGAAAAGCTTGCAACCTAGCTCAGATATATACAAAAACATTTGATGTGTTGTTTAAACAACACAGAATAATAATGATAATAAAAACATTGTGATTTCTGTATCATCTTATTTTTATGTAAATTTGTGAGTCAAAGTTTTTCAGTTATGAAAGTGGATTCATTTGATTATTAAACATTTATCAAGCCTAGCAATATAATTAGATAAAAAAGGTCAAAAGTGTGATGCTTTACCCAAGAAAATGGTGCCTTCCTAAGAAATCAGACATGTATATAGTAATCATAATTTATAGAAGGAAAGAGCATTAGTGCCATATGAGAACTGAGAAAGAAAAACTTAACCCAATAATTTATAACAAAAAAAAATCTCAATATTTTATATACTTAGGAGTTTCTCTAAATAAATGACTAACTAAATGTGACTGTGGGCTCTCTAAAAAAATGACTAACTAAAAGAAATGATGCCAGCAAAAATTATCAAGATGACAAGCATTTCATATCACCTCATTTACCTTCTATATTTGCATAAAATTTGACCACAATGAGGCTGCCTTCTTGGACCATATTAGCTAAACTTATCTTAAAAACATATTTCGATTGAATTACTGTTTTATACATTTTTTTTCAAGTAGCAGGTATTAGATTCACTTTTTTTATTCTAATTTAAAAAATCCATTACCTATATTTCTCAATATCTTCCTTATCACTGATTAACAACTATAGCAGAAAAGTAGGTCATATTTACCTAAGTAATTGTGTTTTTAAATTACACTCATCTCTGATATTCAGATTTTGCACCTTATTCTTCTTTTGCTCAAAACTCAGGAACACTGCTTTGCTGTCTACAGTAATAATGTCATAGCTTTCAGGTATACTAAATATGTAAAATTTTAAAATATTTTTATAATTTAATACCTGAAATTTTAAAATTTCTTTTGCAATAAATAAATAAAGATGATTGGCTATATTTTATGATAAAAGAACCTATGTATCTTAATAATTTTTATTTTCCATGCCTACCAGGATGATTTGTATTTATCGTGTAAACCCTCTTGGTTAGCATATTTGCTTCTTCATTTTCTACTTTTCTTATTTACCCTTGTATATACTACATGGTATGTTTGCTTTTTATTGCTACTATAACAAGCTAACACAAACTTAAGAGTTTAAAGCACCACATATTTATTATCTTCCAATTTTGTAGGTCTGAAATCCAAAGTGAGTCTCATTGAGTTAAAATCAAGATATTGGCAAGCTGTATTCCTCTCTGGAGGCTCTGGGGGGTGCCCATTTTCTTGCCCTTTCCAACTTCTAGATTTTTCTCAAATTCCTTATCTCTTGACCCCCTTCTGTCTTCCAAATCAGTGATAGCTGATAGAGTCTTTCTTACAATTCCTTCTCTCTGCATCTGACTCTCCTGCTTCTCTTGTTCTCTTTTAAAGATGCTTGAGATTACATTGGGGACACCAGGAAATTTTAGAATAATCTCTTTACATAAAGTCAACTGATTAGCAACCTTAACTTCATGTGCAACCTAATCCTCTTTTGCCATGTAAGTTAATATACTTACAGATTCTGGACATCTTGCAGAGGAGAAAGCATTATTCTGCCTACCACCTATGGCTTTTAAAACCATGGCTAGAAGTACATGATCATCTAGATCTTTAGAGAGCTCATCCTGAGATGTTAGCCATGCTAACGTCTTCAGCAAAGATTAATTCATTAAACCTGTATTTACTAATTGTCTGCTCAGTGCATAGTACTGTTTTAGGCATTTTGGATACAAATTTCCTTGGGGAAACACATGAGAAGAAGGTAGGTCCATGAAAAAAAAGCAGAAACTAGACATTACTGGAAATCTTGTTCTACAGCCCCTGAACAAATACTTATTGACTCTAGTTTGTACAAGACATGATGCTGGATATTAAGTAAACCTGGCAATAAAACAACAACAACAACAAAACAAAACAAAACAAAACAAAATGAACTGATCCATACTCTTTAAGAGAATCATCACATTTAGGATAAAAATGTTTTTCTACACAGCTTGAAACTGTTTTCTTCATGGGAGGCAGAGGCTCTTGGAAACATGAAGGAGTTCCTCTTAAGCAAAAGGAAGACTATTGTTCAAGTTTCTCCAGAGGGAAATAAAACCCATTAGCATCGAAGGAAAGATAGATAGGTTAGATAGATAGATGATAGATGATGATGATGATAGATAGATGATGATGATAGATAGATGATAGATAGATAGATAGATAGATAGATAGATAGATAGGTTAGATAGATAGATGATAGATGATAGATAGATGATAGATAGATAGACAGACAGATAGATGATAGATGATAGATATATAGATGATAGATAGATGATAGATAGAAAAGGAGATTTAGTATAAAAATTAGTTCATGCCATTACAGAAGCTGAGAAGCCCTAGAATCTGCCATCTCCAAGCCAGAGAAATAGGAAAATTGGGGATAATGTTCAGTCTGAATCTGGAGACTTGAGTACCAGGAGCTCTGATCAGGGGCAGGAGAAAATGGGTGGACAACCCAACTCATTCACCTTTCCTTTCCTTAGTTTTGTTCTATCAGGCCCCTGACAGATTGGATGATGCCCACCGACATAAGTGAAAGTGGCTCTTCTTTGCTTAGTCTGCTGAATCAAATGCTATTGTCCTCTGAAAACACCATCATAAACACACCCAGAAATAAAATATTACCAGTATCTGAGCATCTCTAAGCCCTCTCAGACTTACATATAAAATTAACTATTATAAGAAGGGTACATGTGAACTTAAGATGGTTATCTGATATCTTTACTTTTTTGTGACCAATGGAAAAACTTTCAGGAGTTGTACTGTTTTAGGCCAAATTTATGTTGACTGACAGATTATTGACTTTATTTTCAACTAAAAAATCACTACTGAGTTATACAGACCTGAAAAGACTTGTCAAACAGTGGTTATGTCATAATATGATAAATAATACAATTACAATTTTAGAGCAGTTTTTAAAATGATTTCTTTGTTTTCTGAGGTTTTTAATAAATATATTTTTTTAAATTACAGTTGCCATACAATATTATATTAATTTCAGGTGTACAACATGGTGTTTTTGACATTTATATTATTTACAAAGTAATCACTTGGGTAGATCTAATACCCATCTGACAGCATACATAGTTATTATGATATTACTGATTATATTCACTATGCTATAATTTACATCCTCATAACTATTTTATAACTACCAATGTGCACTTTGTAATCTTTTCCTCTTTTTTACCCACCTCCAACCTCCCTCCCATCTGGCAACCATTAAAATGTTCTCTGTATCTCTGAGTTTGAGTTTGTTTGTTTTGTTTATTTTGTTCTTTAGATTACACATGTAAGTGAAATCATGTGGCATTTGTCTTTCTCTGTCTAAGTTACTCCATTCAGCACAATACCCTCTAGGTTCATCTATATTGTTACAGATGGCAAGATTGTATTCATTGTTTTTATGGCTGGGTTATACTACATTGTATATATGTACCCCTCCCCTTTTTTAAGCAATTTATCCATTTATGGACACATAGGTTGTTCTAATGCTTTTTTCATCTGTGCTTCATTTACTTCTATGTCTTTAAATGTCTCTTTTCACGGATAATATAGTCATTCTTATTCACTAAAAATAAAGAAAAAGAGAAAATAAAACAGTAGTGGAAATATTGAAAATCAGAAACTACAGTAGAAATAATAGGAAAGTTTATCAGATACAAGCAGGAACACATATATAATTTTTAGAAATTTTTTTTCATCCAACTAATAATTGCTGTATATATCAATGGATACTTAAAAATAATTTGTACATGTGGGTAATACTCATTTAGTAAATAGAATTAATATAGTCTTCCCATGAGAATCCCCATAGTAATATGATTTAAAATAAAACAAAAACAAAACTTAAACAAAACAGAACAAACATTAAATAAAACAAAAAGCAGTATGTAGGAGGAGTATTACCATTAGCCCAAAGCTTTAACTGAGGAGTAGGCAAACTATAGCTCAAAGGCCAAACTAGGCCTTTGTATAGCCATTGAGCTAAGAATAGTTTGTACATTTTAAGTGGTTAAAAAAATATAAAGAACCTAAATATTCTATGATACAAATATTAGATATAAAATTTAAATTTCAGTGTTCATAAATAAAGTTTTATCACAACACAGTTATAACTCAGTCATTTACATATGGACTATGATTTCTAGGCTGCTAATAGCAGAGTTGAGAATTTGTGACAAAGACCTTATGTCCAACAAAGCGGAAAGAATTTACTAACTAGATCTTTACAGAACAAGTTTGTCTACCCCTGTCTTAATCCATAGATTTGCTAATTATTATTTATTTGAAGAATATTCATGGATATGAGTTTATATCACATTAGTAAAGTTATGGCAAAATATTTAATACCTATTACACATATATACTATGTATGGCATATAGTAAATACATGGGTGTATATATATCTATATATGTATGTATATATCTATCTATATATATACACACATATACATGTATGTTTAGGTTTCACTAATTATCATGTACTACGCATGTTATATGCATTGTCTCATGCAATATATGTCATATCTGAAATATTTCACTTCATCTTTGTAATAATCATGCAAGGAATGTGTTAGAATTAAAACCATTTGTCAGTCATCATCCACAACTCAAGCCCAGTTTAGTATAACTCGAAAGCTCATACTCTTACCCACTGTTGCTACTTCATATTTTAGTTATATATTTATACAAATAACAATTTATATACACTTATACACTAAGACATCATAGTTGACAGCAATCATGCAGCACATTTATTTTTATTCTATTTTAAATATATTCTTTGCTGTTTTAAGAAAATCATTCTTACATGACCACAATAAGTAACACACCCATTGTTTCCAGGTGGAGCCTGCTTATGCAAGCAAAAGGCAGTTTTCTAAATAGCCTATATATTTTCATCTTTTTCTCCTGGAGTATGTTCTATATGAATGAGTAGCCACCATGAATATCACACATTTTGAAAACCACTAGGGAGTATTCCTAAAAAACATATGTGAGATAGCAGGCGCAAATTGAAGGAGGAAGGAAATTGAGGGAATATTAAACAAAGAAAATTGGCCATCTGCTACTAGTCCGAAACTACCCGTTTTTCTTTGTTAAATTCATAGCAGATTAAGGTCAAATGATTAAATGTGCCAAGTGGAGATTCATAGTCTACCTAATTCTGTGAATCAGGAATTCATTATTGATGGGAATATTTGTTAAGAATATCTTGACACCTGTACCCATAAAAGGCTCTTTTCTCAGCCATTCCTTCAAATATATTTTTATGGGGAAAAAAGAAGTCCAGTTCTGGATCTTAGGTTATAACTGACTCAGAATAAAATTAGAATATCTAAATATATTCTAATAATTTTTTGTAAATTATTATATTTTATTCCATAAAATCTATTAAGAAAAATTTAACCTTATATGAACTTATATAGTACTTGAGACTAAAACAATTTGTGACAAATTTGCTAAAGTGAATGTTACTAAGAAAAAAAAAGGGAGACACTGATTAAAAAAAAATAGTGTTACATGTATAAATTTAAAATGTAAAGTCTCAATTATTTTTTTTTTGATAAAAGACATTTAACTTGGTACAAAAAGAAATGAAAAAAAGCTACATTTTAGGAAATTCTACATCTGCCAGTGTCTTTATTACATGTTTCACATATACTATTTTATATAATTCCTACATCACTCCTATGAAACATACATTTTCATTCCATTTAAATATTGAATTGAAAAAGATGAAATGAAAGTAGCTGTTGTAGATTAAATCATTTTTAATGTTCAATACTTACTTCTTTCCCCTAATATTTATAGTGGAGAAGGTGTACTTTCTTTCCCCCTCACTCTAGGCTTATCCATGTGACTTACTTTGGCAAATAAAATATTAGTGAATTAATTAAAGCAGAGGCTTGAAATATGCTTCAGCTTTTTGCTTTCTCTTTTTGTACTCTTGCCATTGCCGTAAGAAAGGTTTGTCTGGCACCTGGATATCCTTCAGTTGAACCCACAGCTCAAGGTGTTCCAAAGACCATGGTCAAGAAAAATACTTAATGTATGCTACTGATTTTTTAAGTTAGATTTTTATGTGGTAAAATCTAGCTATGAAAAAAGTAGTGACGGAAATACCATAAAAAATGGGAAAAACTAAAATATGTTATTTTCATTGGAATTAGGTGTCAGGTAGCAAAGAGACTCTTTTGGGAAGGTGGAAGAACAATCCATAGTATATCACAGCAAACATTTGGTCAATTTTTAGTTATAGCTACTTAAAAGAGAGGAAATAAAAATTTGATGCAGGTGTTGAATGTATGAGTTGATTTCTTATTAAGGTACTGCAAAAAAGTGATGAGCACATTAAAGTACAAAACAAAATAAAACAAGTTTGCAAGCAAAATTTTGAGAGAATAGAGAGCTCATAAATTGCATGACTAGAAAAAGGAAATATTTTTCTTCAAATCAATGGAGTATCTTAACTAAGTAAACTTTAATGTTCCCTTCAGGATGACTAAACTTTAGAAAGGTTTCTTCTTGAAGGGAGAAGAAACTATAGGTCTGTGGTCTTTCTTTTCTTAAGACATTTACTTTAGAAAACTTCCTGTTGTAAATGCTTCCTCTGCCCCTTTGAGACATAAATATTCTTTCAGCCTCTTGTGAATTTTACTACCCAGAAATGTCTTTTTTAAGATCTGGGAGCCATCTCTTTGAAATGTTGTCATCAAAAAAGATAGTTCTCATACCTTTCCTTCTCTGTGAAAGGGTGGAAGCCCAGTTTTTCAATGTGTGCCAATTAGCTAAGACAAATGGCTTAATCATGGAGAAAAACATTTACAAACCAAGGAACAACCCAATGTGATGACACAAAATATTGACCAATCTTCTTCCCTAATATCCTCCAGTACTTTTCCACTAGCTCACTCACTGGGCACTTAGAAGCACTCCCACCTTTTTTTTTTTTTTTCCGAGAGTAGAGTTCAATCTTTCTTTTATTGCAGTAGTCTTATTTTAAGTCTTCTTTATTTAATTTTGTCCAGTATAATTATTCATTGACAGTTTATTGAAGTACATCCTCAGACAAGAAATAATCATTCTGAGTGTTACATTATGACATGACCTGAGAGCAAGGACCATATAAAGCCTGTGACATTCTTTGTTCAACATCAGAAAGATTAGGATCCATCTAGTTGATCTTTTAAGCCAAAAAAAAAAAAAAAAAAAAAAACCTCCCAGGGGACTTAGAGTATAAGCCCATAGTATCCTGACATACAAAAACTAAGGAGAGAGAAAGAAGTACTTTATGAAATAATTTTGTAGGTAGCTTTTGACCCATGGAGTCAACTGGAATTAAATACATAGAAATTCACAATGTTTCAAGAGAGTTGTACTGGCAAAGTTGCCTCCTGCCCACACTAAAAGATAATAGATTTTGAGATATTAAAAGACATTCATCAGAAAGATGACCAAGAATTTACTTAATGCCCTTTTCAAGAACATCCAAAGAGAGTGATGCAAAGGAAAAATTCCCAGAATGGAGTAGAGAGCTATAGAAAACAAAGGACTGAACTACACTGATACTTCGTCAAGGAACATTTTCTGTCCCAAGGGTATGGGATTCTGGCAATATTTTTCAATAGGATCTCAGAATTGCTATGGACTAGTAACTGCTATTGGTCTCCTCTTCTTTTAGTTTTGAGTAAGAGTCTTTATTGTAGTTGTCAGGTCCTTGTTCCACCATCATATATTGGGTTCATGAGAGGGGAGAGGAGTAGACAATTTATCTAGCTCTCCAGATTTATAAGAACTGCATGTGAACCTATTCTTTCTTGATGCCATGTAAAAGTGAGAATTTGGGTATGTTTTGAAGAAGAATTGAGTATTTTTCACATGGAGAAATTGAATGAACATTTTTACCAAAAGGAAGTCCACGTTGTGACAGTAATAAAGATACCTCACTCCAGTCTTCTGATTGTAGTAAAGGTGATCTTGTTGCTGGGTATATTCAGATGCCTATGAAATGACAAGTGGTCTGTATGAAATGAGTTGATCACCTTGGGATAACATCTGTCCTTGTTAGAGGAGCTGAAGGATATTTAGATAATTTCAGTTTTATACATGTTTCTCTTAATACCATCTAAACTTTAGAAAGTTTAATTTTCTTTGCTCACTAAACAACAAAATCCTCAAGAGAGAAAAAGGAAATATTTAAATGTTAATTATTAATTGATGACTAAAAATGGTATTCTATTTGGATAACAATGTATTTTAATTAGGTCAAAATTATGCTCTGATTTATAGATCTAAATTGAGTCTCCTCAGAAATAGACATTTACTTTTACATAGAGTTTTATATAGATTTATCTAGCTGCATGTTTGAAGAAACATGTTTAAATCTGATTTTAATATTGCTGATATGATTACTGCAACTGGTTAATACCAGTAAGAAAAAAAGTACAGAATTTGGAATGAGATGTGCTACTTACTACCTCTGCGGCCTGTAACATGCATTTAACTTCCCTGAACATCAGTATTATCTTCTATAAAATGGGGCTGAAATTAAATGTCTTTTAGTGTTACTGTGAAATTAGTTGTTATAGGATATGTAAAGTTTCTATTGAACAGCAAGCTCTTAGAAATTTCACACCTGTCCCCCTAATACTCACGTATAAGTTCTTTCTATATGCACAAGAAGTTGTTTATAAAGTTGGAAGTTTTTAATGTAATTGTGAACTTTGGACATAAAGTATTCAACTTTATTCACTTTTAATTTCCAGCCTGTCCTTTACATAGTACTGGTCAGTTATATTGGAACTAGTTGTTCTATTTTATGGATGCTTCTCCTGTTTGCCATAATGACTTACAAGTATTAGTAAATCAAGTTAGTTTAAAACAGCAAATTATTTATAAATAAATAGGCTTTAAATTCAGGAGCACTCAAGTCATAGAGAATAGAGAAAGGGGCTGGTCTGAACTAGTTAAAGCTTTATCTGTGGGGTATGTTTCCAAATTGCTTCCCTTGAATTTTGTGCTGCCAGTTGACATACCATGTTGAAATGGGTGAGGAGGGTAGATGTGATGATGACATAGTGCATTGATGTCTATAAAATGACTAGTGGTCTGTCTGAAATGGGTTGATAATCTTAAGGTGACATCTACTCTGTTGGAGGGTTTGAGCACTTTACTAGTTCCACTTTTACATCCTCTTTCCTGTGCAGGGCCTGTTGTGCTGCCCTGCTCTCTAAATCTAAGACTATCTCACCAGAATATGGAGGTAGATAGATTTGGATTTAATTCTCGGTTCCACTATAGATATGATTTTGCCTATTTTTTTTTAAATCTTAGAGCATCCTTTCCTTACCTCTTAAAGATATTTTTTAAAATATCCATTTTGCACAATCCATGACCCTTCTCAGACAAAATGAAATAACAAATGTCTGTGATGTAGCATGACCAACATTGAGTAGTCAATAGAAAATAACTAATTTTAGCTTTCATAGCTTCACCTATTTAAAAAAAAATCTGTTAAAACCTGAGGCAAATATTATATTGAAGTTCTCCATGAAAATTTTATCAGATATCTTTTGGAAATAAGAAACAGAAGGGAATCAGAAATTGACAAAATTGTCATCTGGTTATTATGCATGGAAGTGGAAACAGATTCATTTGTGAGTGAAGGGAAGATACAGGGGATAACTTCTACTGAGAGTGTGGTCCTCAGTATCAGTTATTTGAATGACCAAGTGAGTTCGCTTTTATAATTCTACATTAAAATCCTATTATATCTGTGAGATGTTTTAAAAGCAACTGTTTTTGGTGATGTTCTAATTAGAACCAGATAGGATCTCCTTATAAAAAGATATTCTATATTAGAAAGCAAATACATCAGAACTAATCTTTTATGTTAGAGATGCAAGAAGGTATGTATGTAGTTACCTTAACCACTGCATTTAAAATTGTCCAGAAATGTCTGGCAAGTACAAGCTGGTAGTAAATATGTTTGAGTGAAGAAATGTAAAGATCTGAATTTTGCCCAGAAAAGTTACTGAGAGCATTTGGAAAAACAGAAAGATCTCTTCTGAGCCAAAATTTTCATAAACATGCATTTTTGTTGAGTGGTAACAGACTATATTTGTTTAGAAACCTATGAAGAAGAAATTAAATGGTAAGAGGAAGCAAACTTGACCCATGAGTATGTTTGAGACTAGCACAGGATCAAATAAATTAAAGGCCAAAGAACCAGGAAGACTCCCTAACACATGATAGATTGATTTATGACTATGATGGTGGGCCTTCTCTTTAATTGTAAAAGTGTCAACCAAAAAAAATAAAAAATTACTAGACCTTTGGGTGCCAATCTGTTCCAATGAATTGAAGTACCTACCCATTGTAGGTATAGCAAGAAAAATTTTAACTAAGATCTTTTAAAATCCTTGATTATTTCAAAGTTGATATTTGAATTTAGCCTATTAATTAACATAAATTTATATTAGAGATTAAAGTGTGTCATCTGATGTGGAAAGCTGGAAGGGTGGATACTGGACCATTAGTTTTTAAACAATCAGTGTCCTGGGTTTAATACAGACTACTAAATAAAATAAACAGTGGTTTTGTTGATTATGCGAAAGACTGAATTTTCGAAGGAAAGTTTTAAAAAATTGTACACTGGAAAGTAATAACAAAAAAATGGACATACTTAAATCCCCAAGGTAGCAAGAGACAAATTCCTTCTGTATAACCAAGGGGTGTTATTCACAGGAATACTCTTCACACTGGGTCAACAATAATAATGAGAGAAAAATATAGGTAGAGGAATATGATGAACAGACTTTACAACTTAGACTTCTTGTGTTCTTGTATTTATAAAATCCTCTTCTTTTTACTGTGAGGGAGACTTGTGACTTGCTTCTAGCAATAGAATATGGCAAAGTGATAAGATGTCACTCTTATGATTAAGTCAGGCTATATGAGACTATCTGCCTAGTCAACATGCTCTCTTTGCTGACTTTGAAAAGAAAGTTTATATGGGTGGGTTGTATGGTCACAAGGAAATAAATTCTGCCAACAACCTGAGTGATCTTGAAAGTGCATCTTTCTCCATTGATCCTCCAAATGAGAACCCAGCCCTGGCTGACATTTTGATTGCAGCCTTTCAGAGGACCCAGCTCAGCTGTGCCCAGATTACTGACACAGAGAATCTGTGAGATGGTAGATGTATATTGTTTTAGTTCACCAAGTCTGTGATGATTTGTTACATGACATGGAAAACTAATACAAGTAAATCTATCAATCTTCACAGATGAAGACTATCTTGGTAAAGTGAGGTTTCTTTGGAGTATTGTTAGGTTTAAGAATTACTAATACATTTTTAGATGCCTTAGGAGTACTAGGTACACATTATGCAGAGGAGGCTCATTTAATGCCAAATAACTATATGAAATTAGGCTCAAGCTCCAAATTCAAAATAACAAGTAAAAGGGAAAAACTATCAGCCTAGTTATCCAAAGAATTTGTTTCACCAATTTATTTTCTGTTGTTTCTTTTTACGTTATTTTTGTTTTTAATTGTGGTAAAATAAACTGTCATCTTAACCATTTTTAAGCATACAATTTAGTATTAAGCGCATTCACATTATTGTGCAGCTGATTTCCAGAACACTTTTTATCTTGCAAAATTTAAACTCTATAATCATTAAACAAAACTCATCATTTTTTCCTCCCTTCAGCCCTGCAACCACTATTCTAACCTTTTATCCCTGAATTTGAGTACTCTAGGTATCTAGCATAAGTGGAATGATACAGTATTTGTCTTTTCGTGATTGACTTATTTCACTTAGCGTAATGTCCTGAAGGTTCATCCATGTCATAGCATATGAAAGAATTTTCTTCCTTTTGTTTGTCCTTTCTATAGTTTGTATATGCCACATTTATTTATCCATTCATCTGTCAAAGGACACTTGGTTTACTTCAACCTTTTGAAAGAATTGTGAATAATTCTGCAATGAATATATGTGTATAAATATTTTAATGACTTTTTGTCAATACTTTTGAATATATATCCAGAAGCAGACGATATGATAATTCTACTTTAAATTTTTTGAGGAACTGCTACACTATTCTTCATAGTGGCTGCACCATCTTACACTCCCACTATCAGTATACAAGGGTTTCATATTTCTCCAAATTCTCACCTCTTAATTTTCATGTTTTTTTTTATGACAGATATTGTAATGGGTATGAGAAAGTATCTCATTGTGGTTTTGATTTCCGTTTACCTAATGATTAGTGATATTGAACATCTTTCCATGTGATTTTAGGCCTTTTGTATTTAGAGAAATGTCTATTCAAGTTTTTTGCTTAATTTTTTAATTGAGTTCTTTGTTCTTTTCCTGTTTAATTATAGAAATTTAAAAAATATATTCTAGATACTAACTTTTTATCAGAAATGCAATTTACAAATGTTTTTCCCCTATTCTATAAGTTGCTTTTTCACTCTACTTATTGTGTCCTTCAATGTAAAGCAGTTTTTATATATGATATACTTCGATTATCTATTTTTTGTTTCCTTTGCACTCATGCGCTCTCTCTCTCTCTCTCTCGCTCTCTCTCTCTCTCTCTCTCTTTGGCTGTCTCTGTCTTTGCCTCTCTCCACCCACCCCACTAGTATTTTTGAGTGTTCTAGTCCCAAATTCAAAGAAAAACTCAGTAGCAATGGTTATGATAAACAAAGTACATCATTTATGAAAAAAGAAAAAATACTGTATCTGAAATTAGAAGGATAGATGACAGATGAGAGAGAGAGAGAGAGAGAGAGAGAGAGAGAGAGAAAGAGAGAACCCAAGGAACCAAGATAACAAGACCAAGTAAGAAAAACCACATTCATGACCCTGAAAAGTATATCCAATCAATCCTCCTCTAGGTTTTATTTATTTACTTGAATTAAAAATGTTAGTTAAAATGCAGAGGTGTTGCCTTTTTACCTTCTCTGTTCTCATGTCTAAAATCCTGATTTTTCGGGACCAATCTGCTACTGTTTTTATTTAATGATGTATGGATCATTAACAAAGAATGGGATAGAATCATAACTCCCACCATTCTTTGTTCAGTCTTATAAGATAATTCAATCTCTCCAAGAAGCAATTTTATTAAGGGAGCAAACCTTAGAATTTAATTTCTGTCTCTTAATTTGTTTTTTTACTCACAAATATGGTTACACTTTCAGTTGTCAGGAATGCATGCCCACATCACTCTCTTGGTGGTCTGAAAGCTATTGCAAGAGAAAAGGCCAATTATTCAAGAGAAAGAGGTATGGGGGTCACCTGGTCCTCCTACCTATAGCACGCAGCAGGCCTTATACAGTCTTTATCATCACCACTGTCACCATCACCACCATACAATACTATCGGATAGTCACAAACTTCAGTCTTTCTGCCTCTCAGATATACTTGTCTAACTTCTGAGCAAATACAGTGCTTAAATCTGGTCAAAGCTCAGTGAAGGAAGATGAGCCTTATTTGGAAAAAGACAGCATTCTACCTCCTGATTTTTCATCTCATAATTGGGCTATGAGAGCATCTGAGCTCTCTCTTTGGGACCACTGGGCCAAAAAAAGGACAGAACAAAACAAACAAAACAAAACAAAACAAAACAAAACAAAACAAAACAAAACAAAACTTCCTAAGTATGAGAGACCATGTTTCCAGTTTTGGGCCAGATACTGACTACCATAGCATAGATAGACATGGTAAATAATTTTATTAGTGAAAACTTTATGCAAATTAACAGTATTTGGCAAACAATTAACTAGAAAGTTTATATCAAAATTGATATAGTATTTGGAATAAAGACCATAACTAGGTCAGAAGAAGTTGCTTTACCAGGAATACAGAGAAAGCTAAAGTTTCTCAAAATTATTTTTAATTAAAACAAACACATTGAAGTATTAAAATAACAAAACCTTACTTTGAGACCTCAAGTAATTTTTTCTCTGGATCTGCAAGCTCACCTCTAAATTCATGCTAAATAAGTGAGTTAATTTCCCAGTGTTAATCTTTTAATTTTATTCAAAATCAATAGAATATATGGAAAAAGTAGGTCAGTAGATGTTATATGAATACATGACTTCATATACCTCAAAATAGGTTTTATCTTATTTATAATTCAAAACAAACTGTAAGAAAAGAAATGGATTATAACATCTTACGCAGTTATTGTGGTGTACTTAAATGATGATGTGAAGGCACTGTAGAAGATAAACTGCTCAAAGAAAATTTACCAAGTCCACATTTCAAATGTGGGAAATTTCATATAGATGTTTCAGGTTTTAATGCAAGAAAAATGTATGGCATGACTATGCTATTACAAGAAGTCTTTATTTCTGTATGGTTTATTTTGGCTGCAATAAAATCTGCAACTCATATTTTGTATGCAATAAATGTACAGCCTCTATTTCTTTCAAGGTTAACAACTGTCTTTTACTACTACAATAAAATACTTGAATGAAAATGTGCAGTTTGTGAGTGCTCAGTATGGAGATGTGGTAAAGGACAGAGTGGCATAAGAGACTATGTTGTATAATAGATTCATCCTTTCATCTACTAGATAACTATTTCTCACGAAGAATCAAACTTATGTAGGAGTCATAACTTTTGAAAACCAGAAATAAAGAACTATAAAGAAATGAGTCTGTGTGATCTCATTCTTTTACAATGATGTTGGTCCACAAGACTCCTAAATGTGGTACGTACCAAGAATAATATGTGATGATACTGAAAAATTTTCTTTTTCTGTACCTTTTCTTTTCCTCTCATTTTTTCTTTCCATTATGAGGTGTGTCTAGCTATTCAGCAAACAATTATAGATGAAAAACTATTGTACTAGTTATGTTATGAATAGCTAAAGAATATGCTGTCAGAGACAAGAATAATGCACAGAAATTTTCACTCAATCTTCAACTACACTATTACTATTAATTCATTCTAGAATTATACAGACATTAAGAAGATACATAATTGTGGTAGTAATTTCCATAATATTATAATGTCATATAAATGTTAGGATTGCTTTTCCAGAAGAGGAGAGATAAAAGTTTTCATTATTCTGAACATAATCATCAGTGAATGAATTATTCTAATTGCTCTTCCCAAAATCTACCTATACAATTTCACTAGAAAACATGATATTCTGCATAATGCCAAAAGTTGCTACACAAAGTGTATACCAACTTGTAAACAAAAAAAATTATATTAATTATATTAAGAGATTTGCAGCATATTCTTGAAGAAGATATGAGAGTAGCTAAATCCAGATATATTGTGCTTTGCTTTATGTCATAAACATGTGAAATGAAAGTTAAGGATTTATTATTTTTAATGAATTCAAGAAGGAGGAATATTTTGTATTGTAAATAAATATGGCCTTATTTATTTTTTAAAGTTCAGATTTCCATATATCATTTTATTAAAACAGAGCACACATGTATGAGATCTAAATGGAAAATCGAGACAAGTTTATGCTTAATTCATTGATAAATTAGTCATTCATTTATATATTATATATTTACCAAACATATACTTAGCATCTGTTTTGTTCAAAATAGGCTAGATTTTATTGCAGGAACAAAACCTATCTTATTAGTTCTAACAAAATAAGTTTATTTCCTACACAAGTTACATGTTGGTGATAGGATGACTAGGACCTCTGTTCATTATCTTGTCACCTTCCCTCTGGGACCCACGCTGATGAACCAGCCACTAGCTACACCATTCCAGACACTGGTAGAATGTAAAGAGAATGTGTTGAGGCACACACTCTACTCAGCAGTGACATGTCACTGTGACACACGTTCATTGGTCAGCACAGGGCACATAATGCACATTTTAAGTGCAGTATGAAAAACACAATAAGCTTAACTCTCTATCCATGCGTTTTAGGCATGGTTTGCTGTCTCTAAGTTAAACAAAATGTAAGATGAGCAAAAATAATTTTGTTACTTATTACAAAAAGCACTTGTCATTGAGAAAGATATGAATGCTAATCAAATGAAGAAATTTAGTGATCAAAATCAACATCAGACTATTAACACTGGCTTCTCAACTTTCACTTAGTTCTGTCAAGCAACCCAAAGCTATGATGTCATAAACTCCCCCTGATCTCCACTAAGACCTATTTTTCAAGGCACACCTTAAAATCACCCAGCTCATGCCTTAAAATCCTGCAAATATTCTCTACTGACATCCCTCATCAGACACAATTGTAAGATTCTCTCAGAACAGTAGTGTCCTATTGCAGCTAGTCAAAGTAACTTTGCTTTGTTTGGTCACTAAGTTTTTCTATTTGTCTTTTGGAGGAGTAAGCATTTGATATATGCTTACTCTACACCTGGAAGGAGACAAGAAACCAAATATTACTGAACAGCATTAATGACAACCGCAATATTTAAATGTCACATGTTGTCATAGTCAGGTTGTATATAGAGTTGAATAAGGCCCAATCCTTGGTATATGGTAGTTGCTTCATAATGATTGTTAAATGAATGAATGAAATATAAAAAATGAAGGCACACATGTATAAGTCTTATAATACATTATAAAAACAATAATAGGGTTAGCAAGATAAATAATAATACAAACTCACTGCTTTCCTCTCAATGTGTTAAATGGATTTTTTTATTTGCATGTTTCCCAGGTATGACAATGAGAGTATCCCACCGAGTAGTGTTTCTCCTCAGTATCGTATCTCCTCAGTATTGTTTGAAATAGAGAACTTCATAAGAACTTCAGAACTTCACAAAGAAGACCTAGTATAGAAGAGAAAAGAATATTTGACTATTTCTCAAATTTCCTTCTCTTCCATAAATATAAATCCACAAAAGACATGTTTTCACCTTCTAATAGCTAATGCAGTATAGATAAACTATAAAGATTTTTTTAATGAATGAATGATGTCAACCCCATTTATTCTTGTGGTATGTGTTGTGCTCACTCCATATGCAAAACTATGTCTGTATTAGAGACCCAAAGATAAATGGCATATAGTCACTTGAAGCATCTTTGTAAAAAAGGTATAAAGTCTGAATCAGAGGAAAAACACCATGGCTTCTCTGAAAGTGTAGGATAGCTGGGCCTTCTCATAACCCAAAGATACTAAGCACAATTCCTAAAGAAATAATTCTATGTTGAGCAATATGATAGAAAATATCGAGATTTGAGCTTGAAATGTGTTTCCAATGCCAGCTCTTGCACTTGATTCTCTGTGTGAATTTTGGCAAGTCTCTTTCTATCCCAATCATGGTTTCTTAACCTACGAAATGAGAGATAATATATTTTTATTGTAAGTGTGTTATGAGCATGCAAATATATAATAATTGGAAAAGAAATAAGCACCATTTACATTTAAACCTAGAAAAATGCTTTTCTGTCCCCTTCTCCTATCTCTTTACCTCTTTATCTTTTGTCTGGGGTCCTTTTGCATCCTCTGGCATTTTATATCCTGCAGTGAACTTTAATCCTCTATTGATTTGTCTGTTTACTTCATTTTGCAACTTCTCTGAAGAAAGGACTGTTTTATTCATCTTTACAGCTGAGTTTATAATGCCAAGTCAGATATGTAGTCAATGGTTAGTAAATGTTTGAAAAATGAAAAAATATATAAACGTATATGTAAATTAATGAATCAGTAACAGTTTTTCTTTCTTACAAGGTAAATTTTCTGTAATTCTAATGTAAAAATTACCTACATTTTTAGATAATTGCTGCTATCTTAGAAGCCTAAATCAAACTAAATTTAATATTTTAAAAGAATTGACTGAGATTTAACCTATCAACTAATAATAAATCACCAAAATTTGAAAGTACAATAAATTACAAGGTTTTACAGGCACCCATCATGCACATAGGAATCTTCTACCTTTCTGAGGCAGTAGTGTATTTGTGTAATACAGAAAGTTCTGTAAATGGTTGCCCTGTAAACATAATGATAAGTATCCCTCTCCTATTGAAAATTCTGCAGGAAAAAGTTTTAGAGAAAAAAAGTACTGAATCATAGACAGCATGGGAGAGTTGCTAGAGGTCACAAAGTACTATAATCTTTAATAATTTGTATGTCTCTGTCAGAGAATGGAAAACAAGCTATTGACAGAAACAATTTCATTTCAAGTGATCTCAGTGATATTGATCAAATTGGGACCATGCCAAATAAAAACATATTTTCTTCTTAATTCATAAATTGCTTTTCTCATTCTGCAAATTTAAGTTAATGCATTGACAAGAAGAAAAAGGTTACTTTGACATAGAAACAAATATGAATTGGCTAACCAGATGTGGCTTGCTAAGTGGCAGTTATCTTTAGTTTTTCTAAGCTTTGTTAGTTTGCATTTTTTGAAGCTGAGAAGAAATTGTTGTTCTGTCACAAAGATAGATTAAGAGTATTTCCAAAATGGGCAACACTTTATGCTTGGGATTTTCTCAATGCATGATGAGACTTCGCTGATCATTCTTTGGATGACTTGTGAGCAGTGAAATTAAGTTGTTTGCAAAGATGTCTTTTGGGTCAAGGCGGATGAAGTGATCTGAAACTAATGGAATTTGGCTTAGGTCCTGGAACATTACTCTGAATGACTTGGAGGTATCATTTCAAGCAAATCACTTAAATATTTTGCGTTTGAGTCTTTCCATTTGTACAAGGCAGATTTATACCTACTATGTCTTTCCCTTCCAATAGTACTTCAGAACTTGTAAAATTTCTCTTTATTTTAAGGTATTTCAAAAGAAAAATAAACATGTAGAAAATTAGTAAAATCTCTTCATGTCATTTTCAATATAGATTAAAAACATTTCTACTCTTAGTTTGACTAATACCGTTCTGAAGAATTTATCTTAAAGAATTATCTGAAAGATAGAACATGCCATGATCAAAGAACAAAGATGTTCTTTCATATATTATCTATTATAGAAATAGATCAAATTATTATAGACAATAATAAATTGTCCAGCTATTGACATTTGATTATATAAATGATAGAAATGCTTAATAGTGAATTTTTATTAAAAGTAATGATAATTAAATCTATATGGCACCTTTGAAAATTATAGATTATTACATGAAGTAAAAAGTACGTTTTTTTATTAATATCTGAACCATGTTTTCCTTATGGGTAAATATTGGAATGGATATGTAAAATTAAAAATAAATAATATCTTTATGTAGAGATCAAAGTGATTTATTTGTTTTTGTGTGTGTGTGTGTGTGTGTATCGGATTTCTTAAACATCCTATAATGCTTTATAGTCTTTTAATTTATAAAAAATATATTTAAATTAAGATTTTCAAAGAAAAGAAATAAAGTCTTGTGTGGGAATATGCTGGATGTTGCCCAATATTTTTGTTCTTGCTGTCCAGTTTTTCTTCTTTTCTACTCCCAATACTTCTATCTCTTCCCTGGAAGCTTTCTCTATAACTCACGGGACTGTTTAAAAGTTTATCATTCCCAGTGTTCTGATAGTGAAAGAAGTCTACAGGGGACTGCAGGCTCTGTCTGACTGTCTCTTTTTCTAGCTGCCCTTGGGTCATGAACACCACTGACTATAAAATACCAACAAGAAAATTAATGGAGCATTCGTCTATACTCTGATTCGTTCCTAAAGGAGCCTGCCTCTAGGGAGACAATAAAAGTGCAGGGAAAAATGCAGAAATCTCATGAGAATAGAAAGATGTGAAGACAGCAGTTGGATTTGACAAACCTACATCTCTGCAGAAACCTGTCGTTTAGACAAAATGTGACCCAATTCTCTATGAATATGCATCTCATTGGACTGAAAGTGGAGGGAACATCTCTGTGAATGCAGCTATTTTAAAGAGAGTGAACCAGATGTTGCAATCAGAACTTTATATGAATGATCTTATTTAATTCTCACAACAACCTGAGAGAGAAAACAATCTCCATTTTAGTAGTGAGTAGAATGAGGCCCTGAAAGTGTTAATGACTTCCCCGCCCCCGCAAAAAAGGGAACACAGTCTTCCTAGATTGTTTGAGCCTTCTACAATTACATTCAGCCTTGAAAAACAGTATAACCAGGGTTATGCAGAAAATATAGCAAAACAAACAAAACAAAATCTTTTCCCTCCACATCAGGAGAGCACAATTCTGCCATTAGAGCAATATCGGAATGACTTGATAGTCCAGGGCTTTTATATTAGCTGCTGCCATTTGTCAGTTAGATACCCTTTAAGAATACAAACTCTCTTAATCTAACTAGCAAAAGCTGACATCCCATTTTGCTTCTTTAAACAATTAGAATAACATTCCTGAGGTAAAGAAAATCATATCATGTGTAAGACTGCCTCTCTGGATATTTTATTGTGAGATACAATGTCTTAGAGTATGTATGAGCAATAAATGTTTGTAATAAGTTTAGCCTGTAACTCAATGTTTCTTATGTACTCTGAGTTTCTATTTACCTTCGTAAAAGAAAATTAAGCTAATTTTTTATTTCAATTTCTGAATATTTATTTTGTCTTAATATCTTTTGCTATCACAGTTACACCACTCCGATGAGGTGGGAGAGTATAGGCAGATTTCATATATGGTGAAATGGTCAGAATTAAAAAACTCTTTAGTGGCTAACTTATGCCAGGCATAGTTCTGGACCACATTACACATTTTTTTTGTCTTTATAAACTGGCCCTCACAATAGATAGTGTTATTCCAATTTGTACTTTTGCGAAAACTAAAATTTAGTAGTTTCCCAACAGGATCACAGTACTCGTAAGTTGGCAGAGGCAAGATTCTCAAAGAGAGGTCTGGTTTTTTATTTATTTATTTTTTTTTGCAAATGTCCTAATATTTCTTACATTCCCCCAGAACATCTCAAGCACAAAAATATTGCCTAGAGATGACTTCCCTTGCTGGCCTTCATATGGCATATAGATTCTTAGTTGTAAGCAACAGAAACTGACCCTAATCAATTACATTTATTTTAAATGATATTAGATAACTTGAAGAATCACTAGCAAGGCCACAAATTGAGACATGGAAAAACAAGAGGAATGAGAACAGCTCCTAAGACCATAGTCACAATCATGCCTCAGAACTAGTTCTATAAACACATCATTGCTGCCACCATTAACCACTGTATGCCACAGGATGAACCTCCACTAATGCCACAGGCACTATGTACTAGTCACCAGACATTGCACTTGCCCATCGCCACTGCTGCCGTGGAAACTCAGTTGCCTCTTCCACTGCAGCCTTCCACAAACATGGATTCTTCATTGTCTCTGTTTCTTTGTCTGACATTTCTTAATTCAAACTCAAAATGGGGTCATGAGTATCTGACTAGTTGAGACCATGTCAAATACCCACACACAAGTCACAAGGAGTGCTTGGTTACTAAACATCTTATATTCTCAGCTTCAATCATTGCAGATAGACTGTCACTGCCTATCATCAATTTTCAAAAATGCCAACATTATCAGCTCTGTCTTTGATAAAATCAAAATTTTCTTTTCTTTATTCTTTTGACTTAAAAAAATTAAGTTTCCTATTAAAATATAGAGTGTCACTTAAAGAATAGAACACATTACTATCAACAAACCAGATCCTTTGATCCTTCTAGTTTTTACTATTATCTCAAGTAGAAATCTAAGTTCTAAACAGATGAGAAGTAAAAAAAAAAAAGAAATCATATTTATTCAGGTTCAAGGGTAGGAAAAGAGTACAGGAAAAAAAATTAACAGAGCAAGGTAAAACTGTTTTTGTTGTTCACTTGTTCATTTTGTGGACCTGGGGAGTAAAGGCAGGAAAAGTGACTTAAATGGAAAAGGAAGCAATGTTAATAGAAAATTACTTAAATGACAGGAGGTCAAGCATGTATTCATTCCTTCATCCAACAAATATTTTTGAATGTCTGTCCCACTGGATACCAGGGATAGAAAAATGTGTAAAATCTACATTTTTTTTAATAGCACTTAATTTCTTTATGTAGAGAGTGCTCAAAGCTCACAGATATTTCCTCGTCAGGTGCTAACCAAATGTTCATTTTCTTTTAAACCAAACTTGGTCATTTTCTTTGTAAAAATATCTACTTGGCATGATATGAAACTAGATTTCACTGGTTTTTGTTCATGTTTAATATTCTGAAATCATAATCTGAGCCATAAATGTACTTTCTTTCAAGTGACTGCTGTTTGGGGATTCTCACAGCAGCCTTGAGTTTTGGAGTATTCAGATCCTTTCCTGTCACTGGCTCCTTTAGGTGACCCTGAGCAAATGAGGTAAGCATCTCTGGGACTCGGTTTCTTCATCTCTAAAAGACGGATAAAAATACCAGCCACCTGTTGTGAAGATCAGGAAGCTAATACGTCTCAGAAGCTTTCAAATCTCTGACTCTAAGCCTTTTGCTACCTAAGTATTAAGAACAAAGACAAGTCCTCATTGCTTTCACCCAAATGCTGCATTCAAAGTAATAAAAAATACAATATTTGAGTTCTATGAGACTTGAAGGTTATTTTGTATTAGTTTGATTTTCAAACTGTTTTTCTCTGTTGTACTCTTGGCACTGCCATTTGTTAAGTACAGCGCTCATTTGCATAGTAATTACAAAGTTTAACAAATATCATTAATGTCTGAAAGAAAGAGGTATACTCCATTTAAATTACTGACAGTATTCCATTACACATTTTTAACTACAATTTTTAAAAGAGGAAAGCTATTCCAACTAATGTGTTGTACAGATTTCCAGAACTCAGCAACATTTCTGCTTCAAGAAGGTAAAATCTTTTTCTGTGCACTTTAGTGATTTCTAAAATCCTATTAATAGATACTGATAATGCACTATTTCACCATAAGACACAGTGCTGTTGGCACAACTCCCTACTCAGAGCCAAGTTGGAAATGTTAGTATAGTAAATTAGGCTAAATATCCTACTTTTACTGTACATGAAAGATCATCTTTAATAAATAGATGCCAATGTAGCACTTGGATCACTTCTGGCTGTGAATGTCAACAGTTGATTTTGATTCATTCTTATATATATAAGAGGGAGATTGGCCTCACTCTAAAGCCATGCAGAAGCTCTAGAATAAATTAGCTTCATAAGGACATACTAATAAAAAGAACTTGAAAAAACCTATTTTAAAAAATTTACTCTGGACCAGAAAGGAAACTTGGCAGAGAGAGGTCCCTGGATCTCTCTTCTTGAGACAAAAATAAGTTAACATCTAAAACTCAACAAATAACACACAAAGGGCACATCAGCACATCTAAGCATGAGATATGCATATAAGAACCACTGATCAGAACCCCAGATGATGTTGGGCAATGGATTAGGAGAAACAAAAAAGGTATCTCTCTCAGCAGCTGCTGGAGATCACTGTAGGAGGAAGAGGCAAAAGGGAGAAGGTACAGCAACTTCTCTGAACAGCCTTGCCTGGGAAAGTTTATGAGTTCCATGCATCCAATAGCAGGGCCTAGTCATTGAGGCAGAAAGCAGAGAAGCAGACAGCAGTGAAACAATAGCTGGTTTTTATCAGCTCTGGTTGCAAAACCAAGGCTGAGTGGCAGCCCTCAACACTCATCTCAGAGGGCCCCTTCCACCATACCCTCCGAGACCAAACACCATGGAGCCCCAGGGGAATCTGAGCAAAGGCTACTGAAACTGTTACTAATGCTAACAGAGACTGTGAGTGTGATTAAATATCTATCAGAAAAAAAAAATTAAAGCTTTATGTGAAGCAGGTATCCAAGAAACTAAGACATCACCTATTGGAAACCAAAAGAAAAGCACCTTCTTTGCAGCAGGCTAAAAAGAGACCTTTATACAATAAATCTTTCTAGAAAAAAAGCAGACTACATTTCTATTAATGCCTAGGAGAAGAAATAGTTTATTAAATACCATGAAAAAACAAGGTGACAAGTCATCTGAGAAAGAAAAAGAAACTCCAGAAAGTAAGATTATAGGCATAGAAATATGCAACTTAAATTACAGGGAATTCGGGTTAGTACTTCTGAAAAAACTTAGTGAGTTCTGAAATGAGTAATATCAACAATTTCAGTTATTGAAAAAATAACTAAACGAGCAAAGCAAGGAGATTGAAACCCTCAAAAAGAACACAATAGATCTTCTGGAAATGAAAAGCACATTGCAAGAGTTGAAAAATGAAATAACAGGCTTGGGAAATAGAGTTGACCAAATGGAGAAAAAGATCAGTGATATCAAAGGCAGAAATCTAGAAATAAATCAGAAGGAAGAAGAGAGAAATCAAAAATTAAAAAATAATAAAAAAGAAATTCAAGAACTAGCTAATACCATCAGGAGAGAAAACATAAGAATAATAGGCATTATCAAAGGTGAGGAAAAGGAGCATTTTCAGACAAATAGGAGATGAGAATTTCCCAAATCTAAGGAATGAGCTAGAGCTGAGAATACAAGAAGTCAACAGAACACCCAATTACCTCAACCCAAAAAGGCCTTCACCAAGACACATTGTATTAAAATTATCAAAAATCAATGACAAAAACAGAATTCTCAGGCAGCAAGGGACAAGAAAATAATGACTTATAAGAGAAATGCCATTTAATTATTATCAGACTTCTCAGCACAAACTTTACAAGCCAGAAAATAATGAAATCAAATATTTAAACTATTAAGTGAAAAGAACTACTAGCCTATAATAATGTATCCAGCTAAGCTCTCCATTGGGTATGAAGGAGAAATAAAGACCTTCCCAGACATACAAAAATTGAGGGAATTCTCTACTATGAGGTCTGTGCTGCAGGAAATACTAAAAGGGGCCAGCTCACCCAAAACAAAATGACAAAAAACAAAACAAAACAAACAAACAAACAAAAAACATAATTAGGAGTAAAGTGACTACTGGGAAAATAGAAGCAGAGGAGTGCAATTCTTACTAAGAACAGGATATTATAGGCTTAAATAATAAGTGAATTGCTATAGCAAGATAATAATAAACATTCAGCATACATAGGGACAAATTGGGATAACACTGACTGAAAAAGGGAGGATTCAAAGATCCAAACTCACAAAGGGGAATGCAGATAAGGCACACACAGAAGAAAATGGATGACTATATATATATATATACATACACACACACACATACATACATACATACATACATATACATATAAATATATATATATATTTTCCATATTTATAATGGTAACCACATACCAAAGATTCAGAACTGTAGTATATAACATAAAAGAAGAAGAATCAGAGGCGAAACCAACAAAAGCCAACCAAAATAAAGAAAACAGAAACACAAGGACATGGAAACAATGGAAACACTGTGCTACCAGAAAGCAAAACATAAAATGGACATAAGAAGACCTCATATTTCAATAATCACCCTAAATGAACTGAATTCACCAATAAAAATGCACAGATTTGCAGAATGAATCAAAAAACAAAACCCAACCATATGCTGCCTCCAGGAGATACATCTCAGCTCCAAAGACAAATATAAACTCAGAGTGAAGGGTGAAAAATGATATTTTGAACAAATGATATTCAGAGAAAAGCAGGAGTAGTGGTACTAATCAGACGAAATAGACTTTAAAATAAGAAAGGTCAAGGAAGATACCGAGGGACACTTCATAATGATCAAGGGAATCATGCACCAAGAAGACATAACATTTATTAATATATATGCTTCTAATCAGGGAGTCCCGAAATATGTAAAGCAATTACTAACAGAACTAAAAGGGAGGAACAAACCAAAACACTATCATTCGGGGACCTTAAATACCCCTCTGTCAAATATAAACAGATCACCCAAAGAGAAAATATATAAGGAAATCACATCCTTAAATGATACAGACAAACTGGACATAATTGATATTTTAAGAGCCTTCCATCTCAAAACAACTGCCTCTACATTCTTCTCTAGTGCCCATGAAACATTCTTAAGAATTGACCACATACTGGGACACAGAGATAGTCTCAACAAATATAAGAGTATTGAAATCATGCCAACAATATTCTCTGATCATAATGCAACTGAAACTGGAGAACAACTGCAAAAAGAAAGCAGGAAGAATCACAAATACATGGATATTAAACAATATGCTACTGAAGAATTACTGGGTCAGGGAAGAAATAAAAAAAGAGATGAAAAGATACAGTGAAAGAAATGATAATGAAAGTACAACATATCAAAACTTTTCGGACACAGCTAAAGCAGTCATAAGAGGAAAGCTCATATCATTAAAGGCCTATTTCCAAAAACAAGAATGAGCCCAAATAAACAATCTAATGCTTTATCTTAAAAAACTAGAAAAGGAAGAACAAATGAAGCCTATAGTCAGCAAACAGAAAGAAATATTCAAAATTAGAGCAGAAATAAATGAAATTGAAAACAAACTAAAATCAATACAAAAAAATAAATGCAACAAAAAGCTGATTCTTTAAGGAGGTTAATAAAATTGACAAACCTCTGGCTAGACTTATTAAAGAAAAAAGAGAAAGGACACAAATAAACAAAATCAGGGAAGAATGGGTATAAATTATGACTGACATTGCAGAAATACAAAAAATCATACAAGAATACTGTGAAAAAGTATACAACACCAAATGTAATAATGTCGAAGAAATGGACCAGTACTTAGAAAAATACAGTCTTCCTAGATTGAATCAAGAAAAACTGGAAAATCTAAATAGACTCATCAGCAATATGGAAATTGAAACAATCACCAAAAAACCTACCAAAAAGTAAAAGTCGAGTCCCAGATGGCTTCACCAATGAATTCAACCAAACATTCAAAGATGATTTAACTCCTACTCTCCTCAAACTCTTCCAAAAAATCAAAGAGGAGGCAATATTATTCAACTAATTTTACGAGGCCAATATTACTCTGTTACCAAAACCTGGTAAGGATAACACAAAAAAAGAAAACTGCAGACCAATGTCTCTCATGAACACAGATGCAAAAATCCTAAATAAGATAATAGTGAATCAAATACAGCAATATATTAAAAGGATTATACACCATGATCAAGTGGGCTTCATCCCAGAGGCACAAGGATGGTTCAACATAAGCAAATCCATTAATGTAATACACCACATAAACAAATTAAAAAATAAGAATTATGTTATCATATCAATAGATGCAGAAAAAACCTTCAACAAGATACAGCATTCACTAATGATCAAAACACTTAACAATATCAGTATAGAAGGAAAGTAACCACATAATAAAGGTCATCTATGACATGCCCAAAATTATACTTAATGGTAAAAAAACTAAAAACTTTCCCTCTAAAATCAAGAACTAGGCAAGTCTGTCCACTATCGCCCCTGTTATTCAATATAACATTGGAGGTCCTACCAAGTGCAATCAGACAAGAGAAAGATATAAAAGGCATCCAAAAAGGAAACAAAGAAGTCAAACTGTCATTATTTGTGGATGACATGATTCTCTCTATAGAAAACCCTAAAGACTCCACAAGAACACTACTAGAAACAATAAGTGAATACAGTAAAGTTTCTGGATACAAAATCAGTGTTAAAAATCCATAGCATTCCTTTACTCTAATAATGAAGTGTCAGAAAAAGAAGTAGAAATATAATTCATTTTGCAATTACAACAAAAAAATAAAATACCTAAGAATAAATTTAACAAAACATGTGATGGACCTATATAATGAAAACTCTAAGACCCTATTAAAAGTAATTGAAGTAGCAACATAGAAAGGGAAATATATTCTGTGTTCTTGGATTGGAAGAATCAACATAGTTAAAATGACCATATTACCTAAAGTATCATACAGATTTAATGCAATCCCCATCAAAATCCCATCAGCATTTTTTAAAGAAATAGAACAAAAAATCATTAGACTTGTATGGAAGCCCAAAAGATCCTGAATTGACAAAGCCATCCTGAGAAAAAAGAATGAGCCTGGAGGCATCACTCTGCCTGACTTCAAATTATACTACAAAGCAACAGTAATCAAAATGGCATGATATTGGCAGCAAAACAGATACATAGATCAGTGGAACAGGACTGAGAGTCCAGAAATAAACCCATACGTATATGGGCAAATAATTTTTGACAAAAAAGCCAAAAACATACAATAAATAAAGGAAAGCCTTTTCAATAAATGATGCTAGGAAAACTGGAAAGCCACCTGCAAAAATATGAAACTAAACTGTTGTCTATCACCACAGACCAAAATTAACTCAAAATGGAATAAGGACCTGAATATAAGACCTGAAACAATAAAATGCATAGAAGAACACATAGGAACTAAACTCAAGGACCTTGGACTTACAGAGGATTTTATGAATGTGACCTCAAAAGCAAAAAAAGTGAAAGCTAAAATAAATGAATGAGACTAAATCAAACTAAAAAGTTTCTCCTCAGCAAAAGGAACCATCAACAAGGTAAAGAGATAACCATCTGAATGAGAAAATATATTTGCAAGTAATGCCTATCATAAGCGCTTAATATCCAAAATATACAAAGAACTCATACAACTCAATAACAACAACAACAAAATGACCCAGTCAAAAAATAAGCAGAGGTTCTGAACACACACTTCTCCCTAGAAGACATATAAAAGGCCAACAAATACATGAAAAGATGCTCAACGTCACTAGCTATTAGGAAAATGCAAATTAAAACCACAATGAGATACCAACTTTCACCTGTTAGAATAGCTATAATCAACAGGACAAGTAGCAACAAATGCTGGAGAAGATGTGAAGAAAAAAGGAACCCTCATACACTGCTGGTGGGACTGAAAAAATGGTACAGCCACTATGGAAAACAGCATGGAGGTTCATCAAAAAACAATAAATTGATCTACCAAATGATCTAGCAATCTCCCTACTAGGTATTTATCCCAAAAACTTGAAGACCCATATCCGAAAAGATATTTATACATCAATGTTCCTAGCAGCATTATCCATAGTGGTCAGGACATGGAAGCAACCAAAGTGTCCTATGATAGATGACTGGCTAAAGAAGAGTGGTACATATATACAATGAAATATTACTCAGACATAAGAAAAGATAAAATACTGTTATTTGAGACAACATGGATGGACCTCAAGATAATTATGCTAAGTGAAATAAGTCTGACAGAAACAGTTGAAAATCACATGATATCACTTATATGTGAAATATAAAACTAAAAACAACACATGAACAGGACAAACAGAGACTCATGGACATGGACTATAGACTAGTGGTTACCAGAGGGTAGGGAATGGGAGAGGAGAGGAGAGGTTGATGGTGTGATGGGGTCAAATATAGGAGGGTAGGGGAATGGTGAAGTGGGTAAAGGGGATCAAATATATGGTAGCTGAAGGAAACTTGACTTTGGGTGGTAAACACACAATAAAACATACAGATGTCAAATTATAATGTACACCTGAAAATTATATAATTGTATTAAACAATGTTACCTAAACAATTAAAAAACAATAATATAAAAGATATTTAAAAAACGTGTGCTATTTCAATGCAAAAAAAATAAAAAACAAATGTGAAAATACCATTTGTGTTTTGAAATAATGGTGAATTTGAACAAAAACATAACAGTAGTATGAGGGAAAGAAAGAAAGAAAAGGAAGACACTGCTAATTCTTCCCACTTGTCTCTGTAGTGTTTGTTTCATCTTGTCTAGCTCTGTTACTTGATGCATTCTATACTATGTATTTTTATGTATGTAGTTCCTTTTATTATGGACTTGTTTTTCTATATTTTTTGAACAGTTTTTCTAGAAATAATGCATGTTTAATGTGTGATTTCTGCCCAAATATATTTAACCTATTTATTACCCACAAGATTTGGCTGGTTTACTTTTCTGACTTGAGCTATTTGAGTGCAATAATTAAGAATAATCACATATCAGCAATACATCAGCAACTTGTTAGACCTCTGAATTTTGCTAATACTTCCCAAGGTCTGAGATATAAAGGAAGCCCAATAAGCAGATTATATTACTATCATCATTTCTAAATAGATGGAGTCATTCTAAGTTTCAATCCTTAAGAATTTGATATTTTATTCACAGCTTTATGGTAAAATGCTGAGCTCTCATTTAATGATTGATCCTTGCTTCAATGAAAAATGATGCTTGTGTTTGGTGTACCCTTAGTCTTAAATATTCCACACATGTAATATCTGTATTTGCTTTTGTGTTCTGTCACTAACCCACATTTGAAAACTTCAGAAAAATTTGTATTTTTTTGCATACTTATTTTTTAAAACTATCAAAAATTTTAAAACTACTACAGTAGTAGTTTCCATTGTAAAAATCAGTCTTTTTATTTAAAATAAAATAATGTGTGTTCTAATTTTACCCATAGAGTCAAAATCATATGGTTTATCATAAGAGGGTGTCTATAATAGAGATTTGAAGCATTATGATAAAAAAGCTCCTTTGCTATATCCATCCAATAGTAGCCTTACCTTGGATAAACTCTAAGGGGAGGCTCTATGAGTTTTGACTATAATAACTATATTAATAATTTTGTGATTTTTTTATTCTTTCTTTTCTATTCCAGGCACTGTTTTATGTCCTCCAAGAGACTTCTAATATTTGCAACAGCTTTTTAATAAAACAATTATATCCCCATTTTAACTTCAGAAATGGGAACTCCTAAAGGTTAAATAACTGATAAAGTCACATAGGTAATAGGAGTCATCTGGATTCAAAGCTAAACCTTTGTGTCTCAAACACCTATGCCTATTTTGACTTACCATTATGATCTAATATTAAATTACAGGGGTGTTTTGCTTACTAACCAATCATTCAGGTATACCATTTCCTTTAGTGTGAAAGAAATGTTATTATTTGTGGTAGGTAATTCAGCGGTTATTTCTAAATGTATAAGAAAAAAATTATTTTAATCTCTTTTTAAGCAGTATGGATCTGAAGAGAATGAATTAACTGTTTTATGATTTAATTTGAGGAAAGAAGAATGTCATACATATTCTCTAGGTGAGTTGAGTCAGGAGATCTCAAGGAAGTTCTCTAGGCATGGAGTTATATGGAGTCTGTTATTACTCTGAGATGAGGGTTCAGGTCAGCAAATAAGAAACACCCATGTAACCATGTGGATTAGGAGAATGTGAAACATATTATAGGTTTTGGATGGAAAGCATAGGGAATATATATCAGAATTCATATAAGAACAGCTCAAATTGAGTAAGTTACCTGGTGGATAGTGGATTCTTCTTGTCTGCAAGAATTACCAAGGACAGAGTGCATTCTTAGTGAAATAACCAAGGACTTGAGGCTACAAGAGTACAACAGTGGCAGTGGGCTTTATGGTGGCTCAAATGTGACGAATCACTGGATACCGAGGTACTGTTTAGCATTCACAGAAGGGTTTAGGAGAGGACAGGACTTTCAACTAAACAGCATTATTTAGTTTTTCTCAAAGGGACAAATATATAATATAAATTTTATAGGTTAAACATTAATTTAGAAATAGAATGTGCTAGGTTCTAACCCAAAATGATCAGAAAGAAATAAAACAAAATTAAAATAACCTACTTGAGTTTCAAAAAATATTATACTAAATGGAAATATCATTTATGAGAGAATTGGAGATTCTTTTTGAAAGGTGCTGTTATATAATATTAATATTATTTGTTGAATAATTTTTGCAAAGCCCTTAAATTGAATATTTACAAGTTTATAAGAGAAAGCAGTATTCAATGAGCATTCATCAACAAAATAGTACTAAATAACCCTACATGTTTAATAAGCATGTTTGCTTAATTAAAGTCAATTGTTTCAATATTTTTCATATTTTTCTCAAGAAAACCACTTTTTTCCCAGCTTTTTTTTTTATATCTACATCTCCAGATAATATGCTAATCAAACAGATTATGACATAGTCTTTGATTCAGGGATAGGTGTGTAAAAAAAATAAATTTATTTTCATAGTAGGAGAGGAGGATATTATTTTCCTTTTAAATGTTCTTTTCTCCATTTTTGAGTGTATCTATCTTTTCTAAAGGACAAGGACAATGAGTCACATTAAACTGAATGTTACTGGTGGCTATGTTGCAGCTACTAGGTAAATCAGCCTCAATGTAAAGCTGCTCATAAATAAGCAAAGAATACAGATGAAAAAAATCTGAGTCTTAAATAACATGACTTAGCAACAGAACATTAAACATTTGGAGTCCACCTTAAATTTTATCAGTTAAGCCAGTTTGCATCTGTTTTCTATCACTTATAGGCGAGAAGATCTTAACTAACACTCATACTTTCTGCTTTGTGTGGAGATTTTCAGGGGAAAAAAAAGACAGAGTTTCTGCTCCCAATAAGGGAAAAACAGATATATACATCATTATTATATCATAAGATGCACACACACACACACACACACACACACACATATACATATGTTACATATACATATATAAAATAATCACATAAAATACATGCATAATTATAAAACAATGTTATAAATGTTATAAATGTTCATGAAAATATTTATCATTCTCAGACAGTAAATACATTTCTATCAACTCCCAAAGAAGGAAGGGTATGAGAGTCCATCAGTCTACATGATTTCAGACCATGACTTTCCCAATTTCAGACATGAAATGCACATATAGTGACTTCAACATTCGTTAGCAGTAGTGAATATGAGAACATGACTTCCATGAACACGACTTCCTTATATTCAGAGTCTGAATAGAAGATCATTGAACAGAAAAATAAAATTATTTCTTATAGAGTTCTGTTGTGGAATATAATAAGCTTCTTTATAATTTAAAATTTAAATAAATCTCAAATCTTATTTTTATTAAAAACACTCATTCTTGCAAATGTGTGTGTGTGTGTGTATATATACGTACACACACACACACACACACACACACACACACACACACACACATATATATATATATATATACACATATAATATTGCCACAAATTTTAACACTTGGATACAGATATATGTATATGTATTTCAAAACTTTGGTTATTAATTTGTGTTGGGGAAGGACATAGTCATGAAAGTCATAGAGTTATCTTTGGTGTTAAAGGCAAAAAAATTCACCATATATTTGGGATAAGTAGACAAATTAATAAATTGCTGAGCACTTACTATGTGGCAGGCACTGTTCTAGGCTCTGAGAAGCAGCACTGAATCACAAGAAAAAATATTCTTTTAGGTGTGTCTTCCATTTAGTAGGGTTGAGAAAGTCATATACTAAAATAAATATGTAAATTATGTGATATGTTAACGTGATAAATTCTGTAGAAAAAAAATAAAGCAGAGAAGTGAGATGGGTGTTTAAATTGGTGTGGGAAAGGGAGATTGTAATTTTAGATAGGGTGGTCAAGGTAAACCTCACTGTAAAGATGATATGAGAGGGAAGTTGTATAAGAAAGAACATTCTATGTATAAGGGCTGGCAGTGCAAATGTTCCTGAATTTGGACCACATCTTCCTGGTTGAAAGAATAGAAAGATGACAAAAGCATCTAAAGAAGAATAAGCAAGAGAATTGGAGAAGCCGTAATGGATCCCTAAGTCAAATAAGGCCTCAGAGACTGATACAAGTTCTTTGAGTTTTACTCTGAGTGAAATGGGGGGCTACTGAAGATGTTGAGCTAAAGAGTGACAACATCTGAGTTAGAATTCATTAGTATCATTTCTCTGCAGAGTTAAGAATAGATGGCAGTGAAGAAAGAACTTGGTATATTTAGATAGCAAATAGTTTAGAATGGCTAAAGGACTTTGTAAGAGTGTGCTGCAATGGATACTAGACAGGCAAGAAATGTAGAAACTAGATTTTGATGGACTTTGGTGTCTTTGGTAATTTTAGACTTTCTGTAAATGAAAGGTGTTAAACACAGAATAACATGCTAACACTTATATTTCAGTAAGTACAGTTTTATGATAGTGTTTCCCTAGAGAGCTATAAGAGTAAGGCAAAGGAAATAGTTAAGAGGCTCTGATTATTATGATTTGGTTTAGCTTCAAATGAAGAAGACCTCATATATCAGTAACTTAAAGTGAGTTTAAACATTGTCTGTCTAAGGTTATCAAAACAGTTCCTTATTTAACATGAATCTAGACTTTTCTATATTGTTGCTTTATCATCCTCAGCACTAGCCACTTATGTCATGGTCCAAGATAATTGTTCCACTTCCATCTATCACCTATGTATTCTAGACAGCAGAAAGAAACAAAACAAAACAAAACAAAACAAAACAAAACAAAAAAAGAGAAAAATCATGTTACCCTTGCCTTTAAGAACACATTACAAAATTTGTTCATACCACCTTTAATTATGTCCTTTTGGTCAGAAATTAGCCTCAACATGGCCACATTCAGCTGTAAAAAAGGCTAAAAAATGAAATTATTATCCTAGAAAGTCATAAACTCCACTAAAATTCAGGGTTTCTATTGCTTAGACAGAAAGGAAAAGAGGATATTGGGGCAACTCTGTGATTGCGGCAGAGGCCATTGCAACAGTCCAAATAAGAAATGTCAAATGCCTGATTTTTGCTGGTGGCTCCAAAGATGAAGGATAGCAATAGATTTAAGAGGTGGTTGAAAGGGAAATCAAGCAGTCTTGGTAAACAATTGAATCTGTGGATCATAAAGAACCAAATCTATTCTAAGATTTCTGGCTTCGAAATTGTGTTATGACAAGGTTATCAGAGAGATATAAGGACACCTGAAAAAAAAAAAAAACAGGTATTTCCAAAATATGTTTGATTATTTTCAAGCTGTAATTTAAATACTTAATGAAAATCAACATCTGGCAGAAATGCTTATTTTTCAAAGAAGAACATCAACCAGAAGACAGACATTCTTTAAAGTATAGCAGTACCCTTTGAGTGAATCAACTCATTTGTCCTTCAGCCCTGGGAACTGCTTGAGGAAACACATTTCTATTTACTTAAGAGCTACCTGTTATTTTATTCTTGACCCTTTTACGTCTGCCTTTTACTAGCATACAAGCATAGGTTACTAACTCACTCTAACCTGTTTTATTTTCTTTTGCAGAGGAATAATTTTAATAAAATGCCTTAAAGTATGACCTCTCTTCTCTCGCATCTCCTGTGGTAATTATCCATTCAGGAAGTCTCACCTCTAGAAGGAAGCGTCTTTCTAAAATCAATACAAGAGCAAAAGCAAACAATTGTGTAATAGCATTTCTGCCAATCCTCACTGTCAACAGAGATGCTTAAACCACAAATTCCAATTAGTTTTAGAGGGGTTAGAGTATCACCCTTGTAAGTAGGAGCCAGAAGCATATAAATAACTGTCTGCATCTGCTCTCCACTTGCTTCTTGGCCTTTTATCTTTTCAGAGGTCCCATCTTAAAAATATGGAATATCCCCAAAAGAAACTTCAAAAAATACAAAAATGTGATCCAAATCAAAATGAGCACTATCAAATTTGAAATAAATAATGAGACCAATTGTTGATCTCTTTAGATCTCAATAGAGAATTTAATACTTCTATTACTACTATTACTGCAAATGCTGCTGCTGCTGCTGCTGCTGCTATTCATTTTCAGAGCAAAGGCCTTTTGACATAAAAAATTCAAAGTTTGAAAACAGTCATTGAGGAAACAGATGAGAAATTACTTTGTACTAACCATTCAACTCATTTTATCCTCATATTTAACTTGAGATAGAAATTACTCTCGTTTTACAGATGAAGAACCTAAATTTTTAAATGACTATACCACATTCATAGGACTAGAATTTGAAGAAGTCAGGATTTGAAGCCAGGGATATCTGACTTCAAAGTTTCCTTGTGTTTTCTGCTGTGCCATAGCGCTTCTCATATGGATCTCAGATTCACTGAACAAAGCATACTTTATCTCTACGTTGCCTCAATTCTCAATGTCTTGCGTAATGTGCAATGGCAATTTTTGCCATACTTTTGCTTTTATTGTTACATTCTCCTGTCAGATTGTGATATACAGGTCATAAGTCTCTTTCTTATGACAGAAGCCTATGGCATACTAAGTTGATAAATCTATCAATTCATTTATTCATTTATTCAATTAATATATCAAATAGTCATTGAGTAACTACTGCGATATTGTCACATTGTAAGGGTATGAGGGCATATAAGAATAAATGAGCCAAATATCTCTCTTCAAAATAAAACTATAGTACAATGGAAAAAACAAATAGACAAAACATAATAGAAATATCTGAAATGGAAAAAGTCTGAATAAAGAGTTATAGGAGAACAGATGATTAAAATAACAGATATGGCTTTAAGGAAGATTTCAGAGGAGAAAACTTTGGGGCTGGAAAGTTAAGGATGAACTTTTAAAATGAATATGGGGGCATAGACATTCTTAGCAGAGGATATAAATGTGCACAAACATAATGGTTTGAAATATGAGTTCTGGAGTTGGTCTGCATAGGTTCAAAGTACATTTATGCCTCTTTCTAGCTAAAAGATCTTAAGAAATCTATTCGGTCTTCATCAGCTTCAGTTTCCTAATCTCTCAAATGAGAGACATAATGATAGCTAACACACAGGGTTGCTATATAAAGTAAATTTAAAAATTCATGTAAAAATATTTTTTAGGCTACCTAACACAGAGAGAACACTCATTAAATATTAGCTAATATTACTTTGTAATGCAGTGTTACATGCTTTCATTATTTAATAAGCATATTGTCTACTATGAAAAATGGAATATTCTGGTTAAATAAGTATTCTAGTTAATAGCTATATTTTATTTGTGAATTTATAATTTTCTAAAAATTAAAATACTAAATATGACTTCTGCTTCAGAGAAGATTTAGATCTTTTCCCTATTCCTACCCCAAAGTGCAACTAAAAACCTTTTATGAGGGTACTAATCTCATTCAGAAGGCTCCACCCTTATGACCTAATTATTTTCCAAAAGCTCCATCTCCTAAGACTATCATATTTGGGGTAGATTTCAACATATAAACTTGAGAGGACACAAATTTTCAATTCATTGCACCATCATATTAATAGGTTAATGAAGAAAAAAATCATATGATTATATCAATCAAGGCAAAAAATGTATTTGAAAAAATTAACATTCATTTATAATAGAAACTCTCAGAAAAAATAGGATTAAAGGAAAACCTCCTAAACTTAATAATGTACATCTACAAAGCACTTACAGCTAACATTATTGTTAATGGTGAAAGATTTATTTGGTAAAAATGTACTTATTTGCAGAAAACATGATTGTTTATGTAGAACATCCTGAAAAATCTAGAAAATCTAAAGAATAAATCTCCTAGGATGAATAAGTGAGTCAATCAATATCATAGGATAAAGATAAACAGAGAAATCAAAACTGTGCTTCTATAAATTATCAAGAAATACATGGACTCCTAAATTAAATTATAATATTATTTATAATCACTCAACAAGACATAAAATATTTGGGTGTAAATCTAACAAAGCTTCTACACAACTTTTATGATTAAAACTATGTTATACTGATAACAAAAAATCAGAGTATCTAAATAAGTATATGTACTGTGTGTGGATGATAAGACTCAGTTTAGCAAAATGTCAATTCTTCTTAAATTGATATACAAGTTCAACACAACTTCTATCAATTACCAGAAAGATTTCTGTAGCTTTATATGTGAGTTTTCTAAAATTTACATGGAAATTCAAAGGACCTAGAATAGTTAAAAAACAATTTAGAGAAAAATGAATAAAGTGGGAGAAGCAAGTTTATTTGATTTCAAGACATACATAGGTGACAGCAATCAAGACTGTGTGGAGCTGGAGGAGAGATGGACAAACAGATTAGTGGCACAGAACAGAGAACCAAGGAGTGGTATCAGACAAATATGTTCAACTAATGTTTGATAAAGGTGCAAGGGCAGTTAAATGAAAGGAAGAGAGCCCTTTGAAGAAATGGTACTTGAGCAATTGGACACCCATAAGCCACAACCTGAGTCTAAAACTAAATATCATATCTTTTAAAAAATTAACTAAAATTGGATCATAGAATTAAATATGAAGCATAAAACTATACAATCTTTGATAAATATAGAAAAAAAAATTAGGTCTAGGGCCAAGCAAAGAATTCTTAATCTTCATACCAAAAGCACAATCCAACAGAAGGAAATATTGATAAATTAGACTTTACCAAAGTTAAAAACTTTGTTCTATGAAAAGCTTTGTTAAGGTAATAAAAGGCAAGTTACAGATTGAGAGAAAATATTTGTAACCACATATGTAAAAAAGGGCTAGTATCTATAACACATAAAGTACTCTCAAAACTGAATGGTAAGATAAAAGATTAATTAGAAAATAGACTAAAGACATGAACATTCATTTCACTGAAGTAAATATATAAATGGCAAGTAAACACATGAAAAAATGTTAAGCATCTTTTGCCATAAGGAAAATGAAAATTAAAACCACAATGAGATATCACTACATGCTTACCATAATGGCTAAATAAAAAAAAATTGTGAGAGAACAAATGCTGGTGATGATACAGAGAAACTGAATTACTCATATGTTGCTGTTAGGAATGTAAATAGTATAGCCATTGTTTGGCAATTGTTTTTTAAATACTAAATATGCAGCTACTCTATGAATCAGTAATTGTACTCTTGGGCATTTATCCCAGAGAAATAAAAACTGTGTTTACACAAAAACCTATACATGAAAGTTTATAGCACCTTTATTTATAATAGGCAAAAATTAGAAGTAACCCAGATGTCCTTCTACAGATAAATGGTTAAATAATATGTGGTACATCTATACCAATAAAAAGGAACAAACTATCAATACACACAGCAAGCTAGATGAATCTTAAGGGAATAATGATTGGTGAAAAATGTAGTCCTGAAAGGATACATACTATATGATTTCATTTTAAAATCATTCTTGAAATGACAAAATTATAAAAATGGAGAACATTTTAGTAGTTACTAGGCATTAAAGAGGGAATGTGGAAGGTAGGAAGTAGGTATAACTATAAAAGGGCAATGTGAGGGATCCTTCTGGTGATGGAACTATCATGTGTCTTGACTGTATTTGTGTCACTATTCTCATTGTGGTATCCTACAATAATTTCACAAGATTTTATCATTGGTGGAAACTGGGTAAAGGATAAATGAGATCTCTTTGTATTATTTTCTTATCCTTACATGGGAATCAACAATTATCTTAAAACAAAGTTTAATTAAAAAATAAAATACTATGAATTATGTGAGCCCTGTCTTCATAATTTTCATTCTCTTGATGCTTTTCTCTTAATTTCTTTCCTCTTATCCCATCCATCTCCCTGTTTGTTTTTCTTAGAAACATCATGTGTCTGATTATTTGCTGTACTCCACAGGTTTTTGTGGTCTTAACTGCTGCTTCAGTCTTAACTTCAACCCTTGCTCTATCTTGCTACAGCCACAGTCAACTGATTACACTCCTGTCCTGAGTTCAACCAATCACATGCCCAGAGTCTCTGGTCTTTTGTCCTGCCAATTCTGGACTTCAGTGAAATGCTACTCTGGATAATGCAACCCCGAAATGCAGAGGAGATTCCTCCGTGTGGGTCAAACTTTGAAAAGGGAGCTGGGGGGAAGAGAACAGGGGAAGAAGGATAAGATCCAGGCAGATAAATTTTCTTACTCTTCTAGGTAGACCGTTCAAAAAATGAAAATCTAGATATATCTGTTTGTGGCTCATTATAAAATAGTGGCTGCTATGGCAGTATACCTTCTTGCTCTGTTTATTGTCCTTTCCTGCCTCATTTTCTTTCTTTCCTTCTTTTTTGCTGCTTTCGGGTTAAACCTCCAAAAAACTAAGTGTTGGCAACTAATGTCTGCCTCAGTCTTTGTTTTTCAGTAAGTAAGACCATTTTTTAAGCAGTTTCTAGTCTCATACCCATGTATTGTCTTTGAACTTCTAGACTAAGGTAGTGAAACAGCTCTTTATATCCGTTTCATTCTTTGGGCTTCTTCTTGCCATTCTTTATGATAACAAGCTAATTTGGAAACAACATAGCACAGTGGTTTATCGAATAAATTTTGAGTTCAGAAAGACACTCTTGGCTCTGACATTTACCATCTGTTTGCCTTTTGAGCAAACTATTCAAATTTTAGGAGCATCTTTTTTATGTATTAATTGGTATTATTAATATTGATGCCAAACTTTTAAAAATATGAAATAAGTGACATTCAGAAGTACGCAACAGACCACCTAACCTATAATTAATATTATTGAATGTAGTTTTCCCACATTCTCAGCAATGATCCTAACCAATTACAATAGTGTGACTTTGTCACGTGGGGTCACTGCTTCTCTAAGCCATTTGCCTTAACTATACTTATTTGTTTTAGGACTACTTCTCAAATTGCCACCTTGGCAACAGAATGCAGAGGAGCAGTACTTGAATGCCTGATTGTCCAGTGTTTATACAGCTAACCATGGAAACATAGGCCAGTTACCTCACTTCATTAGTTTTTACTCTTCTTGTATGCAAATGAGAATAATAGAATATCATGAGTATAAAATATCACTGATGCCAATAAATACACATAGTGATTCCAACATTCTAATGATCTTTCCTTTCTTTCTTTCTTCTTTTTTTCATTTTTAATATTTTACTTTACCTTGAAGTGCTACTTTTCCCTGTTGGTAAAATTTCTATATATGATTTTACTTTAGTACTTCAGAAACTGATACTTCATGAATTTGGAGCTTAGAAACAACTGTTTATGGTGTTTTTTTTTTTTTAATATACTGCACTGCTGAGTCACTAGTATTTTTATATATTAATATATAGACATAAGGTAAACTAATCAGGTTAAGGATACTTAAATAATTTTTATGTGTTTTCACCAAAGAGTATTCAAAATTCAATGGCATAATCTTTTCTCATTAAAACTGTTTGATATTTATATGAAAGGATAGCATTACCCATGATTTTAAAACACAAATTATATATCTGTTGTATGTTGTAAAAAAGGGAAAAAGTAAATAGATCCATAACTACTGCTTATAGCTATTTAGGATTGCCATTAGTGTAAAAAGTGATGAATATGTAGAGAGAAAAATGAATGAATAAAATTAATAAAACAAAAAATAAAAGGAAACCACTTAAAGAAGCATTATACTGCTGTTGTTCCTCCCAAGGCTGAAATGTGGTATTAACTGTAACTACAATCACTGTAGCTTTATTCAAATACATTAGCCATAGAGGGAAGTAATAAATTTAGTACAAGCTTGTTTCTCATATTGAGTTACTTACTAATGTTAGTGGCAGTGGAATTATCATGTTCAAATTAACACATTTATATGCACCTGTGTAATTTAAATGAGATGTTAAATCATAAAAATGTCAACAACAGCGTGTGCTAGTTGTCACTAACTTCCTGGGAAAATTGTCAACCAGGGCTTTGTTGCTGCTCTGACAAATAAGTGAATGCTGCTAGAGTCAGCAGCTGCCACCAGTACTGTTTCTGACATGCCTTGCCCTGACTTTCTGCTAAGATACCAGGACCCAACACATGTATTCCAGTGTGCTGCTCAGGTTGTGTGTATGGACAAAGAGACTTAATTTGTCAATTAGCTCATCCAATTACAATACACTTTGCTTTTTAATTTTTTATATCGGCTCCCCACTTATTTTTTTATTCAAAACTCAAATAACTGGGAAGAGATTCACAGCTTAAGCATTTAGGCTATGTCTATAGCCCTGATTTAATTTGTTCTAGAGAGAGCTGAATGGTATAAAATTGAATACAAAAATCTTAGTAACGAAGAACTACTCATAAAAAGCCATTTGTTCATCTAGAGCAGTGTTGCTGAAAAGAAATATAATATGAACTACATGTGTAATTTTAAATTTACTAGTAGCCATATTTCAAAAAAGTAAACAAAGGAAAACAGGTGTGTATTTTAGACTTTCGGCACATCTCAGTGAGGATTAATTGCATTTTAAGTGCTTACTAGCCACGTGTGGCTAGTGCCTACCATGCTGGAAAGTACATGTCTAGCTTCTAAATATAAGCTTAAGTGATAGAATTCCAAGACTGGGATTTTACTTAATAGCTGCATAAAACTATAATCTTAAGCAATAATTTAAAAATGTTGGGAACAATGACTGCTCAAAACATTAGTATTCTAGAGGCAGAGTTTGGGAATGAGGTATGTGGAGGGAACGATGGATGTAGTATTTATTAGATTACTTGCTTTACATTTTAAAGTTATTAGCTTATCCAAAAGATAAATAAGGAGGTAATCAACCTGAGCTATAAAAAATAATCCATGTCACCAAATTTGCAACTCGATGATATCTGGGGTAAAATTAGAATAAAATTGAATTAATTTTTCTGGTTATCTTTAATACACTGTACATAAGGTAATAATATAAAGTTGGACAAGGAAGGTAAAATTCTTGTTCTTGAAGGACTTACAATCAAGTGGATAGAGAGTGTGCTCTATTTGAAAAAGGTAATTTAAAACAAACAAAAACAAAACCCAACTAAGTCTAGAAATTTTAATTCATGAATAGTGTTAATTCTTAAAAATCAGCAAGATGACAATATTAAAAATTCCATTTCCCATTTTGTATCATTAAAATTATTTTTATATTTAGACAAAAATATTTAATTTGTGAATATTTATCTTAATAAATAACCTGATATGTAGCAAAGATATATTCAAATATGTTTTATATAGAAATTTATTTTTAATTCAGAACTTTGTAAATGATTTGCTTTATAATTTATACCATTGCCTCATGATGGAAACAAGAGGTCAAAGAGTCTTTAAAGACCTGGAAAAGGGTTATCATATGAAATAGCATATATGAAAAATAAATAAATAAAAATAAAAATAAATAAAATAGCATACAAAATTGTAGATATGTTATTTCAATGTATAAATATCACTTAGAAAATATATTCAATGACACATGCCAAATAATGAATAGTAGTTATTTCTGGGTAACATTTCTTTTTTTGCTGTATTTTATTTTTCACCTATTATTGAAGAGTAATTTCAACTTCATAATAAAGCCAAAGAGACTTATCTCATCATAAAGAAAGATAAAATGTTGAATTTGAATTTATAAAAACTTTAAAACTTTATTAATTAGTAAATCTCAGAAAATAAAGACAGAAACTGAAGGAACTGTATGTAACAAATATGAGAAATATCTCACTCAGCAAAATTTCAAACAAATAGATTAAAATAAGGACTATAAGCAGAGTACAGTCAAAGCAAAAAGAAAATATCTACAAAAAAAAGAACAAAAGATCCACAGAGTGAGAATTCAATCATGATATACTGTTTTCAAATATTAATTTAGAAAAAAAATTTTAAGGGGTTAAATATGTAGTGACAGAACGTAATCTAACTATGGGCAGTGAATACACAATGCTGTATATATATATATATATCTATCTGTATGTATGTGTGTGTGTATATATATATATATATATATATATATATAATTGTACACCTGAAACTTACTGAATTTTGTTAGTCAATGTCACCATAATAAAACATTAATTTTAAAATTTAAGTATATATTATATATATTTGCACGATGGCTGAGTCAAATGTTTTATCACTCTGACATGTTCACAAATGACTGCAAAAGTGCTACCAGTATTGATCTTAGAGTTACAAATAAATTTTACCAGGTCAGTGAATTCACAAATACAGAATTCTTAAATAATAAGGATCAACTCTATATATGATCAGTAAGCCCATGCTTATACAACCAAGTCAGTAAAATGTGCTTTGAAAGATCTAATACACTTGAATGTTGAAATTTATCATAGATGGGGGATTACGGATAAATATGTTAGCTAGTTATCCTTCATTTTCTAAAACAAAATATATTAGTCATCAAATAATATTTTAATAGAACAACAAATTCTGTATTTTTTGCTCTAAAAAATATTAGAGGCATCCAGATTTTTTAAATGCCTTTATAAAAATATAAGTAAAAACTGGTAATAAGCTGTACATGTTGGAGAATTCACATTAAATTACAGAGTCGATAATCAAAAATTGCTTACTTCATGTTTTATGGGTGAAATTCAAAAGGTAAATGAAGAAAGGCATTGTAATTACTTTAACTGATTTTTTTTTCAGAAGCATAGATTTCTCTGTACATTCCAGATATATTGTTTGAATGATTTACGCTTGTGTGTCTGAGAGAGAGAGAGAGAGAGGAGACAGAGACAGAGACAGAGAGACTGAGAGAGACAGAGAGAGACAGAATAAGATTGTGTTTGTTTTGTGTGTGTGTCTTTCACTTTCAAGGAAAGGCAGCTTTCAGAAGGAAAGTTGAAAATGAGTAAGAAAAAAGCAAAAAATCATAATACATTTCAACAACACATTTAATTTTTATTCTGCTGTTCTAAGCAATAAATGGAAATGACTTCTCTTTGGAAGAGCAATTTTCTTTTTAGCCTGATGAAAGTAAAAATTCCTGTGTGTTCAAATCCATTTCAAACTTCAAAGGACAGAACAGCCTTGGCATTGGCACGGTTCTTGCAAGCAGTTGGGTAAATTGACTACATAATGAGTCCTTGGCTGTCCCTAACCTAAACTTTGTTGGACAGGTTCATTTACAATCCTCAAACAGAATGACCTTCCATCTGGTTTAATGGCCCCTGGATTGTTGCAAATGCGACCTGACATTTCCTTATGAGTGAGTTATTAAATTATATCACAGAACACAATAACATAATTTGGTTTCAGAGCCTAAGTGAAAGTGATAGTCCAGCAGATTAAGATGTAAAATTCCTTTTCAAAATTAAGTTATTTATAATCTGATGCATACCCCCTTGTTTCATCTGCCATATAATATAATTACTTTCCACAAGATAGTAGCCACATATACCAACAATGCTGACAGAACAGAAACAGCATTTAAGGAGGGGAAGAGAACTTCGGTAGGGAGGTAACTGACTTTTTAGCTATCTTTCCAAAGTGAAACCACTTACTATTTTTGCTTTTCTTTTTTCCCCACTAATGGAATTGATCCATTAAGCAGTGCTTCTCCCTTGCACCTAATAGTATTAGACACTCTTAATTCTATGAGCTACAATGCCTTAATATATCCTGAAATATCTGCTTTGAGATGACTAATACCAATATGTTTTACATTTAAGGGTTTTATCTACTTAGCTATTTCTAGCAGTTGTGATTCAGTGAAAAGTAAACCAACGAATGTCTCGTTTGTTACTTTACCAACCAACTGAATTATTACCCCTAATTCTTTAATAGTATGGATAAATTTCAAAGATCAGTAAAGCTAACTAAACAATATATTTCTATAGTTATTCATAGACAAAGTAAAATTTCCTTTAGATTTTTTCCATTAGATAAAGAGAGATTCAAAGGTAAGATTTCCATGTTTACACTAGCATTTCCATTCAAAAAGATTTTTCTGTATATTTTACAGCTAAGAATTCTGTTCTGTAACAACTCTGTATAGTGTTTGATGGGTACTAATCTAATTGGGGAATTGCTTTGTAAATTTTATAAATGTTTAACCACTATGCTGTACACCTGAAACTAATATAACATTTAATATGAACAGTAATTGAAAAATATAAAAATTAAAGTAAGGAAAAAAAAAACCTCTGTTTTGCACTGCATGCAGTCTCTTTCCTAACATTTCCTAACTTTTTGTAGTACTTTTTTTTATTCTGTTCACTAATATGTGCTGCTCATTTGCCTTAAATCTAATTTCAGTTGAACATTCATTTAGCAACTTTTTTCTTGAGCACTTAGGCATTGTGTGAAGTTTTATAAAAACAAAGATAGTAATGGAAATAATGATAGTTTTAGCTAAAATGTGATAAAATACACACCTGTGGAAGGTAGGTGGAAAATTCCTTCCTCCCCCAACCTTTCTTTAGTTCTTATAGCTGGTCTAGCAATAAAATAATAAAATTAATGCAAGACTAGATTAACAAGAGAAAAAACTCTGTTTTCTTTTTAACTCCTGTGATAATGTTCTCTCAGCCCTCTGGAATAGGCAGGGCACCTACCACATGGGGAATTTATCTTCCATATTTACCAGGACAGGAAGGTCAGGGTTTTTTTCTTGAATGGGCAGTTTCTTAATAACCTTAATTCAAAATAATATGCCATTGTAGAATATCTTGGGGTGGCCTGCCCTAGGCCCTAACAGCTACTATATCAGAAGTCTTTTTTAATCATATGTATTACCCAAGTGGCTAAAATACACCTGAAACATAGTAGGAATTCAAACATACTTGAATAGTGCTTACTATGTGCTTCACATATGTATTCCAATTATCTCTTAAATTGTCTCTACTAGATAGATACTGTTATTTCTCCTTATTCTAAATAAGGAAAATGAAAAACAAATATATTTAATCATTTTTTCTTAGATCATAGAACTAATAATGTCCAACCATGTCTTGAAGCCAGAGAGACAGGCTCCAAAACCTGTTCTTTGAGCAATTGTCCTGTTGTTCATCCCTGCCCTCAGGAAGCTCACTGACATGTGTGAACTTATCCACAATAAAGACATCTGAAATTAAGCTTAATCTATGATCTTTGCACACTTATAAGGGCATTTTTATATTCTTCTCTTATCATCCAGATCCATGATATAAATTACATGATGTATATGTATTGCAAGAAATTTCAACTCCTTAAAAAAAAAATTGAGTCAATGAGAGCTAGCAGCTTTACTTGAAGTAATATTGCCACATCACTGGTTTTAACAACAGTTAATTCTTCTTACATTCTATCTTCCAAATTATACATCACTATAGCTTTAAATCCAAGATAAAGCTAATTTCCTTCATTAAACCTTCCCTCATTTAACAGTATTGATCAGTTCATGCATTTCAACCTAATTGGGCTGCGTCTATATAAATTCAAATGATTTTACATCGGCATGAAAGCATCAAACTTACATAAAGTCATGAAAATTCTACCAAGTGAATATTTTTTTTTCAAGTTTTCGAAAAACACCATATCTAGTAATTACTTATGCTTTTCCCCCAAAAGCACCTATACACGCACACATTCTCATACATGTATGCTCTTGTTTAATTTTGGAGGGGATATGAATTTGAACCTACTAACCCTTTATCACATACCTTCAATAAATGTAAAAACTCAATTTTCTTTACACAGTTGACACTTCCACCTGTTTTTTTCCTAAGAGTTAGTGCTCAGGTAATGCCATCACCCTTTCTACATCATGACATTTAAAGCTTAGAAGTCTTCTCCCATACTAAAACGCAGATTTTCTTTGTAAATTTTTTAAGAATACTGGAAGGTAGGTACATAATCTATATTTTGCCACTGAAGAAACTACTTTCAGAAAGTTGAAAAACATGACCAGTGTCAGCCATTTCATGGAATCTTGAATTTCCACTTTGCATCTTTTAAGATAAACAATTTAGCCAAGACTGATAAATATTATCACCTTGTTACATATTTACTATGAGTAATCTGCCACCTACTTTCCTGTCCTACCAAATGAGAGGAGCCAATTTGAGCTTTTTTCCACCCCAGGGACTCTGTTCACTTGTCTTTCTTCTGATTGACAGTCTCTGCTCTTACCTCTCCTTCCTTCATTTCCTTCCACAGACTGAAGTCCTACGAGCTCTTATAGGTCAAGTTTAAATAGTAACTACTCTGGTATCTTATTTACCAGCTGAATGTGAATTTTCCATGTGCTTCACACTCATAACCATAGTTTGCCACTAATGGAAGTGACCTCACACTGCCCTATATTGTAGTTTTCCCTTTTCTCCACTTTATTCAACTCCTGAGTTCTAAGTCTCCAAGGGTAAAGGAAATAAATGTGCTCTTACCCCATCATCACACAATCACCCTCACATAAATACATATACAAGTGATGTGCTAGCAAACTGGCTCTCCAAAAAGGAAAAAAAAAAAAGAAAAGCAGTGATTTGTCATGTTCGCCCGTTTTAGTGTTGTGAATACTCCTCCCTGGCCAATTTCAAGGAACCAAGAGTTTAACAACTGGCTTACAAAATTTCTTTGTTTTAAAATTAATTCTTGATACTTTTAGGAGCTGACTCATCTATACAGATTCACACTCCACTTACAAGTGTTCCATGTACACAATCAACAATTAATAGTATGCAATAACAGAATATAGTACAGAACAGAAGGCAGGCAGAAAGCTGCACAGGAAAATCTCAGCTTTTCAGGCTTTCTATAACATTAATATTAGGCAGTTAGTTAGGCATGACAGACAGGAGCCAAGGCCCAGCTCTGTAACCACAGAAACTTCCCTGGAAAACCTTTCTTAAGTACCTCCCAGAAATAGTGCCCTTTTAGAACCCCAAAATCCTAGAGCACAAAGTCCACAAAATCTGCTGGCTAAACCAGCCCACAAATGCATGTGCAGAAAGTACCTTCCATAACTTCAGCCTCATTATACCATCATTACAATGCCATTACTGTGCCTGGAAGTTCATGAATCTAATTATAACAGACTGAATTTTGGGTAAGCACATGAACAATGGGCAAAGTGTTATATAGTGGACAACTGTCAGTCAACGTGACCTCACATACAGATCATCTAGGATCTCCAATCACTGAGCAAATATAAACAGAACTTCCTCCCTTCTGTGTGGTTACAGCTCTCTTGGATAAAAATCTGATTCTCCATTTAGAGCATACTCTGTCTTACCTCTTCTTCTCCCAAATTCCACAGGGCTAGACCTTCCTTAGCACCGTCTGCCTCCTTCTAAAATGTACTTTTAATAATCTTACTTTTTCTAAATCTTGCCAACCTGCAATTCTTTGCTACACCTTCAGGGAAGAACGAAGGGACACAACACAACAACACAAACCACCACCATCCTCTTACATGACACGGGGGGTGATGCCAGCTTTTACATTACCCCAGCAGTAACACTATTAAAACAAGGCAGAAAAATGCAGTGTTGTTTCCCATTAGTATCCATGATGCTACTCCTTGCTTTTCACAGTGCCACTCCTTCAACACATACACATACACACACAAACACATATACGTGCCATTGTTTGTCAAGTATTTTTCTTCTTTTCTCTGTACCTTCTCATCCAATAGCTAAAAGTTATTGCAGCAAGAAGAGAAAACTCATAGTAGTAGAATTTGAAAATAAAGCATTAGCATTCTCCATAATTCTCAATATCCCTCTCAAGGTCCATTCTCCAGAGTTTTCATTAATCCAGGCTGGGAAGCTCAAGTCGTATGAGTTTGAACATTTTCCTTCTCTAGACTATCCACCTTGTCACTTTCCACTGGCAGTTACCCTGTTTTTGATGTCTTTGCAGCTAATGGTCTTTCAGAGAATTTTTGGAATGGAATTACTAAAATCGCTGTTTGGCTTTTGCTTAGGTTCTTGCCATTGGGCAGATAGAAGTTCCTCAAAAATATGATATTGATTTCCATCTGGACTAACCTACTAGCTAGAAGGTGGCTGTAATATTTATTTAGTTTTTCAGTGCTTTATAAAGTTGCATCCAAGATGAAAATACCTCAGGGAATAAACCAAAGAATTAGCACATTAATTGTAAATAAAGCATTATAGAACAACAGCGATTAGCAGCTCAAACTAGCTTTTTTGTGCAATCGTTCATGCCGAGCCCATAATAAAAAAAAAATAATAATAGCAAGAATGAGAGAAGACATAATCACTAAATTATCCACCTATTTGTCTATCTTCTCTCTATCTAACATTTATCTTAACTACCTATTTACCTATCTATCTCCCTAGTTAAAATCTGAAGTCATTAACTCAGGGTTTTTTATCTCGATTCTGCCACTTTCTAAGAAATACTGCACAGTTAATTTAAACTCTCCAATTTATATTCCCATCTTTAAAGATGATGTCTGTTATACCTGTGCTGTATTGCTAATTTCCAGTGTCATCAAACCTCAAATGATAGTAAAAATAATTTATTTGTATTTAGTTTTATTCTAAATTTAAGAAAAGTTAATTGTATATATTAAATCAACCTATATTTCATTTAAATTCTGTTTTCTTTTTCATGAAATTTAATAGCTTTCCTGCTTTAAAGGTAGGAAAAGATTAAGAAAACTTTTGACTTTCATTTTCACATTTTCAAATGAAAAAGATATCTCTGTCACTTGTAACACATCTTAATTGCTTCATTATATTTTTATGAAGCACCTGAATTGCTTGGAAGCAGTTTAATTAAAATGGTGCTTGTTTTATAGTTAACGGAAATGCAAAAAGCACATATCCTGCAGTACCATCAATCATATTTTTCTTTGCTGCAGTCTCAAAGACAATGTAGACTAAGCAGATTAATAAGGCACTGAAACATTTGAGCACTATTAGAATTGAGACGTGTGGATCTTTTTGGACCTCAGCTTCTCATAAACTTTAACATGATCTTTACTTGAATCTGCTACATCATTTAATGAATCACTGCCTGTAATGTATTTGTGGTCTGACTGTACATTCACCAATTCTTTATCTTATGAGAGAAGGGGAATTTTCAACACAGCAACAGTTATCATTCATTACAATTTTACATTGCATTTATAGTTTCACTATTATTTTCAGTCAAAATTACCAAGAAAATAAAATATACAGTTTTGAGTCCTAATTTAGTGACAGGCTTGCTCTGTGATCTTGACTAAATTATTTATCTGGTTTTTTTTTCCTTTTTCTAAATAAAATGAACTTCTTCCCTGGGGATATGTGATATAATAAACTTTTTGTGAGTTTGTGTCATGAGACAATTAGAGATAGAAAGGATATAGAATTGAAGGTATAGAATTTGAGGGGTTCCTGCAGAAATGGGAAGATGTGCTTGTAGTACCTGAAAGTAGCATCTTCATGCCATTTCCTAGAAGTTTCTGAAATGACTAATTAGCTCACCACAGGACTCTTGCAACAGTGGTGATCTGACCAACACTTATATTTTTCTTTCTTAGGAGGACAATCACAATTAGAATTTACAAGCTCTTAAAGGTCTACTTAAAGGTCTACCTGCTTCAGTTCTTCTTTCAGAGTGGAAAATTTGAGGATTTTCTGAAGCTCTCCTTACCTGAAACCTGTTTTGATATTTACACAAACCTAAAATAAATCATTCAGTCATTCATTTGTCACTTGTTCAATAACTATTTACTGAATATTTATAATGTTTCTGGCTCAGTTGAGGTCAAATTTTATTGTTTTTAACATCAGGGCCTGATTATCAAATATAGATATGAGATATAGTCTATAAGCAATGTGATCCTTACAGAAAGGAAGATAATTAAAACACTAAAATATGTATATTTTGGAGTGAAACTTTATAAAAAAATTATGACCAATATAATATTGTGTTAAATTTTCTCCAATGAATAAAATAATTCAGCTCTGTCTTATTAAAAATGCCAATGTACAAGGAGACTCATAGTTATATAAATGTCAGAGCCAAAAAGTAAACAACCCTTTTATCCTGAAGCTGATGTTGAATTTTAAAATACAGTAGTTAAAACTGATAGTACCCACTCCCTCACCTAAACACACACACACATGCGCGTGCACACGCACACACACACGTTCTAGAAAGATTTAGTTACACAGAGAGAAAAGAAGTAGAATAAGCTTAGAATTCAAAATCATGTTTTCTTGACTAAAATACCCACCATAATGGCAAAATAACCTCTAATTGGATAAGTAACTGTTCCAGTATAGTGGGTAAAATGGTAGCTGCCAAAAAGATATGTCCACAGCCCCAGAACCTGTGAATATCATCTCATTTAGAAAAAGTTCTTGAAGATGGAACTTAGGTAAAGATTTATAGCTGAGATGATCTTGCATTACTAGGGGAGCCCTAAATCTAATGATAAATGTTCTTGTAAGAAACCCACAGAGGAGAAACTCACAGAGAGAAGGAAGAGAAGGCCACATTAATAAGAAAGAGGAACAAGAGATTAGGGGTAAGCTGTCATAAACAAAGAACACCCAGACCACCAGGAGCTGGAAAAGTCTAAGAATTCTCCCTTATAACTTCTAGAGGGATTGTGGCTTTTTAGATAACTTAATTTTAGATGCCCGGCTTCAGAACTGTATGAATAAATATCTATTGTTTATAAACTACCATGTAGTGATAACTTGTTATGGTAGTCCTAGGAAACTAACATAGCTGATACACATCTTTTCATGTGATCTAATACAATGAAAGGAATCAGTATAAATCAATAATGTTGTAAGTTGATTGACATAATTGTGAATTTTCTAGAACTTTTTTGGAACATGCCAAAAAATCCTATCCTTATACAGAATGGGATCATTTTCCTGATTTTATTTGCCTTTTAATTTTTCTTCATTTTCTAATATACACCTTTCAGCATTATCCAGCTAAAACTATTAATATTTTTCTGTAAAGTTCTTGCCTTTGCTATTTATCTTGGAAATTATCAGCAGTCCAAGATAGTATTATTAAATTTCATTTATTTCCAAGTTGTTACAGTTCCTGTTTAAGCTTTCAAGCCAATGCCGTTTGCCACTATTTCTGTCTTACTCATCCAAAACTGATTTTTATTACTGTTCTTTTGTGCTCTTACATTCCTCCTTTCAAGTTTTAATTTCATTTGGTGAGCCAACATTTTTTCTTACTCATTATCACAAATTATTTTGGTTTTGTTTTAATTTTTTGTGAGTACTAAGCATAATGCCTAAAATTTACATTAGTTTTCCACAATAAAGCTTTTTACTCAAAGACAAATTCTTCATTTGACTCTTGCATAACTATGTCACCTCCTTATTTTATATTGCAGAATTATTCCTTAATCCCCATGTTTATATTTATTCTTTTAGTTGTCTTTGAATAAAGAAAAAAACTATCTATGCCTCCTATTTGGCTAAAAATAGCTTAAGTAAATTTGTCATGTGTCCCCTCATTTTACTTCCAAAAACAGCTTTTTCAATACACTATACAGTACATTTATTTAATTCTCTCAATAAACTGGGTACTTCAAGGGTTAATATGTTCCATTTCTATTAGATGAGGAAACTGAAGTATAGGGGGTTTAGACATTTATTAAAAGGCCCACATGTTGAGAATTCTCAGCAATAAAGTATTATCTGAAAATAACCTTTAAGTTATTGAAACCCATCTCACACTATCTCCATCTAAGTACACCATTTATGTGACTTCTTCCTTTGTCTTAAACTTCTCATTTCAGAACCAGGCCTAATTTGCTTTCTATAATTAAAAGGGTCATCAGCAATTTTCTAAAATGACGTAAATGTCTTTCTTCTACTAAACCCAGTTGTCATATGATTCTATCTTTCTTACCCAGCAATCAAAGATCCTAGTCCCAACCACATCCATGGAGAAAATGCACAAGCTTTTACATTTTTCTTTTCTTCTCCTGTCTACAGCTATTTTTATATTCCAATATTCATTTCTATTGGAGTCTGCAGCAAGGGTAGTGAGACATATGTTTACATTGTCATCATATCCAGATTTTCAACAGTCTGCCTTTTTGAACTATTGTTTCATTAGCACTGGCAGCTTTTCTTTCCAAGATGTGCCTTGCTTTGAAGTTTGTGAATGAAACTTATTCGATCACGTAGCTCCTCATTCTCTAATGATTTAGCTCTGTTATAGATGTCTATAAACTTGAATGAATATTTGCATAACTATTTATCTATTTCTCAATCTTTACAAAGAATAATTAAAAGAGGATTTCTGTTATTTGTAATCTCTCTAAATCGCTTGATGAAAAAATGAATAGATGGATGGATGAATATTATTTGAAGCTATCCTGTCATTTTGGCCTCATTTGTTCAAGAGGGTTTGTGCTTGAAATGCTTTTCCTCTTGATAACTTCTTTGAATAACTGCCCATCTTTCAAGATTGGTGCAAGGTTTTTTCTATATTAGTAATACACTAACAAGTGAGCATAAACGTTACAAGGGTTTCTTGTGGACAAAGTTCTCAGGTCCTTCTGAAGGTGAAAAATCAGAACATCTAAGATAAGGCAGGAATTCTATAATTTTAACGTACTCCAGATAAGTCTTGAGACTAAGCACTTTGGGGTGAAGTTGAATTGCATTAAATTTATACCAGCGAAAAACATTCTCTCCAATAGTTTTGTACCCTTTTAAGCACATTGTAGCTTTTTCTTCTCCTTGAGTTGGGTGTAGAGAGATGACTGAGCACTTTTATGTTCAAAGTCTAACTGTGACCCCTTGAGAGTCAGAAGAAATTTGGTCAAATTTTAAATTCACCACAGTAGAGCATAGTGCTTTGCAAATAAATATTATTTTAGTTGAGTCATTGCATGTAACTTGCACAGTCATCTCTCCCCACCCAACTCAAAGAGAAGAAAAAGCTACAATGTGCTTAAAGACAAGTTTTAAAGAAGTGTAGGGTAACTTCATTATTTCTAATATGTAAAACATTAACATAATGCTTAATATAAATTGAATCTCAAAGGCATTTTTGTTATATAAATTTAAAAGCCTGATAAACTTAGTCACCTCTAATGTTACATTATTATTTACCATTCTTTGTGACTTCAATTAATAGTCAAGAGATACCCAATTATAAATTTATCTCTTATAATACATTAATTAAATAATTCATGTCCAATATAAATCATTTTAAAAAGAAAAACCTAAAATTGAGAGATAATCAAAGAGACTGAAAAGCAAGTAAAAGAGTGGGGGGAAAGAAAATGGATCTTCTAAGAAACAGAAATTGACACCTAGCAAATGAAAATACTGTTGACTAAATGCAAAATGTAACACAATAGTGATGATGGCCAGATGAGCAGAACCACAACAGCACACTGAAAATATAAGGGAATGAGATCTTCAAACAAGATTTCTTCTCAACAAGTTCACTGACAATTAAGAGGAGTCTATCTTGACATTTCAGAAAACAAAGAGAATCCTGTGTTATGTATTTTCATACCAGTGTGCGTGTATGAACTTCCAATGATGATAAATTCAAACCATATTATTAAAATGACAAGTGATTCATGTCACTGAGTTTATGTTCTTTGGAGTTTTTTAAAGTTATCATTTTATTTCTGTTTCTTTTTGTTTTTATAAATTTCAAACATATAGAAAAACACTGTAACATAGTGGTTAAACCCTGCAATTCTGGGACCTTCAGCAGGTTGCCTAGTCTGACTATTCTTCAGTTTGTCTTCTGTGAAAACAGATGTTATTGACTAACGCATGAAGTTATTGTAAAAATTAAATGAGTTAAAAAACTTACTTCCACAAAGGACTCAAAACGTGATACCAGTTAGTAGTAGTTACAAGCAATTAAAGAGTAGTTGTCAAGACAACTTAAGTACACATAACAGAAAACCTTAACTATCTTAAACAGTAGGGAAATTTATTATCACTTATGGTACGCAATTTAATGGCTCCCCCAAAATGTCTTTATTCTAAATCTAAGAACCTGTAAATATGCTACTTACATGGCCAAAGGGATTTCCCATTTCAAATGGCTTTGAGATAAAATCATTCTGGATTACCCAGGTGAACCCAATTTTCTCACAGGACCTTTAGGTGAAAGGAAACAGGAGACACAGACTTAAGAGAAGGGAACTTAAAAGTAGAATTTGAAAAAATATAATTACTGACTTTGAAGGTGAAAAAGGGCCATGAGCCAAAAAGTATGATCAGCTTCTGGAAGCAGGAAAAGGTAAGGATATGGATTCTCAACTAGAGTCTTCAGAAAGAAATGCAGCCCTGTCAACACCTTTATTTTAGTTCATTCAGACCCATTTTAGATTTCTGAGTTCTAGAACTAAAAGATAATAAACTTTTTGTTGTGTTAAACAACTATGGTTGTGGTAATTTGTTATAGCAGCTATTAGGAAATAATTATATCACTCAATAGAGTCCATGATAATGAATATCCAAAATTGCTTAAACCAGCACCTCACCAACATCCTTAGGAACTCATACGTCTTTCATCATTTGCTTTGCCATCATCAGCATAAGGCCAGCACCCCTGACAGACATTAAATGGCTTTATAAGCTTTCAACTCTGATTTTTCAAACCTACACAGAACTAATGGTAAATAGATTATGTATCTTCCTTCTATTACTTGTCAGTTGACCTTATTTTTGATATCTTCGTCATAAAAGTTATTTTATTCTAACTTTATTAAATATATCAAGCTTAATCTTCTCTGCATATTAAAGAGGGTTACTCTTGCCAATATTAAATAGTTTTCTGAGTTGGTCTCTGGAAGATAAGAAGATAAGAACATTTGCAAACGTCTAAGAATATAATTCAAAAGAAATGGGCTCAATCTCTCTTAAAACAACTGCTCCAGTGCCTTTGTGAAAATCTGGACCATATTACTGGAATCATCTCAGCAATCAACAAGTATGACTCTTAGTGTGCCTGTTTTTAAAAGGGACAGTGTGTGGCAGAGATCAAAATAACCATAGTAGAAAATGCAGCTTTAAAACTATTAAAGTTATTCCAGTTTGTTTTCAAGAGTAAAGTGTTTGGAAATAAGAATACCTCTTTGTAATGACTATGACTCCAAGATTCCAGGATAATTTTAGTGGAGAAATGAGACTGAAAGATTTTGAGTATTTAAACAACTGTGTTTGAGTGTTTAAACAAGCAATTTAAATTTCAAAATGAGATGAAACCTTATTTATATAACAAGCAATGACATGAGACATACTGGTTAGAAAAGGTACACTGTCATGAATAAATCGAAAGAAAAAAAATCCTTTTCAATGGATATCAGGAAAAAGACTATGATAGCAATGAATGAAATAGCAACAATTTCAGTCATAGACTCATGTCTGAATAGTACTTTCTGAATGGTTAAAATTCTCAGACTCTATTAATTTAAACTCTCAAACATTTTTTTTGGATTGTTTTGAATGGGTACCATGGCATTCAATTCACAGATATGTATACCCAAGGCCATGTGTTGGCAGACTTCTACCAAACAACTCTTTTAAGCCCAGTTATGGGTAATTTGTAGTGATCTAAAATTGAAAAGTGGGATAAATCATCTCTAATCAATCACAAAAGAACACTGAAAAATGTCTCTTGTAAAGTTTAAAGATGTTAAAGTGTAAAGGAGAGTTAAATAAAAGAACAATTAACTAGATAGCCACTACCTATAGACAAAATCTTGGGCTCTTTAAATATTTTATAGAATAAGTAAATTCTTATGAAAATATTTCAGTGAGTTGTCAATTGACATTTCCTCTGAATTATGACCTAGCATTGGGTCATGTCTAGTAAATGTCCTACGGACAGTTAAAATAAAGATATAGCCTCTCTTAAAGTACTTAATTTTATTTCTATGAGATATTAGACATATATAATATTATACTCAAAAACTTTTAAATTTATGTCTGTCATATATTGTATTATTCAATAATATAGATGACTTTAATTATACCATTCAAATTCTAAGCCATTGATTATAATTTAATGTTCTTAAACTCTAATAGACTGATACTTCTATATTAAAATATTATTCCTTCCCAAATTTTTTATTCCAAATGCATTCCAAATATATGTTGTCTTGTTAAATACTAAAGTATTTATGATTTTTATACTTTTGGTCAACTTTATAAATATTAACTACCCCTATATTTTTTGTTAATTATTTTTTATTGAATTTTATTTTGCCTATTGTTATTATTTTTGTTTAGGTTTGCCTTGGGTAATCTCTGTTTTCACATGTCCTATTCATTTTGTTTTACATATCAATCTTGTGTCTAGAGGCAGCTTTAACATCAAACTAATAAAATATTAGTCTCAGAAACCTTCCAAAGCTGAGTGACAGATTATACTTATAATGGTATACTCATTTTCTTGAAGAGAGCCACAAATGTTTATAAACTTCAGGTCTCATCAAACATGAATTCTACCATTTGTTAGTAACACATAGTCAGATTTTTTAAACCTAATCTAGAATTCTTTCTTTTAACAGAGTATTTAATGTATTAATTATAGTTAATATATTTGATCTTATTTCTGTCATATTTATTAAAATACTTACCATGTGCTTTTGATATAGCCTCATGCTTTTGTTTTTGAAAATTTACTTTCTGGTTTATCCCATTCTTAAATCAAGTCATCTATCCTCTTATATAATATTGTAATAATGTTTATATACCTTGCATATAAATTCTGTGTTAGATTCATGATTGCAAATATTCAATTCGTGTCTTGACTTTTCATTTATTTAAAATTGTGTCTTATGAAGGGCAAACATTTTAAATTTAATAAAATAAATTTTAACCTTTTTTTATGATTCATGCTTTTGTGTCTTATTCAAAAAATCTTTGCCTAAACTAAGGTCACAAATGTTTTCTTTTATGTTTTCTTCTGTAAGTTTTATATTTTTTGCTTTTATATTTAATTCAATAATTTATATAAATAATTTTCTGTTATTTTTTATATATTATAAGGCAGAAGTAGAGAGGCTCACTTATTTTTGTCATCTTTCGCAAATAGAAAGACTTCATAATATAGGCATCAGGAAAATTTTTGAAGATACTGCCTTAGTAGTAGGGCTAAAATCATTCAACTAAAGTCTGATTTAAACTTATTCTAAGGAAAGCTATAAAACTAACCTCGAAAGGACCAAAACAATTTCAAGTAACAGTTAGGTAAGAACACAAACTATACCAAGTCTTCTGTAAGCGATGGGAATTCTTTCCCATTCTGCTTTCTAGTGGTTCTTTCCCTGGCCTCAAATAGTTCTCTTTATTGCATACAAAGATTAGTACTCAACCAAAGGCTTAAGAAAATTCCTCTTCTGATCTCAAAAACTGAAAATTACTCTCCCTATAAAGGTTCCTCTGGTATTCTATTCTGCTTTGCAAATTCTAGCCTCCTGGACTCTCTCATGAGACTTCTGGAATCTGTTTCCCCACAACTCCAGTTGCCTGAAAACTGCCTCCAAGCAGTAAACTAGTGTAATAATAGTCAGTGTTCAGATCTGGCTGCGACATCTGTCAGCGCATTAATCGCCAGGGTTGATTCAGCTGATCTGGCTGGCTAGGCGGGTGTGCCCTTTTTCCCTCACTGCTCCATGCTGCATGCTAGGTCGAAGAGGAAGACCTTCACCGATAAAGGAGAGGACCGTTCTTTGGTCAAGAGTATACAAATAGCTGAGCTCCTCTGCTAGGACCTCCAAACAAGCTATTAAGGAATAATACCTAAAATACATGTATGTTGAATACATAGAGTGTATTTTCTTTTAGACTGTAGAAAAAAATAAAAAAGTAGATGGCTTAAGGGCGATGTCTCTCATAGTAATAATAGTTACCACTGAATTCATCATTTTTTTTTCTATTTAGTTCAGATAATCATCTGAATTTGTGAGACATATAACCAGAGATAAAGATATATTCTATTTGTCTCTTTCTCTCTGAAGACATCCTCAGCACCACAGAATAAGTTAGTCACCCTATTTTCTGTGATTTAGAAGTATATTAAACCAATCTCCATGATAGTGTGACAGCACTTCTCAAAGCCTGTGTAATAATTTCTCATGAGTATTAGCTGCAATATACTGAGGGGATGGAGACTACATCTTGTTAAATCCTGCATTCTCAACTGTGAACTCCTTTTGAATGGATACTCTTTGAGTACCAGATGCACAATGAATTATATTCTCCATTATATAGCTTAATGATGGAACTAAGAGTAGAAGTGCATGAGAATTCACTGATGAAAAGGGTTAAATAGGACAAAGATTCATGTGAAAACTGCGTGCCAAAAACCTCAAAGGAAATCATGATTTTAAAAACACAACCTTATAAAAATATTTTAATTATTCATCTGGATTAATCTCTCAACTAACAGATTCATCTTAAAAACCTATAGGTATATGGACAAATTTTTTAAGTGCTTAGTATTTTTGAAATGCTGTCTTACCAATATAACTCATATAAATTTCGCCTGTTATATTTATTAAAGGAAGTCACCTCTCTTAGTTTGCACAGTGAAAGCAGTTTTATTTTACTATATATGGCCTTTCTTTGTATTTGTGATGAACTATCATAGTCCAATTTTCTTTCAATTGTGTAGTACAAAGAATTTCTCCTTGGAGCTGCTTTTGAAGATTAAAGCATAGCAACAATTTGATTAATGCAATTTATTTTATATAACAGCACACTTCAGCAAGCCTAAATTCTTCATGAATATCAGAATTATCTTTATAAAATTTAATTTACCAGTGGTACAATGTTAAAGTGTTACCTGTTCGCAACATGGGTAGGTATCCTAACAGTTACTGCTTATTGTAAATCATCAAAATTTCATCAAAAACTGGAAAACTAGTAGTACTGGGTTCATTAACACCCTTTCATTGTATCTGTTTTTCATTCTACAAAGTGCTTGCACATATTACTTACCCTTACTGCAATTCCGTGACCAAAAAAATGTTTGACAATTTATTTTACATAAGTGAGAAAAAGAAACTAGAGAACTGAAAGTGGCTTTCCTGGGTCATGAGACAGAAGAAGGCAGATTTGGAGCTACAAATGAGTCTATGTGACCTCCGGCTCAGCAATGTTTCCCTTCTTGAATAATTTTTTCTTTAATTCACCTTTGGAATGATTCATAAGAAATTGTGGTGTCAGATTCAGAACTATGGTATAAAAGAAAGTGGACACAGAGGGAGCTAGAAGAAACTCAAAAGTCACTCAGATAATATTCACTTATTAATTGATCCTTGCAAGAAATATCAAGCATCTATTATGAGGCTTTCACTCTGCTAAGTATGGGGAATTTAGCATTGAACATATATATTATTTTAAATATTCTATTTTCTATTAAAGTTATTAGAAATACAAAAAACAGGGATGTATGACCCATGTACAGGAAGAAAAGCAATACAGAAAAACTGTCCTTTATGTAGCCCATATATTGGGTTTACTAACAAAGGCTTTAAATCAACCATTATAAATATGTACAAAGCACTAAAGAAAATAATATCTAAAAAAATAAAGAAAAACATGAAATGATGTCTCACCAAGTAGAGAATATTAATAAAGATGTATAAATTATGCTTTTTAAAATAAGAAGCAAATAGAAATTATAGAGTTTAAAAATACAATACCTAAAATAGAAAATTCATTAAAGGAGCTTGATATAAAATTTGAGCTGGTAGAAGAAAGCATCAGAGAACTTAAGAGAGGTCAATTAATGTTTTACAGTTCGAGGAAGAGAAAAAGAAAAGAATGAGGAGAAATGAAAGGTACCTCAAAGCCCTATTAAACACCATTAAACAAGCAAACTTACTCATAATGAAGAAGGGCAGGAAGAGGGGGTGTGAGGTCCTCTTTAATATATTTAAAGAAAGAGGAAAAGTAATGATCTACACTAAACAAATTCGACAAACTCCATGAAGAAAAAACTCAGAAATCCATACTAGATACATCAAAATCAAACTCTAGAAAGACAAAGAGAATCTTCAAAGCAGCAAGATAAAAGTGACTCATAACATACAGTGATTCACAATAAGATTAACAGTTGATTGATCATCAAAAAACATGAGATCATATGACAGTGGAATTACATATTTAAAATGCTAAGTGATTAATATTGCAATAAAAAATTTTATATCCAGCAAATCATCTTTCAAAAATAAAGGAGAAATTAATATATATTCAGATAAACAAAGATGAGTGAATTCAAGGACTACTAGACAGTAAATTTGATTCCAGTCAAAGAAATAAAGAACACTAGTAAAGGTAACTATAAAGGTTAATATCAGAGTAATTCTTTCTATTCTTAAATAATTTTAAAAAATAACCCACTACATTAAGCAATAATTTTAAAACTGTGTTAATGGGTTTATAATGTGCAAAGTTGCAATTTGTATGATAATAACAGAATAAAAGACTGAGAAAAAAAGAAAGTTATGCAAACCAAAAAGTGTTGTATGCTCTTCTAAGTGTGGTTATATTAATCTGAACTAGATTGTTATAAACTGAGAAATTAATTGTAATCCACAGGGAAACCACTGAGAAATTAACTCAAAAAGAATGTACATAATATGCAACATAAATATAAAGCAAACATTTTCCCGGATGACAAGATACATTTAAATTTTAAATTTGCTTTTAGTGTAATTGACAGCAGTGATTAAAGTGAATATTTACAATTATGAAGTAAATAAGGCTGATTCAAAAAAGATTCTGTTCTCCTTTTGAGTAGGATTGCACCTACTCCTTTGAGTCAGGCAGCCATACATCTCGTTTTGACCAATCACCTGTAACAGAAATGACATGATTCAGTACCTAAGCATAATTTTATAAGCCATTGCATAGTCTGCCATGCCTTTTTGTGTGTCTTAGCATTAGTGGAAGCATGAGTAGAGACCGATTCCTCCTAGTGTTGTGTTTCTGAGTGACCATAATGTTCAGAGACCTTAACTAATATACATGAGACATATATTGTTAGTGGAAATAAATTTTTGTTGTGTTAAGTCAATGAGGTTTGGGGGTATTTGTTATTGCAACATAACTAGTCCATCATGACAGATAACAGTAAAAGTGAAATTTATTGCAAACCTTTTTCTAGAATTAGTCACTTTATGAATATAATTGTGCAAAGATAATTTAGGGAAAACAATAATTTTACTTGATCCTTTTTCAGTGGCCTCTTTTGATATCCAAATTTATTATTAAATTTGTTATTCTCTCCAAGAAACTTTTTCTCTAATTGGGTAGTTTTTTCTTATTATCTCATAAGGAAGCATGTGCATTCTTGCCTCCATACCTTTGTTCATTTTCCTCCTTCCATTTCAAGTACCTCTTCTTTAATTATCCTACTCAGATTACTTTTTAAAATCTTATCAAATCTTTAATGACAAATTCAAGTCATATTTTATACATCAGAATTTCTCTTTTTCTTCTACTTCACATGGTCAGTAAAATAATCAGGTAGCATATGTGGAGTAAAAAGAATGTGCAAAGCTTTGTTAGTCGCTTTGCACAGATTATGCTATTTACTCTTTTCAACAAGATATCAGAAGAAATTTATGCTGAGAAAGCATCAGATCTGAGCCATATACTTAATACATCACTAATCCCTATTTATAGTATTTTTTAAAACTGCAATTCTATAATTTATTTCTGTTCTGTGCTCCTACTATACCCACTCAGCTCACTTAATAATCAAGTCATTCATTTTTCCTTAATTTCATCATGTATTTTAGTTCTGTTCTCTAGGTGAATTGTAAACTCAGGTCTCATACTGATTTGGTATCTCATCCCCCACAGAAGTGACTATTCCTCCAAATACCGCAGTTTAACAGTTAGGATTCAAAAATTTGAAATAATAATAAATAAGATATACATGAGTCATAGAACCTGAAATGGAACCTTAAAACTTAAAACACTAGTTTTACCTGAACAAACAGTTTTAGTGACTAAGAAGAGAGAGGTTACAACAATTGTATTATATGAGATACAGATTGTTTATTTGTAAAAACTCAACAATACATAAACATTGAAGATGATTTTTTTCAGTTATTCCAGTTGTTCAGATACAGATATAGCTGCTAAACTTGTGGTTTATTTAGGTTTCAACAGGGGAAAAAGAGGGGTAACTAATGCATCTTAAACACCTCTGTGGAAGTAAACAAGAAAAAGGCTGAGGTTTTTGAATATTTTTAGGCTTATCAAAAGTATCAGAAATGCCATTTTAAAGTACTAGACCATAATAGGCTCACTGAAATCAATTACTCTTTCTGAAGGTTTTATAATGAGTAACAGAGCCAAAATTCAAACCCCAGTGTGTCTATTTCCAAGATCTATGCATTTTCCCTCATATCACCCAGTTTTTAAGTTATCTGTAAGTGATAATTACAGTACCCATTAGATTGATTGTGTTTAAATATGATTCTTCCATGCTGTTCAGGCCTCTACTCTTCCACTGTACTGGGTATGACAAGCAGTTAACAATCTGGTTTCTCTTGTCACTACTTTTCCAAAGATAAAACCATTCACATTCACCTTTGTATGTGGCAGATGGTGTTTTCAAAGGAATATGCACAATAGTAAGAAAGCGAAGCTGCAGTTTTTCCACTATGAGTATTGGTTTAGATTCCATTGGGATAATCATTTAATCATTTCTCTTATATTGACCAAAGCTGTGCTTTAGTGCTAATACCTTAGCACATTTTTCTCTCTATCATACTTTTTCCTTCTCCTGCTGAACTGTGATCAGAATCCAAGAAGTTACACATATTATTTTGGTTTGTTTTGATTTTCAAAATAAGCTCTAAACTCTTATATTTGAATTTGACTGTGAAAGTTAATTATATCAAGATTTATTCTACCCTTTACTTTATATATATAAGAACAGAAAAGTGACTTTTTAAATTACATATTTTTCCCTTAAGCTAAATATAAAATGTACGTTCTCCCTGGTATTTTCAAGTCATAGTCATAGCTTCTTAGTTTCTGCTCAAAGTAAAATTTTTGCTTCTTTAAACATCACTGAAGCAATATTATGATGAATTTTGAGGATTCTGTTCTAGCTTTTATTTCAAAAAGGCATCACTGATAACGATGTAAAAGGGAAAATATCATAACATGATTTCTAGATTCCCAGTAGAGATATAACTGGTACATGAACACATGATCTCTTAAATTGATGGAAATCACATGGGAGCCAGGAAAAGAGAATAACTACGAAATACACTACTATTCTTTGATAGGTCCCTTTAGATTAGAATTACAGTCAGTATTAGTTTTGATATCATAGATTTTTTGGCACTGATAGTTTCAAGCTGGCAATTATTTTTTTAAATTTTCAAGACTATTGAATTTCTATAGTAGAATGAAGATTAAGAATCCAACCATCTCTGAAAGGTGAAAGTTATACTAGGGCAATGAGCACAAATCTGAATGACGATTCAGAGCTCCAGTTTCTAGGAATAGGTTCCAATCCATGGCTGATACACTGGTAATAAGAAGATAAGGAGTATGTCCCAAGACAGAATTATTTTTAAAGGCTTGTATCATTGATACTCAGAAATTAATGAAAAACTCTGGTTTTTTTTTTGAAAGTATGATAAAAGTTAATTGCTAAATGTTAACTGTAGTATTATCATAGGTAATATGAAATCTGAGCATTTTAAGCAAAAATAAAAAAGACTGTGACTTGGGCTGAATAAAAATTACCTCAAGTGCTCTATTTTACCTTCTCATTTTGATCTAGCATAGATAATTGTGAGATTCATTTCCTTCCTTCTCTTCCCTCCCATCCTTCATTCCCTTCACATCCCCTCTTTCTTGTTAACTCCCTTCTTTCTTCCCTTTCTTCTCTATAATTACATTTCTTTTCTTTTATTCACATGGAGAAAATTAAAATTTCAGAGTTCTAAATCTTATCTAAATTTGGCCTGTTGACATCTAAACTTTGAGGTGTTTTTAATGACATTCTTAAGCAGAATTACTTTAGAAAGTTAAATTTACCTTTTAAGTTTTATTAATACAATAAAAACAAATAATTTTTACAGAGAAATTAGAAACTTCTGGTGCAGGTCTTCAACTCATGAAGATTTCTTTCTTTTCTTTTTCTTTCTTTCTTTCTTTTTCTTTTCTTTTCTTTTTTTTTTAATACCACACTGAATTAAAGCTAAATGAAATATGGTTGAATGGACTTCTTTTATATAAAGGGATAAAGTAAATTGAATTAAGAAGATACTAAATTTAATTTTATTTCATCTTTGTAATCAAGCAGGAATATTTCTTAGTCTGCCTACATCTCTTTGCTTCAGTAGGTAGAAAGTCACACTTTGTTATTGTGGCTTATATTCTGCATTTTTTAAAAGGGAATATGAAATAAAACATTTAAAAATGTACTCAAAGATTTCTTATTTTGTTAGTGTTATGTGTTCATGTTTCTGGGATAAAAGTGTTGTAAAGTTTGCTAATTACATATAAACATATACTTTTCATGATTTTCTTGGTAAATGGGTCCCTTTATATTTTAGACATTTATTCAACAAGCATTTATTGAGCAATATATGCTATATATTGGGTACAAAGAATAATTTACTTTCAGGTTGGTAATCAGCCTATAAACTAGTAAAAATAGGTAAATAGAGTGATAGATAATTGGGTGGATAATAGTAAATGCTCTTTAACAAAGCTTCATAGAAAATGATTTGAAACACAAAAGAAAAAGTGATGGATATTAAAGGGGAAATTAAGGAAAATTTCATATGGGAAATGATATTTACATTGTTATTTTTGAAATTTAATCATGAATGAGAAAGTGAACCTAAGAAAAAATGCTAATATTTACTGAGTACCTAATATGCTTTTTTTCATTCGTGGAGAAACAGGACTAGAGAGACAAGTAACGTGTCAAGGTCACACAGCTGGAAAGTGGAAGCATTGAAATTAGAACTCAGACAAATAGAATTTAGAATCTACATTCTTAATCTAGATGACAACACTACAGATGAATAGTTACATGAAATCTGATAGATTGTTCCAGACTATAAGATCTAAGAATTTGGGGAACCTATGGTGATGAGGCTAGAAATGTTACTTATGGTTTATTAGAAAAGCCTTAACATTTTTTTGCCAGAAGAATTTTGATTTAATTTACTATATAGCACTCAAGGATATTAAGCAAAAAGTCATAAGTTCTGAGAAGAGTTTTTACATAAAAATTTTAAGCCTAGAATTTAAAGATAAAAAAGAGAAAGGACAGTTATTTAAAAGGATGGCATAGCTGCATTGCAGAAAGAAAGGATGGCAATGCACCCCAGTCATAGGCTGGGATAAGCACATCACAGCTTCCTCAACTGCTGTTGTTGTGGCCAGCATAGAATAGACCAAACCAAGTATGGTCTCAAAGGCTGTTTATTAGCCGGTGGCTGTCCTTGCTAGGAGCAGCCCTGAAATGTAGAGGTGCGAGGTTTTTAAGCCCTAAATGTTATTCTTTATTCTGTCTGAACGAACACAAAGATTACTTTTCTTCTATTCATTACCTGTCAACCCACTGGCCAGGTGTGTAAGCGGGGGTACAGAAGCAGAATGCTTACTGTTAGAAACTTATGTTCCTATAGTTAATAGCCTATGTTCCCATAATGGTAGCCAAGCAATAATTTTCAGTTTATATACACTTGATTGTTTCTCATGCCATGCAAGCAAGCAGGGTCACTCAGGCAGTTAGCGTATGAGCTCATTGTTACGTTTCATGATTAACAGAATGCGGTTAAGCGTTCCAGGAACTAGGCCTAAGGTATAGACTTCCTTTGTCTAGTTTTAGGTTTTAATTAACTTTTACTCTTATCACATTTCAGCAGGCTGTCACAATGTTGTTGTTAACTTAGCGTCTCTGTGAGGGAAGGAGAGACTGGACTTCCTAGTATGCCATCTTGATGACATTTAGCAACTAACTTTCTAAACCTCAGATAATCAGTTTTAATGTAATGTTTACTTAAAAGCTTCGATTCAACATTACCTAAATTAAAGCCTATACATAAAAATACTTTAAAGGCTCCTCTTGCCTTTTGAATATAATTCACCAAGCACAGATGATAAGGCTCATCATGATCTGGCCTCTACATAGAATTTCAGATTCACTTCTTCCCTGAACTTGAGCTCTACAATACAGCCAAGACTAAATTTTTAGTCAGCATACTCTCTGCAGTTTGCAAATAACTTTTCATTTTTTGAGGATGTTTTGTTTCTCCTATCCTGTCTTACTCTGCTAAGGCTGCCATAACAAAAAGCCCATAGACTGGATGGCTTAAACAATAGAAATTTTTCTCACATTTTGGGAAGCTGGGAAATCCAGGATCAAGGTGTCAACTGATCAGTTCTTGGTAGGGGCACTCTCCTTGATTTGTAGAGGACCAGTTTCTCACTATATGTTCAGTTGGCCCTTTTTCAGTGTGTGCACATGGAGAAAAAGAAAGGGAGAGATGTCACACTCTTATTAAGTCACTAATCCCATCATGAGGGCCTCAGCTTTTGAATGCAATCCAATCTTAATTACTTCCAAAAGGTCTCACCTTCAAATAGCATCACATTGGGAGTTAATACCTCAATCTCTGAATTTTAGGGAGGGCAAACGTTTATAACACAGCTCAACCCCAGTTTTACCTTTTTTTTTTTTGCCTAGCTAACCTCTCCTCAATTATTTTTCAATATGTCCTTGTTACTAATTCCTAATATTTCTTTCCATAACTCTAATTCAATTTAATTTAGATCTTTTCATTTTATTGTCTATACTTCTTAATCTGTCATTTATATTTTATTTCTTTATGCTACTGCCAATAACTGCTTCAGATTTCTCTATAAATTTAATATTCTTTGCTAGTATGCACCACATACTGTATATAATTTTTTCATTAAATTTTCAGTTTTGGTGATTATAACTTTTCCTACTTTTAGAAATTTCATCTTTTATTTGTGTTTTTAACAAGATTTATATTCTTATATATATATTTTTTCAACTGACCTTTTTCTATCTCTTAAATATTTTCCATATTGTCTATGACCTTGGGCTTTATGAATCATCAGTTTATATATGTCTGTTCATCATCTCTTATGGTGGTGGCTCATTTTCTTGTGTGCTTTTAATTTTTAATTTGGAGCTTATATTTTGAGCATAATCTTAATCAAAGAAAACATTAAGGATCTTTGTTGATAATGAGTCTCCCTTGGCAGGATTCTATTTGTTCATGCCATGTGCCCAGAAGTTAATATCTCAGAGTTTCTTTAGTTAATTTTGCTAGCTTTAGTTTTTCAGAGATGTTTTGGTAATGCAAATTTAAGCCCCAAAGCTATATTAGTACAGAGACTAAATTAAAAACTCTCTAGGAAAATACTTTTTTTTTTCCTATCAAGTGCTGTGGCTGAAACAGTTATTATTTTCATATGCTGTATCTCAGATTTTTTTTCTGATTTATGTTTTCCCTTGAGAGTCAAGGGTTAATATGAGTCTGATTTCAACCTTTTACCTTCTATAGGCTTAAGACACTGTCACCTTTCATAAATAGCTCTTAAAACCTAAGACTCTTGGTTTCTTGCTTTTGGCGAACATCATCAGACAAGCCTGGTACACACACTTGTCTATTACTCTGATTTTATTTCTTCAATTATGTTCCCAAAGAGAGAGAGAATGAGAGAGATAGAGATAGAGATAGAGATAGAGAGAGAGAGAGAGAGAGAGAGAGTGTGTGTGTGTGTGAGTGTGTGTGTGTTTGCCTTTACATTTGTAATTAGCCTTCAACACTGATTGTAGGAAGAATGTCCATGCCACCCCCACCCCCTCACCCCCTCAACCCCCTAACCACTAAAATAACTTTCTCCTTTCTGGTGGTGGGAAGAGGTATTTCTCATTTGTTAGATTTCAGCTTAAATACCATCTTCTTCACTCACTAAACCTCTTTACCACAGATTCAGTTAGGTACTCATCTTTGCTAGTTGTCCATTTATTGTCTCAGCTCCAAATTTATTCTTTTTGCTTGCTCTGTGAAAATGGATGTGGGCTCTTCAAATATTTTTTTCTGAACTCCGAACTTTGTCAATAGAAAGTACGTAGATAAATATCAGGAGAAAAGGATTTATCTCCCTGCTTCTGGTGAGCTCCACCCAGTCAGTGCCTGTAGAGTATGTGGCTTCTCCAGTGCCTAGTATCTGTAGTGCACTTTTCTCTTTGGGCACTTTTGTAGCAGAGTGTCTCTGATGAAACACTTCCTCATAAACCGTTTCCCCAACCTCAAGAGGGCTTACTTTTAGGAAGTTCTAGAGGGCAGTTTTCCAGGAAATTCTGCTGGTACAACACTATAGTGACTTGAATGCTAACCAATGGACCACGACAGGTGCTTGCCAACAGGGTCTGGATCTCAGCCATGAAAGAAGGACAAAGGCTCTTTCTTGGAGGTTCTATCTCAAAGTCAGTGGAGTGGCTATTCTTTGTATTTGCTCTTCCTGTATTCTTTAGAGTTCTATATTTTGTATTAACTGATCTCTCTTTATTTATATCCTCCTTTATAGTTGTTAATTCTTTATATTGAACTTTCAAATTACGGTGCCATTTTCCACTGCTAATCAAACTCAGATTGATTCACCATCTAATACCTCCTCATAAGACATTTTTTGCCCTCTCAATATGCTCATCACTTTATATTGTAAGTGCCTTTCAAGGCCAATCTTTCCCATATAACTTTAGCTGGTTCATAGTAAGGGCCTAATAAATATTGAAGAAAAGAAAGGCCAGAAAACAAAGCATTACCCAATATTTGCTTGCATTATGTATAATTGAAAATCTTAACTCTCTAAAATATCTAAGTTTTATATATATATATATATATATATATATATATTCCTGTTGGAATGTTAACATTCTCTCTGTGTTTTAAAAAAAATTTAATCCAAATTAACCAAATAATATAAAAGATAAACATAACAGGAAAAAGGTTGAATACAAAGGTGCAAAGACTTATTATATATGTTCTGTCAATAGAGCTAGTCATACTAATTTAAACAAGCCAGGATTTTATAAGAATGTCCAAATTGATTAAAAGCCAAAACTTAGTGTTTTTATACAAACTCTTTCTTCCCACTGAAACGAACTTTAAATATGGACATCTTTTACAAATATCCTTTTTGCAAAGAATGTAGCATGATGTCATATTTATGGTGTACCTGACTTTATTTAAAAAGCTTCTGCCTTTCCTTTCTGGCAAAGAAAAATAGCAATAGTAACAAGAGAAGGAAATAAAATTTAGTAAGATCATCTACAAGAGGGCAATATTTAGAAAGACAATCACTGTATATTTTCATTAGTCCATTGTTTTTCTTCTCCTCATAATTCAGACAGGTAGTAAATTTCTCATATTTATCTCAAGAGGAGGGTAATAGAGCAGAACACAAAAATGCAATACTTTATATTTTTAAACTTCTGTTTCAGGCATAAAATACTAGATTACGAAGAAGGTGTAATTATTTAGAATCAGTATTCCTCATTAATTCTACTTCAAATCTGCAAGAGTAGTTGGAACTTTCCTGTATTGGCAAAGGGAGAAAGAGTTATACAGGGAAAGAGGAAAACTTAGCAGCTCTTGATAATAGTCTATGCCATGTTCTTCCCCTGTCAAATACCAATAACTGAAAACACCAGAAAATGCTTAATCCAAGCTGGAACAGTTAGAATAGATATAGGGCTTTATCTAGGAATATTACCAACAAGATTTTAGAATAATGACAGGCTAGTGACTACTGTATGACTACTACCTACTTTTTCCCTTAATGGAAGAGTTTATTGCAATTATCTCATCCTTGTCCCATTACTATGCAATTTTTGTGGGGAGAAGGGAAGGATGGAGAAGGGGCAAATGATCTGCCATCTATTCATAAATTTCAAAGTGGGAGAAGCCGTATTGATCCAAATAAAGAAAGTATTACAAATCCTGAATTTTGAGTCTTTTGTAAATCTTCCTAGTGGAGTAAATGTATTCTGTGCTTTGAAGGGAATGTGACAATTTGTAACCAAAGGTTAGTCTATAAAAAATTGTATTATCCAATTATGTGTTGCCCTAGCTGTAATAGGAGTATACATCGTTATCCAATGTCACATTACTGGTACTATCTCTCTGGAAGAGAAATGTTTTCCCCTGTGCCATTGTTATAATGTTCAATCATGTGACTTGCTTCGACCAGTGCAATAGAAGAGGTGACATAGGGTATTCTAAATAGAAGCTTTAAGATCCATTCTGTGATCCTTCTAGTTATATTGTATTTCACAGTAAACAAATAGAATGATTCTAGAATACAAAAGATACCACTGAATGTTGGCTAATGAAATATAGTTGGCATAATGTGTAGTCCAGATTCTAAAAAAAATATTAGAAAGTCTCTAGCCTTAGACACTTATAAACAGAGAAATCTAATAATTTTAACCCTACATAGTGCCACTTAACCCTCATATCTGTCTTAATCCATGAATTTTTATTGAGCTTTAAATATTTTCAGATTATAAACTTAGGTATGGAATCAATATTCTTCAGGGAATCATCAATGTTCAATAATATTTCTTATATTTTACTGAGTAGTAAATGGCAAGATATCTAGATGAATAAATATCTGGTAAGGCTTCTATGAGGTGCTTGAGAGTTTAGGACAAAACTAAGACATCGAACACACAATCTTAGAGTTAATGATTTCCTATTCAACACTCAAAGAAAGACTAAAGTATCAGAATGAGACTAATTTTCTAAAAAGATTGAGGGAAAGTAATCAAGCATAACATTCTAGGATAACAATGCCATTTTTAAAGTAAATTGCAAATTGTTAAGATGAGTTCTAAGTAAGCAAAGTCAATAGACATTGGTAACATGCTGAGATACTGTATAAATGGCATTCAGCCAGTGTGAATTTTGTGAATAAAGCCTGCTGATTTAGGTCGACATTGAGAAATTGCTGAAAAAACAATACAAATGATAATCTTTAAAATCTTTGTTCTTCTACTTCATGAGAACAGATCATCCTAGATACATAGTTGTGGGGGAAAGGAGCTCAAAGATTAGCGCTTAAAGTTTCATCACACTTTTAGGAAACTGGTAACATGGAATGTATATTTTAAATCAGTATAGAAACTGAATTACATGTATGATAATTATTTCCCAAAAGTTAATAATTTATTAAGAATTGGTAATTCTCAACATGTAGAAACACTTATTTTTTTTTAATCTATTTTTCTTCCTATTGAACTCTGAACACTGACAGGCCAGGTTCTGTGTATTTCCTTCCTTCCTTCCTTCCTTCCTTCCTTCCTTCCTTCCTTCCTTCCTTCCTTCCTTCTTTCTTTCTTTCTTTCTTTCTTTCTTTCTTTCTTTCTTTCTTTCTTTCTTTCTTCTCTCTCTCTCTCTCTCTCTCTCTCTCTCTCTCTCTCTCTCTTTTATTACTTCCTTCTTTCTTTTTCATAAGCAAAAATATAGCACTCTGACTAAAACAGAAGGGATACTTACATGTATTAATGCTGAATGACAGATTTGATGAATTTAATACTCAATTGTCTTGCTTTCAACCATTCTCCCATGAGAAATATACACATACCTGTGGAAGTACTTTTTTATTCTTTATTTAAGTTATTGAAGCACTGAGCTTTATAGTAGTGAGTAAATGTTGAGGTATTGGATTGTTTATTTTGTTTCTATGAATAAGTTTTATAGGTGCTCAAATAGTGAAATTATGGTCACTCTTGAAATGTATACAGTAGAAAAGTGGGAGGATTCTTATTTACTTTTTACAAAATATTTATGAAAAATTTGAGTCCCAAGAACATAATAATAGTAATTCAGTGCATGACACTTTTTTAAGGTAGCACAAAAGTGATTTCCACTATCCCATTCACTATTTATTTCCAGGATAACATATTTATTGACTGCAGAGAAGAAAAAAACACTTGTGGAAATTGTAATTTTTAATTTAAAAGATAAAAAATATATCTTGCTATTTCTTCTATAAATTTCCCAAAAGTCCCAGTTGTTGAAATATGTTTACAAAGTATGTCATAGGCAGAAACAATGATTGTAAGCAACAAAGGCATCAGCTGTTACAAGGAAGAACTAGAAAACTTTTCTATGAAACTATAGTGTGCCACATTGTGACTACTAATGTTTAATTAGAAAACCAAATTCTCTGTCTGTGCCGATATTTATATTTTTGTTATAAGGAATCTCTTACATATTACTTGTCCAATCTATTAAGTTAGAAATATTTTTGATGAAAGAGGTACTGTAGAATAATGGAAACTCCCAGGATTAAGAATAAAGAATTAAGTATAGGAAGAAGTAATGGTAACTAGCATTTGTTTAACAACTGACCACATGGCAAGTGCTATTACAAATGTTATCTCTGTTTAATTTCCCCGATAACCTAGAGGAATAATGGTGTCTTTTATTATGTTGATGAGGTAACTTTTACAAAGTACCTAAAGATGGGGTTTGGTTTCTGGAGGAGTTAACCATGTGATTTGAGGGTTGCAACGCTCATCTCTATCTCTGGACCTCCTGGGAAGCAGAAGGAGCTGGAAGCTGATTGGCCAGTGAATTGATCAGTTGTGCTTATGTAATAAAGTCTCCACAAAAACCCAAAAGAACACGGGTTAGAGAACTCCTGGGGCGAAGAGCATGTGGATATGTGGGGAGGGTGGAGAGAGTATGGAAGTTTCCTGAACCTTCCCTCATACCTTTCCCTGTGCATTTCTTCCATCTGGTTGCTCCTTCTGAAATAAATCAGTAACACAAAAGTAAAATGTTTCTCTGAGTTCTGTGAGCTGCTCCAGCAAATTAAGTAAACCCAAGGGGAGGCCTGAAAACCTCCAAGCTGTAGCCTGAGATCACAAAAAGGTAATAATCTGGGTTGCAACTGACTTTTGAAGTGAGGGTTTGGTGGTAATCTTGTGAGAATGAGCCCTTAACCTGTGGAATCTCCAGGTAGATGATGTCAGAACTGAGTTGAGTTGAAGGATGCCCAGTTGGTGTCCAGAGCATTCATTGCTTGTTGGTAGTGGGAGAAACCTCCCCCATGTGAAATTTGGTGCCAGAATTTCTTTTAGATACATACCTTGAAGTGAGTAGCATACATGTAATAAGTACCAAGTCTCAAAAAATTTTTGTCACAATCCCCTTGAACATTCTTCTGATATTACAGTCTTTAAAGATTAGTGGTTTTGAAGGTCCAGGTTAGGCGATACTTAAATGACATGCACAGAATCTCAGACTTTTAGATTTTTAGGGAACTATAAATTATAAAGATTTTATAGCCTGTTAACATGTCAAAATTTAATGGTTTGCCCAGTACCTTTGGAATATCCCCCTGATCTCTGAATCAGTTTTATCATTATGTATATGTTTTTCAATAAATTAATTTATTAAAAAAGAATAAATATATACATAAGTAATTAAAATTTTGATATAAAATTTATAATCAGATATAGATTAAGTTTCAGATAAATTAGTGTTAAAATAAAATTTATATGTATGTATGCACATATACATATAAATACAAACTGTCTAATTCGTCACTTTTATAGCAGTAGTATATACATAACTGCAAACGATGATCTTCTTGAAAACCACTAATTATGTTTACCTCACTATTCTCCATAACAGAACATCTCTGAGAACAAATTTGATCAAATATCTGTACCCCCATAGTATTTGCTCACTGAACATAGTTTTATCCTTGAGTTCACACAGAAGAGGTTAAATGTTTCTTCCAGGTAAAAAGCCTTTAAAATCCACTTAACTGGAGTTTTAGAATTTATCAGATTGTTTAAAACAAATAAAGAAAAACCTGGGTAAGCTGTTAAAAGATATACTTAATAAAAGTGAGCATATAAGAATTGTTTCCAGCCATGGGTCTCAAAGATCAAACTGAGTGGTAAAAGAATCGGTCACACATTGTCACAGGTTTTGGCATGAGTGGTTAATTAGTTTGCTACAATATTTCGTGGGAAAACCTTCTTGATAACTTATAGCTTTATGTAAAAAGACTATTAATTTTTTGTTTTGTTTTGCAGAATATTACTCCAAAGTCTAGATTCATAAACAAAACAATTGTCCTTCTCAGAGATCTTTTTCTCCTCACTTCAAAATATTTTTTTAAAAAGAAATGGCACATTGAACAATGATTTCTAGTCCATTCTATTCATTACAGAGAGACTTTCAGCATGTGCACATTAACTTTTTTCTTAAGCTTACAATGAAGGTGGCTACTGAAGAGCTAGTGAATGAGCTTGAAAGAAGATGGGTCTTAGATGAGAGAATCTACAAACCCTTACCTTTTTACCTAAAATCTTGACAGCTCTCTTCATAACACTTTTATACATGTTCACTATCCTTCACATTTTCTTCATCCTCTAAGCCCATCAAATATATGTGTACATATTCCCACTGGGTTGAATATAGATATAAAATACTTTTTCTAAATTTCATAAAAATAACTTTTCTTAGAATCTTTACTCATAAGAATAAAAGAACTTCTAATTTACATAGTCAGTGACAAATGCTTAGTAAATGTTTCATATGTCTCCACTTATCCTTGTTCATTGTTAAGAATTTCATTCTGATCCATAGTTGTATTCTTATGTAAACATTCACACACACACACAACAAATACAGCATAATGGCAATGAATGTATGCCTGGTATACATAAACCACACCATACAATTGTCATGATTGCTTGGCAACTACTGGCAGGTACTGTATATTGAAGAATAAAGGCATACAAAGCAATGAATGAAAATCTTATCAACTGCATCGATTTCAGGTGGAGAGAAACTGTCTTCAATGTAAAAATGACTCCTTTGGGTGATGAAAGACAAACAGAAAATATGTTTATTTACCTATTTTTAAAAATAAAGTTAAATCAGCAGTTGTGTTGTGAAAGAACAATAGGTCATTTCATGAAAATGTAGCTGATTAATGGTAAGAAGAAGAGATGGATATACCTAACAAATTAGCTCTTGAGTATACTCCTATTGTGGTAAGGTGAACGACTAATATTGCTTTGAACACGTAGCTTTTTCCCCTGTTATTCCAAGATTGAAAACATGTTATTAGACTGGAAATTTTAGTATGTGTTTTTTTATGTTGATCCAAAGTAAAAACTATTTTGCTACTTTAAAGCATCACATTTTTCTCTCCAGAATATATATCATACAGTTGGCTAATTTCTAAACATTGACTCACAAGAAAATAATTTAACTGAGCATAGCTTCAGTCATTACTTAGTAAATCTTTTTTGTTCTGACTACCTTGGGTCACATCTGTCTTAATGAAATGACTATTTTCTATATTATGCAACAGATATATCTACTTATACTTTTGTACCTTTTAGTTTGAGAACATTTGTTTCCTTCCAAATAGTTACTTTTGTTATTGAGGTCAGGTAGTCAAACATATCTTCACTCAGATATCTATAAATTTTTTAATGTCTTTTTTGGTCAAATTTGGCAGAATTGTAAAACATGGTATCTGTGGAAAATTCATACTTAACACTTTCAGACTGTACTTATATATCCAAAGCTAAAATGCTTATATATTTGAAATTTTTAGCCCTGTTGTTGATACTTTAGACTACCATCTCCTTAATTCCTTTATTTGTCAAAAATACCATGAGTTACATTAAAAAAAAAAAATTAGCAAAGCAAATAATAAAGCACACTCTACACTTGCTTCCATGAGTCTGGAAGAAGAGGTGATCAAACTGATGAGAGAAATACTTTGTCTTTTCTTATTCTCCAACTTTTTTTGACTCTCCTATGATAAGCGGATGAGAGAAAACAGATGATTATAAAAATATGTTTTATTTGACAAATATTAATTGAGGGCTTGGTACATCCCAGTACTAACCTTCTTTAATGGATGAGAAAACTGTGTCACAGGGAAGTTAAATAACTTGACCAGTAAGACATGGTAGCTAGTGACAGAGCACAAACAAAACCAAGTCTGTCAATTTGAAACCTAAACTCTTAACCCCTGAATTTCAGTTCCTCTTGGGATCCCTTAGCTCATTCAAGTGTCCAAAAAAGAGGTTACTGTCTTTCTCTATAGTACTAACTACTTGATCATAATATACTATAGGAAACTGAAATTATTAATCCATACATTCATGAGACACTTTTAGGAAAGCATCTACATTTATAACCCAAATCTGTGAGTTTATCAGCAATGTGTTTAAATAGATAAGTGGTTTTATCTATTTAAAGCTGTTTTTATCTATTTAAACTTTTCACTTCTACTACTATTTGGTTTTATTTCTATGTTCTATTGGAAAGGCTTGTCTTTATCTTTCACCATTGGACAACATAACCTGGAAGAATTTGATCCCATAGTCATCCAATCTCTATTCAGATTTCCTTGAGCATTTCATAATAAAACCCAGTATAAATTTAAGAAACTTTAAAAGTATAAATTTTAGAAACTTTTGTTCTCTCTAGAAATATTAAACATCTCAGCAATCTACTTGTTTTCATTACTTTATAGAAAATATTGTTGTGGATGAATAGGAGGGATTGCTTTCAGAATTTGAGTTTATATGCTTTCAGTTGATTGTGCTTGATATAGGCTATTGAAAGTTGCTTAAAGGGGATTGAAATTTCTAGTTCAAAGTTTTCCTATCACAAATTCATGTTATTTAAATTAAAGAGAGTAAATTGTTTACAGAACAGTGTGACCTATTTTACTTTGGAAATTTAAAACACTAGTGCTTTAATATAGAGGAAACAACAACAACAACAACAAATAACTAGTTCCATTTAAGACTAGGTATTTTGTTTTTTGGCTTCTAATCATAATTGGATTTTCTGGAAATTGCTAGTTAAGAGAAAACTCTCTCTACTATTAAAAATTATAAAGGAAACTACTTTGAATAAACACAGAATATTAATAAAGGTCTTTAGTTCTGCCATATTTGAAACAGCAGTGATTGGTATTTTTGATATACAATATAAAATAAATAAAAAATATTTTAAGTTTATATCACAGGTAATGATAACATGTAATAATATCCCCCAAGTAAATAGACATTAAGGAACACATGTTTTCAACCATGAAAACTCTATTTAGATCTTAAATGTTAAAATGTATTTAATAAAATAATCAGAATAAATATTAGCATATCTTGATCTATCTATAAATGCATCTTAAGAGAATAAATGTAGCATCAATATAGGATTTGGGATAACATTTTTTCTATTGACTATCAAATAAGTAAAATAAGAGCTATATATAAATGAAAATAAAGTATAAAAGAGGGCAGAAATTCAACTAAAAGTTAAAAAAATTAAAATCCATTTATTATAAATATAAAATAACAGATAAAGATTAGTTTTATATTACACTCCTTTTCTAGCGTAATACTTGAGCAGTTCTCTTTAAATACTGAGGTATAAGACCATGTGAGGAGCAAAGACTGATGTTCTCATGGAGTTTTCTGTCTGTAGTAGGCACACAGTTCACAGAGCAGTCTTCTAGATAATATTTAGTGTGGGTGTTTTTAGTTATCTGTAGTTCACATATGAAAATTCCTTTGAGAACCAATCACAGAGGCTGATATATTAGACTAAAAAATATTTGGAAGTTTTGGCCATCTATAGGCTGCCCTTGCTTACCATTTTCTTATCTGAAGGACTGTATCACTCTACCCGGGCTACAGTTTGATTACTGGGAACTCACCATCTCTATACAGACCACCCACATGACCAATACTTGTCAGCTGAGATCTCTGATTCCCCTGATTAACTTCTTATACAAGATCCCAGGTACAATAGTCTGCTTACATGTAGGAATGTGCTGCTTCACATCTTGGACTATGACTTAACCCATGATGTGCTGATTTCTAGACTGCATGGGCACCAGCCCTCAGCCACTTTGCAGAATTGTTCTATGGAGAAGATCCACTCCATGTATCTTTTCTTTTCTTGTTAAGAATCTTTTCCTTCCCTTATAACATATATTGTTGTGGATTAAACAAAAGTTTTAACTAGTCTTCAAGTTATGAGGTATGGAAAATTATGCATCTCTATTATTGTCAATGAATTAATTTGTTATTAATAATTATATTTGTCATTAAGTGCACTAGAAGCTTTTCACACACACACACATGCATGCATTTAAATTATACAACCACTATTTAAGGTAAATGAAAATATTCTTGTTATCAAATGAGGACACCTGGGCACAGAGAGTATGAATATTTCTTGAGCTCTCATAGCAAGAAATTGACAGTCAGGATTCAAATCTAGACAATTTGACTTCTAAATCTAAGTTCTTAACCACTACATTTTACTTGCTTTTCAAAATGACTTTCTAACAGGGCTATCAATCTAGAATGGTTACCAATTTAGAGAATGTGTTAGTGTTGCATATCTAGAATTCAATAAAGCACTTAATGAGGTGTGTCATGAAAATATTTTTTTATCCATTTTTGAGATGGAGAAGCATATACTTACTAATTATTTGATCAGGTAGATTTGTAAACTGGTCTAAAGATTAAAGCATCCATGATAATCTGGAGGGAAATGTGTTATTAGGCCACAAAACACATCTCGATCTCAACAATTAAGTATATTTATTAATTACTTGTGTTTACATATGCAAAACACAATAATTAGATTTACAAAGGAGATGACACTGCAGGAGAGAGTAAATGCTTTGAATGCCTGAACCAAAAATCTCTTGATAATGTGGGTGAGGAAGAAATTTCCTCTACCCTTCTAGGTTTTTTCAGCTGGTCTGATAATCAAATGAACATGAGACAGATTACAAGAAAAAAATGACCAAATTTAATTATATATGCACATATGGAAACCCCACATACAGAAGAGAGTCAGAGACCCTCTGTCCTCCATATAAGAGATTTAGAGACAGAAAGGGAAAATGAAGTAATATGACATTCTGAGTTAAGAATGAGTTAAGGCACCTTAGGGGTTTCCAAGTGGGGGAAGGTCATTCACAGGACAAAAAGAAGAACAAATGTTCAGTAATCAGAAGATTTTCCTGCCCTATATATAGGTCATGAAAGTTATTTCTAGTGATAACTATTATGGGTAAGACCCTTAATTAAAATGCTAAAGGAAGAAGTAAAATTTACTTGTGAGTTCACAAGGTCTTGATTGCCTTCATCTTGTAATAATTCACATGCCAAAGTGGCACATCTTGGGGAAGCCTGTTCTGAACTCCTTCAATAGTTTGCAGGAAAGGGCTAAATATCAAAACATAACATAAAAAAATGCTAAGATTTTGTACTTTCTTCACTTTTCAAAAAAAGAACAAAAGTCTACATATTAGAGAGGTGGACAAGCAGCAGCATCCAAGGGAATAAGTTAGGAACATTGCATCAATGACCAGGTTTGTGCAAAATAATATAAACAAAGCCACTTCAAAATCAAGTCAGAGCTGCCATCCCAGTAGAACTGCCTTGCATGTCTTACTCTCCAAACCTTTGGAATGTCAAAACTGGGCAAACTACCCTTTGGACTGTGCCTAAGACAACATTGTATTTCAAACAATGGTTTTAAAAACCTAACAGGAAAGCAGACATTTTAGCTATGGGATTGAAAATTAAAGACATTCTTTAATATTCTCATCACTATGTTAACTTATCTCCATCTATAGAAATTCCTTTCTTAGCTTGTTAACAATCATAGAAATGCCTTCCTTCAATTCATGTAGTTATTTCTCTTTCCTTTCTCATAAGTAACTCTTTCTTTCACCTCCTGATCTGAGCACTATTGGGTTTCTGCCTGAGTCTGTGCTTCTGGATTAGGTATTCTTTTGTATCTCAAATGAATATTTGTTGCTCTCACTTCAGTTTTTTAAGTTAATAGATTCATGTAAATCACCACTTTGCTATGATCATCAAAAAGATGATTTTAGCACAGATGACATAGAAATAATAGGACAGTATCTACAATGAAGGAAAGGATACTTTCACTCTATTCTGTTCTAGTCAAACCACAGTTTTTAATATTTACCCATAATTGCATTTGAAAGGCAATATAAACACGATAGGCCTATTGTCGGGAAAGTGCAAACAGTTTAATGAAGGATGCCATAAGAAATGAGAATGCTTAATGAAAGTGCAGATGTTTAGTTTGAAATGAAATAGAAACATGTTTGAATTTAAGTATCTAAAGACTTTTCTTGAAGAGAGTAATTAGACAGTTGTTCAATTCTCCCAAGAGTAAACCTAAGGGAAAAGGGTAGAAACCACAGTAAGACAAGTTTTCTATCAGCATAAGGAAGGGCTTTGAAATATCCAGAGCTGCCAAGTCAGGAAGTAGTGAATTCCCAAGCATAAGACTGAGAGCTCCCTTGCTATATGGTTATGGAGAAGTTTCAAGGACAACTGAGGTGTTAGATTATATGCTAATGAAGATTTCCTCTAAAACTATAAAACTTAGGTTTTTTTTCTTGTTACCAGTTTATTTGTCTCTTTCTGAAAATTGCAGTCAAAAGGGATGTGATAGAGAGAAAGAATAACTATTAATAAGTCTATAGAATTTGACACCATGAAAATCAGAGGCTTGCTAAGCAGACCTGGCCTCCTTGGGGAACATTAGCCTTTGTCTGCACAGAACTTTATATTTGATTTTTTTTTGTCTGTTCTCTGCCTTTTATCCACTAGTCTTAGTTCAGATTTTGAAGACACACACACACACACACACACACACACACACACACACACACACACACACACACAAAGCTGTGGATCTCTTTAACTTCTATGATAACAAGTACTTCATCTCTACGATATTCCATTTTTTAAATAGTATTGTTCTGCTGATACTAAGATGCCTATGTATAGTGTAGTAGGGAGTGATCACCTTAATGGCTAATCTGGAGACTTTTAATGACTCCAAAGAGAACATTTCAAATGCAAGATCTGCCCCGTTCCTGAAGCACAGTGCTGCATGCTTAGAGTAACACCTCAGAGTAGATGTGCCCTGGCTTGCCCTGCCTTGTATCTTTCAACAGAATCTTATCTTTATTCTCTGAAAACAGGTAGAAAGGTAGAGATAAAAAAGGAATTAAGTTCCTACCATGTGCTAACAAGGAGTTCCTCTTTCACATTGACTATTTTCTTGCATTAAGTCCAAATTAGGAATATAGGTACAGCCAATCTTGATTTCACAAATAAAGAAACTGAATTCCAGCTGTGGGGAGAGTCTTGCTTCAAAGCAGAGTACTGGCTGGTGTTAGATCTGGAGTCCATAATTACACTCTCTGATTTTCATCCCACCGAGGAGGCCGGAAATACAAATAGATATGGAACAAATGAGCTTTCAAAAATCTTGTCCTTAATTGCTACAAATCTACTCCCTGTAAAGATGTGCCATTTATAGGCACAAGAATACAAACAACCCCACAACAATTAACAGCAGACCACAGGGACTCTGGGAAAGCAGAACGATAGGCAGAGAAAGTAATTTTCCAGGCTTTTTTCACTTATCCATGTTAAGAGTTGTAACAATACACATTTTCAAAGTTTCTGACACAATCTCATAAATTTATATTTCAATTTTGCCAGAACTTAAATTCCTTATGGTGCCTGAAAAGAAGAAACCTGGTAAAATTACAGAAAATACATTCCCGTTTTTTTTAAGATTTGACCACTAAAACTTTGAAATACAGTCTTATCTATTTATAATATGACCTCTATTTATAGACACTGGACTGAAATGAAATTATATTTTGATTGAATTTAATTCTTAACTAATATGTGAGCCTGAAAAATATATATAAAAAAATATATTGTTTTAATGATATATATTTGCATGAAAGTTACTTTCTGCCCTATTACTTTTAAATTAATAATTAGAAAATATCTACTTAAATGAAAGCATTAATATGTCCAGTGTTGTTGCATAAAATCCCATTTTGATGCAGGACAGGGCAAATTTCCCCGAGTTGGTTGGGGGAGACCAAGCACTGTATTGAGAGAAGAAGGTAACTCTCCGTTGGTGGTGAATGTAGAAAGAATTCAACACACACCAAAGTTAGAATCAAATAAAGGTTTATTATAAAAGGAGTACACCCCACAATGTGTAGGCCCCTCTCAGAGTCAGAGTGAGAGGGACAAAGAGAGAGACAATGATAGCAACCCTGAGTATTTGAGGAATCCAGTTTATGTATCATTCTTGAGTTCCTGTGAGTTATAGTTTAAAAGACTGTTAATTAATTTCCTTTGATATGGACATACAATGAGGAAGGGGAAGAGTATGTAGTGTGAAAAGGTAAGATGAAAGGCCTGCTGCAGTTCCCAGCCTTTAATGCAGAGCTTGCCATGGTTTTAGTCATAGGGAATGACTCAGTTGGTTCCTGGTTCCCCTTCATAGGTGTGGGGAATGAGTTATTAGTAATGAAAGTGTCCTTCTGGCCTAGCTGCAGAGCTGATTAACACATTGCAGTCTCTGAATCTAGCTTGATTAACATTTTAAATTCTCTTGCCTCCTCTTTACATTAATTTGACTTGATTCTGCTTTTTTTCTGAAGAACCACATATTTCTTTGCTCCTCAAGTTAATTTTAAATAAGTTATAGCTTTAACAGACAGCTACTTGGACAAATACCAGAAAACTACTATATTCTGTATAAGGTATAGTTTCATAGCCTATGTGTGTAAAAAACATTGACTATAATTGCAGATCTACTGAGTAAAGAGGAAATCAACAACAATCACATACTATGGCTACTGACCATACTGTGCAATTAACTAGGATCCTCTGTTCCTGGGTAAAATGAAGAAGCTGAAGCAGCTCTTGCCAGGCATTTATCAGCTCTAACATTTTATATGACCTTATGTTTTCTAGAACATTACTTTTTATGCAATCGTCCAGGAGATAAGATACGAGGAAACTCCCAAACATAACTAGTGTCAACACACCATCTTTTCTTTCCATTTTGTGAAATAGAATATATTTTCCTTAGTTTATAAAAGTACTTTGGAGAATTTTATTTTATATAACAGATCTTAAAACAGCCCTTCACATAAGAAAAGCTTACTGAATATTTCTTGAACAACAACAAATGGAATGAGTAATTTTATGATAGTAGTTTATTTTAGACCTGAAATTTATATTAGCATTTAATTACCAAACTATTGTTTTCTGAGTTCATCCTTCATCATTGTCATTACTAAACTTTCTATAATAATATTTGTTGTGTAATAATGTTTTATGAGGCTTTCTTTGAATTACAGTCTAAAGTTTCAATGAAGGTTATCATGTAACACCCTTCCCTCACCCCAGGTACTAGATATGGGGATGGAAAAGAGATAATATCTGTCCTCTAAGGTTTTATGTCTAGTCAGGTGGGTAGCAGTGCACAGATCAAAAGGGCCTTAACAAAGAAGAAGACTACCCTGGGTGTTCATGCAGAAAGATAATGTATTTGTATGAAGGAATCAAAAAACTTCTGAAGGAAACATTAAAGATAAGTCTTAAGATCAGCTGAAGTTTTAACTAAGATTGGTGGAAAGAAAGTTCTAACTAAAAAAGTGCTTGATCCACTCTGGACTGAGTCTGTGATTCTTTTATAGGATAAAAATAACAATAATGACCTGAGTGCCATTTGTGATCTTTAAAATTTATAAAGCTATTTGATGAACTTTGTACTATCGAATTCTCATATCCACCCCACATGTCAAGCAGAATAAGTCTATTTTTTACGTAATGAAACGGAGCTCAAAGATTCCTAATGTCACAGAAATTACAGATGATTAAATGGTTAAAAACACCTTTTACCTTGAAAAATCAATGTTGTTAATGCTGCTATACGACTAGGTCATCTCACCTGTGGAGAACTATCACTCTGAGAGCAAGGCCTGCTTTTCATGAGAGTAGTGTCATTTATATTGTGTGTTTTAATCGATACTGTTTATCTAAGAATTTCTTAATTATCATCATCCACACTGTGATGTTGTCAATGAAAGAATATCCAGCCTAAGAAAAAACTCTTATCAGGGTTTATTTGAGCAAAAATCTTAATGTATTAAGAAAATGCCCCAGATAATGACAGTTTTGCAGCTTATTCTATACATTAAAATCAAAAGAGGAGATGTGAGGACAGTTACATGAAATTCATTGGTGCTGGATTAGGCAGGTGGGAGAAACCAAAATGAGGAAATCTCAGACTGGATAAAAAGCAAAAGGAGAGACATGTACTTCTTTTTACACTGGTAGGTACAGGATAGTTACCATTTTATGTACATAGAGATGGAATGTGGGCAACAATATAATAATGTGGTCTCATGCTCTGGTGCTGATGTTTGTGGCTTTAAGGGGTCTGGAAAAGAATACTAATCTGACATTTCAAAGGTATATTTTCTTAGGTGCACAAAGAGAATAAACAATTTCAACGATAGATGTGACATTTGTCAATGTGACTGCCATCATGACCTGCTTTTGGTTAGAAATTTTTACATTCTGACCATCCTGTGTGGTTACTTTTGTTCTCTGGGTTTGTGTGGATCACCATGCATGCCTCACCTGATCTTGTCAGGTTTGGTATATGGCCCCTTTTTTGAACATGATATTATGTTGTAAATAAAAACAGCACATACATATAACCAGTAACTAGATTATCTGGAAGATTCATAGAAAGGGGAAACTCCGAAATCTCTAATGAGAAATGCCAGAAGAATAACAGGGGTCATGTCACATAACTATCTTGGAAAGAGGCTTCAATAGCTACAGGTATATCTCAGCCAACTGAAATGACATCATGGGCACGGTGCTGATGCAAAATGTTAGATACTTAGAGCAGGCAAATGTATACTCACACTTACAGCTGTGGATTACTTTCCCCAATGGAAAGCCAGTTTCTAAATAGAATGGGATGGGATGGATGAAATGGTTCCTAGATTCCTGGGCTGAAAGCTGTGTGTCCTGAGAAGAGTTTGAAAATTTAAAAGAGAATAGAAGGAGTATAATAGGGGAAGCATAGCTGAGAGAAAACCCAGGTCAGGTAGCAGAGTTTAAATGTCAAGATCATTTCCCCATGTATTCTTGGCTTTAAGCAACTATTGCACTACTGACTTAGTATTGACTTTGTTACAAACTTGGAGGCTAAGAAGTAAAGGGAAGGAAAGATCGAAGATTTCTTTTCTCTTTGGCCTATACTACCAAATTTATCTGAACTGAGCAAAAAGTTTAAAAAATTATGCAAAACTACTGAAAAGTAGATATATTATATTAAAAATAACTCAGATGTGTTAATTTGCAATGCCCTTGATATTCCTGATACCACACAGCATTATAATCATTAAATTCAAATATTCCCAGAAAAAAATCTCAACCCTTACACTCTAATAATAAATTTCCTATCTGCCTTTCCTTATAGAAATTATATTTTGACTCCTTGAAGACACTGTAAGCCTTTGTTTCTTTTCTGTCTGGAAAATAACATACAGTGTGACCCTGACTGTCATCTTGTTTTTCAACTGCTAATGTGATTCCACCAATAAGTAGCAACAAATGGTGACTATTGCAATTCAAATTAAAAAGAGGAGAGGGAAATGATGTGCAGACAAAGCTCAGATGTGGCTTTGTTGCTATTTGTAGCAGGAGGTTAATTAGTATTAACAGAAGTATCAGCAGTTGCTTGGACTTACTCATAAGGTACTGACTGCTCTCAGCAGCATAGTACAGAAGAAAACAAGTCAAAATAGTTTTCCTTTTTTCCTCTTACAGAAAACCATTTACAAAAACAAACATAAAGTAATTGGATTCTTTTTTGTTTGCTTTCTGTTTCTCCTTTCCTGCTAAGTGTTTGATTTAGCTGCTTCTTTTGCTGCTTCCAAGTCCTACATGGTTTGAGTAGTAATAGAGTTAGTTGTACTTTCTTCTTTCCTTTTTCATTTATTTCCTAGCAATGCCCTCCCCATCCTTTGTTGTTGTTTTCCCTTTAGGCAACAACTTTATGTGTAAGCTCTTCCATTTTCAATCTATGATGGGTGTATTTTTATGGGCGGTTTATAAGTTTGCGGTTATATAGATGCAAGGCAAACATCGGTCCCTCTGATCACTCTTGACCCATCTAAACCTTTGAAGTTGCCCCTTTTGCAATGGTCAGAATAATTGTTATACCTGATGTTTCAGCCTTAAACAAAGCCAAGAAAAGTGTTTATTTGTTTGAATTTTTGTAGTTTTTTTTAATCTTCTCTCCAATAAAGAGAAACCACGTATTTTTTTAAATCTATTTTTAATTACATTTTCTTTCATCCCAATGTAGGAAAGCTCAGAATCATTTGAAAAATTATTCCAGATACTCTCAAAATAAATGTCTGCTATTTAGTAGCTGTAGAATTATTTAATATATACCTGTTCTTATATTATTTTGTCATTTTTGATATTTTATAAGTTTACTTTTTTATCTACTGATAAATATTAATTAATAATGAAAGATCAATGAATAATAACCATTACGTGAATTAAAATATCTCCTGCTGTGCAGACTATAGCTATTAGATTTTTATGAAGATTTTTAAATTAATTGCTTTGTTCTTTTATGGAGGAGACTGGCAATTGTTCTGAAAGAAAATTAAGGACATATACATATATTTATTACTTATAGATAGATTTTTTTTAAATTTTAATTACAGGTCAAATAAAGAGTTAAAACTCTTTGAGGAATCTATACTCAGATGTGATAAGAATTCCAGGATTGGGTAAGCCATCATTGTTTTGTACAAAAACATATAAGAAAGTTAGTGGTAACATAATTTCCACTTAGACTTGCCATTTCAGATGGACTTTATAGATACAGAAATATCTCTACTTGAATATCTATTTACCTATCAAAACATTACCTGCAGATAATTCATATGACTGTGACTATGTATAATTTACAGAAAATAAATATTGCTAAGTATCATGGGTTATTGGATAGACAAAATGAATAGATAAATCCCTCGAGAAATAATTTATCCATGCCTATCATACATAAGAGGATACTGAGATCTACAAATGTTAAATGAAAACCCAAAAGCTGTAGCTACTTAGGGGCTCTATTGGGGCTAAAATCTAAGTCTCTGACCTTTTATTCAGCAGCCATTCCTTAAATCTACAATCCTATACAAGTGTCATCTTGAAAATTAGGGTAAAAAAATTTTTGGTTTTAATTTATCTTCCACCTTCTCTCTATAAAAATGCACTGTAAGAAAACATAGTCTGTAATTTATGAGCTGGAAAATTGAACGTGTTTAAAAAAAGAGAGATTTTAGGATTTTATTCAAGGCTATGGGCTTTTGGGAAATGAGCACTTGGCTGAAATAATCTTATGAGAATAAGAGAAGATCTCTTATGTCTTTCTTCCTTCCTTCCTTCCTTCCTTCCTTTTCTTCCTTCCTTCCTTCCTTCCTTCCTTCCTTCCTTCCTTCCTTCCTTCCTTCCTTCCTTCCTTCTTTCTTTCTTTCTTTCTTTCTTTCTTTCTTTCTTTCTTTCTTTCTTTCTTTTTTTCTATCTTTCTTCTTTCTCTCTTTCTTTCTATCTTTTTTTCCTTCTCTTTAATCTTTATTAATCCGCTCTCATTAGGGTACATAAAGCCAGAAAATATCCCATTGAACCTCTGATAGTTGCTTATTTTTCCACAGGGAACAGCCTAAGCATGTTTCTTCAGAATCTTTTGCACTTTCATTAAATGAAGAGACTTCTCTTTTGAAGAGAGATTAGAAATTCTATTTTTTTATGACACAACTTTATGCCAAGGACTTTATTCTTAGTCTTCATAGCAACACTGTATTTTAGACAAATGGAAATTGAGAATCATAAAGAATATATAATTTGCTTAAAGTCAGAGGACTGACTCAAGGTTTCTCTGATGGCAGCGGGTATACTATTTTGAAATTGTAAGAAAAAAATAATTATTGCAATTTTTAAGCAAATTCACCAAGAAATAGATGATGGGACCCTTGCTTCTTTACTTTAAAGGCTCTTAAAATGATTTTGCTTGGCTGATATGCTCTCCTAAATTTATCCTGTGGGAACAATTAAGCAATAATCACTTATAAACGGCTTCAGGAAATGCTGAAACTGGACTCTGTTAGTCTACAACTTCTAAACAAAATAACTGCAAACATGCATGGTTAAAATAGCTTTTTCTTTCTACAGAATATACAACAATATATAAAATAAATTAAAACACATTTGTCTGTGTAAGAGCATAATATACATTTGATTCAAAATTGATATTTGGAATAAGATTGCACCATTTTTGCCCTGATAGAAAGATAATGATGCCTAAAAATATGAAGCCATATAAATATAACAAGAATCAAGCATATGTTTCCAAGTCCAGTGATTTCTAATACCAAAATGGGTTGTTTTAATAAATATATTTTTCTATGAAAATGAATGTGGTCCTTATCATTGGAACAAAGGATTTGTTCTTTCTTCTTTATGAAAACTAAACAATAGTTTTAATTTTAAAAAATAAAGTAGCATCATCAATCATAAAATTAGGTAGATAGGATTAATGTGTTGGGTATACCTATATAAAAATCATAACAAAAGAACTTTATAAATCCTGACTTTCAAGGGCTGTAAACAAACAAGGAATGTTATATCTAATTTAAAAAATTAGGTTGTCTTGGTACTTAAAAATATAAATAATAATTCAATCTTAAAAATGAGTCATGGACTTGCACTTTCGGCCATGAGGGATAAGACCATGCTGGCACTTTTGCCATTAAAAACAAACAAATAAACAAAAACAAACAAAACAAATAAAAAGCATCCTAGACAATTGTGTTAAATATATCAAAAAATCTCTTTTTATTCATCAGACATAGATATAGATGATAGAGATAGAGGTTAGAGATATAGAGATAGAGATGATAGAGATAGAGATAGAGATAGACAGAGATAGAGATGATAGAGATAGAGATAGAGATAGATAGAGATAGAGATAGAGATAGAGATAGAGATAGAGATAGAGATAGAGATAGAGATAGATATATAGATATTTTTCAGACTAAAAATTATATGAATAATTCTTGTAGGAACTTTCTTCACAGTATTCAACTATCTACAGTTCTCCTTTAATGGTTTATTTATTTATTATCATTTTGTTCATTATTCTACCTCTAATATCAAGAAAGTTTTGATATATAGGGTATATTCAATATATATTTATTCTATGCTATTCCTTTGAACTTGCACTCATTTCTTTCTATCCTTCTTTCAATGCTGGCCCTGAACACTTTTTTCTACTCTTGTTTTCATCAGTATATCTAAACCTCATACTGTGTGTAGTCCATAGAGTTTTCAAAGTTAGTTACACTAATTACTTTTGTCTCCTTGACACATTTATTGATTAAATTCTATGTGTTATATATGCACAAATACCATTTTTCAATGCCCAAGTCATCATTCATTCAGTCAAATCACTTGACTTTTTTTATCATATTTTGGTAAATATTGCTCCGTTTAAATTAGTCAACAAATGAACATTATTATTACCTTTTTGCTTCTATTCTTTATTACTCTAAGTTCTCACACTTGATTTTTCATCATTCAATAATTTTCTTGGTAACTAATTTTGAGTTCTGCCCACTTTATAAAATTTGGTGCCTTTTGTTGTTAATTGTTTTTCATAGAATGGCAGATTTTAAATAGACCGCTCTACACTAGGAACGCATTATGGACATTACATAAAAGTTCTTTTGGCGTTGACTTTTATATGTTACGTCAACTAACAGATTAATGATGTATAGATGAGATGCACGTCATGGGAATACAAATACTGACCCCATTGTACTAACCCAATTTCATAACATGGAAGAAAAAAGCGTGCTCTATTAGAAGTCAGGTAACATGGGTCTAGTTTGGCTTTGTCACTTGATGGCTAAGTTTTACATCGTTTGTAATATAGCTTAGGTTGATGTAATTTTCAAACATTCTTAGATTTCATTCTTAGTGGAATCAATTTCCCAAAGAAATGCTTTAATAAAACTTATTAGATTAAACATGTAGTTTAGGGCTTTGGTTAAAGCTAAAAAGGAAGTGCTGGGAATCTGGAAGCTTCCAAAGAATTATGACCATCTACTCCTTTCAGCATCTATTTTTCCACTTTAGGTAGACTCCAAATCAACTCCATGGAACACAGTTTAGGCTAGATGTCCTTTAAAGTTTTTTCTAACTGTAACTTTTGAGATGACTTAAAATGACTACATGTATCACAAAGATTGAGCTTTTTGTTGTTATTTTTATTGCCGTCGTTTTTGTTGTTGTTGTTGTTGTTGTTGTTGTTTTGCAAGGTACTGTGCAATTACTCATTAGGGGAAAAAATATCTTTTTTTTCTTTAATCAAATATATGACAGGAAAGGAAGAGGTGTCAATTCATTGCCTGGAGTCCACTGGGACCCTATGACTGTCAGCTACAATTCCTGACTTGTGAATTACACTAGCATAAAATTGTAACCAATTTTTTGTTATGTAAATATTGTAGAGACAAATTCAAAGGCAGAATTAGTTCTGAGCATTTCTTATTTTTGAAGGGTGAGTGGTGCAGAGGAACAAGAATGAATGTTTATTTCTTTAAATTAGTAGCAAACGATAAAATTTCAGATCCCTTTGAAATACAGAAAATGTTCAACGCAGCAAATTTACAGCAAACACTCCTGTGTCCTTGGAAAACAGTTTTATACTACAAACTAGGAATCTCTCCAAACTTACAATTATATGATTCAAAACAGGTAATTTTCACCCCAATCTTGTGTTTTCATTTCAGGTCTTAGTTAATACTCTCTTGATGGTTGCTGTTTGATGAATCAGCTTTCCTGTTAACTAGAGGTGCAGGGCCATCATCTAATGAAAACACTCTGTGTTTTATGACTCCCTGGGCTACAGTTCTGCATATTAAAATGGAATTTCAATCTCACTCTTAGAAATAAAATCAAAACTAGCATCTGTGGTTTGAACAGAACTGAAAAAAAATGCTGCTCATTTAATGTTAACAATATTTTTCATGCTAGACAGTATAAAAATGAGGCTCTGGTTATAAATTTTAAATGTCTAGAAATTAGAAATTAATTGGTAGAAATCAGCACAATATTTCAGTGCATGGGTTAGTTCATTATATCTACAAATTTGAAAGCTACAGTTTTTCATTCTAGTTAAAAGTTTGCCAGAGTATTCACAAATTAAGGTTTCTTGCTCTTCCTCAAGTAACAATGGTAGCATATCACTTTCATTCTTCCTCTTGCAAATCTTGACTCCCTCTGATCACTCTTTGAATGTTCCTATCTTGGAATCATTACACATTTATATTCAGGAGGAAGACAAAGGAGAAATCATTCTGAAACTCAGAATTAAAGACATGACAACAGATTAGTAAAAGAATTGGAGCTTTTCAGGTGGTTTTCATCAATCATATTTACACAAAAACACTACAAGATAACATATAAACAAAATAGCCAACTTCCCAATAAGAAGTTAATCAATAATCAATAAAGCATTATGGAATATTGTTCAGTGTTTGGCCTTCTGACTCTTTCACTCTTATTCTTTCTCCCTTTGTTTAACACACACAGACATACATTCACAGTCTGCTTTAACTAATTATGCAAGAGTTTACAAAGCTTTGTTAGGAAAATTTTCTTTAAAAAGAATATAATACTACACGAAAGATGTAAATACAATAACCAGTATTTATAAAACACATATATCTCAAGTATCAGGCTAATCTTGTGCCCAGTCTTCATCTAGTTCTATCTTCCAATAACCCATAAAGTATATGTTGTTAATATCCTTTTTAAAAAATATGGTAACTATACAAAAGATCAATAAAACCGAGCTGATTTTTTGAAAAGATAAACAAATTGATAAAACTTTAACCAGACTCATCCAAATGAGGTCAACAGAGAGGAGAAAAGAGAGACCCCAAATAAATAAAATTAGAAATAAAAGTGAAATGACAACTGACACCATAGAAATACAAAAGATTATAAGAAAATATTATGAACACTTATATGCCACAAATTGGACAATCTGGAAGAAATGGATAAATTTTTAGAAACATACAGTTTTCTAAGACTGAATGAGAAGAAACAAAAATTCTGAACAGACTGCTTGTGGGTCCCAGGCCTGGCTGGTCTCAGATCTGTCTGTGATCCAGGCTCACAGCTACAAATAGGACCCTGGATCTAGAATGTTAAAATAGCGTAGTAAGGTGCCTGCACCTAAAATATGTAAGCATAATTCAGCTTACTGTATCATGAATGTGTGGCTGAATGTCACTATTGTACTCTGATATATGTGGAGCCAAGCAGTCCCCTGGGGAGCAGACATGTAGCACAAGAAGGCAAGCAGAAGCAGAAGCACACTCTGCACGATAGAATGGCACTCCTTGCCAGAGAACTGCACTCCTCACAATAAAGTTGTTGCCTGCCATTTCGTTCACATGTTAGTCCCTTGTGCATTCTTCCAACTGGGTGTCTCACAACTGAAACCTTCCTTTCTCGATCAGCTTAGTGCTAACACTGCTTAATACTACAAAATCAAATCAGTAATCAAAAAACTTTCAACAAGCACAAGTCCTGGAATGACTGGCTTCACAGGTTAATTTTACCAGACATTCAAAGAAGAATTAATATCTATTCTTATCAAACTATTCCAAAAAATGCAAGATCAGGGAAGGCTCCCAAGCTTACTTTATGAGGCTACTATTATCCAGATTCCAAAATCAGACAATTATGAAAAAAACAAAAAAAATTGTAGGCCAATATTTCTGATGAACATAGATGCAAAAATCCTCAACAAAATATTAGCAAACTGAATTCAGCAACACATTAACAAGATCATATATCATAATCAAATAGGATATATTCCTGGAATGCAAGATAAGTTCAATATCTGCAAGTTAATTAAAATGATACACCACACAAATAAAATGATGGGTAAAATTATATGATCATATCAATAGTTAAAAGTTTTTGACAAAATTCAGTCTATTTATTATAAAAACTCTTAGCAAAATGAGAATAGAGGGAATATATCTCAATGAAATAAAAGCCATATATACCAAATCCACGGTTAATATCATACTGGTTGGAGAAAAGCCAAAAGTGTTTCCCTTAAGATCAGGAACAAGACAAGGATGTCCACTTTCACCACTTTTATTCAACATAGCATCAAAAGTCCCAGCCACACAGCAATCAGATGAGATAAAGAAATAAAATTCATCCAAATTGGAAAGGAAGACATAAATGGTCATTATTTGCAGATGATATGAAACTGTATATAAAGAACCCTAAAGATTCCACCAAAAAATCTATTTGAACTAAACAAATTTAGTAAAGTAGCAGGATACAAAATTAATATTCAGAAATTGGTTGTATTTTTATACACCAATAATGAACTATCAAAAAGAAAAAATAAGAAAACAATACTACTTATAATTGCATCAAAAAATATCTAAGAACAAATTAATTGAGGACACAAAAGACCTATACTTGAAAAATTATAAGATTGAAGAAAGAAATTGAAGAAGACATAAATAAATGGAAGCATATACTGTACTCATGGATAAGAATTAATATCATTAAAATGTCTGTACTACCTAAAGCAATCCATAAATTCAATGCAATTCCTTTCAGAATACCAATGACGTTTTTCACAGAACTAGATCAAATAATCCTAAAATTTATATGGAACCACAAAAGACCCGAAATAGCCATAGCAATCTTAAGAAAGAAAAACAAAGTTTAATATTATACTACCTGATATTAAACTGTACTATATGCCCATAGTAATCAAGCAGCATAATACTGGAATAAAAACACATGCAGAGATCAATAAAGTAGAATGGAGAGCCCATAAATAAACCTATATAGTCATTTAACCTGACAAAGGTGGCAAGAATATACAGTGGAGTAAATACTGTCTATTCAATAAATAGTATTAGGTAAAGTAGACAGATACATGAAAAAAATAAATCTGGACTACCTGTTTACATTATATACAAGAACAAATCAAAATTAATTAAAGACTTTAATGTAAGGCCAAAAACTAGTAAATTCCTAGAAGAAAATGTAGGCAGTAAACTCTCTGACATTGCTCTTGGCAATATTTTTTTTTTGATATATATTCTTGAGCAAGGGAAACAAACAAAAATAAGCAAATTATCTACATCAAACTAAAAAGTTTTTGCACAGCAAAGGAAATCATCAACAAAATGAGAAGATCTCGTACCAACTAGGATAAAATATTTCCCAATGATAAATTCAATAAAGGGTAAACATCCAAAATTTATAAAGAACTGAAATAACACCAAAAATCCCCAAACACTCCAATTAAAAAATGAGCAGAAGGTCTGAATAGACATTTCTTCAAAGAAGATGAATAGATGGCCAAAGACATATGAAAAGACACTCAATGTCACTAATCATTAGAGAAATGCAAATTAAAACCACAATGAGATATCACCTTCCACCTGTCAGAATGGCTATCATGAATAAATCAACAAATGAGTGTTAGCGGGGAGATGGAGAAAAGTGAACTTTTGTGCATTATTGGTAGGATTGCAAATTGGTATAGCCATTTTGAAAAACAGTTTGGAGTTTCCCGGAAATTTTTTTAGAAAAGAACTACCTATGACCCAGAAATTCCACTTTTAGATATTTAACTGAAGAAATTTAAAACATTAATTCAAAAAGATATATGCACCCCTATGTTCACTGCAGCATTATTTATAATAGCCAAGTTATGGAAGCAGCCCAAGTTCCCATCAATAAACAATTGAATGAAGAGGTGGTACATATATACAATAAAATATTACTCAGTCATAAAAATATTAAAATCCTACCATTTGTAACATGAATAGACCTAAATGGTATTATACTAAGTGAAATAAGTTAGACAGAGAAAGATAGGTAGCATATGATTTCATATATATGTAGAATTTAAATAGCAGAATAAAGGAACATACAAAACAGAAACAGACTCATAGATATGGAGAACAAACTGATGGTTACCAGATGGGAAGAAGATTGGGAGTTGGTTAAAAAAGGAGAAGGGCTCTTAAAGTACAGCATAGAGAATGTAATCCAAAAAAATATATGGTAACTAAAATTCAGAGCTTTCAAGTCATGTATGCCAGGTCATAAAACTGACAAATTTTTAAATAAGGATTTAAACTGCTGATTTTGCGATACCAAAGCCCAAGAGTTTAAATTTAAAATTTTACTACTTTATATCTAGTCTTGTGAATATGTATGACTATATAATACAGATGGCATCTGGATCTCTGTAGTAAGTGATCTTATAATTGAAAAATCTTTTGAATTAAGGTAGGAAAGAATGAGACAAAGTTCCATGCTTGTTCTCATTTTGTTTCTACTTCTATTCCCCCTCTGATTTCTCCTCTTCTGTTCATCTTCTTACTTTTCATTTGCTTTATATTTTCTTCATCATTGGAGTCCTCTTCATCACTGGCAGAGTCATCTTCTTTCTAGTTAACTTTTACGAAGTTACTTAGAAAAAACATTTTATATATATTATAAAAATCCTCAAAAATTTATGTAATGTGGACTATCATCTTATTTTATAGACAAGGAAGATGAATAGTAAAGAAGGTAAATGATACTTCTCTTGGAAAACCACACACATAAGATTATTAGACTGTTTAAACTGAATAAAATTGTGAAGTAAAAGATAAATGTTAACTGGTTGCAAAAATAAAGGACAGTAAAGAATTTTATGACATTTTAGCTCAACTCATCTCTTCTGAATCAAAGAACAAACCTGAGAGCCGTCCAATCCATCAGCATCAAACACCATTTTAAAAGCCAAAGCATCCATTGTTCAATTCTGAAGTTTCATCTGATTTAGATAGTTTATGGTATTAAATTCAGTCTTCAAAAAACTCTTATAATTTAATCAGACACTTTCAGAAACTATATTCCTCACATCAAATACCACCACCATGTACATGCCACCAGCTCCCTTTGATTGTCATTAATATTGCAGAATTCCTCTCATTTTACTCCTAGAATATTACCAGAAGTCCTGCAGTATCCAGAGTAAATGCAGTGTTCAGGTTTGGACTTCACTTGGCTACTCTATTTCCTACCAAGCACAGATGGGAAACGAACTAATTCACTAAAAGATTTAGAATTTTAATGTATAGAAGTTAGTATTTTTTAGAAAAAAAATAATGTTGTTCATGTAAATGCTTGTGAAAGCCATACAACATAATGATTCTTAAAAATTAACTGTGAAAAAAGAACACATGAACCACGCACTAAGCTGTAAGGTGAACTCATACATTCATTCAGTGATGTCAGTTCTTATAAGGCCTCAAGAGATCCAGCTTCAAAATCTGAATTAGATAAAATAGTTTTCTTCTCTCTGTAGAGATGAATTAATTGCTATAAAGACCAATAGGTGACATCTCAAGTTACAGGGCAGTGTTCGCATGTAGAAAGGACCTTTTTTTACTTTGACAAGCAGAAAATATTGAGCTTTTAATAAGTGTTTTCCAGAAAAACCCTTGAAATATGTATTATTAACTATCTTTTTTTTACAGATGAGTAAATCTAGGTTCAGAAAGATTAGTTTATTTACCAATAGTCAAACTGTAACCTTCTCATTTTCAATGCCCAGTATCTTACATTATAGCAGCCATCTTAAAACAATGTGCTATAATTAATTTAAGATCTCTACATACAATAACGAAAATGAGAAAGCTTGTCCTAAAATATTAGTAGAAAAGAAAACAAGTATTCATTTATGGAACTTTCATAATTTTATCAATAATCCTTATAAATTTGATTCACCATGTTAAAAACATAGTCAATCCAGGAATTTTCTAGAGTACTTACAAAAATGTTTAGACAATAATTTAAACTGTAGCATGAGTCCAGCTTGTTGTTGTGTGATATAAAATAATAAAAAACAATTCCTTGTCCCTATAGGTTTAGGGTCAAGTTGAAAAAAATGAGTATGTGGGAAACAGTTACAGAATTATCTAATGTTAAAGTATGTGGGTTTGCTTTTAAATGCAGAAGAAAAAGATACATTGGGGTATGCTCCTATATAACATTCATGAACAGTATGGTTTAAGCTGTGTCTTGAAACAAGAGTAAGATTTATGTGTATGCATGGGGAGGCAGGGTTACATTTTAGATAACAAGATGTCTTTAAAATAATGAATAGGGTACAGTTTCACAATCTTAATTTTTAATCCTGAAGTCCAAAATGTACTGAAAATAAAGTTTTTATAACTTATTTATTGGTAAAATAGAACTTGAATTGATATGAGAATTTTAATAGTATCTATGTATCCCATTTAATGTAAATATCTATATTTAACTACAAAATATTAATTTATTTATTGTGTTTGTTTAAAGATATTGCATCAGACTGAACTGGGAGAGTTGTTATATAATATATAGATATATCTCCATTAGTATTTTTCTAAGTTCCAAAATTTTAAATTTATTTATACATCTTGTCCCAAGGGTTCTGGGTAAGGATTTATGAAATTTTATTTATTTCGGGAGGAAAAGAAGGAAAGAGGACTAAGACACTGAGGAGGCCAGGGTTCTCCATTCATGATGAAGGAGATTACATAGAATTTTAAAGATAGGGCAATAATATAAATTGATATTAGGTAGGTGTGAGTCTTCAAGACGAATATAACATGATAACAGTGACAGTTTAAAGAAAAAATTGCTGGTCTATGTATTTGATATAGAGAGGATGAAGAAAGGGGAAAGAGAGCGATAAGGAAGAAAGAAAGAAAAAAAGAAAGAAAGAAAGAAAGAAAGAAAGAAAGAAAGAAAGAAAGAAAGAAAGAAAGAAAGAAAGAAAGAAAGAAAGAACAAAAAGAGAGAGAGGGAGGGAGGGAGGGAGGGAGGGAGGAAGGAAGGAAGGAAGGAAGGAAGGAAGGAAGGAAGGAAGGAAGGAAGGAAGAAAGGAAAAGAGAGAGAAAAAAGAAAAAAGAAAAGAAAAAAAGAGAAAAAGAGAGAAAGAAAGAAAGAAAGAAAGAAAGAAAGAAAGAAAGAAAGAAAGAAAGAAAGAAAGAAAGAAAGAAAGAAAGAGAAAGAAAGAAAGGAAAGAACAGAAGAACAGAGGGAGGGAGGGAGGAAGGAAGCATCACTGTAATACTTCTCTAGTTTCCAACAGTAAGATCATCAGCAAACTGTTTCTTTATAGATAAAATAAAGATAATAATAGTACATATATAATTAGGATGCTGTGAATATCAGATGCCTTAATATATGCATGCAACCTAGTAGAGTGTTTAACATATTTAAAGAGCCCAGTAAATAGTACTTAAAACTAATTTTTATCATTGTAGGACTGTGATACTGAACAAGAAAGTTAAGGATAGAAACAAATGTCAAAATTGACCCTAAAGTTTCTTTTCTGGGATATTGACGGGGAAATTATATCATTATATAAGAAAACATACAAACACTTTATGGATACATTTGTTCACCTGAGACCTTAGGGTAGATGCTCTGATTTTTTAAATGAGATAGAAAAGCATAAAGAAAATTCTTGTCCTTTAAATTAAATAATAAAGCATAGATTAATATAATAATCCAAATCTGTAGCAGATATTGGATTCATGATTTACAAACCACTTGGATAAAAATACACAAATTTAAATAGTTGGAAAGGTTGTGGCATTGTTCTGTTTTTGTTGTTTTTGTTTTTTTACTTTTTTCCCTCCATGAAATGGTAAGATAACTGAATGACAAAAATACAGTCCCTTCAATTCTATGATTCAAATATGGTCAATTTTCTATAGATATAATCAACAAGGCTACAGGACCATTAAAGAAAACTTACCTTGGTCATCACAGAATCAAGCTACTGGAAAAGCAGGCAACAGTCCACAAATAAAGATTAATCCTAGTGTAAAGCTGAAGGCATATCCTGTATTAGTGACACTGGAATCTAACTTGAGAATCCATTCTCCTCAAAACACCCATGACAAGAAATATCCATAATCATTAAGTGAGCGAAATTTATTCTCTCACTTAAATATGTCATACTTATAATATTTATTATTCTAGCACAAAATATAATCAAACTTTTTCTTGAATATTCTCAATAAACATTTTTTTATAACAAAAAAGATTATTTAGGAAGAGCTATTTTTCTTTATAAAGGGATTTATAAGAAAAGTTTTAATAACAAGTGTTTCTGTCATAAACTATGCCTTTAACCTTCCACTGGAAAAAAAAACTGCCTTAATTAAGCACCTAGCAAACATGGAGCTATATGTTGCACATACAAAGATAAAAGACATAGTTCCTCTTGAGTGTCACAGTCATGTGTCCTTGGACCACACTGCAACTGAGCATCTTAAGTCACCAGTCTGGAATAGATTCCTGTCCTGAAAGATGGATTTCACTCACTTAACAATGCCAAAGTTTCCCTGTTATTAGAGTGTTCAAGCGCCTGGGCTACAAAGTTGCCAGATTGTAATTCAAATGTTTAGTGTGTCATTACTAATTTTTTGAGCATGGACAATTTAAATTGCTTCATTTATCTCATATATAAAGTAGATATAATAATAGTTTCTTATAGTACCATTGCAATGATTAAATATGTATAAAGAGTCCACTGTAGCATAGAAAAGATATTTAATAAATATTAGTTTTCTTTCTGAAATCTATGTTTCATTTTGCTTTTTCTCTCCCTCCAACTCCTGTGACTTCCTGGTTGCTGATGTCAGCCCAGTCTTTTGATTACGGGATTATCCACAGGTGTTAGAAGGTGTAAACTCTCATTAATGGTTTCTTACTGATTTTTCTACACTGACACTTGTATTGAATGGGGCCAACAGAGTTGAATATATGCCTAAAATATAATAACAGAAATTTTGTATCCAAGCATGTTTATTTTATATCCAAGCCTGATACTACATGGTAGAGTTAATTCTTTTTCAAGACACTGAGGGAAAAATCTGTCTCTTCGCCTTTTCCTGCACCTAGCAATCTGTCTGTATTTCTTGGTTTATGGGCCCCGCCTCTGTCTTCAAAGTACATGACTCCAGTTTCCGCTTTCATCATCACAATGCCTTATCCTCTAAATCTGACTCCTCCTATATGTTTCTTTTATGTGTCCTTGTAATTCCACTGAGCCTACCTGGATAATCCAGAGTACTCTCCCTATTTCCAACTCCTTAATTTAATCGCAGAGCAAAGTTCCTTTTGCAATGTAAGGTTAACATTCACAGGCTTTGATGATTAGAATGTGGGTACATTTGGAGGGCCATTATTCAGCTTGTCACATACATTTTCACTTATATTCAAATTAACTCCCAAAAATCAGATGAAAAGAAAAATTACTTTTAGAAAGTTCTAATGGGATTAATATGGTCTTCTGAATTACTGTTATGGTCTTTGAACCATAATAGGAATACTGTCATTTGCTTTCATCTTCCAAATGCGAAAAATATCTCCCAAAGTGTTGAGTGATAGAAAAACACTAAATTAATAAAGCAGGATTGGGTAAAACGTAGCATTTCTCTGTATATAAAACAAAAGATTTTTCCCCCAAGAAATACTTGTTAATGGAACAGATGTGTTAAAAGAATAGCATTTTCATGCAACTAGGTTACCTATTACTTAGGCTGTATCTGTATTTATTTTCTTCTATTTCTATTCAAATATAGTGCATTATTTTCATATTCAGTGGAATTAGCCACAGTCCCAATGTACTTTTTTATCTGATGTAAGGTTAATGTGGTATCAAAAAATTTTATAAATTAGAATTTCTTGTTATTGCACAAGAGTTATAACAACACCATAAAAAGCATTGTATTGGATGTAATACAAAAAAATTAAACTAATAAAAATTAGGGGAGAATATTCTGGTAATGACTTTCTTACATGGCATTTCTTATTGTGCAGATTATGAACTGGCCTAGCATGTCAGAAAACTATATCTTTAATTGGTCTTTGTAACCATCTTTCTAACCTCTGAAAGATATTAGCTAATAAAGGAGAACATTGCTTGCATTATTTAGGGACTGAATAATTAGCAAGTCAGTCTCCAGACAAAGCTAATATGCTTTATTATTGAAAAAATCTAGGCTACCATATTAACTACATCTTTACTCTCTAAGAGATACCCATCAAGATGGTAGTCAGAGATTTGCTACAAGAAATTCTTTGATCCAAATTGTTTTAATTTTACAGAAAACTTCTTTTTCTTTCATTTGAATTTAAATAATGATCTCTACCAACTGGTTTGAAAAACATTAATGTCTTAAGTATCCTTTGGGATAAAAGAAACTGGTTTACTTATCAGAGACCACATCAAATTCTTAGTGTCTCATTTAGTCAATAGCAGCATTTGCTATTATATGCACTGAAATTGAAAAGTGCTGACCAAGGGAAAAAAGTAAATGAAAAGGAAATTAACTACTCTCTAACAGATGGACAGAGTCAATGAGTAATAAACTTCAGTGAGGTAAAAATGTAATCTGTAGTGGTTCAGGATTTTGTTTGTGTGTATTGTGTGTGTGTGTGTGTGTGTGTATGTGTGTGTGTGTGTGTGTATGCATGCATATGCACATCTATATTTGAAACTCAGAAAACTCTCAAGCCTCCTTGGGATGTTGGCATGGAATAGACAATAGGCTTAAAATGTAGTAAAAGTTATTTCAACTAGACATTAGATCATACATAATTATAAACCCACGTTTAGGTGAAGATAGAAAGAGGTGTATCACTATGATCATAAGGAAAAGATTTCAGTGATTCTTTAGATTCTAATTCAATTTGCCTCAAGAATTATGTTACTAGTATATATCAAACTCTTAGCTTAGTCCTAACTAAACAAACAGCTTTAAAAAATATCTCAAAATAAATATCTTAGGTTTGGGGCAAATGTTAAATTTGCACTAATTTTTTATTATATGTACTTTAAACTTTCTGTCATGTGATATTTGGGGGAAGCTAAAGCTAGAAAAAATGGGCTATGAGAAAATACTTAGGTCAGAATTACACTTTGAAAACCAGAGACATTGAAAGCCTTACTCCCCGGGGTTCTCAGCATCAAAAGATCAAAAAAATATGTTCTGTTTCTGTGAGTTGAACTGTCTTTCAAATTATCTCATTGACTCAAAGGTTCCTGATGATAAAAAAAAAAGTGATTTTTTAACACTGTGAACAGGGAAAGAATATAAATATCATCAGAGAGATGCATACTAGAGAGTTACTGAGATGAAGAACAATCATTTCCATCTTGGGAGAAGAGTGACAGTTTCTCGGAAGAAGTAGCCTTTGAAATAACTTGTAGAAGGCTTGTGATTTTGACACATGGAGCTGAGGGTAAAAAGGGCTATCACCAAATACAGGATGAATTAGAAACAAAGGCATTCAGAACCAGGGTGAGCGAGGTTATTTTTTATATATCCATAAATATTGAGCAGTAGACCATGACAAAAATCACTAGAAGATATATTTTTTCAATATTGACTTTAGTATCTTATAAATACTCATTTTTAAATTATATATCTATTTCAAGATATAATTTATGCACAATAAATCATGCACCTTTATATATGCAATCCAATAAGTTTGACATATTTATTGTAAAATGAACATCACACTTAAGAGTGAATGTATCAGTTATTCTTAAAGGTTTCTTTATGCCCCTTGACATGGGTAGACCCTCCACCCCAAGAAACTACTGATCTGTTTTCTGCCGCTTTCAATTAGTCTACATTTTTTAGAGAATTATATGGATGGAATTCTACAATATGTACTTTTTTATGTCTGTTTTTTTTACTCAGTAAAATTATTTTGAGATTCATTCATAATGTATAAATATGATATGTAATATATATAATGTGTATATATAATGTGTGTGTGTGTGTGTGTGTGTATGTGTGTGTGTGTAGAGAGAGAGAGAGAGTTCAGTTTTTTTAATTGCTGAGTAGTATTCCATTATATAAATACTCCATAGTTTGTTCATCCATCTGTTTGTTGATGGACATTTTGGTTGTTTCTATTTTTGACTATTTCAGATAAAGTTGCTATGGACATTCATGTATAAATTGTCTATTGACATGTGCCTTATTTTCCTTTGGTAAATATTTAAGAGTGTAATGGATGGATAATCTGGTAGGTAGGTATATAATTAAGTTTTATAAAACTGCCAATCATCCTCCCCCCGCCAAAAAAAAGTGGTTGTATCATTTTAAATTCCTACCAATCGTGCATGAGTATTTGATTGTTTCAGATTCTCACTAGTATTTGGTAATTATTTTACATTTTATTCATTCTATAAAAGTGTGTAGTGATATTGTATTATGTGTCTAGTTTTAAATTCCCTAATAACTAATTATGTAGAGCGTCTTTCATGTACTTATTTTTAATAGGTATACATTCTTTGGAGAAATTACTTTATTTTGTTCAATTTTTAGTAGGTTATTTGGTTATTAATGAGTTTTTAAATATCTAATACTCATATAATAAATACTACAAAACTTTTATCAGATTTACTTTTAAGCATTTTACATTACCTTTGTAAATGATATTGTTACTGCAAATGCGTACCATATGTTCAAAAATTTAAGTAGAGACAAGAAAGACACAAAAAGACAAATAGAACTTCTAGATATAAACATTATAATGTCAGTTAAGAAAAATGTTAGAAGGGATTAATGAGTTTAAACATTGAAAAGAAATTAACACTACATAGTAACAAAATGGAATCAACAAGGATAAATATATAAGATTTAAAACGTATTAGTACTTAAATCTCTTTAAAAATAATTGATTACTTAAACAAAATTTTGGGGTCCTGAATATTTTGAATTTTTATAGATCTACTTAAGCCTTTTTCTAAAACTCAATTAAATTACTTGGAAACAGTTTGATCCTTTTGCTCTTGCTTTTAAAATTTGTTAAATTTTTTAACAAACATGCTTGCCTCCTGTTAGAACCACATCAAAATTACAACTAAATCTCGGAACAGCCATCATTAGGAGTCACTTGAAGTCTAGTCATACAAAAGTCCTACAACTGGAGACACACAGAAGAGATCACTTTGAGATTGGTAGGAGGGACAGAGATGCGGAACAGGCTGGTCCCATACCTATCTGTGCTGGTTTAAAATTGGGAGGACTATAAAAGTACCCCTGGAGGAGCAAGGGTTTCCAGCCCCACATCAAGTTCCTCAGTCCAAGGTTCCAGTGCCAGGAAGTGAAAACGTCACAATTTCTGGCTGTGAAAACCAGTGGAATTTGTGGCCGAGCAAGACAAAGTGCTCAGGAAGTTGCAAGCATTCCTCCTAAGGGGTTTGTGCATGGTCTTACTCGCTGATGGACTCACTCGATCTGAGATCCAGCATTGGGACAGCAGCTTAAAAGACACCAGGAACATATGGGGATAAACTGAGTTGTTTGGTTTCAGGGTGAGGGTTGGAGGGGCAGCTTTCTCCCAGATAGAAGTGCTGGTAGAGCCTATTGTTCTTTGCTAGACCTCTCCACTCCCAGCATGCAGACAAAGGCAGATGCCATGTCTGAGTCTCCAACAACCTGGCTAACACTATTGACCCTGCCTTAGTGATTCCCTGAGACTCTACCCCACCCAACTTGTTAGCCCACCCAAACCACTTCTATTGGATTTTTTATACAAATGGCCTATCTTGGCTCATGCTGCAAACTTTTCTAAAATCTGTCAAAGGTTCACAAATCCCAAACAAGCAGCATCTGGGCTCGGCATGCCCTGTACCTCTTGCTGAGCAGCCTTAAGCCCAAAACTAGCAACAGCCTGCCTTGACTTTTGGCTTAGCCTCTTGAGGCATATTCAAGCCTAGTATGGGTGGTGACCATCTGTAGATTTTTTGGTGGCTCATTGCTGGTGGCCCTGAGAGAGGCATAGTTAGTGACTGAAATTAGACTGTGGTGGGGCCCCTTCCAGGATGCTCTAGACTCTGCACCCAGTAGACATCTTTGGTCTGAGGTGGTGTACCACTGAGGATTACATCCAAGAATGATGCACCTAAAAGGCAGACAGGGCAAGTACCAGAGACTTGCTAAAGAGAATGCTGCTCTATAGGGTCAGCTCCTAGATAATAGTTCCTCCACTGTAGTCAACAGCCATAGTCCTCACAATCAATCAGCTCTAGGGTCAGTCCCGTCCACTGGTATGCAAACGGTAATCAAGGCTCAACCCATGGCAGGGACACCCATGGAGCACCCAGCTCCAGTGACTATGGAGATTATGCTACTGGGCCCCACAGGACTTTAACTACATCAGGTGACTCTACTAATATCAGGAGACATGGCAGCCCTACCTAATACATAGAAATAAACACAAAGGCAGACAAAATCAAGAAATAAAGAAATGTGTTCCAAATGAAATAACAGAACAAATTTCTAGAAAAATAACTAAGCAAAATGGAAACAGGTAATCTATCAAATGCAGAATTCAAAACACTGGTTTTAAGGATCCTCAAAGAACTTACAGGAAAAGTAGATGAACTCAGTGAGAACTTTAACAAAGAGAGAGAAGAAAACTAAAAGTAAATTTAAAAAAACAAAAAGAACCAATTAGAAATGAAGAATACCTTAAGATGAATAAACAGTAGATTAGATGAAGTGGAGGATCAAATCAGAAGATAAGGTAGCAGAAAACATCCAATCACAACAGCAAGAAAAAAAAATTCAAAAATATGAGGATAGTTTAGGGTCCTCCTAGATAACACCAAGTGTATCAACATTCACATCATAGGGGTACCAGAAAGAGAGAGAATAAGAAATTGAAAACACGTTTCAAGAAATAATGATAGAAAACTTCCATAACCTGGTGAAGGAATAGACATACAACCCCAGGAAGCTCAGAGAACCCCAAAAACTAGGGATCCAAAGAGGCGCATATCATGACACATCATCATTAAAATGCCAGAGGTAAAAGACAAAGAGAGAATCTAAAAACAGTATGAGAAGGCAGTTAGTTACCTACAAGGGGGTAGGTAACTCTCAGCTTATTTCTCAACAGAAACTTTGCAGGCCAGCAGGGATTAGCAGGAAACATTCAAAGTAATGAAACGCAAGGACCTACACATGATCATTCTACTCAGCAAAGCTCTCATTTAGAATTCAAGGACAAAGGGCTTCCCGAACAAGAAGTTAAAGGAGTTCAATGCCATTTAACCAACAGGAATTGTTGGAGAAAAGTCTTTAAGAAGAAGAAAAAAAAAACATTAAAAATTTTAATAAAAAAATCACAATAACTACATATCTATCAACAATTATTTTGAATGTAAGTGGATTTAAATGTTCTAATCAAAAGATAGGGTGGCTGACTGGTTAAGAAAATAAGACCTTTACATGTGCTGCCTACAAGAGACTAACCTTAAATTGAAAAGCACACACAGGGTTAAAATTAAAGGTATGGGAAAAAATGTTTCAAGAAAATGAAAACAAAAAAAAATTGGGGGTAGGAATACTTACATCAGACAAAATAGACTTTAAAACAAAGCCTATAACAACAGACAAAGTGAATAAATATCCACTTCTGAGTATTTATTCAATGATACCCAAAACACTAATTTGAAGGGAAATCTACATGTTCATTGAAACATTATTTACAACAGCTCAGATTTGGAGATAACCTGGTGTCCATCATGGATAAAGAACAGGTTGTACACATATGCAATGGAATTTTACTCAATGAAATCTTGCTATCTGCAAAAACATGGATGGACCTGGAGGGCATTGTTCTGAGTGGAGTAAGCAAGACAAATGCCAAATGATTTCACGTACAATCAAAACAATAAAATAAACAAACAAAGTAGAAACAGATTTATATGTACAGACAATATTTTCATGATTGTCAGATGAGAGGGGTGTTAGAAAGGTGGGTGAAAAATGAGAAAGAAATAAAGAAGTACAAAATGGCAGTTATAAAATAGTTATGGGGATGTAACATATAGCATAAGGAATATAATCAGTAATATTGTACTTTGTACAGTGTCAGTGGGTACTAGATTTATTGGGTTAATCACTTTGTAAGTTATATATCTGTCTAATCAGTATGTTGTACATGTGCAACTAATACAATAGGGTATGTCAACTGTAATTAAAAAATTAAAAAATATTAAAATCCTCAAAAAATTATTAGGCATCACCAAAAATAATTATTCCTCATTACTGGCAAGACCCTTCTGAGTATTCTACCAATGCCCAGTGAACAATGAAATCTTCCAGTTTGAGTGTTAGGAACAAACACTACTCCTGTCTCTGAGTCAGCTCTGGACAACATTCCTTCTAATAATTTTGAACATTTTTTTCCTCATATAATTTCCTTGAAGCCATGAACACGTCATTACTCTGCTGAATACTTGATATTTGTCTTCAAATACTTTGTAATCTATAGTTTTTCCATTTTGTTCAGCTTTTGTTTCTCCAGCCTTCTGTCTTCCAAACTCTAGCCACCTTGGTCTCTCACAACTCAGCTCTACCTCCATTCAGGGTGTCCTTCAAGTTTCATCTGGGTTTCTCATCTCTTTGCAGTAGCTAGTAAATTTCAAGGCACTAAGCTGAGGCAATCATGTAGCTCATTTCATCTGTTTTACACCTTGCCAGTACTCCTGATCTTTATTGTTTGCTGTTCAGTTTCTTGAAAATTATCATTTTTCATATTTTGTCTATTTGGTTTTGATTGTTTCAGGAGTGAGAGTTTATCCAGTCCCTGTTACTCCATCTTGGTCAGAGGTGCTAGTCTTGAGTATTTTAATAAAAGATCTTACACTTTCCTGAATATTAATGAAACATCAGCTTGGGATACGAAGAACAATTCTGCATTTCTTTTGGGCAAAGCTCAGCATATCAGATAAGTACTGGAAAGTAGAGGAAAATTTCTGGTTGAAGATGTGGGTTACATATCTGCATAACTTCTTCCCCTGGCAAATTGTACCCAAAAGGAGAAGCTGGCTAGATAAGAATACCATGATTATCCATGGAATGAAAAACATCAGCAAAGGACAAGGAGGGCTATATAGAAGAAATCTGTGTTACCATCTTCATAATCACATTATTATTATTCCTCATTATATTCCCAAGATGATGTTGAAGTTGGCTTCAAGGGTTCTGTAAGGGAACCCGCAAATGCCAGTCAATGATTTCAGAGACTATTGCTAGCTAGATATTGCTAACAGATTCTTTTCTTATAACCTGGGACCAGACACTTGGAAGTGCCAGACAAACTGGAGTAACTTGAAAAGCAAGTTGCTTCAGCCTAGAAAAAGGAACACCACAATCTAATTTAGGTCCTTTATGTTGTAAATTAGTTTGATTCCTATTTTTACATAGGAAAAAATAATTGTATAACCTACTTAAAACTGATTGGCTAAGGTATACTTTCTACATTAAAAATACATATACTCAGTTTCTATGAATGTCAAAGTATTGTTTTTTCTCCCTTCTGTTGCTTCTTCCTGCATTGTGTCCATTACTCTGCTGTAGAGCACCTGAACAAGCTTTACCTGTGCAATACTGTAGACATTTTATATTTCCACTACCTCTCTCCAAAAATATAAGCCTTGAATTCTATTTTTTCTGTCTTCTTAGGGCAGAAACCATCAAACATTTTGACTGGTTTTATATTTGACTGAAATCAGTCAAATGTGGGACTTTGAGTGCATCTCTTTGAAATTTATTTTTCTCATTAGTCAGATTTAATCATTCTTGTGTGTGTAAAATGGTAAATTTCATTTGTTATATACAAGTTTAGTAATTCTATTCTCAATATTATTTTTATTTATTAATAGTGTATTTTAGATATTAAGAACTACTCATTTTCATGCTAAACACATTTAATGTCCTTTTTCATGAATTCTAAAGTAATCAGAAATGCTCTTTCTTCTAACCAAGACCTCAGACTGATTCTGTTGAAATAACAATGGGATAGTTTCCTGTGTAACCTTTCACAAATTTTCTATACCTGTATAATCTACATCCACCAGATTTTTATTTATTTGTTTGTTTGTTTTGTTTTTCTTTGTTTTTTAAATGATTGGGTAAAAATACAGTATGCATTGTTTTACATCATGCTTTTTAAAAAAAATATTTCTTGGAGATCAAATGTGTATTTATTATGGAATTTCTATTAATTTCACTTTATCCCTCCTCCAGGAACATATTACATTCTGCTATGTCCTTTATTTATTTATCAACATTCAGAGAAGCCATTTTCCTACCATCTCTCACTAACTACTTACTATAGATGTCAGGAGGAGTCTCCTGTGCCAAAAGAGAAAAGGAAATTTGAAAGATGTTGTATTAGAGTTTTCCAGAGAAACATTACCAATAGGATATTTATTATAGGAATTGTCTCATGAGATTATGGAGGCTGAGATGTCCCACACTCTGACATCTATAAGCTGGGAAACTAGGGAATCCGATGTTGTAACTTAGTTTTAGTTGAAAGGCCTGGAGAACCAGGGAATCCAGTATTGTACCCCAGTATGAAGGACCTCAGAAGTCTGATTTCCAAGGGCTCTCAACTGAAGAATGATGCCCACCCACATATGAGAGGGTGAATTGTCTTTACTCAGTCTACTAATTTGGATGTTGAACTCTTTAGGAAATACTCTCACAGATAGACACAGAAATGTTTTTACCAGCTATCTGGGTGTTCCTTAGCCCATCCAAGTTGACACATAAAATTAAGCATCACAGATTTAATAATAAAACCCATTTTAATGTTCTTTAACTGACTCATTCTGCATAAGATAATTTGTTTCAGTTTTTTTTTATTCTTTTGCTCAAAAGCCTTCCTTGTTCACAGATACTTATTTAATCATATACGCTTATTTTAAAAGTAAGCCTGTGCAATATCTGCAAATCTCTACGTCCTAGTATTCCTCTAGACACATCCCATGCTATGGTCCAAAGTGACCCTACTCCTTAGAGGCCCATGATTTCCTACCTTCTGCTTTTGCTTAGGAGTTTGACTCTGCCTGAAATGTCTTCCCTCCTACCTATAGGCAAAAAGCCATGAGCCTTTTGTTTTTGTTTTTGTTTTTTCAATACAGCATAATATCACTTTTATCTGAAATCTCAAATCTTTTGTATCTCTTTAAAGACATTTGTGCCATTGCTCATATTAGACTTATATGCATACTAATTATCCCTTATAGGATGATTATTAATTACCTTAAAGTAATGCCAGAGTCTTTTTCTTCTGTGTATGCCATGTTCAGCATAATATCTTAGGTAAGGTAAATGCTCAGTAAATATTTGCTGAATTGAACTGATTAAATTTAGTATATTTTTATCATCACATGTGAATAAATTTATGATTTGTAAAGGAAATATTTCAACTAGCCTTGCTAGAATGTATTCATTACATTAAGTGGAAAACAACTGCATGTTAACTAAATAGGTACTTTTTATTACTATGGACTAAAAAAGTTTAAGTTTCATTTAATGAAAAAGATCAGAAAACAAAAGAAACGATCAGCAGTAATAGTTCCCATTACTATGAATGAAAACATTCAGCTTTTAATAAGTGACAGACCAGAATATGATGGCAAAAAAATGATGACAAATAGCTGTTATTTTTTTCCTAACTCTGGCCAAAGTCAGAAAAAAAGAAAATATTATATAATCATTGCATTATGTCCAACAAGTGAAATTCATTTTTCATTTCATCAGTATCACAACATTCTTCATATTAGTTTCCATAATATCCATTGCAAATCTATCATATATTACATTTGTACAGTATGTTTTAAATGAGTTTTTTTTAACTTTCCCAATAGGCAGTAATAAGTATATGCAATTCATGAAACTCTTTCATAGAGGAAAAAATAGTATGCCTTCCAAATGAATACAGAGGAAAAAATGTATTTTCAATTATCAAAGAGTTTTAGAATTTAAACTATTTGTAAATGTGAATTGACTATATTCAGATCTAATAGTAGTTTAAGGGGAAAAATTAGTAAAATTTTGTATTCCCACTTTATCAATAGAGAAATTAATTTGGGATAAAAACTATTAAGGTAGAAAGTGAAAAGAAGGCAATACTAAGTTTAAAATATGAATATATTTTAAGAGATTCTGTTTATTTGCTGAATTCAGATATTAAATTTGTTTGTTATTTTGTTTGTGCTATAGAAAGTAAATTAAAAAGAGAAATATGGTTATTTCCAAACTGGTTATACCTAAAAGATTTTTTAAATAACAAGAAATAGCATAATTTGAAAAATTTTCTCAGTAATAATTTCATAAGTAATAATTTCATTTTATGTTTTTTGATAACAACCCCTCCAATAGTTTTAGTAAAATAATAAAATATTTAACCACTATTAAATATTTATCACAATCTACATCCAGTGCTTGTTGGGAGCCAAGGTGAAGTACGATCCTTCTTGTTCAGGATCTACTTTCTGGTGAATGGGGCGCGCTGCGAAAAGCCCGCGAGCGCCAACTCAAGGCACAACCCTTACCCACCCCCACTTGCATCACGCCATTGGTGCGACCAATGACATCGTGCCAAGTACCTCCCTACGTAAGCAGTCCTGCCCCCCTTTGTTCTTTCTGTATATAAGCGGTTGTGAAAAATAAAATTTTGAGGCTTGATCAGAACTTTGTCTTGCCTCCATTTCTTCGTATCTCCTGTCTCTCTCCCCCCCTCCATCCTCCATAGGGTCCTCTTTGCCCCGCGTTGTCCTGCCCCGCCGGCCGGGGCAAGTGCTAAATGCTAAATATTAACTATGAGATTTAATTTTCATAAGAGGTATTATTTTTGAAATACACTTCATGAAGAAACTGAGACTTAGAGAGACTGAGCAAATTTCTCAACATCTCTCAGTTACTAAGAGAGGCAGCCAGAATTCAAAGCTAAGATTAACAGACTAAAAGATGCATTTAACCATATGTCTCCTGTAAGTATCCTATAAGGAAGAAAATGAGTTGGTCTAATAGTGATAATGATGATGATGATGATCATGATCATGATAAAGAAGATATTTTCATTGATCACTTACTATATATGCTAGATGATTTTCTTATCACTTTATAATAACTCATTTAGACATTATGACAATCTACAAGTACCATTATCACCTCTATTTTTTAAAAAAGGACTATAATTGAACACAAAGAGTTTATCTCTTACCTGCTCAGGGTCACACAGGTGATAACTCAAAGCTAGGCTTCATATCCTGGACTGTATAGTCATCAGATAATGTATATTTTATAACACTAGAGCAGCAAGAAGCTTCAGGACATATTCTTTGTCAAGAATTTAGAGATTAATTGTAATTTTGAAGTCTGGTTGAAATGAGAAGATTCAAGTCAATAAAAACAGGTAAAAGGTTTTTACAGTTAACCAGGCATGAGGTTTGGAGTTACTATTTCATAATAGTCAAAATTGAAAATAAAATAATGTATTTAATTACTAAATTTATTTAAATTATTAAAACTCCTAAACTTCTGATGAAACAAATTAAAGAATGGTCACAATTTACAAATTGGGTTTGAGAAGAGAGTAAAAAGGACCACAAGTTTGAGTTGTGATGTTGGCAGTGGCATCTGGTAAGAGGAAAGTTTTTGAGAAAGTAAATTAATTGATACTTAATATCTATGTTAATTAGCTTTTATTTTGTTGCTCTATCATAACTTGAGTTGATAGCAAATGTGTTTCAAAATTTTATTTGTTTACATAAAAATAAAGGAAGTTGTAGAGCAGAATGAGTGTTAGAAGCTGATTCTGGCCCCATATCCTGCTATTCACTAAACATATGACTGAAAAACCGCTCACTGTCTATGCACATCAGATGTCTTTTGTAATATACTATCTACACTTACAGAATGACTATAATTATCAAAGCAATTCATAAAGAATATTACTTTCTAACATATAGAGAAATGACATATAGAACATAATTATTTCTATGCCTAAGCCCCTACTTATAAAATGTACACACCGTTGTTATGCTATCTGTAAAAAATATTCTTAATGGTAGCATGGGTTCATATCTCAGCTCCACCACTTACCTTATGATTTGTGATCTTGAATGCATTACTAGAACTTTCTATGCCTTCTCTGTGAAATCAAATACATAGTAGTACTAATTCATAAAATTGTACCAAGCTTCATGATATAATTAATGGATATAAGTTGTTTATAAGAGTGAATAAAACACATAGTGAGTCAATAAATGTCATTTTTATTATTAATACTAACATTATTATTAACTCAATAATTTTTACTGTTCAGTCATCTAATGAAATTCTTATGGTCTATTATGGACATATGAATTTCTTTAATTTAATATGGACAAAAATTATACAGCAAATGTTGCAGGTATTATAATCTTTAAAGATATGCATAATGATCCCCCAAGTGTAATAATTTATAACCTAATGCATTTGTATTGTTTCTAATTGTGCAAATAAAAGAAGTTGATATATTTCCTTACATGTGTATCCAAAATATACTGTACTTATTTTTGTTGAACAACAATAATTATTTATTATCCAGTCATTTAAAGTGTTTATCCTACTATAGAGTAAAGGAAGAGTTGATCTGGTATCACAGTTTGATTTAAAGGTACAAATTTTTTTGTATTTTTTATTTTACCTTCAATGAGTATGTTGAATAATCCGATGAGGAAGGCATTTTTCTTGACAGATATTTATCTTAGAAAAAAATGCTGAGACTGTAAAATATTTTAAAATGTTACCATGTGAATATTATTTCAGCACATATATTTCTGAGTAATGGCATTTGCCATCTGGCATTCTTACAAATAAGTCTTCTTTCTTTACACACTGTGCATTTTTTTACTTGTCTTTTTCAGCTTGTGTTTAGTCATAATTAATCTCCAGGTTCACATAATAGGCCTCTCTTGCATGTTCTCTTAGCTAAGGATACAAGTACTCAAGAACGCAACATTATAGGCAGAGAACAAAGGATTCACATTCAGCTTTCTGTGTTAGAGAGCACTGATGTGAAACTCAGGAGCCAAGCTTCTTAGCAATGAAACGAAGGATTTACAGCCCTCCAGCTTTCTCAGCTACCAAAGCTCTTGAAGGCTTTCAAGAGATGAACTTTGGAGCAAAGGGCTAGATTCTTTTAATGTACTTACTTTCAAAAGGTAGCATACCTGTTTTTCCAGTGTCATGTGGATGCTATTAAAAGGGAGTTTCCATGGATACGACATCAGTGGGAACCAAGCAGGATTGTCCTCTTTTCAGACTTATTGTTGCTCCAAATATTCCTAAAATTTATATCATGTCACTTCTTTTATTCACATTTTTTATTACTGATTATGAAGCACTGTTCGTGGTAAGTAAGTAATTAATGTCTCCTTAAATGTGCAGGTTCAAACACCAAGGTATTTATGAGAGATATTGTAACATGCATGGAGAAGAGGTCAGTTAATTGTCAATAATTTATTGAGAGTTTTGTTATGAATCCTTTTCATATGACTTTAGAGAATATGTATAAAAAGAGCCCATTCTTTTCTTTTAAGTAATAATGGAATTTATCAAATATAAAATTCCCCTTAAATAATGTGAAATGGAAGTTATATCACAATAGCACTACAAAGTTCCCTTTCCCCTTTCTTTTTTTTATATTTTGGGTGATTTGATTCTAAATATATATTATGACCTTATAATTACACATTTTTTAAATATTATAATTAAGATATGTCAAATTATTTTTATCAAGAACTAATCGAATGTCAGATGTTATTAAATCAATTAATTTGTTGAGTATCTATTACGTGTCAGGCAATATGCTTATTATTGGGACTTTTACAATGAAAAGGATAGATACTTTCTCTGGAGAACTCATGAAAGACCCTCACCACCACCTCTTCATAAAGATATGAAACCTTGCCAGTAAATGTCTCCCACCTTGAGAACACAGTTATGAACTGTTTGAGCCATTAGTCATAAACTTGTGGGGCAGGAAACCCTTACCTGAAAGAAGAGAATGGAATTCCTGAAGTGAGAGCAATTAGGTGAATTTCTCCATATTCAGTTCAGCAGCATCAATTGTTGACTAACCCATCAATACACGAGAGGGCAAATAAATCTTCTTTTAAAGATATTGCTAATCAAGTTCATTGAAAATTTAGCTGAGTCCACTGAGTTTTAAGAAAATTTAATATTGTTGATCAGCTTTTGTTTTCCTTACATTGGCTTTTGGTAAATAAATATAGACTAAAACATTTCTTATGATATTGTTTGATTTTTAATTTATTAATAAGCAGAGATCATTCACTTGTAGAAAACTTTAGTTTGTGAAATAGTTTTACTCTTTTATCTACTAATAATCTAGTCTCTTTTTCATTAAATATGTGTCATATAACTTTATTTCATTTGATGTTTAAGAAAAATCATGAAATTAAAATGTCACTAATTTTTCTATAACTATTAATGCTCCCATATAAAAAGTGTGTCTCTAGAAATGCACATCCAAATTCTACAAAGTAAATTAGAAATTGTATGGCATCTCATTGATTTGTGAGTTGAAATTAAATTTAAAAAAATCAATCATTTTCACAAAAAATTTATGAGTTTTGTTTGTTTGTTTTCTGCTTGGTATTAAAAAAACCGCATATGCAAATTCACATTAAAGAAGACTGATTAGTATTCAGATAACCAAAATCAATATTAATCCACTAATCATAACTTCAAAATAATGACCAGGTTGAAGGGAAAAGAAGTTACTTTTCTTTAAATAAAGATGAGGGGATAATTTAAGAGATTATCAGATAGACTTTGAATAATACTAGCCATCCTTCGTGAAAAAAATGCAATTTAATATAAATATTTAATCTTTAAATTATCTTTTTAATTATAGAAAATACCTACAAATATTCATTGTTATCAAAATGTCCAGCTTTTAAAACTTTTCTTAGGTGTTCATCAGAAGAAACTGCATATAATCAGCCCCTGAAATTGGAAGAAAGTTTTCAGATTTTTACCTTTGTATATTGAAATTATTGGTAAGAAATCAGTTTCCCAATACTTTAAATAAAAGAAAACTATTAATCATATGCTTTCTTCACTATTGCTATTTTTTCTTCCTTGGAAAAGAGGTGAGAAAAAAAACATTAATTGCATCTTCAAATATTTACCTACATTTCAGTCAAATACTTTAAAGGGTAGGGAAAATGAAGCAAACTTTCACAGAAATTCGTAAACTCTTCAAGTGCCACAAATAGGTTTTAGGTAGCAGGAGCAATTTATTAGATTTATTGCTTGTACTTGTTCAGATAAAGGAAGTTATAAGGTATTCCGCAAAAGAAGATAAAATTGAAGGTTGTCAGTATAAACCGTTATTGTTGTAAGCTATCCAAACAAGGAATGTGACCTAGGAATAAAACGGAAGTTATTTTATCTTTTCTGTCACCTGGATATGTCTCTCCTCTGAGTCATCTCTGAGTATTTTATTGTTTTATTTTTCATCCTTGTCCTGAAAGCACTCATTGTTTAGTAAGCAGAATTAGGGTAGCCGAAGTTTATAGTCAATGGCTGACAAACAATAAGGTCAATGTCTGTTTCATCCTGAAAAAATTGAGGTTACAACAGGTGAAATTATCATTCTCTTTTGTGTTTATGGCTCTAATAGAATGCCAGAGAGTCACTGACCTCTGCTGCCAGTCATGTCTTACTCTAATCGCAACGTGTAACCTTTGACACTCAATTAAAACAGGAAATAAAGCAAAGAATGGGTCAATATGCATGTTTAGCCAATGCAAGCCTTCAAAGAGAATTCCAAAGGGCTTTCAAATATGCCATAACCCTTATTCATTGGCACACAGGCATTAAAGTTATGTCAGTAAAGTAAAAGAACATAAAAGCAAAAAAACAAAACAAAACAAAAAAAACCTGTATCATTTATTTTCTTTCTGACCCTAAGACCTTTGTATTAAGTTATCCCACAATGGAACAATTCACATTGTTTCCTGATCTCTAAAGGAGAGGGTGTTGCTAAACGGGAAAGGATATATGCTTTGGGCATAGAAGGTTGCTAACTTGAATATTCAGATCTTCTTATTTAATGTGAATCTATTTTTAAGTAGAAGAAAACCAGAGCATACTTTTTTTTTCTTTACATAATACAGTAGCATGGTTTTTGAGAAGAGTTAAGCATGACAATGTCAGTGCTGGTAATAATTTTGGTAATCAACTTGGGAGGCGTCTTCAGGTGTACTGTAATTCTGATACATCCTACAAAGTGACAATTTGTTAGTGGGTAAATTTTCCTCACATTTGTTCAAAGATACTATCTCATGTTTTATCCAGGAAACAATGAGAAAAAGTGAGATAAAGGACATTCATTGCAAAAAGCTATGTCCAGAAACAGCATGGTTTTGGGATTGATTAGATCTATATGGAAATCCCAATTATTTTTCTTATTAGAAACGAATAAATTGAATAATCTTTGATTTATCACTTTCTATGAATTAGGAATAATATATACCTCTTTATATTGTATTTCTTCTGATTTTTTTTTACTAAAAGTGATAATTCTTATTTAATCAGTGAATAGCATAAGACGCATTAAATAAATATTTCGTAGCTTGTCATTAATTTACTATATATGTTTCTCTATCAAACAAACTGATTTGATCTAATATGATATTAGTAGTTAAAGCTCCAGAAACGCAGCACCAGAGTATATCATGTTATGTAAAGTAGTGATGCATTTTAATTTCACATAAAATGGTTTACATAGGCTCTGTAATACACACAGCACACAGAGAGACACACAGACACACATATATACACATTAAAAAAGATTTGGAAATACATGCATAAACGTCTATAGCAGTAATCTTTAGATAATAGGAATGTGGTGTATTTTTCTGTATTGTACATTTACAGCTTTTGTAATAATAATATAAAAATTATATTAATGTTTGCAAATCATCTACTTAGTTTAAAAACTATAAATGAGATTATTAATAATCTGTCTTAGATTTTTCACTTAAAAATATTAGGAATATTATCTTAGTATCATCTCTTGTTTCCAGTATTTACAGATTCATTAATTTCTGAATGCATATATTAATTAATTGCAAATATGTATTCTCTACATGTCAGCTGATAACTAAACTCATCATCTCATTTTAAAATAAAAGTTTATTTGTTAATTGCTTTAAAATGATGAATGATATTGCACTAAGCTAGTATTTTCTTAGACTACATTAGATATTGCATTAGACTTTGATATGTGGGAAAATGAGATTGGTCTTCAGTTTCTTTTTTTGTGAAGATTATGAGATTTATTATAAATACACTACTTATTTTGAATGAAAAATATAGATGCTTTTATGACATTATATATGCTCGGAACATTTTAGATAACATTTGATTATTCCCTTTTTTAGATCTGTAGAATTTTCTTGTGGAATCAGCTGGACCCAATGTATTTTGGGAGGATAACTCTTAGTGTTCTTTATTGTTTCCACATAAAGAAACTTTTTACTTATTCTAGGGTCAGTTTTGATAAATTGTATTTTCTAGAAAAGAATTCATTGGATTTATTGCATTGAATTTTGTAAAGTATTTAAAGCTTTCATTACTTATTGGTTGTTTTTCCTTCCTGTCGTTAATTATTTTTTGTATTTCTGTATTCTCCATTGTTTTTACGCTTAGGCTATTTCTGTTTTTTTTTTTTTTTTTTTATTTATCTTTTTCAATGAGCTTGATGTTTAAATTATCAGTTCTACTGTTTTCTAGCTTATTAAATTCTACTTTTATTTTTAAATAATGTATTAATTTTCTTTTTAGGGTACAAATTTCATCATATATCTGTAAGATCTACTTTATTATATTGTTTAGATCATCTATATTTTTGCCTTTTTTGGACTATTTGTTCTATCTTCATCACAAAAAGTATATTAAAGTCTATTATGTTTGTAGTTTTGCCTAATTGCCTCAAATCTCTGATAGATTCTGCTTTATGACAGCTTCTGCTTCAGATTTGATGAATAAATATTTATTACTGTCATATGTCATCATTGTAAGTTGTAGACTTTAGTGCTATGAACTGCTTTCTTTTGTTTGTTTAATACGTATGTGAATTAAAATGAATTCTCCCTTAATTATCTATTAAGAATTTTGTATCCTCTTTTTTTCACATACCTACTATGCCCTTGACCTTACAACTTTCTAAATTACTTTGTTTACATAGGTCTCTCATATACAACAAATAAGTTGGTTTTGCTTTGTGAGCAATTTGAAGAATTTTTTTCTTTCAATAAGACATTAAATCTTACTTATATCTTTTATATGACAAGTTTTTGACAATTCTTTGATTTATTTTATGTTATGTTTACTTCTTTAGTTGTCTTTCATTATTTAGACAGTATACATTGATTTTGCTTTTAAAGTTTTGATATTTATGATATTTTATTATTTTTCCTATTGTTAAACTTTACATTAATATTAAAATATGATGGTCTTATCTCCTTTATTTATTTGTTTATTTTTCATTAAACTATTGGGATGATATTGATTAATAAAATCAAGTAGGTTCCAAGTGTACAATTCATGTATTTGTCATATATATATATATATTGCATTGTGTGTTCACAACACAAAGTTAAATTTCCTCTGTTACCAAATATTTGACCCTTCTTTAACCCTACCTACCTGTCCCATCTTCCTTTCCCTCTAATACACAGTCCATGACCATGAGTCTTTGAGTCTTTTTTTGTTTGTTATGTTTGTTTGTTATTTTAAGTTTTATATCTCACGTATGACTGAAACCATGTAGTTCTCATCTTTACTCTCTGTCTTATTTTGCTTGGTATGATTTTCTCAAGATCCATCCATGTTGTCACAAATGGCAGTATTATATCTTTTCTTATGGATGAATAATATTCCATTGTATATATGTACCACGTCTTCTTTATCCAATCATCTATTGAAGGACCCTTCAGTTGTTTCCATGTCTTGGCCACTTGAACAATACCGCTATGAACATCGAGATGCATATATCTTTATGAATAAATGTTCTCAAGTTTTTTGGGTAAATCCCATAAGAGGGATTTTTGGGCCCTATAGTAACTATTTTTAGTTTTTTTGAGAGAACTTCATACTGTTTTCCATAGCGGCTGTGTCAATTTACATTCCCACTAGCAGTGTATTAGGGTTCCTTTTACCCCACAACCTCTCCAACACTTCTTATTATTTATCCTCTTGATGATAGCCATTCTAACAAGTATTTGGTAGTAGCTCATTGTGCTTCTGATTTGCATTTCCCTAATAGTTAGTGAAGTTAGCCTTCTGGGAGAAGTATCTGTCTAGGTCCTTCACCCATTTTTTAATTTGGATTGTTTGTTTTTTAACGTTGGGTTGTATGATTTCTTTATATATTTTGGAAATTAGGCCCTTATCAGAGATATTGTTTGCGAATACTTTCTCCTACTCAGAAGGTTGTCTCTTTGTTTTCTTGATGGTTTCTTTAACTGTGCAGGTTTTTAGTTTGATATAGTCCCATTTATTTATTTTTGTTTTTACTTCCCTTGTCTTTGAAGTCAAATTCACATAATTCTTTTTAAGTTCAAGGTCTATGAGCTTAGTACCTATGTTTTCATCTGTGTAATTTATTGCTTCATGTTTTATATTCAGGTCTATGATCCCTTTTGAGTTAATCTTGGTGCATGATAGTAGATAGCAGTGTAGTTTATTCTTTTGCATGTGACTTTCCAATTTTCCCAGCATCATTTATTGAAGAGGCTTCCTCTTCTCCATTGTATGTTTTTGGCTCCTTTGTCAAAAAGTATTTGCCCATATACATGGTGTTTTATTTCTGAACTCTCAATTCTCTTGTATTGGTCTGTGTGTCTGTTTTTCTGCCAATACCATGCTTTTTAAATTATTGTTGCTTTGTAGTATAATGGGAATTCTGGCAGAGTGATGCCTCCAGCCCTTTTCCTCAGGATTGCTTTGGCTATTCAGGGTCTTTTGTTTTTCCATACAAATCCTATGATTTTTTGTTGTTGTTGTTCTATTTCTTTAAAAGAATGCCACTGGGATTTTAATGGGGATTGCATTAAATCTGTATAATGCTTTAAGTAATAAGATAATTTTAACTATGTTGATCTTTCCAATTCATGAACTCAGAATATCTTTTCATTTTTAAATTTATTTTTCAATTTATTTTAATAATGTCTTATAATTTTGATTATATAGATCCAGCACATGCTTCATTTTGTTTTATTCCTAGGTTTTTATTCTTTTCATTGCAATTGATAAAGAAATTGTTTTTTTTTTTTAATTTCTTTTCCTAAAAATTAATTGTTGGTGTGGAGGAATGCTATGGATTTTTATACGTTGATTTTGTATCCTGAAACTTTGCTATATTTGTTTATTATTTCTAACAGTTTTTACTGGAGTCTTTAGGGTTTTCTATATAGAGAATTATGCCATCTATAAAAAATGACAATTTGACTTCTTTTTTTCCTATTTAGATGTCTTTTATTTCTTTCTCTTGCCTGATTGTTCTAGCTAGGACTTTCAATACTATTGAAATACTATTGAATAATAGTAGTGATAGAAGACAGCTTTGTCTTGATCCTGATCTTAAAAAGAAAGTTTTTCGTTTCTGTCCATTATGTATGATGCTGGCTAAGGGTTTGTCATATATGGCCTTAACTATCTTGAGGTATTTTCTTTCTATATACATTTTATTAAATGCATTAATTACAAATGGATGTCATATCTCATCAAATGCTTTTTCTGCATCTATTGATATGAGCATATGACCTTTTTTCTTTATTTTGTTTATGTGGTGTATCACGTTGATCAATTGTGTATATTAAATCATCCCTGTGTCCCTTAGATGAAGCTCACTTTGTCATGGTATATAATCTTTTGAATGTGTTATTGCATTTGATTTGCTAGTATTTTACTTAGAATTTTTGCATCTGTGTTTTGGAGAGATATTGGTCTGTAGTTTTCTTTTTTATGTGTTATCTTTACCACAGTTTGGTAATAGGGTAATGCTGGCCTCATAAAAAGAGTTAGAAAGAATTCTCTCTTCTTCAGTATTTTGGAAAAGTTTGAGAACACATATTAAATCATCTTTGAATATTTGGTAGAATTCACCAGTGAAGCCATCTGGTCCTGGACTTTCACTTTTTGGGAGGTTTTTAATGATTGTTTCAATTTCCATATGTTGATCAGTTTATTTAGATTTTCCAGTTCTTCAAAATTCAGTCTCGGAAGGTTGTGTATGTCTAAAAACTTGTCCTTTTCTTTTAAATTATTAAATTGTATAATATTCATGTATGATCCTTTGTATTTTGGTGGTATCTATCTTAATATCTCCTCTTTCATTTCTGATTTTGTTTATTTGAGTCCTTTCTCTTTTTTTTTCTTAGTGAGTCTAGCAAGGGGTTTGTCAACTTTATTACTTTTCTGAAAAAAAAAAAACAGCTCTCTGTTGCATTAATTTTTTCTATTGTCTTTTTTCTCAATTTCATTTAATTATTCTTTAATTTTGATTATTTCCTTCCTTCTCTTGACTTTGAACTCCATTTGTTCTTTTTTTTCTAGTTTTTAATTTGTAATGTTAAGTTTTTATTTAGGATTTTTCTTGTTTTTTGAGATATGCCTATATAATATGAACTTTCCTCTTATTGCCACTTTTGCCATGTCCCCCAGACTTTGATATGCTGTATTTTCATTCTCACTTGTTACTATTTATCTCTTGATTTCTCCTTTTATTTCTTCCATGACCCAGTCTTTTTTTTTTTTTTTTTTTTTTTTGCAGTTGATCTACAGTTTCAAAGTATTATGATCAGAGAAAATGCTTGGTATGATTTCAATATTTCTAAATTTGTTAAGGTTAGTTTTGTGTCCCAACAGATAGTCTATCTTTGAGAATGTTCCATTTGCACTAGAAAAAAATGTATAATCTGATGTTTTGAGATGAAAGATTCTGTAAAGGTCAATTACGTTCAATAGGTCTGATGTGTCATTTAAAGATAACATTTCCTTATCGACTTTCTGTTTGGCAGTGGGGTATTTAGGTGTCCTACTATAATTATGTTGTTGTCAGCTTCTCCCTTTAGTTCTATTAGTAGTTGCTTTACATATTTTGGTGCTCCCTGTTTAGGAGCATAAATATTAAAAATGTTATGCCATCTTGATGTATTGTCCCTTTTATCCTTATGAAGTGTTTATCATTGTCTTTTGTTACTTTTTTTATTTTGAAGTCTATCTTGTGAGATATAAGTAGAGATATACCACTTTTCTCTGTATGCTATTTGCTTAAAATATCATTTTCCACCTTTTTACTTTGTGTTGATATTTTCTTTGCAACTGAGATGTGTCTCTTGAAGGCAGCACATAGTTTGGTTTTGCTTTTTGATCAAATGTGCTATTCTGTGACTTTTTATTGGTGAATTCAGTTGATTTACATTTGGGTGATTATTGAAATATGAGGTTTTCCTATAGCTATTTGATCTTTTATTTTGTGGTTGCTTGGTGTCTCCATTATTTCTTTGCCCTTGCATTTCTGTCTATTATTTTAATTTGGTGATGTTTTATGTTTTTTTTTTTCTTTCTGTTCCCTATTGTTTTATGTTATGTGTCTCAGTTCTGGAAATTTTGTGTGTGGTTGCCGTTATGTTTATGTAAAAGAAAATTATATATGTCTAGTATTCCTTTTTCTTCTGTGTGAGCCTTGTCTTCATTTGCCTTTGCAGATTCGGACCTTCATCTCTCTCCTTTTCTGTTTTTGTTGTTTCGTATTATCCCTATTTATACTGTATATTCCTTTTTAAGTTGCAATAGTTGTTGCCTTCTTTTCTTTTCAAAGTTTTTTTTAACCTTTACCATTATGTAGTATTTAAGATTATAATACCTTGTTTTTAATAAGGGTTGCACTTTTCTGTTTCTGTCTGCCTATTAGTCATCTTACTCATAGTTTTGTACTTTTATGTCCTTTTGTTTCAGGTAGAATTACCCCATTCAGTATTTCCTGTAATGCAGGTCTTGTGGTGGAAAATTCTTTCAGGTTTTGTATGTCTGAAAAGACCTTTATTTCTTCTTCATACCTAAAGGAAATCTTCACTGAATTTATATTTGGTTAGTAATTTCTTTGTTTCAATAGTTTGAATATTCTGTTCCACTCTCTCCTAGTTTTTAAGGTTTGCGTTGACAAGTCTAATAATAATCTAATGAGTTTTCCTTTATAGGTTACTCTTTTTTCTGAAGTGCAATCTTGAATTCTCTGTCATTTAAATTGCATATTTCTATATCTTTAAGTTTATTTTCTGAAGATTTTCATTTTCTTTCTCAGCTGCTTTGTCAACTTGGTGGTTCATGGTGTTTGATGGACTTTCTCCACCTGAGCATTAGTGGGGATGTAATTAGTTTTTTTAAAAAATAGAATATTTATTATAAACTGATAAGAGATTTTTCTTTTGATTTCCAGTAGGTGGCACCCATGCTTCCGGGCACTACCCAAACCTGCTGGTTCTGTACTTTGAGGTTAAGAATGCCCTTTTCTCTCTGGAAAGGTGTGTATCTCCTCTCTGACTAGGTCACCTTGCACCCAGGGTTCCACCCCCATGGGAGAATGTAAAGGGCGATGGATGTTCGTGCCTCCGGAAAGACCCTGAAGCTCCAAAACTGCTGCAACCGGCAGGTGCAATGCTCTGCTGCTTCTTTGGGAAGCAGCCTGACTGGATGGTAGTGGGATGAATTGGGAGAGGCCTGCTTTGTGTGTGACTGTTTTCCTTCCATTAATGCTGGCTCAGGCTTTAGCTGCTATGCGTCTATATCCCCTCCCCTGTTTCTGGGACCAGCTGCTGAGTATGTTTCAGTTCTGGTTGTGCAATATTCCTTGTGGCTTGGTGCTCACATAGGAAAGTGGGGGATGGGGAGGGGAAGGACACATTCTGCGATGGTGGGGGAAGGCAGCCAGGCACCCTGGTGACAGCCTTCTGTTTGGCAAAGGCGGTTTCTAAGGCACAGTTGTCTCCCCTCCTGTACTGTCTCCATCCTGCTCTCCACCTTGCTTCCTGAGCTCCAATAAGGGAAATATGCTTATCCCTGAGGCTTAACTGTCTGGCCCTTCAAAAAGACAAAACACCATCTTGAATTTCTCTCTTTTCCCTCGCCCTGCTCGGAGATTTAGGCTGGGGCTGCTTTCCGCAATGCCTGTTTTGTTACTTTCTCTCCACCGCCGGTCACTGCGCACAAATGGCCCACCTTCAAATGTTCTGATGTGCAGATCTCTCAGATGTGCTTGTGTACATGTCAATGTTATTTATTAGGATGTTCAGCTCCTACAGTTTCAAGGGGAGAGATCATGGGAGATCTCTTGCTTTGCCATGCTTCTGATATCACTCTTATCTCTCTCATTTTTAGACACTATCTTTTGTTTCTCCAAACTGATAAACAATAAAATTAGAATATATTCTTTTCTCACCTTTCTCCTATTTATAGCTTCTCAGACTCAACTACTGAATAAAATAGAATTATCTTTTGAGGTACTTTGTTACTATAGTATAACTTAGAAAATCCTAAATAAATGTATTTTTGGCTTGCTGCTGACAGTATTCTTTCTCTTATAGTTCCATAATTTTACCAGGAAATAGCTTTGTACTGATGATTCTAGATCAATTCTCCTTTAACAGACTTTGTCTTTACGTTATGTAGATTCACATCTTCTTTATTTTAAGTATATCTCCTGAACTATAATTTTAAATATTTCATCTGTACCATTGTTTTGTTTTTTTTTAAGACTACAATTATATTTTGTTGTAATATACTTGCCCATCTTCGATACTTATTATTTTGTCCCATGGACCCTTTACATCTTTTATTTAAGTTTTATTTTCTTACCTCTGCATTTGATCTGCTCTGAACTTTATTGTTTGTCAATTATTTCTTAGCTCTTTGTAATTTAGTCATTATTTCAGAAATAATTTTATGTTTTACTTCTACCTCTGTTCCTAATTCACATCTAGTAAATGAGTAAGATAGATTTCCTGGTTTCTCAACTCTTCTGATGTTTTAAGACTGTCAATTCCTCTTGTATATGGCACTAACACTGCAATATACATGTTTGTTCCATGCATTTTATCTCTATACCTTGATTGTTTTTACATCAATCCAGAACTTCTCCCCCCCCAAAAAAAAATATCAAGTACATGACTGCAGCATTTGCTTCTCTAAAAATAAATAATGGAAATGCACCTTAAAAATTATAAGGATTATAATGGAAATTTAAGAAAATGTCTTAGTATTTACCAGTAATATGATTGCCTCTGTATATATAAATTTTTATTAAAATATAATATTTTAAAAATAGTATTAGCCTGGAAGATAAATTCAAGGAAGCTAAAAGAAGTAGAAAAGGAAAAAAATTAGATGAGACATAAAAATGAAATTCAGACTATTATGTGGCTTTTATTTAAATCTACTAAATACAAAAATTTTAAATATAAATTATTATATTTTAGAAGAATAGCAGAGATAATAGCAGTGTACATAAATATTCTTGTTCTATTAAGATAAAGGAACTCTCAATTCTTCAGTCTGAAAGAATTTCCCAAGGGCCAATGACTATGAATGAATTTAAAAAATGAGACATAGACTTATAATACTTCAATATTTCAAGTGGAAAAAAGTCTCAATAAATATTTTGGGTAAAGTCAGGTGAAGAATGCTGGAAAGTTTTCTTAGAGTAAGAATCATATTGATATTAGACAGTATCCTTAAAACAATAGCATAATAGCTTCACAATTATGAAAATTTTCTTTTTAGCTTTCTACCTAAAATTCTATAACAAGCAAAACTAACAGTCAAGAATAAGAGCAAATAAATACATTTTCAAATTAAAAAGACTCAGATATTGACCTTCCATGGCTACTTTCTGAAAGAAGAAACTATATTCATTAACCAAGGAACAGAAATACAAGAAAGAGGAAGATATAAGTCCAAAAAAAAAAATAATATATTTAACCCAGAAGAACAATGTAAGTAAATGCCTAGTTGTCAGCTCTCTCACATCCTTAGAAGATGATGCTAAATTAGGCAAAACAAAGGTTCCACAAAGACTATCTTGAAAAGGGTCACAGATTTCATTCCAAACAAACTGTCTAATAAAAAATCTGTGTCATATTAGCAATAGGATGATGATGCATTATTTTATTTAACAAAAAAGCGCTAAAATTAGAAACTTCAGAGAATAAAAGTATACATGTGAGTTGAATTCAAATATGAACCAAATTAATATAACCCATAAAATATGAATAACAAAGACATAGTAAAATGTGGCATGGCTCAATAGACTATAACAAAGGCATAATCCCAAGACAATTACCAAAATTAAAAAAGTCATTTTTATAATGTTATCAATTTACAGGATCTAGTCAGATTTTGCTAATTGTTTCATGAGTGTTCTTTACACCAAAATAAAATCCTAAATTATGTGTTGCCTTTAGCTTTCATGCCTTCAATTATAATTTACATTATTTTTTGCTGTGTTTACTTTTGTCATTACCTTAGTTCATTTTGTGCCTTCACCTTTGAGTCAACTTTTGCTAATACATGAATGTCATGTACAAATATTACACATACGTAGGTAGTTAAGTTTCCTATTTACATTTTGTTTACTGCTCCTTTAAATCTAAGGTCATTAGAGAACTTTTTCTGTAGTAAATAGATTTCTTTAGGTATCTCTCTTTTTTTTTTTTTTTTTGAAGCGGTAGGTCAGAATTTTTTTTTTTAATTTTCTAGACTTTTTAGTTATTGTCCATTAAAGAATCTTATGGTATACAATCATGTTTCTGATCCATTTCAGTATTTAAAAACTATCTTTTTAAAAATCTAATCTATGCCTCTGACTATTGTACAGCTTATTCTTTTGGTACCATGTAGACTATAAAATTACATTATTTATTTTCTCTAAAGTTCTCATTATTTTAAGTTAGCAACCAATTCTTCCCTGCCCCAAAGAATTAAATCCATGATAGCTGTTTGATCAGGTTTTTTTTTTCCTTTCACCTCTGGGAGACTGAGTTTTTAAAAGTAAAGTTAAGAATGTGAATACATATTTGAATGAGACTTCCAGTGAATGTCCAGATGGTTAAAACCTCAAATCACCATTATAGTTTGCAACTTAGTCAGTGTATGCTCTAACCACACAAAGCTGTTTCTACTTTTTCCACACAGCAGATTAAAGTGTAGTCTAATTTTTCATAGTGATATCGCTTCTGTTACATATAATATGCTTCTGAATTTTCATGGATTTCTGAGGATGTATATATTGTTTATGACTTTAAGAGTTTCTCTGCTTTCTGAAATAACAGATGTTTCTTTTGAATAAAGCATAATTTTTCTTTAGTGTATTCTTTTCCTATACTACCAATTTTAAGAAAATGCTAAAAGATTTTACTTTATAATCTCAGATCTGCACTGTTTTATTACTCACTCTTTACATATTAACATGCTACAGAGATTTCCAAGCTCAGTGCTATGCAATAATATATTTTTTGAGATGTAAGTAGATATATTATTAACAAATGGTTCTAGGGTCATTAATTTTGGAAATACTATTCTCTATAATTCTGTTTTAAGAATTCTCAAGCTGAACAGCACATGAATAGCCCCAAAAATATCATAATCAATAACTAATCAATTGTTTAATTTTGTATATTGGAAACATTATTAAACATGCATCATTCATGATGTAATCAAAGTTCAAATAAGGTACTGTTTGTCCCATTAAAATTTATGCAATAAATTAACCTTATCTGGTTCCTAAATGAAAAGCTCAGGAAGCCTAAGACTCTTTTCTATTAATTACTATTAAATAATGATTAAATAGCCTTAGAATTACTTTTAATCTAAAACAGATTTTAAATACATAATTAGGGTGTCTATTATAATATATGAATCAAATTGTGAGTTCAATTAAACAAATATCTTTTAAAACCCCTACATCAAGTCTGCTTTAGACTGAAAGAGAAGACACAGTTATATCCTTTTGCTTATTGTTCGCCTGCCTCTCCTCTGCCCCAGGTTAGGGGTAAATGAAAGAGTGATAAAAGCATATGACAGGACTTAAAAAAAACAAATAAACAACAACAATAACAACAAAAACATGGCTCATGGTCTTTGAGACTAGGAGAAGTTTACAGCTCTTGGTCTCATAGGCATTTTTTTGTTGGTGAGAATCTTTCCAAAAGTTTATTAAACCCACTAAATTATACCTTCTTCTCCAGTTTTTAGATATTCCATAATCGCATCCATCTTCTTACTACCTAATTAGGTGTCTCTTCTAGCCAGAACTCAAGACTATTACATCTTGGTTCTTTATCTTACATGGTCACATCTACCTACAGGAAGCACTCATACATCCCAATTTTTGATAATCTCTGACTGTACAAGTCAATCTTAATATAGTCTCCTCTACTCTGCAGTCACAAGCCACTTCCATTTTCTCACACAAGAGTCAGGAAGCAATCTTCAGAGTCCCCAGACTTCAGGGAGCATATTTTCAACTCTCTGAGAGTTCTATAAAACTTCCCACTAGAATTGTAGTTAAGAAGGTAGAACACCTGACTGCTCACCATTGGTTGGTATAAGGACTGGCAGAGACACTGTGTTGCATAAAAACAGGAAGTAATACAGCATGCAATCTAAGAATGACTGAAGGTTGGGAATGAGAATGTCCTTCACAGAAATTATAGTGCCCATTGAATTGTGCAGCCCGCTTCAATAGGTGGAGACTAGACACAGCAACAGGTATTGCCACAGTTAAACATTCACAAATCCTCCCTCTTTTTACTAGGTTATATTCTCTAATTGAGGCAGAGGGTTCAAAGGTCATTAACTTGTTCTTGGATATTTCCTATGTAAATTCTGCATGTAGAAATCTGTCTCCCTCTTCCTTCAAAACCTGGTATTCATCATGTTTGCACCTTAGTAAATAATAAGGCAGAAAAAAACAATTTTAATACTTTTTAATCAAACATCTTTCAAAATGATTTGATTACAGAAACCATTTTCCCCCACATTAATATTTCATGAGTGAGTGATAATCCATGTAACAGAGTTTGGGTAACACTAATATGTACTAATCTAAGGTCAAATGTAATAGCCAAGACAACTATAGTTTTTATTTGCCCATAACAGCTTTCCATTCTTTTCTTTCAATTCCCTTGGAAAATTTTACCTGCTTTCCATGTCTCAGTGTCCTCTCTCTTATCAGAAAATAAGAGTGGAGAAGGGCATGGAAATCAAGCCAATGAATTTTTCCACAGGATATTTTGGATAGAACCAAATTTTAAAAATGGATTTCTTAAGAGGAAAAAATATGAATCTGAAAATAAGAGCATGAAGAGAGACTGTCTGCAGAATAAAATCAATGTTAAAGGGAGTCAGAACTAAGAAAGGATATTTTTTGAGTTCCTGAATATAGCTGAGCCTCACAAGACAAATACGTAACCAAACTTGCTAAGGTAATTTGGGTTAGTTCTCTCTCACTTGCAACTAAAAAATGTTTTTGTCCTGAACACCTTAAATATACTAGAAGCTCCTTCTCAGTTGCTTTTCTTTGGGAAATAGGTACTTTTGATGGGTGTATGTTGCATTTTTTTTTTCAATAATGAATCCACAGACATGTCACAGGTCAATATTAACTGGTTTGTTATTTTCTCTCAATCTCTGTCCTATTCTCTTTGATCCTCAATACAAAACCAAGACTCTGCTAGATTATTCTGTTCTGCTAATGTAATGACAAGTCTGACCCTAATATATTTTTTACAGGATGAAATAGGAAATATCAAGGTAATATTAAATAATTTGGCTTAACTTCAAAAGCATAATTTACATTTTGCAGTTTATATCAATTTATGATTAATGCTAATGACTTTTGAACCCAAACTTTGGAAATGAGCAAGTACATTCAGTTCTAAAGGAATTATACACAGGCAACAGTTCCCATTGGTTCTTTCCTCCTTATGCTTAGAGAGATTGGGCATTTACCTCTTAATATCCTTAGTGAATGATTGACATGCTTACTAAAATTAGAATATATTTCTAAAAAACCTGGACAGTTCACTTTAAAAACCTACTTGATATTAAAGGCTTCCCAGTGTTGGGACAAAATAGGAGTAACCAGGGTACATTATAGTATGAAAATAACCATAAAACTGAATGAATTTAGGAAGCCATATTTTATTAATATCTTACTACTATGAAAGATTATCATGGTTTCCCTTCCTCAAGTGAGCTTACTCTTGAGAAACAAGATACATCATTATAGACTGGTAGTGTGTATGTGTGTGCACCTGCACTCACATGCAAGAGGACATATAACCTTTTCAAAAATTCATCAAAATGCATATTTTCAAATGAAGTATCGTACAATAAAATACGATTATATTTTCTCTACAAAATTTAGCTTCACTTCATCAAGGAATAACTTTATTCACACTAAATTTACTCTTAGTTAATTTAGACAAGAGAAAAACAGAAAAAAGACAAAAGAGAAACAGCAAAAGCATACTATAGTGAAACTAAGTTAAAGATAGCATTCCCTAGAATGATGTAGAATGGAAACTTTAGCCGATGGAGGCTCACAGAGAAGCAACAGTTCTCTTCAAAGAAACATAGTCACAAATCTTTGTCATTACATTTCTGTAATCTCTGAGTCAATTTGTGCAGAATATTCTTTTAATCAAATGGGTAGAAGCCTGATCAACTACATTTCATGGTTTTGAATGGCCATACTATTTGGTGTAGGGAGACTGGATGGTTATTAAGATCAATACATGATTATGAAGGATAAAATAAATTGGAAAATACATTTTCATTTTAATTTAAGAGCTCTTTCTGAAGACTGAAATTAGTTCATTCTGATGGGCTTAATATTGATCTCTTTCTTTCCTGGCAGAACAACAAATGATAACGGCAAAAGAAAGTAGACAGGGTTTTCCTAAGAGAGTTTAACCACACAGTTATTTGTGATGGCAAATTCATGTCTATCTCAAAGATTCATGTATTCATAGAACTTTAGAGCTAAAGTAAACACATCATCACCAAATACCACTTCCTCAGTTTACAAATGGGAAAATGAACATCAGAAAGTTGAAGTGATTGCTCAATGTCATACAAAGAGATATTAACAGATCTGTACTTGAAATTGTGTACTTGCATATCTCTCAATTACTTTGGAAGCATCAAAAATTATACCTGTTAGGTAACTAGTCAGACATGAGCAACAGGGGAACAAAGGAATAGAGGCCTAGCCTAGTGACAGTCCAAAGAACACCCTATTGATAGAGAATATCTTCTGCATCCCCAGAGACAAAGGACAGGAGGACCATAATCTAGCTGTTTTAATCTGGTCACAGACACCTGTGCAGAAGGTACTAGCCTAATTTTCCCACAATCTAATATTCATTATACTGTCATTTCAATACATATTTATGCCTGAAAGTTCATGAATCTAATTATAACAGATTGAATTCTGGGTAAGCATGTGTGTATTAGGCAATGTTATACAGCAGCCAAGTGTCAATCAAAATGACCTCAGTTATCAATCACCTAAGAACACTTTTGAAACCACCCATCATGGCCCAAATATAATTCAGAGATTCCCACTTCTGGGGTGTGGCTGTTACATTTCTCTTCGCTAACATCATGTTCCTCCTTGGAACGTGATTTTTCTTTCTAAAATATACTTTTAATAAATCTCTAAATATCTCTAATCTGTGTGATTCTTCACTGCATCGATGAGGAAGAACCAGGGGAAAATGTTAATTACACTTCTGCGCAGTTATTGCTGCTCCCCCTCCCCCCGCCACCTCCATATCACTGGTGCAACATCGAAGTTCAAATTGCCCCTAGTGATAACGATATCTTTTCATCGTCTCTGAAGTGCGAAAACCAGAATCTTAAGGCTGGCAATGAGTCACATAAGAACAATTAATCCCGTCTAATCCGTATGCACCATGTGAACATCTGCTCTCACTTTCCCAACAAAATTCTTTAATACAATAATCAAAATAAAACTATTTCTAAAAGTGCATTTGCTTTTGAAAAGTCTGATATCTTGCATATGTAGTGTAAAGACTCCCTTTAGATGGATTTTTTTCTAGAATGCAATAATTTTATAACAAGAAAATACATTATCATTTTAAAAGCTGGAAGCAGCCATCAAACTGTTAAAGACCATTACAGAGGAATTTGCATCATATCCACACTTAGTTTATGCTTATTCAGCTACACACAATCATAAAATAGATTACCTGAGCAATTTAACTACTAAGCTGAACTACATGAAACCATCATTTTTGTGGTTTAAAAGTTATCAAATATCAACAGCTTTATATCATTGGACCCACATGCTTCTGAGTGATCACAGAACAGCAAATGGTAATCCTGCTTTTCTTGGTTCTTACAGAACTTGAGTATTTTGCTAAGCTGAATGTGACTCTAATATTTTAAATTACTCCCCCCCCCTTTTTTTTTACCATACTAGTCTTAAACACAACCCAGTAGCCTTGTATTTATACAAATTAATGTGCCTTGTACTTTTTGAGGATGTGTAATTTAAAAGCATTGTTAACTTTATGACTTTAAAATGTAAATTTGTATAAGATATAAATTTATCTATAGGTGTTTGAAGTAATAAGATTAATTTTTATCGTTAAACTTTTATACAGTTTACTTTTTTTTTACAACAAATGTGCTTTTGTTTTATTATCTTCTAGATATTAAAGACTACTACCTGAGAAGTTATCTAGTCCACCTCCATATTATATCAAGGATTCTAGACAGTGAAAAAAGCAGTTTACTAAAGGCTACCCAATTCTTATGGTTGTATCGTTGTTGGAAGCCATATATCTTGAGTTTCAGCCTGCTGTACTTTCTACCACTTGTCACCAAAGTGAGTGTTACTTCACCATCTAATAAATGGATCTTTTATTATTCTTTGATGTTTGGTTTTATCTCTTATGAAGGCTATCTTGCAGCCTGAGGAATGTGAATATCAATAGCTATACACAAAAATTCTTACTCTTTTTTTACCTCAGGTATGGGGCCAATAGAAACTAAGGTGAAAGCCAATAGTGGTGAACACAAAGAATTATGAGAAATCAAATGGTATTCTAATCACAACCATTTGCTACTCAATTTACAACACTCTGATATCATGATGGGTTTTTTGTTCTAAGGTCTGGCACTACTTGAGAGAAGAATCAGGGCCAAAGAATCCAACAACAGCAATTGAGGTCAGGAGAGATGACATAGGACTTTAATTGATTGGACATCAAAAATGTCATGGTGAGTGTCTTTCTAAGTATTTAACAGTAGAAGCAATTAGCAACGTCTTTCCAAGTATTTTTAACAGCAGGGCAACCTAATTTTGAAATTCAAGCAGTTTCTCCTTCCACTCAGTATTCTAACTGCTCAAAAATTAAATCACAATAAAGATAAATGCAATGTGTTAAGTTGTCCCTGAGCTATTGGAATCAGATAAGAGATGTACAGCATTGTGGGGAGATCACATAAGATTGTGATAACTCAAATAATCAATTTGTCAAATGGCTTCTTCTGCTGGCACAGAAAGCTGAATTTCATGAGCTTGTGATCAAAATCCCAAGCAAGCACTAAAAAAAAACTATTTTCCTTTGTGGACAAACAAAGATAAATGTGCTCTAAATTATTAGGAGGAAAAACTAAGTGTGATTAAACTTTACATATTTCCAAAGTATTTTTATTCAGAAATAAAGCTAACATAAATATTTTATTTGTCCCCAACTCTCATCTCTCTCCCATACACTATTTTTGGTCTCTGTAAAAATAACAATAGCACTTTGCATTTATATAGCACTGTTTGTCCCCAAATCAGTAATATTATAAATAGAAATTGTTTGATCTATCTTTGCAATGTATCTCTTATGTGAATAAAAGATTTTTTTCTAATTTTTATTTATTTATTTTTGTTTTGAGGATAGAGTAAGTCAAGATCAGCTAGAGGAAAGTTATGCAGGCAATAACTGCATAACTAAAAACTGCTGCCCTATTTTACTATTATATTTCTATCAAGGCCAGGGATTTGCAATTTTTTTTGTCTGAAAAACACCATAATAGAAGTTTAAACTACTCTATCTTCCTGCAGTTCAACCATTAGCTAACATGTAGTTTTTATTACCAAGCCACTTGGTAATGTCCCTCTTTGCATTACAGAGAAATGTGAATCTCTGTAAACAATTAATTATATTAAATTTCCAATGTGGTTTAAGGTAAGATTTTGAAACAAATGTACCTTGATTTGGACTGGAAAAATGCATAGTCAATTTCTAAATCATAAACCAAACATAATAGCCACTTTGTATGAACAGTGGGCTTGCAAAACACACTCAAGTATAGTGACAACATTTAAAATAAAATGTCCTTATAAATATACATTATATAGTCAGAAACACTGTGAACTGGATGAAATGAGTATATATCGGTGCAAAATGACTCAGAATTATCCCCAAAATAATGGATGAGAGGAAAACAGTTAAAGAATTTAGAATATATATTAGGATCAGTAGGATGATAATCAAAGACTCAGAATTAATTTAGCTAGGAGATAGTCATATTTTTGGACAACTCAATAAATCCTCTGAATATTTTTCAAACAGTGTTTCCTATTGAACTTTCAATGGCATAAGAAGTAACTAGCTTCCCTTCCTCAAAATAGAACTCTTCTATAAATTCTTTCCTTTTTTGAGATAGTAATTAGATGTGGACTGGATTTCTTGTGTGCATATCACATATTTTCCTGACTCAGGAGTCTGTGTACAGGCTATCTGGCCACATCTTACTTTTACTTTTCTTCTTATTTCCCTTCTATGGTATTTATTTTTGGTTCATACATTTTCTAATGTAAGAGAAGTCTTCAATTGGAATTCTGAAAAACAGTTTTCTATAAATGAAGACAGGCCCAACCTCAACACCTTACATAACACTGATAATTGTCTACATTAGAGAGTTCCGCTTTAAGTGTGTTTCAGAAATCTGAAACACAGAGAAAAGAGAGATTCTAAAAATAAACAAGTAAATAAATAAAATACTACTATTAGGTATCATAATAACTTATATTTATGTGCCCTAACAACTATAAAAGGAGTAGCAGTGAACAATGCATTTTGACTTTTAAAACACAATAAAAGTAAATTAAAAGAATGTGCTGAGTGTATATGTATACACACCTCTTGATTTAATTTTCTTTTCTCCTCTCAGTTCTTTTCCTTGAGTCATCAATATTCCTTTGTATTTGCTCCTAATTTTCCATTTAATTTCTAGTTGTCCTTTCTCTTCTTTACCTGTTGATCTTCCCTCTCCATTTTCTTTTCACATTTTTACTACTTTCTTAGAGTTCTTTCAAACAAGAAGTAGATAAACATTATATTTTCCACTATCTTCCTAAGTTTTATCCTTTCCACCAGCATTGTAAGACATTTGTCATTTTAAATATGATTCATTTGTACTTATAGAAAGATATTATTCACTATTCCTAGCATTTGTTGGCAAAGGTCTCTCATTAATAATTCCGACTTCAGTTGGTACCAACAGGTTTGTAAGCAGTATACAGTGACATTTCAAACATATTTAGAATTTATAGCAATTGCAGAAATGAAAACAGCTCTTCCTCCATCCATTATATTTTGTTTTTCCTTAGACAGAACCAAACAAAAACAGAGATGATGAGTCACCAAAAAGTTTGTTTTTTCTTTTAGTGAGCAGGATAATTAGAACAATTCAAGCAAATATATTTTAGAAAAAGAAATATTTTAAATACTTTAGTGTTTAAATTTTCCAAGCATCTTAATTTTTTGAATAGATGAAAAAATCATAATTAATATTAAATATAGTGTCTTAAAATTACTTCAAAATATATTCTATAACAAGTCTGACATATTATGATACATACTGAGATGGTATGTATGAAGGCTCAGTGGTTAATTGTCAGGCTTCATGAGACTGATTGTGTCATGAATCCTGACTGTGTCACCTACTAGTTACATAACCTTGGAAGAATGGAGTATTAACTTATGTAAAAATAGGGCAATAATACTATCTTCAACGACTAGTTGGAGAGATTAAATAACACACATAAAGCACTGAAAACTATGTCTTGAAAGTAAATATTATTGAATTAATAAAGGTTTATCATTATTGTTGCATAAAACTTTGATATTTTAAATATCCGAGATGATCAAGAAAGAAAGAGATTTCACACTCTTATCCTTAATATTCCACTCCTTCTCTCTTTTTAATGGATAAGCATCAATAAAGGCAAACTAATGAGTGATGCAGTTAATTAAATGAAAGTCAAGTCACTTTGTATGGAATCCCAAGTTCTGATTGGTATCTGCCAGATATGGATAGCAGGAGGATATAGTCTTTGTTGTATATACTTTTATACTTTTTAATTTTTTACCAAATTAACACATTTTCTATTGAAAAAAAATATTTGGAAGATATCAGTCACTATGCATAAACTGGTTGGCACTCATTATCATTGAGACCTAGTGCTCATTTTATTGCCTGTCTAAATTTAAGACAGAGCTAAGAGTTTTGCAAACTCTGAAAGCATCTTTTATTTGTTGTAAACACATAAATACATATTTAAAAAAAATACAAGCATTAACATTCTTATGTAATACGTAACCTGAATAAGAAGTTGCCTTGATGATGTATTAAGCTATACATCATCAAGGCCAACTGTCGTTCTGATGATGTATTGATACAATAAATCTCAAGGTGTGACACATTGAAAAAGTATTTCTTAAAAAAGAATGGTCTCCAAGTTAAAAATGGATCAGACATAAAATTCAAAGAGAAAGCTTTAGAGAAACGATTTATCTGTTGCCAAGAAGTGATATGCAAGCAAAGATATCTTCTCAGAGTATTTCTGTTTTGAGCATTAGACCTTTAGCAGACTCAGGGGAAATCAACTCAATGTGCCTCTTCTTCCAGCATCCAAAATTGATCCTTGAGATAACTGACTAAGAGCAAGAAGGTCCTATAAGCATCATAGTTTTAAAGGTGGCATGGGAGGGGAAAAAAATACCTGGGATGGGAGGAATTTTTGAAGATGGGTTGTATATAATTTAAGTAAGAATTTGTTCTGAAGGCCGAAGAAGTGAAAAACTGCAATAGAAATGCAGAACTCAAGTCAAGAACATGGCAGAGAGTATGAAATGCATTGTCACAAGTCAAATTCAGAAGCAATTTAGGAAATTTTTCCTGCATTAGAAACTGACACAGAAAATAGGATTTCCTAGATTAATTTAGATTTTTGCCATTTACAAATCATATGAACTAGGAAATTTTAAAATAAGCTTTTGGCATCCAAATTACAAAAAGAAATTTGAAATACCATGATAAGGCATCAAAGAAAGTTTCTGCACAGATTTGTCTCTTGTCATTTAGGTTTCTTTGCTTGGACGTCCTTAAGAGAATACAGGATGTGATCTGTCAGATGTCATCCCACTTTCGAGCAATGGGAATGCCTCCCAATTAATTCATTATGTTGAAAGCATGGATTATAGACAACCTAGAGTGTGTCAGGTACTGTGGCCTGAGGACACAGAAGCGAACAAACAGACGTAATAACTTTTTGTCTTTGCTCATACTTTGTCCTCCTTTTTATATCCTTTGTCCAACAACATTGTCTTAATATTTCAATGTTACATCATGTTGCAGGTGCCTCATGCAATCATCAGTGGCCACATCACCCCAAGATATGATCTCTGTTTTCCAAATTTCATTGAACTTCAGAACTGAATGAGACATTCTAATCTAGTTCAACATTTTCAATATAGAAATGAGAAAACTGTGGCCTACACTGATCAAGTGACATACATGTTCAGGGAATATAGTTATTAAGTTGTATATATGAGTTGAATTGGGTCTTCTAATTTTTTAAAAGAATTTTTCCACTTCATCACACCTACATATTTATGTATCCATGCCACTCATTCGGCATATGACTTAACACTGCCCTGTTTGCTTTTTCTGTTTGTGTGTATACTTTATGCTTTCCCAACTAAAGAGAACTTTTTTGAGTCCAAAGAGTATTTTTAATTTATCTATGTATTCTCCCTACTCCAAACCCAGAACCTAACAGTCTTCCTGACATAAAAAAGTGACTGTGACTGTTATTCTCTTAAACTTTCCTAAATCACTACCTTCTAATAAAGGAGCCATGCCAAGCAGTGCTCTTCATGTGGCTCCAATCATGTCTCCTTCTTTGAATAAATTGTGAACCTCTTCTTATATCACATTATACAATGGAATTTTATTTTATATGTGGAATTGTGACAAAAAGCACTTGAGAAGGAACTGAGCTCCAGAGAAAAAATAGTAGATTAGCTCTTAAACTCTCCAGTTCTATTCAAATTAATTTCTTTTGATTTAGGAAAAAGAATTGGATATGATTTAATATAGGAAAGTAAGCCAGTTGGCCAGACAGCTCAGTAGTAAGGATAGTTTTTTTTTAAGGTTTAGATTGAGAAACTCCCATAATCAGCTCTGGCTGATGAAATTGAGGACACTGCCACCAATTCCTGCAGAATTATTTGAAAGATATAAACTTAATACAAATATTAATTACTTTTATACATAAGAAACACTCTCCACTCCTCCCCCTTTCTCAGGTTTCATTTGAAAATCCAATTATACAGAAATGCAGTTTTAATTATAATATTGATTTTACTTCTTTGGTAGAAATGGGACTAATTCAATTAGTTCTAATTATATGCATAGAGTGGCCCGACTAATCTTTCAGGATGTTGGCCCACAAATTTTATACCACTTTTCCTCACATCCAAGTCAGAAAGAAAAAATAAGACTTTGAAAGTTCTAAAATTATACAGACTTTTAGTAAAGAAAACAAGGAAGAAGAGAATAGTCTGTGAAGAATTTGACCAATTGTCAGTGTTATTTCAGATGCAAAATTTTGCGATTCGGAATTCATTAAGCTTTTTCAATTAACAGCTCTAAGAGGATTTAGAGAACTTTTGTTAAAAAAAAATAAAGAAGAAATAACGTTAAGTGGTAATGACTATTTTTCTATTAAAAATCAAGGTAAGATCAAATGACAGTTTTAATAGTTTATATAAAAATGAGCAGGATGTTTTCTGGAAATTAGAGGTGCGATAATATCAAAGCAATTGTACTAGATTATTAAACAGGCAGAGAAAAGTTTATTCATGGCTATCTTAATACAACAGACAAGAATTCTAATTTCAACTCTGCTGCAACAAAGAGCAGAATGGGAAGGTTTTAGACTGAAAGAAATCACCAGAACGCGCGGTAGTCCGAGAGGAATTCCAATTTATTAAATGGAGGAGCGAGCTTATATAGGGGGAGGATCCGGTTGGGGACGGCTAGTGTTCGTGTAGGGTGTTGATTGGATTGTGGTAGGGGGGCTAGTGTTGATAGGTCTCTTGGACCTTCACTAAGATGGAGGGGGCTTTTGGCGCCGGCGGGCTTTTTTCGCGCCAGTGGGGTTGCTAAGCATCCTGGGATAGGGGATTTCGTCAGCTTCACTTCAGGTAAATGGAAAGTTACAGGGTTTGAGGGGGTGAAAAGTTAAGGGTCATTATGTTCCAACATAGACCATCTGTGGTGGTTAACTGGCTTTACCCAAAGAAGTAAACTTTCTCATATCTTTATGACAGGAGAGACACAGTTTTGATGCAGGACAGGGCAAATTTTCCCAAGTGGCAGGGAGAGCAAGCCCTGGATTGCGAGAAGAGGGTTCTTTGGCAGAGAATGTAGAAAGAATTCAACACACACACCAAAATTAGAGTCAAAATGAAAGTTTATTAGAAAAAGGTTAACACTTTTCAGAGTGTGGTCTCCTCTCAGAGGCAAAGAGTAAGAGGGACAGTGAGAGAGGCAGAGTAAAGGTAATGAGAGAGGGACCCTGAGTGTTCAGGGAATTCAATTTATATGTCATTTTTATGTCCCATTTTCTTTGATATGGACAGACAGGAAGGGGAAGAGGAAGAGTATGTAGTGCTGAAAGGCTGCTGGCTAGCATTTCTCAGCCTTTAAACCTTAAGTGCCCATTGTTTTAGCCATAGGGAATGACTTTTGGTTCCTGTTTCTCTTTCACAGGTGTGGAGAATGGGTTGTTAGTAATCCCAATAGAAATCTTCCTTTGTTCTGGTGTCCTCCTGGGTGGGCTGCAGGGCTGATCAGCATATTTCAGTCTAATTGTGACTTTATTGGCATTTTAATTCTCTTGACTTCTCCTGACTTTAATTTTATAACTTGAAGCTAGGTGCCTACTGAAGTTAGGCTTTTACCCTCCCACAGAGATTGAAAAATAGGAGTTTATTCTTCCTTAAGAGTGACTATTTGCAAGGGATGTCTCCCAGGTCATCTGAGAAAAGCAGTCCTGGATGTAAAAATTGACAAGAGAATTTTCTAAAGATTTACATCTCAAAGAGCAGAGGGAACATTTACAATTACAACTTTCTTAGAGTAAATACTCAAAGAAATGGGATTCAAGGGCTTAGAATTAGGCTAAATCTATCTAAAGTTTAGTCAAGCTGAAAGGAACTTTAAGATCATCCTAGTACTTTAAAAGAGGATGAGGATCCTTTTACTCTAATTAAAAAAACAAAGCAAAACAAAACAAAACAAAACAAAAGAAAACATGAAAATACAAGCAGTGAAGTGCTTATTTCTGTGTATCTTAATCTTTGTTCACATGCACATCCAATTTATACCTTTAGAAAATGTAGCCATCTCTGTTAGAGTTGCTCTGTAGGACTAGAGTCACTCCATTTTGTTATGTAGACTCCAGGTTAAATGAAGAAAAATTCACGGAAAGACAATTAGGGACAACACCCTGCCATTTGGTCAAGCCTACCAAAGCCATTAATCAGTAAGCCCTTAAGGCACCCACACCCTGTTTCCCTTTTGCACACAGTCCTCTCTGCACCCGGCCCTTTTTGCACACTGCCCTGCTGCACATGGCACTCTGTGCACACAACCCTCTTGCACACGGTTTTACCCTTTAAATTCCGTCCCAAACCCTGGGTCGAGGCTCCTCTCACCCACTGCTGCGTCAGTGAACGAGTGGGGTCCAAACTCGAGTTTGTCAATAAACTCCCTCTTGTGCTTGCATCGGTGTCAGTCTCCTTTTTGGCTCGTGGAGTTCCAAACCAAGGCATTACAGTTCTATTTGAAATTCAGGGTATCTGAGTATAAGCTGCATCTCTGCCACCTACTAGCTGTGAGATCTCAAAAAATTAAAGTCAGTTTCTGTCCCTGATTTTACAAAATGAAAGCATTAGAAAGACTCAGCAATAGTCTCAGGTTTCTTCTAGGTTTTATATTCTACAAGTCTATTTGTGCGTTCCTACAGAAATAATTATAATTATGGTCATCTCATTTTAACTGCAATTTTCAACCTAAAATAGTTACCCTTATATTTTAGGAGAAACTTTGGGTGATTAAATCCTTTTTAATCAAATGCCAAGTAAAATAAGAACTGGGTTTAGTCTTTTTCCTGTAGTACATTCTTTTCTCCTCAAACATACACAAAGCAAAGCAAAGCAAAACAAAACAAAACAAAACAAAACCCATGCTTCAGATGCCTTCTGCAAATCTATCAACTAAAATTCATTACAATGTAATACCTACCTGATCTTTTCCTTAAGGTATTAAAATAGCCTCAGGGCACCTGATGAGTCAAAAATCTTCTTATAGCTTCTCAATGGCTGTGTAAGACTATGACCTTGAAGGCACAGTCATTCACTTTCTGTATATACTGAGAAATGCACATAACTCGTGGAATGTAATCTATTTGAAATAACCTCCACATATCACTGAGATCTTTATCAATGCTTTGGTCTCAAAGTCACGATAGTTCCTCACATATAATATTGTGACCAGTGGGGTGAAATGAAATCTGTCATCGCCACAGTGGCGTGGGGGAGGAGGAGGTGGATAGTGGACGGTGATGTTATGTGCTGTTCCTTGATTCTTCCCCACTGACACAGCAAAGAATTACGGATTGGTGAGATTTAGAAAAGTAAGAGTTATTGAAAGTGCGTTTTAGAACGAGGCTGGTGGCGCTAAGGAAGGTCCAACCCTGTGGAATTTGGGAGGTGAAGGGATAAGAGAGAGTGCGCTAAGGGAGAAGTGGATTTTCAGCTAGGAGAGCTATAACCACACGGAAGGGGGAAGTTCTGTTTATATTTGCACCGTGATGGGAAGTCCTAGATGATCTGCATGTCAGATCACCTTGACTGAGAGTTGGCTGCTATGTAACACTTTGCCTACTGAGCATGTGCTTACCCAGAATTCAGTCTGTTATAATTAGATTCATGAACTTCCAGGCTCAGTAATGATATTGTAATGATGGTATAATGAGGCCGAAGTTATGGGCAGTACTTTTTGCGCATGTGTCTGTAGCTGGTTTAGGCCAACAGCTTTTATGGGCTTTGTGTCCTAGGATTTGGGGCAATTTATCACCCTAAAAGGAAGTATTTCTAGGGGGTACTTAAGGAAGGTTTTTAAGGGCAGTTTGTATGGTTACAGAGCAGGGCCTTTGCTCTTGTTGTTCATGCCTGACTAGCCGCCTAACAAAATCAGTATGATCATTATATATCCTTACAGGTCACACTGCTGATGCACCCAACCTATTAGGGTATTCTAATATGTAAAAGAATTCAGGGAAGGCTTGCATTAGCTTTCTGTGTAGTCCTTTAGATTTAACTTGTCTCTATGTAGGTGACAGAAACTGGCCCACGTATGTGTTAACCCTTCCAGAAAAGAGGGCAGCTCAATTCAGATAAGAAATATTTCTTTAGAAAGTCTATGAATTCTAGTTTACAATATGACTTTGTGTACCCCTGCAATTTTATCACATTAGGAACTTCCTAAGCTAATAAATGTTTATAATTAAAGGTGAAAACACAAACAGCTAAAATTCAGCCTCAGTGTCAAGAGACTCAAATTACTATAAAAACATAAAAAGTAATTATATCAGTGATGATTATGGGCAGTGTTCTAAACGCTCTACTTGTATTAACTCATTTAATCCTCATTTTTACCATTTATCTAAGAGAAAACATGACTATGAAAGATTAAGTAACCTGCCCAAAGTCACACACTTTTAAATAGCACAGTAGGTATTCAAAGCTCATTGATCCCAGACGCTGCAAATCTTCTCATTATCACACCAGCTTTCAGGAAAGTCTTACCAATCTTTAATTCCAAAAGGAATGTAGTAAATATCTCATTTTACTCTCAATAACAGGGGGTTATTATTAAATAATGTATTTTGTCAATTAGCAAAAAGTAGTATATATTACTTGAATATGGATTTAATTAATATTAAGTTTGAACACTCTAAAGCAATTCTCTATTTAATTGCTTTTATTTACAAGTTGTCTGTGTTCTGAGTCATTTTTATTTTTTGAATATATATTAACATATATATATAATATATATTATATATGTATATAACATATAAATGTATTTATACATATATGTAAAGCATGGATGTAAGATTTTTTTTATTTTGTTTTAGTGTTTGTGGTTTTTTTTTGAATATATATCTCTGTATTGTTGAAAGCACCAAAATAGTCTTTTACGATTAATCTCTAGTACTAAATACTTTATTCTTCAAAAGAGTTCATTATTCTAAAATGAGATAATTTATTTTGTATTTTCTTAGATATTTGTTTATACTTTATTATTTTTACATTTTAAGTTTCAGTACAGGTCAAATCCTCTAATGGTCAAATAATGCCAGTGGTCCTATAGCTATTTATTTGAGTTTTTATGTTTTACACTAACTTGAAATAAGATTTTTATATATACTAGAGTTTTTGTAATTTTGTTTATTTTCTTGGTCCATTATCTGTTCTCGTACCATTTCCTCCCACACAGCTAAAACATTGAAAATTTGTGTGTTTAGATTTGATTTAATTTAAGAATATTAGTATTATTTTTTAAAACATATTTAGCTATCATTGACTATGTCTGCTTCAAGCTAAACATTACAATTACGTTCAGCTTCAAAAAGAAAGAAAGAAAAAGAAAAATATCGATTAGAATTAAATTCAACTTACAAATTAATTTATGGAGAATTTATATGATGCCACAATTTAATCTTAAATCCAAAACATAGCACTTATTTTTATTTAATCAAGTCCTCATATTGGTGCTTCATGTTTCTTATCAATTTAATTCATAGGAATGACTGGCTAGAATTAATATATATAATAGTCATTCTTATTTTGTTTTTGCTTCACTACCAGCAACCTTACTGAACTCTATATTTTTTGAAAAGTAATATTTTAATTGATTCTACTGGATTATTTTCAGTGTAAAGTTGTTTTCTCATTTAATAACAGTTTTGGTCCTTGCTTTATGGTAAGTAAAAATTATTTTTATTATACCAGATCTTTCTTCCAGTTCAATATTCAGTTATTGTCTTATTCCTGACTTTATGAAAATTTGTCTAGAGTATCACCTTTACTCATTATGTTGGAGGTTGGTTAGAGACTGATGTTACAAGTGTACTATAAAGTTCTTATTATTTTATGGTTTAAGTTTGCTAATGTAAGGAGGGAATCTGAAATCTTCTTTACTCCTTATCTTGCTCTGAGGAGATTTTCTTCAGTCACTTTACCAGAGTAAGTGACTAAAACACCAAACCCCAAGACATTGGTCTGAGAAAACTTCTGGGTTCAGCCTTTCCTATTGCTAACTTAGCAACTACATACACTTCCATCCTTTGTAGTATTGAGTTGGCTTTAAAATACTCAAACAGTGGCTAGAAGAAAAGTTTTAGACTTTTTCTTTGTTTGGGGAAAGAGGGTAAAGGACAGAGAAACAGCTGTTTTGGCCTTAGAAAGTGTTTTCTTTTAGTAAGGAAGTAGCTTCTGAGGTAAGAATCCAAAGTTATGGTGGCTGAATGGTAATTTTCTATCTTCTTTTCTTGAATGACCACACTTTTTTTTCTTCAGCAGCTCATTCTCACTTTGAGGAATGGAAATTACCACTCAGATATGGAGTATTACTGACCTCTGGAACATTCTTCATTATGTTTCCCTGAATAATTCAGCAATTCAGTGAAAAATATGGGGCTGCAATGCAACCATTGCTACCTTTCACTGTCGAAACCAAAATGTTCAACATTGTATATATATAACTTTAGTCTAAAATTCTGTATTTCTTAAGATTTGAGAGTCCTCTCTTGAAGGTAAATCTATTTTTCCCCATTTTTCTCTTATTGTCTAGTTTATAATCATGTTTTCCTATTTCACATCAAATACGTACAATTCTTCCTTAGCTGAGTGTATTCAAGATTATTACCAATGCCATTATGATTTAAGTCTGTGAGAGTAGATGTTCATACTGTCATTTTCCAAAGTGCTGCTGACTGTGCTGTGTAAGGAATAGTAACTCATAAATTACTTCTGTGTCTGAAGAGAAAAAAATCTAAAGTCAATTTCTTGAATTAATTAAGAGATAACATTGATATAGGAATGGGTTAGTGCCACACATAATTATCACTTGAAATTACACAGTTAAAAAGGCCAATTAAAGAACCAAATATAGCTAATGAGAAAATTTACTTGATAATTTTTCAAGCTGCTGGCCTGGTCTTGCATTTTTTCTATAGTTCAGCAACAACAATAACAATAGGAAAAAATTAAAAGCAACAGAGGTTCTGATGATTTTATATGAGCAAGCTCCTTCTGAATCTCAGTTGAAGTTTGTGTTGTTTTTAGCTATATACATTCACTTTTTTTCCACAACATACAACATTTGTATGGATTTATTTATTATTAATTATTTTTCCCAATGAAGCATAGTTTCCTTGACTTTTTAAAAATTCTAAAATTCAAAGTAGAAGAGAAATTTCTATACTTTAAGCCTGCTGGTCTAAAAAAAATCAATTCAAATTCACCTTGGCTGTCTTGTCCTTCATATTATCTTTGGTAGCACTGTGTACTGTATCTTTTGATTGACCTTCCTAAAGAAAATATCTAAGAATTCTGGTTAAAATATAAAAAATGACCTTTTGAAAATTAATTGCTTACCCGGCAATATAGTAAGAATATTTTGTAGCTGAACCAAAATAAGATCAGGAACCAAGAGAGATAAAAAAAAATTATTCAAGCTGGCTTCTATCTTGAGAGCATTTTCCAAAGACCTATAACTGAGTTTATTTTCAAAACTCCATGGAGCATGAATAGGAGAAAACCTAGAAGTTATACTATATGATGTGAAGAGTAGGAGAACAAGGCATAAAATCTCCCTGAGGAAGCTGGACATAATCTTACTCTTTTTACATGTGGAGATAGAAGAAGCAGCAAATCAAGGAAGAGGAGAAAAAAGAGGAAAAAGAAAAGGAGAAAAGATAAATTGTATGTCTCAAAAAATCTGTTTTTAGAATTCATACTTAAAATCTAGGCCTTCTAATAGTTTTGCTGTTTGAATTATTGCTTGAACTGAAATAATTTAAAATGAAAGCTCATGTTAAAAAGTACTAGGCTGATAGTGTCCACAGGCATTGCAGAAAAAAACACACTAATCTTCCTTAGCCCATTTCCTATTTGTCCCAAGAATACTCACTGATGGTGCTTGCGCCTGTAGCATTTAACCCAAGATAACTCATGGATTACAGTCCTAATCTTACCCCCAAAATATGTGACAAAATATCTCGCTTTTATTCTTCTAATATATCAATAATAATTGGAAACAAATGGACATCATTCTATGTAAAGCATTTTGTTTTTAGTAGTAGTATTTCCAATTTCAAAATATAGCAATTCTTGATCGCTAAAAATGTCAAATCCTAGATACTCTGTTTTATGTTGTTTCATGCTATGAAATTTATCACACAAAAAAATTACTAAATATTGATTATCATATATATTTCTGTAGCATTAGAATTAGAGACAAATTCTGTTTAAAATATTTCTAGTAACGGTTTTGGTATTTTATTTTCACAATAAAAAGCAGTCAGATTTGCTTCAGCCTGAAAGAGCATGTTTATATGAAATTAAATTAACACTAGAAGCGAGCTACACCTTTTTTTCTAAACAGAAGATGAGCTAGAGGACTCCATAGCACCCATTTCATACCTCAAAAACATTTTTTCACAGGATCAACATAATAAATCCAGAAGAAAATGAGGTATGATGAGAGAAAAAGCAGAAACAGGAAATCAGATCAGATCAGCAAAGGTTTCAGGTATTAGAATTACTAAATTCAGATTTTTTAAAATAAATATTCATTTATTTAAAGAAATAAAAATAGAAAATATAAGTAAGATAATGGAGAAAGAGACCATAAAGATGTTCAGCCAGATTTGAAAAAATATCTATGTCAGGATATGAAAAATATATAAAGAAAATTATAAACATAGTGGGACATTGAACATTAACAACATAAAGAATCTACAAAAAAAGTAATAACCTGAAAGATATATCTGAAATAAACACTAAGAATGCAGCACAGTGGAAGGAAATATGTCAAATATGAAAAGTCATGCTACCTCAAAAGTAATGACTGCTAACTTTTAAAAATTGGAAAATAGTGACAATCTGTTAGTTACTAGTTGTTAGATAGTAGCTATCTAACATCTATTAGATCAACTGTCAATTCAAAATATCATACAGAGCAAAAATGTCTTTCAGTTATTTTTTTAGATAAACAAAAATTGAGAGTTTGCCATATTCCCCCATGAGAGGAATTTCTAAGAGACAGTTCATTAGTGGAAAATGAAATAAAAAATGGAGGTCTGAAATATGAAACAAGATGATAAAATTTTACATAAATCTAAGCAAATATTAACTATATTAATTCATAATAAAATCTTGTCTGCTTTAAAAAGGAATAAGAAAATAGTAATGAATTGGGTATGAGTGGTTGAATTTAAAGTGGTTTTAATACTTATTATTAAGGAGGGCAAAGGTATTCATTAAACTATGATTTATATTAAGAGGCTTTGATGTCATTTCTAAGTATCAATAGAAATAATGTATACAACTTTCTGACTTGCAAGGATAAATAATGGTATAATAAATAGTAACTCAAAAGAAGCTAGGAGAAAGAAAAATAAAAGACAAACTATCTTTAGATGGTGCAATTAAATTTAAATCTATCAGTTATTACAATGTATGAATGGAATAAATTCTTCAGTTACAAAAGAAATTAGGCAGACAGAACTTTAAAAATTCTGGTATCTCATTTGCAACAACATTGGTGACCTAGCTGATATTATGCTAAGTGAAATAAATCAAACAGGGCAAAACAAATACTCTATGACTTCACTTATATGTGGACTCTAAAAAACAAAAATAAACAAACAAAACAGAAACAAAACTCATAGATAGAGAGAACAAACTGATAGTTGACAGATGGGAGATGGGTATAAAAGATAAAGGGGTTAAGAAGTACAAATTGGCAATTACAAAACAGTCATGAGAATATGAAGTACAGCTTAAGGACTGTAGTCAATACTATTATAATAACTATATATCGTGTCAGATCGGTGCAAGACTTATAGGGAGGATAACTTCGTAAGTTATATAAATATACAACTGCTATGCTGTACACCTGAAACTAATATAACATTGAATGTTAACTGTAATGGGAAAATAAATTATTTTAATTAAAAAGAAAATTCAGGTATATACTCCTTTCAAAAGCCATCTCTAAAATACAAAAATGTGTTAAATCACCAGTAAGATAAAATAATTAGAAATTTATATTTACTTAACAGTATAGATTCAAAATAGAAAGGGGAAAAAAAGTGGTGGAATTACAAAGAGAAAATAAGTTAATCATAATAATGAGGGATTTTCATATCTCGTAATTGAAAGATTAAACTTTAAGATAAAAACTCAGTAAGTATATTATTTGAACAACACAATTACAGATGATCATATACATGGATAACTCAGACTACAAATTGAAAAAATAGGATTATTATTTTATTAAAAATTAACAAATGTGATAAGATGATTTTAAAAGTTATATAATTCTTATTTTTCAGAAAAGTTTTACTAGAATATTAATATCTCCTACTTAGTTTTTCCCTAATAAACTCTACTGAATGCTCAACTCAAATGGCATTTTTTGTAATAAACTTCCATTAAATTTATTATTCTCTTCAGTTGTGTCATTATCCACATTGTTGGTTAATAACACTCTGTCTCTTATATAAAACTAGAGTTCTCCTTAAGATGGAAAGGAGATTGCAAGTTTTGACAGCTGAGAAAGAAGTATCCCTCAGCCCATCAGAGATAAAGTGAGATTGCTTCCTCTTCTACCGCGGGTCATGCAGTTCCTTTGAGAATCCTTCTAATAAGTCACCCCTTATTGAGGTTCCAAGGTTTAAGCCCATTAGAGAGACCCCCCCAATAAGTCTTTCTATCATCAAGTATGTTAACAATTATGGGTGCCCCCAATTAAGTCTTTTTATAATTCTGTAACTATACCATTGTTATTCCAAAAGGTGCAATTCTAAATCCTTTTTCCCCTTCATTCTTCCCCTTCTGCTAATTGATACCATTATCCTTTTGCTTCTGTATAAATGAACCAACAAATCTTTTTAATTTTATGTTTAAAAAATATACTAATTTATTCCATTTCTCCACTTTCTATTCCAAATCATCATGCTTGTCAAAATTTATTTGAACTTCTGCTAAAACCTCTCAACTTGCATTTGTGCTTTTCTATCAACCATTTACCACAAACTCCAAAAAAGATCTTTTTCAAAAAAAAATAATAATAATAAAGCAGATCAAATTTTTTTTTTGTGGGGGGCGGTCTGGAAACTTTCATTGTGACTTCTTCTTCACTTAGTAAAAAATCCAATCTCTTTACCTTAACCTGGTGTGGTTTTTAACATCTCTATCTTTACCTGCCAGAGCCTTCTTCTCCCTGTTAATTTTGATTCAGCAATAATGGCCTTTTCTTTGTAACACTGAGTTCATATTTCCACATAAAACCTTTGCTCTTTTTGGTCCCTTTACCTGCCATGCTCTGCCCCTGAGTCTATAAAACTGCTTCTTCTGATCTTCAGGTCTCTGTTTAAACATCATCTCCACAGAGATCTTACCTGAACTTTCTCATTTTAATGGCTTTTCCTCCTAATTATTATATCAGCCCCTTAAAAAATTCTTAGAGCTTTGCAGTTTGTAACTCTTTTATTTAAAAAGCATATTTTAAAGTATATCTTCCTTATCACATTATAAACTCTGAGAGGTTAGCAGATCATATTCAGCACATTGCACAAAAATATCTCATATAAATGCCAAAGAAATATTTTAAATGAAGGAATTAATGACTGAAACATCTAAGCATAATGCCTGTCATGTAAAAGTTCTCAATAAATGAATGATAGCATGCATATTCTGTGTACCTATCATTTGCATAGTAATAAGTACATAATGCTAAGCTTTGGCTTTGATGAACAGTAAAATACACATTTGATGAATTAAAAGTTGGGCTACAGCAGAGATGATTACATGTTCCCCAAATCTCATTTCATTTTCTTCCAGACACTTAGCTATGGTGCATTTCTCAAGTCCCTCAAATAATCAGAACTTGCCAAATAATTGGGCTCTGGACCATGAGATGTGTACACAAGTGAAATATGCTGTTTTAGGACTAGCCGATAAAATTCTCCCCATACAATCCTCCTCTGTTTTCCTCTATGCCTGGGTAATCGATGATGACACTGAAAATCTAAATTTAAAAATAACTCTTTCCTGATAACTGAATGAAGCATTGTCTTCCATACCTCTCTCCCTACCTTGGACTATGATGTGAATGAGAAATAAACTTTTATTATATTAAGCCACTAAAATTTGTAATTGTTTTTAGAGCATTTGACCTACTTTTATTTATATAGCCTCACAAATTATAATCCAGTGGAATTATAACTCAGTGTGATAGAATTTTATTATATTTTGCCTTTCTTTTAGTTTTAGAGTATTAATATTTTACCACGGAATGCTATACTAGAACTTGTAAACTGAAGTCAAATCACGTAACAGAAATTAAATGTCATTTTATAAGATGAAAAAGAAAACCACGGAAATATAGGATCATAGAATATATTACTAAAGACTGTTTTTTTGTTTGTTTGTTTGTTTTAACTTGTTAAAGCAACCCTTTTCAAGCTATTTCTCTTTTTATGAAATAATACAAATCTGTTTTATGTCTAAATCTGCTTTATCCTGAAACTTGTCATTTTTTCCCTCTTTTTCAATTTATTCAGCTATTTAAGAGCTGAAAGTATATCTGATTTGCCATATCTAGGGACTAATCAGTACTTCCACTAATTGCATGAGGTACAATATCAGGATAATGACAATCATTTTGTTTTGAGTCATAAGGCTACTGATACTCTAGGCTCTATAACAACTCTTTTCATTACTACATAATATCATTGAACTGGGTTTTAAAATTTTATTTTCAGGTATTAATTGGTACCTCCCTTGAATCTAAGAATTGAAACATCAAGAGTGACAGCAGTTATTTTGTTGAGTGTTCACTTCAACTTCCTTTCACTTTCACCACCTGAATGTTCTTATTATCTGATTATTTTACCTGTTGTTAATTTGGCACAATGTAAATCTCTTCTCCCTCTTCTCCCAAACTGTTTTTACAGGTTGACCCTAGTAAAAGTAATGCATACTAAGAGTTGATATTCTTAAGGTTTAATGAGAAAATGAAATATTGAAGTCACAGAAGTCAATTCTAAATTTTCAATGACTCCAGAATAATTATGAAATTGGAGCCACTGGCAAGTACACAAGCTTTGGAATTTCACCTGTTGGTAATGTTTATTGCTTATCTTGTGTTCTAAATTATTTTAAGATAAATTTATTTCTGTATTATAAACATTGATGTTTTCAGTCCAAGAAAACCAATAGTATTATTTATTTTGTTTTTCTATACATTTCTGTGGTATCATTTTTGTCATTTTTTGAGTCACAGGGATAATTTTTACATAGATTTAAATATCTGGTGATATTCCATTTAGCAAAAATTCTGAAATTAAACAAGATTTTTTGCAGGGGCAGCAAAAACATTTGTTTGATTCTATTTCTCAATATACAAATTTTAAAGGACAAAAGTATTACTTTCCTTTAAATTTGTTTTAGTGCGTAATGTAACTTTATTCTCGAAAATTGTTTGTTTCCATTAAGAAAGGTTTTCGGGGAAAAAAATCTCAAAGATAAATGATTTTATTCTAAAAATAAGACATGTCAGCATAAAAAACTCATTGAATTAGAAAACTGAAGGCTTAGACTTTGATTTTGGTTCTCAAATAGGGTGTAATTAGACAAGCTATTTGACCTTCCTATTTTTATTCCCTCACCTGCAAAATAGTTCTTTTAACCATTCTGTACATTGCCACATTAACATTTATTATCTTACAGTTGGTTTTTCCAATTCCTCTAGCTTTCAAATATATCACTATTAATGTCAGAAGTTACATTATATCTTGAAAACAATCTCTCTGAAATCTAAAGCTCTTGGAAAAAAAGGATTCAATGATGCAGGTATAAATCAGGAGCAGAGCAGGTCAGCCAAGTCAAGTTTGCAGGAGACCCTCTAACACTGAGCTGAGGATATTCTCTTAGTACTCCATTTAAACAGGGCACATCAGAGAAACCAGTTTAACATAGGAGGTGAGAATAAGAATCTTGTTCTGTGTTCCCAAGTCTTAGCATTCAGAAATATAACAGTTGTGTTATAACAAATTGTGTCTTTAAAAACACTTTTTTTATTAAGGTATAATTGACATATGTCATGTTAGTTTCAGGTGTACAACATAATAATTTAATATTTTTATATATTGTGAAACGATCACCACAATAAGTCTAGTGAACATCTATCATCATAAATAGTTACAATTTTTTTCTTATAACAAGAACTTTGAAGATCCACTCTTAGCAACTTTCATATAGGAAATCAAGTATTAATTATAGTCACCACGCTCAACAGCACATTTTATGACTTATATTTATCTTATAATGGATAATGGGAAGTTTATACCTTTTGACCACCTTTACCCATTTCACTACCTTCCCAATTTCCCTCCTCTGGCACCTACCAATCTGTTCTCTATTTGTGAGCTTGTTTTTTTGTTGTTGGTACCCCTTCCCTCTCTCCTGAACTATTTCTTATAAGGGAAAACGTATCTTCTGAAACCTATGACTCTATGTGAGAAATGTAAACTTTTGAGTTTGTTAACCATTGTCTTTTTAATTTTTAAAAACTACCTAATTTTCAATTTTAAAAAGTCCTTTTTGTTTCTTTGTAGTTTATTTTAATATTTTATTCTTTGATCCTATAAAAATAAATTTTAAATGCTTTCTTGTGTAATAATGCTAACCTACCAAGTTTTTGTTAGTTTAGGTTTTAAATCAACTTATATATTACTTTATTTTTATCATTATAAACTTTTAGATATTTGGTTCCTCCTGTTTTTATTATATTTTAATCACTTTTACTGAAATTGTCTTAGCTTTTATTTTTAGCTAGTCTTTAGTCTAACTTATTTTGTTGTACTTCAATTGTAATTTAGCCTGATTTATATCTTTTATTATTTTATTACACTATTTGCATTATTTTAATCTTCAAAAGTATGTTTATTTTACTGATGTTTTACCTTATACTTCTAAATGTATTGTCATTATTTTATCTACACACAGTATTACACCTAAGCTGAAAATGTTTTTATTTTCTTGAGAGAGAAAGAGAGGAAGTGTGTGTGTGTGTGTGTGTGTGTGTGTGCGTGTGTGTGTGTGTGTGTGACTAGTAAGGAAACTATATTAGTTTGCTTGTTATTCGTTTATCTAATCTTTTAGCATAAGGTCATTGGACATTTTTAAGAAAAATTACTTTTTCTTAGATCCAAGGAATCTCATAATTTTTGGAAATTCACCAGGAAAGGCTATTTAACTACAATGGCAAATCCCTACTGCCTATTCCTGCAAATGGACTGGGACAGCACTTGCACTAATGCTACAAACAGTTATTAAAGGCTCTATTAAGCACGTAAAAAAGGCAGCTTGGAGACAGTTTCCTAAAAAAGATATGTTAGCTGAAATGTTGGCCCCAACCCAAACATATTGCAACAAAGGATTTTTAGGGTAGAACTGTAAATGTTGGGGGAACTGGACTGTGAACTGTTTTGATTGCCAGTTGGGCTAAAGAGAATATCCTGTTCTGTACTTTTAAGTTCTGGGAGAGAACCTATTTCATTTTTAGTAGACTTTACAGTTAAAATTCCTGAATTTGTCTCAGAATTTCCCTGAGACAAAGGTCTCTGTCAAGTCCATAATCCATTTCAAGTTTATATTTGTGAATTATTTAAGAAAAGGGTACAGTTTTATTTTTTTGCATATGAATATCCGGTTTTCCCAACAACAATTATTACAGTGACTATCATTTTCTCATTAAATATTCTTGTCAAATATTAGCTAACCATATATGAATGAGTTTATTTCTGGGTATTTAGTTCTGTTCCATTGGTATATGTGTCTGTTTTTATGCCAATACCATATTGTTTGGATTACTATTGCCTTATAATATACTTCGAAATTAGGAAAAATGATGCCTCTAGCTTTGTTCTTTCTCATGATTACTCTATTAAAAACTTTTGTGGGTCCATACAAATTTTAGAATTTTATTCTATTTCTGTGAAAAATGCCTTTGGAATTTTGATAGAGAATATATGAATCTATATACAAATTTGGGTAGTGTGGACATTTTAATAAATTAACTCTTCAAATTTGTGAATATGGCATATCTTTTCATTAATTTGTGTTTTCTTCAATTTCTTTCATCATTGATTATAGTTTTTTTGGTGTGGACCTCTCATTTCCTCGGTTAAACTTATTTCCAAGTATTTTTTGTAGCATTTTCTCTTTATTTCTCTTTCAAATAGTTCACTGTTAGTGTATAGAAATGCAATTAACTTTTTTTTTTTTGTATGTTGATTTTGTATCCTGAAATGTTACTGAATTTGTTTGTTAAATGTAATAATTTTTCATGGAATCTTTAGAATTTTCTATATACAATATCATACCACCAGTAACAGAGACAAATTTACTTCCTCACTTCTGATCTAAAGGATTTACATTTCTTTTTCTTGCCCAATGTCTCTGGCTTGTTCTGGTACAGTGTTGAATAAAAGCAGTAAGAGTTGATACACTTGTCTTATTCCTAATCTTAGGAGGAAAGCTTTCAACCTTTCACCTTGAGTATGATGTTCAATATGAACTTGTCATATATGGCCTTTATTATGCTGAGGTATGTCCCCTTAACACTGGTCTTGGAAATGATTTTTTGGATGTGACACTAAAAACATAAGCAACAAAAGTAAAAATCAAAAAGTAGAACTACCTCAAACTAAAAAGATTTTGCATGGCAAAAGAAACAATTTACTAAATACAAAGGCAACATATGGACTGGGAGAAAATATTTGAAAATCACATATCTCATTAACAGTTAATATCCAAAATATAAGAGGAACTCATAAAACTCAATAGCAAAAAAAAAAAAAAAAAATCTGATTAAAAAATGGGTTGAATTGAAGACAAGTAAAATTTCTCCAAAGAAGACATACAACTGGTAGATGAGTACATAAAAAGGTGCTCAAAATCACTCATCATTAGGGAAATGCAAATCAAAACCACAGTGAGATATTACCTCACACCTGTTAGAATGGCTAGTATTAAGAGAGAGAGAGAGAGAGAGAGAGAGAAAATGTCCCGACCCACAAGACCTAGTTATTCACGGAGCCGAGGAGGATCCAGCCTGAAAGAAAACGGGCGAGAAAGAGGAGCGGAGGCAAGACAGTATTCTGATCAAGCCTCAAATTTTTATTTTAGAGCAGGTATATTTATACAAAAGAACAAAGGGAGGCAGGACTGACTAGGCAGGGGGATACTTGTTACAATTTCATTGGTCCTTGGTTGATGGGGTGAGGGGGTACAAAGGTTAGAAGAAGTGAAAAGAGGAACAAGGAGGAGAGGGGCTCCTTGGGCAGGTCCACAGCCATTCAGTAGGTCCTTCCTTATCCGGCGGGTATGTTAGTACATTCTGTGGTTAACTATTTCCTGAAACATTGTCTGCTCATGCATTCTTTAGATAGCATACAGGTTTGTTACTAAATACCAGAGATCAGGTCTTAAGTCGGGGGTTGGGTGGTTAGGGCAAAGGCCTTGGCTCCCAACAAGAAAAGAGGGAGATAAAAAAATGCTGGTGAGATTTTGAGGGAAAAAAGGACACTGGTATACTATTGGTAGAAATACAATTTGGTGCAACTTCTACAGAAAATAGTACAAAGGTTTCTCAAAAAATTAAAATAGAATTGCCATTTGATCCAGCAGTTCCACTTCTAGAATTGAAATCATTATCTAAAGAAATTGAAATTATTATCTCAAAAATCTATGTTCACTTCAGTGTTCATCTCAGCATTATTTACACAGTCAAGGCATGGAAGCAATCTAAAATTCCCATTGGCGGCTAAATGGAAAAAGAAAATGTGGTATACGCATACAGTGAAATATTCTGCTTTAAACAAAGGAAATCTTGCTATTTGCAACAACATGGATGAACCTGAAAACATTATACTAGCTGAAAAAGGTAAATAGAAAGACAAACACAACATGATACCTCTTATGAGAGAAATCTAAAATAGGCAAACACACAGATACAGAGTGTAGTATGTTGGTTGCCAGGGGCTGAGGGGTGGGAAAATGGGGAGACATTGGTCAGAGAGTATAAACTTTTCATTATAAGATGAATAAGCCAAGTGGCTATAGTTAACAATACAGTATAGTATACTTAAACTTTGGTCTGAGAATAGAGCTTTAATAATCCCACCATAATAAAAACAACAACAAATGGGAATAATGTGAAGTGAAGGATTTGTTAACTAACCTTATTGTAGTATTTCATAATATATAGGTATATTACATAATCACATTGTATACTTTAAACTTAGAAAATATTATGTATCAATTATATGTCAATTAAAATGGAAAAAAATTAAAAATTTAAAAGACAGAATTCTGCATTTAAATTCTGACTTCCTCTGCTTTTGTAGGGGCTAGCTCTGAGCAAGTAGTATAGCTGCACCTAGAATCTTCAACACCATGAAGGGCTGTTCTGGTCATCAGCAAAGACAGAACAAGCAGAGAGTGGGCATTTGGTGAACGCTTCGGTGTAACCTGAGACAATCAGTAAGAGCAGAGGAGAGTTGAGCCTTTGGTTAGAATGCTCAGACTTTTACATTTCAGAATGTAAGCAATAATAAATAGTACCACTCATTTAAGACAGAGAAAACAAAACTGCAAATCCATAGGACATCCTAAAGAGTATAACTTCAGCAAAGAATAAACTTGCCCTGATTCAAGATTCTTGAAGTGGCATACTCCATCTCTTTTATAATGTTTTATTTTACTGTATAGTTGTTATTTTCTTACATAATAGATAATGTACTTAATTATTAAATCAACGGTTTATATGTGTTCTCTCCAAACTAGAATAAAACCTCTACGAATGTAAAATTTCTTGTTATCATATTTACTTCTTCAATATACACCATAATGCTTGGCACAATATAGACCAAATACAGTAAAAACTCAGATGAATGAATATTAAAATGTAAATGATAGATTTGGATAATAATTGTTTTTAAATACAAATCTGATGAAAATAGATGTAATGGTTAAGTATGTTTAATGAAAAATGAATTACTAGGTTTGGGCAAAACAATATACAATAAGTAGACTCTGATGATTTCAAAGATATAAGCTCAGGCTAGACACCCATTAAGACATCAACACTTTGTGGTTCTGAGTTCTCGGCCCAGATGTCCAAGTGTGCAAGTGTGTTCTTTCTCTCTCTCTCTCTCTCTCTCTCTCTCTCTCTCTCTCTCTCTCTCTCTCTCTCTCCAGATTTTTTTGACAAAGTAACAGATTGATTTATTTACTTGTTTAACTTATCTAGAAACAAACATCAATATAGTAGAAACTACTATTTCTGTCTTTTTCACTGAATCATCAGAACCTAGAGCAAAATATTTGTTTCAAGAAATGTAAAGTCTTTGAATCTTATTTAATATAGGTAATTCTAATATAAGAATTGTTTTGCCTTACAAACTAGATCTAATCTTGTTTTATTATTATCTTTGGAAATGTAAATATGAAAATGAAATATCCTCCAAAATACTTTTCATGATCCCTTATTTAACTTTTTGTTTTGCTTTAAATAATATAATACTAACACCTCCCATTTGGAGAGTATCTACCACATGACAAACTCATATTAAGTGGTATAAAATCATTATCTTTAAAATTCAGTGCAAACCTATAATATAAATACTGTTATCCATATTTTAGAGTTCAGGAAGAATGTTAAATTCCATTCAAGATATGTTAATATTCTTACTCTGATTAGTCAAAACATATTTTCAATCTAATTTTTTTTTCCTGTGCTTAAAAATTTACATCTACTAGGCTAAGGAATGCAAAATATATGACTTAAAATAAAAACTCAATTCAACTCAGTTGAATTCTTAAAAAAAAGTATAAGAAAACTCAAAGTAAAAATTAGATTTACATGATGACTCTATGTAATTAAGGAGTAAATATACTTATGTGGATTGTATTGAATTGTCAGCAAAGTTTTGTTTGTATTAGTCCTCAACTCCAAATTAAAAAATTAAATGAAAGTTAGCTAAGGCATTATAGAGTGAAAGAATTCTTCCAACAATCATTCAAACATTCATGCAATAAACATTTACTGACCATTAGAAAATACAACAAATTAAGAGAGCAGAGTACTGTGATGTACACAATGAATATAATATAATACTACACGAGTCAATGGGTTTATCGATTATAATTATAAAATAAAGGAATTGAGATACGAACAAAAGAGAAGGAAGATAAAATAAATGGAAACATAGAAGCAGCATGTAATTAAACTATGAAAATGTTTAGGAGACAGTCTCTGTACATCTGTGCCTGGAGACTGCATGTCTAAGAATTAGGAGACTAATCAACTCAGGTAAAAAACTTCTGCTGTCTTTAAGACCTGATAGGCAGAGTTTATTATATAAAACCCTGTGTTTTTAGGATATGGTTTAGAAAAAGCTCCTGATTTATGAAAGATGTTTTCTTAACAATGCCAAAGTAAGTACATTCATAGATTGTTGAGTGTTGATTTTATGGTTTTGTTTCTCTATGAAAAGTATCCTCGTTAATCTCTATCACCTATGCCTGAAACTGTTTTCTGAGGAGTGTGAGTTAAAATTAATGAGCACTCTATATTGGTGTTCCCTTCAGGGAGCTTCAGGAGCACAGAATAAGGAATGGCCAAGTTCTCTATTTACATGAACTAAGCAATTTCTATAATTTCTCTGAGACTCAGTTTCCTTTAAAGTGACTATTCTAACTGACCTCACAGAGTGGTAAGAGAAAAAGAATCAAATACAAAATATATGTCAGGCACAGAGTAACTGCACATTTACATTAATCTTTATCATTATGTATTTTAACAAGAATTAGGAAAAGGTACCTAATACACAGGATACTCTACTGCTTAAAATTCTATCAATGGCTGTTCACTAAGAAGTGCATAATGTGTCAGATCTTCAGCCTAGCATTCAAATCTGTCTATGATTTCACCCATACCCATTTTCTCACCTTTAAATTCCCCATAAAATACACTCTCATGCACATTTTGGAATTCTCTCCTAAGATTCCCCTATTCACATATAAATGCATATATATGTCATATATATGTATTTATATAATATATAAGTATTATAATACTTATATAAGTGTATATATATATATATATATAAGTATCTATAGCATATATAGGTATATATAAATATATGTTCTTAAATTTTTTCTGCAGAAGACAAATTTGTACATCCAGAATGTATTCACTCTCTTTCAGTAAATGAAGCTAACATTTCTCTATATGGATCCACCTTGTTTTCTCTTCTTCAGCACTTGTGTTTGAGGCTAGATTATCTCCATGCCTAGCTCAGATGTGGTGCCTGTGAACCAAGACTCCTCAATCATTTTATTATATACCTCTGCCCAAAATAATTAGTTTAGAGATATAAAGAAGATCACAGTGAGAGTCAATGAGAAACAATGAGATTTTTTTTCTTGTTTTATTTATGGGAAAAATACTGTAGCTATTCCTTCTGGGTATGAAAAAGAAAACCTGTGGCCCTGGGATTGTGGGGCAAGAACTAGCTCATACCTCACCAATAAAGAAGGATTGTTAAAAATGGAGAGAGGAAAATGGATTTTGATAAAATGTTTTTTAATCTTTAAATGCAGTGTTACCTCTGTTAAGATAAACTGAGGCAAATTAAAAATTCTCAGAGTTTATTTGAGCAGTAATTGATTCAAATCAATCAGAAGTGATTAGGATCTTCTTCCCATAGGAGTCAGGGGAAAGACTTTTAAAGAGAAGGTTCAGAAGCAAAGGAAGTTATTGATTGGCCATAGCTTAAGCCTAGTTGACTGTTCGTGATTGGTTGATTCTAGAATTTTGATTTTGTAACCTTGGGATACTTATAGGTGTAGATTTTGGTTTGCTTACCATAATGCGGGGGATAGGAAAATAATTTTCCTCTACCCTTATAGATTCTTAGTTGAGACACCTTTTGTAAGGTGCCTACATTTCTTGTCCTTTCTTTTTTCTTTTCTTCCTTTTTTTCCCTCTTTCCTGTTCTTTCTTTGATTAGGCAAGCTTGGATCGGCTTTCACTTGCTTAAAGATTCTTAACTCATATTTCTATGGCTTCAAAAACTGGAAATCTTACACATTTATTTCTTTCTCACAGGAAGTTTACATCTGTTTTGGAATATGAGCTATATGCAAAATAAAAGTGCACTAAAACCAATACAATTTATAGGCTAAAATGAGGAGCTTTGGCAACAGTGCAAAAGGGTGTAGGACAAAGATTTGAGTTGGGCTAATAGTAAGATTTAAGTTAAAATCATTAAATATTAAAACGAGAGCCAATGGAACTTAAATCTGTCCTCAAACATTTCAATATTTTGTAACTTTGATTTAAATAACCTGACATAATTTGTTTCTGCATTGTAGCATTTAACAATTTCAAAGACTATATTCAATCTGGCACTATAAAAAAATATTTTCTATTAACTTTTAAATGTGGTGTTATTTTATATTTAAAATCTGATTTCAGGAGTAATTATCATACCATTTGAAGAAATATTTATGTTTATCATCATGTTTTCGATAGAATGCTGCCTTTAAAAAATTTATATAGTTAGCTAATCAAGAAGACAAATAGTCTGCAGCTGTTTTTTTTTTTTTTTAAATTCCTATTAACACTCTAGTCTTACCCAACTCTCATTTATCCTTCTGTTTTCGAAGGAGCTCTTAATTACTTCCATTCCCATTTCAGTTGTAAATGCTTCTTTATTGCCATTCTTTCATTAGAATAAATCCTCCAATCCATTCAAAGACCTGACACTTCACAACTGATTTACAAGTGATTGCATTTTATTAATCAGATGTTTGCCCTGGCTTTGGGGTATCTGTACTAGTAACTGTTGATGAAAGTTCTTTTTTCTCTATTCCAATTTCTTTGAAAATATACAGGTATATTTTCAGAATTTCAGGAAGGTTGAAATTAAAAAGAACTAGGGAAATTAGAAAATCTTAAAATTGTTGTAAAGAGTCATTATTTTACACTGTTAGCTAAGCAGGCTACAGTTGCAATGGGGATTATATGACCTATAAAAACTATGTCTAAAATTTTCTATTAGAAATTCTTTCTTCATAGATTTGGAGCTCTTTCTGAATTTGTTGTCATAGGACCAAAGCATAACACTACTGCACACTATTCTAAAAGCAAAATTAAACAACACAGGAGAAATCATGTTAAACAACTGTGGTGATTGGTTGATTTTAGCATTCCTTTTTATTCATAAAACTCCTCTTTAAGATATGCTAAGCATTATATATATAGTATCTCAGCCTTCTTTTATGGCTTAATTATGTACTTTCCAATTTATAGTTATTATTGACTATGGACTAAAGTCCTTGGGATCTTTGACTATAAAGATCTTTGACCATAAGAATGTAAAGCTTTGTGGTTGTATTAATAAAATTTTTAAAAATAATATCTTATTAACTAATAATCCTTGTGTTAATGAAATGTTGCAAAGAAGACAGGTGAGAAACTAAGCACCACTCAGACACTTGGAGAATTCAGGTTTATTGTACCAGCAGTCCCAGAAGAGTTAGCACTCTGAAGATCTGGGCCCCAAGCTCAGGGGCAATTTTGCTTTTATATCTGTGCTGTTACAGTCGGTGTGGGCTGGCTGGTTGGTCCTCAGACCTTTACATACCATGAGAGTTGCTATGGGTTACAGGGTGCACAGGAGTTGATAGGGGCAATGGGCAGTTACAGAGCATGAGATTTTCTAACAGAAATTTAGGTGATTCGTCTGTTATGGAGATAGCACAATCAAAGGGGTGGGGGGTGAGTCTTCAGTTGATCTTGAGATCACTCTGCCCTTCAGCCTATGTGGCAAGCATGTCCACAGAAGCAGAAAAAAGAGTTGATTACAAGGTTAGCTGTTTGAGTGGAAGATTCCTCTCAAAACATTTAACTTCCAAATGTTTTAGTTAAATGCTTTGCATTAAGCATGGATTATTATCTTCTTCATTTAACATTTTATATTTTTATTGAATATTTTGTGTTAATAGTTCAGATACCATATTGCATAGAATCCACATTCCTTTCTAATAGTTTAATTTTTTTATTCATGTACTGCTTTATATAACATTTCAATCTCAGTTCGCTTTTGTATGAGTGTCTATCCTTGTATAATAGTTTGTTCTTGTTTGTTCTTATTTCCTCTTTTTTTTTTTTTCCAATACTGTATTGTTTTTCTACAGATGCTATAGCAAACTACCACTAGCTAAATAGTCCAGGGGTCTCCAACCCTCCCTATGGCTGCAGACTGGTATCGGTCAGTGGTCTGTTAGGCAACAGCAGGAGGCAAGCTGCAAGTGAAGAAAGCTTCATTTGTATTTGTAGCCTCTGCCCAGCTCTAGCATCATCACTGCCTCAGCTCAACCTCAGATCATCAGGCAATTGATTCCCTGATGCCAAAAAGTTTGGAGAACACTGGTAAGATTTTTATTTTCTTACAATTCTGGAGATCAGAAGTCCAAAATGAAATGATAAAGTTGCCTTCCTCTTGGAGGTCATAAGGGAGAATCTGTTTTCTTGACTTTTCCAGTTTCTAGAGTCCACATCCTCTTCCTTAATCTTGAAAGCCAGCTACATAATGTCATCAAATCTCCATCTCTCTCTGAAATTTAGTTCTGTCATATCTTATTCTCTATCTCAAACCTTCCTATTATGATTTCATTGGGCCCACCTAGTCTAATTCAGGATAATCTCTCTCAAGTTCCTTAAATTAATCACACCTGCAAAATTCTTTTGCCACGTAAACTAACACATTCATAGGATCAGGGATTAAGACATAAAAATCTTTGGGAGACCATTACTCTCTTACCTTTGCTTTCTCTATATTCATAATCTTTTTCTTCTATGACTTTTTGAAAATCTGAGGAAATCTAACCTTTTTAAAAATCTTCCATAAATAAAAATTTCCAATAGTTGCATTCTAACTTGTTGAGTTGCAGGATATAATTTCGTTCTATTTATGCAATTTATCTCACCTTTAAAGTTGCTGAACACTGGCAGTTGGGATGTTTTGTTTTTACCTACTTTTAGTAAATAATTTTCTATTGTGTTGAGATTAGTTTGATTTTGTATTACTTTACCACTTAACATGAACCAGTCATTTAGTCACTTATAAACTATTAATAATAGTTCATTGTAGTAAGGGAGAGCAGTTTGTCACCCTAAAATATGTCTTTGTTGGGATATTGATTATTTTAAGCTTTTTATTTTTAAGAAATGAAAGACTCAAGAAAAACCTTTGACTTTCCTCCTAACTGCCTAGAAAACTTTAGATAGAAGACTTGTTCTAGGAAGGAGCCGTTATCATAGATAACTGCAGTTTAATCTGAACAAATGTGTGATAGGGAGGAACTTAGTATGGCCCTTTGATCAAGGTCTTCTTTGTTCCCCATTGTTAAGGATGGACCAGCAAACATTTGTTTACCAAACATTTGCTTTTCCATTTTCATGTGAATCATCTCCTAGTTCTTTGATGTCCCAAACATTAACACTCCTTCTCCTCAGCTCAGGGTGGCATTTAAGCCTCAACTGCCTGATTTTTCCTTGGCTCTATATTTTTATAGAACACCTGTATGTTTGCACATAATAAATGTTGTTGTTTTCTTCTTTTAGTCTGTCTCATGTTAATTTGCTTATTAGAACAGCCAAAAGAATGTAGAAGCATAGAAGGAAAATTATTTCTTCTCCCATACAGTAGTTTGTATCATAGACATAAATAGAGCAAATGTATTTCCCAAAAATATATCTGTAAAGTTTAATTTAGTTTTAATTCTAGTTTTCCTCTACATACATAGTTCATCTTAGGTACAATTGGCACCAAATATGAAGGAATGTTGGTTTAGGAAAATTTTATATCATATTTTTGTCTACAGAAATGTTTCAGTTTCTACATCTTTGCCATTTCTGCACATCTAAATAGTTCTTTTCCATAGACTCAATCTAAAACTTTTTACCTATCTGGCTATAGTTTTACCTATGAAAATTGAGCAACTTAAACTGTTGATCTAAGATGTGATATCCTTAACTGGGTAAGGAGCATCTCTTATGGTTTTATGCTGACAGAGAACTATAGCCAAAACCAAGCTTGTGGTCATAATTTGCATGCAAAAAAATACCCTAACATATCAATTCAGTTAGTTCGCCCAGCTCCACCTCCAAAATATAGCATATTCTGTCCATTTCTTTTAATCTTCATTATAATTTCTCTCACTCAAGTATTACATTTTTCACCTGTATTGCTGTAATTTAAGTCTCTCCCCCACCCCTTACATCTCTCTGATCTGTTGTCTTAGGACAATAAAGACAAGCATGATCTTCATTCAGAGCTCCGAAAAAAATACTTTCTGCTAACCCCTCCCATCTTACCTCTTGTCACTTTTCCATCATGCTTCAGTCACACTGGCTGACTGTCAGTTATGTGCTGAGCTCTTCTCCACAAAATAGATTCACCATTCTTTTTCTACTGCCTTAAATTCTCTTCTCCAATGTCTTCCCATTGCTGACTCTTTTCCCTTTCAGGTCCCAGCTCAAATGGCACCTTCTTAAAGAGGATGTTTCTGACTGCCCTCCCTAAATTGGAACCTCCCTATCATTATCTGTGATTTAATTGTATATTTCCAGACACTTCTCTAAAATGTTAATTCCACCTGTCAAGAACTCTTTCTTATTTTTATTGTATCTCTAGGACCTTGCATACTACCTTACGTATAATAGGCTATCAACTGGTATATAGCAAAATATGAATTAATAAATGAAAAGACTATGAAGAGAGGGAAGTTTACATTATTTCTCTCATCACAAATATTTGACTTTCATACCAAATTTATAAATCTTACAGATGCAAAGCAATGTTGGAGAAACATATAGGGAATATATAAAACTCAAAGAGAATGTCCCACAAAGTAGAACAAAAGTCATTTCCAAATACTTCACCCACAAGTTATGACATTGCAACTTGAGAAAACTCCTAGGCAAATTCAGTCATGCAAGCTCCATTTAGCTCAGAAAAATGTGTAGAAATTGATTGAATGAGCAGCTGGTGATATTATAGTCAGGCTCTCTGGAAGTTAATTGGAAAGCGCTGTGAAAAATCCTGACATTGTAAAGGTAGCTCTACTTACTTCCATTGTGCCCTATACACTCATCACACACAGTCACTCTCAACTATTAAAAAATAACTGGATGCTTCTGAGTCTCTGATGACTCTCATCAAAGCCTCCTATGAAAACGGGAAGATGGAATGATAACCTGGAAATTGAATTTTTATAATTGGGAACAAAAGCCCCTAATTTTGTGAGTTTTTACTTCCTTCAAGCAATATTTTTATTCTTCTCTAAACAAAGAGAAATTATTTTTTCTTCCACGGTCTCTTATTATATTGTTCTCATGAAAAATCTAGCATCGAATTTAATTACTTTCTTTTCCTGGTGTTTTATTTATATATCTGTATCAGTTAGTTATTATCATAAAACAAACACGCATATCTCAAGCTTAAAACACCAAGTGGCCATGCATTATTTCTCACAAGTCTTCATTTCAAGTCAACAATGCTTTTGCTCTGAAGTGGGCTCTGAAGTGGGCTTGCTCATGTGTCCAGGTTAGATGGTGATCTAGGCCTCATCTGGAGCAACATGTCTATTCTCCATGTATTTATCACATCTTTAGTGTGTATTATATTCTAGTCATTGTGTTCTGTATTGAAAATACAAAAATTAATAAAATTCTTTGAACTTGAAGTTTATGGTCTCAAAGAGGAATAATGATATGAAAACAAATAGTACATTTAAATAGCATAGGCACTATGTGAGAAATTTGTGGTGTACAGAAAGGACATCAGAGAGAAAATGCTCAATCCTGAGTTGAATGAGCAGGAGGGATCGGGATGGACTTTGTGATATATGTTTTTTAAATGAAGTCTTAAAATTGCCAGATCTCTAAGCTAGGAAACAGGGTTCTAGGCATAAAGGGCAGTTAAGCACAACCACAGACATACAAGACAAGCAATATTTTGGGGGTCTGAAGAGTATGTTTTATGAATGCAAGAGTGCTAGATAAGACTGAAGGGCTAGGCAGGGGTCATGAGGGTTTTGTATACTAGAATGAGTTTTAATTTTGCCTTTGACACTAAAATAAATTAATAATAATAATAAGTTATTACCAACATTTATCACATTTTTGCTATGTACTAGGGCTTTTTTAAATGTTTTATATGCTTTTTCTCATTTAAATCTTCATACATCTCTAACATGCTACCACTATTATCCTCATTTTAAGATATAGTTATTAAAGAAAATCTAAATAAATTTAAACATTAATAAAATAAGTATTAATATAGAATTCAGTCCCATATCTGTTGGCCTGAATTCTTAACCACTAGGCCATATTGCCTATCAATGAGAAGATGATAGATAGGTTTAAGTAGGGAAAGAATATGATCAGATTTCTATTTTATAAATGTTTGTATACTGTAGAGATGATAAGAGATTGCAGACACAATAATCATTTGGTAAGATATGGAAATAGTCCTTGTTGGAAATAATGATTTAAAGTTACACATTAGCAGTGGGAACAGAAAAAGAAATGGATCCAAGATCCTTTAAAAGGATTTGGTAACATACTGGGTATATAAGTAGAGGTAGAAGGCTAAAATAACTCTAGGGTTTCTGACATAATTGACTAAATACATGTTGATAGCAAAGGTACTATACAGCATGCAGGTGAAGTGTCTAGATTCTGGGGAGGCTTACTTACCTGAGTTTAGACCTTAGTTCTGCCACTTACTTAAGTGGCTAGGTGCTTCAATTTATTTATGTAAAATTGGGGAAATACCTGCTTCAGCAAGTTGTTGTAAAGATGAAATGATTACATAACTATAAAATGCTTAGCTGTGTGTCTGATACTTAATTGATATTTAATACTATTCCCTAGGAATTTGGAAAAAGTTGGTGAGTAAATTTTAAAACATGTTTAGGATGAGGTTCTGTTGAATTGATGGATCTGCAGAGCTCAGGAGAAGGATTTATGCTAAAAAGTTATATTTTGTAATCCTTAGCATATAGACAGTTGAAGTTCTGTGTGGTCACGATAACAGAAAAACAGATGGCCACAAGAGGAAAAGCAGCATTTAAATTGTGAAGAGACTAAAATGCTGGGAAACAATTGTTAGGAAAAAAAAAAGTAGTCAAGAAAAGAAAAGATTTTAAAGTGATAAAGTACTAGACAACAACAAATGCTATAAAAGTTTAAGTAAGATGTGAAGATATTTCTAACTTAACATGCCCAAAAGAAGATTTTGTGATTTTTCAGTCATTTGTCAATCTTTGTAAATGGCACTACTAATTATCCAGGGGTAAGGCCTAAATCACGAGCACTATTCTCAATTATTCTTTTTGTTTCATTGTTCCTCCTTCAATCCCGCAGTAATCAAATACTTCAAATACAAAAAATGATGTCTTGCCCTTTTTCATCACCTACACCACTAATGCACAAAATAGTTCTATTACTGAGAACATAATATTTAAAAAATTGAAGTTTCATACATGATGAGCTCCCAACTAAAGTTGCTTGCCATGGTTCATAGCATATAACAGGGTGCTGAACTAATAATAAGCATACAGAAAATTTTTACTAAATTTAAATAAGTAATTTTATCAAATGGGGAGATGTGAAATCTCTGTAGGCTAGTTAATTTTGGCAATAAACTATTTTGTACATTCAGCATAATGCTAAATGATTCTAGGAGAAAAAAAAAGACTGACAAACTCAAAATGTTTCTTAAGCATCTTGATTAATTGTTGTTTTTGTGTTAACCTTATAATAAGAACATTTTCTTTCATTTAATGAATTCTATTTACATTCTAGTATAAAATTATTCATATATTTGTTTCTCCTGAATAGCAGTATGGTTTATACTTTCTAATAACTTGAGTTAAGCATCTTAATGAGTGTTTCCCTTTTCATTCTGGCTTCCTGAATGCTTAGAGAAAAAATATGAATCACATTACCTGTTTGACCTATTTTGAAATCTCTTGCCTTGGCTCTAATGTTTTATATTTTACTAATTTATTAAATATACTTTTTGTTATATGCTAGCTTAAATTCCCTGCAAAAAGGGTAAGTTATAAGAAAACATATGTGATTGTTAAAAGTCCAAGATAATGGCATGTATGAATCAAACTGAGACACATGATCGGTTAAAAAAAGTGACATCTCTACCATAGTTCTCTCTGTGCTCCAAGCGGACAGCGATTCTGTAACTGGTATAGAAAGCTCAAGGACACCTAACTACAACAACAAAAAAAGCCAAAAACACACAAAAAGGATTGTTTAAAGCTCAAGTGTCTCATGAGAAGAAAAAAAAAACTGTAATACTATAAACAGGCTAAGTTGTATACATATTTGATTTGTTTTGTCTCCCAAAAGAAGCCAAATTATAGGAAAGGACACTTGGGCCTCCAAACGATGACTCCTGCTAAATTGGGCAGTGAACTTGCATAGTGGACTAGTCTTAGCAGTCCAGCCTTGGAGGTTCCAGAGGCTAGTGGGTTCTAAGTAAAGTGTGAAGCTACATTTAAAAGCACTTCAACTCAGTTCCCCAAAAGCTCCTAGATGTTCTGGGAAAAAGAGAGGTATATGATACAATAAAAGATATGTGTTGTTAGAATCACTAAAACGTCTAATGTGGAAACTCCTTTCAAAGAAGCAGAACACTGTAATAGAAAACTATTTCCCTCCGTGCTGGGAAAAGAAATAAACTCTGGAGAAAGGTATGAGATAGTACATCAGTCCAAGAGGGTTAGAAGTGAGAACAGATGTCTCTCTCTCCCTCATTGGGAGTCCCCAAGAGAGGCATGTTAGGGAAGTGTCTCTAATGTCTTTCCACTTAACAGAGGGGTATTAAGTCAGCAAAATAATGAAGAGATCTTGAAATAATATTGTATAAGACTCAGAAACAGTTAAAGTCTATAGGAACATTCTGAAGATATATAGCAAAATATTAAATAATCTCAGCGATTTCCTCATTTCCCATATACTCATTACCCCACAGCAACTCAGTATTTCTATACTCTCATAACAATGTATTCAGGAGATGGTCACTAATGACAACTTATTGTCAAATATAATAGAGTCTTTTATCATCATTTTATGCAATTTATTCAACACATATTTATAAAATGCTTACTAAATTCCAGGAGGTATTCAGGGTACCAGCGACACAATTAATAATATTGTAGTTTTCTAGTAGATTACTAGAGATTAGGGAGGCATACAAGCGAAATTGTTTTCCAGTAGTTTTTTTTTTTTTTTTCCTGATGAACTTGGGTTTTCTAAATTTATAATAGAAGTGTAGGTGAAGTATTGAAGCTATTTTGCTAGGGGACCTAAAAACAAGTTAATTCTACCACAACCCAAACCTATTCATCCCTGTAGTTTTCAAATAAGATATATGTGTAAATTCAAATGAAAAGTGAGAAACAAGTTACGACATTATTTTTGTCTAGGTTTGTGCTTAGTACTTTATTGTAAAGATCTCTAATAAATGCACTGAAGCATAGGAATTGACCTCAAAACCTAAGAAAGACAATATCTGTTTCTAAGACAAATCTTACCATGAGTCAGATTCCAAAGCCCCAAGCAATAAGCATTATCTCAATTTAGGGATAAAAGTCATTAAAACTAAGAATGGACTACATCTTGCATATATTGATGAATGGTTCTTGGTTTGTCCCAGCTCACTTTTTATAGGAGGGTCTCCTCATTAACTCTGGGGATATAAGACATCTCCCAAGTCAATTGCTTTACACACTAGTACACAGTGTTTTGGCCTATAGTAAGTTTTCCCACATCTTCTGCACAATGGTTTGAACACAGAAGGTATGTTTTAAACAAGATAAAATAACTCCAAAATCATGTCACACAGTCTTACATGAAAGAAAATAAGGAACTCTCTAAGCACATCATTCACAAAGTGATGTCAACTTTATAAGTCTCTGCACAATCAATAATGCATCACTTATGAGGAAAATTAATTTTTTTACTTCAAAATATGCTATTTTAGTATTTTCTAATTTACAATGTTTGTGATAAAAATTTAAAAAATAAAAATCAGTAGTGATAATTACCCAAAAACCTTTACCCAGAAATAGATAAATTGGAATTTTATATGAAAAAAAGTTAGTTGCAAGAGTTTTATACCATAATTACTCAGTAAAAGAGCCATTGACTGACTGCTCTTGGATAATATGTGTCACTTTTTCTTGTGGGCATCATCAGTCTTAAAGCAATTGAATTGCATATAATTTCTGTCCTAAAGATTTTAACCAGCCTTACAACTATGTTCATATGAATTCCCCATGTCTGCTCAAGATGATTCAAGAGGCAAATACTTTTCTAAAATGCAGGAATCATGAATATAGATGTTCAATATCCAACTCTTGTCATAAAGGTTACAAGTTCAACTCTAATATAGATTAGTAATGATGCATTATCATTATACTTTAAAGGTCACTGGAAAGAAGTCAACAATTTGATGCTAGCTTCCAGGAAAAAATGTTACAATTATCTTTTCATCATCAGTAAAATTTGCTTAATTCACATAGGAAAAAGCTTTTATGGAAAGAGCCCAAAACCTTAGAGACATCAAATTAGACAACAGTAGAAAGAAAATAAATAAATGCTGAAAATCCTACTCTTTACTTATACGAAGAAGCATAATTTTATTTTAGCTGTTATCAATCTTCAACCTTAGATGAAAGATACTTAATTTATGCCATATATGCTATTAATAATTTACTATTTACTATTTCAAAGATAAACTATATCTTAGTTTAAAAAATACAATATACCATAAAATGTTATTCTTTGGAAATTGTCCAGTTGCAAAATCTATTCTGTCATCTATGGAGATATGAATCATGCTAGCAGATTCAGTTACTATAAATTTTACCCAGGGATCAAGTTCATAACTAGTTGAGAAAATTTGAAATTTAAATTTGGAACTATGGAAACTATTTAATCTAGAACAACCAAACTATTATGGAAGAATTTTATAATAATACATCAAATTGCATGCCTTTTGAACTAATTGCAATATATTTAGTATGAATTAATTTCCATTTATTTGCCAACCCCTCCCTATTAAGAATTAGTAAAATACTGGCAAATGTGGGAAAATACTAATTCAAGTGTTCTCCACTTAGCCTCATATGAATCTGTCATCTTTTCCTGTTTATAGTAATAACTGTGGATGTATATTGAATCAAGAAGCTTTTCAAATTCTGTTGGAATTTACTTAGAATCACTTTCAGACACGGGAGCCATTTTGCCTTTAAAAACCCTTGATATTGTTCTTATCTTGTTACTCTTTAATTATCTTACTCTGTTTGTCTACAAGGCTTAATGAATTTACTCATTCAATAAATTTGAGCACCTATTATGTGTCAGTCAGTGTGCTGAGTCAAATTTACAAAATTAAATACATATGAACCATTTCTTTGAGATACTTAATCCATGATGAGAAACAGAGAAAGTGTGTGTGTGTGTGTGTGTGTGTGTGTGTGTGTGTGTGTGTGTGTGTGTGTGTGTGTGTGTGTGTGTTATAATGCTATGAAAGGCAAAGAAAAGAATGACTATCATGGAGAATTGGGGGAATTTTTTTAAAAAATGAAGCAAAATCACATTTCCCCTGAGGTTTGAAGAGTGAAAATGACTTTCTATAGAGTACAAGGGGGATAAAAAAAAGTTATCCAACACACAGGGAATGACATTTTCTATCAGAGTCTCTCTGATACACACTGCACAACTAGTATTAGTTTTCTCATGAAATATTTACAGTGAAAAACATGAACCTGGATATTTTTCTTGTACCTTACTTTTCAATAGTTTCTCTAGGTTGCTCTCTTGTAGCCATGCTTTCTAAAGCACCTGAGAGGTCACACTCAGACCCTCACTGTCCATCCAATCTACTAAGTTCTTATCTTCCTAATTCCCGATTCCATGAAACAAGCACAACATTCCCCACTCTGGATTCATGGCCAGTGGTGTTTCACCTTTACCATCATACCTCATCAAGTGCCAAGCCATACTTATCATTTTTTTCAGTGCTAATTATTCTCTTGTATTCTACTTCTTGGAATGGCAGTTTAATTGTATTCAGTGGCTTTTTTGGAAAGGTAAGCATGTAGAAAATTGAAAAATAGGCCATTCCCATTACAAAGAATATTTTTATATCTTTATGCTCTGTTATTGTGTCCTTTGTATAATATCCTTTTTCCTTCTCTTACATTTGAAGGAAATTTAGAACAAAGCAATCAAATTTTTTCAATTATAATAATATTCAAAATGATGCTGTTATTTCAGCAGCAAAATTCTATTCAAATCCTTAACTTCTTCATGTTCCACTATGTAGTCCTTATATAGCACTGACTTGATATATAGCACTGACTTGAATGGAAGAAATGGAGGAAAATGAATGTTTCTGTTTAATACCTTTAAAAAGTTGAAAAATCACAGAGACCAGGCAAAATGGCATTTCTTTGTTCATCAGCTCTCGCGACCACATCAAAGGTATGATGGAAACAGCAAACAGCAAGCGGAGTCTCCTGGAGTGTGGAGTCTAGATGAGCAGAAACCCTACAACTAGGGAAGTTAGGAGGGGGCAAAGATATGAGGCTGCCTGGTACCCAGTGGCTGAATGGGCAGAGGCTATGGCAGCTGCAAATGGCAACTGCGGACATTCCTCTTAAAGAGGCTGTGCCCGCAACTAGACTTTCGCGGTGACCCCACTCACTCTATCTGAGCACCAGGTCCAGGTTAGCTGCTGGGAGAGTGAGGGGGACCAAGTATTCCTATATAGGTATAATCTTTAATTTCACAGCTATTTTTCTTCTATAAAATGATCTATTAAAGATTATCTTCATGTATTTTAGAAAAATATTCTTAATGATGTATAAATGTAGTTTAAAATTTTAAGCTTGTTCACATGCCAGTTCATTATTTTATTTTTGATATCTAGTATATACTCATTAAAATCTAAAGTCACTATATAAAAATTAGTAAAACAAAATTAATTTGTATAAAACTCCCATCCTCTTCCCACACAAAATGCAGTATTTAATGGGACCAGGTGATATGTGACTGAATTGTACAAAAATCCTTTCTACATTAGCACAAGTAGCCCTTTAGAAACTAAGTATTCAATTCCCGTACCTCCTTGGTATATTACTTTTTAACACTTGCTATGTGTTTTAATAAAAATGATTGAAAGCAATATTCACTAAATGTTTTGGAAATTTTCCAATCTATGTTAATACTTAATTGAAATGTGCCTACGGCACTTAACATATATTAGCTTTATACTGATGGCTGTTTGGTTTTGCATACAACTAAGAGAAATTGTAAATAACAGTGATGCCTTTGGGGAAGGAGACTGGAAATTATAAATCTAAGGTTAATGAAAATGACCTTTCTGCACAAATGTTAGTCATTGGTAAAAAAAAAAAAGAGTTATTAGTTATGAAAAATAAACAAGAGTGCTTTCAGATCCCACTCCTACTTTGCAATGTCTTAACCACTTACTTCATATTTTCTGTGGATATACTTTTTGTATCAAGTTTTATTCTATCTTGTAGTATTCTACTTTTATCTTATTTCTTTAGTTTTGAGTTCAAAATATTTATCTTGTTAATAACATAATAAAAAGTTTACTTTTAGGTATGACTGTTATTTGGCCATTTCTGTGTTTTTTCTTACATTCATAAAAATGAGTTGAGATGGATGAATTCTAAATTATGTTTAAATAATAGATACTTAAGATAAACAAAGCGATATGTATATGTAGAAGATTCTTTTGGATTTATTTAATTTACTATTGTATTTCTCATACAAAAATTGTGCTGCTATGTAGCTAATTAAAAATAAAGAAATAAAAATAAAAATCATTTAAGCCCACAATAATCTTATAGTTAAATTTAGTAAATATGACATAAACATACAAGCAATTAGAAAATCAACTAAAACGTATAGAAATGACAAAACCCCAGAAATTTAGAGACAAACTTTGTTCCTGACTTTTCCTTTATATCTATGAAAAAGTCTTAATCACTCTTTAAGTTTAACAAATCATAAAAAATTGTTTCAGAGAAATTAAAGCACAAGAATTTTGCAAAACTTTTCCTAGTTAGTTATTAAAAAGAGTTTCTATCCAAAGATTAAAAGTCATCAAACTCTATTGTTATTATTGTAGACATGTACTGCTTACTAATTTTAATGGAAGCAAAAGGAATATTTCTCTGAATGATACTAAACACACATTTAATTAAAAATGTTTGGATCCACTTGAGAAATCAGAGTTCTTGTTAGCAAATCTTTTGAGCAAAGAAAAACTGTGGTTGCAATAGAATATAAAATCATGTACGAGACACTTGAGAAAGTATGTACAAAGAAACATGAAATTAAAAAAAGAGTACATATGCTCTGGATTTCTCTTTCTGAAATAACCTCAAATGACATGGACAACCACATGATATACAAATAAACAAAAAAGATATTTGCAGACAATAACTTTACCAGTCAATAGAGGCTGAGGGTAAGAGTGGCAATATTTGCACATAGATAATATCTATTCCCAGTTTATCTTCATTCATTCATTCAAAAAACATTTCTTAATCCCCCTACATTTAAAGCTGACCATCTTAAATCCTGTCTACTCTCATGATTTTTTTTCTGAAAACACTCTTCTAGTTTGTCTATCATTGCTCTGATCCTCTACTCACTTGCCTCCCAACTCTGATCAATTCTTCAATGTAGGTCATCCCTAAGCCTCTGGAGTCTGTGTCTTATTTCTTGTCATTGTGTCCATAATCCATTGTGTTCTAGTATGGCTTCAGTTATCATATCAGATAGTTCAGAATCCTATATTTCCAAGTTTGAGTCCTCTCCCAAACTTTAAATCTGAATTTTTACTTCCATGATACCTTTGGCCCCTGGAAATCTCTACCTGGACTTAACACATCTTAGACAAATCTCTCTCCATAAGAGTTTCATACTCCCTACTGTCTCTTATGTCTAAAATGTCACTTGATCTCCTTTCTCCCTCCCATCACTCTTGTCTAGAGGCTCAGGTTTGATGCTTCTTTTTCAAATGTCCAGTTCTATCTTCCAAGCAGAAGGAAGCCCCCTGCCACTTTCTTTCATAAATTGCCTTTAATTTTTAAATTTCTATTTTTGGCAACCATCCCTAGTCTTTCAAGGTAAGAACTTTGGATCAACTTGATGTTTTTTCCTTATCCTCACAGTTAGTGATTAAAAATTGTGGCTATTCCTATGCAGAAGCCTCTGGTTTGATGCCTTATTTTAGAATTTCAGATTTCTCAAGCAGAAACTGCTTCTTCTTTTCTCTAAGCTCTACCAAACAAAGTGTTTTATTGTTATTCTTGTATAATATTTCATCCTTAACTATCATTATACTGGAGATAACAATGATACCTCCTTCATCTGATTATCTACCAAAGCATCAAATATTAATAACTGAAAAATTTCTTCATTTTCTAATATTTTATTTCTCTTATTTGTACTTGTACTGGTCTATCTGGTATACTAACCTCTTAAAAAGAGGTATACCTTTTTACTATTCTGTTCAATTCTGTTTAACCTCAAATTTTATAATCTTTATCTTCTTTATAATCATTATCATTACCATCACCATCATAATCATCATCACTATCATTATCATTCTTATAGTACTTTACATTTATTCATACATTTTTCATTTTCAAAGAATTTCATACGCTTATTTGTTAAAAAGTATACCATAACATTTTAAAATCATATTACTAATTTTTCAGAAGATAAAGAATAATCTGAAGCACTTGGAAATATATAATAATAAAAATGTTCCCTAAACTTAAGAAGTTTAAACTTTATAACAAATAAGTAATAAATTATGTATACCTATAAACTTTCAACTAGGATTTGAGGACCTATATCTTAAATTTGAATAATTCTTTACTAGTAGTCTTTGAGGTGCATAGGATTCCTTGTAAATTTTTCTTCTTTAACTGAAGTTATGCTAGTGCAGGTGAGGGACATACACAATTCCTTATAACATGTTTTTGCTTTCAAATGTCCCAATTGAGCCTATGCTAGCAAAAGATTTCTTACCTAACATGTTGTATTATATTTAAAAAACATGAGTGCTTTCTGAGATACAGAGAAATCAATGGAATAGATATTCTAATTTTCTAGAGAAAACCCCATGACTATATGAAAATGTTAACCACTAAGTACGTCAATGCTACTAAACAAACCATTAACATGATTTAAGAAAATAATTTTTTTTCTCTTTGCTTAATGGATATTAAGCAAATATCCATCCTGCCATCCTGAAGATTTATCACATTGGCCTACAAGAATCAGGGACCTCTAATTATTTCACTCCTTTGAGATACTGTATATTTAAAGCCTCAAACCATTTTTATCTTTTCTTTCATCACATTAAAATCAACAACCAACTTTTCACCCTAGGCAACCATAGGGTCTAAGCAGAAAGCAACACAATGAAACTTGAAAAACTAACCTTGATTTAGCACCCTAGTAACTAAAAAGGAGAGGAGAGAAGGAAAATGAAAAACAAAACAAAAAACGATGAGTATCTATTACTAACATACATGTTAGATAGTTAAACACGTTATCTCTTTTAATCTTTGTAATTTAGAGTGATAGGTTTTATTTTCTATTCATATCAAAGAAAATGAAAATCTCAGGGATCTTAAAAAGGTGAAGCTGATATTCAAATCCAAGATTAGTTTTTAGTTCACTCTCCAAGTTCTCGCTAACTAAAGAAACCAAATTTTAAACAAAACAAAATGAAAGATAACTGAAAAAAAATTAAAACTCATTCATGTAATTAAGGTATCACATAAAGAGATCTTAAATTCTTTTTTACCCTTTGTAAAGTTTGGGTTGGTTCGACCTATAAAATGGGAGGTTTGAGTTGATGACCACACATATCCCTTCCAAAATAGAAATATGAAGTTATTTATCAGTAAAAAAGATATATATTGAGTACACACATACTATATAGTAACAGATGCTTGGAGTATAGTAGTTAACCATGCAATTTGGCTTAAAAGAGGATGCCTAAATATTATGACATGGCATCAATTAAGAAATGCAAATGTCAGTTTATTATATCCAATTATAGCCTTGGAGGTGCATAGGATTTTTTGGAGGGATGCAAATCTTGGTATTCCAAAGATTACCCTGTGCTTACAAAATTAAAAGAACATTTACTATAGTTCCCCTTGCTCCAAATTTATGCCTAACATATAAAATAAAGACTCCTTGACCAATCATAATTCATTGGCCTATGTCTTTAAGTTCAGGCATCATCGCATACATTCTCTAAACCAATGAGTTAGCAAAAATATACCCTGAGATCTTGAAGGCTGGGTACTCCTAGATCTTTGAGGAACTCATGCTGCAACCTATCTTGGCTCATCAAAAAAAAAGTAGCACAACATGAATCTAATGTTAATTGCTTCATGATATTCAGTCTAAATTGTATTTCTACCTTGTCAGTAAATTTTGAATCTATTTTGAAAGACAAAAAAAAGGTTTATGTTTACACATGAAACAATGAAACAATGAGCATTTAGTCTGCTGACCTAATCAAATCACTTCAGGCTATAAGGTCAGGAGGTCCTGACAGAGTTGGAGTCAAAAACCCTTAAGTTAAAAATTCATACACTCAAATCAAATACCTAATACTTGTTTTGACCCTGAAATAAATAAATAAGGTCAGAAATAATTAAAGAAAATGTAGTAGGGTCATACTATGCTGTCATTTTTAATATGTCTTACACAGAGCTGAGTCATTAGGTTCTGAAATTTTAACCACTTTATATTAAAACCTACTTATTTAAAATTCATAAGTATCTCTTACTGTCCTTTGTTTCTAAAATCAATACAAGTCTAAAACTGCAACTCTTAGGTTTGGTTTAGAGCTGAATCTATGTTATTTTAACTTATGCAAAATTACTTAGAGAACTAAGGATAATTATCCAAATAAATCAACCAAAAACAAAGTTTTGCAGCACTCGTATGTAATGAATACTGAAAAAGATGTTTTAGACTCACATTTTTCATATGATATGTTCAGTTCTTTCATTAAGAGGTCTAAGACTAGCCATGATCTAATGAGTTTTGGAGTATTGGTAGGCAGAATAATGCCCCTACCAAAGACATGCACATTTTAAGCTTTGGAAGCTGTGAAATGTTATGTTATGTGGCAAGGGGGAATTAAGCTGCATTTGGAATTAAGGTTACTAATAAAATAACCTTAAAATAAGAAGATAATCCTAGATAACCAACTGATAACTAGATTTTCTTGGCTGACTGGAGTCCTTATCAGTAAAAGAAGAAAGCAAGAGACTCAGTGTTAGAGTGATGCAACATGATAAAGAATCCACTGGTCATTGAACCCTTGCTGGCTTTTAAGGTAGAAGGACACCCTGAATTCAGGAATTGGGCTGCCTCCGGATGCTAGGAAAGTCAAGGAAGCAGACTCTCCCCAGGAGCCTCCCTCCCCAGGAAACACGTCCCTTCTACCATCTTGTTTTTAGCCCATTGAGATGTTTTATACTTCTAACAACCAGAACTCTAAGATAATAAATTTGTATCACTTTAGGCCCCCAAGTCTGTGGTAATTTGTTATAGCAACAATGAGAAACTAATACAACTACATTTAAAAAAATATATTACTAGTAGCTTCTGGATGGTTTCTTGATAGCAACATTTCTAATACATAACACTGTGCCTGGCACATTGCTGAAGTAATTATATTTGACTGATTCCAAGATTAAACTTCCATAATAGAAAAACAGAAACAGACAGAAACAGTTTATTGAGTTCACACTTTACAATCCCTGAGATAACCTACATGTATAATTTGTTTTTTGAAGGACTTTGGAAAAAGAAGATAAGAATTTATCTTCAATTTATAATTTTTTTTTTTATAGAGACAAAAAAATTTCCCATGGGAATAAAATAAAAATAATACAGTGGTATAAACACGTATAAGAAATGCAGAAGCAACAATACTATAATACCACCAAAATATTGAAAGTCAATATAATTTATGGAAATATAAATCAGAACATTATTTCAGAAATCAAATCAGAATTATAAAAGCATAAGTGGAGTTCAGAATCTTCATTTTTAGCAGAAATCAACTAAAACTGATAATTATTAATTTCTACTAAAATATCTGTATTGTTGTCTATATCTATATAATAAAAATATTTTAATGATCATTCATTGTTAAGAAAATTCTTTCTTCTTGTCAAAAAAGTATATGCCTTCTTTTATCATCATCAACACTACTACAAAAATACATGATTGATGAATGACAAGAAAATTTATATTTATTACACAGTTCTATTTTGCTATTCTCCAAATATTCTTAATAAAAGAAAATGCAGAGGGGGAAAGAGTAAAAAATAATTCATTAAATACACATAAACTACTCTTCTCTAATAGTAATGCTATAGGTTCACATAGGGGAATACTATCTGTCACCCTTTTTTTTTTTTTCAACAAAGCACAATTAAAAGTAATATATTAAATGTGGGGCAAAGAAAAGAGGTAGTGAAACAGTTGTAATGGGATAAAGATGTGATTAGAAATACCAGCAGGTATCTTTTCTGTTCTGATTGCCTAAGACATTAGAAAAAAAAACATGACACTAAAAAATAAAGATATATAAACCCCTTACCTTCTATAATTTCTGGAAAAGTGTTGTTTGCTTGTTAGATTTACACAAAACTGGGTCAGAACATACCTATTTTGATCCCATAAAATGAGACAAATTTTGTTTTTCTCTGGAGTTTCTCAATGTCACGTGGGACATAAATCATATTTGCTGGAATTCCCCAAATAAATGAGAAAACTTTGGCTTTGTCTATTTTAGATTTCTTCTTTACACACAAAATGCCATTACTCCTGGGGAAAATCAAAATCCATTATAATAGATTAAATTGATGAAATTGAGGGAGTATTTAATGTACTCTGAAGCTCTGATAATATTAACTGGTTGAATTAGGAAAGTAGCTTAAGTAGAATATGAAGGGAATATAAAAAGGAGAAAATATATTTTAATGCATAATGATAAATTCCATTTAATAGAAGACTATATACCATCTCACTCATGAGAATAGATGCAAAAGTCATAAACAAGATTTTAAAGAGTTGCATTCAGCATTGCATGAAAAAGATAATATCACATGATCAATTCAAGTTAATTCAGTAATACAAGAGTGTTTTAACATTTGTCTTTAGCTTCTTAGCAAATTAAAAAAGAATATTGTATGATCATCTCAATCTTTATGGAAAAGTGATAAAATTCAATATCAAGTCATATAAAACTCTTTACAAGATTAAAATATAGGGGGTGTGGGTAAAAACCAAAATAAAAAAAAAAGTGTATCTTCCTAAAAGCAGAACTTTTTTTTTAATTAAGAATATTATACAGATGTACATCATCATTGTTTCTATTTAACTTAATTTGGCAAATCATAGCACAGTGAAAAAAGAGAAAAAATAAAATTATCAGACTAGTTAGTAAGAGAAAAACATTACTATTCATTGATATTATTATTACTATATAAAAATATCAAATGACTCTATAAAAAAATGTTATACAACAGTTTAAGTGTGCCCAAATATAGGCTCAATATACTACAGTAAAATTAAATTCTGCATACCAAGCAGAAATTATTAAATAATGTAATCATCATCATCATCATCATTTTCATCAAAATAATTATTATTTATAATAGCTATCAAATATAAAGTATTTAGTAAATTCTTAACAAAAGATATGTAACAGGTTTATAGAAGAAATATAGTTTTATTTAAATATGTTAAAGAAGATTTAAATAATGAGAGATATACCATTTCATTGACAATAAGACCTCCAAATTTATGTATAGATTAAAGGTACTATCAAAATTCTAATAGAGTTCTTTTCAGAACATGAAAAATTAAATCTGAAATTTATATGAAAAAAAAAGTGACCCAAAAGAACTTCACACAAAATATTCAATTTGTATAGAAATAAATATATAGTAAAACAAAACAAAACTAAACTAAAAAACAGTTACCGCTTCCTGGAGGAATGCAGAAGCTGACTGGGAGGAATCATTAGAGAAATTCCATGCATAGTAGTGATCTTCTATAAATTGATAACCATTTGTGTAAGATACATATGTCAAAATTTATGAAATGATACACATAAGGTTTGTGCACTTCACTGTATGCATGTTTGATAGAGCAAATATTACAAAATTGAGGGTAAGTTAATGGATCACCAAGTAATCTTAGGTAACACTTGTTCAAGTATAACCTGTGCAACTTCTTTGAAATACAACATAATAGAATCATAAATGAAGTGATGAGTTCATAGGTATCGATTTTACTATTATGATTCCTAACTGAAATATGTATTAAATGTTTTATGCATCAAATATTAGAAAATAAAATGTAAATTATATCTACCTACAAAACATTTTGCATTTTCAAAATTAAAAATAAAATGTCCAACAACAGAGACAAAGAAATAATAGCAGGGAACTATCCCCTTTATGAAGAGATTTCTACATTCACTGCTTTCCATGTATGTAACTGCCATTGCTGCCATTGCACACACATGCTTCGTACTTTGCAGAAGTGTTAAATATTTACCTTTTTAAATTTATCCTTACAACTGTGGAGTTACTATTATTTTTATCATTTTAACACATGAGAAAATTTGATTTAAAAGCAGTTAAGTGTCCCACTCAAGTTTGCAGAACTGGTATTCTGGATTGCTTGAAATTTATAGCATTAAACCTAGACGCCCCAATGATTTTCAGGGATCAAGAATCTCATAGGTCTCTGAATTGGATATACCATAAATTTATTATAGAAACATATTTTTAGAGAGCACTCAGAAGTAAAAGAATAAAGTTACAAAGAAATTATTCAAAACAGGTTGATATTGCATATCCAAAAATTTTGTCTAATTAATAAATTATAAAGAATGGGTTAATAGTACCCATTAACCAAAGCAAACAATATGAACTATTACCAAAAGATTTAAAAAGCAAGATTTTTGTGTTTTAAAGTAGTATTTGTGGATTCTCCTTGTATCCACTAATATTTAAAGATTCATCAGTGTCCCCAAGATAAGGACTCCATTACTACCTTAATTTTCAACAGGTAGAGAATGGCCACTTAGTAGATAGGATATAATTAACCTGAAATTTCACATCAAAACAGGACTATCTTAAAAATAAACTGCAATTATATACAATAATCACAATTCAAGTACCAATCTTCATGTCCATCTTTTGATATCAGTCTGTAGCTCCCAGGAAATACAATAGATGCATTTATCTGGCCTTCTCTAGTTGTGACATGCTTTTATATCGTTTATGTCTATAAACAGGAATAGAATCTATGTTCAATTTCTACATATACATTGCGTCAGGGAAACAGAAATGTTAACTCTTTTATTTTAAACCTCAGCCTGCCTTGTGTGGATAATGTCTTGGTTATCCTCCAGATTTGTTTTAAATACTGATGACTCAAAAAAATAAAAAAAATGTGAGTGGAGTAACAGTTTGGTATATATTCTGGCCTCTATAACCCACTCATAAACTTCACAGTGTAAGAAGCAACATAGAACTATCAAACATCTGGGTTGTAGATAATCCTCTAATAATTTAGAATCATGTAGACAGCAGAGGAGTTACTTGGAAGGAAATGTAGTACACAACCTTGAAAACGGGTTCAGAAAGCTTCTTTTTATTAGAGTCAATTTCTTTATTACTTTTTAAATAAGACAAACACCTTCATTCCATCTCAGGTGATGACTTGAACTACACTTTGCTAACAAAATAGAAATAGAAGAAAGGAATGCCTTCAGCATTCCTCCAAAAAATGTGCTACCCTACATGTATCTTCTCGTGTACTATCTGTTTCTTTTCTTTTGACAGAGAATGAAGTGTCCCTAATTTCTTCTAAGGTTGGTCTTTTCATTTATGCTCAGGCTGCTATCCACTTTTCCCTATCTCCTCTTTTGGTGGGTTTTGGTCCTCTATTCACGCTCTTCCTTCAGGATCATCAGTCCTTCCCTCTGTATTGTCAGTCCCAATTTTAAAAGCAAAACAAACTAACAAACAAAACTAGTTTCTCTTAATCTTGTACCTGCTTATTTTGTTGTTGTTGTTGTTGTTAAGTCTTTAAATAGAAATGTCTTGGAAATGTAACAATTATACATCCAGGATCCACTTTGTCACATTCCAAGTCTTTTAACCTGTACCACTGACACTACTCTTAACAATGTCATCAATGGCCTCAGTAATGACGTATCTCATGGCCACTTCCATGTTCTCTTTTTACTCAGCCTATCCACAGTATTTGCACACTTGATAATTAATCCCCCAGTTGTAGGCTCTTGGCATCCCTGAAATATCACACTGCTGGTTGTTTTTCTATCCGAGCTCATCCTTCTAAGCTTTCTTTTCTGGTTTTAGCATTTCTAGCTGAAATACAAATGTTTAGGAGTACAAAGCCCCTTGTCTTTTTTATCTATATTTACTTTCAGAAGATATCTTCTACTCTCAATTTACATATCTAGCCTGATCTATTCCCTGAACTTCAAATGCCTACACCTAAGTATTTATAGCACATCTTTATGTCTATATCCAAAATGTCATTTTTTAAAAATTTTTCTCTTGGACCCCAGAGCAGTCAGACTGATGATGTTTAGAATGTAAAATGATATTCTCCATTTCCAGGGCTCAAAATCAATGGTTAGATATCACATTTAGGCTCAAATTCAAACTTCTTTTCAGTTTGCAAGGAGGTTCTGGCTCTCAGCTCCCTCTCCTATATCATTTCTACTGCATTCCTCTTATTTTCCATTGCTCACTTCAATTTTATCTCTTTCAGACTTGAGTAACTTCTTTTAAATATATAAAATTTAAAATTTCTTATATGTGATTCATTTCAATAAATTCTTGAAGTTTTCTTTAAAATGGCTAAAATATTTTTCTCCATTTGTACTTCACATTTTAATTGACCTTACTATTCTGATTAAATCATTCCTTTTATTTTATTTTTTGATCATAGTATTATTGAAAGTTTTCACCACTAATTTTTAAAATACTCTATAAAATTTGATGGAGGGCTTATATTGCTGCTAATTCATGTCCCTATTATTTCAGAACAAAGAAGCAAACTAAAACCATGTAAATGGGGTCGTCAGTGGAATAACTAGAGATAGCAGCATTAGATTTCTAAGATATTCTGATTTTCTTCACCTCATAGAAATTTCTACACCTTTTCAATTTATTTTTATTTTTGCCACACAGAAAGATTCAGAAGCTACCTTATAAGAAGTCTAGTTTTTAATAATGGGTGATTCCAAAATTTTACCTTACTCCATCATAAGGCCAAGAAGACATTAGGGACTTCCTCTTCTTCCTCTCCTAAGAGCTAAAAGACTGGTCAATTACAGTAAACATTTTATCTCAGAAAGATCTCTATTCTTTTCCTATTTTGTTTCATTTCTATTTGACTTTATTTGCAACTGTTGTGTTTAAATATATTTTATGATAAGCTTTGGCAAAATCTTTTTTGCAAGTAACTGAGTACATAAAATAAACCATAGGACATGCCCCCTACCAACAGCTCTCTTAAAATGAAGGCGTGGTTTTAGTAGATAAAAAATTGAAAACAAACCTAAATTGTGCAATCTGGTTTCTAAAAATCATTTTAATCAAAGGTTTCAGTAATAGAAAAAGGTATTTAAAGGAGAGAAAAATAATTCCACTATATGCTGTATTTATTAGACAGCACCGTTCAATAGAAATATAAGCCAAGCCATGTGTTTGCTTTTAAATTTTCTTGTAGCCATATTAAAAAAAGATACAGATAAACTTAATTTTATTAGTATATTTTTTTAAAATATACAGAATATTAAAAATGTTACAATTTCAAATTTCAGTTCATATAAAATTATTAGTGATATTAAAAATTTTCTGTTATTTTAAATTCAGCATGTATTTCACACTTATAGAACATCTTAATTCTAACTACTCAAATACTCAAGTCATATATGGCTAGTGGCTATCAATTAGGTCAGTCTATACACTATATCTGTAAGTAAATACCAATTTTAGTCACAAGTACATTTAAAAGGGTATTAGAGAAATCAAAATCCAAATCACTATTAGGTGGAAAACATGGGAAGTTTAAATAATATAAACAGAGGATAGACACATTTATCTCCCCTGAACTCCACTTTAGTGATTCCATAATAAAGCACTTCAAATCTTTCTATTCACATAAACATGATTTAGTACAGTACTTTACCTCCTGCTGCAGCAACTTTAAAATGCTACAAGTAAAAAGCTGCTAAAAATTACAAATTGCCACCTAAGCTTCTCTGTCTACATGATAATAATTAGTCCTATTTTTGAAGGACCACAAATTATTGCCAAACAATTAAATACATCTCTAGGAAAACTCATCTTTTTCCTTTCAAAATATATTTTTAGAAAAAAGTACGTACACTAATCTGTTTCCATTCAGTTTGGGAATCTTTGCTTTCTTTTTTTCTCAAAAGTCAAAAATAATTATTACCTATAATATTCTAGGCAATTATTGGTGATACAGGATGAATGAGATACTATTCTTTCCTTAGAGAAACTTGCAATCAAATGAAAAACCTGAAGTGCCTATATATTATGTAACCCTTCAGGAATATGCATTCAGTTATCTCAGTGAAAGCTTCTAAGAGTTAGGACATTTTTAAAAAAACTAATTTAATGAGGTATAGCAGGCATACAAAAAGCTGTACATATATAATGTAAATACCTTAATGAATATGAAGATATGTATATACCTATGAAAATATCACCACAAAGTATGTTATCCATAATCATAACCCTCATCTCCAAAAGATTCCTACTAATCTCTTTACTTTTTTTGTGATAAAGACACTTAACATAAGATCTAACTTCCTAGAAAAAAATTTGAGTTTGCCATACAATACTATTAACTACAGGCACAATGCTATGTAGTAGATCTCTAGTACTTATTCATCCTGTATAACTGAAAGTTTGTTCTTTCTAAATAATACTTCCCTAACCATTTCCCACCCACCCAAGCCCTTGGCAACCAGCATTCTACTTACTCTCTGATGCTATGGGTTTAACTTTAAGATTCCTTACATAGTGGTACTACATGGTATTCATACTTCTGTGTCTGGATTATTTCTCTTAGTATAATATTCTCTGGGTTCATCCATGTTGTCACAAATGGCAGAATATCCTTCTTTTTTTAAAGGTTGAATAATATTCTGTATCTATACCTATGTCTGTGTCTATATCTATGTCTACATCTAAGTCTATGTCTATATCTATCTAACCACATTTTCTTTATCCATTCATCCATCAGTGGACATTTAGGTTGCTTCCATGTCTTAGGACATGAGAATAATGTGATGAACAGAGGAGTTCAGATATCTCTTTGACATTACAATTTCAGTACCTTTGAATATGTATCCAAAGTGGAATTTCTGAATCATACAGTAGTTCAACCTTTAATTTTTTGAGGACCCTTCATACTAATTTCCATTATGGCTGTGCCAAATTTGTATTCCTACCATTAGTGCATAAGGGTTTCTTGTTTGTACATCCTCACGGACACTTATTAACATTTTTTAAATAATAGCCATCCTAGCACATGTGAGGTGATATCTCATTATTGTTTTGATTTCCATTTTCCTTATGATTAGTGATATTGATGTTGAGAACCTTTTATATACTTGTTGGCCATTTACATGTCTTCTTTGGAGAAATGTCTATACAAATTCTTTGCCTATGTTTTTCCCAGCTTTAATAAAGTATAATAGACAATAAGTTGCTTGTATTTACAGTGTACAATTTGATGAGTTTTTTTTTCAATTATAGTTGGCATACAATAATATACAAGTTTTTCAGTTGCACAACATAGTGACCAGGGATCCACATAATTCACAATCACCCCACTAAATCTAGTATCTCTCTTTCCCCTTAAATATTTATTACAACATATTAACCATCTTTCCTATGCTACACTCTACACCCCTATGTCTATTCTGCAACTATTCATTTGTACCTCTTAATCTTTTTGTCTTTTTTTTGCCATCCCTCTTAACTCCCTTCCATCTAGTAGCCCTCAAAACATTCTCTATATCTATGAGTTTATTTCTGCTTTTATTATTGTTATTATTATTATATTATATTTTTTAGATTCCACATTAACGTGAAAATCATGCAATATTTGTCTCTCTATCCAACCCATTTTGTTCAGCATAATATCTTCTAGGGCCATCAAGGCAATATCTTTTCCATCTTCTTCCTTTTAGTCTCTGTGTGTCTTCTAATCTGTAGTGAATCTCCTGTAGAGCCACTCTATCTTTTGGTTGGAGCACTTAACCCTTTTTTGTTTGAAGTACTTGTTGATAGAAATGTAGTTATTATTATTCTTTATTCCTGTTTGTAATACATGTTTTGTTCTTCTTAAAAGCAGTCCCTCCAACATTTCCTGTAATGCTGGCTTGGCGTTGACAAATTCCTTTAGCTTATTTTTGTCTTAGAACCTCTTTATCTGTCCTTCAACTCTAAATGATAGCTTTGTGGAATAAAGTATTCTTGGGTGTAGATATTGCGATTTCATCACATTGAATATTTTGTGCCAAGCCCTTCTGTCCTGCATATTTTCCTTGAGAAATCAGCTTCCAGACTCATGGGTACTTCCTTAAGCATTCATTAAGTTACTACCGAGTAGGTAACTAATGGCTTTTCTCTTGCTGCTTTTAAGATTCTTTGTATTTAGCCTTTGGCATTTTAATTATGATATGATTAAATATCATATCATATTTAATGTCTTGATGTGAGCCTCTTTGGGTTCATCTTTTTGGGAAATCTTTGTTTCCTGAGATTACATGTCTATTTCCTTCACTGAGGGAGAAGTTTTCCAACATTATTTCTTCAAATAGCTCTTCAATGTCTTGTTTACCTCTGTGACACAGATATTTTTACATTTAATAGTGTCCCATAGGCTCCTTAAATTATTATTATAGTCTTGGCTTCTTATGTCTTGCCATTCTGATTGAGTGTCCGTGGCTTCCTCATCCTCTGTGTAGGTTGTTTGATCCTCTTTTTTATTCACTCTGTTTATTCTATTTGATATACTTTTCATCTCAAGTAATGTGTTCTTCATTTCTGACTGGTTCCCTTTTATCATTTCCATTTTTTTTAAATCTATTTGTTAACGTTCTCACTGAATTCATCTACACTTCTCCTAAGTTCACTGAGCATCTTTAAACCCATGTTTTGAACTCTGAATCTGTTAGTTTGCTTGACTCCTTTATTCCTGGATCTCTATTCTGTTCTCTCATATGGTTTCTGCTTCTTAGTCTTCCCATTTTGGCTGGTTTCTGTGTCTGTTTCTATGTAATAAATAAAGCTTTTAAGTCTCCTGATCTTATTAGTGTGGCTTTGTGTGGTAGGTGTCCAGTGACACAATCCTGAAAGAGGTTCAGCTGCAAGCCAAGTTTAGCCCCAGCCTGGGCCCCTCCAGGGCTCCCTCTGAAGATTCATCAAGCAATCCACAGATGCTGTGCCTCAAAAGGCTACACAAGAAACCAAGGCCAGCTGCCATCAGTGTGACTCTTAGCTCTTCTCAGCAGGGAGCACTGAACTTGCTGAGGATACAACTGGATATGGCTCAGAGTGTGTCAGCAAGTTGTGGGAGGTGGAGTTTCAGAGAATCCTCTGGGTGGAGCAACCTTTGTTATCCAGTTTGATGAGTCACAGCTACAGCTGAGTCTGCACACTGAGTGTAGGAAAGGGCTCAACAGAGGAACAATGGATACCACTAGCACTTCTGTATAGAGCGAGCCTCACCTCTGGCCCTCATTTTGACAACTCAGTGTCCCCATCTATAGCCGGTGTCCCCAAGCAACTGACCCGATGCTGGAGCTCATAGGAAGCAGGTCCGTCACTGCCAAAGTCCACTTGCAGACACAGCCCCTTAAAAAGGCATCTGCAGCTGCCACCTGCTGCTGCTATGTCCTCTGTCTCATTCAGCCACTTGGAACCAGGCAGCCTCGCCTCCTCGCCAACATCCTACCCCCTACTGTTGCAGGGTGATTTCTTATTTTTTTCCCTAGTTGTAGGGTTGTTTATCTAAATCTCAGGTGATTTTCCTTGCCGTTTGCTCCTTGTTTCTGTCACAACTTTGATTTGTTCACAAGAGGGATGAACAGAGCCTCTATCATCTACACCATTTTTTTCTTTCTCTCTTTGTGTCCATTTTTAATCAAGTTGTTTTATTTATTTTTGCTATTGAGGTATAGGAGTTTCTTATATATTTTGGGTTTTGCCTTTTATCAGATATAGTTTCCAAATCTTCTCTTCAGTAGTTTTTTTTTTTTTTTTCATTTTGTTGATGATTTCCTTTGCTTTGAAAAAGTTTTTTAGTATGTAATCTTACTTGCCTATTTTTGTTTTTGTTGCGTTTTTATGTCATATCTAAGAAATCATTGCCAAGGGCAATGTCCAAAAGCTTTTTCCTTATATGTTTTTCTAAGAGTTTTATCGTTTGGGGTCTTATATTTAGGTCTTGAAAGCATTTTCAGTTAATTTTTGTATAGGGTTAAAATAAGGTTACAATTTTACTCTTTTTGCATGTGGCTTTCCAGCTTTCCCGGAAATATTTATTGAAGAGACTATCCTTTCCACACCGTGTGAAATATTTGCCTTTAAATTGTCTTAAAAACGAAGTGATTTGGTGAGAAGTTAAATAGAGCAAGAAAATTCAATGGAGGAAGAGAACTTTACTCATGTAAACTAGAATAGCTCAATAACAGTGACTCACAAACATCTTCCCATAATACTAATTCATCATCTCTCTCACTATAACCTTTTTTTTGTTCTGTTCTTTCAATGAATCTAAACCAGAACTTGAAAAGAAATTTTGTTAAATAGAAAACAATATATTATGTTGGATTTTTAAAAAGATATTTATTTTTAAATTTTTTCTTGAATTCTTTATAAGTTTTCCAAGGTAAGGACCAGACTATTTTTTGGATATTAGCCAGTACTTAGCACAGTGCCTGGCACAGAACAGGTACTCAACATACATTTCACAAGTAAATGATTGCTAGTTTTGTTAATTGATTAATGGATTATTTTTAAATTTCCCATCTTTTATTGTATATGTTCATTGAGACCTTATCTCTGTAATGCTAGAATAAAAACTAACAGGGTGAATTGTGCTGTTTCTTTCCCTGCTTAAGACAACAAGGTAAACATATCAATACTCAAAAATTATGTGTCAATGGGCTTATGTTTTATCAATATTCATATAGACCAACAGAACAAATAATCCTCATCATGAAGAATTTATTTTCAAGTGGCATAAAAAGCGATAAGAAAAATACTTCACATGAACATTGCATGATAGGAGCAGTGAGATATGTAGGACTGTTGGAGTTAGAAGTAATTGAATTTAGGTTTGTTTGGTGAATGTTGAATACCAACAATGAAAGAGTATATTGACAGATTTTATAACATGTAATACTCAATGTATTATTTTAATCCCCTATACAAATGTTTTAAATTAATTGCTTTGATCATTTTGAGACAGAACTAGTTATTTTAAAGCAATGTAATAAAGCTTATTCCTCATAACATTTAAGAATCAATTTTAATAAAAGTTACCTTAAATATTGTTGCCATTAGCTTTTATTTGTATGGGGTTTTAGATTTTTAATGCTCTTTAATGTATACTCACCTCATTTGGTTTTTCAACAATTCTATGAGTTGGTAATACTATACTATAAGTAAAGATATTGAATCCAATTGATTTTTCTGATTATAGAGAGACTGCCATAAAAAATATAATATTTCTCTCTTGTATAAATATAACTTCACTCGTTGCCTTTATCAATATCCCTCTCTCATCCTGAAAATTAGGATATAGTTTGCCACAACTACACAAAAGACCCAAGAACTTTTTCTCATCAACTTCATAATCCTGATGTTAAGCTTGATAAGTAAAAAGATAGCATGGCATTTTCTTTACACTTCTTATTAATAGTTTGTGTTTCTTCCTCCAACACTAATTCTGGTTGCAAAGTCTCTACTTTGTCCCACTCTTTCATCCTATACACATACTACTAAGTCTCCAAAATTAGGAAATTTCCAACTCTGCACATGCATATGTATTAATTCTGCTTATTTTAACAGGATTAATAACAAATAGAAAGAGGTAATCAGAATTGATTTATTAATAAGAGTACTTATAAAATCCAACCTTAGAAATAAAAAGTTCTCTTGTGCATCTTTAAGCTATCTTTCGGAGCTGTCTCCTGCATGTTTTCTTCCTCATGTCCAATACGTTTAGAATGTTCTTCCTTGATATCAAAACTCACCTAGGTTCTCAGATCACTCTGCCATACTTTTTATTCCCCCATTTGACTGTTTTAAATATCTTTCAATGATATTGAATACAATTTTGATCTTGTTCAAGCCCTACTTACTACTTCTTAACTGAACCATTTTTCTAATTTATTTTCCTGGTATTCCTACCTCCAGCTTCACCTTTCCTCTAATTATCTGCTTCCTGTGTAATCTTTCCTAAAACCACATCTGATAATGACATGAGCTATTCTACAATTCTAAATCAATCACCTGCTTAAAAAATTTTTATTTTTTTCCATTAAAAGATTAAATTCTCAGTTTGGAATTTAAGACCTCCCACTATTTGACCACAGTTTACTTCATTCAGATTTACATACGACCCTATATACCTTTCACTTCAATCATACTACAGTCTCTTTATTCCTAGAGCATTCCCTATATATCCCTATTCATATTCCTTTGCTTATGTTCCCTTAGTCTTTAATAATCATCCCACAAAACCCATCTATGTGTATTTAAAGAATCTGCTCAAAAAACACTTTATGTGAACCCTCTTCTTCCTAGTTTGGAGACTTAATAATTCCTCCTTAATTTTCTATTTTACATTATACATCTACATCTCTGCATTGGATATGAAACACTTGAAGGGAAGGAATGACCTCACAGGTTGAGTACCAATGGTCAGAGATTTTGTGCATAAGCATTATTAAAATAATAAATATCTATTGAATGGCACTGAATATTGAATCACTTAAGATACAATTTTATAAAACCCTGTAAGAATATATACTTAGTATCTTTCTGTCAAAACTTAATTTGCATATATACATTTTAAGTTAGTTAAATCAAGAAAACATCAAACAGAATTAATTGAAGATCAAATTTTAAGATATATTCTTCATTTCAATGGAATCTTTAAAATGCATTAAATTAAATATAATACAAATTAAAGCATACCAGTCAATATCAATATCAGTAGTCACTGTTTATATTTGAATCAACCTGGGTTTCCACAGAAAATACATGGTAGATTGAAGGTGTAATTTTAAAACAGTTTAATAAAAGCCTGTTTACCTAAGATTGAGTATGGTTTAGGGAAACCAGAGGAGATCGAGCAATACCCTGAAGCACATAATTCTTACCATGGAAAAGTTGACCATCCATTGGCCAGAAGTGGTGAAGAGCTAGAACCTTCAACAGGACCTCAAAACAGAGGGCTCTGCAGAGAAGAAGGCAGAGTTATTGGAACTGTGACCTTTGGTAGAAGGATGTAAATAACCTGTAGCACACCCAGATCTAGCAATATTTCCTCTTTCTCATCTCATGCTAATATTTCCTAGTGGCCAAATTTAACCAGAAGTCAACTTTGCCATGTAACCCAAGGACAAAGGGAGGCCAGTAATGTGATAAATAGAAAGTAGGGTGGAGAAAGATAGAAAGTGGATATGTCAATGTTTGATATCCGGGAGTTATGTTAGGACATTTTGTTTTCATTTGACTTTTTTATACTGCTAAATCTGTTTCAGATAATAATTCAGATTAATTTATTTCATCAAAAAATATATTGGTTTAATAAAAATGTGAAACTTTTTAGTTAAAAAAAAGTCTCAGATCCAATTATTTTGTATTTTTATGAAGAAACTCAACATTAACATCAATAACAGAAAAAAACATCATGGAAGGAGAGTAGATTCAGAAACTTTTTGATTATAGCTTTCTGTTTGAGTACATAATCAACTTCACAGTCAGATATTTTCACATCTTAGAATTGTTAGTAGTGCTGATGTGCCTTATTAAAGGCACCAAAGTGTTTTTATTCTTCTCAGAAAATGTTGTGAAGCACATAGATTCAGTAATATAACCTTTGGAATTTATTTGCAGGTCAGCTTGGTAGCCTTCTTATATTTGATAGATACGAATCTGCCTGAGTTCTTCACTTAAAATATATAAAAGGCCATGCAAAGTGATATACTCTAAAAAATCTGAAAAATTAATCTTCAGCCTTAAGAAGTGGTTGATGAGATAAAACAAATTTAAAAATCTGAAATAATTTAAATAACTAGTTTTTTCTGTCCCAAAAAGCAAGGACATGAAGAAATAATCCTTCAGAAATAATAATTTTCTTACTTTGGTAATGTATTTTAAAACACAAAATCCAAGTTCAGCTACAATTTCTAACTTAAGTCCTCTAATAAACCTACCATATTTGAATATATTTTATTACCCAATTTTTAAATTAGAAAAAAATTGTGTATTAAAGAGATCAAAAGATGTTCCTAAGTTCCAAAATTAGTGAATGACAACCACTATAACTGAGCTGTCTGACTCACAGTCATAATAGTCTTTATACTCTATCAGGATCTATATAACATTTTGAGTATTAAAATTTGTTTAACATTTACTTTTCTAAGAACATTTTAGAACACACACAAAAAATATTTAAAAGGACATGAGAAAAATAAATGTAAATAGATGATTTGAGATTTTTTTACCTGCTCCCAGCAGAGCTTGTTTTAAAGATTATTGGTCAATAGTATATATATACTAATTATCCTCTGAACTAAATAAAGTTGCATTCCTCATTGTTCACCTTACAACAAGTAAAGCTCAAAGGATCTTAGATATCCTAGGTCCAAAATTATGAAGAAAATAGAAAAACTGTGAAAGGTATTTTTGAGGCAAAAATTATTGGAGTCACATAGATTTAAGGACCATTGGAGATATGCAGAATGATTTCTAATTTTTTTATTCAGTCATTGAGTTATGGAACATATGAGATAGAATACACAGATTTAAGGACCATTGGAGTTATGCAGAATGATTTCTAATTTTTTTTATTCAGTCATTGAGTTATGGAATATATGAGATAGAATACCTAAATTTAGTTTTATATTACTATTAATTTGAAAATCTTTCCATATGCATATTGGCTATTTAGTTTTTCTCTAATATAAAGGATCTGTAAGGTGTTTTGGCTTTTTCTGAACTGTGGTTATTTTCTTTTTCTTGTCTGATTTATAGGAGTTCTTTCTAAATATCAATATTAGCTTTTGTCATTTTATGTTCTTTGTATCTGGTATCTTTTCCACAATATTATGTTTATGAGACATCCATATTTTGATGTGTCATGGTAGTATTCATAGTATCATATTTTGAGTCCTATTAAAAAAATTCATTAACTCAAACTGGCTTAAACAATAAGGAAATATATTTTATCACATAAATGAAAGTGCAAATGTAGAACAGTCTCTAGGAGACAAAAAGTTTCAATGATGTTATCAAGATATAAATTTTCTTCCACCTCTCTGCCATTCTTATAATAATATCATAGCTCTCAGGCGCAAAGGGGCTGTATTTCTGTATTCAGTCAGATAAAGGCAGAACCTCTTTTAAAGGAATAAATAATTCTATTGCTATTTAAACTGTTCTACAACACAAGGAGTGAAAATATTTTTTTTGTTCTAAAATTGATACAATATCATGTCAATTATATATCTTTCAAAAAATTTTAATAATTACTTTTGAACTTGGAACAATTATTCAATTTTTGTTCATCAGTTTCCTCATTCATAAAAAGGAGGGATTGGAGTTCAACGTATATGTAGTTCCCTATGAAAGCTGTTAAATTGTTGGCAAAAAGACTGAAGGATGCTGGGCTAAAACCCTCCAAGGGCTCTTTCAGCTCTAAAAGTTGCAGAATGCTAGTAAATAGGAAACAAAATAAACAGAAAACATTTCCTCTCAAGTTATAAATCTAGAGTTACATATGAAATCGAATGTTTACCAATTATGGCCGTTAAAACCATATTTTTTTATGACATATACACTATGCAGACATAGTTCATACTTTGTAGGGATTTCTTGTATAAAATGAAATAGCTACAGTCCCTTGTTAATTTCACACACTCTTATGTTTTGTACTTATAAGGATATAATGCATAGGCGAATTAAAATGTCAGATTTTTAAAAAAATCTATAAAGCATTCACATTATGTTTCAACTTTAAATTGTTATATAGGTTCAAAAATCTTATACCAGGATATATAAACTCTTTGAAAACTTAAGTAGCTGCAAACTTCCATTAAAATGGTAGTCCACCAAAATGAGTTCTCTCATTATTCCATAATAATGAAGTTATAGCCGGGCAAAAGTCTCTACAGCTTGATTACAGTTCTCAGTCTCCTTTGAAGTTAAATGGGTCATGTGATGAACTTTTGCCAATGAAATGAGATCAGGAAAATTTACATGATTATCAGATTTGGCCAGGCTTCTCTTTTCCTTTCCCAAATTCTGAGAACTGGATCTGGAAGTAAATTATTTCTACTATGCAGATGAAACAACGACCTAGGGCAAGGCAGAGGAACATGATTAAAAGAATCTGTGACCTGAATGACCATGTGGAGCAGAGCTTTCTGACACCCTGGGTCACTTCAATTAGAAATTTTAGCAGATTAAAAAAAAAAATTTCAGTTTTTAATAGTGACTAAGTATTGGGTTTCTTGGTTATTAGCAACAGAGTCTTCACCATAAATGAAGATTTTTTAAGTTTTAAATTCGGTAGAGGTTATATGTTTAAAATGATAAAGTCAAAGATAAAGTGAAGAGACCTGGAAAACTTTTATCAGCCTTATGTATGAGATATGAGAGAAATTGTTGTTCAAGTTTCTTCCTCAAAGAACTCAATTTTTAGAGTAGAATGCTTATCATTTAGATAAGAATCAAGCACCAAACAAATTCACTGTCATCTTTTGTTTTGTCTAAAGCACAACAGATGTCTGAAAGTCTGAGTTTAAAAAACAACTTGCTTACTAATAAAGTATCATGAAATATGCAAAGATGATCCTGATAAGTAGGTTCTGAATATTAATTTTATAATCAGTAAAACCTGTTATGGATTAAACACAACATAGTTTAAAGCTGATCAATGAGAGTTGCTAAACTTAGTTTAAGATTTAAAATTTGATATATGAGCATGATTAATTCTTATAAAGTCAAAGGTGGGTATATATAAATGTTTTCCTTGGTCCATATTTCCAATGTAAAATACTGTCTATATCAGATAGATAAGATATATATCAAAAAAGAAAGTTCACAGTAAATTAGAATTTATAATCAATTAATCATTAAACAGAAATATTAATAGTCATTCATTCATGAAGATTTTGTAATAAATTCTCAGTAAAATATCTGTTCCTTGTAGCAAAACAGAAATTGGTATTTTGCTATCAGAATCAAAATAATGCTGCTAATAATTATTTAGTATATAGTGATAATTCAATTTATTAAATAATTTGGTAGTTTCATCATGGCTCTACTCATGAATCAGCAAACTTAAATCTAAGACTATTTAAACAAGAAAAAAAAATGTTTTCAAGACATCTTCACATATTTGTAATATTCAAGAAATTTAGCCAGGAAAGTATGTTCTATAATCTACATAAATGCTCATTTTAGAATGAATTAAATGAATCAGCAAACTTAAATCTAAGACTATTTAAACATGAAAAAAAAATGTTTTCAAGACATCTTCACATATTTGTAATATTCAAGAAAGTTAGCCAGGAAAGTATGTTCTATAGTCTACATAAATGCTCATTTTAGAATGAATTTATATCTTAATTTTTATATAGAAAAAGATAAAGTATATTTTTGTGAGTAGCAGCCATAAAAATGCTGATTAAAAGTGCCAATCCTCCTCACTGAGTCATATTTATTTTGCCCATTTCTGCAAATTATAAGCCCTCTTTTCATTGGACAACAAATTCAAAAATATAAAAGGTCATTGTAATATGTGTAATGATATGCACTTTTAGTTCATTTTAAACTATATCCTAGATCAAACTTTTCTATAATCAACTTTACCCACGTCTTGAACAGATATTTTAATATTTTTTATATTACTACATGATACTTTACCAGTTATCAGAAAGAAACTTCAACAAAGTTGAAATGTAACTGGCCTTAACCCATCTTAAGGGGCATTTGGTTTCAGAATTTTTAATACTTTTAGGAATTACGCTAAAAGGTAGCCCTCATTTGTGTGTGTGCATGTATGCCTCGTTACTTAAAATATGGTTTCTCCGTGTTATTTTGCACATGGTTTTAAGACAAAAAATGTTTAAAAACTATGTAAACTAAATATCTTCCCTATTTGCTTAAAATTTGAGTAAAATGCCAATTTTTTCAAAGTATACATTTCTCTGCTCATACTCATGAAATCATAAAGGAACAAAAAACAGAAGGCAAGGGAGTGTCAGTAACATATGTATTTATGACTTCCAAGTTTTGGGTTGTAATTCTCACTGATAGAGCACTTACTTTGAAGTAGGCATTTTGCACATAGCATCTCAATAAAAATTTCACAACATTTTAACTTAAATGTTGTTTTAATGATGAGAAATCTAAGGCTAAGCGAGATTAATTTAAACCTAAAGTTAAATAGCAGTAGGGTTAATGCTTTTTCTATTCTTTATTTCTTACTGCCTTCTAAAAATTTTTTCACTATTAAAAAATGAAGTAAAAGGTATAGAAATATTTTTCATATAACTACTTATTCTTACTAAATTGCTTCTCATATTTCAGTCATAGGGGAAGATTTTAATATTCATAACTAAGTACCAACTACCTTTGAATAAAAGGCACAAAGTATCTTCAAAATCCAGGACTAGAAAAATCACAAAACTATTTTCCTTGCTTCGTGTGTGTGTGTGTGTGTGTGTGTGTGTGTGTGTGTGTGTGTCTGTAAAACTTGTGGAATATGCCACAAAACAAAAACTCTATTTTTTTTTCTAGTTCGAACAAAAACTCTTCTCATGATTTTTTTTAAGTGAAGTGTTTTCTATCATTTAAACTCTTACATGATTTTTACCAGGTTCAATGGTATCCTCTTCACTTATTAGTAGGCAAAAGTATTAATCATTAACAAAATGCATTAAAGTTGTTTTAGAATATTTGTTGTTAAAATTGAAGTCACAATTGACACTTAAATAGTTTGGGGGTTTTGATAAACATAGAATTCATAATTTCTTTAAAGTTTACAGTCAAAATTAGCAAAGCAGCTGTGCACTGACTTTGCTCTGTCTAAAATGTAATAAAAATAACTAAACGTTTAGACTATTTAATCTTTAGCTTAAAAACGACCAGTTGCATAAAGTGAAATGTTAGTTTACAAATAACCAAAGTCTGATATTGAAATATGTAAAATATACACACATGTATATTTCTTGAAGAAACATATGTAAAACTTTAACACGCTTTAAACAAAAATCATGGGATGTTTTTTAGGTTATTTTTAATGCACCAGATTTATTTATCAATTTGAAAAATCACTTATAGGCCGATACTTTAAAAATTCCTGGGGGGAGAGGTGGTTAAACAAATCAACACGTATTAGATGTATAAGGACCAGAGCCACAGGCAGACATAAGTTATAAATATTACCTCTTTAGTAAAAAACGGTGGTAATTTATAAGATATCCAAGTAATATCAATTTGTTAAAACAAAACTTAAAATGTTAGACACATAAGATATAATGGCTGAAAACTTTAGGGGATTGAATGAACAGTAAACTCAACCAACTCAAAATGAACTATTCATTCCTCAAAGAAAATTAATAATAATAAAAATAATAATAAAAGTTACAAAAGGTCTTCGCAACACAGAGAAAAGGAATTAGGTGTTGATTGGCACCCATTTCTTCCTGCTTTAAAACCAGCCCCTCCTTACTAGGCCTCTCTCCATAGAAACGCAAAGACAGGTGCTTAGCGCTCTCGAGGACTGGACGACGCACCGCGCCCTCCTCAACCTCGGCCGCCGGAAGCGCCGCGCCTCCCGGAAGTGCCGGGTGGCCCGCCTGCGCCAGCCGGTTTTCGCGGGCGGAGCGCAGCCCAGGGCGTGCGCTAGTGGCTGGGGTCCCGGAAGCGCTGAAGCAGGAGGCGGGCCTCACGCGAGGCCCCGCCCCTCCCCGGCCGCGGCCTCCGGCTACTGCCAGGGCTTGGGGGTCTGCGGGTCCGGGGCTCCGAGACCCGGCTCAGGTTCGCGCAGCGGCGGGTCCTCCTCGTCCCCGCGCGGCCGCGGCCCCCGCTGCTCGAGGTGCAGCTGCAGCAGGGCCCGGCGGTACATGGCCTCTAGCTTCTCGAGGCGGGCCCTCAGGGCCCTGGGGCTGCCCGGCTCGTCCTCGGGACCGCCGCCTCTCGCCCTCGGGTTCGTGCCGGCCTCTTCGGGGCCCCTGGTCGCCCTCGCCGCCTGCGCGGTCGCCCCGTCGCCGCCCTCCCCGGGGAGCCGCAGGGCCTGACGGAAGAGGTTGCGGTTCTCGCGCTTCAGCCGCCGATTCTCAAGCCGCAGGCGTGCGTTCTCCTCACACAGCCGCGCGTTCTGCCGCTCCCGCTCGTCCCGCGCGCGGATGGCCTCCAGGTGGCTCGCCGCCAGGTCGGCGAACCTCTCCTCCAGCTGCTGTCGGGCGCCGCCCGCACGGCCTCGCCAGCCCACGCCGCCGCCGCCGCCGCCGCCCCCACGAACCCGGCCTGGGCGGCCCTGCCCGCGGCGGTCCTCGCCGCTGTGTCCGCCGCCGCAGCTCCCGCGCCTGGTGGCGCCACCACGCATGCGCCACATCGGTCCGGTCCCTGCCGCGCTGCCAGCGCTGAGGGCCGCGGGGTCACGCGCCTGGGCGCGGCAGAGATGGGGCCCAGCGGGGAGGCTGGGGCGGCAGCGGAGGCGGAGAGGAGGTGGCGGGCGGCGGCTGCTGGCTTAGGGCCAGAGGAGGCCGGGAATTTGCCCGCTCTGAGGCGTGTCTTCTCTCCCGTGGTGGAGCTGCCCCCGTGGGCCTGCGCTCACCCGTCCAGGCTCACGCTCAGTGCCCCCCGGGGAGCGCGTTGCTGCTCGGCCCTCTGGCCGCGCGCGCGCGGGGGGGGGGGCGGGAAGCGTGCACCTGCTGGGTTCTGCCAGGGCCCTTCCGTGCAGGCCCGGGCACTACAGGAACCAGCCAGCCTCGTCCGGCCAACCAGAGCAACCACCAGTGGTTACCTTGCTCTTTACGTGGCAGTCTCAAAGCAGATAAGATTAGAATGGTAAGTTCTAGCACAGAGCTATGGGGCAAATTGAAAAGCTGAGCTACTTCATTTTTAGAACGTAGCGGATTAACTCACCTATCAGCTTCGTAAAACATTCCACAGAATGGAGCTGAGCACCTGTCATGAGGCCCTCAAGTGGGAACAGGTAACTCTTAAAGAACTAGAGTGATTCTCAGTTCGTCTCCACGGTATAAATTGTTTGCAACTCTAGTGAAACATGGATAATTAGTTGATTTGCTCTCGCCTGTCCACAAACCCCAGGAAACTCAAAACGTGCCCCATCCGTTCAAGAAACTAAATACTCAGTTCCAAAATGTCGGGACAGGTGGGTACAACTCATTGAATGAATCTGGAAATACTGGAACAAGTCAATGAGCAAGAACTCATGACAACCCTGGTTCACCGAGATGGGGTTTTCAATGAACAGTGGAAATTAAAGTAGTTATTTAACTTTTTATAATTTACTTGGCCAAGATCCTAAAACCCACAAACACAAAATCTCTTTATTAGCACTATCATTGCATGAAATAAAGTAGGAAAGACATAATTTCAAAAAATGTAAATTTGGTTTTGTGAAAGACCATATTCTTAATTTCCATTAAAAGTAGTTGGTGAAAACTTTGTTGCAGATATGCACCTACTAGTCTGGATTACTGAACAAAAAATATGTATTTTCCCATAGTGTGTATAGAGAATGCAGGAGAAAATGCTAATATATAAAGAAAGATGATTAGTTCTCAATTTTTGACATGTTGAATTCTGGGGACCTGTGAGATAATAGATATGCCACAAAAGCTGGAGAAGAGCTCTGTGTAAGAAAGATTCAGTCACCCCGTGGATGTTTTGAATACTAGTGTTTTTAATTATTTGTTGGCTCCTCTTCCTCACACCTACATTTGTAAATCTACTAGTGTTCTCTTTTTATAATGTTCCAGGTTAAACCTACTGTTTCTTTTGTAGAATATCTGCTAAATTTTTGTAACTAACCACTGTAATGAACCACACTGAGTTTCCTAAAGCAGCGGTCTCCAACTTTTTTGGCAGCAGGGACCAGTGCTGTTATGAAGATCTAATGCCTGATGATCTGAGGTGGAGCTGAGGTGGTGATGCTAGCCCTGGAGAGTGACTGCAAGTATAGATTAAGCTTTGCTGCTTGCCCACTGCTCACCTGCTGTGAGGCCCGATTCCTAACACGCCACAGACAGTACTGGTCTGTGGCCCCTGGGTTGGGGACCCCCAATTTAGAGTACTTGATTTTGCTATTTCCCTGAAACTTTTTTTTTTTTTTTTATGGGGACTTTTTGTAAGTAGTTCTTTTCCCCTCTCCACACCCTGAATACCCATTTCCTAGTTATTCAACAACTTAAAATTTATCTTATGTAAAAGGAAAAAAAGAACCCAGATGAGTTTACAATCACTGTGCTTAATATGTCTTAAAGCAACATTTTGTAAATACTGTCAGCAAAGTGGAATGTTGCTGGGTTTTGTCTTAAACTTCATGCATCCATTTTAGTGTTTCACAAAACCCACTTTGAATGACGGCTGTTGAATTCATTGCTCCCTTTCTTCCATTCTCCAAACATGTTGTTTCTTTCCATACATGAGTGCTGTTGCTTATTTCTAGGTACCCACTTGAGAAAGAGGCCCATGATTCATTCTCTCTCTCTCTCTTTCCCATTTCATACATCTTTCTTAGGTCTTCTGAACTCAAGGTGTTTTTTCTTTGTTTTATACATTGATAAAATAATGACTGTTCTTGTAATTTGATGCTGAAGTCCTTCACTGTGTTAACAATTCTTGGGCAGCTGTACCTGCAAATAGAACGTGAGCTTCTGGAGCAACTTATATGTGTAGTGTGTGTGTGTTACAAATATTTCTTAAATGACTAATGTCAAAACATTTATTCCTTATTATCTTAGATTATCTTGAAAATTTTACAAGTAAAATTGCTAACTATTTAACAGTCCAAATTAACTGAGCTAATCGAAACTCACCAAGAAAGGTTTGTAGAATGCTGGAATTATTTAGACAAAAATAAGGAAGGAGGTTGGCTCTGCTTTGTTAATGACAAGTCTTGTTAATGTCTTGTCTTAATATATAGTGGATCTTTATGTGTAGATTTTTAAATATAAATAAGAGGCATGAGTTTTGGAGTAAGACAATCTGGATTTTATGAATACCACAACCCTTCCACCCCAGAAACATGGCCTTGGACAGTCCCTTGAAACCAGTTTCCTCATTTATACAATGGAGATAAAATAGTACCTACCTTATGGGGTTCTTGTGAGGATCTCTGAATGTCATAAAATTAGCCAGCAAGGAGTTGAGTACTCAATAACTTGATATTATATTATTATTATTTTGTAGCTGTTTTTATTTTATGAGCAGACACTTATAGAATGACTTCTTGTGGATAGCCAGTGCTATTTTAAACCCTCATTTGAATTATTTGTCACCACAAATATAATATGCAGCCCCTTTGAAGATATGATTTTTATTTCTTGATAGTTCTCATTAAGTGTTAGGCTTTTGAAAATCCATATTTTGTAAGCCCCATGTGTTGAAGTGCTTGGTTAATCACATTCCAAGCTTGGTGTTTGCTAATATTTTCTCTAAAGCCTTGGCTGAACACGGTTTATTTTCTGGAGGCAGATTTATTAGGGCTATGACGAACATGTATTGATGCTTGGTAGTATGAATATCTCTTTATTGGAATAATTACTAGAGCGTTAGGAATTGGGAATATTGACTGCATTTATTCAGTCTTTTGATATAGACAAAAATATTAAAAGCCATCAAACACTAGTATTGCCCTTTGACAGCATCATTTAATTCTAGCTACAGGGAAAATCGTGACATAAACAAAAGCAGCATGACTTATCTATCTTAATTAGGATACTTTCCACAGTGGGGAAAATATCCTTCTTCCTTTAAATATTATGAAGCACTATCCAGACTAATAAAAGAGGGCAAGAATAATATAGCTTAACAGAAACTCATGCAGCTGAGAGCAAAATGCAGCCACACAGGATACTTGGCCAAAACAAGAGTCCAAAATAGACTGTGTAAGGGGTGTTTCATGCTATGTGTATGTAGACTGGCATTATTCCTTAAAGAGTCTGGGTCTGTGCTTCTACTACCCACAAATGTCTCTTAGTTTAAATGAGTTAAGTAAAATAAAATTTAAAAATCACTTTCTTATTTACACTAGCCACATTTCAAGTGCTCAGTAATCAAATATGGCTTACTGGCCAGCATGATGGATGGTGCAGAGATAGAGCACTTCAGTTATCACAGAAAGGTCTATTAGACAATCAGTACTATATTCCACTTCTTACTCTAATTATTAGTCTCAACCTTCAGAAAGCCATGTGGAAACTGATGGGAAATAAAATGAAAATGATCTCTCTGCATATTTTCAGCATCTTCTTAATGTTTGATTTCATACCAATGAGATGCTTCTTTGATCGATGGTCCTTGTACATGAAGGACTATCTTATTCTTAAACATATGTAACCTAAGATAGTGATTCTGTCTCAGTCTGAGTTCTCCAGTTATGTTATACATCACTAAAGGTAGTAATAGTAGTCTGAGAATAATTTCTAAGTAGAATTAAGTAAGTTATTCACAATTATTTTCAGAAGAGTAGTTTAATTTTTCTCCTACCACTGTCCCTCAGGCCCATTCTGTCAGCTATTCTTTCCATTCCCTTTTCATTCCCATGCGTAATATATTGAGAGGAACCATTCATTTGTAACTACATCTGAACATTAATGAGCAATCCTCATTTTTAGATATTAGAGGGCCATTATGGTGTAATTCAAAACTTCAAATGATCTTCCAATTCATGGCATCTCGTTTCCTCACAGCAGTATCACTGCCCATGCCCCAGATCAGAATTAACCAATTTACAATGGACAGGAGGGTAGAATTTCCATTTTCTGGCATTGGGTCATCTGACGGCAACAGATGCCTGCATGCAAGCTTTTACTCTCACAGGATGCCTTTCTGAATTTTTGATTATTCCACACTGATTCTCTGGCAAAGACCATTCTCTTTTTTCACTTCTAGTGGCATCATCCTCAGCCTTTGCTCCCATGGTAAACTCCACACAGCTTCTTTCAGGGGGGTTGCCTTACTTCCCACAGATAATCCTTTTGGAGGAGGTAAAGCTAGTTACATCCCTTGCTTCCCACTTTAGGCCAAACTCAAAAAGTCTAGGTCACTTCCATTACAGCCTTGCCATTTTTCTCTGTCATCAAAATTAGCCTCAGTTAAGCTTTAACCTTTAGATTTATCCCAGCAATAGTGTCCCACAAACACCATTTCACTCCACTTCACTCCACTTGGCAGAAGCATGTGCTAAGTATATGAATTTCTGCAGTTCGGAGTATATTCTGCAGGCTGAGATGTCATTTTCCTTCCTGTGGACTATTCCTGCTGTTTATTTGTGGTTCCCTTGAGAAACATGTAGGGAGTGGAGACCTCAAGAAAACACTTTCTGCTAAACTCTTCCAAGAAATTCATATTCCCAAATCTCCTTTCTGATTGTGATGTGTTCTTTATATGGGACATTGAAACAGTTTCTCAGCTTCAGTCTCACAATGAAAGTTCTAGATATGGTGTAGCCCCTCTTGGACAAGTAGGCACTTATAATCCATGTCTTTAGTTTTGACACTTCAGCTGAGATGAGGACAAGTTCTACCGTATTTCAACCAGATAAAATATTTGTCCTAGTGAAGAATACACATTCATTCACTCAAGTAGTAGTTATTGAAATTCAACTATGAACCAATATTCAAAATATGTGAAGTTCCTAGCACATTGTAGAAATTTGAATATATATCAATCACCATTACAATTGTAAACTCTAAAATTGCAACTCAGTTTATGCTGGATTCCTATATCCTGTCTTCTCTGTCTTTTCAGTAAATATTCAATTCAATGAACTTAAATGTTTCTTTATGCTAGTGATTTCCACACTTATACTTCAATCCAAATATTCTACTCTGAGTTCCAGCTTAATATATCAGTTCTCACTTGACATATCTTCTTGACTATCTCACAGGTATTTCAAACAATGTTTTCAAAATGAAACTCTTAATACACTGCCCTCTTCTGTTAACCTATTTTTCTCCCAGACTTCTCTACATCCACAGTTAGTACTATCATCTATCTGATCGGTTAGGCCAGCTGTGTTTGATTCTTCCTTCTTCCTAATCACTCTTTCCCCTGGTACTAGCTCCATCTCAAGTCTTTTATTTCTTCTAAAAATGTGTTGATTCTTCACGGTGTCTCCCTAACATCAGATTAGATCAAAGTACTATCATCTATCATCTGGTTTAAGCAGCAACTACTTTGCTTGTCTCAATATTTATTTACTCTCAAATCCATGTTGTATAGAACTACTGGTGTGACACTTTTGCAAACATAAATATAAATATGCTGCTTCTATGCTTAAAACCCTCTAGTGGCTTCCATTACACTTCCAATAAAATCTAAAACCCTTATCATATCCTATGAATTCTTGAATAATCTCTGGTTCCTTCTTATTTTTTAACTCATTTGTTGCCTACTTGTCTCCTACATTCTGCCATGCTGACTTCTTTTAATTCTTAGAGCTTGTCAAATTGTTTCTTGCTTTGAAAATTTTGAACATCATTTCTAACTAATTGGAAAATATTCTTACACTACACTGTGTGGCTTGCTTTAAAACAAACAAACAAACAAACAAACCTTTAGATCTCAATTTGAATATTCTTTCCATCAAGATCTTTCTAAATGACAACCATTTTTGCTATCTACCCCTTCAACCTATTCACTTACTTCAGAATTTTGAAAATTAGTTGTAACTGTATTTTGTTTAATTTTTCCACTATTCTCCAAATTCCATTCTAACACTTTATTTTGTTTATATTTGATTCATTTACTCTCGTATACTATCTAGGACAGTTTAAGTGCTCAATATTTGTTGAAAAATGAATGAAACTAGGGGTGATCAATAGCTTTTTTATTCAACTATTAATATATAAAAACTTATTAAAAATGAAGTTATTACTGATTCTACTTTTGATAAGCCTAATTTTTTCAAATATTAGGACAATAAGAAGACTTTGGAGTTCAGATATTGATAAATACTGGCTTAGTTTAATTATATCTACAGAAAATAACAAGATTTAGAGAAAGATTCACCAAGAAGAGACAACAATCTACCCATTAGTAGATTTTGCCTGAGAGTAAAACAAGGCATAGGAAAAAATACAGTAGAGTTGACCAAGCACTTTAAAAGATGTTCGAGTTTAGGAAACTGACTCTACAGTGTTTTTCTAATTCAAAAGCAGTCTTAAGTAAAAAACAAACAACAAAAAAATTTTTTTTAAATATTTAGTTATAAATCATTGGATTCTCCATGACGAAACTTGAGACAGTAGTTCAAGATGAGCTTTAGCCAAAAACCAGCTGATAAAGAAGCAGCTAGAATATATTTAAAACAACAACAACAACAACTTAGGACTTAGACATAGGTAAAAATGTGACAAATATATGTAGTAGGAAGAGTTAGTACCTAAGTGTTTCTGAGGACATTGGGCAGATGTAATAACCCAGTCACCACTTTAGTTAAATGGAAACTCTATCAAAGAGTTCACCAGTGATTATTTACAAGCTGAGAGATATTTGCATGAGATTGTGTAGAAGAGAAGAATAAGAGCGTGTTCCTCAAAACAGAATAATGTCATGGAAATAGTATACCTAAAAAAATATACATCTAAAATGGTGGCCACACAGTGGCAAAGGAATTTAGAGGATAGTATGTAATATTAGGTTTTAATTTTTCTTGAGTACATTTAGGTTAGAACATATACCTAAGTTATAGCTTAGGTATAACATTTCCTAAGTTATAGCTTAGAAGTTTGTATAGTTGAAATTCAATAAGGCATTTCAAAACAGACACAAAGATGGTTGAATGATAAAATGGATAAGCAATGGGTGGGCCAGGGGTGGCAAATATGTGACAGGAGGGCCAGCACCAGCCTTTCAATACTTGTACAACATCACTAATCATTCAAGGTGTCCTGTCCTGCTAAGGTTGAATTTGGACTCTCTTTAAAACTTTCCCAACACTGTCCTCCAAGCTCCTCCTGCTAATGTGTGGGAAATCTAATTTCAATTTCTTCTATAAGCAATTCACAAAGCAAAGATTAGAGGATGGTCCTCACCCTTCAAGGCCAGCACTGTTTGTATATTCCTAAATTATGTGCTTGAACGTTGTTACTCAGTATTTTAGCTATAGCTGGGTAAAAGGTAATATTTCTTTGCTTGTGCTGTGAATTCCAACTATGGATAAATCATTGAATACATTCTCTTAGATCCACAATCTCATGAATTATCTCATGACCCACATAAGACATTTGATTGAGTTTTTAATGGATAAAATATGCATGTATGAAATATAAAGTCATGAATATATTCATTTTTCTTTATTCAATTGAAAAAAATTATTCCTATATACCTTTATCTTTTTATGGCATGTGGTAATAGAAACACATTTGTTTTGTCAAGGTAATTTGAGTTGATTATAACAAATATAGGATAAATTATTGGTCATTTACTTCCCTTTATTTACTCACTGCTGAGAGATATACCACAATTTGGCAAGCTCCTCAGTGTAACATTTGATGATCCAATGACTGGGATGAGATGGAAGCATCCCAATCATCAATCCTACTTTCAAAGCAACCTCTGAAACTCTTTGTTTGGAAGGCTAGAAATAATACTCTTCTCTTATTCCAGGCGACTCAAACAAACAAAGCCAAATCTTTTCTAAAATCCTGTTAAATGTCTCAGATCAGGAAAGTCAGCTGCACCTATTGTTGCTTAGAGATTCAGAGATTTCAGAGGAGAGCCCAAGAGAAGGAATGCTGTCTGCTTTAACAGCTCTGACTTGAAAATTTTTTTTTCTTGGCCACCTCGCAAGACAAAAGGGTGTCAGAACAGAGCTATCTGTCAAAATATGACTTCAGGGAAAAGACTATTCATATTTAGAAAAATTAAGTAATTGAAGTCCATGGAATGAAGACGAGGACATTGTATATGCTAATGGGGAGAATAGGGCTCAATGGGGAATATCTGCAAGTACAAATGTGCTTCACATTCCAGTCCCAGGGAATGTGCTGTTTTTTTGTTTGCTTGTTTATAAATGTAATTTATTTTGTGATAGTTCAGTGATTATCATTTCAGGCTGTTCTTTCCTATTTCCTAAGTGTATTTGGAGTGGTACTGCTCAAGAAAGTGAAAAGCCTTTTCATGACCTCCAGCAGGGCTCAAGGCCTTGGTGGCAACCATTCTGAGGCTCCCCGTCCAGAGGTGGGGCAGGGAGCTACTTACAGGCAGCATTTCCTCTGCCAGTTCAGAAGAAACTGGTCCCTGCACATGTGGAGTCTTACCCAGTCAGTGAGTATAACTCCAACAACTTCTCGTTCCCATTATTACTTTGTACGTCAGGGAAATGGGCAGTAGGATTGCTGTAAAAAGGCTGGAGACTCCTGTGGTACATATCATTTTTGCCAGTGACACTTAAGCACCATTACGGGATGATGAACAGGGATTGGCTATCTTCTTTAAAACCTATTTTACAAACATTTAAAGAGGAGGAAAGTGAGTTAAGTGAGATGATATGGGTTCTGGTAGATAAAGAAGTGATTAAACAAATTATATCCAAATTAAAATTCCCTATTCTTATTTCCCATTTATATGCCTCAGGTCTCATAGGAGTTGTCTTCTTTATTCAAATTTTTTTAATATAATAAAATGTTTAATAGAATATTTAGAATCATAATCCTTATTATGGTTTTAGAATATTCTTTATATATGACCTAATGGCAAATGATAAAGGCCAAATTAATATTTAATAATTTCCAATCAATTCCTGTGTTCCAGGTTCACCTAGGTATGAACTTCTCAGAAGTTAAAACATATTCGAAGTAAGTGGAAAATTAGTTCTCTTTTTCTTTTCTCTATCATCTGTCTCTTCCTCATTGCCATTTTATAATTTAATTACCCAGCTTCAATTCAAATCTATCTCTGTCAAACTTAAACTTCTAGTTTAAAATTTTTTGTTACTTGTAGGTAAAAGCTACAAAAAAAAAAAAGGTATTAAGCTTAAGTAAATAGAAATAATCATTTTAGAGCAACTGAAGAGGCATTAAACATACAAACACAGGTATGTTTCTGTTTAGCATGCAAAAAAAAATCTATTTTGAATTTTATCACTATGTATTCAGATAAAATTCTTCACATTTGCTCCCAGCATAATCAGCATGACCCCTATTGGAACTTCTGCTGGTTTCAAATAAGACAGTTGTGAAAATTTCTGCAGTTTTTGATAGCATTAATTTATGAAAATGTCATTCTTTGACCTTGGCAAGTTACAGTTCATTTTTTTCATTTTTTTTTTTTTAATGAATATCTAGTTCTTAGAACTTCAAATTCCATGTTGTCACTGGAAGCCCATCAACTTGCTTTTTCCATCCTGTGTTTTGGATCTGACTTGTGTCTGCATGTATCGGGTTAAGGGAAAAGACATGGCAAAGAAACCATCTATTTTCATCTAAATCTCTTCCTCGTATTCATAAACATTCATAGATGCCAAATTCAAGAAGTTCTAGTCAATTCTTTTTTTTAGAAGATCACTGCTTATTGAAAGAAAATTAGTAAGTTCAGTAGAAATTCTCAGGTTTTCCCAATACCAATTAAAATAAGTTGATTTTGTTGTGAACAGAATCACAGTCTCTGACCTCAAGATGTTTACAGCAAATAGTGAACACTGACATTTCAAATCTGCCTATAATGTAGTTAGTAAACATAGCTCTGAGAATGATTTTGACAGTTAACTTTTCCTTGTAACACTGTCATATGTACTTCATTTAGATTCTGGTTCTGTCACCGATGCTAATGGGTCCTTCTTCCTGGATATTTTAAGGCAGAACACAAATGGTTGGAGAGGGTATTTATAAACCAGAGTGTAGAGAGCTTGCTGAGTTAGTGCTCATATTTCAAAGGAGTCTGAGCTATGTTCTTTTTCTTATATTTTCAGATCTTATTTAATATATCAAACTAATTAGTGTTATTTATAATATGATAGTAAGTAATACACATTATATAGTACAGTGTGACCACAGCGAGAAATTCATTTTACATAAATCTTGGAATACTTATGAAATATGTATATAGAGTTGAGTATAAAAATGAAATAAAAGTTTCACAAAATAACACAGCCAACTATATGTGACATCTTTTGCTTTTGTGGGTTTGCTCTATTTAATCAGGAAAATTATTTTTGGTTATGCTCTACTAATAAATTGTAACCTACAGCTTTAAAAACACTAAAAGATGTCTGAGGATTTATGCTATGTTACTAGTAGCAAACATGGGTTTTAAATCTAAAAAATGTCTTAAGAGAAATGTTATTGTTAAAAATTATATTTCTTTTGCTGCCTGTGGTGTTTCCTTTGACCATAAGAATAGTTATTTTAATAAATAAATTTTGGATTTAATAAAGTGAATTTTAACTGAGTTGGTTTTTCTTTTGATGAACTATTTCAATGGAAAATTTAAGGATATTCAAACAAGAGAATCTGAAAAGCTTTTAGGTTATTTCCAGAAAGATATCATAAAGTGGCCAGCATTTGAAAATACCAGAAAAAATAAGAAAAATGCTTTTCTATAATTTATAAGGAATCTTTATTAAATCTCTTGTGATTTGCTGTGTTTTTCTTTAATGTTGCCTGAAGTTACACAATTTTAACTTTTAATGTATATGGAAAAATTTCTATACAGACCATACGTAGAAGTACCATTGGTAGGAAATTTTCATATGGAAGGTCCTCAAAATAATTATTTTGTAGAAAAGAAAACTGAGACCCAAGGAATATTGGATCAAAATCTGGTTAGCAGAAAAATAGGCTTGAAATTCATGTTTCTTCATCCACAGTGTGTTGTTTCCACTACAGCAGCATTTCCAAGTCTTGCCTGATATTAAGAATTATTAGGGTGCTTATTAAAAATGAAAAATTTCAACACTATTCCAGAAGATTGTGAGTCAGTGAATCTGGGATGACAACTAGGAGTTGTGTTTTTTTCCGGTAGCATCCTAGGTGATTTCTTATACTTAGGAAAATATAGGAATCACTGCTTCTCACTATTTTAATATCTGAATTATTTGTTTCTGGTACAATACAGATTATTTTTTGCAAATGTAAAAATGAGAGTTTTAGTTTAAAGAGCAATGTATTTCCCACTATTCTAAATGTATGCAAAAAAAAAAACCTAAAAATCTTCAGTGTTTTGAATAGCTGTTTGTTTCACGCATTTATAAATTAGAAAAGATATACTAGTCATAGATATTTGAATTTAATGTAATAACAAAATGTATACTTCCCATAGGTTAAAAAGATTTTGTCTTAAGGAGCCATTGGCTCATAGTCTTGCTGTCTATTATACCTAACCTGGTCTCAAAGACCACAGGTCAATCCCTTTAACAGTCTTCTCTTAACATTCCTTGATCTTTTCCCCTTTGATAACTTTCACAATGCTGCCACTTCAGCCATGTATCCCCTAGGTCACACCCCAAATTTAGCTATCATCTAGGGCTGCTATATATTTGAAAACTTAAACTGCTCTTCCAGTCAATGACTACAAATCCCCATCTTTCCAGATATTGTCAATTTTTTTCATATATCTTATTCACTGAGAACTTCAATTTTTCAACTCTCATTTCTTTGTTCCCCACACTATACTCTAGTTCCATTGGCCTCCTTTCAGACCCTCGAACATGATGAGCTCTTTTCTCTACATAGAGCAATCTTCTGCTAGCTTTCCTATGGTTTCCTCCTCAAACTTCAATTTTCACACTTGAGACATTTTTCATGACTACTTACTTGCAAGAGTTGATGGCTTTCCCCACTAATTATCTTCTTAGCATCCTACTGCTGCCTCTTACAGCTCTTTTAACAACTTATATTTGTTTAATATACATATTTGTTTGCTATCACTGTATGATAGGCTATAAGTTCTATGAAGGCAAGGACCATGATTATTTACTATTATATTTTTAGCACCTGCATAATATCTAGGTTTTTGTAGTTAGTCAATATATTTACCCTGGCATCCATGTTTCACAATAACCTGTTACTTCTCCTGTAGTCATTGTCTCAACAACAACAAAAATAATATTTAGAAAGAAGATGGTGTATCTCAGAAATTACTTAGTAGAACAGGTCAACATCTGATGTGTTTCAGATGAGGATCTCAAACAATGAGAAATGCAGAAAAAAAAGACAGATGATCATGAATACCCTATTCATCAATGAGGCAAAGCTAACCTTGAAATGTCTCAGAATGTTTAATCTCAGCAACATATTTTAAAATACTATATTTATTTTAGTTGCTAATCCATTAGGTGTTCAAATTGTTTTCACCTATTGCAAACATACTGTGCAGTGACTCATCAGACATCTGTGACAAGTAAATATACACAGTGTATTTTTAGAGTAGCAAACATGTGTGTATGCATTTGTAGTACAAGCAAAATTAAATGGGATCTGAAAAAAAGTGATTTTTTTAGCCCTGACTACTATTGTGCCATTTTCATCTTTAGAAGTTAAATTTTCATAGTATGATTTTCAGAACACCTTTAAATGCCAGAATTAACGAGGAATTGTTCTTTTTCCTGTATACTACTTTTCTGGAGAAGCTTTTCTACAATGAATGTTAAATGCTGTTAAGCCCTGTTTATGGCTCTAATAGCCTTGCATTAATGAAAAAGTCAGATACCCTTTACATATCCACCTCAGGAGGTCACCTAGGAGATGTTCTATTGATGTGAAAGAGAGTCAAATTGATTTCTGACAAAGATGAGAAAGTAGCAAAAAGGCTCAAACTGCATGCGGATAATTAAATAGCTTGTTTTATCACAAATTTTCACTGCTCACATTTTCTACTTATTTATTCTAATACTGTCCCCTGCTTTTCATACAGCTCAAATTCTAATGTCTCAACTTATGTGTCAGCAGAAAGAGGGAATGAAGAGGATCTTATAATATCATAGTGTGAAGAGAGTTAAATGTAGAGATATTATTTCTGCCTTTTGACTTGTGTCTTTTCAGGGTTATTTGGATAATTGGAAAGTTTGCTTTTTTTTACCATGAGTTAGACTTTCTGGAATAATTAGTATCTTAATCACTGCATCTATAAAAATGAAGGAAGATGTGGGAGGCTAAGAACTTTCTAGAACAGAATTTATATATATATATGTTATATATAACATATATATATATATATATATTATATATATATAATTTTCCCTTCATACCTTTAAAGTATCGGGAATTTCCAAGCTATCAAGATTTGCTTAATCTGGGCATGCATAGTCTTCAAAAATAGTCTATATTTCATTTATTTTCAAAATACTTTCCATTTCAGTAGGTTTCCATGAAGTGAAAACATTTACTATGACAGACAAATTTAAAGAGAGCTGTTTTAGCAGTATCCTAAGTGAATAATATAAAAGCATTGCAAAAATATAGTAAAATAAAAAAGCAAGCCTCTTTTTAAAAAATGTGCTAAATTTTGAAACCTTATTCTGCAAATTGGACAAAACCAGATACTTTGTTAAGAATGAGTGCTATAGAGAAGTCAGAGACAAAAGATAGAATCTGGAGTGCAGTCAGCTGGATTACGAGACTGTCTTCATTGTAAAGAAAGACCACCATGGCCAGGGGAATTTACAGTGAAATTGACACACAGGCTGGGACTCATGGTGCTGAAAGGTGGAACCAATATTGATGGAAGGTGCCTGGGACAAGACAAAGGGAGAACCAGAAACTAATGGCTCAAATTCATACAGTAGATCACAAGATGAAGCAAAAGACAATTGAAGCAAGAAGTAACAGGAAGGAAGAGTGTGATAAACACCAGCTAGAGCATGTGCATGAGACCTAGTAAGAGACATGTTTGTTTTCCTGATTCATGAGGCCAGGGAGGAGATAAAATTTCAGGCAGCAAGTCATATGGCTTTTTTTTTTTTTTTTTTATCTGAATGTAAGTAGTCATCACAGTCGATTAATGAAATTAGTCATTCTCATCAGTTTGCATTAATGAAAATTTAAGAATGCTGGGCAATCCATACAAAGATGCAAAAATAATAAGTTCTCTATTAACTTACATGGAGTAATTTTCAAGATGTATTTTTAAATGTAAAAAGCAAAGTGTGAAAGAATATAGTATGCAGCCTTCATAAAGAAAGTAAACAAGAAAATTCAGTGTATCTTAATTTTTCAAAAAGTAACTCAAATAATAAAACAAAAAAAAATGAGGTGAGTTTCTGGGGTAGTGGGAACAGAGTGGAAAGAATGGGGAATGAAAGTGGGTTAGAAGAGTGAAAAGGAAGAAAGAAATTTCTCTGAGTATACCTTTATGTGTAGTTCTGCATCTTAGAATCATAGCAATATTTCATAAACAGAACCAATAAATAATTAAATAGGATATGTGGGAATGACCAAAAATGGAATACAAAAAACCTAATTAATCTTATTACAAATGAATAACATGGGCCCCATTGAAGATGTAGCAGAAAAATAGACAAACTTCATAAAAATATTTTGACAAGATACTGCAAGATTTAAAAAAATAACTGCATGAATGGTATGCTCCAGTTAGTAAATTTGATTTTCACTGGGTTATAGATTAGCAATTCTGAAACTATCTTCTGTAAATGTGTCTTACAGAAATAGGTGGTGGGTAATGAGACCCAGGTTTCTCACTATCAGAGAAAGGAGTTACAAATAAGGAAAGGGAAAGGCTAGAATGAATTGTGTGATGATGGATTGGAATTTGAAATAGCAGTTGAAACTCATGGATTTTATTATAAATAATGTCAATAGGTAAACATGTAGATGTGCATATATATGTGGGTTACTATCCATATGATATTTCCAACCCATATTCACCGAAAAAGTATAACAGCAATAAGAAAACTGTATGCCTAGATAGTGGTATCTATAAACAATTTCCCAAAATAAACCAAAACATTTGAAAAAATGGTAGTTTCTAGAGCTGGGAAATTACTGAGGAAGTTAAAGATGAGTCTGGAATATATTAAAGTGCTAAAAAGAAAGAAATTTTTATAACAAATGAAGGATGGGGGTCATAGAAACCAACTTAAGGAAGCTTCCAACAGCTAAAAATGAGATAATTCGAGGGAAAAACTGAACAGTGATAAGCAGTGGATAATAACCCACAACTATCCATGACTTTATATTGAGTAAGTAAATACTTAAATCCATAAACAAATAAATGGAATAAAAGTGACAGCTCTTCCTTATAGTAGAATGTCAAATAATAAATATAGGAGGAATGATCAAATTTGACCCTTGGTATACATTATACTAATAGATATTACGGGTAAGAGTCATCAATTAATGCTCAAATAAGTGGATGAAGGTATGAGAAAAAATTTCGTAGTCTCAAAATATCTCCCCTCAAAATAGTTACTAATTTCAAAAGGAAAAGCAGAAATTTTACAATGGAGAAACCTGGCAAAAAATCACTAACAAATATTATCAGGAGTAAGACATATCTTCAATTACTGTATCGTTTTCTAAACTCTGTAGGCATTTATCTAATAACTTTTACATAGAAACAACACTTCCATTAGAGTAAATTTCTCCCCCGCTGACTTTTTAGGCACAGTATTAAATAGAATGTATCCAGTAGGACTAAACACTGTTGTAGACTTGCTTGTTATTTCAGTCTGATGACAAGGAAACTGTCTAGTGTAATGTCTTCTGAGTTTATTGGAGGACCCTACACAAGAGCTGTTACGTAGACATTTTTGACCAAATGACGGTACCTCTGTATTCAAGAAAAGGACTTGACAGAGATAATCTGATCAACTGAATGAACTCTATCATTAGGGTGATAAATGTCACACTTCTTTTTCTTGTGTCATTCATAAAACTTCAAAGGCTAAGTAAGAAAACTTAACCCATAACCTGCACAAAGTTATTGGATATCTTCAAGGATATTCCAAACACCACAGCCATGAACTAAACAGATGCTGTCTCCGAGATGCAGCATCTACCTTGATTATACTACTGGCAATAATCATTGGCTGTGATGCAAAAATGTATTTCCTCAAAATTATTCTATAGAACACTGGTTTTAAGGGATGTTAAATGATATTCAATAAAGGGAGAAAAGAATAACTTTCATTTGACCTATATGAAAAGTTAAAATATCCATTTAAAAATATCCATACTGTCATTGTAAAAATCAAATCAAATCAAATCAAATTTAAATTGTTACCTTAAATATTGAATTCTTAATTCAATCCCTAAATTCAGATATAATTCCCCAAAATTAAATCTAATTGCATTAAAGAAGGAATGGGTTAAGTTTAGAAAATACCTAGGTAAAATACCTTTAACCCATGAATTTTCAAAGTCTTACTTGTTGTCAAATTGTATTATGTGTTTTCAAGTGAAAAGAAATAGTGTGCAGCACTATACTAACATACTCAACCTCATAGACTACCACCACTGCCCTTTTTCCTAGAATATCTTAAGGACTAATATTCTCTGTAACACATTTTAGGAAATAGTATCTTAAGTAACAACAAATTAATCACCAAATAAGCCTCAACCATAATAAAACAACAATAGAAAAATGAAGTCCTTGTGCTTAAAATTGTGCCAAAAAATTAAAGCTTACATTTAGATATTAATAAAGAACCATAAAATTAAAAAATGTATTAAAATGCCAAATGATTCAGATGCTCATTTCAATAGGGAATATTAACATGGGTTAGAATGAGTATAAGAGGCAAAGGAGCAGAGATTGGAGCTGAGCTTAGATGTGTGAGCAGGTTTTGCATAGGTGGTGAGCAGAATCGCACAGAGTGTTCCACACACAGTAGATGCTTGTTAAGCGCTTGTTAATTAACCAAATAGCCTAATCCATATAGCTCTCAGAGGAAACATGGCCTGGCTCAAACTGGAGAGAGCCACTAGTAATCTTTTCATTTGGCAGTGATGCAGTGGAGGCGCCTTTGCAGGAAAATCATTAAAGCATTTTTGAAGATACTGCACAAGCACTTTCCCCAGCAACCTGCAGTGAGACCATTCAGGCTGTTATGCATGTCCTGGAATTCTTCCTTTAGAGATGAAAACTTGGCTGAAATGGTAGAGGGCTTGAGGGTGCAGTATATCATCTCTATCTGTCTTAGGGAGCATATATTAATATCTCTCTGCTGAGGTAGAACTAGCCCATTAAGTTATGACTATGTCATCACTCCCTGGACTTACTTTCCACTAAATCAAAAATACTGGCTAAGCAAGATTATGTAGCAAGACACTATGGCATGTATTATAATATGGCAGGTAGGAATAGTTATATCAACTTATGTGGAATGAAAGAGGCCAATGTATACTTTGTTAAAGCCTTTTTAAGTGTGTGATTCATATCTTATTTGTCTTTTTATTCTATTGCCAAACATTGAACATAGTGTGTACTCAGTAAATAACTTTACTCAAGTAGAACACAGTTTAAGTAATATGTCCAAAAAATAGCAGAAACAATATTAGCAGATCATAATTGATTAACTTGTTTAAAATAAATTTTGGGAGTTCTGGCAATATGACAGACCAAATAAACACTGGGGCCTCTACCTCTGCAAACATTTAAAAATAAAACTAAAATAATAGAAAACATTAATATGAAAGATAGTGATTTTTATTGTTCAGTAGGAATTTAGAAATATAAAGTAGATTGAGACTTTGCTTACCAATATATATATATATATATGGTAAAAATATAAAGCAGAATTTATACATTCTATCCTTATAAATACCAAAGCTGTAAAGAAAAAAAAAGAATAAAGTATACTTAATTAATCTTTTAAAAAAGATTAAACGAAGTAAAGAAAATCATATATAATGAATTAAACAGAAATCATTTAAAAGGAAGGTAGATGATATTAGCTTATATATATTAGTAATCACAGTATACAGAAATGAGCTACTTTGCCTGTTAAAGATTCTGAAATGAATTAGAAAAAAAAATCCACTTATACTGTTATAACAATAATTATAATACATCTAAGTGTTGATACAGAAAAATTGAAGCAAATGGATTATATTTACATATACATGCATATGATCATAAGTGTACAGACACACACACACACACACACACACACACACACACACGCGCGCGCGCATTTCAAGTGAGATATTTAACCAAAATATCCTAGGGTACATTTTTATCATACAAAATATACTTAAAAGAACAAAATCATTATTGATTTTAAGAGATCGTTACTTAAGGATAAAATTAAAAATTCACTAAGGAGTTATAACAACCATGAATCTGTATGTGTCTGTCAACATTGCTTTATAAAATACATAGAAGAAATGCAAAAAGATAAATTGATAAATTCCTAAAGTTGCTAGGGAATTTTAACTTTTCTGTTTTAAAACTGATGTGGTCAAGCATTCAATTCTTTTTAAAGAACTCACTCTGTTTCTATTGTGGTCAGAAATAAATTTGAGCGGGGTCTTAAAGGCTATGGCTAGACAGAGTAGAGAAAGGCATTCCTTACAGCAGACTTTTAGAAAGAGTTTAATGATATCAAGGTCTAAGTCTTAACTACAGTATTATGTCATATACTGATGTTTAGAGTGGCTTTTTTTACTTAAAGGATCACCTTTCTAATCAGGAAAGTTGCCTGCATTAAAATTCAATATTGCCCTAAGTTGCCACCATACTTATGAAAAGTCTTAGTTTGATTCACGAGTTGAAATTTCTTTTAAGATATTTTGATATATGCCATAAAATGCCAGATTTTACAATCATCTTTAATTTTTAAGTGTAATGACACAAAAGATGAAATCTCCAGATATTAGATGGTTATTATAAAAATGGAAATTTAAAAAAATCAAATTATCTCTTTTAATCTTGAATTCTTAATTCAGTTACCTATATACAGAAGTAAATTCCTAAATATTGCATCTGATTTTATTAAACCAGGTAATGCAATCTATGATGAGTAATACAGACATGATTTTTTTTAATCTCTTCTAAAACTATATGCCTTTATAGAATTCTATGATTTTTGTTGTATTTAGTACTGTTAATTAAAAGATACTATTGAGTATTTGTGAATAAATTATTTTAGATATGCCATTTTACAAAACTTAGGTCCTTAGTTATCATGTTGAAATAAGGACTTTTCAAATAGTTACAACTGAGTGGCATAAATTACTTAGTTGTCCATTGACCAGATCCTTCCATGAGGACAGAGATCTAATTTGTCTTGGTCAGCACTGTATCCCATCACCTAGAGTACAAATAAAATAAATATTACGTCAACATATAAATGAATGAACAAATAGGTGAGTAAACATGAAAGCAAGTAAACCATTTTGCACCAGGAAAACCTTTAAAAAGTGGATACTTTATTTAAATGAAAAAGTACCTGAGATTTTCAATAGTTCTTCATTATATCCCTGACCATTCCTGACAGATATTAACTGTAAACAAGAATTAGAAGAGCTTTTTAGAAGCTCCTCAGTGTTCCCTGATGTTCAGAATATGTGCCATTTCTAGAAGAACCAAATATAGTCTTTATATATGATCTTTAAAAGCTAAGAGAAGCTGTTCACAGTAATTGGGCTTGGGCTGAGAGCTCTGTGCTGATTTTAATTCTGTTCTAAAGCATTTTTCTAGGATAACATAACAATAGATTCTTTCTGGATGCTACTAGAGTAGGAATAAGATAAATTTATAATGTTCATTCTTCAACTCCAGTCTTTGAAGTCTTCTTGTTAACTGTTTTAAATCCATATACAAGCTCCAAGTCCCCCACTTGTCTTACTTTTTGTTCAGAGCCTGAGCTATCATCACCAATTCAGATTCTTGGCTTCTTTGTGTTTAATGCTTTCCACTTAGCCTTTACTAAGATCCATCAGTCTACACTTTATACTCACAGCCTACATGAGACAAATTTGCTCTTGAAAGAAGGAAGGAAAGAAGGAAGGAAGGAGAGAGAGAGAGGAAGGAAAGAAGGGAGGAAAGGAGGAAGGAGGCAATCTATACATCAAAGTTGTATTTCTTTTTTTTCCCCACTCTTTAATTCCCCTCCCACCCACTTCCACCCCTGACCTACAGATGTTGCCATCTCTCCCCTTACAAACTGGATCTCTGAAGGTGGGGCATCTCCTCCATTTGTTTGGGGCATGCCCGTGGGCCTGGTGCTCCAGCACACAGGGGGGCCCTGTGCACTGGGGGGCTGGCACACTGGGAGGCCCGGCACACCCGCCGTTGCACCCAAGGTATGGTCTGTGGCTCCACATGGGGCATGAACCCAGGACCTTCTGAATGTAAAGCAGACATGCTAACCACTACACTATGGAGCCACCCCAAAGTTGTATTTCTTTGGATTAAACAACATATTCTCTCAGACAATTTTATTTAAATTCAGATAGTTCAAGGAATCTTGAAGATAAAAAAAACCAATTATTCCTGTTTTTGAAAGAACTAATCAATTATATAGCTTTCTGTCAAGGAAGAAAGGAACTAACATGAGAATAGAATATTGGGCATCCAGGAAATCAAGGACCTTAAAAAGGAAATGAAAACGGCACAAAAACAGATAATGGGACTCTAAAACCTAACTTTGCTTATTTCATACATTTCCCTGAGTTTGCATATGTGCAGCATTTGATGCACTTAAAACCTTTAGAATATTTTAGCATATCCTTTAAGCCCTAATTCTATTCTAAGCAAAATTTACAGACTTAAAAGCATAATATTTAATTTTATTTGGAGCAGAGGAAGACAGACCTTTAAAGGTTCTACCTGTGATAATTGGAAAAGAGAAACAATATTCTTCCATATTTGTATAATTTTTATTGTCTTACTAAAAGCTATGAGTCAAATAATATAAAAACTTTTTTATATGTTTCTTCTTCTTGAATATATGAAACTCCACTTCGCTAACAATAACTAATTCATCTTTACTGCATAAAATGTAACTTTTCATAACTACAAAAATATAGTATACACATTATTTAAAACTAAAAAAAAACCTTTATATGAGCAATAAATATAATAAACATGTTTAAATGTAAATGTAAAATACAAACCTCAGACAATGAGACTACATGAACACTGTGATATTTAGACATTTGTCAGGCAGCCCATTTCTGTTTTGACAGCCAAATGAATGTTATATATAGAGGACTCTCTTTGGAAGATAGAATTCCTTGCCTAGTTTTCTTTACTCTGAATACAACTGTAAGACATTTCAATGTGTGGGAAGCATTTATGGTACAGAGAGTTGGAAAACATTCAGGCATGAAGTACCAAAACAGTCAAATACTTGCAAATCCAATCTGCTCGTCCATAATGATTCACTCCCTTGGTTAAAACATATTTTCAAAACCTAGGGCAATCCAACCTGTAAAGTTAAGAAAAAAAAGGCCTTTTGCTTTTGACCTTCTTACGAATGAACTTAAAAATATATATATAGAATCTAAATGTTAATAATTTTCAGTTCTAGGAGGTGTTTTTTTTTTTTCTGTGCTCAGACATGCAGCAAAAATTAACTGCAATTCTCACATCTTTACATCTACTGTAGTCTTTGCTCTTATTTTTTTATTCCTGCCTTGTATAAACTATAGGAGGAGAAAACAGCAATGCAATATTCTGCGTAAAAGAAAGCAATAGTTCCCCCAATTTTTAATTTATTTTGATTAAAATTCTCCGCATGGGTTCCATTATATCCAGCTGGAAACTATCTTTGAGTTCTTTGGATATGACAAATGTGTGTAAATTTTAAATTTGTAAAAAAAAAAAAAATACAATATTGTTGAGAATTCATCATTTATGTCATTTTTTCTTCTTTTATACTTTTTAGGAGACCAGGGCTATAACAAACATTTCTTCTTCTCCCACATTCTGCTCTTGCTTTGCTTTCGAGGAGAACTTATTTGAATTAATTTACCCCAAGAGAAGCATATTGAATATAACTTCTTACAGTTTTGATTATGTCTAGTGACAATTGATTGAGTGAATATCTTTAGGCCATGTAAAGTAAGAATTTAGAAGAGATAAGAAACATAAAAAAATAGAAACTAAGGGAATGGTAACAGTCTGGCAATATTCATTTTGTTAGCACTATGCCAGAAAACATTCTTATACTCTAGGGAACTATTAGAGTTTCTACAGAAGCATGGAGAAAACATCAAAATAAAATATAGAATGCTTTTAGTTTTGAAATTTTATTAAATTTGTAAACATAATAGATATTCAAAATATCACATTGAAAATTTCTTTCAATTCTGATCAAATAAAGCAGACCCATTAAGAAATATCGGTAAAGTGAAAAGACAATAATTAAAAAAAAATAGTTTTTTCCTGTCTAAAAAAAATATGTTCATAATAAGCTTCTTTCAAGGCATTTGAGGATTTAGACAATGAAAACATACAGTTCTCAATATTCAAACTAGAGTAGGATCTTTATGTAGTATTAAATACAGTCTTTGATGGCATATATTTTTTATTTTTTAGTGACTAAAAATAAGAATGAGAAAATTCATTCTTAAAAAAATATGAGAATGCAAATGCTTTCCTAGGTTATAGCATTAAACACAGTCACTTGCTTTTCATTTAAGTCGTAACTTTTGTTTTTACAAATGCAGTTAAAACTTTTTTTAAATGAAATTACATTTTTTATTATGCTAGTACATACATTATTAAAAATTATTTGATTAAATGTTATATTAAATATTGTGTAAAGTTACAGTGAAAATAAAACCTCTTATTAGGATGAATTGTTATTATAGATGTTTACTATTTCATAAATCGTCTAGTTAAACTCTTTAGCATTTAGTATTTAGTATTTATTTGTTTTTTATTGTGCAGAAGTAAGCTTATTTTGTGACAGCCTTAAAAAAGAACATGGTTCTGAAGGTAAATGCAAAGCTCTGTACTATGGCTGGAAGCAAATTATTTAAAAACTCCTATCTGCTGTCATAGAAATGTTGTGAAAACTAAAAAATAAGTCTTTAAAATATTTCAGCTTGGTGAAGCTTTTAATTTCATTTAGGTGCTTCTTTAAAAATACAACCAATCTAAGACTATCCATAAAATATAAAGCACTGTGATAAATATATAAGAAAAGGACAATAAATAGAAAAATGGCCAAAAGACTTAAGTAGATGTTTTACAGAAGAGGATGTCCAATAATCATATGAAAATGTACTAACATAATTGGTCATCATGGAAATGCCAATTACAACATTTTGATATTACTATAAATAAACCCTCCATAACGTCTAAAATTAAAAAGACATTTATTGCTAAGTTTCAGTCAAGATATGTGTGAATTGGTACATTTTAGGCAGTATCTTCTAAAGCTGAACAACAATACTCTATGACCCAGCAATTATCACTCTGGATGTATAATTATCCAAATTGCATTCTATACCCAAAGACATATAAAATAGTATTCAAAGCAGCACTGTTAGTAATAGATCTGCTGGAAACTGCCAAAATGCCCATAAATCATAATAGGAGTTTATAAATTATAGCATATTCATACAATGAAAGGTTATACAGCAATAAAAATGAAGGAACTATAACATGCAACAATGTAAGTCAATCTCACAAATGTAACAGACATAGGAGTACAAATGGTATAAATCTATATAAAGTTCAAAGGCAGGTAAACCTAAACTATGATTCTATGATTTTAGAAGTCAGATTAGTCATTAACTCTGTCAGAGATAGTGATGGTGATGGAACAAGAAGTGATTTCGAAAAATGATTATGTTCTGTTTCTTTATCTGAGTATTAGTGGTATGAATGTATACATGTGAAAATTTATCAAGATATATATTTAAGATTTGAGGAGAAGGAGAGTTATCTTCAATAAAAATTTTACATTGAAAAGCAATTATTTTAAGTGCCCAGATAAGGATTCATGCCGGGGAGGGTTCTAGGAATGTGTTTAAACTGAATTATCTATTTGAAAGATTTATAAAGGTAAGATCGTTTAGCTTAATTCTACTCACTTTTGACTTTGACCGCTCTTTATTTCTTTCATGTCACTGTAGTAGTCAAGGGCATTTTGGAGGTCCAGCTTAAAGAAAGTTGAGTTGGATATACATTCAGTCTGTATCAAATGAGATTGATTTATGGAGTTTGCAGTTACTCCACATATAATTACATTATTGGTTGCTGTCCTTGTATAGGAATGACTTCTGGGAATTCTCTGAGGGCCCACTGCACTGCTATAGTGAGATAATGCATCAGGAAGAGCAATCCTATGGAGAGAAAAAAAAAGTGTCTGCAACCCTCAGCACTGGAAATATGAGGTTAGTGGAGGATGAACATAGTATGAATGTATAGACCAAAACTTATTCTATGAAAAGTTCTTCTGATGAATACATATCTAAAATTTTAAGTATTTATTTTGTGTGTGTCTCAGCAAAATTAATGTTCTCTCCTGTCAGAAATAATACTTTCCAGGGAAAACTAATTATAAAAGCAGTATAATTTTTATGAGAATCAAAGAAATTTGAGTTTACTAGTATTCCTGTGTTTGTAGGGAACAAACTTATAGCAGTACTAAAAACAATGAAATGAGTGCAATTTTCTATGTTTTATGTACCTGAGCTGTCAGTAATCAAAACAGATTTTGGTCAATCATGTTAGGAAAAAATCTAATTTTTATCTCTATTTCCTCTATAGAAAATGACACTACATAATTATAATTGTTATGGAGACAATGATAATGCAGCCAAGAAATGTAGGGAAAAAAGTAGCTGGTCCATAAAAGCACAATTAGTGTTTTTGGGATTTTGTGATCATTTTGATATTTGTCTGAGCTTTTAAATTCATAATTTTGTATTTATTCTCCCATAATTACTGATTTTGTACTTTTATATTTTCAATTTTGAACTTTATCTTAAAGAGAGTACCCCTACATTGTATAATATTCCAACACTACAAAACCAAAATTTGTCTTAGTAGGTTCCACCTCCCTTACTTCTTTGTCTTATCAAAATCTTTCTTTTTTCTGTTTTTCTCGTATTCAGTCTCTGCATCTACAACCAAGGTGACCATGTTTATTGAAGTAAAGGTTGATTAGCTAGTCACTATAGGCAAATAACAGGAGAATAAATGATTAAAACAAACTTTAAATTATCAGTTCTTATAAAAGTTGTATTGATAGACATTCTGAGAAGGGCATGGCCTAAATAGAGCATCAGAGAGCTGGACCTCCATTAGGTAGCAAAGTTGCCTTCTTTCAGTCCACAAGGCACCTCTGATTGTGGAGCAGTTTAGACCTTTAGTCAAAACACAGTTTGACCATTACAAATTGTATAGCTGTTGCATGGGTAAATTCCCAACCCTCAGTTTTCTCATGTATAAAGGATAGTAATGATGGAATTAAATAAGAGTTTCAGGGGGGAAAATGACTGACTTCAGTTTTATGAGTTCCACAGAGGAGAATCCTTCCAAATGCTGCTTTATGTTCTCTCTACATGGAAAGGTAGTTGCAAAATGCTTAGCTTAACGTCTAAAACTAAAAAAAAAAAAAAAAAGTACTTAAAATATAGAAAAGAAAAAGTGATTTAAATAATTTAATAATTATTTGTGGTATTTTAATAAAGTAACTGTGTAAATAGCTGATCCATGATTTGATAGTATGTAATGCAGAAAATTAAATAATAATTATTATTACTGATTATGATGATGATGATGTGATGGAAGCTTTCTCAGCATCAGTGTGATCCCCAAGTGTCTCAAGCTATAGAAAGCCTTGTATCTCTTGCCTTTATTTTAAATCCAATTTCAAATAATGAACCATTGAAATATTTTTTAATTGTTCCTAATATTCTCTGACAAATGACATAGACAAGTAAAGAGAAAATTTCTAAAATTTCTAAAATAGTCAAAAATAATTGTTGACTAAACATAAAATGAGTATTTTGGAAGGTATGATGGATTTCAGGATTCCAATTAAAATTAAAAGAAGCAACTAAATTTGAAGCCCTTGATTAGTGACCTTCATGGTCCTCAAAGTCATTATTTGGAGACTACAAATCCAAACCCTAGAAGTCATGGCATAGCAGTCTAAATGAATTCAAAGTCAGTGGCAGCATCTTCAATCATCTGCTGTATTGTCATTGGTGACTATTTATAATTATTGCATCACTTTTATTCCTTCTTTATATGAGGAAGTATAAAAAGTTTCACATTGCTGTCCATGACAGACATCTAGATTCTGATGAAATAGCCAGTTCTTAGGTTTCTCACCGAAGAATGACAGCAGCTAATACTCTGGGTACAAGCCCCTTATTTCCAGTTTCCATCAGAAAAATGAAAGATGTTTTTTGTAAAAAAATTTTTTAACAAAAATTTTGTAGTTTTTGTATCATCTCCAGCAAGCCATCTCTCCTTGAAAGAACACAACCAAAATACAATTGTATTACAATTGGTTTGTTTACTTTTAAAAGTTTCATTAAATATATATATATATATCTTTGACTAGAAGCACTAATAAATAGTTTCTTTCCTCCTTTTCTCTCACTCTATATAGAAGGGGAAAAATAAGTAAAAGGGAATGGTTTTTCAGCACTCTTATTTTGTGTTATCTATCCTTACAATATTCCTGAAAATATGTGTCATTATTGATCAGGACTTGAAGGACAGGGGTTTAAGATGTAAACATTTATTTTACAGTTCAGAATTTAGAACTAAAAGCAATTATTTTTTTCTCTAATTGAGGGAGAAATAATATTGGGAAGACAGACTCTCCAGATTAGAGGAAAATAGAAATGTCCTGCTTTCCTTCCACTGCCTCACTTACCTGAGCTGGACAGCAAGGAGGTCCCTATCCTAAAGGAAGGTAAAGCACTACAGGTCTTCCCCACCAGGAAGCTGTGCTTATCTGGGTGGATTAGTGGGGAGACAGTGTTTCCTTACTGTCTGTGGTCACTGCAAAGTCAGATCTCTGTCTCTTCTAGTCAAGCCAATCATGGCCTTCTCTCTGAGGTTCCAGAAGGTATAACACAAATAGTGGAGATTTCAGTGTATACACACTCCACTAAGGCTTCTTTTCAGAGAAGGCACAGAGCCATCTCATCTGATGTCCTAAATATAGGAGTCTGCATGGCTTTCATCAAATATGTCCAGAAAATTGTGGACTAGGCCAAACATGCACAAATAAACCAGAAATATTTTCAAACTATATCTCTAAATTCCAAACATAAATTTAATCTCCAACCATTGTACTACTTTAGAACAAAATTATTTTATGCTGCTTAAAGTTCTACAGACTTTAATTATTGTAAGAGCAATCTGGTGACCAAAAGAAGTAACAAAATGTCATTTGCTTGTGGAAAACAAGGAATATTAAGACCCCCCACAAAAATGTGTTGACTTCGGGACCCCTACCAATGGAGAATAATTTAACTTACTCTTGGTCACAGCTTAAAAACAGTGACAAAACTGATAAGTATACATTCCCCAAACCATCTTCAAAATCAATGCCATAAGCTTACCCATTGCCTTCAAGAGTTGCCTCCCACTACTTTGGTTTTCTGTTTGTTCGTTTTTGTTGTTGTTGTTGTTGTTGTTGTTGTTGTTGTTATTGTCTTGTTTATTTTTTTTTCCTTTTGTGGTAAGAGCACTTAACATAAGACGTACTCTACTGGAAAATTTTAAAGGTTACAAAACAGTGCTGTTAGCTATGTGCACTATGCTGTACAGTAGATCTCCAGAACTTTTTTATCTTGTGTAACTGGGACTTTGTACCCTTTGATCAATACCTTCCCTGGCCCCACCCAATTCCATTCAACTCTTTGCTTCTATGTGTTTGACTATTTTGTATTCTACATATAAGTGAGAACATGCAGTATTTGTGTTTCTGAGTCTGGCTTATTTCACTTCGTTTATTTTCCCCTAGGTTTGTACATTTGTCACAAATGACAGGGATTTTTTCTTTTGTGAGTCTCAATAATATTTCATTTTTATTTATCTAAAATGTATATATGTAAATGTATATATAATATTTATGTACATATATGTGTGTGTGTGTCACTTTTTTTTATTCATTTATTCAGTAGACATTTAGTTTGCTTCCATGTCTTGGCTGTTGTAAATAATGCTGCAGTGAAGATGGGAATGCAGATATTTTTCAAGATTATGATTTCAATTCCTATGCATATATACACAGAATTGGGATTGTTGGATCAAATGATAATTGTTTTTAATTTTTATGAGGAATGTTTATATTAGTTTACATAGTACCTGCACCAGTTAGTGTAAATTAATAGTTAATTATAATGAATTATAAACTAACAGTGTACAAGGGTTCCCTTTTCTTCACATCCTCATCAATAAAAAGGCAATTATGGAAAAGGAAAAATATTTGCAGACTATGGATCTGTAATGGGTTCATGGTTTATTATCCAAAATATATAAGACTCCCAATAGCACAAAAACAAAACAACTAAAACAAATAATTTGATTTCAAAAAATAGGCAAAGGATCCAAATAGACATTTCTTCAGGGAAGACATACATATGGCCAACACAAAAATAAAAGGTACTCAATATCACTATTCATCAGGGCCACAATAAGACAACACTTCACATCTATTTGGATGACTATTATAGATAGCTATGTTTTTAATACATGTATGTATGTGAGTGTATGTGACAAGACTTGGTGATAGACTGAGGCGGGATATATAACAATTAATAATAGGTGTCATCATTCAGGGAGAAAAGACATGGCATTCTTAGGGGATAGGTCCTAAAGAAGCCTGAGGAAGATAGACACAGAGCATACATATGGTAGATATGGGAAATGGGATTACAGTGAGGGTGTTATGGAGAGTTTGGGCAGTTGTCAAGAGTGAGAGGTAGGAAGATGACAAATGCATGCAAATTAATTTTCTACTTCTAAACTATAAAATTATTAGAAAGTTAAATTTTTATTGAACACTTCCCCAGGAGATGACTGAGGTAGAAGTGGAGCTAGGAAGGCAGAGGGGCCTTCTGTGTACTCAACTAATGAAACTTATCCATGGTTTGTATGCAGTTTTTCCTTGTTTAGGGCTTTTGTGCCATGTGAGATATACTTGTGGTTCCAGATGCCTCAACCCTGATTGAAGTTTCTCTCCATGCCTCAGTCCTGATGTGGTGGCAGTCTTGAAATACTGTCCTTTAATGAACCTCAAGTTCTAGTTGGTTCTTTTAGATCTAGAACTCCTGCCTCCCCAGGGTTCTCATTTCCTGAGCTCTCACCTCTTATGGATAGTTCCATCTGTCTTCTTTTTGCTGCCCTCTAGCCACTTTACCTTGATTTTCAAACAAACATAATACTTCAAACCATTCATACAAGGTGCATAAGGTAATATCTTTGCAGCAGCAGCAGCACAGATTATTTATTATTAATTATTATTACTAAACTAGACTAAGGATTGCCTTAATTTTGCAGTGATATACTGCAAGTCATTCTAATTCTGTCATCTCTGTCTATCTTCCTGTACATTACTTAGCCCTATTCCTCATCCCTGCCTGCCCCCCGACCCCGCTCACCCCACTCAGCTCAGCAACTCCAGAATAATTCATTCCAAAATTCAGCTCCCTTTAGCTCCTGCCTGGAACTTAGCTATAGATCTACCTTTACCTTTTTAAAACTCAGACACTGATTAATGTGTTCTGTTAAAGAAAGCCTCCTCTACTCTGGACTCTACATATCTTCCTCCCATAGGTGCAACTTGTTCCATGCCTTGTCTCACTTTTCAAAAGCTGCAGCAGAAAAGTCTTTTTTCATGTGTTTCTGCTGATTCACATTTGAGTAAGTAGAGATATTATTTGCCAACTTAACTATTTTTAACTCTTAGACTCATTATTGGATAATATGTCATTTGGGGGAAGCTATTGGATGTGCCTGAAGCCCACGCTGATTCCAATCCAGTCACTCCATTTTTCAGATAATACTGTCATACACAGTGTTTTCCTAGATGTGATCTCATCTTATCCTCACAATAACCCTGTGACTTTGACAGGACAGGTAGTGCATCAGTCGAAATCACGTCAGGTGAGAGAAAACAGGAGAAAATTTAATGTGAAGATTCACCTAGGTGAGAAGTTGTTAACTACTGAAAGGTATAAAAGGAAAACTCTTAAGGTTTCTTAAAGGTAACTGTTTAATAAAGACCCCAGAACTTAAGCAACAAAGAGAAGAGGTTGCAACTGTTACAGTTCAAGAACTTGGAGAGGATGTCCCCATGGAGTCAAAATTCAGATCTCTGAGGAGGTGATGCTGCTATGCTGATGCTGACATCTCTGAGCTGGGGAGAGGGACCCTGTGGGGCAAGAGCACAAACTGCAGAGATAGGAGCTCCAACTCGTGCCGGTGTCTAGAGCAGAGAAAGGAAGCATGAAGCTGGCTTTGCAAGTATTAGAAACCGGAAAACAGGATTCAGTGGCTGCTACTGAAAGTTGCTGCTGCTGTCAAGGACTCACGGGAGCTGCCAGCTGCGAAGTTTTCCCTTATTCTCCCTTCAGGACAATGGTCTCCCTCTAGTGTTTGCTATTGTCAGAGCCTAAGAGGTACCAGCCAGCAAAACAGACAGGTGATGCACAGATTCCATCCAGCCCAGTGTACACAGTGGAAGATTTGGCGGTTAAGGCCAAGAATTTCATAACTAGAACAGGTAATTTTCCTGGCCTAATTTTTCAAAACAAAGAAACAAACAAAGGAAAATAAAGCTTAGAGAATATAACCAAGGCAAAATATTTTGGTAAGGCAAAGCTGGTTAAGTGGTAGTGCTAGGGCTTACATTCAAATATTTTGGTTGTAAATATCATGCTCTTTTCATTATGCTAAATTTTCTGAGTCCCAAATGGTTGAAATAACCTACCTCAAATCACATGCTATTTCACTGGCACAGACTGAAAAAAATCTCTCTCTCAAAATATCTAATTTATAAATTTTTCTGTGTATCACCCTAACTCAAAAATGTCTCCTGTATGTGAGAGATCAGGTTTATGAGAAAAGAGAAGTCTAGTTTGGGAAAAGAGGAGGGCCTCACACCTACAGCTTTTAGCCAAAGGACAGCTAAGCTGACAGGAGGAACAGCTAAACTGAAATAAGTAAATGTCCCATTCATTTATGAGCTCATTTATTCAACAAAATTATTTCATGTCTACCTCATTCCAGATGCTGTTGTAGGGGGTGGTAGCCCAGATTTGAATATAAATTTCTGCTTTCATGTAGTTAACAATCTAGTAAGGGAGCTAGATGATAAATAGCATGAATACCGTGTATAGTATGTTAGAGAGAAAAGTCATCGTGGAGAAGGTCAGGTTGGAGTTATGGCCTGAAAGAAGCAAGCAATAGAGTCATGTAGATGTTTGGGGGAATGTGTTTCAGGCCAGGGGAGCAATAGCACAGAGGTCCTGTGGCAGAAGAGGAAAAATGAAGAAGCTAGAAGGGCGGGAGCATCATGAACAAGTAATAGGAAATGGTGTTAGAGAAATAAGAGAGGACCTATTTAAAGATCTCCACTGCAATAGATCGTATCATTGTTCATTAGTATCTGCTACCTCTCCTGAAGAACAATTTTACTTTCTTCCACCTTGGTATCATACATGGCAATACATGGCAATGTGACTTGCTATAGTCACTGAAATGCGAACATACATAGTATATGTCTCTTCAGACAGAAGCTTTAAGAGCTAGCACGTGGATCACCCTATTCTCTTCTCTTTGCCAGGATTACCAGCTGTATTGGCCTGGTTCTCAGAGGAGAAGTAATGTGGAACTGAACTTAGCAAACTTGAAATGGACATGTAAAGTTGGAAATCAACCTTTGTTACAAGCCACCAAGATTTTGTTTGTTACTGCAACACATTTTGGGATATTTTGGATGATAAATACTCAATTCCTTTAGTTATGTATGATTAATATATAGGCCTGTTTTTTACCCCTAAATATAGTACTGTAGGATTTACTTTTACAAGGAATATGTTACCTTGGACTTGATGGTGCTCTAGTGGTGCCATCCTTTTGAGAAAATGCTTCTAAGATGGATAGTGATGCTTTCAGTCAAAAAGAGAAATGTTCAAGTTATATCTTTGGTTACTCCCTTTCATACAAGCTACCAGTTAAAAAAGTCAAAATTATATTCTGAAATTCTTCTTTCTTAAAGGAATTAGATATTGCCTACTCACCTTGTTCTAACAATTGGGAGACTTATAGAATACTGGAGGGAAGAAAGGGAAGGGAAGAAAATACATTATTTCTCTTCATGCTGCATCCATCTTTACCCAACTTTTCACATCACAGGCAGCCATCACTCTTTGCGATCTGTTCACTCAGCCTCCCAACCTCACCTATGTTTTTGCACACATGCCAGCCACTCAGTTTTCTGTTATTGCATTCTGGCTATAAACATGACATTCTCCTTATGATTAAATGAAGAAAGAGGAAAGTTAGAATATGAAAACTTCCTAAGGATGATTTTATGAGATACCAAATATAATGAAGCACCAACTAAAAATTAGTGCTACAATTAAAGATAAATAAACTAAAAAATACCATGTTTGTTATACCTCTATTAATATCATGAATAAATTTATGTAAAGCTATTTTATAGCATTTCTCTTAATCATATAGCACATTCCTTAAAATTAAAAACCTGACTCAAGCAGTTTGTTGTCCCCAATATCAAACATATTATGTAGAAACAAAAAAAGACTTTGTTTAACTAAAATAAAAAAAAACAGATCTTTAAAGAAACTGATCATTTGTTTGAAAATTTATTAAAATTTAAGTTGATTTTTATATCTTCCCCCCCTTTTTTTTTATCTAGCACATGAATTAGCTTTGACATGTCAGAAATATCTAGATATTTGCATATATATGTAAATATATATGTTTATATATTATGTATGGCTATATTTATGTAGAATATATACATATAAGTTTAAGTATTTTCATGTTTTATTTTCTGTTATATTTGCTCAAGGCATCATTTAACTAAGAAACACAAGACCTTTTTTTTGTCTACAATGCAGGAAAAGCCTATTGTAAGAGTGAATTAATTGCTTGAGTAGACATCTCAATTTCAATATTCTTTGATATTCCTTTCATTTAATACTGAAAGCCAATATACTCCTAATCCTGTAAAGTTTATTTTTATTTACTGAATTTCTGTAAAATGCAACTGGGGAGGAGTTCAAAGGGAAAAATAATGTGTCTAGAATATTATTATTAATATACAGAGGAGCTGTCATGTTAGGAATGGCTAGAATGTTGTTAATATGACTCTATCAGAATAAACATAGCCTCTAAGTAGTGACATAAATTACAAGTAGTGTTCGTATTGGTGCTTGATGCTATTATCTAAGACAATATAAATTTTAGACTGGAAGCAAGTTGGATACAGTCTTCAATAAAGATGCAGCTCTCTCATGCTGCAACTCCCACGGCAAAACTAATTAGGACATTATGCTTGTGACAGCTAGAATCCTCATGATGTTATGTAATCTTCTGGGATTCAGTACTATTTTGCCCATTAGCTTTTTCTTTCTCAAAAAGAAAATCCCGGATTTGTTATTCTTTGACACTTTTATAGATGAAACATGAACAGCATTACATATATGAATGCACACCCTTCTCATAATTTCAGCTTCACAGATCCATATTGAATAATGAATTTAGGAAAGCAAAAATGTAGGAAGAGACACAAATTCAGATCTATTCATTATATTATTTATTCCTTGAAATAGCTTTGATAGGTAGAGCATTTAGAACGTCATTGGCATGAAAGATATGAGGGGAACATATGGATATTTTTCACAGTGTCCCATGGAATTATTTTCTTCTATTTCTGTATATGTTTCTCTATTGTCTTGCTCTTTAATAACAAAAGCTTCATAACGCATGTTGCCACAGTCAAATGATTTTTCACTCTATTATAACATACCCTGCATTATTGTGACCTGTTTGAGAAATTTTTAAAGGAAGAAAGAAAAAGTAAAAACTAAGTCACAATACAATACTTTTTGTTAAATGTATGTTTGAGTATACCATGGCTGAAACATACTGCCTAAAACATAAAAGTTATGTTTTACATGTGGTGCCATAAAAACCTGATACATCATTTGTAGTTTATAAATTAGCATTAGTTGTTTCATTGAAACTACCAGGCAATTCTAGCTACTTCAATAATCTATTCAGTTTTCATTTAAAAGAATAAAAATTATATAAAGAATGAAAGAAAGAAAAGAAGAAAATTAAAAAAGGCCAGCACAATTTTAAAAATGCATCAATTAACATGGTTTGGAGTATTTTATTCACTGCCTTTTGGTAAGTTACTGCATTTCATATGAAAAGTTCATAATTCAAAATAGCATAAAATTTATAGATGCTTATAATTTATTTTTGAAGGTTTATTAAAATCTATATTTATTTGATTACAAATGAATTCATGCGCCTACAACTTTCTTCCTGTTAAAGATTGTATTAGCTTTTCTAGAAATGGGCCTGAATTAATCTTTTTCTTCTAGCCCTGCTGTAATTCCATTGATACAATTTATATTAATTATATATATCTCTCCTTTAGAACCCCCGGAAATCAATTTCCAAGCCTAGGTAGATGAAATACAATTGTGCATGTTACTTTCCTGGTCTGTTTTGAAATTGTCTTTTTAAATAACTCAAGTCTCTGCATACAAATTTCTCCCTTTTGAACACTGGTGATTTTCATTGAATGGAACCATTCACCTAGTATTGGGTCACATAGGTGTCTGATCTTACTGACATTAATATCACTCATTCTTCTTAAATGTATAAGTTTTATGCTATTACATGGTTATAAGTGTGGAAGCAGCAGCAATAAAGTGTTGAATTCAACATTTTGAATTACGAATATTCTTTAAAAAGGGGTTAAATTACTAACATTTATCTAATGTTATATACTAAGTGCTATATTGGCACTTAAATCCTGCCTTTTAGATAAGTGGTAAGGAAATACTTCACAAAATGCAAAGACCAAATGATGGCTCACCATATTTAGAGTGTTTTATCAGTAAGTACAGGCAGTTCTTATTTTGCACGGTAGTGCAAGACTATAAAAATGAGAGAATAAGCTGAAAAGGTGCAAAGAAATCTTAGTAATCAATGAAAAATATTTTCCTTGGCTTTAAAAATTTTTGTTAACAATTAAAAACTTATTTAAATATATAGGAAATAAAAATAGTAAAAGTATCATTACTTTAGTACATTATTATTTAAAACAGTAGAAATCAATAAAGTGTTTTCTTTTATCGGAAAAACTTACAAAGAATAGTTTGAACAGTACTTTCCTTCTCATCATATAACTTATGATACAAAATGAGAATTCTTTCTATGCCTTGGAAAATCATCATACGTCTTTCTAAGTTCGAATCAGATAGTGTGAGTTTCAGCTGGAGTCACTTTCTTTTGGACACCTTTATTCTTTCTATCACAAACATTTTCCTCATTTATGTCAATTAAGTTCATCCTAACTAAATTCTCTAGCTGCACATCTAGAGTCTCATGAATGGAGGCACTGTTAACATTGTCTTATTAGCTGTTTCTTCTATAACTCCATTTACATTCAATTTAAATTTCATGTTTATTTATCACTTTTTGTTTCTTTGCTGCTTTTTAAATTTTTTTTGGATAACTTCCCACTTTGATTATCCATTTTTGTACAATATCATTCGGTTTTCTACTGGGAAACTAAGAGGCAACACAACTACACACTTTTCTGTCTCTGCATGAGCTGAGTAACGAAGGTGTTGTGACCAATCACCAACAGCCTTTTAGAGAAGTAATGTTATTCATCACTGATTACACATTTGTTAGACAGTTATTCGAGGATGGCATAGCTAGCAGCAATGTACTTTGTGTAAGTACTCAGAGTTATTATACCCTGGTAATTGAAATTTGAACTATGTTCTTTGAAGAACTATACTATTTAACTAAACTATGGTAACTAAAATATGTGTATATTAAAACTGAGAAGTGAGGACTGCCTGTATTTGACTGACTGCTTAAAGTACATATGATTTTTAAAATTATGTATTGTTTTATTCTGCATGATTACTATAGCTAGAGTCTATATAGTTGTACAATATAGTTGCACCAAACCACATTGCTATATCTTCAGCTAAGAGATATGTTATTCTGGCAGGCCTATGACCTACTCAGCTGTCTCTGCAATTCTGCAATCACTTTAGGGGGCAGAAATTCACCACTGGAAAATTCTCTAGAATTTAATCTCTTTCTGATGTAATTCTCTCTAGGCTCATGGATATGAATCCTTTTTCTAAGACAGTTATCATTAAGAAGCATGCATTGAACTCTTTTTTATAGAGTAATCTGTGTTAGATACTGCACATTCATTATTTTGAATCTTAACAATGATGGCAAAAGGTAAGCATTAAATAGTATTGGCAGATAAGGGAATAAAGGACCAAAATCATCAGGTAACTTGGCCAAAAGTACACATGCAGATGTCTAACATTCAAACCTAGGCTGTCCTTTCTAAGAGGAGTATTTCTCTTCCCAGGTAACATAAGTCCCTCAAGGAATATATGGAGATAAACCAACAGATGGATCCTACGTGGATAAAGAATGAGATTAAAACAAGTTCTTATTTGTGAATGAAGAAACATGGTTAATATCTATGCTACAGCACATGGAAGTCTAAAAAGAAATTTGCTTCTTCCAGATCCTCTCTGTTGATCAGTGGCACAAATCTGGGCTAATGTGTCTATTCTTTTTTCCTCACCCTCCCTCAATTCTGTTGAAATTAAAATCTTTTCAGACCTTTTATATCCAAGACACTCTACAGAAATAAATGAGTTTGGAGAACAAAAAACACCCAGACTGCACACCAGCACATCTGTGTGTGGGATCTGTGCATTAAGAGCTACCAGAGGTCAGACCTCTGGGTATCAGGTAGTGGACTAGTTCAGGTAGCAGCCTGAACTCCCTATAAGAGGAAAGGGAGAAGAGAAACTGTGTTGAGCTCCCTGAATAACCCTGCCTTGGAGCTGTGAACTCCACTGGTCTGTGGCAAGGCCCAGACATCAGGACAGAAAGTAGAGAAGTGTAGACAGCAGAGAAACAAGTTGATTTTTAGTAGCCACAATTGCAAAACCAAGGCTGAGTTGCAGCCACCAACTCCTAAGCCAGAAGGCCCCTCCCTCATATTCTCCAAGACCGAACATCACGGAACCTCAGGGGAATCTGAGCAAATGCCGCCAAAATTTTTGCTAACACTGACAGGTACTGAGACATAGGGTAGCAAACGTGATTAATTGTCTATAAGAAAACAAAAGAAAAGGCATTAATAAGGCTTTATGTAAAGCAGAGATCTAAGAGGCTTAGACGCCACCTACTGGAAACCAAAAGAAAAATACTTTCTTTGCAACAGGCTAAAAAGAGACATTTATATATTGAGTCTTCTTTCTGGAAAAAAGCAAAAAAGAAAAGAAAAGAAAGGAAAAAAGAAAAGAAAAGGAAGGGAAGGGAAGGGAGGGAAAGGGAGAAGAGAAGAGAAGAGAAGAGAAGAGAAGAGAAGAGAAGAGAAGAGAAGAGAAGAGAAGAGAAGAGAGGTGAGGAGAGGAGAGGAGAGGAGAGGAGAGGAGAGGAGAGAAGAGAGAAAAGAAAAAAGAGAAAAAAGAAAAGAAAAGAGAGAAGAGAAGAGAAAGAGAAGGAAAAGAAGAAAAGAAAAAAAAAAGAAAAGAAAAGAAAAGAAGAAAAGAAAAGAGAAGAAAAAAAGCAGAATACACTTCCATTAAAGCCCAGGCAGGGAAATAGTTTATTAAACACCATGAACGACCAAGGTGACAAGGCATCTCAGAAAGAAAGAGAAAAATCTCCAGAAAGTAAGCTTACAGACAAAGAAATATGCAACTTAAATGATAGATAATTCAGGATGGTACTTCTGAAAAAACTCAGTGAGATCCAAAGTGATTTATATCAACAATTTCAAGAAGTGAAAAAACAACTAGATGAGCAGAATGAATTTTTTAGCAAGGACATTGAAACCCTCAAAAAGAAAAGAATAGATTTTCTGGAGATAAAAAACATACTACAAGACTTTAAAATAGCAAGCCTCGGAAATAGAGTCAACCAAAAGTAGGAAAGGATCAGTGATATTGAAGACAGAAATCTAGAAATAAATCAGAAGGAAGAAGAGAGAAACCATAGAATGAAAAAGAATGAAAGAGAAATAAAAGAACTAGTTGATACCATCAGAAGAGGAAACATAGAATAATGTGCATTCTCAATGGCAAGGAAAAGGAGCAGGGATTAGGAAGCATTTTCAGATGAATAGTTGTCGAGAATTTCCCAAATCTAAGGAGTGAGCTGGAGCTTGGAATTCAATAAGTCAACCCAATTATCTCAACCCAAAAAAGCCTTCTCCAAGACACAATGTATTAAAATGATCAAAAACCAATGACAAAGAAAGAATTCTCAAGGCGGCCAGGGAAAAGGAGATGGTAACCTCTAAATTAAAAAACCATTAAATTATCATTGGACTTAGCACAACCTTACAAGCCAGAAAAGAGTGGAATCACATATTCAAACTGTTAAGTGAAAAGAACTACCAGCCAAGAATAATATTTTCATCTAAGCTCTCCTTTAGATATGAAGGAGAAATAAAGACCTTTCCAGACATATAAAAACTTAGGGAATTCACTACAATGCCTACACTACAGGAAATGCTGAAAGGGGTCAGCTCACCTAAAACAAAATGACAAAAAATACATAATTAGGAGTAAGGTGACTATCAGACAAATAGAAACAGAGGAGTGCGACCCTTACTAAGAAAAGGGTATTCAGCATACATAGGGACAAATTGAATTAACAATGACTGAAAAGGGGAAGATTCAAAGATCCAAACTCACAAAGGGGAATGGAGATAAGGCACACACAGAAGAAAATGGATGACTTTCTCTATATATAACTTTCTTTTACATATTTGTAATGGTAATCACACACCAAAGATTTAAAATTGAAGTGTATACATAAAACAAGAAGAACCAGAAGGAAAACCTACAAAAGCCAACCAAAATAAAGAAAACAAAAACATAAGGACAAAGAAGCAATGGAAACACCAAGATACCAGAAAGAAAAACATGAAATGGCTTTAAGAAGACTTCATATTTCAATCATCACCCTAAATGTAAATGGACTAAACTCATTAATGAAAAGGCACAGAGTTGCAGAATAGCTTCAAAACAAAAACCAACCATATGCTGCCTCCAGGAGACACATCTCAGCTCCAAATACAAATATAGACTCAAAGTGAAAAGGTGTAAAATGATATTTCAAGCAAATGACATTCAGAGAAAAGCAGGAGCAGCAGTGCTAATATCAGATGAAACAGACTTCAAAATAAAGGTAAAGAAAGATGCTGAGAAACACTTCATAATGATAAAGGGAATCATGCACCTAGAAAACATAACGCTTATTGATATCTATGTTCCTAATCAGGGGGCATCGAAATATAAAAAGCAATTACAAAACTAAAGAGAGAAATAGACCAAAACACTATCATAGTAGGGGACCTAAATACCTCACTATCAGATCTGGACAGATCATCCAAACAGAAAATTAATAAGGAAATAACATTCTTAAATGATACATTAGACCAATTAGACATAATTGACATTTACAAAGCCTTTTTTTCCACAACAGCTACTTATACATTCTTCTATAGTGCACATGGAACATTCTTAAGGATTGACCACATACTAGGACACAAAGATATAGCCTCAACAAATACAAGAGGGTTGAAATCATACCAAATCTATTCTCTGATTATAATGCTTTGAAACTAGAGATGAACTGTAAAAAAAAAGTGGGAATAACCACAAGTACATTGAGATTAAACAATATGCTACTGAAGAATAACTGGGTCAGAGAAGAAATAAAAAAGAGAGGATCAAGAGATACATAAAAACAAATGATAATGATAGTAATACATACAAAACTTTTAAGACAAAGCAAAAGCGGCCATAAAAGGAAACTTCATATTATTATTGGCCTATCTTTAAAAACAAGAATGAGCCCAAATAAACAAACTAACACTTCATCTTAGAAAACTAGAAAAGGAAGAACAAATAAAGCCTGAAGTCAGTAGACAGAAAGAAATAGTCAAAATTAGAGCAGAAATAAGAAATTGTAAACAGACAAAAAATAGAAAATATAAATGCAACAAACAGCTGGTTCTTTGAGAAAGTTAATAAAATTGACATACCTCTGGCTAGACTCACTAAAGAAAAAAGAGAAAGGACACAAATAAATAAAATCAGGGGTGAAGGAGGGGAAATTATGACAGACACCACAGAAACACAAAGGATCATACAAGAATGCTATAAAAAAGTGTATAATGCCAAATTTAATTAACTTGAAGAAATAGAACAGTACTTAGAAAAAAACAACTTTCCCAGACTGAATCAAGAACTGGAATATCTAAATAGACCAATCAGGAAGTTGAAACAATCATCAAAAACCTACCAAAAGTAAAAGTCCAGAACCAAATGGCTTCACCAGTGAATTCTACCAAACATTTAAAGATTTAATACCTATTCTCAAAAAAATCAAAGAGGAGGCAAAACTTCCTAACTCATTTTATGAGGCCAATATTAGTCTGATAATACCAAAACCTAAAATCCTAAATAAGATAATAACAAACCAAATACAGCAACATAATTAGAAAGGTTATACACCACAATCAAGTGTGCTTCATCCCAGGGGCACAGGGATGGTTCAACATATGCAAATCCATTAATGTAATACACCACATAAACAAATTAAAAAATAAGAATCATATTATTATATCAATAGATGCATAAAAAGCCTTCAACAAGATACAGCATCCATTTATAATCAAAACATTTAACAAAATCAGGCTGTCCGCATTGGCACTGTTATTCAATATAACATTGGAGGTCCTAGCAAGTGCAAACAGGCAAGAGAAAGGTATAAAAAGCATCTAAATAGGAAATGAACAATTCTAACTGTCAGAAAAAGTGGAAAAATAATTCTTTTTACAATTACAACAAAAAGAATAATATACCTAAGAATAAATTTAATGAAACAAATGAAGGATCTATATAATGAAAACTACAAGATCCTATTTAAAGAAATTGAAGAAGATACAAAGAAATGGAAAGATATTCCATGTTCTTGGATTGGAAGAATCAACATAGTTAAAATGACCATATTACCTAAAACATTACCCAGATTTAATGCAATCCCCATCAAAATCCCATCGGCTTCTTTAAAGGAATAGAATAAAGTCATCAAATTTGTATGGAAGCACAAAAGACCCCGAATTGCCAAAGCCACCCTGAGAAGAAAGAACGAGGCTGGAAGCATTACTCACCCTGACTTCAAATTATAGTATGAAGCAACAGTAATCAAAATGGCATAGTACTGGCAGAAAAACAGACACACAGACCACTGGAACAGAATTGAGAATCCAGAAGTAAACCCATATTTATATGGGCAAATAATTTTAGACAAAAAATTCAAAAGCATACAATGGAGAAAGGAAAGCTTCTTCAATAAATGGTGCTGGAAAAACCGGAAAGTCACCTACAAAAAAATTGAAACTAGACTGTTGTCTATCACCACACAACAAAAATAACTTAAAATGGATTAAGGACCTGAATATAAAACCTGAAACAATAAAATGCATAGAAGAAAACATAAGAATTACACTCAAGGACCTTGGACTTAAAGGGGATTTTATGAATTTGACTTGAAAGGCAAGGGAAATAAAAGCAAAAATAAATGAATGGGAGTATAACAAACTAAAAAGCTTCCGTTCAGCAAAACAAACAAACAAACAAACAAAAAAAACAAACAAAAAAAACCATTAATGAGGTAAAGAGACAACCATCCAAATGGTAAAATATATTTGCAAGCAATGCCTCTAATAAGGGTTTAATAAACAAAATACACAAAGACCTCATGCAACTCAATAACAACAGAAAAACAAAAGACACAATCAAAAAAATGGGTAGAGGACCTGAACAGACACTTCTCCTTAGAGGGCATACAAATGGCCAACAAATATTTGCAAAGAAGTTCGACATTACTATTAGGGAAATGCAAATCAAAACCACATTGAGATATCGTTTCACATGTACTAGAATAGCTATAATCAACAGGACAAGTAATAACAAATGTTGGAGAGGTTTCAGAGAGAAAGGAAAACTCATATACTGCTGGTAGGACTGCAAATTGGTACAGCCACTATGGAAAACAGCATGGAAGTTCCTCACAAAACTAAGAATTGATCTACCATGTGATACAGCAATTCCTCTAGTGGATATTTACTTCAAAGACTTGAAAACCCATATCTGAAAAGGTATCACAAACCAATGTTCATAGCATCATTATTCACAGTGGCCCAGACATGGAAGCAATTGAAATGTCCTATGATAGATGATTGGCTAAAGAAGCTGTGGTACATATATATAATGGAATATTTCTCAGCCATAAGAATAAATGAAATACTGCCGTTTGCGACAAAATGGATGGACCTTAAGATAGTCACGCTAAGTGAAATAAGCCAGACAGAAAAAGTTGAAAATCACATATCACTTATATGTGGGATATAAACCTAAAAGCAACAAATGAATGGGACATACAAACAGAGGCTCATGGACATGGACAATAGACTGGTGGTTACCAGAGGGTATGGGGGGTCAATGGGGTACAAGGGGTGAAATATATGGTGACAGAAAGAAATTTAACTATGGGAGGTGAACACACAGTGTAAATATATATATGCCTTAATGTTAAAATGTACAGTTGAAACTTATTTGATTTCATTAACCAATATCACTATTAATCAATCAATCAATCAATCAATGAATCAATCAATAAAATAAACTCTCTGGGTTTTATAAAAATACAAAAGCTTTCCATTTACAGTAGCTTATTTGTTTTCTCTGTGTGTTTAAGACCATTGCTCATCTTTCTATAATTGATCAATCTATTTATTTAAAAAAGCCTGTTAAAATTGCAATATATTTTGAAATGTAATATAGTCTAAAAAAAGGATCAAAAAAATATAATTTATAATTTTCTCCTATGATACTGCTTTACAATTTTCTGTGAAATATAACAGCTACTTTTAATTTTAAAATATAACAGATTATATCTTTAATTACCAAAATAATATGGAGGCAAGGAACTGCATTTGAAATTTTTTCTAAATGTCTCCAAAACCAATTAAAGGGAGGGAAGCTTTTAAGTGGATATGATACACAAATATTTTCTCACAGTACTTTGAAAATATTAGAACTGTGCAGTTGAGGAACTACACTTTACCATTTGATGGGGATTATTTTAACGAAAAATAAAACACAAATATCCGTTATTATATTTTCTATAATTCCCTTATAGCTTCATTCTCTGTTAGCGTACACTTTAACTTCTTACACTTCACCCATTAGCTCATCTGAAACTGTCCCCATTCCTAAAACTGTCTTCAATTCCTGTTTGTTGAGGTGTCATTCTTCTTGTCTAAAGTTAATTAATTCTTCAATCACTGCCTTGAATCTTATCCTTTTATTTCCTCTTAGTCCCTGTTCCATCAATTTTCCCTCCACTCATCTGCATCTTTAAACCTTCTCATCCTTATTCTTGGCCCTCATTATTTAGCTCAAGTCTTTATTATCATATAAATATAACTATATGGCAACCCTAACTTATTTTCTCTCCTTTTCTCCTCAGCCAAAATTATTGAAAGACTTGTTTATACAACAGTGCCACTTCTATTTTGTCAAATCACATCCTGAAACTTAATTTCGTTTGTTTCCTTCACTGAAATTGCTCTAGAAAAATTAACAATAACTTCCAAATACTAAATAATAAGAGCATATTTCAAATCCTATCTTTCTGTACTTTTCTCTAGCATTGAACCCTGATGATGACTTTTATCAAAAGTCTTTCCTTTGTTTCTACTATGCATCTTCCTGGTTTACTCCTTCCTAAAATGTCCACTCATTTCAACCTCTTTCATATTTTTTCCACCTTTACTTTTATGTGTTGGTGCCCTTGGCTGTCTTTTGTTCTCATTCTACACAAACTTCTAAATGTTCTTTTTTCCACTTATTCTTTTGTCTATCATGGATATGATACTAATTGCACATATACCTCTATCCAGACTTCTCTCATATGATCCAAATCATAATCTTAAAATGTCTCTTGTACATCACTAGGCATTTCAACCTTTTAAAAATTTGTGTTTAATTATAATTGACATACAATATTATATTAGTTTCAGGTGTACACACACACACACACACACATACATATGTGTGTATACACACACACACACACACACATACATATGTGTATATATATACCTTACAAAGCATGCACTCAGTTTTAATTCTCCTATCCCTCCAGCCCTGCTCTTCCTCTTTTCTCTTTATCTTTGTCAGTTTTACCACTGTCTATCCAACCCTCAAGTTAGTCATGTCAAAGTGTTCTCCTTAACTCATCCCTTTTCCTTTTCTTTTACATCTTCTTAGTTATTGACATCTATTGATTCTACTATGTAACTGTATCTCAAATCTGCTTTCTATTCTCTATTCCCATTTCATTGTCTAAACAGGGCCCTGATTATTTGGAGAGTAGATAGCTGTAATGGCAGCAGGTTTTATCTACTTTCTCCTCTAAATCTACTTCACACTGCCATTGGAATGTTCATTTATTTGTTTGCTTTTTCTATTTAACATTTTTCTATTTAGAATTCACCAATTGCCCTTAATTATACTCAGGATAAGTTTTGATGTCCTCATCTGGTGAGATCAGGTTCCTTTTGTACCCTGTCTGCCTTCAATCTTCTTTTCTTGCCATGGAGATAATGCTGCAAGGTATGTATTAAGTATTATTTCAAACTTAAGATGAGCAAATAAAGGCCCAGGGTCATTAGGTAACTTATCTGGATTAGGAGACCTTCCTCCTAACTTCCTGTGAGGAATTACATATTTTCTGTACCAGCAATGATGACTTCCTGGCAGTTCTTCAAAGATGTGTTTCTTGCACATATTTCTGTGGTCTGAACGAGGTCTTACTCCTGCTGGAACATTCTTTCTTACACATTCACTACACAGCTCTAGTGTCACCCTTTCTCTGAATCATTTCCTAATGTCCCATTGATGACATAACATGCCTGCCTTGTACTTCTTCCTAATTCAGCATGATTTAAATATCCCCTGGTATTCCATCTTTATTATCATACTCAGTTTATATTCTCACATGTTAAACTTTAATTCCTTATGCATTGAATGTGTCTCTCATTTGCATCTCATGCATTGTTTGCAGTGACAATGAAAGGCAGAGAAAATAACTAATTTTTCTTATTTGTAAAATGAAAATTTAGGCTTACATAATCACTTGGGTCTATTCTTTGAAACTATTATTACTTCTGTATAAAGTTTTGTGCATATTCTTAGAATGTGCAATGGTTCTAGAGTCTGTGAAATTTTATTTCTCTAGAACACATAGATATTGATTAATTTTACTGCTTTGATGTATATACATGGATGTGCATAAACTGTTTATACATGTTCAGTGAAAGACAAGGCAGACAGAGGTAAAATATATACAAAAGAGAATGTCAACCGATTGGTGTGTGCATGAGGGTATCAATCTGACACTCAGACAATTGGAGAATTCAGTCAATAAATGAATCTACAGATCAGTTTGGTAAAAAAAAAAAAAACTTGAAGAATATTTGCAGAATATTTTAAGTTGGTGTTTTTTACTAAATAAATTTATTCTTCACTAAATTATTCATTATGTGCTCAAAACCCATAGAGTCATGTATATATTTTATATAGTAAGTGAGAACTATTAAAAGACACAAAATTATTTATTTTTGAAGAAATCTAGATATAAATAATCATGCAGATTCCCTTCTAAATTGTTACTTCCAGATACCTCAGATCTTAATAAATGCAGGGATTTAGGAAAGTAATTAAGTTTAGAAATAAAAACTTACATATTTGACTTGAGTTCTCTCATTATCATATGTAGCACATTCAAACATAACTAAATCTCTCAAAATCAAATTTTGTAGGCACTTTGTTTATAGTTTTTGCCCAATCTGGGTAGCAGAGTCTTGATTCTGATGGAAAAGTGATGTCCATTATTTCTAGATGTAAGTGAATAGCAATAGGATGTTAACTTGAAAGTGTATAAAGTTCAAACCTATAATATATAATTGGAAAAATATAATGTTACTTACTGATTTATGTATGCATTATACTACACATAAACAGGATTTGTGGAGAATTACATAGCTTCATAAATACTGCATAGCAAAATGCATTTATAACAAGAAAAATGGGGCAAAGAATAAGTAAGTGTAGAAAACCAATACATAGAAAGAAAGATGTTGAAAACACAAAATCTAGGTAATGAGGCCCTGCATAGTTGCACAGGGAAGACAAAAAAAATTCTTAGTTCTCTAGGAGAATAGAAAAAACAAAATCAGAAATCACAGCATCTGTAGTGTAGAAACAAGTCAGTTGTTTAGGGAAAGAAAATTATTACTATAATCAATCAATTACATTTATCTGAGGTGTCTTCCTAGAAAGGATACTATATGATAAAAATCGTAACCCTGACAAAAGCTTAAAGGGCCTAGATACAGCCAAATTCTCAGGCTTACTTGAATAACTCTAAATGGACATTATATAATTATTCCTTACAATGAAGTATGAGAATGCTCTGGTTCATGTATATTTGTGTTCTGTGAAGATCAAATCCTTGCCTTTTTATAGAGCTATTGCTCTGAGGAGGTGAAAAATGTACTCATATTCATGAATTCTACTTGGGAAATCTCAATTTATCTTTCTATTAACAGAGATGCTAATTTTTACTAGAAATGTCATTTAAGAGTTTTGCAAGGTATTATGACTTACTTAAAAACTCTGCTGTGCATATAGTCTGATCTTTAGGCATAGAAGAAAGGACAAATTAAAGTCTCAAATTGTCCCAAAATTTGAGAAAGACATAAACTTCCTTACTCTGATTTTCTTCCTTTTAACATTATAATAATAGCAAAATATTTTTTGAAAGTTCATCAATTGTGCTTTTATAAGTGAGGCGCAAGCAGACCCTTATATCTAGGAATGTCATCTTTAATCCTAAGCTCTTCCATTTGGCAAGCAAATATGGCCAAATAATTTAGAGGATCCATAAAATAAAAACAGCATTATCATTGAAAGTTATAGGAAGACTTTTCCCAACTTCCTTCCAAACAATATTTGTATGATCTAAAACCTGGACACTTGGTATACTTGAAGAGATGTCAGAGAAAAACTTTTCTTGAAAAGGACTATAACTGGTACTGTTAAAAACTAATAAACAAGAGAAAATCCAAGGGGTGGATGCATACAACTGCAGAATGTCATGTAACTCACATAACTTCATTCTTTGCTAATATTTAGTCTCACTTGCCTTGACTTTCACTCACCTTAAGAAATCAATCAATCCAAAGAGTTATACTGCTACTGATGTACAATTTCTATACCTTTCTGGGACTATTCTACAAACAATATAATAACCTAAAGTAAAGTAATAAACGAGTACTAAGTTCCTCTTATAGAACACCATTTTATAATGTAGTGTTCGACCATGTTGTACTAAGACAACAGAACTGTTTTCTCATATCATTAGTGGTTTATTTATATGAAAAGGGAACTTTTCTCAGTGATAAACAGTAAAATCTATATCTATATCTGGAGCATTTATTAAATAACTTTGAAAGTTACATTTGTGGAAAACAAATAATAAAAGCTATACTGTAGGTATTTTAATTCTTTACTATGTTAATAAAATCTTTCATAAATCTTGGAATAAGATAAAAGGAAGAAGGAAGGAAAATAAAGAACAAAGAAAAAAGATAGAGAAATAAAGAAAATACAATTTTCTATCTTGTCACTGAGAAACTTAGATGAATATACAGGACATATGGGAACTAAGAAGTATAATGGACAAAGATCTTAGCAGCCCATGTTTTGATGTACATAAAGTTCATCTGAGGATATTAGCTCAATTTCCCAAGATTCTATTTCACTAAGTTTGGCGGGGATGCAAGATTTTAAAGTAACTCCTCTGGATGGGAGATCACCTAAGAAGACCAGAAGCTGTAGGCACAAAAAATAAAAAATAAGAGACTGTAAGCTGACAAGGTCCTTGAAATCTGTGAGGTCAACTAAGGGTTGCCTTGCCTAAAAATTTAATAAATAAAAATAAATTAATTGATTTAAAAAATAAAATAACACCTCTGTTTTGCTGTAAGCTTGTCTGAGGACCTGACTAAGAAACACTTTCATTAATTTGTTAGGGAGAAAAGTTCTGACTAAGTCAGATTCTTTTAGTTTGTCCCATTCTATTCTGCCCTTCTATCAGTACAAAGATGTTTTTGTTTGTTTCTTTGTTTGTTCTTTACAATGCTCACATTTTTAATCATAGGTAATTTAGGTTTTGTAACTACCGTTTTCTCAAAAGACATTCTTTAAATATATATTATGTTTGAGTTGACAAAGGTGTCACTGCATTATTTATTAATGAAAATGGCTGCAGGATGATATATGTCTCTGTATATCTCTTTATATAAGTCTGAGCCTTTTGTGTTGATATTTTCTCTAGTGGTTATCTGCTCACTGTGGGATTAACATTCTTTGTGCATTATAGTGATGGAAAGACTGTGTAAAACACTCTTCAGCACAGTAAGTCACTTTCTGCCTGGAAATACCATGCAATTTCCTATATAATTTATTAAACGTCTCATTACTCACTTTTGGTTCAATATTGTGCAAGTTATATTTATTCCCAGTAACCTGCATGTCACATGAGGGTAAGGAAACTCGGCACTTGTTTTTGCCTACTTGGAAGTATCTGTTTGTTTGTTTTTACTATTTTCAGAAGTGCAGAACCAGATGTAGAGTTAAGGAATGGATTACTATAATGACTCCGTTTTAAAAAAAGCAACTCTTTATGTTCTCTTTATACTGCTCTGTCACCTGTTTATATATTTTTTTGTTCTCTTTAACTTAAGAAAATAAGTAACAATAGTGACAAGTATTTTCAATTTTTTATTCTTCTCCACCCACCTACTGTTTTTGACTATTACATTATACCATTTAACAAGTAGATAAAATATAAGAGAGCGGCCCACTTGTCTATTAATTCTAACAACTAAGGATAGAAATGAAGCTCAAACTATTGAGATACACAGGTAAAACTCTTTTTATTGCATTTGACTTTATTGCACTTCACTGATGTGTTTTTTACAAATTGAAGGCAAGAACCTCCACTAGTGAGGCTTCAGGTCAAGATGGTGAATAGATAAATGCTGGGCTCACTTCCTCGCAAAACCACATCAAAATTACAACTGAACTACAGAACTACAATCATTGCGAGTCATCTGAAGGCTAGCAAAACATAAGCCCTATAACTGGGGACACATAGAAGAGGCCACCTTGAGACTGGTAGTAGGGGTGGAGATGCGAAATGGTCTGGTCCCACAATAACCTATGGCAGTTGAGAACTGGGAGAAATATCTTGGTGCAGAGGAAGTGGGGACCTGGCCCCACCCTGGACTCACCAGCCCAGGATTCCAGTGCTGGAAAGAGAAGCCTCCACAATTTCTGGCTGTGAAAACAAGTGGAGATTGTGGCAGAGCGAGACCAAGAGCTGAGGGAGTCACAAACTTTGCCCTTAAGCTGCCTGCACATGGACTTACTTGGTTATGAGCTCAGCTCCAGCACTGGGGAAGCAGCTTGAAAGGCTATCAGGAACATACAGGAAGGAACTAAGTTTTCTGGCTTCAGGATGAGGGTTAGAGGGACAGCTTTCTCCCAGACAGAAGAGCAGGCATTGTTCCCTTGTTGAGCCCTCGGGACCTGGCTTGCAGACTCAGGCAGATGCTTTATTTAAGTTTCCATCAACATAGCTATCACAGGTTGCCCCACCCAATGGCAGCCTGCCAAAGCTGCTTCCAGTTGCTTTTACATGGAATGGCCTGTCTTGGCTTATGCTGGAGATTTTCCTAAAATCTATCAAGGATTCACAAAATCTCAACAAGCAGAATGTGGCCTTGAGGTTCTCATACCTCTTGGTGAGCAGCCCCAAGCCCAGCACTAGCAGCAGCCAGCCTTGGTTTGTGGCTTGGCCTCTCGAGGAATTTCCAAACCTATTGTAGATGGCGGCCATCAGCACATTGTTTAATGGCTCATGCCATGTGGCCCTGGGCTGGACACGGGCTGCAGTTGAACTTAGCACAGCACCCCTCAGGAGGCCTTGGCCTGCATGCTGATGGCCAGCTTCAGTTTGGGGTCACATCGAAGGACAACACATCCAATGGGCAGACAGGGCAAGAAAGTGAATCCTGTCATGTAGGGATAGTCCTTGCACAGCAGCTCCTCCACTTTTTTGGCCAGTCATTGCAACCAATCAGCTTGAGGGTCAGTCCCTCCAAATAATGTGCAAACAGCAACAAAGTCTTAAATACAACAGGAGGGCATGCACAACCCAGACAAGGAACATACCTAGAGCACCTGGCTCACGTGACCAGGGAAGACTGTCACTGGGCCCCACAGTACACTTACTATATAAGGCCACTCTACTAAGACTGGGAGACATAGCAGGCCTACCTAATACATAGAAACAAAAATAAGAAGGCAGCCAAATTGGGAAGGCAAAGAAACATGTCCCCAATGAAAGAAAAAAACATAGTTCCAGAAAAATATCTAAACAACATAGAAATAATGCATCAGATGCAGAATTCAAAACACTGGTTACAAGGATGTTCAATGAACTTATGAGAAGAATAAATGAACTCAGAATTTTAACAGAGTAGAAAAAAGTAAAAGTGGATATAGAAAACAGAAAAAAAAAAAACAGAAATGTAGAATACAATAACAAATGAAGAATACCTTAAGAGGAATTAACAGTAGATTAGATGAAGTGGAGAATCAAATCAGAGATTTGAAAGATAAGATAGCAGAAAACACCCAATCTGAACAGTGACAACCCGCCCACCCCCCAATGAAGATAGTTTAAGGGGCCTCTGAGACAACTTCTAAAGTATTAACATTCACATCACAGAGAAAACAGAAGGAAAAGAAAAAGAGCATAGAATAGAAAATCTTTTTGAAGAAATAACGACTGAAAACTTTCCTAACTTGGTGAAGGAAACAGACATACAGGTAAACCTAAGAAGTACAGAATTTGAAACAGGATGAACCCAGAGGCCCACATCAAGACACACCATCATTAAAATGTCAAAGGTGAAAGACAAAAGAGAATTTTAAAAGCAGCAAAAGAAAAGCAGTTAGTTACCTACAAGGGAGCTTCCATAAAACTGTCAGTTGATTTCTCAACAGAAACTTTGCTGGTCAGAAGATATTGCCAGGACATATTCAAAGTGATGAAAAGTATGGACATACAACCAAGATTATTCTACCTGGAAAAAACTATCATTTAGAATTTAAGGACAGATAAAGAGCTTCCTAGACAAGAAAAAGCTAAAGAAGTTCATTATCTCCAAGCCAGTATTACAGTATTAGAGGGACTTCTTTGAAAAGAAAAGAAAAAAAAAAAAGATTTAAAAAGTGATTAATAAAATAGCAATAACTACATATCTAGCAATAATTACTTTAAATGTAAATGGCTTAAGTGTTCCAATCAAAAGACATAAGGTGGATGAATGTGTAAGAAAACAAGACCCTTACTTATGCTGCCTACAAAAGACTCACTTCAGATCAAACGACACACACAGACTGTAAGTAAAGGGATGAAAAAAGACATTTCATAAAAATGAAAATAAACAAAAAGCTGAAGTAGCAATTTATACCAGACAAAAATAGACTTTAAAACAGAGACTATAATGAGAGATGACAAAGGACCCAGTAATCCCACTTCTGGGTATTTATCTGAAGAAACCCATTACACTACTTTGAAGTGACCAGTGCATCCATATGTTCATTGCAGTATTATTTACAAAAGCCAAGATATAGGGATAATCTGGGTGTCCATCAATGGAGGAATGGATAAGAAAGAGGAGGTACATAGATACAATAAACTATTATTCAGCCATAAAAAAGAATTTAATCTTGCCATTTGCAAAAACATGGATAGATGTAAAGGATATTGTGCTGAATATAGTAGTATTGTAATAACTATGTATGGTGTGAGATGAGTACTGGATTTATCAAGGTGATCACTTCATAAATTATATAAATGTCTAATCACTGTGTTGTACATCTGAAACTAATATTGTATGTCAACAATAATTGAAGAAAAAATGTCAGTAGAATGTTAAAAAAAAAGACTTGCTACTAGCAAAAATATTAAAACTCACTTTATTTTGATATTCTTTATTGCGGTAGTCTGGAACCAAGGCTGCAATAATCTCTAAGGTCTGCCTGCAGTTTGAAAGGTAAAATGATGACATGTGTACCTAGAGCATATTTCAGCCTCACAGATCAATTCTAAAAAGTCCTGATTTACCTAGGGATCTTTGTTCAAAGAACTCAAAGTATCTTTTCGTTACTCTGTTTAGAAAAAATTAAAACCTTTATTGGGATAATCTGAACCTACTTCTATCAAAAAAGACTATTAGTAGGTAGAATGAAAAGTGGCTAACACAATGAACAGAGCTATTGCCTGGGTTTTATACACACTCAATAATTGACATACAATTTAAGCAAGGAGCCCATTGAAGATTCTTCTCTCCCACCAATGACTAGGAAATGGGAGCTCTATCTTCCTTAATAATTACATTTCAAAGAGAATTTTCTCATATCCTTGAGAAAGGCATTTCTGCATTATAAAACTGGAAAAAGTTTTTAAAGATTTATGTCTCACAGGTGCAGAGAAAGACTTCACAATTCCTAGTTTTATAAAGTAAATCCTCCAAGAAAGAGATCAGGGTCTTGAGTGAGGAAGAAACCTCTTTAGTCAAACTAAGGGAAACATTAAGATTATTTTGGTCAGCTAGTTACGATTCTCTAAGTTTCTAGTGTAGGAAATGATGAAAAAATTTAAATATGAAGGCCGTGAGTGGTCAAATCCAAAAACAGATTCATGATCTCTTCATGTAGTCTCTTAAAGAAAAGTAATATCAGAAATTTTATTATTCATAATAGTAAGACCCCCAAAATCCCAGTAATAGGAATCCAGAATAACTCAATTTATTTTTTAGGAAAATGTGAGCAGTTGACAAGCTAATATTGGGTCATTCTTTGCTAAAAGAAACTTCCAGGCTATGTCCTGAGGCCAATTGTTTAAACTTTCTACATCAAGTCTCTTACACAATGAAAACAACATTTTGAAAGGTGACTCTTGAAGCATATTAAGATCTGCAGTCATCAAGGAAAAAATATGGTTATTTTCTAAATGCTCTATTTACTATTTCAGAAAATTGTATGAATAACATTTTAGAACATTTCTTTCTTGGAACTGAGGTAAAAAATTAAAGGAAAAAAATGTAATGATTTGAATCTTTATCTTAATTAGGGTTTATCCTATTGTTTTAAAAGAATAATTATAATGTGGTGTATATCTATCGAATGTAGAAGATGATGTTTAATAACTTTCTGATTCTATTTTATATTACCTGCATCTTTTGGCAAATGTTTTCACTTGCTGTCAGAGGTCTATTTTATAGTAGTGGTTGGGTTTCAGTGAGTACTCTCAGCAAATTGATCTTCATTAGAGATTCGGCTGAGATGACACAAATAAGAAGGTCAGGAAGGTTTGTTGCCCTAGAACAGAGAAGAGAGGGAACTTTGTTCTTCCACATAAGTAGAGTATTTTCCAATCTTTTGCTGTATTAATTGCTATTTTGGAAGGGCTGAAATTCTCCATTCCTGAGTTAAGCCTTGGGCATTTTTGAATTTCTGTTAGTAAAATTGCAATTCTTTCTATCAAGAATTAAGCTATTTGACCTAGGAGAAAATTTGTAATCTCAAAACATAATGTTTTAAGTTTCTTTGTAGAAACTTTGTAGTAAGTTCCCGGAATCATCTTGTCTGTCACCCTAAATTCACACAGGGTTGTCCTTATCTTCTTGAGCAATTTTTTTAAGAACTGCAGAAATTTTAACTTTGGCTGAGTAACAAGATTTGGCATCAAACATTGAATTTCCACTTATTTATTATAATGTTTGGGCAAGTCACTTAAACTTTCCAAGCTTCAATTTTCTTAAATGTAAAAAAAAGATAATAATAATCATGACCACATCAAAATTACAACTCAACTAAATGACAGCCATCATTGGGAATTCTTTGAAATCTAGTTGAACAGAAGTCCTATAACTAAGGGTATACAGAAGAAGTCATGTTGAGACAGATAGAAGAGGTGGAGATATAGAATGGATTGGTCTCACGCTCACATATGGCAGTTAAAAATTGGAAGAAATACCTCAGCTGCAGAGGTCCCTTTGTGGAGCAAAAGGTCCCAATCCCACACTGGGCTTCCCAGCCCAGGTTTCCAATCAGGAAGAAGAGAAGTCTTCATAATTTCTGTCTATTAATGCCAGCTGAGATTTGGGCTAAGTGAGATAGAGGGTGGCTAAATTCCTAAGTGTAGCCTTTAAAAGGCCTGCACACAAACTTAACTGCCAATGGACTCATTTGTCTGAACTGTGGTGCTGAGGCAGCATTCCTGAAAGTTCCAGGTACATACAAAAAGAAACTGAATTGTCTGGTTTCAGTGCTAGGGCTGGAGGGGCAACTTTCTACAAAACAGAAGTTCTGGCAGAAGCTATTTTTCCTTTGTTGAATTCACCCCTACAAGGTGTGCACACTTAGGCAGGTGCCATCTCTATGTATCCATCAATGTAGCTAATACTGTTAACCCCATACTGGTGATTCCCTGAGACACTGCCCTATTCAACTTGTGAGGCCACCCAAGCTTCTTCTAGCGGTTTTTCCATACAAATAGCCTGTCTTGATTCAGGCTGTGGACTTTTCTAAAATCTCTCAAGGGTTCACAAACTCCAAATAAGCAGTATCTGGCCTCTGTGGGCCCTGTACATCTTACAAAGCAGCCCCAAGCCTGGCATTGGTGGAAGCTGGCATTGATTTGAGAGGTGGCCTCTTCCACATACCTCCAAACCTGGCATGAGTGGCAGCCTATTTGTGGATCCCTTTGTGGCTCATGCCACATGGTCCTGAGCAGGGCACAGACAGTGATCAAACTTGTCATGCACCAGAGCCCTTTCTAGGAAGCCCTGGAGCTGGCATGCCTTCTGGCCAGCCTGAGATCATCCTGGAGCACCACTTGGCCGTACTCAAATGGCAGACTCGGCAGTCACCAGACCCTTGCTAAAGCTAATCCTGCTCTGTAGGGTCAGCCATTGCACAACAGCTCCTCCACTGGTCAAGCCAATCATCCCAACCAATCAGCCTGAGGGTCAGTTCCTCCCATTGATGAGCAAATAGCAACCAAGGCTTAATTACAATAGGAAGGCACACATAACACACACAAGAGACACACTTGCAGCAACTGGCTCAGTTGCTCAGGGACACTGAGCCACTGGGTCACAAAAGACATCAACTACATAAAGCCATTCTACTAAGAATGGGAAACATAGACTATCTCACACATAGAAATAAACACAGGGAGGTGGCCAAAATGGGGGGACAAAGAAACAGGTCCCAAATGAAAGAACAGAACAAAGCTCCAGAAAAAGAACTAAACAACATGGAGGCAAGCAATTTACCAAATACAGAGTTTAAAACACTTGTTATAAGCATGTGCAACAATCTTAGTAAGAATTTCAATACAGAGATAGGAAACCAAAAAATGGAGATAGACAAAATGAAATAGAACTAGTCACAAATGAATAATGCAATAACTAAAATTAAGAATAAATTGGTGGGAATCAACAGTAGATTAGATGAAGCGGAGAATCAAATCAGCAATTTGGAAGATGAGGTAGCAGAAAATACCCAATAAGAACAACAAGAAAAAAATAATCCCCCCTCCCCACAGAAAATGAAGATAGTTTAAGGGGCCTCTGAGACAACATTAAGCATACCAACAATCACATCACGAGAATACCAGAAAGAGAAGAGAGAGAGCAAGAAATTGGAAACCTACTTTAAAAGATAATGATGAAAAATTTTCTAACCTAGTGAAAGAAATGAACATAAACCAACCGCAGGAAGCACAGAGAGTCTCCCAAACGTGAAACCAAAGAGGCCCACACCAAGACACATCATCATTAAAGTGTCAAAGGTTAAAGACAAAAGAGAATTTTAAAAGCAGTAAGAGAAAGCAATGCTTTTTTTAGTTACCTACAAGGAAGCTCCCGTAAAACTGTCAGTTGATTCCTCAACAGAAAGTTTGCAGGCAAGGAGGGAATGGCAGGAAATATTCAAAGCAATGGAAAGCAAGGATCTACAACCAAGTTTACTCTACCCAGCAAAGCTTCATTTAGAATGAAAGAGCAGATAAAGAGATTCCCATACAGGAAAAAGCTAAAGGAGTTCATCAACAACAAAATAGTATTACAAGAAAAGTTAAAGGGACTTCTTTAAGAAGAAGAAGAAGAAAAAAAAAAAGATCAAAAATATGAATAGTAAGATAGTAATTACTATATATCTATCAATAGTGTTTTAAATGTAAATAGCTTAAGTGTTCCAATCAAGATATAGGGTGGCTGAATGGATAAGAAAACAAGACCTTTACATATGCTGCTCACAAGAGAGTCACTTCATATCAAAAGACACACACAGACTGAAAGTAAAGGAATGGAAAAAGTTGTTTCATGAAAATGGAAACAAAACAAAACAAAAAGCTGGGGTAGCAATACTTAGACAAAGACTTTAAAGACTTTAAAACAAAATCTATAAAAAGAGACAAAGAAGGACTTAGGAATCTCTCTTTGCAGTATTTGTCTGAAGATGGTCAAACACTATTTTGAAGAAACATGGGCATCTATATGTTCATTGCAGCTTTATTTACAATAGCAAAGACCTGGTGTCCATTGCTGAATGAATGAATGAGGAAGAAATGGTATGAATATGCAATACAATGTTTCTCAGCCATTAAAAAAAAAAGAATGAAATCTTGTCATCTGCAACAACGTGCATGGACCTGGCGGGTATGGTACTAATTGAGTAAGTCAGGCAGAGAAAGAAAAATGTCATATGATTATACTCATAAGAACAAAATAAACAAAACAGTGAAAGAAACAAACTCTTAGATACAGAGAGCATTTTGATGGTTGCCAGATCAGGGCGTTGGGAAGATGAGTGAAAAGGGGAAGAGATTAAGAAATACAAATTGATAGTTACAAAATAGTCGTGGAGATGTAAAATACAACATAAGAAATATAGTCAATAATATTGTAATAACTACATATGGTGTCATATGGTGTAGATTTATTGGGACGATTATTTTTTTAAGTTATATAAATGTCTAATTACTATGTTGTTCACCTGAAACTAGTATAATATTATGTGACTATAATTGAAAAATAAAAATATTTAAAAAATAATTATTTAAAAAGTTATGTATGTAAGATAATGTATGTGAAAGTACTCATTTAATTGTAAAACACAATTCAAGTATAAAAGAACATATTACTATTATTTATTTACTTGTTATAAAGTTTTCTTCAAAGTTACATATTTTGCCAATAAGCCTTGATGCAGGATAAGATTTTTCCTTCTAAATTTAATTCCTTCTGGGCCTTATAGTATACTTTTTCAAAGGCTATTCCAATTACAACCTCTCTATTGGGAAATGGAAATAGCTAGAAGTGGGACATAAATATTCTAGGCTCTGGAATTTACTTCCCTCCTACTTACTTGATTTATATTAAATGTTTGAAAGTATTTCTGCTATTTCATGAATTTTTTCCCCTTGGGAATTGCTATCTCAGAGATTATAAGTACTTTTCTAGCTACCTTTCTTCACCCCTACATCTTTGGTTTGTGTGTGTGTGTGTGTGTGCGTACATGTGTGAGCACACATGGGGTGGTGGTGGTGATGGTGAACAATTATGATGATAGTGTTTTGAAAATGTGATATGAGGGGAAAATGTAAAATTAAAGGAAAACTTCACATCACTAAGTTGATTATCATAAAATTCAGCAGACTTTCAAGAAATTGATAAGATCTTATGAATAAAATATAATTTTTAAAATTAATACACTATATTTTTAAAAGGCTAATAAGAAACCCATTCAGTCTACTCTCTAAAAGTAAACAGATGACATAAGAGTGCAAAAGGAAAGTATTTTTTTTGCTTGACTTCTGGTTACTTAATTCATCGCTTCATTTATCTTTTTTTAGTGTTTAGGTTGTGTCTCTCAAGACATTATATTTTTAAAGAGTGGTTTACCTAAAACCATAGCCTCTTAAATATAGATAGCAGAAATAATTTAATGCCAAATTTCATTTCATAGATAGTCAGTGTGACCACAAACCAGTTCAGGTTTAGACCTATGATCTGGTGTAATTATTGTTCACTCTCAAATGTAACTTGATTTGCTTGATAAATTATGGTAAATCTGTAGACATGGAAAATAGAGAAATCAAGGGACTTACTCAAATCTGAATAACTATTTATCTCTGCCTTTATGGCCAGAACTCAGACTTGCTGACTCTTTTCCTGGAGTTCAAGTCACTGTACTCTGTATTCTTGCCATTTTTATCTCTTAGTCACTGCAATTCATAAATGACTTTTCAACAGAGATAGAAAGGTGAAATCTCAACTAAAAAGTAGAAAAATTCTTCCGTGACAACATAGGCCATCTCCTACCTAAAAGAAACTAAATATTTTTAACTTATCTCCTCCAGCTCTATATGGATTATTCTTTTATACTTAAGATCTTTAGGATAATATGCTTACAAAATCAAAAACTGTTTTCTTTTTTAAATATAAGTGAATAAAATTCAGCTGCTGGGGACCAAGAGCCACATAATTTTTTCTCCATAGGAAATCAATCAGTAATCAAACACACGTTACTGAGTTCTCAGTTACCCAGGAACAGGCCAGCTGCAAAATAGTTGCTGCCTGTTATTTAGCCCTGGGGAGTAGAAGAAGATCATGCTTGTTAATGGGTAATTATGTGCTATCTAAAAGAATTGGTATTGAATGCATGTCCTGCACCTTTTAGTTTGAAGGGCTAAAACTTGAAGATCTCCTTTCAGTGGACCAGACGCAAAGCCCAAGTCCTATTGTTTCTGTAATTATTTGCTATGCATCAGGCATTGGGCAATCTGTCATTCATCTGCTCTGTTAAGGCTTCCCCTAATGATGTGGGAGGATCTCAAAGTCTAACCTGACATAGTGGCTATGTAAATGTCATATGGGTCCCTTGTACATTTGCCTAAGGGATCCTTGATGGGGGCACATTTCAAAAACTATAAAGTTTATAGCACCCTGTGAAGGATTTATGCCATGCAATCTTCTGGCCATGATTTAGTTTCATAGAAGACATTTTATTTTAAATTTAGGAATTAATCATTTAATGCAACTAGTTTTATTGAGTAACATAAAACATGAAAGAATAAGGGATAACATTTCTATATGTCATTAATTTTGTTAAATGAAAATAATAAATTATACTTTTTTTCTCTTTAATGTAATTCTGGAATAAAAGAGATTTTAAATAGACATTCACCCAAATTTTCTTTTGTTTAAGAATGGCCCACCTGGTTTATAATCAAATAACACTGTCAGTTAATCATTAATATTATTCACATTGAAAAATTCTAATTCTAGAAATCAAACATAAGATCTTCAGATTAAATATTTAAGTGATTTATGGAATATTCTAATTCTAATGAGGTCCTACATATATATACATATACACTGCAATCGTTATCCCAAACAATTATGTAGAGACATTTCTGGAATGTAAAAGTTATTTTCACCTAACTAACATGAATAAAATACTTAGAAAAACCTTCCTGATGTCATCATCTATTATAATTGTTGCTTTACCCTGTAAGCCTGCAGTTCTCATCTCTGACACATTAGAATTACCAGGGCTACTTTCATACAATACCAATACTTGAAACCAACTTCTTTTCTTTGGGGAGAGGCAGTTATTTCTGTAGCGAGGAGAAAGCATCATCAAAGTCGATACTTGAAAGATACTAGGTGGAAGTCAATTTAAAGATGAAATGCCCATAGGAAAATAGGGCCGAAATTATGTTAAGAAGCATGCTTACCACAACCTTAGGAATATGATTATTAGACTAGGGGTCTTTCTAGACTTACCATACAGACTATTTACTATTTGAGGAAAATTAATAAATAAAGTCCTTAGTATGGGAAATTTCTGAGAAGCAGCTGGAATTTGTATATCTGGAAATTTGTACATCTGAAGTTCTTCTAGAAACAGCAGTTTGATATCTGCAAAAAAAAAAAAAAATACAGTGATCTCCAAATTCACCTAAAAAAAGTGATCAATCATCTCAGTTTGTCTGGGACTGAGGAATTTCTTGAAAAGTGGAACTCCTAGTGCAAAAAACTGGAGAACTCAGGCAAAATGAGACAAATTGGGCACCTTATTAATTGCTTGCAACTCTAGGAAAACGGAGAGGAATATGGCCAAATGCCCCCCTATAGTGCAAGTATATTTATATCCTCCAAACAAAGCAATAACTCAAGGTAAAAGATCAGTTCAATTGATACCTCTGATTAATAGCCCGGTAAGTTCCTGCTATTTCAGATATTTCTTGCCCACATTCTTCCAACTCCTTTCTTCTATAAAGCACTCTGATTCTGTCACTGTCTTGATATTTTGTTTGTTGTCCACATTTCTAAAAAACACTGAGTTGTTTCTGTGAACAGACTTTGAAATAAGTTCCAATATATTTTATTGTATACCCTCATTTTTCTTTGTCTAGTTTTATTCATATGGTTCTTCTTTCACTTCTTATTGTGGCTATTTTTTACAAGTTGATTTATTTTATATTTTATTTATGTTTTCTGTTTATTTTTTAAATATGGATGTCTTTCTTCAGTATGAAATATTTTAGACATACAGAAAAAGATGTAAAACTAAACATAAACAGATCCATTTATCTACCACCAAGGGAAAATAAGAATATTAAAATGAAGTCAAACCTCCTTCCTCAATTGCTAACTCTCCCTACCATATAGAGCAAATGATTATACTGAATTTTATGTTCATCTTTTCCAAACAATCTTTACATTTTTACTATAGATGTTTATATTCATGAACAGTGGATAATATTGATTGACATTTTTAACATTGATGTAAATGAAATCTTACAATATGATAATATGCATTGTAGGGAAAGAAAAATAATTTCCCCTCTATCCTTCTAAGGACATTTAAGACAGATTAACAGGAGAAAAACAAATAGAAGACATAACATGTATACTTTCTGCATACATGAAAAATAACCAAGAAAACTAAGTAACTTCCCCAAATTGCCCAACATAGCTCCTTAAATACTATCACCACCTAAAGACAAAAGAAAGATATTGGGGTAGGGGAAGGCCAGTTATGTGAAGTTACCAGGAAAGGCACAATGAACAAGGATAAGCAGATCTAAGTCCTTGCTTTCTCTCTTGATATGAGTTCTAGTGACTTAGAGTCATCATCCTCTGGTACAGAGAGGGAGGCTACTTTTACAAAATTATCTTACAAAAGGATAACTTCTACTCCATTTTTAGAGTGTCTCCTATGTCTACAGTTTCTTAAAAATAAATCAGTCACCTATAATCAGTGTGTTAGAGAAATATTTTAGGTTGGCGAATTCTTCCCTTCAGCATTATCCTGAAATATAATGTGTCAGTATTATGTAGGCAAGATTCAGCTATATAAATACATAAAATTCTAATCTATTATTCAATTAGAATAGTATCCCATTTTATGAATACACAATAATTTATCTATTCTTCTATTGCTGGACAATTAGATTATTTTCTAACTTTTCACTATTTAAAATAACATTCCTTTGTACCTTATATCTCCTAGTGCACATATGAGTATCTTCCTAAATGCATACCTAGAAGTTGTTTGGTCATAAGGGATGTTTACCGAACACTTCATGAAATATTGTAGAGACTAGAGAATATAGCAATTTATACAGCCTTCAGCATATTTTAGTCCCTATCACACCATATTATTGCTGATACTTTATACTTCTGTAGAGGTGGAAATTTTTACTTCTATCCTTTTAAGTTCTTTGGCTGGTCTAATAATTAAATTGATATAAGACAGATTAACAGAAAAAAATAAATGTAATTACATTCACGTAATTAAAGCTTATATAACATTTTGAATTAAGAAAGAGAGTAGGGGTCTGGGGATACAAAGGGGAGGAAGATTATTCATAGAAAGGCAGAGAAGATGACTGAAAAACAAAGGTTATCCTATTATACAGATAAGTTTCTTAGGCAAAAAAGGTATCTCTGACAATAGCTCTCTTATTGGTACAGACCCGCTTTCCAACACAAATTTATGCAGTTGATGGGGAAGTAAAGAGCTTTTACTGAATTTTCTGGGTTTTGATTTCCTTTAGTTCAAAAATAATCTTTATACTAAAGAGATGTGTTTTGGATAGCAAAATCTGCTCCATTTCACTTTCAACTGTGCAGTTTTTGTCATCTATGTATGAGAAATTATATTTTTTATGGTATTTATTCACATTTCCCTGAGTATTAATGGGATTGAGCTACTTTCATTGTACTTTTCTGACTATTCAGTTTTTTTCTTATATGAATTATATATGTAGATACTATGTCAATTTATTTGCTGGATTGTTTGTCTTACTGTTTTGTAACAATTCTTTACATCATAGATATGAATCTGTTGCCAGTTAAATATTGACTTACAAATATGTTCTCTCAGTTCTCTACATCTGTTCTGATATAGATAAGTTTAAACTTTTATCAAAATAACATTTCTCATCACTTTTGCTTATGGTTTAATTTTATTATTAAACAAGGTCGTATAGGTATGCCACATATTTTCTCCTAAATACTTCAAAGTACTCTTTTCTAAACTTACATCTTTGACTTACTATGAAATGATTATTGTGAATTATACAGAAAGTTTGTCATCCTTACCATTATGGGTTGAATTTTGTCCTCCTCAAATTCATATGTTAGAGTCTTAACCCCCAGTACATCATGATGTACCCTTATTTAGAGATAGGGTCTTTATAAAGGCAATTATGTTAAAATAAGGTCATTAAGGTGAGGCTAATATAACTAATGTCCTTATATAAAAGGATATTTGAATACAGACAGTGCACTTGGGGAGAATGCCTCATGAGATGAAGACAGAGATCTGAGAGATGGTTCTATGGGACTAGAATGTTAAAGATTGGCAGTGAAACATCAGAAGCCAGGGGTAAGGCATAGAACAGATGCTCCCCTAAAATCTCTCAGAAGGAACCAATTCTGCTAACAACTTGATCTTGGGTTTCTAGTCTCCATAACTATGAGACAATATGTTTCTGTTGTTTAAGCCACTCAGTTCATGGTACTTAGTTATAGTAGCCTTATGAATCAATTGCCCCAGAATCAATTGTCCAAAATTAAATAGTTCATCTTTTCCTCATTTACTAGAATTACCTCATTCCCTTGAAATAAAACATTTCCACATTCGTGTCTCTCTGATCTCTCTAACCTGAAGATATATGTTTTGAAAATATATCTTTATATACTTGCATTAATAGTGAGACATCTTATTTATTATAGTTTAATTACTATAGCTTTATAACAGCAACCATTTTATTTCAGGAATATTTCAACTACTTTCTTTTCATTGTTCATTTATGTCAACTTTACAATCACGTTGTTGACTGACCAAAAATAAAATAAAATAATTTAAAAAGAGTTAGCATTTTTAATTGAAATTGCATTGAATATGCAATTCATTTTGAGGAGAATTGAAATCATTATAATATATAGTTTTTCTATTCATGATGTTGTATATCCCTCAGTTTATTTAGGTATTCTTTAATATTTTTAATAAAGTTTTCTAATTTTTCCCGAAGTAGTCTAGGGCATCTTTTAATTGGTTTGCTCATAGGTATATTACTGCTCCCTCCCGCCCTGTAAAGACTATTTCTTTAAAAATATTTTTTCTAACTAGTAGAGGAACGCAATTGGTTTTAGTACAATAAATTTAAACACAATGAACTTATTTAATTATCATACCAAGGCCAATAATTTGCTTTTAAATTCTCTTGGTTACATAGGAAGACAGTTCATAATAAGTATTAATGACAACTTTGTCATTTATTTAAAAATTTCCCACCTTATATATTTAATATATTTTTTTCTTATTACACTGTGTAACTCTAGTACAATATTTAATAGTGTATATTCTTGTCTTCTTACCAATTATAAAAGAAATGTCTCAGATTTCTTTATAAGGATGATGTTTGCTATAAGTTTTTTATAGATACATTTTAGTCAAGTCAGGAAGTATTTTCAAGAATCAATGTCTCCACAGTGAGAATCTCACGTGATATTCAAAATTAGTATGGGGTGGATATATATATATATATAAATTTGAACTTCATTTATAGTGTTATCTATAAGGTATAAGTAGTCTATTCATTGGCAGAAGTACATGCATATTATTTTTAAAAGATACTTTGTGGTAGATGTTCATATTTTTTAACTATTAAGAGTTTATAATCAAAAATGTTTGGAGATCTTTTCCTAGACTAATGTTTCTTGAATCATGGCCCAAAGATCACTTCATCAGTTTCACTAGGAATAATTAAAAATACAGATTTGTACATAATAAACTGTTAACTTTGGGGATTTAGGCTGTAAATCTGCATTTTTATTAAACCTCTAAATCATTATCTTGTGGTATAACATTTCAGAATCATAGTGCTAAATAAAAATGATCAAGAAGATTCTAAAGATTTACACTTTCCTTTTAAGTTTAAGCCTTGATTCTTGAAAATGTCCCTTCTTATCATAGGATTTTACATATTAGTTGCTAAGTATAAATGAGATACCAAACTTGAAGAACCCAGGTAATATAAAACAAGGCATTCAGTAAGAAAAAGTTTCATTTCTAGTACCCACTCAGAAAGACACCTATTTTCTCCTCCTATTCTCTAAGGAAAACAGAAGCCAATCCTGCAATTTTTTGTTTTTGTTTTTTTAAATCCTCTTGTTGATCTGCCACTTAGGCTTTAGTCTCTCCTATGTTTTTTTCAAGGTCTTCATTGGAATGAACAGTATAGGAGAAGGAAGTTTTTAGCTTCTCTTCATGTTTGTGAGGACAGACATTTGCTCAACTGAAAATGAAGAAACTAATAAAATTGTACTGTACTACTTTATAGTACATTAGTAGTACACTATAATATCTTATGTACATTAGGTAAGTAGTCTTTTTATTGTATATAAATTTATAGCCATCACCAAAATGTATCTGCTTCATACAAAGCATATGTTTCCTGCCAAAGTGTAATCGCAAAATATGCCCCCAACAAATTTTTTAAAAATCACGTTAATATCAATTTATCCTACACATTGATTCTTTGTCAAACAATTGTTTAGAGAAATTATTCTCCTGTTGGAAGTTCTCAGCTGGACTTCAACTATTTCTTTTCTACCCAATTCTAAAAGAATTGTTCTCTTTCTTTCCTTTTTTTTTTTTTTTTTTTTGAGAAGAAAACAATCTCTAAGAAGCATGCTGAATGACCCAAGGAATAGATTTTATTAATTTTGTGCACTGTTTGTAATTTTTGTTAAATGATAAATACCAGTTATTATTTTAAAATACAATACAAAGTTAAGGCTCTTAGTTTCTAACTATTGTGCACAGCAATCTACTGAGTTAATACAAATTTAATTTGTAATAATTACTTCTGTAATACATAAATTATATGGTACAGTATAATAAGTGATAATAGTACACATTACAAAATAGGCTGACATCTTAACAAAAAAAATTCTAACACATGGTTATTAAACTGGAGGAAAACAGTATTGTGAAGTAACTACACTTGCAATTTGCTTAGAAAATGAATCATAATGCATTAATGCCTCTGAATAATTTGCAAGCAAATGAACCAAAAAAATTACATAAATGACCAACCATAGGTATTTATGTTATTTTGGGGTGGGAGAGGAGATAGTAAAGAGGAGAAGAATTGAAATAAAGTCTTGCATTAATAAGTTCTAAGACATCTTATAACATTTAACCAGCAGAGGTCTAAAATGCAATTACTTTGTTTTTATTATTTTGCTGATTTGTTTGCTAATAAAATGTTATTGGCCAACAACAACTTTGAATTAACTTTACAATAATGCTCTTGAAGATCAGCTAGACTAAATGAAGGAATCCAAGGGCTAAAGAATTACTTCAGAGATCATCTAGTTATGCCTAAGTCTCCCAGGAGCAAAATCCCTTTTGAAATCATTGCATAAAGATATCTATTCATTCTGTATGTGGCAAACCCTTTATCCAAGATCCAAACTTCTTTTCCCCACTAACAGAATATTGAATTTTATCAGGACTGGAAAGATGCCTAATTAAATGGTCACCATCTCAGCCATTTTTGTAGTTAAGATTGGCCATCTGATACTGAAGAGGAAAGGACTTTTCCACTCAAATGGTTAAACTTGTAATTAGCTTTTGTTCTACTTCTGTAGACATGCTTGCTGCATAGGCCAAAGAGCAGGGTGACCTAAAGATTAACTGAAGACTCAGCTTCCCCTTTGCTTGTTCTGTCTAGATAACAGATGTATTGCCTAAGTTCCTACCTGAAAATCTCATGCTCTATAACTTCCCATAGCCCATAGAAACTTCCTGGCTCTGTAACCACCCAAGGACAAATTAACTAATCTGCCCATGTCTAGTGTAACTGTCTGGATAAGCCCTATAAAAGCAAGGTTACCCCTGAGCTCAGGGCCCAGGTCTTCAGAGCGCTAGCTCTTCTGGGACCACTGGCATAATAAACCTGAGGTCTCTAACTGTCTGAGTGGTGCTTAGTTTCTAGCCAGTCTGATTTTTTTTTCTGCAACAATACAGCTCTACCAAAAAACAACAAGTCTCCTAGATGCTTCTGGGAAATAATTTTTTCCTATGCTAAAAAAGGCAAAAGGTCTCTCTCTCTCTTTTTTTTTTTTCTATTTTGAATACTGATGTAATGGAAGAAATTGCAGCAGCCATCTTGTTGCCTTGATGGAAAGGTCAAAAGAATTAAATAGAAATTGATCCTCAGCTAAAGAGAACTGCTTTCCACTGCGTCACTGATGTCAGGAATTTGGGAGACAATACTGCAACCCCCTCCTCAAAGAGTACATTGATTTGGAAGCTTACAGTATGCTAGGCTTATGTACTCAACACATTTTTTACATTAGTTCATTTAATCCCTTAACAACCTAATAAAGAAGCATGAGACTGTTAAATATCTATGTTTATACAGCTGATTAATAACAGAGCTGGAGATTGAACATAGATAATCTGATAATAAAATTTATACCCAACAAATCCTCACTTTTCTCTCACTCCCCACATCCAATAGCCTACAAAATCCTTATTATACTGGCTCAATACCTATCGAGCCAGTCTACTTTATTCCCTTCCCATTGGCACTGCTTTGTCTTCTCCAACCATGACTGAAGGGGATCTTAACATATCACTCCTTCCACACTACTTTCACATTGTCAAGATTATTTTCCTAAAGTGCAATTTGAATCCTATCTCTCTCTTTATTAAAAGCCATCAATAATTAATAAATTAATGTTTAATTTATAAATAAAACAAATTCTATATTAGACTAGCCTGCCTGTCAAATGTCAGGCCAGAGTTCTAACAGCTGATTGCTTTAATAATTACCTCGGCTTTTTAATCATACACTTTAAAAACTAGGATAGTCATTCCTCTCTATAGAACATAACTACTATAAGATAAAATCATCTTGCACAGAACTAAGAAATAGAAGTGCCAGGGCAAGAATTTGTGCACAAGCTGGTTTTATTTGACCCACGTGGTGTTTTTAAAAAGAAATTGAGGTCTGAAGGTCTAGAAACAGTGGTTCTGTATTCCTTCATGTTAACAGCTGGCTAGAATTGAATAATAGCTGCCCACTCAATAATTCACATTAGGCCCTCTGATATCTTTCTGTTTTTATACATTGTCTATTCTGCTCATTTATACTATGGACTAGAATCATGAAGGTTTGAGTTTGGGACCCTGCATTATTGATTGATATTCCAACCCTGTCATTATTGTAGCTGCAATCTTAGCAGCAGCAGCAGAAGGAGAAGCTTGTCATTTTTACTTACTATATGTTTATTATTGTGGTGGACATAAAAATATCCAACATGCCTATAATTAACAAGAAGGCCTGATGTGTCCAATGTGGAAGAAAGAAATTTTGAGTTCATAGAGACCATTCACATACTATGCAAATTAAAATATTATTAATACCCATGTCATATGACTATTATAAGGATGAAACAATAAAAATAACATAAAAGCTTCTAGTAATCTGATTGGCATCTATTAGGTACTTAATTGGATTAAATTTCCTTACTATGTGAGAGATGTAGGAAAAGTAATAGAACTCTTTGAGAATCTCCTGATAGCATGAACCCTCAGTTTAAGGAAAAGAAAATGTTTATTTATACATACAAATTTTTTCATATAATTTTAGACTCTAAAGCTATATAGTGGCCACTGAAGCAGACCTCAGGATGACATTTGATGTGGAAAATAGAAAACAGAAATTCTTAGTGTATATAGTTTTATAACTGGTAGGTAGCATTTGGTTGTTGTAAGAGAAATAAATTTATGCCACAAGCAAAATTAAGGGTGGGTTTGTAGATTGCTTACTGGAATGTTTCAAATATATTAGGAAAATTAAAAAAGAAAATTATTTGGTTTCCAGGCACATAGCCCTGCTAAAGATACCCTCAGCTCTACAAAAACAATTCTGTGATTAATTTCATCAATATGTTTCTCAAGAACTGCATTGTTATGCTCTCATTGTTTTGTAAAACCAGAGTTTCTTTGAAATGTGATTGTTAAACAATTCTTCAATAACTTAAAGAGTATGCATGTACACATAATATGTTATGATTTGATTATTAATGAATCTCATGTAACATTAGATAAGTAGTAAACAAAATTGACTTTCTAATTAAGGTTTTAAACAGTGTCCTAAAGCAAATATGTATGAGTTTGTATACTCAACAAGATGTAGAAATACATTAACAAGTCATAACTAAGTTTCAGTTTGCTCAGAGTTTCAGTATCAATTCCATTCATTCTAGCTCACAAACATATGTATCTCTCTATTCAAGCAAAAAGACTCCTCAGAGTAGAAAAATACAATCAAAAGGAAACTGGGCATTAATAGGAGAACAAGAAGGAAATGAAACTAACACTTACTTAGTCTCTATTATATATAGGGCTCTGTATTAGTTCATTTAATCTTCATAATATCTCTATGAAGTAATTATTACACCTATTTCATAGATAAGGAATGAAGATCACACAGGTAGTTAGCAGCAACATAGTTAGAAACAAATAAACCAAGTTGGATGGGGTGGTAATCAGATGTTAGTGGTGTAAGAGCCATGATGTTGTTGCAGATTGATTTTAAAAGGCATCAGTCGTCCATACAGGGACAGCAGTTTAGGATTCCTGGCAGTCAAGTTATATAATTATGTGGCCAGTGATTGTAAGCTTAGCTGGAGTCATAAAAGTGAATGAATAAGCTAGATCACAAACTATAAATATCTGAGCAAGTCACTACAGCATGGTTTTAAAATGCCACAGTGGCAGCTTTGTTATAGTCTCTAAAAGCCAAACATAAATTGATCCATGTGTATCCAACTCTAATTACAATATTTCAGAGAGGAAAAAAAAATCCTGGGATGCTTAATTCCTAGAATTTAAAAACATATTTCATTATAAAATTGCCTTTGAAATCTCCAAAGGAAAAATATTCACTGAAAGCCAAATCAGATAAGTGCTCTGGTTTTATGCTCCGTTGAGTGACACCAGTTTCTTCGCCAATTTACTAAATCTTAATAGATATTTGCTTACTTTTATCCACATAATTTTTCCTCTTCAGTTACTGTTTCCTTCTGCAACTTTGCCCTGTCCTCTTTTGTGTCTGAATATCATAAAATGAACATACACCAGAGCTTTGCTATTTTTTAAAAGTGTAAATGTAGAAAATAAAGTCTTTGTTGGAATGTCATTCTCAGGGTGCTTTCTGCTATTTACAAATTATTGGGCTCATTTTCCTATGAAGTCCTGGAAATTGAGGGAGTTATACTGCACAGTGAAATGTCCTAGCAGGCTATTCCTGCATGGAAGGCCACTGACGAATTTTATGGCCTCAAATCCAGAAATAAACATCATTCAGTGACTGTTTGTATCGTCAAGCCATTAAGTGCAATGATTTGTACTTCCTCAAGAGATCTCTTAAACTGCAATGCCTTGTATTTGCAGCAGCTAGGCAAAAGTTATATATTTTTAATCCTGCAATTCATTGGCTAGTAAAGTGTGTTCAGGGCACAATATCTCCCAGCAGGGATGAAAAAAAAAGAGGTGAGACCTTTGGGCTTCACAGAGTCTCTGGCAGATGCCATGTATGTAAAGCATGTTGAATATCAACCTATTAATAAGTTTTGTTGAGGCAACTTTCTTCATGGGTGAGGCTGCTTGCCTCGTATTGTCTATTCTGTTCTCTGAAACTCTGACCAAAATGGTCTAGCTATCTCTAATAGCTCTTCAGAGGATTCATTAAAGTAAAACCTTATGAAGATAACAAAAAAAGATGCGATGATGATTCAATTACCATTCTGAAACAAGGATTACAACTGTTTTACTAAAGATTTCTCTTAAGCAAGCAAATATATCTATAAGAAAATATATTTATAAAAATTGTATTCAATGCGGTAACTCTTCCTAAAAATTAGTAATACTCATCTCCAGTTAAATATAGACTTCATTTTTTAGCATTTTCTGACCTGTTTTCATTCTATTGTAGGTGCCCTGTGCTGTTTATATAATTCTTTAGCTTGCGGATGTTCTCTTATAGGTACAGGCCGTGTTATTTTGATTATGTGATTACTCAGATTCACTTACAACATTCTCAATAAATTTATAGAGAAATATTTTTTTCCTTCCAATTTTCTCTAAAAATTTTAAATGCCCACTTTGCATATTACTTAAGGGATAGTGGCATTGTGTGTGTGTGTGTGTGTGTGTGTGTGTGTGTGTGCATGCCTTTCCCAGTACTCTGTGTCCTGATCTCTGAAGCAGGGGAATCAGGAGAATTTAAAACTCTTTTGGATGGAAAATTCATGCTGAAGATGATTTTCCCACACTGGACAGAAATATTTGCCATAAAATACCATTTCCTACCTTCCTCCTTTTCTCTTCCATCTCAGAAAACTGAAGGTCAATGAGTATTTCTAATTTACACTTCTCACATATCCCTTGAGCCCAAGTTCACAAATGCATAGCACCTTGCACATGAATTAGAATGCTTATTTGAAATGCGAAACTATTTACAAAGCTACAAATATTAAAATGCAGTCAGTTTATTGAGTAAATATCATATATTAGACACTGTGCTAGGCTCTAAGGATGCAAAGATCCAATTTGTGACTAAAAGAACTCACTTTCTAGTGGAATGATACATCTATGTGCAGAGTATAATGACTAGCTTTATAATTTGAAACTTCTTTCATTGGATACTCAACAGAATGTACTTCTTAGATCAAAAAAGAACATGTCTATAAAAAAGGATAAATGACTAAGAAATAAGATAAAAGGAGTCATTTTATTTTTGAGGTGTCATTTTATCAAAACTGAAAATATTAAATAAATGAGTATGCCTGAATATCAGCTACTATCTCTTAAATATTCAATCAAGAAGAACAAAAAAAATTAGAGTACAAGGACTATGGCCAGCAAAAAATTTAAATATACCTAAGACTATAAGACAACTGTAAAATTGATGCTGCAGTTTGGTAATAGAAGTGCAAAATTTTAATCTAAGTAATAAGATATAGAAAAATAATTAATGGTTTTTCCATTTTTACTTGAGTATTCAAATTTTAGGATTCCTTAGTGGGGTATATAGTTAGAAGCATTTATTGAGTAACTACCATGTATAAAATACAGATGCATGTACAAATAACGCAAGGCTTTTAAAAAGAAAGTTGGGTGGGTGCTTTTTATCTTGATAGCAAAGGCTATATCTCAATGTGCTTTGGCTATCTGTATCTCACTTTGTATTGTATAACATTCACATTCTCCCCTACAAGTTATTTACTTTTTCTTTGTCTCATCTTGTGCCTAGCAACAAAATTCCTGTGAACCTTTGTATCTGAAACACATTTTTAATTTGTCTCCTTCTTTCACCCCTAGTTCATTCAATGGCTTCTCTGAGTCCATCATTGCTTCAGTAGGCTGCACCCTGGAGCTGATTCTTAGATTGGTTTTGGAAATCTCAGCTGATACATTTGGGCTCCCTTTAAATGCACTTGCCTGTCATGTGCAGCACTTAAATAGCATCTCATGTGAGCAAATCATACATAGTTTATTTAAAAGCCCCTCAGCTCCCTTGTGGCGATAACCAAGCGCAGGCTGCTAAATTGTTGAGTGCCTCTGTTGTTTGCTACAAATCATAACATCAAATACAGTATAACATACACTGAGGAGCACCCCAAAAGCAATTTATGCTAATGAACCCCAGCTATTACCATAAGTAGCAATGGCTCTAGCTGCTTTGCGGAAAGTTAGATTGGGCTAAGAACAGGGGAATCATACCTACAATGGCTTTACTGGGATATAATTCTAACAGGTACACATGTATGAATCATGTTTAACATTTCACAGTACAATCACATTTGTCCTTTTCAAGGGCCTATAAAAATGAATAAAATAGAGATACTAGGGATTGAAATAGCCCCAGGAATTACAATTCTCTGTAAAGGCTAAATAAAATAATGATGCTGATTAAAGTGAATTTCTGGACTCCTTAGGATTATAATATTTAACTGAAAGTGGGATGATTTTACCAAAATAACAACTCAAGAAATAAACTCCAGTAAAACTGTACAGGTGACTGTTACTAAGCAAGTATACAGTGATAAAAGTGGCAGAAATTTAGCCCCCCTTTTCTTCTCCTACTGTTCAAATGAAAGATAATAGTCAAAACTGCACATTGCCTGTCTGGGATATAATAGGAAAGGCTAACCCAAGCATGGCAATACAATTGATCAGAGAATTCAGTCCAATTGCTTTACATCCATTTAACAACCAAATATCTAGACAGCTGCAACAGAAGTGGTGTGTATCTAAGAGAAGTGGTACAAACATACATTCAGTAGGGGAAGTGTCTAAGGCCAAAGTGCCTTAGAATCTATACCAATCAATTTTGAAACAAATGAGAATCTTGTGATGTCTGACATAGTACGTAAGATGTCATATTTTATATAATTGAGTTCCTGATGTTACAAAAACTCCACTTATGTCCTTTTGTAAAACATATCAGATTCTAAGTTATGGAAGAAAACTTACTATTGGAAGTGATGAACAGATATGCCAGCAGGACCATGGAAACAAATTATTATATGAGAGAGGGAGCAGTCACAGGGGATATAGTGCAGACATAATTTTCAGGAAGCTGAATGGAGTTCTGTAGCTAAAGCTTAGTTACACAAAAAAATCCTTCATTTAGATACATTGTAAAATCTATAACCCAAGATTATTTAATTTCTTACACTTAAAAACAGTATTTAGAAGTGCTCTGGCATGTTAAAATTTTGAGTTTTCTAAAGTGTCTCTTAAGAAAGAAAAACAATACATTTTTAAGCATGATCTTTGACTAGTAGTACTGAAGAAAAATGACTAACACTTCAATCACAAGTTCTTATTCTTTAAGTACAAACAGATTTTCAGCAAGGAATTCAGGACAGTTGTTGACATGTAGGTTTATAAAACTTTGTTCAGGTTATCTGCAGCATGAGCCAAGATTATGGTTTGGTTCACATTGGTTTCCTTTATGTCATTAAAGAGATGTCAAAGTTTGTGAGAGCTTCTCTCTCTCGTTTTCTTTTTTCTTTTCTTTCCTGTTTCTTCCCTCCCTCCCTCCCTCCCTCCCTCCCTCCCTCCCTCCCTCCCTCCCTTCCTTCCTTCCTTCCTTCCTTCCTTCCTTCCTTCCTTCCTTCCTTCCTTCCTTCTCTTTCAACATATAACCCATGAAAAACTATATTCTCAAGTTTCTCTAAGACAGTTCCTTGGTAGAACGTGAAATGTTTCAAGGAACATGCATACATCTATCCAACATGTTTTTATTGGGAACCCATTTGTACTCAATCCCAGGATACACAAAGGCAGAGCTGCTACCCTGGTGGCCCCAGGTGACAGAGAATGGAGCCAGAGAGGATTATATTTTCTAGTCTTAAAATCTAATAAAATTTTCTTTGTTAGGTTTTGAACTTACTCAAGATCTGTGACCATTTTCTTTGTTTTGATTGATCCTTTTACAATGAGAATATCTATCTTATGCCTGTTCCACCACTGTATTTTGAAAGCAGATAATTTGTCTTGTTTCATAGGTTCACAGGTGGAAAGGAATTTTGCTTTGTGATAAGCCACACCTTAGGTCTCACCCATATCTCATTTAGTTGTTATTTAGATGAGACTCTGGACTTAGAATTGATGCTGGAATGGGTTAAGACATTTGGGGCTGTTAGGATGGGAGTGAATATATTTTTCATGTGGGCAGGATATAAATCTGGGAAGTATAGAGATGGCAGAGTGTTATGGGGTGAACTGCATTCTCTCAAATTTATATATTGAAGTCCTAACTAGGACCATACTAGGCGAAAGAGACTCTAAAGAGATATTTAAGTTTAAATGAAATTGTAAAGGTGAAGCCCTAATCCAATCTGACTAGTATCCTTATAAGAAAAGGAAGAGACACCTGGGATGTGCTGCACACACACACACAGAAAAGGCCATGTGAAGACATATAAAAAGGCAAAGAACCATGAGCCAAGAAAAGAGGCATCAAAAGAAACCAAAACTGCCAACACCTTTGTCTTAGACTTCTAGTCTCCAAAACTCTGAGAAAGTAATTTATATTGTTTCTGAGCTATTTTTTATGGCAGCCCTAGTAGGCTAATATATTCAAAAAGGTGAAGAGAAGAAGGTAGACTGGCTGGGAACTTTGGAACCAGAAAACAATATGGTGAAAGTGGCAAACCAGAAACGACAATAAATGCAGATAAAACAATCCCCAACAAAAGTCTATTCTCTCCAGAAAGTCTGGAAGCCTGCCCTTTTTTAAAGATAGAAAACAGATGATAACAGCTCTTCTCTAGCCAAATTACACAGAAAAAACTGTGGCTTTATCCCACTTCTCTAAGCAAAGACTGAGTAGGAAGATAGCCTTCCACCTTCATCATGTTGTAACAAGGCTGAGTGGGGAGACAAGACATTCATTCTCAGCAGTAATGACACTTCTCTGCTGCTGGGGTGATGTTGAAGGAGGCCAATGGAGAGTTAGGATATTTACCAGTCAGCACTAGCAAGGCTACCTGTCCCCCTCCTGACCTCCCACAAATGGTACCAGTGGATGCCATTTGGAAAACAGTAACAAGGACCTACTAGCTTTCCCAGCCAAAGAAGTCTCAGCAGAGATCTAGAAGGGAGCCGGGACTCTTACCTTTGCCCAGCAGTAATGAGGAGCCTGTCCCCCAACAGCTGTCAGCTTTGGTCAAGTGCGAAACATGGATGTCTACTCCTATCTGACAGAAGGCAGTGTTTCCCTTTTCTCTACCAATTCAGTGACAGAAGAAATTGGGTAAAACTGAAGGTTTATAAAACATTTAATACATATAAATATTTATTATAAAATATGACTTAAAACAATTTTATATATAAGAATTATTTCAGAAAGTTCATAAAAATTTCAATAAAAAATTACTCTTCATTGAAAAATGTCAATATAAATAAAAAATGACAACAAAGGGCTGTCAACACCAAGAATATAGCAATGTTAGAACTATCTAACAGATATTTTAAAGTAGCTGTCATAAGTTACTTCGAAGACAGATTATAAAAAAAAGTTGAAAAAAATGAAAAAAATAAAATATCTTAGCAAAGAAAGAAAATATTTTAAAAATCCAAATAAAAAATTTGGCACTGAAATACAACTGAAATAAATAAATTCAATGAAAGGACCCAACAGTGGAGTGGAGGGCACAGAAGAAATAATCAGTTAACTTGCAGAGAGAACAATAGGAATTACCCAATCTACCAACAGAGTAAAAACAGACTGGGAAAAATAAAAGAAACAGACTACAAGGACCTGCAGGACTATAAAAAAGGATTGAACCTTCATGTGGTCAGAGTCAGAAGGAGAAGAGAAAGAGCAGATCTGAAAAATTATGCAAAGATAAAATGACTGAAAACTATTCAAATTTGGCAAGAGTCATAAACTTATATGCTCAAGAAGCTGAGTGAACTCCAGACAAGAAAAGTGAAGAGAAATTTACCCAAAAGTATATCATATTCAAACTTCTGAAAACTAAAGACAAACACAGGAAATCTTTAAAGAAGCAAAAGAGAAATAGTACATTGCCACTAGGGAGAAAATACTTTGAACAACAGCATATTTCTGATCAGAAATCTTGGAGATCAAAAGAAAGCATCATATTTTTCAAGTGCTGAAAGAAAAGAATTCCCTTTCCAGCTTTCTACGTTCAGTGAAAATATTCTTCAAAAATGAATGGGAAATTAAGATATTTTTCAAACAAACAAATGAACAAAAAAAAATTTGTCACCAGCCGACCTACTTTAACAGAATAGCCAAAGAAAGTTCTCTAAACAGAAAAGAATAACAAAGAAGGGCTCTTGGATCATTTGTAATAAAGAAAGAACAAGAAAAGAGAAAAAATAGGAGTAAATACATTTTATTTCTTTGTTTTTCTAAATTATGTGTGACAGTTGAAGCAAAAATTTTAACATTATGATGCAATTTTAAGTGTACTTTAGACCAATGTATTTAAAACAATAATATTATAAAAAGAAGGGAAATTGAATTTAAAAGGGGATAAATTTCTATACCTGAACTGGTAAAATATTGACATTCATGAACTGTGGTAGGTTATGTATATAATACCTAGAAAACCCTCCAAAATTTTAAAAGTGTGCAAAAAGACACACTCCAAAATACTGTAGATAAATAATGGAATTCTGAAAATTGTTCATGTATCCCAGAAGAAAAAAAAAAGAAAAAAAAAGAAAAAGAGAACAAATAGGAAGCAAAAAATAAAATAGAAGACAATTAGCATACCAATAATTACATTAAATATAAGTGGTCTAAGTGCATAGATTCAAAGACAGATGTTAGTAGAATAGATTCATAAACATGACTCAAATTCAAGAATCTCACTTCAAATATAATATTATAGGTAGATTAAAAGTAAAAGGGTAGAAAAGGTATATGATACAAATATTTATAAAAATATAACAAATTTGAAAAATAAAAATCAAACAAAAACTAGTTTATTCGAAAAGAGCCATAATATTAATAAATATAACAAGACTGACAAAAAAGAAAAGATGCAAATTATCAATGTCAGAAATAAAATAGGGATTATGTTTAAGAACCCTGCAGACATCAAAAAGATAAAAAACTTTGAGGACAAAAAGATTACCAAAGCATGCAGATGTCGAATAAGCACATGAAAATGTTTCCACCATCATTAGCCATTAAAAAAATGAAAATTAGATCCACAATAAAATATCACTACACATCGATCAAAATGGCTAAAATATAGTCATAACAACAAATGCTGCAGAAGATGCAGAGAAATTAGATTTCTCATTCAGGGAGAGCAAGGAAATATAAAATTGTATAATCACTCTAGGAACCAGTGTAGTTGTTTTAAAAATACTTATTTAAAATAGTTTAACAGTTCTTGCCACTTCCCCATAATCCAGAAATTGTACCTCTGTGAATTTATCCCAGAGAAATGAAAACTTATGTTTACACAAAACCTGTATGTGAATACTTACAATAGCTGTATTTCTAATAGTCAAAAACTGTAAACAATACAGATAGCCTTCTACAAATGAATGGTTAAGCAAATCATAGTCTATTCATACCAGGGAATACTACTCACCAATAAAAAGTCATGAAGTTAAAAGTATGCAGATTAAGACTTCTAATAAAGACATGAAGATTGTTCAATTTTCATACGTTCCATTGTTACCAGCATGTCTTTTGAAGACTGGTCTATAGGAAGTACTCAGCTAATAGCATTTTTGCTTAGTTACTTTACTTGTAACATTTGGGTGGGAAATATTGGGTGGAGGATAAAGCTCTCCTTGGCATACTGTGAGCCTAGAGTGGTATAACAAAATTACAAGGATCTTGAGCTAACATACTGGCTTGAAAAGAATGACTAAAAAAGATTAGCTTTCTGGACCTCCTCCTGGGGAACCAGGGACCAGCTGCACAGACACAAAGTCATTCAAGTTATGGAGCTGAATGTGACATCTGTCAAGGCCAACACTGCACATTCTGTGTGTTATGAGAACAGACTTTAACTATAATCAAACCTGTATAGACAAAGCAGGACTCAGAAGCTGACAGAACCTAGGAAAACTATATCCATTATCACCTTTCTTCTTCACACGTTCCAGAAAACCCAGAAGGAATACAGAGCTAGGAGTTTGACCTGCGACTGAGTTAATCAAATTTAAATTTGACAAATCCCCGGATTGGACTGAATTTGCTTAAAAGTATGCAGATTAAGACTTCTAATAAAGACATGAAGATTGTTCAATTTTCATACGTTCCATTGTTACCAGCATGTCTTATAGATTATCATAACAATAACACGTTCTCTTAGTCACTCAAATACGATACTGGTTATTGGTTTTCTGTTGGATGAGAAGGAACAAGGAACTAACTGTAAGTACTATGCCATCCTGTAGGCTCATTATATGATGAGAAGAATCACAAATGTAATGGAAGCTAAATGTCACCCATGAAGAGAAACTAGTCAGTGACTAGTTCCCTGAAGGCTGTCTGATAGCTCTTAATACATGCCTATAGTCCCTATTATCTAAATATACACAGTTTCATTTTCAGATTGGGTATTATTTTCTGTATGCTCCCTTCCGAGTTTAGTCACTGTGCATTATTACTAGTATAGTAATAGACCCCATGACTAGTCTATTATCAATTGTAAATTCCTTTGTGTTCTTACAAATAGTGGGATTTCTTCAGAATTGCTTTCACTGGTAGTACATTGGTTGCTACTCATATATCGTGTATGTTTTTTTATTATTTTTAGTTTCTGGTAAAATACTTCATCACTGGATTTGTTCAAAATATATTAGAAATTTTAGTTTTTCCAGTGTGTCATACTTTTTGCTGGTATGTATCTTGTACAGCACATCTCACTTTATTTATATATTCAGTTGTACATCTAAGAGTTTGGGCATATTTTCTCATTTTTCAACTAGGCATGGGTTTTTTTTTTTTTTTTTTTTTGTAATGAGACAGTGCTGTATTGAACACTGTTCTGGTCAATTTATAAATAAATTTACTCATAATTGACAAGTAATAATGCTTGTTTATAAAAACTATATACATTTTAAGCATGTATTTATTATAAAGAACTTTCTATCTACATAATGTTAAACATATGTCAACTATTTTGCACTTAATATGTGCATGTAAGTGTTAAAAAAGCGTTAATCTTTCATACTATCAGTTTAAAAAGGTATTTGGTGTTTTATTGAATATTTTATTAAATAATAAATATTTTAAAAATTAATACTGAAAAGCTTATAAAATGAAGCCATCTCTAGTCCAAAACCTTAACTCTGTTCTCTAAAAGTAATAATTTTTAACTGCTTTATCTATTTAAATATTTAAGTATCTAATTCTAAGAAAAAAATATTTAAACTATAAATGACTTACAAATTTTACAGATTATGAGTTGATCTTAATGAATTACAGACAGGATTTACCTGTTTATCTTAATTTTTTTGATATAGTTATATGAGTGTGTAGGGGAGAAAGAAACTTTTGTCTACCCTTAAGGTTCTTTTGACTGGCCTAATAATCAAATGGGCATAGAAGAAAATTAACAAGAGAAAATAACCAAATTTAATACATATGAACACTTGGGGACCCTATATGAATGGATACTCAAAGACCCATATATATGAGATGTTTAAAAACAGAAAGAGAAAGTGTGGTATATATGGCATCCTGAGCTAAGAATGAGATAAGGTGCCTTGGGGGCTTCAAAGAGTCATTTCAGGGTGATGTGAAGAGGAGATGTCTAGTAAATAGAAGTTTTCCATGACCTATAGATAGGCAGAAAAAAGTTATTATTGATAATCTCTTAGTATGGGCATGGCCCCTAATTCAAATTCCTTCAGTTACTTAAGGGGAAGGGGTAGAAGTTTCTCTTGAGTCTGCAGGGTCTCTGTGCATACCATTAAGGAACATCTTGGGATGGCTACTTCACAACCCTCACAGGAGTTTTACTTAAAAAAATAATAATTAGTGTTCATTATCATATGCTATATATGATATAGTTTGTCCTAGAAAGCCAAATAGCTGTATAGTATATAGGTATCTTTTTATATTATATTATATGTTCCTGGTAGGTTTTAGTAAAAATATATATATGTTTTTGTTTTTTACTTGCTAGATTTCAACAAATGTCTACTTTTTCTAATTGCTTTATAAGTAATAACTTAAAAATGATCTCTAATAATAAAGAATATGTCGATGTTCCTTATTTTTATAGAAATGTTATACAACCCTCTATCCACCTGTTCCAACTGAACCTGATGGTTCTCTAAGTCTTGTTCAGCTGGCATCTGGGTTTTTATTCACCTTGCTCCCACTTTAAATTCATTGTTTATTAATACTCATGTTGTGGTTTAAAGGCTCATTTTGCAGGACATCTTTCATAAATTTTCTAAAGGAATATATATAAATTGCTTATTTCTTGAGTGCCCATGGGTCTGAGAAATACATATTTTGCCCTCACCCTTGATTTTAGTTTGGCTGTGTATAGAATTCTGGAATAGATTTTCCCTAAAAACTTTGAGGGAATTTCTCCACAGTCCTCTAGCCTTCAGTATTATTGTGGAGAAGCCGAACTCCATTTTTCCTCCCAATCTGTATGTGGGCTATGGTGATAGTGGTCGTGGTTTGCTGTAATCCTAAATCTTATAGGATCATCACTTAACTTATGATGTTCTGAGATGTCTTTATGTGATTCTGCTTTTATTCACTGTCCTGGGCATTGGAGAGGCATTTGCAATATATCATTTTATGTACTTAAATTATTAACATTTTCTTATACTACATTTCCCCTGTATTTTCTTAACCCTTATTCAGGACATATTCAGTGTGACTGCAAAAGGTAAATACAAATAATGAATATACATGATAGCTCTTTTCAAGAAGTTAGAGAAATTTTTATTGATTACATGATAGCTCTTAAAGTTGTTTGAATGAAGGGGAGCATATACCCCTTCTGTTCATATCTCATTAGTGAGAATAAATCACATGAACAAGGTTTATGCCATTGAGATGAAATAAATTATCTTCCCAAGGAATGGCTCTCATGGAGAGAGCTAGTGAATATTTTGGCAATAATATAATCTATTAAACTCGGTGTCTATTCATATTTAGGAGTGATTTTTAGTTCTGCAGGCAAAAATCAAGGTTGTTGATAGGTGAAGTGCACTGTTTAGTGATTCACTGGGGCACTTATTTAACAGGGATTAGTATGCAGTAGTTTTTTTGTTTGCAGTTATTCAGTTTCTTTAGAAAAAAAAACATGTTTGAGAGAAATTAGCCTGTTTATGGTTGCTCTAAGAAAAGAAGGGATTAGCAGTACAATCTTTCAATGAAATCTTCATTTTTAGTCACATACCTTGTCTGTTTCCCAATATATCTTAGTCTGTGATTGCCAGTTCTGTTCAATTAAGTTTCTCCAAAGTATAAATCTTCCATCTCCTGCCTGGGGGCATTCATCTGGCTAGGCAGGATTATGAAGGTTTACAAATTTATGGTCATACATAGATTTACAGATTTACAAATAATTAGTCTGTTTTTTTCAGCCTTGTACTTATTTCTCTCATTAGCTCAGGAATCAATATGTCCAAGCCCTGATCCTTTTAAAAATATTTTGCCATGCAATGACATGCTTCATTTTCAGCATCCTCTTACCCATTCATCTGAGGTTGTAGGCCTTCCAGCCAGCTGAATTCATTATAGTTCCTTCATTCGCTTTCCAATTTATCTACCACTGTTTCCTCTCCCATAAACTTTGTCCTTGTGAGTTTATAACACTTTACATTCTTTAGTATTATTTTAGTAGCCATTTGGGAGACAGCAGAGATAAGAGCATGTGACTGTAAGTGAAAGTGTAAAGGCTTAAAAAGTATAAAAGGGGGTGAATAATGTTGAAGAATTTGAAACACTCTGGAAGAAAAGGCAATAAAGCACTACAATAGTGTTCAAATCTACCTTGAGACTTAAATAAAACTTAAGAATGAAGACAGTGAACAAAGAACAAGAAGGAAAAGGATGGATATAAATTGAGGAAGAAAGATCAGAATTCCTTAAGATAATGAAATGGACATAATTGATGAGAATAAACCAACAAGTTATAATTAATATTAAATATGAGAAATGTGATTAAAAAGTAAAATAATATCTTAATAATAATCTTAATGAACTCTTATAAGTTTGTTTTTTACACGAGACTAAGCTAATTTAAAAAATTCTGTAATATTATCTAGACCCAAAGGTGAAAAACATGTTTTGTTCATTTTTAAATTTCTACTGCTTAGCAGAGTGCCTGGAATATAATTCAATTGCTGTTCCTTCAAGGCCTTATGCCTTCTTGATTTAATATAATTGAGGGTCATAATACCAATTTAGTAATTTTAATTCAGAAAATTTGTGAAATAGGAATCTGGTATCTGCAGAAGCATTTAGGCAGTTTATTAAAACAAAACACAGACTATATTTGTGAAAGGACCTTATGCCCAGGAAAATATGATGATGTTTACATGAATCTTCCATTTGCAAAACATTTTATATTGCTTCTGAAATTGCTCAAAATTATGCTCTGTTTGATGACTTCAGCTAGGATTAGAGATAGGATCCCTTATCGTACAGGAAATATGAAGGTTTTATGAAATCTTGAACAAGCTAATAACTTTAATTGATTTATATTATGGACACATGTATTAATTAAAAATATGTATATTGAGTATGTGCATGTTTCTGTGATCTTTTGTGTTTTCGGTGTACAGCAGTAAAGAACATAGGTAGAAATCCCTTCCCTAATGGATATTATCTAGTGATAGTGGTAGAGACACAATGATAAAAAAAATTAATAAAAACATATAACACATTGGATAGTCATAAAAGTTATGAAAAAAATAAAGCAGAGAAAGTAATAGTGGAATGTGTTTCTAAGAAGACTTTTTAGGTAAACCGAACTTGAAGATGGTGGGGGAAGAGAGTTTCAATCAAAGTCAGCAGTGAGTACAGAAGCCACGAAATGCCATATGCTTTGTATTTTTGAGGAATTAAAAGAAAACTAGTTTGACAAAAGTATAGTGAGCATAGGGATGAGAAGTAGTCAATAATTAAGGTATACAACAGAAAAATAAGTAGTGTAAAAAACTTAGAGGTGATTAAAAAATCTTTCACTTTTACTCTGATATGAAGAACCAATGAGGATTTTGAGTAAGGGATAAAGCCTCAAGAAAAATTTGTTTTGTCTTAGTTCACTTCAAAGTCTAATAAAAAATTAGGCTTATAAATCTTAAGTCAGTAAATTAAAATCAATATCCATCTTAGCCATTATTATGCTTAAGTTGAGCTTTTATAATTTTCATTAAATTTGTATGATGTGGAAGATTAATTGCATTAATGGTGTCAGAATTTCAACTTTGCCTATATCCAAGTCCTTTGCCATGTAAACTATCAGGACTTACCACCTTATCATTGGATATAGCTATATGTTTCCTTTTGGCCATGGGAGTGAGCGACTGTAATCTATGAAGATGCTTGAGGTGCTTAAACTGTTGCAGCTTCTTGCTCTAGCTATCTGCCATGGCCATGAACACATACCTGGTCTGGCATGTTAAAAAATAAATGACACATGGAACAGAGCATAATTGTCCTAGTTTTCTTAGCTGAAGCCATCCTAGATGAGCCAACAGCCGACCAACCTCCAGACGTGTGTACAAACCCAGCCAAAGTGAGAAAAGCTGCTTAGGTGACCCACAGCTAAACACAGGCATGTAATGGATTCCACATTGGAAAACCTAGGCCAAACTTAGATAAGCTGAAAGTTGCAGACTCATGGACTAAACAAATGATTATTTTTATATGTGCCTGAGATGTTTGGTTGTTTCTTGTAGAGCATTATATGGTAATAGATAATTGATGCCCAAGTTAAAATTTTAATTAAAAGGAAGAAAATACACATAACCAAAATTTAAATAATAGAGGATATAACAGAAGATAAAGAAGATATTTAAAAGTAGAAGAGGAAACCATGTATAGATATATAGAAACAGTATATAATCTATTTATAAATATTAAAAAATGAAAAGTTTCTCAACCAATTTTATGAAATAAGAGTAACCAAGAGCACAAAACATAACAAAACTCAGAAAATTATAAACTAATATTTATATATTTTGATTCAATTTCTAAAAACAACAAAATCTTTACCAAATATACTTAAAATAATTTATAAAATAATAGAGCATGATGTAGTAACTTCTTACTTTTTAAAATCCATTAATATAAAATTAAAAGGTCATATAAGGAAAACTATGTCATCATCTCAAAAGATGCCAAAATGCATTTAATAAAATACAAATATATTTTTGTTAAACAAGCACTTTTCAAAAAAAATGAGTATAAACATGAATATGTTCCCACATAATGAAAGATACTGATTTTTTAAGCCAAAAATTCACATTACATTTGTAGTGGGTTTCCCATTAAAACCAGAATGAGATAAGGATCTGTGATGGTAGAATTCTAAGAAGGGCACCAAGTTTCCTGCCCTTGGTGTACACACCTGTATAATCTCCTTCAAAGTGTAGGCAGAACCTGTGAAAACAATAGGATATCACTTCCATTATTAGATTATTAATTAGTTGACCTTGCATTAATAATAAGGGAAATTATTTTGCTGGGCTTGATCAGTAGGACTTCTGACCTGCCAAAACTACATATAAGATCATGACTGTCTGCTATTTTCAGTCACTATTTTATGGCAATTTGTTATGCAAAAGTAGAAAACTAAAATAGATTGCATAATATCATCATTGTGATATAAAATAAAATAAAAATAGTATAATTATCTGAAACAATTCTGTAGTAATCAAGTGAAAATTATTTGAACTAATATGAGTTTATTTATATATATGAAAATAATAAAGTTAGAGAAAAGACAATTTTCGGTAGCAATAAAATAATTTTTAAAACCAAAAATAAACTAAATTAAAAATATATTGGGTCAATATTTTTTAAAAAATGCATGAGACATTTTTTCTCATTTATTACCATCTACTTTTCCCACAACCCCTGAATTTTCCTTTGATTGGGGAAGATTTTCCCAAAGTTCATTAAACTGCAATTAATCTTCACGTGCTCCCTCTTTTACTTGTGAGCATGTTAAAAATTATATCTTTATGTGGTTTGTTCTTTAATTAATATCTATTTCCTCTAAAAAGAACATGAGAATATCTCTTTTTGCTCAGTTTTTTTTTTTTCAGGACATCTATAGGGTTTAACCCTCAAACAAATGTGACAAATGTTTATAAATAATAGAATGAAATAGTATATAGAGGTTAATTATCTCTAAATTAGTTTATAAGTTCAAAAAAGTATCAGCAAATAACACAGGTGAACTTCAATAGGGATACTTCATTATTCAGTGAAAAGATAATCAACAAAAAATTAAGGTAAAGATTATTCAAACATGTACATACAAATATGAGAGTGAATAGGCCAGAGGAGAACAAATAGTTTTAGAAGAGAAAAAAAAAAGTGAAATGAGAAGAAAAATAAAGCAGATAAATACAAAAGACATAGGAGAATATATAAATATATGTGAGATTGTTATTGTCAAGCAATTATTATGAAAACAAAATCAATATTTTTATGATTCCTTTCCTAATAGGTATTTGTTTAGTCAAAAAGCACAAGATTATAACTCCTCAAAATGATCATCACCCTTTCATAATTACTTTTACATATTAATTATACATCAGTGTTAATTTTCACTATATTTAGTTATTTATTCAACATGTAGAAGTAGGCCAATTAGTGAATATGAGAAATGACAAAATCAGCCTCCCATGCGTGTGTGAGGCACTATCTTTCTGCACTTCCCTTTCTAGCTCAGTTAGAAGAATTCATTGTAGATCTCACCTCACAGTGTGAGAAACTGATGATTAATGAGCGAGAATATTTTGAAATCTAAGGTTCTTCATGATCGCTAAACAGTAACAACCACAGGGAACAACAGTACACCTGTGCCAATCTTACCTACAAATGAAAAATTAGAGGAGTGTTGCCTTTTCGTCCTTTATCTTTCTACAGAAGAGGAAAACCTTTCAAAAGTTGGTGGGGACCTCAGCATCTGTTGCTAAGCCAAAGTCCCATTTATGTTTCTTCCATATGCTTCAAAAATCAACATTATCTCCACCTAAGTGTCTGGGAGCTTTCCTGAATAAACATTTCATTTTTATCAGTGAAAAGTAAACTATTTGGAAAGATGCTTGTAGGTGTTTGCAAGACAGTTTTATATCTCCTTATCTGGTTTCTATGGATAGGTGCAGCATAGCAATCTGGACTTCTAAATAAATAAAATTCTGAATATTGTTTCAACATGCACAGAAGTCCAGCTTCACTGTGCTGTTGCCTGTGTCTTTCTTATGCACTCCTATTTTCCAATCTATTTTTGCCAACTTTAATTTGGTTTCAGTAATATGCAGGGATCTCATAAAAAATATATTTAGCACAATGGCTAAATTGTGTTGAAATTTTATTTTCTTTGTCATTTTAAAACAGCCCAAGTAAACTGATAGTAAAAACATTGAAGACAGTATGTCTCCTTTATCAGTATGTAACTCACCACTCAGTGTTTAATTATTGAAAGGTTAGTTGGTGAGAATAACATTTAGAAGAGAAATATTAAATGTATTTGACTAGTATATATTTTAAATTAGCATGTTCAGTATTATCACCCTTAATTCAGCCTTATCACAAATATATTGTGTGATGACACATTTTTCAAATACATAGGGGCCTGAGTGGCAAAATTAACTGATACTAACTGAATAATTATTTTATGGATTTTTTTCAATTTATAATGAGCTCTTAAAAAATAAACATATAAGATTCTTTGGAAATGAACTGGCATGATTCAGAAATCTATATTAACACTTCTTGGTTTCAAAAAAAAAAAAAACAGCCTAAAGATGCAGATTCAAGGTGAAATATCAGAGGTAGAAAGGCAGTAGGGCTTGAGGATAACATACACCCAAGGACATCGGTCTTTGAAGCCTTAGATTCCAATTTAAGATAGCACTACCTTTTTATTACCATCCAAACTATGGTAAAATTTCCTCCACTGCCTTCTTACATAAATATATTTTTTAAAGTATGTAGATAGGAGAATATATTATACTTTTCTGTTTCATCTCAATATGGTTTACTCTCTTCATATATTTAACCAATTCAAAGCTATTATACATGCATACTATATATATATTCAAATATATATATATATATTTGTAAATTTTACCCCCCACACACACAAATCCTCAATTGGACATGCAGCTATACAGATATGGTATAATCATTTTTAAAAGATAAGGAGTTGTTCCTTTAGGAACTGCCTAAATTCTCATCCCACTGTATATCACTTCTTTGGAATTAGTGGACCTTTTCATACAAGAGAGATCCACTATGTGGTCCCATTTACTCTGGCCTTAAGTAAAAGAACTGAAAAAAGGAAACCACCTGGAGTGTTATATTCAGGAGCTGAAGCACATTTATTGTGACATTTGGTGATAGTAATGTGCCTTGATATCCTATTATTTGGTGTGTAATTCTTAGATCTTATGTTTCCATAACAACAGAATATGTGTGTGTGTTTGGTAGAAAGACAATCAATTTTTCCCCTAGTCAATTTTTTTCTTTGATCTAAAGACTTGCTTTTTTTCTCTGAAGTTGTTCACAATCCGGCATGATAGGAATACAGGTAATAATTACAGAAACTTCAAAAAAAAAAAATAAGAAAACATGTTTTAAATAAAAGCTTTAAGCCCCTTGCCTCTTGCCTTCTGTCCTGGGACTGTTAAAGATAATTGAAGTGGTTCCTGCCTATACTATCATAACGCCCCTTTTCTCTTTTCAGAGAGCAGCCAGAGATACAAAGGTTATGTCTTTCTTGATTAATTTATTTGACAGGGGCAAATTGCCTGTTCTTTTTTTTTTTTTTTTTTTCTGTTCATTTCTGCTTATTTCTATAGAGTGCCAGAGGCAGGAAACTACTATGCTTCACCAGTGACTCATAAGAAAACTTAGTATAACGTTTCTAATGTTCACTGGCCCTACAGAGCTTGATAGAAGTAGTCTTAGACTTAAGTAGGCTGCCTTCATTGAGCCACGCATAGGAGAAGGAATGAAAGTAGGACCCTCTGTACTATGGTGGCAAGGAAGGTAGGTTTGCCATATTTTGCTTTTAGCAGTTTTATCTATATTTATGAAGATGATATTTCATTGTCACTGTTACCTGTGGAGTAACTATTTTTGTGTAGGTTTTGTTATCACACTGGTTAAAAATTATAGTTAATAGAGTCAGATGTTGCTGTGAAATTCTCACTTTTTTAGACTGTAAAGTGGGTGTAATAACACATAGCTCGTGGTTCTTATTAAATAATTTATGCAAATATTTAAAAGAGTACCTAGAAAAACTTCAAGAGTATAATCAATGCTGATTACTATAATTGTATGTAGACATGTGAAAGACTCTGAAAGGGGTTATTTGAGCTACTGCTGAGCTGATGAGAAATGTTCTTAACCTCTGGAAGTCATTGTTCATCTTTTCAATGCAGTATAAAAAAGTTCATCAATTTTACATTGTAAACTCTCTTGCTGACTTTCATTCATGACCTAAACCAACACAATTAACTGTTGAGAAAGCACTATGTTAGGTGAATAATACTTTGCAAGATTTAACATGGTGATATTGGGTTGGGATTATAAAATTATTCTTTTATATACTTTACAACTTGAAAGAAACTATATGTGTGTGTGTGTGTGTGTGTGTGTGTGTGTATTAAGCATCAAATATGTACACACACAATTTTTGATATGAATATCTTATTACAGTAGTTCTTGAATATAGTTGTGCAAGAGAATCATCATGTATAATATTTAAAAATAGGTTCATGGACACCCCAGCACTGGTGTTCTGTAGAGAAAGATGGTACCTCCTAACCTGCATTTTGACAATATTAAGACTGTTCTGATACACAATCACATTTTGGAATTAGGGTTCTATAGAGGTTCCAGTATTTCAACTTAATATAACTTTGTGGTTAAAGCTTGTTTCATATTTTACTTTCCACCCATATATTCATATACATGTTTCTAAGAAAGAGACAATGTGGTACCCTACATGACAAGATACAGAAAGCACTATATTCGCTTTAAAGGTTATACCAAAAAAATTGTTAGAGAAAGATTCTCTGATGCTTGCTTTGCAAACTTATTATTACTTAATTTTGTAAGAAACATTGAATTTGATTTTTATGGAATTTCCTCTCTTGGATCTTAATTATTGAAGCATCTTAAGTATTGTGTGTCTTCAAATTTATCTCAGCAAAAAGCAAGTTTTATAGTCCATCATTGTAGCTTATTTTGGTATTTCCATTTATGGAATTGGGCATCATTGTATTAAGTAATTAATGAGATATGAAAATATGAAATCTTAAATCATTTAAAATCTATTCAGTATTGTTACATTTTCATAGAGGAAAATAAAATTTGTAATGAAAATGAGAATTACAATCCCATCTAAACTAATTTAACTATGGTTTTTAAACACATTTTGCATCATCTCATATCAGCCCTCCCTGAAAACTATCAGTTTCAACTTTATAATATTTTGCACAATTCCTCAGAGACAGCTGACAGGATGGCAAAATGTTTGGAGTTCTTTCCCTTGTATGTGTTGTGGTCCTGTGTATTAAATTTGGCTAGTTGAAGGCATGCTCTCTAAAAGCATCCATCCTTTAAATATGAACTCCCATAAACTGTTTAAATTTTTCTTTTTTTGTGATTAACTGGTTAAATCCTACCTAAATTGGTAATAGCAGTGCTGTGAAAAGACTCAAACAGCATTTATATTTCTTGAAGACATGTGAGTATATTTTGTTTAGTTTGTTTTCTAGATCTTTCATAAAATTGCTTGAAAAAGTAGCTTCCCTGTTTACGAGTGAAACTGTATGTGGCAGTCTTTTTAAAGATCCTTCCAAAAACACTTGCATGTTATTATGCATTCTAACCTTTTTTAAATTCTCTTAATTAATTCAGTTAAAACTCTGATTTTTCAGTTTTTATAAATTATACTTGTCCTTTAAAAGGAAAGATCATAGGATGTAAAAAAAGGAATAAATAAAAGGAACTAAAAAAAGAAGATTGTAAACTCCATGTAATAATAAACATACCATAGTGATTCTCTATCACAGTAATTGTGAGGTTGAGAAATAGAAAATGTATAAAAGTAATACAAAATAAGGAATTTAAATGATTTTACCCTGTCAACCTGGGGTGACCTTGGGCCACTTTCTTTATTACTCTAAGACTCTCTTCCCTCATATGAATCTAGAAATAAATATGCTTACCCTCTGCTTTACAACATTAATGTGAGTTTAAAATAACATGTGACAAAGCTTTGAAATTGTGAAGTATTATATAAGAAAACTTTTGGAATTAAAATAATTAATGTCCAGTCCAACATCTCAGTTTTATAAAGTAGAAGACTGAACAGGCTTTTGTATGCAGAAGATCTGGGTTAGAAATTGGTACCAAATTAAATATGTCTTCCGTGAAAAAATATCATTAATAATGCCTAACAGGACTGCTGTAGGATTAAGGAGATAAAAGTTTATCTCTGGACTGCCTATTCCTTTCAATTTCCATTTCCTAAAATTCATTCTGTCTTCCACATCTATCCATCTCAAGATTTTGGAAGTTTTACACACTAAAAGTTGGACAAAAACAAACAAAAAAAAACAATAACGAAAATACCTCTCCTCTGTCTTTTCATAGGAGCTGGTCCATCATGAAATGTATCTCTTACTGTGATTATATTTTAACTAATTGCTAGGTTATACCATAAACTTGAAATATAGAACAACTGACTTAATTAGCTCTATGTTTCCAATGTGCGACAAATGTCAGATAGTTAGCACTCAATAGACATTTGTGGAATCAAAGTAAATAGCTCAGTAATTGGCATTCAAATGATGCTAAAGTTATAAAAAAATCTATTATAATTTTCACTCATAGTATTAAAATCATTACTTTTCCTATTATTTATAAATAATAAAAATATCATCTCTAATATTAGTATCATTACATTAAGTATTATAATGAGAGATGCTTTATTAGGGGAATGTGTCTTCTACAATAAACTAAAAATTACAACAAAATTCTATTTTGAAAATATCTTGCTATGTCTTGAAAATTATAACACCTTTTCTTTTTAAGATGTTTGTCCTATATTCATATCCTTATGGAGATATTATTAGTTCTGTTTAAGTTCCTAACCACTTGTAAGTCCTACCCATGTGATTTATACAGGAGACAGAATCCACTTGGGTGTGTTTATACACAATGGAATTGTAGCTTGAAAAGATAGTATGAAATTAACTCTAATGTGTCCTGGAAATCCTAGCTGAACAATAGCAAAAATGAATAAAAAAAGGAAGTTTCTCACTCTGCCAGCCTTTATTTTTTTCATTTTCCAAAATTAAAAAAAAAAATCATCCCAGTCTGCAGGTACAGGTAGTATTTGGAGTTCTCATGGATACCTTCCCTAGTGGTCTTTCACTTTCTTACTGAACCTCTGTATGTATACACCACCTTCTCCCTTCCCCATTTTCTCATTTTTTTTTTCTTTTTATTTCCCTCCAAAGTATATAGAGGCAAGTATCAGGGACTGAAGGAGGTAGTGATCAGGATTGGTAACTGAGATGGGAAGCTCTGCCTATGATCCTAAGGAATGATATTTTTCCCTAGATAATCATTAACAGTGCAAGACATGGAGAGCATCACAGATCCAGGAATGAATGATCCTTTTGAGGACAATAGAAAGAGAATTTGTATGTTTCCTGAGTGGGAAAACTTCCAGATGGCAGCCTTCAAGTTAGTTTTTCCTGCTTAAAATACAGAGCTTCCTCAAGAGGAAGATAATACTTCCTTTCACCAAAGAGAGTGAATGTTTTCAACAGAGTTATTCTGGAATTGAAAACCAAAACTAGTGCAAGGATTCAATTTTTTTTTTTTTTTTACATAACATAGTTAGTGAAAGTGCCCAATGCTTTGCATTTGGCCAATATGTGAAACAAACTAGGAGGAATCAAAGAGAACTCAGAAGTGAATCAATTCATTTACCCATCATTTTAATGAAGTTGAGACTCATCTTTACTAAGGAAAATTACTCATCAATATTCAAACTTGAATATATTAAGCAAGTGATTGTGTACATATTTCAGTTGATCAGTGACTGCATTTGTTTTCCTGTTTTCAAATTGAGATGTTTTAAACCCATTTATTTGATTGGAAAGTTAAGATTAAATACAAACAAAAAGCTCATATTCTCAAATGTACATCAGCAGATTATCCCTACAACTCCAGACAAATGAATATAATCAGTAATTAAAAAGAACAAATGATAGTTACATAGAACAACAACAAAAAAAGTTTGAGTACAAGAATCCAAACACTGGTATGTGCTATATTATTTCATTAATATTAAGTTCTAAACCAAGCAAAATTAATCTATAGTGATATAATAATAGAAATAAGGCTAACAATTATCATCAGGGATGATTATCATCAGGGTGAAGATGGCTGTGGAAGGCGGGACCTCCAATTTCTGGTAATATCATTTTTTGGACCAGATGTTGGTTATAAGAACGTAATCGCTTTGGGAAATTTTATCCAGCCATGTGACTTGTTCATTTTTGTTGTTGTTATGTATGTTATTCTTCCTTTGAAAGAATTTAAAACAAGTTAAGACACCTGCTAGAAATATGGTATGTAAAAGAAACACACGACACTATAATTTTCTCATCATCAATTCTCATATTTGACATCCTGATCAGCAGACTCTACACTTCAGTGAACAATTTGCCATCTCCAAGTATCCTTGTACTTCATACTTTGTGCTTGGAATCATTTTTTCTCCCAACCTGGACTACCTGCTTTCACCCTCCCAGTGGGAAACCCTACCCAACCCAATCCACAAAGCCCGTTGTGAGCAAACAGATGGGTTCTTTCTTAACTTCAGAGCTGTTAATTAGAACATCTTTGAACAACTCTAAAGGAATTTTTTAGTTATATATATACATACACACACACACACATACATACATACATACATACATACATACATACATACATACATACGTACAGTTTATATGTTTGTTCTAACCTTTCTTTTAAACTTTAAGTTTCCTTGGTTGAGTCAGGGGCTGTGCTTTAGCCATCTCTTTCTTTTTCCTAAAGTACTTGGCATTGTGCCTGGCCTATAACAGGTGCCATATTTGTAAGTATTTGTAAAATTGAGTTGTTCATTATAGTCATTTTTAACTATAATATCTTTATATTCCATACCACTATCTAGCTCATCTTTGTAGGTCCTCAGAAGATAATGATCTTTTCATCTGTGGTCAAGGATAAGATTACTTTTGGCACTTCATCACAATATAACCAATAAGAGCAAACTGGTTGTTTGATATTTCAATCTGCTACGATTTATCTAAAAGAAGAAAAAAGTGTTCCTTTCACATGGGAATGAATGTTTCAGGAGACTAAATTGACCTTTTATGCTTTTCTCTTATTCCCCCCCACCATTGCTATTGTTCTTTCTTAGAGCTTGAAAAAATCTAGTTTTAAGACTAGAAAGGGAAAACAAAAAATATTCTCTATGTACACAAAATTTTGAAAATTATAATACATTTTCAAATCAGAAGGGGCTCTATTTGTACTAGCTAATGAAATAACTAACATACACTATTTGCTTCAAGTAGGCATGGATGGAGATAGGTTCAGTTTCTTGGTTGAGAGAATTACCAACATTTTTTGTTTCTTTGTTTGTTTCGGGGGAGTTCATTCCTTCTGAATTTGCCTTCAGTATCTCTGCAGTCACTTAAGTCACGTAGACAGTTTTTTACATAACCTTCCCACCTGCCACTTGTTTGGCACATTATGCTGCTTGAGAGAACAGTGAACCAGCCATAAATAGGTCCCGAGGAGAAGCTTCCAGATTGTAACAATTTAAGTTCTGATTGCTTCCCTCCTGGCTATGAGGGTATTTTTCCCCAACATTGAAATATCATTATTCTCTTGATACAAGCTTTGCTTACTGCTTGTGACCTGTTGCCTAAGGCTTCAAGAAATTAGTCTCCTTAAATAATCCAAAAAAAAGAAATGTTTATCCGAGAGAAAGCACAATTGCCAACTCAGTCTCTCTCATAGCTTGAAGCTGCACTAATTAGACATGCTTTTCTGTGGTTACAGATCTTCATCAGCCATGGTAACTGAAGAAAAAAATGTCATTTCTCCATTGTACTCTCAGATTTCTATAGACTTGCTCTTGCTCTTCAAATATGCATTCTGGAGAGCTCCATGAAAAATAGTATTAAGATTTAGCTTTAGTAATTATATAAAACAATACTGATAGTCTTGCAAAGAGCTTTTAAATGTAACACAACAAGCCTAACTAGAAAATAAAAGGTCAGGGAAAGCAGATTTCATTATAGCAGTAGATAAATATTTTTCATTAAACATTAAAAACAACATCTGTTACTCTCTTTAATAGTGTGAAGATTTTACTTTATTAAGTTTGGGTGGTTAATGGCTTTAAAAGTAATTTGCAATTTAAATGCGTCTCTATCTAGTGGCTAATTCATGACTAAGTCTCCAGTGTTAACTTGCAATTTTATTAATTTTGTTAACTGTATCTTTCTCTCAAGAAGAGTGACAAAGAGGTACACCACTTCAAATTGTGATGATAAGAAATAAATGCGTATTCTTGAAATATTTACTCTAAGACTTTTCTCAGTGTTTCCCTTTCCTAAAATTTTCCCCTTTTCTCCAAGAAAAGTATGTTTGGAGACTAAAGTCTATTGATTCATAAAAGAATCTCTCCTTCTTTCCTGTGTTATTATTCTGTAAATTGACAGCTGATAGTAATCATTACATTTCTTGTCATGATGCCTTTATTCAGCGGCCTAGCTTAGGCTTTCTAAGTTGTTTAGCAAATGTGGATCAAGGCAGAAAATTTCAACCCCAAAGTGAATGGAGATGAGAATTCATTTTGCTGCATCAGATGTACTACATAGGTGAGATTATATTTTATTGTGTGTGTGTATATATGTATACACACACACACACATATATATACATACACTATATCTAAATAAATATGTATGCACACAGAATGTAAATAATGTTGTAATGATGAACATGGGGTGCATATATCTTTTCAACTTAGTGTTTTCATTTTCTTTGGGTAAATAATCAGAAATGGAATTGCTAGGTCATGTGGTAGTACTATTTTTAATTTAGGAAGAATCTCCCTACTGTTTTCCATGTTGGTTGCACCAATTTACATTCTTACCAACAGTGCAAAGATTCTCTTTTCGCCACTTTTTTGCCAATACTTATCTCTCACCTTTTATAATAGCCATTCTAACTGATGTGAGATGACATCTCATTGTGTTTTTGATTAACATTTCTTTAATGATGAGTAACGTGGAGCACCTTTTTGTGTACCTGTTAGCCATTTGTATCTGGGAAAATGTCTATTCAGATCCTCTGCTTATTTTTCAATCTGATTGTTTGGGTTTCATTTTTTGCTATTGAGTTGTATGAGTTTCTATATATTTGGGATATTAAGTCATGGGATGTAAAGATATATGATTTGCAAATATGTTCTCCCTTTCATCGAGTTGCCTTTTCATTTTGTTGATGATTTCATTTTCTGTGAAGAAGCTTTTTAGTTTAATGTAGTCTCACTTGTTCATTTTTGATTTTGTTGCTTTTTGCTTTTGTTGTCAAACCAAAAAATTATAGCTGAGACTGATGTCAAGGAGCTTACCACATATGGTTTCTTAGAGGAATATTATGGTTTCAGGTCTTACATTTAAGTGTTTAAACCATTTTAAATGAATTTTTGTGTGTGGTATAAAATAGTTGTCCAACTTTATTCTTTTGCATATAGCTGCCCAGTTTTCCAAGTAGCATTTTTTGAGAAAACTATCATTTCCCCACTTTATATTCTTCAAGTTTTCATATGCACATTTGTAACTAACTTTCTCCGACTAGTACCTGTTCCACCCCCATTCCCATACAACCATTGATCTGCTTTCTGTCATTATGTATTAGAATTGCATTTTCTTGAGTTTTATATAAATGGAATTATACAATATGTGCTTTTTGTATTTGGTATTTTTCATGCAGCATGGATCAGCAGTTGCTTACTTTTTATTCTGAGTAATGTTTCATTCTATGAGTATAATAGGATTGTTGTTTGTTTACCTATTCATTATTGATGGAAACTTGTGTTGTTTATAGATTATGACTATTACAAGTAAAATAGTGTATGGTTTCACTTATATGTTGAACTAAAACAAAACAAACAAACAAAACAAAAACAGACTCATAAAAGCAGAAACCAAAGGGATGGTTGCTGGAGGGAAGAGAGATGAGCAGATGGGTAAAAAATGTTAAGGGAAATATAGTCCCTGATATAGTGGTAAGTTTGCATGGTAACAGATTATTACCAGATTCAGTGGAGTGATCACATTGTAAGGTATAAAAATGTTGAATCACTATATTGTACACCTGAAACTAATATAACTAGTATGATGTATACCAACTATACTTTTTAAAAAGCTCCAAGAACTTATGGAATCTTATTATATATTTTCTATTACCATAAGCAAATACTTAGAAATGAAATGGATGAAATATATGATCTGTGTATGTTTAACTATTAAGAAAGTTAGAATACTGTTTTCAAATGGCTTGTTTCATTTAACATTCCCACCAGCATCATCTGATAGTTGCAGTTGCTGCATATTCTTAAAACGAAATGACTGGCTGATTTCTCTTCTGGTGGCTCTGGGGACAAAATCTTCCAAAATCATTCATTTTGTTGGCAGAGTTTAGTTTCTTGTTTTTTTAGGGATTAGTTCTCCTTTACTTGTTGCTTCAGTAGGGGAATGCTTTCAGCTCCTAGAGGCTTACCTGTATTACATGTCACTCTTCCATCTTCAAGGCAGCAATGATGAATCTTTCTTGTGCTTCAAATCTCTTTTTCTTCTGCCACTGGAGAAAGTTATCTTTCAAAGTCCTCATATAATTAGGTTAGGCCCATCTGAATAATCCCTCCAGTATAGGGTTAATTATGCCAATTAACAACCTTATCAAGAGAGCAAAATATACCATATTCATTTCCCTGGTGCTTATTCAGGGTGAGGACATGAAATCTTGAAGGCTATGTTAGAATTCTGTCTACTACATTATTCAAATATACTTATTTTCTGCTTTCCTTCATTCATTTAGAAATCACATTACATATATAATAGGCCTGTGAAATTGTTCTACAGCTTACTCATTCTCTGTTTATTTTTTAGTCTATTTTCTTTGTTTCATTTTCAATTATTTTTACCACTATGTCTTCAAGTTAACTGCTCTTCCATCATGTGTAATCTTTTGTTAATTCCACCAGTGTATTTCTCATACATTGTAGTTTCATTTCCTGAAGTTTCATTGAGTTTTAAAATATCTTCCATACCTCTAGTTAATTTTTTTGAATATATGGAACACAATCCTAAATGTTGTTTTAGCCTTCTCTAATTCTAACACCTGTGACAGTTCCAAGTCAATTTTAACTGATTATTTTTATCATTATATTTTGTATTTTCCTGCAACTGTATAAGCCTGGTAATTTTTGATGGATGCCAAACATTATAAATTTTACATCATTGGGCCTGGATATTTTTATATTTCTGTAAATATTTTTGAGCATTTTTTTTTCTGGAACACATTTAAATTACTTAAAAAATGGGTAACCATTTTTTGGGCCTTGCTTTTAAGATTTGTTAGGCAGGATAAGAGCTGTGCTCAGTCTAGAACCAGAGGTGACAGAAATTAAGAGCTCAATTTTGTATATATAAGCTTAAGGTGCTTATTAGATGATCAAATGGAGATATAGAATATGTAGTTGGACATATGTCTAGAGTTCAGGGAAAAGATTAGTGATGAGAATATACATTATTATTTTTAATATTTGTGGTTTCCAGGCCAGGATGGTCCAAGGTATGGCTGTGATCCAGACTCGCCACTAAGAATAGGACTCTGGATTTAGAATGTTACATTAGTGTAGGAGGGTGCCTGCGCCTAAAATCTGTAAACATAATTCAGCTTACTGTATCATGCATGTGTGGTTGAATGCTCTATTGTACTCTGCTATGTGTGGAGCCATGCTATCCTCTGGGAGCAGAAGAGAAGCATAAGAAAGGAAAGCAGATGAAGAGCAGAAACTGAAGCCCACTCCTTGCAATAGACTGCACTTCCCCAATGGAACTGCTTCGCACAATAAAGTTAGTGTCTACCATTTGGTTCTTGTGTCAGCCTTTTGAGTTTTATTCCAACTGGGTGTCCCACCATCGAACCTTCCCTTCCAGATCAGGTCAGCACTGACAATGTTACAATCAAGCAATTTAACATATACACAAACTGTGTGTCATTCAATTGAGGGAGTCCAGTCAACAGACTTAACAAAAAGAGGACATTCTTTGCCTTTTTTATTTTTTTATGTTCTCACGGTTCAATGATTGTTAAAGTGTGGTATCTTAGCATCACCTAGGAGTTTATTGATAAAGTAAATTTGTGGCCCTGCTTCACTCAAGCCTATTAAATCAGAAGCTCCAGGGGTCAGGCCAGCCTCCTGGTTTAACAAATCCTCCAGGTGAATCTGATAAGCTCGAGTTTGAGAACCAGTGATGTCAATAACTGTACTTCAAAGATCACTACTTTCAACCTAGCTACCAGATCTAAAAGAATAAGCAGAAGTTTCTAGGTAGAAAAGAAAGATATGACATTTTATGTGAGGGGCAACGTGCAAAAGGCATTGGTAGACAGAAAAAGCCAAAACACTATTTTATGAAACCCTGAATTTTAGAAATGATTTATAATGTTAGAATGTGTAATTCAAAGCAATAGTCATTCATTACTAATTCTATATTTATTATTATGATACTAGGGACCCATCAGAAATTTAACGTTCTAATTATCTTTATTACTTTTATTTATTTTTATTGCTTATAAGAGTTTAGGACATTGCCTGATACATGGTATGTAGTCAATGCACATCAGCATATATAATTTCTATTATTTTCAAAAGCACTTCCACTCTCTTTCTTGGTGCATTTTGAAGTGTGTCACAGAGGCACTGTGATTCATAACTAGTGCTCTAAGTAATCTCTTCCTTTTAGGTGTATGTATTTGCATACCATAAAAAGTAGACCATCATTAATGGCATCATTTATAGCCCTAATAAAGTGGAATAAATATGGACTGCCTATAAATGTATTATTAAACACTGTTGTCTTTTTTCTCCTAAGAGATAAAAGATAGATATTACCTGTCTAAATTTCCTTTAGATGGGCTAGATCAGACACTCACATGGAGAGCTGTACATTGAGACAAGGTCTGGAAGGATAGAAATGTTAAATTGGTTGTCAGGCACAGAGATACAAGTTCAAGACTGGAAAATGGAATATGAAGCCAGAAATCTGAAGGCAAATAAAGACAGGAAATAATTGGGCAATGCAGAGTAAAGCAGGACCAAACTGAGACAGTCAGGATTATGTGAATTGACATGAATCTCTCTCCTACCTGCTCAGAACTCTGTCTAGGTAATTGTTTTTCGCTAAATGCTTTGCTGAGGATCTGGTGCACACATTCTTTCACTTCTGTGTAATTTAGATTTCAAATAATTCCTGGACAAGAGTTCCATATTGCATGTAGATTAGCACTCCTGAAATAGACTAAACTTTCTTTTCCTTACTTTTCTATTCTGTCAAAAGCATAATTACTCTTTTTTACATCTGAATTCAAAATTTCAGAATTATAGTTAGCAATTCTCATTCCATTAACCACACCTCCCTTTCCTACTTCATTACTTTTTTTTTTGGTGAAATATTATACTCAAGAGTAAAATATGATACACGGAAGAGTGTATAAAACTTGTGTGTGCAGTTATATTATTCAGCCACCATAGCTGGACTCTTCCATGGTCAATTAAGGCAGCTGAGTAGTGACCTCTTACCATTAAAGTCATTCATTCTAAAATATTTTTTCCCACAAAATTCTGTAAAGAAATATGGGATTTCAATTTGTTTATTTTTCAAATACTTTAGCAGATTCAAAGCTCTGTTGTGGAGAAACTCTTGGCCTGATTGCAAATATCCTTGTGGGCTGTCTCTGCAAAGAAGGATGAATGCCATCATCTAGACAAGAATGAAAGTCAGCCTCCTCAACACTGACAACAGAGTGCTGTATGTGACTTCTTGTTCAGCTTGTTTCTGAAGCACACGAATCCCTTTCTAATCAAGAATATAGCACTCAGGAGCTAAGTTCAGAATAGAATTATAAATAAGCTATGACCCAGCATTTTCCAAAGGCTACCTCAAGCACCTAATTAATACTTAGGAAAAGTAGCCTTATGGATATATTAAAACTTTATTTCTCTAGTTCAGTAAAGTCTATCTTGACATGAGGGAATTGGAAATAATGTATCAATGTAATATTGTTTCAATGGTCCTCAGGAATACCTCTGTTCATGAGAATATTAATTATCCACTGAATACCCCATGATATAGCAGATATCATGCTGGGTGCTTTGAAATATCACAGGAAACAGAAACAAACCATTTAAGATTAAACATTGTGACTGCAACTCTTAAAGTTAATAGGAAAATTTTCCACATGTGAAATAGTCATGTATTTTTTAGAATCACTGTTGAAGAAAAAGCACAATATCCCTTATCTTCAGTTTTATCTCACTTGCTCATACATTCAATAAATATTTATTAATTGCCTTCCATGTACACAGAAATCTGGTAGAACCATTCAGACCTGGTCCCTAACTTCAGGGAAAGATGCACTTAAGAAGTCTCAGGAACACGGCATTTAAAGATGTACCCATATTAAAACCTTAAGACTATTAAAAATAATGGAAAATTATCAGTTCAGGTAATAATACCTGAGGGAAAGAATGAAAAATTAATTTCACCTCAAAATTTAATCTATAGGAAGGTATTCTTATTAAGGTAATAACATCTGTTTTCTGCTATTAATAGTTCTCATATAATGTCTGAAAAGTTTGTTAATCTTTCATGTTTTCAGTGATGGAAAATTTAATCTTCAAATAAAAGTGTACTTAAAAAATAGTCTAATAATGAGAAATGATTTACTAACCCTATTTTTGACTAAGTTGCCACAAAATGCAGGACACATAACACCTAATTATTTCACCAATCACATTCATTTCTCTTCTATTATTTTTGTAATGGTTTTATTGTCTGCTTTGATATTAAATTTTACATTTTATGTCATCAAAGACAATTTTTATAATAAGCAAAAAATGGCTAACTTACTTAGAAACATGCACAGAAATGGAAAACATATCCCACACAATAGGTGGAAATTCTCAATTCCATATTAAATGTAGTTATTCCTTATAGACACTTACAGTGTCTTCACAACTATCATATAATTTTTAAGAGCAAGCACTGTCTCTTGTATGTTTTCTGGTGTTGAGACTGTGTAGAATTCTGTGAGGATCATTATCTCTTTTCCACTTTCTCTTTAATAACAGGATCATAATTTTTTCTAGCTTTCTTGAGGTATAATTAACAAAATAATGTATACATTTGAGGTGTACAACATGTTGATTTGATATGCTTATATAGCAAAATGAGTAGCTAACACCTTATCAAGTCACGTAATTACCATTTCTTTTTTGTGGTGAGACCATTGAAGGTGTAGTCTCTTAACTTTCAACTATATAATACAGTGTTATTAACTATAGTCACCATGCTGTACACTCAATCCCCAGAACTTTTTCATTTTGTGACTGGAAGTTTGTGCCCTTTGACCAATGTCCCCTCATTACTCCCCTACCCTCAGGCCCTGGTAACCACACCCTAAACTCTGTTTCTGAGTCTGGCTCTTTTAGATTACATATATGAGTGATCTCATAGAATATTTGTCATATTTGTCTTTGTCTCATTTCACTTAGCATAATGCTCTTCAGGTTCATCCATGTTGTAGTAAATGAAAGGATTGACTTCTTCCTCATGGCTGAATAATATTCCATTGTAAATGTATTCACACACATGTTACATTTTTTTAAACCCATTCATCCATTGACAGACACTTAGGTTGTTTTCATGTCTTGGCTGATATGAATAATGCTGCAAGGAAGATCAGAATGCAAATATCTCTTCAAGATCCTAATATCATTTTCTTTAATTATATACCCAGAAGTGAGATTGCTGGATCATGTGGTATTTCTATTTTTAATTTGTTAAGGAATCCCCATAGTGCTTTTTTTTTTTCCACAGTAGCTATACCAGTTTACATTCTCACCAACAGGGTACATGGATTCCCTTTTCTCCACATCCTCCCCAATACTTATTTCTTGTTTTTTTTTTTTTTTTTTTTTTGATAATAGCCATTTTAATGGGCATGAAGTAATATCCCATTGTGGTTTCAATTTGCATTTCCCTGATAATTAATGATGTTGAGCATCTTTTCATGTACCTGTTGGCCATTGTATTTTTTCTTTGGAAAAATGTCTGGGTCCTTTGCCTATTTTTAAATTGGGTTATTTGTGTGGTTTCGTTGTTGTTATTATTGTTTGCTATTGAATTTTATCAGTTTTTTATATATTCTGGATATTAACCTCCAATCAGATGTGAGGTTTGCAAATATTTTCTCCCATTCATTGGTTGACTTTTTATTTTGTTTATGTTTTCCATAGTTATGTAAAAGCTTTGTAGTCTCACTTGTTTATCTGTTCCTTTGTTGCCTTTGCATTTAGTTTAAAATCCAGGAAATCATTGCCAAGACTAATATCAAGGAGTTTACCAGCTATGTTTTCTTCTAGGTGTTACAGTTTCAGTACCAGTCTTTAATCCATTTTTACTCAATTTGTGTGTGAAGTGTAAGACAGGGTTTCAATTTCGTTTTTTTGTTTTTTGTTTTTTTGCGTGTGGCAATCCAGTTTCTAAAACCATTTATTGAAGAGACTATCCTTTCCTCATTGTATAATCTGTTCCCTTTTGTCATCGATTATATGCATCAGCTTTTTTCTCAGTTCTTCACTCTGCTCCATGATCTATGTATCTATTTTTATGCTATATATTTTATGATTACTATAGCTTTATAATACAGTGTAAAATTCATTGTGGTTTTAATTTGCATTTCTCTAATGATTAGGGATGTTGAGTACATTTTCATATACATATTATTCAGAAAAAAATTGGCTATTCAGTTCCTCTGCTTGTTTTCAAATTGGATTGTTTAGTTTTCTTGTTGTTGTTATTGAATTTAATATTTTAGATATTAACCTTTTATTAGATATATGATTTGTAAATATTTTCTCCCATTCTGTAAGTTTCCTTCTTATTCTATTGATTGTTCTTTTTCCTTTTCATTTTTTTACTATTTCTTTGCAGAAGCTTTTTAGTTTGATGTAGTTCCAGTAATTAATTTTTTGCTTTGGTAGCTTCTGAGGATCATAATTTTACAGTGTGGATTTTGTGAGGCTCAATACAGAACAGTGTATAAGTATATCCCATTCTAATTCTCCACTTTCACAGCCTCCATTTCAGCTCTGGTTAGACATGTGGTCCACTCACAACCAACGAAAAGTTACAGAAAGTCCAATAAGAAAATTTCTGAGAATGCTTTTTCTCTCTTATAAAAACCTCACAGATTTGCCTGGCACTGCCTTTCTCTCTACTTTTCTTCATCAAGGAACTGGGTTGATGATATAATAGTTATTTTGTGACCATGAGATATCATATAAAAAATGAAAGCCAACAGCTAAGAATGTTGGGGAAGTTAAAAATTCTGGGTATGACGGTATTGTTCAGAAGTTGAACCAACACTAGCAATGTCGACCTATGGTTTTCATATCATGTGAGCAAAATAAACTATATCTTTAGGCTATAATTAGTTGGGATTTATGTTTATGGCAGCAGAATATATTATTAACTCATATACTGCCATAAGTTTTTATTAGTAGTACTCAACAAAAAATTTTTTAGTTTATTTCTTAATAAAGATCTCATATATGTCACTATTCTCCCACTTGAGTAATCTAATTTAGGTGTTCACTAATTTTTGCTTGAGCCAGTCTGGAGACCTTTAATAACTGTTTGCTAAATGAAAATGAATTGGATTTTCATAATATCCATTTGTTTTCTTGCTACATCAATTCTATTCTCCTTCCAATAATCTTAAGGTTAATGGATTTATTTTTCTGGAGCTTAACTTTTATTATGACTTACTTCTGCTCGTAAATGCTAAATGGCTCTCCAGTGCCCAGATTCCTTACTCTGTTACTTGAAAGCATTCAAAATTTAGTCCTAATATTCCTTTCCAACCTAATTTTACATTATTGATTATAATCCAAATAAATAAAACCAAATCTGAGGAGATGCTATTTCTCCTACTAGAATGACCTACTACCCTCATTTCTGACTATCAATCACTCACTTTTCTTTTTCAGTTCCATATCAAATTCCTCCTCCTGAAAGCCTTTCTTTAGTGTCCAATTCCATTCACCTCCATCAAGGTGGAACCAATCTTTTCTATTTTGAACTATAACACAGTCATTTATTTCTAATTTTCTAACAGCTTATATATGCTGATAAAAATTATAGCAAATGTATCTTTTCCAATTTACTATTCTTTGGAGTAATAAAGTTTGTTTGTATAAACTTTACTGAAGTGTAATATACACATATAAATTATGATGTACATACAAAAAAGTGTAAAAATCATAAGCATAGATGTTAATGAATTTTTAAAACCATGGCATTTCTATATAACTACCATTTAAATGAAGGTAGAGAACATAACCAGCATCTAGAATACTTACTCATATATCTTTGCAGTGGCCACCCAATGCCAAAAGTAGCCATTACTCTGATTTCCATCACCATATATTAGTTGTGACTGTTTTTGAGCTGTACGTAAATAGTAACATTCATTTTGTACTATTTTGTGACTGGCTTCTTTTGCTCAGCATATGCTTATGATCTCTCTTCCCATTGTTTATTTATCAGTAGTTTATTCTTTTTCATGTGTATAGTATTTCTTTTGTGTGAATGTATCACAATTTATGTACATACTACCAATGATAATCATTTGATTTTCTTTCAATTTTTGCTATTATGAATAAAATTGCTTTCCAACCCAATTTTACATTATTGATTATAAACATTCTTATATGTGTATTTGGAGTACTTTAAATACATTTCTGTTGACTATAGTCTGAAGTGTGGAATTTCTGAGAGGTAGTGTATGTGTGTGTGTGTGTGCACGCAATGCATGTGTGTGTGCACGCAATGCATGTGTGTGCATATGTGTATATACACACACATAAAATTGTATATGTGTCCAGATACTCAGATTTACTAAGTAGAAACAATATTTTTTCTCTACCTTACCTATATTGTAGAAGACTGTGTATATGCAGGTCTGTTTCAGAAGTTTTATTCTGTAGCTAGGTTTCTTTGCCTATCCTTGTGCCAAATACCACACTGTCTCAATCACTATAGCTTTATCATAATCTGAATGTCTACTGGGGTCAATGTTTCAATTTTTTTTACCTAGATTTTCTCTGTGATACTTAGAATTGCCCTGAACCTACTACAGATTAATTTGGAAAAACTTAGTATCATTAAAATTCCAAGTCTTTTAATCTATGAAAATAGCATATCCCTCCATTTCAAAGGTCTTTAATTTTTTTTTTTTTTGACAGAATTGTTTGGTAGTTTTCTATATAGAAGTATTGCATCTCTTTCCTTAGAAATATTCCTAGATATTTGATTTTACTTAATTTTCTTGCTTTATTAGACAGGCAATTCCCTTTAGATGATATTGAATTACAGCAAAATAGAGTCCTTTTTCTTCTCTCTTTCCACTCTAAGCATTTTACCATCAAAGTGATATTTTGAGGCATAATTGACATATAACGTTATATTAGTTTCAGTGTATAACATAATGATTTGATATTTATATGTGACATGATTGTCATAAGTCTACTGATTTTTGCTGGATGAACATTGTACATATGATTTATTATATATTTCTTTAAATTACTGTTACTGATCTGATAAAAATCTTTAACATGAATAGGGAGAGTTCAATTTCTGATCATGAAATTTGTACTCCCATGGTAAACAACTTAAAAACTGGTCAAATATATGAAGCAACTGTTTTTAGACACTGAGATAAATGGTATGAGACTGTGATTCCTGAGAAAAAGAAACAAATGAGTGTGCCTATGAGTTTCCAGCTTTCTTTTTCTCTTTCTGCCTTATTTTCTTTCTTTCTTTCTTTCTTTCTTTCTTTCTTTCTTTCTTTCTTTCTTTCTTTCTTTCTTTCTTTCTTTCTTTTTCTTTCTTTACTTTTTTCTTTTCTTTCTTTTCTTTTTTTTTTTTTTTTCCAAAGGCATTTCCAGAGTATAATTCAGGGAGAGAAAACTCAAGAAGAATACTTCAGTCTCACTGGTCTCACTGAATTGAAGAGCCTGGTATCAGAATTTCACGGGGCTGAAGCAGCTAGAATCTGTGATATATAACACCAGGGAGCAGAATGCCATACAAAGAGTTCTGAAAATCTGAACATGGGTACCTTGTAGTCTATTGTTGATACTAAGCTATGAATAAAAAATGTAACTGGATTGTTTATGTGTATGTTTCTGTTCAAGCTACTATATAACAAAATACCACAGACTTGGTGGCTTCAGCAAAAAATGTGTTTCTCACAGTTCTTGAGGCTAGGAAGTCCAAGATCAAGGTGCCCACTAATTGGCTTTCTGGTGAGAACTCTTTTTGTTGTACAGCTAGCCACCTTCTCACAGTCTCCTCACAACACTAAGAGAGAAGAGCTGTTTGATGCCTCTTCCTATAAGAATTCCAATCCTGTGAATTCAGGGATCTACCCTTAGGATCTCAATTAACCTTAATTAGCAACTTTTAGGACTTCTTTCCAAAACCAGTTACATTAGGGATTAGGGTTTCAATGTATAAATTTTGAGGCAACACATTTTAGTTTCTATGGTCTATCTTCTTTCTCTTTCATGTGTCCTGGTGTATCTGTTAATTTTTGCCTGAACATCAGAAAAAATATATAAAATATTATTATCTCTGGGCCTCAATTTCTTCTTCAGTAGATGATTCACCTTCTTTTTGAAGGTAGCCTGTGTGGGAGGCTGATTACTTTTCCAGTCAATTACAATCAGATAGTTGGTTTATAGTGTCCATAAGGTACAGATACTTTTAGTTTGCCCCCATTCCTTAGGTATAGCTCTGCAGGGCTCCCTACAGAAAATCTGGAGTATTTACTAGAGCCCTCCTTCCTGACAGAACTTGAACTCCAATAACTATTTCCTCAGCCACCTGAGCATGTTGAAAACTCTCTTCTCCTTTGTAGCAGCTGTATGTTTTCACTTCTTAGCCTCTTACCACGTCCTTCTTAAGAAATGAATGCATGCCTCAAAGAGAAAATTTCCACAGTGTAGTGTTCACTTTTCCCCATCTCTGAACCTTCTGAGATTCTTACCCCCAAATCTTATGTAACTTTCCCAAATAATCATTATTCACAAGCCCCATTTGACTGCCAAAACTTCATCAGTTTATCTGTGTTGATTTCTGGGTGGCCTAAGCTCTGGGGATGTAGAGATGGTCAAGGAGCAGGGCCTTATTTCTTAGGTTCTCACCATCCTTGGTCCAAAACTGGCAGATACCCTCAAAGGAAAAGTTTTTGCTTCCCTCTCAGAATCTTTTCTTGCTCAATTGCTTCAGCAGCAATTGACTTTTCCAATCAGATTTTTAAAAATTGTATCAAGCCTTTCTGGTTGTTTTGATAGAAGTATTTGATCTGCTAAAAGCTGCTCCATCAAAAAGAATTTACAATAAGTTTTCTCACACAAATCCCCTAAAAAAGGGAGGGCCGAAGCGTAGAGTCAAAAAGAAGCCTATCTACAGTTTAGTCAAGCTGAGGGGAACTTCAAGGCTGATTTGGTCACAAGCTAGCTCAAAACCTCTCTGACATCACACAGAAATTCTTTAAACCTCTCTTTTTTTTCCTCAGTCAATATTGGAAATAACAACGTAACAATATCCCTATGGTAGTTATATTTCTACACATACTTTATGGAAGAAGGAAACTTCACTTAAATACCTTGACCCTGGCCACTTATCTAGGAAGTGACAGATGTCTATTTTTAAAATTCAAGAGCCTATTTTTTAACCACTGTGTTGTAGAGATGAAGTGGACCTTATCATGACACAATTTCCCTCTTTTTACACCCTTTTTGTTTATCGTTGTGTTGCCTTCATTTAAATCACTGTGTTGAGGGAGTCTAACAAATCTAGCTTACATTTCATTAATTTTGTACATGTTAATAGCAACTCTTAACCCCAAACATCACCACAGTTTAATGACACAGGCTATTAAAAGAAAATGTAAATCCTTTGTGTACACTATATAGTTTCAAAGGAAATAAGGAGGATTAGCACATTTTATTACCAGTTCCATCAAGGCCATATTGTAGGCAGCTACTTCCTATCATGCCAACAAAAACAGTAACTACTGATTCTGAAGGATAACAAGAGATTTTGCATCTTTTCTCACATAATAGCAGTCCTGTGAGGTAGTTATCTTCTCCATCTTAAATAATAAAAAATGGTTTTAGAAACCCTAAGCAACTAGCATATAAATCATTAAAATTTGATTCTGAGATTTAATTCCATAGTAGCTGATTCCAATGTTTGCACTCAGTGGCTTCCATCTATTGCTGTGGTTCATTATCAGCTTTTCCCTTTCCTTACTTCCTTCCTTCTCTGCTTTTCACCCTTCCTTGACAAACTTTTTTTTTTTTCAACTATCTTGCAAACTTGAATAAATTAGCATTTTGGGTAACACATTTTCACACTTTCATATTTGAGCAATTTGAATAATATAACCTTCTAAATGAAAGGCTTTCCGTAAGGTACTAACAGTAATTACAAAAAAAAAAAAAAAAAAAAAAAAGATTTAATTTTTAATTTGGGAAAATAAGTAAAGAAATGTCTGTTGTCACAGGTTTACATTTTTATTCAATAATAATTAAAATACAACAGCTTTTATAGTGTTTCACTGATGTATAGTGGAAGATATCAATGATCAAAAGCATTCTTCAAATTGTACTTTATATCTTTAAAAAATGCTTAAAAACCTGTTTTGGTGTTTTTAATACTCACTAGAGAAATACCTGAGCAGTTTATAAAAATAAAAATTATAAATATACAAACACTACCCCACACTTACCCCAGAATTATCCAGTATTTGTGTGTTTTTAAAATGCTCACAGCTGAGTCTCATGTACAGCCTGGCATTGAGAGTCCCTGTCTAATTTTTTTGATTAACATTTTAACACACTGACTGGATTAGCTTAAAAACCATGAAAAAGTATTTACTTAGCTTCTGTGCTACGTAAATAATAAGCATGTTAATGTTTCTGGATGTTCACCAAATATTTTCAGTTCTCTCTCTCTCTCTCTCTCTCTCTCTCTCTCTCTCTCTCTCTCTCTATCCGATTGGATCATATGGCTTAGCTCCCTTGTGTTTGGGTGGAGCCATGTGTCTGTGAAATTGTACTTCTGGGCCAGAACGCTTAATCGCCAGTTCAGTTAGACTTCTGCCACTGAAAACAGGGTGGGAGGACCAGAGGCATCAGCATCACCTGAACTCTTGGATATTCAGATGCTCAGATCCTGCGCAGGGGTACTGAATTGGAATTGGTATTTTTCTCAAGATGCTCAGTTGAAATGCAAATAAAAGTTTGAAAAGCACAGTGCTGGAGTGCTAGTTGTCCCTGGCACTGAGACCACCAACATTTGAAGTGCTGGCTGGGGTAAAATGTTTAAAATGGTGGCTCATTTGTCAGCCTGGAACTCTGAGTGACTAACGGGCAGAGCTCCATGCCAGTTGGGGATAGGCATGCAGCATGAACTAAACTTTTGTGTTTTAAGATGTTCATCTGGCTGAATTCTGCAACATAACATGTTCTTTACTGACAGTATATCTCAGATGTCTTTCCTTTCCCTTCTCTTTGAACTCAGTTATGAAACATAATGTTGAATTAACATCAAAACAGTTATGAATATTTTTTCAATTAAAACACAGATTTTTAGCATCAAAATCAAAGATTTATATTGGTAGGAAGATAAATTCAAGACTATCCAGAGACAGGGCAATACACTAAGCACACCAGAGGAGCACTGGATAGATTTGGATTTATTCAGGTCTTTGAGGAAATAGTTTTGAGTTGAGAGTAGTGAGAGGAGAAAAACAGCGGAATCTGTTTCAATATTTGATATTCCTGGTATTTAACCAAAGCCAAGTTTATGGGTGATGAGTGGGGAGAGGAAGATTATCACAAGTTGCCATATGAGCAGCTCTGTTTACTAAGCAAGGAAAAAACAAGTGGGTAAAAAAGAGAACAGGAAATAGAGAGAGAAGAGAGGAATAGAAATAGTAACAAAAATTTGAGCTTACCACAGCTTGCTCTTTTATTTCAAACCTAGAAAATAGCTCTGGGCATTCTTGCCTTGATGAACTGGAAAAGTTCCACACATTAAGGCCAGCAACCCTGACATAAGGCCATATCGAGAATGAATACATCTTTTTGATGAAGGGCTAATCTTGTACAAACACATTGCAGGGTGTTTTCAAGTCCTCTAATGACCCCAGACTCTCTCTTGCAACATTTTGTTAATGATGAGGATATTTGTGTTAAACATTGTGCAGATTAAACTGGGGGATTATTTTTCTTGCATTTTTAAAATATCCTTCTGCCCTGTAGCCAGACTATTCCTGACTGAGACATACAAAATATAACTGAATTTTCTTTTGCTTCATTAGTGGAAGCTTGAGAAAATTTAAAAGGCTGTTCAATTTTTTTTTCTTTAAAACATGCCTATATTTTTCTTTCTAGGACACCTTTGGATACCAGTGACCTTAGAATAGAAATGCAATATCTATAGACTGCTCAAATTATTTAATCACCTGGGTACTTATTTATTTTAGAAAATATATGTACAGGCTCTCTATGTACCAGACACTGTAGTGGGAGCATTTGATAGTGAGAAACGAGATACACAAAGTCTAGTCTTATGCAGCTTACACTCTGGTATAATATTGTCTCTGTATAAATGTAAGTAAATTATTTCCACCAGGAATGCTGACCAATACCTCAATTCTCTGGTGACTGTCATGAACACACCTCCCTTGCTAACATGGCTGCATTTTATAGTACACTAATTTCCACCTTAATCGATATATTTAAGTTTTTTTATATTTGGCCATTTTTTCAGTCTTTTGACTAACCATTTACTTAGCATTTACTAACAAAGAGCTTAGCTTTCTGACATTGCTGCTTTCTCAACACATTTCTGCTTTTATTTATCTGTAGTGTTTCCAAAAAATGTGAGTTAAACTATAACACAGTAAGAAGAACTTTGTGCAGTTTCAGCTTACAATGAAAATCTATTCTCTATCTACAAAGCATGCCAAGTCCCGGCTGTACCCAGGAGGCAGGCTGAGACTATTACCCAGAGTGCTTTCAAAATTAAGCTCTAGGCTAGTGGGAAGGATTAATGTACTGATTGAAGAATTTAGTAAGCAGATTATATCTGTATAATATTTAGATGGGCGAAAGATTAAGAAAATAGAAATTGGGTAGAGTAAGCTAAATTGGTCAAGTTAACCAATTGAAAAATTGATTGGAAATCAACATTGCAAATTTGAGTGTTCATGTATCAGATCATTCCTGTACACAGTTTTATTCACTCTGCTAAACCTGGATGTGTCTTTAAAGCCATAAAACTATACTATACAAATAAATAAATGTAAAAAAATAAATATATTTTATATTTATAACAAATTTTATTCTGAATGAATCCAAATCTGGAAAATACATAGGGCTAAATCTTAGCTATTGCAAGAACATGGATGGATATTACTTTGGTGTCAAAGGAATCACCAGCATATCTGAGATAACTGTTATTTTCCTCAACATGTTTTTGGGAAGGAGAAGATATTTGGGAAAGCATTTCATAATCTAGTAAGCATTTTACCTATGAGAAGTGATAAAATCTCAATTATTACTATTACTGTGCTTGTTTCAATGTAACCTAGATACTGAGATAGCATGGCTTGTATATTGCAAGGGCAATGTTCCCAGTAAAGCACATTCTGATTTTGTCAGCAACATCATTCAAATGCATTTGTGGTAGGTAAATCTGACCTGTCATCTTCTCTGATGCTCTTGCACTGCTGAGCTAAAATAGTGCACTGTGCCTTCTTCCATGTTTCTAGGTAAAACTGCACACATGTGCTACAAATTGATGCCTATTTATGAGAGAAAAATAGAAGGGTGAAAATAGAGGGCTTATCATCTTGTCACAACATGAGAATGCTGGAAGGTAGCGTGTCATTCTTGTTATCTTTAGGGGTAACAAAACAGATTTTCCTTTCAACAAATGTCAAAAGGAAAACTTTTAAGTTGCCACATACAGTCCATATTTCCAGAACCTGGCCCAACTTGGCAACTGCAAGGCTAAGTTGTGAATAGGGCCATCCAGAGAATATGGTTTTGAGGGGAGCAGGTAGGACATTACCAGGAACAGAAGAGTAAGAAGATATGAATGAAGAACCAGAGCATAAGAACGCAAATACACTAAGAAAGTATCCATAGAGAATTAATATATCAATATATTATATTAGTACTGATATATTATATAAGTGTGCACTTATACTAACTGGAAATACATAGGGCTAAATCTCTGTTTTTGTACCTATATGTTTCTACACACATATCCATGCATATTATACACATACTCTGTCTTAGGTTGGATTTCTCTAGAAGCAGACATTATACATCAAGTTGACTAAGAGAAATTTGTCTGGAAAGTGATTCCAGGAACTACCAATAGGGGAATAGGAAGAGAAGAAAGCATGAACAAGGTGTGTTAGATGGCTATGGATATAGGCAGATTGGACTCCATATCTGGAATATCACTGGGAGAAGCTTCAAAAAACACCTCAGTGTAATCCCACATGAAGGGCAAAGAAATTAAGACATTTATCTATCAATTTCCATTTACCTTGGTTGGAAGCTGTTCCCAAGGACATTAATGCCCAGGCCCCTCTATCCACCATATTCCTTGTCTAGGGGCATACCTGCTCTCAGTTAACTCTTTAGGAAGTGTTTGAGGGATTTCAACAAGAAGCAGTCCATGTTTATGGGATGACAAGTGTTGAAGGCACATGATCAAGGTTATTGACAGTATCCACTATATACATCATTGTCTTCAGACTCTATGATGTTTACTTCTGATTTTTCTTACTCGAACCTTATCCTTATTATTCATTTCATCAAATACCACCTGTGGAAGAATATCTCAGGCTCTCGTATTGGACAGGAAGGCATTTGCTTCATATTGCTATCTTCCATCTGGGTATCTAGCATAGCACTGTCAAGTAAAACTGTAAGGAAAGACACAAATGCAAACCATACATGTAATTTTAACTTTCCCAGCAGCCATTTTTTAAAATAAATTAAAAACATGAAATTAAGAGGAAATATAGATGGCCAATAGACATATGAAAAGATGCTCAATGTCACTAATCAGAGAAATGCAAATTAAAACTGCAATGAGATATCACCTCACACCTGTCAGAATGGCTATCCTCAATAAATCAAAGAACAAGTGTTGGCAAGGATGTGGAGAAAAAGAAACTCTCATATAGTTTGGGTGGGATTATAAATTGACATAGCCACTATGGAAAATAGTCTGGAGGTTTCTCAAAAAATTGAAAATGGATATACCTTTGACTTAGCAATTGAACTTCTGAATATTTATCAAAGAAAAACAAAATAATTTGTAAAGATCTATGTACCCCTATGTTCATGGCAGCACAATTTACAATAGCCAAGATATAGAAGCAACCTAAATGCCTATCAACAGATGATTGGATAAAGAAGTTATGGTTTTATATGCAAGGGAATATTACTCAGCCATTAAAAAAATGAACTTTTACAATTTGCAATGACATGGATGGACCTAGAAGTTATTATGCTGAGTGAAATAATTCAGACAGACAAAAATAAATACTATATAATTTCATTTACATGCAGAATCTAAGGGACAAAAAGAAAAAACTAGTAAAAACAGACTCATAAATATAGTGGATAATTTGGTGATGGACAGAGGGGAGGTGGGTTGCAGGGCTGGGAAAATTGGGTGAAGGACTTAAGAAGTACAAATTATTAGTTGATAGATAGTCATGGGAATGGAGAGCATGGAATAAGGAATGCAGTTTACATTAATGTATTGGCTAGGTGGAGAGCCAGAGGAAAGAAAGAGCAATTAAGGAAATCATTTGATTAACTATATATGTTAACCAGTGTACTATATACTTGAAACTAATAATAAAATTTAAAAAACATGAAATATTAATACTATATTTTCTTTAACCAATGCATGTAAATTATTATTTCAATTTTTAATCAACATAGCACTATTAACAAGATATTTTACATTATGTTTTTCAGGTAAAGTCTTTGAAATAGATGTATATTTTATCTTTATAGCACATTTCATTTCAGGTTATTGCATTTCTAGAGAAATATCTGGCTAGTAGCTACCATAGTGGACAGGGCAGTTCTAGGACCCCTCTACCCTCCATCTGGAATGAAGGGTGCTTAGGAGTGTCCTAACATTGAAAGTCAGATGAACAAACACATTGCACTCCTTCTTGATGTTAAGTGGGACATGGACTAACAATGACTATAATATTTTGTCATTAGTTTTCAGGGTGAATATATAATAATACCCAAAACATTCCCCCTTAACCCTACCCTTTTAAAAACAAATCAAGAAAAGACAAGACAAGACAAGACAAGACAAGACAAGACAAGACAAGACAAGACAAGACAAGACAAGACAAAACTAGGTTTGTTGCTATGTAAGGATGCACACACAGCTCCAGGAATGATTCCTGAGGAAACCCTTCCATTGCCTGTAGTTAAGTTTCTACACTCTAGCAAAGTGGGATATGAAAAATATATGTGGCCTCTGCCTGACCCACTTCCTTATATATACTTTTGTGTAGTCCTCTCCCCCATTATGTCACAATTGGTCTGTGCGATCAATAAAATAAAGTGTGAGTGATAGTATGTCACTTCCAAAATCAGGTTATAAAAGAGATCTTGCTATCTCTCTCATTGCTCACTCTGGGGGAAGTCAGCAGCCATGGTGAAAGAATAGCCCTGTGGAGATGCCTATGTAATAAGAAACTGATTCCTGTCAATAGCTTCATAAGTGAACTTAGAAGTGGATCTTCCAGTCCTGCTCAAATCTCAGAGACTGCAAATCCAATTTAAAGACTGATTGCAACCCCATGAGAGAGTCTGAGGCAAAATGACCCAGAGTAGGCACTCCTAGGTTACTGACTCTCAGAAATGGTTTCCATGTCAGTTGTTTAACTGCTAAGTTTTGGGGTAATTTGTTACATAGCAATAAATAACTAATACAAGAAAATAATTTTAATTATGGATCAATGAAGAGAGCACATTTTTATGTATACAGACTGAGATTTGTGTTCATTACAGTCAGATTAAAAGGAATAAGTGTGAGCCTGTGGAAGATAAAACTAGGCCATGACAGGAAGATTGTAGAAAATGAGGAACATTAGGGAAAGGAAAATGGTAGTTCAGAATTTTTTCAAATGTAGCAAGGATACCAAAAGACTTGTCTTCCTTGTTTGCTAGCCTACTGTAAAAGTGGGTCAGGATCAATTTATTGGAGGGATCTGCTAGTTCTAGAAGCCATCCAGGTGTCATCCAGATTATCAACAATGGGGAAAAAAAGAGAAAAAGAAAAGATTGTCCTTATAGAGTTTAGGACTAGTCTGAATTCTGAGACTACATATCAGAAGCAACTGAACGTATAATTATGCCCTCAACCTGGAATTTCATCTAGTATTAAATAAGGTTTAGGTTTTCCCTGGGGCCAATGCTCAAAAATGTTAACTACATCTCTAAGAAAGCCATGCCATGGGACTAGGGTGTAAAATGCTTTATTGTGAGCTTCATTAATCTTATTAAATATCATGTCCTTGCCACTCATTGATTAGACATACAAATCATTCATCCCCATAAGGAATTGCAAAGGAATCTAAAGTCACTCAAAACCTAGCCTTATGCTGCCTGTGGTTGTCAAGGTAACAAACATTTTACAATTCTAAGCAAACAGACCTCTGCAGATTATTTTGAAGCCACCACAGGTCTTAGCCAGTCTTCTACCTCATACTTCATGTAACAGTTTCCAGAGGCATTCTCAGGAGAGCTAATCAAGATATTAAGTTTACCCACAGACAACCAGGATGCTACTACACTGTAGCAAGTTAAGAGAAATAAATAGGATTTTCTTTGTGTTCCTTCAAGCTTAGATGTGAAGTCCTTCAGAGCCGGTGGAAGCCCCCTCTGCTGTCAGTGCTTGTTACAGCAGCTGTGTTCAGGGCAGTGACTGCAGGAATGCCATCAGGAGTATGGAGATGCAAACTCTATCTACTTGCTCCTTCATATTAAGCACAGTGGTGACTAGAGATGGTAACATTTCTTAACTGTTTGCAATGGGGTTAGGCACTTCTAAACAAGACCTCATGTTTTAAACATTATCCTATGAAGAGTGGGTGTTATCATGCTCATTTTAAAGATGGGGGACTTGAGGCTCAGTGTATGATTGAATTCTTACCAAGAACATACAACTATTAAATGATAGAAACTGGAAAAGAACTGAAAACTGTCTGGCTTCACCAGTAGGGAGCATATCCATTGTGATTTTTCTCACTATCACCTTACAACTTCCTGCAATTGAATCTTACTTTTCTTGTTTCCCTTTTTAGGCCACATTTACTGTGAAACATTTTCTCCCCATGGCTGCAAGAATGCTATTAAAAATATTTTAAAATTGTTGTGGCATGAGAGTTGTCCAGTCATTACAAGTGTCTAATATGGTTAGTGCAGGCAAGGGTCCTAGAGACCCCCAATGCCAGAGGTAGGCCCCAAAGAATTCCAGGAAGGACCATGGAGAGGCAAGCAGAGTGCTCAGGGACTCAGGACAGTGCCTACTTACCAACGGTTATAGAAGTCTTTTGATATTTTAGTAGGAGGAGTAGTTATATTTGTAAAGAATAGGTAAGTGTCAGTATTAACTAGCTGAACAAATTAAAAACTCTTACCTCATGAACAATGTTTTGCTCTAGAATTTCTACCAGGAAAAATGTAGAAAAATTTGTGTACTGTGTAGGAACCTCATGTAGAGACTGGTGATAGCACTACTAAGAATACAAGACAGCTGAAAAGGTGGTTAGTAGTTTTAGCTACATAACCCCAGTTCTCTCAGAGCTGAAAAACTCTGTGTTGAATACTAGAAAATTTATAAATAACCTGATCTTCTTTGTTGGTTCCTCATACTGCATTTTGAAATATAACATGTAAAGTGTTCACTGAAGAAAATTTAAAAAATGAACAGAATTTGGTCTTTTAAATTGAGTTCCATACCTTGGGAATAAATATGTTAACGCACTGCTTTACTGGTTCAACAAACTCTTGTCATTTTTGTCATGATAGTCTCTGATGAGCATGATGTTTTATTTGAAATAGTTGACAACCAATGGGAAGAGGAAAAAGAAGTGGAGGATGTTTCAAAGGAATGCACAGACATGCAGTGAGAAAAGTTTCTGAAACTAACCCACAATGTGCAGGTGAATGAACACCATTAACAAGCCATCAGAGAAACTGAGTGGATCTAATTCCATAACTAACATAATTTAAAGTTCTGTATCATTAGTAGTATTCTAAAAAGCTTTACTATATACGGTGACCATTCAAAATGTCTTAAAAAACAGATTATATCTGCTCATATAGCTGTGAAACTATAAACAAATAAACTAAAAACAGGTCAAATTACTTTTTAAATACCTTAAAATAATGAAAACCATATTTATACCTTAGAGATTCTCATGTACTAAAACAGCATTTAATACCTCACAGTATTTACTTCTCTTAGAGGACCTTGCTGGCAAATAGACATTTCAGACTGACCAGGGCATAAAAATAAGCATTGTTTCTTCCGGGTCCACCATTCTCTATTTAATACAAAAATACCCATTAAGACACAACAGCTAATACTATATTAGGTATTTTTTTAACTGACTTTAAAATTTTGACTAAGTCTCTAATTTAATTCAAATTAGACTAAGTCAAATTTGACTAAGTCTCTAATTCAAATTTAACCTTTGAACTAGTTTTTTTGGTAGAGTGAAACTTATATTGCCACTGCTGCTATCCCTGCCATCATATTCAAAGAATTTTGTGGTGCCATGATTTTAATATAGAAGATCATCTTGGACATAACATACCTAGGCCTAATAGATAGTTGAAGACCATCAAAGTAAGTTGTTGCTGGCAGTGGTAGACTGAATTAATATTGCCTCTTCACATCCTTTTTTTCTGGGAAACTTTACAGTTCCTTCCACAAAAACACAAACTACTTCCTTGACCTTTGAGCTTAGCTGCAGACTTGTTTTGGTCAAAAAAAAAAAAAATGTGGAGATGAGCCCAGTGTTCTGGTTCTAAATCCAGGCTTAGAAGGCCTCTTCTATTTCAAGTTCACCTCTTTGCTTCCTGTTATTGCTGTGAAAGTAGCTTCCACTGGATGGTTGCACTCCCTTTAGGTTGGGCCCCAGACTGAACCTCCAGGAACAGAGCCACTGGGAGCAAGCCTAGCCAGCCCCATAAGCCAGGAGAACAGCGAAGCCAAATTCAACCTACATGAGCTGTCCCAGGACATTTAGGTGTGACAGAAACTAATGCTTATTACTAATGACTCAAAGATTTTGTAGTTGGTGGTTACATAACAAAATGTTGTCAACAGTTGACTGATATGCTGGAAGTGGCCTTTTAGTAAGGAGTTAATTAGAATTGGTGTGGCAGAATTCCAAATGACCTTTATTGTCTTCTTAATATAATCTCTTCAGTAATATTCTCTGTTCAAATCATGAAAGTTAGAACATCTTAAGTGGCAGGAATAGTATCAGCAAAGGTCCAAAGGTTTCGTATACTATCAATATCATTCAGTATATGAAAGAAAATTACAATGATGAAAAAAATTAATTTAGAATTAAAACTAATTTAACCAAATATATAATAGTTCATTTAACTGATTTGTATTGTCATTTTATTTATTCTTTCTTTAGGTAATAGAGATATCACAGTATCTTTAAAAAAATATCCCAATTGAAACAGAGAGGGCTACTAGAATTCAGTAATTAACAGTAATTACTGGACTCTAGTAATTAATCCAGATCCAGTAATTAGGGTTTCTTGGCTTAAATATTCACATCTTCACTTTGATTTAATCAAAATAAATAAAAATTAATTTTCTTGGGAATGTCCATTAGTAGAGAACAAAATAAGTAGAAGTCTCTCTTTCTAAATATTAAATGAATGCAGTTTACTACAAATAATGCAATGATGCACATAATTCATGCATGAGCCTTGCTTCTCAGAACTATGCAAATTTACTTTGGGTCCTTCTTTCACCTTATATTTTGGATTACACAAAATGTAGCTTTATATAGTGCATGCAAATGTAGACATGGCTCTCTCTTCTCTGAATAAGAATAGAAATAATACAACCTGCCAAAAATTGTTTTTTATCTTAGTCAAATTTTCTAAAGAAGGAAAATAGCAGAGCTCTCAAATTTTTTTACTGTAGAAAGAGGTTAATACAGTTCCAGACAGAGGTCAATGCATTGATCAGTGTAGCTTCAAACAAGCAGGCAGGTCTTTACACAGTGTTTACAATACTTTTCAAAATTATCAAAACATTGTCAGTTTTATTTTGTTTCCTTTTTTTGTTCATTAAACAAAAATATATTTTAAAAATCTTTTGCAAAACAGTAATTGTTAAATAATTCCATGTGTAGCTCCATCAGATACACTTATTTAATTATACTAAAGAACTTTTCTTTTTACAAATATCATGTAAAATACTTTCATTTGATAGATACTACATAAAAATGAAGGATTATGAATATAATCAGTTGGAATTAAAAATATAAGGGAAATCAAAGATTATACAGGAAAGGCAAGGATAATTTTCTTTCCAATTTCCCATTCCCTGGAAAGACTATCTTTTAGTAAATATTGGAATGCCATCATTCTTGTTTACCACACAGGAACTAAGGAACAAAATAAACCCTTATTATTATTTCACATTACTGATTAATATCCCTGAGTCAATGACTAATGTCTTTCTTTCCGGGACGATTATTTCTTTTTAACTATCCCTTAGTGTCTCTGCTTTCACTAACCATTCATTCATTTATTCATTTAACAAACATGTATTGGACACCTGCTATTTTCAGGGCACAGGATATGAAGCAGTTTACAGAACAAGTGTGGCCTTAGTCCTCTTGGAGTTTACAGTTCAATAGAAAAGATATATGCTAAACGTATTGATATGGAGATAAACAAATCATTTCAAATAGTAATTAGTGCAGTGAAGACAAAGAAACTGGGTGCTCTGAAAGAGAATAAGAAAACTTAATTTAGATCAGATGGTCGGCCTAGGAAGAATTGTTATTTAACTAAGACCTGGAGAATGCAAAAAGACTGGCCTTGGAATGAAGCTGTCTTCAAGCAGTGGGGAAGGTACAAACAAGAAAGACTGCTTCAAAATTTTGGAGACATTTCCTATGTACTTTCATCTCATTCTTAGGTCATGGTACCTTTTATTTTCTCTTAATGGATATGTTGTTTTCAAAGCTGCTTACAGGAAGTGAACTTGTTTAGAGCCATTTTTTATCACCCATCATAAATTGTTGTGCATTCCAAGATCACAAATATAAATGCCTTCAGGGATTAGATTGAGAAAAGCTGATGAAAAATAATTATTTTATTCTTAACCCAGATCAAGTGAATTTTTTTGCTTCCTCACTGAATCAGTCAGGCTTCAGTAAGGAAAACGAAAGTCATTCTATGTATTTCAAGGATAATACAGCTGCTTCAAAACTCACACCTGTGGCCTGCACCACAAATTTATCCCCTACGCCCTCTGGTGTGATTCCTCTTCTATCTTCAAAATTTCACTGGTTATTCTTATTAACAAAACAGAATCTGTGATTACATAGGGCAGTGGATTCTAGGAAGTGTAGTTTCTAGTATCTCTTCTGCAATGCACTTTGCCTACTTAACATCCATATTTACCCTTTTAGCTACAAACTTCCAAATAATAAAACAAGATTCATCTTCTATCTAGGATGATGATACTATTCTTTCATCAGCTGAAGACTTACCTCTTCCCAAAAGGTTGAGAATTCTATTCTGCCCCAGTATTCATCTTAGGGTAATACTCTTTTTCTGCACAGGCACATCTCCCTTTGTTTTCCTGTAACTAAAGATTTTAATTGATAGCATTAAACATTGTTAGCATTGTCAACACAGCTTATTTAATAAGTAGTATTGGGAGGGAAAATGGTTGATATATAAAAATTACATACATAACAAAACAAGCGAGAAAAAGATTTATAGATACTATAATCTGCATATCTGTAAGTAGTCATGTCTCTTCGTCCATCTCTATCATAACTTCCAAGTTCCACTTTATAATAATAGTGAATATCTTTAGATGATATGCAACAAGAAATGAATAATGTATTCCACTTCTTTTCCAGTTAATCTCATGCTTTTCTATTTTGTGCATAGTTAATCAAGGCAGTTTTTTCTCTCCATAAAAATGTTTTGAATTTGTAGAGTCTCTTCAAAGCTGAGATAGATTTGGAAATTGTTACTAAAATTTAAAGACAAATAAAGTAGCTTAGTTTTTATTAGAGATTTATATTTCCCACTAATGGAGGGCCTGTAATTATAGTGAGAGTTAGTGTTTACTAAAATTTTGAAGGAAAGAAAAGTATTGTGCTGACAGCAATAGGTAAAGGAGGTGACATGACATAAGGAAGTGTGGCTTGAGATTGCAGTTTAGCAGCAAGGACAAGAGGACAAGAAAAGTGCAAGGATAAGCACTTTTTCTTGGGCAGACGTAAATATCTGTCCTCCTTTTTCCCCCCACCCACTACCACTACCATACACTCAAGCTGAAGAAGCCTAAATTCATTCTCTCTAATGGAATATACTCTGGGAATGCTAAAATCTGAAATAAAACAAACCTCAAATTATTGGAATACAAATTATTGGTCATGCCTGGCAATATCTTCAAGCTAGTCTCTTGGAAGATTGGGAAAGGATAAGTAGAGGACAACATTTTGGCTTGACACAGCTGGGATTTAAATATTTCTGATCTCAAAGGAGGGAAATTAGTGATATAAAGTCAGGAAGCTAAGACAACAATTAGCTGGGCTGAGAAATCAGTTTTCTAAACCAAAACTAAATGTGTAGGCAACAACGTCACAGAGTAGTGTTGCTTATTGTCAGGAAAAAGCTAAATTTATAAGAAGAGGTATTGAAAGAAGGGAATATATATCTAGATCTTAGAACACCAAATTAAAAAAGAAACCAGACTTTAGAGTTCAATAATGGTAAATAAACATCTGTAAGATAATTTATTCCTTACTCTCTCACTCAACAAACTATTATTAAGCATAATTTATTGTGTTTCAGGAACTTCACAGTGCCTTAGCAAAGTGAAAATAGAAGATAACCTAATCCTTAGGCCAGGTGAATTACACTGTAGCCCTTTTCTTATCTCCTTAAGACTGTGAAATGCTCTAGTCCCAAAGCCATTTGTTAAGAAAAATTTTAACTTGCTAGAATGTGGAGCTATCATTACTAAAATTGTAAACATATAAAAAGAAAACATAAATACTCTTAGAGATTCCTCTTTTCCCCCAATTTTGAGAAAATTTTGAGAAAAGCAGGTCCCCAATTTTGAGAAAAGTTCAATATATTTAAAGCTGGAACAAAATTTGGCTTAGTGTAGGTAAAAAAATATGTGACTACAGTTCTTTTCTATTTCATTTTCAATTTTATGTATCAGCCAAAAACTAGAATCGGTGTGCAAAAAAACGAGCTATGATTCTTCTTTACCAAAATGTTTGTATTCTCTGAATTAGAATATCATCTTCAGTGCTGATAAAAACTTGTAAATGGCTCCTTAAACCCTTTTCATAAAGACTCCATTTCTGAGTTCTGTTTCAGTTGGCAGCTTAACTTTGGATATCACTCTAGCTTTAAAACTCTCAGATTTCCCTTTTAAATGAATTAGACTGCAACTTAATTTCTATTTGATAAGAGATAAGTAAATTAAACATATTCTCTCGGTGTATAAACCACTCTGCAAGAAAAGTATATAACTTTTGAGAAACGCATGCACATATACACATATGGCATCCACTTTAAGACTATTAAGAAATCATTGAACAAATGATTACTTCAGCTCTGTCAATACTTTAATGACTCAAAAAGTTAAAAAGAATGTCTCCAATACCTAACATGTACACTAGAGGAACTTGGTTTGAACTGTATATATGACAGACAAATAGCAGAAAATAAATAACAAGTATCTATTAACAGCTAATGTTATTATTCCCATTAGAGGTGTTATTATTATTACCTTATTAACTTTAAAGGGATTTTATACAGATGCTAATTTAAACAACACTGAGCAAATTTCAAAATTGTCAGGAATTTAATAAAAATATAACTAATGTTAAATATTAAATTTATTTTAAATATCATTTACATTATTTGATAATTTATCTCAACTGAAAGTGCAAATCTATGTGGCAATTGAGCTACTATCATTAATTCTTTATCAATTAGCCATGACTATCTACTTTTCTCTAGAAGGCTCTTATACATCTAATTAGCACTAATAGAAAATGCCTTTAATTGTTCAAATTGAAAAAATATGACAGTAGTTATTCTTATCAGGAAAATGTGGAGACTCAAAGTCTAAGGCATCTTATTAAAAGAGATAACATAGCAGTCAATTGAAAGATACCAAGGAAATCTATTCATTTTTATGTGCTACTAGTTTTTTAATCCAAATACCTTTGCAAATTCACTTCTAAACAGGGAAGTAAATTGGGGTTTTTTAACCATGAATTGAAAAGGAATTAATAAGAGTGAAGGAGGGAATTAAGGAAGGAGAGGGTGAAAGAAACAGACATCTAATACTAAATAAATAAATTAATTAATAATAAGTAAATATTAATTATCAATCTGTCCTTGGGCTCTTAGAAGAGGTTGGTTTATTCATCTATTAATTTATTTTTTCAGAAAATAATTTAGAGAGTGCCTATTGTGTTTCAGTTATTATGGAAAACATTGGGAATACTTCAATGTAAAAATACTGTTTCTGCCCTCAAGGAGCTCACAATTAAATTGAGAGACAGAACCAAATATAGTGTGGTAATTGCTAATATAGTGTGGTAGTTGCTGTATATAGGGGTCAGTGACACATGGGGGCAATGTAGATACGTCTGCCTAGAGAATTCAGTTTTATGGAGCACAGGACTTATGAACTATCTCCTTTAGGAGGAATAGGAGTTTTTCAAATCAATAGGAAAAAAAAAAAGGTGTTGCCAGCAGAGGGACTGGCATATACAAAAGCATAGAAACAGTATGCTGAGTTAAAGAAACTGCAAAACGTTTGCTGTGACATGAGTACAGTTTCCATTTAAAAGATGGTCAGTTTTCGGTTATTACTACTTGGAGGGTAGACTATTTTTTGTCTGAAAGCATAATGCTTCTAACCCATGATGATTTAAACTGAGTTCAAGTGAAATGAAATCCAGACAGCCAGCAAATGGGATAAATAACTATAGCTTCATAAATCACATAATTGGTCCAATGTAAGTTGCCCATGACCCAGAGCTCAGGCAAAGGCCCAATTATCTGGCAACTGAAGGAAATATACATAGGTAGAGCCATGTGTACTTCGTAGTGATTATCAAGCACAATTCACATTGCGGACAGGTAGAGCAAAGCTGCGTCCTACGCATGGGCAAATCGAGCAAAGAGCAGGTTCTGAGCTGATTGTGGAACAGGACTATACTGCTGGGTGTCTGGGGTTGTTGGTCTATGCCTTCCCAGCTTCTTAAAAGAAAAAGAGAAATCAATGTCAGGTCAAAACACATAAAATTGCCAATATTTAACCCTTTTTTGAACTATAAAAGCAGCAATTTCACATGGTTTAATCTACTATTTGCTGAGTGCTTATCCAGTTTCCTACATACTGTAAATGATTACCTAATTTAATTTAAAACTTTCAAGCATGCTTCAAGATAAAGCTCCATTCTACAGAAAGGAAATCAAAGATCAAAGTGCTGGGGTGACATACCTCAAGAAAGAAAGTTGTTAAGTATACAAATAACAATATCTCTGTTTCCAAGCTGGAGAATTTTGTCAGGATTTCGATCTGTGCATTGAGCAGTCCAAGTAGACAATAACCACTCTGAAATCAAATAATACATAGGAGGTGGCTTGCATCAGGAGAGTCAGTGAATCAGAATATAAATCCTAAGTCTACAGAATTTGGTTCCTCATTATTCTCTCTACTTCTCCTCTCTACCATCTACCTCTTTTTACTATTTCTTTTTTGTCCTCTATTTCAACTATCTTCCTTCACTTGGTTCCTATCTTTATCTCTCTCTTTTTGCAATCATGAAAAAAAAATCATACATAAATGTTAGAGCATCACAGGTAAAACTATGTAGCAGTTAGTTACAATTTTTAGAATCACAGTTAAGATATGTAAGAACATTCAGGCTTTATTAAGTGAAAAAATCAAAATTTACAATGAAGAATAGTTGTTCAAACTATCTGTCATTTATCTATTTTGATAGTTATTTTGCCAGGAGAAAATGACTAGAATGTCATCTCCGAGGAGTAAGATACTTCTGCTAATCTGATTACTTCCATAGTTTTCTACTGTTATTTTTATTAGGAATAAAATAAAAATATATTACTGCTATTTTCAAGTCATCATCCAATTTTATATCTCTATTTTTAAAAGCAACATTGCCTCAGAAATATAGTGAGTTCCAAAGGAGGCATTTCCAATAACCCTTGTCCATACAGTGTTCTTTAATTTAGAGGACAGTGCTTCCTTATTAAACAACAAAATTTTAAGATGTTATAATTATCTCAAAAAATGACAATAACAACCAGTTTTTGTAAATTGCAAAATTAAAAAAAAAACATTATATTTTTTTCTTTCCTCTCCTGTGCCTCCTCAACCAGCCAATATATATATATATATTTTATATAGAGAGCTCATTTGGATCCTTGGCCTTTTTTGAAAGGAAGAGGCTAGATATGGTTATAAACTCAGTTAGCACAATTATTTCTTGAATAGAACTATTAGCTCTGCCTTTTCAGGTGTCACTATCTTTTTGTAACGAGCTATAAATTTCCCCAAGAAACTGGAGATAGAGATTAAATGCATCAAAGAGAATGAAGAAAGCAGAAGAAAATAAACTGTAAAAAAAGCAGACCTAGAACAGTATTAAAATAAAAAGGAAGATAAAATTTTTAGAATAATAGACCTGTGAGGGACCTTGAGAGGTCACAGCATCCTAGAATATCTTTTAGGTAGACAAATACCTTATAGTGGCCACTCCTGCAACCTATCTTGGTTCATATATTATTGCTGTAATTTCCTATTCTATTCTTAACCTTAGTATGAAAAATTTTTACTCACTCTAATCCATCAATGATTAATAATGTAACTTGGTGAATTTGGTAGGTTTTATTCACCAAGAGGGAAATCCTCCCTTTGTCCCTTTAATGATGAAAATATAAAATATGATGAAATCTGATTATCCTGTTCCAATGTCAACCTTTGAAGAAGTTTTCCTCTACAGGTTTGCATTTATCTAACCATCTAGTGTTAGGTTGATGAATAGGGCTGCTAAATTTCACTGTGATCCCTTCCTTCACAGCAGAGAACATTCATTCTTCAGTACCAGCACAAGGAGGATTTGTGTATGATCCTCTGATCTCTAGTGCTGTGTATGATTCATACATCATCTTTGGGCTAATCCTGAAATTTTGCTGCAACTCACTTCTCTACTAAATGAAATATTATGTGGAGCCCATGGTGTGAGCTGCCATTTCTCACTAGAAAAATTACTCTCTACCCTGAAGTAAAAAATAATTCGATGATACTTATGAAACGCTACCCTTCATAGGTATTTCACAATGAGCATTATAATAAACATTTTAGTTCTTTAATGCTCAATAAAATGACAGTTTTCAGATTTTCTAAAATTTAACATTATTTTGTTATATGTTTATATTTATAAGGGTATTATTTTATTGAGATTAATGTGCTCTATAAGAATAGATCACATGGGGTTTTATTTTCTCTCTATAAAATCTATACCTTCTTTAAAAAATGTACTTAGGACAACTAACTAGCTAAAGTAATTGTTTCATTCAGGCAAATATTACAAAATGGAAAATAGCTTTGAAAATCTACTAAAAGATCCTTCTATTCTTTGCATTTTAGCCTTCAAACATAATTTGAGATATTTTTATTTAATATGTCATAGCATCTGGAAAAAATCATGTAGTGTTTAAATTACTATGAACTTCAACATAATACATATCAATCAGCTTTAAAATTCAACAAAATATACTAGATAAGATAATTCAAGGAAAATGCATGAATGTACAGCTGTATTTCTACTTAGGGATTTTTAATATCTGATAAATAACAAGTATATTATTAAATCCCTCAACAGAAATATGACCGTATGAGGGTACACGTCATGCGTTATCCTTTATGCAGTTGTCATCATCATCTAATTAGGATGGTTCACATTCATATCAATTACATAACTTTATAATTAATTTATTGCATCAGAAAAAACTTTTTATCCCATTGCAGTTATAACTCACAAGCTATTACAAAAACTGATGTAGAAGAGTGTCCAAGTATATTTATTCCATCCAACTTTGTCTTCAGAGACTTTGGAATTCTGATAAGCATTTCTTTAAATATTTCCAACATTTAAGGACATAAAGAGTGGTTCCCCAGGCCCTTCCTTTCTACATTGGATACATGCTCTCTGGCATAGAATAATAGGTGAATTTTCCTAGTAGGTTTTGTGAGATTTCTCCTACAACAGGGAACACTCAAGGCATAAGAAAATCTCCATTTTATATCCAGAGAATTATATAGTTTAAAATGGCATTCTCAAAGGAGCCATGTCTAGATTATGGGTTTATTTACTATAAGTAATTCTTTAACCACGGACATTCTGCTACTGGCATTCTGAAGATAAGAGCCTTTCTCATAGCAGATGACATTCCTTTATTTACACAGAGGTCCAGTTGATGAGATCAGTCCCAATCACTGGCTTCTTTTCTTCTGAGGGTGTCTCTCAGGTAAAGACAATGAATAGACAGCAGGATAGCTGCTATAATAGGGTATTTAGTAAGGTACACTTTTTTTTCTTCTGTTTTTCCTTTTTCTCCTTTTCTTTCCCAGAAAAAAAAAATGCTATTGAAAGGTTGCTAACCATATCCATTCCAAGAAGTTCTGTCTAAAAGTCACTTTGGAGCAGATTTCTTCTGTTTTTGAGAGAATTATCTGTGTGGTCTAATTATGAAACTAAAATGCAAGTAGGTATGATGTGCTGAGTAAAAGTCATAAAAAAAAACACATTTTTTTGCTTGTTTTACTTTTCTTTTAGGACATTGGGATAGGTTAATCAAGGTGCAGTAATTACCTTAAAGAAGGTAAAAGGTCCACCTTTTCTTCTGCAGTTAGAATATCTCTGGTAAAGTGAGATATCATCTAAGGGAAGCTGATATCTTCAAGAAGATACTCAACATGAGAACAATAAAAACATATTTTTATTTGATAAGTTGCAAATGAGACTTTTCTTTTGATAAAAGTACACTAGCACCAGGGGAGTGCTCTGGGAATAATGACTGTGTACATTAATGTAAAAGAAAAAACGCTTTTACAGGATCTCACTCTAATGAAAGTAATAGACAGCAGTACCTATAATAACTTTAAGAGAGAGGTCTCTTGCTTTTCCTCTGGATATCAAATAGCACTGTTATTGTGCCCTGATAATTTCTGCAGGAAAAAAAGTAACACCATCAAATGGTACAAATATTAAATTAGCAGCCGCAGCAGGAGCTACAGTCTCACTCTCTATATAAGATGTTAGCAAAGGACTGTCCTTTGCACATATGAGGCTGTGAAAATCTCCACATCAGAGTAATAGGAGGATCTCTGCATTTGGAAGATGCACTTGATTCCCAAAACAAGCCAAATGGGGCAATAAAGATTTGCCTTTGAGCATGACCAAGCTAAGGAGAACCAGTAATGGTGATTGAGAGGACAAAAGCTGCAATGGTATCAGTGGGTCAGGCAAGGCTTATAGCTGCTTTAAGTTTTAGCAGCAGCACACCATCTCAGTAGCTTATAATCAGCTCTCAGACTTGGTAGTGGACTCTTACAGTCTTCAGTGTGCAGGCTTGAGTTTGACAAGAACTAAACAAGCATTCAATTTAAGTGAATTTTGACAAAATGATGATGATGTTGATGATAAAGGAAGGGAGGAAGAGTGGCAGCCACATTTGAGATAAGGATTGGAAGAGGAATTCTGGGAAAGATAAAACAATTTTTTTCTGTACTGGCAATACCATGACATACAGTTGAACAGGATTTGCAAATGTGAATGGTCCCCATCAAATTGTGCAGTGTATCTGCCTAATTCCAGATTGTTGAAGCTGATCATATTGATAATAATGTCGATTACAGAGAGAAACACTGAGTATTCTATAATCACATAAATATGGATTAATATATTTTGATTCAGCCAAAGTTACCATTTGCCTATTTAAATCTGTGCATTAGCAAGAGTTAACTAAGAAAAGAAGAAGTCCTGACTTCCAGCCAGATGACTTATTATGTCAAAATAGAGGAGAGACTCAGTGAATTGTATAACATAATTGTACTAGTCCTGCTTTTATGAGGGAAAGTTTCAAATAACTGTTAAGTCTAATCAGATTTCCTCATACTTCCATTGTGCTTGGTGCTTTCAGTCTAGACAGATAGGTTGCTGTGGATATATTATGATTTTACAAACTAAACCACATTTATATTTATATTAGCTATCAATCTTTACCTATGTGTTCTAAAATATTTTATTTGTTATATTTAGTATTTTTTTAGATAACTTTGTTTGATTCAGCATTTTACAAACTAATTTGACACAGAAACATTTTATCTCCCCACCATTAGCATCCCTCAGTGCTGGTGTGCTGAGGAACACCCTTGGGGAATAGCTGCTTTAAGACACCTGGAAAAAGGAAGGCCAGGTCATTCCTAGAGTGCCACACCTTTATCAGTTGCCACTGTTGCTACCATCTTGAACCTAAATAAGTCGTTATTTACAAAGTTTTGGTTCATGAATTTTTGCACTTGAATGGTTGATGTTTCATCTTTCTCCCTTTCCCTTGCTTCACTGCCTCAGGCTTCCACACTCAGATTCTATTCCACTCACAGCCAACTTTCTGCCTCCCACAGCCCTCCATAATCCTGCCCCAGGAGAGCTGGGTCTCCACTTGTTACACCACCAGGCTCCTTGCCCAGAAGTGCAGTGAGGCTCAGGAAAGACTGTTCCTACTTTATTTTTACTAGCTTTGACCACTTCTTTAATTAAGTAGGTACGCATTAGTGAGAAATTTTATTCATACAAGGAACTCCAAGACTATATGATATCAGGTACAAAATTATTCCAATTTTTTTGGTAACATTTATATGTTTTATTGCCTTCAGCAAGTCGTTTAGCCACACTGTCTTGGTGAGCACGTTGCACAGCATGCACAAAGATACACAACTATTCTGTTCATACTTACAAGAGCTGAGAAAAGAGCACCCCATATTTCCAACACTGGCATTTGAAGGGGTTTCATATGTATCATTCAGTTTGATGAGCTTACACTGGAAGTTTTACCAAATCCAGTGTACATCATCCAGTGTGGAGAGATAAAGATATTATATATAATATTATTAACAAAATGTTTACTATACTGATTGATGAAGGGAAAACATGCTGATTCTGCTATAGTAACACCCACTCTAGCTTGTGTTTGCTAGTTGAAAGGGGATAGATAAGTGAGTGCCTTGACTTTCATTGCCTAAATATCTTTCCGTTTTTCCCCATCTTCCTGTTCCCCTGCTCACTAGATGTGCAAAATTTGTCATCAACATCTCCACTATTAATAAATATTAATCTATACAAGTTAATGTTAGAATATGATAAGACATGCAAACAAGCATAAATATATTAAAATTCTTCTCCATTCTTCCTAAGGAAATAATTACTTTAGGGCTTAAAATTTTAAATGCTCTGCTTTCTGCCTCTAGATTTTATTAAAATACCTTTGGTTAATTTTGGTTAACTAGGTAATTGTAAAAAGCAAACCTTGCTAGTGCCCAATATTTTTGCTATGGTCCCTCTGATCTGCAAAATTCATATAAACTGAGACATTAAAAAGAGAAATGCTAGCACAAGCTCCAGAAATCTGAACTGGCTAGAAAATATCTAGAAGTCATGCTTATTATGGATGCTCCAAAGACTCCAGAACAAAAAGGTCATCAAAAATCTCCAATTTCTACTTTTCTGAGTTTGTTTATAGAAATGTTTATAAACTAAATTCTCAAAAACTTCTCATTGTAAAACACATAGAAATGTTAGATAAAGTATAACAAATATCCTTCTTAATCCATAACTGAGCTCACTAGAAAGCAAGGATAGTCTCTAGAGGCCAGAATTCAAGACAGATAGAAATCAGAATGGCAGACTGATGCTAAAGCTATGGATGCCCTGAAGGAGTTTGTCAATTCAGTCACCAAAAAGTTTAGGTTTAATGTCTGTGCCCAGAACAATAGACTGAACTTCAGCCCAAGCAAGATGATGTGTGAGAACAGAATTTGCTTCAAAAGGGCAGAAACTATGTGGCACTTTGCCCTCATTCGACAGTAGCCTAGAAAACATCCATGAGAAAAGAGAATGGTTGACAAGAAAATTTGTCTATATTAGCCTGAAATCTGCTTAGAAAAATTAAAGTCTACCCCAAGAATTCAACATTTGAGAAATTCCCTGATACATATTTTGGCTTAAATATTTCCGGGAACCCCAACACTAAAAAGTAACAGAGGTTAGTTCTTGGTCGGCAGTATATTAAGGGCAACTGGCAGAAACAAATAAAAGTTATTTCTGAAAGGTTCATCCTCATTTCAGGTTTTGCTGAGTTCCCATAGATAAATCTTCAGTATATATGAATTTGTGATATAACAAACAAACAAACACATGAGGAAATAGGCCACCCCAAGTAGGACCAGCAGAAAAATAAAAAGAACAATTAGATCTCACAGAAATCCAGATAAAACGACCATTAAATATGGAATAAAAACTATATATATTTAAAATGTTAATTATAAGTTATCAAAACTTTTTGCAAGAAAAATATAATATTAAAAATGAAAACCAGACAGATATGGGAAAAATTAAATAAATATTTTAGAGATAAAAAATATGAAAATGCAATTAAAATCAATTGCACATATTACATAGAATTAAATAGGTAAGTCATGAATTGCATTATGCATAAGAGAATTTCAAAAACCATCTCAGAGGGACAAAAAGATGGAAACTATGAAAAAGATATGAAGGTAAAATTAGAAGACCTAACATACATCTAATTGAGTTAGTTAAATGGAAAACATAGGGAGAGAAAAGATAGCCAGTAATTTTCTGTAACTGATAAAACAGATATGAATCCTCAGGCTCAGCTAGAATAACAAATTTCAAATGGAATAAATACATGCAGATTTATTAGATTGAAACTGTAGAGCATCAAAAACAAAGATTTTAAAAGCCTCCAAAGGGAAAAAACAGATTACCTCTGATACTTCAACACAACAAAAAGAGGGGTTTCTATAATCTATATAAATGTAGATCAAAGTATGCTTTTCTGTGGTGGCTTGAGAAAATCACCTCAGTTGTTCTCCCAGGAGCAGTCCTTTGTTATGTGAATAATAAAATTCCCCAAGTTACCACAAACTGGATTTTTGTATTTTTTTATATACTCCCTTGAAAGCCTCATGTACCTGAGTGTCCAATGTCCTAGCACTTTTCTTTTGATCTTCCATATGGTAAAGTGGCAATATGCCATTTATCGATGAAAATTCACACCTAGATACTTGCCTATGCACAAAAGCTATTCTCTCTTGAATTGTCCTAGATGTAGCTGCCAGCAAAGCTCTAACATTTGGAGTCATCTGATTGCCGTAGTGTGAGTTTAAAGGATAGATGAACTACTCATGGGTAGTTATCTCTGTACCAGCAAATCTTCATAATCTTAGCTTTCTTCATTTCTCTGTCAGAAGACTAAGACACAATTCCTCACACTACTAAGCTGCGCCAGGTGGTACTGCTACAAGAATGTTTTATTATTATTTTTTTGTGAATGCCCTTCAAAGAGTAAAGTGAATGGTAGGTTTAATTAGATATATAGCATAAAATACCTAATATGGGACCAGAATACAATACCAGCCTGGTAGTGAAGAACCCCTTGGTTTAAATGTTTACTGCTCTCAAGATAAGGGTCAAACTCCTTAGTCCTGGGTCAAGAACCCTCATGTTTTTCTCTCTGCTTTCCCTTCTGGATGCAGCTAGTGTCAGCCCTTTCCCCACTTACAACATGTGGTCAAGTGGAAATATTTGCTTTTCCAGAAAGAGCAAAATGTTCTCAGCATATAGTTTATTTTGACTAAAAGGTATTTATTCCCTTACTCTGTCACCTACTTCTTATGCATACTTCTCTTAATTTAGATGTCACCACTTCCTGCAAGCTTCTAAATTAAACATCTTTATCGGCCTCTAGATTAAACATCTTTCTGGTGTACTATCCTTATAATCCCATACAAACTCATATAGTTAGCATTTTTGCAGGTTTGCCATATTGTGTCTCCTTTCTATATTTCTCACTAGACTTTACAGTTCTACAAGGCAGGAATTATAGTTATATTATTGTCATAGCAAAATAACCATAGCATGGATTTTAGCAAATAGTAATGATTTATTAACATCTAGTCAATAAGAATGTGTATGTTTGTGATGACTTTCATTAATGATGAATATAATTAAAAATCAATTGCTAATAATAATAATTATATTAATTTGACAATCTGAACCATGTATGATTTAAAGACACCCCCATGCATTCTCTCTATGAAGCAGTTAGTATTATTATTCCAATTTTATGGATGATATATCACTGAAGCACAGAGAAGTAAAGGAATTGTATAAAGATACACAACTAGTGAAGCCAAGATTTGAACCCAGATTTCTTTGTCCACAAAATCCATGTTTTTAGGTACTCTTTTACTTGCCTTTCTTCTTCACCACTTTAATTCCATTCTATCTTGGGCAGCTCAAAGAGCATATGTTTGAATAAATCAAGTACAGAGCAACTCTATCAATCCTCCCCCACACTAGAAAAGCCTCTTTTATGTGTATGAACAGAAGTGATAGCAGATTATTCAACTCAATGCTGATCAGTGCTGTAAACTCCTTGATGCATGGCTGAAGCCCTGTCATTTATGAGACTGAGGGAGTTTTGATGATATGTTTTGTTGTGAATATTTGTTTGCTATTTGTTTCCTTTCCTTTGCTGTAAGGTGTGTAAGGTAAACTCTTACTACCGGTAAGAGATAAATTCTCAGGAAAATAATAAGTTTTATGGTTTTTTATTTGTTTTAATCAAAGACAAAAAAACAAAGAAGCAGAAATACTAAATGTAGAAGAATGACTTTTTATTCATATTTGCTTTTAGAAATAGTTCGAGGGCCACATTAAAGCAAAGATCTATAAAAGGCTTTGTGGATAGACTGCCCCTGGAATTCTAAGGCTTTGAGCCAGGCTGTTGGTACATGGTATAGAATCACTGTGGAATTCCACTCTTTCAATTACTTTGAGGATGGTAGACTGTCACCCATGCCCATGGATGCAAAAGAGTTTTCCTGGAACCTCAGAAAGGATTAGAAAGCTCTTGAAGCCCAGTAATTGCTCTACACAGTGGACCACACCACCTCATAATCCTCTGAAGCTTATTGAAGTTACATATGCAATAGGAGCTGGTTGCAGGATGAATCAAATAAAATTGTCCTTGGAGAGATCATACATATGTATTAACTAAGACTTTAAAAAAGACTTTGATAATAGCAAACCACTAGGTTAAATTGTAGATGAATTCATGTATAGGAAGAATTCAGTCTTTTTTTTATCATCATTCATGAGGTAAGATTAAAACTAGAGCAAAGGCAAGTAGTCTCAGCAGTTAATTACCTCATCTTCACTAAATGTTATTTTCTTCATTTAATATACATTTACATTCCATGATGATGCAATATTTTAAAGGTTGTATAAAAGGTGCTATATTGCAAAAAATAAAAACCGTAACTATTGTTAAATGAACATGACTATAAAAGACCAAAACAATATAACTAAACAAAAACCTTGCATCTAAATTACAGAAGAAAATAATTTAAACAAGTTTAGGTGAAAAGGATAGGAAAATAAAATGAATTTTAGCTCTTGAGAGCAGTGATTGCATTTTCTTAATATTTATTCTAAATTCACCAAGGCACATAATAATAGATGTTTAATAAATATTGATTGGACTGAATTGTTTGTGGAATGGACTGGAAATCACAGAAGGAAAAGAAGGCAGGCAGTCCCAAAGGACACTATAAGCAATTTATATGAGGGGTCGGTCCACGAATTAGAGAGCTTGGACCAAATTATGCCTACCACTTCTTTTTCTGAGTAAAGTTTTATTAAAACATTGAGAAACATAAGAAACATAGCCATGCACATTTATATATGGTCTATGCCTGTTTTTACACTACACTGTGGCCCATAAGGTCTAAAATATTTACCATTTGGTTCTTTACTATCTAGTCCTTTACAATAAAATACTTACTGTCTGGTCCTATATAGGGCTAACTTTGGCCCTCTATATTAACTTATACTGTGAAATGAAGAGAATAGCCATGATCTTCCATCTATAAATCTTCCTAGCATCATCAATTTCAGCCTGGTTTATATTATAGAACACATGTGTCCTTAGAATATAGGCACAGAAATAGAGTAATATGCCAGATGCAATTGGAAAAAATAATGAAAATGATACAATAATGACATCAAAAATTTCCCAACTCATAAAGTTCTGAGTTTCGATCCTGGGCACTAGGCCTTGTGAGTGGTAAGATTTAGGGCAAGTTACTTAACTTCTAAGTATCTGTTTTCTCTTCCTGAAAACAAGGATAGAAATATTCATTTAATAGCATTGTCAGGAGGTTTAAATGAAACAACTCAGTCAGAGTCCTTGGATGATAATACATTCAGTAAATATGCTTTATTGTTTCAAAGACCAGATAGTTAATTAAACTTTACTTGCTGGGCTTTCCCCAACGGTACTAAAGAAGTAGCAACTGACTAGCTATTTCAAAGTTTCCATCTAAAAATAAAGATGATTTCTTTCCATATTGGTTTCTAATTTTCTTCAATCCTCAATAACAACAGCAATAACAATAATATAAGACTATCAAACTAGAGTCCAAATGCTCTTTGATAAAGATCTTTGGACTTGGAGTTAGAAAACTAATCTGGTTCAAATACTAAAATGTCAAATGTCAAGAGAATTGGGATGGTAGACATTCTCTATAAAAACATAAAATATCTGAAATTAAAATGGTGTAATATTGCAATAAAAATAGATAAATGGCTTAATGAAAGAGAAGCAAGTCAGAAATCGTGTGTGTGTGTGTGTGTGTGTGTGTGTGTGTGTGTGTGTGTATGCATTCAGATCAATAAGAAATTATCTGGGCACCCAATAGTAGATTGCTATAATTAACTAACTATTTGTAGAAAAAATAAAGTTACATCCCAACTTCATTACATACATAAAACTGTATGAATTCTAAATTCTGTATGAATTATAGAGTTATTATTTTAATAATAAAAGTAAGAAAAACATTAAAGAAAACACATGTGGAAGACCTTCCTAAGCAAGTTACATCCTCCGGACCAATAAAAGAAAAAAAATGACAGACTTGGAATAAAAATTGAAAATATTTTTTATGACTAAAAACATTCCAACTAAAATGAAAAGATAAGATACAAAATGGAAGAAATTTGCTACAATATGTATGACAAAGTTTTGATATCAAGACTATATTTTAAAAATCCCATATAACAATAAGTAAATAGAACAAAAACAGATAAGAATATAAGCAAGTAATTCATAAAAGAACTACAAATGACCAATACAGATAAAAAGCTATTCCCTTATCTAGAGTCAAAAATTAGAGTTTTCTTAAAATCACATTTGTTTGTGCATTAGCATGTTAAAAATTTTTAAGTTTGAAAATATCCACTATGAATCAGGAAACAGGAAAAATGGATATATTAAAAGAAATACCACTAAGAGATAATACTTCCAAAGTGATTGCTATGTATGAGGCAATGTTTTATATATACTCATAAATATATACATAGAAATATATAAAACAGCTAAAATAAATAAATTTAATATATATATCAAACTGGCATATAATAATCACTTTGGAAGAATTATATATATATATTTTTATTTCTATATAATATGGCAATACGTATAATCTTAACAACCTTGTAAAATGAGCACTCATTTTGGCCCTATTTTGCAAATGATAAAATCAAATCACAGAAAGTTTAAATAACTCATCAAGATCACATAGCTACCAAATAATCTTTTACATTCCCACCAACAGTTTTCAAAGAGTTCTAACTTTTCTATTACTTTACCAACACTTATCTTTTGTTTTTTTGATAGTAGTCATCCTAAGAAGCATGAGGTAATAACTCATTGAAGTTTTCATTTGCATTTCTTTGATGATTCGTGATTTTGAGGATTTTTCATATACTTGTTGCCTAGTGTATGTTTTCTTTGGAAAAATGTTTCCACGTCTTCTGCCTATTTTTGATTGGATTATTTATGTTTTTGTTATTGAGTTGTAGGAGTTTCTTATATATTTTGCATATTAACCCCTTATCAAATTTAAGGTTTGCCAATATTTTCTCCCACTCTATAGTTTGCCTTTTTACTCTGCTGATTGTTTCTTTTTGCTTTGCAAAAGCTTTTTAGTTTGATGTGGTCCCATTTTATTTTTGCTTTTGCTTTTGGTTTTATATCCATGGATCATTGCCAAAAACAAGGTCATGAAGATTTTCTTCTATGTTTTCTTCTAGAACTTTAATAATTTTACATCTTATATATAAGTCTTTAATTGATTTTAGGTTGATTTTTTTTTGCATGCTATAAAACAGGGGCCCAATTTCATTCTTTTACACTTGGATATCCAGTTTTCCCAGCACTATCAATCAAAGAAGCTATCTTTTCCTCATTGCACATTTTTGGCACCTTTATCAGAGAGCAGTTGACTACATAAGCATGAGTTTATTTCTGGGCTCTCTATTCTGTTGCATTGATCTATTTGGCTGTATTTGTGCCAGTTTTAGATAGGAATAACATTGAATCTGTAAATCACTTTGGGTAATATATGCATACAATTGAATATTGATCAGTCATAAAAGTAAGGACATCATACTGCTTTCAACAATATAGATAGACCTGGAAGACATTTTGCTAAGTGAAATAAGTCACTTAAGGACTTAAGGAGAAGGATATGTTTTATTTCTCATATGAGGTATCTAAAAGTCAAACTTACAGAAGCAGACAATAAAATGGTGGTTGTCAGGGAACAGGGGAAGAGGGCATGGAGAGTGCTCAATATTTAGAAATGTACAGTTGTTATACAAGATGTGTAAGTTCTAGAATGACAATAATTTATTTCTACTTTCATCACTCTGGCAATCCCAGGCAGCACATGCCAGGGTATCATGTATTAAATATTTAAGAGATTAGATCTCATACTGTCTAATCACAAAACAAACAAACAAACAAAAAAAAAAATTCAAAGTGACATAAGCAAAATTCTAGAGGAACAGAAAGTTTTATTACTTTGTGGTGATGGTAACACTGGAGTGTACATATGTCCAAATTCATTTAATTGTATACATTGATTATAAGCAATTTTTGCATGCCAAACAGCTGATGAAAAAGTAGATATGTGTGTACATATATAAAAGTATAGGAAACATAATTAGAAAATTCAACGTGAAATTAAGTAGAGTGGGATTATAAGAGAGAATGGAAATTTATGTGCTTCTTTTGTATTAAGTATTACAAGTAAAACACATTCATAAATAAACTATGATCTTTACAAAGTGTCTTTAAAGACATTCACATTATCTTCCATTTCATGGAGATCTTTCTCTAGAAATTAGCCAAGTAATTTGGTAGAATCATCATTTGCTTACAAGGACTAATTAAAATTTTAAAGATAAGACCACATGTATTCACAAGGGCCTAATTCTGGATTTAGAGTTTAAGTTCAGGGGGAAAAAAAAGTCACTGGCATTCTAATTCAGATACCTCATGTAACACACTAAATAATTTAAGTAATTCTTGTGAAGTACTTGAAGATCGAAATAGCATTTTCCCAAATGTATTTTCCGTATTTAAATTAAACCCCCACATCTTTTTCCTGAACTGCTAAAATAATATTTAGATTGTCTTTACTAGACTTTGGTTAGCTCCCATTTGATTTTGATTTCTGTCTGCAAGAATTGTGATAGCTCCTTTTGTTTATACCCTGAGCCTTATTCCACTGCCTGCTAGAACTGAAAGAAATGTTGATCACTTCTCCCTCCAAGTCCCAAATAGAACAGCTAACCTTCAGGAAATGATCTTTACCTCTAAACAACAAATTAATTCCCTCAGATCTTTTCTCCCAAGATGCATTTAACATTGCACCTCACTGAACTCATGGACCAAAGGTAGCTTCAGGAGTAGGGAAGCAAATAGTAACTTCTGTTCTCAAAACAGTCATCCTTGATCTGCTTCTGAACTTGTGTTCTGATGCACATATTCCATATTCTTTAATAATGAGAATAGAAAAAACTTGCTCTCATCTTTTCTTCCATTGACACTCCAAAGTGAGTTAATTTAGGCTGGTGTAAAATATCTTGCACAGAGAGCTGTTCTCCTCAGTTTAGCTTATCTTTAAGGTCTCTCGAAAACAATCCCTCAGCTCAGGTAAAGATAGAATCTGGAGCCAGTGCTCTCTGAGCTAGAATCTCCACCCTCACAGTGAACATCCATAACAAAACTGCTTGTGAATTCAAATAAACACCTGTCAGTTTCCTCAGCTTAGAAAAGGAAACATAATGAGATCCAGGAATTAGAGGATGTGTTACCTGGAGGTGGGGATCCTCTCCTGGCATGTTGTCCAGGTTCTTGATGTTGCAAACAAAGAATTGAGCAAGACACTGAAATACCGTAGAAAAGAAAAGTTTTATTAGAATGCAAAGTACACTTACAGACGTGGAAGCAGGTCTGAGCAAGAGAAGTGTGGTTTAAAGGTCTGGTAACAAAGACTTCAGGGTTTTTATCTCTTTTTGCTGTGAGTGGTTACTTTTCTTAGAGGAGTGGACTTCCTTGATTGACAGCTAAGATTGGCAGAACTCAGTAATTCATCATTTTGCTTTCTGCGCAAGTTTGTTCCCAGAGTTCCGTCTGTAATGCTATTAATGAACTTCTGGCCATATGCATCATATTATAATGATGGTATAATGAGGCTCAGGTGAGTTGAAGGGTGTTGAAGTCTTCCTTGCTAGGGTGCTGGTGACTGGCTTAAACTGGTACCTAATTCGCCTACGGGTTTCTTTGTGAGTTAAAAAAAAAAAAAATGCCTTCTGGCTGGCTTAATTTGGGGCAGATCCCTTGTAGGATAGGATGACTTCGGTGTTTTTGCAGGCAGACCCAAAACCCCCTAAACTAACTTCCCTGCCTAATTCTTCTCTGAGTCGTGAACCCCTTATTATTTGTATGGCTGGTGAGGGACATAAGTCTCTTCTTTCCTGTCTGCTTCCTGCTAAGAATGGCCATAGTCTCTGCCTACAGGGGTTTCATGGAGCTCTTTCCCTTTCTGCCTCAGTCAGGGTGGCATTTTGGGTTTCCTGCTGAAGTGCCACTTCAGTACCTAGACAAGGAAAAAGAGATAAAAACTCGTTATTTAAATTATGTGTCTATTAATTTCTATTACTGATTTGCCTATCAAGTGAGTAAAGGGAAACAGGCTTGGTTAATATATGTCTTAAAGAGTAAAAATAAAAAAACCTTTGGCTTGAAGTCTCCAGCCCTCTCAGACTCTTTGGGCCCTGTCTGACTTAACACTATTTCTACTTAATAATAAGCTTATGGCCCTTATCAATAGCCAGAGGTTCTGAGTCACCAGTTTCAGGCAATTATCTGGATTTTAAGGAGAGGACCTTTTATCCAAAGAAAGGAGGGAGGAAAATATAACTAGGTTTACTAAAAAGATTAACTCTGCAAGAGATATCCCATTTCATTTCCTGCTAAAGGATTAAGAATTTTACAAGTGATTTTTATCACAGATAATTCCTGGTGTCAGGTTGCCTGGGTTTGAATGCTGGTTCCCTCATTTTCTTCCTGTTTGATTTTAGGCAGGTACTTAAATGCTGTTTTCTCAACTATAAAATTAGGATTAAAAAATAGTACCTACTTCATAGGTTTGTTGTGAGGATTAAATAAAATAATATATGTGAATCCTTAAGTAGAGTGCCTGATATTCAATGACTGTTGGCTTTTAGGATTATTATTTTGGCATTAGCATTTAATTCCTTCACACAAAGATTTGTAAAACCGGGCTATTATGGCCTGAATTGTTTCATCCAGACTCACAGTACCCCAAAATGTAATCATATTGAGAAATAAGGTCTTTAAAAAGGTAATTAAGATTAAATGAAATCTTAAGGGAGCAGCCTTAATAAAATATGACTGATATCTTTATAAGAAGAGAAAGACCAAGAAAAGGCCATGTGAGGATACAGCAAGAAGGCAGCTATCTACAGCATAAGGAATGAGGCCTCTGCAGAAAAGAAACCTGCTAACACTGTAATCTTGGACTTCAAGCCTCCAGAACTGTGAGAAAATACATTTTTGTTGTTTAAATCAACTGGTCTATCATATTTTGTTATAGCAGCCATAGCAAACTAAAACAAGAACATGGTTCTTAATTAATTTCTACCCTTATCCTACCTACATTTTTTGCCAAAATATAGTCCCTCCCTTCATGTTATTACAATCTAATGGAAAGAAAAGGACAAAAAAAAAAAAAAAAAGCTTTAGGTATTTTAGCATTTTAAGAAAAAAATAATAATAAGCAAGAGAAACCCAGGGCCTAGATACTGAATTCTTCATGAAAGGTGAATAGCTGATTTAATACCCTGTTGGAATTGTTTTTATTTCACAAATTGTAATCTTTTACAATTTAAATTTAAAGACTACAATTACCTTTACCAATATATGTGTATTTTATCATCTTTATTTTCCTTAGATTTCTTTAACTATTTAAAAATTTCTTAGAAAAATATTAAAGCAATCACTTCTTGAGTAAAAATTCTGAGGTTTTAATTACCTAAGGTAATTTTTATTGCATCCTCACATTTAAGTAAAATTTTAGCTGGATACAAAATTCTAAATTAAAGTTCCTTTATTACTTAAAGAATACTCTCTTGTTTTACAACAATGAAAATGCACTTAATATCACTGAAACATTATTGCTGAATTTACTGTGAAGGGGCCGGCAATAATTTTCCCAGTTCCATAAGGAAGAAAGGTAGGAGCAGAATTTTGAGCATTCTCTTCAGCCTGTTCCCATTATTTCCCCAGGGGCCCTCTTCCCATGCCACACCTGCCTACTTCTCCCTACCACATTCCAACTCAAGATGGTCCTCAGTCATTCTCACAGTTTTCTGTTTCAGAGTTGGTTTCTGAAATCCATGTTTTGGTCTCTCACTTCCATCATTTTTACAGTTTGATTTCCATGGGAAAGTACTGATAGTCAGGAACTCTTGCTAGTTTACTCTCTTGGCAGAAATTGAAATTTGTATATTCTAATTCTGCATTTAACATAACTACATAAACATGAAAATATGCATTTGTTCACACATACATTATCACATATACATACCACTAGATCCAAATGTGTATATGCCTATTACATGTGTTATATAAATGGTATGCTAAATTCAGTGTGATGTACTAGTACCTCATTCTTTCAACATAAACGTTTTTACTAACCAGAGAATACTTCTAAGCTTTTCTTCCCAAAAGCAAGAAAATTAAACCCCAATATAATAATAAACAATTATGCCTGAGTAGAACTGTACAGATTCACAGAGAAATCAATAACAGCATTAAAGAGGCAAAACTCTCCCTCTCTGTAAAAATGACAAGACGCTGTTTGCATATTGCAAGCAAATGAAGGATGTGAGATTGTAATGAGTAAAAACAGGATGAGCTAAACAAGAAATCCATAAGAGCTTTAAATCAGAAAGTGAAAGTGTAAGACTATGCAAATTTCAGCAATTTAAAGATATTCTAGAGGTCATTCTTCATTGACATGGTAAATTTAATTTAAAGAATCAAATAATGCAGACTGTGTATGGAGATATAACTGTAAAAGGTAAATATAAGTAATTTTTTTACCAGTTTTTATAGTTCAATCAAGCAAACTATAAAATGCTAATCTTCAAAGTCAATATTTCTAAAGTTATTTGATTCAGCTTACAGATGAAACTCTTGCTTATCTTATCCCATTGTAAGAGGTTATTTTTTAAATTAATTTTCTCTTTACTAACATTACTAGGAGAATTCATATTTGGTAAAATGAAACATTTCCCAGCATTTTTGGTCTATACCTCAAAAATAATATCATTTTGTTCTGTGCTCCATAGCCACATCGTATCTTGAGTATAGAAAACTAAGACTATCTACGTCCCTCCTCATTCACGAGATTAAATAGTTTAAAAAAATAGAAAAACTTTATCTTGCTCCTTTATAGTCAGAAAGAGGAAAAAAATGAGTAAGAATTGCAAGCCCTAGACAACTTATCCTTTCATTAATGAGACAGATATATAAAAAGATCCTTCCAAAATTATGGGTAGTAGTTTTTAGGACTGCCATAACCAATTATCACAAACTGGGTGATTTAAAACAACAGAAATTTATTCCCTCACAATTCTGATGACCAGAGCCTGAAATCAAGCTGCTGGCACGGTGATGGTCCCTCTGAAGACTTTGGAGAAAGATCCTTTTTTTTTGCCTTTTCCAATTTCTGGTGGTTCCATGGTCTTTTTCTCTCTGGGTCACTTTTTGTTCTCTCTTCTAGTAAAGAAACAAGTCATTGCATCAGGATTCACTCCAATCTAGTATAACCTCATTTCAACAAATTGCATTTTCAAAGACCACATTTCCAGATAAGGTCAAAAGCACAAGTAGTGAAGACTTGAAAAAAAATTTTTTTTTGGCTTAAACAAACAGAACCTGTATTATCTCATATAACAGGAAGTCCACAAGTAGGGCCAACTTCAGAGTTGCTTGACTCAGCTCAGGTATCAGCAAGAAGCGAGCTAGGTTGTGTTCCTATCTGAGATTTACCATTCATACCTTGCTTCATCATCAGACTAGTTCTCTTCCTGGTCATAGCTGGCTGCTAATAGAAAAAGAAAAAACGTGGGTCTTGTTTTCATTTTAAGAGAAAGGAAGAGGGACCAGGTGATGGATGGAGAGGGGAAGGTAAGAGAGTTGGCTCCCTCAAATATAGAATATAAATTCTTTCATTTCATTTGATTGGGCCACAATGTTATCATGATTCACCAGGCAAATGCCATGTACTTATTTGATTGATGCAAATTTACACCCAGAGTTGGTAGTGGAATTACAATCCCCTGAGTTACCTTGCTCCTAGTAAAAGGATTGATTGTTGAACAAAACTGGAATTTTTTTAGGGAGAAGGAAAAGTGGACTAGATACTGAGTACCCAGTTGACAGAGTCACCTAAAAAATTATTCAATTTTATGCCATTTCTCTACTCCTGTGAAGTCTAGTAGTTCAAGTAATTTTCATAATATCCTTATAGAACATATATTTGGGGGGATACAATTAGCTTATTGTACTATGAAATAAGTTTACTCTACAATTCAGAGAACTAAAATCACATGACTAACTGTTCCTAAGATCAATTGCATTGCTCAATTACTTCTATCACCAAGCCATACAAGATATATCATTTTATATCCCTAATTTGGCCCCAATGTATCTCATCTTCTAAATTCCCATTTTTGTTGTTTTAATTCAAACATTCATCAATTTTGGGAGGGACAATGGCAATATCTCTCAACTAGTCAGTTTCTCCATTCTCTTTTCCAAGTTCAAAATATCCCCTGCAACGTGTAGACAAATTAATATACCTAAAATGCAACATGAATTACATAATTCTGCTTCTTAACACATTGCAGTCGATTCCAAATGTTCTACAAGATAAAATTTAAGGTCCTTAGTGAAGTAGTTGAGGTGCTCTATCATTTATTTATCTCTTGCTTACACCTTCATCCTTACTTTAAACCTGTACTCGACTTCTAAATCATAATGAGCTTCTTGCTATTCCAAAATTATGCTAGTTAAACACACATATATTTTCCTTTGGGCTGGAGATTTCCTGCTTTGCTTTGAACTATTCAAACTATGAAGTATCAATGAGAGTTCTAGAATTTCTACTCACTAGGAACTGAAGAGTGGTCATCTGGTATGAGGAGGTAGATCTGGAGGAAAATGTTGTTGAAGATTATTTTCCATAGACTCCTATGTTAATATTGAAAAAGCACAATTTTTTTATATCAAAGAACAAGTATGCAATTGGTCAGGATTAGAAAAAGACAATATTTAACTTGAGGAAAAACAAAATATTTTACAAAAAATATAAATAATTATGATATAGTTGATTATATAGCTCTTACGTCTATAAGATTTCCCTAGTTGTAGTAAACACTGAAAATCAATATAGATAAAAATGGTGATATATTTGTTTTAATAGAATAGGGAAAGGAAAGCTTTTAATTGTGTATAGGTAAGATGAAAATCTATATTCCAATTCTCAATAATAGAAAATTAACAAATAATGGCTCAAATTAAAAGTCAAGAAATATCACTATTGTGATGTTATTTAATAATATGGTTATAAATAACAGGGGAAAATAAAACGTTGAAAGCAGATACCCTTGAAATGAGGTAGTGGTGATTTTTATTATTAGTTTTGCCATTACTTGACTTTTAAATATACAAATGTATATGTATATTTCTTAGATAAAATGAAAATTTCATTTAAGTATAACTACATCTAATTGATATGAGGGCACTTTTCAGGATGTTGGAAGGAATTAAATTTATAACCTTTGTTCATATTAACTATTTTTTTTTTTTTTTGCCAAATTGGTCTTGCAGAATAATTTTTGTTTTGGCAGTATCCAATTTAATTTTGGAGAATCAGATGTCAAACATTTGCATTCATTCTGATGATTAGAACTAGATTTCAGAAGGGTGTATCCCAGAAATAGAAAAGACATTTTTGTTTTTTCTTGAAAGAAAATGTGATTTTATAGCATACGAAACTTACCCTAAATTTTTTTTTCCTAAGAGGTAACATTGTCTTTATTCAATCATGTGAATGCAAAGCATTGATTGTTCAACAATGTGACTTACAAATCTATAATCATTTCCTGAATCCAGTGATTGTGTCAATAAGGGTAAAAAACATGATCTCATATTCAGTGATAGCTGGAGGCTTAATCAGAAACAATAGGAAGTATTATGATCTTTGTTTGCTCTACCAGATTCATTAAAACAATCAATAGGGAGGCCAGGCATATGGGAAGGTGATGGGAAAGACAATTAACATGCTTAGATGGATGATGGATGATGATACTTGATACATGAAACATGATACATGATAGGTAGTAAGAGTAAATATTTCTGAACCTCACAAAATCTTTAGGATGCTTCAATTTTCTAAGTCTTGCCCAAGGTTACTTACCGGAAATTAAAGTACCTGAGATTCAAATCCAAATCTATCTTCCTCCAAGTCTGCAATTTCTTCAGACTGCCAAAAACAAAGAGAGGGAAATTGGAAATCCATCTTAGGTCCGCAACTCTACATTTTGTCTATACTTCTACGGTTACCAAATATAGCAGAGATTTTTGTGAATTTGTTATTCAAAAGAGGAGTTAGATTCCAACATTTATTTTACCTAAAAAAATGCCTAACCTATATCTGTGAATATGTAAGTTCTTAAAGTAGAAATCTAACCCCTTTCTGGAGTCTTCTCTAAGAATCTGTTTTGCTGTCTTTATTATAAGATTACCTTGCAGCTTTCTTCTAAAATAGAGCTTGACTGAAGTTATATGGTGAAGAAAACTTGGAAATAATCTGGGTGTGGGGAGGGACAGAGGGGTGAACATTTTCTGCAAACATCATAAAGACTCTTTGAAAATCCTCAACTATTAACTAAAGAATGAGATTAGACTCATGTCAAACTTCAAAGCTTCTTTCTAACCACCTATTTTAAAAGGCTTTTCTCTGAAAATAAAATAGGTTTCTTTTTCTTCACAGCACAATGAGAAATATATTTCTTTTCATTTACACTTTTATTTTTCCTGTGGAATAAAATTCTTTGAGTTTACATAAGAGGATGGTTGTTCTCCTGACCTTTCTTGTCAATGACTTTTCAAGGTAATAAACAAAAATACATGTAAACATTTTTCCAATTTGTGATGAGCAGTCAATAAACATAAAATGCTAATCATAATAATTTCTTTTCACCAGCCAACTGATGCATAAATAATATATTAACATGAAAGAGCCAACAGGGTTAAGCTGTTCAAACATTGTCATTGATTCCCCACCCCCTGCCCCCACCTTCTTCTCATTCAGCTAGTACTGTGTAACCTTTATTTTCCTTATATTGCAAAACTTTGTTCCCTTGAGCACCTTTGAAGTTCTGCTCTTAAAACATTAATTAAAGGGAGGTGAAGTATTTGACTAATCAGCAGAGGAGTCTGTAGGGCTCTAATGTTGAATGACAAATGTCGATATGTGCTTTAGGTTTGTTGGATCAACCAGCCAATATGGAGAAACTGATCCATCATCTTGTCACCAATTCCCATAGCATCCCAGAAGCCTGCCAATTAAAAGAAAAGTTGTAATCACAATATATCACTCAGCGGTGATTGCAGGAACATGATAAAGAGGACCTTTTTCTTCCTCTCTGTTGAGTATTTAATGTCTTTTTTGAAAATTTATTTCCTTTTTCAGGTTGATGCAGAACTCAGATCCAAAATAAAAAAAATATCATATATATATTCCTTTATTCTTTTTTCTTGAAACATAAATTAACATTTAATTGAAATAAGTCTAAATTTGTGTAGACTTTGGAAAAGTGACAGAAATGGTTAAGACAATAACTGTAATACTGAGAACTAGCCCAATTAATGGTTCTTTTTTCTGCAAAAGCAAAATTTAAATTTTTTTAGTGAATATTCACAAAAATTATAAGGCAATATAACAATCAAATCTCGTAATATTTCTCATTTTTTAAAAAGACAAAGGTATGTGACTTAAACCTTTCCATCCATGTTTCTTGCTCCTGTTCACATTCTTTTCTTCAGCTATTCTAACCTACAGGAAATTCTCCAAGTTTGCCAAACAGGTCTTTGGGCATGTTTTTCTATTCATCAGGAGGCTCTGCTAACCTTTGATCAGTGTAGCTAACTCCTACAAGATCTTCCAGATGGAATCAAGTACACCTCCAGAGCTTGGACACATCTCACTATCACTCAAAGCCTGAGTTAAAGACCCTTTTCTGGGTTGCCTCTCTGATCTTTCACAACACCTGATTCCTGCCTCTATTTTAATCTAAATCCTTTTATTGTAATGGGAAATTTTCTTATCTGTTTCCATTTAAATTGGTGAGTTCCTTGAAGACAGGGACTATCTCACATTAACCTTATACCCCAATTATTAGCGAAATGACTGGTACCTTGTAGGTGCTCAAATCGGTTAATGAAGCAAACTACTCTCATAAGGTCTATGCTTAAATCTCTCAGCAATTACTCAATATCTTAGAATTAAGCCTACATCCCTACCATGCCTCATGAACTCCTAGGCAAACTGGCTTCTGACCGCATCCTTAGCTTCTTATTGAGCAAATCTCACCTTCCCTCAATTTGACTTACTCCCAACTGACTTTCCTTTGTTTCCTCTTATGTGACATGTTCCTCCTTAACTAAGGGCCTTTGTACATAGTATTACCTTTGCTTGAAATACTCTATTACTCTTCATCTGGCCAACTTATCTCTTAATTTTTATCTTAAAAGCCACTTCTTTAGGGAATATTTTTTTCTTATACTTCTCACCAAAACCAAATGATACCCCAGTTGTATAATCCCATGACATTTTTCGTGATTCTTATCACACACATATTATTGGTATACAAATGCAGTCCTTTCTAGACTGTAAGATCTATGAGAGGAGGTGTCATGTTTCTTCCCCTTACAGTTAAATCTGTGACTTCTGAGAGGAGACAATCAGTAAGTATGTTGTGCCCAAAGTTGCGAATCCCAGAAGACCACCAAGGAGCCAACACCAAGTCCGGACTCTTGACCGTCACTAATGCAGCAGTGTTGGAACAAGAGCCCCGAACTCTGGGGAAGTGGGTATTTATATGGAGCAAGCATGGGAATTCCAGACTTGTCTTTATCTGACTGGTTGTATCTAGGGTGGTGTGAGGTTAAGTAGGGGTTGATTGTTTTTTTTTTTTCCTTAAACTAAGGGTCAGCAAGGGGTCATAGCAGCTGAAGGCATTTTTAACTAAAGGAAGGTTTAGAGGAAAGCTAAGTTTTGAAGAAAACTAAGTCCCTTTCAAGTACTTGAAGGTTGTCTGAGTAAATAAATTTTGAGTATATAAACAAATTTTGACACTACACACCAGAATAAAGGCTATAAACCTGCCATAGTAGTATTTTCAAATTTAAGCTTTTGTTGTAAAATTTATGAAACATGCTTCTAAGAAAGCTATATTCTTTACTTTTCATCCTTTTTGCAATGAGCCAGTAACAAGCTTAAAACAAGAGTGGCTTAACTTTCAAAAGCCAGGTGCCTCCATTTTCATAACTCAGGCAATTGGCCTGGCAAGTGTCCAGAAACCTGAGGCTATCATTAAATTAGACTGAAAGTGTATATAATTGTTTCTCCTTAATGCCCCCATCCCAATAATTACTTGCACCTGTAATTTCCTTTGACAGGTGTTAGTGCTACACTCCTTTCCTTCTCAGCCAGGTGAGGAGTAAATGCATTCATTTCATGAACTCCACACACTCTAGATGCAAAAACATTGGCATTTGCAAACCAAAGGCTGCATACATTTCCACATTCCATGGCTTACATCTCAGTCCTAACACCCACACTTTTGTTTCCCAAAGTAGAAGACAAAATAGAGGAGGGGAAAGTGGAAACCAGAGTTTTGTGCTAGAATGTCTAAAAGGCCCGAAAAGGCAAATTGTGCTGTGTCTTGTTTCATCCTTTCCAGCCATCTGTCAAGGCTGTTCACCAACTTTTCTATTTGCTTCCCCTATAACTGTTCAAAGTCTTTGTGTGGCAAACAAGTGGTGCTAGCCTCAGAAAGGAATCATGGAGGGCTGGAGTCTTTAATGCAATCATGTAAAACACTGAAGATATTTTGGCTTAAAAATAATGCATCCCCAGTGACAAAGCCTGCTGAAATCGGTGGTATTTATGAACATCATATATATATATATATATATATATATATATATATATATATATATATATATATATATATATATATATATTTATTTACCTTCTGTCTGAACAAGAATATTACCATGGAATTAAAATTTAACAGACAGAAACTCAAGTTGAGAGCTGCACTTTAGGTAGTTTTTAATCTTTATCTGATTCACACAGATGAACAAGACATTAAAGCTCCTTGTCATTTTCTCAAACATTACAAAGCAACAACAAGAAGCAGGATTACTTTTAAAGTGAATCCTCACTAAAATATTCCCAGACTGAACAAAGACAAATAAGCAACCAGAAGGCCAGGAAAATTTAAAAATTCACATTTCAAACTGCCAAGATTGGCACATAGCTAAAAAGGACATCAGCTCCATAATAAGTCATTGAATGTCCAAATGTATTTTCAATGCTCTTTAAGAAATTTCTTATACATGATCTATATTCCTCAAAATAAAATTATAAAATTTTGCCATCACTATAATTTTTTATGAACTGTATTTTAGGTTTTATTTAAGTATGAAATTGTTTTTAAAAGAATTTTATATGATGTTGCATAGAAGTAATCTTTACAGAGAGTTGACAATGTAACAGATAGTCTACTATTTTCTTTAAAATACAAAAACAACACAATGGTTTTAAGATATTAATATATATTTTAAGTTAAGTATATCTATGAGTCACCTTTTTCTCTTCCCTAGCTGAACCATAACCTACTTATTTTGGTCTTTTCTCACCATTTCTTATCTTCCATCCATGGATAGGAGGATAGAATAGAGTTGATCTGATTCATAAAAGCTTTGAAAGGTTTTCTAGTTCAGATTTCTGATCTCTACAAAATTTACAACATTCGTCCATTGCTATGGCTATAGGCTAACAATGGTACTACTTGACTAGTAGTTAAATCATCAATCATATCACTTGCTTGGTAGCATATGTGCAAAACACTGAATTCATCAATCTATTTACTCTCACTTTTAAAAAGATTATTTTAGTATCTTCTTAACTGTGCAGATAAGACAGCCCATGTTACATTCCCATACAATTCCCAGCCCACTATGAAATTCTATACAATTAAAAGGGAAGAATCACTAATCCCCCTAATGTGTTTATACTTTAATCTTTTGGTTTAAAATAGTCAAACTGAAGCAAGAACAGGTATCTATGAGTTTATATTACATGAGCATTTCCATTTTAATTTGTGAAATGTCAGGCAAAATCATAGAAAAAGATCATGGGAGGTTTTCTTTGGAGTCTGAGAATAGAGTCAACTCAGGTTAATTCTGCACTGGTAGTGAGGTAACTCATTGAAGATTATTAAATATACTGATTTTTCATGGAAAGAAAAATCAGTAAATTTGCCTTTTGTCCTTATGGGAGAATTTAAGCAGTAGCAGTCAATTCTAGAAAAGTCATATTGTCATGGTCGGAGACCCCAAGAAAATTATGTGTCATGCTTTCCATACCTAGTAAGTGAAAAGAAAATGGGTCTCAATCATCCTGTGAATTTATCTAGGAGCACTGGAGCAGGGCTCCCAAAGCCTATGTTATTGCTTATAGACTGGTACCTCTGCAAAGCTACATATACCACAATTGGGAAAAATGCTATTATTTTGCTACTGTAGCAAGTAGAGCTATGTCATAATGAGATGAAAGAGTTAACCCAATTTTTCTAAAATATTGTAGAAATTTATATCCTAAGAGATCATGGGTCTTTTTATTGCATTTAGTTTTACATGTGGTTGCTTTTGTTGGCTCTTCACTAATTTTTGGCAGTTATTTCACAGGAAGCAAACCTTACTGAGCAATTTCAGTATTTTATTACTTATTAATAAAATAATAATTTTATTAAAAAAATAGCTGAAAGGTAGTGTCTTGTACATTAGAATTTGATTTTCCTCCTCAAATTGTTTCTATATTTTTTTCTAGTTTAACTAAAATGTGACAGTAACTTTACATTAATTTAGATTCCTTTAAAATATTACTTTACAATATTGCCTTTTACTTGTTTTTAATAACCCTAAGCAACAAAATTTTATTTTTCATAGAGAAAGATGAAAAACTCCTATGAATAGAGTGGTTGCAATCTGCCAGACCTTGTTCTGGGCACCTGACCTATGTTATTTTCCTTCATTATTACAATTAAACTATGAAGCTGGCATCACAACCACTTCAAATTCTCCCTTCTTAATGAGGTGAGTTTAATGTTTTGGCAACATCAAAGAAGTAGATGATATAATAAACAATATAATTACGATTAAAAGAATAAAAGAGTTACCCCAAATCTTCTAGAACTTTGTCCTTTGTTTCAGAAGTAGAGGTGTGGTAAGACCTAGAAACTGCTGTATTTTACAATTGTCTATGAGCCAAAGTAGATCTGCTGTATTCTTCAAAGTACTTTTGGTCTGACAATTTCCGTCAAAGTTAAGGGGCTATGAGAATTAAAATGTCCTAGTTATAAAAACTGCTAAAAATTTTGTTCCAGTATGGAAATGACCATTCAGCTAAAAATGTATATTGACCATGCTACAATGTCACTGGTACAAGGGCTACAGCAGACAGGAACATTTTGAAGTAATTCTATTTCTCGGGCATCCCCTCCACCACACTCATTTATTTTATTAGTAAGGTAAGACTTTGTTTTAGAAACTCTAAACTTAGACACAAATACTTATACCAACTTTCAATGTGCAATTTAATTAGGTAATATATTTCTCTTGTCTTTCAGAAACAAGACACCATCATGTGTCCCTGCATTACCATTTACATTGATTGAGAACTGCTTATATTTGATTTTTATGAAAAAGAGGGAAAATTTTTTAATAGCTCTGTTGTCTTCTTTGTAGACACATGGCTGGTAGGCTGTAAACTAATTAGCATGGACATAGATACTTGAGAATGGTTTGTCACAGAAGCAGATAAGACACTATAGAGTCTCGGAAATGGCACCAAATGATCCCCTTGTCCTCTGTTTGAAAGTGATAATGCTAATACCAGTTTATTAAAATTTGTAATCTAATATTCTCTGTTAATTTCCTATTGGGAATAGCACTTATTTTGAATGTGTTGCTTATTTTACATGTATTCAAAAACAGAGTCAATGAATGTTTGGAAGCTAAGTTTTCATATTTTCAGTTTTCACCTTTATTATCAGATGTGATGCATTCTGATGGAGAAAACTTGAGCATGTAAAACCATTATATTTTCAAACTGATTGTTTTCAAGACTTTAATTAAAATCTATATGCTTTTTATAGTGTTCTGAGCTTAAGCAACTGCAAAAATAGTAGAACTACTTGTCAGCTGAGGAGGATAATGAATAGCTTTACCAGTTAGAGAAGAAGGATTAAATAGAGTAGTAAAAAGAACTATTTGTCTCTGTTAATTAAAAAAAAATCCTAACCATAGTTGCAATTATAGAGCAGGCAATGAGTATAGAGAATCCACAGTGAGTATGATATAAAAGAAAAATCAATGTTTTTGCATGAAAGACAATAAGGTTTGAATCCTGACTTTGACACATACTCACTGAATCACATAGGTCAAATAATTTTTTTTGAGTATCAGTTTCTTCATTAAAATAAAAGTAAGTATAACTAATTCAAAGTTGTTAGGTGTATCTAGCTTATAATAAATACTCAATAAATATTATTGTTTTTCTTTCATATCGAAGATTTTTAAAACCCCCACAAAAAGCACAAAAAATGAAATAAATAACTAATAAGCAACTCCTAATTCTCACATGTTTAACTAGTTATCTGTTTCTTCTTTATAGCTTAGATACCAGATGGTGAGCTTGACTAGATGCTATAGAATTTTTATCTCTTTCTTTCTTTGATTAAAAAAAATGTTACCGTACTGTAGTTTGCTTTGCTGTTCTTGAGGAATCTGATAATGGCAAGGTTTTCTTACTTTGTAATGTATTTAGTATTTTTGAACAGGAGTCTTGAAGCTTTTTACTTTATTTTGAAGTCTAAATACTTAACTGAGATAAATCTTGGAAGCATTGCTTCTATGTCAATTTTCCCTTACGTATGTTATTTTTTTCAATTTCGATATATAGGTTCTATTCTTAATTCTGGAAAGTTTCCTTGGATTTTGTTTTATAGTCACTCCATTTTGGTTCTCTTTCATTTCTCTAGAACCTTGAATTTAGTCTTACTTTCTCCTCTTTCCATGCTATCAAGCTTTTAAGAGATTCTTCCTCCATTTAAATCATTTGTAGGCAACACATACTGAAACATTTGGAAGCAAAATGTTATTGTGACTGCAATATATTTTTAAATGTTTCAGAAAAAATAAAATTTAAATATGAATATATATATATATATATATATACACACACACATACACACGTAAAGAATCAGACAAAACAAATGTGCAAAATATTAACAATTGGTGAATATTTGTGAAGGGCATATAGATATTCACTATATTGTTCATTCAAATTTTCCATAAATTTTTATTTTTTCAAAATAAAAAGTTGAGGTTAAAAATAAGCCTCATTTAGAAAATTACCCAGCTATAATAGTTTTATGAAAGCCTGATCTAAAATTTCATACTGGAGGAATTTCAGGGATGCTTTTATTCAAAGCTTTATTTATAAAAAGAAATGTAACAAAGAGAGTTTTGTGATGGTCCCCAAATTACCAAGTTTATCAGTTTCAAAGCTAAGAATCAAACCCTCTTCTTATGAATTTAAGTTTAGTAGTTTTTATTATTATGATTATTTATTTTTTCATTTTTTTAGAGTAGGTCCAGCAAACTTTTTCTGTATAAGGTTTGATAGTAAATGGTTTTTATATTGCTGGCCATATATGGAAAATATCACATATTCTTTTCCTTTAAACTATTTAAAAATGTAAAAATGTTCTTTGTTCAAGTGGCCATACCAAAACAGACTATAGGGCAAATCTGGTCCAGGGGAGGTACAGTTTGGTGTCCCCTTTCCTACACTACTGATTGTTTTTAAGTCCATTGAATTTGCTTCCATTGTGAAACATATATAAACAACAACAACAACAAAAATGTAAGAAAGCCATACATTGCTGTTGACTATTTGTGACCTAGTTTGGGTTACCATATTTAGCAAATAAAAATACAAGATAAAAATTTCATTCCAGACAAGATGGTGTGAATCCTTTTATCATTCCTCCTTCAAACAACTATAAACTCAGCAAACAGTGCAAGAGAAAACCAAAGGAGAACTATGAAAGGTAGTAAGAAGTTAAATGGGTTTTGACCCCAAGATTGGAAAAACAGCATACTAATGGAGAGTCTTAAGTCCACCTCTCAGGAAGTCCCATGGCCAGTATACCTAGTGACCAGCTTAAGACTGTTCTGAATACATGCATGGATATTCCAAAAGGCAGACTGAGCAGGCACCAGAGACCTGCTAATGCAAACCCTGCTCTATAGTGTCAACCCTTACACAGTCCTCATAACCAATCAGCCTGAGACTCATTCCCTCCCACTGACATGCAATGAGGAACCAAGGCTCAAATACAATAAAAGGGCACACACAATGCACCCAAAAGACAGACTTGCAGCACATGGCTCAGTTGACCAGGGGGACTGTGCCATTGAGCCCTGTAGGACACCTACTACATAAAGCCATTCTAGTAAGACTAGGAGACATAGCAGTTCTATCTAACACAGAGAAAAACAAAACACAGGTAGGCAATTAAAATGAGGAGACAAAGAAATATGTTCCAAATGAAAGAACAGAAGAAAGCTCCAGGAAAAAAAAAAAAAAAAACTTAACAGCATGGAGACAAGAAATCTACTAGGTGCAGAATTTAAAACACTGTTTACAAGGGTGCTCAATAATCATAGTGACAATTTTAACAAAGAGATAGGAAGCATTAACATGGAAATAAGAAAAGTAAAAAAAAAAGAATTAGTCAGAAATAAAGATTTCAGTACTGAAAAATAGAATACGTTAGAGGGAATCAACAATAGATTAGATGAAGCAGAGAATCAAAGTAGCAATATGGAATACAAAATATCAGAAAACACCCAATTAGTACAGCAACTAGAAAAAACACCATTCCCCTCCAAATAAGAATATTTTAAGGAGCCTCTGGGACAATATCAAGTGTACTACGATTCACATCATAGAGATACCAGAAGAGAGAGAGCAAGGAATTGAAAACCAGTTTAAGAACTAATGACAGAAAACTTCCTTAACCTAGTGAAGGAAGTACAGAGTCCCCAAAAGACGAACTCAACAGACCTACAAATACACCTTGTAATTAAAATGGCAAAGGTTAAAGACAAAGATATAATCTTAAAAGTAGCAAGAGAATGGCAATTTGTTATCTACATTGGAGTTCCCATATGACTGCTAGCTGATTTCTCAACAGAAACTCTGCATTCCAGAAGGGATTGACATGAAATATTCAAAGTGATAAAAAGGAAGAACTTACAATCAAGATTACTTTACCCAGCAAAGCTATCATTTAGAATCAAAGGACAGATAGAAAACTTTCCAGACAAGAAAAAGCTAAGGGAATTCATTAATGCCAAACCCATATTTCAAGAAATGTTACAGGAAATTCTTTAAAAAGAAGAAAATCATAAAAAAAATAAATAAATAAAATGGCAGCTACTACATATCTAGCAACAATTACTTTAAATATAAATGGATTAAATTCTCTAATTAAAAGACATGGGTGGCTGAATGGATAAGTAAACAAAATCTTTATATATCCTGCCTATAAGAGACTCACTTCAGATTGAAAGATATACTGAGACTAAAGTAAAAGTATGGAAATAATATATATTGCCAAAAGGGAAACCAACAAGCAAAAAAAGCTGGGATGGCAATACTTATACCAGATAAAGTAGACTTTAAAATGAAAGCTGCAACAAGAGAGAGAGAAGGACCTAGTAATTCTGCCTTACTTTCCTAAATACTTTTGAGTATTTATCCAAAGAAAGCCAAAACTGTACTTTGAAAAAACATGTGAATTCATATGTTTACTTGGCTATTTACAATAGTCAAGACATGAAGGCAAGCTGGGTATCCACGAGGGGAAGAATAAAGAAGAGATGGTACATATATACAATAGAATATTAGTCACCATAAAAAATAAAATCTTGTCATCTGCAACAGCAAGGATAGTTCTAGAGGGTATTGTGCTGAGTGGAATAAATCAGACTGAGAAAGACAAATATCATATGATTTCACTTATATATTAGATATAGAAAAAGAATAAACAAACAAACAGAACAGAAACAAACTTGTAGATATAGAGAGCATTTTTATAGTTGCCATGCTGGGGGGAGTGTGAGGGAATAGGTGAAGAAGAAATTGATTGAGAGATACAGATTTGTAATTATGAAATAGTCATGGTCTCTAGAGTATAGCATGGCAAATATAGTCAGTAGTATTGTAATAACTATGTGTGATGTCAGAGGGGTGTTGGATTTATCAGAGTGATCACTTTGTGATATCAGTGTACAGCAACTGTGTTGTCACCTGAAACTAATATAATATTGTATGTTAACTATAACTGAAAAAATAAAAAATACTATTATAAAAACATAAAAATAAAAACAAAAATAGAAGATAAAACAAGAACCAAATAGACATTATAGAAAAAGGATACTGGATACACTCAATAGTAGAGTGGAGATGAAGTGGATAGATTGGAGACCTGGAGAACAGATAAATAGAATTCACATAATCTAATCAGACTTAAAAACTCAGACTAAAAAAAAATAAATAAACAGAAGCTCAGAAATCTGTATAATAGTAACAAAGGATCTAATATTCACATCATCACAATTTCAGAAGGAAAACAGAGTAGACTAAAAGAGTATTCAAAGAATTAAAGACTGAAAACTTCCCAAATGTATTGAGATACACAACCTACATATTCAAGAAGGTGATCAAATTCTAAACAAGATAAGCTCAAAGAAATATACAAGACACATAATTAAACTTCTGAAAAGTGAAGACAGGGGGAAAAATGCTGAAAGCAGGCTAAAATAAATAATGCATTTTCTATAAGAAACTAACCAAATAGGAACAAATTTCTCATTTAAAAATATGGAGACTAGAGGAAGTTTTGCAATATTTTTCAAATTAATTATAAAAAAAACTATCAAAAGTGAATTCTAAATATGGTAAAGCTAACCTTTAGAAATTAAGAGGAAATAAATTCATCCTCAGACAATGGAAAACTAACAAAATTGGTTGTTGGAGATCTATCCATTAACATTGGCTAAAAGAACATCTTAAAACAGAAAGGAAAGAAAGCATCTTGGGGCATCAGGAAGAAATAAGAAACAACAGAGCAGAAATATGTGTAGATACAACAGGCTATACAAAACGTATTTTTCTCATGGATTTTATCAGTTATAGTCAATGATTAAAACACAAATTGTAATACTATATAACACACAAGACAATAATATTTAAAATTGGAAAAAATAAAAAATCCCAACTGGAAATGAGTTTTCCATACTTCAGTGAAGTTAGTTATATACTTTATAAGTCTAACATAAGTCTATATAGACATTTAGAGTCTATTGGTGGTTAAATGTTCATGTGTGTGTATTTATAGTTTAATGGCCATAGCCATGCCACTATAAAAAAAATAAACTATACAAGGAGATATACTCAAATATGTTATGAAAAAATAAAGATGGAATCTAAAATATGTTTAAGTAACCCACAAGAAGGCAAAGAAAGAGAAAAAGAAATGAAAACCAGAGGAAACAATAAGGAGAAAAAAATAATAACATGGCAGTTGTAAGTGCCACCACATCAGTAATTATCTTAAATGTAAATAGTTAAATATGCCACTCAAAATACACAGTTAGCTTAGTGAATAAAAATGACCTGACTATGTGCTATTTATAAAAAATTCAACTGAAATTCAATGACACATATAGTTGTAAGGTAAAGGTGTGGAAAAAGATGTAATATGCAAAAAGACAGGATGGCTATATTTATATATAATAAAGTAAACTTCAGAGTAATAAAATTACTAGAAATAAAACAAAACATTACATCATGATAAAATGATCAGTCCACTAGATAAACATAAGAATTCTAGATGCACTGCACCAAAATACAGAGCTCCTGAGAATGTAAAGAAAGAAATAATAGAATGCAAAGGATAAATACAAAATCCACAAATTTATTGGGAATTTCAACACACTTCTCAATAATATTTAGAACTACTTCAGAGAAAATGAGTAGGGATATATAAACTAACTATACAATGCAATTAACCAATAAAATCTAATTGACATATATAGAACACTACCCAATAACAGCAGAATACACATTTTTCTTTCAAGTGCATATAGAACATTCACAAAGATGTGAATTTTTTTCTTGGTCATAAAATAAACCTCAAGAAATTAAAATCATAGAGTATGTTCTCTGAACAAAGTGGAATCAAATTAGAAATCAATAACAGAGAGTTAACAGAAAAATCTCCAAAGAGTTGGAAACTAAATAGCACACCTCTATATTATGAATAATTCATTGTCATAAAAGAATTTTAAAGAGAAATAAATACATTGAAATAAATGAAAAAATACAATTTATCATAATATGTGGGATCCACATAAAGCAGTGATAAGGGAGAAATGCGTTGTCTAAAGCTTACATGAGAAATAAAAAAAATTCTCATACTAATAATAAGGAATCAGAAAAAGAAGAGAAAATAAACCTGAATCAATTAGAAGGAAGTATACAATAAAGATCAGACCAGAAATATATAACATTTAAGTAGAAAAACAACAGAGAAATAAATGAAATAATCAGCTGGCACTTCAAAAAAATCAATAAAGTTTAAAAATATTTAGTAAGACTGATACAAATACAAAAAAAGGAGACAAATCACCAACATCAGAGATAAAATGCAAATAATACTACAGATCTCGCTGTCATTAAAAATATAAGGCTATATTACACACAGCCTTACACTCATAATTTTGATAATGTAGAAGAAATGTGCCAAATTCTAAACAATTGCAAACTACCACAACTCAACCAGATTAAATATATTATCTGAATAGCCCTTCAACTATTAAAAAATTAAATTTATAATTTAAAATCTCAAATAAAGGAATCTCTAGGTTTAAATTAAATTTTACATTATTACAGAAAATAGATAAAGAACAAATACTTTCCAACTCATTTTACATGGCCAGTATTACCCTGATTTTGATAACAAAATCACATGAATTTAGTAAGAAAAGTTAAACTACAGTACAATACCTTTTATGTTCTTGGATGAAAAAATCCTTAATAATATACTAACACACTAAATTCAAACAAATATTAAAATAATTATATGCCATGAGCAAGGCACAGCAAGGGTGGCTGGACATTCTAAGATTAATGTACTCTACAATATCAAAAACCTAAAGAAGAATAATTATGTCAATTATTAATGGAAAAACACTTGTCGATATCCAACATCTTTCAGAAAACTAGGAATAAAAGAAAATTACTCACCTTGATAAAAAGTCTCTGCAAATAACAACGACAATAACAACAAAAAAAAACATAACTACATAATTTTTAATAGTAAAACATTGAATTCTTGCCTTTTGCTATTGAGAATAAGGCCAATGGATGTTCATTCTCAATACTCTTATTCAATACAGTACTGGAAGTTATAGTAACTTCAATAAGAAAAAAATATAGGCATTCAAATTGGAAATAAATAAATAAGTATTTATAGATGATGTTCTTTCTAGAAAATACTAATTAATCCAAAACTTGAAACCAAAATACCTAGAAACAATTAGTGAGGTCAGCAGAAGCGATTATATAAGATTAAATACAAATTGAAATTAGATATTAAAGGACAACAAAGGGGATCTTTATAGGGATGAAACAGACCTTGATTGCGGTGGTCAATATATGCAAAATATGCATATGATAAAAGTGTATAAGACTAAGCAAGCATGCATGCATGCACACACACACACACACACACTCACAAATGAATGCAAACTGAACTAGGGAAATCTGAATAATATTAGTGAGTTGTAACACTGTCAATATCCTTACTGCAACATTATACTGCAATTTTGCAAAAGGTTAGTTTTGTGGGAAGCTGTGTAAAGTGCATGTGGGATCTCTGAATTATATTTTACAACTGAATATAAATTTACAATTATCCAAATATAAATTTTAATTAAAAAACAGGACTCTCAGTAAAATTTGAATTTCAGATAAAAAACATACTTTTTATTATTAAATGAGTCATACATGAAAAAAACTATCCATTTTTTATTTAATGCCTGTATAAGTAGTGGATTGTGTTATAGCAGAGGAACATTGAGTTTAGGGCACTCACCACTTTTACAGCAAGCAGTAAGCAAGCCTACCTTTCATCTTCAAAGGAGACATTGCATCATCTCTCAAGGTTGTTTGCTGCAAACACAACTCTGAGAAATTGCCCATGTGATGAGAAGTCAGGGCCTTTCATTCTAGGAACAGAAATAACATGTTGGGATGCTCAGAACACATGGAAGATTGTCTTTCCCAATAGGAAGCAAAACTAATAAGATATGCATGCTGACAAATTGAATTTGGGAGATTAGAGGAGAATCAAAACATTGTGTAGATTTTTGGCTTGAGGAACTAGGGTGACAGCGATGCCATTTACTGAGATAAGGAATTGAGGTAAATCATGTTTGGGACTAGAACATGTAATCAATGTTATGTTTTTGATATGTTAATTTTGAGAGTCCTAATATTAGCCCTTTAAGTTCAAATGCCAAGTAAATTAATTTGAAATATTTTACATGTGTCTTAATTTTAGAATACCTTTTAAAGCCAGAAAAGATCTTATTCAACTGCTTATCATTCATGGATCATAGCTACAAAAAAAAAAAAAAAAGAAAGAAAAAAGAATTTCTTGCCTGTTATGTACATACCACTAAAAAGTATCTGTATAAAAATCAAAGTTTCAATTAATATGGCCTTTAAATATATCTATGAAGTTTACACATAAAATATTTTTTTTTTCAGTGTGAGTTTTTGCCACTCTCTAAATCTGATCCTATTTCAAACCATTTGGTTTCATGGCTATTTTTGTGGTGGGAAAAGTTAGAATGTCCTAACTATTCAGTGAATCTTTAGGGTCTTTTGTAAGAGACATATATAATTATTATAAAAAAAATTTCTTTTTTTATGACACCACATGTTTAGCTGAATGTCTTTTCTTTAACCTGTTTGTGAGAATTCATCATCTTTTATTGACTTTATATTTTTCATTAAATAGGATTTTATTCTACACTCAGAAAATGTAAAATAAACAAACACCTTTTATATGAATGATCTATCTATGACTGAAAAACTCCACTGATACTTATTCTATCACTGTCATCATCTTCAACTCCACTCCTACAAGAGCTTCCATTTTCTTTTTTTGAAGGGCTATGAAGCTTAAGAACAGAGAATGCACATAAACGAGACCTTCATAGCTTGTAAAAAGAGAAATATCCTATTTAAAATGGATCCCCGCCCCAAACCCGTTACTATATAACTGAACCAGTTAATAACACAGTAAAGTTTCTATAATCAGTCTGAGACTTCTCTTTTCTCCATAAAGGTCCTATCATTTGGTTTCAACTAGTAAATTCAAAGCTCTAAATGTGTTCCAAGTAAAAATTAAATATTCCGTTTCTTTTTCATGGAAAATACATAACATCTGTTGAAGATCTTTGTCAGTCAAGTTAACATAATAATCTTCAGACTTGAGTAGAGACATATGGTATTTTTTTCCATGAAGAAAGGAAATAACTATAGAAATAACACTTTGGAAGGGGGGGTCAGGCACTATGAGCAGTATTTTCTGTTTCACTCTTCAAAGGAGCCTTTGAACTGGGAATTATTTCTTTCAATTATTATATACTTGTGAACAAGATCCATTCAACATCATTTAACAAATATTTTTGAATACCTATTACTTGTCAAGGCACTCAACATAAACTGAGTGTACACTTGATATGTATAAAATCCCTATAATTATAAATTATAATTATTGCTTATACTTGGGAAGGTAGATCATTAAATAAACTATCATTGTCAATTACAATGGCCCCTGTAGTAGAGAAGTACAGTATGTTCTGACAGCTTCAAATAAGATTTTCATTGCAGAAAAGAGGGAGATAAAATTTCAGGGAAAAAAAAACCCTACGATGTACTGAAAGAGTGAGTTAAAGTTCACCTCTGAAAAATATGTACAAATCACTGTGCTGTAGAAACAGACTACAGTGTTTGAGCAAGAAAATTTGAGCAGTTGAACTTGAAAGAAAGCAAGGTACATTCAAAAATTTAAATGACAATCTAATGATGCATAGAGAAGTAGGTGTGGACAAGTCATACAGGGCTCATTGTCAGGCATGTTCCAAGCATTTCCTACAACCCTAAGTAATGTGAAGCTACTAAGAGATTTTGAGAAGTGGCAGAAGTAATTTGTGTTGAGGGGAGGGAAACATTGAATTAAATCACATTGGCAGAGCTGCATCCCTTCTCTCATACCTCCGTCCCCAAATATTCTATATAAAATTTTAGAAAAAGATTGAGAATATCTTATTTTCTGGCTTCCACTTGAATATATTTTAAAAATGGGTTACTCTCTGTACCATAGGCAGTTACATATAATTCTCATAATATGACTCTGAACTTGTTAAGAAAATACTCAAAAACAATAACAAACAAAAACTTAAAGCTGTGAAATATTTTCCTTAATTGAGGAAATGGAGAATAAATTACTACAATTATTATAGTAGCACACTAAAAACAGTAAAAATGTGTAAAATTTTCATTTTTAAAAATCCTTAATTTTTTTAATCTAAGATAACAGTCAATAACACAATTCTTTAAAAATATTATAAGTACAAATAAATATGTTTCTATTTAAACACAGATTTTGCTATATTTTAAAGCTATATTTTTAGCAGTGATTAAACTAGACACAATTTAGAATTAATGTAGCTTAACCAATGTATCATTATACAGTATAATTGCAAAAAGTCTTAGCGATTAACTATTGAAATGAAAAAATGAATCCAGAAGAATAATTTGGTCATCTCTACAAAGAATTAACTGATACAAATCACAAATTTTTATAAAATAAATTGCACATGATAGTGGTGATATTAATAACAGTCCTCATGGTACAACTGATTATAAGCTAGCTAGAGCTGTGTTTTTTCTTAAATAAAACTTGCATACACAATGACTATTTAATTTTATAGAAATAAAATCAATATCTTGAATAATTTTATGCACACTTGCATTTTTCTCTCTTCAGATGTCTAGAATTTGATCAAAAGAAGTTTAGAATAAACAATTATTTCTGTTTTTGATTCAGAAAAATATGGCCCACCTTTATTATAAAGAAAAATTGCTAATATTATAGTTTTTCTCCTGTCCAAATTTTGTCTTTATAGTTTTTTTACAAATTAAACACAGTTTTAAAGAGCAGAGATTGAATGAGGTATTTCACAACAGCATTGTTGTGGATATGACTCAATTTAATATAAATGAATAAATAATTTTTAAAACCCCACAGTTTGGACATTTGGTTTAGCTGAAATCAACTTTTTTTTCTACCCTATTTTTCTTGCTAAATTAGGGTTTCTGTAATTACTTACTGAAGTACTTCCTTGGCAATTATCTCACCTGTATAATTAAACAGAGGATTTAGCTTGGTAAAATGCCAGATTTTAATCTGACCTTCCCAAAATAATATCAAATTCCAAAACATTATCAGGAGGGGTTGAGCTCATCTTGCTGAATTTTTCTTAGAATGTGCTTCTCACTCACTTTAATCCCAAAGTGGAACCTTAAAAGAAACAGGAAAATAATGAAGCTCTCCTGGCCTTCTGATTCAGAATTAAGCCAGAAAAGATCAGTCTTCCTTAGAGGGCATGTGATACCAAATTAATTATTAGGTTAATGGATGGTCTTGGTTAACTCACTGGCACAAATAAAGAGAAGATATACAGGGTAACTAAAGATTTATTTTATTTACTAGAGAAAAATATCCTTGATGAATTTCAATACCAGGCCAAAAAAAAAAAAAAAAATTAAGAAAAGTTGTTAATGCCAAAGTTGTATTTAATTAATTTACTGGTAATTTATACCAATCTCTTTTCAAAAGGAGCTGTAAACAGCTTTCAGTCAATCTCTATCTACTACGATTGGAATATAATTGTTCAATAGACTATGGGAACCATGACTGTTCTCACTGTTCTCAGTTTAACTATGTGAGCCTATCATGGTGCCTATAAAATAGAAAGTCCTTAATGAATACTGTTAGATGAGTGAATATTCCACTAGTCTTTGGTATAGAAGTTCTCTAAAGGCTTCTATGTTAATCTCTTCTCCACCCCATTTAGACAAAGTACAAAGGAAAGAGTTGAATTGTTCATCAAAGACAAATTTCCCATTGCCTTTAACATCATCACTTTGGGTTATAGAATAGGCTGTTAAAATTTTTTTCTCTTCCAGAAAAAGTGCAGTTCTTAAGATGGATAAGTAATTTCATTTTGTCCTGAGAAGCTCATTTTTATTTCTTAATAGATTTATTAAGTATTATAAATAATTTAGACTTCAGTTATATAGTTTGAGTCATCAAAAACCTGCTAACTTTAAGACAGCAGGAAAAATGAAATAATTTATAAAAACTTTTGAAAAATAATTCTCTAATCCTCAGAATATCTGCTGTTAGATGCTCACAATATCTTTGGAGAAGCAGATGTGTAGTGATTATATGCATGGGTTCTAGAATCAGACTGATGCAAGCTGCAATCTTAACTAGCTCATTAACTAGAAAGTTTATCTGTTTGAAAGATCAGTTTTCCACTCATAAAATTGAAATAACACTAAAAGAATATAGCACATATGTGTATTCCAGAAAGAAAAAATGTTCATGACTGACTGATAAAGGAAAAAAGCATATTACATAACAGGTAATAATAAGCCTTCTGCTAAATGATACTTGTGTATTTAAAAAGGGGAGTTTCTGGAAGTATATACACTGAAGTGTTCATTCTAATTACTTCTGGGAAATCAAAGCAGAAATGAAGGGAGAGATCAGTTTACTTTATATATATTTTTGTAATTTTTTTTGCAAGGTACGTCTTTATAATAAAAAATTAAAAAATAAGATTTCTTTATGGAATTGTTTTGAGGATTAAATAAAATATGTCAATAAACTTTACACTACATATCAGTTAGGAACACATGTTAAATATTATAAAAAACAATTTTCATTGATTCAATTTTTAGTTTTGTTATTCTATAGTTAATCACGTCATGAATTAATAAAAATTTGTTGTTAATAATCATAACATATGCATTTAACTCACTATAAAGCTGCAAAGTCTCCTACACTAGCAAAACTTCAGAATGTATCTACAGGAAATGAAGTAATAGGTTAATAAAAAAATATACAATATGGAGTAAATCAGGATATATTTCTCTCTTACAAAACCACCATTTTTTTCTGCATACTTGTTTCCACTTGAGCATATTAGGACAGGTTATGATGGGTCTAATTTCCTCACATGTATGAAGAACTAAAAGCCACAGAAATGTAAAATAAACCAGGAGAAAATACTGCATAGCAAAATAAAATCTTTTGTTAAAGTTTAAGAAAGATAAATTGTATTTACAGAGGATATTTATGCAAGCCATCTAACTGCAAAGTAAACACTATTACTTAGCAAGTATCATCATCTTTTTTTACACCATTGCTTCTGGAAGGCACTCAATAGTACCCATGAGGCCTGAATGAGTTAATTTGCATTTCTGTGCCTATGGAAGTACTGAGAAACAATTCAAGAAGCTGGAGATATCTGGTGTAAAAGGTTATTCTTTACTTCTTTGCCTTCCCTTTACTCCTTCCTTTTATTCACTTTGTTAATAGTAATATCTAAGAAAATATGGCTTTGTTATTAAGGAAAGTATCCTTTCGTATATGAGTTGCTGAACTTATTTTTCAATCAAAATCTATTCTCAAGTACAGCTTATCAGAAATGCTGACACTCACCCTTCCTTGGTTCTCATTTGAATTGTCAGTACTGTCATTTTAATGCACATACATTGAGATGTGAGTAGCTAATACAAATGTACATATTTGGCGTAATAACATTCATCATCAAATTTTCTCTTATTTTTTTATGACCAACAATCCTTCCACTAGGTAGAACACCCCAAATTTTGATTTTCAATGAATCATCTGGTAATAAAGAAGTATGTGCTACATAAATTGGACCTTCTTCCAAGTGACATGAACAGCTTCAACATAAATTATCTATAACAGGTTTGTGATGAACTGCAGCCAAAGTACCCTGATTGTTAAGTTACTGCCTGCATCTTAAACTTCCCATCAAAAAAAATTTTTATGGCTTTTGAGTTAAAGCTTTGCTTTCAACAGCTATTCTGCTCTAACATCACTTATGAGTCCTACTGAAATTGGATAGTTAGAAGGGATTAGCAATGCCAAGTTTCTCAATTGTGAATTATTTGGCAGCTAGTAATCATATATGCAGGAAATATAAAAATAAAACTGAAGATTAAATGAACATATAAAATATTCAACCTTAGTAAGTGCTAGTCTTTCAGATAGATTAATTCATTTGTGCTCATATCTTTAGAAGATATGTTTTATTAGTAACTTTGGTTCAGAATTTCATAGATAGGGAACCTAGGCTCAGGGAGATAAGATAGCTAACACCATACAACCAGTAAGTGGCATATCCAGTAGAAAACCCCAGACTCCTGTGTTACATACTTTTAACCAAACTGTTTTTCAATTCTATACAAAAGTCCTACATACTATTTTGTACAAGGCATTTCTGGTGCTGTAGGACAGATGATAGATAAAGCACAGCTCTGCCCTCAAGTTGCTTAAGATACAACAGAGGAAATAGGCATGTACATACCAAAATATATGAAGGAAATATGTAGTAAGGGGTAGAACATGATAATTTTTAAAATGAGAGGTAGAAAATGTGAATTTGGGAAGTAAGATATAAGATTGATGAATTCTGACTCTGAGGATCAAGGAAGACTTCATGAAAATGGTAGCAAGAACAATTCTTGCTGACACATTTGATTTTTACAAAGGCTAGGGAATAAGGGGAGCTCAGGAATCATTTTGGGAATGTTAAGGTATTGTCTGTGTCTGATATAATATAAATTTATTAGTTTCTCACAACTTTAGGTAGGTACTGATATTGTATCTGTTTTATAGATAAAATATATATAAGTAATTTACCTGAGACCTTAAATCAAAATTTATATAAGTAATTTTTCTCAGACCTTAAAACTAGCAAATACCGGAACTAGCAATGGAACACAAGTGGTCTGACTCCAAAACCCTGTGCTTCCCTTTATTTCATGGGCTACAAACTTAAACATTTTCAGAGTCCAAAAGATAATGGAAGAAGCAGGTTGCATGTAAGATAATCAAGAATGTTAGGTCCTATGGCAAACTATAAAATACATTCCCATCTAAAACATTCAAATGTTCATTTTCAAAACAATCTAGGTAAGAACAATAACAACAAAAAATATGTATGAACCAAATTCAGTCCATAGACAGTGATATTACAGCATCTGCTCACTATGATTTTTCTTCAGGGCTTTTAGCCACATTAAGTCAATGACTGAATTAATATTTGGGCAATTTTAACTAAGGATAGCATTTCTTAGATTTAAAAGAATAAAAACTGACTCATGTTTAAAAATGGTAATTGGATTCTTCTAAAGTGTGTTGTACCTCCAAAAGAGTTTATATTATACATGTAAATAAATACAAAAAAAAAAAAACATAAAGACTACATTGGAGAAAGTACCTGAGACTATACCATACATTAGCATTTTAATATATATTTATTTATTCATTCATTCCACACATATGCCAGGCACCCTGATAAATGTTATGGGATATAATACTGAGCACAAATAGACACGTTCTGCTATTATGCAGTTTGCATTCTAATTGTACAAGAAGGAGAGAATGGAAATTGACTAGATAGCTATTTTGAAATCAAGTATTAGAGATGGCACGCTAAAGAGTTTTAACTGAAAATACCATAAGCAACTTCAGTAACCAAGATGTGTGTGGAAATAGATAACCAAATGGCTCCTCCACACCACATGCACACACACATCTGAACTCAAATGAGACTCCTCTAGAAAGAAAAACAAATACTCAATCCCTGAAGGAAGTTTTAATCATCAGGGCCTGGCTAGTAACCAACAGGGAAGCCCAGCTGCCTGGCCCATAGCAATCCACCTTGGGCAACAATCTATTTTCCGTGAGCAAACGCTCTAGACCATCTGTGAATTTAGAAAAAGGAGGCAAAACAGCATCAGCTCAGCCAAAGGCAAGAGCATCCAAAAAAAGAAAGTACAACCAATTTGTGAAAAGGACATTTCATTAGGGATCCAGCTTTTTAGTTATAGGTTGACATTCAGGTCAGCTTGGTTTAAACAAACAAACATTTGTTGAGCCACTCCACGAGCCAGGGAAAATAAGAGGGACTGAAAATAGAGATACAAGGAAGATTTCTTGCCCTCCAGGAGCACATAGTCTAATGGAAGAGAAAGATGTGTACATAGAGTGCTTGGCAAAAAGCACAACTTGGTCCTACTGGAGAGATCTAGAAAGTTCTCTCAAAGCAGGCCTTCTCGAAAATGGATAGGATATACAGATCACCTGGGAACTGTCTTTTTGCAGATTTTAATCTTGCACATCCATGGTTGGAGCCTAGGGTTCAGCATTTCTGACAAGTTTCCACAGGAAATGGAAGCTGCTGGTCTGAAGACCACATCCTGAATGTCAAGATTAGAGGAGACCACCATGCTTAGACAAAGAGAAAGAGTGCTTTTCTGAGGAAGATCTGAGCAGTCAAGCATATGTGAGCCAGGCAGTGATCTGTGGGGAAACTGAAAGCAGTTCCCTTTTATGAGGGCAGAAAGCAAGAGGTTGGAAGTGTCGAGAGAGATGGGCAGGAACCAGGTCTGGGGGAGAACTTGCATTTTATACTATAGGGATATCAGTGATGCATAAGCCTTGAATATTCAAAGTCACCTTGAGAGCTTGTTTATGATCCAGATCCCTGGACTCTCCCCTACTTGACTTTGATTCTCAAACTTTTGGTACAGTAATCCAAAAATTTTACATCAACCTTCCCCAAGTAATTATTATGCAGATGATTCACAAACCACACTTTGAAAGAAATGGCAAAGATGGTGGGCAAGACTAAAGAGTTTTAGCAAGAGAAATAAAACTTACTCTTTGGAAAGTCATTGTGAAGCTATTGGTTTAAAGTGAAAAAGTCTGGAATTGTTGAAACCAGTTAAGAACCTGTTAAAATAATGTAATTAAATGATGAGACAAGTCTGAAATAGAGCATTCAGAGGAGAGGACAGACTTGAGAAACATGTAGAGATGGAAAGGTCAGGACTTTCTAGCAGATTGAGTGTAAGGAATGAGGGAGGTAATCTAAGTGACTCCCAGCTTTCTGACCCAAGTGATTGGCAAGGTGATGAATCCACCACCCAACTAAAATAGAGAAAAAAATGATTAAGCATTGGTTTAGGTGGCAGTGATGATAAATTTCAGTGTAAGGTAGTTGGCTTTTAGGTTTCAAAGGGTCAACCCGTAGTAAATGGGCATAAAATGGTTGGCTCTCTAAGACAGGAGCTTAGTAGAGAAATTAGGGCCAGAGATTTCATGCAGAGGAAGAAATTCAAAATCCCTAAAGTTACCTACCACTCACATCGCTCATAACTCAAGGTTAATGCCTACAATGTCACTAGTAGAATTTAATGTTCTTTGTATTAAACTTTAGTCCCTTGGGAAAGGAAATTCTTTTATGATTTTCAGCCATAAATAGCCCAGAGTAAATTAAAGTGAGAGTTTTAATAGAAACCATTGAAGGAAGGCCTCTGGGAATCTGTGGATAAAAGAGGTGCTACATTACACAAAGGAATCACCATTTCAGGCATTATCTTCTTACACTAGGCAGTTGTGAATGGGTGCAGACCGCTAGCCAGTGCATGACTCACCCTAAAAATGATCTTATTGAAAAACTGAAGGTTGGAAAGAAATGTCAAGGCATGTAACCTGATTATCGCCTCACAAAAATAAATCAGTATAAGCTTTGTGTGAGTACACCCATTTATTTAATTAAGCTAATGTAGAGTAACTAATTCAAACACCACCCACTGTTATCAATCAATCATTGTTTTTGGTTAAACAGATAATATTATCAATAATGAGATTCATTCTTCTTCTGAAAGTGAAATTCATAATTTTGTTAAACATTAGTATAAAGTGTAGGTTGTACTTATAATTTTTGGTGTTCCTAAAGACCTATTTTTACTCTTAATTACATGGATATACATAGATAGAGAATATTCCACTTTTATGAAAATAGGACTTTTTTTTTAAAGTAACAGGAGATTGATTTCTCAATTGCCTTTAGTCTTTGCTACGTACAGAGTTGAAACCTAGGGGCATTTCATCAGTACCAACCTCAGAGCCTCTGTTCAATATTGGGGGAGCATTTACATAAACCAAGGTATGCTCATATGGTAGAATAGTATGCCAATATTAAAAATGATGTTGTAAAACAGAGAAATATGTAACACATTACTTTTAGTTTTAAAAAAGCAAAATATAAAATTATATAACAGAAATATATGCATTACACTAAAAGTAACAAAAAAATTTGGACAGAATACTAAAATATCAAAGAAGATTTTTTGGTGATGAGGTTATAGGGCTTTGAGTTATTTTTTCCTTGTTTGTTCCAGTTTTCTAACCATTTTCTGAAAAAGAAATGTTAATTTCATAATCATAAAATGTAAAAGATCATACACAAACCAATTGTGTCCTCTCTGTTTGTGTTTATTTTCTCTGTGCTAATTCTCTAAAAGCTGAGACACTAGAGGGTCAGATGAGAGGTCAGCAGAGAAGGGGTCACAGAAAATAAACAGACATAAGGCTGGGTCAACACTAGAGGCAGAAAGGCCCAAGACACAGGAAACAACCTAGGTTATTGTCACTCTCCACCTCATTAAGCCCTTCAAATGACTCCTCTTATAAAAACTGCTTAAGGGTATCAGGTTATTTGATGGCTCAAACAGATTTTGTTGTGGTTGTTGTTATTATATTTGTGGGGTAAAAATTAATAGCACATAGAACATCTCTATTTAAGCTGTTTTTCATAAAATGTGGTATATCGTGTTATATTCCAACTGGAGAAAAGCCTGTTTATATTTAAGACACAACACCCATTACAACAGCTATTATCAAAAAGATAGAAGATAACAAGTGCTGGCAAGGATGTAGAGAAAAAGGAATTTTTGTACACTGTTGGTGGGAATTAAATTGGTACAGCAACTATAAAAAGAAACTGTGGAAGTTCCTAAAATAATTAAAACTGGAACTACCATATTATCCAGCATTTCTACTTCTGGATATATATTTGAAGGAAATGAAATCACCATCTCCAAGAGTTATCTGCACCCCCCATATTCATTGCAGCATTATTCACAATAGCAATGACATGAAAATAATCTTAGTGTCCATCTGCAGATGAATAAAGAAAATGTGATATATATAATGGAATATTATTAACCCATAAATAAAAGGGAATCCTGCCATTTGTGACAACATGGATAAACCTTAAAGGAATTATCCTAAGGGAAATAAGTCAAAGACAAATCTTGTATGATATTACTTATGTGCAAAGTCTTAATACATAAACAAACAAACCTATCTCATAGAAACAGAGAACAGATTAATGGTTTCCAGAGATGGGGGAAATAGGTGAAAGTGATCAAAAGATATAACCTTCCAGTTATAAAACAAGTAAGTTCTGGAGATGTAATGTACAGCTTGGTGATAATTGACAATAATGTGTAACATTCTTGAAAGTTGCTGAGAGTAAACCCTGAAAATTCTCATCATCAAAATAAAGGTAACTGTGAGATGATGGATATATAAGGTATTAACTTACCTTATACTGGTTATCATTTTATAATATATGCATACATCACATGTGTCACATTGTATACTTAAACTTACACAATATTATATATCAATTATATCTCAATAAGCCTGAAAAAAAATGTACATCTAAACCCTTTTCAGATATTGATACTTTAGATCAATAGAAATAATTGTTTTCTTCTACATTAAAATGTGCCACTTCCAAAGAAAAAAATATTTGCATATTAAATATTGATGATGATATTCTTAAAGCATTTTTCCATTGTATAAAATGATATCCCACTTAGGAATTTATGAAACAGTGATCCTTATAAGAATTTCAGAACCAATCTGTCCTATCTTTAAGAACAATTCTAGTTGGTATAGTTCTTGACAATTTGATTTGCATACTATATTCATGAAACTTAATTACATTAGCATAATTGTAGTACTGGGGTTTAAAATATGTAATATAGCCCTGTCCCATTTAGATTTTTGGGACTTAGTGTAGCATTTGAAAAACTTTCAATGACAAAAACAAAAATAATAAGCAGAGTCCTTTCCCAAAAATCTAATTGAATTGCAGTGTCACAAAGAAAAACAGAAAATTAATAATCCTTGACCTGGACCACCTTTTTCAGGAGGTAACACAAATAATACTTCAAAAGTCCCTAATAACCCAGTGAAGCAAGTTAGGATTCCTGCTGTTCTCTCCTTCTCTCCTCCACCTTCATCAAATCATATAGCTTTGTGCTTGAATATTAGAGCATCTGTTTGATATAGGGAGAAAGCAAAAGGTGAAAAGAAGTTCATGAAGAGAAAAGAGAGCATTAAAAAAAAAAGAAGAAAATTATTTAAAATAGAAAAGTGTAGGAAAGGCCAAAAGTGAAATTCATGAATACCTCTGCATGATAGAAACTGGGATAATAATATAGTAACAAATAGACCTATAATTTTTTTCTAACTACTGTATTTTTATGCATATAAATATTTAATTTGCAAGGATCTAGGCTAATCTTTCCTACTTAAAACATTTTCCAAACATTTAAAACTATGGTTTTAAAAATTGTTTTTTAAAATATATAACAAATAATGAGATACAAGCTTGCATGTGCTAGAAATTTAGTAAATTTTAGCTACTTAGAATTCAGAAATCAATTCACCCAACCCCTTGTATTCAATGTGAGCATAATGAGGTCTGGGTGGGCACTCACTCACGATCACTTAGGCAGAGGGGAAAGAGGCTCCCAGATTTTGATTCTGTTTTATAAGAATATTGCCAGTGGTTCCACATTGTTCACTGTAGAGCTACAGGGATTTGGCTGGTACAACTAAAAAGTTTCCTAAAATGACTGTATTCTTGGCTACTTTTCATTGCAACCTAACAGCAGCTCTGGACCGGAGACTGGTTCTGGAATCATAATACTCATATCATCTTTCATGGATCTATGAAGAAAACTAGGGTGATTTCAATAGTAGTAACTGATAATAACTAATATATTCTGGATGTCTCCTCTATATCAAGTACATTTTAAAGCATGTACAAATACCATGTCATTTAATCTTCACAATAATCCTATGTAATAGGCACTCACATTACCCTTCGTTGACAAATGAGGCAACTAAAACACTGAAAGTTTATACAGTTTCCCATCAGTTATATAGTGGACATTATTACCATATTTGATTTCATTTTTAAAATTATGATAATTCATTAATATTATTATTTCAATTCTATAGACAGAGAAATAGAAGTATCAAAATGCTACTCTAAAATGGCTTAAACAGTTGGTGGTTAAGCCAAGGTTTGAACCAATCTCCTTTTGATTCAGAATCTGAACAATTTTTCTATATGTTACCTATGGAAGTGCTCCTTAAAAAAATTATGTCTATAGGCCATTTCTAGATATCACTTTGATGTGTTTGTCACCTCTTGTGTATCTTCTTCTACTGCTTACTGGGCATGAATACACCCCACAGGAGGGTGGGAAGCGGAGCAATACATTTGTTAAGGGCCTTTCTGCAAATGGTACTCTGATATATATAATACATGTGATTTCTCAGGGTTCAGTACAGCATCGGTGCCTTATCGCAGAGAGATACAGCAGCTCTGGATCATACCCTCAGTTTAACTCATGTGGATATGCATGGAAAACTCTAGTCGACATGTAATTGTTGTCATAGACTAGGTTACAAGCTAGTTAGTCAAGCATCAGAATCTCTCAGGCTAAGCATATCTCTAAAGAATTCAAAGACATAATCATCATATGTCTAGACATACAGACAACTATTTATGATAATTATGGCTATCAATGAGGAGCAGGCTCTAGTCACTGAATTATTTCAACTTCTACACTAATAAAAAGGTGCTGTAAGAGGATCCAACCATTTGTGTGGGGAATAAGTGGGTTTCATCTGAATGATAGAGCAATGGGATACTAAGGGTGTACATTTAGAAAAAGGTAGGTGCAGTACCAGAATTGACTTTATAAACAGGGGTGGAATTTAAACCAAGGCTAGAGGTGGTAAAATATTTCTTAACTCATCAGGTTTGGTTCTGGGAATTGGGGAATAGCATTGTGAAGGGAAAGGTATAAGGCTGGGAATTCTGTGAGCTTAATACCAATTATGTTAGAGACATATCCTGCTGCCTAGAGACTCTCAAATTTAGACAAATAAGAGTGTATAGCAATTCTTAAAGATAATATCAATCATACCTTCAAGATACAGATGCTGAAACTGAGAATAAAAATTATCAGGAGCATATATCCAAAGTTGTACATCATAGAGTAATAACAGCTAAAAATAAATGAGTTCTTACCATGTATGATTTAAAACATTAGGAAAATTAGCCATTATACTCATCCTCTGAGGAAGGAGCTATAATTATCTCCATTTTGAAGAAGAGATAACTGAATTATGGAAAGATTAAAAGGCTGTTTTAATGACACAGGAATTTTAGGTAGCAGAGTGGGAAAGAGAAATTTTATTTTAAGCAGGCATGAATAAGAACCCCAAGATGGAACTACAACATTTTCTGGATATAAATTTATTTTCCAGTGCCCTTTCATTGAAAGCTAAAAGAAACCACAGCCTGGTTTTTGACTCTTCAGCACCATATTCTGCTTTTCTATTGATGACAATAATAACTAACGTGAATTGAATTCTTATGCTGTGGCCAGTACTAAGTGTTTATATCCTGGGGCAGAACCAATGATGTGCAACAAATATTTCTTTTCTCTCTTCATTTTGGACTTTCTTTCTGTTAGCCAGAGATGCTTGAAGTGGCATGTTTCACTTCTCAGCAGTGGCAGGGAAATGTCCTGCCAGTCTGTATGCCTTCTCTTTCCCTGATGTAGCCAAGCAACTGTCTCTTGTCCAGATGGACAAACTATAGGACTCAAGCATCCTAGATTGCTGAGCAGCTGTGTGGATGCCATTTGCCCCAGAGGCCTACCCCAGCCCATAACTAACTTTGACTAAATGAAAAACAAACTTTTGTTGCATTAAGCCACAAAGATTTTAGATTGTTTTTCAGTGTACTGCAATATCTCCTGACTGGTAACATACATAATTCACTCAATCCTCCTAACAGTCTTATGACTGTCATATGAGAAAAAGGAGGCCCATCCTTTTTGTTTTTTACATTCCAATGACAAATTATTGTGAAAATGTAATTCCAATGAGCCATGCCTATCAAAGCTAAAAATGGGATTCTGCCTTGTTCTATCTTCTGAAAAAAGTTTATAACAAGGCACACTTGAAAAATAATTAGGTAAAAAGAATATAAAGAAGCTCGCTTCATAATTAGAAAAATTCTAACTTCAGCATGCTGCAGATAGCACCAACATTGCTCAATTGAAAGATGAGAATAAGGAAAAATGATTTCAATTTTTATGAAAATATTTTGCACAATAAAATAGGCAGGTAAAGGCAAAACAGTAAAAGGATTGGCTTCATTAGTAGAAAGTTACTAATAGTAAATAATGACTCTAGGAAAATTAAATTTGTTTTTTTTTAATGAGAGAAAGATTTATTTTATGATGATTAAATGCTAAGAAATAGAAAAACATATCTAGAGAGAGAAAGAGGGAAAGAGTTGAAAGAAAGAGATTAGTTGCCTTTTGCTAAACAGTCCATAATGAGGATGATTAGAGGAGATTATAATTGATTACTAATATCTCTCAGTCTGGACATAAAAGGAATTACAGGGAATTAATCTTCAGAGTTATAATAAATTAGATGATGATAAATACCATATGTAACTATCAATGTCGAACAAAACAATAGATGAGAGAGAGAAAGTTAAATAGTAACTTTTTGCTTTTGTACTAAGTACTTGGTAAGGGCACTACACGAATTCATTAAAAGAAAAATAATGTTAATCATTGATAATGTATATAGGGTGATTTCTATGTACTAAGCACTGTTTGAAGTGTTTTTTTTTTTTCCATGAAATAACTCATTTAATACTCACAACCTACAAGGTATTAACATTCTATTTTCAAACAAAGAAAACTGAGAAACAGAAATTATAACAACTTGCCTAAAGTCACAAATCTAGAAAGTAGAGGCAGGATTTAAGCCCAGAATCTGGCTCCATAGCCTATGCTCTTAACCATTATGCTCAATACCTCTCTCCCACATCACCACTTATGGACAGGTGGTAAAAACGCCTCAGTCCCATGAGCATTGGAAAGAGCATGAGGCTTGAAATCAGAAGAGCTGAGTTTCATTTCTACTCACTTTCAGCCCTTACCAAGGTTGATAACAGGGACAGGTGCTATCTTTGTCTACTGAGATATCTATTATCCATGTTCCATAGCACGTGGTTGTTGACATGATAAAATAAGTGAAGGAAGATGTGGAAGGTCCTCTGTAAACTGATAATTGCTTTGTACATATGAGAAATTAAGTACAAGGTATAGCATAAATGAGTAGTAAAAGCATACCATATAGTTTCCCAGACATATTAGTCAGCTCAGTTCCCTTTTACAAAGTACCATAGGCTGGGAGATTTAAACAACTAAAATTTATTTTCTCACAGCTTTGGAGGCCAGAAGTCTGAGACCAGGGTATACAATGGTGAGAGCTCTCTTTCTAGCTAGAAGATGGCTGATTTCTCCATTGTATCCTAACATGGCAGAGAGAGAGAGAGACAGAGGCTCTTTTGAAAAGGGCGCTAATCTTATCATGAGAACCCCACCCTCATGACCTCATCTAAACCTAATTATCTTTTAAAGGTTCCATCTCTAAATACTATTATATTGAAGATAAAGGCTTAAATATATAAATATTGGTGGAACATAATTCAATTTATAGTGTTGGTTAAAAAACAAAGCATTTTGTAGAGGGGTTTTTTATGTTGCATAGGGAATCTGGAAGCAAGGTTGAATATGAAAAACCTTCTAAAAATAGTATTAAAATTTTGATAAATCCATTATGTCATAGAGTAAAAAATGTATGATGGATCAGGTGTGTTTATGTGTTCAAAATGATTATTAAATGTTTTGGAAAAAAGGGCAAAACTCTTCATTGGAGAAATGTTAGAGAAACATGCTACATTTTATTAGGCTCTTTACCATAGTTGGTAAGAACAGGCTGTCAAGATCTAAGCTTTGATCTTGATTTTGCCATTTTTTGTGTTCTCGACCAAATCATTTAACCTTTCTGCATGTAATGTTGTGGCCACCAGCCCCCAAAAGATACACAGACCACTAGAACTCTCAGTGAGTTATAGGAATCACACTCTTTATTTAGCCATCTGGGTCTTTCAGGGGTACGCAGACCCCAAATTAAGTAGCCCCAAAATGTAGAAGTACAGGGTTTTTAAGCCCAAAATCCCATTCTTCATTCTGTCTGAACACAAAGGTCTATTTTTCTTCTATTTATTACCTGTCAACCCACTGGTCAGGTGTGCAAGTGGGGGTACAGAAGCAGAAAGCTTGTTAGAATGTTATGTTTCCATAGTTAGTAGCTTATGTTCCTATGGCATTAGCCAAACAGTAATTTCTAGCAAGTAATTAATTTTTAAACAGTAATTCTCCAGCTAATATATTCTCCACTGGCCTTAGCAGAAATCAAATCTTTGATTATTCATATGGAATTTGCACATAGCTTCTCAAACAAGAAATTAAGAAAAATAGGCCTAAAGTTAATAAGAGGAGGAAGAGGAGGATTAAAGGTCCAGCTACAGCAGATACAAGGGTTGTTATCCATGGTGACCAACTGAACATCCTATGAAACCAGTCATTTGAGGCTAGTCTTAGTTTTTCCCTGGCATCTAAATTTCTCTGTACTAGTCGTAAACTTTCTCTAATTATTCCAGAGTGATTAGCATAGCAGCAACAGGTTTTACCTAGAGCCATACACAATCTATCTTGTTTTAAAAGTAATAAATCCAAACCTCTTCTATTTCAGAGGACTACTTCTACTAGTGAATTGACTTGAAGTTCTTGCTTGCTGAGCTTAGTTAAATTGGGGGAGTTCTTACCCTGACATAGTAAGGGAGTTTTGGGTTTAGGCACAACCACCAATCTTGTCCTATGTCTGGGGTGGTCTTATTTAAGACCTTGTGTATTGTCATTAGCAAAGTTATTACTGCTTCTTCTGGTTCTGGTTGTGGCTGGTTGAATGCCTGGACTAAAGAGAAATAAAAAAGAAACAAAGGGTTAGACTTACATATGCTTGAGTCTTAGTCTTAAGGGCCTGTCTTCCTGAGCTGTCCACTCTCATGCTGCCTTCATGGGGGAGTGATGAATCGACAAAGGGATGCTGTCTACTTTAACTGTAGTGGGTGTCATCAGGTAGACAGTGAAGGTTCCTTTCTATTTGGGTTCTAGTCCTTTGGAAGTGAACTTCTGGATTCACACAGTCCCCTGAAACTGATGGGAAAGTCCTTCCTCCATAGCTGAGTAGATAGCACAAACCCAAGACAAAATCTCTTCCTGTGCACTTTGAAGGGCCTGTAAAGACTTAAGTAAAACAAGGCTACGTAATTCTACCTTTTTCTCATCTTTTATTCTAGGTACTAAAGGTGAGGGTTTTCTAAAGAAAATTTTAAATGGAGTGAATCTATTAAGTGTATAACTGGCTCGGAGAAGAGCAAAGGGGAGTTCTACCCAGGTCCCACCAGTTTCTAATCTTAACTTGGCTAATGTCTATTTAAGGGTCCGATTCATTCACTCTACTTGGCCCGAACTTTGGGGCCGGTAAGTGCTGTGGAGTTTCCATTGCAAATTTAGGTTGCTAGCCAATTGCTGTGATACCTTTGCTACAAAGGCTGACCCGTCATCTGACCCTAGAGTTCCAGGAAGACTAAACTGAGGGGACAATTTCTTGCAGTAGTTTCTTAGTAACTACTAAGGCAGTCTCTTCCCTGGTGAGGAAGACCTCTACGTATCCTGAAAAGGTGTCTATAAAAACAAGTAAATAGTTGTAGCCCTCCATAGTCAGGGTTAGGCAGTCTCTTTCCTGGTGTAGTTGGTAGAGGAGAGTCCTTCCAAGGGCCCATGAGAGCCCAATTTTTCCATCTGGGGTTGTCTACCACCCCTGTTGGTTCCTAGTGGCTCCTTTGTCTTGAAAATAAATGTTCTCTTCCACTGTACAGGTTGGAGACAGAGGCAGTTCTGGGTAAGGGACAACAGTCAGTAGATGTGGTGGGGGCCCCACTGGCCTTGTGGCCACTGTGCCTCTGTATCGGCTCGTAGGATTCCCTCATCCTCAGGACTATTTCCTTTTTTGAAGTCCTTTACAATGAACAATAGCCAGAGCCTTAGGCATCTCTCTAGCTTCAAGTAAGGCTAAGATCTCCTCCTTGTTCTTAATGTCTTTCCCAGCTGAAGTCAGAAGCCCTCTTTCCATGTAGATGGCTCCTTGTACATGTGCAGTCATTTGCACATGCAAAGGCATATCAGCTGTCAGTGTATATTGTGACTGCTTTATCCTTTCCCCATCTTAGTGACTCAGTGAGGGTGATGAGTTCTGCCTTTTGAGCAGAAGTCCCATGGGGAGGGGAAGAGCCCATGACCAAATAGTGCAGTTAGAGTTATGACCCCTGCCCCAGCATACCTCCTTTCTTCTTGCATGAAGTTGCTCTTGTCCATGACCAGAACTTCATCAGTCTCAGGCAGAGAGGAGACTTTGAGGTCTGGCAGCAAGGAACACACAGCATCAGTGAAATCTGTGTAGTCATGAACGGGGATCTTGGGCTCTGGGTCTGGCAACAGGTTGGCTGAGTTGATGACAGTAGCTTTGGATTTTAGCTATACGTTTGGGGTCATCCAGTGCCTCCCTGTTGTTGAACACCTTCTGGGCTACTTCAACAAGTTGAGACAGGTTCATCCTTGCAAAACCTTCTAAGTTTTGTAATTTATGTGAGATATCAGGGGCTGCCTGAGTAGCAAAGGCTATATTAATTGTCTGCTGGTTCTCAGGGGCCTCAGGATCAATGGTGATTTATACCTGGTATGCCTCATTCAAGAAACGCTCCATGGGATTCCTGAGGTCCCTCTCTGTATAACTTCAATTACCTTAGAAAGGTTAGTTGGCTGACAAGCAGCCATCCTAATTTCCCCAATTATAATCTGATGGTACCGATTTAATGCTATTTTTCCTGCCTGAGAATTGTGTCCCCAGTCTGGGCAGGTTCAAGGGAAATTCCTCCTCAATCTGTTTCCCTGCTTCCTCAACTCTCCTTCCTTCCCGTAGCTATCTTTTGTGTTTCAGTTCTAATGTGTCCACATTTCTTCTCCTTCTGAGGTCAAGGGGGTATTTAGAAGCTGTTGGCAATCATCCCAGGTGGGGCAGTGAGTCTGAAAGACACTTTCTAAGAGTCCCATTAATGCCCAGGGTTTCTCAGAGAAAGGCGGATTCTGTGCCTTCTAGTTGTACAGGTCATTAGTGAAGAAAGGCACATAAACCATAAAGGGCCTGTCAGTGTGATGACTCTGGGGTGGTGCTCAGCTGGGAGAATGGCCGAGGTGGTGGTATTAGCTAGTGCCCTGACTGGAGTGGGAGCAAGAAGCCCATAGGGGTTACATGCTGGTGTCCAAGGAGGTGAGGCGGTGCTATTGGCCTCTGTTGTCCTGGATTATAGGTTGGGGGAAGGTCACTGTCCTCTGGTGGAGATTGGAGGACTGAGGGACTGGGCTGTTTTGGAGATTCAAATGCTGCATGTTTCCGGGTACCCATAACTGAAACTTGCGCCCCTAGAGAGAGGGCTTACCGGTGGAGCCAAGGAGGGAGGTTCTGAACAAGATTTAACCATTGATTAATGTAGGGAAACTGATTGGGAAGTCCCAGGTCTCCTGTGACAATCTTTTAAACATTCCTCACCAAACCCTTTTCAAAGGAGCCCTCCAGAGGCCAGTTGTACACCAAAAGATAGCTACTCAACTTCACACAATGTTCTTAGTCTGCCTGGAGAAAACTTTATGCCATAATCTGACCCCTCTACAAACCCTTTGAAATGTAGCAGGAGACACCCCAAGGGTGTTTTCTGTGAACTCGGGCTTCCCCCCATAGCTTGCGCAGAAAACACAAAACAGAGAGACACGCAGACAAGAACAAAACAGACACTCAGAAAAGAACAATTACCGGGGTGTAAGTGGACCCAGAGAAGTCTGCCACCTACAACCTAGACAGGACCAGACACAATAAACAGAACCTGAAAACAGGGCACAGGAGGCAGCGTCCCGTGGCCTGGCCATGGTCCGGGAGATATGACTGTATCCAGCATCTGCATGGACCTCTAATGACTGGTTGACAGAACCAGGAAGGTACCTTTTATCCAGATGCCGTGGCCTCGGAGATTCCAGATTCCCATTGGGACCTGGAACAAAGAGTGTGTCCTAAAAGTTGCGTCCTTGACGATTACATTAACCCCGTCACAGCATTCAAGGGTCCTGGAACGTCTCAGGTTGGGCACCCCTTTGAATCTGTAACAGGGACAGCAACCGCTTCAGAGGCCGGACCGGTCTTAGATCTCAGAGCCATTCCCTGAGATCTCGCTGGGGCCTCCAAATGTTGTGGCTGCCAGCCCCCAAAAGACACACGGACCACCAGAACTCTCAGTGAGTTATAGGAATCACACTCTTTATTTAGCCATCTGGGTCTTCCAGGGGTACGTAGACCCCAAATTAAGCAGCCCTGAAATGTAGAAGTACAGGGTTTTTAAGCCCAAATCCCATTCTTCATTCTGTCTGAACACAAAGGTCTATTTTTCTTCTATTTATTACCTGTCAACCCACTGGTCAGGTGTGCAACCGGGGGTACAGAAGCAGAAAGCTTGTTAGAATGTTATGTTTCCATAGTTAGTAGCCTATGTTCCTATGGTGATAGCCAAACAGTAATTTCTAGCAAGTAATTAATTTTTAAACAGTAATTCTCTAGCTAACACAGTAACATCCCTTTTTTTCTGTTGCAAGGATTCCCTGCACAGTGGCCTGTCATTGTCTTTAGATCATAGAGATGTTCCAGAAAAGTATACATTATCCATTGCCAAAAATAGCCTTTCTCTTGAACCTCTTCTGTTGGCCTCTTGATGCTAAATTTTTAACATTCATGTATCTAATTTCTGACTCAATGGCTTGTAGTAATCCCAAAACATTACCACCAGACTTCTTGGTACCCCGTCTCATGCCACTTATTTTTTATGAAGACTGTTAGTAATTTGATTTTTCCAAATGACCACACAAAACTTCTAAATTATTTTTTACTCCTCTCTTTTCTCACATTTCGTATCCTAACAACTTTGCCTTCCAAATCCAAACATTTCTGATTTTCACTACTTCTATCCTCATCCAAGCTGTTTCCCATGTGGATTATTACTAAATATCCTTCTTATGATTCCTTTTGTTTCCACCTTTGCCTGCCTACAGTGTGTTCCCCATGTCAGAAAAAAAATATATTTTAAATGCCTGTGTTAAATGCAAATGAATCAATTTATTATAACTTATTCTATTAACACATTTACATGTTAGCTAATAACTTGAATAACTGAATTAAAACCTATTTGTGACTCTGTCTAAGAATACTTATTGAGTAATTTTTAAATATATAATAATAATCTGGAATAAAGTGGTGACTACAATAGAAAAGCAAAAGTAATGTGCACACACACTCAAAGAGTAAGGGACTATGCAAATCAAGTTCCTTGGGATGTTGGATAATGAAGAAGATGAAGTTTGAATTCTTCACATAAAATATTTATTTACTAAAAGACTAGAAATCAAGTCTATGTATTTAAGTCCCTATAGCTGGTGTGAAATTCTTGTGCAAAGGGTCTATAGACTCCTATTTGGCCAGAAGCTTAGGCATGACATACTGAGGGAGGCATTTTGTGAACTGAGGTTGAGAGTTCTCAGCCAAACAAACAGAATTTTCATTACAGATATAGGACCAGCAAAAGGAGAGTCAGTCTTCTGATGGCAATTCCCAATTGACAAACAGGTGATGCTCCAGCAGTTCATTTGAAAATTGAACTCACAGCATTTTCTCCCACAGAAACAGTGTTATAAATGGTGGTAGAGTAGGTCTCGTGGCCAACACATAAAAGCTTATTTAGCCCATAATAAAACTGAAAATCAGCACATTTTCTGTGGAAAAATAATTCTCTTGCAACTAATAATGAAACAAAACAGTAAAACCTATAAACTTGAATAAAAAAAGAGTGGCTTATTTCTCTTGAGTGCTACTGCTTATAAAAGCACAACTTTAATTAAAAGAGGATAAGGGAGTAGATAGAGGTGTTGATGGATAGTCTAAAGGGGACTGCTGATAACTTATGAAGGAGGCTTTGGTTATTGTATAATTTTACATTGAAACGTATGGCATTGGTTAATTTTGTAGCTGTATCTACGTGTAGCATTGCTTTTGTGTATATGCAATGATGTGTATAATTTTATTTAATTCTCAAAACAAATAATGGGAGGTAAAGGAGATAGGAAATAAGAATTTGCTTCTAAGGTAACCTGAAGAAAGTTAAGAAAAGGCAGATGAATAGAAGGACAGATGCATATATGTGCAAGAAAATAGTTTCATATAGAAGTAGCTGTGAAGAAAAAGGCAGATTAAGCTGCCACTTTGTACTTGAAGGAGAATAAAAGAATACAGCAGAGAAATGATTGTGGGTCATAAAATTCTATAAAAAAGTAACTGGACAGTCTTGTGGCTGTCTGGAATAAGACAGGGAAGACTAAATCTATTTTATCAAACATTATACATGTAGGGATATGTTTGTTGGGAAATTGGTGCTTATGATCCAGTAAATCCCTTTTTTCTCAACATTTGTGTGATGAAGTCTATGTATGGCCATGCCACACTGAACATTCCCCATCTCGTCTGATCTCGGAAGCTAAGCAGGGTGGGGCCTGGTTAGTACTTGGATGGGAAACAACCTAGGAAGACCAGGTACTATAGGCATTAAATAAATAAATAAATAAATAAATAAATAAATAAATAATCATCTGTGTGAAACTTCTCAAATAAAAGTTTATTTGAAATTTTAATTATCTTTACATTTGTTTAATTATTTTTGTATTTGTTATCCTTGCTATGATTAAAATTGCTAAAATAGCATTTTGGTGATAGCCCTAGACTCTAACCATAAGAGAACTAGAGCCAGTAGGATTCTGCAGTTATTTTAGATGTGTTGAGTAACGCACTAAAAAGACCTTAAATTTTATTTTTTTGTTGAATAATCTAATATTTTAAAATTAATGTCTTCAAATTTCACTATTAATATAGTTTTGTTGGTGCTTTGAGTAGCTAAGAATGCTATCAGCTATTTATTTGGAGGGACTGGGCAGGGGCATGCCACAAGGTCGTTAATAGCAGTGCAGGTTTTATAACCAACCTGCCTAAATTCTGATGGGTTTTCTAACACTAATACTTAACATTTACATGCCTCAACTTTCTTACTGTAAAAGGAGGTTGATGAGAGTCTTACATGAGTTATTCATGTAATAAATATATGTAACTGGCTGGCACATAGTGAGCACTCAATTAATATTAGCCAATGTAATTTCTATTAAGCATTTTGATTAACAGTTCCCATATATGCGAGAAATTAGATTTTAGTCCTGAGAATTCAGAAGTACATTTAATGTTAACTTATGCCAAGAATATATTGACTTTTCTTGTATATTTTAGGAGGCATTTAAAGTAATGTAGTATTTCAAAGTCATTTTCACTGATCATCAGATATCAATTCTTATGAAGTTTTTGAAGAATACCTATTGTAGTATCATAAAACTTGTAAAGAGGTTCAGGTTCAAGTGTTTCAATTTAATTTTTAAAATTGTTGATAAAAAATGTTCTGTATATTGCTTCAGATCATGAGCTCTGGAAAGCCTTCTTTGACCACCGGCCATGACAGATTAGGGATTTCTTCTAAGTGCTCTCATAGAACTCCTTCTGTAGCACTGGTCACACTGTCTCTTTCCCCACCTACCTCTCCAGGTCTGTAGAGACAAATATAAATTGGACGTTCATTCTCATGTGCGATAACTACATGTCTAACATATATACCACCCCCATTCAAACCTCCTCATTCTTCATATTCCCTATTAAATGTATTTCCTAGTGAATGGTAAAATTTTTCCCAAACTTATCACATGAAGTGTTATGCTATTCTTACTCTTCAAGACACATTTCTAGTGAATCATCCAATCTGGCATTTCTCCCTTATTGTCTCTGATTTTTTACTACTCTCAAGCCAAGGATCTCTATTTTATTAGTAAAGACTGCTACTAAGATTGACATTATATCCCCTGGGTTGCTAAAGTCTTGTCCTTCCCTGCGTCATGCATTTTCCTCTTGGCATCCACTAATCTTCCTGAAACACAAATCTGATAACACTTAAAGTACACAATGATTTTCTACTCTCACAAACTAAAATTCAAGATTATTAACCTAAGATACAAGTTATATGTGACCTATTCCCTCCTTTTTCCTTCATCTTCATCTCATATTGATGTTATCACCTGTGAGACAGTATTGTGATGAGCATCATATGAGTCACTTGCAGGTACTTAGATCTTTGCCTGCTGTATAGTGGTAGTGCTGTTAACATTGTAGGTATATCATTATAGCTAATGATGCTAAAATAGGTAGCATTGTTAAATGCTAGTCATTACAGTTTATCTCCCAAAAGACCTATGCTTCTGTCATGCAGAATTACAGACAGACCACAGTTCTTCCACCTCTGGAATCTAATATGTGTTACTATGCAACAGAATTCCATTTTCTATTCGGTGCTCACAATTATTATATTTCTATCCTAATAGACATATCTTTGTTTTGTTGGCATTCTTTATTGCTTAGTATGTAAGTTCAAGTAGGTGAGGACTACACTTGCCTCCTTAACTACTTTTTTAGCTAAAATAAAGCTCAATGGCATGCACAAAATAGGTGCCCAATAACTAGGTGTTCATTAGATTGATTAAATAAATTATTTTATTCATAACATATAACTATAAAAGTTATATAATGGGTTCTTTAAATATTTAATAAATAAAAGAATGGATGCAACACAGTGAAAAATCTAGTATTAGAACCCTTGACTTATGGTTTTTTACTAATCATTCATTCATTCATTTATTCATTTGTTCATTCATTGACAAACCCATATATGCCAAGTATTTTCTGTTTTCACAGTCTATTTAGGGAGACAGACATTAAAAATACTTACAGCACAGTTTAGTAAATATAGTGAAGTAAGTATAAGGTGCCACAAGGACATATTAGATGAAAGTTGTATCTGTCTGATGGAATCAGGAAAAGCTTTCTGGAAAACTAATGTTTGAACTGGATCTTAGAAAACAAGTAATACCAGTTTATCAGGCAAAGAATGAGAGAGCACAGAATGTGAGGAAGAGAAAAATGCAAGGGCATTGGAGATATTTCATACCAAAAGGTAGATGGTATTGAGGGAGGAGCAATAAAAGTTTAAAAGAGAAGCAAACATGGACAAGCTTATGGGTGGCTTCTCTTTAGGGGATACCATCACTTCTCTGCCCTCCTGGATTGTGACTGCCACATAAAATAGCAAGTGCTACTTTCTTTGAGGTATTGGAGAATATGTCTTATTTTCAACTCTCTTTACAACTAACCCTTGCCTAATCTTTTATCTGGTTAGTGAGAGGGAAAGAGTTTTGGATCAGGATTAATGTGCTGAGTGATCCAACCCATTTCTTTCTCAACCTATTTAGCATATCGAGTAACTGTATTCTACTTTTTGATCTTGAAGTGATAGGTGAAGCCCCAGAGGTTGGACACAAGGTTTCTCTGCTCAATAATAGGATGATTCAAGAATGAGAAGAAATAAAAAGGCAATTCTGATCAGAAATCTAAGTCATTTCCTTAAATACAGATTTTCAAGGAGGGGAGGTAAAGATGGTGGGCTTTTATTTGATACCTGAATTTTGTATCTGTTTCTCAGTTGGTTCAGAACCCATAAGAAATAGTATAGCTGGTTCTGAAAAGGTCCTTAACAGCTTTATTGGTCACATCAATCAAGTTTGGACATTTACCTTGGACAGGTGGGCAGTATTGTGGAAGACATGTATAGAAGAAAATGTCTTACAATTTACTATTTAAAAAATTCAACAGACAACAGCATTGATACATCTAATTTTTTTCAGGGAAAACCACATAAACTTTAAAAGAACTATATAGAATTGCCTGAACCTCATATGGATCACTGGAGGGCAAATGGAGCTATACAGAAAGGTAAAATTATACTTTGAATTTACCTACAGTAAAAATGTTTCAAAATATGCTTGGGAAGTTGGATATTCCGCATTATGAGCACAATTTTGCTAGAAGGAACAGGATTGAACAAGTTAATTTCTCTGCTGGGACTCTGAAATCTTTTTACTATAGTCTACATGGGGATTCTTTGTAAAGAGACTTGACTTATAAAGATAATCTGGTTATAATTTTGTCCCATAGAAAAACAGAAAATCAGAATCTACCACAAGGTACCTTGGTTTGGGGTGAAAGACATCACATTAATATTATTAATGAAATATGCACTTGAAGAGACATTTTTCTTGTGAAGAAGCTTTACAAATCTTATAGTCGGCTAGGAAGAGGATGTAAGTGTACATTTTAAAGATCATAATTGGTAAAGAAAATATGTTATCCTCTTTTAGAGAAGTAAAAGGAATATTCTGTTTAATCTTCCATGAGTTCAATATGTTTGGTTCAATCTGGAGGAACTCCTGTGGGGATTTAATTAACGATATTTTGTGGCTCCAATTAGAATGAGATTCTTAACCTTTCTAATGTGCTGACCTACCTTTAGAGGGAAGAAAAATTATACCACGAGTATACCAAGTAATTAAATTTACATTAATGCTACTAAGAAATGTGATCAACTTTTTCTTATTAGGAAGTACTCCAAAAGGTCAGTAGGTTTGACAAACTTTCCATCCTTAAACATAGTAAACAATTCTTGACATGACAGCCATATCAAGATCCCTTGTTCTAGTAATACCAAAAACCAAATATCACCCAAAGGCTGTGAGCTGTCACTGTGACTCAAATAATACAATAACTAGAAATTTATCATAAACTCCAATAAAGAAGTTCCAGTTATAGTCCCCACTTAACTCAGATCTGGTAGAAAGCCCTAAGAAGGGACTAGGGGTTTTGTTTTAAAAAATTGTAATCTACTCTTCAATTGGTACAAATTACCTAATGTTTATACCACGTCTAAGTTTACAAACAAATGTTTTATAAAGTGAGGAAGCCAGAGAGAAAAGGACAAATAGTGTACAATTTCACTTACATGAGCTACCTAGAGTATTCAAATTCATAGAGACAGAAGTGGAATATTGGTTGCCAGGGGCTGGAGGGAGGGTGGCATGGAAAGTTTTTTGATGGGTAGAGTTCCAGCTTGAGTGGATGAAAGAATTCTGGAGATGGATAGTGGAAATGATTGCACAACAGTGTGAATGTACTTAATGATACTGAAATGTACACTGAAAAAATGTTCAAATGGTAAATTTTGTTATACATATTCTATCACAATTTAAAAAATAAAGTTTTACCAGATCCCTAATTTGAAAGATGGAATACTTTCTCAAACCATCTGAAGATAACTTTCCAAAGGTTCTAACCTACCCAGCCACCAAAACCAGAATATAGTGACATCAATAGAACCTGTTTTGTTTAAACTCCACTCTATACTAATTATCATATTTGTTTCTCAATTTTTTTCTAAATTGGTTTTTTATTTACTTCAAAATTTTATTGTCTACTGTGTATTGAGCATTGTTTTAGTTTCTGTATGCTATCATGAATGGAAAAATTAAAAAATATCCTTCTTATAGAGCTTATGTTCTCATACTCTAGCAACACGTTAATATTTATTCAAATTCTCTAAGCATTGGTGCTATAAAACAAAATTTCAGTCAAGTAACAATGAGATTAGCAGGGGCCATGCTATGAAATAACTTGTTTTTTTTTTGTAATTCTTTCTTTGAATTTACTACACTGACCAAAATTCTCAGCATAGTGGTCAGTTTCTTAAGAAAGATATTGAAATTAACTCATGTTTGTCAACTATTTTTAGACCAGATGCCTCCTAAACCATGACATGCTAATCATAATGAACCAGTGTATTAATATGGTTAGTATATGTGTTATGCTGAAGCAAGCACATCAATATAGTTTTTTCTTATTACAATTATTTATTCTGAAAAACCAAAAATAATTAATGTATCAAACCAATGTCTTATCAAACCCAAATGGTTGGCATTGGCCAAAATTATGAAAGCTATGTAAATCTGTGAAAATTAAAACTAATTGTCTTTTTTATTATGTGAATTTAAGAAAGAGGCATATCCAAACAAATAATGAAGAGGGTTTTGAAAATCAAAGAGACAGAAAAAATAATACATGTGAGGGTGCCCCAGGAATATGGTATTTGCATTCTTCAGATGTTCCAGGACAATGTATGTTGCCAGAATATTGTGAAAGACCACACACAGAATTCTGGCTTGGAAAATTTGTTGAGTATTCCTCTAAGGTGAAGGTAAAAGGATCAATTGTTTATCCTTTAATAAAATAAGACTATAGATACACTTTCTGTTTTTGAAATGCAAAATGAAAGAGTACAAGAAAAAATGACTAAAAAATTTATAGTGGGATAGTACACAATTTGAGACTGAATATCTGTTTTTATAGATTCTACCAAGTATAGAATAAACAAGAAATATCCTGTTTTAAGAAATATTAATATTAAATTAATAGTAATATTAAATAGGGTAATAAAATTATATTAAATATATATTGATATTAAAATAGGATGTTAATATTAAATTGATATTAAGTAAGTATTATAGAAAGACAGCATGTGGGGAAAACCCCTGAAGTCTAGACTATCTTTTCCTCTAGATTTCCTACGATATATACAATCCATGGCCTTGAGTGTTATTTGCAGGAATGTACCAGGATAAAAGGTGACCCATTCTTAACCTTTTGAAGCATACCCTGTTGTGAATCAATGCACCCTTTGTGATCAGTTGACTGTTTCCCTCGTAGTTACTAACTCCATTCAAGAGAGGAGTTGCCTTTTTAAAAATATATATATTTTTCATATAAATGTCATAAAATTGAAATATAATATATATGAATATGACATATTCACACACACACAAAGAAGAGAGTGAGAGAAAAAGAGAAATCAGGATAAGATGAACTTGTACTCTTCTTTCTTTATGTCAATACTTTATCCTGTAGCCCTACCTATCCAAGTAAGCAATATCAACAATCTAATACACTCTTTTTCCTATTTTTCTCCATACTTATATAATCCTATAGATATATGTACAAATAAACATTGTGTAATCATAGTTTTGTCATTGTTTCAAAAACTGGGATCATAGTATGCACACAGTTATGCCTTACATAAATCTCTTCCAGTCATCTCCTAGAACTCAAATTCATTCTTTCTAAGAACTATATAATATTCTACAGTGTGAACATTTAATAACTGTAGAAAAGAAATCTATATAATTTTATTACCAACATCACCTCAATAAATTTAATAATTTTTTAAAAAGTTGTAAAACTTGGGGGGAAATGCTGCAACATGTATGAACCTAGAAAACAGTAGGTTAACTGAAAAAAAAAAACGGATACAAAAGGCCACATATTGTATGATTATTTATATGCAATGTCAAGAATAGACAGATCTATAGTGACAGAAAATACTAAATATCAATTAGTATTTCCCAGAGAGGAGAAAATAAATATTGTTTAATAGATACAGAGATTCAACTTTGGAAGATAAAAAAACATTCTGGAAATGGATGGTGGTAATCATTGCACAACACTTTGAATATACTTAATGCCACTGAACTGTACACCTGAAAATGATTAAAATGGTAAATTTTGTGCTGTGTTTATGTTACCACAATGAAAGAAGTATTTCCAAAGAGAAAAATAAATTTAAAAAATAAAGAAAGAAAAATAATCTGCCCAGGAGACTGTGATGTGTAGCTGAGTTTGAAAAGCACAGTTATGGAAACATTTTGATTTGGGGGCATTATTTTTTTTTTTTGACTGTTAAAAAATAACACAATACTGGCAGAGGCTAATCAATCAGGGACATCTAGATCACATAAATACCAAATCTGAGTACATCAAAAGACTCAATAAAGAATCAATAACAATGCAGGAGACATTGTGGATATCATTCACAAGCATTCTAATGAGATTGAGTACAGTATTTCCGTGCTAAGTACACATACAAGTCATAAAACACTCAGTTGAATTCAATATAAGCTCATTGAAAATATCACACCTATGCAGCTTCTTAATACATGGAATACAAAGAGATTTAAGAAAGCTTTCAGCATAAGACAAAGTTTAAGATCAAACAAAACATTAAAGAAATGCATAAAGTCTCTAAAAAAAAACCCACACTATACATATTCTTGAAATGGTTTTAGAAATTGGTATTTTTACATCTATGGGATAAATTCCCAACAGTGAATTTGATCAGTCAAAGGGTCTGTGTGTTTTTATTTTAGTAGGTGCTTTTAGATTACCTGCCAAAAAGTTAAATACTTGAAAAAAATTTTTTTTAAAATCAATTTAGGACTCAGTATGAGTCAGAGTAGACTCAGTTACACTGTGGCAACTACCTGTTCCAAAATTTCAGAAGCTAACACAAAAAGACTTATTTTTTTCTTCATGCAAAATAAGATGTGAGCACAGGCAATTCTCCAAGCCAATTATCCTTTATGAAGTAACTCAGGCTTCTTTGAATTTGAGCTGTCATCTCAACAATTATCTGGAAGCCTCAATCACATGAAGTCTCATTCACAATTGTGATAGCAAGTGAAAACAGGAGCCAGGCTAACCTCAATGATAATTAATGCTTTGAAAGAGAATTCACACATATTTATATTGCCCATTGTTTCTCCAGAACTAGTGATAGTGCCACATCTTATTGAAAATGGGTGAGAGAGTGCAATTATATGTGTCCAGCAAGAAAGAAGACCAGATATGAAAGAGTGTACACTGCATGTCTGCATTATAGAAGCTTCTACTCCATATCCTCTCTATAATAGGTTCTTTAAATCTTGCAAACTTTTGCCTATGTAAAGGGTTTAAATGGTTCTTTGATAAGTTAATTTACATTCCAGTAACTAATATGACTTTGCATTTTTTCATATGCTAATTGGCATTTTCAATTTGTCCTTCTATGAATCATCTGTTCATATCTTTTGCTCATTTTCTGGTTGTAATATCCCTTTTCAGACTTATTTTTCATTTTTTCTGTCATAAAATTTGTAGTTACCCAAAGAGATTTCTTACTTGTCTCTAAACATATCAAGGGCTATAACATTTCTGTGCTTGAGTTTATACTATTAACCTTAGGTTGACTTTCCTTCCCTTTTCTCTCTTCCACATTTATCTAAGTCCCTCACAATACTAAAAGCCCCCCAAAAGCTCACATCCTCTCTCAAACATTCCTGTGCTCACAAGCCATTCTTTCCACTAATTTCCTATATCATTATTTTGGTCCTTAGCCTATACATCCCTCATTTACTATTTATCATTTTGTAAGTATGCTGCAGCCCTTGAAAAACTAGGGATTTTCTATTTTTCCCAGTAACAAGCATCTAACAAAACTTTCTTCTTTATATGATGAAATTTCTGCTCTGTTTTGTTGACAGAATGAAGGGTCAAACTATAGATTAAAGATATACAATCTAAGTGTCTGAGCAATGTAGCATCTCTGGGATGTGGTGAATAATTTACTGAGTGTGTTGTGTTTTTGCCTGTAGTGACTCAAATATGAGAACTGTAATTCTCACAAGAGCACCAGCTTGATAAAATACTTTTTAGGTATCAGCTACTCAAGAGAGCCATACTGAATGGGCACCATGAGGGTACTTGAGGCTAAAGTGGGCCATTGGTACTTTCAGATAGCTATGGTGCCCTCTTATTAATATGGAATATATTCCATGAAACTCATGTGAATTAAAATATCAATGCATCATTGAAGGTACTTAACTTTCCCCAAAGAAACAGCTTCACAACTAAAAAGCTACAGAGCAACATATTAATATATTCATAGTACTATTTTTAAATCAATTTATATAGAGAATATCAAAAGGAAATTCTAAGTAACCCACTTTATAGATGTGAATAATCAGGAAGGTAAGCTATGAAGTTGCTGCCCTGTAAATTAAACACTAAAAATATTATTCAAGACCCCTAAGACAGCTCATTTATGTTTATAATACTTTGCTTGTTAAGAGGAGTGGAGATATACTTAACAACAATGAAAATCTTTTAAATCCATGTCCTCCAACCAACTTGGTTAGTTTTCCTTCCTTAATAATAAGTAGTTTACTGGCTTATACCTGCTCTTTGCCTTCCTGAGAAGTCTAAAGTGCTCTTGACACAGGTCAGGTGGTGGGGGAGGGGCTAGCCAGGTCACATTTTAAGCCAAAACAAAGGATAAAAAGGTGGTTTTTATTGCATGTAATTTCAACTTGGAATATTCCACTTTTGTGTTAGTAGCCTACTCATTGTAACTAAATCTGCATGTATGTGATTCTTGTTGAAAGTAAACTTGCAGCCTCAAATTGAGTTGCAAACATTAATCTCTGATGCTACACTGGATATTCAAAAAGGATATATAGATAGATGATAGATAGATAGATAGATAGATAGATAGATAGATAGATAGATAGATGATAGATAGATGATGATAGATGATAGATAGATAGATAGATAGATAGATAGATAGATAGATGATAGAAAGATAGAATACAATATATATATAATCTTCAATATGAGACAAAAATGGAATGAATGAATGGCTTACACATAAGCAACCAATAATCTCCCCTGCTTCTATTTCCATGTTCTTGCTGGCCAGGCATGTTTGCGATAAATATCATCACCAGTCCCTTTAAAATAAGTCATGGCATTTTGTCATGTGAAAGACTGGAATAAGCGTATTGCTCCGTAGGCAATAACATGTCTAAACAAGAGTAGGAGCTATTTGCTTCTGTTCTTATTGGATTGTTATGTTGTATAGTAGAAGGTGGCTTAGTATTATACATTAACGTAGCTTTGAGTTTTTTACATTCTTGGTTTTATAATACATTCTTATCTACTCTAAATATATGATGTAAAAAATTGATGAAGGTAAATTTGCTAAGATTAACTAAACAAAGATAGAAATTCTTTTCCAGGTTTTAGACTATCTATACAGACAGATTATTGTGGTAGCTGCCAGTAAAGTTTCACAACTGCTTTAAATTGGGATTATATAATGTTTTGTTTTTATTGGAATTGACCTATTCAAATTGGCTAGACAGTTCATTCAAAATGTCAAAAAAATTGAGCATAAAGTTGCAATGTATAGAAATCTTAGGAAAGGAAACAGCAAATTGTATTTTGCATTTTTTTCTTTCAATTTCCTCAAACTTTCTATATGGATTGGAGTCATTCAAGAAGAAATTCCAAAGTACAGATTTGTAGGCTCTGCTTGAAATCTAAGTGAGGCTCTCAGTAGTAGTCTAAAAATTCACATTTAAAAATAACCTGCCCATAAAACTATGATGTATAGCTTTTGAGAATAGCAAGAGAAGACAAGTCCTTAACTCTCTTACTATGATACATGTATTCCTTAAATAGCCAAATAAAAATTTTAAAAGAGTCAAAATGTGCTAAACAAAAGTATCTGTTGCATTAAAATCTATATTTTAAAAATAAATTTTCATACATGTTTGGTTTTCCTACCATTGCAGAGAGAATTCACTTGGAAACTTCCAGGAGCTCTCCATTTCATTTTGCTGCCCAAGGCTTATAGTAAAAATCTATGTTCCGATTCTAGTGGGTATGCTCCATGGAGCTGGGAGAGTTGCCAGAAAATAAGAGGAAAAGGAATAGGAATAGGTTGGAGGAAAAGTAATAAAGGTGAAAGATCTTGATTAATCACTGAGTAAATTCACATTGCTGTATCTTTTCTTCTGATTTTTCTCATTAAGATTTCAGGAAGTATAGAGGACATATAATTCTTAATTGTTTCAGGAGAGATGAGGCCCTTTTCCCGAATCAAACTTTTTTGAGCTAGAAGGAACATGGGGGAATTTAGTTCAATAGCTGTAAAATTCACCAGCCTCACACCCGCTGAATGGTGCCTGAAGTCAGACTGCACTTTGTGCATTCCATATGTTGAATGACTCAATAAAGATTCTGAGAGGCAGCTCAGAACAGAACAGAGAAAAGACTGTTATTAGATTTTAAGCAAAACCTAAAGTTCTTGTGCATAATATATAGCACATCCTCAGTTACTTAAAACAGAACACATGAACTACTTTTTCCTCTTTAAATACAACCTTCTCACTCTGTTTTTCATATACCCTTTTCTCTGTTGCAGTTGCTATTGATACCCATTTTAACATAATATTTTTTGATTTAAATATTAATAAATTAAAGTTTTATATCTATAAAGGAAAAATAAATAACTTGGTCAAAAATAAAAAAGGAAAAAGATTTATAAAAGTAGTAGATATCATGTAAATTATGAAAGTAAAATAAATTATGTCAACCTGTACAATGCATATTGAAAGAACTGACTTCTTATTAAAAGACAGAAACCATTAGGTAAATAGGTGAAATATAAAAGAAAATTCAGTCATATTCTATTTGTTTATGTATCTATTTTTTATCTTTTTTTATTTGTCATTTTTAAAATTTATTTATTTAATCATGGTGACATTGGTTAATGAAATCCAGTAAGATTCAGGTGTATAATTCAGTAGTAAGGCATATATATATTGCATTGTGTGTTCACTGCCTATAGTTAGATTTTTCTGTCACCACATATTTGACCTGTGTACCCCATTTCCCTCCCCCCTCCTCCCATTCTCTGGAACCACTAGTCTATTGTCCATGTCCATGAGTCTGTGTTTGTCCTGTTTCTTTGTTGCTTGTAGGTTTAGATGCCACATATAACTGATATTATGTGGTTTTCAACTTTTTCTATCTGGCTTATTTCGCTTAGCATGATTTTCTCAAGGTTCATCCTTATTGTCGCGAATAGCAGTATTTTATCTCTTCTCATAGCTGAGTAATATTCCATTGTGTATATGTACCACAGCTTCTTTAGCCAATCATCTATCATAAGACACTTCGATTGCTTTCATGTCCTGGCCTCCATGAATAATGCTGCTATAAACATCGGTGTTAAAATATCTTTTTAGATATATGTTTTCAAGTCTTTGAGGTAAATACACAGTAGGGGGATTGCTGGGTCATCTAGTAGATCAATTCTTAGTTTTTTGAGGAACCTCCATACTGTTTCCTATAGTGGCTGTAACAATTTACAGTCCCACCAGCAGTGTATGAGTGTTCCTTTTTCAACACATCCTCTCTAACATTTGTTATTACTTGTATTGTTGATAACAGCTATTCTAACCAGTGTGAGATGATATCTCATTGTGGTTTTGATTCGCATTTTCCTAATAGCTAGCAATGTTGAGCATCTTTTCAAATAATTCTTGGCCATTTGTATGTCCTCTGTGGAGAAGTGTCTCTTCAGGTACTCTGACCATTTTTTGATTAGATTGTTTATTTTTGTTATTGTTGTTGTTGTTGTTAAGTTACATGAGTTCTTTGTATATTTTTGATATTAAGACCTTATCAGAGGCATTGCTTGCAAATATCTTTTCCCATTCAGATGTCTGTCTCTTTATCTTGTTGATGGTTTCTCTTGCTGTGCAGGAGCTTTTTATTTTGAAATAGTCCAATTCTTTTATTTTTGCTTTTCCTTCCCTTGCTTTCGAGGTCAAATTTATAAAATCCTCTTTAAGCCCAATCTCCCTCTGAGTATAGTTCCTATGTTTTTTCTTTGCATTTTATTGTGTCAGGTCTTATATTCAAGTCCTTAATCTATTTTGAGTTAATTATGGTGTGTGGTACTAGACATCAGTCTAGTTTCATTCTTTGGCAGGTAACTTTCTAGGTTTTCCAGCATTATTTATTGAAGAGGATTTCTTTGCTCCATTGTATGTATTTGGCTTTTTTGTCAAAAATTATTTGCCCATATAAACATGGGTTTACTTCTGGACTCTTGATTCTGTTCCACTGGTCCATATGTCTGTTTTTCTGCTGATACCGTGCCGTTTTGATTATTGTCGCTTTGTAATATATTGTGAAGTTGAGCAGAGTGATGCCACCAGCCTTGTTTTTTTATCTCAGAATGGCTTTGGCAATTCGGGGTCTTTTGTCCTTCCATACAAATTTGTTAATTTTTTTGTTGTATTTCTTTAAAAAATGCCAATGGAATTTTGATGGGGATTGCATTAAATCTGTATGATACTTTAGGTAATATGGTCATTTTAACTATGTTGGTTCTTCCAATCCAAGAATACTGAGTCACATCTTATTTAAAAGATACACATTTAAAAGGAATATGAAATAAAAAATGTTGAAAGTAAGAAAGCAGGCAAATGTGAGCAAAAAAAAATTTAAGAAAAAGTAAAAGAATCAAAAGTGACAATATTTTCATCATAAAAAGTAGAATTTTTGGTTAATAATACTAAACAGAATAAAAAGATTATCAGAGAGAAAAAGTATGAGTGATATGAAAGATATCTACATACATAAATAAAAACTATTACGTATACATGAAGAATTTAATAAAAATTTAAGTTAAAGTGTAATATTTTTAATATACCTTTTTAACAATTGGATAGGTTGGTAGAAAAAATAAATAACATAGGAATTTAATAATATCAGTACATTTTATATTGAATACATGAAAATATCTTTATATGCCTTGGATATAGACTATGATTTTCATTATATTCATGGAGTGTTTAAAAAAATTGATCACATACTTGGTCACAAATACATTTTTAAAATTGAGATTTTTGTAGATAATATCCTCTGATCATACCCCATTGAAGTATAAATTAAAATAACAAATCACCAAATATAAGTGAATATTTAAAAATTAAAAGATCTTAGGTAACTCAATAAAAAATAAATTTAAAAGCAAAGTTTAGAAATGAAGGAAACTGGTAATATTTTCTACCACAAACCTACAGGTGACAGTGAAAGCACTATTAGAAAGAAATGTGCAGCCTTATACACTTTGTTCATTAACAATGAAAATTAAAGAATGAAAGGGAGTGGCTTTGACAGTATGGTAAAAACTAGGAAGCTCTGGCCCTTGTCTCCCCTACAGAAACACCAATTTAATGAAAAAATATAGACAAAAATAGCCTTATTAGATTTTCATAATATAATTAAGAAGTTTCTGTAGTCTAGGTAAATGCAAATCTGAGATGAACTACATTGAAGCAAAGAAGAGCAATTTTACTTTATTCTCATCAGATCTTCTGCTCCAAACTGGCATCACCTGGAGAGAATGGCCTAGTTTATGGCTTCTCCCTTGATGGGTGTCGAGAAGAGTGGAGCATGTGTCCAAAGGTTTACTTTTGAGAGGGTTGCCAAAGTAAGTGGTTTCTGTTTCACATCACTAGGAGCTCAGAAGCTCTGGCATAGTTGGCATAATTTGTTTGCTTGGAGGTCCTTGAGAACAAAGGAGAAGAGCAGAATTGTGGGTAGTTTGTTGTTAGCATGATCTGCAGAAGGTGCATAACTAAAGGTTTCTCTCTTGGGGAAAGAAAGAGGAGTGAAGTGTGCACCCAGTGTCCCAGGGAGAGGTGGCCAAAAGATTAATGTCTCTCTCCTCTGACTCTTGGGACTATGATAGAATGCCAGATATTTTGGATTCCTGCTGCTGAGAACAAGGCCAGAGGGGAGGCTTGCTGCTGTAGAACCAAAGGACTTGCAGTGCTGCAGACAGACACTAGAGGGAACAAGAGATTATGAGTTCCTGGAAAAGAACCCAACAAATCCCTCTACTTGAGAAACTGGCATGCAAGATCCCAGAGAAGTCACATCACATTCCACATAAAAAGGTTTCAGAGGCCCCCAAAATCTCTAGCCAGGCTAAATGTTGAGGTCTTCGTCTATATGAAGACAGTCTGTAAAGATTAAAAAAGGTAGATGTTTTTTGAAATACACATAACCCAACACAAAAATATGAGACACATAAAGAAACAAAAACACATGACCCAGTCTAAGGAACAAAATAAATTTTTAGTTAATTAAAAAATGGAAAAAATAAAAAATTTACCTGACAAATAATTTAAAATAACCACTAACTATAAAAATGCCCTACTAAATCAAGATGATGCATACATAAAACAAGAATATCAACAAAAGTACAGAAAATATTTTTTAAAAGATATTGTGAATAATAATACTACATATGGCTAAGCTATCCTTCAAAAATGAAGGAGAAATAAAATGTTCCAAAACTAAAGCTGAGGGAGTTCATCACCAGTAGATCTGCTTTATAATGAATACTAAAGGGAGTCCTTCAAGATGAAATGAAAGGATGTTAAACAGCAACACAAAAGCATATAAAAGTATAAGTTTTTCTAGCAAAGGTAAATATATAGGCAAATACACAATACTGAAATGCTCTTAATGGTGGTGCATAAATTACAGTTCTAAATATACTTTATTTCTTACAGCAGTTTTAGGTTTAGAACAAAATTGAACAGAAGATATGAAAATCTCTGTACCCTCCGCCCTCGTGCATGCATAGCCTCCTCCATTAGCAATATCCCACACAGCATTAGTACATTTCTTGCAACTGGTAAACCTATACTGACATATTATCATGCAGAATCCATAATTCACATTAGCAGTCACTCTTGGTGTTTTACATTCTGTGGTTTAAGATAAATTTATAATGACATGTATCCACCATTGATAGTATCAGAGTATTTTCACTGCCTTGAGAATCCTCTGTGCCTGCCTGTTCATCACTCTCTTCCTTCTAGGCCCTGGAAACCTCTGATCTTTTTACTATCTATAGTTTTGTCTCTTCTATAATGTCATATATTTGGAATCGTGCAGTATGTAGCCTTTTCAGATTGGCTTCTTTCACTTACTAATATGCATTTAAATTTTCTCTATGCCTTTCCATGACTTGACAGCTCATTTCTTTTTAACTCCAGGTAATATAATATTGTATGGATGTACCACAGTTCATTTACCTTTTCACATACCAAAGGATATCTTGGTTCCCGCCAATTTGAGGCAATTATGAACAAAGCTGCTATAAGCATCCATGTGCAGGTTTTGTATAGCTAAAAGTTTTCATTTTCTTTGAGTAAATAGTAAGGTGTCTGATTGCTGGATCAGATGTTAAGAATATGTTTAGTTTTATATGAATTGAAATCAGGATCTTGAAGAGATATTTGTACTCCCATGTTTATTACAGTGTTACTTACAATATCCAAGAAGCAGAAACAACCTAAATGTCCACTAACAGATGAATGGATAAAGAAAAAGTGGTATATACATATAATAAAATGTCATCCAGCCATAAATGAGGGAAATTTTATTATATGAGATAACATAGATGAACCTGGAGGATATTGTGCTCAATGAATTAAATCAATGACACAAAAGGACAAATACTGCATTATTCCACCGATATGAGTATCAAAACATTCTAACTCATAAAACAGAAACATAGAATAGTGGTTACAGGTGCTTTGGGGAGGGAGAAATGGAGAGTTGCTGTTCAAAGGTCATAGAATTTCAGTCATGTAAGATAAAGTTCTAGAGACCTGCTATACAGCATTGTGTTTATAGTTAACAAGACTGTACTGTACACTCAAAATTTTGTTTAGAGAATAAATGATCTGTTATGTGATTTATACTACAATTAAAAAAATAAACTCTATCCTGATGCAATAAATAACTAGCACACTTAGAAATATTTTTTATATACATGAGTTGAAAAAATGCATTACATGCAGAATAGTGTTTTGAACACATTCATTCATTAAAATAATACTGTCCAGATTCATGATCACAGGTAACAGTCTTGGAAACACCTTTTATTCATGCAAAGAAAGATAAAAAGAATAAAGGAACTAAGTACTTGTCATAAAAAACAAGAATAAAAAACCAGTATTATACAACAAAAGATAGCAGAAGCAGTAATGAATGTGTGCTGGTTGAGGCAGTCTGTTTGACTTCACAAACCTGGAGGATCAAGCAAAGAACTCTAAACAAGACAGTGACAAAAGGAAAGAGGTGTTTTTGTATTATTAATTTGAATATAGTGCATGAAATAGAAAAGAAATATGGAATAGGGCACCAATTAAAAGATTTTGCCACCAGTCTAATTGGCAAATGTATAGCACCTGGACTAGAGCCACGCTGGTAAGAATATAAAGAAAAATAAACATGAGAGATATTTTCAAAGAGACATCAACAAACTTGATGGTTTAATGGATGTGGAGAATGAGGTAACAGGTAAAAAAAAAAGGATAATTCTGAAATGTTAAGCCAACACGAAAGCATGGCAAATTCACTGAAAGATGACTATATTTAAATTCAGTGGCCTTGCTAAAGTTGAATGGGAGGGATTTTAACACTGATTCACATTCCATTTCCTAAAAAACCAACTTCAAATCTAATCTAACTATATCATATTTTTGGTGTTTAAATGCAGCGTCAAGTATTTTTTACATGCTCCCTATCAACTACTTTTTTCTAAGCCACACATAGAAAGTAGACAGCTATTTCTGTGCTAATTTCAAATGATGGAAGAACACAATGCAGGAATGCTTAGCAAGATGTTTAAAATACAGAAATGAACCTTGAAGAGCTGGCGGCTTAGTAAATATTTTAGGCTGGAGATATTCACCTGCTATCAACAGGCAAGGTTCTTACCATTCCTGGACCTTGGTACCCTTATGTATACAATGCCCAAATGCCTGTTGTACTAGAGAGCTTATAATTATGTGAAGTTTAGCATCACTTCACATGTAGAGCAATTGATATTCAGAAATACCTTGGGGTGTTTATATAAAACTTATTTTAATATCTATGCATGAATGCCCTGACAAGTGAAACTATTTTTAAAATAATTACAACCTTTTACAATTTTTACCATCTTTCATGATGGCACTTATTTATTCATCATCATATATCAGGTATCATACTTGACACTTTTCTTAAAATGTTTAATTCTTAGAGCATTACAGAAAAGTGATTACGAATTACTCTCATTTTACCAATGGGAAAATCGAGGCCAGGTTAAATATCTTGCTAGAAATCATTCAACTGATAAAGAACAAAATCAGAATATGCAAATCTATGGACTATAAGCCTATGCCTATTATCGTCCCATTAAATTGTGACTTATTGACGACATTCAAATCTTACTTGAGAAAGACTTGAACATGACGCGTTGTTGCCAATAGAAACAATGAGTTCAAAAACCATAGCATTTTCCATTTAATCATCCCTAATACTATAAATACCATTTCTATATTTTAGCCACTTAGGATAGAAGTCATTTTCAAACACACCAACATTTCTACAATTTCTTCAACAGAATATATAATTCAAAATATCATCACTTCTTGGTGATTCAGTCTTATCTTTATTAATATACATTATTAAACTGCCTAAGTGTTTTCCTTTATATTTCTTTTTATAATGATTTAAATTTTCTGGGCTTACACTAAGTAAATTGGGCTTCTTCCTGTGTTGATAGCTGTCAATTTCATCTCTCACTAGTATTCCATTGTTTCTAATCAAATGCTTTATTTTGATTCAAAATTGCAAGAGCCTGATGAGTCTGTAGGTTGATTTTAATCTCCCATGAAATAAGCCATTTGAACTTCATTGCACATTATTGCTGCTCAGAGGACCCTTTAATTTGTGTCTGAGTTCACAGTTCAACATCTCAGACCAGTTTAAATTGAAGTAACTCTTATAGCAACAAAAGAAAAAAAATAGAAAAAGAGAACGGGCTAGATGGTTCAAGGGCTAAGGCTTTGGGAGTTTTGGTGTACCACCAGCCATCCAGACAATAGGATTAAAACCATTGTAATAAATGTGAGCTTTATTCGTTAGCTAAATATTCAGCAGGGTTGGATTTAATATTATTATATAAACCATGAATCTCTAGCTTATGCATTTTAAGAGAAAAAGGGGTTACTCATTTGGGAAGATATTACATACAGCAGGGATAGGAAAAGAGAGAACCATATGCAGATTGAAAAAGTGTACCCATTATAGATATACTTGTAAAAAAAAAACTCCAGAAAATAAAGACCATTAAAATTATTTCAACTGGTATGAATCCACAGAAGAAACAAGAAAGTACACTGAGAAGCTTAGGTCCACACATTTAAGAAACTGGAATCTGAATAGTCATGGTATGTGCTACAGTTTTGAAGAGACCATTCAGTTTTGCTCAGAGCCCTAGCTGGCAAATTAAAAAAAATATTATCTCATACATGACTGATAAAGAGTTAGAAGGACATGAGGAACAGGCAGACAGTAAAGATTCTACTAAGGGAAGGCTGGGTTGAATGGTTTGGTGGAAGGAAATTGGAAAATTAATTGGAAATCAAGGTAGAAGCCTCACCATGTTGGTTGGGTGGCTCATTAAGAAAATGGCACAACTGGGTCAAGGCTCTGATGGGTAGAATGGATAGTGAATCAAAAACTTCAAAACAGATGCCAGTCTTTTTTCCCAGTGGAGATATGTCTTGCTAGATTAATATATGAGCTCAGTAACTGGGTGGAGATAAATCTCCAAATTTATCTCTGCTTTAATATAGAAATTTGCAGGTTCTAGTAACATCAGAATGAGCCACTAAAAATCAGATCACATCAGTTCCTTTATTGCTTAAAATGCTTCAGTGTCTCTATATCGCTTTCAGAATTAAGTCCACACTCCTTAAAAAACTTCTCAAGCCTCATTTATATCTATATGTCTAGCCTTAGCATTTACTATGTTTTATATTACATTCTACAGTGACACATTTCAAATGTCTTAGTATGACCATATTTACCTTCTCCAGGCTTGCAGGAATGTTATTTCCTTAGCCTGGAGAGCACTCAGCATTTCTCTTCCCTTGGATAAATCAGTTGAAATAATATATTTTCCTTTAATCCTCACAGATTGGAACATTTTAATGCTATATGTTCTTACAACATTCTGCACTCCTGCTGGCAGAATTGTTACACAGAGTATTGTTATTGTTTTTCTATATTATTGGCTAACCCATAAGAACTACAAGTGAGCAGAAACTTCATTTATGTGATTAACAATTTCATCAATTTTATCTTTCAAGTTTAGCACAGGGCTTTGCACATAGTAAGTTCTTAATAAACATTTCTTTTTAAATTCATAACAATAATGAGATAGGTATATGGATGAGTAGGTGGTAGGAGGGTGGATGAATAGATAAACAATCCAGACTCTTTTTGAGGGTAATTAGAGTTGCCAAAAAAGCAACTCCAGTTGTTACTGTTATAGGAACTTTGGAATTTTTTAAACTCCTAGTACTATTCTAAAAACTGGATAATGATTTTCTCTTTATGTTTTCCCACTGTGTATAGCATGTAACAATTTATGAATACCTAGAACAATGTATTTACAGAATAGAACAATTTTCACATCACCAAGAAATGTATCTTCTTTTTGTTGTTCAAAAAGGATGTCACATTTCAATATAATTGCTTAGCATTTTCAGTATGCTATTTATAATCAACGGGCAACTTAAAGCAAATGTATTTGCAAATGGCTATTGCTGTGTTATAACTGAACATAATTTAAAAATACATCATAAATCCTCTGTAAAGTATTTCTACATTGCATTAATATAGTTTATTTATAGCATGTTTCTAAATACATTCATTCTTCAGAACGGTTCTTAAAATTAAAAAAAAAAATCTTAAAATAAGACTATTGTCAGAGCTTAGGAAGCCTAAATAATAGTTTCTAAAGTTTTTAAAACCATCTCCGCCTTGTCCCAGTGAGTAGTCTCTGACCTCTTTTAAAGACTTCCACATTGAAACATACATAGGCAAAATCCTACTTTATGCCTAGAGCATACTATTGGTTATTCTGAAAGCCACAGAAAGATAATAACCTCCTATATACATAGAGGAAGATTATGACTAGCAAGACTACTACAGTATTAGTACTTATAGTGACATATAAAACATGAAATTTAAACACTTCAGAACTCAGAACACATAGTTTTCCTCAGGAGTGCTTCTCCTCAAGCAGCTTCCTTCTTTTCTTCATTTCTGTCTCTGAAGATTCAGAGCAAACTGAACGGGTTAGTTATTTCAATTAAGTGCTCTTATGCTAAGATGAAAACAATAAACGGGGGAAATGATATTATTATAACATTTATTAATGAACTGTGGTGGCAGGCCTATATTGCATGTTTTATAGTTAATTAGAAACTATTAGTTTATTCCAAAAGATGGGGAAACCCAGACATAGAAAATGTGAGAAACTTGTCTAAGATCACAGCACTAAAAATGTGTAGATTTCGAATTTAAAATGAGGTTTGAAGATACAGCATGAAAGAATAAGAAATATTTAGTTTACCATCTGACTGCTAGCAACCATAAACTGTGTAAAATATGTATAGCAACTATCTTCAGTCATTGGACCACAAGCAGTGCTATTATACTTGAGAGATGGGAAACATACAATGAGCTCTACATTCACACTGGCTTTGGGGCATTTTCTAAATAGCATGGAAGGGAAGTAGAGAACAAACAGAACTGCTATTTCACTAGAAAAATGAAACCAAGATAAGAATATGAAAATTCTGAGGTGGCTTAAAGATACATGTCAGGGTGCCAGAGAGAAAAGGGGTAAGAAGTAAGGGAACAACAGACACCAGCACAGGAGTTACCGTGCATCTTTGGCCAAATTCTAAGCTACATATGCTGAAAACAAGACAATGAGGCTTAGCAGAGAACTGTTACTAGACTATGAATGAAAGAGGATTTTGGAGAAGGTGTAGTGCAGGGGGATATTAGAATTAGAACCAGTCAGAAGTACTAAAAAACCCAGGATTTAGTTAAGATCCCAGAAAGTCCACAGTACCAGAGTAGTTCTATAGTAGTTCTTGAGTAAACACTTCTTTAGACATGCCTCAGGAAATTCTAAAATTCTCCACAAAGCATGAGTCTAATCAAAAATGTAACTGCTCTCCAGAAAAAAAAAAAAAAACATATCCTTTAACGGAAGACAAAAAACTTAGATGTATAATGATATAGCATCCATAATGTCCAGCATAAAATTTTAAAATGTTGCAAAAGAGCAGGAAAATGTGACTCATAACCAGGAGAAAAAAATAGTCAATAGAAATCAAGAGACCAAAAGATGACACAGATATTAGACTTAGAATATAAGAACTATAAAGGTTTTATTATAAATATATTAAATACACAAATAATTCATGAATATTATTAGTAAGCAAGATTTCACCAAAGAAAAATTATAAAAAAGAATTGAATGTAATTCTAAATGTAAAAAATACAATATCTGATATTCATTAAATGGGATTAGCAGCAGACTAAAGGAAAGCAATGTCCTTGAAGACAGGTTAATGAAAATTAAATTAAAACACACAGGGGGGAAAAAAGATTGAACAGACAAACAACAACAACAAAAAGAGTCACAATGATCTTTGAGATGATATCAAGTGGTCTAACATACATGTGAGTGGAACTCTAAAAAGCAGAGGAAAAAGATTGGGCCAAGAAAAATAATTTAAAAAATACTTGCTATTATTTTTTCAAATGTTATCAAAAGATATCAACCCACAGATCTAAGAAGAGTAATGAATGTAAAACAGAATAAAGAAATAAAACTACGTCTGGGATCATTTTAGGCAAATTGCTGAAAATCAAAGTTAAAGATAAAAATCTTAAAAGTAGCTAAATAAAAGGAGACGCTACATACTAGGGAACAAAGGTAAACATTACCACTGACTTCTTATCAGAAACAATGTAAATTAAAAGACAACTGAATAAAAATACTACAGCACTGAAAAAAATGTCACTTGTAATTCTATATCCTACAAACATGTACTGTAAAGATAAAGGCAAAACAAAAACATTTCCAAATAAACAAATTTTTAGGTAAACAGCTGAGTAATTCATCATTTGTAGACTTGAATCATAAGAAATGTCAAAGAAAATGCCTCAGCCTGAAGGCAAATGGTACCTGATGAAAACTTATAATTATACAAAAAACAGAACAGCAAAAGGTAAACATATGAGTCATTTTAAAGGTTGCTTTATTCCTTCTTTCTTAACGTTTTTATAAAATAACTAGATGCAACATGCCTCACTCCTGCCTGCCCATGTCTCCAGCAGGACCAATCTGTGGAGGCCAGTGTTGGCCCTACCTGCGAGGAGATAGTTTTTAAAGTAAAAACAAAGAAGACTATGATAGCTCTAGGTAACAGAAAGCAGTAGAACATATAAAACAGACCCAAGGGGGAAGAAAGTCAGTAGTTGAGGTTACATCCTCTCACTGGGTGCTACAGTTGATATGATCAAAAACCAAAGGTAGAGCTGTCTTGATAATAGATAACCATGAACATTTACATTACTGTACTACATTATCCATTACAATGGATTAGTGGTTATGTGCAACATCTTAACAGTGGATCTACAGTGACGACTAACCAAAAAAAGGGATGACATATTTGAGGATGTACAAATGTTTGAAACTATCCTTATCTAAGTCAACACAAAGGAGAATCTACTGATGTACATAACTGTGTCCAAATAGTTACTATGGGTATTGCATACACTAGCCTTCTCTTCATCTATCTAATGTCATGCTACTGGCTCAAACAGGCCCATAAAAAGCATGCTTGAAAGGGCTGAGTCACCAAGAGAAGAAGCACAGGCCAACAAATACCTTAGAACTGACCAGGAAACTGTTTGGATTTTGTGAAGACCTTTGCTTGTGATTGTGAGAAATAGCAGCTATGCTTGTGGGCTGCTATTAGTTGTATGTTTTACTTGCACTAGTGTCCTACTTCAGAAGCATGGGAAAGACTATTTGGACATTTTGGGAAAACTCACTTATCTCTGAAGACACAAGCGGAAGGTGACAGATCTACTTTTCAGGTTTTTCTTACATGACTAAATGGTAAACAATAACGATAGTATCATTTTGGATTGCAAAGGCAAGAATATGCAAATATGTTGGAAATTAAGAGTGCAAGAAACAACAATTTTCCCAGGAAAAGCAATAGTTTCCCAGAAATATCTGACTTTGAAGAGTATTAGGCCTCAAACAACAAACAAACAAACATACAAAAAAACATCAGCACATTGATATTGATGAACTTTGAATAAGAAAGGTTGTTTATATACAATAGCTATGTATGTGCAGCCAGAGGAGCTAGAATATATGATTAAGGTAAAGTAAATCTCACATATTTATTCAGCCTGAAATCAAAAGTTCCTTGTTATGATCTAATTAATGAGCTGTCTTGCATTTGTATTTATACTTGACACCAAAGTTGTTTCCAGGTGTTGGATTGCTTTCAGTAATTATCATTTCTTGTTCTAAGTCTCGACAGAAAGTGAGGAACAGAATCCATTTTGGGGCCTTGCCTAAGATACTTCATGATGATAACACATTAGATGTTAAATAGGATTATCTTCTAACATTTTGTTTAGCTGTAGCTTTCTGCCAAGTATCTCTCTAAACTGGATGATGAAAGTCAGTTAAGTTCAGTGGAATAAAAGCTTAGAATTTAGAGTCTGACCTAAAAAATTCTCCACATACCATTGTGTTAAATTTGGTAAGTTACTTAGTCTTTTTTCTATTCTAGTTCACTATAATACAAGGAAAATAAGATCTATGTCGTAGAGTAAGGTCAGGTCTGCACAACCACCATCACTGCTGGCCAATCTTCAGTCTCCCATAAGGGAGAAGAAATAGTTAATTCTTCTCTGTATGTCACAGAGATACCCCTTTTACCCTCAGAAAGAAGAAAGGTATAAATTCACTGAATCCCAAGATTTCATATTGTATCATGCTATAAAATTGAAAAGAAAAATAGGTTAGAATATGGAATTTCTGGCCCATGACGATCTATAAAAGATCAACATTTTCTGCTTAGATTCTTCTGAGAAAGTATTGATTGGACATGAGTATTACTTGTAGGTTTTATCTAGAGAAACTGTTTTTACTGCATTCTAATTTTTTGAAAAGATTACTTCTAAATCTAACCCATCTTGTGGCATACTCCTCCTAAATCCAACACCACCTTCAATGATAATAAGAAAATAATTATTTTCTAGAATAGGAATAAACAATTTCTCCTACTGAGGGCATACTTTTTCAATTTTCAAGGAATCCACAAAGTCTCTATTTTTAATTTTGTTATTTCTATTCTTTGAGCTGTCTAAAAAGAGCAATTATCAAGATACTTTGAAGACAGGAAAATTGTAGGTTTAAAGAACATACAGCTGAATTTACTATTAAAATTGACTAAGTATATGTAGTCTCTACATATTCTTCTAGCTTATTCCTATTTTAATAGCAATTTTCTTGTTGCTAAGTAATTGTCTAGGTCTGTTCTCTCCCTCTAAACAAATTCACCTAGTATTGATAACTAATAATTCAGATAGGTACCTGGAGATGGAGAACTTATTTATGTGCCTAGTACCTAGTTCTTAGATATTCACAATGTGCTTATATATTTTATAGGTCAAGATATTCAAAACTGTTAAATTTGGTGGTGTATTGAGACCCAGATTCAAAAGGATGCCAGAAAAAAAAAACAATAAAAAAATAGAGAATATCAACCCCCTTTCCAAATTTCATATGACACAAAGTTTAAAAAAAAAATTTAATTTCTTATTTTAAGACAGATTGAAAAATTAATTAGGTCTTGCTTCCCTAGAAAACTTTCTCCTGTCCATATTTGTATCTTAATAACTAAGATACTAGTGTCAGAAAAACAAACAAACAAACAAACAAACAAACAAAAAACCTAAGTTTAAATTTCTGCATTACAAGCTATAGAACCTTGGGAAAATTCATCTCTTTTAGCTTCAGTTTCCCAATCCGTAAAATGAGGATAATAATTTTTATTAACTTTTCATACTTTGGATTCAATGGGTGATTGTAGCTAAAATACTTAGTACCATGTGTGACATACGGTAGGCACTCATAGGAGTAAGCTTTTATTATCATTATCAAGCTCATCCAGCTAATTCAATAATACATACAGAATGTGACAGCATTAGGGCTCCTCTGTGCCTAAATAGTCATGGCCTTTGAGTCACTGTACAATTACAGCCCAGACTTTATACATGAACAGTACAGAATAATTTTTTTAAAAAATCATTACATAGTAGATTTGTCCATAATCAGGACTTACCATCGTGAAGATAATGGTATTAGAGTATTTGGATTAACAATAAATATAGACCTTTATTGAAACAAAATAGTTTCACAATGCTTTCAGAAAAAGAACAATTAAAAAAAAATTCACATCTATGTCAAAATTACAACTACAAACAGCCATTATGAAGAATCACCTGAAATCTAACTGATCAGAAGCCCTAAAACTAAAGACATAGAGAAGAAGCCACCTCAAGACTGGTAGGTGGAGTAGAAATGAGACACAGGCCAGTCTCACACCCATGTGTAGTCATTGAAAAATGAGAAAGATACTTTGGCTGTGAAGATCTCCCTTGAGGAGTGAGAAGTCCCAGCCCAGGATTCCAGTTCCAGGAAGAGAAGTCCTCACAGCTTCTGAATGTGAAAGACAGCAGAGACTGTGGCCAAATGAGATCAAGGGCTGCTGGAGTCCCAGACATTCCTTTCAAAGGGCCCATGAACAATTACTCATTGATGGACTCTCTCATTCTGAGCTCCTGTACTGCAATAGCTTGAAAGGTGCCAGGGACATACAAGTAGAAACTGAATTGTCTGGCTTTAGGGAGATAGCTAAAGACGCAGCTTCCTCTGAGTTAGAGGTGCTACCAGAAGCCATTGTTACTTTGTTGAGCCCTTCCTCCTCCAAGCATGCATATATGCAGCAGGCTCATATTTCAGTCTCCATCAACCTGACTCAGTTTTCTCTGCCTCAGTGATTCCCTGATACCCTACCCAACCCAACATATGGGCCCACTCAAGTTATTTCCACTGGCATTTCCATAAAAAATGACCTGTCTTGGATCATGCTGCAGAATTTCCTAAAATCTCTCAAAGGTTCATGAACACTAAACAAGCAGCATCTGGCCTCAGTGTGCCCCATACCTCTTGCTAAGGAGCTCAAGCCTGGCACTGGCAGCAGCCAACCTCTATTTGAGGCTTGGCCTCTCCTAGGCACCTCCAAGCTCAGTATGGGTGGCAGCCATTTGTGAATTGCTTTGTGGATCTTTCCAGGGAGGCCCAGGAAGGGTGTAGAAAATAGCTGAATTTAGCCTGCACTAGAGTCCCTTCTAAGAGGCCCAAAGGCTGGCACACCCATTGGCCAGTTTAGCACATTCTGGGTGTACCACCTAGTCACTTCCACAAATAACATATCTAAAGGGGAAACTGGGCAGGCACCAGAACCCCACAAAAGCAAATCCTGATCCATAAGGTCAGCTCCTGCAAAACAGTTCTTTCACTGTAGTCATAGCCAGTCCTCACAACCAATTATCCCCAAGGTCAATACCTCCCACTGACATGCAAATATCAGCCAAGGCTTAACTACAATTGGAGGGCACATACAATCCATACATCTACAGCAAGAGCCCAGCTTAGGTGATTAGAGAGACTGCGCCAGTAGGTCATTCTACTAGGCCATTTTACTAAGACTGGGAGACATAGAAGCTCTATCTAACACATAGAAACAAACACAGAGAGGCAGCCAAAATGAGGAGACAAAGAAACATGTCCCAAATGAAAGAACAGAAAAAAGCTCCAGAAAGAGAACTAAGCAACATGGAGATAAGCAGTCTACCAGATGGAGAATTCAAAACAGTGATTAGAAGGGTGCTTGAAAATCTTAGTGCGAATTTCAACAAAGAGGAAACACAAAAATGGAGATAGAAAAAAATAAAAAAAGAACTAGTCAGAAATGAAGAATGCAATGAAATAGAGACTACATTAGAGGGAATTAACAATAGATTACATGAAGCAAAGGATTGAATCAGCATTTTGGAACATAAGGTAGCAGAAAATACTCAGAGCAGAAAAACAAATCCAAAAAATTAGGATAGTTTAAGGGCCTCTGGGATAACATCAAGTGTACCAACATTCACATTATAGGGATGCCATAAGGAGAAGCGAGAGAGCAAGGAATCAAAAACCTATTTGAAGAAATAATAACTAAAAACTTCCTTAACCAGGTGAAGGAAATAAATATACAAGCTTAGGATGCACAGAGAGTCCCAAACAAGATGAATTCAAAGAGAACCCCACTAAGACATATCATCATTAAAATGCCAAAGTTTAAAGGCAAAGAGAGAATCTTAAAAGCATCAAGAAAAAAGCAATCAGTTACCTATGAGGGAGCTCTCAGATGACTGTTAGCTGATTTCTCAACTGAAACTTTGCAAGCCATAAGTGATTGACACAAAATATTCAAAGTGATAAAACATAAGCATCTACAACCAAGATTACTCTACCCAGCAAAGCTATCACTTAGAATGGAAGACCAGATAAAGAGCTTCTCAGACAAGAAAAAGCTAAAGTTCATCGCTACCAAATCAGTAGTACAAGAGATGTTACAGGGACTTCTTTAAGAAGAAGGAGAAAATCAAAGTTTGAATAATAAAATGGCAATCACCATATATCTATCAACAATTACTTTAAATGTAAATTACTTAAATTCTGCTATCAAAAGACATAAGGTCACAGAATGGAGAAAAGAAGACCCATGCTTTTTTGCCTACAAGAGACTCACTTGAAGTTAAAAAAACCCAGAGACTGTAAGTAAGGAATTGGAAAAGGTATTTCATGAAAATGGAAATGAGAGGAAAAAGAAAAAGCTCATGTAGCAATACTTTAACCAAACAAAACAGACATTCAAACAAAAGCTATGACATGAGACAAAAATGAACCCAGTAATCCCACTACTGGGTATTTATCTGAGGAAACTCAAAACACTACATCAAAGGGATATGTAAATCCATAAATCCATTGCAGTATTATTTACAATAGCCAAGATATGGAAGCAACCTATGTGTCCATCAACAGGTGAGTGGATAAAAAAGTGGTATATATACAATGTAATATAACCATAAAAAAGAATGATATCTTGTCATGTGAAGGAACATGAATGGACCTAGAAGGATATTTGTTGAGTGGAATAAGTTAGATAGCGAAAGACAAATGCCATATGATTTCACTTATATGTGGGATCTAAAAAGACAAAAACAAAAAAAAACTGAACAAAACAGAAATACTCATAGAGAATTTTGATAGTTGTTTGATGGAATGGAGTTTAAGGATATGGGTGAAAAGTGGAAAGGATTAAGAAGTACAAGTTGGTATTTACAAAATAGTCATCATGATATAAAGTATAGCAGAAAGAATATAGTCATTAATATAAAAAATTTATATGGTGTCAGATGAGTACTAGATTTATCGAAGTGATAACTTCATAGTTATATAAATGTCTAATCACTATATTATGCTTTTGAAACTAATATAATATTGTATGTTAACTGTAATTGAAAAACAAAAAAATTTAATAAAAAATACTTCTGCAGTTGACATAAGCAATGTGATTTTTGAAAATTATGTCAAAGAAATAAAAATGAGCTTTGCCCATTTTTTTAGTACACACACACACACACACACACACACACAAACATACCAATGCAAATACCATATGCTATTGATGTCAATACTTTTTGAATGTTGATATAAGCTTTCATACTCCACTCTTCCATAATGCCTCCTGGAAAGATATTACTTGATGAAAAATTAAGCTAAATCACTTTCTTTTTTCAGAGTACAGAGATGAGAATGACAATAAACCCAATGTACATTTCCAGCTTGCTTAATTTGCTCTCAAACTCTCTCTTTAATTATTCTTGAATTGTGAGCTTGCCTCCAGGCAAATTTCACAGATATTTTGATAATCCATTTTATAAAATATTATTATGGACACCAGAAAAATCTTAATACTAAAATGATTAACATAAAATTTAAAAAATACATGATGCCGTTTATTTAAGGACAGGTATACTTTTAAAAATAAATGCTTGAAACTTGGAGGCAAGTGCTTCTTCCAGTTCTTACTTGAATCATTGCCATGGAAAGGGAAGTGAAACTATTGCTAGAAACTTTGAGGATACTGTATATTTTAAAAGAATACTAAATGGAGCCACTTTAAAATGGAGCCAAAGCTGCCATTCAAGAAGGGCTTTGAATGTCTTAAGCCTCAAACTTTTGAGATATTAAAACAGGGACAAAGGATCGCTGGATTGGGCTTAAAGTAACATTGTTATCCAAAGAACTGTTTGCAAGATAAATAAGAAAGCAGATATTACGTCTACCTGACTGATGGCTACCGAACTGAACATTAAAACCTTGTTTAAAATTAACATCTGCGGTAATAGAAATGCCTTCCTTCTGTTGATGTAATTGTCTCCTTTCTCTTTCTTATAAATACCCTTTGCCTTTGACTCCTAATTAAAAGATTACTTTGGCTTCTGCCTAAATCAATGTTTCCTGAATAGCTCCAATTGCAATGTGTTACCATTTTTACATTCTGCCCCAACCAAAGCTCCTATCATAGCTACTGTTTATTAAATCTCTAATATGAACCACAACTGAATAAACTTCTTTAAAATGATTTTTGTATTTAATGTTCATAGCAATGATACGAAAAAAAAAGCATTGCTGTTTACACTTTATGGTTTGGAAAAATTGGATAAAGTCCCAGGTCATTTAATTTATTTGCTGAGAGCTGATACTTGAACCTGTATCTATCTCCAAAGCCCATGGTTTTCACTGTACCACATGGTACAGATTACAACAATCTTTTCCTTTCCTGGGAAAAGCAAGGGAGAGGGAAAAGGGACAAATAATCACTAAGCTTTTTTTTTTTTATGTGATCAATGTGTACAAGTTGGTATCATATTACCTCTGAATCTTTTACATCATACTGCTTCAATGAAATGTATATGAAAGTGTTTGAAATTGACCTGTAACCTGTGGAACATGTAGTCCAGTTCTCTGGGTTTTATCCATCTAATCCAGCCCCTAGAGCTTGATATTTTTAAAGCCACCTGAATCCTAAATTAGCCCTATTTTCTGGTCTCTGCCTATAGGAATTCCCCAAGAAAGCCTTTCCACTTCTTATATTTTATAGTTGTGGCAATATCTTACTCTGCACATTGCAATCTCCCTTCAACTGAAAAACTTTAAATGTCTTAGTACAATTAATAGTAATTATTTTTTATTGAGTAAAAGCAATGGCTTAAGCAGAAGTTGGTCTGTCTAAGGCAATGTATAATAAAATAGGCAGAATGTTCTTTAGGCCCAGAGAAAGAATAATTCTAGCACACTTTTGTAGATATAATCGGGTGGGTACTGAGTAACTATTCTATCTCCTTCCTCCCTCATATCTCTATTCTATAGAAGCTAGAACAACTGAAAACAAGTAACAAAAACAAAACTTATTTTTTTAGGTTTTCTTTACACATAGGTGACTCATTTCTGGCCACTGAGATTAAAGCAAAAATCTCTAACTTTATCATCTTTTTAAATTTAATTTAATTTAATTTAATTATTTTAGGAGAGGCAACCTTTGATTGACCTCACAGATTGCAAGGACCTTGTCAGTTTACAATTCCTTATTTTTTTTATTATTTCTTATACCTACAGCTCCTAGTCTTCCTAGGTGGTCTCCCATCCAAGTACTAACCAGGACCCACCCTGCTTAGCTTCCAAGATCAGACAGGATTGGACTTGTTCAGGGTAGCATGAGCATAGACAGCTTTATCTTCTTTTTATGCTGTTTTCTTCCTATATGAACTTACTGTGATGCCTGGAGTTATATTAGCCATGATGAGACCATTATGTGGTGAATTTGAAAGGACAAGATTATTGTGAAGATGTGGTCAGATATTGCTAAATTTCTTAAGAATGTGAGCAGCCACTTACCTTCACATTTCTTATATGTAACAAAACACACTTGGATTTTCTTGGATATTTGATGCAGAACATTTTACTAATTTTACACTAAGAAAAATAATCAGAGAAAAAGCAAAACAAAATAACAATCCTATGGCTAAAAATGTAAATGTCATCAGTATGCATTAAATATGTCAAAAGATCTGACATACCAGACAAATAAAAGACTTAACTATGAAGCAGCTCTTTATATGCAATAGAGATATAGCATTATTTTCTCTAGGTACTTAGATAAGTTGCCTCCCCTCAATATTTGTACCTCAGGTTCTTAGTACTTCCTTAGCTCAACACCACTATTTGTTTTAACCTCCCACTTATTTTATGCATGGGATTCATATATTCTGAATAGGAAATAAGAGCACCCTACTTCCTAGACAGAAAGATTCTCCTGTTAAAGATAAATATACATCCTAACAAATATATCAGAGAACTAGCCAAAGGTAACTAACCACACCAGTTTTATATCACAATGCAAAATCCCAGTGGCCTGAAACAGCAAAGGTTTATTTCTTGCTCATTTCAGAGTTGGTGAAAATTGGGTGGTTCTCCTGGGTGACTTCTCTTGAAACAGTGACTCCAGTCACCTTGTGGATCTGCCAGATTTAAAGTTCTCTCTACGGTCGTCCTAAGGATCTACTCTCTTTGCCTAGCCAATATGTTAAGACACAGTATGGAAGGTTGCATGTGAAGTTTACAAGTTATTTCTGGATATAACAACTATCACTTACCCCCAAATAATACTGATCAGAAACCAACCACATGGTGCCTACCTAATACAATGGAGTCTGGTTATATAGGCTTTCTGAGTGCCTTGGGAGAGAAGATAAGATTGCTATGCACATATCTAACCTGAGCCATAACTGATCTCCAATGAATTAAACCAGGGTGATTCTATCCCTGGAGATACATTTTCTGTGAATGAAGCAATAAAGTCCAGCTTCAAACTACTAAGGGATGAATATAAGATTTGTCATATGATGATTCAATTGAGAAACTGTGTCTGCAGCCATTCATCAATGGAACCAAACCAAGACTCCACAAAGATCAGGAGCTGATGATGCCTTTGCCTCCTGGTACCAAAATTCGAGCTCCTATGGAAATGTCTGAGTTCAAATATTTATATTTTATGAAGATAAAATTGTTTAAAAGTTTTGTTATTCTATTTTCAGGAAAATATAGAGCAAAAGAAAGGTTATCAAAGTATGTCTTACAGCTTGTTTCAAATTAAATTTCACACAAGAAAAATTAAAAATTATTTTACCTTTTTGGCTGATGAAGAATTACATCTCTTAGTAACTATATCAAATGGCTTACACATAAACATGCACACAAATGATAATATGTTGACTACAAATAATAGCAACAACCATGTGCTTAGCACTTTTTATGTACTAAATCCTGTGCTAAGTTCTTTATTTGCTTTATGATCATTCTACAACTCTAAAAAGTGTTTTTTATCCTCCTCTTACGTAAAAGGAAGCTGAAGTTTAAAAGCCAAAGGAACATAATAAAAATTGTTTATAAATATTAGTTGAATGACTGAATGTGCAAAGTCACATGAATAAAAAGTGGACACAATCTTGTTCCAAAGCAACAATTATATTTAATTTATCAACTAAATAGAGTAGAAATGAGGTTGAAAAAAAATATTCTGGAAGTCATATTCATCAGTAAGCCAATAAAAAATGGTATTTCCTGATTTTAAATTTTATTTATTAATATATACCAGACAAAAGAGAATATTAATTAAAATCATTATTATTTATTGAGCTCTTAATATGTACCAAGGACTATATAGTTAAATAATGTATATGCATTTTTAAAGTATTTCGGTCAGCTATTACTGCAATAATATATAATTAACAGTATCAACACTCATTGACTTGACAACAGACATAAACTGACAGCCACTCAGCATGTATAAGCTGTATTTTGTCTTCTAGGCTTAAGGCAGAAGATTATTTTTAGGTCTGTTCTATATAACTCTTATTCTACCTGCACCAAAAGTGCCTGGACCAAATTTTTTTAAGACAAATAGCAGGAATGCAAGAAAGTAAGCAGTAATGCATGATGTTCTTTAATGCCCTTGCTCAGAATAAATACAGTATCACTACTGTCTACATTTCACTGTCCAAACCCACCATCAGGGCATAGTAACATGAAATCAAAAGGCAATTGGCACAGGGAGGGCATTGTAAAGTTTCAAAAAATTTTTGAGGCCAATGAATAAAGTAATTCTGATAAAAACTATCTTAGGAAGATCCTTGGAAAAATTAGTAACTTCTGTTTAAGATCATACAGGAAATTACAAATGTTGTATTTTAAACTCTAATTTGTCTAACTCTAGCCTAAGCACTGAGTTGCTATACTCTTAAATTGAGAGTTCTTGAAGCGACGATATGGATATATACCAGTTCATACTTAACTTCAGGTCACTGGCCACAAAATACTTTCATGCTATATCATTTATGATATCTATATTATAATTAGTTTAAAAACTGGTTTATTTAAACAATTGAGTGGATCAAAAAGCAGCTGTCAAATATCTGTTGTTTTTTTGTTGTTTTAATCCTCTAATATCACTCATTTCAACTGAATAGAACTTTTTGTGTCTCCATGTATTGAAAGGTAGTTTATGACATTTAATTTGATAAATACTTTGTTGTAGGATTTTAAAAAAATAATTTACTTATTATTTTTATAAAGTTCTATGATTCTATAGAATGATAGACTTTTCATGGATTATGAAAATTTCAAACTTTCTTAATGTGCACATAATCCTAGTTTTTTATCCATTTGAGAAGATGTGTTTACAGATAAAATAATTTTGAAGAGATTTACTGTTTAGAGAAAGTTACAAAAACATACATTCATTCACATATAAGTTGAATTGTTCCCTGTAGGAGATAGAGCTTTCTTACCTTCTCTGAGAAGATATTTTTTTCATATAAAAATAAATACGAATGTCTGTTTCTTAATTTGGTTAATGAAAATTTTGTAGATATTTATGTTTCTTATATTGGAAAAGACTTCAAAGGCCTTTAGTAGCTAGCATATGAAGTAGAATCACATTTAGCAATTAGAATCATCACATATCATCTTTATCGAGACTTTGAACTTTCTTCAAAGGAAAGGTTCTTAGTAAGCTTTTACTTCTTTTTAAGATACAGCTATATTTGATAAGTTTCTGTTCAATTCAAATATTCTATAGTGGAATTATACCAGGTTATCTATAAAGGAATGTGTTGGAGTCTTAATGAGAGAATTATTACTTAAAATAACAAATTATTATTACATTTTTTCTAATAAGTTTTACTATTAGAATTATTAGGATTGCATTCCAGTAATGTTATTTTTTCAAACCATTGAGATTTACATTTGAGAAAAAATAAAGTATCTTATATTCTAAGGCATAACAATCTAGTAACCTAAACCAGTATGACTTAAAAGAGAAAAATGTGGCAAAACATGGCTGGAATAGAGATAAGAGAATTTTTATGTCCCCAAAACAGGACATCAGAGAAGATAGTAGTAATAAAATTAAGGAAGAGACCCAGGCAAGACCCAAACTGAGAAGACAGAGATTAAATCTGAGACAGGACAAATTAACCATCATATGATTTTCTAGATCTGAAATTTGAGAAATCACATTTTTTAAATATTTTGGAGAGCATGAGGACAAATGTAAAAAACATAGTCTGCATTTACATATTAGAGTGTAGGAATGAATTTTTCAGGTAATTTGGTATGTCACAAGAATCATCCAGAATGATAAGATGCTTAGTCTTGACAGTAGCAACTTTAGGTATACCGGTTTCTAACTACAATGTAAATTAATCTTTTTTTCTGAATAAACAAACAAATTATTGAGATAATAGCAGATATGATTTTTAAATATCACAAATTTAGAACCTATAGGTAAGGAGGAAATCCAGCCAATGATAGAGTTTAAAATATAGAGATTTACTAAAGGTAAGGATTATATTTTTTAATATCATAATGATATAATAATTTATAACACAAATGCTAGTAGTTAAAATGTTAAGAATGCATTCTATTACAAAAAATATTAGCACTCCATATTTAGATACATAGATTTATGCATAAATGTATGCACATACATATGTACACAAAATTGATTATAATTGTATGTGTATATGCACATGTACACATATGGACAAATTAATATTGAGTTCGCATTTCAAAATATACTCCAAAGTAGAAATTTAGAAATGACAGAATGCAAATGGAAACATATTTTCTAATATTTTCAGTTCAGATTGTGTAGCTTTTTGCATATTGCATGATGTATATATTCTACTTTAGAGGTTAAATAGAATCAAATCTAATTTTTATGATGTATTTTTTAAATACTGAGAGGAGGTGTATATGATCAAAATATGTAAAGAAGAAATCTGTTCTGTTTCTAACATGTGTCTTTTCATTTTAATAAACTGAGGTCACATAGCAGCATACTATAACAGATTAAATTAAAGCTGCATTTTTAATTGAACACCCATTGTTCTCTTTTTTAGGAACATTGGTTATTATATATATTTATTTTATGTTTTTATTTCATATCTTCTCTCTAAAGAGAATTTTAGTGTATTTTTTATTTTTCTCACTTTATTTCATATGATCTCCTGTACCTACCTACCATATTCCTGCGTTTTCAGTCATATTTATGTTTTTTCATTGTTTTAATGTGTCTTTCACCTATACATCACTTTAATTTTACTCTGTCATTTCCTTTGAGTTCTATAATCCTATAATCTGTCCTTCAAACATTCACTTATATTCTCTGTGTATTGTGGTGTGTGTATGTGTGTGTGTGTGTGTTACTCTAAATGTTAATCTTCCTTCATTTTCAAGATTTCGGGTGGCATTGTGTCTCAGGTCACAGGTACCCTGAATTGTGATAGTAGTTCCTGTTTGCTACCTTTCTTCATTTAACTTTATTTTTTCAATTTTACTTGGCTAGGAGATGAGAAATAGCATGTCAGCATACTTTCTTCATTTTCACCTCCTTGACAATCTACTATGTAGACTGAGTCTCTACAGAGACAGTCTCCATTTTGTTTATGGCCCTTCTAATTAAAATATCACTTGTTATACTGTGTAATATTTTACACTTACACCTTCCCCTCCCCCCTTTTATTTAAATCTTGATCAAGGGTAGAAAATGTATGAATTTTCAGAGTCCTACCTCATTTTTGTTTATATTTTGTTGTGTCTGTTTTATAAATTTTTAATTTGGGTTACGGACAATTTATTTATCCTTATCAAACTTCTTTTTTCTCTTTTATATGTGTATGTTACTTTGTGTGAATTTGTGTGTGTGTGTGTGTATGTGTTTGTGTGTAATTTTAGGGGGTAAGATAAAGGCAAAGTTGCTTTGATCCACTGTTATATTTCGTAAGTGTAATATATTCAATCTACAAGTGGAGATTAAAATTACATAATAGATTTTTAAAATAATGAAATATAACTTTCTGAGATAAACAAAATAAATTTTTTAAATTATAATTAATTACCTAGTGATACAATGTCAAGTCAATAGGTACAGAATGTTACAACCTAAAAGATTAAATTGTTTACCATTTAAATGCATATGCCATTTATATAATTTTTAATTATCTAGTAGCCACATGAAAAATAAAAAGTAACAGGTAAACTAATCTTTATATTTAATTTAATGTACTACATCTAAAACTATTAATTGAACATGTAATCAATATTAAAATTATTAATAAAAGTTTTACTCTTTTTGTATTGACTAGCCCCATTTCAAGTATTCAAAAATTCACATGCAGATGGTAACTACTGAATCGGACAGTGTAGGTCTAGTATGTAATATTGTAGATACTCTAAAATTATAGTTGATATTATCATCACCATTATTGACATACATCAGTATTTATGATGAAATTGAAATCTTTAATCCCAACCATAGGATCAGACACAGAGTCTTGAATTTCAATATAGAAAATGTTAGGTTACTATTCCTCAGAGTAGTCCCTTTTCATCTATAAATGAGAGTAATCTGGGAAGCTTTAAGAGTTCCATGAGATGATGTCAGTAAAATTGTCTATCAAAGTTTCTAAAGGTAGTAAACATAGAATAAATCATAATATTAATTATGTCACTTTTGAGATTTTTGGTTCCAGTAAAAGAGATATTTATCAGTATTCACAGATTTTATCAGTGAAACGTAACACTCAGTATACTAAAACTATACTTTTAGTTACTGTCTCTATTTCTGCCTCTGTGCTTCCTTAGCCAACATTGTCCTTGGATTCTCTTCCTTTCATCAACCACATTATGAGAAGAGGGCCAACATAAAATCAGGAGTGGGATACGCAAGACTGGATGACCCAGGAGTACGGTAATAAATCAAAGTCATTTTAACTGGAGAGGCCATTTACATTTGTTATTTGGTGCTTATCTGCGTATAGATCAAAGTTAGATTCCTACCTTTCCACAGAGATTGGGAGACAAGAACTCTGCATTTCTTAATAATTATATTTCAAAGGAATGGCTTCCAATTCCTTGAGTTATAGAATATTTATATCTTCGAGGGGCAGAGAAAGAATTTATAATTGCAAGTTTTCTAAAGAAAAAGCTGTAGAAAAGGGAGATTAGGGGCTATAATCAGGAAGATGCCTGTCCAAAGTTTACTCAAGCCACAGGTATTGTTAAGGCCATCATGGTCAGTGCTTTCTGGGTGAGATATTATAGATAGTTTGTAAAACAGACATGATCCCTTAAAGATGGGGTAGAAAAGTGGGAATCAGATACATCTTTGGAGACAGGAGTGTCTGGAGTGATTGTTCATGAATGACAGAAAAAGCAGAGCTATCACAAAAAGAAAAAGAGAAAGAGCAAAAGAGAGAGCGAGAACTACATTGGTAAGAGAAAGTGGAGGCAGATTAGGCTGATGACTGACATGGAGGGTAGAACGTAGATTGTTTACCTAAAAATCTTAGAAATGATGACAAACTCAATGACCAGGGCCAAATACATGAGTTTACATAGCTAGCTCTGATCCACCTGGGAAAAATGTGGTTGAAATAAATTTGAGAGTATTTGTCCAGACTTGTTACAAATGCATAGTCTCAGGTCTCACCAACAGCTATTGAATTACAAGCTGAATTTTCACAAGATCTGAGAACACATTAAAGTCTGAGAAACATGGCTTAAATCACACCTCCCCAAATAATAATGTTTTTCTTACCACTTCCTTGTAAGGTTTTAATCATTTACAATACTTCACCTACTGTAGCAGCTCTTCAAAAGAAGAGACTTTCTTTTTCTCTCTCTAAATATTTGCTTTGACAACAGACTTTCTGAGTACATGAAAGTATTGCCCTATGTGTGACCTATGTAAAATTATTCTTGAAGGTTGACCCTCAAGTCACTCAGGATTAATCACATGTATTTACTTAAGAAGGTGAAAATTTCAAATATAACCCTGAATCACATTCTGGAATACATTTTGGTATGCAGAAAGAAAAGACTAACACATAACCATTACATATTCTTTAAAACAAAGGGAAGAAACAGCAATAGAAATTATATTAATGCAAGTTTATGACCGAGAATTTTGAAACAAGTGTCACAGAATGTAAAGTAATGGTCCTCACAGGAATCATAACTGGGCTGTAAGGTAAATATATATTAAGACATAAATATAAGTCTATACAGTAATAGAAAACACTACAACCAGATGTGCCAAGAGACTAAATTATAATTGACATGGGAACCATAGATTTGGAATTTCATATTGCTTAGAATTTAAATTTTTCTGAAACACCAAATTAATATGAAGGCATCTAGGTACTACAGGGTGGGTAGATACAAATATAAGAAGGTCATATCAGCAACAAAATGTTAATATTTTATTTGTATCATCTAGAAAATTTAATTAAAGGAATAATCAATTACAAACATTCCAATAAAGATGTTTTTAAGTTCTATATAGTGCGTAAAAAATCAATTGCTATACATGGAATTATAGGGAGCCTAAGTTTAGGTGGCATTTAAAGTAATTAATTTTGACTCATTAACTTGAAATTTATGATAATGTAAATGAAGACTCACAGGTTTGTATACTGTTCACAGTGGACGAAGTCTTAGGAAACATCAAGGCTGGAGGTTTGTCAACTGCACTATGTGTGTGCGTGTGTGTGTGCATGCACGTGCATGTGCACGTGTGTACATGGGCATGCATGTTTTAACCAAGAAAGCCTTAAGGTTCCCCTCAATTTGACTAAACTTCAGACAGCTTTTTTTCTAACCTCTCATTTTTTAGAGCTTTTTTTTTTTTTTCTTTAGAAAATTTGCAATTGTAAATTCTTAATTTGTCCCTTGGAAATGTAAATCTTATACAACCTGGGGATGTTTTATTCAAGCAACTGAAGCTATCCTTTTGAAGCATAATTATGAAGGTAGGACCCTCTCCCACAGTCTCCTTGGGAAGGTAGGAGGCTAATAATAAACTGCAGTAAGTGCCAATTAACAAACACAGGTGGTCTAATCATGTTGACCAACCTCCTACTAATGGCTAACCTCCTCCAGTACTTTGCCACTAGCTAGGCCCAGTGCTTAAAAACTCTCCCACATTTTTTTTTCTGGAGAATTGATTCAGTCTCTCTCCCCTATTGCAATTGTCTTGACCCTTACTGCAAACATTAAATTGCCTATTTAATTCCATCTAGAACCATTTTTCTTCAATAGTTGTGTGGTGTGGTGTGGTGTGGTGTGGTGTGGTGTGGTGTGGTGTGGTGTGGTGTGGTGTGGTGTGGTGTGGCGTGGTGGTGTGTGTGTGTGTGTGTGTGTGTGTGTGTGTGTGTGTGTGTGTGTGTGTGTAGAGGGCCACACAGAGGATCTGATGTAGAGCCTTCCCCATTCAAACTTCCTTTAAAGCAGTTCCATCTTTTATCTGGTTTATACCTTGGATTCTGTCATAAAATTTAAATAAAGTTGCCATGGTTTTAAAAACATTTAGAAACACTTTAGGACAATTATTTCATTTTTTAGATGCAATAACAGAAGTTTCAAGAGGGGTAGAGATTCACCAGAAAGCCAAGATCCCACAACAAACAGCAGCTCTGGAGCCCTGGGATGCTGCCTCACTGTCCCATAGATATTTCCTTTGCATAATCAAAAAAAGACATTGGAAACTAAGCAACATAAGAGAAACATGAAGCGATGGTTAACCTATTTTAAAGGAGAAATAATCTTCAAGTGCCTTAAAGCATTCATTTGTATGCAAACAATTCATATGTAAATTAGAAATAATCTTTATTTAGAGCCTTTGTTTGGGAACATTTATTAGCCATTAGTTGTGTCACTTTATTTACTTGAATGCATATTTTCCTAAATGCTTCATAACCATGTAGTATATTGAAAAACCGTTGTATATTGAAAAATATACAACGACATAAATAAAAGCCAGGAGCACCAGTACAAATAGTGACTTTATCCAGTTTATTTACATTAACATGAATAATTCCTTAGTATTTTCAGTTAGAAGGTGACTTAGGGAAGATAATCATACAGTTATAAATTTGGCTGAGATGCTTAGCTTTGCAGTTTTACTTCCTCATTTGTAAAATGATAGGTAATAATTCCTAATTTTGTACGCTTTCATTAAAATGAGGGAATTATATTTAAAGTGCTTAGACAGTACTGTCTAAGCCCCCACTGTTGTTAATATCAAAATGGTGGTGTTATATCCAACATCAAAATAAGTATCATCTTCTTCCTCCTTCTCCTCCTCTTCCTCCTCCTCCTCCTCATCATCATCATCATCACTCTTTTTCATTTTCTTCAGCCTTTATAATAAATGGCTAAGAAAATTTGCCAAATGCTAATAGTTATCTGTTTTGACATTGGTCCCAGTTATGTGCTATAGAAACCTACAACTTAAAGTTGCAAACTTTGGTTCCAAATTCAGTGCTTTGTTTACTTAAATCAAAAAAATTTCAATTATTAAAGATTTTTTCAGTTGTTACTAGTACTAATTTAAGGCAAGTGTTAATGGTCTATTAGTGGGTTGTGTCATTCTATCTATATAAACATGGCCTATATAATTTTTGACCTTTTACTGATATCTTTTTATGAAACTCTATGAAGCTATTTTGCAAAAATGAAAAACGAAGACAATAAAAAAAATTGTAGTATTAATAAGGGATAGATGCACCAAATAAAATAATGCTGCCACTATGTTGTTGTCTTATAAAAGGTCATTGCCTACTCCAATTCTTCAATGTCTCCAGAAGTCAAGTCAAATTAATAAATTAAAGAAGAAAGAAAACAGTCAGTATAGGATAATATCTTTGCCAAAATTTGACCTGGAAGGCCTGATTAAAATAAAGTGACCTGGGTTACCTTCATATTTATTCCATTTAAACATCTGTTTTCCTTAGGAGTGGGAGGGAGACTTTAAATTAAATCAGGGGAAAGTACTGTCAGGCTGATGGAGACAAGTTCAATACCAAAGATTTATCTATTTAGACAAATGAAACCAGAGTCAGTATATCCATCTGCAATGTTCTGAAGCATCTGCAGAAATACAAAAAGTTTCAGGCAAATGTAATTTTTCTTCAGTTAAATTTGGTGCATTTGTCTAGAGGTTGCTGGTCATTAAGGGTAGACTTAATCAAATCAGTTCCATGAATTTCATAAGACTGAAGAACAGGGTTACCAGATAAAATACAGGTTTCTCAGTTAAGACTAAACTTTTTATAAACAACAGATAATTTTTAGTATGACTCAAATATTGCATGTATATAAAATATGTATACATGTGCCTATATTCCTATCAACAAAATAGCCAATAATAATACCTCCTAAATATTTTTTACTCTTACTATATTATTTGACCTAATGAGCCAAACTGAGTAATTTTCATTATGTATTCATATTTTCAATCAATTCATTCAAAACTAGTCATTAAAAGACTATATACACAGAGGGGGGAAAAAAAAGACTTTGTTAGCTAGCTCGTCGGTCATGAACATCTGGTAGCAAAGAAATAGAGGCTTAGCCTAGAGACTGCCCAAAGAATACCCTGTTGGTAATTAGAGAATCCCTCCTGCATCCCCATAGACAAAGGATAGGAGGGTCATAGTCTTATTGGTCTAATCTGGCCATAAATGCTTGCACAAAAAGTACTGCCCATAACTTCAGCCTCATTACCATCATTATAATATCATGACTATGCCTAGAAGTTCATGAATCTAATTATATAACAAACTCCATTCTGGGTAAGCACGTGTGCACTAGGCAAAGCATTATGCTGCAGTCATCTGTTCATCAAGGTGACCTCACATAAGATCATCTAGGACCCCCAATCAAGACCCGGATGTAAACAGACCTTCCCACTTCTGCATTGTTACAGAGCTCCAGGCTGGAAAACCGCTCTTGTCTTTGGGGCGTACTCTGTCTTATCTCTTCATCTTCTAAATTCCACAGGGCTGCAGCCTTCCTTAGCGTGGCCTGTCTCCTTTTAAAATGTACTTTCAATAAATCTTACTTTTTTGAAATTTCACTTACCTGTAATTCTTTGATGCATTGGCAAAGTGGAACTGAGGGACAATACAAGCCCATCGTCATCCTCCTCCTCCTCCCTACAACGCTGGAGCAACTGGGGCAATGTGGATTTTATATCACCCCAGCAGTGACAACATGATTTTAAAAAAAGAAATTGGATGCTAATACTTTGTTAAGTCTATTCAATAGAAAACAATCAGGTTAAATAACTTTTTGATATTTTAATTTACATAAAAATTGAATCTTCTAAATTATCTGGATTTTTAGTTGTACAGAACGATATAAATTTAGTCTAGCTTAAAATTTTCAATTTCCTAGGCTACTCAAAAATGAAAATTGCTTCTATTCCTTCAGATAATATTTATGTTTATTACCACTTAAAATATACAGATGAGTTTATATTACCCTTTGATGACCTAAACAAAGGAGTATAAGTTTCATAAAATTATTAACCTTTATATTTTGGTCATTCAGATACTTTTAAAATTTTAAAGTAAGAACATGTAAAAATTGATTGCTGAATGCTCTTGTTATATAACTATCAATTAGAATTGATATTTATATTTTATAAAAATTATAAATAGATTTGTTGAATTATAAAGAAAATAACTACATTTGTTGAAATTTTTTTTAGATAAGTAGAGCATATTCTATGACATCAATAAACAAGACACATTCTATGTTATCAAAATAAACTACTTTATATTTAGACTAACTTTATGGATTAGAATATGTGAATAATGTGCTAAATAAGGAGGTAAAACATTAGTCTTCATTTCTTACTTAATCTCTAGTATTTCATTTATAAAATTTTTTTGTGTGCCTGGAAAACACTTAGAATAAATCTGCTGGTAACAAAATCTTTCAGTATGGGCTTGCATATTAAAATTCTTTCCATCACCATATATTTGACCCCCTTTCCTCACCCCCGCCCTGTCCCTTTAAACTGTTGTCTGTATCTATGAGTTTTTTTTTTTGTCTTGTTCATTTGTTGCTTTCAGTTGTATATACCTCATATGAGTGAAATCATATGGTTCTCAACATTTTTTGGTCTGACTTACTTCATTTAGTACAATAATCTAAAGATCCATCCATATTGTTGCAAATAACAGTATTTCATCTTTTCTTATGGCTGAGTAATATTCCATTACATATATATTCTAATTGTGTGTGTGTGTGTGTGTATAAATTCATATTTTTTTTTAACAAGGGGACTTTGGTTGTTTCTATTCTTGGCCACTGTGAATAATGCTGGAGTGAACATCGTGACACCTATATCTTTATGAATAAACGTTTTCAAATTTGGCAGGTGGATACCTAGAAGAGAGATTGCTGGAACATATGGTAATTCTATTCTTAAATTTTTGCAGTATCTTCATACTGTTTTCCATAGTAGCTATACTAATTTACATTCCCACCAGCGTGTATGAGGGCTTCTTTTCCCTCACAATCTTTTCAACATTCGTTATTACTTGTCTTGACGAGAATAGCCGTTCTAACAGGTGTGAGGTGGTACTTAATTGTAGATTTGATTTACATTTCCCTAATAGCTACTAAAGTTGTGCATCTTTTCATTTATCTGTTGGCTGTTTGTATGTTTCCTTGAAAGAAGCATGTCTTCAGGTCCTTATGCCCATTTTTTTAAATTGGATTGTTGGATTTTTGTTGTTGTTGAAGTATATAAGTTCTTTATATATCTAGGATATTAGCTCCTTATTGAAGAGTCTGAAAATTTTCTTCTCCTATTCAGTTGATCATCTCTTTTTTTTTTTTTGATGCTTTCTTTTACTGTGCAGATCTTTCTAGTTTGATATAGTCCCATTCATTTATTTTTGCTTTTACTTCCCTTGCATTTGAGGTTAAATTTATAAAATCTTTTCTATGAAAAAGGTTCATAAATTTAGTACCTATGTTTTCTTCTATATAATTTATTGTTTCAGATCTTATATTTAGGTCTCTGATCCATTTTGAATTAATTTTGGTGGACAGTGACAGCAGTCCAGTTTAGTTCTTTTGCAGGTGACTTTCCAATTTTCCCACTACCATTTATTGAAGAGGTTTTCTTTTCTCCAATGTATGTTTCTGGCTTCTTTACTAAAAATTATTTGCCCATATATATGTAAGTTTATTTGTAGACTCAATTCTGATTGCATTGGTTTGTGTGTCCATGTTTCTGTCAATACTGAACTGTTTTGATTTTTGATGCTTTGTAGTATAACTTTAAGTCAAGCTGTGTAATACCTCCAGCCTTATTTCTTTTTCTCAGGATTACTCATGCTATTCAGAGTCTTTTATGATTCCATGCAAATTTGATAATTTTTTGCTCTATTTCTTTAAAAAATGCTGTTGAGATTTTAATGGGGGGGGCGTTGCATGAAATCTGCATATTGTTTGGGTAATATGGCCATTTTAACTATGTTGATTCATCCAACCCATGAACACAAATTATTGTTCCATTTCTTTTGTATCTTCTTCAACTTCTTTTAATAATATCTTGTGTTTTAGGAGTATAGGTCCTTCACACGCTTTGTTAAGTTTATTCCTAAATATTGATTCTTTTTGTTGCAATTACAAAAGGAATTGTTTTTTTTTTTCTATTTCTTTTTCTGAAATTTTATTGTTAGTGTATTGGGATGAAATAGATTTTTGTACATTAATTTTGTATCTTGCACCTTTACTGTATTTGCTTTTTGTTTCTAATAGTTGTTTTTTTTTTTTTTTTTTTGGTGGAGTCTTCAGGGTTTTCTATTTAATCAAGTCACGTACGAAAAGTGACAATCTGACTTCTTCATACCTAATTTGGGAATTCCTAATTTGCCTTTTATTTCTCTCTCTTGCCTGATTACTCTAGCTAAGACTTACAATACTATATTAGTTAAGAGTGGTAAGAGCGGCATTCTTGAATAGTTCCTGATCTTAGAGGAAAATCTTTTAGTTTTTCACCATTAAATATGATATAAGCTGAAAGTTTGTAATATATGACCTTTATTATATTGAGTTACTTTTCTTTAATATCCATTTTTTAAGTGTTTTAATCATAAGTGGGTGGTGTATCTTATCAAATGCTTTTTCTGCATCTATTGATATGATCACAATATTTTTATCCTTAATTTTGTTTAAGTGGTGTATCATATTGATCAATTTGCACATGTTGAACAATCTTTGTGCCCCTGAAATGAACCCCACTTGATTGTGATATATAATCTTTTAAGTGTATTGTCATATTTGATATGTTTTATTTTAAGATTTTTGCATCTTTATTCATTAGAGATACTGGTTCTGTATTTCTCTTTTTTTGTGTTATGCTTACCAGGTTTTAGTATCAGGGTAATGTTGGCCTCATAAAATGAGTTAGAAAGTATTGCCTATTTTTCAATATTTGGAAGAGTTTAAGAAGGACAAGCATTAAATCATCTTTGAATGTTTGGCAGAATTCACTAATGAAGCCATCTGGTCCTGGACTTTTACTTTTTGGGAAGTTTTTAATGATTTTTTCAATTTCCTTACTGTTGCTTGGTCTATTTATATTTTTCAGTTCTTCATGATTCAGTCTAGGAAGATCATATATTTCTAAAAACTTGTCCATTTCTTCTAGATTATTGTATTTGATGGCATATAATTTTTCATATTATTCTTGTATGGTCCCTTGCATTTCTGTGGTATCTGTCATAACTTCTGTTTCATTTCTGATTTTGTGTATTTGTGTTTTATCTCTTTTCCTTGGTGATACTAGCCAAAAATTTGTCAATTTTATTGATTTTTTTTCAAAGGACCAGCTCTTTGCTGCATTAATTTTTTCTATTGTATTTTTGTTCTCAGTTTTGTTTAATTCTGCTCTAATTTTTATGATTTCCTTCCTTCTGCTGACTTTGGGCTTCATTTGTTATTCTTTTCTAGTTCTTAAGATGTAATGTTTTGTTGTTTATTGGGAATTTTTCTAGTTGCTTGAGACAGGCTTGTAATGATAAGTACTTTCCTCTTATTACTGCTCTTGTATTTTAAAAATTTTGATATGTTGCCTTTTCATTTACATTTATTGCAATGTATCTTTTGATCTTTCTTTTTATTACTTCTTTGACCTAGTCATTCTATAGTAACATGAGGTTTAATCTCCACCTATTTATGGTTTTTCTCACTTTCTTTTTGCAGTTGATCTCTAGTGTCAAAGCATTGTGTTTGGAGAATATGCTTAATATAATTTCAATCTTTTTACATTTGTTGAGGCTAGTTTTGTGTCCCAATATGTGGTGTACCTTTGAGAATGCTCCATGTACACTAGAGAAGAATATATAATATAGTATTTTGGGGATGAAAGGCTATAAATGTTGATTAGTTCCAAAAGAACTAATATGTCATTTAAGGCTGATACTTCCTTATGACTTTCTGTTTGGATGGTCTAGCCATAGCTGTCAATGAGATCTTTAGGTCTCCTACTATGATTGTGTTTTTGTCTGTTTCTCCCTTTAGTTCCTGTTAGTAGTTGCTTTATATATTTTGGTGCTCTCTGATTAGAAGCATATATATTGATGTGTTATGCCTTCTTAACATAATGTCCCCTTTATCATTATAAAGTGTCCTTTTTCTCTTAAATCTATTTTATTAGATATAAGTACAGCTACACCTGCTTTTCTCTGGATTTCATTTGCTTGGCGTATCATTTTTTACCCTTTCACTTTGAGTCTACATTTGTACTTGCAGGTGAGATGTGTCTTGAAGGCAGCATATGGTGGGTTTTGTTTTTTCATCCAGTCTGCCACTCTAACTTTTTATTGGTGAGTTCAGTCCACTTATATTTTAGGTGATTATTGATATATGAGTTTGTCCTATAGCCATTTTATTTTTTGTTTTCTGGTAGCTTGGTGTCTCCATAGTTTCTTTTCCCTTGTATTTCTGTCTGTTATTTTAGTTTGCTGATGTTCTACGATTTTTTCCTCTGTTGCCTCTTGTTTCATGTTATGTGTCTCAGTTCTGAATATTTTATGTGTGGTTACCATGAAATTTATGTAAAAGAACTTTTTATATATACAGTACTTTTTCTTCTGCTTATATCTTACCTACATTCCCCTTTGCAGATTCAGACCTTTACTTCCTCTCTTTTTATTTTTTGTTGTCCCAAATTATCTCTATTTATTCTGTGAGTTCATTTCTGAGTTGCAGTAGCTATTGTCTTCTCTTTGTAAAATGTTTTTACCTCCTTTAATCTTAATGTAGTATTTAAGTCTATAATACTGTATTCTGAATAAGGGTTGCAATTTCCTGTTTCTGTCTATCTGTTAGTCATCTTACTCATAGTTTTGTATCTTTTTGCTTTTTCATTTCAGGTAGAATGACTCCCTACAGTATTTCCTATAACTCAGGCCTTGTGGAAGAAAATTTCCTAGCTTCTGTACATCTAAAAGGATCTTCATTTGTCCTTCATTCTAAAAGAGAACTTTGCTGGATGAATCATACTTAGCTGGCAATGTCCCTCTTTCAATAAGTTGAATATTTGATTCCACTCCCTCCTAGTTTGTAGAGTTTCTGCTAAAAAAATCCAGTGAAAATCTAATTGGTTTTCCTTAACAGGTTTCTGTCTTCTTTTCCCTGGCTGCCTTGAGAACTCAGTCTTTCTTTAGCATTTTGGATTGAGATAATTAGATGTTCTGTTTGCTTCTTGGATTCGAGGGTCCAGTTCTTTCCTTAGGTTTGAGAAGTTGTCATCTTCTATCTGTCTGAATAGTCTGTCTCTTCCCTTCTTCCTCTCTTATCTTTCTGGTATACCTGTTATTCTTCTATTGCTCTTTCTGATGAAGTCAGGTAGTTCTTATAGAGTTCTTTAATTTTTTTTCTCTCAAGTCTCTCTCTTCTTCCATCTACATCATTTCCAGATATCTGTCTTCAATATCATTAATTCTTCCCTCCATCCAGTCAGTCCCATTTTCTAATCTTGCTATTTCATTCTTCATCCCTTTTGCTGAGTTATTCAGCTTCAGAACTTCTATTTGGTTCTTTTTAAAAATTTCAATCTCTCTAATTTTATTTCTGAGTTCATTAAACTGCTTGAGTTTTCTTGCATCTTTTTGATTGTTTTCAGAACTGTAATCTTAAATTCTCTGTCATTTAAATCACGTATTTCTATATCTTTAAGGTTATTTTATGGAGATTTTTTATTTTCTTTTTGAGCCCTATCATTACCTTAGTTGTTCATAGCATTTAATGAATTATTTCTCCAATCAAAGTTTATGGGCATTAAATCTGCTTTTTAAAAATTTTTACTATTGTTAAGAGTGATCCCTCTTTAGCAGATTAATCAGAAGAGGTTTTTCTTTGTTTTCCAGTAGGGGGCACACAAGCCTACTGCACTGTCCAGCCCTCCCCATCTCTGCTGGATGGCAGAAAAAAAAATGCTCTTTATTCCAAAAGGAGGTGTGTGTCTCCCCTGTGACCAGACCACCTTGGTGCCAGAGCTCCACCCCCATGGGAGAATCTGGTAGGCAAAGAGGTTCTGAGCTTCTGAAGAGGCCCTGAAGTCCCAGTGTTGCCTCAGCGGCCAGATGCAGTGTTGTGCTTCCTGAGGTTTCCCTAAGATCAACCACAAATAGTAGGGATAGAGTGGATTGGGAGAGGCTGTTGGTGTGCCTGTATCTGCTTTTCTCCCAGTAATGGTGACCACAAGTCTTCAGTTGTCTGACCTCTGTATCTCCACCCCAGTCACTGGGACCATCTGCAGTATGCTATTCAGAAGCTGTTTCCTCAGTTCTCAGGGCTGCAGATTCCTTTCTCTACAGCCCAAAACTTGCTGTTGCAGTTTCCATCCAGGCTGCTGCTAGCTCTGGGAAGGTGTGGGGAGGAGAGATCTGTAAGGGTACAGGGAGACAGCCAGACTCTGTGACTTTGTTTTCTGCCTGGCAATGGTGGCTGTGAACACAACTGTCACACCTTTGTATTCTGTCTCTGCACTGATCACTGGGTTCCACCATAGTATATTCTGATCACTTAGGCAGGAATATGCTTGGGCTACAGAAAGTGGATGTAGTATTCTGATTCCTCTGCTCTCGGTGAGTCCCACAGGGAGTTCTGGACTGCATCCATAGCATTCATTTCTGCTCCTCTCCCTTTCCTCCTCCCCCTTTTCTCCTCCCTTACTCACCCAATTTGCCCACCTTCAGATGCTTTCATGTGCAGTAATCTTATATTGGATTATAGTTGTTCAACTCCTAGTCTCAAGAAAAGAGATCAAGGGGACTCCTTGTGCCATGCTTCTGACAGCACTCCTATTCTTAGATAATCTTAATCTAAATCCAGGATTAAAATTTTTCTGATCATGGAAAACCTTTGAAGCTGGCCTGATGAGTTATTCTAGCCAGATGAGTTCAACTGAAACTAAGAAGTAATTTACCATGCTACTATACTTGACTCTTTCCTAAATCCTGGAGTCCCTTAATCTCAAGAGGCCAGGCTATCAGCTGACTTCAAATCCCTAATGCCATCAGAAATAAAACAATTCTTTAAAAAAGGCTATGTCTCTGGAATGATATCATCTTCTGTGTATTAATCTGGTGATTATTACTATATTTATTATATTTTATTTACTATTATTATTAATTTTACTTAATATTGCTTTTATTATTTATTTAGATTTTGATTAGTATTTTCTAGCTCTTTAAAATTAAGCTCGGCTGGCAGTTTTGTCCAAATTATTTAATTTGCTATTATCAGAGGCAATATCAAGTTCTTGACAACTGAAAGTTAATTTTTAAAATGTGGTTTACCTATAGAAGACAAAAATCTTTTTCATTGTATTGAAAAATGAATGCTTCATTTAAACTCAAATAAATAGAGCCATGAGCCATGTTCTATAAATTTAAAAAGTTAGTTTTTTTGTTTTTGTTTTTGTTTTTTTTACCTTCAATCACATAGTAGAAAATAAAAAAGTACATATTCTAATTAACTTGATAGTAATCAGAGAGGTAATGGAGGGAATTAAGTCACTTTGTTGATTTGATAACTTACTTTTTAAAGCAAGTTCAGTGTTCTCATTTAATATATTTAATTCAATGGTCCCCAACTTTTTTGCACCAGGGACCAGTTCTCCTATGAGAATCTAATGTCTGATGATCTGAGGTAGAGATTATGCAGTGATGTTAGCACGGGGTAGTGACTGAAAGTACAGATAAAGCTTCATTTGTCATCTGCCTCTCACCTCCTGCTGTGTGGCCTGGGGTTGAGACCCCTGATCTAATTGACTTATATTCTGAATAACATAAATCAAAGTAAAAGAGAAGACAAACTAACTAGTTGATTATTAGTCCACCCAGAAATAGAAAATGTCTGTATATGAAATAACCAGAAGAACAAGAGTAAAAAAAGCTAGAATAATAATCTACCTCTCTAAATATCTCTATAGGTTGTGAATGGCCATTAAAATGATCAAAAATTATGTTTTTACAAAAAATAATCCTTGGCTGGAAATTAAAAGGTGTTGTTGTGTCCCAGCTTGGCTACTGGTTTTGTGAACACATCCTATCTCTTACTTCATGTCTCAATAGCTTCATTTGTAAAATAAGCAATTTGAACATATACATTCCAAAACACATTTCAACTCTGTTTTATGAAAATACATTTCAAAGTTACACTTTCCTCTGTTTTTGATAATTTCTTAAGTGAAAATTACAAAAACACATACATGCATACACACACATGCACACACACACATATGAATAAAGGAGGGAAGTTTTTATTCACAAAAAAAGTCTTGCAAAGTGAACAAAGGCATAACAAATTCCATAAGATAAAAAATAATTTTCTAAAATAGGTCAAAAGCAATCTACATTCTTAAAGTAATGAAAACTATTCTTAGCACATGCTTACAAAAATATTCATTATAGTTAAAATCTAATTTCTATTCTCTACACAGTTGTAATAGAATCAGTGACTATTTTCATAATATCTTTTATGTTTATGTCAATGAGATAACAGTTTCACATTCAAAGATTTCCAATTGATTTGACCATAAAATAAGTTTTTCTTTAAAAAAGGGCAAAAACTGTAAAAGATAAGAAAGATGGCAATTTAAGATGTGTACTGCATACAGATATCATAGGGCCATTAAAATACTGAAACAAGAAGCCGGGGCAATAAAATCATAAAACTGGCCAAAGAATGATTTAGCCACAATAACTACACAAGGGTATAAGCATATCTTCATGGAGCTATTTTGAAAATGAAAGCTGGACTTAGTTCATTTCAGAGAAAAACATCAGTGTTTATATAAAAGTTACTTTCCAAATAGAAATGTCAGGAGGATTATTCAAGAGCACAACTAAAGCAAGTAACTTCTAGGAGTTTTGTTAGTAAGGCTTGAAAATATTCCTGGGGCGCGCGTGTGTGTGTATAATCTACCTATCCATCTTCTACCTATCATCTATCATCTATCTATCATCTATCTATCTATCTATCTATCTATCTATCATCTATCATCTATCTATCTATCTATCTATCTATCTATCATCTACCATCTATCTATCATCCATTATCTATCAGGTGTCTCTTCTCTCCTTTGATTTTAGATTAAATCTGAGTATTGGAAAATATTTAGACCCATATTTACATTTCTAAATCTCATTTACTTCATTTATAAAATATTGACTATAGGATTATTATGCATATAAAAAGGTATAAAATAAATTCAAGACTTTTTAATTTGAGTAGGTACATAAAAATGTGAGCTGTTACTACTTTTTCCACAATAAGAAAATAAAAAATTGAAAGCCCTTTATCACCAGAGTAATCTGCCAAGTGACATAAGTCAATAGGAAAACCACAAATGACATCCTTGAGCAACAGTATGTTTAGGTCTCTATTTTTAAAACAAGCAAAATATATCTAGATATTTATAAATATTCATCTCTCAATTTAGATCAAGTAAATCAATAAGCACTATCTTTGAAATTGCTCCCTACTACTTTGGCTGCTCCATGTCTCTTCTGGTTGCTTTTCATTTTTCACATCTAAATTCTCTAGATGTTGCTTGCCCCCAGTCTTTATCATCTATCTCTTAAAATAATTATCTGAAAGTTGTCATCTAATATAGTTTCAACTATTTTCAACAAGTGTGTAAACCCCTAAATGGCATCCTTCATCCTGCCCTCTGACTCCAGATCTAGCTATATTATAGAGAGAGCATCTCTGTTAAAACAGTCTCCTCCTGTCACTTCAAAGAAGAGTGCCCCAAATAAACTACTTTTTCTCTTCCTGAAAAATAAATTCTTCTTCCCAAATATCCTAGTTCTTCTGCCAATGGAACCTCAAGTTTCCAGTGAGCCTTTACAGACATTTTTTACATCACCTCCTGCTTTCATTTTTCCTTCATATACTAAGTCCTATCTGTCTGTAATGTCCTCCTGGATATGCCTCTGAAGTGTCTATGGACTTGGTCCTTTACTTTACTTTTATTATAATCAATGTAGACCAGGATTCTGAGGTGTCTGGGTTATTTCAAAAGCTAACTAGATCATAGTTCAAAACAGAGTGCCGATTAATGCTTTCTTTAAAACTCTTACTGCAGATGGCAAAAGTGAGGAAATAGAAAGGGGTAGAAAAAGAGGAACTTAGTCATAACAATTTTTACTCACATGGAGGGCAGGAGGAATGGGAAAGAGTTGAGGATTGTCAGGTAAAGACTTGGGGGGCATACAGACTTGCTTGGCTCTGTGACATTCAGATTTGAACTTGGCAAAGTGCTATGGTGAGGAAAATATGAGTTTCTTAAGTCACTCAGTTATGGGTTTGAATCTGTTGCTGATGATTTCTATGCTTTGATAACAAATGTTAAGGCCCCCTGCTCCTTCTTTAAAGTGCTGTGCCCTATTCCTTCACATCCTGTTGATATAAGACTTTAATTTTCATTGAATGTCCCTTTTGCTCATATGCATAGAATGATTTCCTATTATAATTGCAGACATGTTTGAGTTCTTCTGCTAACTTTCTAGGCCTTCTATTACCTGCTTTATACTTTTATCAAAATTTTTTTTCTGGTTCTCTTGATAAACTACCTTTCACCAGTTAAGTTGCCTCATTACCCTCTAACTACACCTCACTCCTTCTAGCCTTGACAGTATTCATGTTTTTTTCCTGGTGCTGGAACTTTCTACTCCAGGTCAATAAGTCTATACATTCTTCAAAGTATAGTAATAATTCTACTTACTCCATGAAACCGCATCTACCTTCTCTAGACATTTTCTCCTCTCTAACTCCTCTATCATACTTAGAAGCAAAATATAATTGGATAACATGAAGATTAGTTAAAATTAAAAAATCTGTTTAAACATTTTGGACTACTTAGAATCAAATAGCCATTTTGACTTATTGCTTGTTTTAGTTTGACTGGTGCTATTTCTACTAAATTAAAACAACTGGTAAATGGAATTGCCTTTTGTTTATCCACTTTTAAAAACATTTCCAAATTTCATTTAACCAAACATATTTTCTAGTACCACTTGTGGTGGCATAACTCCTTGTGTACCATATCAGTGACATATTCTGTTGTATGTCCACAGACACAAACAGCCGTGTCAGACACAACTGTCAAATTTGATACCTGGGGTATCATTTTTTATAAAGACAGCTGTGGATGCTAAATCGAGTATTTCTCAATACTCAGTACTCTCATTGCTTTTGAGAAAGTTGCCTATTGATAGGCTTTATATTTTTATGTTTTGCATCTGTATTTGGATGCTGAGAAGACAAATAATACAGTAGCTATATGGTTTGGAGAGAGGTGAAGGAAAAACACCTGTTAAATGTAGAATCTTCAGTTACATCAGGACAGAAGGTCTCTGCTCTTACTAACAATGCCCTTTATAAACATTGGAAAGAAGTGAATCTCTTCAGAAGACCATAGTTATGATACATTTAAAAAGATTTTTTTTCTACAAATAAAAGAATTATGTAAATTTCACTCTAAAGGCCTCACAATTTGAAGTCATCACACTTCCTTTCCTTTCCTCTCTCATCAGTCTATACCAGGGGCTGACAAACTTTTTCTGTAAAGGACTAAGTAGTAAATATTTTAGGCTTTATGAGCAATATGATCTCTGTCATAAGTACTCAATTCTGTCATTGTAGCGAAAGCAGGCATAGATAATATGTGAGCAAATGGGTGTGCTTCAGTTCCAACAAAACATTGTAAATCATATAATTTTGAATTCTATATAATTTTAACATGTCACTAAATACTATTCTTTTGAATTTTTCCAATTGTTTCAAAATATAAAAAAAAATTTTAACTCACAAACCATTTTAAGAAAAGGCAGTGGGCAGGTTTGGCACACAAGTCATAGTTTGCTCACCCCTGATCTACACAAATATGCCTTTTGTTTTTATCTCATGTTAAAATAAGAAATGAATGTTCTGTGTGAAGCACTGTAATCTCCAAATACTGAGATATCTAAGCCTAAGGCTTGTCCATTGTCTTTATCAGTAAACCGAGAGTCTAAATGAGAGCCACAACTGTATACATTTTTCAAAGGTCAGGAAAGGAGTCATCACATCTCAAAATAAAAGCAGACTCCTATCCCCTTGAAGCAAAATTCAATCACATTCTGGCTTGTCTAGACATTTTAGGTTAAAAAGATAGTCACCGGTAATAATGGTACTTACAATTTCTGTACTTTCAGGGATCTCTATTGTTGTGCTACTAAAAAGAAAAGAGTAAAATTTAGTACATTAAAAAAAATTTTTTATTATGGCTGAATGCTAAGCTCCAGTGGCATTAATCAGTTACATTGATGCAGTCTGGTACCACGTTAAAGTCTATTCTCAAAATTGCTATTGCTAATTAATCAAGAGTATTAGGTCTTGAGTGCTTTAACTTTGGAGTCACTTATATGTCATATAACATTGTTCTAAGTTTATGAACTGTTCAAAAGTGTCACTAATCAGGACTTGACCCACTCACCAAGTTCCTGAAGAGGATGGTAATTAGAAGAAAGAGCTGGTGAGTCTTCAATTTTCTTCAGCATCAGTTAACTACTGAAGGGTTATTATGTTTCATTATTTTGTTTGCATCATCTGCTTTTTGTGGAGTGACGTTTTTTTGTTTTCTTTTCTTTGTTTTGTTTATTTTGTTTTATGATGTGTCAGTAAATAGTGATACAATAAATATATATATTTGTTAAGTTAGCTTAAAGTAGGTACAAAAATCATAGACTGAATGTCAGAAATAGATACTTGTATAAGCAAGTTAGCCTGGGCTGGTTAATACAGCGGTGGCTGGATGTGTTTACCAGATGCCCTCAGTGATCCATTCAGCCTACTGTTTTGCTTCTGAGTAATTTTCCAAACACCACAGTATAGCAGGACATTATTTTCAAACTGGAGTTTATGTACCACAAGATAAAAAATCTTGAGTTTCTCAGGGGACATATGAAATGACAAATTAATGTACTTATTTCCCTGGAGCTTTAATTTCATGCAAAGTCTATCAAAGCTTACTATTTATATAAGCATAAATAGATTATAGAATAAAATTCAAATTCTCATAGATTTTGATAATTAAATGAAAACCTAAGAAAAAGTGTTTGTCTTGCACATGGACAACTCATCCACCTCCTTGTAGACCAAGAAAATAACACGACTCTTAAATGCCATTAGTAATTTTTGGTAGAAAAATTGAAGCATTGTTAGAAGCTCCTGACACCTTAATGATGGAGAGAGCAATGAAATGTCTTTGTGATACAATAAAAACTTAGGGAAAGAAGGAAAAGGAAAACTCATTTCTTGGTTCTTTCATCATTCAAATATATTAAAAAATTTAAATGGACTCATCCATTGCAAACTGTACATTATTATTATTATTATTATTATTATTATTATTATTGATCATCATCATCATCATCATCATCATCTCAGATATTATTGCTTAAAAGCCACAGGGTCTAGCAGTCTTCAGACCTAACTTCTCCTTTCAAGTCTGTCTGAGTCCTTATGTGACATAGGTCACATCTCTGTTCTATCAGCCTTGGGAAAGGAGCCTCTACCTTCCCTCTATATATCACAGGGTTTTAAGAAAATTTTTGCAATAATAAAAGCAGATTGTAAAGCAGAGAGCAATGATTAACAAATATTTAGGCCGGAAGAAAAAAAATATTCTTCCTCAACATATAAAGTCAAATAAAAGTGAGGCTGAAAAAGAGATGAAGATAATGTTTTCCCTCCCTCCTTCCCTCAACTGCCATTTCTTCTTTATAGTAATGGGAGAAATTGAATTAATCATTTTTTAAAACTATGAATATAACTGAAAGACTTCACTTTGTTAGAGTGAAAACTTTTTCTATTACTGAAATTATTTGAAAAGGCAAAAATTGAACTGGCTTTTGCCCTACTAAAAATGTTGCCTTTCCCCTACTTTTTCTTTCTTTTTTTTTCTTGTTTTGTTTTATTGTGTTTACCAATAGTGCAGAATGACAGATGTGTGAATGGGAGAAAGAGAACCAGGAAAATACAACAGTCACAACTGGCTTCCTAGATTTATTTCTAGTTGATTTTACATCTGGTCCAACTGTGTTGTTTGTTAATATTCTGTTGGCAGCAGACATGAGCCATATGTCTCTCTTGCTTTTATTAACATTTTTATATCTAGACAAGAGAATTTGATGAAAAATTATAGCAATGGACTGACTGATCTTTGTATTACATCCCAAAATGGGCATCTTTTCACTTCCATATTCAAAATTCCAATATTCTAATCTAGTCGGTTCTGGGTATTTGTAAATATCTCTAGACCTTCCCTTCTCTAGTTCAAAGGATCATCATCTAACTCTCCCTGATTACAGCACTAGCCTCCTAACTTCTTTCTTAAGGGAGCATTTTAAGCTACCCATTTACTGGCACTATACTTAAGATGTTCTAATTAAAACCTGATCATGGTCCTAGCTACTTTTTTAATAAATAAATTCTCATTATATCAACAAAGCATGAAAAAATTTAATATGAGTTACCAATCTACTTTGTATTTCCAAGCTCTAATCTGTTACCATCTATCCACATATTTCAGCAAGTTTGGACTTTTCTCCATTCTTTAAACATTCCAGACCCTGTCATAATCCTAGCCCTTCACACATGCTTTTTACTTTGTTTGGATTCCCCTAGCTGCCATTTATCCTCCTAAACTTATCTCAATATCAAGTCCTCTGTGAAGCCTTTATTGACATCCCTGGCTGTAGCAACAAAATAAACCCCTCTGACAATACAGTGAATTAATTTTTCCCTAGGAATGGCTCACAACTCCAAATGATTTTTATAATAATACTTTTAGAAAGAGAAAAATAAATAGCATAAATAACAACTTTAGAAACAAATGTAAGTTCTCCAAATAGTATTTTAATATTCCAATGGCTTATTTTTTCAACTACCTGATTATGGTTAGATGAATAGTTGCTGACAATTCTTTTTTTTTTTTTCTATATATAGGCTTTTAATCTATCTCAAGAATATCAAAAATATCAAGCTTCTTTTGGTACATTAACTTTTTTTCATATGACTGTAATGTACTGACAGTGCTACATAACTATAGAATCAGAGAAAAGAAAATTGAGCATTTGTGATTTATGTAATCCTGCAAAAGAACTCCATTATCAAGGAGGAGGGAAAAAAATAATCTCAGACCTTCCAAAGGCACATAATGGAGAACAAGCATTCAGAAAACTGGTGTCCAACCTAGCTCTGCATGGTACCCTTTACAAATGGTTTTTTTTCCCCCCCAAAGTTAGAAGATTCTGTAACTACCTTCCAAACATTTTCTAAAAATAGAGTTGAGAATAAGTAATGTTAGGTCTGGAGATAGTGAAACAGACATGCTGATAACAGAAGTGAGATTTTCTTCATCCTGGCTCCAACCTCTTAAGAAGCAGGATCTCTGGTCTTTAGTGCATTGTTTTTGTGCATCTCCTACAAATGGACCAACCTTCTCAGCATGCTATTCCATTAATCCCACTGATAATTATTTAATGAAACTTTGCCATGTTGACTTAATTACCTCCTTCACTGCCCCTTGGAGATTTTGTCAATATGGGATGTTTTTGAAATAAAAAAAGGAAAGAGCATACAAAAAATGATGATTTACTGTTCTCACAAAGGTCTGAAATAATCTTCTTTTCATAGATTTGCTTTCACTCCAATCACATGGCTGAAGGGGTTGCATTCCTTCTCCTACTACTTTAATCTAGGGTCTAAGTCAAGCTATTACCTCTTGTTCTTCCTGAAATAACATTACATATATTACCAAAATATTTAATTTGGGGTGTTATTTTGATGTCAACCCCTGAGATGTCATAGCTTTCTAAAGGAAAAAGGGGGGAAATGTCTCTTTTTCTCTGTAATGCCAACTTGATATTTCTCAGCAAGTCTCATCTTTTTGTTTTAATTAGACAGTTGCTTCTGCTTTTTATCAATGCTTCTTTTTCTAGCAGTTCTATGAGTCCCATCTCTACTTGGGAAACATCCATATACTATTGACATTTAATAGCTATATGTGTATAATATAGATGATAGATGAGAGATAGGTAGATGATAGATGATAGATAGATGATAGATAGATAGATAGATAGATAGATAGATAGATAGATAGATAGATAGATGATAGATGATAGGTAGATAGACAGATAGACAGACAGATATGTATTCCTTTGTATTTTAGTTATTGGTATAATGGCTTATTCCTTCAACTAAATTTAAAACCCCTTGAGTGAAGGGATCTTCAAATATTCATCTTAATATTCCCAAAAGGGTTTTAGCACAGTGCCTTCACATAGTAAGTACTCAAAGTATATTTGTCAAAAATAAATAAAAGATAGATAGATAGATAGGTAGATAGATAGATAAATGATATATAATAAAGCACAATGGAAGCTGAATGAGAATGGTGCCTATTGCAATATTGACCAGCCTTAAGTCATCATATGCAAACCTTATAAATATGCAAGGCAGGCTTTTACATGGGTGAGACAGATCTGCCCAGCCACATTGACAGAGACTTTGGGATTAAGCTTGCTTGCCTGCCTCTCTTCTCCGAGCTTCTACAGTCCTGGAAACCAGCCAGGGCCCGTGGATCACTAGTGAAGCCACCACACGTGTACCTCACAGGCTCACATTGTGTTTACTACCTATCAGCTTCAATTCACTAAATGACACTTCCATGACTTAAAAGAGTTAATTGTCATCAAAAAGTGTACAACTCACTCCCATCTAAGTTAGGATCAGCCCCATTATGTTTCGTTTGTAAATTTTGTTCTTTCTTCCTTTTTCTTTCCTAAATGAAAACACTGAATTAGCTAAATTCAATTTAAACAATTTTGCAATTGTTCTAAAATATTTTTAAAACATTTTAATTTTTTTCTCTATCCAAAAATTATCTTATTGTAGACATACATATGCAGTTAAGAACATCTTGAACACAAAAATCCAAATATAGCAAGATACTGATAACTATAAAGATTAAACTTCAGAATTTTCTTAAATGTTAAATACCTCCTCACATTTGAAAAATAATATAAAAATAATAAAAATATACCTTATATAATAATGATAAAGCAACAGAATATTTAAGAAACTGTCCCTGTCATTAAAATACACTGGGTTCAGTTGAGAAATAAAGAAAAACAAAAGTGATTGAGTTAGTGATGAACTGTGGACTATCAAGAAGATGTAGATTGGAGTGAGATAGTATCTTCAGAAAAATGCCTTATAAAAATACACACAAGCATTTAAACCCACAGATAGAAGTCCTTCTGCGTTGGTCAGAGCAAGCATTTGGGAAGGCCAAATGGAAGAGCAAGAAGAACCAGCATTAACTGAGTGTGAGTAAAGCTCTATTACATTATTCAGAGTAGGTAATTGATCAATTCATTCATTCATCAATCAATCTATCTCCCCATTTATCTTCCATTCTTCTATCTATACATTTATCTATGATTTAAATGCATTGGCTATTCAAATAATTCTGATTGAATATATAAATAAACTAATGAATTATAGCTTGCTTATTATATTAATATTTTAATTTGGTTGGTTGCTTTTTAAACTGAGGTAAAATTCATATAACATAAAATTTGCTATTTTAACCATCTTGAAATATTCAACACAGTGGCTTTTAGTACATTCCCTATGTTCTGCAATCATCACCACTATCTAGTTCCAGAACATTTTCATCATCCTTAAGAGACATCTTGTACTCCTTAAACATTAACTTCCCATTCCCTCTTTTCCCTCAGTCCCTGGAAATCACTAATCCACTTTTTGTTTCTAAGAATCTGTCTATTTTGGACATTTAATTAAGATCATATAACACGTGGCTTTTTGTTTCTGGCTTCTTTCACTAAGCATGTTTTCAAGGTCCATGCACATTGTAGCATGAATCAATATTTGATTGCTTTTTAAGGCTGAACAGAATCACAGTGTATGGATATAACATTTGTTTATCCTCTCTTCAGTTGATGGATATTTGAGTTGTTTTCTCTTGTGTTATGGATAATGCTATAAAAAATAGTCATATACAAATTTTTGTTAGAACATTTATTTTCATTTTTCTTGGGTATATACCTAGGAGTGGAATTGCTGGTTAACTTTTTGAGGAGCCATCAAACTCATTGCTAGAATAACTGTACCATTTTAGCTAATGATGTATAAGGATTCCAATTTTTCATATCATCACTCTTATTTATTTTCCTTTCTTCCTTTTAAAAACATTATAGCCATCCTTCAGGATTGAATTGGTATTTCATTGTATTTTTGTTTGTATTTTCTTAATGAGTAATGATGTTGAGCATCTCTTCATTGCTTACTGATCATTTGTACATGCTTTGTAGAAGTGTATGTTCAAATCCTTTGCCAATTTTTAAACTTTTTTTTTTGTTTTGAATTTAAAAAAAATCTTTAAACCCTTATAGGATACATGGATTGCAAATATTTTCTTTCATTTTTCAGTTTGTCTTTTTCACTTTCTTGATAGTGTCCTTTGATGCAAAAATGTTCATTTTGATAAAATGAAATGTATCTATTTTTTTCTTTTGTTGCTTGCAATTTTGATGTTATATCCAGCAATACATTGTCAAATCCAAGGACAAGAATAGCTACCCCTATGTTTTCTTCTAAGGCATTTATAGCTTTAGCAGTTAGATTTAGGTTTTTGATGCATTCTGAGTGAATACATTGTTGAGGTTATGGTCTAGTTTGATTCCTTTGCATGTGGTTGTCCATGCACTATTTGTTGAAAAGACAATTTTTCTTTCCTTAATGGTCTTTGCACTATTGATGAAAACCATTTGACTCTCAGAGAAATACACAAACTTACTTTTCTACTCTCATTGTCATCTATTGATTTATAGGTCTATCCTATACTAGTACTGTTTTGATTACAGTAGCTTTGTAGAAGTTTTATAATTAGCAAATGTAAGTCCTCCATCTTTGTTGTTGTTTTTCAAGATTATTTTGGCTATTCTGGGTTTTTTGAAGTTTCATATGAATCAGGATCAGCTTTTCCATTTCTGAAAAAAAGTACTTATGGGATTTTTATAGGGATTGAATCAAATCTGTATGCTAATTTGGAGAGAACTGTCAATTTAACAGTATTAATTTTCCCAATCCATTATCAAGCAATATCTTTCCATTTATTTAGGTCATTAAATGCTTTTCAACGATGTTTTGTAGTTTTTAGTGTACAAGTCTTACACTTCTTTTCTCAAATTTATTAATATTCCTCAAGCTTAATAGATGTAATAGGTGTAGTGACAAAGACACAATGAAAAGCCAAATCCTGAATGGCTACCAGCTTCACTAGGGATTGAGTGCCCAGCAACCCTCCTGAGAGGCCATCCTCCACTCAGCACTGTTCCCTGGTGCACAGTCTGAGTGCATCTCAGCATTTTAAGGCTTGGGGCTTCTACCTAGCCAGCCTCCCTTGGCAGAATTGCTGGAAAGGCATCAGGGGGCCCCAAAGAGCCAGGGGGGACACCTGAAGGCTCTGAGGGAGCCCCTCATGTCCCATCTCCCTGCACCCTGCCTGGGAGGTAGAGGCTTTGGACTACACAGTCTGATGAGCTATTGCTTGTAGTTGCCAGGGAGCGCGGGTTACTCTCACATTGAAGGGTGAACACCCAGAAGGGCCTTCCCTCTGAACTGGGGTCTTCCAGGAAGAGGAGGTCACCCATTCCCAAGCCTCTCTACAGGGGAGTGCTCTCCAATAGAATGCGCCAATCTTCAGACATGAACTGTTCCACCCCAAAACTTGGTGCTTTTTTCGCAGCTGAGAAATGGATGCTTTAGAGCTTCCTATAATCATACATTTACCGTAAAACTTGACTGCTTTAACGCTTTCAAAGGGAGAGGCAATTTCAGATTTAGAGAATTGGCAAATGAAGTATTGGCTGGTAAATATTTTGAAAATAACAGGTTTTAGGGAGTGTGAGGAAATAATGTCACACTTAGAATTCCCACACTTCTTCTCTCCCTCTTGTCCCCTCCTACTTCCTCACAATCAGCAAAAAGTGTATTGCAGTTGATGGTTGGGAAATTTTACAGTGGGAGCTGGTGCGATGCCAATGCAGAAGGTATGGTGGGAGGGTTGCAGTGCGCCTTTCTGTGAATGACCACCGCCACCGGGCAGGAAGCAGCTGCTACTGCAGCCTTCCACATCTTGTGGCCTTGGCCCTCTGGCCAGGTGCGGTACTGCAGTTATTTTACTCCCAAGGCAGTTAGTTCTATGAGGGGCTGTTTTTGTTTATTTATTCGCATAAGGAAACTGGGATTTTAGTGGCATTGTAACACATCATTGCATTTGTGGAGTTTCTAATAACTACTAAAGTGAACTCTGGAATATTTAAGCGATTGAAGAAATTGTGTCATGAAGAAGTAATTTGTAAAATTCTGAAAAGCAAAGAAGCTATGACAATACTTAAGTTTTGCTATGTGCTTGAAAGATTCCAAAGTCAGTATTGTTTTCTGATGATACAAAATCAACTATATGGATAGGCATAAAAGTTTAACTATTGATGTTTTGAAAACCATCTCTGTTCTCATGAGAAATTTACAATAACCTGCAAATATTTGGAATCATAGGAACCAAGTTAACTCATGCTGATTATGGGAAAGCCAGTTTCAGGTTTCAGAAATGGAGTAGGAAATGTGTGCTCTGATTTTGTTATTACTTTCTACCTATAATTATTTTTTATATATCTGCCCAACTCATTCCTTTAAGAAGTAGGTAAGATAACTAGAGTCTTCTCTTGAAATTCTTTCAATTTCTTCTAAAATAAAATCTAGACTCCTTTCTGCAGCTTACAAGTCTGACCTCCCCTGGCTGCCTCTCATCTTCATTCTCCTATAATCCTTCTTCTTGCTTAACCTGTTCCAGCCATTATGGCTTTCTTCTCTTCTTCGAACATGAAGCTTGATTTGAGCTTTTTGCTATGTCCTCTTTCTGCATGAAATGTTTTGCCTTTAGTTGTTCACAAACTCTTCATCATTTATGTTTCAACTGAAATGTTTCCCATTCATAGATGCTTCCTTTGTCTAGACGATCTAGGGAAGATCACTCCTTGCATTTAGCACAATCACAATCATTGTTTATATTTATTATTTTACTGCTTATATCTTACCTCAACCCCATTCCCTATTTCCTTAGAAAGTAAGAACCATTAGAGGGCTTATCTGCTTTGTTTATTATTCTATGCCCAGTTCTAAAAAAAATTCAGAGAACATGGTGTTCCCTCATTACATATTTGTTAAATAAATGAATTGAATAAAGGGTACACAGAAGGTAGCCCCATCAATAAAATTTAGAGGAAATAGTGGGTGTAGGTCAGAGAGCCCAAGATAATCTTAGTAAAGCCTGTATGAATCTAGATGATCATCTATCACTTGAAAGCATAGTTTCTGTATATCTGGTATATGGCTCATCACTTCTGCCCTTTCTTTTATTCTTATCCTTCCTAATTCTTCTTTTTAACACCTACACCCTTGGCCCTTGTTTTTCAGCAAAGTGATTTTTTTTCTTTTGCAAAAGTATTCCTAAAGAAACATGAAACAAGGAAAAATGTTTAAATTCAAAACAATACAGCTTTGGTGAGTATATTATAGACAGCGAGCTGTCATCATAACCATGTGAGTTATGTCAATTAAAATTATAAATGTGAAAAAGCATCTTGCAACATTAATAAGATGCTTACTCAGAGTCACTTGCATTATTGGCACCAGCATATATACACTACAAAGCTATTATGCAGTTTCTTGCCTAAACTCACACTTAAGATTCACATTTCACCAACAGAATTGATTGAAAAGTCACTTCTCACAAACCATCTAGAAAACTGTCTTAAAGAACTTTTGAAGACTTAAAGAAAATGGATGAACTAAAAAGCACTCTGACTTCAGAGTAGAAGAAAATTAAATTGGTTTCTGCAAGGTTGGCCACAATCAAGAAATTCAGACTTAACTCCAAAAATGAGAGAGACATTTGAAGACTGGTAATATCATTTCAGAGAGAGGAAGATGAATTTAGCCAAAGTTTTTGAACTCTCTAGTGAGAAGGGAGGTCACAGATAGGAAGACCAAGAAGAAGTCTGCAATAATCCAGACAGGCAATGATTAAACCATGGATGAAAACAGAAATTATTGATTGTCTAAAGGGGGAGTGGACAGGGAAAGTTAATTTTCCTTGCTCCTTCCTTACTTCACACAAATAAATCCTTATTTTCACTTATACATCTGAGAAAAAAAAGATATATCATGAAAAAAGAACTATCAGTGGTTAAAGAAAATTGAGGTATAAAAAGTTAAGTGCTGCTAGAACTGAATTTGTAAAGATAGCTATATAAACTTAAATTATTGATTACTAGGGCTAACACTGATTCCCATACTGCCAGATCCTGCTGAGATTTTGAAAACCAATATGTTTTTGTCTTGAAGGGTGTTTGAAAGAAACTGGTTAACCTAAAAGGCCTTGAGATACTATGGGAATTACATAACAGAGATTCTGTAAATCAATACAATTTCTTCAGTAAATACTGAATCAAAAAGAAGAACATTGAATCCAACATTGTCGGCAATGAAGAAAACATCATTTATATCCAAGGAAGTGTAAACAGCCTCAGACAAAATAGTTGGCAGCAGAGGAGGAAACTGAAAGAGGCTCTCATCATACTGCACCCATACAATTTTTGATTAAGTAGGAGACCCATTTACAAAGATTTACTATTTGTTTGAAGAATGACCACCCCTCCAAGGTTTGCTTTTTAACACTTGGTAGAAAGTACCCAGTGCTTTTCTTTAGAAATAATAAGGGTGTTTCCCATCCTCAAGAAGTGATCCCAACTAGTTAAAGGGTTAAGATGATGTGTCCCACTTTATAGATGGGATGGCAGAGTATTGAAAATGACACAGGTATTTTTTACACTACAGTTTAAATGTTGACTAATTATGACCTTAAGAGTCTAAAATTGCTCCAGAATTAAAGACAGAATGTGCAAAGGAAAAAGCCAGTGCTAAAATAAAACACGAAAACATGTGAGGCATTTAGCCAGCTAACACAAATCATCCGCTGTCTCTAGCCTCAGTTTTCTTATCTTTAAAACCAGGAAGCAATACCTTCTGATCTGGTGGATACCTCCATTCAAATATTCAATTATTATGTTTCCCATGTTATTGTTAACACATCCAGCTCCCACAAAGTAAACAGAGCAAAACTAAGGTGTAAAGCTTTTTCTCTTCACAAACATTCCTCTATTCCCAGGTCAAATTAAATGGAACATCCTGAGGAGATGCCAGAAATTCAGTAACTGTATCAAAATGAGAAGAAAAAAAGAAGTCTTAGATTAAAGAGAAAGAAAACTAATCTATCAATTACTAGGTGCTTATTGGCCATCAACCATGACATAAATCCAGCAGTAAGGCAACACAGGGAATAGAGAAGTATATGAATCATGGTTCATACCTTCTAGAAATCAACACTCTAGTACCTAGAAAATAAAATTACCGCTAAAGACAGCAGAGAACCCTATTTGAATATATATATATATATATATATATATATATATATATATATATATATATGTATTTTTACTAATATCTAATTTCCTTTGGTTTGAGTTACAGCTGAGAGATAGTCATTATGTTAAATAAGATAATTCTCCCGCAGCCACCATCACCATATTTTGCCAGCAGTTTCTGGCACCAAGTTACATTAGGATGTATAATAATAAGATGTATATTCAGTGGTTGGTATATTAAACTGGTAATTTCCTCATTGAATGTCTTATACCTTCTTCTAACAATAGCTGATCTTCAGATGCTTTTGATTTTGGTTTATCTATCAGTCATAAAATTTCTAAAGACTTAGGCATCAACCCTTGAAAGTCTATTTGCTCTACTATTAGCTCTTCTGGTGTCTGTAAGTGTCTCAAAAAAGGCTAGCTTCTCAAATACCCTCATACCTTACTCTGATTACCAGATAGTAAACAACAGCAGTTTCATTTCACCAAAGAGGAATTTCTTTTCCAATTTCTACTAGAGAGCAATTTTTTTTTCTCTACCAAAATGCCTCCTAACCATTTTTCTTTTTTGAAAGAGTTGCTTCATCCACCAGAGAAACTTTACCCCTCTTTATATATATGAGGCAATGCAAGCTAGGGAAGTATGACCTATCTTCCATTTAATACCAGAATTAAGATGTTTTTATGGTAACCCAACCCATAGATCTCTCTCTTCCTGTGGCTCTTCTTGCAATATCCTCACTCTTCCACTGACTTTAGGATCTTAATTATTTAAAGTCATAGTCACTAAGCATTAATTTAGCTCCTCCAGGGAACATGGTCATTTAAAATAATCCCTCTCCATGGTTAGAAAGCTTAAAGCTGTATACCTACAATTCAAGTTTTAAAGCAACAAAAGCAATCACTTTTTGTGATTTGTAGTTTACTTGGGAAAAGAATAAACAAACCAGAAACTAATACAAATTGGTTTCTTCAGTTTTAATTACTATATAAATACAACAATATTCCACACATTTCTGTATTTCACTTTAGAAGTTTATTTTCTTTTAATTTTTAATCTAGTAGATCTTTGTTAGTAACATTCACTGAAAAACAGCTGCTGAAATGAAAGTGTAAGACCCTCAAAGAGGGCAATGTTAATGATAAAGAAGAAGCCAATGATATTCTGAAGATACTTTAGACTATTAATCTTTCAAAAGACTGATGTTATGGTGGGCAAACATTAATACTGTGTTACAGACAGGGAAATTGAGCTCATGAGTATTAAGTGTGCTGCTCAAGGCCAATCCTTAAATCATAAGAACAGAGCTTCGACTTGAGACTGACACTGAAGAACTAAACAGTTCTTTAGGAGTCTGAAACAACTGATCATATTTGATGAACCTTAGAATTTCAACTAGGTGAAGAAAAAGCATGTGATATTAAATATGGCCAAATAAAAACATGTTGTGATGTTTTTGCAATGTTGCATTAGACTTATGGTAAACTGACCATCCCTTATATTGACCTGTATGCCTTCTATACATTTTAAAATATATCATACTCTGTCACATGAACGATATACCAGCCTAGTGTTTATTTCTGATAAATGCAGAAAGACACTTTGTAGAAGACAATGCTAACTATTTCCCATGAATTTGTCCTATTTACACAGTTTATATGTGTCATATTTGGAATACAGTTTCACATTCTCTTTAATAGCCTCTGTAATCTATCTTGTAAAAATTAGAAAAAAAAACTAGTATATGTTAAATGCTGCTACATTTCAGGTGCTACTTGAGGCTCAGTACTTCTGATCTCATTCAATTTCTACAAAAATTCTATAACGTAACTAATGACCTCATTTTACTGATGTAGAATCTTCTGTCAAAAATGGTTGAATATCATACCAATGGTTACACAGGTAAGAGTGATAGAGTTAAATTTTTTTTAAGCACCTCATTTTGAAGTGTTATAATCGTTGTATTACATTTGAGTTTGTGGTATATAGTAATACTGTAAACTGTCTTCATTTGTCCTTGGGACAGAAATTAATAAATCTAGGCATGTTTCTCTTGCTGAACTAGGCCATGGCCCAGAGAATACTTCAGTAAATCTTTAACAATCTAGTGGATTGGATCTGATGAGATAAAAGCTGTCATTTCTTCACTGAACTATACATATTTGATAATACACACACACACACACACACACACACTTTTATTTTTTGTTTTTAAATTTTAAAAGAGGTTGCCATAGTCTTCCACCATGTATAGAATTAGAGCAATGTTCAAGCACCATGGGAGCATATCTCTGGAATCCATAACTAGATAAATGATACTTTTCCTATTCTTGGCAATCTCTCAAATAGTTTCTCCAAATGCTGATGCCTAAAAACTCTTTCCTCTTCTATCTTCTTCTAATCCAATCTAACTTTCAATCTCTAATCGAGGTCTTTCATATCTTTTATCAGGCTCCCTTGATTGCTCCAAACCATGTAGGTATTTCTTATTTCTCAGTTTTTTTAGCGTAGAAAGCTCATATTCATATATACATCACTCCCACATACACTGTCTCATATATACAGTCATCACATTATTTTCTTTTACTATTTTTTCCAAAAATTTTGTACTGTAAACAGGAACAATTGTCTTGGAGGTGGTGAGAATTTGTTGCCTCTATGTCTAAATCAGGTACCTAAAGTCACTCAAAATAGACATTCAATCTAAATAAAAACATTGTGATTACTATGCAAATATAGTTTCAAGACAAAACTCCTTAACCCCTCCCTAAATAGATATTTCTAATCAGAAGGCTGCCTCCTCCAAACCACTTTTATCCAGACATTTTGAAGTCACCACCATGGAAACTGATTTCTCTAGCTCAGCCTCTCATCATGTGTAATAGCTCAATGGTTTTAACTCTGTAGGAGTTCATAATTACCTAAAATATTCAATTAAATTAAAAAAAAAACTGTAATTCTCTCTCCTCTTTTTAGGCAAAGCAATGTGTATTTGTAAACATATGATTTATGTTCAATATAGACTTTCTTAATGAAGCAAACAACATGTTTGACTGACTATCCAAGGGGTTTTCAAGCTTGAGAACATAGTTTGACAATGTTACAAAATAACCTTATATGATACTAAAAATACCACTTCTATTTTTCTTCCTTTTTGTTGACATGCCCAGGTTCTCATTCTGGATATACTGTGACTGTGTTATTAAGAAATAATTTTAGGTCTTTTTTACTGTTATGCCAGTTAAATACGGAGAGTTGTTTGGTATTATAAGCCATTGTCTTTGATGTCTGCCTTGTCCTTTCATTCTGGGAACTCTTAATAACCCTAATCCTGGTTAAGTTGCTTCGGTGTGTGATTAAAACAATACAAGAACTTTTTGTCCTATTTCCCAAATATACTTTAGATGCCAATTATAGTTAAACTGATCTGTCTTTGTAGTTCATCTGTTCTTCTTGTACTTTAATTCAGATTCATGGCAGAAGCCATTTTTCCTGGAGATGTTTTTTTACTTATATCCTCTTGTTTCTAGGGTACTGTGAATCCTATTTTTAGATTGTATTTTATCCTTCTTACCTATGAATTCCTGTGTCAGACATATGAGAAGTTAGATAGTTTAAGAGCTTCTTTTCTTAGTTGATATTTGCTTTGACATCAATAGAAACTCACATGTGTAAATGAAAACTCTTCTATGGAAAGACTCTTCTTTAGGACCCATCTGGGTCAGCCAGATAAGTCTGACACTGTTTTTATATTACTGTAAAAATTTCAACTGTTTATTACTGTTATGTACTCTGAGAAGATTCATATAGGAATGCATTAACAATATTTAAAAACATTTCATAGCATCATTTAATATCTCCCATTTTATAGCTTTTCATATAATAATTTTTTTGTATAATTAAAAAATCACATCATTACACAAGATCTGTAAAACAATCATGTAGGGTAGTATGGGAATATGTTATCTTTGTCATTTTTAGATGAACTAACTGAAGGTTATCTATAAGATCAAATCATTTGATCAAGACAGTAAAGAGCAGAATCAGGTTTAAAAATTTAAGTGTTCTTATTGCAAACAATATAAAGAATGGTTGATGTTGAAATTATTTTTTAAGAGAAAGTTCATTCAATTAAACCAATATTTTATGCTCATATAATGTGAAATGATTAATGCACTTATTCATTTATTTATGTACAATATGGTGGTATTTATTTAATGAGGATATATTAATTACCTAATAAATACCAAAAACTGCTACACACACAGGCAGATGTAGAGATGAGTAAGACAATATTTGTGCATTATGTGGTAATGTAGTACAGGTCTTAAAATGCTGTCTCCTGAGTCAGAAAATTTTTATACATGTCTAAGTATATGTATATATATGTAATTATATATATATATGTGTGTGTGTGTGTATACATATATATGTATGTATGTGTATATATATATATATATATATATATATATATATATATATATATATATCCATATCCAGAGGCAAACCAGACATTGGTGTATATATATTTATTATCTTCAAAAATTTTTTTAAAAGAAATATTCATTTTTAATTGTCTTTTTGGGTATATAGTTTTGTGACTAATTTATTCTTGAGTATGACATGAAACATTAGATATGTTACGAAACTAGTATGAAAATAGAAGATACAGAGATATAATACTTTTATAAGTTAGAGTGTACAATTTTCAAGTTTCTTGAAAGCAGTACATTACATAAGTATTGACAGTCTATGACAGGCAGGTTATGTTCATAACAGCCAGTGGGTTTACAGTTCTAAAACACTGAACTGCTTCTTAAAGCACCAAAACATTATAGCAAAGGCTATTCAGAACAATGACCCTATATAGTAAATAAAATAATAAAAGATATTAAATCATTTACTATATATATTCTAATTAAAATTAGTGGCATATATAATAAACATCTACAGTAATTCTTTTACTTGAACATTTTAAATTTTGGCTACTTAAAGCAGTTAGCTATTGAAAAAACTTATTTATCCAAAATGATTTATGTACTGAGGGTTCCCATTTGACAAAAACTATCTGTAATAATTTTTGTAAAGTATAATTGTTTCAAAGATTAAACAGTTTCAAGGACATTTTTTCTCAACACACTATATTATAAAGGACCTGTATCATGTCTTTGTATGAGAAATATACCATTCAATATAGCCACTAACCAAAGACCAATGCCAAGCATATGACAGCATTACATGTCAGAGATGTTGATGCAGCGCTAAAGCAATAGGTAGAGACATTCGAACTAATGAATTTAAATCACAACAAGACAGAAAATATCAAATGCAGTCAAAATGGACAACGTTGTCTCTCCACCTAGTAACACATTATTTTCTGGAATCAAAATGGTTTCTGGTCCTTCAGTCCTTAAATATGTAAACAAGTGTTAAGAATATTACGTATTCTGTAGAAGAACACTGTAATAGAGTTAAGAAAAAGAGAAAGAGAGGTTAATTTATGTAATAGGGAGGGATAAAAATACTTTATGGAGTAGCACTAAGCTGAATCTTGAAAAAAGGAAACTGTTATCAGGCACAAATAGGTAAATATGAGAAGGAAAATTTACTGATAGACCTTTAATGCATGCTTAATGAAGGTTTCAAAGAAATCTTTGTATAAATAAGTGAACGAACGAGTGTATGTACTAGGGAATTGTGTTTGTAAACTCAAGGACATGAAAACACTCTGAAACATTAGTAAGTTGCCAACAGTTGAATATGACTGGAGCATAAATATGAATGGAGCATAAATTACACTGAAGGACTTGGTGAAAGGTAAAGATTGTGACATAGACGGGGTTGAATGATAGAACATTTCTTTTAATTAGAATTAACTCTAAAGGCAACGGGAATAATTTAAGTCTTGTGTATCAAAGTCATTTTTATTTTTGAGATCACATTGGCAGCAGTGTATAAGGAAGAAACAAACAAAATTAGTTTGCAATATCATTTAAGCCATCAAATTGATAAAAAAAAATTTTATAAGTGGAAATGTCTAGAATTAACACAGCTATTTGGATTGAGGAGAGTGGAGAAATTTTGAAAAAATTCCCAGGTAAATGGGAAAAAAAAAATTGTCTGATTCTCTATAGTCTTACAAAGTGACCTTGACGTTTAACAGTGGAAAAGGTGAAATACTGACTTGATAATGGCTAATTGGCTATAGCCAAAGAAAAAAGGATACCTTCTCTTATTTTCATGGCAAGAGACAGATTTACAACGTGGAGCAAAATAAGTGCCCACAGAATTTAGGATTTCCCTTCCAAGAACTGTGTGATATGGGACGCTATCTTCCTTGAGAATTACATATCAAAGGAATAACTACCAAGTCCTAGAAAAAGACATTTCAGAGTAGTTAAATAGGCAAGAGGCATTTTAAAAAATTTACATCTGAAAGTGGCACAAGCAGAACTTACAATTACAATTTTTCTTATGTAAATGATCTAAGAAAGGGAAGGTCAGAAAGCTGTCTAACTTGAGCCAAGCTAGGAGGAATGTTAAGGTCCTCTTGGTCAATGGGAAGAGAATAACTAAAATGTTATACATGAAGTCAAACCTAGTGATGGAAATACGAGAAACCATCAGAGAGGTGATGGGTTGGAAGGCAATGAAGACATCAAAAACTTGGGTGTTTTTAAGAAGTCAAAGAACAAAGTATAGGTAGAGATTGGAAGACCAAAAGAGGTGAATGTACATATGGCAGTAAATATTGATATATTTCTGAAATACAACTTAACATTTATCACTATGAATATGGGTTCCTGTTATTATGAGTGAGTGAAAGTATTAAAACCTAAACAAACAAATAAAAAACTGAGGGTGGGTTAATCTATTATAACAGTAATAAGATATTCTTTGTGCTAAACATACTGCATATAACTATCTGTGATCCCCACATCTTGGAAAATATTGCCATATAACTTTTCTATCATTTGAACATACTCTTGTAATGTCTCATTTAAAAGCGCTGCTTGAAACCCGGTATAAACTAGATGTTCTGGATCATCATAATTTTGAAGTATTTGTGATTATTTTAATATGAGTTTTTTGTTTTTTGAGGGTTTTTTGGGGGTGTCTTTTTCTGCTGCTTATTTTTATTTCTGTTCTTACAGACAGTTAGGGCTTCCAATTCCTTCTGGGTGCCTTTCTTGTTCTTCTAATTGGCTGTTTTAATCTAACAAACAAAACTGCTAGGCTTGCTGAATTTTAGAGACTGGAAATCATTAACACTTTTTGTTGCTGGAAAGTTGAATTGAAATTGAGAAGACAACAGAGTTACTTTTTACTGTAAGAATTTCTGCATTATTAGAATTATTACACTAAATCTATAATTCCTTTTAAATTAAAAAAGGCCTATTAAAATTATATGTAGATTAAGTACTTTAAGTGAACACTTTTCCCTAACAAAAATTAGTGAGTGCTAGTGTTATAAGCATTATGGTTCCTTTTCTGATTGTCCAGAGGTCATCTTGGTATGCTTTCCAGTTTATCAGTGCATCTAGATATGTGAAGTCACCAAAGTTTTAAGTTTTTTATTCATAAGGCATTATTATAGGCACACATTTTCTAATTTCAGAAGACAAGAATACTGACAAAAAATTCTGAGATCCAATATATTTAGCAGTGAATTGCAAACACTGCAGCTAATTTCAACGTTTTAGTGTTATTTGCACTTTAAAAATGCTTTCTCTTGTCATCACTAGGGAGTACTCTGCTATTCTCATGTTATGAAGAACAAAATCTCGGAATAGGGAAAAACATCAATTATTTATTAGACATAAATTATTCCTAATCTACACAGAATGCCTAATCCCTGGTTCACAGAAATGCAAATTGTGCTTCAAAAACAATATGTTAACAAGTCATTTGTCTCCAAAAGACAGAAGCCCAAGTTCAATATAAATATAGAACAAATACTTCAAGCTCATTTCAAGGACTATGCTGATGAAAGGTTATCTAGAACTGCAAAGAAATGGAAAACCATGCAAACAAAATACCCACAAGGTGAATATGCTTTTTGGTGCCTAAAGAACTACTGCATCATTGTATCTATTTTTCAATTATTCAAGAAGGCTAATTAACTAGAAAATTGTATTAACATATTTTTTACTATAAGTAGTAAAAATAGTAAATAGATAACAAAGAAACTATTACTGTCTTCAAGAGCCTGATTTTTTTGTTGTTGTTGTTGTTTTTGCCTTAATAGGAATGCTGAAACCAGACTCTTAATCACAAAAACAGCTGTAGGCTGTAACATTGTAAGTGACTGTCATCTGATAAAAACAGACTCCTAGACTGAAGATAATCTACAAAGTCATCTGGCTCCAAACCATGTGGCATGTCTGTCTTCTATGTGGGTCAATTTCAACAGGCTTTGCAGGAATAGAAGTTAGATGCTCATTAGGATTTAAGCATCCTCTATATGATCAGCTCCATATATCCTCTAGATACCCAGCGTCAAAGTAACTGATTTAGGAACAGTTTATGACTACTTTTTTTTTCTAGGAAGATGGGGGCTTTTCCTGATCTAAAACATTTCAAATTTCAGGTGTCAAAATTCCCACTGTTAGTTGAAATATAGTTATACTACTAAAAGAAAGAAGGGGAACTTTTTCTGTATTCTATCACTCACTTAACTTAGCCATTCTTGACAATGGCTGTAAGGATATGTGTACAGAGCAATGCACCATTTTCTAAAGTATTTTCTCTCAAAGCTGAACTTTATGAGATTCACCCTGGGGGAGGGGGAAGAAAAACCTCTGTGGTCTTTTTAAAAAATTTGGCCAACTATGCAAATGTAAGTCTGAGGAATGCTTCTTTTTCTTAATTTCTCTTATCCTTCCCAGTTCCTCCAAAAATGAGAATTTATTATCCCACTTGGACAGATTGGCCATAACTCTTATTTGAACCTCTTTTATTACTGGGTTGGGTAAATGATACTTTAAAATATACACCTGTAGCTTTCCCCCTTTTAACTTCTGTTTTGGTGCAGCTGATCAGGTTTGTTAACTTTGGCCACTTCTTTGGCTCTTCTTTTTCTTTCTCTTTCTGTGTGTGTTTTTCTTCCAGTGCTCTCTGCCATGTAGTCTGGAGAAAGTAGGTTGCCTCAGAACTATAATTTGGCTCTTGGTTTTTTTCTTTTCTTTCTTTTATATGTTCCTAACATATGGAATATGTTAGGAAATATGTTAGTCTTCACTCCATGCATGTTCGCCATATTCTGCCATCTATTTCCTATTTTCATTTAAAAGAATAGGAAACTGACTGAGTCAGCTGGTCATATTGGTCTTAGGATAAATAGAATTGCATTGGTAAGTTTGAATGAATGGACAGAAATTATTTATTCCTGTATATCTAACCAGCATACTTAAGAGACTTCTGACACTCATATATTAATATTAAGATGGTACTTTGAGTTTCTAATTATTACTGTTATTGCTTATTTTGTATACAGCTTTGTCATGTCATCTAAGATGGTCTATGTCATCTAAGAAAAAGTATCTATTTGCTCCCAACTGCTTGTGAAACTGTCCAGTTCTCTACCTTACTCCATATGTATAGATTTTTCTTAAACCAATGACACCAGAAATAAAAAATTTACTTAACTAAAATGTTACTAAAAGAGTTGATTTCCTTAATAACATAGTTCACTTCTAATCTTTCTATATATGTATCTGAAGCATCTTCCTCAAAATTATTAGATCTTAAGGAAATCAAAACACTTAAGACTTTAAAAATTAGCTACATACCTTTTGTTTCTTGTTAAATATCTAATCCTAAACCACAGATGCAAATCTATAGAAAGTTAGTAATCTAAATGCATCAACACCAGTTCATGTTTAGGACACTTACACAAATTTTAAAGAGAATTTATTTTGAAGAGTATTATTATGTCAGAAAACTCTTTATCTCTCTTTTTACTCTTGAGTCTCTTTGAAATTCAGAATAAGCTCTCTTGCTATAGGAATTACCTGACTTGAAATTAACTGAGTAGAATAATATATGACTACCACGAATTGGTCATTTCACATAAAAGTTCAAGTTTTCTGTGCTGCCCAAAATCTCAACTTTGATGGATTTTTTTCTCACTTTTCTCCAAGACACACATCTGTATTACAGTCACGTTATATCAGTGAAATTCTAATGTGATTTTAGATGTATTAAAAAAAAATAACAGGATTGAACACAACCTTCTTCCTGAGTTTTTTCTGAGATTATGAAAATAATATATTTAATATTGTTTATTTTTAAAATATCTAATAACTCTTTTGGTCACAGAGGAACCAAATCAATTATATGTTTTTAATGTAAAAAAAAATTTTAGATACAAAGAACAATTTGATGGTTACCCAATGGGAGGGCAGTTGTGGAGCTGGGTAAAAAAGATGAAGGGACTTAGAAATACAAAATAATAGTTATGAAATAGTCACAGAAATGTAAGGTACAACATAGGGAATCTAATCAATAATATCATAACTATATACAGTGCCAGATGGGTACTAGACTAATTGGGGAGATCACAACACAAATTATATAAACATCTAACCACTACACCATACATGTGGAACAATTATATAAATAATATTGAATGTCAACCAGAATTTAAAACAACTTTTTTTAAAGAAAAATTTGCTTGTATAACATTCATTAGCAAAACTGAATAATAATTAAGGAATAATATATCTACCAGGTAGTAGCATGAACAAAGCCAAATTTACTCCTACTTTGGCCAATAACTTATAGCTTCATTTCATAATGAATGTGAGGTGAATGACAGTTCCGTAAACCAGGTTAATCTAGGTCTGTCTAAAGTAAGTGAGTTCATAAATATGATGTACCTATTTGAGAAACTCAGGAACTCAGAAACCCAGGCATGGCATTTTGTTCTCTACTTCTGTTCAAGTTGTCTCAATTCTAAGAACAAGATGACAGAAAACCTTTTGGGGACTTTGTGGTTGTGAGTTGTTTGAAAGAGTAGAAGTTTTTTTCCTCAGATCCCAGAGTCGAAGTGGGATCCTCTGAGCTCCATCAAAAACCACCATATTCAGGTACTTCCAACACAGACCAGATTTAAAATCTGGATACAGAATTCATGGTGGAGACTCCAGACTCTACTTCAGTCAGAGTTAGTAATAAGAGTCTACTGGTCCCTTAATGGAAGTTTATAATTCCACTCCAAACTAGATTTTAGAGAAATAGTCCCCAAATATACTTTCAAAGAAAAATAGTTCCTTGTATCAAATGAGTTTCATAAAACACAATCTGTCATCCAAGAGTGAACCTTAAATAGCTACAAAGCTGTATGGCTAGAAAACATCAAAATTAATTGATGAATCAATTTCTCACACACAGAATAAACATAGGAAACACTTCATGTAGGAGTGGGTAAGAGACCTAAGTCTAGGCACTCTCTGGCTTCACATCATATACTCAGCTGTTCTTGTCTGGTTATGTGGTACGTTGACTATCTCTTAGATTGAAAGTCAAATATTCAAAGTTTTCTAGAAGAAACTGAGCCATTTTTCATGAAGCTTTTTTTCAGAGGATGAAAATCATCCGTGTTTCATGCAATTGTCTTCCTTTGGTCTGCATGACCTATAAGATATTCGCAAAGCATGGTTGCAGTAAAACCCTTGTGCCAGAGAAGCTGGCTCATGTCCTGTCCTGTGCATGAGTAATGTCTACACCCACCTCTACTCCTTGACCCTAGACTCATTTTCCAACCATTTTTCTCAGGCTTTCCATTAAATATTTTCAGTCTCCTCTATTCCAAATCTTTTAAAAAACTCATGATAATGATTTTTTCTAGAACCTTCATCTAGCCCTTGCAATATACTCAATTGAATTACAAAATAACTTCTCATGAATGTCTTAAAGATTTCCCACTCATGAAAAGAGACATTTTGTATCCTTTCAAACATCCAGCACGGGTCTTTATACCTGGTAGATGCAAAATAAATTGGATCTACTATGTATTACTTTGATCATCCTACGATTTGTTTAGATCCTAAACACAAATTTTCTTAAAAATCCATTTTTGATGAAAATGTGTTTTACCATACCAGAATCCCCATATTAAATATTTGTACTGTGCTATTCACCAAATATGTTTGAATTCTCTGAAACATGTGACAAAGTCTCTAAGCCTATAAATGTATCTCTAAACCAAATGAAACTCCCAACCTCAAGTTCAAAAGAGAAGACCTGTCACCTATGTCACTAAACAGTCCAGCCAGACTTATTTCCTCCTCTGCTCCGTCCAATTTCCCCAGCTCTATTGCCAGTGCAGCGATGAATACAGAAATGGAAAAATGCAATAGTACACATGATTGATTGCATGGCAAAGGGAGAAACTTACAGAAAACCCCAAACTGGGAACTTATTTTATATCATTTCTGTTGCTGCTCAGTTGTGAATGCTGCTGTGATTTTTTTTCAACACTTTGTAATCTCTTGGTATTTGTAACATGCTCTGAACCAGATATAAATTGATTGTTCAGCCTTACTTTTTTTTTCAGTTGAATTTTTTTTTTTTTACTAACATTTAGCAACACTCTTAATATTGCTTACATATAGCTTTTATTTCTGCTCAGGGAAGTAAAAAGATAGTTTAACCTCAAGAAGATAACTTATGAGAGCATTGTTTGGTTTCTGTAAAATAATCACTTTTCCTTATGTGTTAGAAAGCATGCCTCACTGGAATAACAAAACTAGATACGTTTTTAGAATTGAATTATCCCAGCATATTTTTAGATGAATGTATAGGTACCAAACATATATAATATAGTTTAGAAGTGCAAGTTTTGGCCACATGAGATGATGAACTATAATACTAAATGGAGCTGACCGTGATTTCAGCAAGTGTGCATTTATTTGTGAAGATCACACACACACACACACACACACACACACACACTTTTATATAGAGTAGTCAAAAACAATAGCAAACAAAAAATTGCTTATTCAAGCATAATAGATGTTTATCATAGTCCATAAATGGTAAGACAACTTATTAACTTCTGTTTTCTAAACAAACCACAAAATATTTAGTGTTTTTGGTTTCAGCCAATTATTCCACATGAATTATATTGGTTGTTTGCTCCACAAATGTTCTAAACAGGCAAGTTTTAATAAGCAGTTTAAGATTCAAAGGCCAACTTGGTAAAATCAGGCCTCTTTGATATTTTTGCTATCCAGCATTTTAAAAGACAACTTGCAATCTTGTCTAAGTGTTTCCTCTAGGTAGCAACCTATTAATGCAGGAACAGATTGCTTATTCCACTGGTAGCTGGTAGGAATCAAGCAATTTGTAAAGGGATTTCTCCATAGAATAGCTTTTTTCAAGCATGAATTCTGTAGGTGAAGAATTAGGACAATAGGGCTTCTAAAGCCTTGGAACAAGCATTATGTTATCTTAACTTCAACCATTAAATATTTTAATCCAAATATGACATTAATTCTTCTCCCTCAACAGCTAGATTTATCTTGGCCTAATTAGATGCACCATGAACGCAAGGTGTATTTATCTGTAGTTACAACATATTTAGCAAAGAAAATATGCTATCAAACCTTCATAATTGTTCTCATTAAGCTAAAAATGACCTGGTCAACAGTTTGGGCAGTATAGTAGTATTTCCTTGCATTTGTTAACCAAAATGAATTAGTTCCTTTGATATCTGCTATTTATAAAACCCAAGTTCCAGTAAGGGCAGACTCTATTGATGATAAAACCTCTGCACAGCAGCATATACTTTGAAATAAGAAAAGAATAAGTCATTCATCCTGATTTGCATCCTGTCTCTGCCCCTTACTACATATATGTTCTGGGTAAGTTATTTAAACTCACAGAGCCCTAATTATCTAATCTGTAAAATAGGAAATCTAATATCTATTCTGTTAAATAAGATAACATGTAAATTATGTAACAGTTTCTACCAAATATGAGTCAAAAAATGAAGCATTGTTAGTCTAATCACAAAGATCCTGAATCTTCAAACAGAGTCATTCTCTCTTTTCAGTAGTTACAGACACATCATGTTTACTATTGGTGGAAGTTCCAGTGACTACTTTTCTGCCAGTGTTATAGAGGGAGGAGATTTGGTTTATGTTCTCCTGGGATCTCCGACTGTATTCTGCTGAAATCCTGATTTTAATTACCTTTCATAGCTTTTTATGTTTTCTGGAAATTTTTTCTCTCCATTCCATTTTGTACTATACATGAAAAATAAAATCTCTCCATGTATTTCCCCTAATTCACCATCTGCCAGTAACAGAAAGCTGTTTCTGTGGTATCTTCACTGCATATTTGTAAATAATGAAAAGTAATTCTAGTATAAATAAAAATACAACTTTAAAATGAATGCCATATAAAACTGCTCCTAGAAATCACCAGGAGAAAGAATTCCTTATTTGTTTTATGACTCCAATATAAACTGGCCTGCTGCCATGTTGGTGGGGATCTCTCTCTTTCCCTAAACACCTCTTCTTCTTTTTTCCAGGTCTTTCAAATCTATTTCTTCTCAAACTGTCGTGAAAAAAATTATAAAATTCCTGTCCTTCAGTGCAAAAAGTTTTGTTTCTGATTCATTCCTATGGACACATAAAATACCCATACACTCCTCTATATTTCCCAGATGCTTTTGAAGTTAGACTAAGGCTCTGTGGCTACTTCTGGTCAACTGCCTGAGAACTGAAGTGATGAATTTCACTTTTGAAACAAAGGATTTAAAATCTAGTTTGCCTCCTCTACCTTTATCTTCCTCTATCAAGCTGACATAGAAGACATGTGTTCCAGATGTAGATTACAGTATGTAAAAAGGCAACCAAACATGTATTAAACTTTGTGGAAGCTTGAAATAAACAATACATTAAATCACTTAGATTCAGACAGATCTTTTTCATATTAATAGTATCCTCTCCTGAGTTTAGCCCTTTGGAAAAAGAACTCCATATTTACATAGAGAAATGTCATTTAGTCGAGATTTTGAAAACACAAAGTTCTCAAAGAGAAATTATCCTACAACAGCAAATTAAAACTTCCCAGACTGCTACTATAATTGAGAATATCTTTATGATTATTAATTAAAGATTATTAATAATGATCTTACTCATCATCTCGTTAGTTCCAGAAAGAACTTGCTTTGGGGATTAATAAAATTTGTGATTATTTTCTATCCTTCTTAATGTTATCTAGACCAATTCAAGTGAGAAAAAAAAAAAGAGCAACCAATACTTTTAGGATATTGATAGTGCTGAGAGCCTAAATTGTAATTTTAGAAATTTTCATATGGTTGAAGTAGTTTAGCAATCTCCTGGAGACACATATTCCTCAGGTGATACTATTTTACCCTTTGCTATTTAAAATTTTTTTCATCCGTAAAAGACCCATGAAGATAAACCTGAATAAAGTAAATATGAATTTAAAAGTAGGACTTGAATAGGAAAGCTAACATCAACAATTATTATTTCCAGGGAACTACAAGAAGACCAATACATTATTTCTTACAGGTACTGATGACAACATTTGTAATGTCAAAAAAAGTAAGTAATTTTCTCATGAAGCTGCCCCCTTAGACTAGTAACTAGACATGGAAGAGCCCTATACTTAAGGGCTGACACACATAATGGTAAACAAAAATGCCTTTGTGTGCAATGCATTTTATTATTTTGAAAAAAAATTGTGTCTCTGTGACTCAGATCAAAAGAAAAAATAATATAGAAATAAAAATAGCCATTTCATAAAAAAAATAATTGCATATGGCTTTTAATCATAACAAAATACAAACAAAAATTGTACTGAAATGTCATTTTTCTACTGTCAGAGTGGAAAGATTCAAGTTTGACAACATAATTTTGTATGAAGTAGCTTAAGCTCAATAATTCTCATACCTTACTCATGGTAATTAAACATGACACAAGCCTTGTAAAAAAAGACTTTAAAATATCTATAAAAAGTATATACTTATTTTCATTCTTATCTATAAATATTATTTTAGGAAACATATTTTTTTAAATATGAAGATTATACACAAGATTATCCTATGGACTATTATTTAAAATGGCACAGAAGTTGGAAGCAACCCAAATGCTCAAAAAATGGAAGTCTAAATAAATAAAATATAGCAATCCACACTATGAAATAAAATACATGTCCTAACAATACAGTAGTACAGAACTTTAAGAAGTAATGGGCACCATCTCCATATGTAATTATAAAAAAAATCACCATAAAAAATATTAAGTGAACAAAGCAAGGCAGAGTGCACTGTATATAACAAACTACCATTTATGAAAAGGTAGAGGACATGTTTATGAATATGCATTTGCTTATGTTAAAAATAATGGAAAATAATAATGATATTAAAAAAATAGTTACATAAAATAGGTAAAAAAAAAAAAAACAAGGTAAAGGTAGTCAAAAATCTCAATAGACATTGCTCTAAAGATATATAAATGGCCAAAAAAAAAAAACCATGAAAAAATGCTCATCATCCTTAGCCATCAAGAAAATGCAAATTGAAACTATAGCGAGATAACACTTTGGAACCTCAAGATGATAATTAAAAATACAGATGATAACAAGTGTTAGTAAGAATGTAGAGGAATTGGAGCATTCATATCCTACTAGAAATGTAAAATGCTGCAATCACTTTGGAAAACAGTCTGTCAGGTCCTCAAAAGGTTAAACCTAGAGTTAAGATATGATCCCATAATTCTATTCTGAGATAGATGTATCTAAGAGAAATGAAAACATATATTTGTGCAAAAATTTATATACAAATGTTTATAACATTATTCAAAATAATAAAAGAAGTGGAAATAAAATGTCCATCTATTGAAAATGGGAAAAATAAAATATGTACTACCCATATGATGGTTATAATTCAGCCATACAAATGAGCAAAGTACCAAATTATGCTACAACATGGATATATCTTGAAAGCATTATGCTAAATGAAAGTTGCCAGATGAAAAGGACACATACTATATGATTCCATTTATAGCAAATGTCCAGAATCGACAAATCTATTGAGACAAAATGTACACTCATGGTTAATTAGGGCTGAAAGGTTGGTTGGAAATGAAAATGACTGCTAATAGTGGAGGTGCAAGGTGTAGAATCTAGGCTAATTCTTTCAATAGACCATGTTTTATAGATTTGACATTGGAGTCATGCAAGTTCTCTATATTTATAAACATTTTAAAGTAGACTCTAAGTTATAATAAAATGAAACAAAAGGCTTTATTTTATACTTATGTGTAAGAACAACTCCAAGGTTTTTAAAAGAGTGATTTGTGACTTCAGTTAATAATTCTGCATTGTATTTTTGAAAGTTGCTAAGTGAGATCTTAAAATTTTTCACACCGTTGTATGTGGACTTTGATATAAGGAAAACTACATTGTTGTTCAAAACTAGAATTTGGAGTATAGAAAAGAGGGGGTACAAATGTAAGATATAGAAATGAAGTAAAAATCTTTTACTTCTGAATTTGAATAATAAAGATTAGTATGCACTCATGATCTATTTTGCTTTAAAAAATAATTCTAGCTTTCATTTAGTAGAAAGAAACTTAATAATTTTCCATTTCTGCTGTTCACACCTTTGTGTAATTCTCTCCCCTTGAGTATGTGTGGGATATGTGTTAGCTCTCATTAATAGAATATGGCAAAAGCTATTAGATGTTACTGCCTTGATTAGAATATGTTATATGGCAAAAATGATGAGGTTACCCCCATGATTACATTATGTTATATAAGACTTGAAGAGATTTTTGCTGGACTGACAAAATGGATGACCATGATGGAGAAGTGCTCATGGTAAGAAAATATGACTTTCTCTAAAACATGAAAATAGCTTCCAGCAGAAAGCTTGGACTTTCAGTCGTGCAACTGGGGGAAAAAAAAGAGAGAGAGAGAGACCCTGAGAAAAGGGCCAAGCCAAGCCATGGCCACAATACTGACCTGTAGAAACATATATTGTTTTAAGCTGCTAAATTAGTGACCATTTATTATACAGGAATGAAAAACTAAAACATCTCACACCATTTTTAATAACATACAAACAGTAACTAATACAGTAAGTGAGCATGCTAATACCCAGACCACAGACTCTTTTATTTTTGCTGAATAAGCTAAAGTTTCTTAGAGAAATAACTTATTATACATTTGAAACAGGCTGACTGATGTAGGCATTCAGTAGAGACCTGAGAAGATTCACACCTTAGTTTTAGGTCCATATAAAAGAAAATGCAAATGTGATGAGAATAAAATGGGAGCTATCAAAAGAACCAAAAAGTATTAAGAGAGATGAAAAATATAAGTTCTAAAATGAAAAATCCAGTACATGGGCTTAACAGCAGATTAGAAACTACAGATCAGTAAACTTTAAAACATGCAGTAGAATCTATCCACATGAAGATGAGTGAGATAAAAGACTGAAAAAAATGAAGAGTCTTTGTTATATGTGAGCCAATATTAAATGGTTTAAGCATACATGTACTTGGAATCGCCAAAACAGAAACAGAATCAAATTTTTAAAAATGAGTGACAACTTTTTCAAAATTTGAAGAAATAATAAGCCCACAGATGTGAGAAGCACATCTAACTTTAAAAGAGATAAAGACAAAGAAAAAAACATCAAGACACGGAATGCTAACAATAAAATTACTAAAAGCCAGCAAAAAAGAGAAACTCGGAAATAGTCATAGAAATAAGACATACTATACTCAGAGAAGCAAAGGTAAGACTAATGAATGCTTTTATTATGAAAAAAAAAATGCAAGCTAAAAAAATGGTATGACACTTTTGATGTGCTAAAAGAAAAACAATGCAATATAAAAATTTTAATTCAATGATTATATTCTTCAAAAGTAGTGATTAAAAGACTCTTGGGGACAAATAGGAGCTTACAGAATTTATAATTATAAAAGCTACATTTTAATAAATTATAATAAAAGTTTTTCCATGAGAAAGAAAAATGAGTAAAAGATTGACAATAGTATCCATGCAAAAGAATTAAAAGTAAAGGTAATGGTGATATAAAATATTGTTCAAGCTATTAAGGTTGTTGAAATCATTATGAAAGAATAAAAAACTAATACATCTCCCTATGTGAAAAAATCTTACTGGCAAAATAATAGCAATGAGTATCCCAGCACCAAGACAGCAGACTTTTAAATTTTCACTAAAACAAACTAACGCTCCTTAGAAAAATTACTGATTACAACTTTGGAACAAACAAACATATATGTATGAATATAAATATTTTTCTTTAAATTTAAAGATAATTGAAAGTTTAAAGGGAAAGTACTAGCAGTATTATCATTTTTCTGGGTTACAATATATGTAGTAGTAAAATGTATGATGGCAAAAGCACAAAAGAGAAAACTGGAAAGATTGAAGTATAAAGTTGTAAAGGCCTTATATGTAAAATAGTTTTTTTTAATTATTTGAAAGTAGACTGTAATAAAATAAAGGTGCATATTAAAAATCCTGGAACAATACTTTAAAAGAATTAAAAAAAAAGATAAGTAAAATTATTTTAAAAAACAATACACTACAACGCTAAAAAATGAGAAAATAGATACAAAGAATAGTTGGAGAATACCAAAAAGACAGAAGTAGATTTAAATTCAATTGTATTAATAATTGCATTAAATGCAAATTTTATAAAGACTTCAGTTAAGAAGCAAAAATATATTAAATTTAATATAAACAAGGCCCAAATGTAAATTCTCTATAAGACAACCACTATAATCTGAAGGCAGTTTGCTGAAAAGTAAAGAATAGGAAAAGATATATTATGCAAACAATAAAAATTAAAAAAACTAGAAAAGCTACATAAATATAAATACATTTTAGAAAGAGAATAAAAGATATATATATATATATATATATATATATTAAGCTCTCAAGAGGACATATCAATTTTAAATAGCTATACACATAATAAAAGGGTTTCATAATTCATGACTCAATGATTGACAGAAACAGAGACAATACTGCAAAATAGCTGGGTATTTTATTTTACTCTCATTAATTGTTACAACAAGTAGAAGGAAAATCTGTGACAATGTGGAATAACATCTCAGCTTACCTAGCCTAGCTGACATTTATTAGAGCACACTACTCGGCACAGAAGAGTCAAAAATCTTTTCAAGTGCTCATGGAACAATCACCAAGATACAACAAAATTAACTTAAAATGACTGAAATCACAGAGAGTATATTCTCTGGCTAAAATAGAATTAAATTAGAAATAAATTATAGACAGATTTATGGAAAATCTCCAAATATTTGGAAATTAAACAGTAAAGTTTTAAGTAACCTATGGGTTAAAGAAAACAAATCAGAGGGAAATTAGGAAATATTTTGAATAAAATAGAAATGAAAAGCAATGCACCAAAGTTTATGGAATGCAACTAAAATAGTGCTCAGTGGGAAATTTATCATTGTAAATACTTATATTAGGAAAAAAGTTCAAATCAGTTATCAAGGTTTTACCATAAGAAGCTAGAAATATAAAAGAAAATACTAATGATAAAAACAGAAATAAAGTAGAAAACAACAATTTATCATGACAGAAAAAAGACTGGTGGTTTCCTGAAGCTGGGGTTGAGTCAAGGGAAAATTGAGAAAGAGCAATAGGAAACTTTGGGAATGAATAAAATATCTTATATCTTGATTTTGGTAGTGGTTAAATGAATACATATATTTGTTAAAAATTATATAACTGTACATATAAATGGTGGTTTTTATTTTATGTAAGCTATACCTTAATAAAGTTTATTTCTGAAAATTCTTAGGTGTTTTAGGAAATTCAACAACTGAATGTTTGAATATCAACAAGTTGTTATGACATAGATAAGATTGTGATTATTTTTAACAGAGTCCGTATCTATTAGAAATGTATATTGACGTATTTGTGGATGAAGTAAAGGCTCTTCTGGGATTTGCTTTATAGGACTGTTAGTTACTAGGGTAGTATTTGGGGGTATAGATTAAACATGATTTGTCATGAGTTGATAATTGGTTAAAGTAAGTGATGGATATATAAAGTTTCTTAATAGTATTCTGTTTACTTTAAAATTTGTTTGAAATGCTCCACAATAATAGGTTTTTAAACACATATCTTTAATACAAATTAAAGCTGATGAATTTAACAAAACTGAGGCATTTTAGTAGAATTCTTTATCAAGTGATTAATAGCTTTTTTTTCACAATATTTTTCCAACTTGTTCAACCATCACTTCAGCAATACTAGTGCCTTATCTCTATCCCTATTAATAATAATCTGTAGGCCCAATAGTTTTTTTTCTCCTGCTGAATAACATTTTTTAGAGTCAAGGTTTTATAGAGGTTAATGGTCAGTCACACCTTAGACTAAATTTTGGCTCAACAATTTTCTAGTTATATGAACCTTGAGAAGAACACCTGACTTTTCTGAGCCTGAGATTTCTCATCTATGGAAAGGGTCAGTACTAGCCCCACCACATCTTTTGTAAAAAATAAATGAGGTAAATTGGCAGTGTATTTAAATATAAATATTAGTTACTGTAGTTATTTTATGATGTCATCTTGCAGCACCTCTTAAAATTACATAAATCCATAAAACAGACTCGATGTAGATCTCTCATTTTGCCTTCAAGTCTAGACTGTTGTCATAATTGAACTTCTTTTTATTAAACTTTGCTTTACCATCAATAACAATTACATGACAAGGATTGTATCCCACTTCCAACCATTCCCAAATTAATGTAGACATTGGCATTAGATCAATTATGGGCTCTGAGATACTTTAAAATTTGTCACATTTTTAGAATAGTTTATTCCCCTTCCAATCTGTCCCAAAATAATTGCATTATCTCCCCAGCTGTCGGAACCTACATTTTTTTTTTTTTTTTGGCTTCCCGACCATTCATGAGATAGGAAGCACAAAGTCAGACCACTGACAATTGGAACTCCATGACTATTCCATTGAAAGTCAATTGAATTTCAATTTCCTTCAATGGAGAAAGCCAGGAGGAACCAATTATTGTTGCTTTAACATTGTGCAATTTTACCTCAGGCACCATTTAGGATCCAAATGAAAACATTTCAATTCCTGCTTATTACCTTCTTCCTGATAAAACACTACTTTTCTTTGGCTCCTGAAAATAGTCCTATATCAAGGGAAGCCTCTATTAAAAACATTTTACCATCTTGGCCGATTAACAGCTATTAAAAGAAAAAAGATATACAGGGACCAATATTCCATATATAATGCTGTTTGCTGTTTATTTTGCCAGCTATTTTATGTGGTGTTGCTCTTATTTCCACTTGTCACAACTTGCTTGAGAATGAAGTCAGTACAATTTACTTTCTGTTCGGGACATCAATTCCCTATCTGGAAGAACTCTCATCTCCATGCTGAGCTAGTTTGCATCTGCCACAACCACAGGATTTCTGGGAAGCTATTGGCACAACTCACACATTTCTACTGTGAAGCTTGGCTTTGGGAGGGAGTGAAACTGCTCTTCCTCTAGTAGTCATTCAGGGCCCCAAACTGTGAGACCCAGAGCCACCTAACAAGCTGTGAAAATTTCAGCCACCTGAGGAGCTATGAAAGACAAGGATGGTGCTAGCTGAGGAGATGTGAGCAGGCAGGAGTCTCCAGAGAAGCTGCAAATACCCTAGGACCTCACGTCAACAAAGAAACTGTGCACTTTTTAACTGAATAACAGTCATCAGGGACTGGAAAACACAGAAGTGAAAAGAAATTCAATCATGTTAGAAAAATGATTATACAAGGGTAGTATATACTATGGATCCTTTGTATACAAAGAATACAAATTATAAGGAAAGAAAAAAAAAAAAACGTAAACATCAAATGTATCCAAGGCCCAATACTTGAGTCAGTTTCTAAGCCAGACTCTTGATCCTGCAGCTCAGCATGTGAAGAACCTATAAAAAACCACCCAAAACTCTAGTGTAGCCCAGACTGCAAGAAAATGCGCTGTGTTTTTCCCAGTCCCCTCTTATGTTAGAGCAGTAACCAGGAGTTTTTATGGCTCATTACTTCTCCTTATGTTCTGCAAAATAGACTCCATTCTGCCTAGGACACATCTGGCACGCTGCCTTTACCCCCTAAGCCCTCTGAATATTGTTTTTGTTTTTGTTTTGTCCCAGTTGGACATGAAATTGCCATGTAGACACAACTTTATCACTATATCATTTTTCATGCTAGTGTGATCTTCAACCCAGTTTTTAAGAATTTTAAGGGCAATATCAATTACTCTTTTAACGCTATTTCACACCACTGGAGAAGCTTTGAAAATTAGATTTAAGTTTGAGTTGTCAACTTATCTTGGGGTTATGTTAGGTCTCAGAAGCTGATTTTTAGCCAAGGTATGATGGGAAGCAAAGAATAACTTTGAATTTTGTTCTGCAGATTAGCATTGCTCAAGAGACCAAGGGCACTGATTTCACTAATTTTCCGGTATATGTCTTTTGAGACTTTTTCTATTTTTTTTTTTTGTCATCTATAATAGACAGTGGTGTTAAACTAGTCAGGAAGTTGGAATCTTGTGAAAATGCCTTTGGAAGTTTAGAAAGGCTTTTAACATAGGGTAGGAAGGCATGGAATTTTGTCTTTATGATTCTTTCTTTTAAGTTAAGGTTATAAAAATTAAGAATTATAAATTGAATTTAGACTACATTCTCATTAAAGGATAGATTTTTACAAAGAATAAAGCCATGATCTTTATGCAAATATAAAATGAGCATATGTCAAAAATTTTAACTCAGTGAGAAACCCAGTAAGATGTTACAACCTGTTAAAAAAACTACACACATACTGTCAATCAGGAATGCTATATAAATTTACAAATAGATGGTAGACTAAAGAATTATGCACTCCAAATATGATTCATTTGCATTGCTATGGACAGGAGCCAATTACATCAGTATTAATTTTCTACAACTTGAATTTGTGAGATGAAAGACAGATATAACTTGGAAAGGTGACCTAGACAATGCCTAGTTTTCTGCTAAAGATGGTGTCTTTTTTGGTCCTGTCCTTTTTTCACAAAATTTTCTGTCATTCTAAACACATTCCTAAAAGGTGTAAAGAAGGTCTACACATATCTTATTTAGAATTGCTAGTTCAGAAAACCAAAATGACTGCCTTGCACACATTAACACTTAATATTGAATTCTCCTGTTGTCATTTATTTTGCACAAATTTCAAATACTGGTCTATCGGAAAATTATACATACACATTTATAACATGGTACATCAATTTCCTAAGCAGTCACAACAAATTACCACAAATGATGTGGCTTGAAACAACAAAAATTTAGTTTCTTATAGTTCTGGAGACTAGAAATCTAAAATCAAGATGTCAGCAAGAATGATTCCTTCTGGGAGATCTGAAGAATAATCTCATTCCATGTCTCCATTCTCCTAGCTTCTGACAGTAGCCTGCAATCTTTGACATCTGTTCCCTGGCTTACAGATACATTCAATTTCTACCACTATTGTCACATGTGATTTCCCTGTGTGTATGTCTTTATTCAAATTTCCCTTTTCTTCATATTAGATTTAGGGCCCGCTCTTGACTAGTATGACTTCATATTAACCTGTTTACATTTACAAGGATGATTTCCAAGTTAGGTCATATACACAGGTTCTGTATAGACATGAACTTTTGGGCAACCCTATTCAATTCAGTAGACAAGGAGATATCAAACATAGAAAGGCAAGGTATATCTTCTAAAATGATTTCCAGGGAACCCTAAAAGGCAGACCATTCTAAAAGGCATATATCTCAGTAAAAAGACTTAAACCAGAATACTTGATTTAAAGAGCGATTCTTGTTTTTGACCAGGTCTGGATCATCTGAAAAGAGCAAACCAGGCAAGTAAAGGTGATTCCAGACTGCTGGGCCAATGTTCCAAAGGCAGGAGTCCACTCATATTCTTCAAAATTCAGGAGAACCAGCTTCTAATTATAGCATTGCAGCTAATGAGCTATATAAACTTGGACATGTTCTCTATCAAATTGACCTTACTCCTCTCTTTTGTCAAATGATGGAAATAGACTAGAATATTTTTAAGTCACCTTCCACCCCTAATAGGCTTTGATTTATGATCTCCTCTCTTTAAATAAATACAAGTTGTTCAACTTAATTATCAAAACATGAGCTAGATTGTCTTTCAAAATTGTTGAAGCCTGTTTATATTCACCCATGCTTTTAATAGTTAGAACAGAATCTTTGGGTTCTTTTTGTTGTTCCTGTTGTAGGATGCAAAGGTTGGTATCTTTCGCTATCTCTTTTTCCTATGTCAGAAACAGGCCCCCTGTTTCTACGTTTTTTTCTATATGACCTTGTGCTCTTGGTCACACCTGCAGGACTTAACACTTTGCACATCCCCTGGACACAGGGTTGTGGGGGGATGTGGGGGTGCGAAGGGGTATTTCTACTGCAGTCTTTTCTCAAAGGGGTGCCCTTTACAGTTACAGACTCCATTGCGAACACTGTTCTTGAAGCTATGCAGGGTCAGGGGCCTTGCATAGTTAATTAGATTAGAGTGGACACTTGAGGATGCTGGAGTAACTAGTACTCTTTCCTGAAAATTGAGAGGTGGGGATAAGATAGGATCACTCTAGGCTCTTCTCATAAACTGAGAAATGTAAACTGAAAAGCTATCAAGTACATACATAAGCTAAGCCAGTCAATAGAGAGAAAAAAATAGAGAAAGAAGAGTGAAATAAGTTTTTTAAGCATAGATAGAGAATACTACCTGAGATCCTGATGACTTCTGCTATGAGACCTAAATACATTTTTTTATACCTGTCTAGGACTCTAGGACTCTCTTTCTTAAGCTGATTTGAAGTGGTTTTGCTTTTTGCACTTTAAATAAACTTGGCTGAGACATTGTTTATTTAATATATTAATAAAGAAATTATCCTTATTATGTTAGATTATATTAATTGTAAATGTCCTTTTCAATAGAATCAAATATATATGAATTTATTTGCCCACAAAAGGTAAATATTATTTTATATGAAAGGTTAATAAGTTTAATGATCGTTTTAACAATGATTGAAATGATTACACTACATGAGCCATCATCTGAAGGATTTTTTTAAAAAATGAATGTCAGTATATCCTAGATAGCTCTTACTGTATAAAAAATAACTTTTTGAGAGATTATTAATTAATAACTTTTGTTTAAACCTTTGGATGCCTAATGTGTAACATGCAAACCATACTTTGGACTCACCTTTCCCTAATCTTTGAAATGAAAAGAAAAGCTTTGTCCTAAGATCCATGAAAAGATAGTTTCCATCACCTGTCATAGGTCAACTCCCAACAGCAGCAGGTGAAGTACACGAAAGACTTCTCCACACACCCCCGAGAGCAAATGAAAGAATCCATGGTTTCCTCCCAAGATATCTTAGAAGAAAATAACCAGAAACTCCAATGTGTATTAGGTAGTCAAATGGTGAAGTCAATCTAAGAAAATTTAACTGGTTAGAATTCTGTTCTTGGCAATACATAATGGAAAATATTTTTGTAGAGTATACTGAGAGCTAGCATGGGGCTCCAGCCTATGCCTAATTCTACTCTCCCACAAGCTGAAACTCAGTCAGAACTTGATGCTCCTCTCCATGTTTCCTCAACCTTTAGAAGTTGACATCTATTTAGCATATACTACATCCCAGGTGCTGTGTTAGATACTTTAGAGGCATTAACTCTTATAGTCTTATAGCAAACTAACTGCTCCTCCCTCTAGCATTATAAGCATAAAGATGATATATAACTGATATATCTATATAGTTTTTCAGAAGAAGACATTGGATTTAGAATACTTCTAAATTATTTTATATCCACATTACCTGTATACACTGTGTTTTGTTTTTCTATCTATAATGCTTATAAATCCATGACACCTCCTAAAACTCACCTACTTACATAGTCATTACAAACCCATTCCTGTTTCAGACTATATCTATCACATTTAAAGGAACATGGCCCATACAGGATTCTATGCTCTTCCTAAAACTTCCTCAAATATTTAAAGAAATATAAAAACAAAGCTAGACCTTAACAAGTCACTTGTCCTCTGAAAACTCCAAAGAGCTTTCCTCTCTCTACATTAATAGATCTCTCTGATCTCTGCTATCACAGTCCTGTGGCCTCTTCTTTTTTCTGGACCAGCTTGTTTAGTCTTTATAATCTGTTTCTCACATGTCAACTCTCTTTGCCATGAGAACACTCCTGGGCTAGAAGCCCTTTTTCTGCTCTGATTGCTTTCTGGAGAGTATTTGCCTTCATTGTTTTTATGGTTGTCCCTTGTTGGAGGGAAAATAAGATAAAGAGAACTGGATAGAGGGACAGGGAAACACATGACAATAAACTATACTGTAGTATGTTCAGCAAGAAAATTTCTGTAATGTTAAGTACAGAATGACCTCTGACTCAAACTGTGTACAAATACAGTGGAACATTTTTATTATTTTTAATAGCTGTCTCAATAGCATTTTGTACTTTTCAGAAGTGTTACTTTTTAGAGGTAGAAACAAAAAAGTGCATGGGTCAGGATGATATTTAACAACATAGATGGACCTTGAAGACATTGTACTAAGTGAAATAAGTTAGTTACAGAAGGGATAAATACTGTATGATTCCACTTTATATGGGCAATCTAAAACAATCAAACTTATAGAAGTAGAAAGTAGAATAGAGGTTCCCTGGTAACTGGGGATGGGGAGTTGTTCAATGTATATAAAGGTACAGTTATGCAGGATGAGTGAGTTCTGGAGATCTGCTGTGCAACGTAGTGTCTATAGTCAACAATATAGCATGTGCACTTGAAAATTTTTTAAAAGTAGATTTCATGTTAAGTGTTCTTACCACAAAAACAAAAACAAATAAAAACCAAAGGGCAACAAAGAAACTTTTGAAGGTGATGAATGTGTTTATTACCTTCAGGATGGTTATGATAGCATGACTGTATGCATATGTCAAACTCACAGAAGTGTGTAAATTAAATATGTGCAGTTTGCAGCATGTCATTTAATTCTACATCAATAAAGTGGAAATGAATTAAGTTAATATTAAAATACATATAATGTAAAAACCAGAGTATCAGAAAATTATAAACATATAATTTTAACCACTACATTTGTGAAAACAAGGCCTCTGAGGTCAGAGTGTGGGAGATTATTTTTAGCTCACTTCATTGATGGGCATTGCATTATCCTCATCTCTGAAATGGAATAATAATAATTCCTACTTCCTAGAGATGGTATGAAGACCAAATAGGAAAACAATATAAACAATTCTAACTAATAATTGTAAAATGATGATTATAATAATAATTTTTTAACTTTCTTAGCATTGCTATATGCCCAATAATAAAGTACTTTATATGTGATGTTTCATTTAATTTATACAATTACCTGTGAGGTAGAAATAGTAAATATTAACTAGCTATTGGAATAACTGATCTATTATATCTCAGTAAAAAGTAACTAAAATAGTTATTATTATTTTAAATGTCATTGTTACAAGTTGTCAATGTTATATAAAGTTTATCCTGGTTGGAAGCATTTTTACCACAGGTAGAAACTATAAAAAATGGATACCAATGTATCCATTAGAAATGCAGTTAATATATATTGTTTTCACTCAAAGAGAAAGAGCAAAGATAATAAAGGATAGGATTAATAAAAAAAGAAGAGACATAGGGCCTGAATTGACTGAGAGAAGAGATGAAGAGGTATGTCTATGACTGGCACAACTGCTGATTTATAACAAATATTTAGCAAGAAATCAGAGATAGAAACTTTTTGGGTGACGTTTATTTTTCCCACTTGCCTAAGCACAACATTCCTGTTATGTCATCACCTCTTCCTCCAAGGTTTCTGAAGATATCAGATTGAAAAGACCATGAACCAACTTTTCTAACTCATTCAGCACCACCTAGAAAATGCTGCAAAGACAAAATCAGATGTTTCTACAGTGTCAGCTGTTGAGTGATTTCAGGGACTCCTCTGCACTGTCCCTGAGTGAGAAAAAAAAATCTGTTTGCTGACACTTGAAATTCCTTAGACAAGAAGGGGATTGGGCAGCCTGTGGTCTAAAAGTAGAAGAGGCTAAAAAAGAAAATGCATGTGTCTGGAGGGTAAGAATTTCAGATAAAATGTGATCAATAAAGTGTAAATACATTTTCTTGTCTTGATAGAGGAATGGGGAGTGAGGCAAACAGGAGGATTTTAGAGTAGCAAGTGACCTAAAACAACAAAGAAGACCTTCAAAGGACTGATCTTATTCACCTGGGCTGTATCTGTTTGCTTCCAAGAAGGCCAGGACCTGCAGAAGCTACTCTCTGCGCTGTCTCGACCTGTCTGGAAAAGCAAGCAGAGCAGTCCTAGGAAAGCGTCTTGGTTGGTATTTTTTATTGTTTTATTTTAAGATATAATTGCCATCTCTGAAAAAATACTAATTAAGTTAGTTTGAACTTGGACAGATGAACATCTGTTTATTTTTGTACTTAGAGTTGGAGAATAACCAAGAATTTAATATCAACTATGCTTTAGTAAGCCAGGAAGTTATAACCTATCAAGAAACCAACTTTTTCCTCCACACAATAACTATTTAGGAAAGGAAAATAACAAGAACTGGGAAGGGTGATGAGTCAGAATAGCTATTTGGGTGTACTTTGACACAACATAAGATCGTAATTAAGTCAGGGAAGAAAGCTAAGAGTTAGTTTTTTTGTTGTTGACTTTTTTTGGTATTTGTTTTTGTTGTTTTTGTTTTTTCCGTATCAGGAAGGCAAGAACCAAGTGTTCCCAGAGAATTTATCAAAGTTCCCTTCAAGTAAAACACATTCCTACTGACATAAACTTCAGACCAGCCTATCTAACAGCCACTTTTAAGTTGTTTCATATTGATGTCATGTGGGGTAGATTGTTTGCATGTTGATCAGAAGGGGGTTAGCTACTCAGAAAGTTTGCTAACAACATTGACATTTTTGTCTGTACCATAATGACATGGTAGTACAAGTTCCCCCAAAAAGTTTGTGGAGTTGAGAATTAGGTAGCGAGGTGAAGAATGAAAAGTAAGAAGTGATGCTGATGAAGTGATATGTCAGGCAAAGAGGAAGTATTTGTAATCTAGCAGGGGAAGAAAGAGGAAGGAAAAAGAAGGCATATTGTACATAGTTGTTGGGCTCTCATAGCAAAGCCAATGGTTTCAGAGGGAGATTTTCACTGCTAACACACCATCATGGGAGCTGAGAGAGAAAATTCTCCTTCTATCCTCTATGAGCTCCATCTAAATGGGAAAAAAACTAAACTGCTATCTACAATTATAGATTCTGGGTGGAAAACAGGAGAAACAGAAATAGGACCTTCAGGTGTCGTCACACAATCACTTGTCTTCTGGCCTCTCACATTTTAGGGCTTCATAGCCACTAAAATGAACATCAAGGAAGATGCTAAAGTGAGAGAAGCTGATGGTAGATAAAAGAACTGGCATTACTGACAATATGAGAAGCATGAAAATCCACTTCAGTTTATTTAAAAATCTATATCATTAAGTATATAACATTATAAATTCAAATTCTTACTATAAAGTAAGTGTATCTCATGCTACATTGTTCTTTAATTAGCAGAGCAAGTAAACAATAAACATAGCACATCTAAAAGCATATTTAAAGGCAATAATATTGCCACTTTTCCCCAGACTTATTGGTTTATCACTTAATTTATAGGTTACATTCCCTAAATGATCTCTCTGGGTATCACAACAGAGTTCAGAATAACATTCATAATGAAAGGACAGTGCAGGGACTTGGGAAGGGAAGTAGGGGACACTTCCAAATTATAGGCCTGTGAAGTTTGTCAGCTCTCAGACTTGAGCACCTAAGCCTTTCTGCAGTAGATGATAAATGGGCCACTGGTGATCTCAGCCTCAGTGCCGGGGATACATTTATGGGAAGCAGCAGAAATGTCTTTTGCATAATTAGTCCACCGAGAAAGGGAAGAACGTAACTGCTGAACCTGCTGCATGAAGTTACTGCTAAGCTTGAAAATGCAAGGAAAACAATTTCCATTGGGGCATGTAATGCTCCTTCACAAAAAAGAGACTCTGAACTCAGGAACAATTTAAGCAGCTCGGGCTAGGGTGACGGTTCCAGCATGAGGTTTGTCAAATTAATTTATGGCTGTATATAATTGAATTTTTGCTTTCCCTCCAGAAAGACGAAACAGCCAAGCCAAGAGAGATGGATATCTCACTATTTCTAATATAGAGATAAAGATCTTATTTTTAGTGTGAAGTGAAAAAGAATGTGGGAGTGGTAGGGAAAGATTAGGTTTTTGTAGTGTTGCAAAAAAAGCAAAAAGAATGAGGAAATGTTTCAGAAAACCAGGAGTCTAATTACTCAAACATTTAAGAGTTAACTCTTGAATTTCCTCAAAATAAGAGATGTTGCTTCTGTTAGGTTATTTCAAGCTAGGTTAAGACATTTCCCACAACTACAGTTCAAGAGCTTTTCATTTAAATCCCTGCCATGTGAAAGCTTTATTTTTATTACTACTTTTAAAATGTGAATCTGAGTTGTGATATTGAAAGGACCAGCTGAGCTTTTTTGCTTTTTTTTTCAGAGAAAGCTTCTGTTAATATGGTGGTAAGAGGAGTATCAGTGTCTAGAGCACTGGTGGGCAAACCGTGACATGTGTTGTTTAAGCTAGACTCTTGGTATATATAAAACAAAATCCATTCTCTGCATTGGGAAAGCTGCGAAAGCTGAAAGCTGACAAACCTCACTGCCTTTTTTATTCTTGAATCATATATTGAATAATGATTCTCAACAGCATGAATAGTATGATTCAAGTAATGCTATGACCCCAGGCCGTATTTTCATCCTGATGGAAAATGCATACCTGCTTTCTGATCAAGAAGAGTAACTTAAAAGGAATGTGGGGCAGGAGCCAGCTCTTCCTTTTTGTCCACAGGTCCTGTAATAATTTTTTTAGTAGCCTCTGCTTTAAGAACTTTGGTTTAATGAACACTAAATTTGGTTGGGTGGAATACGAAGAAAGGTAAAATAAGTTATTTTTTAAATAAGAGTCACTCATTTAAGTTGTGGGATGGTATCTGGAAGAGACTATGGCACATTGTCTTGAGTTCAATAGAAAGCAAACATTGTGAATTCCTGTAGTCCCTCCAGTATGTTAGAATTATTGCATTAGACTTAGTTCCTCAGTGGGAACTAGATTATGGCAAAGGCAGCAACCAGACTCCCCAATTGCTGATGTGGTTTATCACAACCAGGAAAATCTTCCAGACCACTCAGACCTTCACTAAATCTTACTTCTTTTACACAGAGATCTTTTATATTATTCCTCTAATTATTTGGGAGGCTTCTAGACAGTGATAAATTTATTATGCAAGGATTAAAAAGATTGTTTTCTTATCTAGAAGATGAGAAGTACACACATTTTTCTTTTCTAACATTTTCCTATCACATGGGTGAGAGGAGAATAGCGAATACAACCACTCCTTAGCATCATAGTATAAATTTCTAAAATCACTCCCTGCAATTTTTTAAAGTTAAATATGTTGTCCAAGAGCTAAGACATCTCAAGTCTCTATAATTTACATATGTTTTATAAAGCTTGAGTAAATTAATTGAGAGACCAAGATAATTGGTTAGACTAATTTCCTACAGGTATTAAAGAGGACATTCTATTTTAGACTTTTTAGGGAAATCAGTTTTAAACACTAGCTACTCAGGTATGTATATTTGTATGTATGTATGTATGTATATATATATGTATTAATTCATTCATTTTTTTCATTTATATATTTAAAAATTATTGGACTTCTATTCTTTAGCATTGTACTAAGTACTGTAGATATACTTGAATAATTTATAATTCAACAAGTACAAAATTTGGTTGGGTGGGTTTAAAACTCAATAAATTCACAATACAAAAAAATAAATGATTATAGAATAAATATTGTTGAAAGAGTTGTACCAGGCAGGAATGAATGACAGAGAAAGTCAGGAATTGACTCCAAATAAGTGGAAAAACTAGAGCAAAATCAGAAGGTACATGTCAGAATATGGTTGAGAAATGCAGAGAAGAATCAGATAATGCTGGATCTCTGACATTCTTAGGAATTTAGACTTAATCTTATAGATGATGACAAATTTTTTAGAAAGTATATATAAAGGATAGAATATTGTTTTATATTATCAGCATTGGGTTTTAGTAATATTGTTGTGACCTCACTACAAGGGACATTTGAAGGTTAAGTATGAATGGAAGATCTCAATGAGAAATGATGGAAGCTTGAATTAAGGCAGCTCAAATATCTAAATGTCTAAAATTTAACTTTTAAACATTGCCAAGATTGAGACTACAGGACCTGAAAATTAATTAAGCCCCATGGGAGAAAAAAGGGAGAGGAAAATCAGATGACTGACATTTAAATACAATTCATTGAAACAAGGCAAGTACTAAAAAATATTAACAGTTGAGGAAACAATGGTGATGGTCAAGAAGATGATCATAGAGGCTGAACAAACAGGTTCAGATTAGGTAATAGGGAATTTTGCATCTTTTCAAGGTAGTTTACATTTTCATAAAAATACTTCCTCCTTTCCAGGCAATGATGCCATAACTTTAATCCAGACAAAAAAATTGCAAATTTCTTCTTCTTGCTATGGATAGGAAGCCTGCAGTCAGGAAAATGGATTTTATTATCCACCAACCCCAACAATTTCAATCACTATTTCCTATCTTTTTAACCAGTTTTGTTTGCTTTCTATCTCTATAGAGAAGCAAGTTTGAATTATGAGAAGGGCAGGAAATTATTACTGTGTCTATGATAGTCAAGCATTGGCATTTCTGAAATTGTCAAGTACTTAAAATTGATTCTTCTTCTTTTGTCACCTTTGTGGATTCTTCAGCGATACTCAGCTATCCCATCAGAGTTGAGGGTCTTCCCTTAGCTGAGGGGTTTCCTTAATATGGGTAAATATAGCTGGTTGCATTTGAATCCTTAGGCAGTCTTTTGATATCCTGTTGTTTACTTCTAGCTTCTTTTGCCTGAGGACTGTTCAGCACAGCATGATCACTGCTCTTAATCTGAATTAACTAAATATATCTACTCTATATTTTAAATGGCTTTGCTAATGGAACTAGAATATTGAAAATCCCTTGACTAAAGGCCAAATGGACATTTCCAATGTTTGCCTCTACTTTCTTATTCCATGCTTGACTAACCTCTTCTTACTGACTCTATAATTATACATGTTAATATAGTAAACCCATATATTAGTCAAGGTTCTTGGAAAAAACAGAACCAGGAAGATATATGTAGGAATTGGTTCACCCCATTATGGAAGCTGAGAAGTCTCATGACCTGCCCTCTTCAATATGAAGACCCAGGAAAGGCAGTATTGTAATTCAGTCTGAGTCAGAAGGTCTAAGAACCATGGGGACCAATGAAGTAATTTCAGTCAGAGAGCCAGAGGAGATGAGACTACATGTCTCAGCTCAAGCAGTGAGACAAGAAAATAGGGGTGAATTTCTCCTTCTGTCTTTTGGTCTATTCAGGTCCTCAATAGATTAGACAATGCCCACCCACTTTGAGGAGGGCAATTTACTTTACCAAGTCTTCCTGGAAATAACGTTTAGTCTTGGCATCCATGGCCAGTCAATCAGTATATAACCATCACAATCAGTATACCCACTTGAGCACTTCATCCACTGTTATTGCAACTTGCAAGCCATTTCTCTGTTGCATTTTGTGTTGATTTTTAGGGAGTAACTCTCAAAGGGAAATTGATATTTTTATATATTCTAGTTTTGGAGAAAAGCTTTAATGTACCATATATTCATAAGAAAACAATAAACTTTAGTTTGGGGATATTTTAAGCAAATTCTATGACTGTATGCTGTTGTTTTTCAGCACTTTGCTCTTTCTGTTCTGCATATTAAGAGCCTGATGCTTAGAGAAATAGCTTTTTAAATGTTTTAATAAGCATCTCATGAATTCTTAAACTCATACTGAGAAGATTTACTTATTATGTTCATTCCTCCTTGAGTCTACCCTGAAAGATGTCATACTTTCAAACTCTGGCTCACAGTTCACGTCGGATAGAATGACCGACTTATTTCTATTTATGCTATCATCTAGAAAACATGCAAAAAAATATTGCTGCTTGGGTGTAAGAAAGAATTTAAAAAGAGAAATAAAATTTCTAACTATAAAACTTACAAAACAGAGTTTGCAGATTAATTCACAAATGTTAGCACTGAGAGTATGCATTTCTCTTGTTTTAGAGAAAATTCTTTTAAGTAGATTAGAATAATGGAGTTCTGTATCTGCAATCACTGTCACATCTCTGAAAAGTCTAGAACCATTTTAGAAATGTGTACCAGTCTTCAAAGGCATCATCTCCGAATAGGCCTTACATGACTGGTAGTAAGCTAACGGAGCCACACTTCAACCTTAAGAAATCTGATTGCACCGTATAGTACTCTACTTATACCTACTGGTATAAGCTTGCAAAGTTGAGTGCAAAAATCAAGATAATTGATCTGATAATTCAGATAAAATGCATCCCTGTCAGATAAAGCCAGATAATGTAGACATGAATAACATTTTAGTATTGACATTTTGGAATACTTCAACGTCATAAGCTTCCATTTAAAAATTACAGATAGGTACTGTAAAAGAACACTTACAAATATGAAGTAATTTACTCTCTGAATTAAAGCTGAATTGATACTTAAAGGAAGTGTTTAGTCTAATAAATGTGTCATTATTGTAAAATGCCACTCATGATTTAACTTAACGCTAAATGACAATTAATAAAAAATAGCTAAATGTTTATTGAGAAATTACTACTATGTGCCAGGCATTGTGTTAAAAGCTTTATGTGGATTATTATGTACACACAAATTACCATAATGGATGGGTTACTCTGTGATCCCTTCATGCCTTAGCAATGTGCAGCCTTGAGCTTAGTGCTCATCATCCCATGATTTACTCATGATTGAGCCTATGTGTGATTGGTAAGATGGTAACTTAGAATCATTCTGGATTTAAGAAATGATTATTTTTCTTGGTATATAAATTAAAACCATGATATTATTCTAAAACTCTTTCATTAAAATGACTAAAAATAGTACTATTGAGGTCTTCATCTCTTATCTTCAGACCAGTAAGATTTGTTTGCATCTCAGAGACATTCCACATGGTCATATTCAGTACTTTTGCCCTTGTGAGTCTTATAAGCATTTTTAATTGGGAATTTTAAATCTTTTTTTTTTTTTTGCCCCATGATGGCATATATTTTCTGAACACAGTGAGTAAAACAGCACACAGGTCTCAAAGTCTTTGACATTATTGTCATTTTCTCCCTTTCTACATGTAATAAATAAATTAGAGAGTGTTGGAGCCTTTAAATTAACAAAAGGTTAAATAAAATTTTACACTCTCCCTTGCTGATATTCTGGTCGGCACCACATTTTGAGTAAAATACATCATTAGAGAAATCACCCTCTAATGTATAATTGTAATATTATAATGGGAGAGCTGTTACTTAGAGGCACATCCTTAAGTAGACTGTCAGTGCTGGGAGCCTTAAATAAGCCAAGTAAATTTCCCTTTCCAGGTTTGCCGAGAAAGATCTACAAAAAGCCCCAGGAATTGAGACAAAGTTAATGGCTTTAGGTGATATTTTCCAATTAATTTAGTAAGCCTGAGGCATCAAATGCAAGTCCTTGGTTTGTCAAATTATATCATTATTATCTTGCAAAACATTTCAATGAATCTATTTTAAAGACCTCAAAATACCTATGAGTATAAAGGAGTTTGAAGGTGAAATTCACCGCACACATAAAAAATAAATTCAAATTTGGCCATTTTCTCCCTGATCCCTTTTCCAACACCAGTTGAAGGACCTTCATATTATTTTAGATTGTTTAAGTGAAAAAGGTTGTTGCATATACACAAGATGAAGATCTGAGAAACTACTTACTAACAACTCAGTCAACATATAAAAGTTACCTAACACAGAGAGGCAAACAATAGACTTCTCTTTCTTTGAATAAAAACATTTTTTAGCAATATAGTCTATGTTTTTCTTTGACTTTTCACCCTCTCTTTTCTTGTAGAGACAAAGAAATAAAGATATTTTATCTATATTTTCTAACATATTTCTATCTGACCAAAGGTACCCGTGCCTAGGAAAGCTGAATTTGAATCTGCAAGGCTTGGTTCGTCTAAGTGTAGTCAAGGTCCCTTGTGACTTTAATGCCCCTAGCGTTTTTGGCAGCCAAAATCAAATTAATTCTTAATTATGCTTTCGTTCCCATATTAACAACTCTTCTGGCTGAACAAATTTTGTTCTCAGAGTACAATTTTATGTTGCTGATGTGCTATTTCTTTGTCAGGCAGGAGGAGACAACTTCAGGATCTTGAAGAGAATTTATGAGTTTGTTTTGTAGAAGAAAAGAATGTCCCCCAGATAGCTGTGACCTATGATTGGCTCTCAGTAGTCTGGTGCACAGAAGTGCTTTCTATGAGGAAAGAATTGCAAACTTCTCTCTCGATTCTCTAGAACTCTAGCTCCCCTTCCCTTCCTTCCTTTAAAAATCCTCTGCTTGGTTTGGAATTTCAGAGATGGTGTTTGGATTAGGCTACAGTCTTCCCAGGCTGCTTGTTTCCTGAATAAAGCAACCTTTGCTTTGTACCCAAAAGCAACCTTTGCTTTGTCCCTTGAATAATGACTTTTGAGTAGCAAGTAGCCTAACTTAGGTTTTTTGGTAATATAAGTACATCTTTACCCACAAAATGGCAAGTTTTAAGTTTTAATTTCATTATTAAATTCATGTTTGTAGAAAATGGAGGTAGAATTAAAAACCATTTAAAAATGCTCTTACACAAGAAGAATATATATATAAAGGTAGCCTATTTTTAAAAACATCAGGCTCCTCAGAAGGAGAGTCATTCAAAGTATGCATTCCGGAAGCTCAAATCTATCACCGGCAATAATGAAATTTTATCCCAGAGAAACTGTCAAAGTTGTTCAACTCAATTCCCTTGTCTTGCTCTTATTAAGCCTTTAAAGTATGTACCAAAATAAGGTCACATATTCCTTTTAACAACACAGTGTGCCTTTGTTACTTGCTCTCTATTGGTGAGGAATGGTGAAGACAGAACATTTACATGTCATTGCTGAGTTCACACAGCAAACTAGGGCTAGGCAGGGCAAGCCAAGGACACAGCCAAATCTCTATTTTGTTTTCAATCATTCCTCCAAGAGAGCTCAAATCAATTATATTGTTTTTGCCATGAAGATAACCGACTAATCTTCAGACCATATAGTTTTAAGCAAAGACACATGATAAGGTTTGAAAAAGACAAAGATAATAGATAATTGACTGCCTAAAGTAACTTTTATTTGGTTCTAAAGACTTCAGTCAGACTACAAACCATGCCAAAGACAACAGTTCTGCACAATCAGTAGAAATAGGAAGCAATTTGATTTCCAGATTAAAATCAGTTAAGATTGTTAAACCTTGGCAGATAGTACAAAGATTTTCAATATAATACAAACTACCCAACTTTTTACTGCTTCCTTTGTTAATATCTCCATCACCAATAAGGCAATAACTAATGACATCTCTTTAAAATAAATAGTTGGTGCAACTAAGAAAAATGAAGAGAGAGAAGGAAAAAGAGAAGGAGTAGGCAAATGGAAGAAAAAACTGAGAATAGCTACAGGGGGTTTTATATGTACAGCTGCATATGCACAAAGATTTGAAAGAAGAGTATGATTTCACTTTTTGGAATTGTTTTACCAAGTTTGACTATAATTTATAAATCTCTCTAATCATTACATATGCCCTTTTTGTTTAAATTCTGACATCACATATCTATAACTCCAGGAAGAGATGAAAAGGTGATAAAATTACATCTGCACTATTTTTTTAAAGAAGAGTGGAAGAAATGATGAGAGAGAGAGAGAGAAGTAGGCAGGGAGGAAGGAAGTTAAAATGTGTGGAATTTCTACTATTTATTGAAGTTCAATTATTTGCTACACATTCTAATAGGCATTTTCTACATATTTATTTCTAATTTTAAAAACCCCATATTAATTCTCAATAATACCCTATGATAAAGGCATTCTCCTTCTTCCTCTCTCTCTCTAGATACATCTATATATCTATACTTGTATCTATATCTATATATCTCTCCTCTTCTTTTCTCTCCTTCCCTCCCCCCTCTTCTCCCCTCCCTATATCTCCCCACTTTCTCTCTTTTCCTCCCTCTTTTACTCTTTCTCTCTCTCTACCTTTTGAGAAACAAAATATCAGAAAGATCAAGCTATATTCATTTATTGCACAGTTTGAAGGTGATAGAGATGGGATTTGAAATCAAGCTTGTCTTGTTAAGATTTATTTCTATGCCACTTAATACTGAGCTTGCATTTAGGTCAATAGTCATGATATTCATATTAGAAATAAAGAATGAACCATTAATAATAACATATGTTACCCATGATCAAAACAGATTGTCATATTTTCACTTTTCAATATTCAGCATGAACACTTTACCAAGATCCTAATTCAAATGTTGCAGTAGAAACACCAGTACATTATTAAGAGTACCTGTCCCATGGATGCATTCTGCAAATAAGAGCTCTTCAAGATGCCATTCATAACATAGTAAGACATCTTTTGGAAATGGTTAAAATTTAAGTCAATAAATAACACTACCTGTCTGAATAAAGTGTTCAAGAGCATCTGTCATTGCCCTCAGCAACAATAGTTACAGGTTACCTAGTATAAAGTAGGTGTCTAATACAATCTCTGGCCCATCTATTAAGAAAATGATAAATAAATATAATTTTTTAAAAAACCTATAAAGTGGGACTTTCTATCTTTATCTACAGCCTGGCCCAACACATACTACAAAGATGTCAAAATATCCCTCTTAATACATTTGCCAACATTGTAATAACAAGAGATTCAGAAGAAACTATGTTAGGAAAATCTTTTTGGAAACAGTGAAAAGCCAGAAATTTCTACTAATCACCCTATTGTTTTAATTTACTCTGATATTTGCTGGCATATTGTATTGCATGTATATAGAGTATGCTCACAGGCAGTCTTGTGAAAATATTACCTTTTCTGCTAAACTATCAAATTCTTGGAAATATAGAGAAAGGTTTGCAGGTAAAGCAGGAAGATTGTTGTTGAAAGAGTCAGTTGAGATGGCAGTTGTTCATTGTTACAATTTTACATTAGTTTTCTTCTTTCTTAAAGCATATGGTTGAAGGAAAGACTAACATTCATTTTCACCTTCTTTCTTATATAATAGAACTTCTACTTATAGTCAAATAAAAACAATACCATATTCCTTAGCCTCCTTTACACATAAAGATGATCAATTAAATTTAAGTGGTTTTGGAAGAGGATTTCAAAATATCTTATTTTATCCCTCGGCATTCTCTTTTATTTCTTGCCTGGAATGTGATTGTAACAGCTGGAGCGCAAGCAATCATATCATGATCCTGAGGGTAGAAATCGCAAACTAAGAAATGTTAGAAAAATTTTGAGTTCTTAACGCTTCCTGAAATTGTCATACCAGTCCTAAACTGATGAGTTTTTAATATTTAAGCTTATTAATTTTATCTTGAATGTGAACGTGAGTGTTCCAACTCAGAGAACAATTTCTTATTAATTACTTTGTAGTAATTAAGTCTATTGTCCCTCCTCCTCTAGCCTCAGGTCTTATCCCTGGAGTGACCTGGTAAAAGTTAGGTCAAATGACCAACGCTAGTAGGTAGGCACTCCACAGATGAAGAAAACACAATAAACTTTCTCCATTTATATTTGAGAAAGTAACAGCCATCTCTATAAGAGAAATGAGAAGAAAAATTTTTGCTGATAAGATGGCAAGGATCCTGAGTTTCTCACACTCTAAACTTTGGAATGTAAATACATCTTTCCAGGGGTGAATAAACCACTGGGTACCTTTTATGACTTTTAAAACAAAAGGTCTACATGTCTGAAGTCTTTCAAAATGAAAATACCTAAAGAGTTACTGCTCCAGTCTTCATGATACCTTGGGCCTTAAATTAGAACCTAGTCCAGGCTGTAACCATTTGGTTGTCTCCAGTTAGAGCAATTAAGTAGAAAAATGGCTACAAATCTAACTTTATTGGTAAGTGAAACGTAAAGTTTTTAGGAAAAATGAAGACAAGCATTTCCACTTTTTATATTATACATGCATCTGTGACTGGGGAGGGGCTAGGGCATTTTATAAGAGCACTGGAAACTACAGAAAACTTTTATTTCTCCATAACAGGCTACATCTAGTCTTCTACAAGGGAGAATAAATCCTTAAGCATTTAAGCCACTGTAATTCCATTTCTGTTATTAGTACTAAAACACAACTCCTATTTGATACAATGGTTGACTTTAAGGTATCAAGAATTTAGATAAAATCCTCTTTTAGCTTATAGAAACAGTGACCATGATAGTACTAGAAATACATAAATTACTGAATACAGAGTTGTTGCATGAATGAAGAAATAGATAAATTAATAAATAACCAGTAGAAGTCACCCAAAATAATCCACAGTACATAGCAAGCAAAGGTAAGAGTATAGAATTCAATATAATTGTTGCCTGAATGAATGTTCCCGGTTATACTGACCTGTGTAGATTTTCCTCGCTGTTCTGGTTTTATTGAAACTCCAATCTTATGCATACATATTTTTCTTCTGAACCATTCAATCTTATCACTTCCAATATTCACCTAAGTCAAGACTCCACTTAACTGTAGCTTTTCTGGAGAAAGTTGCAAAAGTATCTTTTCTTTCCCCACTTACCAAGTTTACTTTTTTTCATTTTTGCAATTTTTTTAAATTAATTTTATTGGGGTAATATTGGTTAATACAATTATATAGTTTTCAGGTATATATTATACTTTGACATCTATATATATTTTATTGTGTGATTAACACCCAAAGTCCCATTTTATTCAGCTACCCTATATTTCATCCCTTTTACCCAGTTCACCCTCCCTCAAACCTCATATATCTGATCCCCTTTACCCTGCCTACCCCTTCCTTCCTTCCCTAACCCCTACTCTTTGGCAACCAATAGCCCATTGTCCATGTCCCTGAGTCTCTGTTTGTCCTTTTCATTTGTTGGTTTTAGGTTTATATTCCACATATAAGTGATATCCTGTGATTTTCAACTTTTTCTGTCTGGCTTATTTTGCTTAGCATGATTGTCTTGGGGTCCATTCAGGTTTTCGCAAATGGCAGTATTTCATCTCTTCTTATGGCTGAGTAAATTTCCATTGTATACATGTATCACAGCTTCTTTAGCCAATTATCTATCACAGGACACTTTGTTTGCTTCCATGTCCTGCCACTGTGAATAATGTTGCTATGAAGATTGGTGTGCAAATACCTTTTCGATATGGGTTTTCAACTCTTTGGGATAATACCCAGTAGAGGGATTGCTAAATCATATAGTAAATTCATTCTTAGTTTTTTTGAGGAACTTCCCTAATGTTTTCCATAGTGGCTGTACCAATTTTCAGGTCCACCAGCAGTGTCTGAGGGTTCCTTTTTCTCCGCATCCTCTCTAACACTTGTTAATACTTGTCCTATTGATTATTGCTATTCTAACAGGTATGAGGTGGTATCTCATTGTGGTTTTGATTTGTATTTCCCTAATAGCTAATGATGTTGAGCATCTTTTCATATCTTTATGGCTATTTGTATGTTCTCTAGGGAGAAGGGTCTATTCAGGTCCTCTGCCCATTTTTAGATTAGACTGTTTGTTTTCTTGTTGTTACTGAGTCATATGAGTTCTTTGTATGTTTTGGATATTAGGTCCTTATGAGAGGTGTTGCTTGCAAATATATATTCTCATTTTAATGGTTGTTTCTTTACCTTGCTGATGATTTATTTTGCTGAGCAGAAGCTTTTAGTTTGATGTAGTCCCATTCATTTATTTTTACTTTTACTTTCTTTGTTTTTAGGTCAATTTCATAAAATACTCTTTAAGTCCAAGGTCCTTAAGTTCAGTTCCTATGATTTTCTCTGTGAATTTTATTGATTCTGATCTTATATTCAGGTCCTTAATCCATTTTGAGTTAATTTTGGTGTGTGGTGATAGATGACAGTCTTGTTTCATTCTTTTGCAGGTAGCCTTCCAGTTTTCCCAAAACCATTTATTGAAGAGGCTCTCCTTTTACACTGTATGCTTTTGGCTTCTTTGTTGAAAATTATTTGCCCATATGAATATGGGTTTACTTCTGGACTCAATTCTGTTCCAATGGTCTGTATGTCTGTTTTGCTGCCAAAACCATGCCATTTTGATTACTGTTGCTTTGTGATATAATTTGAAATCAGGCAGAGTGATATCTCCAGCCTCTTTCTTTCTTCTTGGCATGATTTTGGTACTTTGGGGTCTTTTATGTTTTCATAAAAATCTGATAACTTTTTTTGTCCTATTTCTTTAAAAGATGCCGATGGGATTTTGATGAGGATTGCATTAAATTTGTATAATACTTTAGGTAATATGGTTATTTTAACTATGTTGATTCTTCCAATCCAAGAACAAAGAATAACAGAATAACTTTCCATTTCTTTATATCTTCTTTAATTTCTTTTAATGGGATCTTGTAGTTTTCATTATGTAGATCCTTCACATTTTCATTGTTTATTCCTAAGTATTTTATTCTTTTTGTTGTAATTGAAAAAGGAATTATTTTATCCATTTCTTTTTCTGAAGCTTCATTATTAGAGTGATTTAGTATCTAGAGACTTTACAGTGTTTGCTTATTGTTTTTAGTAGAGTTCTTGTGGAGTCTTTAGGGTTTTTTATAGAGAGAATCATGTCATATGCAGATAGTGATGGTTCAACTTTTTGTTTCCTATTTGGATGCCTTTCATATCTTTCTCTTGTCTGATTGTAATCGTTAGGACCTTCAATGTTATACTGAATAAGGGTGGTGATAGTGGACAGCCTTGCCTTGTTCCTGATCTTATAGGGAAGGTTTTTAGTTTTTCATCATTAAGTATAATGTTGGCTGAGGGTTGGTCATATATGGCCTTTATCATATGAAGGTACTTTCCTTCTGTACTGATTTTGTTAACTGTTTTTGATCATAAATGGATGCTGTATCTTGTCAAAGGCTTTTTCTGCATCCAGTGATATGATCATATGATTCTTACTTTTTAATTTATGTGGTGTATTACATTAATTGATATCTGTATGCTGAGCCATCCCTGTGACCCTGGGATAAAGTCCTCTTAATCCTGGCATATAATCTTTCTAATAAGTTGCTGTATTCAGTTCATTAGTATCTTATTTAGAATTTTTGCATCTGTGTTCATGAGAAATATTGGTCTGTAGTTTTCTTTTTTAATGTTATTTGTACCAGGTTTTGATATCAAAGTAATATTGACCTCATAAAATGAGTTGGAAAGTGTTTCCTCCTCTTCAATTTTTTGAAAGAGTTTGTGAAGAATAGATATTAAATCTTCTTCGAATGTTTGATAGAATTCACTGGTGAAGCCATCTGGTCCTGGACTTTTACTTTTTGGTAAGTTTTTAATGATTGTTTCAATTTCCATACCTCTGATTGGTTTATTTAGAATGTCCAGTTCTTCTTGATTCAGTCTAGGAAGAATGTACTTTTCCAAGTACTGGTCCATTTCTTCTAGGTAATTAAATTTTGTTATATACTTTTTCATAGTAATCTTGCATGATCCTTTGTATTTCTGGAATATCAGTAGTAATTTCCCCTCTATCATCCCTGATTTTGTTTATTTGTGTCCTTTCTCTTTTTTCTTTAGTGAGTCTAGCCACGGGTTTGTCAATTTTATTAACCTTCTCAAAAAACCAGCTCTTTGTTGCATTCATTTTTTTTTCTATTGTTGTTGTTGTTGTTTGTTTTCAATTTCATTTATTTCTGCTCTAATTTTAATTATTTCTTTCCTTGTGCTGACTTTAGGACTCATTTGCTCTTTTTTTTCTAGTTTTTTTTTTTTTAAGAAGTGTTAGGTTATTTATTTCAGCTCATTGTGTTTTTTGGAAATGGGCCTGTAATGATATGAACTTTCCTCTAATGACCGCTTTTGCCATGACCCAAAAGTTTTGATATGTTGTACTAACATTATCATTCATTTCTATGCATCTCTTGATCTCTCTTTTTATTTCTTCCCTGACCTAGTTATTCTTCAGTAGCATTTTATTTAATCTCTATGTATTTGTGGTTCTCCCTGATTTCTTTTTGCAGTTGATCTAGTTTCAAAGCATTATGATCAGAGAATATAGTTGGTATGATTTCAAGCCTCTTATGTTTGTTGAAGCTATCTCTGTGTCTCAGTATGTGGTTGATTCTTGAAAACGTTCCATGAGAAGAATATATAAGAAGCTGTTTTGAAATGGAAGGCTCTATAAATGTCAGTTCTGTCCAGTTGGTCTAATGTGTCATTTAAGGATGTGGTTTCCTTATTGATTTTCTGTTTGGATGAACTGTCCATATCTGACAGTGGGATATTTAGGCCCCCTACTATGATAGTGCTTTGTTCTGTTTCTCCCTTTAGTTCTGTTAGTAAATGCTTTACATATTTTGGGGCTCCCTGATTGGGAGCATAGATATTATTAAATGTTATGTCTTCTTGGTGCATGATTCCCTTTATCATTATGAGGTGTCCCTCAGTATCTTTCTTTACCTTTTTTATTTTGAAGTCTATTTCATCTGATATTAGTACCACTATTCCCACTTTTCTCTGAATGCCATTTGCTTGAAATATCATTTTCACCTTTTGAGTCTATCTATGTCTTTGGAGCTGAGATTTGTCTCCTAGACGCAGCATATGATTGGGTTTTGTTTTATGATCCATTCTGCAACTCCATGCCTTTTTACTGGTGAGTTCAGTCCTTTTTCTTTTAGGGTGATTATTGAAATATGAGGTCTTCTTATAGCCATTTTATCTTTGCTTTCTGGTAGCTCAGTGTTTCCATTGCTTCCTTGTGCTTGTGTTTCTGTTTTCTTTATTTTGGTTGGCTTTTGTGGGTTTTGCCCCTAGTTCTTGTTTTATGTTAGATTCTTCAGTTCTGAATCTTCGGTGTGTGGTTACCATTAGGAATATGTAAAGGTTAGTTATGTATACAGTCGTCCATTTTCTTCTGCATGTGCCTTATCTTCTTTCCCTTTTGTGAGTTTGGATCTTTGAATCCTCCTTTTTTCGGTCATTGTTATCTCAGTTTGTCCCTATGTATGCTGAACATTCATTACTATCTTTCTATCTCAATTATCTTCTTCTTATTTAAGTATGATGCTCTTTTCTTAGTAAGGGTTGCACTCCTCTGCTTCTATTTGCCCGATAGTTACTTTGCTCCTAATTGTGGTTGTTTTGTTTTGTTTTGTTTTGTCATTTTGTTTTAAGTGAACTGGCCCCTCAGTATTTCCTATAGTGCAGGCTTTGTAGTGGAGAATTTCCTCAATTTTGTATGTCTGGAAAAGTCTTATTTTCTCTTTCATATCTAAAGAAGAACTTATCTGGATACATTATTCTAGGCTGGTAGCTTCTTTCACTTAATAGTTTAAATATTTTTTCCCATTCCTGAGTTGTAAGGTTTGGGGTGAGAAGTCCAGGAATAATCTAATGGATTTACCTTTATAAGTTATTATCTTCTTTTCCCTGGCTGCCCTCAAAATTCTCTTTGTTATTGATTTTGATAACTTTAATACAATGTGTCATGGTGAAAGCCTTTTTGGGTTGAGAAAATTGGGTGTTCTGTTGACTTCTTGAATTCCAAGCTCCAGCTCATTTCTAGATTTGGGAAATTCTCATCCACTATTTGTCTGAAAATGCTTTTTAGTTCCTACTCCTGTACTTGCCTCCATAAGGTCCATTATTCTTATGTTTTCTCTGCTGATAGTATCAGCTAGTTCTTGAATTTCTTTCATTATTTTTCATTCTTCAGTTTCTTTCTTCTTCATTTTAATTTCTTTCTAGATTTGTGTCTTTGTTATCACTGATCCTTTCTTCAATTTGGTCAACTCTATGTCCCAAACTTGCTGTTTCATATTTCAACTTTTATAGTATGTTCTTCATCTTCAGAAATCTATTTGATTCTTTTTGAGGATTTCAATCTCCTTGCTCTGCTCATCTAGTTGTTTTTCATTTCCTAAAATTGTTGATTAAAGTTGTTTTGGATCTCACTGAGTTTTTTCAGAAGTACCATCCTGAATTCCCTGTTATTTACGTCACATAGTTCTACATCTGTAAGCTTATTTTCTGGAGATTTTTCTCTCTCTCTCTCTCTTTTTTTTTTTTTTTTTTTTTTTTTTTGAGATGGCTAGTCACCTTGGTTGATGATTGTGTTTAATGGACTATTTCTCTGCCTGGGCATTAATGAAAGTATATTCTGTTGTTTTTCCAGAATGTAGATTATATAAAGGTTTCTCTTTAGCCTATTGAAAAGAAGGTGCTTTTCTTTTGTTTCCAGTAGGTGGTGTCTAAGCTTCTTGGATCCCTGCTTTACATAAAATCTTAATAACACTTTTTAAATTTTCTTGTAGACATTTATTCATACTTGATACCCTCAGTTTCAGTCCCTGTTAGAGTCAGCGACAGTCTTGGCAGCGTTTGCTCAGATTCCCCTGGGGCTCCGTGGTGATAAGTCTTGGAGGCGTGTTGGAGGGGCACGCTGGGTTGAGAGTTGGGGGCTGCAGCTCACCCTCAGTTTTGCAATCGGGGCCAGTAAAAAATCAGCTGCTGTTTTTCTGTAGTCCTGTCATAGTTCTCTGCTTTATGCCCTGTTGACTGGGCCCTGCTGTAGGTTGTGTAGAAGTCCTGGCACTTCCAGGCAGGATTGTTCAGAGAAATTACCACACCTTCTCTCCCCCTCTCCCATCCTTCAGAAGCTGTGAGAGGCAGCTTCTGTCTCAGTAGCTTTTGCTCAGGTTCCCATCGGGCTCTGTGGTGTTCAGTCTCAAAGGGTATTGTGGGACAGGTCTTCTGGTTTGGGAGTTGGGAGCTGCAGTTAAGCCTTGGTTTTGGAACCAGAGCCAGTAAAAATCACCTATTGTTTCTCTGCTGTCTCATCTCACTTCTCTGCTTTCTGTCTTGATGACTGGGCCCTGCTGCCAGCTGTGTAGATGACCCGGCACTTCTACACAGGACTGATTAGAGAAGTTACCGCACCTTCACTCCTCCCTTTCCTTCTGAAAAGAGATCCACAGACTGTGAGAGGCAGCTTCTTTATTTCTCCCAGTTCACTGCTCAACACTAGGGGTTCTGACCTATGGTAGTTCTTATGCAGAGATCCCATGCTGAGACGTGCTGGCATGCACTGTATATGGTTTTGGTTTAGTTTTAGATGTTCAGCTTATTGTTGTTTCAAGGGGAGAGATCTGAGCACATCTGTCACTCTACCATGTTTCCAAAAATCCCCCAAGTTTATTGATTTGAGCCCACTGGAAAGTTCCACAAATATTTCTCCTTTGGGAATCCATGTTATGGCGGAATATGTATCAGCTAGATACAGCTCACAACAACCATATGGGAACTTTTTGCAAAGGTATCTTGACCTACTTTACTATGCATTACTTTAATATGTTTTATTTAACTTGTTGCAGAACTTTTCACATTATAATTGCCTACCAGCATAGCTAATTTGAAGCTCAGTGAGGACCAAGAATATGATTATGTTACAAATGACTAAATTCCCAGAATCTAACTCAATGCCTGACTATGTATTAAAATATACAGACACACACACACACACACATACACACACATACACACACACACATATATATGTATATTCTCTCTCTCTCTCTCTATATATATATATATATAGAATATACATATATATGTATATACACACATATACATATTAATCATAATTTCTTAACACTAATCAATCGGCAAATGGTCTGCCATAAATTTGAAAGCATTTTTCATAGTGCATTATTTTCTGGTGATGAATCACTATCCTATGGTTGTCTACTTTGCAATGTGGCAGTGGACAAAATTACATTCTGTAAAAGAGACAGGAGCAGATGATACAGCCCTAGGCTTGAGAACTGATTTCCTGGTTCAAATATGTTTCCTGATTGAAGATTGCACACCTAGGAGGTGAGATGAGAGAGCTATTTTATCAAAGTGTCCAGCAGATGTACGGCAGTAATTCCCACTATATTCATCATTTACTGAATTACTCACACACCAGGGTATAATCCAATGTAAATGATCTCATCACCCATCAATATGAGGGCTCACAAATTCATCTCGGCCTCAAGCTAAAACTTGACATTTCAAGGTTTTCAAATCCATAGTACGTAAGCAGTATATTGATGACTTTCAAACATCTCTTCTAAAATGGCCCAGCTTTTGAGAAATGCAGGTATTTTGGATCTAGAAATAGAAGTGTCCAGTTGCCCTTGAGCTACTTGGGGTACATTTCCATATTTCCTACCCTTGATTTGACCCTGAGAAGGAAACAATTTGTGCAGAAGATAATAGGATTGACACCGTATGCATTCTGTTCAGACAAAATCTAAAGAATAAAATATAAATGGTTTATTTTAAAATATCTAGCAGTTTCACTGGTATTGCTATATGTAAGAAGACATGGGCATTCTCAGCTGTGAAATCAGAACACAGAGAATCACCATGATAGCAGAGACCTTGAGAGGCCATCTATGCATGAGCCCACTCTAAATAAAGGTTACTGAACTTGAGGTAAGTCCACTAGTTTTTCTGAGTCTTTTTTTGTTTTTCTTTCTTATCCATGACAGAAGACGGCCAGGCTAAATTGTTGTAAACTTATATTTCATGTTTAACATTTTCTGATTACAAATTCTGAACAAAATTACATTGATAATAACTTTATTTGTGCTCATTATTGATCATATCCCTCATTACTTTTCTGTAAATAATGTGGTGTACTGGACAAAACTTAGGTTTTTCACAAGTTTAACCTAGTCCTTGCTCTGCCATGATATTTCCTAGCTGTGTAATCTTGAGGAAAAACACTTATTCTCCTTAAGTTTCAGATTTGTATAAGTAAAGATAACAATAATTTTCCTTTAGGGTAAAGATTAAACTACTTAGAAGCTAAACAGGGTTGGGCCTGGTTAGATAGGAGACCACCAAGGAAGACCAGGTGCTATAGGCATAAAAAATAAAATAAAAAATAAAGGATTGTAAATGGACAAAGCCCTTGCAATCTGTGCGGTCACCCAAGGATTGCCTTAACTAAAAAAAAAGAAAAAAAAGAAAAAAAAAAGGATTAAATGAGATGATATTATAAAGTATCTGGAGAGAACTAATGTTTAAAAAGATGTTATTTGCTATAATTCCCTTATGTGTATTTTCAAGCACCTAAAATATATATGTAAGAACATCATTGCACTAAATAAAATTTTATTTATTTCTTTTCTTCAATGGATCTTTGATTTTTAACACTGTAAACTGAATTTTCTCACTTCTTTATGTATCCTCTGGTTATAATTTATGGCTTTACTTTATTTTACAATGTTATTCCACAGTGCTAAATTCAACATTTATGGCTATAAATGGCAGATAATCAGCTTGAATTACCTAAAAAAAAAAAAAAGGAGGTGTGGTATATATTAGAATGATTATTCAGTGGCCTAACAAAAGGAACTCAATAGGAACTAAATAACTCCAGCCCCATGGTTTTAATTTCAATCTCTCTCTCCTCCTCCTCCATCTCCTCCTTCTCTCCTCTCTCTCCCTCCCTCCCTCCCTCCCTCCCTTCTTTACTTTCTGGTGGCAGTGGTTTCTTATATTCAACCCTCTCTGTATTGTACAGAACACAGTTCCTAGCAAATCCAGTCATAGTCTTATAACTATTCAAACAGAGAAGAACTGGAATTTCTCTTTACTATCTTTAGTATTTAAAAAAAAATGCAAGGAAGTATTCTGATTGGCCTACTTTGATCACATGTTTACCCTCTAGACCAATCACAGAAGTTAAAGCCGTGATCTTATCATTGGTTTTAACCTGATATACACATCCCCTAAAGCAAGTATAGGACAGCCTTTTACCTTAACAGGCAGGATAAAATGTTTAAGACAAACAAAATTCAGGCATTTGTGTATATCCTAGAAATCACTAATTGAAATCCTAGTGTTTGACATAAAATGAAAAGATGATTAACTTGAATCAAATGATAGATTTACTTATAAGAATCATACAATTTGAAAATTGTTATGGGGTAAAGATAAACATAAAATATTTGATTTATTATTGAATACTTTTCTCTTTTTCACATAGTAAATGAAAAAAATTAAAAATCGATTGCTATTTGTAGAAACAAATTCCAAGGGCATAAAGAAGACCATTTTACTTCTCTGAATGTTTCCTTATTGACATATAATTATTTTAATGGGTAAATTCAATAGTCATATAGTTTCACAAAAAAAAAAGTCAATCTTGGAAGAGCTAGCTCATTGAGAAACTGAAATAAAGTAGAGATGTTTGAACTCAGTTCTCTTCCACAGAATGTTTATAGAAGAGAAAGAAGAGAGGCTACACACAGTTCCTGAAAAAAGAATGGTGTGAGACATATGATTAGAGATATGATTGAAGATTTAAATTGGAATAAAAAAAGACTGTTTTACTAATTGGCTGAAAAATAGTTCAGTCTATTAACAACCAGAGATGCACTGAAGTTTCCAAAACTTTGCTCATTTTTTAATTAAGCCTGAAACTATTCTTGTGAAATTTCTAGGAACCAGCAATAATTATCCCTATTTTGTGAATAAAGGAACACAGTGTCTGAGAGGTGAAATAGTTTAAGTGTATAATCAACTCAGTCACACTTTAAGAATAGATGCAGAAGGCAATGAGTAGAGAATGCCTTTTTTTTTTTTTTTTTTTGCATGTAGGGATGCCAATAAATAGGCAAGTCAGCTGGAGTATGATAAAAAGTTGGAATTGGAATGAGAAAACACATATTTAAGTACAGTTTTCCAACTCATAAAAACCATAACTTGGGCAAGTTAATTAGATTATCTACATTACCTATGAATTGAAAATAACAGTAATTACTGTATAGTAATGTGGAGATGATTAAATGAGAACATATAAGTTTTGACTTGATAGAGTGGTGATGGTGAACCTATGGTTACTCCTTTTTTTCCAAACTCCTCCTGCAGTGAGTAGTGCTTACTTGGATTGATGAAGACCAGGAGATCATTTCTGGGCTCAACCTTAGTAGGTTGCACTTCCTAAGGATTTATAAAATTAATGTTCATGACTGCAGCTTCTAATCAGGATCTGAACACTCTAAAGATGGAGTCTTCATATTGAAATAAGAGGATGTCTATACCAAGTATCTTGTTATTTCTATATAAGAACTGTTGAGAGAGTTAAAGGACTAATCTGAATAAATGTTAAGTCACTTGTTTTGACTCTTTCATTTTATAGAAAAAGACAATGAAGTCCAGAGAAGGTATATGATATACCTGTCAATAAATTAATGAAGATGTATATTGAATTATCTCTTTAAGATCGGAGCCCTGTCAAATATCACTCAATATTTTTAAAGACAATGTCTTCCAGATATAAAAAGAAAGATAGAGTTGAATTTCTCTCGGCCACCCAAAAATTAAAGCTCTGGATGGACCGCCTGAGCAAGATTTATCTCTCCTTGGTAAAAGCTAAACTGTCAAGAAGTCTGAAATATAGTATCCTACATACAGCTCCATCCTGTGCAGTGCAGAAAATATCATAGAAGAGAGGTAAAACTGTGCCAAGATGTTAAAAGTAAGTCAAATACAAATGCCAAAGAAAGTAAGTCATACACAAATACTCTACCAAAGACTCTGCTTGTGACTTGAAGTCAAAAACTTTGAGTAGAAATGTTCATTTGTGTTGATTTCTCTCTTATGCATACATCTTTTCTTCAGAGTCCATGTAGAAATGGGTCAACATCAAGAATCAAGTAATCCTTGATCTAAGGCTAATACCAACTTAAAGCCCTAAATAGAACTAACACATAAAATCTCCTTGTGAAATATAAAGCATAGTCTAAAACTTCACCCCTAAACCTATTCTTTCCCTTAAAGCTTTCTCAGCGCACTTTATGAAGAAGAAAGTGAAACTTGTTAATTTCTTTTAACATTTTCATACTGAGCCAAGTGTAATTCCACTGTTCATGGAGTACTGATGGTGGAGTAGATATTCTCAACACCAATGAGAAAAGGCTGATGAAACCATGTACTGTACTAATAAACCAAACTATCAAATTTGATGTTCTAACTTCAAAAGATTTTCCAAATGATATAATATTTTGCAAAATTAATCAAAGTGATTCTTCCCTCTGAGCTTTTTTTACTCTTTTTGTCTTCCTCCATTCAGTCCATGCCACCTGGGAGAGGGATGATTAAGTTGAAGAATACAGAATAAAAAGGTAAATTCTCAGCCTTTGAATTTTAAAATAACTTTTTAAAATATGTGACAGAGATAAATTTTGTAGAAAAAAAAATTATGTTGTAAGAAACTTGGCTTTGAATAAGAAGACCAGAACCCTGACAGTTCAAGAAATTAAGTCTATAAAAAAAAAAACAATAGACTAAGAAGAATAAGTGAAAAATTTGATAGTGTTATTTTTTTCTAGGAACCCATAAAAAATGATAATCTAGACTTCAAACTGAGATAAAGCCAAAGAAAAGAAAATTAAAACTTAATATAGGCCCCAAGAAAGGGAACTATATCATGTTTTTCTAATCACTTCTTCCCCATTCTCAGGCTCAGGTATGTAATGAAATTCCTAAATGAGTTTAAGATCACAAAACCCAAGGAACTTCTACACCTCAGCCTAGGAAAATTCTTGAGACTTGCGAAATCTGAATAAATGTTCTCTTACCAGCATGGCATAAGGACCTATATGAATTTCTTAAGGCTGCTGTAACAAAATACCACAAACTTGAGTTGCTTAAAATAACAGAAATTTATTACCTCACAGTTCTGGAAGCTAGAAATTCAAAATTTTAGATGTCAGCAGGGACTTTCCCTGCCTGAGACTCTCAGTAGAATCTTTCCTTTCTTCCTTTTAATGTCTGCTGATGGCCAACAAGTACCAGGATTTGGGACTTCAACATATATTTTGGAGGAACACAATTCAATCCATAAAGGGCCACCGAATAAAAATTGTTACCTGATTATATTTACACAATTTTCTTAGACAACCACATGCAGCTTTTAGCAGCCTCAAGAAACACTTGAGAACAACCAATTATTTTCATACTCCCAAAAGTGATACATAAAGCGGGGCTAGAACTAAAGAGGACTTATCATCAGGATAAAGTGCATGCAACTGCCTTTTATGAGACCAGAGACCATTTAAGAACATGAATTTCTCAGCAGATGGAAGCATTACAGATACTGAGGCCCACAATCAGATGGGATGGTTTAAATTTACAAGGATATCGGGATAGTTGACTAAAACTTACAATGTCCTACTCTCCTCCATTGATGTCTTGATGCTACTTGAGGCATTCTGAAAAGCAGACCTTAGGTATACTCTGGAGATAAATTGGAAGGGAAAAAATTTTGAATTGATCAAAAAGCATTCAACTGAATGAGTGAATTTACCTCACATTGGCTAAGATTAAATATTTTCTAACTACCTGAAATGAGAGGCTGAAGAAAAAAAAATGTGTCTTTGAGGAAACAAAGAAAGTGACATGTTTTGCCATTAATTTGTGATCTAAGATTTATGTATCTTATGTATCTTAATAAAGGTGGAAAAACTCTCTGGGACACACTGGGCAAAGCTACATCAACACAAAAACTGTCTTTCATAGAACATGTTGCCAATGTAAAAAATAAAGACCCTATTAGACTAAAACACTGAAACATGGAGAGCTGTAATTTTACATGAACACTGCAGACTCTAAAGTGTGTATCAGAGGTAAAGACTATAATCAAACCTGGTCACTTTTTATCTGGCTGTACCTATCATTTTTGTTTTGACAAGGAAAGATCATTTGCTCTACATTGATCAGGGTACAGTTTGCAAAGGCAGATTCATTGCACACACAGCTTGCACCCCATTAAACTGTTAACACTATATAAGTGATAAAAGAAAAGATACTATATTTATTAAGTGAATTTGCCTGAAACATTACATAGATAAAATCACAATAATTTTCTTAAATAGAGATTAAATAATGAATGATAGCTTTAAATATTATAAATTTATATTTATCTCAGCTTGTACTAGTTGATAGATTTGGGGCAAGTTACTTAATATTTACACACCTTGGTGTCCTAAGGTGCCATATGGGCATCCTAGTACTAACCTCACATAGTCATGGGGTTTAAATGAAATAAGACATGTACAGCATTCAGCATAGTAATGGTAACATAGTAGGCATTTAATGAACATTTATTATTTTTATTCATTTTTTACTCATCCAAACCAAGTTTTGTCTTTAAAATAATAGGTGGAATGAGAGATAGATTGGATTCTTGTCCCAATTTTACAATTATCGCATTATATAATCCTTGGTTTGCCAATTGAGTTTCCAGTTCTTCATATGTGACATAATTAAATCAGCTACTGGATGGTCTTTAATATCATGTCCATGTCTAAAATTGTATAATTTGTAGGGATTGATAGTTGATGAGACACAGTTGCCTTAGAATCATATATTTCTTTCAGCTCCACAAAACTTTAACAGTTATCTCTTATCTAATCAAATAAAAGACTAGGTAAGAACATAAGGCCCCAATTAGCCATGTGGGCTACCAAGGATCATTTGCTGTTCATTCATATTTTCTACAATCCCACCCTCACTGACCTTGATATCATTTTATGTGTATATAAAAATATACATATTTCTTAACATAGACTATTATCTTTCTTTGGTATTAAATGTTAAGTTAGAGCTTCAAACTAACATTTAGCTACCACTTCTAGTTCTACCAGTATTTCATAATTTTTCCTGCCAGCTCAAATTCAGCAATTAATGATGCTGCTGTTCCTTCATTTCCCTTTTAGACACATGAAGTGCTAATATCACAGTCAACCTGACCTCTGGAGTTATCATTATCTTCTTATGCATACCTTCTTTTCTGTTTCTGTTTTATTGATATGGCCATTATCACACTTCAGTTGTCTGTTCATGTCTATCATCTTTTAAGATACAGCAATATGAAACCCAGGGCCTGTGATTTATTTGTGCTTATCCTAAGTACTTAGTGTAATGCCTGGAGAATGAAATTAATAAATATTTATAGGACCACTTAATAAATAAGTGATCAGGTAAATTTTGTTAGCTTGAATCAAGTGAAATTGACTTTTTGTAGTTCAAAAAATAGACAAAGATAAAAAATCTCAACCTATAGAGCAAATGTCAATTATAGACCTAATGTCTAACTCTCATTCAACTGGGGAAGATTTCCACATTAATAAAGTATGTTATTCAATTCTTATCTTTCTTTTCATCTTTCATTTAACCCCTTTCTCATTTCTATCTTAGTTCTATTCCAGGACTGTCTCATTTAAGTTGTATTATTTTATTCACAGAATCATTCATTTGAAAAATACTTATTGAGTATATTTGCAACAGAGACTGTGTTGCATTCTAGGAATAAGATTTTAAACAAAACAAAATGTGACTCATTTTCTAATGGAATATTAAGCCTACTTGGATAGAAAAATATTGGCCAAATAACCTGAATTACATATATAATTATAAAATGAAAAGAAAGAAATGTTGTTTTATGAAAATGCATAATAAAAGAAATAATCCTAAGGTGAGAAGGCTCAAATGTGGCTTTCTGAAGGTGACTCTTAAGTTAAAAACTGAAGGATCAATTGAGTGAGTTAAACTTTATATATGCTGCAACAACACCTTTGTTTACAAAAGCTGAGCCATTAAATCATGATATTACAAGCTTAGCTCCACATAATCAGTCTAGCCTTCATGTGTGTAAATGTTGTATAGTAGATTAAAGTAGGGAGAAGAAAATTTTTGATAGTGAACCTTGTGTAGAAAGTCATGGGAAGGAAAATGATACATGGGAGAAACTGAGAGAAAAATTCAGTGTAATTGAAGGATCTTTGATAGGACAAAAAAAGTGTGCAGAGACTGGACTATCTGGGATCTTGCAAGCCATGTTAAGTATTTTTATCATAATCTTAAGAGTGATGGACTACTGAAATATTTACTATAAGAGATAAAGTAACATTAATTGTGATGATGGTAATAGTGGTAATAGAAATACCTATATAGACTAGAGAAATATATAGGATACACATTTGACAGAAAATACTGATGAATTAACTTCAAACATTAGGATGAAAAAAAAAGTCAAATGACTGGAAAATCTTTGGGGGGGGGAATATGAGATTAATTTTGAACATGATGAGTTTGAGTTTACCTTAAGACCTGTAAATGGAGATGTGAAATATGTAGTTGGGTAACTATACCAGATACTCAGACTTGAGGTCTGAGTTGGAGATAGATAGATAAATAGATATATAGATGATAGATAGATAGATAGATAGATAGATAGATATAGATATAGATATAGATAGATAGATGATAGATGATAGATAGATAGATAGATGATAGATAGATAGATATAGATGATATAGATATAGATATAGATATAGATATAGATGTTTGTGAAAGAAGCATGTGTGCAGGAAAGTCATTATAAAGAAGATGATAACTGAAGAATATATGTAGATGAGACTGTTCAAGCAACAGGTTTAAAATGTAAAGAGAAGAGAACCTTGAGGAATTTAATATGTAGGGAAAGGCCGGAGAACTAGTATGAAATGAAAATAAATGAGAAGCCTTTATAGAGAACAGAGGTGTCTATTGCCTTAGCAGCCTAGGGAAAACAAGGATTTAGAAGGTCAACTATGTCAAATTTTGTCTTGAGACCAAGTAATTTGTGGACTATAAAATAACTATTGAATATGGTTAATTTGGATCATGTGTCAGCATAGAGAGAAATTTTTTGAGTAGATTATAGAGGGAATAGGCTAAGATATAATAGAAATTTCAAAGATAGATAATTTACTGTGAGAAGTAAATATTGATGGGAACAGTAGGCTCGATGGGAAATGGTTGTCAGAATATGTGTATGAGAAAGTTTAAAATAGTCATAAAAATGAGAGAACAAGTTGAAACAGAAATATGATAGAATTATTAGGCAATGTTTTAGACATACTTGAAGTTGAAGATATCAATCTAGTGGTATCATTTTTTCTAATATTTCACAGCCACTCATATTTAATTTAATGCCAATCCACCAACATTCATTGATGCCTTTAGCACTCTAGGGCAATATCAGATGTGGTGGGGAATGCAAACATTGGTAAACTAAGATTTTGGTTTTTACTTAGCAAAGATAATTAAAACTTCATGTATTGGGATATTGTTTCTAAATTCAATTTAACTAATACTGGATTAATCTACTAATAATAGCAATTATAAGCTCTGGAAAATATTAAAACATATAGAACTCTTTTAAGGCACTGGGGAGCAAAGAAAAACACAAAGAAAGGATAGATAATTCAAGCTTTCCAAGAAGTAAGTTGTACAAGGTGAGAGGTATGTTAATTTGGCTTTTCTCTGAAAGCAGTCAACAGACCATATAATAAAGGATTCCTTAAACTCAAATAGAAAACTATAAGTCTTACTGTCTTGAAGGGTCAAAGTACAGAATTTAGGGCTGAAAGAAGAGCTGATAATTGAGGGGTAAAATCCCAGAAGTGATGAAGCCATTGGATGAAGGAAATTTATAGAATTCCCCACAACTATTTGAAAAACTCCTGAATTATGTATGGGAGGAAAATCCAAAGACCACAGCAAAATCTAGAGGGAAACTTCAGTTACTACCCATAGAGAGCAGTCTTGAGTTTAAATATCACCCACTTTGAGTGGCTTGGAAAATGTCTTATGGTTTTCACCAATACTCAAAAAGGGTCATTATGTCTTAGAAGTAAATACTCAATTAGAAGACTAAGGATCTATTTGCTTCAGGATTAAAGATAAAAAAGTTAATTCAACCTAGGAAGTGTTAAAGCAGACTCCACAAGTTCATAGTAATAAGCCAATAATTTATGTAGCTACCAATACAAAAGTCAATAGTTTTACAGGAAGATAAGAATCTCTAAAACATATCATCTGAGTCCACCATACAATAAAATATTACAAAAGAGACAGAAAACTAAATACCATAGTAAAGAAGAAAAGTAATCAACACACACACACACACACACACACACACACACACACACACACACACAAATTGAGATAATTCAAATTTTAGAATTACCAGACAAGGAATTAAACCAATTACTAAAAAAAAGAAGAAAAAAAATGTTTACAATAAAAAGAAAAATATGTCAAAACCAGTGAATAGATTGAGAATTTCACTCTGAAAATGAGAAACAATAAAATGAAATACAACTTTCGTTCTAGTATTAATATGATAATATCTGAAATAGAAAATTCACTGGATGAGGTTACTGAAGGTTAGAGACAACAGAATAAATGTTAAATAAACTTGAAGACATACAAATTATCCAGTCTAAAAATTAAAAATAAGTAAGTAAGTAAGTAAGTAAGTAAGTAAGTAAGTAAGTAAGTAAGTAATAAAAACAGAGCAGAACATAGAGCACATATAGAGCAACATTAAACTGAATAACATATGTGGAATTATAATCTGAACCAGAAAAATAGATACATAGTATAAATGAGGCGGATGGTGTATTCTAAAAAATAATGAGGACTTCCAGTTTCTAATTCCACATGTATGGAGCTTGAAAGTCTATTCTAACAAGTAAAAAAAACTGAATAGACTGAAAAATCTACAACTCTCCTTAGATGTGTAAGGAAGAGGAGGACCCAGGATTAACCACTCTCTCCAATGTTGGAGAGACACAAGAATACATGGAGTTACAGCATACTGGACCAGAAACTCATTTGCAGAAACCACTACAAGAAACAATTTTGGAAGAAAAAAAAAACTTAACTGTAATTAATGAATTCTTAGAGGCTCAGTGTGAACTGAGAGTTAAAGGCTCCAGGGGAACTCAGTTATGGGGGCCCCCACAACATTGTGAGATTGACTTCCAGGAGCTTGATCAGGTTCTCACAGTAAATATAATAGAAAAATCCCTCATGTTTCCAGCAAAGAGAGAAGAGAAAGAACCATTTTGACCTATGCCAAAGTACTCTGTTTTTACTAAAAAGATCCATCCTCAGAAGAAACTAGTTAACCAGACTGTAATCTTCTGGGGTATGATCAGAAACTAACTGACCTGGGGGAAGAGAACCATCTCAGGAACTCAGGGATGGTTCAATATATGCAAATCAATTAATGTGATTCACCACAAAATCAAATTTAAAAATAAGAATTATATGATCATATCACTAGATCCAGAAAAAGCCTTTGACAAGATACAGCATCGATTTATGACCAAAACACTTAACAATATCAGTATTAAAGGAAAGTACCTTCACATAATAAAGGCCGTATATGACCAATCCTCAGCCAACGTTATACTTCATGATGAAAAAAATAAAATTCTTCCTTATAAGATCAGGAACAAGGCGAGGCTGTCCACTAATGCCACTGTTATTCAAAATGACATTGGAGGTCTTAGTAAGTGCAATCAGACAAGAGAAATATATAAAAGGCATCCAAATAGGAAATGAAGTCAAACTGTCACTATTTGTGGATGGCATGATTCTCTATATAGAAAATCCTAAAGACTCCACAAGAACACTAGAAACAATAAGCAAATACAGTAAAGTCTCTGGATACTAAATTAATGTTCAAAAATTAAGAGCTTTCTTATACTCTAATAATGAAGCACCAGAAAAAAAGTAGAAAAAAAAATTCCTTTTACAATTGCAACAAAAAGAATAAAATACGTAGGAATGAATTTAATAAAACCAGTGAAGGGCCTATAAAATGAAAACTATAAGACCCTATTAAAAGAAATCAAGAAGATACAAAGAAATGAAAAGATATTCTATGTTCTTGAATTGGAAGAATCAACATAGTTAAAATGACCATATTACCTAAAGTATTATACAGATTTAATGCAATCTCCATCAAAATCTCATTGGCATTTTTTAAAGAAATAAGACAAAAACTCATCAAATTTGTATGGAAACACAAAAGACCCTGATTTGCCAAAGCCATTCTGAGAAAAAAAAAAACAAGGCTGGAGGCATCACTCTGACCAACTTCAATGCATACATAGTGCAAAGAAACAGTAATCAAAATGACATGGTATTAGCAGCAAAACAGACACATGGACCATTGGAGTAGAATTGAATCCAAGAGTAAACCCATATTTACACGGACAAATAATTTTCAACAAAAAGGCCAAAAACGTATAGTGGAGAAAGGAAAGCATCTTCAATAAATGGTGCTGGAATAACTGGAAAGCTACTTGCAAAAGAATGAAACTAGACTGCTGTATATCACCACATGCAAAAATTAACTCAAAATGGATTACAGACTTGAAAATAAGACCTGAAATAATATAATGCATAGAAGAAAACATAGAAACTAAACTCAAGGACATTGGACTTAAAGAGTATCTTATGAATTTGACCTCAAAAGCAAGGGAAGTAAAAGCGAAAATAAATGAATAGGACTGCATCAAACTAAAAAGCTTCTGCTCAGCAAAAGAAATTATCAACAAGGTAAAGAGACAACCATCAGAATGGGAAAATATATTTGCAAGCAACACTTCCAATAGGGCCTAATATCCAAAATATACAAAGAACTCATATGACTCAATAATAACTAAAAAACAAACAATCCAATCAAAAAATTGGCAGAGGACCTGAATAGACACTTCTACCTAGAGGACATACAAATGGACAACAAATATATGAAAAGATATTCAAAATCACTATGTATTAGGGAAATGCAAATCAAAACCACAACAAGATACTTTCTCTCCTGTTAGAATAGCTATAATCAATAGAACAAGTAATAACAAATGTTGGAGGGGATGCGGAGAAAAAGGAACCCTCATACACTGCTGGTGAGCCCGCAAATTGGTACAGCCACTATGGAAAACAGTAGGGAAGTTCCTCAAAAAACTAAGAATGAATCTACTATATGATTTAGCAATTCCTCTACTGGGTATTTATCCCAAAGAGTTGAAAACCCACATCAAAAAGATATTTGCACACCAATATTCATAACAACATTATTCACAGTGGCCAGGACATGGAAGCAAACAAAGTGTCCTGTGATAGATAGTTAGCTAAAGAAGCTGTGGTACATATATACAATGGAAATTTACTCAGCCATAAGAAGAGATTAAATACTGCCATTTGCAATAACCTGAATGGACCTCAAGATAATCATGCTAATAAGCAAAATAGGCCAGACAGAAAAAATTTAAAATCACATGATATCATTCATATATGGGATATAAATCTAAAAGCAACAAATGAGCAGGACAAACAGAAACTCGTGGACATGAGCTATAAGCTAATGGTTACCAGAAGATTATATACTAGTAATTACTTGTGGGATGGGGGAGGAGGGGGAAGGTAGACGAAATATAGAGGGTCAAATATAGGGTTTAGGGAGATGGTGAAGTAGGTAAAGGGGGTCTCACATATGGTAGCTGAATGAAACTGGACTTTGGGTGGTAAACACAATAGAATATACAGATGTCAAATGATAATGTATGCCTGAAAATTATATAATTGTATTAACTAATGTTACCCTGATAAATTTAATTAAAATTTTTAAAAAAAGAACAGAAGGTCAATGTAAGCTGAGAGAAATTCTAAGAAAGAACCAAAGAGAAACACTAGAGATCAAAAACACTGTAAAATAAATGAAGAATGGCTTTGATAGGCTTATTATTAGACTGCACACAGGTGGGGAAATAATCTCTAAGTCTGAGGGTATATCAGTAGAATCCTCAAAAACCAAAAAGCAGAAAGAATAAAGACTAAAAGATTACAAAACAACTGCAAAAAGGTTAACAGACATGTAATGAAAATACAAGAAGAAGAAAGAGAGAAAGGAACAAAAGCAAGGAAAAATTAAAATTGGAGAGATATAGCATCTTCAGGAATAGAAAGACTCAATACTATCAAGATGTCATATCATTTCTTTCCAACTTGATATGTAAGAGTCAGTGCTTCCCAACCAAAATTTCAACAAGTTATTTTATGAGTACTGGGAAACCAGTTCTAAAGTTTATGTGGAGAAAAAAAGAGACCCAAAATAGCCAACATAATATTGAAAGAGAACAAATTTGGAGAACCAACACTACCTCACTCAAAGACATACTATACAACTTCAATAATCAAGATAATGTGGTATCGGTGAAAGAACAAACCAATAGATCAGTGAAACAAAATAGAGCCCAGAAATAGACCCACAAAAATACAACTGATATTTGACAAAGGAGCAAAGGCAATACAATGGAGTAAATATACAAAGGGTGCTGAAACAACTGGACATCAAATGTAAAAGAAATGTGAATCAGACACAAATCTTATGCTCTTTATAAAAACTAACATAAAGTGCATCACAGACCAAACTGTAAAATGTAAAATCATGAAACTCTTAGAAGATAACATAGGAGAAAACCAAGAAATTCTTGAGTATGGCAATGACTTTTAGATACAACGCCAAGGGTATGATCAATTAAAAATAACTGATAAACTGAACATTATTAAAATTAAAAACTCTTCTCTGCAAAATTAATACCAAGAAAATGAGAAGACAAGCCATAGACTGGGAGAAAATATTTTTAAAAGACACAACTAATAATAGATTGTTATTCAAAGTATACAAACTCTTAAAAATCAACAATAAGAAAATAACCTGATTAAAAAATGGGCCAAAGACCTTAACAGTCATTTTGCCAAAGAATATAGGTACATGGTATATAAACACACAAAAAGATGTTCCACATCACACATCAGGAAAATGAAAATTAAAACACACACCATTAGAATGGTCAAAATCCAGAATACTGACAATAGCAAATGCTAAAGAGAATGTGGAGAAACAAGATCTGTTATTCATTGCTCATAGAAATGTGAAATGGTACTGCCACTTTAGAAGAAGACCACTGGCAATTTCTTACAAAATTAAATATACTCATTATATGCTCTATCAATCATGTTCCACATTATTTATACAAGCAGTTGAAGATATATCCACATAAAAACCTCACACGTATCTTTGTAGCCAATACTGGAAGCAACCAAGATGTCCTTCATAGGTAAGTGGAAAAATAAATTGTGGTACATCCAGATAATGAAATATTATTCAATGCTAAAAAGGAGTGAGCTATCAAGCCATGAAATGACAAAGAGGCAACTGAAATGCATATTACAAGTGAAAAAAAATCAATCTGAAAAAACTACATTCTGTATAATTCCAATTACAATCATGTACCACTTAATGACAGGGGGACATTCTGAGAAATGGGTAATCAGGCAATTTCATCATTGTGTGAACATCATAGAGTTCACTTCCACAAACCTAGATGGTATAGCCTAACTGCACACCTAGGCTGTATTGTATACCAACACTGTATATATGGCCTGTCACCGATCAAAATGTTGTTATACAGTACAGGACTGTATATGACATTTTGAAAGAAGCAAAATTGTGGAGATAGTAAAAAGACCAGTGGTTAGCAAGGCTTGGGTAGAGAGATAAATAGGCAAAGCACAAAGAATTTTTAGGGCAGTAAAAATATACTGTCTGATACATAACAGTGAACATATGTCATTGTACATTTTCCCAAATTCATAGAATTTACATCACCAAAAATAAACTTGAAGGTTCAACTATATGCTCTCTATAAGAAATCAACTTGATGTATCAGAGTAGATATTAATTATAAGTTCAGTAATAGAAAAACAAACTATATTCCATACAAACATTAATCAAAAAGAAGCTGCAGTGGCTATATTAATATTAGACAAAGATTTCAGGATAAAAAATATTACTAGGAATAAAAAGAGATGTGTTACAATAATAAATGGGTCAATTTATTTATAAAGCTTAATATTCTAAATGTATATGCATCTCATAATAGAGCTTTACAATACATAATACAAAATTTATAAAAGCAGGTGAAAAAATAGACAGATTCACAATTAGACTATCAGATTTCAATACTTCTTACCTGGTATATAGAAATTGGAGACATTAAGTATTTTAAAAATACAACCAACTTGACTCCAGTGACATTTCCTAAACAGTCCAATCAAAAACAGTGAAATAATATATTTTTCAAGTGTAATGGAACATTCATCAAGTTAGACCATGGGAGAGGCATAAAATATTTCTCAATAAATTTTTAAAGTTTGAAATTATATAAAATATGTTCTCTAGCTACTATGGAATTAAATTATAAATAAAAACTAGTAAAATATCTGGAAAATTAACATGATTTGAAAATTAAACTACACAATTGTAAGTAACAGAAAAAAACAGGGAATTAAAATATTTTTAACTGAATGAAAATAACAAACAACATATCAAATAGTGTGGAATATTGTTAAAATTAATTTTTCAAGGAATTTTCAGGCTTCACATGTTTACATTAGAAAAGAAGAAAGTCTAAATCAATTTTAGACTAACCATCTATTTTAAGATAGAGAAAATTAAAATTGAAACCAAATTAATCAAAATGCCAGAAATAACAAAGATTAAAGCACAGATCAATTAAGTAATATCATAAAAAAGTAAAAATTCAATAAAGCTAAAAGTGGCTTAAAAATATATCAGTAAATTTAATAGACCCCTAAGCAAACTGAGTAAAAATGGAGAGCATAGACATACTCTGAGCATAGGAATAAAATCAAGCACATCAGTACCATGCTATAGACTTAAAAATGTAAAGAAGACACAAAAAGCAGCATAAATTCTTCAATAAATTATTCAACTTATGGAAAATATGCGATAAATTCTTCAATTTAGTTAGATGAATTATAATTTTTTTTCAAAGATTTAAATTTCTAACAGTCCAGATAACAGAAAACTTGAATAACTCTATATCTATTGAAGAAATTGTATATATATTTAAAAGCCTTTAATAAAGTATAGGTCCTATAGCTTTACTAATTATTTTACCAAATATGTTAGAAATAATACTAACTGCACATTAACTCAGAAAATAGACAAGGAAGGAAGAACTCCCATTTTTAATGAATACTATTATTCTGATATTAAAATCAAATAAAAGTATCGGATGAAAATTATAGACCATTATCACTCAGAAGAGTTGTAAGTATCCTTAGGAAAATGTTAACCAAACAATGTAGCAACATATAAAAGAAACAGCACACATGATCAAGTGGAGTTTGTCTCCAACATCAAATGTTGTCTTTAAGCAATAAATCAGTGCAAGTTATATTAACTGAAAAAGGACAAAAAATGTGATCAATACCTATCTTAATATCAATATCTCAATGCATGCAGAAGAAATGTTTAACAAATTAAATATGCATGCATGAAAAACACTTTCTTCAAAGTGGGAATAAATGGTAGAGAACTTCCTCAACATAATAAAGACCATAAACAAATAACCTACAGCTAACAGCCTCCCTCATGATGAAAATGCATACTTTCCTACTAAGTTAAATAGAAGTACACATTAAATCATTGTTTCTAGTAAATATTGTATTGAATATCCTAGCCCATAAAAAAGGAAAAACAATCAATAAAAAAGTAAAAGCCTAAAACTAATATAAAACAATATTAAATGTCAACTGTAATTGAAAATGGAAAGAAAAAGAAATGAAAGGAACACAGGTTAGAAAAAAGAAGTAATTTAAACAAATTTTTTAAGTTACATAATCATGTATAAATACTATAAAATCTGAAAAAAGCTACAAGAATGGAACAATTAATTTACCAACATAACGGTACAGGGCAATATAGAAAATCCAATTGTATTTTTTCATGCTAGCAATGAATAGCTGGAAATTAAAATTTTTTATTAAATGTTTTGTGGTAACATTGGTTAATAACATTATGTAAACTTCAGATGTACATCTTTATAATACATCTATTTTGTTCACTGTGTGCTCACCATCCAAAAACTAGTCTCCTCTATCACCATATATTTAATCTCCTTTATTTTCTTCAATCTCCTTCATACCCCTTCTCCTCTGGTAACCATCATTGTGTTGTATCTAAGACTTTGTTTGTTTTGTTTGTTCATTTGTGGTTTTTTGTTTTATATCCTACATATGAGTGAAATCATATAGTTCTTGTACTTTTCCATTTGACTTATTTCACTTAGCATGATACTCTCAAGATCTGCCCATGTTATCTCAAAAGACAATATTTCATCTTTTTTATGGCTGAGTAGTAGTCCAAGATATATATTGCATCTTCTTTACCCAATCATCTGTCAAAGGACACTTAGGTTGTTACAATGTCTTGGCTATAGTGAAGAGTGCTGCAATGAACGTAGGAGTACATATATCTTTGTGAATAAGTGTTTCCAAATTTGGGGTAGGTATCTAGAAGAGAGATTACTGGGTCACATAGTAGCTCTATTCTTAATTTTTTGAGAAATATATAAAGAACTCACAATTCAACGACAAAAAGGAAACAATTTGATTTATAAAAGGACAGAGGACCTGAGTAGACAGTTTTCCAAGGAAGATTACAGATGGCCAATAGATATATTAAAAAAAAATATTCAATATCACTAGTTATAAGGGAAATACAAATCAAAATCACAAGATACCTCCTCATACCTGTTAGAATGAAAATTAAGATTTAAGATATCAGTATTAATAAAATAAAAACTAAAGTTAATTAGAAATAAATTTAGCAAATTATTTGTAAGACCTTAAAACTACAAAATTTTGCTGATATTAAAGAAAGCCTAAATACTAAATGAAGACAGTCATCATGTTCATAGGTTGAAATACTCAAAATCTTTAATATGTAATTCAACTCCAGATCATCCTATAGGTTCAACACAATGCCAATCAAAACATTGTAAGAACTTTTTGTAGATATTGATGAGTGCATTCTAAAATTTGTATGGAAAAATAAGATAGCTAATATGGCCAAAACACTTCTGACAAAGGGAAACAAGGTTGCCACCTACCATAACTAATTTCAAAACTTACTATAAAGGAACAATAATCAGCAGTTTTAATTCACTCAAGAATATAACAGCAGATAGATATGAAATAGATTCACACATGTAAGGTGAATTTAATGTTTACTTTTGACAAATAGATAAGGATTAAAGAAAATGAAAAATACTGAAGATAGGCTAAGAAGATTTAATGTAAGAATCTCAGAAGTCCTCTAAAACAATAAACCACAGCAAAAACTAAAAATTATTATTTATATATATTTCCCTAAAATATATAAACATATACAAATACATATACTCATGCATATACCTATTGAAAAAAAATATACCACATACCTGAGCATATTGGTCCAAAATGTCCAACACCAAGAGATATTCTTGTAAATAACCAGTAAAAGAAATAGAATTTAACGTGATAGAAAGTCAAATTCTTTGAACATCTAGGACATAAGAGAAGGTAGCTTATAAAGAAAAAAGCAGATAATATTTAGACTTGTCAATAACAATACATTATGCCAGAAGAAATCGAAGTAACACACTTAAGAGACTCAAGGGAATAAAATTTGAGCCAAGGATTTTAAGCAAAACCTATTTTTAAGTGCAAGGGGAGAAAAGAATTATTAAAGGGATATAAGTTAGGAACTATATTCCCAATGACCTCTTTCTAAGGACTCTACTAGATAATAAACTTCAGACAACCAGAATGATAGAGAGAGGTACACAGAACTAATATTAGGTCATGAATATCAAATACATAGTTACTTATGAAACTAACATTGAATAAAAATTAATGGGGAGAAAGTATATAATAGTCATACATTTTTATAAAGTAGAAATCATGAACTATTAAGAAATGCTATTAAGAAATCAGCAGAGTGTATATTAAAAATAACTATTTCAGGAAACAGAAGGATGATAGTAATCTTGATATTTAAATTTCAATTTTTTTTTTTGGCTTGTAAGATGCATTAGTTTACTAGAGCTGCCACAACAAAGTACCACAAACTAAGTGGTTTAAATAACAGAAATTTGTGGTCTCACATTTTTTGGAGTCTAGAAGTCTAAAATCAAAGTGACAGCATGGTATGTTTCTTCTGAGGGCTATGAAGGAGATTCTAATCCATGCCTCTGTCCTAACCTCTGACAGCCTCAAGCATTCCTTGGCTTGTAGGTGAGGTTCAACCTGTGGCTTCAAATCATCTTTCCTATAGGTGAGAGGATCTCTTTATCTAAATTTTACTTTTTTTGTTAAGGACACAGTCACACTGGATTAGGGCCTACCTCAATGACCTCATTTTAGCTTGATCATATACAAAGACCTATTTCCAAGTAAAGTCAAATTCACAGATACTGGAAGTTAAGACCAGTATCTTTTGGGAGACACAATTTAACTTATAACATGGAATAAAACAAATGAATAATCATGAGAAATTTTAATTCTATTATATTTTTAACCTAGAAAATGAAAATTCTAAGTGTGGAAAAAAGGAGATATAGCTACAATATAGGAGTTAAATAAAATTTATTGTCCCAGATCCACATCAGTTTAAACTCAACTAAATGTAAATGTGCACACACAGGTGTGTACATCTTTGTGCATACACATGCATAAACAAATTCTGGGTTTTTTCAGTGTAATGGCATAGAATTAATAAGTATCCATAGTCCAAGTATAGAAAATATTTAGTATATTACATTTACCTCTTAAAGCATATGTATATTTGCAAATGAACCTGTTATAAAACAACATTTTAAAGTGAACATTATGGCTCAAGTGAGTTCAGAAGACTTTCTAATAGTTCCTGTTTGTCTTTATTTTTCACGTTCATTTGATTGGGCTCCTTAGCTTTGTAGTACTTTTCTCATGTAGCACTTAGTCTGTTTAAATACCTTAATTCAATAAAGTGTGAAAAATATATATGATGAGTGCATAGATCAGTATCAGAGACAGCATAAAAAACTTTCAGAGATTGAAGCATATATTGTACTGGGCTATGGTAGAAAATTCACAAGTTTGAATCTAGTGCTGGCTTTATCATTACTTAAAAGTCCCCCTTCCCTGAATGCTTTCCGACCAGTAACAGAACATATGGGAAAAGGAATAACAATTTATCTTGCAAAAGGTAAATATTCCTTAGAGTGGATTTGCAAAATATGCATGGATTTTTTTCACAGAGTAACACAAAAATAAATGCATGTAAACTTTGAACACTGAGTCATATAAACCCAAGCAGCTTCAAGAAAATGTCTGACTTTGGTTGCAACTGTACACATACTTTGATGATTAATTATTTGTTACTTGCAACATTTAACACCACACTTAACTACTAATACATAGAAAAAATATGAATAACAAAATAGGAATACATTTTAATCAATGACCATGAAGAATGAAAATAGTGTTGGAATAGATATAGCTCTTTATTGTAATGATGAATGTGATGTTATTTTACATGGTAAAGAAGTAAGAATAGCAAACATTACTTGCCAAACAGAGTTGACCCATCGCAGCCACGTTTCAATAAAGGATCTGAATGAATATTCTTTGAGAAAGATACTGAAGAAGAAAGTAGTCTTTTAATGTTAACTAATGCTTATTATGAGTAGTTTGGATTGTTGTATAAAGATATAGAACCTTTAGTTACTGATTACTATAGTCTTTTCTCATTTTTGAATTATCATTGCAATTCCTTTGTACTTTTCTTTTTGTACATATAATATTTTCCTTTGAATATATTTATGCATTAATTTTATGATTATATTAATATCTAACATATATGGAACACTCTTTATGTATTAAGCTTTCTTTTAAATGATCTCTATATATTCTTAAGTAGTCTCCAAAACAATCATCTAAATGGGGACTCTTTTATTCACATAACAAAATAGGAATACATTTTAATCAATGGCCATGAAGAATGAAAATAGTGTTGGAATAGACATAGCTCTTTATTGTAATGATGAATGTGATGTTATTTTACTGAGAAATAGAAATGTAAGTAACTTGCTCATAGAAAATCAGGCAGTGTGATGTGATATTTTTTAGAGCAGAACTGGAGTTTCACTAATCTTTGTACACCTTGTATTATCTAAAGCACTTCCTGGTCCCAAGTTTATATTTCAAGATCATGACCCAGAAAATGTACTGAGTGAGATGATTCTCGATGAATAAGTTAATAGTTTCTGAATTTTGGGGATGACATTGGTTTATTAAACTATATAGTTTTCAAGTGTGAAATTCTGTAACATTTCATTTCATATTATATTGTGTGTTCACCACTCAAAGTCAAATCTCCTTCCATCACCATACATTTGACCCCCTTTATACTTTTCTATCTCTCTCCCAGACCCTTTCCCTCTGGTAACCACTAAACTTTTGTCTGTGTCTGTGAGCTTTTGTTTGTCTTGTTTGTGTGTTGCTTTCAGCTTTATATTCCACATATGAGTGAAATATATAGTTCTCGGCTTTGTCAGTCTGACTTATTTCATCTAACATAATATTCTCAAAATTCATCCATGTTATAGGAAATGGTAGTATTTCATCTTTTCTTATGGCTGAGTAGTATTTCATTGTATACCACATTTTCTTTATCCAATCATGGCCACCATGAATAGTATAACAAACATAGGGGTACATATATTTTTACAAATAAATGTTTTCAAATTTTTCAGGTAGATACCCAGAAGAAGGATTGCTGGGTCATATGGTAATTCTATTCTTAATTTTTTTGAGGAACCTCCATACTGCTTTCTATAGTCGTTTTACCAATTTACATTCCCACCAACAGTAGTGCTCCAACACTTGGTATTTCTTGTCCTGTTGAGAACAGCTATTCTAAGAGGTATGAGGTGGTATCTCATTGTGGTTTTGATGTGCATTTTCCTAATAGCTGGCAAAGTTGAGCATCTTTTAAAATATCTACTGGCCATTTGTTTGTCTTCTTGAGAGAAGCATCTGTTTAAGTCCTCTGCCCATTTTTTAAATGGATTTTTTTTCTGTTGTTGAATTGCATGAGTTCTTTATATATTTTGGAAATTAGCCCCTTACTGGAGGCATGGTTTGCAAATATCTTCTCTCATTTGGTTTGTTGCTTCTTTGTTTTGGTGATTTTTATTTATTTATTTATTTTGCAGTGCAGAAGTTTTTTAGTTTTTTTTTTTTTTGCTTTTATTTCCCCTGACCTTCAGATCAAATTCATAAAATCCTCTTTATAACCAGGTCCATAAGGTTAGCATCTATGTTTTCTTCTTTGCATTTTATTGTTTCAATTCTTATATTTCGGTCTTTGATCCATTTTGAGTTATTATTTTGTGTGTATGGTGACAAATAACAATCTAGATTCATTCTTTTGCATGTGGCTTTCCAATTTTCCCAATACCATTTACTGAAGAGGCTTTTGTTTCTCCATGTATGTTTTTGAATCCTTTGATGAAAATTATTTGCCCTTTTATATGTGGGTTTATTTCTGAGTTTTTAATTCTGTTCCCTTAGTCTGTGTGTCTGTTTTTCTGCTAATACCATGTTGTTTTGATTATTATCATTTTGTAATATAAAGTGAAGTCAGGGAGTGTTATACCTTCAATTTGCTCTTTTATCTCAGGATTGCTTTGGCTTTTCAGGGTCTTTTGTGGTCCCATAAAAATCTGATGATTTTCTGGGCTATTTATTTTAGAAAATGCCATTGGAATTTTGATAAGGATTGCAATGTCTGTGTGTTGCTTTGGGTAATATGGCCATTTTAATTGTGTTGATTCTTCCAATCCATGAACACAAAATATTTTTCCATTTTTTCACATCTTCTTCAATTTATTTTAATAATGTCTTATGGTTTTCAGTGTATACATCCTCTATTAAGTTTATTCCTAGGTATTTTATTATTTTTGTTGCAATTTCAAAAGGAATTATCTTTTACATTTATTTTTCTAAAATGTCATTGTTAGTATATAGGAACACATGGATTTTTGTACATTGATTTTATATCCTGCAAATTTACTGTATTTTTTTCTTATTTGTAATAGTTTTTGGGTTGAATATTTAGAATTTTTTATATAAAAAATTATATTGTCTGAAAAAAAGTGACTTTACTTCTTCATTCCCGATTTAGGTGCCCTTTATTTCTTGTTCTTACCTGGTTGCTCTGGCTAGAACTTCCAGCACTACATTGAATAGCAATGAAGAGAATAGGCATCCTTGTCTTGTTCCTAAACTTAGAGGGAAAAGTTTCAGATTTTTACCATTGAATATGACATTAGCTGAAGGTTTGTCATATATGAACTTTATTATGTTGAGGCACTTTTCTTTTATACCCATTTTATTGAGTGTTTTGATCATAAATGGATATTGTACCCTGTCAAATGCTTTTTCTACATCCATTGATACAATCATACAAATTTTGTTTTTTATTTTGTTTATTTTTATTCTTTATTTTGTATATCACATTGATTGGTTTGTGTATGTTGAACCAACTAATATCTCTGATGAATACATATGCCAAAATTCTAAACAAAATACTAGCAAATTGAATACAGGAAGACATTAAAAAGATAATACATCATGATCAAGTGTGGTTCATTTCAGGGGCACAAGGATGGTTCTACATTAAAATGAAAATGATTATGGTTGTTGTGTAATATGTAGGGGGCGTTGAGCTGGAGAGACTCCTATAGCATTGGAATTAATTCAGTAACATTATTATGAGACCTTTGCTCTTGCATTGTTCAATTCCTAAACCAAGAGTAGTTTATTATAAGACTCAGTCAGTAGTGTTTGGACTGCTATAAATGCCTTGGCCAGGATTAATTTGGGTGATGAAAAGAACAAATGATAATCTAAATCATAAGAAACACATTGATTTTAACACTATGCTAAAATGAATCTGGATAATTACAGTGGGTAAAAAGCTAAAACTAATTGCTGTTGATCAGATTGCCTATTTTTACTACTAGGGCTAATTAGCATGGTTATCAATATTAATACTGGCTTTATCATTTAGAATAACTTACTTCTGGTTTTAGAGCTAATAAGGGCTAATATGTTTGGAGCAGTTACTAATTATTAGTGTCCAATAAATTTCTAATCATTCTTAGGACTATTGTAAAACAAGAAAGCCATTACTTGAGCAGAGAAAAAAATAAAAAAACTTTTCTGGGTAATAAGGTTCAAATAACAATCATAAACACATTATGTCTAAATGCTTTGAGGGGAATTTAAAATTATTAACACTGATTTATCAGAGACATGCCTATGTATACTCTAGCTTATCATGCAATAAATACAATAATTAAATTACCATCCTAATGACAAAGCAAATATATAATTTTTATATGTATTTAAGAGAAAATATTAGCTGTAAATATCTGATAATAGTATTTTGATTAATTGATAATATAATTAAAAAACAGTTAATCTAACATGAGAATTTCCAATTATTTCAAGTATTCTCAAATAAAAATTAAATATCCTAAGGTATTTTAAAGGCAGTTTGGAGAATTACTGTCTTTTTTTCTGAGTAGTAAAACCATACTCATTTATTGTTCATATTCTAAAAGGTGAATTGGTATGTCTGAGTTTACAAGTTATAAAATGAAGAACAATAAAATAAAATAAATTTATTTTTGAGGCTATGATCAACTCTTAATACTGAATCACATCTTTTTATAGGTAGAACACCATAGGAATTATTGAAGGAACCCCAAACTAATAGCCATTCTAGTAAGACTCATGAAACTGTAGCAATGCATGATAATGATTTTATCCTGATTAAGTACTGTACTATAGGAATTGATATGGCACTAAGTAGTGATTTCCCCAATAGCACATAGAAATATGAAGAAAAGACAGAGTAAATATTCTTCAAATATAATGGATAAGAGAGAAGGCAAGAAATGGAGAGGGTGTGTTTAAGAAATTAAGAAAAGCTCAAAGCACCATTCTGAGGGCAATGTCAAGTTATAATGAATAATTATAACAAGTTTAATTCCATCTGTATAAAAGTTTCTTTTACATAATAATTGTATTGGAGTTGGGGAGATTTTTCTAAACATGTTTTTAGCATATAACTTAGGGTGTTCAAACTAAAGTTTATACTATTTTAACTGTATATTTTAATAGACACCTTTGCTTTAATGGGCTAATAAAATAGCATCTCATTTGTTGATTTTGGTCTTAACTTACTAAGTGACATCCTAGCATATTAAAAGAGTTAACATTGCTTCTTTCTTCTGAAATATAGTCTAAAGCTTCTTAAATTGGGGGCAATAGTAGAGCAAAATAGATACATAGGGAAAATTATTTTAAATTATTCTTACCCAAGCTCTTCATCTCACCCAAGCACTCTGTACATACTCTCAGATTTCTTATGTCCTTTTGGTTTTACCCTTCTCTCAAATTCTGACTAAAACTTGTCTTCTAGGATGAATGTGATATTAGAGCTTTAAGGCAATGTCTCTACAAGGACACATTGGGTACATTGTAGAAAAATTTAGATATTCTGTTGGAATTCATCCAGAATAAAATGACCACTATATGTTTATGTATTAAATGTCAATAGTCAAGTCCTTCTGTTTTCTTCTGAGAAATATTTGCATTTTAATATTACATTATGCCTGCTGAATAAAATATTTGGTCCTTTATAAATGAAACTTAAAAATCATTGCTCAGAGCACTCTGGGACTTGCTTCCTGTTACACATAAAATCAGACCAAATGCACCTCTTGACTTGTGCACTTGTTTATTATTTCTGAAAAGTCAGTATAGAACACCTTTGCTTCTTTCACAAATTATGGGAAAGAGCTGAGCTATTGTTATCTTCTACTATATTCCATCAAAGACTTTTTACGACAAACTTGTTACTTAAGAGATAGTGAAGGGAGCATTGCGAATTGGCACCTCAATGATGGAGGAATTTTACTTCATGAATAAAACACGTGATACAATCTGGTAACCTAAATATTTGTTATTAAGAATTTAGCTATCATAGAAAAGACACAGCTGACTAACCTACTCCATAGGACAGTGTGGTCACAGACACAAAAATTTTATATCCAACTTTTATAACAAATACAGTTGTTGTTTATTCTCCTTCATTGTTGTTATTATTGGAAGGATTGTATTGAGGCTTTGACGAATTTTTCACGTTTAATTCTCTTAGCTGGCTCACATAATGGTTATCTCTGCTTCAGTGTACTGTAGTTTTGGTTTTTGTTTTCCTTTAGGATAAATAGCTTAACTCAAGGAGATATTGAAGTTTCACTCAATTGAAAAGATAAAGACAAATGAAAGAAATATTTTATTCAATTTCAGAGTAGCTTATGGAGCTTATGTTATGGAAGGTTATAAATGATGTTTCATATCTTCATGAGCTTTGACTATTCCATTGTCAAATAATTTTTGTGCTTTCTCACATTCCAGTAATTCTTACAATAAACCATTACCATCTAAGATAACATAAGCTCCTCTTTCTCTCTCTCCTTCTCCCTCTTACCCCGGTGCCATCCAACCAAATTAAATACAATGATATGATACTTCCATAATTACTTTTTCCAAATTCCAAATTCATAAACATGAACATTCTATATATTCATGAATCTGTGTCATGTGATTTGGGGCCACAGGGTGCCGTGTATATTTCTTTAGACATGTCAATGTCATTGAACATCCTGTATCTTTCTGAGACATTTATTTCTTAGAATCACAAAAACTTAGATAACTTGAGCCAGAATCTTCTCATCACTACCTTAATATGGTCGTCTAGATTCTGTTTAAATGTGTTTATGCATTAAATGTCTCCAAAGGTGGGAAATCTCTCTTTTAAGAGAGAGCTCGGTAAGAATTTTTTTCCTTTATTAGTTCTGGGTACTTTAAAAACAAACAAACATACAAAAAAATATACTTCCTTTTTGGATTGGAAACCCTCAAATATTTAGAGACTATTGTGAGATTATCAAGTATTTTCTCCAAAGCAAATCTCTCCAGTCCTTTTTTACTATTTTTATTTGACAGAATGTATATACCCATTGATTTAGAAGTTTTTTTGTCTGTCAATAGTTGCATTAAATGTGCTATTTGATTTAATCTCTTCTTTAACAGGAGAAAAAAGCCAGCACTTATTGAGTTCCAGTGATGTGTCAAGCAATATGTCTAGTGCTTTATATTTCACTAACTCCTTTTTTAATAAGAGAAAAGTGTGGTTTACTGAGCTACATCTTACATTCAGTAAAACATATAAATCTTACATTAGCAGTTTGATGAATTTTTACATTCTTGTAATCATTACCCAGACCCAAATATACGATATTTTTAGCCTACTTGAGAGTTTCCCTAATGCTTCTTCCCAGTCAAGACCCACTCCTCCCAAAGGTAATCTTACTCTGATCCCTGTGTTCATAGTAAGTATTGCCTGTTTTTCATCTTGATATAAAAGAATTATATAATAAGGGCCCTTTATTGTCTGTGTTTTTTTTTGTCGTTGTACTACATTATTTTCCTAAAGTTTATTCACATTTCATTTTATAATAAGCCTTAATATAGAAATTTTTATCCTCATTTTACAAATGAAGATACTGATACACAGACTAACAGAGGAGTCATTTGTCCAAAACTTTATCTTTGATCTATCAAAAGCCAAAATCCAGGATTTTTTCACTAGACTACCATGCCTGTTGATAGGTTTTTTACAGTGTTTTTTTTTTTAGTCTCCATATTTCTCCTTTTAAAGTCTGAACCACTGCTTTACTTATTCTACGATTTCTTCTCTCCTAAAAATCCAAAAATTGCTGATTTTTCAGCTGTTCAGCTTTTTACTTGTATTTATGATGAAGTGACAACTTTCAAGCTTCTTAACATAGAGAACCAGAAACTGAAAGTCAGTTTTTAAAAATCATAGAGATCAGTATGCTTTAGTTCCTTCAAATCTCACTAGTGTCCCATGCTATCACCCATTACGAATGGGTAAATCTCATTCCAATTTTAGCTTCTGACCCTAAATTCACCTACTAAAATTTTCACTGAATACCTTTTGACTCTTTTCTCAGATCTCCTGCTCTCAACTCCATCACAGATTTTAATATCACCAAGGTTATTCAGCTATTAGTGGTTGTCCCCAGATACTTATAATCTGTGACTCAGGGGGATAGTTTGTCACTTAGGTTCATTGCAAATGTTGTCCATGACTTGTTATTCTTAACATTTTTACATGGGGACTTGGAGAGATTTATAATCTGTCTTACTACTACCACCATATCCCTAGAATCCTTCAAAAAAATCTACTTTTGAGAGTGAAAGATATGGTATTAATAATTATTATATGATTAATTACTTACAAAATATGTAAGTAAAAGCTTCCCTAGTCAAATTGAAATGTATGGCTAATGTAACAATAGAGTAAGGGTAAATAAACAATCTTTAGCTTGACACACAATATCCTTAAAGATTTGGTCCCTACTTCTTCATTATATTGTGTTCATTCACTGATTTATCATATATACTCTATTTATTAGAATAATCTAAATGCAGTTTCCCAAGTAAGCAATTTTCCCCCTGAATTACACTAATTAGAATAATAAAGATATTTTAGTATAGATCATTATCATTGAGAGATCACAAACAAACAATAAAATGCTTAAGAAGGCTTTCTGTCTCTTTTTCCAAATTTTAATGTTAATCCTGAAACCAAGCCTTAAGTATTGTTGAAAGGCAGGAGGTATTATAGTGTTAATTTATTGTCATCTACTTTTGGCAGGACTTAAAACTTCTTAAAATAATATGTAATAATATGTAAATAATTTAATTTAAATAATAATAAAATTATTAAAATAATTTAATTAATAATAAAAGCCTCTTCAAATAATATGTAACATTGTACATTCCTAGTCCAAAAGCTTAACTTATGTGAGTTAATGGTTTTAGCAGTAGAAAGAAGCTTATTTCTTATATCCTTAACCAATTGGTAAATTGCTAAATTTGCTACTCATCATATTCAGGTGTTTAATAGTGGAGGCTTATTTTTTAGAAAACTCAATGTAAAAGTGGAAAATAATAGCATCCATCACTTGTATTGTCTAATTTTCCACCATGGATCCAAAATCAAGATTTTTCTATACTATAAGAAGACTCCACTTGACAAATGATAATTTTAATGAAAACATGGAATTGCTGAAATTTAGAAGCTCAGAGAAGAAACCCCATAGACATAACTCATGCTCAGACCTCTAAGAAAGAAATCCCACCTTCACTGCCCAAGAGAACTTTTGAAAGGGCATGCTGGGGTTAACTCTGTGGGTCCTGAAAGATCCTGAAGGTAACTATTTCACTGAAGCATTTCTAACAAAAGCAAATGATCACAGAAGAGGTCCTCCCTCCTCCTGTCTCTGTCTCCCTCTAGTACTGTTATTGACTGATTTTATCAGAAGCTATTTGGCAAGGAAGTCTAAGAAATATATGCTGCAAAGTCCCAGCTCAGGCATCATAAAGCAGAGTCTAGAAATGTAAGTTTGGATTGAAGACAATGGAAAATAACTGATATGCCCAATTTAGATGTAATTTGGATTTCTGAACAAAGTTTAGATGCAAGAGAAGGATACAAAAAGAAAAAAGAATTCCCTTTTCAGGTATCTACTGAGAACCAGACATCATATTAAGCTCTTTAAAATATTAATAATTATAGGCAAATCCATAGAGACAGATTTGTTGCTGCCAGGAGCTGGGGGAGGGAAAAATAGCACATGACTGCTAATGGGTAAAGTGTTCCTTTTGGAGGTGGTGAAAATGTTCTCGAATTCAATAGTGCTAATGATTACATAACAATGTGAATTTACAACATTGTGCATATACTAAAAAACACTGAAAAAAATTAATCACTCAACAAAAATTCATATGGGCATATAATGGATATTCAGCACATTACCCAGCCACTGAATTTAAAATAGAAAACTAAAGTAGGTGAGAATGCAAGATGAGAATATTTTGGCAGAGTATCGTTGGGTAATGCCATGGAGGCAAGGGAAAGTTGTACCAGTATTTTGGAATGGAACTCTGACACTTGTTAGTGCACAAGAGACTGAAAGTGTTGTGGAGAGATAAATGTGGTAGATCCTTTTGATAGGTTTCTGTATGTCTTAATGGGAGATCTTCACAAAAAGAGAAAGGATGAAGGTTTTAAGCTCTATATGTAGCTCCAGGTGGTTATAATGACTGTTCGATGTTATACTGACCAGTGGAATAAAGTTGCTTGATATTTCTTTTTTTTTCATTTCCCAGGTAGTCTCTGAGTGGCCATGGAATAAAATTCAACTACTCAGATGCTAACAGCTGGCATGAGCAAACAAAGACTAAGCATAGGCCATAAATAAGTTCTTATAAACTGAAACAAATGAGAGAAAGAAATAGAAGCCTATTGTGAATCCTCTAATATTCTGAGATAGAGTTATGATTTCCACAAGGGTATCCCATTTCATCTGTTTTATAGAGGTTCTGAAATAAGCTACACTTAAAGAGTATCTTTCTTGGCTCTTGTTTTCAAGACAGAGAGCTAGATTTCAATCTTGGATCCTAAATTAAACTAGAGTGACTTCAAAGAAGTTACATAACTTCTCTGAGTGATGTTTTTTATCTTTATGACAGAAATATTTGATAAGATTTTCAAAAGATTTTTATGATGTTTATTGAGTTATTTGAGATGAAATTTCTAGAATAATGGCTGGAATACAACAGAGAAAGTACAATAAATGTTGAGAGCATATTTCTGGAGAACCTGAACATGTCCACAGATCAGAAAGCTCCGATGAAAAAGAAAGAGTTGGCTGATATCTGAGAGAGATGGAGAGGGGTTAGCTAGGTAAAAACATGGGATAGAAAATCTTATTCTGAGGCCTCAAGGCAAGAAAGAACATGAGAACAGTTGAGAAATCATGTGAGAGACAACTGGGTTAAAATACAGAAAAGAGAGGGACATAGAGGATGAATATGATCTTGGACGTGAAGAAAGAAGCCATATAATTTAAAGTATGTTGGTTCTAGCAAAGATTTGTACTTTATATTAATTATTGAAGGGCTTTACATAAGAAAAACATTATAGAAATTGATTTTTAAATATTAACTCTGACTATTTATAAACAATATACTGGAAGAAGATAACAGTTGTTTCTGAAAGAATGCAGTTTAGTAAAGAGATGTGGTAGCTTAAATTAGGGTGATAATAAAAATAAAAAGAAGTAGATGGATTTAGAGTTATGAAGCAGCTTTATTTGCTTAGATTTGTTGGTGGACTCAATATGGAGACAAGAGGAGATAAGTGACAGCTATGCATTGATTGAGGTCAAAAGAAGAGGGAAAGAAAATGTAACCATAAGTGGGAAAGTACCACTACAGGTTGAAATTATGCTCTGACTTCCACATGTTCTAGTTCTTCCAAGAAATCCTTACTGCGCAGGGGTAAGGTAAGAGAGAGTATATGTAAACAAGAGGGGCTTGGCCCTAATGCGCTGCCTTTTTGTGTTTTTGTCTGCTACATGGAGACATCATGTGTTTGGCTATTTTGATGGTGCAGAAAACTTTTTGAGTATATAGATGCAGTTTGTGATAGCCAGTCTCCATAATTTCTTCCAAAGGTCTTTACCTCCTTGTATTATACCCATACTGAATAAGGGCTGGCACCAATAGCATATGGTAGAAGTGATGCACTTATTCGACTAACAGTCAGTAAACATATAGTATGTTACAGGTACTTTTCAAAGCAATGAGAAGACAATATTTAAATATTCAGTGAGTCAGTAAAGATGGAAAAAAGGTAACATTTTATACTGTATCATGTGACAATTTTAATGAAGGTATATTTGCTGAGAAAAATTTTGATTCCATGTGATCTTTAAAATGAACAATATTTGTTCTTATTCTTGACCTAGTATAAGTCATTGTACCTAGCGGGTATTCTAAATGTTTGTTGTATTGGATTAATTTGTCCATATTGATCAAGTAATCAGAAATGGGATAAATGAAAAGTTCTGTTCTTCACTGAGCATTGGGCTTTGCATACTATACTTCATTTACTTAACTGCCAGTAAAGCTATAACTAGTTAGACTTTGTAGATGTCTATGACTTCAAAACTATATAGAATAAATGAAAACAGGCCTGTACCTCTGATATTAGCTTGATGACAGCTCCTTCTTAGAACAAGAATAATTTGGAACTAGTCAAGTACTTGCTCATATTTAAACATAGATCATCCCTATCAGGTAACATGATGTTTATTACCAAGAACTATTATTTGTTGACATAACCTTTTCTAAAAAGAAAAAGAATGATAACAGCAATTAGCATCAAGTAGAGGAATCGATAACAATATTATACTCACACACACATGTACACATAAACGCACACACACAGGATTTTAAAACTCTCACTAAAGGATGGCATTAACAATCCTTAAATTTTCTACATAGGTAAATTTGAGAAAGATAAACTGGTTCTCTTATATCTATATTAAAATTAAGAGCTAAAGAAAATATGCTAGACCTGATTTAATCAATTAGTTTTATCTTAGGAAATTAACACATTTTGTGTATTGCTAATACAATAGTACGCTCCATAGAATAAGCTATAAAATGAATTAGAAACCTACCGTAGTAATGCCTTGCCAAATTTTAAGTGGCTGAAAAAATGATGGAAGTAAAAATGAATGTATCCTATTTTTAATCAGTTAATAATGATCTGCATAAAGAGGTGGAAAGAAATTTTTTCAATCACAGTACATACAAAATTAGAACTACTACCAGAACCAAAGACAGAGAAATCATATTAAAGAAAAAAAAGATAAGACTTATGGAGCAAAAAAATAACAAGACAAGATGAAATTGAAAAGTTTAAACTAATGTATAAGAAATGATTTAGGATATAAATCTCTTCAGTTGAAGAGAATTGGGAAGTAGCAAGCAAGAAAAAAAGATGAGGCATCAAAATGGACAGTAAATTGAATGAGAAGACCAAAATTACATTTGCAAATAACAAAGGTGTCACTGGCCTACATAGGGAATAATGATTCATTATGAAATCATAGGTGTAACCCCTTCTTATATGTGCAGATAACGATGCCGTACATACGCTGCACTCTCTGTAGGGTTTGTGTGCAGATTGTCAAGGAGAAACCAGAAGAAAAATTAGTCAAAACATAACTGTTAAAGTCATTTTAAATTTGAGGTACAAAAATAGCAGAATTTAATTACTCATGATGGTCTCTAGAATATGTCAAACATTAAGAAAAAAATGTAATTTACCAATAGAACACAGTAGAGCAAGTCTTCTCTAGAGTTTGTGTGCAAAGAGAAAATGCCACTCAGATGCAAAGTGTAGTCACATTCCCTCCCTCACTCCCTAAGATAGGGTCCATGTTTCCAATTCATGACTCAGAGAAGTGACAATTATACATTACAATATGTCATGCAGCTTCGGGGTCATATACAGATGGTCTTAACTAGTGGATCTTCAAATTTACATTAAAAACTTTTGGTGTACTTATTAAAATGCAAACTTATAGGCTTAGGAACTGTGTTTCAATAAGCACCCAAGACTATTTGGATACAAATAAACTTTAGCCTCCACAAGAGGTTAATATTAAGTGCGTAATTCTAAGGAGATTCACTATATGTTTATCCAGGCAGCAAATAGAAAGACACAGTGCCTGCAAGGATAACAGAATGGCAGTTAAATTACATATGAGTTGAAGACAAAAATAATGTGTTGTATAATCAAAGCATCCATGAAAGTTTTGGAATAAATATAAAACAAGAAAAGGGAATATCTGATGGTCTTAAATTTTCTTCTGTGTCAGGATTTTCATAATGGTAGAGACTATCCTTGAAAGACAGTTCAACTTTGTTTTAACCTTTTTTAACTGAAAAGCAAAAATACTTCATAATGTAATTTAGGAAACCTTTAACTAAAGAACAAGTAATAATTATAGTTCTATAAATTGACTAGTAGGATTTCATCAATTACAAAACCAAACAGCTTGATTTCTCATTATTATGTCACAATGCATAAACAAATACAGTTTTCATTGTATTGACTATTAATGTTTTAAAAATGTGTCAAGTAGGTACTTAGATAAATACTATGTTTTGGGGCTCTTCTAGTGGAACTATTTCTGTTGTAAAAGAATATGAGATTAACTAGCATTGCTTCCCCCGCTCCCTGACTTGTTTCTTAATAACAGACATAAATTTTCTCTAACTTTGAGACTCAGTGGTAAATAAACAAGCCATTAATTACACTGAGGAAGAGTATAATAATGTGTAACCTCAATAATTGTGCAGCACATGTGATTAAAATTATAGTTACAATTGAGAAAAAAACAACTAAAATGGCAAAAGTAAAATAATTAAAATGAAATAAAACAAGGATTACATTACCTGATATAAGATTGAGAAGTCTCGCATTTCAAGGCATGTGATTTAATTAAAAACAATGTATCCATTTAAAATAATCTCACTTAGTTTATACTCCTGTTTTAGGAAATGTTCTGACTCCAACACTATCTTAGTGTTGTTCTTTTTCACCTTTTAGAAATGATCCTGCTTGATGATTTCCATTATGTTTGTTTGTCCAAAATACAGTACCAGCTGAATTCAAACCTGCTAATTCAACTTACTATAAAGTTGCTCTGTGAGTGAGAGTTTTCTCACTGCTCATCCTCAAGAAGGTGGACTGAGTTCCAGCCAAATGGCTAGAATCAGAAGGAGGATTCCAAGGCATCATGCTTATAGAAACCATGCCGCTTTAATGATCTGGAGTAGAAGAAGATGGAGGTGCTGATCCAAGTCAGTAGGAAGAGTAAATTTTTCAAACACAAAGTACAAAGGTCAAAGGCAGATCAGAGTTGTGAGAAAGTAAAGGTGTTGAACATCTTTCATTAAAAGAATAACTATCATTTCACTTTATCACTTCTTAGGAATTATGGGGTGTCATCTAGAGGTAAAAGAGTAAACCAAATTTTCTGAGTCTAGTTTAAAGCCAACTTGTTAGATATAGTACTCTCCCAGGATTAGGAAGAGGCCTGATCTTAAGATAACTAATCATTTCTATCTGTTCTCTAGAATTGAGAATCTATATCACTTCACTTCTTTTCCATAGCATCTGTGTTTACCCTGGCATATCATCTTCAGTGACTGATTTATTGTTTTTTATTTTTTTTATGTTAAACTACCAGGACATCCTTGCCTAATCAGTTTAGGGTCAAGATATTTAACAAGAATTAAATGGTAAATCTGCTCTGAGAACCCTGAGTCTTTGAGGAACTTACTGGAAGAAGGATGTGTAGGAAAATCAGAATCCAGTCAACTGCTCTTGCTTGAAAAGCTCATTTTTAGAAACACACCTTTTTATTCTCCATGTTTTCTGATTCTTATTTTAAAGTATTATACCAAAAAAGGTAAATAATAAAGCATAAAAAGGTTAAGATTAATCTTTGCCTGAAAAAAAAAATCAAATTGAAAAAAAAAAGACAGCTATGGTCGAACATACATATCGATTCAAATATCAAACAACCTTAAAGAATCAAATAAGGCCTTTTATCTTAATGATTAGAGTTCCGTGAAGCAATAATAATTGTCCTATAACAGAAACTCAGAAACCTCATAAAGGAGTAATTTTAAGTAGGCAGCAATGCCCATAAAGCTTGTCAACCTGAAGACTGCAGATCAAAAACCAAAAGCAGAGGGAGGCATCTTTTCCATAAATTTTAGGAAACCATGAGATATTAGAGAAAAAGCACTGTCCTCTTGAGTTCTGGACTGCTTCTTAGTTGTCTAAGCTCAAGTAAGTACCTGAGTTCTTTTTGTTTCTGTTTTCTATAAGGTAAAAATAATAAGAACAACCTGCATACTTTTAGACTAATGTTGTGAAGGTATAAGAAAAAATTAAGATATACAAAAATGTTACAAAACCCAAAAGTGTTAAACAAATATGAGTTATTATTATTTATCTGAGGAGACAGTCATGCTTCCTATATGCTCTGCATAACTTTGGTTGTCGCTTTCCACAATAATGTGTCACAGTCTGGCTTCTGTGATACCTTTATTTTTCTAGACATTGCCTTTTCAACCTTTGAAAACTTTATCCTTAGCCTGACCACACAAGCAAATGCCATCCTCATTAGCCTTCCTCCTTCACAAGCTAATTAGGTTTAGCAGGCAAAAATATACTAGCCAAAAATTATATGGATGGCTTATGTTTCTCTAGAAAGTGCTCTTGTCTCTGATGGCTTCTGAAATATTGTGAGTGTCTCATTGGTAGCTGGACTCCACTGCACACAGGAGACCTAATTGTTGAGTTCAATTCCTCTCCACCCCTCTATCATTTTGTATCAATTAAGTTTGCTCAGTTCCATAGTCACAGATTTCTCTTCTGACTGCAGTCATCTCAAAATGATTGCCCAGAATCAAAAGATATTCCAGAAGAAAGATACTGGAAAATTCAGTTTCCATGAGGAAAAAAGCAGTATTAGAGAATCAGTTTTAAATGTCAATAATAACTCCAACTTCTTGAACACTTATTGTGACAATGCTTTTATACATGATGCAGAGTAACAATTTAAAATATTAAATTTAGGTGCTTTCTTTACCTGGATTTTGCTCCTTTTAATGCCCATCCTCTTAACTTTCATTCAAAGCTCAGGACAGAATTTCTATTTGCTTTCTTCTACAAAGTCTGGGAAAGAGTGATTTGTGTTCAGAATTTCTACACCAACTGAAGGAATAATGCTGGATTCTCCTGAGAGAAACAAGGAAAAGAGTATTTGTATTTGTAGACTAAATATCTAGTAGAAGCAGGGTATTCCCCATATCTTTGTTAGTAACAGATTTATAGCTTGAGCAAGAAACAAAGAAAGAGAGAAAAGTGTATGAATCCTGAGAGTAGAGAAACCCTATCCCCTGGTTTACAGCAACAAAGGCAACAAGACTGGAGAAAGGAGCACTTAGGACATGAGCTTCTAGACTAGAGAACATGACCAAATACTCTATATTCAAGCTGGGCAATGGAGAGAGAATTAGAGGCCTGAGATCTGAAGGGGCTATGCACACTGATGCAGTAGACATCTCCAAGGCCAGCTGTTTAACTTATGCCCTCAAGCAAGACTCTAAGTCTCTCACCAAGATCTAAAAGTATCTTATCTTATCACTGTATAATAGCCTTAAACAGTGAATATTGTTGCTCAAAGAAAATGAGAATAAAATTACAGACACAAATTAAATTGTAATTTTATCTTTGTATCTCTACTAGCCCAATAGAAGAAACAGTATGAGTCAGAAATTATGAGCTAAAGAAAATTAAGAAAGCTTGTTTTCTTCCAGCCCTGGATTTATAAGTATATTGATTCACACTATATATTTAATGCTTCAATTAATCCATATAATAGCATTCTAAAGTAAGAATTACTCTCTCCCATTTTATAGATGAGAAAACCTAGATAGAGAAATTTAAGTAACTTCTCAAGATAGCACAGCTAGTTTATGACAGTGCTGGGCTTCAACCCTAAGTCTTTTTGACTCCAGAGTTATCTTATCTGCTATCCTGTATTACCCATACCTTGAGGCTGAGTGGACTAGAGAAAATTTAGTGTTGGCCAATTACACAACTGACTCTTCTTAAAAATGATATAAACCTGGAACACACTTTTGCTCCTTCATATTAGCATAGAGATAAAGTGAAAAGAGATTTTTGGTTTTCTGGTGATAAAAGTAAACCTTTTCAAACAATATATTTCATAAACATTTATGCTTATCTTTAATAGCTGTAATTACAATTTTGAAACACTAACTAGGTTCAAAATGCTTAATTTCTCCACATGGTTTTACTTGGTGGTGCTTCAGAAAAGGACAAAGCTTGTGAGGGATGAAAATCCATCTGTAGCCATCAAGTAATTTTCTGAAGATTAGAGACTTGGCTGGTCTGGAGCAAACTTTGGCAAACCCCAAGAGTAGAGGAGGAAAGTGGAAATAGTTCACAGCCTCTCCCTGAGGCCTCACATGCATCAGACAGAGTCTGAGGCAACATCAGGCCTCAGACATTGCTGCCAGCAGAGATTGGCACTTAGGCGCTGACACCAAGAGGGAGACAAGTTGAAAAACAGTTGTACCAGCTGGAAAAGTGTTGCCCTATGAAAGGAAAGAAATGAGCTCTTGTGGAAGTTACTGAATAATAATTTCTGAAGTGTGCAAGGAAGACTGAAGTGTGGACTTAGGAGACTGAACACATGCAGGAAAATAAAGCAATTGAGCCAAATAGAAGGCAGGAATGATTAAAGGATGGCAGAAAGGGGATGAAAGGAAAGGTGTAAGCCTTGATTGACTTAAGAAAACCAGCCCATTAGCAAAACCCTATAAAAAGAGCCTGGTGTAGTTGATTTTGTATCAATTATATTAAGCCATCAGGTAAGGAGAGATAGTATAGAAATATAATTACTCTATAAGGAAGGGAAAGACAGTGTATAAATACATATTAAAAAACAGATCAATTTAATTTTTTCCCAAGATCTTACACTTTAAAACGCATAACCTTCAGGACTTTTCCATAATCATTTTTAACATCAGTTTTCTCATTTGAAATATGGTATTATGATAGTTGATATTATTATTACTACCAAAATTTGTGATTAAATAAGCACTTCATATATGTTGGGCACTGAGGTGAGCATGTTAAATGAATTCTCTCACATAAAATTTCTAATAACTGAACGAGGGACCATAGTTGAAGTTCTTTATAAAGTGCCAGACTCATACTGGGTGCTCAATAGATTGTGACTATTATTAATATTGTCATTGATATTGTTCTTTTTAGCTAGTCAATTCTTAATCTCAATAATATTCTTAATACACATCTATTACTATTCTGATGCCAGATGAGTTTGGAATGAAGGATTTTAATTCTACTTCTAACCTAAATTTCAGATAGATTTTTCTTCTCAAGGAGATGCAAAACACACAGACTGGCTACAGATGCCTTGATATCAGCCAGGATTCATAACTGCAATGCATCCCAACCTGGAATTTCCCACTTATGCATGCAGGCATCTCATTGATGTCTAGATAAAATTTTCTTTCTACTTTCTACTAGCTGAGCAAAAACATGTTCTTTACTCTTCCATTCCTATACACATTTTTTACTGAAAGTTGTGTTCACATGTACTGTGAGAAGGTTGCTGATCAAATATTTGTAATTACTACCTTTTACAGCATTTGCAAGAAATCGAGTTCTCTCCAGGTATCACTTTTAAAATAATTATCAAAATTGCTTCTCAAAATGTGTATGTTATTTTATTTCTTTACTTACTCGTATTTGTCTTTAGCACCCACTCTAAGGTAAATTCTGTGATGGCAGAAATCTTATTGGTATTCTCCCATATTCAGAAATATTTACTAAGCACATACTAGATGTCAAGCATTGTTTCTAGTCACTAGGATACAGCAGTGAACTGATTCTAGTAATGGAAAACAGACAAACACAACAAAAAGTAGGTGTGATGTTATGAAGAATATAGCAATATGAGAAAATAAAGAATATGCCTGTGTTGCAATAATGAGAAGTTATTGGGATGGATAGAGTCTATTTTATCAAAGGTAAAAGAGAAGGCTTCCTGATAAGTGGGCCCATAATGATAAATAGAGAAAGAATATTTCAAGTAGAGGGGACAAGAAGTGCAAAGATCACGAGCCTGGAGTTTGCTTTGGTGTCTTCATAAAACAGCAATCAGGGGTCGTATCTAGAGCAGGGTGAACAGAAGAGAAGGAGGAGATGAGATTTGAATGACAACAGAGCACTATGAAGGCTATGTTGGAATGGTAAGGTCCTTATTTTATTCTGGGTAAGATGGGAACAAAACTGAAGAGTTTCGAGCAGAGTGACTGAATCTGAATTATTTTGAAAGGACTGCTCTTGCCTTTTGTCTGGAGAATGGCCTGGTAGGGGTTGGTCAAGGAAGAAAAGTAAAGAGATTATTGTAGTAGTTTAAGTGAAAGATCAATGATGATGACAGAATACAGTGATTGCTATGAAGATAAGGGACGTAGGTCAGATTCTATATATATTTTGAAGGCAGAGATGAGTGAATTTGCTGAGAGATTGGATGGGGAATGGCAGATTGAAAGGTATCCAGAATGACTCCAAATTTGGGGGGATAAACAGTTTGAAGACTAGAGTTGCACTGATAAAAATAGGAAACACTTGGAGAGAAGAGAGTCTGGAAGGTAGAAGTTAAGAGTTCAGTATTAGTGGATAAAGTGTCAGCTGCAAAAAAGTCAGATAAACAGCTGGATGTAAAATTGTGGAGTTAAGGAAAGAGTTTGAGTCCGGGGATATATATTTGGAAGTTAGTAAAATATGGATAGCATTTTAAATTGGAGTAGATGGATTCACTTATGAGGAAAACAAAGTAAAGGTCTGAGGACTAATTTCCTGGGTACCCCAGCATTTAGCGTTTGGGGACATGGAGTGGAAATAGCAGACAAAACTAAGAGGGACTCCTCTCTGATGTAGGAGGAAAACTAGCAGAACATGGAAACCAAGAGTCTATTGCTGTTGCTAGCTTGAGAAATATGAGAACTGAGAATAAAGTTCTGGGCGTGGCAATATGAAAATGCCTGATAACTTTGATATGAGCAATTTTGGGAAATAATGGAGATGAATGCTTTAATGGGGCAGTTTAAAGAAAGCTTAGAATGAAGCAAAGTGCAGTATAGACAACTCTTCAAGGGATTTTGCTATAAAAGGGATTAGGAAACAGTGCTATAGTTGAAGAGTGATATGAGATCATGAAGACATATTTTTTAAGTCAGATCCCATTTATTAAAGGCATAAGTACATTTACAGAAAGGGAAGAAAACTGATGGGGGACAAGTACAGGAGTAAAGTTCAAGAGCAAGAGAATGAAGATGGAACACACCACCCAAGGGACGGACTAAGCAATAAATAGGAGCTCAGTGTGTTCTTTCCCTGTAAAGAAAGAAAAAGAAGAGTGTTTGTGTACAGATGCACTGATAGTAGTAGTTTTAGAGTGCAAGCATCTAGAAAGTTTATTCCAACTTCTTGATTGAATTCTCAGTATCTATCAGACTACTTAGCACATAGTAAGTGTTCAAAAACTTATTGAATGACGGATGTACATTATTAACTCTGTTTCCAGGAAATTTCGTAAGAATAATGCTCTAAGTAGTGTCTCTCCTTGAATTTTAGCTTAAACCTGCATGATAAAAATAGAAGAGAATGAGAAGAAAAAGAGAGAAGTTTTTGAAATAAGCTTTAACGATTTACTATATAACCTCCACTCCTTGCCTTTTCTTCTAAAACAAAGATGTGAATAGAAAGGTATGGGATGTTCTACTTCTATTATAGAAGTAATTGGGTATGTGTGACTCCTCTTACCCTCTCATAATATCTGTTGGATATAACTTTTGGCTTTCTCATTTTGGCTCACTTCCCAGAACTGTATGTAAAGTGTTTTCCTGAAATATTGAAAAGGAACCTACATTTTAAGTTCATCATCTCTTTGTCTGAAAAGTAGCTTATTCTTTTCCTGTTGAGATTGTATTTTCTGTGGGCTTTTCTCTTTCTTTACTATTAAAGTTAAAATTTGGTAACTGCAGACTGTATACAAGCCAAGCATGTTGTGGAGGGTAATTAAGAGATATGCACATCAATAGTAAAAATAAAGTAAAGGAGACTGAAATGTGTTTTTAATGTGAAATAATGAGATGAGAGGAATACAATGTTTACTTAGATCCCACCAGGTGCTAGCTCTCTATATATATTATTTAAATTTATCCATATCTCACACACACACACACACACACACACACACACACTTATGTACACCTGGAAAGTAGTTATTAGCCCTTTGTTACAGAGAATGAAATAAAATTCAAGGAAAATACTTTACATGTATCATTGGCTTTGATTTTATAATAACCCTGTAAGGTATATATTTTTACTCCATCTTCGTAAACGATAAAACTGGAACATTGAGAGGTTTAATCATTTGCTGAAGTTAACACAAGTATCGGGGCTTCAATCCTAGATATGACAGTTTTTGAACACATAAACTTCCTGTCACACTATACGTTTCTTCAAGGGGAGCAGAGCTGCCAGTGAATTGAATAATATGTGAAGATAAAGCAAAGCATAATTACTGAGTAAATTTTGATAAATAGAATCAATGGTCCAATAGTTTTGCTGATTATACTTACTAAGTCACAATTGGTTATATCTAGCTGCATTCCTCGAAAAATTAAGAGGAAATTTTCTTTTATTTCCAATGCATTTTGACTTGAAAATTAACAAAAATGTACCAGTATGGTCTAGATTCTTAAAGTTCAATCCAAGATGTTTGTTTGTTTTGATACCTTACCAAGTAGCCAGCCAGATTATAATGGAATGTAAATAAAGAAAACCTTACATATCATATATAAATGTATGTACATGTAATTATATGCATGTACATGTAATTTTTTAAAATACAATTTCTCCACAGGCAACTTGGGAGACATAGTAATTTAAAAGTCTTTAAAATCAGAACCGGCTTTCCATCCTGCCTTCCCAGTTGCTGAGTGAGACGTGCACAGGTTACTTAGCCTAAGCCTCACAGTTTTCATCATTGAGGAAGGGATGACATACTATTACTTTCCTCACAGAATTACAGAGAATAGCATTGAAATAATCTAGTTAGCGCACTGACTAACATAGAAAGTGTGCCCAATAAATTGTTCCTGTCCCAAATGCCACTTGTAATACAGAGTAAGACACTAATGGTCACTTTAGAACCTGTGATAAGCATGAAGATAAACCTCAAATAGAGTACTGGTTTTTAAAAAGGTTCTAATGATTAAGCCTGATGCAGATAAATCACAGCATAGGCCACATGATTAAATTGCACCTCCTATTTAATTGCATCTCAGGTGCCAGGTGCTTGTTACAATTCCTATCTTTGCTTCAAGGAAAGCCTTGTGTTCTATAAGCCCAAGAAAGTGGAAAGAGGCCAAAGATGTTTAAATATAGAAAAGACTACAAATAGGATTTGTGTACTCTTCCAAGAATATGTGTGTTTTTGCATGTGTGTGTGTGTAGATATATACACACACAAATTATACACACACACACACACACACACACACACACACACACACACATATATATATATATTAGACTGATAAATTTCTAAAAACATTTTGAAAATCTAGAGAATTTAAAAGAAAGAACTTAAAAATTTTTAAACCCAGGTTAGTTTTGGTTTTCTTAACATATCCCAAGGACCCCTAACCAACTCCCTAGGTCCTGTGCAATTACTACAATTATTTATTTAAAAGAGAAACTCATGCCAATTCTTAGAAAGAAAGAGTAGTTTCTCTTTCCAACTATCATCTCATTACTATACACTCTTTTTGCTAAGGAAGAAACTGACTTCATTCCTTCAGAGCTTTATCTCAGTATTATAATATTTCCACAAATACAAATATGGTCCAATATTTCATGTTTTTATTCAGTCGCCTCCTTTGCAAAATTTTTCCTAATGCCTCATCAAATATATTTTTTTCTGCTTTTATGAATTCATATACTATTTAATTCTGTTTTTTTCTCTCTCACACCTTTATCTCTGTCTCTACCTCTATCATTCTCACTACAAAAGTTTCTGAAGGGCAGGAACCATCTTTTCACAACTTTTATTTCCACACAGATATTAACACAAGCTTCTGGACATGTATAAATTTTTCCCTACACTTCTACTAAGTATTAAATGTGTTCTAGACACTAACACCAGAACTGGGTAGGCTGTATCAAGTTCTTTCCTTTTGCCACAAATCGCAATGCTCAAATCTCAAATTCACAAATCTTTTTATCGAAGTACATAATCTCATTCAATTCTCAAAACTACCTTAGTAAATTCTAATATGACACCCAATTTGTAATATAGGAGGCAGAGACTCAGAGAATGTGGGCCATGGACCCAAGGTGCTAGAGTAATGATGTCTTTGTATTTTTTACTCCAGAGTTCATGCTCTTGACCACTATGCCCAACATAACCAATGTGGGCACTTGGTAAATGCTCACTCTTTGAACAAATAGAAAAAATTCAGAGACTATGTTTTGTGTTGCTGTTTTCCAACTCTGAGATAAGATGTAGGCAAGTGATCACACTTTTTGAAACACCAGGAAATTCCTCACCATAAAAAGTATAGATAAAGACTAACATTTAAATGTTTCTTCACCTTTGAATAACCCAATGATACATACATAATACATCTTGGGTACCACAGAAAGCATTCAAGTTTATTCTCAGTGACTTGTAAACTCTCATTTACTTGGACTTAATGAGTTATAAAGGTCTTGGCCTTGCATTTAAAGTTTCGAAGTGAAAAAAAAATTATTGTCATTTCCTTTGGGTCGTCAAACCAGTTATTCAGGCAATTAATCTTCATTTTCCATGAATAATACTGTATTGTATACTTGAAGTCTGCTGGGAAAGTGGATCTTAAATGTTCTTAATATACACAGCACAAAAATGTGGTGACTATGTGAGGTAATAAGTGTGTTAGCTAGCTTAATTGGGTAATCATTTCACAATGTATATGCATATTGAAACATCATGGGGTACACTTTAAATATATACAATTTTATTTTATTTGTTAATTATGTTTCAATGAAGCTGAAAAAGTTAACCTTTACTTTTTATTCCACTCCAAAGGATGTGAAGGCAATGATATCAAGCCTTTCCTAATAATTGTTAATCCTCAAATATGATACATATCATGAACAGATACCATTGCTTACCAAGAGTATAGAATAAAAAATTGATCCAGACGAAGGAAAACAAAACAGGATAGATGTAAGCCTTGAGCAGAAGTCTGTTGAGAAGAAGAGGGTATTGCTAGTGTGGTAAATATATTCATCTATGATCTTTCCTAAGTACAGTGTACTCTGAATTATTTTTAATTTTTTACTCCTGGTTCTTATGTAGGAATTTAATGAGACAATATTGTAGTTCCTAGAATGGTGCATTAAACAGAGAAAAATACAGCATGTTTCTATTAACTCTAGCTGAGCTTGTCTTATCTTGAAAATCAGGATTCTTTTTCTGTAATATGTGAAAAGCCTGTGCTTCCCGTGAAAAGGAAACTGAAAGTGAGAAGGCTATAATTGAGAGTATAATATACACATGTAAATTTCCTCAAAGGGGTGCATAAACGATTAAAATATGCAAAAAAAATCCAGTGAAAGTTTAAGCCCAAGCATTTTCTAAAGAACCAGACATGGTCAAGCACCCTGTTAACCACAGTTGCTTAAGTGGTGAACATGAGCTTGGAAGTCAGAGTGCCTGGCTTTTGAATTAAGCTCAGCATTCACCAGCTGCATACCCTTAATGTGTGTGATACAGCATCAGTTTCCTGAATGAGGGTTATGGGAACACATAACCTGCTACAAAGTGAGTACTCCAAATGTTAGTTATGATTAGCGTTTTCATTTTTTTTTAATGGTTAAAAGTTTCTAGAATTTTACTAATAAAAGAGCAAACCTGCATGAGAAAAGAAATGAAGATTTGCAGATATTGCTAGAGGAACTCATAATATTATGCCATATTCATTTTAAGCCAAGCAAAGTCAATTGCTTGTGGAGGGTATTGTGTTAATACTTTTGCTTTTTTGTGTTTTAATTTTATTTTCAATTTTTCCTTTGAGAGATCTTGAATATATCTAAAGAAGGAGTTGTCTATGACAATTCTGTTACGTGAGTGACAAGATCAACACCATAGGGACATTCCAGAAGGTAAAAAAACAAAATTCCAGTCCACAAATAACTGTCTACAAGATGTTTTTCCTAAAAAGTTTAGTATGTATATGTTCTATTTTAGATGCTGTAGGAGAGCTCATTGTTTGATGGAGGCTATTCAAATAAGGTCATTTTTGGTTGCAAAAAAAAAAAAAAATAGGTTTGCTCAAGTTACCTCAGAAAAATAAGTGATTTATGGAAAGAGAACTTGCAAACAAAACAAAACAAGCAAAGCAAAGCAAAGCAAAGCAAAGCAAAGCAAAGCAAAGCAAAGCAAAGCAGAGCAAAACAAAACAAAGCAAAGTAAAACAGAACAACACAAAACACTAAAGAATCCTAGCTCCAGGAGTTAAGAAACTAGGTAGCTCCAGATCCCAAAGCTGTCCTTCTTTCTCTCCTTTCCTTTTCCTCTTCCTTCCTCTCTCTGTTCTATTTTTCTCATTCTATTACTTTTTCTATATTTTCCTTTCTTCTACTCACTCTTCAATAATCTATGGGCAAGAGCACTGGATTACACAGGCAACTTTCTAGTCAACAAAGATAGCTATAAAGGAGAATGTCTAAGAAGAATTTGAAATGGAATAGGCACCTTAAAGCATTCCATCCTTTGCCTGGCAAGCACTTTTGTTCCTGTAAATAGATCAAAAGTAGGGTCACTGTAGCATTATCTATCTATTTTTATTAGCATGTTTTAACTTTATGTCAGGTAAATGTGCCAATTTTGTAAAGTTTTAAAAAATATTGAAGAGGTTGTAAAAAGAAAACTACTGAAGAGGAAGTACTAAAATCTATCCCAAGTATTGCTTTCAGAGACTGAGGTTTGAAAAATGATGAATTCTAAACTTCATACAACAATGAATTTCTTTTGTAGGAAAATGGTGAGATAGAAAATGGTTTTATGCCAAGAGAAAGTGTTGATATAGTTTGCACTGATCTGTGTTTCATCTCAAGATGAAAAGAGGAAAGAAATCACACTTGAGAAAGCTATGAATTTTCCTGAGAGAGAATGTTGTTGGAGCACTCTGTAATTGATGAAAATGTCTCTTGGACAAGTCTGTTTATATGTGATTGGTGTGCCATGACTAGACAAGCAAAAAAAATAAGCCTTCATTTCATGAAAGATGGGTAGACATTTTCCAATCATTTTCCAAGGTTTAACTTGGGCTCTATATAGCATCAGAATCTTTAGTTGATTTTTTAACTGAAATATCCTTGTGGCAATATATGTGGGAATTGCCCAAGGCTATTTTTTTTCTCTTGAGGTTTTAATCCAGAAACTGGAGGACTTTGTAAAGCTCCCACCTGACCAAAGACTCTAAAACTCTAATGATTATAAATATTCAAATTGGATGTCTTTCATTCACAAATAGTGAATGTGGTAGGTATTGAAGATATAACTAAAAACAAGACCCTAGTGGAATTTCTATAAAAGAAAAATTACCATAAAGGGGAATGCATCCTACAACAGAGGAAAAACAGAATGATATGGGGGTCAGTATTGTCAAAAAAAGTTCTGTATTTCCTCCCAAGTACATGGTAATGTATACATCCTGCCCTGTTAAAATTCATTGTGGCTGCACAACATATTGTGATCGTTGACAAGGAGTAGAGGTGGTATGATTCACTTCTGGATAAAATCTTTAGGAACAAGGATCCAAGTTACCATGTTTTTGTTTTAACTTTCCACAGTAACTGACATCATTCTCAAGGAGGCCTATTTGGAAACCTGGGTCATGAAGTGAAGATGATGTAGAACAGGTCTCTTGGCAGATCTGAGATAAATATGTAGCATGAACAAGAAATAAGCATGTAGTATGCTAAACCTCAGATTTGTGGTTTGTTACTACATCATAACCTAAACTATCCAGATTTGTATGGGTGCTGCAAGGGGCATTCAGAAAAAGCTCCTAATCCAAACTAAGGGAAACAGAAACTATTTCCTTATTTATTACATACTAATGTACAAGTCATTTCCAATTGTACTCAATTGTAAATGATGAGAACATAGCACTTTGCACAAAGTATTTGCCCAGTAAATGCTAGTTTAATTTGAATGGGCCAAAAATAAAACTATAGCTCTAGAAATTCAGCTTTGGTGGTTTTCTGCAGTACCTGTTAACCAGAATACTTGGTCCTAGACAAATCCTGGCTCTGTTACACCACATAACTGGGGAAATTTGCATGGATTTCCTTATGTCAGTGGGAGAGATCTTTTGTCAGATGAATTGAAATGACAGTTTCATGAATATATCATGATCTTTGTCCAGAACAGGTAAACAGTCAAATGCTATTTTTTTTTTCTCTCAGAATCACTGTCCTCTGCCTTTTTCACATACCAATGTGATAAACTCTAAACTAGATGTGGAAACCAACACACTGACTTGCCACTACAACACTGGAAGACAAGACTGAAAAATAGAAAACACAATTTCTTTTCACAAAATTAACATACATTAGATGTCTTTCTCCTTAAAATAAATAACAATCGATACAATATTGGTAAAGTGAAACACTTTGTTGCAAATTTGACTTCAACATTACTTTTAGATTTTCCTTTCTGAAATTGCTAAGTGCCCTGCCTAGAAGTCTCTAACTGTTTTGTTTCTCCTTTATCATTATCATCAACTTCTGAATAGTCAGAAACGCCAATACAGACCTAGGTCAAATTTAATTCTACGCAGTACTTCAGATAATTTGAAATTTAAAAGAATTTTGTATGAGTAATTTTAACACGAGTGAGTACTTAATGATTCAATGGTATATTTATGATTTCAGATATCCCATGTTTCTTAGGTACTCTCTTCTAAGTGCTATTTTAGTTCCTCAAACTCTTAAACTCTGCTTGTCTTCCATAAAATAATTTAAAAATAAAGCTACCATTATACTTGCTAAAAACGTTTCCCATTGCACAATGCAGCATCTTTAAATATTCATCCAACCACACAAAAAAATCTGTTTAATGGTCATATTTTTATGACTTATAATGGTTAGCCAAAAATAGATTAATCTAAAGAGACTCAATGAAATCTATGGCAAAATCATGGGTGAGAAATATTTAACTAAAGCAAAACGTTTTGTACTGTATTTCACCTTTCACATACTCAGGTATTCTACATATAAAATAGGCTGAAGAAAAGACTGAATCTTTTAAAATTTTTTACATTAACCTTCCTATTAAGTGATCAAAAACAAACAAACAAAAATTCAAAAATGACTGATGGTGTCTCTAAATGTGTGTCTGAGAAGAATCAGGAAGCTTTTCATAAGATTTGTTCAATGAATCTAACTGAAGCCCATTTTGAGATGTGCTGATCATCCTGTGTGTTAAATGTCTAAGAAGGGGCTTCGTTTAGGTTTTTCTCCACCTAAAAATGCAGGCTGAGGCTATTCACATATAATTTGGATGAGCACAAGATTAGCAGCCATAGTGCTCTGATTCATCTGATTTTTATGGAACCCTTGGGGATTGACTCAATGCAGCTGACTGGTTTCTTGCTGTATTAAATTGTCCCTAATCTGATTGGCTACATCATAATATTACAGACTATTTGTCGCAGTATGATTCTATGTTTGCTTTTCTGTGAGTTCAGGCAAGTTAACTATTTTCTGATTTCTGATTGCAAAATTTGAGGATATGGTCATCACTAACAAATGTCTTCAGGGTGCAAAAATGGAAATAGAGGCTATCAGTAATGACACATTATATCACTAAAACAATGATGAAGGTTGTGAAGTTTTTAAATTCTTGAGTCCTTTTTGCAGCATTTTTTTAACTTTGCTTTTGGAATAAGTGTGTCTGTGTGTATACACGTGCATGCACACACACTCACATGTGTACAAGATTAGGCCTTGCTTAAACTTAGCCCAGTAGCTTCATTTACATGGGACATTTTATGGGCATCAGTGTTTCATTTCATGACTTAACATGTGTCCCAGTGCTAAAGATACAGATTACAGTGTGAGAGCGAGAGTAATTATAGCCTTCCAAATACTAGACTCTTAAACCTCCTCATTTCACAGGAACCATTAGTTTACTTTCTCAAAGCTGACTTCAGCATTTTGGCAGATATTTTATTAATGTTGTAAATGGGTACAAAATGAAGAAATACCCTAATATTGAGAGTAGTAAATATCACTGTCATGAGCCTAAGGCTTCTCTATGTACATTAGAAGATAGTACTCTCCAAAGAGTGTAATTAGGAGTTAAAAAAGAATAAATCATTATTGTAATAATCATAAAAAAGCAATTTCATGCCAGTATTAGATATTCTCTGGGTAACCAGGTGCTAATAATTTTACTCTATTAATGAAGACTTAAAGTCATATTGGTCTACTCATTTGGATAGTATTTGCTTCAGCATTAGGAAAGCTTGATGTGTTCCTTTTAAACTCAAGTTATTAATTTGACCCTGTTATTAAGAGATTGCTACCCTTAATTTAAGGGTAATTTACAGTGGCATCTATAACATTAGATACAAATGGGACATTAGCTAAGGATGGAAAAGAGGACTTTCATGCATTTTTATGCTCTATTATAGTTGACAAAGGATAAGGACTGTGTCACAGATGGCATATATTTACACCCTGACTTCCCTGCCCCCCTTCCTCCTCCCCTCAGAAACCCCAGACCAAGAAGACGATGCAAAGAAATGCAAATGTGGAGGTCTGAATTATTTCAGGTCAAGTACAAAGGTCTTAAAGGTCCAGTGTTAAAGAAATCAGTTCTTATAGAAGTCTATATACTCTTATTTCTTCACTATGTGTGTGGGGTGTGTGCCTGTGTGTGTTTAAGGACACCTAATTAAAGCTTTTAATTCAGTAATTATCAGATGATTAAAACAACTCTTTTTTAGATTTGAGTCATTTGTATTTTGATTTAAAAAATACTTGATAAGGATGGGATTGCTGGAGAATATAATCCCTACTAAGGACTCATTATCTTCAAACAAAGCAAGTATGGACTCTACTAGTCAGAAGAAATTTCCAAGGAAAGCTCTAATGGCCTATTTCTCACAAAGGCAGAAAACAATGAAGTACCTGCTATTCTACATTTGTCTTGACCCTTTCTTGGTACTAGTCATAGCAAGGATAACAATTGGTTATATCTATCTTAGTGATTCCCAGGCCTGGCTACATACTAGAATCATCTAGGATTCTTTTAAAAGACTTCAATGTTTGAATCCCATGCTAGGCAAACCAAATCAGAACTTTAGGGGGACACTTGAGCTTTTAAGCTCCCCAAGAAATTCTAAAGTTCAGCTAAGGTTAAGAACTGTACTCTATTTATTTGTTGTGCTATGAGAAGCAAAAATAAAACAAAACAAAACAAAACACTTTAGACCAAAAGTATCCTTGACACTAATGCAATAGTACCTCATATTCCATTATTAAAATCATTTAATATATGTCTCCTATGAGCTATATTGTCCAATAAATACATTTGCCATTAGCCAAACACATAGGCTACTGAGTACTTGAAATGTGGCTTGTTGGAACTGAGGTGTGCTCTAAGAGTAAAATATACATGATATTTCAAATACTTAGTAGGAAATAAAGATTACAAAAATATCACAATAATTTTAAAGTTGGTTATATGTTAAAATAATATTTGAATGTGGATAAAATGTTAATAAAATTAATTTCACTTACTTTTACTTTTTAATTAAAGCTAGCACAAATTTACATATGTTATTTTATATTTTTATTAGAAATTGCTATGCTATGAAAATGATTTCAAAGTGCTAACGATGACATGTTAGAAAAATTTTACTTATTTTTCAACTGATTAGCCTATTTAAAACTTAGTTTCATGACCATAGTGGCAGAACAAGAAGATCTGAAAATATGAAAAATATGACAGGTAAATGCTGCTGTTGAGAAGATTGGAAAAGTCCAGATTATGGAAGATTTCTTTAGTTGGGAGCAGGGCTGTCATTTTGAACCATGACAGTTTGTGACACAGATTAGATAATCTCTTCTTGCTTTACAACTGGGAGTTATTCTTGTCCCTGTTGTCTTCTGTTAATGTTAAGCAATGCTTTGAAAAATCATCTTTCCTTTTTCAGGATATCATAGAACTACTATGAGCCTTTTGATTTTACAGATCTGGGCTTCTGTTTCAGCTATTATAGCACTGCCCATGTAATCTTGAGAAAGTTGCTTCATCTTTCTGATCCTATACTTTTTCATCTGTAAAGTGGAAATAATATTGCTCCCAGGTTAATAAGATGTTATCTTCTATAAAATAAAACCAAATCTGGTGTCCACACATAACAGAGTTTGATCCATGGCTATCATTCTTTCTCCTCTTTCTCCATGTGGACAACACCTATTTAGCCTTCATATCTCAAATTAAAAGTCACCTGTTTTTGCAAAGCTATAGCTATGCACTTCCCCCTCTATTTTCTATAAAACATTGTTAACCCTTTACTTATTTAGTAACATATCCATTTTTCCCACTAAATTATTGTGAACTTTTTGAGGTCAGAGCTTTTCTAATTCTTCATAACTCCAGTGTCTAAAGCAGAAAGTAGAACACGGCAGGTGCTCAAGGTTTGCTGGATGGGTAGCTGAATGAATGAAAGAATGAAAGGATGGAAGAATGGGAGGATAATGTTTATGATTCAACCCTTGAAATCTTTGAATTTGGAGTACAATAAAAAATTTTAATGATTCAGTAAAGAATAGTATATTGACAAAGTAAAGAGAGTATAACATCTATTTTTATGTTCCATTATGTGTGGTTGCTCATCTGCCCTGGGTTGGTCATCTGGTAAACAGTCCATAAGGTGCTATACTATGTTTGCTGGAGGAACAGAGAAAAGCAAATATGCCTAGCATGGTGTTATTCTTAGCTTTACATGAAAAACAATCTGGGAAGCCACTATTTGCTCTATCTTTAAGTCTTGCCTCCTTCTTTTAAGGACTGGCTTCACTCCCAACTATGTTCATCTACAAGTTTTTTCCTAGCCAACCTTATACACTTTTGGCTTCTGTTCCATTGCTCATGCAAATGTCAAATATTCCTTCTCTTGCTTCTCCCACTCCTCTACCCCCACCCCCAACCTGAGTCTTGGTAAATTCCATGTTCTTTAAGATACAATTTATTTAAAGGTTGCTCCTACTATCTTTCCCAATCAGACTAATGTAAATGACCTCCAGAAGTTCCATTCTCACACAGCACATTGTTTATGGTTTAAAATGGCAATTAAGAGCTCTTCTTGATACATTTGTTTGTCAAATGCTCTAGAGTTAAGATCCTGAATGGAAGGAACTACATTCTACTAACTGTATCCATTATGATGCCTAGGTCAACTGGCTTGTACTTTATAGCCATTAAATATTGTAGTAGGATCCAAGTGAATCTTCAGGATAAAATGGAGAGTATAGCTTTATACAGATTTTTAATTTTTTATATTTCCAGAGATCAATTCTGATTTTATTTGTAGATAACATTAATTTTATGAGTCTAATACTTTATACCATCTGACTCTTTCCCAACACAGAAGAATTATAAATTGTCTCTGAACAAAAAGATGTGACCTGGATTCCAAGTATCTTGCAGGCAGGGGTTATCACTCAGCATGTGTGAGGAAGGTACAAGGATGGAACTGTAACCCAGAACAGAATCTGGTAAAGATGTCAAGGCATACTGAACAAGGTAATACTTTAATGTCCTACAACTATTTATGTTATTTATTCAAATTCTACCTGAGATGCAGAGAAATGAGCTTTCAATAAAAGGTTGAATCTCTTTAGGCTTAAAATAAAAGGGATTTATTATAAACAAAACATAATTTTTAATTTTTTGGAGTTCTTTTATTTCAGTATTTATTAATTCCTAATTAGATATCACACTTAGCCAACTCTCACTTAGAGATAACTATAGGAATAAAATTTTTAAATTTAATTCTAGGTAAATTGTATTATATCATGTATTACTCAGAAAAGTTTATCTCGCATAATTATCAAGTGACTCTTATATATGCTATAAATTTAGTGGTTTAGCCTCTAGCAGCCATAGGCGAAAACCTGAGTTAACTGGCAAATTATTTTTCTGACTTATCTCAGAGATATTTTCTTATTGCTTGTAGATTGAGTTCTAAAGCTGCAGCCTGGCTTTCCCAGTTCAGCAATAGTCATGAGCCAAAGATACATTTAAAGCTTAAAATCCTAAGTCTATTAACTAACGGGTGATGAAGATAATTATTTGAATCTGTAACAGTGAATTTGAATACCTACTGATATCATTCATTCCTACTTTCCTGAGTTCTTCCACTAAATTACTGAAGAATCTGGGTATGTTACTATGCTTCTTTAGTTTTGAATTCTTTAAGTATAAAATAGTAATAATAATAGTATCAACTTCTTAGGGTTGTTTGAGAATTAAATAAGATCATTGATTAGGACATGGGAGATAATTGTTCGATAAACATTAGATATTGATTTGTCACCAAATAGAGAAGAATAAATGAGAAGTAGAAAAGAGAGAAGACCAATTTATAGATGTGTTCTAATCTAAGAGAGCATCACATAAACCTCAAAGTAAAATTTGAGTAGTGGCACCCAATGGAAAAAGTATTCAGAGTCAATCAGTTCTGGGTCTGAATTCTAGATTGAAAATTTCCAAGCTGTATGATATTAAACAAACTGTTTAATTTCTCTGAGCCTCCATTTCCTTATCTGTAAGAAGAAGTTAATAACAAATGCCTTGTAAATTGTGAGGATTAAGGTAGATAGCAGATGCAATGCTGACATTTAATCAATGGGAGAAGAAAACGTAAATACATTAAATTAATGCAACATTTGAATGTGGACTGGTCTGCAACAGTTGTTGATGTGAAACATCCTTTGTTTACTTGGCAATTCTTTCTCAAATACAGATGAAAATAGGAAGCCTTATACCAGCAGACTATTTAAAAATAATCTTCTGGCTAAACTACAGCTGTGCTACCTTGTTATCAATGTTTGGGCCAGCAATGTATTTACCTGTTGAATTCCTTAGACAGGTTATCAATAAACAGAAAGAGTACTTTTAAAAACTGACTGTACCATGAACAGTCCTCAGGGAGAAGCCCAGTGAGCTGTGTGTGTGGGGGGCGGAAGGGGGCGGGATTACTGGGATGCTGCATAGAGGCTAAAGTAGGCTGGAAGCAGATTAAAGAAATCGTTTTTCAGTGCTTCATTGTGATAGAGTTTGTGAAGTTTATTTCTAAAACACTCACAAATTCTTCCTCCTGAGTACCCCGGGATTCTTTTATGGCTCTAAAAGGCATTTATCTTGTCCCATTCATTCAGATAACTCCAAAGATATGATTAGCTTTAAATTTCATTAATTTGTTCAACTCCAAACTTTGGCCATACTAACTATCCTGTAAATGTTTCTTGAATAGAGAAAATAATTTATTCAAAATTAAATACATAATCATGATGACACAAGAAATTGATACATATTCTTTAGAAAACAATAGAGAATTCATAACAAGAAATAAAATGTTTATTTCCCTATGATCTTGTAATTTAGTTCTCTGAAATAATTCAACAGAAATAAAAAAGCTCTATCCATGATGATGTCCTGTGCTGAGCAATATCATTTGAAAAGTGTAAATATTTATCAAAACAGAATTTCTGAAGTAAAGTGATGTCTATCCTAAAATAAACAATTATAAAGACATTATTGCAATATTTTACAAAACAACTTTTGACAACAAGAGTAGTATACAAAAACCCCAATTATGCCATGTTAATGACTATGCAAAATACATAGGACCATGAATCACTGCTACAAAAGAATGAACACACTTGAAAAGCTATTGACTTCAAATGGTTAAATCATGAGTATTATCCTTGACAAAAATTTTTACTGTTGCTTTATTTTTAATTTTTATTACATTGATTGGTTAATAAAATTATGTAGGTTTTCAAGTATATAATTCAATAATACATCATCTGTGTGTTGCATTGTGTGTTCACCACCCAAAGTAAAATTTTCTTTCGTCGACATCTATTTGACCCTTTTATCCCTATGTACCTCTCTGCTTCCCCCTTTACCTCTGGGAACCACTAAAGTATTGTCTGTATCTGTGAGTTATTCTTTTTCTTGTTTGTTTGTTGCTTTTAGTTTTATATCTCACACATATGAGTGAAATCACATGGTCCTCAACTTTTTCTGTCTGACTTATTGTTGCAAATGGCAGTATTTCATGTTTTCTTATGACTAATATTCCATTGTATATATGTACCACATCTTCTTTATCTAATAATCTATTGAAGGACACTAAAAATGGATCAAAGGCCTAAACATAAAACCTTAAACAATAAATTACATAGAAGAAAACATAGGTACTAAACTCATGGATCTTGATTTAGAGAGGATTTTCTAAATTTGACCTCAAAGACAAGGGAAGTAAAAGCAAAAATAAATTAATGAGACTATATCACAGCAAAATAAACCATCAATAAAACAAAGAGGCAACAAACCTAATGGGAGAAGATATTTGCAAATAACACCTCCAATAAGCGGCTAATGTCCAAAATATGTAAAGAACTGATATGACTCAAGAACAAAAAGTGAACTAAAAAATAGGCAGAGGACCTGAACAGACGCTTCTCCCAAGAAGACATGCAACTGACCAATGGACATAAGAGAAGATTCTCCACTTCACTAGCTATTAGGGAAAGGCAAACCAAAACCACAATGAGATACCACCCGACCTGTTAGAATGGCTATCATCAAGAGGACAAGTAATAAGTGTTGGAGAGGTGGTGGGGGAAAAGTTACCTTCATTCACTGCTGGTGGGAATGTAAATTGTCACAGCCTCTATGGAAAACAGTATGCAGTTTCCTCAAACATTTTAAAATAGAATTACAATATGACTCAGCAAAACTTCATCTGGGTATCTGCCCCCAAAATTTGAAGACATTTATCTGTAAAGTTATATGCCCCCTGATAATCATTGCAGCCATATTCATGGTGGCCAAGACATAGAAATATATAGTTTTATTTTTAACAATTAAAGAGAAATGAAGGAAGAACCTTACAATTTTTCTTGTTATTCAAAATATTAAATACTAGGAACAGGAAAATTAAGTATAATTGTGTGTTCATGTACCAGGTCATTGCAGAAGTCATAGACTTATCACAGAAGGCATTATGTTTTGTAATGATAACTCAGTTCATTACCTTTCTTCCTTATTAGATCACAAGCTTTAGGAGGCACTGTGATTTTGTAGGGAGTCAGTATGTATGTCTTATTTAGTGCTTATCTCTGGTAAGATTTTTACAGTTTTAAGGGATATGTGAATCTGTTTATTCAATGAAAATAAGAGAGGCAGACTGCCTTAAACATGTAATTATCATACATTGGCTATTATTTAAAAATCTATTGCAAATTTATCTTTTTAATTTTAAGAAAGGAAATACTTAAACTGCCATCAGTCATATAAAGCTGGAATTTCCTGAGAGCTAGTTCTAATAAGGAGAATTAGTCTTAAAATGAAATGGGAAGTAAGAAAACTGTCTGTAGAAGGAATACCAAAAATATATTTTGTTTATTTTACAACCATGTGTAGGTCTAGTCCCTTTGATTTGAATCAGTTCTATTAGTAACTCAGTTCTAATATAATGTATAATAAACAAGCTACCCTAAAACCATCATTCAAACTAACACAGGACACTCGATTACTTAAATATGTATTGTACATTGTAGCATTAGTCTTACAGATGAACATCAGTTAATACTGAGTATTTATAGACAGGCGGGAATGTAAATTGGTACAACCACTATCGAAAACAGTGAAATTTCTACAGCATATGTAAGACAAAGTAGCAATCTTTGAAATCTTTTACTTATTTAAATTCACAGTACAAAGAGCCATAGTTTTTAGCCCTAAAAAAATTTGAGATCTAGAAAGAGCTCAGAGATGAAAATTTAATTTTACAAATGAACAAATGGAAGATCAAAGAGGTCAAGCAATCTATTCAAAATTCAAATATTAGACTCCATGTCAATGACACTTTCTCATACACCATCAGTGAATTTCTGAATGATGTCTCTGAAAGATGATCAAATTCAATGTTTTAAAAGAAAGATTAGATTGTGCTTATAAAATTATGTTTCAAGGCAAGAAAAACCTCCTTCTCTGAGAAAAAACAAAATCCACTTAAATTTTCCTCATACCTTTATAGTCACACCAATGAACATTTTGGAACTAGGAGTTACAATAAAAATATGTTTTAAAATCTTTATTTAACCAAAAATATAACTTTCCCTCAGAATTTTATTTGCAGATTTTATTTACATGGAATTTCTTTTAGGGATTTTAAGCTTTGGTGAAGTCTCTTTCCAATGTCTATCTATACTGATACACAGAGAAAAAAAATGAAAAGTTTATTTAAAAAATAAAACAATTTCAATAGCTTTACACCTCTTAAAACCAGTGTGTCTGGGAAGATAAAATGAAATTAATTTCTATCAGTCAGCTTCGAAAGTCATCTTTCTAACATGCAAATTCTTTGATTTCTAGTGGTCACTGATTGAAAAGAGAACACATCATTTAATTTACAAACTAATGACATAGCTAACTCATTTCAAAAGATTACTTTGAAGACATTAATTTAGAATCATTTCTGATGTTCAAAGAAATAATATCCACATGGAATTTGGGTACCTATTTCTCTACCAACAGGATAATTTGCCATAATCAATTACAGAGCATACATTTAATGTAATACTGCCTGTGGAATTTTCAGACAGTTAAACTAGTTTCTCTTGTCAGTTGCAAAGGTGTGAGATACAGGGACATTTAAGACCTATTAAACGTAATGACCCTTCCATCTTGTTAAAGGACAATTTCCTTAATAAGACTTTTACATTTAAAAAGATGAAGGACAACTAAAGACATGATTTGCAGAAAAGATAGTAAATGAAAATTAAAATCTTTAAATTCTTAGATCTATCTCTACAATTTCAACCATTTTTCAGATAACTTGTATAGGTCATATCAAACCAGGTCTGAACTATCCAACTGCTTTTAATAACAGTATAGACTTGATATTTAAAATTTTGATTTTGAAGTAACTCAGAAATAAGTCATTTCTGTGTTATTCCTAAATTATTAATTTTTAAAATGAAAAAATAAAAACCAAAGTAGTTATTTCTTTTATGATTCTTTGTATTTTCAACCACAGAATATTAGATAAATAAGATTTGTAAAAATTAAACAAAAATATGGCTATGAAGATTTTAATCTTTTCTGAATTTTTGAAGTTAACAATTTTTAATCTAATTTCTAGTTTAGCTAGCCCAATGCTCCTCAAAATATAAAAATGTAACATTAATAGGAAAATACAAAAAGAAAAATTTATTTCCAATAAGTTTAGAATATTCTGGGTTAACATTAAATAAGCTTGTTTACTTCAGGATCTTTCTACAACTTTTGAAATGCTAATTTCTGTTATGAATCTCTACCCCAGTATAATATAGCATTTCCACAAGAATATTTAACCATGAGTCACCTTTTCTTATACAGCATCACTCTAGAGTAGAATTTACAGAAAACATGACAGTAAATACAGATTTAATTACTAATCAGAACGTGACTTTTTTCAGTCTTGTGTTTCCTGAAAACATTAGATAAAATATTAAAAATGATATATATGGGTGACAGAATTAGTTTCTGTTACAACAAAAAGAATCCAATTAGTTTGATTAAGATATGTTGAGTTTGAAGGAAAAGGACAACATAACATAAAGATATTGTATCCAACAACCACTGGTTAAACAAAAATGGAATTGAAAATATCAGACCAGGAAATATAGATTAGGAAGACATTTGTATTGATGAATCAATTTAAACCTCTTCCAACTCTTATTCCCAATGCTTCCAGTAATCCTGGTATCCATAAATAACCAACTTATTATTTCAAGTGCCTACCAGCAGGTTGTCCTGTCCCCATTCTCTCTTCATGGGCAATACTGCAAACTTACCTCCTCAAAATATAATAGTCATCAATTTAGCAAGAAAACATAAATGTCTTCCTCTTACCCATCAAATCGCTTATAAATTCACATCCCTGCTGGTATTTCCATTACCTATTTTTGTATAGAAAGGAAAAATGATACTTTTATCCTTCTGAGTTCTTAGCTGATACCCTTATAATAAAAGACAGAGTTATAAGAAAAAATAAATGGAAGTTTATTAACATTATACTGAACATGTATACATGAGATATATCCAGGAAGAATGATCCCCAAGGTGGCTTAGCATTCAGGATTAAAAACCATCTTAATAAGAGAAGGTGAGGGGACATAGGCTTCTGTGGGGAGAGTAAATGATTTTTAGGAAAGATGAATGGGCCCTTTGTAGAATAGATGGAAGGTCTGATAGTATATGAAAAAGTTTGTCTGGGTGTAGTGTCAGCTTCTAATCTCCTCTTCTATGATAAGAGTCTATCCTGCCTGGTTAATTAAACTAAGTCTAAGTCTCTTCTAGAGGATTTTTCTTTAGGCAGATAAGAGGAATTTTAAGAAAGTCTCTCCCTGTATTTGCTATTTTTCAGAATCCTACAGCTCAAAATTATCAATATACTAAAGCAACATATTTTTGGGTGGCCTGTTCTGCTACCCTTCACTTGTCTAAATTATATATTCAAAGAGATCTTTGGTCAAAATCCCCTTTATAGTCCTGAAAGTCCTTAATTATCACAATAAATTTTATAATTGTTTTCTCTCCTTTGGGGCGAAAAAGATTGAAATAATTTATGACTATTAACAATGATTCCCAAGTCACATAAAAATCTGTGAGCATTTAACTTCTAAAGATGTACTTCATATGGCTCTGATAAATGAACTATGTAATAAATGTAAAATCTTTGTGCAAAATTGCTATTAAAAATTTCTACCAGCTTGTAGTTAAGGTAATTACTGAAAGAGTAACCTGCTCACTGAACTTTCCTTTCATGAGATAATACTTGTGATTGGACACCATCACTGTCAATCATTTCCACAACTGAAGAGGTTAAATGGCCCACATGCCCTTTCCTTTGAAACAGCAAAACGCTGCATATGTACTCTCCCCAAAACGAGTCTCAACTTATGCTTTATAAGTCAGAAAAAAAAATTGAGACCCATATGATTTCATTCATATGTGGGATGTAAAACTGAAAGCAACAAATGAACAAAGCGAACAAACAGAAACTCATAGACACAGACAACAGTTTAGTAGCTACCAGAGGGAAAGAGGGGAAGGTAGATAAGGGTAAAGGAAGTTAAATATATGGTGAGGGAAGGAGATCTGACTTTAGGTACTGAACACACAATACAATATGCAGATGATATATTATTGAACTGTGCACTTGAAACATATAATTTTATTAATCAATGTCACCCCAACGAATTTTATTTAAAAAAAGTAAAAGTAGAAAACTAAAACCAATTTAGCGACATCTGAAAACTGCACAAAAAACTTTGTTGCATGTGACAAATAGAAGAAAAGAATTTGGTCTTCTGGTCTTTTTCATTTTGAATTTTTACCTCATTTCTTATGTTTAAAAAATGAACAAACAAAAAATCCTGAAATTAGGGCAAGTCAGATGAAGAGAGTCACCCTGATTTTGACCAGGACCTAGTATACTGTGTCTCACTTTCACTCTGAGCCAATTCTAGAAGAAAAATAATTGGGGTAATTTCTCTGGACTCCAAACTTTTGAAATTACTTCAGTATTAAGATCATATACCCCCCAAGTAAAAAATCTTTTATGTATTAATTCAGTATGCTAACCTATCAAATCCTCAAGACAGTTATGCAAGAATTCTACCATCGCCCCAGCCTTCTATCTTAGCAGTGGTGTTGAGTTCCTTTCTTCTCGTTCTTTGCTAACCTTTATGTAAGGTTTATTCTGCCCCTAAAATGACTAAGCAAACCAGGCCAGATTCTTCTGACCCTGAAACAGGTAGGGTTGGTTTGGAAGTCTAAAATTTTTTGTCTTCCTAACAGAGGACCTTGAAACCAATTATAACCTTGACCAGTTTGCAAATTCATTTATACCTCCAGCAACTTTTTAAGTTATCCACTTCCTTCTAAGTGCCCTTATGCTCCTATATAGTTCTCATAATCGGACCACTCCCTCAAGTGGCAATTCCATCACACCTCTTCTTAATCTCTCCAGTTTATATTGGCTTTTCTCTGTTCTGTTATCCTGTTGCACTTAGAGTTCTTTCTACTAACTTTATTGCTGGTTTTATTATTTTCTTTTTTTCTTTCATTTATCTAAATTTCTTCAAACTTGCTTTAATTATTACCCCGTTATTTTATCTGTTATTTCTTCTTTTGTTACTAGATTATAAACTCTTAGATGAAAAATCTAGATCTCGTCTTCCCAGAGTGCTAGAAGACCACTACTTAGTCAAAATTTCTTGGTTGGACAATGGTAGGAAATTGATATTGTCATCTTAGTCACTAATATTGATTCATTTGCATGTTATGTCTGCCTTACCACTTCATGACCAGCACACGCACTACCCCTCTATTTGGAATACTGCTTACCCCACATCTTATGTAGCTAAACACTCCTTACCCTTCAAGTCTCTTATTAGGTCTTACTTCATCAAGAAAGCATCCCATAATCCCCAAACCCATTTTTTTTGCTATAACATTTTTCACAGTTATAGTAGAATAATTGATTATTAGTTAATTACTGCTACTCAGTGGTTCTCAACAATGGGTGATTTTGTTCTTCCAGAGGACATTTGGCAATGTCTGGAGTAATGTTTGATTGTCACAACTCGGGTAAGGAAAGGTTGATGTTGACATCTAGTAGGTAGAGGTTAGGGATGCTGCCAAATAATCTGTAATGCATAGGATAGCTGCTCAAAACAAAAAAAATCATCCAGCCCAAAATGCCATTATAGCCAATGTTTAGAAATCCTGCCTAGCTCAATGGCATAACATTACACTGAATGTGTGCTTTGACGTGAACCCTCAAGCTACTGAAAATATTATAAGACTCAGCTGTTATAAAATTCTGAGATATTGAAGGTGTTATCTACCACATTGAACATTGTTCCCTTTGAGAAAAAAAAAAAGTTTTTTCCTCAGGAAAAGTCATACTTTTTTATTCAATAAATCTTTTAAATTATTGTTTTTCTCTATTTCTTTGGCTGCTGGGAAGATTTGAGCCAAATTTGCTCCTACCTATCACAATAACATATGACAGTATGATGTTAATTTCTACTAATATTACTGGCTTTATTATTTTTCTATTTTTGTTTTCTTTTATCCAAATTTCTTCAATTATTTCTTTTCTTCTGTCAAACATATACAAATCTAGTTTTTAATAGAGCGACATTCTTATACTAATTCCTCATCAAGCTCAACGCTGAACAACTCATCATTAAACAATATGCTTTGGATCAATACAGCTTTCAGAGGAAGAAATACGAGAATAATTTTTATTAATATTTGCAGTTATAGAATAACAATAGACTGTAAAGTGACCTAGAAGGTTAGTATGAAAAAAATATTTATTCAAAGAATTAAAATGCATTGTCTAAGTTTATACAATAGTATTAATATTGTACCTAAGTATCTAGACATCCTCTTTTTTGGGAAGCTATTTGCATAAATTGGCAATAATACAAATGTCTGTTGCCATGTTCTTTGGGTATTGCAGATTTGAGGACAGTACCAAGACTACCATTTAGGAAGTGAACGTTTTAAACTTTGAGGTGCCTGTGATTTGTGTAGGAAGAACATCAGGAAATGTAACACCTATCACTTCGGAGTTCCATTTCCTCTACAGCAACTTTTCCAGCAGAAAATGACTAGTTAAAATGCTGCTGCTTTCTGCAACATCCTTAGGAAAAATAATTGCTTTAAATTCATAGATTAGTATCTGTTTTGAGAGAGAAGCAAATGTAAGTACCTCTTAGGGATTCTGTTTGATAAATCGCTCTTTTTAAAGAGCCTCACATTAATCCCTTATCAGATATGTGATTTGCAAATATTTCCTCCCATTCCACAGGTTGCCTTTCAATTCTGTTGGATACTTTCTTATTGCTATGCAAAAGCTTTTTGGTTTTATGTAATCCCACTTGTTAATTTTTGCTTTTCTTGCTTGTGCTTTGGATGTCATTTAAAAATAAATCATTGCCAAGACCAATTCCAAGGAATTTTTTAATTTTTTAATTTTATATTAGTTTCAGGGCCAGAAGGTGCTAGAGTAATTGGGAGAATCAACTCATAAACTATATAAATGTTTAACCAATATACCATATAACAAAGAATGTTTTCTCTATGGTTTCTTCTAAGGGTTTTATGCTTTCCAGATTAAATATTTAAATATTTAATCCATTTTTGGGTTAATTTTTGTGCACAGTCCTGTTTTATTCTCTTGAAGGAACTATCTTTTCTCATTGGGTACTTTTGACTCTCTTGTCAGAGATTAGTTGACTGTATGTGTATGGGCTAATTTCTTGGCTCTCAATGCTGATCCATTGGTCTACATGTTTTTATGTCAGTATCACACTCTATTGATTTCTATTTGTAATAGTTAGAGATCAGGAAGTGTACTTCTTCCAGCTACATTCTTCTTTTTCAGGATTTCTTTGGATGTTTGAGATCTCTTGTGGTTCTAAACAAATTTTAGAATTGTTATTTCTATGTCTGTAAACAACTTCATTGTAATTTTGATAGGGATTTCATTGAGTCTATAGATGGCTTTGGCTAATATTGGCACTTTAATAATATTAATTCTTCCAATCCATAAACACAGGATATTTTTCTGTTTGTTTACGTCATCTTCCATTTCTTTCATAAAAGTTTTACAGCTTCATTGTACAGATCTTTTATTTCCTTCATTAAATTTATTCCTAAGTATTATTCTTTGATGCTCTTGTGAAAGAGGCTGCTTTATTTCTTTTTTAGAGATTTGTTGTTAGTGTATAGAAATGCAACTAAATTCTTTGTGTTGCTGGTACCCAATAGGTTCTTTGTTGTACTTCTCATGTTCATGCATTATTTTCCTAATTTCATTTACTTGTCTATATACACTTATAGTTCATTAAAGAGAATTATTTTGAATTCTTTGTCAGACAGTACATAGATCTTCATTATTTTAGCATAATTATTGGAGCTTTATTGTTTCTTTCGGGGATGTCATCCTTAACTGACTTTCTATGACTCCTGATTCCTTGCATTTGTAAGCAGTCTTCTGTTCCAGGATTTATAGGTTTACTTCAGCCAGAAAAAACTGTCACCAGTCAGCTCATTTTGGGGTACAAAACAGGTTACTTGTCAGGATCTTGCTACTAGATAGGGCTTGCTACTAGGGTTTCTAGTTGGGCAAGGTCATGATCTATGCTCTGGGGGGCAGAGGGGAGTGGAGAGCTGGGTGTGGTACCACACTGGCTGGGCTCCACAGTTGGGTAGGGCTGCAGTCCGGGTTCTGTTTTCAAGTGGGGCCACTGGGCAACCTCCTGGATTAGCCAGGGCTGCTGGTTGTATTCCATGGTCAAATGGGGACACTAATTCAGCTCTGCAATCACCTCTGGTCAGGAGAGGTCACAGACTGTGTTCTCTGGCAGGGTGGTAACACGGGTTGAACTCTGTGATTGAGCAGAGTTCTATAATTGCTCCTGCTCAAGTGATCTCGGGCTATGCTCCTCACTTGGATCATGCCACTGTAGGATTCCATGTTTAGATGGAGCCACAGAGAGAGCTTCACTTTCAGACAGGGCCTCAGGCTGTACTCTGTGCTCAGGTGGGGCCACAGACTATGCCACAGAGTTAGGCAGGGCTACAGGCTGTGCTTTCAACAAGGTAGGCCATTGGCTGTGCTCTGCTGTTGGGCAAGGTCACTAGCTGGGCCTTCTAGGTGGGAGGGCCCTGTAATTGTATCTGGTGCTAGATATTGTGATCCATGTTCAAGTGGGATTTTCGTCCAGGTTCCCAAGTCAGGTAGAACTGCAGGCTATGCTCTGTGATTGACTGTGATCACTGGCTGAGTCTCCTTCTAGGGGAAGGCTGTAGGTTGTGTTCAATAATTAAGTAGGGCCATGATTCAGGCTCTGCTGCAGATAGGAGCTGAAGGCTGGGCTCCCAAGCAGCCCAGTGTCACTGTTCAGGCTCTCATGTTTTGTGAGGCCAAAGTTTATACTTTGCTGGCTTGGCTCCCTGAAAAAATAGGACTATAGGATGTGCTCTACAGCTGCCCAGGTTTTCTGGCCAGGCTTCCTAATTGGGCTGGACTAGAGGATATATATCCTCAATAGTTGGGAGGAACTGTGAATTTGTTTCCCTGCCCAGGCAGAAGTATAGAATGGGCTCCAAAGCAAATATGGTTCACGACCTCAAGATAGGCAGAGTCATAGCTGCGATTTCTGTTCAGGTGCCTCTGAAAGCAGGAATGCGGTCGGTCTGCTAGGATCTGAGAGATGGTGTCTATAAATTCTGTCCCTTTCTCTGTCTATCTGATTCTCAGTGTTTGAGACCCACACATCCCCCCAGTGGTTCCTGTGGAGCAAGACCTGAGTGGATTTTCTGAAAAGTGTCCTACAATGCTGGTGGAGCTGGTTATATAGGCCCAGAGGAGCCCTCTTGGTGTGGCATTGTGCCAGCCTGAGAGAAGGACAATGAAGTCAGAGTGCATTACCCTTCTAATGCAGTTCTGCTCAGTTTCTATGGTATAGGGGTATCATGGTCTACTCATAAAAACAAAATAATAAGCCTACTTTTTATTTATAAAATCAAACCAACCAAATAAAAAGTATTGTCAAAACTCCCTTCATCATATAGGGTAAAAAGATTTTTAAAAACTTAGATGTAACTTAAAATTAAATCAGCTTTAATGGTTTCTGTGAATAAGCAGAGAATTAAAACATAAATGAAATAAATTTTTTTTCTTCTAAAAATAATCACATATTTTGTTCCAAGTGGTTACTTCCAGGAAGCTAAAACATTGATTACAAAAATCAAACACAAGTTTAAAATTTTACTTCTGACCATCAACCATCATCCAGGTTTAATTGTTCTTCTTTCAGAAATAAAGATACATATAAATTACTTATGCTTTGTCTCCCAAGTAGAACTTTTAGAATCTATCGTTACTAAGAAAGGTGTTCTTTCTGACATAATTCACATACACATGGTATAAGATCTTGTCACAGTCATTTCTTTATCTCTTTTATTCTTAGAAAAGGATCCTTAAAGAATGTCAACCAAGCAAACCGGAATTGAAAATCTCAGGCCTAAAATAAAGCTGAATAGCTAAACATAAATGTAACTGTTCTGAAGAAAGTACATTTTTTGTATGAGCCACACACTACAAATAGTTGGCATTTTAGGAAATACAATGAAAGTTTTCTCTCTATTTCTCCTTCAGCTATGTTTCCATGTAAGCTTTTATTGCGTAGTTTAAGTGTGGGTTAGCACTTTTGTTATTAACCCCATTTTTCAAGGGTTTATAACAGTGCTGAAATTTCTTTTCTACCTTTTTTACTTGATATTACCAGAAAATTCAATTATATGCTTGGAAACTTGAAAAGACTCATTTTAAGTGTTTTTTTTTAATTATTATTTCTTTTTTACTATTTTATATTGAAACAAAAACAAACTTCTGACAACACAGGGACTAAAACTTTAACACTCAACAGAAATAATCAAGCTTATTTTATTCTCATCACATTATCTAACTTCTTTTTTTAAAAGAAATAATTTAAGCAAAACAAGAAGACTGAAGTGTGACCTCAAAATTTTTTTATTCAATAATTTATTAAATAATTTTTTAATTAAAAAGCTTTCCATTATTCATTTATTTCTTCTGTTGGAATGGCAAGATTGTTGAACCAACTTAGTATTATAAAAGAGAATGATACAAAATAAATGTGATGTCAATAGTTTCCAAAAGATCCACAACAGATTTCAGAAACATTTACTGATAGCACTTTTGACACTCTAGAGATATAAAATATAATTTATATATAATGTTGCATATTCAGTTTTAATAACTAGAAGAGATTTTTACCCATATATAAAATATTATTTTTATAAGTACATTTGATTATTATGACTAGGGAATCCTTTATCCCTTTCATGTGTTATAGTAATATAATTGAATATTACTAATGTGCACATAGAAAAGGGAAAATATCCACTTATCCATTTAGACTATAATAATAAATTAAAAACAGAAAACTATCCTTTTTGCATTTGTTTGCTGTATGTTTCATGCAGTTATCACAGGGGTGTCTAAAGTTAGTATGGAACAGGAAGTAAAGACTAACGGGAGACTTCTGGTCAAAAGGGTGGAGTAAGTAAATGCTGTGCTCACCTCCTTTCACAACCACATTGAAATTACAACTAAATTACAGAACAAGCACCCTTGAGAACCACCTGAAGATTAGATGAACAGAAGTCTTATAACTACGACATAAATAAGAAGCCATGTTGAGACTGGTAAAAGTGGCAGCAACTCGAAATGGGCTAGTCCCATACCCACGTATGATAGTTAATATTTGGGATCAGTATTCTCAGCCTCAGAGGTACCCCCTGAGATGTGAGGAGTCCCAGCTCTACACTCAGGATGCTAGTGCTGGGAAAAGAAGTCTTCACAACATGTGGCTGTGAAAATCAGCAGGGATTCTGCCTAGGTGAAATAGGGGGCTGCTGTACACAAGCATCCTCTTAAAGGGCTGGCACACAGACTCATTTGCTTATAAACACTCACCTTAATCTCCAGTGAAGGAACAGCAGCTCAAAAACCTGCAGGGACATACAGGAAGAAACTGATTTATCCAGCTTCAGGGCAAGAGCTGGAGGGGTAGCTCTCCTCAATGGCCACAGGTGCCATTATTTCTTTGTTGAGTCCTTTCCTCACACAGATGGAAAGAACAGGCAGACACCAAATCAGAATCTCTACTAATCTTGCTAATTTGATTCTCATCCCACCCTGGTAATCCCAGACCCTGCCTCACCCAACTCACACACTGGCCCAAATCTTCTAGCAGCTGTTCCTTATAAGCTACACCCATGGTTAGGAATTTTCTAAAATCTCTCAAAAATCCACAAACCCCAAATAGCATCTGGCTTTGACGTGCTCTGTACTTCTTACTAAGGGGCCCCAAGACTGACACTAGTGACAGCTGGCCTCAGTTCACAACATAGCCTCTCCCAGGAACCTCCAAACTCAGAACAGACAGCTACCAACTACACATCACTGTAGCTCCTATCAGGAGGCCACAGACTGGGCACAAGCAGTGGTTGACTTTGGCCTGTATTGAATGAAGCCACTTCTAAGAGGTCCTAGAAACAATAAGCTTGGTAACTGGCTTCAGACCACACCAGAGCACCACTTAATTAGCACCACAAATGACACACAAGGGTAGACTCAGCAGGCACCAGAGTTCTGCTAAAGTAAAACTCACTCTAGGGGGTTAGTCCCCTGCACAACAGCTCATCCACTGAAGTCACAGCCAGTCAGCCTCAGGGTCATTCCCACCCATTGACATGACAACAGCAATCAAAGCTCAACTACAATAGAAGGGCACACATAATTCACACAAGGGACACCTGCGGAGCACCCAGCTCAAGTGACCGAGAAATCTGTACTACTGGGCCCCACGTGAACACCTAATACACAAGGTCATCCTCCCCAAATTGAGAGACATTGAAGATCTACCTAATAAAGAGAAACAAACACAGAGAGGCAGCAAACATAAGGAAATAAAGAAATGTGTCCCAAATGAAAGAACAGGACAAAACTCCAAAAAAAAAGAACTAAACAAAATGGAGGCAAACAGTCTACGACATACAGAATTCAAAACACTGGTTATATGGATGCTTAATGACTTAGGTAAAGAATAGATAAATCAGTGAGAACTTGCACAAAGAGATAGAAAACACAAAAAAGAACCAGTCAGAAATAAAGAATATGATAACAGAAGACTACATTAGAGGAAATCAATAGATTAGAGAAAGCAGAGATTCATCAACAATTTGTAAGATAGGGTAGCAGAAAACACCCCATCATAACAGCAAAAAGAAAAGTAATTTTTAAAAAATGAGGATAATTTAAGAGGTCTCTGGGACAACATCAAATGTGCCAACATTCACATAGGGTTATCAGAAGGTGAAGAGAAAGAACCAAGAATTAAAAACCTATTTGAAGAAATAATGATGGAAAGCTTCCCTAACCTGGAGAAGGAAATAGACATATAAGTCCATGAAGTACACAGAGTTCTAAACAATGAATCCTAAGAGAACCACATCAAGACATATCATAATCATAAAGCCAGGGGTTAAAGACAAAGAGAAAATTTTTAAAATAACAAGAGAAAAACAGCTACATACAAGTTAGTGCCCATAAGAGTGTCAGTTGATTTCTCAACAGAAACATTGAACACCAAAGGGATTGCTATGAAATATTCAAAGTGATGAAAATTAAGAACCTATAACCAATATTTCTTTACCTAGCAAGGCTACCATTTAGAATTAAGAGACATATAAAGTTAAGGAGACAAGGAAAAGCTAAAGGAGCTCATCACCAACAAACCAGCGTTACAAGAAATGTTAAACTTCTTTAAGAACAATAACAACAAAAGGTCAAAAATATAAATAATAACAGTAATAGCTACATACTTATCAATAGTTACTTTAAATGTAAGTGGATTAAATATTCTAATCCAAAGACATAAAATGGCTGAATAGAGAAAAGACCCATTCATATGCTGCCTACAAGAGAACTACTTCAAACCTAGACACACACAGACTACAAGTAAAGGGATGAAAAAAAATACTTCACTCAAGTAGAAATTTTAAAAAGCTGGGTAGCAATACTTACACTAGATAGGATAGAGTTTAAAATAAAGGCAATAAAGGAGACAAAGAAGGACATTTCATATATAATAATAGCCAAGATAAGAAAGCAACCTAGGTGTCCATTAACAGACGATTGATAAAGATGTCATTCATATATACATACATACACACATATATACATGCATACATAAATACAATAGAATTTTACATACATACATACATTGTTACATACATACATACATGTAATGGAATAGTACTCAGCCATAAGAAAGAATGAAGTCTTACTATCTGCAACTACATGCGTGGACCTAGAAGGTATTATGCTAAGTGAAACAAGACAGGCAGAGAAATACAAATACCATTTGATTTCATCTATATGTGGAATCCAAAAATAAATAAATAAATAAACAAAAAGGAAGTAAACTCATAGATACAGAGGACAAATTAAAGAGTACCAGATAAGAGTCAGGTTGGGAAGCTAGGTGAAAAAGACTAAGGGATAAGTGTAAAAATTTCATTTACAAAATAGTCATGGATATGTAAAGTACAACAGAGAATTTAGTCAATGATATTTTAATAACTATGTATGGTGCCAAGTGAGTACTAGACTGACAGTGGGGGATATCACTTTGTCAGTTATATAAATGTCTAAGCTCTATACTATATACCAGAAACTAATAGAATATTGAACATCAACTATAATTGAAAAAAAGCTGTGAAAGAATCAAGTTTAATTTATAAGTTTAAAATAAGATATTAATTTAAAAATTCAAAATAGACCACATATTTTCAGTGCCCCAAACTCTCAAAGAGGTTAAGTAGTTGGCCCAAGGGTTTAGAGGGCTCGAAATTCAGATTTAAACACAACCGTTATGTTACACTGCCTCAAAGAGAGTCTAGACTTGTGCTACAAATCATTTTGAAAATATTGCAGACAATAAAACAAACAAAAACAAAAACAAAAGAATAATGGTTTTGATGTTTAAAGAGAGATAGGCTGGTCTTAGTAATTGTACCATTCACTAGGTCACTGGTACAGTAAACAATATGAATCATTAATTATATTAAATTTAATTTCTAATTAGCAAAGATTTCCTCATTTTTGATATAGTTTGAGATTACATATTGGGACTCTAGTTTCAAGAATTGTGCTGTTATTATAATTAGTTTAGTAATAGTAGTAGTAGTTAATATTATTACTATTAGTAGCTATTATTATTAACATTATTTGAAATACCAGATATTAAAAACTATAAGTGTTTTGCTTTAGGCACTAATTATTCCCATATTAAGAGCCATACTTTGAGTAGATTTCTCAGAATTGCACCTTAATTTCAACAAATTTCTGTCTTCTTCATTCATAATTGACAACTAATACATATGCAAATAAAAGCTTCAGTCTAGTCTAGCTCATGATTATCTTTAGAAAATATTATATTCTTGTTTCTTTTTTTATCTTTTTGTAGTCAAAAGAAAAGTTTCAGGTAGAATGTGAATTTTAAAGCATAATACATGTTTTCATTTTGCTACAGTGGCTTCAGAATTAAATATAGAAAACACATGATATATTATTACTTCCATTCTGTTTCAGGAGCTGCTGGCTGAGCCAAGTGTGCCTAAGAAACACTAAACTTTAGTCTAAAAAAATTCAATTAAAATTGCAGAGCAAAATAGTTTGTTTCCATAGTGAACTAAAGGTATTTCATCATTGCCACATAAGACTAGAGAAATCAAACTCACCATGAAATTCAAATATCAATTTAAAATACGTTATGAAACAACAGAATCTCCTTTTGTCTGTCATTTAAAACCTGGCAGTTGTAATGTCTTGTTTCAATTATATATCTAAGTTGAATTTATTTTAGCACAAACACACAGCAAATAATCTCTCCTGAGAGCTCTGTGAAAGCTGACAAAATCATTTCTGGGGTAAAATACTTTTTATTTTTTTCATGAAAAGGCTCTCTTAGTAAGTTATATATGCTTTAAAAAGCTGTTTATAGGTTTTTTAAAAATCCAGTAAGAATTGGAAAAGTGCAACAGAGCAGCATTAGACTCAAAATTTCTCAGAAGTATTGACTAGTGATACATTTTTATTGAACCATTTCTGAAGATGAGTCTTCAGTAAAAACCACTAGTTCAATTTAATCAATCATAGCATTAAAGTGGTTTAGAATCTAATGAAGTAAAAACTAAAAGTGATTGGCTATTTCATACATATATTTTGGATACATTTAATATATTCTGCTCTGTTTTTAATATTACTACATTATCTAATAATTAAAAAAAAACATTATGGGTAAACATTTTTAGCAAAACCTAAATTATAATAGTTTTAGTATCTTTACCTTAATTTTCTTGACCTCTGTTAATAATTATTATAAAACTATAAAATTCCATGATTCTTATAATATTCAACTCCTTCAATCACTTTTAATGACTTTCAGTTATTATTTTATAGATGAATTTAAATTTTGAAGTCTATATTCAATTTAAGCAAGTACAACTGAATTGACCTAAGATGCTTTACTAGTCGAGTGGAGTCCAGACAAGCATCATCTATGAATCAAACATTTGCTATTTACTGCATAAAACAAGAGCTATGGAGGACCCTATGGCTTCTGGACAATATATAAACTATTATCATGTGAAAGATGTCTTTTCTATCTGTTCTTCATGCTATCTCCACACTGCTCCATAATCTATCCTAGCATTTGCCAAAATATTTTTAATGGCTTATTTTTATTCTTCACATTTTTCATATGATTTTATTGTTTTTCTAACTAGAGCAGTACATACTCAGAAAAAATTCAAACAATGAATTAAAAATCTTGTAGTTCCCTCAGTTCTTTACCTTTCCTACTACATTTTCAGATCTTTCCCTTAATAATAGTTTTTATTTTACTTCAAACAGCAAACAGCTGAATTCTGACCAAAATCTTTCAATATTCTTGAAGAGAGATATCTGATTATTCATAAGGTTTTATTTGGCTGGAAAATACACATGGTTGTTTGAATTAAAAGTATTCCTGTCTAAGAACATTCTTATAGAACTATCCCTGTATTTTTTATTTTGGTACTGTGGTGGTCTTCAACCTCTATCAGTGATATCTATTTGGACAGAATCTCCTCAACTATCTGGCTGTTTAACAGTTTTTGACCATTTGTTCATTCTTAAATTGTTCTCTCAGTTGCCATCTATCACATGCTAGTTCACTTACTACCTCTCTGTTTCTTCTTTGTTGCTTTGTTTAACTTCTCGGCCTGCCTACACTTCCAAAGTCTAGATTTCTCTGGGGATTTTTATCCTCTACTATTCTCTTTTATTTTGAATTTCTATGAGTTTATTTGAGCCAAACTGATGACATTGACAAGAAGCAAGAGCTTTCAAATTCGCTCCTTTTACTATAATCTTTTTTCTCTGTACTTATCATTATAAGTTTGTCTTGGTTCTCCAAATATCATGTCTATTTATCAGGTAACCAAATACATAACTCTAGCCTTAGTCTCTCATGAAAGAAATAGTTCAGCCTTCTTTTCCATCAGCACCACTTAAAAATAGTCAGGAAGTCCTGCCAAATCTATTACCTAAAGACACTTAGAATCCATTTTTTTCTTATATAATATCCTCCCACTATTAACAGTTACTTTGTGCCCTACTTACATCCCTACTCTTATCATAATCTCCTATGTCTTTTCTCTCTCATATCCCAGAATGGCAAATTGCTTTTGTCCACTGTGTCAATTGATTGATAATAGAAACCCAGAGTGCTACCTTGAGAAAGAATCTAAGGTCACTTTTGGACTCAGTAGGAGTTCTATCCCAGATTAGTGAAGTCAGTCCCGTGGCACTGATCCAATCCGTCTTCTCTATCACTGTCAGCATGTTTTTTTCTTAAATTAAGGAACAGTATGAGAATGATCATTTTATAGTACAACTCAAATCAGATTATCTTTCTGCTCTAAAGTCTTCAATTGTACCCAACTGCCTGGCAAATTAAGTCTAAGCTTTTTTAAGGTTGTCATTCAAAGTTGCCCAAATATCTTTTACCTTTTCTGTCCCACTCCATCCCCTTATGTTTAATTATACTACTATTTCTTACACATTATTGCATTTCTCCTTAAATATACTTTTATTCATATATAGCTGTTGGTCCAAACCATACTCACATATTAAAGTCCAGCCAAATGCCACTTCCTCTATCTGATTTACCTGAAAAATTCAGGCACAAATGACAAGTCCCTCTTCAGCTCTCCAATGGTCTTACTTCTTTTTTTTTTCTTTCCTGGCACATATTCTATTCTGCTATTGTTATTCATCACTTTGAGAAACACGTCTTTCTCATCTTTGGATCCCTTCGGATTTAGGGCATTTCAACATAGTACGAGTTCAATAAATCTTAGTTTAATAATGGAGTCTCATGAAGAATTCATAAACTTATTTTAATCAGCATATATTTATAATTATAACTTTAGCAATCCAGTACATTCCTTTATATTCTTTTTTCCCTTTGTATAAATGGTATATTTTGTAATAGCAAAAAAAAGTTAAGTTTGAGATTATCAACTAAGCAATGCTATAGTCAAAGAAAAACAAAGCAATAGATAAATCTCTGTTTAATATACTGTGGGTCTTAAATTTTATGATTGTTTTGAAGCCAAATACCACAATATGCTTTTTCAGATTTTGGAATGCGTTTGAATAAAAAAATAGTTTGCATGCACACACACATACACACAAATAAACTTACTGCCACCACTAAGTCTTGCCTAAATTTTATAAATTGTTCTTAGATATTTTAATGCTGTGGCTATAATTTGGCACATGAAAATTTCAACCTTGCTAAGAATGAAATATATGTGGAAATCTTGGCAATGTTTCTTATGTACTTCATGGATAATATAAGACTATGAGAATGATCTAGAGTATTGCTAATCAAAGTATGGTCCATGGGACCAGCAGCATGCTACAACCTAGGAGCTTTTGAAATGCAGTATCTTAGCACTCACCAAAGTTCTACTATAACAGAATCTGTATTTTAACAAGATTCCCATGTGATTCACATATGGATTAACATTTGAGAAGCACTGGTGTAAAAAACAAAATCACCTAAGAGCAAAAGAAATAAGAATCAGATTAAAAATGGGTAGAAAATCTGAATAAACATTTTCCAAAGACATACGCAAGTCAATGGGTACAAAAGATGCTCAACTTCCCTAATCATCAGATAAATGTAAATCAAAACCACAATGATATATCACCTCAAACCTATGTAAATAGCTATCACCAAAAAAGATAAATAAATAAATAAACAAACAAACAAACAAACAAATAAATAAATAAGTGTTGGAGAAAATGTAGTGAAAACGAAATGCTTGTGCACTGTTGGTAGAAACGTAAATTGAAGTAGTTACTGTGAAAAACAGTATGGAGGTTCTTCAAAAAATAAAAAATATAACTACCTATAATCCAGCAATTCAACTTTTAGGTATTTATCTGAAAAAAAAAAATAACCCAAAATACTAGGTTGAAAATGTGTACCGCATTTTCACTGCAGCATTATCTATAATAGCAAAGATATATAAACAACTTAAATGTCCATCGATGAATAAATAGATTAAAAATGTGGCTCTCTCAATCTCTCTCTTTCTTTGTGTGTATATATATAATATATATTACTTTTATTATATATTATATATGATATGTATTATAATGGAATATTATTCAGCCATAAAAAAAAGAATAAAATCTTGCCACTTTCAATAACAGCGATAGACCTTGAGGACATTATGCTAAGTAAAATAAGTCAGAGAAAGACAAATACTCTATGATCTCATTTATACATGGAATCTAAAAAAACAAAATAAGCTCACCCAAAGCTACAGAGAAGATTGGTGGTTGACAGAGGTGGGGAAGAAGGGTGGGCAAAATGGTGAATGAAAGGTACAAACTTCCAGTTATAAAATAAACAAGTCATGGGGGTGCAATGTACAGCATGGTGACTATACTTAATAATACTTGTATTGCATATTTAAAAGTTGCTAAAGAGTAAATCTTAAAAGTTCTCATCACAAGAAAAACAATTCTGTAACTGTATGGTGATGGATGTTAACTAGACTATTGGGGTGATCATTTTGCCATATATTCAAATATCAGATCATGTTGTGTACCTCAAACTAATATGATGTATGTTCATTATACCACAATTTAAAAATTAAGGGAAAAAAAAATACTGATGCATGGACCACTACCCTCACAGATTCTGATTTAATTGTTCTGGCTATAATCTATGCTTTGGGATTTTAAAAAGCTTTCCAAATAATTTTATTATTAACCAAAGTTGAGTAAACATTTAGCATGTATTGGAATCACCAGGAAACTTGAAGGGTTAGGCCATATGTTATTTTGAGAGTTTGGGCCTCTTAGCTCTAAATCAGTTCTCCAGGTGTTTCTGACACACCAAAGTTTGAGAGCAACTAGTCTAAAGATATTCTATTTTTAGGAGGTGTAGAAATTTCATTGGCCAGACAATGAATATAGATGAGATGTGTCTATAAGCCTTGTGGGGAGCAAAATTCCAAAATTGTGCCCTGCCCCCAAGATTCCTAGTGTCTGGTTATTTAATAAAACATTAATCTGGATGGTACTATGAAGGAATTTTGCAGATGGAATTAAGATTACTAATCTTCTGACCTTAAAATAAAGAGATTATCCTGGATTATCTAGATAAACCCAATGTAATTACACGAGCCTTTAAAAGCCACAAGAATAAATCAGAGAGTATATAGAAGAGGAAAACATGAGAGATCTAGCAGAAAGGTATGTCAGAGAGATTTCAAGTGTGATAAAAGTTCAGTGCATATTGCTTGGTTCTGAGTTTTAGGGATGAAGGGCAAGAACAAGAAAGAGACTTCAGAAGCCAAAGACAGCCTTCAACTGATAACCAGCAATGAAATGGGGATTTCAATCCTACAATTGCGTAAACAATTCCAAAACATCCAAAAGTAAAAAAAAAAAAAAAAATTAAGATCCAATAATTAACATTTAGGAATATTAATCTTATAAGCAAGTCATCCCCCATTCCTCCTAAAAAAACAAATCTGAGTTTAAATAAGCCTAAATTTTTACAACATAAATATTGTAATTCCTTCTTTTTCCTTTTCAAATGCTATAGAATAAAAAAATTTAATTCAAAATTTCTATTGAATTAAACATGGGACATTCAACCTTCTTGTTTACCTGTTCTCTCTTTTTAAATCTCACTAAAATATTGGTAATAATAATAATAATAATAACCAAATTTAAACTATAAAGATAAAGAAAGAACAGACAACAGTTAGTCTCAAATTTAGAAGGTGGCAAAGAGAAAATAAATGGTACAGACTTACCTGACAAGAACAAATTGAAACCCATGTGGCTAAGGTCAAAAGACAAAAATTGATTCGGACCATATAAGAGTTCAGGCAATGGAAGCACCAGACGACTCTAATAGAAGGAGTAAAGAGTAAAAAAATACTAATCCTCCAAAATCTCTCCTAAATTCATGAAGTTAGGAACTTTCCCAGGTATAATAATACTAGAAGCCTATTTACCAGACTCTTTGAACTTGGGTATAACTGGCACAGGTAGGTATAGAGATACAGTAAGTAAAATGATGTACACTGATTTTTGAAAATTGTTTCTTATTCTTGACTTTCAGGAAGCTGACAGTCAAGCTCATGATTCCTAGTTATGATTTCGCATAGGTTCTTTCCAATAAAATTAATCCACTCAAGAGAAAGAAAACTTCAGGCTTTCATTTTTGGTGTCTTCTCAATGTACTGGAAGATATTCATATTGTCACACAATTGTGAGGGCCACCAATGCATTAATTCTCACCATGCAGAGAACATTGTTATCTTTTTAGTGCTTCTGTCTTGAGCGGGAATACAGAATTAAGAATACTAAAACCTTTGAAGAATAACTCTTACATGGAAAACAGTCACCCTATAAACAACCAGAAATGGGAAAAGTAAAGTCGGGGTGAAGAAAAAAATATTCAAAAGCTACATGTATGTTCTCAGTGAGGTGAGATATTAGAGTATGTTTTCAAGTTTCTAAAACAAGAGCAGGATGCTACATAATTTTTTAGAAAACAAGAAAAAATTTTAATAAATTAAGTTTACGATAGCAGAATTTTTTCATTATTTTTCTTCTTTTCTTTTTTCTTTTCATATTTTTCTTTTTTTTTTTTTAATCCATACAGGGGTTAGAAGATACAGTTAGAAGATAACAGATATCTCAGAAACAGATAAAATAAAAATGTAGAGAGGAAAAATAGTTACCAAATCAAGAGAGGAAACCAAAAAAGAAGAAACATGATGTCCAAGGAGTGGGGGGTGGAGGGAGGAAGGATTAACACAGTATTGAATTGAGAGGAGAAAAGAATTCCCAAGATCAGTAAGTGTTTCTAGAAAATAACTGTGCAGAGGGCCTAGTAATCTGTAAATTGAGGCTGGAGAAAGGGGACAGAGAACTCCAAGAGAGGTGTCTGAAATTAAAAAAAAAAAAAAAGACAGGTGGTTACCCTCTGGATTTGACCAAAGTTCTGATGATTTTCCTTTTCAACCTTATAGGACTTTTTGACTCAAAATCCTAAACATTCATTTCATAGATAATTTGAAATAAAGCAGTTCAGTCAGGTTTTCTTGATAATGTAACAAGCACTTGAAATAACCACTTTTTTCTCAAACAAAAATCATTCTCCTTTTTAATATTTCTTTAAATCAAGAAATAAATCAGTATAACATAATAATAAATTTGCGTTTACTAATTTCTTAGTTTTTCACCACAAATTTCACTTAACAAACATAGATTCACCTTATTATTAGTAGTTCCTAACTTATTCTCATTTAAAGTATTTATTTAATAAAGAAAACTACCAGCAGTGTTTATTTTGAAATGAAGTGTTGTTATAAATGCATAAAGAAATAAATAAAAATTATGATGGCAAAAAAAGAGAATATTTTTCAATAGTCACTTCTTGCTCAAAAAAATGTATATCATTTCACTTTATATTAATAAATTCACTAACCAAATTAGTCACAAAAGAATTATTAATAAACTTTTGTCTCTGTTGGTCATATTGATCTAAATGAGTACACTATTTTGATCTCCATTTCTTTATTTATAGATTTTTCCTCACCTGGAAGTCTCTAGAGATAAGAAACATCATGTTGTCAAGTTGACTTCATAAGGTTGCTACTTACCCCCTATTAAAACCTTAAATGAGACTCAGCTCATTTCCTTGAGGGAGTCACATTAAATAAAGCAACCTAGAGTATGTTGTCCAGGACAGAATAGGAATAAAGGCAAAAATCAAACATACCTAATACTGTATAGCTGCTTAAAATAAGATTTATTTCTCTCCTGCAGCTTCTGACACTACCTATCTATTTTGTCAAGTGAACATTCCCAAGTTCACATGGTATGACATGGAACAGCCTAGATGCTGAAAACATATTTTTAGAAAATGGCACAACGAAGAAGTTGTGTTGTTTTTCTATTGGCTATATTACAAAAGTGGATTAAGACATTTCTAAGCAATTTATTTTTAAAGTGCATTTAGTTAGATAATATTTTCTGATATCATTCTATATATTTTAATCTATATGAACAATATACCTTCTCAGTATCTCATCAAATGGACTCCATTGGCCCAAGTTATTGAGCTAAAATAAGTGACAGAGTTATTTATGATATGGACACATATTCAGTTGTTTTCATAAAAGTGGGGAAATTAGAATTAGATGAGATGTTAGAATACTCTAACAATTTCATTTTGTAGGTGTCAAACTTAAGTTTCAGGGAAATGATTTGTCATACTCTTTTCAGGAGGTGCCATTCTATTCTTTTTAATCATCTAAATTTGTTTCTTTTTACATGATAATTAATGATGATATTATTACTAATCACCAATATGTATAAAACACTAGATTCAATATTTCATGTGCATTATTGATAATCATCATAACAATCTCAGTGTTATAATTACACATGAAAACTCTGATTCTTAGATGAGTAACCTCCCCAGCACTACATAGCCAATAAGTGATGGGATGAGACCTTTGAAGCCTATACTGTTCGCTGTGTTATGCTGGTTCCCACTTACACTGGCCATGTTTTCTTATCCAGACATAATTTTAAAAGGAGAAAAAAAACTACACCTGTCAAGTTTTTCATAACATGAACTCAGGTTTGGTCACAGAAGTTGAGTGAAATCACTATGTTTCAACACACTGCTGCATTGTTTCCATAACTAAAATTATTGTCATTTTAAAATGGTGAATCAAATTAATAGGACACTATCAAAATCCAAAGTTCATTGTATTCTGTTTTAACAGATCCAGGTGTACTGTAGTCTAAATAATGTTTCTCAAAACATTTATAACTTTATCCTCAGATTTCTTGATGTCCTATGGGTATAGTTTAATTTAATTTTAAAGATGAACATAAACACAATCATAAAAATTGTTCTATCCTAACTTTACACAAAGGTTTAGTTTTTTAAAAATTAAATTATCTAATTTAATTTACATAAATAAGCATAGACAAAAATAGTTAACATAACATCTAACCATAAATCAACTCAATATGAGAATTAATTTATTATTACACAGTGAGACTAGTCTCAAGGTAGAAATATTGAAAGACTATTTTAAGTCTTGAAACATTAATGGAAGGAAAATGGTTGTTAGCCCCACATGTGCTGAACACTAAACCAGGCTAGTAATTTCTATAGATTATTAAAGGTATAAAACTCAAAATATAAAAATAAAAATGGCCTGATTCTGCTATCTTTAGGAATTTAGAGAAAACAGTTTAGGAATAACAGATACCTGTACCTATTAGAAACTTAATCAATTATTTCAATTCCACATACTCTACATTCTAGAGGATTCATTCTTAAAACTTTAAATTAAATATTTAAATAAATATTTAATTTTTAATGGTGAAACTTAAAGGTTACCAAATTCTCTAAAAATTCAAAAAACATTTATAATCTATTTTTAGATTACAAATCCTTTCTGGATTCTGATGCAAACTGTGAACCTTATACCCACAAAAATGCCCTTGAGCTCACACACACACAGTGCTGCCTACTATTCCAAAGAATGTACAGAAACTTTAACTGAGACCTTCTGCCTCCCATCAACTCGAAGCAAAGAAATATTGGAGACCTGAAATTTCATCGTGTGGAATTATCCTTAACATTTTCTAAATTTTTAAAATATCGTTTTATGGGTTAAAGATTATCTCAAGCTATAAAATATCTTTATACATTCTTGAATCTTCAGAGAATTTAATAACTGTCATTATTTTATCCTAATTATTGTTTTTCATGCAAGCCTGGACTTACTGAGGATTTCCCTCTTCTTTCTTTGGGCATTGGTTTCTAGTCCAAAAAAAGTTTCTCTTAGCATCTACCTTAAATTACTGCACTCTTTATTTGCATCTATTTTTCCACTAATAAATAAAGCTTCTGAAGACAGGAACAATGTCTTAACTATTTTTTTTAATCCACATTATCTAGTATAGTACTTCATACACAGTAGGCATTTCATAAGTATTTATTAAGTAAATAAATGTGGTGAGATTATAGTCTTTAACATACTTTATCAATATGTTCCATTCTCTTAATCCAGCTTTTCTGCCAAGTTCCAAATTCATTTTCAAGGAAAATCCTCCTGATTGAATTTTAAGTTTTATATTTGAAAAATCAGATTATTCAGTCATAAAAAACAATTATTACTTAGCACATATTTGGAAGCCCTTGACATTTTTTAGACTTCAGAACTCACCTACTACTCTCCTATTTCATAAATTAACCATATGCATAACACATTATAGGCACACATTAGTGCCAGTACTATAGTTAACTTATGCCTTTCAATAACATAATTTTACATTATGATTTAGAAGTGTGTTTTCTAAGATAATTTCTTCAGGGTTAGGATTTTTATCCTGTATGTTCTTTATAAAGTTCTCTTTTAAATGCATTCTTTCTAGTTCTAATTTGCCTATAAATAATCAACAATAATAATTTTACATATTCGGACAAAATGTTAGAGGATATTGCTGAAATTTGCATAATTTTTTAGTAAAAAATCACTGAACTAGTTTGAAGACTTTTCAATTTAGAAACAACAGTACAGGAATAGTAAAAGAGAAAACTCTATGTTAATCTTTAAAAATAGTTTTCTGCAAAAAATAATAATAGTAATAACAATAATAATTAAGAATTATTGATTGAGAGAAAAGACCCAAGTGAAACAACATACATAAATGTTGTGCTGACAAGGAAAGAATCAGAAAAAAAAAATCATAAAACAGATTTATCAGTTTTCTAATTTATGTTCATGGTTACAGTGTAAAGAGTGAAAAAGCTTGCTGCTCCCATGACACCATGCCCCGCCTTCAGAGCAGTGTAAATGCTCTTCCTGGCAATACAGTCTAATCAAGAGAAAAAGGAGCATCTTGTTTATAAGAGGAGTAAAACAGTATAAAAGTCAGAATAAGATCTTCAGTAAATACTCAATATTCTTTATGATGGGAAAATGAGATTACAAATCCTCCTCCCCTAAAAAAACAGTCATATATTGAACTAAATTTGAGATCTTAATAATCATTTTGCCATTATTCATTGAGGAAAGAAAAGTGCAAATAGGGAAAGAAAATAAACCAGGACCTTTTAAGAATCTACCATTTCTTAGGCTTTTCACATCATATTCTTATTGAATGTTCACAAGGTGCCCTGCAGACAGACAGTTATTTATATATTATCAATGAAAAAAAAAAGAAGCTAAGCAAATTGGTCCAAGACCCCCAAATAAGTGTCAGAGGCCAAACTCAGTCAAGATATGTGTGAATCCTCATCTTTTTTCTTTCTACTTACTATACACTGTGGAGAAAATGAGGAAAGACAGTAAAATAGATGGCATGTTTGTGACAAAACATTTCGGTTAAGGTTGATAGTGATGGAGGTGGAGTTCAGAAAAAGAGACAAAAACTATCATATTTGTTTCTGATCTGACTTTGGATACAGATTTTATTTATACGGTAGATATGTGGTGAGCATAGGGGAAAACGAGTTGTTTAGGATTTATTACTGTAAGGGTTAACTCAGAACATACTCCTTCACATACTCAGAAGATTGACAGCTGCTTGGCCAGTGGCCAAGGAAGGCAGTACACTTGGCAGTGGTGCCTGCTCCCATGGACGTTATCTGCTCCTGTAACCAAGCAGCACGTCTTGCTCCCATTCGTCTGAGAGGGTGGCTATTCCCGCAGTGAGATATCCCCTCCCTCTAATTGTGGGCATAGCAAACTCTGCTTGTAAAAATAGGAAAAGCTCAGACCACTTGCTGCTGAAGCTCCCCTGTTTCATGAATAATAGATGACATTTCTCACCCCTCTGGTCCTCCTAGTGGTTTTTCTGAAATACCCAAATGCAGGTGCAAGTTCTAGGCCTGGGGATCCTGTGTTACAATTACCAAGAGTGATCTCAACATGAAACTAAATAGCTGCACATGAAATCTATTAAGGAGGTAAAGATCTTCAGAAATCAGAGTGAAAAGGGAGCAGACCTCTTCAGAAGTAAAAGATGTAAAATCCAGATGTTATATTTAGTTAAGGCATGTGACTGACAGGCAATGGGTGAGGCATAAATTCCTAATATAGTTGATTATGAGGTGTCTGATTTATTTTATTATTTTAAGAAATAATAACCAGTCTTAATAATGGATATGATCCAGTCTTGATGGATATGAGGTCTTTCTTCATACTTAAATAAATTATATTAATTTTAGTGGCTGAGAAAGACTGTTGGGTATGCTTTGGGTCAAAAAAAGCAATTCTTTGCCTTTCTTTTATAGAAAGAAAAAGTTCTCATCTAAATATCTTTCTTCTTGGACCCAGCATTTGTATTTTCATTCCTTCTTTAATAATGCCTCTTTTTCTGACCTTGTCAAATATAGTTGAACACATTTAGAACAGTTAAAAGTGTCACTGAATTTGACAACAACATAGTGAATCTTTGGAGGCAAATGACTCACCAATGTTCTTCCCCCACTCACCATTACCAACTCTAAAGTGTCATTTATACTCAGCTAATCCCTACTGGAGACTGACAGGACAATTGAATGGGTAGACTCTATCTTCCCTAAGTACCACTGAGAGGTACACTAGCACTAATTTAATAAAAATTTAAAGGGAGAGATTAAAGAAATTTACCAGGAAATAATAACCAGTCTTAATAGGTATGATCAGTCTTGATGTATATGAAGTCTTATGGTGAAATCCTCTAAATAGTCTGAGAGGTAGCAGGGAACCAGATCCTGTAGCTACTCATTAGATTCTGAAAAATTATGTTATCTATTGGAGGGCTGAATAATGAAGAGACATGGTACAACTTAAATTTCAACAGACTTGTGCTCGTTGCTATGTTGAAAAGCTGAAGAAAGTGGGACAAGTGTGGTAGTAGGAATACCAGGTAATTAATAAGGCTATTGAAATGTTCTAGATAAATGGTGATGGCAGCATAGACAGAAATCTGGAAAGAAAAGAACATTGTGGCAGAAAATAAGGTAAGGATACAGTCTGAGCATCTGCAGTGAAAAATCCAATTGAAATTGCCAGTGACACTGGTCGTCCCTCCGGGGCAATATGGTTCCAGGTGCAGTGACAGAGAAACTGAGTAATGGCTGGGTCCATGTGTTTGTAACTGGTAGGAGTATATATAACTCTGTCCATTGACTACACAATGACCTTTTAGGCAAACCATTTCAGACCTTCTCTTCTAGAATCCAACACCTCTTTTCTTCCATTTCCCCCTTTTGAATCTTACTCATACCTGAATATGTCCCTTAATATTACCTCCTTTATGAGACTTCATGAATACAATAGCAAGTCTTGCTCTCCTATTCCTCTGAACTACCTTAGTCCTTTGTTAAGAACCATATTTACCTTTGATGTGTGTGTGTGTGTGTGTGTGTGTGTGTGTGTGTGTGTGTGTGTGTATTACCATTTTCTTTATGACATCATTCACCAAACTTTGAATAAGCATGTATTCTGTGTCAGGCTTCATATTATATGGTAAACTCTTTGAAAGCACTTTGTAATGTGCCTTGAACATGTGAGGCCCTTGAATAAATGAAAAAATGAATAAAGGGTTTGGCTGAAGATGGAAGCAGAACTCAGGTTTGCTAACTTCTAAGAAAATGCTCCCTCCTCTACCTAATACTTCAGTAAACTCAAATGTCCTTTCTTCTATAGAGATAGCAAATTGGCTTTTTAAAATAGACCATACAACAGTAAATGTAAATCCTTTTGGATAATTAGACTTATTCATACATCAGTTTTTATAGAGTAATGCAATTCATGCCAACTGAACACCTTTAAACCACTTAGTTTACAGAAGAATGAATCATTCTCACATTAACTCAGTTTTCTTTATCTGTAGCTTCTGAAAAAAACACAGGTGTAATTAAAATAATGATGATACAATAGAAATGACTCCCATATCACCTTACATAGCCCCCATTTGTCAACTATTTTTGAGAATGCTCTTTCTTTACTTATTCTTAACAACTCACAGAAACAGTATTATTAGTCACTGAGCATTCACCAGGTTCTAATACTTTATATGTATTAGCTCTACCCTTAAGTTATTCATTGAGATAGCTGAAATTGTTCACATTTTACTATTTGAAGAAACTGAGCCTAGAGAGATTAATTTTTCTAAGACTGCATACAGAGTAAATGATAAAACTTGAAACAGTTTTATATCTATACTCTTTCTAAATTGTACACATGAAATTCCAAAGGCCTAATTTTCTGCTTTTTAAGAAATAAAGCCCCCTCCTACAGAGACAACAACAAAGTCTCAAAAATTTGAAAACTAGCTAGTTCCTTTTCTTTGTCTTTTGGCCCTAATAACTAAAAACACTTGAATGGCATTACTTTTGTATTGGTACTACAGGCCTTAAATTTATAACAATAAATCAAAAAAGAAACTTTTTATGCAAAATACTTTAATTGAATTAAGTTACTAAAATCCTACAGGTCAGACTAGGCAATTTCCATGGAAAATAAATAAGAAAATAAGACTACACGCCTAAGAATAATGCATTATAACTAAAAGGAATACCACCAGGACACAAGAAAAGGGAAGTACATATTTCCTTGTCATTTATATAAGAAAAGGTGTGCATAATTCATTCATTTTAATTAATGACCTTAAAGCAACTTAATGATAATTGGTAAATATGATAATCATCACCTAAGACATTTTAAAAGCATTTGTGTTTAAAAAACATTTAAAGAAAATTTTGAAAATTTGTTTCAATGAAATATGAATGATGTCAAGTAAACAGCAATGAATAATGAATGAGGTTATAGGAAACACATACATAAAAATGCTGTGCCTGAAAAGAAGATATTCTAGGAATTTATCCTATCCTGGTTATTTTTCATATATTTTTGTAGCTTATAAGAGGAAAAAAAGAGATGACAGTCATGGGTTTACTTACTACTTTAACAAGAATTAAACTAAAACATTCTTGGAACAGAATCATACACTGGTATGACGTGCTAGTTTTGATGAGTTCAAATATGAACATAGAATCATTTATGTTGTAACCCTTCAATATTTCAAATTTAAACTTACATGTCATTTTCCATTCTGTGTCCATGCACTCATTTCAAATTTACAAACTTCCTCAGAGTCCTTGACTTTCATTTTATTTTTAATAAAGTTGAGAATTTTAATTACCCAGAAATACTTGCAAAACATTTTGTGGGGAAAAAAGAAAAACAAATTGAAAAAACTTACCCAGGAGTTCTGTGTACTATGGTTAGAAGGAACAAATGAATTTCCTGTGTCCTTTGGTCATCCTCGAGTGACTCAATATTTCTAATCATAAACAGCTGAAATCCTGGCAGCCTCTTCCAAATGAGAAGCAAGAGATGTGGAGTAGAGTGGAGAAAGGGCAACTGAGCTAGAGAGGTGTTTCCAAAGCATTGAGAAAGAGATAGTATTCAGAGGATGAGAGCCTCTGGAGAGGCTTTAGAGTATGAGGAAACTGGGAAGGAGAAATCACAGACTTTAAGAATTGGTGCTACGAGTTGTAATTCAGATTTCCTTTACTGTGGTTCAAGAGATGCAATTCAAGTTGGGAAACACTTTGCTATTAGTTGCTGGACTATACACTGCACGTGACAATACAGGAAATCTAATAGGCCTGGCTCATATTCAGTCCTTGTGATTACCCAAAATGTAGAAGTCACTATTGTGACAATCAGTTGTGTCCTAGTAGTGATTTAATTTTTCTCATCTAACGAATTAGTCCACACCGTGAGCATGCTGCTTTGTCAATAGATCATACTGTAACCAAGGTGATATTATTCCAGAAGAATGTCCCTTAGCAAGGGCTAAGTAAAAGAACATGGGAATTATAATGGTATATAGGAAGAGAAAGAACAGTCAGAGTTTCCTCAATTCTTACCTAACCAACTATAGTTAGAAGCCCCATTCCTTACACACTGACCCAGCCATCAGATTTTTCCCTTTAGAAGACTAACATCCCAGTGTGGGATCAGAGTCTGAGACTATCTCTTCATTAGAAAAAAGTAAGAGAAGCTGTCTGTCTATCACATTGTGGCCTACCTGAGGCCAATCCTACTATGTGTTTTTCAAAATCACATACGTAATCCCAACACCTGTGCTCTATCCTTGTTAAATGAGGCCAATATCTTGCCTTAAATCTCACCTCCAGTTTCTGGGTAATGGTTTAGGTCCATTGAACTCATTCTTGCCCCATATGAGAGTATCACTGAATCTTAGGCCCCCAACTTAACCCCTATATTTCTCAGGGGTCTGACATTAAGCCACTGATCTCTAGGGCCCTATATCCTGATAAATATTGTTTTGTCATGTCTACAATCAGAACTTATAAAGAAACTATTTCTAAAGTTTTTGTAAATCCCAAAGCCTATTACAGTTGACCCTTGGACAACATGGGGGTTAGAGGCACTAACTCTCCCCATGCAGAGTCAAAAATCTGCATGTAATTTTTGACTTACCCAAAACTTAAATTGGGAGACTGATTCCAGGACCCTAGTAGATAGCAAAATCCATGGATGCTCAAGTCCTCTATATAAAATGGCACAGATCAATGCATATAGTCTGCCCTCCACATCTGTGGACTCCCAAGCAGGGATGGAAAACAGCACATGTATTCACTGAAAAAGTCCATGTATAAGTAGATCCATGCAGTTCAAATCCAGGTTGTTCGAGGGTCAAGTGTACTTTGCCATACACCAACTGTTTACCCAGACAACCACTGACTTTTCTCACAATTTGGCTCACTATCAAAACAATTTGTTTCAAAGTCACAGTTCCAGATCTAGACTCTCCTTTGGCTGACTGAGACCAAATTAAATAGAAACAGAGAAATATGTCTGAATTATAATGCAGGACTTGTGACAATTAAGGAATTAACATAAAATTTGTACAATTTCTTTGAACCACATGAAAAAGAATTATTATTCCATTATTGTTGTGGAATTATAATTTCTCACATTTTGACATTTGAATTAGAAGTACCTGAGCCCTAAGGGGGGAAATCTCATTAAAATTTATGTTATCAATAATAGAAATAGTTTTTAAAAACTAATGACCTTGATAATTTCTGCATAAATATCATGTGCTTTCTAGTTTCCTCTGCAATAAACTTTCATCAAGTACCAAAAGGACACTTTTTGAGATTTGCAATTAGTGTGGTATGAGGAGTGAGGAATACTAGAAAGCATTAAGATCTCACAGACTTCTGCTCCCCTCCTACCTCCTCCTTCTCTCTCCTGGATTCATAATAAGAACTGACTTATTTTGCAGAAAAAAAGAGATGAAGTGACTGTAAATTGTCCTTGCTTGTAAGGGTTAGGGGGAAGCATAAAAAATTAAAAGCTACCAGTAAATTAATAAATAGTAATTTAATTTATTATTTCCCTATTTATATTGCTATTAGCTCCTCCACAAAAAAAGTGTTCAAGAAAGTGGCCCCTTTATGTGATTGACCTTCAAGTTTAGAAAACATCCATCTGACTCTGATAAAATAGCTAAAGAGAAGTCAAATAACTCAAAATTTGGACAAGCAAAGATTTTTAAATATCTAAATTGCTATCTAGGGCCTAAATAATAAAACTGCTTTGAGGTCATATAAAGTTAGGGGAAATCCCATTGAAAACTTTCAGGATACTGGTTAGACAAAGTTAAAGAATTGCAAATCTCCAGGTTCATAGTCATTATCTTCATCAAATCAGGCTTATTTAGTGCTTGATAACTTCAGAGAACTTCTATGTACTTAAATTATTTGAGCCTCTCAAAAATCGTTTAAGGTATTAATAGTGTCCCTATTCTATATATGAACAAAAGAGTTTCCAAGAAGTTTGAGAAAAGAGTCACACTAATAAGTGACAGACCTGAAAAGAACATTCAGGTTTTCTGGCTCTTCTCTGTGTTGCAGTTATTAAATTTAAGAAAAAATACATGTAACTTGCAGATTTTTGTAATATCCTTCATGAGACTAAGGAAGTTCCCTACTACTTCTAGATTTTGATAGGTTTTATTATGAATGGGTGTTGAATTTTGTCTAATGCTTTTTCTGCATTGATTAAGATAATCATATAACTTTTTCTCCTTTACCTTGTTAGTATGATTTATTGTGTTTAAAATTTTGAAGTCACTTTGTATTCCTGAGATAATCTCTACTTGGCAGGATGCATTATCCTTTTTATATATGCCTCTATTTGATAAGATTACATTCTGTCAAAGATTTTTATACTTATGTTCTTGAGGGATATTGGTCAATAATGAACATATTTATAATGAACATATTTATATAGGGATTATACTTTTTCATAAAACAAATTGGAGAATATTTGACTCACAAATATAGAGGACAATCTGGTGAAGAACAGAGAGGAGGGGCTTGTGGGGCTGGAAGAATGGGGTGAAGGGTTAAAGGAGTACAAATTAGTAGTTGATAGATGGTCACGGGGTTGGGGAGCACAGCATAGGGAATGCAGTTAGCATTAATGTAATGGCTAGGAGGAGAGCCAGAGAAGAGACAAAGAACAATCAGGGGGATCATTTTATAAACTATATAAAATGTGCAATCAATACACTGTATACGTGAAACTAATAAAATATTTTTTTAAATTGGAGAATGATTCCTCTTCCTTATTTTCCTAAATAAGGCACTAGGAGTGCTAATTTTAATTTGTTTATATTTTTGATAGAATTTACAAATGAGGCCATCAGGGCCTGGAGTTTTCTTGAGCAGGTTTTAATCACTCATTAAATTTCAAGAGATATAAGGGTTATTCTGATTTATTATTGCTGTATGCAGGATGGTTAGTTCTGCTTTACTAGAACAAACTAGACCTTCAGGGTGATCTTTTGAAAAAATCACATTTGATCAATTTATGCCTCTGATTTAACTCGTTCAAGAGTTTTCTACTGTTCTTAGGCTAAGTTAGAAAGATAGAGTACGATCAACAAGATCCTCTATCTCCTACCCACTCTCCCTCAGCAAACAATGTTCTATTACCTGATCTATGCACTTCATGCATTGGTTTTCTTTGAATTCTTCAAGGCAGCATGCTTCCTACTAACTAAGGGCATTTCATACATGTGTCCAACTGCCACGAACATTTGAAGACCTCCTAAATCTCCTCAGCTTACAACTTCCAATTCATATTTCACACACCATATCCAATGTCACTTCCTTGGGGAAGCTTCCCCTGAAAGCTCTGACTACATCAGGTTCTTGTGTTCCCCACTTTCACTGCTCCCCATTAATTTTCTTCCCTTGCTTCTGTGATAGTTTATAACATTGTACTTATATATTTAATGGCTATCTCCCCCACTAGACTAAGAACTCAGTGAGAGCTAGGCTCATTTCTATTTTTTTTTTTATGGTGGTATCTCAAGACCTAGTATATAATAACTGGTAAATAGAGCTTAAGTATTTGTTGAATGGTGAAATAATTGAATCAATAAGTGTAATACGACTTTTAGATATTCCTGTCTATTTTTATGTCTCCATGTTTTATGGCCACTGTTATGAGCTAGTTCATTTTAACGTTTTGGTAGAGTATAATGACTTTTTATCAGTTTAGCTTACACTTTTGTTTTCTTACATTAATATAAAGGAGTGCATTATGATGAAAATGTAATGATACAAATGGAAAGATTTGGGGGCCCTTTTTCTCCCTATATTATCCCATATAAGCAAAGATCTACTTTGACCACTAGTACAAGGTATAGAATTTTGTTCTTGACCATTAGAAACCTAATAAACCTTAGTTTCTTCATTTGAATCTAAAATAAATAACTTTACCTTATTCTGCTAATAATATGTGAAAATGTTTGATAAACTATAAAATGTTACAAGAAGCTATGGGGTTGTTAATGGTAACCTAGGGAATGGGAATGTTTACCTTGGAAGTATGCATTTATTTTCCTTTAAGTACTAACTCAAAATGTATATAATAAACTTTGAAGGAAAAATATTTATAGAAAAAATACCAGACAAAAATATTTCTAAATTTCTCTAGGATTTCAAGGTTGGCATTTATCACGAGTATGGGGTAGAAACACTAATCCAAAAAGAGAGAAAGAAAGAAGCATAATATTTAGAATACTGTGATCACGTCATTAGTGTCTATTACTATTTATTGTCTCTATGAGTTATCCCACTTTCCTGTATTTTTTATTAGGGCCCTGGGAAATCTTCCTCAGGTACCACAGTGAAAGGCTCCTTTTTGATGTAGAAATTAAGCCACCTCAGTTTGGAATTTGGGAGAGGCTCTTGTCCAGAGGCAGGAGGAGGACAAGACATACTGTGTCCCAGCCAGTCCTTCCAAGTCCTGGAGTTCTTTGAGATGCTGGGAAGTAATATGACTCAAAGCACAGAATCTGGAATTAGTTATTCAGAAGTCAAGTGGCTGCACTGACACAGTGTAAGGAAGATAACAAAATCATTCAACAATTTTACCAGCACACAGGCAGCACTGACCTTGGAGAAGAGCCATAATGATGGCTAGAAATAATTTCAGCTGTCATCAGCAACATTATATATTCATGAAGTTATGTTTATTTGTCCTTTGCATCAAACATACTTACAAATTAACCACGTTCTTAAGTTGTCTGCCCTCTTTGACATCAGCATGAACAGCAACAATACACATTACACATCTTTTAGCCACATAGAAAAGAACTATTTTATAAAATATAAAATTATGATGTTGAACTTCTGTTTTTCTCCTCCTACTCTTCCCACTGACAATAGAGACCTGCAGATCCTTTTCACGGTTCTCAATGTAGGAGTGTAAACATTTCTTAACCTCTGTTAATTCTAGAGGCAAGATCCAGGTAAAATTTAGAAGAAAAATGAAAGGAAGGAAAGAAACCTATCTCTGCATCTTTAACTGGATGTAGACAAATGTCCTGTGACAAAACACATTTTATGTGTTGAATTTTCTCTTCTAATTATAAATTTGAATTTCAAAATAAAGGAACACAGTGATGTGACAGTGTCTCCAGAAAAGCAGTCAGGCTGGCTTCTAAGAAGCTATAAAAGGAAGGACATTTCCTATACTAAACTTATCCCAGTCCAAGGACTGCTCTTCAGTTATCTAGGCTCAGAAATCTAATTTATCAAATCTGGCAAGAAGAAGTAGTCCACATTAACCAAGCTTATAGCAAATGACATGTAAAACAAACTAATACATCTTTAATCAACAATAAAGCTGTAACAATCATGAAGAATAGCATGACTAGAATATTCTTTATCTCTTGAATAGATCTGCATTGTATACTACATTATAATCATTTAGTTGCTTGGAGAATAGGAACTCAAAGACAAGAGAGTTACCTGGATGATTCACATATTGAACGCCTTCAGGACAAGGTCACTAAACTCATACATCCATATTTGCTATGAGGGATCTGTTTGTGAACGTCTCCAGTTCACTATATGATCAATGCTTTCCTCTTATTTCTTTTCAAATATGGCTCATAACTGATAGTTTACCATAAACTTTAAGGGTGGTTTTTGTTTACTGTGTCTAGTCATAAAAGCTTTTTGTTAAGCTCTCGGAGACTGATCAAGTTGTTAAAGACTAACTTAAAAAACATTGATATCCTGAATATATTTACTATATATAATATAAAATAAACATATATTAAAATATATTTAATATATCAATATAAATATATCTAATATAAATATAATATATAGTTAATATAGGTTATATTATATATTTTAGATATATAATATATAGTATATATTACTTTCTCAGGATAACTATATATAAAAATAAATATATATTAAATATATAAAACATATATATTATATATTCCTTGGAAAGAGAAAACATTTATATATATATATATATATATATATATATGTGTATATATCTCAAATGTAAAAATGTTTGCTTTTGCTATGAGCATACCACAGAATTCACACATACAATTAAAGTAATGCATTGATTTGTCTCTTTTTCCCACTCAACCATCCTTACTAATATCCTGGAACTCTAGAATTGCTTTTATTTGTTTGTTTGTTTGTTTGTTTGTTTGTTTGTTTTTCATGTATTTGATGGAGGTACTAAATTTCATTTCACTTTATTCCATAATTTACATTTCAATACCTGGATCCAGGGTTTTCTTATTCACTCTTTATTTCTTACTTACTCTTTATTATTTAAAAGAATAAATATATGAAACGGTATCATATTCTAAAGTGGTCCCCCTATAAAGCATGAATAAGACTTGGGGTAGATTCTGAAAACCTTTCAGGGTATATGTGGATGGCAAAGTGAAAGGGAGTGGGAAATAGAAGTGGGTGGGAAGTACAGACAGAAAAGGCTGGAAATCTCAAAAATGTGTTTTCACTTCTTATAAATTTTGCTCAAGATAGGTCTCACTCACAAACAGAATATTTCAAAATAAGATAGCCTTTATATTATAATGGTCTCCTTTCTAGTTGTGTTCAGAGAATATTCTTCAATTAGATTTTAGGAAAATATCCTGAGGAGCATTCCCTCTCCATCTTGTTTCTTTATTTCTCTTCTCCTTCCTCTACGTAAATTCCAGAAACTTGCTGATTCCAGGCATGACTGAATGAAAAAAAAATAGCAACACTGGGGTAAGAGTTAAAAGGAAAGGAGCAAGGCATAAAAAATGTTCTTCAAGTTTACAAATTGAATTGCTACTTTGGTAAATTCTCCTTTATTCATAGGGATGAAAGTAAATCAGAATTTACTAAGATTCAACAGAAATGTTCCCACTTCTAAGGGATAAAACCATATCTCAAAGGACTTTGCTAAATTAAATAACAGAAGCCAAAAGAAAGCATTTTATATTAATTACACAAAGAAATAAATATAGACATTACAAGATTAAAAAATTCCAAGAACTCAGCCTTAAATTCAATAACAGAAGGGATACAAATTATAAAATTTAATCTGCCAAACTACTGCAGAGTAAACAGATTCCATTATGCCCATGAGATTTCAGCAGAATTGTTGGTTTATTTCTTCTTTAACTTTTATTATTTTTTAAGAATTGTGTAACATTCTTCCTCAATGCAATTTAAGAAACCAGGTAAGGGCAATGTGCACACAAACAGGGTTTCTAATATCTGAATTGAGCTGAGGATTACAGTTTGTTCTAGCTGCAAGGCAGCCTATATAAAGTTGATTCACCTTTTATGACTCTAATAGGCACAGTCTACCTGTTTTATTCTAATTGCACAATTATTATAATTCATAATAATGAAACAGATAACAACTTTATTTTCAGATTCAGGGTAGGGATACCACCAATGCAGTTGAGTTTCTGCTTATAGCAAAAAGAGTTCATGGAATTCATAGAAACCCCTGTATGAGGTAATAATTTATATTAGTATTGATTTCACTTTCATGAATCCAGTCTTTACAAAAAGTTAGAGATTTACAATTGTTAGTTCTTCAGATAATTTTTTATAAGTTGCTCAGATTGGAACTCTAAAATGATATAGAAAAGTTTGAATAACAAATACCTTCTCAACAAGACTTTTAAAGAAAATTAGGATAAAGTATTTGAGTGGCAGCTGAATCTGATTTCTTTTTTTGCCCTTTAAAGTTGTACAATAAATAGTCTGAACAGTACAGTCATGCAGCCTGGGCTTGAGTGCTGGAATTATTATTTCTTAGCTGTGGGTCATAGGGCAAGTTAAACTCTCTAATCCTCAGTCTTCTCATCTGCATAATAATAACAATAGCACTTAACATGGAAAATTGTTATGTTGTTTAAACAACATAACACATGGGAAAGGGGCACATAATAAGCAGTCTATAAAGTTAGAATTAGAAAAATCCTAGAATATATATTTATTGTGCTCCTGGAGACTTTAGAGATTTTTAATGATAAATAACTAATAGAAGTAAAATGTTATTTATGTTTTTTCCCAGGAAGAACAAGTTGGTCTCAGTGTAGACTATCGACATGCCTAAAAAGATGCATTGTCATATTTTGGACCATCTTTCCAATTGGGACTCAAAGCCTTGGGACTTGAAGTCCATAGAGACATCACAGCCTTACTTTTTATAAAGATAGTCAAAAATCACAATTTTCATCTTCCATAAAGAGAAAGAGAATTTCCAAAGTCATGAGCAACATGATTGATTAACCGGAAGATTTTCCTACTTGAATTATTTAAATTTGCAGAGAATCCATGTGGTAGATAGAAGAAACAGATGAAGGGAACCACTGCTCCTTTTATCTACATATGAGTGTTTCATCAACTTTCTGTCCTGCCACAATCTTCAGACTATTCTATGGTCTCTCCTTCACTGACACTCAGCTGGTCTGAGAGAAAGAAACTAAGACTGCATAGCTAGCAACAAGAGTGTTACAAATTAGAAGATGCATGGATAGAACAAGAAACATCCCAAGAGAAGCAAAAGTAAATCACACATTCAGAAAAGATAAATATGTTCTCACTTTCTACGAAGTCCATGTTATCATTTTCAGTGAAAAGTAAATAATGATGTCAAATAATGGCATTTAACCATAAGGCATGGAGGTTAAGACTGCACTGTTTTGATAGCCCTGGTTAGAACTACACATGCTATGTGGCTTTGAATGTTTACTCTCAACTTATTGACATAAAAATGACTAATAAGGTATCCATTTTATGGTTATTGTTACGATTAATTACAGCATAGAGTGTGACACACAGCACCATTCCAGAATGTGATAGCTATTATTATTACTATTATTATTTATTATGAAAATATCTAGGAAAATATTTTACTATGTTTTCTTATTCTTGAATGCTAGGGGATTAAATTAAAAAAACAAACAAACAAACAAAAAACAAACAAACATTAGCTACACTCTAAAAGCAAAATGATACTCAAACATAGAGAAAACATTGAATCAGCAATGTTTTTAAGACTTTGTGCAGATATGTTGCCATTTAAATGACATTCAAAACAAGGGCAATGTGCCTATGAACCTGAAAGGTTGTATACATAAAACGGGGCCTATGGAGACATGAATTCATATAATTTATAAGCTGGAGATGACTGTAGAGAAGATTTAATTCTATACACTCATATTAGAGATGAGTAAATTCATGCCTGGAAAATGGGTGTTCCATGGTTACCAGATGGTTAGTCACAAATAATGGAGGCCAAATATTTGTCAGTCTTTCCAATAAGACCAATAGTTTTAAAATCTAATTCATTCCTGGCCGTAACTGTCAGCTATGGTAAAATTTCTTCTGAGGAAGAGTAGATTCCTAAAGCAGTTATGAATACTGACAAAAGAAAGAATTAGGACAGTGACACTTTGTATAAGATTTTTGGGCTATTTTAGATAATGGTATTTCTCAATTTCATTGTGTGATCATATTTCTGGGTTTTATTTTCATGATTCAAAGCAATGAAAGAAAGTCAAGCATAGAAAGTAGTGTTTACCTGAATAATTGGAACAGCTTCTTATGAGCTATTTTATTTACTCTTTGGGTAAATATATTTATTATTCAGGCAGTTTACTTTTAAGCATTAAATATTTATGTAACATTTTATATGCATATGGTTTTATAAATCTTGTCTAACATACATTGCATGCTGACAATAATTACCAGAAATTGAAGTATATCATAAAAGATTGTATGAACCTTCAGAGAATTTCTAGCCTCTTCTATTATATTACTGATATAACCACTTCAGGTTTTATAGAATTTCATTCCCAAATCATCTCAAAGAACAATGATTTTTCTCCAGTTATATATTTATAATTGAAAAGAAATCTTTAGAGTGAATTTGCAAAATTGGTATTGATTTATAAACAAATAACTGCAAAGTGTTTCTAGATTATTATTTAAGCTCACTCAATAATCTCATTTGTTTTTTTCCCGTGTGCCAAGAAATGTGTTAAATAAGAGCTTTACTTTAGCTCAGGACTTCTCACTTGCATCACTCTTGACACTTGGGGCTAGAAAATATTTGTTGTATGACCCCGTCATTGTAGAATGTTTTGTAGCATATCTAGCTTTTATCTTCTAGATGGTGGAAGAGGCAATCAGAAATGCTTGCAGACATTGCCACATGTCTTCTGGGCAGCAAAATTATCCCTGCTGAGAACTACTGCTTTAGCTAATTGAATTCTCTCAATAATCCCATGAGGTATATATTATTTTCTCCATTTTCTAGATGAGGTGACAGAAGTTTAAGGTGTTTAGCAATTTTCCAAGGTCACACAGATAGAAAGTAGAAATCAAATCAACTCTACATCCCAATAATTTAATCATTGGATGATACTACCTTACTCAAAGACAGAAATGAACATAAAATCAAGTTTCAAGTATCCACAGAAATCTCCTCTGCCATAATGAAATGGAAAGACTCCTTTGAAAAGGAATACATACCATTCTCTTGAAAAGTTTTTACTATATACATACAATGCATACGTTATTTTGAGTAGTGCTGCAGCCACAAGTAATACAAAAATTTTAATGGTTTAAAACATAAAAGTCTGTTTCTGGCTCTTGTTATACTGTCATCATCATGCAGCATGCATTCTGCACCATCATTTTGGGATGCAGGTCAAGGGTGAGGACCTGTTGGGGACAGACCCACCTCTGTTAGGGCAATAACAAAAATATATGGTTCATTTAAACATTTTTGCTCAGAAGTAACACAGATCCCTTCCATTCCATTTACCTGGTCAAAGCAAGTCAGATGGCCAAGTGAGAACTCAGTAGTCAGGGCATTATACCCTTCCCTTATAGAGGGGCCAAATAGGGAGGGGTCATGAGAAGAGCATTTTAATAAGGAAGGCAGTAAATATTTTTGAAAAATAATACAATCTTTATACAACTACATTGAAAAATTATGAGGTAATATCACCTAGTAAAACAACCGGTTTTTACTCAAATTGCCCATTTCTGTATGTTTCTTGGAGGCACCTATTTAAAAAGTAACTTTAATGTGGCAGCCAGCTCCCAGAAATGGAATTGTGACATGTTCAACCTTTACAATCTCCAAACAGTAATATAGCAGAGATACCACAAGACAAATGAATGTGGCTCCTGATTCTTTCACAACAACCCTCCTTTAGAGACTGAACAAAATCATTTCCTTCTCTGTGAATCTGTTCTATGATCTCTTAAATGAGAGCTCAAATAATTATTCAATTTCTACTGGATTACTATGCTATTCTAATAAGAGGTAGATAAATTTTTAGAGTATAGAGTTTTTGTGCTTGGTATTTGGTGAGAAAATATTGTATCAATTATGGGGGTTAGTGGGGGAGATAACTCCCAAGCTATTCATTTTAATTCTTTCACCACACAAACCTTCTTTTCCCACTCTACCTCTCTCCTTTGTTGCTCCTCTCCCCCACAGTAATACATCCCTACACTCTCTCAGGAAAGCTTATAATTAAAAATCATAGAAGGAGCTATAAAACAAAAAGTTCTATTTTTAAAAATGTTCTTACATGTCAGTTATTTAGTGGAGTTACATAAACATATTTAACTGAAAGTATATTTGGGAGAAAAATAGAATAGAGAATAGAAAGGAAGAAGGGTAGGAAAGAGAGAAAAAGAGAGCATGCTACATTAAAGAAAGTAGTAAATCCTTGACACTCTTCTCATTGAGACATGAAATCTAATTTATCTACTCTTGAATTTGAATTGGCACTAGAACTCTCTTGATTAATAGAATGAAGAAGTGACATTCTAGGACTTCTGAAGGTAGATAACTATATTTTTAAGTCCTATAGTTTCAGTCAAACCTTCTGGAACATTTAGCGTAATGTACTAAATTGTGTCTACTCAAAAGCTTGAAGTCCTAATCCCTGGTACCTATGAATGTGACCTTATTGGAAATAGGGTCTTTGCAGTTGTAATTAAGAAGTGGTTTATATTGTATTACTGTGAGCGCTAAATTCAAAGATTGATATTCTTATTACATATCTGGAGAAAGGTATTAGGAAACACAAAGACATACAGTGAAGGAAGATGGCCATATGAGGACAAAGGGATAAACTGGAGTGATACAGCTATAAGCCAAGGAATGCCAAGGATTGCTAGCAAATACCAGAAGTTAGAAAGATACAAGAAAGGATTCTTCTCTGGAGGTTTCAGAGGGAGCATGGCTTCACCAACAGTTTGATTTTAGACATCTAGCTTCCAAAGCTGTGAGAGAATAAATTTCTGTTGTATTAAGCCACTCAATTTGTGGCAATGTTGTATGTCAGCCCCAGGAAACCAATACATTTGGTCTTGGAGTGCTCTCTCTCTGGGAACCAACACTCCACACTATAAAAATCATGAGCCACCTCAAGAGACATGGGATGTTCATCAACAGCCCTAGTTGAGCTTCCAGTCAACAGCCAGGATCAAGCGCCAGACATTCCAGTTGAAGCAACAGGTTGTATGTGAAAAAGTCATCTTGAAGCTGAGGTCCTGAAGATTTGAGATGATCTGTCTAAAAAACCCCTTCTAGAATTCCATATCCACAGCATTTTGTGAAAAATGAAATTGTTACTTTCACTATTAGGTTTTGGGGTAATTTTTTACATGGTCATAATTAAATGGAATAGAATCTCATGCCTAAAAATGTGTTACATAATAAGAACACAAAATATATAGCCTCGGCTTTGGGACTAGGCATCAGGCAGAAACTAGAAGGAATTTGAGCAGTCTGCTGATACATGCTTGAATGACAATGAGGAAAATATTATTAGATTCCAAAGAAAAGGGAGTCATTGTTAAACAGTGGCAAAAAGTTTGGCATCCTGGTTGTCTACCATAGCACAAAAAATAAAGTTGGCTTAATTAACTTTTGATTCACCTAGAGAGATTTCTAGACACAAAGTATAATTTGCCAATTGGCCCAACAAAACCTCTCCCAAATTTCTGACCAAAAAAATAATCAGTGAAATAAATGATGTTTTAAGCTACTATATTTGGGCATAGAGAATAAAGAGAGAGAGAGAGAGAGAGAGAGAGAGAGAGAGAGAGAGAGAGAGAGAGAGAGAGACAAGAGAACAGGAAAGGAGAGAGTGATAGATTAAGGATGATGACAAATCTTTGACAGTCTTCCAACTGAGGCTGAAATTGAATTTTCTTTTCCTTGAATCAGGACTAGTGTTATACAGCATTTATTACACAGCAGTGAATAACTGAAACAGGGGAAGTGGTAGTAAAGGAATAAGAGAAGACCAGTTTAAATTGTGAATGACCTGGAGTGAGAATAAAACATAAGATATGTCTGCCTCTTAATGCTTGAGCACTTCACCATTTACACATTATTCAATGTTTAAAGAGTTATGTACAGTCACAATATGGACACTATCACAAGCCAACTACTTTGCAAGATGTTTTTCCAAAGAAATAGCTATCTGCTTAATTCTAGAGGGAAAATCTAACTGTTGCATTCATAGAGAAGTGCCATTTTTGTTTCTAACATGGTATCTCTCCCTATAGGATTTTCAAGGCTAACTTCTTACCTTAGGCACTATTTCGGAACCTCAACTTGACCTCAGATATGACTTCATTATATTCTTTCAAATAGAAAGGATTCACACAAAGTAGAGCACGCTTGACACAAGTGCTTGAATAAGCGTTAAATGATGAGGGTACAATTTAATACTTGTGCATTTCTTTATAGAGAAACTTCCTTATCCCTAAGTATTTAAAGTGGCTCACGAGTTATATAATCAACAATCTATAAAAAATTAAAAATATGTAAGAATGCAGAATAAAAGAAAATCCAAGTAGAATAAAAGTAATAAATTATAAAGAAATACTCAAACATGCTATATAGTTATTAAAATAAATTTGATTTCGAGCTTTCAGACAGCTAAACAAAAAAGGGAAATATCTGTTGCATTTTTCTCATTGAAAATGAGAAGGAAAAATTTTGTTGCAAAGGAGAAACAAAGTTATACATGTCATAGAATTCTGAAAGTAATATTTCATAGGTAATAACTGCTAAGGGCACCAGGATCTCAATGACATCCCTGTTGGTAGCAACTTACACAGAAATACATTTCTATTAACTACTATATTTCTTCAAGATTTTCTCAGTAACTAAGAGCATAATTCCAAACCTTAGTCCAGTCATAGATATACACAAGACCAAGAAAACATGTCCAAAGTCACATCTCTCTCTCTCCCCCTTTTTTTTTTTTTGAAGGGGGCCTCCTCTAGTATACTGTGAGCTATTCAGGGGTGGGAGCAAAAGGCATGTTTTCTTTTCAGTCAAGGGTTTCTTCTATAAAAATAGAAATAATAAAAAAATTTCAAAAAACAGTTATTTTCTTCCACAGTTGTTAGACTACCTCATCTTCATACTCAGAAAATGACAATGAGATTCTTTTATGTGGTATGAGAATGCATAATACTACATAAAAGTGTGTGTTCATATGGAATTCTGGCAAAGGAAAGGCTAATATTACTATGGGACTTATCTGGATACACTTCTCCTCCTTTTCACAATGCATCACAGAGTGAAATGTTTATAGCTCATAGCTCAGTTAAACATTACAATATCTGAAAAGGTTTATAAAATATCAAGACCACCACCATCATTAAAAATAGGCATCATTAGTAGCAACTGTAGTATTAAATCTGATTTGTGGGATGGGAAGAGGAAATCATTGCACAAGTTTGGTGATTTGCACAGTGCTTCACAAGGCTGTTTAATGCTTAAGCAGCTGACTTTTATTGCTATCTCAAGGGCCAGATTTGACTAAAATTCTCCCTGGTCTTCCCTCCACATTGCACTAAAATGGAATGGAGCATCTAGGAAGACATTTAACTATTTGCAAAATCAAAACCGAAAATGCTACAGAGCAGCCTGGCAAGTACACTTTCTGCCACAGTAAGGAGCAATTTGTGCTGTTTTTCAGGGGAAGAAGGGCCAATTGTGGCCAATCTCATCTACCTACAGCCTTAGGAGTGCTTGGGGTGGCAAGAGAAGATTAGACTGGTGTTCTAGTTATATAATAAACAAATTCCCACGTTTAAAAGTTTGTTTCCTCTCCTTTACAACATAAGAATCATGCCTCATATGCCATGTTGACTTTAAAAACAGAGAGAGTTGAAGTACTCATTAGGTTGAGTGATTTACTTAGGGTGACAAAGTTAGTAAGTAGCTATATCCAATTGGAACCCAGGGATTCTGATACTTGGCCTAGTGCTTCTTCCACTAAAATAATCTCAGATATTTTAGGTAGTATGTACTCACAGAATGAGTGATACTTTAAACACAGTGCTGTTTTGAAAACCTGAGCTAAATATCTAAAAAAAAAAAAAAAAAATCACACCTTAGTTTATATTTACCAGAGAAATGCATAATCTAAAAGAAATGTGTGGATCTCTTCATTGTGCTTGTGAGTTGATCTTTTCATACATTGTGACTTGAATATTTGATTTTATTTTATGGATTCTTCTCAGTCCAATACTATGGTTCAGACACCCTCAGAAGGCCTCCTTGAATCATCAATGCCTTGTGAACACATGTTGGCACTTTGAGAGTGCGCTTATGTTCACTGACTCTTTAGTCCTCTCCTTAAAATCAGAAATACAATAGTGGTAATTGATCATGTCATCATAAAACCAATTATTTCGTGTCAGTTGTAGTTCAGATAATCCTCTCTCTGCATCTTTCTTCCTATTTTCACTTATTTTAGTAACAAAGTTTTACATATGTATGTGCTCATACAACATAAAATTGATCCTTGAATGACTTGGGTTTGAAGTGCACAGGTCCATTTATATGTGAATGTTTTCCAATAAATATATTGGAAAACTTTAAGAGCCTTCCTTACTACCAAGAAGCTGCTGTGTGGATTACACTAGGCTACCAACAAGCAAGCATACTGATGCTCCTTTGTTACCAGCGCATGAACCGCTATATCTGTAAATACCTATGAATCTCTTTTTCACATCATCTTTTCATTTTTGATATTGTGTTAGAAATATGTATAACATAGACAGTATTTTATATCACATAAGATAATATTGACAGATGATTCATCTTGCAAACAGATGATGTAAATTTATGGTATTGATATAGTATAGTACTGTAAATGTATTTTCTCTTATAATTTTCTTAATAACATTTTTCTATCTTACTTTATTGTAAAAATACAATATATAAGACATATACAAATAATGCATTAATCTACTGTCTATGTTATTAGTAAGGCTCTGGTCAACAGAAGGCTATTAAATGGTTGAGGAGTCAAATGCTATTGGTGGATTTTTCAAATGTGCAGGGGCTTAGTGCCTCTAACCTCCTCATTTTTTAAGGGTCAAGTGTAGTTCCTTTTGTTCTAAAATTAACTAGCTTCCCTGTTGTAACAGGGTATTTCAGTGTAGAAGTCATTGTAGAAATCTGTTTTATAAATGTTTTTGTCTACTTTTTTCCAAAAACTGTGTAAAAATATTCAAGGTAAACAGTTTCGATTCAAACAGTAATTATTACAAATGTTCAAAAATGAGAAGCAAAACTTGATATTAAAAATTATCTCTATAAAAAACACATTGATCTATAGGTTTATGCAAATGCAGAGGCCATTCATATTGTATAGTTAATGCAAATTTTCCAAACTTTCTATGGGGTCTATAAAAATATTTTAGGACATGAACCTTTAGATGGAAACATAATTCCCCAAGTGTGACTCAGTAAATAGATGGAATAAAGTGTTGCCTCCTTTGATAATTTTGTCACTGTTATCATAATTCTACATAAAATAGAAACATAGTGTGATGAAAAACAGTTTGAACTTAGGACACAGACGAAGTTTAAATCAGAGTTCAACTGGAAATTTTCCAGAAAAGACCTTGAGCAAATTACCTAACCTCTCTGAAGCTCAGTATTAATTGATGGATATATGGCATCTTTTGTGCCCTTCTCAGAGAATTCTTTATCCCTTACCCCAAGTTCCAAACGTCTGGTTGAATAGAAGTCCCTTTCATGGTCTTATCCTAAATCTTTCTCCTTTCCCTATATTCAATTAAAACCTGACCTCTCTCATTTTTTTTTTTTTTTTGTTTGTCTGTTTGCATGTTTTCCTCTCTCACTCCCTTGTACTGCTCCTTCTTTCACCTGCATTTCTTTCTACGTTGGTCTCATTCTCCTCTTTTTAAACTGCCTTACATAGAATTATGCCTCTATCCCAAATTCTTTCTTGATATTTTTTTCAAGCCCAACATGTTTTGGCATATCACCTTCTTCATTATGCTACATTTCAATGGTAGCTTTAGAATTTATCTTACAATCAAATAATCCAACAAAGAGAAAGACAGAGTACAGGATAACTTCTGAGGCTCTATGAGAGGAAGGAAGTGGCACTTTCAATAAAGGACTAGTTGGAGGAAGTGGGGGAGAAATTACTCTATAGAACCATTAACTCAGTTGAATGTACAGATTTCAGAAATCTTTGGTACAAATAGGACCATCAGAATAGCATTAGATAATAAAGAAATAAATAGAATTACTTAGAAGGACAGAAGTGATTAAAGAAAAAGGACATTGGGAACTGAGACAAAGAGTTACCTCATCCTGATTTTTATCCATTTTCTCTGTAGAACCCATAAATACCCAAGTAGAACTGGCCTGAGGTTTGCAGAAGGAGATATCTGGGAAACCTCTGCTTAGTGAACAGAGAGAACAGACATATACAAACTATCTTGAATATCCTCTTCAAAATAGTCTCAATTTAGTCATAGCACAAGCTTTTATAAAATTCTCAAGTTATAATAGAAACATAAAACTTACTTATATTTGATGAGAGACAGCAGCCTTGTTTTTTTTTTTAATTTGAGAGTTGAGAGGGTTAAATGCAAAGCTAGAAAAAAAAATTTATTTCGATACAACTTTTCATACAATTTATCCAGTGAAAACAATATTTACTTTGCCCCATTATTTATCATTAATCAGAGGTTACATTAAAATTTTAGAAGCCAGTATACTTTTAGTTGATGGAATGAAAGAGATTTATTTTTTTTATTTCCACTCATCAGAAACTTTATTGATATAAATTTACTAAAATTTTAAGAAAAAATATTAATTTGTGATTTAATTTTTCATAACTTTCTTCTAACATAGGGTGATTTTAGAGATGCGCTACAGTCAAGATATGCTAGGTTATGTTATAATAATAAATCACCCCCAAATCTCACCACCTTCTAATAACAATTATTTTATTGTTCATTCTACACATTTATTCTGGATCAGCTAGAGTTTGCTCTGAGGATAATTAAATAATCACTATTTTGAACATTTTAGGATTTCATGTTACTGTGTAATGTGCTAACTACAGAGGTGTTTTGAGATGTTTTGTGTTCTCAGTGACAATTCACTAAAAAATATTATTTTCAGAATTCTATAACAAAGCAATATATATAGTGATTATATTAAAATAAGCAAAAATATATATATGCTTACAGAATAGCTATGTAAGCATACATAAAAGAAACTTGAAAGAGTGGTTAATCTGAGGGAGAACTAGATAACTTCAGAGTTGGATACAGAATTACTTTTCACTTTATATTCATCTATATATTTTTATGTTTTGTGTATAAATTGTCTGCTAATGGTAAATAGTCACTAAAATAATTATTTTTAAATGCCTCTTATCAGGTCTAGGATACAAAAAATATGAACATGAAATATTATAAAGTTGGTTAGTTCATTCAGGAATAAAGCTCGTGCCACTGGTCTCACCACTTTGAATCAATACCTGGAACAATAAATCCCAAATGATACAGAATGACTCAGACAGTATAAATTATGATTTCCAAAATATTATAGGTTTCCACCAAACAGTCCTCTCACTCAAATTCAACATACACTCTAAGAGAAAGAAAGAGAAAGATAATTTTACAGAATCTCAGCTCATGGAGAAACTTTGAAGCCATCTGGTTTAATTCTGTATATCAAAGAATTTTTAAACTGTGCTCTATATTGCTATAGAGTCTACTTGGGGTATAAGAAGGTAGATACATGGATAGAATCAGCTCATGCTCCATCTTGGGCAGTTCTGTGTTATATAATGAGTTTTCACCATACATTTTTGTCTGAAGAAATTATTCTAAAAAATGTCTGAAGGTCACTGATGTGAGCATCTCCTCTATAACATGCTGTTAAGGAACAATCCAACTTCCGCAGAAGGACCTTAAATACTAGGGAATTCATCATTTCATTATGTGTTTGGGAAGTTTCAACTTTTAGAAAGTTTGTCTTATGCTAAGCCAAAATCTGCCCCCCTATAACTTTGATCAATTGGTTCACATTGTTGCTCTGGGCTATTTAATTGCTGGTAGAGATTTTAGTTGCTTCCCTGAAGGCAGAAGACTTAATGTTTTGTAACTACTATTGATCTTTGGCCAGCTTTGGCTTGTAGCTGGGCAGCTAGCTAATTTATTTCTCTGTGAGGTTCTCTGATATATTTCTGGGCTACATTTTCTGTTTACTTCTTGAAGCTTTCATTTCTTGAAGAAATTTGAACATATAATCTTTTTGGGGGGTGTATCTATGGGCTACACAGATACCAATTAGCAGTTAATTAATAAATGAGTAGATGAGAGGGCACAAATATATATTTACAGCTCAAATGAAAGCTTGGGATAATTTAGATTAAATATTATGAAAATTTTTATAATAGTGATGTTAGAAAATCAAGTAATGGAACAAGTTTCCAAGAAAGGTTGCATAATGACTGTCACTAGAGGTATTCAAGGCAGAAACAGCCACCTGTTGGAAAATGACAGTTAGGAGCTAATTACATCTTCTGGTTATCATCTGTGTATATTTATCCAGACTACACTCTTCAGGTTACTTAAAATTTTTGTGATTTTAAAAGTCTCAATTTAAGCATATTCATGTAAATGCATGCCTGAACTAGCTTATCAATGCTACTTTTTAAAAATTGTTATAAAATGTTTAGTATTTTCAGTCCTCAACTCAATCCTCAGGAAATAATCTGAAAAAGAAAAATAAAAGCATGAAAATGTTCACTCACTGTAGCTTTATTTATGGAAGTACATAACTTATAAACAAACTAAATGTCAAAACATAGTAAAATGGTTAATAATTTATGGTATATGCATGCAAGGAAATATTTGGTAACCAATTAAGTTATATTTATAGTTTGTAATAACATAGAAAATCTTACTGTTATAATACTAGTTGAAAACCAAGAACTTAAGTTGCATACAAAACATGATTTCTGTGAAGAAAATAATATAAAAAAAATGGTGTAGCATTTCCAGCAAAATAAAGGAATATTTTAATGTAGACCACCTCCTCTGCTACAAACACATACAAAGACCAGAATAAAATATATGAAAAACAAACAAGAAATTTAATCAAAATTAAAATTTAATGAAGAAGAAAAAGAAAATTCCCAGAAGCTTAAATAAAGAAGGAACTCAAAGCTAGTATCATCAGCTCTAATTGACGCTGATAGACTTAGAACAGTGCCTCTGGGTAGGGCTTAGAAATAGGAGGCAAAGGCTTTTTAATACTCCTAAATGTGGTAGGCACACGTACATAGCTATAGGTCCATTCAGACCATGAAGATAAAATTGTGGATTATTCATAAAGCTAGAACTCTAAAATTCCCCAATGTGAGGATAATTTAAAAGCTGCAAATAGTTCCATAGAAACAAGAAAGAGACTTGCTAATTGCTCTAGGCTCTGGGTGGGTAGAGTAAAATAAAGGGTATTTTCCTCAAACCTTTGCCATGCTCATGAGAAATCCAAATATATGTCAACTGGAAAGTGCAGAAATTGTAGTCTAAGATCAAAGATACACCTGGGACTCAGCAGAAAGGAATAGCAAAAAGCCATGTAGGTATTCATCTACTGCTTATGGTACATAGGACTTGTAAATGAAAACAACCTTATCTGAAGTTAAGTTTACATAAAAAGTTACAAACAAAACACAAAATAAACAAATCCAGAAAGGAGAGTCTACAAATATAAGAAATAGATGTGGCACTCAAAGTGCAAGAAATAATATAAGAAAGTGAGACAATAAAAATAGTATATTTGAAGAACTAAAAAGGATTAAAAGAGATCTAAAACATAATGAAACAAAATGATGCTCTAAAATGATAATGGGCATATTTGGGTAGGTACAAATAGAAATTATAGAAAGATACAAAACAAAAATGTTAAACAAATATTAGATATAATTAGTGAGCTGTTGGATTTATATAAGGAAATCATCTAGAATGCAGCCCAAAAAGATACAATGTAAAACATACAATGAATATTAATAGGAATAGAAAATTAAATTAGATAGTTAAAAATAATTTACATGGCCACTCTAAAAAACAAAAAACAATTAGGAAGAAAGAAATACATTAAAAATAATGAAAGATAATTCTACTAAGAAAAACGTGAAACTTTGGGTTGAATTCCCTAAAATAAATGATAAAAAAAATTCATTCTGGGTCATAAATATTATGTTTACATGTAGAGCACCACAGAAGGAAAAGACAGACATCTTAAATGCTATCAAAGAAAAAAAGGCAAATTATCTTCAATGGAAAGACAATTAGAGACAATATCTCAGATCAAAGTCAGAAACCATGTCAGTGGACTCCTACCTTCAAAGAACTAAGAGAAAAGAAACACAAACCTAAAAGACTATGCTCAAAAAGAATTAGGGCAAAATAAAAACATTTTCAGAATAAAAATGACTTGGAAAACTTATCAATCACTGATAATCAGAACAAAATATACTACAGCAAAAGGAAATTAAACCTTTAAGGAAGATGTGGAATGAAAGAAGTAATTTGTCCACAGAAACTGATAAAGCTATGGATTAATCTATACTTGCCTTTAAGATAACAAATAAAGATTGAAAATAATTGATGAAAAATGATGAACAAGAAGTTAAGGCAAATGACATTAGGGAAAAAGAGAAATGTTTCATAATGATTAAAGAAATAATTCAACATGAAGCTATCAGAATCTTATTGGACTAAGAAAACACAAAAACATAGCATCAAAAATCAAAAAAATATTATTGTAGAACTAATAATATTAGAGGAATTCCCTTCTAAGGGCCTCAGTTTCTCCCAACTTCGCTCTCAGTTTCATATATAAAATCACAGATATTAAGAAATGTATTAAGTATTAAGTAGGAGGATGTTTTTGAAAAAGGATCAATTTTATAGGTTGAGGTAAAATATTTTCTTTGGCACACTTTATCAAGTACCCGAAGAGTGGAATGGATATGATTCAAAACTAGGATCCAGAAACAACTACGAATCAAACTAAGGGAAACATATCTCTGTATCCTCTCAACTACAGAATATTGACTAGCTATCCCTGCAGAAGAGATTTGCCTACATAAGTCTCCCTTTTCCTGATTTTCCCTGCATCTGCTCTCTGGACTTATCCTTCCTCTCTACTGATTAAAGAATATTCAGGGGGATCCATGGCTCTGAAATCTGCCTTCAGTTTCTAGTTGCAATAGTCTTTATCCCTATCTCACGTGTTACTTGCTGAGATTTATACTTTGTGAGTGACTCTAACTGCATATCTTGTCTCAATCTCCCACTTGATTAGACCATGCTTATGGGAGGAGGCAACAACATTCTCTGTCAATCTGAAGGTATCATCTTTATTCCATGCTATCCTACTCTCTCTTATAACTATAGAATTTCTGTGTCACATTCAAAATTATATGAAATTTGCTGTGCAGTATACATAATATCATCAGTTTGCCCTTGTATGTGGACACAGTTTGTGAATGTCACTTGTCTCTTGATAAGAATGAATCTCTTCTAAAGGTGGGTTAGGGAATTTCAGACACATTCATAAGATCAGACTTGTTATATTGAAATTCAAATTTTCTATATCCTTACTAATTTTTTTATCTGCTACTTCTATTAGTTGCCAGGAAATAACTGTCCTTACTAAGATTATGGATTTGGTTGATAGGGTCAAAATTTTAAAAAATATTAAGCTCGATCTAATGTACCTGTACAGAAACTTACATGTCATTAAAAACAATTTTTTCCTTTCCAAAACACAAGAATCATTCCTAAAAATTGAACATGAACTATACAACAAAAGTAATCTTAATAAGTATAAGGAAAACTATCTTACAAAATAGGGTCTTTGATGATTATGTTAGAAATTAACAAAAAAAATGGCAGAGATAAAACTTAGAAATTAAACTGTCAAGTATTTAATATGTTAAAGTAGAATTCACAACAGAAATAGTTACCTATTTAAAATAATGAAAACTCCATGTCTCTAGAAATTAAGTCTGCATTTATAGAGAAATTTATTGCCTTAAAAAATATATAATGATACAATGATAGTCTAATCACCAAATGGTATTAGGCAAATGCCAATATATATATACACTAAAATATAGACCACTGTCTCATACCAAATAAAACAATAAATTAAAAATATATTCCTCAGCATAAATATAAAAAGTACAAATTTTGAACTCTTGAAAGAAAATATAGATAAAGTCTTTATGACAATAAGACAGATAGATTTCTTAAAGAAGACAAAAAGTGTACACCATAAATTAGATTTTTTTTACAAATTTGATTATATTATTTTTAATGTACCAAAAAACACCATATGTCAATATTAAAATATCAACAGCAGACTGGGAGATGATATTTGCAAGGCATGAAGTTGTCAAAATCAATTCACTTACATACACATTAAAATCAATATAGAAGTCAAAGGATAGAATAGAAGAAAATTACAAGAATATGGACAGACAGGCAATAAAAGAGGAAATGAAATGGCCATTATTTTATAAAGAGATAGTTAACTTCACTAGTAATCTGAGATCTATAAATTAAAACAACAATGAAATAATAGCACATTATTGCATATAGCCGAAAATAAATATATACAAATATAAAAATGCCACTTGCTGACAAGGACAGAGAAATGCACTATGGCTTCCCCAGCAGGAAGAACTGTATATTTTATATCAGCTACTGAGAACAATTTGGCATTACTAAGTTGTAAATAGCCAGTGTATATAACTTGCACAATGTCTATCAGAAGATTCATTAAAACATCAAAAAAAGTAAAAAACAACCTATTCATCAATAGAAGAAAAGATAAGTATGTACTTTTATACAGTAAAAACTTTAAAACAGTTTAAGTCAATGAATTGCGTTAACAAATGAATGATCAAACAAATGAATATGAAAAACAATATTAAGTGAGAAAAGATGCCAAAATATTTGTACAAAATATTTATATAAAGTGTAAATATATGCATATCAGAGCTCTATATGTTTTCTCATGTATACACATGTTTGTTTACATGGTAAAATTACACACACATACCTCAAGGTAGTCAGAAGGGAGGGACTGCGATAAGATGACAATGGCATGAAACTGAGTATTCGATTATAGATTTGAAATTTTGAAATGAAAAAACGCTATCTAAAGCAATTATGGCAAACTGTTCACATTTGGTAAATCTGAGTTGTGAATACATTTGTTTTTTTGTGTGTGTATGAGTGATTATGTATAGTCTGTTGTACACTGGAAATAATCTAGAATTTTTAGTTTACATTAAAAATTAAGATTTCCTTTGGTGAAGGAAAGTACACCAAAATGTTATTAGTAGGTGTGTCTAGGTGGAAGAATTACAGACTTGTGTTTTATATTTCCCTTTATATCTAACTTTTCGCAAATATTTTTTACTGAGAATTTTATTTTTATTATTAGAACAGAATTTATTTTATTTAAAAATAAAGTGTATCTAAAGCTCTCCTCTGAAGATTTCTTCAGAAACTGAGATTCCATCACACTGAAAGTAAAGGGTTAGAGAGAGTATTATTTCTTTGAAAAGTTAACTAAAGTATATTTAGAATGCCTTCAGTCCCATTATGAGGACTGCCTTTACTTTGTAACTGCTGATAGGATGCTAGTATTTATTATCATCAGAATCAGTGGAGTGAAATGAATCTTTTTTGGCAATGAAATTCAGGATCCTGAGGAATAAAACTTCCCCCAAAATGCAAATGGTCAAATTGAGTACACCATTTTTTTCTCTATATTTCTAAAGACTGCTTGGACCATATAATTAAGGCAGTTTGCTTTGCTAAAATCAGAACAGTGTCTCCTGCCTGACACTTGTTTGCCTGGAGTTATAGATAGGACTTTTATAAGTGTGTCTCATACAAGGTTCTTAAATTTATGTATTCTGATTTTTTGAAAATGGTAGGATTTTTGTACTGAGTTAAACAACAGCATGTCAAAGGAGAAAATGGATTTCTGATCAGTGGAAAGCATAGCTGTGTATCCATATCTTCTCTAGCACCCAGTCATGCTTATTTGATACAATTTACACCTACATTAGTTATATTTTTAGAACTTTTTTTGCTAGAGTTATATCTAAAAATTACATTTGCTCCATAGACATTTAATATACTACTGGATGATTATTGATTTTTTAAAGGTCTTTCAAAACTTTGATATTTTTAAAAGGAACTGTCACCTTCACTATCTCTTTTCCTAGAGTGAGAAAAAATAATTTTATCATGTGCAATGGGCTTAAACAGCAGGCAAACCTTTTAGACTGAACACATATTCTCAAGATTACTTGGGGTTAATTAAAAATGATACTGTAATATTATGTGAAATATAAGCTTGCTTTCCTAGAATGGAGGAGAAACAATCAGTTGCCTCAGTTTTGTCAAGTACTTTACAAACATCATAAAAGAAGACTGTGAGACCAGATGTTTCCAGAAGAAAATAGTGGTAAGAAACATAATTTTCTAAAAATCTTAGGTCTTGCTCTTTCAAGGTATCACTTCATTTATAAAACACACACACACACACAACACACACACGCACGCACACACACACGCACACACAGGGCCTGAATTAGATATTCTATTGACATGTTTTGAAAGGAGGGAAGATTAAGCTAAATGTTTTGAGATTCAAACTGACTGTTCCTTGGTTTCTAATCATTGCAAACCTAATGTTTTAAATCATTGAACCATTCCCTCTAGCTTACCATGGGAATATATTTCCATATAGTTTGCTGTGATATATATATATAGAGAGAGATAAAAATTAAAATTCATTTGCCATTTAATCTTTCTCCCAAAATGACTTAAAAAGGTCATCTAAAGCCCGCATTTCTTCTATTTCCAGAATATTTTCATTTCATCTATCAGAAACCCTTGTGTGATGGTTATCTATTTGACTAGACTTTTAAGATTTCAGCATCATAGTTATATTTATTTGAATAAATCTAGAGTTCTAGCTGATTCTAACCAACAGCATCTGTAAAAAACAGAAAATAGTAATATTTAACAACTCTAATTTATCATGAAGTAGTTTCCTTACACTGAACAGATCTCAAAATATTACAGATTTCCATTTTCAATTTTAATACCAGTTTATTCTTAAAACCTCCTAAATTATTGAGGTCACTTTCATCTAAAATAAATTTTCTTATATGAATATTTAGTTTCATTTATTTTTTTCTGAACAACTTATAAATTCCTCTCTTCCTCCCTGTCAATTCATAATTCCTCAACATCCGAGACTCTGGTATAACAAAATGAAAATAATAATAATAATAATAATAATAATAATAATAAGAAGAAGAAGAAGAAGAAGAAGAAGAAGAAGAAGAAGAAAGAAAGAAAGAAAGAAAGAAAGAAAGAAAGAAAGAAAGAAAGAAAGAAAGAAAGAAAGAAAGAAAGAAAGAAAGAAAGAAAGAAAGAAAGAAAAAAGAAACCAAAGAGAAGTAAAAAATAAAGAAAAAGCTGCAATTCAGAAACTCCAAAAGTAAGGTCTGGAGAAATTTCCAAATCAAGTAGGAGAGAAAGCAGGAGTTTTAAGACAGGAATCTGGTTATACTTGAGAGTCAACAGTTCTGAGCCTCACAGAATTTATAACTGGATGGACTCCAGAGCAAAGAAGTAAAAGAAACATCATGGTGCATTTCCTTCATAACCCCAGAACTTAGAATACATCTGATATAGAACAAGTTCTCAATAAATAAATATCTGTGAAAATAAAAAAGAATACATGAGTAAATAAACAAAAAATTAAAGCCACAAACTCTAAGTAATTTAAAAGGGCTCTCTACATCCTAAAACCAAATCATAATCACCCTCCTTTCCTTTTATCAGAGATTTCCTGGTTCAAGTTCTGATAAAGTGGTTCAGCAATGGCTGAAGGATAAAACATTCCAACCAGCATCTGGCCAAATATTCTATATTTTAGGATGTGAAAGTACTCCCAGACATACTTGAGTATATCTCAGTGTGTGTCATACTCAGGCCTACAACTCAAAGAATCTGATTCAGTGATTTAAAAATAGGAAATAGAAAACTACATTTTTAACAAATACCTCAAGTAATTTGGGTTCAAATAGTTCTGGAATTTCACTTAAAAATAGTAAAATGAGCCTTCAGTCAATATTGAGTGAATGAATAAAACTTTATGAATATGGCCCTGGTTAGACTCTGTTGTTTTGCTTCATTGGTGATAAACTAATTAAAGTTTTGGGGAATAGGCTTTTGACTGAAGTTAAAAATAACAATAGCAGCAATTTCTTAAGTGCTTATGAGTGTCATTCACAGTTGTTTGCCCTGAAAAATCATCTGTACCATAGCCACTAATAAACACCCATTTTGTAATTCCCTCTCCTTGAAACCCAAAGTAACTTTGACCTCCTTGGTTCTGCTAAATATCTGCTCAGGAGAAAGTACTAAAGATTTATGTGAGGGCATGGCATCAGGACCCTGGAGACATGTTGAACCTTCTCTCCACCTCACCTCTCCATTTAGTAAAAAACAAAAATGAAACAAAACAAAGAAACAAAATGTGAAACATCACCCAATTTTTCTTAAACCACAGCATAATTTTTACCATAAAATAAAATTTAGAAAATAAAATAATCTCATTTACTTTTATTTTAATTTGCACACCCAAAATAATGGAGGGCACTGCCCAAGGCTTACAGTTCATCTCCTCCACTCATTAAGACCCATATCATCCTCATTGTTAGGAAGAATTTTCAGATGGAAAATCCTGATAGATAATCCCTTCAAAAAGTTGTATTCTAAAAAGAAACAAAATCTGGATTCTCATCTACCATTTCAAACCAGCCAATTTGTATCAGAGTCCCCCAGGTATGTATTACATGGATATTTCCAAGGGTAAAGAAGTCATGTGTCACCTCTTGATGTGCAGGCAATTGCACATGAAATACCTCTGTGGCTTGTTGCTGAAAAGTCATACCTCCAAACCACAGATCAGCTTAATTTAACCATTTTTCTTAACATGTTAATACATTTCCTCATTTTAAATTCCTGCTTAGTAGAAAGTGTCCTCACTGAACATCTGATTTAATTTTATCTGCTTGGATGCCCTTTAGGTAACAGACACCATTCAATATTGGAATTAGAAGCATTCTATTCATTTATCCCCCTGCAGCCAGAGAAAGAGAAAGAAGAGAGCAAAGAGGCAGAGACACAATTCTAGATGCAGCAATTCCCCAGCCGCTGAGCAATGAGGTTTCATATGCTGCTGGAGGACCCATTCATCTTAATCCATCTGGAAAGAAGGCTACGCGCAATATTTCACTATCTAAGTACTTTCTGACAAATCTATTAATTATGCACTCAAACAAATTATTTGCTGCCTGTGGAGAATTGCTACTAGATTTTCTCTTGTTCCAGGATCCATGATCTCTTTTCTGCTTTTAACTTACTGCTGTCATTGACACAGTCATATTAGTACCCTATTTTCAATCATCCATCATTTTAAATTTAGATGTGGTCACTATTAGAGAGAAGATAACATGACACCTAATAGCTGAAAGGCATTTCTTGCTTACTTCCTCACACCTTTTGTCTTCTGTTCTCCTTTACAAACTGTGTGGAAAATGTCCCTTCTCCACACTAAACCAATAGATGAGTCCATTAGCTTATGGCTTACTGATGCTTCCCACGCACAACTTCTTTCCTCAGTTCTAAAGACAAGTCCTCCTCCATAAATCATGAATAATAACTTTTTGAAATGTGCATGATGTTGGAAAAGAAAAAATGGAGTAGCAATTTATTCTCACTAATTTGATGATTATATTCAGTTTCTAATATCATTTAAAGAGCTTAAGTCATTTTTTAAAAAAATTTATTTCCTAGTTTTAGAAGTACTACATGCAATTATAGAAAAATGTGTAAAACAATTAGAAAGAGATAAAAATTTAAAAAACACCCATAATACTACCTTTTTAAAAAGTATATAGGTCTTGCTAGTCTTTGTATTATATATTTAAAATGTATGTACTACGTATTGAAAAATATATGTATATATAATTTTATGTAGATTTTTTCTTATTATTTCGTATATGTTTTCTACATTTTTAAGACCTTCACATATGTAGAGAAAATAAGTATAATTAAAGCTAAAATCTTCTTCCACCCTACCTCTCTAAAAGACAAAAGAAGGCACTTTTATTATTGAACAAGCATTAAACCAAAATGTGTTGTACATTACAAGCAATCCACTAAGAATTTCAAAGGCAGAAAGAAATCTAACCTTTTATAGAGCCAAGCAGATACAAGCCATTATATACATGTTTCCAAAATGATGATGATGATGATGATAACAGTTCTCAACTAAGAGAACTTAGTAGCATTATCTTTCACACACAGTTCATCCTAACTTTACCTAATAATTGAAGTGACATTGTGTTAACTTATGGGCTTTATCCAAAGGAAAAACAAACTTCTCTTATCTTAATTACAGGAAATACTCTGCAACTTGGAGCAGGGGGCAAATGTCTTATTTTTAACTTGTATTTCTCCTTTAAACATACACGTAATTTTTAAAATCTTGTAATATTCTGTCATAAAAGTACAGAATCATTTACTTAACTATGATCTATTATTGAACACTAATTTTTAAATATGTAATCCTATTTTAAATAATTTTTCAATGCACATTTTTCTGAATGAAGCTTTCAAGCACTTCTATTCTTACCACATGAAATAAGACAAGTGTTCTTTTGGGACAAAGAAAAAATATTAAATATTGCCTTCAAGAACATATCATTTATGTATTGGAGACACTCACAAACACATGCAGTTAAAGCACTTATAATTTGAAATGCATGAAGCAAATATATTCAGTAACCAGCTACATGAATTCACCAACAGATCAAATGCTTAGAAAAAGTTGTGTTCAGATCCTCACTTTCAAATCCCAAGGTAGAACTGATCTCCTTAAGAACAATCAATAAATTGGCCAACTCGTGAAAATATGGAGCATTTGTGTCCTGTCTTATGACTATTAGATCTGCTCCTTCTATAAAAAGACTAAGTGTTTAGATTTGAATTGTCAAATGATTTCTTATAAGAAATCATTTTCTGAATGGCAGTTGGGTGGTCTTAGAAGAGTGAGTGTGCCTCCAAGATAAAAACAAAGGATTTTATTTTCCTATATTAGAAAGATGATAAGCTATCCTTTTTAATTTGGCACCACTCGACTTTTTTCTTTTGAGGTAGATAGACGTTTGTCATTTTTATCTAAAGAAAATGAGGTGTGAAGGGGTCATACAGCAAGTGGTAGACCCAGAATTTGAACTCATCATTGTCAGATTTCAAAATGCCTTTTCTCTTCCTTATAGTAGGATGTGATGACCATACGTTATTCTCTGCTTCCTGATTTGAAAAGTATCTGTGCATAAATTGTCATTACATTATTACTATTAGGAAATGTAAGAACTTGCAACTGAACAAGCTGATGGCAGCAGATTTTAAAAAGAATTCATAGAGAATTTCAGAACCTACGATCCATGACTAGACAAAGGAAACAAGAAGAAGACATACTGAAATGCAAAATGAATGGTTTTCTTGCTAAAACTTTCTTTTCTAATCTTGAGGGGAAAAAATATTTCCAGCCAGGATAATTTGCTTCATAGAAAAAAGTAATGAATTGACAATCATTTCATAGATTACCCATAAATTGCACTTTCCTGAATTCATTTTTTTTCTTGAGATTTAGCAATGATCATCAAATATTTACCTTAAATTAACAAAAGAAAAAAGTGAAATGCTAAAACTTACAATTAATAATTTGTATCAATATAGCAGCAATTGGTTTTTAATTTTTTAAAAAAATTTTTTAGCTAAGTATCAAATTATATAAATTATGTTGGACAGAAGTTAGTCATAGCAACTATAATTTACTTTAAAGAATGCCACTTATTTTGCTAATATAATATTCTATGCTAAGTACTGAAGATTATGTGTTCATTAATCATTAACATAACCTCTCTGCAATAGATGGAAAAATATGGTAGCAATTATTTTACTTTTTAAAAGATTATAGTTAATATTTAAAATAGTCCTCTTTGATCATGGCTGAGAGCAAAAAAGTTTAGTCATCGAAACAATATCCCCTGATTTAGCTTTCTCTAAGAGATGTAGTTTCTAACCTAACTGGTTTAGATATGTGTGCATGTGTGTGTGCATGTGCGTGTGCATGTGTGTGTGTGTAATAGATAAAGGACATAAGAAAGAACCCAAGGCTCAGCCCAAGGGCTGAGCTTCAAAGAGAAGGAGGAGTAAAAATGAAGAGGACAACTCAGATGACAGTTAGGATGGCCTTGAAGCACAGGACCAAATAAAACATGAGTTCAGAATGGGATGGGTGTTGGGCAGATATCTCCTCAGGTCAAGACCAAAGAGAGCAACAGAATCAAATCATGACTGCAAAGCAGAAACATAACAGCAGCCATACCTGCTTGACACAACCAAGTAGCAGGCCAAGTGTATCTCATACTGGGCCCTGGAAGAGACGAAAAGGGAGGTTAATTGTCCATTAGCAAGTGAATTTTAGAATTAATAAAATGAAGATAATCATGTTAATGGGATACAATTTGTACCCACTTCACCATTCAGTCCTGGGCCGTAAAATTTATCCAACATGTTATGCTTTCATCATCTTAAACCATCGAGATTTTTCACTTTTCTTGTGACTGCTACCAACACAGTCTTTCGCGTTAATGAAAAATTTCTAAAAGAAAACACACATACCTACATTTAGACATTTCACATCATTATCCACTATGGAAGGCAGCCCTATTGAAGAAGCCTGAAACAATATGTATTTCATTCAATGCATTGTTTAATCTTCCGGTCTCATTAGAATCTTCAGGGAGGCTGAAAGAATGATCAAGGAGAGGAAAGAACAGGATCAAATGTTAATCAAGCATGTTCAACATACAAGCCCTATGCCAGCCATTTACCAATGTCATCTGAGTTAATTCACTTCTACTAAGAATTATCAGTCTGTCACAGATGAGGGAGTAGAATTCAGAGTTTACAAATTAATTTCATAACTAGCCTTTGAAAGGCCCCTGAAACATCATCCACAGTAGGCCATGTTTCTTTCCTCTTGCATAAGTCCTGAGAAGAATACCCTATCTCTAACCATATCCATAAAGTTTACTTTAATTTTCCATGTCTCTTTTCCAGTCTGACCACATAAGAGTCAGGCAGATAACCTTTATGCAAACAGCTTTCATGCTGACTTGACATACTACCAAGAACCCGTGGTTCCAAATATTCTTAAAATATCAACAACTAGAATAGTTCATTGCAAACAGAAGAAACTGACCCTGGATAACTTGAGCAGAAAGCAGAATTTCTTTATGTAAGCATATGCAATAGCTTACATAATCAAAAGGAACCAAAAGAACCAGGGCTCAAAAAAAAAAAAAAAAAAAAAAAAAAAAACGAGCAACCAGGTTAACTCTGGGGAACAGAAGCAAATGAACCATGTTGTCAAGGTGTTCCTGTCTGGATGAATCAGCTGCAGACTATTTCCAACATTATATCACTCCACTCAAGATTCAGGATCATGAAGAGAGGGAGACTGTGGTCCAGCCTGAGTCACGTGCCCATGCCTTGGCAGGGAAGAGGAAGGCTTTAGTAATTGAGTGCAGGCAAGGTTGCATGCAGCTAAGGAGGAGGAGTCTCCCACAGGAAAATCAGAGTGTGGGGAGGGCAAAATAACAGATCCCCACTACAACAACAAAAGGTCTCCTGTGCCCTCACAAATGTCTTCTCTTGTCACATTACAGTGAGTGGTTTCTGCTTACTCACACATTCCTCACACAGAGCCCTCTGAAGCTGAGGCTGGGCCACAGAGAACACTGTCTCCCTATCACCACACACCAGAACTGCTTCCAGCTTTGATTCATTACACACATCACTTCTATCTTACCCACCAGCACATGATATATATGGTAATTTATTTCACTGTTTTGTACTTGCTGCCACCCCCTCACGTCCTATATCATTTAAGCTGAGTTCTGCATCAGCAGCAATGAACATTAAAACTCAGCCCTCACTCAGAGGGAGGAAAAAATCTACCCTCTCTCCCTTTCCTCCTTATAGAAGGAGTCACCCCACCACAGTCCAGACATAGGCTGTTCTGCCAACATCTGTCTTTCTGAGAATGCTGAGTTCTACAAATCAGAGGAAAAAATCAGCAGACAAATTGTGTAACTGAAATCGAATAGCCAACAAGAATGGCTCTGAAAGCACACAAAAGCCCTTCTACAATGATACTCTGTTATTGAAATTAAGCACTGTAGACTGTCCACAGATAATAGTTTAGAAATCTCCTGAATAGGCAAGAATTTGTGATTCTAAAATAGAGATAATTTGTTTAAATCATCCACTTCATTAAGATACCAAAAGAGTTTTCAATTTTTTAATGTAACATTCAAAATAAAAACATGGGCAAATGTTGCCCTTATAAATTAGTAATAGTTTGTGTAGGGGAAAATAGATGAACAAATGGTTTTGTCAACAAAAGGAATGAAATATAAAATCTGCTTTCACCTCGTGGCCTCTGGAACTGCATATGTGACGTGCTCTTAATTTTTATGAATCTGACTTCAGACAGAGTTTTCCAGGGAATAATTGGTGGGACAGATATGTGCTCCCTTCATTGTACCTTCTTAGTAGAAAAACCTGGAAAGTCTACCAGGCCCTGGAGAAAACAAAACACAGCACCTAATAACAGTCTCCTTCCCATCTTGCCTGTCAAAGTGGTACTACCTATTTTTCCAGGTGACTCAAAGTTCTGAAAGGGAAGAGAAGACAGGCTAGAAAAAGATGAATATATCTGCTCATAAAATAGGAGGACTGTGACAGTTATTTCCTTTGGCTGTAGCATTTTGGTTACAGATGCAAATGAGTATATTAATACTATTTTACAATGACACATAAATGACCAACCAGTCATGTGAATGCTTTCTAAATGTTTTCATGTCTTCATTTTCCTGAATGAGTTTCCAGTTCAAAACCGGATACCAACTCCTACTACTCGTTAAAATAAAGTTATATCCTTCTTTTTGGGTTTCATGCCCTCTGTTAACTAGTCCCAATTCACCTATCTGAATTTGCCTCTCCCCACTCATAAGATACTCAGAACACTCTAACTTAGCCAGGCTGATTCACATTCTGTCTTCCAAATATGTTCAACTTTTTCTAGAAGTTAAGCATTTAATAACATTCTTCACACTGGAAATGGCCTCTTCAGTTCAAATTCTCTGTTTTCATTAAGCCTTAATTCATGATTCACAAATTAATTTCTGCCCCAATTTCCCTGAGCCTATGCTCCCATTAACATTTTAGGCTCTCACCACAACTATTTGCCTGTCCATAGCTATCTTTAGATTTCCTATAGCTACCCATCCATGTATTGCATTTATTTCCACAAATAGATTATCAGCATTTCAATGACAACAACCAATTTTTTCATGTCTTTGCGGCTCTAACACCACTAAATTTGGGGGGTATTGGAGAACATACTCTGTGAAGTTTTGTTAAATAACAAAGTCAACCTCTTTGAGTAGAAACAGATTGTACTCAAAGGATAAAATAGGAAGAAGTAATGGAAGCGATGGAAATGAAAGTAATAAAAAATAAGTTAAAAACACTGTCCCAATCCCTTAGGGACTCAGACCTACATTTGGAGACACTAAAACCAACATGAAAAATAATAAGAACACATGCATCATACATATAAATTCACATTTTGACCTTGGGGAAATATAAGTCACCTAGGTGCAGTCCAGTGACCCAGTATGTACAGGTGCCGCTGCATCTATAGGGGATATGTTAAGTTCCAGGGATTGACAGAATCAACAGACCCGGGGAAGGGTGAACAGCTGCAGCAGGCTTTGCTGTGATGAATCAAGGTCACATTGCTTTAGGGAAAGGACATGATAGAAGACCACTGAGGGGGCAACCAAATCTATGATGCTGTTGGCTCTTACCCAGGAGTTCCGTCAATGTAGCTCAAGAGATTTCTGTTTGTTTGTTTAGGTATTTATGAATATATTTATGTATTTTTAGTGTTAATGAAGTATAATTGATAGGCAAAAAGCTGCACAAAAATAAGATATAAAATGAGGTGAGTCTGAACATATGTATACACTCATGTTACCTTTACCACAGTTAAGTTAATAAAGACATCCATCACCTCCAAAAGTTTCCTTGTGTCTGTTTGTTGTATGTTTTAGTTTGGATTTTGGTTTGTGTGTATGCTCTTCTATGTTAAAAACACTTAACATGAGATGTACCCTTCTAAAGTTTTTAAATGCGCAATATTTTATTGCTAACTATAGGCACAACATGGTGCAGCAGACCTCTGAAACTACGCATCATGTGTAACTTTATACCTAATACTCATGTTAAGGGCAGAATCTGTCATATTGCCCTCTAGAGGAATGGGGAGTAGGACAGGAACTTTGGAGGGAAGCCAGCAACACTTTTCTATAAAATACTCTAATTAGCTTGGAAATGCAAAAGATGTGGATGGAGATTCACTCTGCTTCATTTTTCTAACTCCCTTAGGAAGTCCATTGGCCTGCTTTGTTAAGCATATATATAACCACCTCACATAGTATCCATTTATTTGCTTCTTTATTACCTTATTTCTCCCATTGTAAGAATAGCTATTTAATTTGTTTTGTTTTGCTTCTTCTAGAACAGAGCTGGCATTTGGTAAATGAGCATGAATATTTGTTGAATAAATATAGTATTCCTAGATAGTTGGGTTAAATAAGTTAATAGTTGAAGACATATTTCAATACCTTTATATTTTACTTTGTAGAATTCACTTTATCCTCCATTGAATAGATACAGCCTCAACTTCATCTGATGCTCAAAGGAAAAATCACAAATCTTTCTCAAAGTAGTCAGAATGATTAAATAACATAATATAGCACTTGTGATTGAAAAGTAGTTTAGTAAATTGTGTTTATCTTTACTACCAGGAATGGCTGAATTCTCCCTACATACAGTCTTAATGGTAAAATACCTATTTATCTCCAATGATGTACAAATACCTTGCTTTAGGTATGTGTGTTGTTATAGTCTAGAAATGTAGCTCTTAATAAGTACTCAAAAATGGGTTCTTAATTAATTAATAAATTCTGCAATTCAAAAAATGGGTCCTTAATAAATTAATTAAATAAATTCTTTAATAGGACCAATGACACCTTTTATAGTTAAAGAATAACAATGTTTATATCCTCAGTGGTGCTAATATGAATTGCAAATGTGCTAAATTTATTAATATCATAAATAACCAGTCTAAAACTTAACTACTCTTATTATCAAAAACATTTCTGTTGTGTTGGAAATGAGATCGTGAATGCCTTTCTGCTTTCACTTTTTAACTTGTTCTTAACAATGGTTATGAGTGAGAAATGACACCTACTTATATGCAAGAGTTTAGGAACACCCGAATTTTTGTTTTTTATTTTCGAAACTGGATGCTAATTCATGTGTTTCCCCTTCCCATCTCTTCTCTATCTTAAAGTTAATTATTTTAATTCTATCTAACAACTGCTCTCCAAATCTTCCAATGTTCAGTTCTGCAGATCATTAGCCAAAAAACAGTGATTCCAAAAAGACATATGAGATTTTACTGATTCTGAATTTAATGAGAGAAAGTAGCATTTTTCTATTTTTCTCTGTACTTTACAGCTGTTTTTCAGTGTGCAAATATGAAACTTATGTTTTAAATAAATGCTAAACATAAACTGGACAGAGTTAGGGGGAACATAATTCTGTAAAGAATAATTAAACCCAAGGCATCTGCTCCCCTTTTCAACACTGGTTGCACTATCTGCATTCTGCTGTGGTCTTATACCCTTCCCCAACATCCAACTGGAAATATTTCACTTCTGCTTCCACTGACTCAACTGCTCAGAGATTTTTTTTTTTTTACATTAAATGTCCCTTTTCTCTCAGATTTCCTGTGCCTGCATCTCCTCCCTGGAGCACTTATTTCTTATTTTGCAGCCTCTTTAAACTCTGATTCACAGTCAAGACCAAGCCTTACAGGACAGAAGACCTGCCTGGTCTCAAACTCAAGACTTTGTCCTACCCCGTTTCCAATTTGTCAAAACATGACTCAAGCGAAATGTCTCATCTTCAACCCTTGCGCAAAAGTTAACACTCTTCAGTTTTCTGCTGCATGTGGCTAGTGGCTACTGTGTTGTACAGTACACATTTAGAGTAACACTCCTGGCTGCTTTCAGCAATAGCTCAGAAAACCTATAGTTTTCTTTCTTCCTTCTTTCCTTCCTTCCTTCCTTCCTTCCTTCCTTCCTTCCTTCCTTCCTTCCTTCCTTCCTTCTTTCCTTCTTTCCTTCCTTCCTTCCTTTTTCCCTCCCTCCCTCCCTCCTTCTGTCCATCTCTCTCTCTCTCTCTCTCTCTCTCTCTCTCTCTCTCTCTCTCTCTCTCTCTCTTTCTTTCCCAAGGTCTGTAATATCTTCTCTTATATCTCAATTTCATTAAAGAATATTTTGTTTGGGAATTCTTTTTCCCTCACATAGACTGTTTTCTACAAGATGCTTTTTCTATTTTGTTTTATTTTATTTTGGTCTTTTTCGTAGTAGAGATTTCCTTCCAATTTGATGTTGTGTGCTTTTTTTTCACATATGAGTATGGAAATTAATAACTGAATGGAAGTCTGTGCTTGTGAATAGAGCTTGTGGATGATGATCTTTATTGCATGCTAAAGTGACTGAAATAGTGTTTGATTATTTATTTTTTAAATTAGAGAATCTCCATGTCAACTCATTCAGGTTGGTAGGTACAATATAAAACATTTTTTTCAAGGTATGGATAAAATGTATACATCTAGCTACCAGTGTCCCAAGACCTGATACAGGAAAAGGCAGGGGTGGGAGGGAGTGGGGGATTCTGAACCTTCAGCATATGATTTAGTATCAACATCAGTACTGTTTTCAGTAGGAAACTCTGCCTTTCACTGTTACTGTTTTACAGAAAAGAGATCTAGTATACATCCCTCACCAGATAATAAACCTCCTGTTTACTCTATCTAGAGAGAAAAAGGCCATCTCCTGGCTGGGGGTTGTGCAGGAGGAACTTTTGATATTATAGCTGCTTTTTATACAGACTTTCAACCATTCTTGATGATTTAAGACTTGCCTGAGCTTCTCGAGGGTCTCTTCGTTTGAAATGGGTGTTTTTTCAGATCTCCCTACTATTAACCCATGAGTCTGCTTTCCAGGGATTTCTAAATTAGGTACCACTCATCCTCTCCTTCTGTCCATCTTTTTACAAGATCAATCTTTTCATGTGTTCAATGCACCATTTTAAACCATAAATATCTCAATCTATTCTTTCTTTATAAATGCAAAGGTTTATTGAGTGGTGGAAGAATCTTATCCATCACTGTGTTTCTAGTACGTGGTGTACAGAATGAAGTAGGTACTCTAAAGTACTCTCTAAATGAATAGATACAACCATGAGTGGATAGATCAATGGAAGCGTAGATAGATAGATGGACACATGAAAGAGAGCACCTTCTTGGTTGCTCAAAGAGATTGTGTGAGCCATCACGTATGTACGGTGAGCTGTCTTTTGAAGTAGCATGTCTTTGGAGATGTTTTTCTGCCTCATAAAAAGGTACATCTGCTCTGTAGTTCACCAAAGGTTTCCTGTTTTGAATTATAAGACACAGATACTGACTCGGCCCTGAATGATTATTTGCCTCTCTTAAGTGCTTTCTCCTCCCTTCAGGGCTACACAGAATCCTTACCCTTATGGCAGCCAGCTACCTCCTCTGGGAGTCTTGTTATGAATAGCATTACAGAAAATAAAGATCATTGCTCCTTCTCCTGGAAATTTGTGAAGCAATGTTGCAACAATAAGAGACACTGCCTTGCAATGAAGATTTCGTGGATTTTCTGTGAAGCATTGTAAAGGTAACAGTATACTTTTCAAAGACTTATGCTCTGCATAAGAGTTTTTGATTGCATCTAGCATACCGTAACATAGCAGCAGAATTCATGAATATTTTACTTATAGAGAGAAAGGGAAAGCTAGCCTGCCTAAATAAGCTTTTATTTTGTAAGGTTTTAGATTTAGTTTTTTCCCCCCCTTCCCGGATTCCTTTTTTTAAACCCCACATTAAACAGCTGCTTTGAAAGTTTCTCTTTCCCTTTAAATGTTTTCACATTTACAGACTGTGTTTCTATGATCTAATAAAATTAAGCTATCAGGAGGAAATCATCGCATCAGAAAGGGCTGGGGAAGCATTGTAAAGCACCAGACATCTTGCTAGAAGAGCATCTCTTGGGAGCTTGCTTCAGGAAAGAAGCAGTGAGTGGAATTGCTGAGCTCCTTGGTCTGTTAAGCTGATGCCTGCCTTCCCACACTTGTCTTTTTTATATAAGCATTTTCCTTTTAAGGCAGCCCACAGTGGCACTAGGAGAGAAGCCATCAGGCACTGGTCAGATCCAAATATTCCAAGGAGGAGATAAAAATAAAACATTGTACCAGAGTGAATGGCCTTCTAACATTTAAAATCTTTATGAACACACTTTTATTTCCCACCTTATTCCCCATCCCATGTTCTGATATCCTTGTAAATTTTAACTTCCAAGAGGCAAAATGTGTTTCAGATTCTTAATAACTAGAACAGCAAAAAGACTGTGGCTTTTTTTTCTTTTTTGGCAGGAACTGTTTTATCCAAACCAAAATGCAAAATGTGAAGGAGGTCAGCTCCAAGTACAACCCAATGGAAATTTACACCCCTATGACTACTCATCTAGACAAGCATTTTTTCTTCTACTCAAATCCTTTGCATTTTCAAAGACTGGCTGACTATTGTTCCTTAAGGACAATGTATAGCATACATAAACTTACTTCTTTAGGCAATTGGGTCTCAAACTTTAATATATATCTGAATTACTTGGGAGAATATTTTTAAAATGCATGTCTGTGGTTCCTATTCCATATGTGCCAAATCAGAATGTTTATAATGTTTTGAGAAATGCATTAAATCTAATCACCAAAATGCAACAAGGGATTGAACACGAAACAAAATATTTTAGTTTAGTGATTTAAAATATTACAGATTGGCAGTTAGAGAATCCTAAGCTTGGATAAAGTCCTTCCCAGACCCTACTACCTTCTCACAGACCCTTTCCACCTAGTTTCTTTTGCCCCTTGTTTACCTGTCCAAGGTTTACATTTCATTTCAATTTGAAAATGCCTTTCATTTGTAATCTCTCATATGCACCACAGTATTTGAAATGAAGCAAGCAACCCACTAGTGTTAACCAAGTATTTGACTACAGGTAAGAGGCAAAGAAATGGTGCTTTCAAAAGAAACTAAAATATGATCAAAAGTCCTCATTTTCGAATTGCCCACTGACAGATAAATGGATAAAGAAGACGTGGTACATAGGAATATTACTCAGCCATAAAAAGGATTAAATCTTTCCATTTGTGACAACATGAATGGACCTAGAGGACATTAGGCTAAATAAATTAAATTGAACGAAGAAGACAAATACCATATGATTTAACTTATATGTGAAATATAAAAACTAAAATCAACAACAACAAAAAAAAATAGAAACTCATAGATACAGAAAACAAATTGATCATTGCCAGATGGATGGGGTATGGAATGGGTAGGTGAAAAAGGTAAAAAGGATTTAAAAATACAAATGATTGGTTATAATAAATGTCACAGGGATATAAAGTATAGCATAGAGAATACAGTCAATAATATTGTAATAACTATGTAAAAAGTAAGATGGGCACTAGACTTAGTAGATAATCGCTTCATAAGTTTTATAAATATCTAATCACTATGTGTATACTTGAAACTAATATAATATTGTATGTCAACTGTAATTGAAAAATAACAACAAAAAAAAAGGTCCTTGTGGCTTTGGGGAGAACTTTAGAACAGGAGAAAAGTGTTGTATTTGAGAAATAGCTCAAACATATTTTTGTGGCCCCAGAAGAATTTACTTCCATGAATGTGTATAGTAGATTTTCTTAATTAAATGGGTTCTTTTGTGGATTCATTTGATGGGATCACCTTTTAACATAGATAGATACCTGGGTTCTCTGTTCTTTGGCTTTCTCTAGATACATACTGAGTATGCTCTCCAACATCTACAGAGGAGCAGAATGAACATCTCAACTAGGTTGTCAAGAAAAGAATAACTGCCCAATATATCAAGAGCTACAATTCTTGCCAGATGTTTATATATAACAAAAAGTACTCTCATATTCTGAAAATAATTGAGGAAGTCCCTTTCTTTCTTTTCCCTTTTCTGCCCTCCTCCATCTCTTTCTTTTCACTTTTTTACATAAATGTTTCAGCTATAATTAGGTACAAATCAGTTACCCATAATCAGTAGCATTTTGCCTCTTGTGTGAAATGCATAGAAAACATGGTACCTTCCTCTGATCATTCTTCTGGGAAGTAAATGGGGTAATACTTGAAAGGCTCATAGTATATGATCCAGCCCATAGTAGAGCTTAGTAAATATCCTCTGCACTGACACACAGCACATAAAACAAGTTTGGGTGTGTTTCCAATAAGTAGCCTCGGTCAATCCTTTGGAGTCCAATTTCAAATGAAATTTCTGAGAAATAATGCAGAATCATGCCAGAAATAAATGAATACACTCTAGTCAATAATTTCATAAGAAATAGTATTATATGTACTAGATTTTTTTCATTTTGGCTATTGCTAAAGTGTACATACCATCTAAAGCCCAGTACAAAATTGTTAAATGAGTAATCCATCCAAAAGACATCTTTTGTTAAGCAAGATATACATGCTAAAGAGGATACATCTTTCTTGGCCATTTGGAAACTAAAGAGTAAATAATCCTGAACTTAAAATACATATAACCACCAAACACCATACTTTCTCCTTTTGAGTAATTACTGATATAAAAAACCTTAGTTGACAATCATATATGTTTAATATTTTTAATCAAGCCAAAGTCACTTGTATTTCTCTCATTCCTCAGAAATGCCAGCTGTTAGTTATCTACAATAAATATGATTTCACATTTGTGACAAGTCTATTAAGGGGAAAGTACAAATGCTAGTCTGAAATAGAGAATAAGAAGTTATCAAAAGACTTTTTCTCTCAAATATATCTCATTATGCTTATTATACTCATTTTCTTTTTGAGAATTTTGTGTTCTAAGGAGGATAGTGGCATTAACAAGAGGGTACATCAGAAAGCATTCTTTAGAAGAAATTTCAACTGTAAAGCAACACACTGTAATATATTTATTGTAATATTCATTTCCCACTAAAATCAACCCCCTAACCTCATCTATTTTGAGATCTGCGATCTAGTTGTATGTGAGAAAAACCTAGGAAGTCATTTCTCACATCTTTCTTGCTTCACTTTCTATATCCAAGTTCTGTCACTTTCATCTCCTATATATTTGTCAAATCAATTCATCTCATTCCATCTCCTAATATAAGTCACTTTTTCTCTTACCTAGTTTACTACAATATCATCATAACTAGTTCATCTGCCCCTCTCTGGCTCTGTAACAATTCATTCTCCTTACTGAATCTCAAAGTATCATTTTGTATTGCAACAGGGTTCATGTGATCTGTAAGCATATCCTATTTCTCTTAAAAAAATAAAAAATAAAAATCTGTTTCTCCAATAGGCCTGCAGGATCTGCCCCTGCCTACATGCCTACCTCTCCAAACTCCATCTGGCTTTATTCTCCTCCTGACACTCTATACTGATTTCAACAAGAATGCATGCCTAAATTGTAAGGTGTAATAGTTCCTCTCCTCCAAATTACCTTGCAATTAGCTAATGGAGGTACATATTTTGAACTAATATTCAGCATTATACATTTGGTTCCATAGCTTGAGAACTAAGATTTGGGTATTCATAAATTTTGGAAAACATACTGAATCAAAATTTCTTTCCGTCGATGCATCATTATAGCATAAATATTCTCTCTTCGTGTGGAATCTATACAATAAAGAGGTGCCGTTTGTATTACAGTCCATAGTTACCTAAATTTGTGTGACCAAATAGGTCTAATTCAACTAAACAGAGGTCTTTGAAGACCTCATTTGTTTTACAGAATGATAAAAGTGTTTTTTCCTCCAGCTAAACTTTTCCAACACTCCTTAAATATTGTATTTTGGTAGTGAATTGGAAAAACTGCTTCATTTCTCTGAGTCTTTTCCCTTTAATAAAATGAGGTTAAAAACACCTGACATACAGGTTGGTTGTGGAGATTTAAAGAGTTTGTATGTATAAAAACATAGCATGACATAAAAGCTTGGCATGTGAATTTGTTCCCTTCTCATTTTTTCCCCTTTGGCTGCTTCACTTATATAATTTTAAAAAGAGAAAAAATGCACTTCAACTAATTCCCACTCAGAAACACAGAATATTTTTTATGCTGGAAAGGATGTAACGATCATTTAGTTCAACATCCTCATTTTACAGATGTGAAATCTAAGGTCCCTAGTGGTTTCCCAGGTCACAGAGCTATCTAGTAAGACAGTTAAGATCAAAATGAATGTCTTCTGAATCTCACATTAAGCCATTTGTATTAAATCACACTAATTTGGGTAAATTTTTTTTTTATCTTTTTCTCCCTGTTTTCACATTTCAATTTAAAATTAATGACTGCAAGTGTATATTTAAATTTGGGCTAAATTTATTCCATAATTTTCAGAAAAGAATCTTAACTACATACAGATTATGCTGAAGAGCTCAGTTTTTGAAAGAAAAGATTTGAGTTTGATTCCTGAATCTATTTATTAACTGAATAACCTTGGGCAAGTCATTTAATTTCTCCAAACCTTTATAACCTCATTTGTTAAATAGGAAATGTAACACCTATTGCAAATAATTACTATGACGATTATATATGTAGATAAACTCTAAATACAAGAGCCAAAATAGAATAGTGCTGAAAATCTAGTAAGTCCATAAAAAAGTTAACTTCTTTTCTCTTTCCCAGAGTCTACAGAATCAAACCCCAAAACTGTGGCATTATACTTTGGAAGAATTTATGTTACAACACCTGAGTCAAGGTGTGAGAAATGATAATGGAGACATGTATAGTTGTGACTGCTAATAGAATTCAGAATATCAGTTTAAGTTTGTTTTCAAAGTTAAATAGAAATTCAGGCAGCTTTAAAGTGTCTTTGAAATGCACTGGCTTTCTTCTACTCCTATTTCTGTTGAACATCACATATAAATTCTCCTTTTTTGATAACATGAGAACACAGAACTATCAGCAGGAAAAGTTTACCTATGATTGATGCTTCTAGTCAGCTTAAAAGAGCAAGTATCTCAGATGTAAAAAATTCTGACACATCACTTTCTGCCAAAACTAAATAAAACAGCCACAAGTTTAATCCAATAACTCAACTCCGTAAAATGACAAAATTAAGTCTTTGATATTAATAACCTTCAAACAGTTCCCTTTCTCCCTTCCCCTCCTCTTTTTTTTGTCTCATTCACCAGGTGGGATTGCATTTTATTCTGCTTTTGAGTGGCAGGATAAATAGAGACTGTACAAGTTTACTTCTTGGACATCAGATTGTGATGCTAAATTGTGCAATCACAGGGAAGCAGAGCTGGGATAAAGGTGGTGAGAAATGGAACTGCCTCAAGATTCCCAGTGTGTATATAATATTTTAAGCTGTATCTTGATTTTTTCTAATTTAACTTCTCAAAATATTTTCTTCCTGTAATTATAAGGATCTGAATTTTATAAAGGAAAAAGATGAATATGTTTCAGACACCATTTGATGGCTGAAAAAACTGAGGCAAAGCGGTAGAGCAAATATATCTGGATTAGAAAACCTGTTAAATAGCATTGCATAAATAATTATTTTGATTCCCAGTCCAGAACTCTCCTGTTGTAACTTAATAAAAAAATATAGAAGCCCAATGGGGGAAAATAAAATACCTATTCTTTAAGTATGAATAACAGTCTGATCTTTATTAATTTATACTAGTATAGACTCTACCCCAATAAACTAAATATTTTTGAAAATTACTTATATATCTTGCAGCCACTGAAATTTCATATGTGCATATGTAAATGAGAGATACACACATGCATACATACATATATATAGTAGTCCCCCTTTATCCATGGGGTATCTTTTCCAACATCCCAAGTGGATACCTGAAACTATGGATAATAACAAACCCTATATATATATTATGTTTTTTCAATACATACATATCTATAATAGTTTGATTTATAAATTAGGCACAATAAGAGATAATAACTAATAATAAAATAGAATTATAACAATATACTATAATAATAGTTACATGAATATGGTTTTTCTCTCAAATATGTTATTGTACTATAACTTGTGATGATTTGAGATGATGCAATGTCTATGTGATGAGATAAAATTCGGTGAATGACTCAGGCATTGTGAGACAGCATTAGGCTACTATAATGGTTGCTGAAACACAAGTACTGTAGTATCATCACAGTCAATTTGGCAACCATGTCAGGTACTCAGTGACTAACAGGTGGGTAGGGTGTATGATGTAGATAGTTGGACAAAGGGATGATTCGCATCAAGGGCAGGGTGAACGGGATGGCATGAGATTCATCATACTACTCAGAATGCACACAATTAAAAACTTAGGAATTATTTCTGAAATTTTCTATTTAATATTTTTGGATTACCATTGGCCACAGGTGACTAAAACTATGGAAAGTAACATTGCAGATAATGGCAGCCTGCGAGAGAGAGAGAGAGAGAGAGAGAGAGAGAGAGAGAGAGAGAGTTAGAAATTTGACATATCAGGGTAATAGAAGTAAAAGTACTGAAAGAGGCCAGGTTTCAAATTTCTTTCAAATCTAAAGGCAGCAGGAATTGTTATTTAGTTGAGTGTCAGATGTAGGGCATGAGAGAGAAGATGACTAAAGGTATTTTGTCCTAAGAAACAGAGATTGGAGTGGGTATTTGCAGAGATAGGTAGATTACAGGAGTTGTAGATTGCTTCAGAAATGGACAAGAATCAAGATCCATTTCTGGACATTTAAGTCTGCCCATTAGATACCTAAATGGGAATACAAACAGACAACTAAATATGACTCTAGAATTCAGAGAAATGGTTGGGTCAGAAGATATAATGGTAAAGTATTTACTTTATAGCCATGAGATTGTATGGGATCAAATAGGGAGTAAGTGAAAATACAGAAGAAAAAAGGTGAAGCCTCGAGCACTCACATGCTCAGAAGTCCCAAAGATAAAGGAGAATCAGTAAAGGAGACTTTAAATAATCCACCAATGAAGTGGGAGAAAAATTATTAGAGAGAAGTATTAAGAGATCAAGTAAAGAAGTGTTTCAAGAATAGTCATCAGCTCTGCCCAGGGCAGCTGACAGGAAGAATAAGATAAAGACTGAGACTTGATCAAGTTTGGCAAAGGTAATGCCACCAATGTCTAATTAAGACCATTTCGTGGCAAGCAGTAAATGTGAATGCCTTTTTGAGTAATATTAAGAGAGACTGTTTTTGCTAAACAGGAGAACTGAGAAATAGAGAAAGGGGATGCATACAGAATGGAGGCCAAAAGAAAATTTTTAATGAGAGATATTATTGCACATTAATATTAAAGTAGGTAGCATGGTATGGTGAAAAGCCAACATAACTGAAATCAGGAGTTCTGAGTTTATACCCCAATTCTTTCTTAATTAGCTGTGTTACTGTAAGTATATCTTAAAACGTTTTAGGCCTCAGTTTCTTCAGTTTTAAGGTGAGATTGTTGAATAGATGATGTCCAGTATTTCTTGCAACTCTAATATAATATAACACATAGCTTATTACTTGGGGCTTTGTAAATCAAAAATCTAATAAAATTCTTATTGTTTCATCTACAATATGTAGCCAAATCAATGTATAAGAACCAAAACAATCGTTGAATCCATATATAAATATAAATATGAAATGTCACTAAAGACAACGCAACACGCAATACAAAAGTAAGTCTCTAGAATTTGGATTTTTGTAAATCTCCGTTGGCAATAATACCTGGGCTAAACTGAGTACTTTGAAAAGGAAAAGGAGAAAAAAATATACCAACATAGTTTAACCACTTTCATGGTTAAACTATGATGAGCCAGAACCTATGGTAGGTGTTTCTATATGTTGCTTTAAATAATTCACACTTCAGCTGAAGAGATTGAGGATTATTAAATATCTCTATAAAAGGACATAAGCAAACTAAGACAAGGAACAATGAGCAACTTATACAACCCCATATAGGTGAAGAAGAGATTCTAATTCAAGTTTTCTGACTCCAGTCATCATGCTTCTTTCATTATATTTGGCAGCTTTTTATGTGAAAATGTCATTTTACATTTCCTTTGACCTTTCTTTTCTTCACATCTCTCCTTCTGACCCCTACTTCTTCCTCAGATAAGAAAAGAAAGACAAAATTGCAAAAGACATGCTATTAAGCAAGTGAATAATCAATTTACTTGATTATAGGTGTGAAAAAAAAGGAGATTTAAAATTCTAAAGAAAGTATTTACAATGTTTCTTTAGAAAGTCACAATGAACATAATCTTTCAATCTTCAGAAAAAGTCATCACAAAATTAGACCAATCTTTGCATACTATATGGTGGTGCATTTGTGACACAGCTGCCTCAAAGCACTTTTTTCCCACCTGGAGTTTTAATAGAGCTTAGCATTGAATACACCCAACATGGATAGTTGTTTGGATAACATTTCTTTACCACTTCCATTTCATTCTCCTAGGAAGGCTGAAAGTGGGAAAAAGAAATAAGTTTCTCTCTGATTTGGAATTAAAAAAAATAATCTGACAGGAAAAGTGTCTGAATGTTTTATGGGTAAAAGAGACCAAGTTATATCATAACATTTTTCTCTCAGTGAAAATCTTGACCTCTCCGGCCCTCACGGCACACTCTACAGTATTTTGCAATTACCATTGAATATTAGGTAAAGATTAAAATCCAATAGTAAAAGATGTATGGTCAATAGGTGTTTCAGGATTTTGGAGAATGAAGGTGAGGGCAAGATGGTCAATGGGCAAGAAAAATTTTAAGTAGAGAGGTAGGGGTAAGGCAATAAGTAAGGAGATAAAGGTAAGGCAAGACTGAGCAAGAAAGCAAACAGAATAGAAAGAGAGATAGATTGGAGAAATAAAGATTTTTAAAAAGAGGACAAGAATAGGGGAAATAACACTATAAAATAACAGAAATACACTTAGCAACTTTGATTAATCCAATAACGAAAGTCTTCATTAAATGTCAACCTTTTTATGTTATTCAGAATACATTTTTTGTTTATGTTGCACACACTTCTTGTTATTCCTTCATTTTAGTATGTTTCAGGCTAAGAGCAAAGATGTTTTTGATTCATTAAAAAATCTAAAATAATGTGGATAGTAAAAAGAAGTTAACACTTTAATTGATTTTATAATAAATCTTTACTAAAACTTTTTCTAATTCATTAAAAAATTCAGATATGCATAGAAGTTTCAAAAAAGAGTAAACTGCATATATTTTCTCTCCACTGATATTAGACAGATGATAAAAAGTTTACTATATTTTATTGTGGTATCCTTTTTAAGTAAAGGATTACAAATACAGCTAATGTCTAACTCATTATTTCTTCAAACTAGCCTTAATTGCCAGGAGACACTCCTCATATATTTGTGCGTATTATTCCCATGCACCTCACTGCCCCCTAGGCCCTTCCACACAACTTTAGACAGTCCAAATACATCAAGTACATCACAACAATAGGGGTGGATATAGATGATCTGTCCGTGCTGCCGTCTCCACTTCTAGCTCCCTCATCTTAAAGATATGCTTTTATAGCCTCCATATTTAGTACAACACCTTAGGATGTCTCTATAATTATTTCATTAAGCCCAGATACAACATTATTAATGTAAGAATAATTATACTGAATCTTGTATTATACCTTTTGTCTTATTTATATACGTCATTCTTACTTTTAGTCAATGTACTTGAGGACTGATTAGTCTCTATATCCGTGTGCCACTCCACTCTGATTCTTTTATGCATTTGTAGATCTTAAGGTGTTTACTATAACATAATACTCTTTTTCCTTTTGTTTCTAAATTTTTTTGTATACTGGCAGCACATCACAGTGTCTAATCCATAACCAATGCTTATACAGCCAGACCCAAACTCAGTGGGACCTCTCAAACCAAGTATAGTACTTACCACTCTGCCAAATTAAAGATCAGAAAAGACATAGAAATCTGTATATACAGTTCACATTGTTGAGATATGAAGGGAAAATGGTTTTCTGAATTAAAATATACAATTTCTTAATATGTCCTTATTCTATATTTTACATAACCTTAGTTTTCATAAAAATACTAACTGAAATTCTACATGATTCTTGTATTTTTTTCCCCAAGAGTTTGGTTTTAACAGTGAAACAAATGAATCATGGTGGATGAATGCAGTACATCATTACACAAGTGATCAGTCAGCATCTTTGCCTATGCATAAAGGTTACTGCACTCAGATTTATAACAGCTGAATTTAATGCCAGTATGAGAACCACAACCTAGCCTGAGTTATCATGAGACATTAGGAAGAAAGTATGGTGATAATATATCCACTCAATTGCTACATAAATGGAAACACTCTTAAAAAGTTGGCTGAACACCCTGATAACCTAATTCATAATGTCTCCAAAAAGCCATACAGTGATTTAGAGGAAATAATAGGTGCCAGATAAAGACACATGTGATTTAAGATATGTATGCATCATACATATTTCATTCCTTAAACTCAAACAATATAATAGATTTGTCTAGAAATGCCTACAAAATCTAACGTATTCTGATTTTTTTCTGCTTGTCAAGACATACTTACACAGTTTTATTAAAGCTGCTAACTTTAAAATGTTTGTGCCTCAATTTTTCTAAAGAGAATTTCAAATCAGTCCTATGTTACCTTGAGTAAATTATTTAACCTTTCTAAGGTTCAGTTTTCTCAGTACATAATATTAGCTTAATTATACTGTAGCAGAAAGAAGGTAATGTGTTCTCCAAAATCAGACTCATTTTTTATCTTGGGAAGACTTACTGACTTACATTTCCCAGCCCCCTTTATTGTTAGTTTGGGGCATATGACTGAGCTGGTCAATGATATACTGGTGGAAGATAAATAAGCCATTTATCTGCCTGGTCCTATTCCTTAAATCCTCCTATGATATCTTTCACTCTTTCTCATGCCTCCTTCACCTGATTACCAGTCTTCTAGTGGAAGACTTCAAAGTCATAGCAGGTGGTGGTAGAACCAAAAAAAAAAAAAAAATGGAAGAAGGCTGGGCTCTGAAAGATTGCAATGAACAGAACTTGCTTGTCCAGGCATTCACTCCACAACGCCCACTGACCCACACTGGACTGTGATAGGGGTGGAACAATGTTATTGTGTTGAACCACTAATATATTGTGATTATTTTTTATAGCACTTAGCTTACCTGGCTAATACAAGTATCTACTTTAAAGAGCTATTAAGGAATTAAATAAGATAACAACTATAAAAAGTGCAGTTTAATATAGTATCTGGCACTTGATATCAGGTTAGGTCCCTCTCACCTCTGCTCAGCAAGGGAGATCCAAACATGTCTGATTTTTACATTTCAGTGTTTGCATTGATCAGACTTTATATTCTTGACCCTTTTACAATCATGTCTGAAAATGTGAATATTTCTGGGAATAGAAACTAACTTTACAATGATAATGTGCAGTTGTTTCTGAAAGTATACTTTTTATTATTAAAACACCATTTCTTTTTACCTTCTCATGTAACTCTTTTCAACATATACAGATAAACAATCTGAGATACAGTTTGAAGAACTAATGTGATTCATGTTATTTGAATTTATGACATAAAATTTAAAACCTAACTTGATATTCTGTTTGGGTACATTAGAAAAAATCTATGAGAGATTTTCTATCATTGTAACAAAGTACACAGGTGACAGCCAGGCAGTTATTGTCCTCTGGTATCTATGGAAAATTAGTGGGGCAGCAAAATGCCTGTTGACAATTTAATTCTTATTAAAATATGTGGGAATTACAAAATAAGTCAGGATACTTTGGCTTATTTTTTTTATTTCTCTTTAGCAAAACCTAATTTAAACAAAATAAACAGTGATGGAGTAGAGCTATTTATCTGGGCAGAGGAAATTTATGGTCTGAAACATCCTAAAATTTGTTTTGAATTACTCTGTGTGCATTTCACACTTTAAAATGAGCATCTGGGATGGATATATATATAAGGTTGGCTTCTTGACATTAATTTAACTCCTCTTAGAGGGTTGTCTGAGAAAGCTTTACAGTCGTGACCTCTATATTCAGAACACATATGTTTCTGAAAATTTAGTGCAACTTTAAAATCCAAGAATCAGTGTCACTTTGACAGTGAGTCTCATTGTCTAAATCTCCCTTTTATTGAATGCCTACTGTGAACTAATCTTGCATATGCTATTTTATTCACTCCTCATGCCAACCCTGTGAGGTAGACAGCATCAATCACTATAGTGCATATGAGGGGACTAAAACTTAAAGAGGTTCAGTCACTACTCTTGACTCGAAAGCCCACGATTTTCCTTGTCCAAATAAGACTTGTCAATAATGAGCATACAGACAATAGATTTGCAATGCAGACTTCTGCAAATGCAAAATTGTCTCTTTTTATTCTGCCACCAATAGAGTATGTGTGTCTGGGTATCTGTGTTCCTACCTATTGATTTCTCTCTTCTGGTCACTCACCTCTCCTAGGCATGATAGTGGATGGTATGTCTATTTACTAGGTGTGTGCATGCAGAAAACAGTTTCTACAGCTTATGGAGCTTTGATTACTAGCTCAGCAACTCTAAGACTGCCCATGGCTTTGGAGACTTTGTCCTAGCCTTTTGCTCATTACTGCTCACCAGCTTATTCTCACTAAGCCACTTCAGGTTGTCTGTTCCCATTAAAGAGATGAGCTGATCCCCACACCTGATTCTTGCTAAGTCCCTCATCTCATCCTCTGAAGGCAATGCCTAAGGCACTAGTATGAACTCCACAACTCAAAATGTGTACAATTGGTTAGAAATTTCAAATTCTTTCACCATCAATTTAGCACTGCACATTGAATTGGGTCATAATTAAAGACAGTGATTTTATGGTGAGACCTAAAATTTTAAGTTCTGTGTTAACATCTTTGAGTCACATAGGGCCCCAAAGGTCTATCCATAAGTTTCTCTACTTTCAGCAGATATGATCCCAAACCCATCCAGTGAGAGAAGCTTCTCACCTGACTAGTTAACTTATCAGCCAGACCAGAACAGTTTCACTCCACCAAGAAGATCCTCATCATACTCTGCCAGGCAACAAAATTATTCAAACATCCCAATCACATCCTCTTGCAGGAATCAGGGGGCACCCAACCCTCCTGTTACAACAAAGCCTGTCTCCAACAACCCTTTCTGCTTTTCCTGTATGGCTCTGCATGCTATGTATTTCTCTCCACCCTCAGGCTATAAGTGTGACTGATAAACTACTGTCAGTATCATTTGTCAAATGTCAGGTGTCATGTGTTCAGCCATCTCATACTATGGTGAAAGAACCCTCTTTCATCAACAATGTGAATAAGAGATCATCTGAACATTGGTACCCAGCATTTAGAGTTCACAAGCACATTTGGAAAAGAAAAACTATTTTGTTTCTATTTTGTTTTACTATTTACTACGAATACATGATAGAAAAGACATTTTACACCAATATTAAAAAAGAAAATCTCAGGATAAAAACCAATCCTTTAAATTCAACAATTAATTTGAACAAATAAATCTGATCTCATGGAAAACTAACTGCACCATTCTTGTTTTGCTCATTGTGCTGCATATTTTCAGTGAAAGCCTCATGGACAGATGTGTGAGAAACACTGAACCATGTTTCTAGGGTCATTCACTATCATTGGAAACAAACTGACTTCTGCTACTCTTGTCTACACCTGCATAAGACATTTTCCCAACAACTTCACATTTGGGTAAAATGAAAATGTTTACTGATATTTGGGCTACTATTATTGCCAAGTCAAACTGCCGGTCAACCTTAGGGTCCTCTCCATGACCCTTGGATATAATGGTAAAACCATTGAATGTCTACTTTTTGTAGATATTGGCTTAAACTTGGTCCACTTCGCCCGTTCAATGCAGAGATTTCTATATCTATTTAATTAATCTGTGAATGGTTAACTATGACATTTAGACCTCGGACCAAAAGCCTTTGGCATATAATCAAACATTTTGTTAGGGCTTTGGCAAGGTTACTTTAAAAAATGTTCATGGAAATTACCTAATATGTCCAGTAATATTTTAAATATGGCCTGGCCAGTAATATTTTAAATATGTTTTAGCAGAATTATACACTGTAAAATTATGTAACCATAAAAAAGAACAAAATATATTTTATATGTGTCAATGCAGAAAGATATTCTAGAAAAGTTATAAATTTGAGGAACAGATGCATATTATGTCCCAATCATGCAAGAGAAAAGGAAGATTATATTAGCATGCAGATGTTTGTTTATGAATTAGAATTTTATGAAAGAATAAAAAAATGGTTAAAGTGCTATCTCTTTAGCAATGGACAACTGTCTGTCAATTAAAGACTCTCAAGTGCCTGAAGTATAGGCAGACATCTTAATTAAGCAATATCTATATAGTTAGAATTTTGATTTATGGAGTAGTTAAGTTGACATTTTCTTAGAAAAATATAAAAGCCTAAAATATATTATTACTCTGAGAGATGTCCAAGAGCAGTCTGTCCAACCTCCCAAAGGGCTGGGATAATAAGGGAAGGCCTAGATAAGGCCAACATATTAAACAATTTCTGTCTACCTTAATGCTTTCACTAATACTACCTGGAAAGATCAAACTTACACAATATTGAACATAAAGACAACTCAGAGAACAATGGCTTCATGGCATATGTACAACATCTAGGTTTTTATAGCATCACTTATAATATCCCCAAGAAGGTAAATATGGTTTCATCATGTAACTCTCAACTATTTCAATTAAGTAACCTGTTAGGAGAGCTGCTTTATTACTGTATATTTAACCATTTAAGACTCTTGAAACAGAGTAAAAAAATTAGTTTTCACTAAATAATTAACACTGAACAAATCTTATAAAATACAAGATCAACAATTTAAAGATAATCCACACCCATAATAGCAAGATTATATTATGCAAGTAACCCGGGCATCATCAGTTATGAACAATTTATTATAACAGAGGCCATGCTTATAGTTCTTCACTTTTTAGTAACAAGTAGATTAATTCTTTTCCTGGTTACCAATTGATGCATAACAAATCACTCCAACTTTCCTAAAATAAAACATTATTTTATTAGTCTCAGAGATTCTGCGGCTCAGGTATTTGGACAGGGCACTGTAGGGATGACTTCCTACTCCATGATGTTTAGGTCTGGAATCACCTAGAACATGGATCAGTAAACTTTTTCTTTAAAAGGAAAAATATATTTTTTAAGATCTGTGGGTAACACACAGTGTCTACTGAACACTTGTCTTTTTTTACAACTCTTTACAATGTAAAAATTAATTTCAGCCCATGGGTTTATAAAAACAGGCTACAGCTATATTTGGTCATTCGGTCCAAAATGCAAGTAATGACACTGTCTTAAAAAGAAGTATCATTATTATAACTTTCTACCTGTTTTCAGAATAGTATATGTGTTAAGTATTAATCAGAAACACTTCATAGGAGGAAAAATTTAAAAAGATAAATTAGTCAGAGAAGTCATGACTTGTAGTTCAAATTGATATCCATCTTATATTTTGTTTTTCCCAGCTCTTTTTCTTCACAGATCTTAGATATGGTTAATGTCTTCAAGGTATATAAAGTCTCTTTTCAAGTAGGTGTACTTTATATTATGTACTTCAAGATGTAAGCCTCATTTTTTTTAAGTGAGCAGGTACAGCTCAGCCACTCAGTCTTTATGAGACATTTTTTTAATTTGGAACATAAATTAAATTAAATATTTATGCCAGACCTGCCAAAAGGAAGACAAATAGCTCTAGCAAACGATTCTCTTAATAAAATTCAATCACTATAATGCAAACTGTTGTCAAAAGGGTAAATGCAAGTTAAGTTTTAAAAAGTTTTGCTTCATGATCCATGGAATTAATAACTCATGTCATGAACACTGAAAATTGAGTGTATTTTTATATTATTTGCAATCCTTTGTGTGCTTGCAAGTTTTTTTTAACTTACTGTCCATCTTTCTTGCAAAGAGGTCCTTTCAGAATTAAAAATATAATTATACTTTTTCATCTAATTAAAATGTCAATCATTTATTTTAGCATATTAAGTATAATGGCTGTTACCCAAGTTTTCTTTTCATTCAGATTCTGATTATTTTGTCATGTCACTCAAAAATCTATGCTATGCAACTTGTCCAATATTTTTTCTCCTCATTAGCATAAAACATCTTAGAGTCCTGCTGGCAGTGTTTTATCTAGTACAGGAAATGATTCAGATAATAAACAGCTGGAAACCAAAATGTTATATACTGGCAGAGAATGAAAAATAGATTAGCAATTATACAAAATGAACATAAACATCCTTTCTCTACTGTCCTTTGTAATTTTATATATTGAGTTTTAGAATTAAAAATCAAAAAGTTTTAAGAAAGTTTACTGGAAGATAGTCTAATAGGTTCTTCTTTATATTTTTTCTTCATCTATCTTTTTTTTTTTTTTTTTACCATTTCTTCTGATTTTCTACTTTATCCTCATTGTCTATTATCTCTATAAGATGAACTGGTTAGACTAAATGATATATAAAATTATTTTTAGTTTTAATCATTCTGAGTTGCAAAGACTTCTTAATATATTCTAGAGGTTCCAGGCTAGCAAATATGTTAAAGAAACAGGTATGGGAATCATGTTTTCATTTTCCATTTTCTCTTTTATTCATGACAATATTTTCTCCCATTTTTATTTCTGTGTTCTTCCATTTGCCTTCTACATTTTCTGCCAAGCTACAAACAGTTTCTCTTTACATAGCTTATTTTGATTTAAAATCAACTGAAATATGTGTGTCTCTCTCTCTGACTCTCTGTCTCTCTGTGTCTCTCCCTGACTCTGTCTCTGTTTGTCTCTGTTTCTGTCTCTGTCTATTATTTTTTTTTTCTCTTCAAACCATTCTCCATTTAGGAGAGGGAAAAAAATGGAACATGAAGAAAATATTTGTATATTTAAGGTCTTACACCCTAAAGCTCCTGTGTTTAGCTCTTCTGAAAATGACACATTTCCTTTGGAGGAGACTACCATCTGAAAGAAAATATCAACCTACCTGCTATGTAATTGCTGAGCTATTATAGGGGTTGAAAATGAGCAGGAAATTTGACAAGTCTTCAGCTTCTAGCCACAGATAAAATTCTGACATTGAGATGAAAAAGCATAAAGTGATTATTGATCTGTGAAGAAACCAGGTGGTCTCTGATACACAGGACATTCCTAACTGCATGTGGTCAATTTAACCCCAAAAGTTTTTCACTCCTAATTCATAGAAAATAAAACTAAATCTGGATTAAGAAAAAATAAAGTACTAGGACCATGACATTTGTATTAATATTAGTAAGTTGCTCTTGACTATTTGTATTTTACAGTTTACATGGCTTTATATATAAAATCAGTACAAAATGGCCTGCTAACTCATTTTAAATCCTTATCTATGATAATCATGATGAAAAGTTTTAGTTTCACATTGAGTGGACTAGAAAATAGACACAGTTATACCTCAGGAAGCAAAAAGTGTACAGCTTTTCCTCCAAAGTCTGTGATTTGGAAAAGTGCCTATTTTGGAGAACAGCTGTTACCTGAGATGAATGCCAATGTACCAGTTAAGTTTTGTCTCAAAATATTTCAAGAGCATCTGCCCCTCTCTTTTTAAATCTAACTCTGCACTAGAGCATGTGCACACACACAAACACACTTAGAGGTGAAACATTTAGCAGATATCTTGGTGTGCTGTATTTTGGTTCACAGACATCTTGTGTATGCTCACTGACATCAAGACTGTTCTTGCATCCCAATAGAAATAGTCAAGGATTAAGGCATTCGGATTTTAGACTAGCTTGACCAAGAGATTTGGTCACAATTTCCAAACTGGAAACCATTCAATATTAAAAATGTCAGATACACTTTGTTCAGGATAGCCCAGGGATTCAGGGTTAATTCTAAGAGAATCTAACAGGAACCCTTTTGTCTGAACAGTTTCTAAATCAAATCCTAGATCCACAGTGCACAAGGTACAAATGCCTGCTTTTCTTAATAGCAATCAGTACCATCCTATGGTATGGATTCAGTGGCTGACAGGTATCCAAGTAATTACTCCATTAAACTGTCTTTTAAGAAGGTAATTTCAAGAAAATAAATGTTTCTTGGTTTCCTACCACCAAATCCTTTATTTGTATAATCACTTCCTGAAAGCTTATATTCAATAAATCTCATCTATTTTACTTTATTTTAAAAAGACTATTCCAGTACTTTTGAAGGACAAAAGGACCAGTAAATATAAACGTGGTCAAAGACTTGAACTTAAATAAGAATTTTATATAATTGCTTACTCAAATTTCATGCAAACTTTTAAGGTCTTCACAACTTTCTTGGATATATAAGTGGATTAAAAGACTATCACATAGTAAGTATTCAAAAAAATAGGTACTGATTTTTTTAAGTTCAGACACTTTGTTGGTCACCTGATAGTTCAAATACTTCTAATTTATTTCCTTGAGATTTTATAAGAAGAAATTAAAATAATTTTCATTTGATAACATACATGTCTCTCTAAATAATATGAAGTCTTTCCCAAGCCTTCCAACTCCTGGGTACAAAAACTTAAAGTACACTATTATTAACTGCTTGCTCTGTGGTGTTACTTGGTCTGAAACTACATTTAAGATAGGTATAACCTTTTAATCTAAATCACTCTGTTAGTAATAACTCATTGAGTTATTTAGTCATTTACTTATCCTATATTGACCCTTCAATTTAGTAAAATATTTGACACTAGTATATCCCAAAAATCAACCATTAATTTAATTTACACTATCTAAGAGAAAGAGGAATTTATTAAAAAGATAGCGTTGTTAGTGATTAACACTGAACAAGGAGTGAAATGCTTAGAACAAAAACATATTTAAGTAAGTGGATTGCTTTGTTCATAAAAATACATAATACACTTGTATTATTTGTTTCCTCTGTTCCACAGAGAACTTAAAGAGTAGTTGCAATGCCCAGAGCATACTGAAAACTGGTTCAGTGAATTTGTTGAAAGATGGATGAACGAATGAATGCCTTTTTTGTGTAGACATATTAAAATTTTCTGCTCTTAGATTCCAGGATATGAGAATAGATGCTGACATAGTCTCTCCTAGGTATACATTATTTCAGTTGCTTTAAAAACAGTTTTCAAAATTGTCCTTAAAACACAGTCTTGAGATTAGAAATTCAAATCTGAATAATTTGAGCAATAATACATAAAAGTTAAAAATATAGGCTTGTTTAAACTTGACAAACTTTGTTTTAAATTCCGGCTCTGCCACTACTTTAATATGTAATTTTGAGCATTTGTTTAATCTTTTTGTGCTTGTTTTATCACTAGTTGAATAGAGAAAATAACATTTATTTTATAGGGTTATTCTGAACCTTAGGATAGTACATATAAATAAATTAAAACAGTGCCTCACATGTAATAAGTACTCTGTATATTACTTTAAAAATATGGAAAAAAAAAACAGTTAAGGCTACTGTACAGGGTAGGTGACTAGGCATTAATAAATATAGAACAATGAATGATTTGAAGATCAAACAAGTTCTCTCTTCAACATTTGAGATTTCTTTGTCTTCCAGAGAAGTTAGGCCTTGAAATTTCCACTTAAATTTATTAATTAGTATGTGGGTAATATGTACTTTTTTTCAAAAGAAGTACAATAATCAGATATCCCAAATCCAAAACAATTGGTAACATACTTATACAAATAAATCAAAAGAAAAATTGTATTTCAAGTTTATTTAAAATGAGTAATATCAACAGCCTTAAAATCAAGAATGCCTGTATCTTCACAGCTCTGGCATATAACATGGGTAGAATGTAACTTTTATTAAAACTGAATTGTTCCTAACTGGGCTATCCACTCAATAACTTGTAAAGAGATTTCAAAATTCATCACCGTGTTCACTAGTCTTCAATGTACTTTCTTATTGGTTCTCTCCTTCATCAATTAATTTGCCAAGTCACCTGGATGAAAGCCGTTACAAAACTAAAGTGCCAGATAGAGACCAGGATATAAATAGCCCCTCTAGCTTTCCTCTTTTTACACCTGTGTCCACCTTCTCAACCTACATGATAATGTCTTCATTCATTTACTTTAATTTTTCTATACTTTTTGTGAAAATCTTTTTCTATTTTTTAAAAAATCTTATTTAGGAAACTTCCCTTTGCTAATTGTTTTTGTTTGTTTGGCATTTATTTTTGCTTTGTCAAAGGTCAATTAAACCCATGTTCACTGTACTTATATTTTATAGAGATTCACTGGTATAAAGAATAGAAACACTATAATAATATAATCACTAAAGGACCATGTAATCATAAGCCAAGAGGATTATGGCTATTTAGCAGAAAAGCAGAACAAGAATTGGAGCTTGCAAACTTGAAGAGCCAGGGAATCCACAAGAGTAAGCATTTGTTGAGCAGGTAACACTTCTCTCTTCAAATAAGCATCTATTAAGTGCATGCCATTAGAAACACCAGAAAAGAGTTGAAATGGCCTTCTACCACTTTGAGAACATGGTAGCTCATCTGAGCTATTTGTGACTAGTTAACAGTGAAAGATTAAAAGCAGGCCTGTGTTTGTGTGATGCTCGTTTGTCTTGCAGCTACACAACCATATCTCCTAAGGGTACTCATTAAGTTGTCAGTGGTTGTGCCCACGTAATGCCATAACAACTGTTCTTTCATCAGGCAAACTACAAACCAGTCCAATGTGGTGAGGGGAAAATAGTTCAATAGTTGTACTGAATTCAGTACTTTGGTAACAGGAGTTATATTCATGGCCCTTACCAGACATTGGCTACCTTTACCAAAGAACAAATTCAATTACAGAAAAGAGAAAAAAAAAGCTTTTTTTTTTTTAACAAAAACATTTTTTAACAAGAGAACACTTCAAAGAAGGTCTCAGTGATAGGCTATATTATAGACAATACTGTAACTGGATGATCTTTAAACTAAAATAGAGAAAGGAAAGATATTTGTCATAAATTTTTCTGTCTGGGAAAACATTCATGATGATTCGGTAAATTCCAAGATACGCTTCATTTGCTACAGGGGTCAATAATTAGAGCTATAACTCAACTCTGTCAAATATCTCCTCTCTGGTGACTACCAGGGAGGAAAAAGTAGATGATAAAATCATTCCAGAATTCAGTATAAAAATATGTATTTTTCAAATTTTATGAAGTTTACTTACTCTGGTCAAGATGGCAGAGTATGCAAACACTGTACTGGCCTCTTCCCATGACCACATCAAAATTATAACTAAACTACAAGACAACCATCATTAAAAATCACTTGAAATCTAACTGAACAAAAATCCTTTAACTAATTATATGCAAAAGAAGCCACGTTGAAACTGGTAGAAGAGGCGGAGATGTTGAAAAGGCTGGTTCCACACCCACATATGGTGGTTAAAAATCAAGAGGGATATCTCAGCTGTGGAGGTACCCCCTGAGGAGCAAGGAGTTCCAGACACCCCAGCCCAGAGTTCCAACACCAGGAAAAGAAGTCCCCACAACTTCAGGCTGTAAAAACCAGTGGAAATGGTGGCTGAGTGAAACAGAAGGTTATAGAAGTCCCAGGATTCCTCTTAAAGGGCCCAGATATGGACTTACAGTCTGATGAACTCACTCAATCTAAAATCTAACACTGGGGCAGCATCTTGAAAGGTGCCAGGGACATACAGAGAGGAATTGAATTGTCTGGCTTCCAAACCAGTGCTACAGGAGCAGCTTTCTCTCAGACAGACATGCTGGCAGTGTTCAGACACAGGCAGGCACCATATTTGAATCTCCATCAACCTGGCTAACACTGTTTGACCTGCTCTGATGATTACTTGAAACCCCATGCCACCTAACTTGTGGGCCCACCCAAACCACTTCCAGGGGCTTTTCCATACAAACGGCCTATCTTGGCTCATGCTATAAACTTTCCTAAAATCTCTCAAAGATTGCCAAATCCCAAACAAGCAGCATCTAGCTTGGCATGACCCATACCTCTTGATGAGTAGCCTCAAGCCTAGCACTAGCGGCAGCTGGCCTCAGTTTGCAGCTTAGCCTCTTATAGACACCTCCAAGCCTCACACAAGTGGCAACCATTTGAAGAGCACTTTATAGCTCATACCAAGTGGCCTCAGGCAGGGCACTGGCAGCAGGTGACCTTGGCCTGCAACAGAGCATCTCCTAAGAGGTCCCAGAATAAATACACACAGTAGCCAACTTCAGACCATACCAGAGCACCACCCAACTATCTCCACAAACAATACACCCAAAGGATAGACTACACAAGCACCAAAGCCTTGCTAAAGTGAATCCTGCTCAGGAGAATCAGCCCCTGAACAATAATTTCTCTACTGTTGTCATGTCTAGTCCTTGTAACCAATCAGCATCAGAGTCAATACTTCCTGCTGATGTGCAAACAGAAGGAAGATACACACAACCTACACAAGAGATACACCTGGAGCACCTGGCTCAAATTATCAAGGAGACTGCATTACTGAGCCTCACAGGAAAACTGCTACATAAGTCCACTTTGCTAAGACTAGGGGAAATAGCAGCCCTCCCTAATACATAGAAACAAACTCAGAGAAGCAGAGAAAACAAGGAGACAAAGAAACATGTCCCAAATGAAAAAAAAAAAAAATAGAACAACAACAAAAAAAAACAGAACAAAGCTCTAGGAAAAGAATTAAATAAAATGAAAACAATCAATCTACCAGATAGAGTTTAAAACTTTGATTATAAGGATGCTCAATGATCCCAATGAGAACTTCAACAAAGAGACCAAAAACATAAAAATGGACATAGAAAATATAAAAAGAACCACTCAGCAATGAAGAACACAAAGATTGAAATGAAGAAAGCATTAGAGAGAATCAGCAGTAAAATAAATGAAGCAGAGGACCAAATCAATGATTCAGAAGATAAGGGTAGAAGTAAACATGCACTCAGAAGAGCAAAAAAAAAAATGAATCTGAAAAAATAAATGAAGATAGTTTAAGGTTTTTCTGGAACAATGTCAAGCTGCACACCAACGTTCACATCATAGAAGTACCAGAAGGAGAAGAGAGAGAGCAAGAAACTGAAAATCTATTTTTAACTGAAAAACTAATGACAGAAACCTTTCCTAACCTGGTGAAGAACATAGACATACAAGCCCAGGAAGCACAGAGTCCCAAACAAGATGAATCCAAAGAGGCTTACATCTAGACCATTGTAATGAAAATGCCAACGTTTAAACACAAAGAGAGAATCTTAAAAATAGCAAGAGAAAAGCAATTCGCTACCTACAAGGGATCTTCCATAAACCTATCAGCTGATTTCTCAGCAGAAACTTTGCAGGTCAGAGGTATTGACATGAAATATTCAAAGTGATGAAAATCCAGGACTTAAAACCAAGATTACTTTACCCAGCAAAGCTATCATTTAGATTTGAAAGACAGAAAAAGAGCTTCCCAAACAAGGAAGACTAAAGGAATTCATCACCACCAAACTAGTATTATTAGAAATGTTAAAGTGGCTTGTTTAAGAATAAAAAGTAAAACAAAACAAAAAGATAAAAATATGAATAACAAAATGACAAAAAATCTACGTATCAATAATTACTTTAAATGGAAATAGATTAAATGTGCCAATCAAAAGACACAGGATGGCCAAGTGGCTAAGAAAACAAAACCCTTACATATGCTGCCTAAAGTAAAGGGAAATAAAAAGACATTTCATGAAAATGGAAATTTTGAAAAGCTGGGGTAGCAATACTCATACCAGACAAAATAGACCTTAAAACAAAGTCTATAACAAGAGACAAAGAAGAATCCAATAATTTCAATTCTGGGTATTCATTTGAGGAAAACCAAAACACTACTTTGAAGGGACATGTGAATCCACATGTTCAATTTCAGCATTATTTATAATAGCCAAGATATGGAGGCAACCTGGATGTCATCAGTGGATGAATGGATAAAGAAGAGGTTATACACATATGCACAACAAAATATAACTCAGCCATAAAAAATAAACAAATAAATAAGATCTTGCCATCTGCAACAACATACATTGACCTATAGGGTATTGTGCTGAGTACAAAGAAAGACAAATGCCATATGATTTCACTTACATGTAGGGTCTAAAGTACAAAATAAGCAAACAAATGAAACAGAAACAACTCATAGATACAGAGAACATTTTGATGGTTTCCTGATGGAAGGAGGATTGGGAGATGGGTGAAAAGAGTAAGAAATTAAGTACAAACTGACAGTTACAAAACAATCATGGGGATGTATAGCACAACATAGGTAAGATAGTTATTAATACTGTAATAACTATGTGTAGTGTCAGATGGATACTAGATTTATCAGGGTGATCACATAAGTTATACAAATGTCTAATAAGTATGTTGTACACTGAGACTAATATAATATATCAACTATATTTGAAAAATTTTTAAAGCATTTTTTAAAAATCTAAAAACAATATTTTCTATTGCTTTATTTTTCTATTAGAGATTATCATCTGGGGTTACTTTCACCTTGCAAGGTTCAGAGAGTCTAAAGACTAATTACTCAGAAACATCAATATGAGAAACATCCACTTTCATGCATTAGCATCTGATTTAAAGAGCAATGCTAGACAGGAACAGGCAGAGTGGTCAAGTGACAGACTGTGAGTCCTAAAATTGAGGATGCACAAATGGGGTGCAATGAATAATTCTCATCTCTATATATTAAACTAGAAGGTAATATGACAGTAGTGAGGGATGGATAAAGATCACTAGGTGCAACCCAAAAAGCAGAGAAAAAAAATGTTCACAGATTGGAAATAAAAAGAAAAGATGGGACACAGTGATGAGATGATCTTGCATAGCAGGCTCTTTTAGTGTAAAACATTTATTTCATGGCTGTATTAACAATACAATTTAAAATGCTATTATCTGATTATATACTTGAGTATTCAGATTACATTTATTTTATTAGAAGCAATAAAGCGAGCCTTTTTTGATTCTTTCTTATTCAATAAATAAGAGAGTTATTGAATAAAAATTAGGAGAAAATAAGAGTATTTCTCACAGAGGAACACAGGGTTGCTACACGTAGAATATCCAAGAGATTGTTATAGCATTGGACATTTATGGAAAATTTATATATTTCCAGAACTCCAGAAGCTTATTTCATGGCTGCTTTTCATCTTTGGGATTGATGTACACTTTAAAAAAGTATTCTGCTACCACATAAGCTCTCTCTATAATAAAGAATCTATGCATAAAATCTAAGCCATAAAAACTAACTCTGCAATTTTCAGAGTCTGGAAATAATTTTATTCCTTTTCTGTCCGGTTAAAGAACCAATATCCTCAATATTTTTCAACATCCAATATATTCATTTCATGTCCAAAATTATGAATTTAGTTTCCACATTTCAACTTCTGCTGTGTCATTTTTATAATATAAATGAATACTAAAGGTATTAAAATAGATGGTTACATTAGGGCCAGGAAATAACTTGTTTAGTCCAATGATATATTCAAAACACCAAAGTCAAAACTATGAGATTATAGCACTATCAACGCAGTGCAAAATGGTACTTATATTTTGCAATCTAGTTATAACTGTTGTTTTACTGCTGTTATCCTCTCAGGTAAGTTATTATTAGAGTCAGTCTTTCTGGTCTTCCTCTTGCCACATGGTAGGCAGTGTAAGAAATAACTATTATGTTAAAATAAACATCCAAATGCCTTATTTTTCAATTTGGAAAAATATAAGTACATGTGGTATCATAGGAGGCCACAGAATAATTTAAACACTATATGAAACAACAATTTTATTCAATGATATAGTACTTGAAACGTTCATTTCCTATTAAAGCAGACATGGCTCACTCTATCTATCTATCTATCTATCTATCTATCTATCTATCTATGATGACATTGGTTAACAAAATCCAATAAGATTCAATTGTACACTTTAACAGTAAGGCATATATATATATTTACACTGTATGTTTACCGTCTATAGTTAAATTTTTCTGTCACTACATATCTGACCCCCTTTACCACATCTACCTCCCCCCTCCCAACTCCCTTCTGGTAACCACTAGCCTATTGTCCATGTCCATGAGTCTCTGTTTGTTTGTCCTGTTCATTTGTTGATTTTAGGTTTATATTCCACATATAAGTGATATCATGTGATTTTCAACTTTTTCTGTCTGGCTTATTTCATTTAGCATGATAATCTCAAGGTCTATCCATGTTGTTGCAAATAGCAATATTTCATTTTTTATGGCTGAGCAATATTTCATTGTATATAAGTACCACAGCTTCTTTAGCCAATAATCTATTGTAGGTGACTGGAGGTTTCTTAAGGAAACCAGAAAGACAGATGGTACTTACCTTTGAACTTACTGTTCCAGGAAAATATTACTTGAATGAGACCTTGCTCTAGTACCTGTTAGAATTTTGGGCCATGCTTTCACCTTTACTCTCAGATTCTTCAATGGAAAAACAAGATGATTAAGCTAGATTTCTAGGGTCCCTTTCAACTCCAATCCGTGATCTGTATAGGCAGAAGTAAAAGATGTAGAGCTTCTGGAAGATCAGAAAGAGTTCTTATGTTACTTGAGGTAAAAAATAAAGGCATGTGGTCTCAAACTAGAAGTGGAAGATGAATGGAACTGTGAGAAATAGTGTGATAGTATAAAGCAATGCTGTTAATTAGAGCTACTGTTTACTTTGTTACATGCTTTATCACATTTAACTTCATAGTAGCCATAAATTTAGATAAAATGATTTCTGTTGCACTGAGAAGGATACTGAGGATCAGAATGTCACTCATAAAATGTCATAAAAGGAGCCAGTGGCTCAATTCCCCAAATTTCTATCTTAACTATTCTTCCACACTGTGTGATTACAACTCACAGATATGCAAAGACAAGGATTGCTCTTACTCTATCAATTAGGAACTCAATATTTGCAAGTTTGTTCTACCCTTGACAAAATGGAAAGCTTCTGAGTGACTTGAGTTCAGATGCCAACATGGTCTCCCCATCAGTTCCTTCAAAGATGAAAGGAAGAAAGGTTAGAAAAGTAAGGAGGAGGAAGGAGAAATAACCCATAATTCCTAATTTTTTCTCACAAAGTGCCATTTAGAACATATTTTTTTTAATGAAAATGTTTGATAAAGGGTACACTGGGTTGTGAACTATTACCAATCATGTGTTCTTTCCTAGAAGCAAATTTTGAACAGCGGGGTACCTTGTACAAGCCTCAGCACTCACAGATTATGCCTACAGGGGTGTCAGAAAGCACAGGTTTGTGTCTCTGTGATCAATAGGTCAAGGATGATCTAAAAATTAGATTCCTCTGGTTGCAGATAACATAAATGTCCTTGAGCTAAAACTTATAAACAAGATTTAATTATTATAATACAGAGTATCTGGAAAAATCCTCAGGAGAAACATGAAACATTTCATGGGCTATAGATAAGTCCTCTGTCTGCCTTTCTGCTTTGTTCATTTTTTTTTTCATTCTTCTCTCTTAGTGAAGACTAGCTTTGTCTGTTTCTTGGCTGGCAGAGGGAAAACCACTATTGTCAACAGCTACCTAGCACACATCTGCGCCATTCCAAAGTTACTCACACACTAGAGTGTACTAAGACAATAGAATCTCTTAGACTCAATTTCATACCATTAGCCCCTCTTAGGTCACTTGAGGAAGATTATATTGGGGATCCAAACTGCTATTCTTACAACCATGTGAATGGCAAAGAGGTGAAGTAGTTACACACAGAATAGGAAAACACTGAGAGTTGAAGACACAATACAATTTGGATTCACTCTCAAGAATTAAATATTCTCCAGTGAAAACTAGATAATTCATGAATTATCTATGAGTTTTTTGTTTTCCTTCAGAAGTTCCAAAGGCAGGATTTTATTACTTAGATGGTTAGGCTGCAGCACAACTCTCCAAACTATCTCTAGAGAACAACTTTAATATTGTTGTTGTATCAAATTTATTTATGTCTTTTTAAAAAGGCTTTGAGGCAGCTTACAAAAAAGAAATATGATTCTCTTAATGTGGGCATGGGATACATTTTAACATTCTATCGGCTTTGAAACTAAACTTAATATTAAGATAAACCCTTAGACTCTAACTAGGTTAGAAACTTAGTTGTCTAACTCAGGAGAGGAACACACCAAAAGGAGTTATCTGGGACATGTGATGCACTGACCCATTCATGAAATAACCAGTTCTATATCTGTATAATTTACATGAAGTCAGGAGAAAACTTTTAATACTCAGCAATAATAAGAATCCTTGCACAAATGAACTCACAAAAATTCTATCTGCTACTGTAGAATTCTATTAAGAGTACATATAGTACAAGAAAGTGCTTGGCTTTGCTTATTTTCATTCACTCAGTCAGTCAAAAATATTTACTGAGCATATTTACTCAGAACCAAGCACCATGATGTTAGTAATAGAATGGGTAAGAGACAGCCTCTGATCTGCAAGCACCCACAGTTTACTAAAACAAAGCAATGTGTTCAATGCTATGAAAGATGGAAACACAGAACACCAAGAGCATAAGAAGAAGGGGTTTGGCCATGATAATTCAAGGAAGGCTTTCCTCAGAGGAATCTTCATAGCAGGCTAAGAGAGTGAAGCAAAGAAGAGAAGAGAATTTTTGGCAAGAGGTACAGAAGGTTCAAATTACTAGGTGGTGAGAGAATGAGGTAAGTTGAAGGGACAATAAAGAGTTAAACATGGCTAGAGTATAGGGTATGAGAGAAAAGACAATGTGCAATTGTGAGAAATTAGGCTGTCTTTCAAAACTTTCTTAAAATATTCGTTTCATTAATAAATACATAAAAAAACACCCACTATCTGTTCTTGATATGTATATTCACTTAGAGATCCCACTGAGATTATGTGTACTGAATATCTGCACACTCTGCTTTCCCACCTTCACCAATATTTCCATAAAACTCAATGTGCTTACTTGCAAGCAAGGTCCCTGATCACACCCTCTCAAACTCTATGTAAGCCCTTAACCACTACTGCCAATAGTGTTCTGACTGATATAATAACAGGAATTGAGTTTTTCTCAATGGCTACTCTTCTTAGAGTCAGTTCTCTCAAGTACCTTCTTAAAATCTTTTCTCAAATTCTGTTCTGAATTTGCACATCACTGGGCACTTCACTGCCATGAAACTCAAGGCTCTTCAACTCAAAAGACACTTTGTTCCATCAAAAAAAATCTATGATTCCAGAATCTTCTGTACCTCAGTACCCCAAATTATTTCCTGCCATGTCTCATAAAATTCTTTTATATCCACCCTCATCAGGCCTCACATCCATGTCTATTCTTCATGAATTGTATTCAGTAATTATACATATTAAATGAATAACAAACTCATTTTCACATTTTATTTATTTAAAAAATTCTACCTATTTTTTAATAGTGTTCTGTATTGGACCCTCTTATCATCATGATTAATGTTAACTACCATTTTAACACTGAATTGACATTCATCTAGCTAAAATGTAAGTGACTTGCTATTTTCTTTAAATTGGACTAAATAATCACAAGGAATAGTAAAATGTCTGTCAGATCTTTTCAGTTACAGAATGCAACACAAGTTCCCTCTCTTTGCTAATATGAAGGATTCCAGGCTAATTAAAGAATCCTTTGAGATCTTCTTTTGGACATGCAGCAATTACTTGGGTCTCATAATTGGGGAATATGAGAGTTTACAAACAGAGCTAAACCTTCTCTCCTTTTTCTAGGGAGGACATATATAAAATAATTTTAAATTCAGAAAGACTTTGGATAAACCACTATATATTAAACATACTTAAGTCCTCTTGTCTCTGTGCATGAGTGAAAGATATAAAATCTCTCTATCCCTAGAGTTTTTTTAAATCTAAATGGTGTATATATCTCAAACTGTTTTTTCAAATTAAACTCTTCCTTCACCTTGGAAAGTGACTGTTCAGCTGAATTATATGAGTTATAGCTCTCTCTTTTGTTGGACTGGGATATTCACTAGACTTAGTCACCATCATACATCCATTTTCCTCTCAATTTTTTCATCTACCATTTTAGAACCCTGGCAGAGAAATATTATAAAGTTCTGGAAGTGTCTTGTTCCTAACATTTAAAATGTATTCTTCATCAAAAAGTATTTACTGAATGTTAATATGCCTTGGAGATAATGTCAGAACTCTCACCAACTTGGACACTGAGATGGATTGTCTTAATGATATTCAAGCTTTTATTATATAAAGAAAAATAATAGTGGGGGAAAAGGCTAAAATATACTTTGAGCTAAATTGTTCTTAAAAATCTAGGTAATATTCTGTTTTGAACCCTTAAAATCTTCTCAATTTTAGAGGGATAAACTACCACCTTAACTTACAATATTTTCCTGCAGGCGTCAACTCATTTTAGCATAATCTGCAAAAGCATTGTTCATTTTACCTTTCAAGGCAAGACTTTAAGTATATCCTTAAGGACCATCAGCAAGTGAAAAAAAATCATCTGTTTCAGATCTAATGAGCTAACACTAGTTTCTGTTAGTTAAAAAGAAACTTAGCAAAAATAAAATAGAAACTAGATTTTTGCTAGACAAGATCTATATCACAAGAACAAGAAATAAATGAGACAAATGAAATACCTATGAGATACATCTGAGAAAAAAATGTAGAAGTTTTGAAAGCAACAAAGAACACTTTCTTTAAACATGTTTCTGAATTAGTTGTAGTCCTTCAGCATTTTCCGAAATTACAAGGAATGAAACTTATCTGAGAGAGACTTGGCGGATTATTCACAAAACTTGGGTGCTTATCATTTGAACTGGAAAGGCCATTTTGAGAAAAGGCATTTGCTGTTACTAGTATCAAGATTCCCTCAAAAATTCTGTTCAAGTAATATCTGTGTAAAAATGCTTCCATTTAAAATACATAAACATGAAAAGATGCTCAACATTGCTAGTTATTAGAGAAATGCAAATCAAAACCACAATGAGATATCATCTCACACCTGTTAGAATGCCTAGAATCAACAGGACAAGTAATAACAAATGTTGGAGAGGATGCAGAGAAAAGGGAACCTTCATACACTGCTGATGAGACTGTAAATTGACACAGCCACTATGGAAAACAGTATGGAGGTTCCTCAAAAGACTAAAAATTGATCTACCACATAATCTAGCAATCCTTCTACTGGGTATTTACCCCAAAGACTTTAAAACCCATGTTGAAAAGATATTTGCACACCAATATTCATGGCAGCATTATTCACGGTGGCCAGGTCAGGGAAGCAACCAAAGTGTTTGACGATAGATGATTGGCCAGAAGCAGTGGTACATATATACAATGGAATATTACTCAGCCATAAGGCAAGATGAAATACTGCCATTTGCTACAACATGGATGTACCTCAAAATAATCAGGCTAAGTGAAATAAGCCAGACAGAAAAAGTTGAAAATCACATGATATCACTTATATGTGAAATGTAAACCTAAAAGCAATAAATAAACAGGACAAATAGAAACTCATGGACATAGACAATAGACTAGTGGTCAGCAGAGAGTAGTGGGGGCGGGGAGTTGAAGGGGTAAAAAGGGTCAAAGATGTGGTGACAGAGAGGAAATATGACGATAAGAGGTGAATACATAATGTGTATATGTGTGCGTGTGTGTATGTACATACACACACACACACACACACACACACACACATATGCCTTACTGTTAAAATGTACAGCTGACACATCGAATTTCATTAACCAATGACACCATAAAAAGTAAATAAATAAATAAATTTAAATAAAAAATACAAATTCAAAAACTTTTTAAAGAATTAAATAAAGTATATTAACATTAGAACGCATGTGGCTTGCAGTGTATTTTTTTCTTAGCTTTATGTGAACATGTTCATTAAATGCTAATACCAGAAATTATTCACATTGATTGTAATGACTTCATGTGATTAAGAGAAGGCAAAGAGAGAAACTAACATCTACATATTGTCAAGTGCTCTGGTCAGTGTTTCACCCACAAGATTTCATTTGATACTCCAAGAACTCAACAAGGTAAGATTTATCATCTCCATTTTATAACTGGAAATTTGATGCTTGGAGAAATATGTTGCCAAAGAAGCTTCAGCCACTCATTGGTAGAGTCTGAAGTTAAATTCTAAAGCTAATTCCACTGTGTCATACTGACTCTAATTTTCTTGGTGTTTTGCTTAAGAGTGATTACAAAAATGTACGAAAGAGCAACAATAACTACAGAGCCTATAAACTGAAATAAAAATTCCTAAAGTTTGAGTTATACTATGATTAAACTATATGCTTGCTTCACAAATTCCATTCTAAATTTAAAAGAACAAAGGAATCTTAATTAGCTACTGTTAATTTATATTATTTTCATGGCTTTCAGAATTTGTGCAATTTAGTTTAGTTAAGGTAGAGTATGTATAAATAACTCTTTTGTAGAATAAAATATATGTTAAAGACATATATATTATATTTCAATATAGAAAATTTCTAGAGAATATCTAAATTAATTTCCAAAAACTAGAAAATAATAGTTTTTTGTGTTTAATGTATTGTAATGATCATTGGGAGCATGCAGGTCTAGTGATGATAAGTCCTTCCTTGTAATTCTACTGGAATGAACAGAAATATTTTTATCAGAAATAAATTCTAGAAATTCTACCCCCACCTCTTACTCCCAACTTGCTCAGATTTTTGATCACCAAGTCTAAATATAAAAGGTCATTTCCATCTCAAGGGTTTTGTTTGTTTTTTGTTTTTGGCTAATAATATTATCATATTTAATTATGCTTGAAATAAATTCAAGTTATAAAAAATCATAAAAAACGATCTCAAATATCTATTTTTTCCCTTCTATAGAGACTATATCAGTGGTATCTAAATAGTACTAAAAGTACAAAAAGATTTAGAGATAATTTTCCCAGAGTTCGCTTAATCCATTTCTGACCATGAGCACTCATTACAAAAAGTATTTATTCAGACTAAGTGGAATTAAAAATATAGATTATCCTGAGCCAACAATTATGAATCATCTAGGAGACAACCAGATGCATTCAGTATTTATTATAAAGTCCAAAATTGATAAAAACTTTAAATGAAAGTCATGCTCAGTGGTGGGGGAGCGGGGGAGGGAGGACCCTAATACCTAATGTTATCTAGAAAAATAAATTAAGTTTACTACAGTACTAAGAGTAGCAAGCATATGCTCTGGTGAGAAACATTAATTCCTAGGTTCTCTGCCATTATTCTACATGATAAATTACAAAACAAGCAATGACAATGTCCCTTAAATAATATGCTATTTTAGTTATTTTGTTCAGAATATATGACACTACATATATATTTTTTAAAGTCCTCATTTGTGAAAAACCTTTTAAAGAAAATCATTTATCTCTCTGTAATATAACTAGGTTATGAAAGAATGCATAATTAAAGCAATACTGTATTTAATGCAAAAAGCCTATTAACTGGGGCCTGGAGAGTACAGGGTGTTGTAATCTGTGGACACAAGATTAAGGCAGCTGGGTACAAGCTGGAGCTGCTCCATAAACTGCAGAGGCTGCATGTGATTCAGTGCGCAAGCTGTGCATGGGGACTTCACATGGGTGGCCAGAAGAACAGGGCTCAGGACCCAGCAGAGAGACCTGGGTAGCTAGTCCTGGGCCACATGGAGGAGCCCAAGTAACCTCAGCATCATGGCCACTTCTGGGAAAAGTTTTGGCTGAAGCACCAGTACATCTGGTGGCAGAGCATGGCTCCTGCATAAGTACAGCCTTCACAGGGAGCACACAGAGGACATTAAGGAGTACCTTGTCTACCCAGTCCTCTTGATATTGTGCCTTCAGAGACTCTGTAATGGTGGCAACCTTATGTGGTCACCCCTGGGGAATCCCAGCAAATCCTAAATCAGGGCCTGGGCCCTCCCCAAACCATCTGTGCTCACTCTTCACTTTCAAAATGGGAACTATCAAGAAGGCCCAGTTGGTGTGGGAGGTGTTTCCTGTAGCTGATACACAAGTGAGTGGGGAGAAGGAAGCAGCAGCCCTGGTAGATTTGGTGTAGCACCCCTCCAGCCTCTTAGCTACCTATGATTCTGGTGCCATCCTTCCATAGAAGGCTGCTGAGCACCATCATGTGTGGCCTCTGCAGAGGAGTCTGGGGCCCTCTGTAAGCAGAACCTTTTCTTGGTTCTACGATAGCTTCTGCACTCTGACCTGAGTCCTACCCAAGCTGCCATCTTCCTCCCCCATCTAGGCTAGGGGTCCTTTTAACCAGAATCTTTTGGGCTAGTAAAAATCTTAGTGTTCGAACAACAACAACAACAACAACAACAACAACAACAAAGCCACCTAAATTCCAATTCAGTGACTATATTAAGTACCAAACAATTGTTTCTTCCCCTTTGCAACCAAACATATGGGTTCAGAGGCAGTTCATATGCAAAATTTTATTATATTTGTTAAGTAAAATTATCTAATTTAAAAATGAGGAGAGAGGAGGCAGACTTATCTTGTTATTGATCCTCTAGCTGCTTTTGTGCTTGTAGTCCATGCTCAGTGGGTTTGCCAGATGCAGGTAACCTCCTCTAGCAGGCCATTTTTAGTATTTGAACCCTAGAATCAAGTTTTATGTTCTTAAAAAAATATTTAAAAATATTTTAAAATTTAATGCTTTTTTTTTTAATACAAGAAATCAATCTGAAAAGTCTCCATACTCTATAATTCAAACTAAATGACATTCTGCAAAATGCAAAATTATGAAGACAACAAAAAGGTCACTGGTTGCCAGAAGTTAAGGGTGGGTGACAGAAAAAATAGAGCACAGTGGAATTTAGAGCATTGAAATTACTCTTTATGATACCATAATAATTGATACATATCTATACACAGTTCTCTAAACCCATAAAATACACAACAACAAGATTGAGCAATAATATAAACTATGAACTTTAGGTGATTATTATGTGTTAATGCAGGTTCATCAATTATAGTAAATGTACCACTCTGGTGGGGAATGTTAATAAAGAGGGAAGCTATGCATGGGTTGGGACAGGAAGTATATGGGAAATCTCTGTACCTTATCAATGTTCTGTGAAGCTAAAACTACTCTAAAAGAATGTCTCAATTAAAAAAAATACACGTAAAAATAATATTTAACCCAAATGGAATAAATGGGGTTGGAGTTAAGAGTTCTGGTGCTCTAAAACCACATCATCCTGTGTCCAGAGCTCAGTCCTAAGTCACTAGCTTTTAAGCTTACATAATAAAAGACCCTCTCTGAACATGAGTTTACTATTTAGGAAAGTGGGGATGAATGTAGTATGTATTTCAATAAATCGTCATAAGAATTTAATACTATAAAGCATATAGAACCCTTAGTCCAGTATCTGGCACAGAGCAGATGCCCAATAAATAATAGCCATTCAGCTTAAATTTAGTATTTACTTTCCAATACTATTTATGTGTATATTGGTTTGGGGGGAAAGTACAAAAGATAAAATTCCAAAATATCTGTTCAACATAAGGCAAGTAGTTTTTGAATCTTGATTCTTCCCTCTTTAAGTAGAGCATTTCCCATTTGTATGTAGAGCTGTTTTCACTTTTTTGTGCCTACTCTTTAAAAAATATATATTTTAGATCCCTTGATTAACTTTTATTTATGTTTTTAAATTTTTTTAATTAGCCCCCTCCTTTATTAATGATAACAGAGTTTAACCTATCATCTAATCCACTTAACAATATTGTGTGGAAGGAAGAGAATTAATTCATTTTTTGTACATATGGTCTTTATACTGACTGATTTATTTTCTGTCTCCATAGACCAAAGGTGAATTAGACAAAAAGTGAATTTAGGCAGAATAAGATTTGCCTAACAACAATAATTGCTTATTAAAAAATGTTTTCCATTTTACTTAATTGAATAATTATAACTCTCTATGTTGCCTTCATAGGCATGGGCTAATAACAAGAAAAATTAAAGCTCTTAAATTAAACCAGAAGTCTTAAAATATGTTTACTGGTTGGAGAGATCCAGGATTTAGGGGTATTTATAGAAAGCTAAATATAAATAGGTATAATTAAAAACATACATATATAAATATACAAATCTATGGTGTTTGGTATTCCTGGTACTACGTAAAATTATCAGACATTTAAATCATATTTGGACTTCATTCAGGCAGAACTTTGGAAACTATAGTTTTATAAAGATAATGTAGCAACAATAGCAGTTAAGATGTTACTTCCCTAGTAGCATTTTGTTAGACCTAAAATCTGAATACATAGTTCACATTAGCAACACATCAGTTATTCAGGTAACAAAATTCATAATCCAAGTCCTCTTTTCAAAATCATATAGCATTTGTCTAATAATAACCAGAAGTGGATTCCATTTATTTCATCAAGACATTAATTTATTTATACTCTGGCATTTATCATTAATCTGAACAGGATGAAATTCTTCTTCTAACATTATTGATTATAATAGATTATACATTCTTCCTTAAAAAGTAAAAATTGTTTAATATGTCAGCTATGTTATTATGTGATGAAACCATTTACATTTTTTCCATAGTGTCAAACTGCTTAATTACATTATTGAATGTCAAGAAACCAATGGAAAAGAGTAAAAATATAATTCCCACAAGACACCAGAAATCGTGGATAAAGTTACTTTGAAAAAGAGAATAATAATTAATGGATTCTCTGACATATAGCAAAGAGAGTTTCCTTCAACAAATGCTAAATAGTTAAAAATTGAAACCATGGGAGGTACTTACATTTATTTTGCTTTATTACCAACTAGATGGAGTGGTTTGGGAGCAAACATTAGCTAGAGTTTCTAGATCCTTACTAGAATGAGTAAAATTATGTGGTGGATGTAGATATTAAGATTATTTTTCCAAAGGTTAATATTTAACCATCACAGAAATAATATCAATAAATATGATATTCTATAGCCAAATTTATCTCAGGCCAGATTTTGCCTTTTAGACTCAGATTTTAATAGTACACCAAGAGAATATAGCATCCTAGATTTATGTTAATTATCTCTGTTCGTAAACTTGAAATGTAAAGAGAACCCTTATACACTGTTGGTGAGATTGCAAATTGGTACAGCTGCTATGGAAACAGTCTGGAGGTTTCTCAAAATATTAAAAATGGATCTACCCTTTGACCCAACAATAGTACTTCAAGGTATCCAAAGAAAACCAAAACAATAATTTGCAAAGATCGATGTAACCCAATATTCATGGCAGCACAACTTACAATAGTCAAGATATGGAAACAACCTAACAATCTATCAACAGATGATTGGATAAAGAAGTTATGGTTCATATATACAATGAAATATTACTCAGCCATTTTTTAAAAATGTAATTAGAGGTTTTGGAGAAATATGGCAGAGTGAGAAATGTCCTAAGATCTCTTCCCTTGAAACAACAATAAGGTGAACACCAAAAACTCTGAACATGGAATCTGTGCATAAGAGCTACCACAGGTCAGAACCCCAAGTGTCGGGTGGTGGACTTAGAGAAATAAAGAAACTGCCTCTTGCAGCCACCAGAGTTCTCTATATGAGTGTTGGGAGCCAAGGCGAAGTACGATCCTTGATGAATGGGGCGCGCCACGAAAAGCCCGCGCGCACTCCACTTCCTGATGAATGGGGCGCGCTGCGAAAAGCCCGCACGCGCCAACTCAAGGCACAACCCCTACCCACCCCCACTTGCATCACGCCATTGGTGCAACCAATGACATCATGCCATGTACCTCCCTACGTAAGCAGTCCTGCCCCCCTTTGTTCTTTCTGTATATAAGCGGTTGTGAAAAATAAAATTTTGAGGCTTAATCAGAACACTGTCTTGCCTCCGCTCCTTTTTCTTGCCCGTTTTTCTTTCAGGCTGGATCCTCCTCGGCACCACAAATAACTAGGTCCCGCGGGTCGGGGCATATGAGGATGGGGAGGGGAGAAGCAGCTGTGAGTTCTCTGAACAGCCTTGCTGGGGAGAGTTGTGAGTTCCACATAGCTAGCAGCAAGGCCCAATTATCAGGGCAGACAGCAGAGAAGCGGGAAAGTATAAAAACAATAATTGATTTTTACTGGCTATAGCTGCAAAACCAAGACTGAGCCACATCCCGCAAATCCCAAACCAGAGGGCCCCTATGCCATATCTTCTGAGTCCAACACCATAGAGCCCCAGGGAAACATGAGTAAACACAACCAAAACTGTTGCTAACACTGACAGGGACTGATACAGAGGGTAATGAGCATGATTAAACATCTACAAGGAAAAAAAAGGCACTGTTAAGGCTTTATAAAGCAGAGATTTAAAAGGCTTAGACAGCACCTACTGCAAACCTTCTTTACAATAGGCTAAAGAAAGACCTTTATATAATAAATCTTTCTGGAAAGAAAGAAAGAAAGAAAGAAAGAAAGAAAGAAAGAAAGAAAGAAAGAAAGAAAGAAAGAAAGAAAGAAAGAAGGAAGGAAGGAAGGAAGGAAGGAAGGAAGGAAGGAAGGAAGGAAGGAAGGAAAGAAAGAAAGAAAGAAAGAAAGAAAGAAAGAAAGAAAGAAAGAAAGAAAGAAAGAAAGAAAGCAGAATACACTTCCATTAATGCCCAGGCAGAAAAATAGTACATTAAACAAAATGAACAACCAAGGTGACAAAGCATCTCAGAAAGAAAAAGAAAAATCTCCAGAAAATAAGCTTATAGATATTGCAATATGCAACTTAAATGACAGGGAATTTAGGATGTTACTTCTGAAAAAACTCAGCGAGATCTGAAACAACTCATATCAACAATTTCAGGAACTGAAAAAACAACTAGATGATGAACAGATGAGTTCTTTAGCAAGGAGAATGATACCATCAAAAAGAACAGAATAGATCTTCTGGAGATAAAAACAATTTTCAAGAGTTGAAAAATGAAATAGCAAGCTTAAGAAATAGAGTCAACAGAAAGAAAGGAAAGATCAATGATATTGAAAACAGAAAATTAGAAATAAATCAGAAGGAAGAAGAGAGAAACCAAAAAGAGTGAAAAATAATGAATGAGAAATACAAGAATTAGCTGATAACATTGGGAGAGGAAACATAAGAATAAGGGATATTCTCAAAGGGGAGAAAAATGAGCAGGGTGTAGAAAGTGTTTTCAGACAAATAGTTGATGAGAATTTCCCAGATCTATGAAATAAGCTAGTGCTTGGAATTCAAGAAGTTAACAGAACACCTAATTATCTCAACTTAAAAAGGCTTCACCAAGACACATTGTATTAAAATTACCAAAAATCAAAGACAAAAAAATTCTCAGGACAGCCAAGGAGAAGAAAACAGTAACTTATAAAAGAAAACCCATTAGATTATCCTCAGACTTCTCAGCATAAAACTTACAAGCCAGAAAGTAGTGAAATCAAATATTTAAATCATTAAGTGAAAGGAACTACCAGCCTAGAATAATGTATCCAGTTAAGCTCTTCTTTAGATATGAAGAAGAAATAAAGACCTTTCCAGACATACAAAAATTGAAAGAATTCTCCACTAGAAGGCCTGCACTACAGGAAGTACTGAAAAGGGTCAGTTCAGCTAAAATATATGAAAAAAATACATAATTAAAAATAAAATGATTATCAGGCAAATAGAAACAGAGGAGTGCAATCCTTATTAAGAACTGAATATTATAAACTTAAATAATAAGAGAATTGCTATAGCAAGATAGTAATGAATGTTCAGCATACATAGAAACAAATTGAAGCAATGACTGAAAAGGGGAGAATTCAAAGATCCAAATTCACAAAGGGAAATAGAGATAAGGCACATACAGAAGAATATGGATGACTGTATAGTCATATAAAACTAACCTTTACAGATTTGTAATGGGAACCACACACAGAAGATTCAGAACTGAGGTATATAAATAACATAAAACAAGAAGAACCAGAGGGAAAACCCACAAAAGCCAACCAAAATAAAGAAAATAGAAACAAAAGAACAAAGAAGCAATGGAAACACCAAGCTACCAGAAAGCAATACATAAAATGGCTATAAGAAGACCTCATATTTCAATAATTACACTAAATGTAAATGAATGGAACTTACCAATAAAAAGGCATAGAGTTGCAGATTGGATCTAAAAACAAAACCGAACCATATGCTACCTCTAGGAAACACACCTCAGTTCCAAATATAGACTCAAAGTGAAAGGGTGGAAAATGATATTTTAAGCAAATGGCAGAGAAAAGCAGGAGTAGTGGTACTAACAACAGATGAAATAGACTTCAAAATAAAATGATAAAGAAAGATACTGAGGGACACTTCATAATGATAAAGGGAATCATGCGCAAAGGAGACGTAACACTTATTAATATCTATGCTCTCAATCAGGGAGCCCTTAAATATGTAAAGCAATCCCTAACAGAAAAAAAAAGAGAGATAAACAGACCAAAAAAATCATCAGATTTATATGAAAGCACAAAAGACTTCAAATTACCAAAGCCATTCTGAGAAAAAAGAACAAAGCTGTAGGCATCACTCTGCCTGACTTCAAATTATACTACAAAGCATCAGTAATCAAAACGGCATGGTATTGGCAGAAAAAATAGACACATGAACCAGTGGAACAGAATCCAGAGTCCAGAAATAAACCCATATTTATATGGCAAATAATATTTACAAAAAAATCCAAAACATACAGTGGAAAAAGGAAAGCCTCTTCAAGAAATTATGCTGGGAAAACTGGAAAGCCACCTGCAAAAGAATGAAACTAGATGTTATCTATCACCACACACCAAAATTAACTCAAAATGGATTAGGGTCCTGAATATAAGTCTGGAATCAATAAATTGCATAAAAGAAAACATAGCTCAACTACACTCAAGAATCTTGGACTTAAAGAAGATTTTATGAATTTGACCTTAAAAGTGAGGGAAGTAAAAGTTAAAATAAATGAATGGGACTACATCAAACTAAAGAGCTTCTGCTCAGCAAAAGAAATCATCAACAAGGTAAAGAAACAACCATTTGGATGGGAAAATATATTTGGAAGCAATGCCTCCCATAAGGGCCTAATATCCAAAATATACAAAGAACTCATACAACTCAATAACAAGAAAAAAAATGACCCAATCAAAAAATGGCAGAGGACCTGAACAGTCACCTCTTCCTTGAAGACATTCAAATGGCTAACAAATATATGAAAAGATGTTCAATATTGCTTGCTATTAGAGAATTGGAAATCAAAACCACAATGAGATACCATTTCACCTGTTAGAATAGCTATAATCAATAGAATAGGTAATAACAAATGTTGGAGAGGATGTGGAGGAAAAGGAACCCTCATACACTCCTGGTGGGACTGCAAATTGGTACAGCCACTATGGAAAATAGTATGGAGGTTCTTCAAAAAACTAATAATTCATCTACTATATGATCCAGCAATCCTTCTACTGGGTATTTAAGACTTGAAAACCCATATCCAAAAAGATATTTGCACACCAATGTTCATAACAGCATTATTCACAGTGACCAAGACATGAAAGCAACTCAAGTGTCCTATGATAGATGTCTGGCTAAAGAAGCTGTGGCACATATGTACAATGGAAATTTACTCAGCCATAAGAAAAGATGAAATACTGCCATTTGTGGCAACATGGATGGATCTCGAGATAATCATATTAAGTAAAATAAGCCAGACAGGAAAAGTTGAAAATCATATGATCTCACTTATATATGGGATATAAACTTAAAAGCAACAAATGAGCAGGAAAAGCAAACAGAGACTAATGTACATGGACTATAGCCTAGTGGTTACCAGAGGACTTTAGACTGGTGATTTCTAGTGGGCCAGGGGAGGAGGGGAGAGGTAGATGGGGTAAAGGTAGGTCAAATACAGGCAGGTGGGAGAAGGTAGTCACTTTAATTTTACATACAGAACTAGCCTTAAGATGATACTCATCCAGCAAAAGACAGAACCCAAAGCTAGAAATAGGTATAAGGTAACATTATTGATATGCTTAATCAAATCAACCCTGAAGACAAACTGTGGAGGATTTAAAATATGACCACAAAAATTTTGATACATCTCCTTTAATAGTCAGAGCTTAATTCCCTTCGTTTCTTAACTGAGCCTAGTGACTCATCTCTAACAACTAGTGTGGTAAAAGTAACTGGGGTTTCTGCTAAAATCCAGGGAAGAACTGAGGCCTTCTACCAACCATAATGTGAGTGAGCAATCTTGGAAAGAGATTCTTCAACCCCAGGCACTTCTTAAGATAACCACAGCCCTAGCCAACATCTTGACTGCAACCTCAGGAGAAACTCTGCACTGGAACCACCCTGTCCTTGATTCACAGAAACTCTGGGGAAAAAATATATTTACTGTCTTAATCTGCTAAATTTTGACATAATTTGTCAAACGTCATAAAAATTATACACAATCCAAACTCTGGAATCTAAATAGTCAATAATTACTAGTCAATAATTACTAATAAAGAGTCAATAATTACCCTTTATTGTTTTATTACTTTGAATTAGGCTTATAAATAGAGTCTTAAATATTACAAGGTAATATTACATATTTCTACAGTGATTCATGACATATTAATGTTTTAGTTTAACTCTAAAAGAAAATTGCTTTTTATTTCCAAATTTTGGGGTAAAAGAAGGGTAGAAAAAAAATCCTGGAAGGAACAGGTAGGAAATACTATTTTTAAAAATTATATGGGGAAGTCAACAGGAAGAGGTTCTATTCTCAGGCAAAGTAGCTGAAGAAGATAAAGATGTCCATCATCTAAACTCTACCATAGATCTCTCTCTACAAATTTGATATACTGGTCCCTTGCCACTTAATCTGTTTCTAAGGCTGAGGACTTAGGTGTCTCAGTTTTTATCATAACTGGATTCAGGCAACAATATTAATTCCATACTACAATGCCCAAGAAGTAACGTCTAAACAAACTCAAATTATGATGAGGATGTTTGGCAAAGGGCTAAAATCTTCCTTATTCTGGAGACAAGAGTAAAGAAAGATAATCTGCAACAAGAAAATCAAGTCAGTTGGTTGAGTGTCAGAAATCCGTATCAGGGATAGGAAAAAAAAATGGCAATCTCAACATCTGAAAATTGGTAGAGACCAAATAGATTGATGTTAGGTAACTTAAAATCTTGAAATAGAGTATGGAAAACTCAGTCATTATGATTCATAAAAGTCAAAGTGTAAGCCACTTGGAGAATGAAGCAGAAAACTGTAATGTGACAAAGGAATCCAGTGATTCAGAGATAGAACTGACACTAAGCTGACCTAACATATGTGCACTGAATGGATCCATCTGTCAAGAAAATGAGCAAAGATGATGAACAAAGGAAGCAATTATTTTAGTGACACTCGTCATGAAACTATACTGACTTTTTATACTGACTCTCCTAAAATCTACGGTACACATGTAAATACATTTATAACAGAATCTCAAATAATATTATCACATTTTTACTTTTCCCAAGGTTTCTATTATCACTCACTGGTTTTCTCGTTCTGGTTTAGAAAGAATAATGGTTGATACGTAATTCAATAATACATGTCAAGCTATGTGCTGAGATGCTGAGATAGGGGGAAGCATTTTTTTTTGTTTAACACAAAATCCATCCAGAATGGATACTATTTTTTTTTTTAAGATGAAGGACCTAGGATCAGAATTCATACTGTTCTAAGTAAATAACGGAGTCATGATTCAAATAAGTCCATGTGCCTTCTAAGACTTTATTGCTTTCTTTACTTTCAGAAGGACAAAATTGTTCTGGAGACAAATCAAGATTTTATCCAATGCACTGACTTTAGAAAAATAAAGTTCTAGCAATTATTTAAAAAGTTAACATTAGGCATTATTATAGAGTTTTGCTTTTGTGTTATTTGTACAGTAGTAGTGAAGTAGAATCCACAGGTTCCTTATAATATAGATAATCACTTATTTTTTCTCTATGTTTTTTTTACTTAAATAGTGCTTTTATGAATAGCACCTTATCAATACACATGTTGAGTACTGCTATTCCTCTTCTACATTTTTCTAATCCTTTCCTTCATGCATGCATTTATTCAAAGAATATTTATCGAGTGTCTCTTATAAAAGGATATGCTTCTACCCCCCATCTTATAAGATATTTGACTAGAATATGTCACCTTTGTTTAAATAGAAAATACCAACTGGACCATAATTTAATAGTCAGCATTATATGTATATATATCTGTGTGTGTGTGTATGTATAATATATAATGTACATACATGTATAATATAGTAATAATGTGATATATAAATATATATTTAGAAGAGTCCTTGGAATAAGGTCCTATTAAAGTTAAGACTTTATAACTTAAAGTTTTTTTGCTAGATTATTAAAATGAAGTTGCATGAGATTAAGACAACAATGCGATAAAAAAATCTAAGTTTTAAGTAATACCTTTTTTTTGGTAACTTCATGGCAATATGCTGGATTCAAATTTGAATGCAATTTCTAGAAAAAAAAAGTTATTTATTCAAGCCCTACATATGACTGTATTTACACAAAGCAAAATAATAAAAATATGTTCTGTCCTTTGATGCATATACACAATTTACCAGTGATAAAGGACAAATATATTTGAATAAATATATTCATTTTTAAAATCTAACACATTTCTGTTTCCCCTACTGTTTGATTTTTAATTTGCATTTTTTATGTCCATCAATATAAAAGATGGATTTTCTGTTGCTTTTATTTTATTAAAGGTCTGTGGTGGAGCATACATTTCACATTCAATGAAATGTTTTCATCAAAAGAATTTACATATTCTAAAATTAACATAAATTTTTCTGTTATTTATGTATTCTATCTGGTCATACTGAGGCAGGTAATGGCTGTTTGTCTATGTTACAAATTATTCATACATCTCAACTGCAAATCCACCACTTTGATCTTTTATACTTTTCCCTTATATATTTGTGTCTTAGCAGTATATCTCAACTAGGCACACTGAGACAGAAAGTTAAATGTTTAGTTTAATGCCTTTAAACTCCAGGGAAAATGTCTTCAATAATTTGGTAAGGACTGCAGTATTTACTGTTATATTGCATAGCAGCCTTTCTAACTCCATCTTTGTCCAGAGTAAAATTAACTACCTTAATTTCTGCAGCAATTGTTAACAGGCCTTCATGGCTACCCTACAATTGCCCTCTCTCCCTCTCCTGCTAAGCACAATACCTCTTGCGTCCCTTGCTAGGCAATCCCAAAGATCAAAAGATGTTGCCCATTTCCACTTTGGGAGGTTTTATGAATATTTAGAAAAAGGAAGAATGAATAAGACTGTTACAAAACTGGTGGTATATCTAAAATACTTACATTTTAAAATTATTTGGTTTTATCATATCCAATACAATAAAATTTAATTATGCCATTTTATGATAATTATAGGATTTATTAAAAATAATTAATCAGTTAGAACATTTAAGGCAGTGAGGTTCAGCAAAAGAACACAAACTGAAATTTTATAATAGAGATGTTAGCCTGATAGGGTCTTTCTGGGGTTTCATATGTATGTCATTAGTAAATAATGTTACAATATTAAATTTGAGACCTGTCATGGATATGAGGCCTGAACTAAATGGCCCTTTTGTCCTAGGCTGCATCAAGTTCCAAAACCAATCTGAAACTCAACACAGTTATAACAAAGTACCTCATGGTGATTATAAACTTTTTTATATTAAACTACATATATAAACTAGTTGACATTGAAAAGCATGAATATTGAATATAACAATCTATATATAGAATACAAATAAAATAAATAAAAATAAAATGGAAATTTGGCATAAAGATAAAAAATATTACTTCAGAAATAGTTTGATTTTGACTATCACAATCCATTTTTCAACCATCCTTTTTTAAAGTGTGCCATATTCATATTGATATACCATCTTAAGCTAGAAAGCAAGATCAAAATTGTGGGCATCCTTCAAGTTGTTTGATTCCTCTCTGAAAAGTGTTGAGAGAGAAGATCACAGGTGGCTGAGTAGATAAAGAAATCTTACAGCTATGTCATGTCATGAAAAAAACTGAAAAGCAGTATCACTTGAAATGCTGCTAAAATGTTATGTCCGTATAGTATATGATTCACTAAGTACCCTGGAGAGTGCTTTATTTTTTTAAATGTTTTTGTGTGTGTGTGTGTGTGTGTGTGTGTGCTGACCCTCCAAAAGACACATGGGCAGAGTCGCAGATGAAAGGAGCTTATGTTACCTCTCCAAATGAGCAAAATGTCTACAAAAGAAGCTTTGAGTCTAGTGGTTGACTTTAGGACTACAAAAAAAAAAAATGATTATGATGCATCACTGGGACCAGAACTCAAGAAAAGAGAAGCTTTTGACTTTCACCTGGCAATATTACTGGAGAGCCATACCAAGTGTCCATTAGGTATTAGAACTTTGATATGTAAATCAAGACTTGAGTTAATTAAAATCAATTAGTACAGTTGTCTAGAGGTAGCATTTCGTATAAGTATCCATTTTCCACACAAGAACACATTTAGAAACTGCTGCTATATAGATGACAGTAGTCTAAATATTCCTAATTAGAAATATTAGTTAATTTATTCTAAGTTCTTATCCATCTAAATATTAGGTTCCTCATCATCATTATATTATTAATGTTTTTTCACAATACCAGTAAGTATTTTTGAGTAATTTTACGTAAAGTGTAATAAATACCTTTAAATCTACCATAGGGCTATATTAAACCAGTTATTTCAGAATTCTTGGTGCCTTGACTGTGAGCCAAAGAATCTGATCCTGAGCCTGGCTCTGATATGATATGATCACGTGGTCCTGGCAAGTCTCTGAGCCTTCCTTCCCTCATTTTTAAATGAGATGAAAGGAGTTAGGTGACATCTATAAAGAAAAGAGGGAGAATAGATCTTTATTTTAGCTCTAAATGTACATGATATAAGAAATTATTTTTAAAAATCGCTAATCATTCTCCTAGACAAATAGCTCAAGGAAAGGTAAACAAAACCTAAAGCTCATTTCATTAATTTTACTAACTAACCTATCTCTAGAGTTGTAAGGCAGTCTGATAAAATAGGGCCCTCTGGCCCAATCCATTTGGGAGACAAATTGAGGATGCTATGAAAAATATGCCACCCACAACAGCTCAGCTTTAATGTGAAAGTTCAGTGTTTAAAAAACAAACAAGCTCACAGCTTTTTATGGATTTAAAATCATCTACATGACTCCTGAGTAAACCTACCTTACAAAAGTAGAAGCACTAAACATAAAATCTACCCAGCAGTGATGTGGCATGTTCTAAAACTAAAAAGAGTTGTTTTTCCTTTCAGTGAAGAGTCCATTTTATTTTCATCTATAAGAATAGAATATGGAATACAGCAACATCTCAAAATGATGAGTTTGAAGTAAATACAAAGGGCTATGTAGAGGGTATACATCTGCAAGATAAGGAATTAATGATTCTGGAAAAAAATGGTACTGCTCCCCTTAAAATTTGGAAGCATGTTCTTCATTGCTCTGCATGCCACAGACAACTAATGCCTGCTTTCTCATTTAAGAGAAAATTAAATTCATTTATTAATGAAGTGGTGGCTAGCTGCAAAGCAGAGCTTTTCAAAACACAGTGCAAAATTTGCTGTTTGAAGGTAAACAACTTGAAATTCAGACTTAATCTCACAGCTAAACATTTGGTTTATCACATGTAAGAGCTTTCATAAACATGCCATTTTTCTATTGTGTTTGTAATTTGCAGATTTAATTTACTTTCTGCACCTTCAGAAACATCCTCCTCTTTCCCCCTTGCCCAGGTTCTATGAGATATTACTTGGGATATTTTTCTCAATGTTGAAAATATTTGCTAAAAGAAAGAATAATTTATTTCATTAAAAGGCTTTGTCAAGAATTTATTTGATGTAAAATTACTGTTATAATATGTTATTAGGCAAAGGTCTATTTTAGTCAAAATGTAAACACCCCAAAATGTAAAGAGCTCAATATTTAATCATCTTAGTTTAAATGCCTTGGTCTGTTGGGATTCCTGTGAGAGAATGTTTTTTTTTTTTTCACAAGAAAAAAAAAACAAAAACAAAAACATAACTTGAAAAGAAAATAGTCTTAAAACAATGAGAGGAAGAAGTTCAAGTCTGGTCTGAGAATAAATCCACATCAAAGAAGAGGGGTGATTTGAGAGGTAACATTGTGCTCCATGTGTTCTCTGGTCTGAACTCCTCTTTTGGAAACTCATACCAAACACCAGCGAAGGAAAACAGGAAAAAATAGAGTTGGATCCAAAGTTATTACAAGTCCAAGAAAGTACTTCTTTGTGGTCTCTATAGGTAAAAGGAGCACAGGTGGGGGAGAAGATTCTCATTTAAGGAACACAAAACCAAAACGTGAGCGAGAACATCAGTCTTAGAAACCAACAGGAGAATGAGGAAATGACTTGACAGGGAGCCATGCTAGTCTGTATCCAGAAGCGGAGCAAAGCTGCAGGAATATCCCTGAGCATGCCTGACTCAAGAAGATGCTTTCTTGAGCATATGTAAGGTTAGTAAGGCCTATGGAAGAAGCAGTATCATTTTCTGACATCTACTTGAAAATATAATTATAATCCCTACCTTATATTATTGTAATTTTTTCCGATAGCCATTTTTTTAAACATTATCCTCACTCTTGGAGATTCAATGACCTACTAAATCATTTTCTGCAATATTTAAAGTATAGCTACATTATTGCCTAAATTCAATGACTCAATTCATCCATAATACAGGTCCTTCTTCCTACACAAAAAATTACACCAAGACACCAGTGGTAGTCCACTCCTGTCTCTTGCTTAAAGACCACACTAAGGTCTGCTGGGACATGGAAAAGATAACAATGTGCTGTTGCTCACAGTTATTCTTGCACAGCTGGCTGTAGCCAAATGAGCCCCATAAAATAAATGACCCCCAAGCTTCCCTCAACCTTCAGAGTAATTACAGTAAAATAGTCACCATATACTTCGAAAGAGAATGAAAACACATAACATTTATTATGGTTCATTATATCAACTTCCGATTGTCTGATATATCCATTTTTACCAGGAACTATTCTTATTCATTTTCATGAAATGCATTCTCAATTGCATATACAGCACATACCCACCCAAGATCTTGCTTGCTCCTATCCAATAATTAAACATCTTTGTCTTCTAATTTCATTCTTATCCAACCTTTGGTACAAAATACTAACTTACATCTATGGAACACCAACCTTGGGTCCAGAACCATGCCAGTGCATTATTCTCCTTCATAGAAATCTAGCAAGATGGGAAGTTTACATATGAGGAGACTGCAGTACAGAGGGTCAAATAACCTACCCACGTTCACAGAGCTGGTAAATTGCTGAATCTGTGTTCAAAGAGACATCTGACTTCCTCAAAAATCTGCATTCCTCTTGCTTGTCACACTGCTTCTTAGTTTAATTTGTCTTTACACAAAGAGAAAGTATAAAATAGATCTCTAAAAGAGATTTAGTCCTGATCTAGGTGGGCCACCATGCTCCTCATACTTTCTGAAAACATTTATTCTTCCCTTACCTCCTCTACATCCCGTTTCTTTTCCTTCTCCTCTTGTCTTGTGTCTAGCTTCCCTCATACATGTTCCTCTTCCTGTACTGACTCCTTGAAACATTATCACAGGCACTCACATATTTGCTGGCCAGCTGCTTGTAGATGAGTTTCCAAACCATGCAAAACAGTTATATCAATTCATTTTTTTCTTCTGTTGCTACTTAAAATTGAAGACTTATTTGGAAGAATCCAAAGGCAAATAGATGCTTAAAAAAATTTCACAATTTTCTTGGCTTGTATAGCCAAGGATATGATTCTTTCAGGTTTAAAGCAAAAAAGCCTTCAGAAAGTCTTTTACAATTTAAAGGAACTCTAAACAGGAAATGATAATTACAGTGCCTCATAAGTATGTAAATACATAGTTTTTAAAATCTCTCTGATAATCATTTTATCCGATCATTAATTACAGGAGGTAAACAAATGGGGTGCAACTGATAAAACAGGGTTAAGAGATTGTCTCATCACACATCAAATAAATATCAGAAAATTACCTAAAATGAGATAATTTTATCCCATCTCAGTTGAGTAAATTTTCAGCTGAAACTACTCAGATGCCTACATTGAAGAAAAATAAATAAAATACTTAAATATTTATTGAGCATCTATTCTGTTTAATTCCAGGCTTTAAAGGGATAGAAAATGATACACATGAACTTTACCATCTAAAATAGGTTTTTTAAACCCTAGGAGGCCTCTGATAGACTTTAGTACTTCATGATGTTCAGGAAATTATGCACAAAATGTTGTAAATTTTACATTTTCCTGAGGAATAGTTTGAGAGTTCTCATCAGTTTTCTAAGTGTCTCTGATCAGAATAATTTTAAGAACCACAGATTTAGAGCTAATAATCTAGTTAAAATATAAAATAAATGAACTACTGAGTTCTAATGGGAGTTGACTATCATATACTTGTTCAATTCTTGGTTTAGATTGAGATGGATAATATAATGGCAAAATTAACTACTTTTTTCCAGAGATCTCCTTCATTTTCAAAATCATATAATCTGAAAAAACATCTCAAACATTTTTTTTTTAAAAATCAATATATACTCCTTAGGCTGTTTCAAGCCTTTCATTAATTTTCAGATCCCTTAAATAGTTGATTTAGGTAATTTTTAAAACTTTTTATGAAATGTATTGGGGTAACATTGATTAATAACATTATATAAATTTAAATGTACAACTTTATAAAATGACATCTGTGTTTTGTTTTATGTGCTAAACTTCAACAATTTTTGTCAGTATTCTCATTGCTTTTATGAAGAAGAAGGTTTTTCAGAAGTCCTTAAGTGCTTTTCCAGAAATACTTTTCTAGCTATGTATTGGAATGATCTGATTTGGAGCTCTACATTAAAGCCCCATGCCTAGGTGCTTTACTGAAAATTACAGCAATCTCAACCTCAGTGGCAAACAGTCAAGGAAGGATGACAGCATTACCGCTGCCTGAGACTTTAAAACTGGCTGGGACAAGTAAAAAATTTAGCCCCAAAAGTAACAGAGATCCCTAGGGAATGAGATGCCATAGTGGGCTTCAATCAGCTCCCAGATATTCTGCAGAAGGGAGCTGAGAAAGTTGCATGGAAGCTCAGGAGAAACTAAAAAAGGTCCCCATTACATATTCATATGTAGCTAAATCTAAAGACCTACAGAAGTGAAAAGTGAAAGCTAGAGAAAACTTGTTAATAGTTGGAACTTTGAATGTACCCTCAACCCAAATCTAGATCCCCTCAGCAGCAGCTGGAAGCCAGCTGGCTCAGAATGTCTAAGCACAACCTCTAATCAACCATTGGCTAACCATTAAGCTATGCTAACCCAGGAAAGAAGCAACACCTAAGAGGCCAAACCAGAATAAAAAGAACAAGTAGGGACATAAGTGGTTACCACGGGAGATATCCTTTATAGAATTTATCCAATCAAGTCATTAAATAATCAAACAAAAAACAGCAGCAGCAGCAGCAACTATCAGCACCAATGGGTAAATGTTCAGAATCCAAAATTGTTACAATAGATCATCAAAAATATCCACTTTTCAAAGAAAACTTACAACACACACACGCGCGCGTGCACACACACACACACACACACACACAAGAGAGGGTCATCAAAACAAAGAAATAAAGCAGTCTATCAGAACTGACTCATTGCAAAGAAATGAAACTCCAGCAAAAGCATTATTGTGCATTAGCTAAGACTGAACAGGCTGCAATAGAGTCTTAATTGTTCCTGATAAAAGAACATGTCAGAGTTTCAGAGAGTAACTCAGGTGCCCTAAATGCTAAAGTAGTCTAATTCTACCATTTAGACACCAGTCTGCAGTATTTTAAACACCCAAAACACCCATTCTTTTGTATTTAACCCACTGGCTATTATTCCAATCACCCAGTCACCGCAGCTGTCTGTATCACTTACAGCGCCTGCTGTGATCATCTCCGCAGAGGATGGGCATAAAAATTAAGTATGGAGGGATGCTATTATAAACTGGTCCTGGAGTTTTGCCCTTTCCAATGCTTACCACTATAACTGATTAGGTTGGAAAGGTACAGAAGAGCATCTGGACAGGAAGGAAAACGCCTTATTATCTAAAGAAGTGCACACTTCAGTGGGTCTGACAGACCTCCTGGTCCTAGTGTCTGAATTGCCTTTCCCCCTATAGTTAATAATGGAAGAAAAACATTACCCATGTATTGTCTTTTTAGAAGAACAAAATTAGGTAAGCAAGAAAATAGTTTATGAAGAAAACAGCAATAAATAAGAAAGACAAAATCAGTGATTTTAGTATGTTCCCATGATTACTACTATACATTTCATTACTGAGACTGCTTTTTAAAGACACTGCACTAGCACTTTATTTTCTCACTTTTGCATCTTCACATTTATAAAGTCAGGTTGAGCCTCCTAAGATTTGTATTCTATATGGTTGTGATTGGTTTAACCAATTTTATTATGTAGGCAAAACAGACAGCAGCAGGGCTATATCTTTCCACATAGATGCCTAGGGTGAGCACTTTCTCCCCAGGGTTTCTGTGGGATGTGGAAGCATGTTCTTTCCATAAAAGCATCTTGGGCTGTTAAAGCCCACAGGAGAACTGCTCTCTGGAGATACAAGGCCTGTGAAAACCAAGGGAGTGAAGACAGGAGAAGATGGCTGCTTAGCAGTAGGGCCAGAAAGGAAAAAAAAAAAAAAATTAAATGTCTCAGGAGGAAGCACACTGTAAAGAAAAAAGACAAACTTCAGTAAAAAATATATTGGGAAATGTAAAATGAATCTGATCATACGGGAAATCAGTTTGAGGTAAGCTACTCACACTACTGTTTAGGAGGCAGAACTATGCCTTACTGTCAATCTATTACACAATTTAATAAACACAGATTTCTGCTCTGTATCATAAAGAACCCAGAAGTAAATGGAATCCTCTTAGTTAGACCAAATGCAGCTTAGTCTGAAGCCTACCCATACCCCAGGTAGGTATTTGACTTGTATGTTGAAGTATAATCTTTTATTCGCAGTTCTCTCTGATCTTAGAGAGCATCTATGCATTGTTTGTTTGTTCTTAAGAAATATTTTCAAAAGGATTTAGTAGATTTAGTCCTGCATTTTGAAATTTAAGATATTAGAAGTTGTAAATCAAATGGGAAATGAGAAAGAAAAATATCAATAAGCTATTTTATATTTTCTATTAACTACAAAATCTAAGAAAACAACATACTCTCAGCCTGGAATGCTCTTTCTCTATCTCATCATGTAATTATCAATTTAACTTCCTTGGAGTTAATTATTTTAGGACAGCACATTCTAAATCCTCTTTATTATTTGTCTTCATACTTATGATCATTTATTAGCTATCTATCTGCCCCCATTTAAACAGAACCTCAATGAGAACAGGACCATGTTTGTCACAGACCCCAATATATAAACAGAGTGTCATGAATCTCTTGACTGAGTTCTAGATAAGAAAATGTATCATGTGGCTCTTCTATCTAGGTCATATTTCTGGGGACAGTAACCCTGAGCTTCAAAAAACAATATCAGATTAAATTTGCATGTTTATTCTCTTTTAATATGTAGAACACATTAATTCCTTATTTCATAAATTGAACTAATTTTTTAAGCACCTGTAATTTAACAGTTATTGCTTAAGATTTCAGAGCACTAAAGATGAAGATATCATGGCCCAGTCTAGTAGAACCCACAGAACTGACCATTCTGGTTGTTACACAGACTTCCACACAACACCCTTGGCCTCTTTATTAATCTATGCTGTTGGGCATGCCAATCCCATTTTCTGGAATGCCATAGTAGCTTTATTAGCTTGAAATGACTTCCTCATTCTCCAAAACACACTGAATGGTGATGATACATGCTACATTTCAAATACATACACAGGAGAAACAGCAGAGGCATTTACAACTGTCATCTAGATCCATGGTCTATTATAATAAAGAAAAAACCAGGCTGATAATATTGACAGTACTTTTCTGAAATAGTATATCTTTGAATTTTTGATGCAAACAGACATAGGAAACCTTGAAGATATTAGGCAAACTGACGTTCAGATTACCAGGCTTAGATATTAGAAGACAGTTGAGGGTGGAGGGCTAGAAATGGTTATAAATAGCTTTTATCCGGTGGGCTTAACGGAAAGCAATTTATCATTTCAGAAGTGCAGACTGAGACAAGAGTTTCTGCCTTCAAAAGTACATATAGATTTAGATCCTAAATGCTTTCTATTTTCCTAGTGAGAACAGTACTGAGGATAATGTTACCACAGAGGCTTTAACACTTAAAACAGGATCTTGTGTGAGCTCTCTCCATAGGGCTTAATTCAATCCTTTTTATAAAGAGATAAAAGAAAATAACAGAACTGATTTTAACTACAAAATAAAGCAAAAATCACTGGCAAATGCAAAAGTTTATAAGTTATATTTAGTCAAAAATAGCAGAGACAGAAATATCAAATACCCTTAAAATCTTTGTGTTGCCAATATGGCATATAATAATGAAAATCATATATATAATTTACCTCATTTCAGAGAACCATGTAACATATTGCCTACAATTTGTAATAACTTTTATAAGTAACTGTACTATATTTTGGAAATAGAGCTAGAGCCCTAAATCTATCCTTCTGTAAACCATTAATTTTTTGGAGGAAAAATACTTTCTGGATCTCATTCTCAGCCCTAACTTGGGTATGATAGTCTACCTTCCTCATGGGTTACTTTGAGAATTACTACTACCTCTGACTGTATAAAATTATTATACAGGTCAATACCACCCTAAACAGTCACCATCAAATACCTAAAAATTTTGACTGCTTTCAACAAGAATTCATCCTTTTTTCCTCTAAAAATACATATTAGAGATAACATTGCTGAATATATTTTAATAAATAAACTTTAATAAATTTTCAAGAATGGAAAAGCATATGATTTTAACATATAAACAATCAATTACTGGTCACTAAGTGGACTGACTGACTGATTTTGGTAAACTTAGTTAACTTTTCCTGCATAGATCCCACTATAGATAAACCCCTCTTTATTCAGTATTTAGGGCAGAAAACATTGTCTGAGATGGCAGTGCCTGATCCAGAGGACATATACTAATTATGTCAGGCTCCAAATTTTATGTCAAAGTCCCTCATCTGGAGGCTGTGACTCCTAACTCCCTCTTCTGTTTCCTCTAGCCCCCAGAAGCTCAGTCATCGAGGCCCTCTAAAGATCTGTGCTCATCTCTGAGGAAAGGTACTGTCTCACTACCTGCTTTCCTACAAATTCTTCTACCGTTTAAAGAATACCAAACCCATCCCCTTGGTTGCCCATCTGAAGGGAAATTCCTTCTCACTTCTGATTTCTCTGTCTGTAATTGAATAACTTCTTCAAAAATTATTTTCTTCTGTCCAAAAAACTCCTTAATGGCAATTGTATGTTACTTTTTTTTTGTCATGTTTCTATAATACGTTGCCCAATGTTGTCAATATAGTAGTTGTGCACAAAACTTTATTAACAAATAAATATTTATTTATTTGTTAGATTCTTGTAGAAGCACTTCTCCCTGGTGCCAAGAAGGTTGGGGGCCACTGCTCTTTCTTCTACAGAGTTTTCCCTAACTACTTGGAATGAAGATAGTAAAGCCTGTGTCTATCCTGTTTAGAATACAGATTATTTTATTGCTCCATGCCTATAATGATTGCTTCCATTCTTCATTACTCCTCAAGTCCATTCTCTCTATAGCAGCCAGATGAATCTTCTTAGAACATAAATTAGAGCACGGCCTTTTCCAGATTCAATTACTCCAATGGTTTTGCACAAGCATTTAGAATTAATTATAATTCCTTTTCCCTGGCCTTGGTGATAATAATTTCTATTAAGAAGGATGTTCTTGCACATGTCTCCAACCTCATCTACCCCGTCTTTCCCTATTGCTCATAATACATCAACCACAGTGGTCTAGGAACTGCAGCTTATTTTCAAATCAGGCCGTTTAACTGATCATTCTCTCAGCCAAACTCTCTGTTTTCAAATCTCTACTTAGCGGTCTTAGCTCCACTGTCATGTCCCTTATAACAGGGGTCCCAATTCCCGGGCTGCAGACTGGTACCAGTCTGTGGCCTGTTAAGAACTGGGCTGCAAAGCAGGAGATGAGCAGCAGGCCAGTGAGCAAATCTTCATCTGTACTTACAGCTGCTCCCCAGCACCAGTATCACTACCTGAACTCTACCTCAGATCACCAGGCCTCAGATTCTCATAGAAACACTGGTCCCTGGTGCCAAAAAGTTGGGAACAACTGCTCTAAAAGCCTTCATTAGCATGAGATCTAGAGAAGCTGCCTAAGATACTCTCTATCACAACATCCATTTTATGTCCTTAAGAGCTCTTAAATTGTCTATCTGGTTTATTATGTGTATTGTTTGTTTTCCCACACTATGTAAATCCCATGATGTTAGGAACCTCATTTTTATTTCCCACAATATTCTTAGTGGCTAAAACAATGCCCTGTAGGCATTCAATACATGATTATTGAATAAGTAAATACATATAGCTGGTTTTTCCTTCTACACTCGAGCCAATTACTTACTATTATATTTCACAATTTTATTCTGAAATATTTTTATTTTTATATTCTAAGGGCAACCTCAAAGTAATACCTACAAATATCATGGTTTAACTTTTTTTTAAATCTATTCAATCTAGCATGTGTCAGACACATGGGGAGTACTCAATATTTATGGAGTTGCTATACATGAAATACTTGTAATTATTCTCATTTGTGCTTAGAAGTTATATGTTTGTACTTAGCTAAATGCAAACTCTAACTTAGGAATATATTTTAGCACTAAAGTTAATTTTTAAATTTGCTTTTTTTGGTTAAGAAGAAAGTCACTATAAGTTTATATATATATAGTTAGATTCCCAGGTTAACTGATAAGAACTTATTTAGCCTATCAGTTTCTGAACTATAAAAGAACCTTATAACATTCTTATCAACTTTGACCTCAGCATTGTTTTTAAACAATAAATGTTGTTGATTTTTTAGAAAAATCTACTTTCTTCTTTTGGCTTATTTGTGAATATGAACAAAAATATTTTTTAAATAATTACCCATCTCTTTTAAATTAAATCAGTTTTTGGAATTACTGCACATATATACATACACACACTTATTCTCCAATATTCTTGCTTTAATTTGTTTTATAACTTTTAAGCATCATTTGCTAATGATATGTATGTAAATCTGTACCTATTCTCATATTTATTTTTTCTTCATTATCAGTAAGTTAATTAAGATGACTTGTCACTTTCTCTGAAGACATCACTTTCATATTACTAACTAGTAACATAGTTTACTATTTTACTATATATTTCTATATATCATGGTCAGAATTAATTCCAGATTCTCCTTTCCTAAAATTGTATCTTCTATATTTTAACATTAAAACTATCGAGGAGGCAAAATATTTTTTTCACTTTGCTTTCAGAAGTTTGGGATTTTTAACAAGTGTCCAAATAGGTGAGGTTCTTTATTATAAAGACTCACCAAGTGAGGTCAATTAAGGGAATACTGAAAGGGTGCAATGGACCATCACAGGACACTAAGTACATGTAGAAAGACAATTAATGGGGGAAGCTTAGAAACCAAGCAATTTGGTTCAAATTTTATCCCTATCACTTACAAAATACATCTGAGCAGCCATTCTTAACAGAATTTTCAGCAACTTATAGATATATACTTGTTTTATTTTTAAAATACCAAATTATAACTTTGCCCATTATGATCCTTAGTAGTACACAAAAATCATGTCTATAAAATATCACTATTTCAAAGCTATAAAAAGTCAAAAAGAGGACTTGATTTTTAGAATTCAGTTCCAGGCTATTAAAGAATCCTGGCAGCAACCCCACATTCCACCCCAGAGAATGTTGTACCAACCCTATTTTGAGAAACACTTTCTTTCAAAGGGTAATAATTAAGAATGGCTTTTCTGGAGTCAGATAAATTTAAATTTAAATCCATGCTCTAGCAAAAATGGTCTGCGTGCATTTAGGCAAGATTTTTAACCTCTCTAACATATTTCTTGACTTATAAAATGGGGATAATAGAACCTACTTCCTAAGTTAATTGTTAGAAATAAATGCCATCTTTGTTTAGAACAATGACTGTCCTGAAGTATTATCTATTAATTCTCTCTCTCTCTCTCTCTCTCTCTCTCTCTCTCTCTCACACACACACACACACACACACACACACACACAGACAGACATACCACACTTCAACACAATGTCCTACCTCTTGAAGGTCCAAAATCTACCCAATAAACTTTTTGCTTTACTACCTGAATATCTTTTCTTTATTCTGCTTCAACATTACCTCCCTTAGATTATAAAGTATCCAAGAATGGAGATTGCATTGGAAAATTGCCTTCTACAACAACTAGAACAACTTGATACAGACTTTTAGATAATGTTATCATAGTGCAAAATAGCTGTAATAGTACCTAATATTTTGTAAATCCTAAATTTCTTCTGAATTGAACATTCTAGGGGTCCATAAAATTCAACAGAGTTCAACTCACAAAGTTGTTAAAGAGAACAAATACAATAATCATTATTTCTTGGGATTTAAAGACACATAGAAAACTGATAACTTGTTCAATAACAAAGCTGTTTTCTCCTAAAGCAAATTCATCTTTCTTCAGTCTGTTTGATGTTCTGTTATCAAGCCTAGATGTGTGTCTGTTGAAAAACTCTATGAATCTTTAGTATTCAAATTATTTTTTCCATATTTCAAACTCAAGATAAATTGTTAAAAAAGCACACTTATAGCTAACCCCCTCGCCTAATTCACCTAAGACCCAATTCAGTGCATGCTAAGTCTGAGCATATAAATCAGAAGGATATTGCTAAGGCTGAAGAACATAAATAGATGCCCCAAAGAGCTGGAAGTTTTGAGAGTTTTAAGAATATGAATTATGAAGATTTGCCTTGATTTAACATTCTTAGAAATTAGAAGATTAAGCAAGATCACACTTATTCAATGACAGGCCTTTTTAAATCTTTTAAAGCAGAAAATGTTGAGTCCAATGAGTTTGTTGAGCTACTATGGAGAGAAAATAATTCAAAGAAGTAAATGACTGAAGTTGATAAGGGACCAAACCCTGGGCAATCAAGATTATTTTCTATACAGGAAAGATTGCTAGATTCTGATAGCAAAGTAATAAAAATATTTCCTTAAAATAGTTTAGAAAGGAAGGATAATATATAAAGATTTCAAAATCTTAGAGGACAAATTTGGAAATAGACCAATATAAAATTAATAGCACATGTAAATCCAACACCAAATACATCTTTGTTCATTATTGCATTAATGAGCACCTAGTCCTAATCCTAGCCTCTGGGGACTAAGTAGTAAATAAAATAGACACTTCACAAAATCACCAAGAAGAAAGAATTATGACTCCATTTTGATAAGTGAAGACAATTAACTTCAGAAAGATTAAAAATGTCTATAATCACAAGTTAAGTGAAAAAAAAAACAAAACAAAACTTCCAACTTTAAATTGAGGATTTTTTTCTTTGCACATGCTTGTCCAAATAACAGTTTGCACTGAAACATAAAGAAATAGCTTTCATCCCCATTTTCCCTACTGATCAAGAGTACAGATTTTGAAGTCAGATTGCTTGTCTTCAAATGTTACTAATATCTAGTAACCTTAAAGGATCTCTATAAACTCTGAGTATCTCATTTGCTCCATCTGTAAAATGCCACACACATTTGATAAATGACAAATATTATTATTAAATACATATTTAATTTTATTTTGTGAACTGAAAGCTATTTCACAAGTAAACATCTGACAAAAATCAGTGATCTGGAAAATACAATTACAGTAAAATACTCATTAGTTTGGATTGGGAACAACGATAATTCTTATCTAAAAGGTTTGCATTCAAAAACATTTGAGTTTTTTTCAGAAACAGGCCCACAGGCCCAGATTTTTAAAATAAGACTCTGACTTTTACTGTGCACACCGGAAAAAGATATGGGAGAAGTAAATACAGGACCCCCATGTTGCACCTGTAGGGGTTCCACTAGTCTATGGGAATGATGCCCTCCTAAGAAAGTGTGCAGCCCACAGCCAGCAAAGCCTTACCTAATGGCTCTGAGCACATATCAGAGTAACTCAACTCTCAATTATTTTGGTAACTATTCATAGATCTGACTCTATTTTTGATGTTTGACTGTTGATAGGTTTTAAGCCCCACTTCTTACTTTTCCCCTTGGCATCCTCAGGGAGTTCAAACAATATCCCATCCCCACCACCTAACCACCATAAAAACTCCAGGCCAATCTTTATTTCTTGCTTTCTCAAGCCAATTTTGTACCTATTTGGAAAACCTGCCTTGCCTTCCTCAGAAAACCTCATTTTTAATACTTTCTTGTTATAAGTGTAGTGTCATCAATTTTGACATCAGGGACAAATGAGGAGGAAGACCTATTTAGAATGATGCCACAACAGGAACTTAAGATCATAACTGTCATTTTATTCATCCTTTGCAAAACTAGCTCAGTGGCTCAAGTAATTTAGAATCTTTAATATGATTATCTTTCTTTAGAATTAACGGTCTCTATCCAAGGACTACTTTTTTTCTTAAAGTTTTCCAAGAATTCAGTTTCATTTTTCTGTGGTCATTTGTTTTTGTGGACATGAGACCTTTTTCCTTTAGGTTGGGCCCTTAGGAGAGAGATGTTTTGGAACACAGTGAGAGTTGCAGACGGACATTTGTGGGGGAGGGACGGCACAGGGGAGCAGTGGACTTAGACATTTTGAGACAGGTGAAAAAAATGTTTGAACTTTCCCAGGACAAACCCAGGTTATGCTGGTTAGCGAAGCACAATTATCAACAGTAGTTTCTTTTCATTCTCAAAAGTGCTGCAATTGGATGATAGATTATATACAATCCTACCTTTAACCAAAGATATTTTGAGACATAGGGTAGAACCATGGGTACATCTACAGAGGAGAAAGGAATGAGACACCATCAGGGACACCATAAGAACTTTGAGGAGAAATGATGATGGATAAAAACATCTATTTTCTGTTCTCAGACGACAGGTAAAGAAGGGTATGTGACTATTATAAGTGTCACACTGGCAATGGCTATAATTGACAGTTGTACAACAATAAAGAAAATCCGCATAAATTAAGATGTGTTTTTTTGATAGATTACATATATATATATAGATGATCTGGATTTGACAAATGTGACAATTTCCATTCCATTGCTTTATACCTATATAACCTGAATAATTATGTTGTAATTTTTAGCTATGAAACAAAGATACAAATTTCTCTATTTTGAGTCATTTTAAGGATTAAGTAAACTAACATAGGTAGATACTATTATCAAATATCTGTACACATAAGGCTAAATATATGAACTACAGCTGCTGTATATTATTATAATTATGTTAGTATTATTATTTAGTAACAATATCCAAGTTACCAACTTCTTCAAACTATTTTTATGCCAGTTTTAACAAGGAGAATAAAAACAATAAAAACAATCTGTATTAAAAATAATTCTTGCCTTAAGACAGCTATTGGGATGACAAATTGATACTGTTTTTCTGAAAGGTAACTTGTCAAAATATATAAAACTCTTTGTTCATATTTTTTGAACCAGCATTTGAACTTGTGGAAATTTATTCTTAGGGAAAATCATTCCTGGACATAGTTAACAGGGTCTAGTACTTTGAGAAATGGATTTAAAAATCAGATAGCATAAGGGTTAAATCCATACTTACTAGCCATGCTACCTTGGTCAAGTTATAAAAAATCTCAGTCATTTCCTTTTTTAAATGGGGACAATTATATTACCTACTTTATGGAACTCTTGAGAGTATAATATTAAATTATGAGAGTAAAGAATAGTTCATGAACTTTAATAAGTGCTCAGTTAAGTATTAGTTTTATTAAATATAACCATCAATTTCCAAATTATTAATCATGAAGAATTAGAAACTGACTCAAATGCCTTACAGAAAAGAAACTGACTCATTAAATTATGTTGTACATATAATTACATAGACTTTAAAAATGCCTAGAATATTTCATGTAACATATAGCATTTCAAAATAATGTTAAGTGTGTGACTGTCCTTTTTTTAAATAAAATGACTTGAGTTCAAACATTTAAGAGTGGCATTTTTTTTTTGATAAGATTATACATGATTATTTATTTTTACTTTATATTTAAAAATTTTATAACTAATATGATTTACTTTTAAAATCAGGGAAAATTTGAAATTATAAATGAAGGAAACCAAAAAATGTGCTCACTTCTCTACAATCTTGTGATCCTTTTTAATTGCTTCATCAATCATTTTAGCGTAGATAGTGCAAAAGTTACTATAAGTCTAGGTCAAACACTTAAAATAATTAAAAGTTCTCAATTAGTTCAATCCAAAATTTATTATATTTATGAAGAATCTCTGAATTCAATTTGGTACCATATCAGTGATTCTACAGTTAACGAAACAGATGCAATATTAATGAGACCAAGGTAGAAAGCCTCATTATTTCTATGCAGAAATAATAGTGTTTTGACATCATAAAGTGCATAGGCTATGTAAAATTACATAGCTATGTAGCTTTCAATTTTGTTTAAGACATTGGAACACTTTCTTGAAGCTAAGTGCAACAATATGATAGAATTTGAGAGAATAAAGCAACGCACTTTTGTTATTTCTGAGATAGAGAAAATAGCAAAAAATAAATAACTAAACTCATCCCAAAATCTTAGCCAAACTTACTACATATGACAGCTTATTTTTTTACCCATGGAAAATACACACTAAATTTATAAGCGTGGTTTAACCACAAATGTAGGACTCTACAAAGAGAATATGTGTTTAATGGAAATAAAGTATGTTCTATTCAGAACAGGTTCTAATAACGTTCTGTCAGAAATAGTCACACATTAAGAGACTGAATTCACTCTCACCTATTGTCAAATAAAGCAAAAAATAAAACAATAGTTGAAAGAATCCTGTAAAGAAATGGGTCATAGATAAGTATGGAAATAACTCAGCTGACTTGGGAAATTTTTTTCAACAGCTCCAAATTCTATATCATGAGTTTGTTGCTATTTCATTTATCAATCCTTCTATATAAATCATTTAAATATTCAGAAAATAATAGCAAAAGAGATACAAACATAGCTGATCAATGTCAGCAATTCATAGGCTGCAAGATAAATTCATATTCATTCATTTACTCATTTTTACTGTCATACTTCCCTTTCTATTTAATCTCTTTTACCTGTGTTTATCTGTGGCCAATCACATAGCAACAGAATTTACATGGAATTCTAGTTTTGTACTATAACCAAAAGCCAAAAATTTGACCCATCTCTTCCAGAACTTTTACAATTTCTTACAGTATGGCCCGGACACTTCCACTTCCCATCACAAAGTAAGTTGGATAAGGATTGCATTAGAGCTGAGATTGCTCTGAAGCATTGTCCATCTAAGAAAAGCACTACATCAAATATGTGTTGCATTCATGAGTTCCATGAAAGAATAATGAAGTATGGAGGGAAATCAAAGTCCTAACCTCAACTAGGAAGACATCTTCTGGTACAGACTTCTATGAACTCTTATCATTTTTTCTTTTAGTAAAAACAACTAGGTCCATGATTTGGCAGCTGCCAATATAGTGATAACTTCTTTTTCTAAAATTGCTTTGTCTCTTTTATTTGTTTGACAATTAATAAGGGCAAAGAATTGTGGTTATTAAGACTGGGGGAATCTTTTAGATCATTTAGTCCAAAATTACTTAGCTCAGCTTTTTCATTTTGAAAATGATAAAACTAAGAGTATTAAGGAACTTGTCTACATGTACAGAGTCAGCAAGTTGGAGGAGGAACAAATATAAGGTTCTTTATATTTTTTAACATTTAACGCTGTGTCTCTTGTCCCAAAAATTGGATTGAAAGTTTTTTGAGGTTAGGCCATAGATATACTTGTTCAGACCACCTAAATGAGTAAGAAAGTGTTATTCAAAAAGCAAATACTTAATAAATAATTATAGTAGAGGTTGAATAAAAGAACTAATGCCTTTCTCTGATGGTTAAATAGTGCCTTGTCTCAGTACTGTATAATATACACTAAATGAACAGAAGTAATACAAATGAAGCAAACAATTCTAAATTTTAACACAAAGCTTCACAGAGAAAGAAAGATCACTAAAATTATCAAATGTCATTTTTATGCTCAAATCAGGATAATAGCAGAGAAAATGTTTTCCACACATTAGCAAGTTGTGGTGGCCCTTCCTCTCCAAAAATACATACTAGCAGTTCTTTGAAAAAAATAAAACAATATTCCAACACACACACACACACACACACACACACACACACACACACACACACATTTTACCATTATAGAGGTAGAAAGATCGAGATACAGTTTGAGAACACCAAGTAGTTATTTACTATAAAAAGAAGTACCTTGTATTTCTACCACAGGACTAAAACAAAAACTATTCTAGTTGATGGCCTCCTCTTGACACTGGGTGTTTCATATAACAAAGCTTTCTAGGAGCTACTTGGAACATATATTTGCAGTCAGAACATGATAAACCAAGAATCATAAATTTCATAGTATGTTCACTTTTGATTAGAGTCTGTTGATTTCTAGTTAGGTGTTCAGTGTTTTTCAACTAAAAACAACGAACAAAAGACTTCTGTAAACTGTGTTTGGCAGACTCAGCATGAATGAATGCTCCAGGAAGTAAAATTTGAGTTGAACAGCTGAAATGCACCAGAAACTCAAAGCAGATCTAACTCAGAGTGGAAATGGAAAAAAAAAAAAAAATATATATATATATATATATATATATATATATATAATTATATACAAAGAAATATAATTGATTCTATAAAGTTATTGCCTTTAAGGGTACCCCATACTCAAAATTTGATCAATAAACATCAAGCCCGCTATTGATTCTAACTTTTCCCATTAAAGAAAGTACATAAGTAAAGATGAGTAGCACACAACATATACTTACGATTACCATCAAAAGTAATTTTTTAATATCTCATGAGAATATTCTAAAGTTTGGTTTAGGAACAATTACTAAGCCTTAAAACCAAAAAAAAAATCCAAATATTCCTGCATAACAGAATAAATTGATGCCTTTGTCGTTTGTCTTCATAAAATCATTAAGTCTAACTCCCACAACTCACTCTTCTTCTTATCATCAACTCACTAATCCAAGCCAGAAATTGGAAAGTCATCCCAGAGATTACTTTCTCATTCACACCACTTTTTACTATTCTCAGTCACTAATGGGCATAGTTTTCTCTTTATATCAGCACTAGACAGTTTTGCAATCAGACTTCTGGTCTATATTACCAGTATTATTGATCTAATCCAATTCCTTAATTTCTCTTTCAAAGATAGATTGCAGTTTTTCAAGGATCCTCTCTCAGCCACATCCCCATCAACTCTTGCCCTCTCTTAAAATGCTTTCTTGATTGATTTAGTTATATTTAGCCCTATTCTATTTAGAAAAAAAGTGCAGTTCACTGTCAAAATTAATTTTTCATCACATATAGAAATGCTGTTTTCTAGGATTTGACATTTTCAGAGATCGAGAATTACTATATTTTCTAAATGAATATATCACCATTAAAAACAGAATGCTATAAATAGAATGATGTCATTTGATTCCAAAGATGATTGATATACTAAAGTGGTGTAAAAATAATAACAAAAGTGAGATATTTTATGGCAAATTTGGGTGGGTAATGTTAGGACTGTAATCTGCAAGTTATCTTGGGGTAAACACTGCAGCCACAAGAGCCACCTGCAAGTATTCTCAAAGAAATGGGTTAAACATCTTCCAGAATCTTAAAACCCTTGACCTATAAGAATAGATTCAAAACTCTTTGTAGAATGGCCCATAAATTCCTCCATTCTTTGGCCACTGCCTAAATCCCTAGTCTCATCTCTTTTCATACTCCTACCCATCCTTTAAGATTAATAATCTGTTTGAAGCTTTCTCTTTCTGCTCTCTCCCAATCTCCAGAATAAGAGATGATCATTCTCTCCTTTAAAAACCCATAGTAATTCAAAGTACTGTAGACACAATTACTCACAACTCTTCATCAATCCTGTCACAGCATATTGCAGATGACCAATTACATGTGTATCCTAGTACAGGAGTGGCAAATGAGTTTGATTTCCGGTCTAGGCTAATTCTAATCAATGGCTAGAGATAGCCTGGAATCACTACTGAGAAGTAATTGTTGATTAGCTTACCTGGCCTGCATCCAAGCTTTATCTACTACTGGAATCAGGAGAGAAGAATGATATTTGGACCAGCTATCGGGCCATCCTAACCCTAGACCTTGGGTCCTGGAAGTAACAAAATGTATTTTATTTTTTCATTCTCAATGTCTGTCACAGTGCCTGACACAACATTTTATTGAAAACACAAACAAAGAACAACTCATCCTAATCTATAAAACCACATACAGGAATTCATTCTTTTCGCATCCTTAAAAGGTGAGTACAGAGTACTTGAGTAGAACTTTTATGATGTGGTTAATAAGAGGAGATATTAATGTGTCGTTGACAAGGGATCTGGTAAGAGTGACATCTATGACATTTAAACACAATTTTTATTCCTAGTAGCTTTGTAAATTTTTCTTGGACAATTATTTGATCCTTCTTGAAATTACTTTCTTCATCAGAAACATAGAAATAATAAAATCTGCCTTGCAAGTTTGCCATGGGGATAAGAAATAAAAAGCATCATTACATCGCAGGCCTTCCATAAATGATAACTATTAAGTTTATGCTATTTCAGTTCACAGCAAATTTCCATGGGGAGAAATACACTTTTTCAAACCCAAGGAGATACTTTTAGTCCCTTTTAAAAGGCATTTTTCTGCTGTTACATAGTTTGTTTTGTTAGTAACAGAATCAGTGAATATCTATTACACCTATTCTATCTTCATTTTGCCATTGCCCTAGCCTTGAGCTGAAGTTATGCAGCAGCCTCAAGTATGTTTATTATTATTACTTTAAGAATCAATGAATAATTGATAATAATGAAACACTTTGCCTTTGTGTAATATTTCTCATGTATGGATTTTAAACAGTTAAGATTTGAAGTTCTCTTTTATAATTTTTATTCTACTTTATATTTACCAAAAGCCAAGTGTATTCTTAAAAAAAGTAAGAAAGAAAGAAAGAAAGAAAGAAAGAAAGAAAGAAAGAAAGAAAGAAAGAAAAAGACTTTTTCAGAATTATTCAACAGATTCTTTGAATTCTTATGTCACCAAGATTGTTCTTTTCACAATGTTTCCACAGGCTGCAGTTGTACAACATGTGATATTTACATATGCACATCAAGGAGGTGAGGGGATAAATGCTGACAGGTACAGGTTAGAGTCAAGAATTGATAATGAGCAGAACCACATAGTTGAATCTAATAAATGCTATCCAGTCATTGACTACCACCTACTAGGTTCTAAATTTTAATTCCCATTTACTTTGACCTTACTGGGTGATTGCTATCACCCTCCAATAAGTAAAAGGTTTAAAATATAAAGTCACAAAATGACACAGCATATTATGAAAGAGATGATGCCAAGATTTAAATGTTAATACTCTAATGAACAATAAAAACAAGCACCACTATCAATTGATGTTTTGCATATGCCATGTACGCTACAAATCCACAGGCTCTCGGTTGACAGAGCTGAGATTGAAATCTAGATTACTCTGATTTCAAAGCTGGCATTTGTCATAACACTTAATTTTATCTAAAACTAGATGAGTTTGAACATCTCAAGCCCCTTACCATTTGGGGCCTATCTTTCTTAACCAAAGATCTCCCAGCTTCCCCAAAATAGTACTTCAGTCACTCCAGAGTTGCCTATCAGCACCACCTGTATCTATCCTTCCATAGAGACATCAACTGACCTATATGACCTATATACCACATTACAGAAGATGTTTTCGATTTATGCAAATAAGTACAACAAAGCCAGAAAACATGACATAGACAGAAGCTTATAATTAACAAAGTCATAGACCCAAAATTTGTATCACAATGGACAATTAATGCAAATTCATTGTCATCCTATAAATCACTTCAGAACAAGTAGATAAATCATAAGCTTTACAAAAGTGTTGCCCTATATAGTTAATGAGTGTTTACAATATTGTTATAATTTTTATTAGGATGATATCATTAAGTACTTAAGAAGCACTTTATTTGTTAGTAGCTTTCTATTCCATCCTCATTCTACCACCAAAACAAATTCTATGGCTGTTCTTATTCTGTTTATCTCTATCTTAAATACTAAGAGAATACTGGTTCAGTGCATATTTGAACTGACGCACCATGTACCTCTTCCCCCTTAAAAAAAGTGGTTCTTTTAATAGAGTTGATAAGCAGGGACAAATGACATCAAAATATTGCCATATGGATAGGCAAGTTATGGGAAGGGCTTTTCTGCCCTGTTAAAGATGACCTCAAGAGAAAGAACTATATATGAGAGACTATGACTGAGAAATTATGTACTTATGAGGTAATCAGCAGTAAGTTAAATAGCTGTGCTTCTAACAGAAGCAGATGCTTTGTAATTCAACAATCTGAGAATCAATGAGCCTTGTGTAGAAATGTAGAAATTAGCAAAAGGAAAAGTCTGAGTTACAAATATAAACAATGTAATGCAGTTTCTCTAAAATACTGACCACATTTGCCAGTTTCCAGTTCTTTCTATGGTTCTTTTGAAAGAGCTGGACATCTTTTTACCAAAACACAAGAGAGTTTATTTCTTCCCTTTCACTTTGAAAAACCCAGTTTAAAAGTAGTGTCTCAGGGGAAGATCGAAAAATAAATCTAAGAAAGGGTCACATACTACCTGTTATCTTAAATATGTGGAAGGCATTTGAGGCTCTAACTATGATGACAACAATAAAAGATTAACCTATTTCATAGGTCTTCACAGTCTTAGTGAAAAAAAAATGGTTTATTACTTGATGTAAAGGTTTCAGACTTACTGATATTAATATTTTCCCTAAACAAACACTTCTACAAAGTTCACATAATGAGATGTTCTGTTGGCATAAAACCACATAGCATCATTTAAAGCAAGCATAAGATCGTGAGACAGACACACACAGAAATTATCGTGATATTATGTCAGCCATTGCTAAAGTAACACATCTCTTCTTCTATTACAGAAAAAAGAATAATTCAGTGAGTGAATGAGTGTGTGTGAGTGTGTGTGTGTGTGTGTGTGTGTGTGTGTGTAGCAGAAAGATTTTTTGTTACCTCTAATGGTCACAGAATGAAATTAGATTAGCAGACCTCCGAAGCATTACCCTAATATCCACTTTACTAAGCCATGCTACAATGTTAGTGAGCCAATTACTAAGATATGTTTTATAAAAGTTTATTCACATCAATAAAAGTATATATTGGGTGAGCTGTGTAACAAAATACCACATTATATAGTTTCAAATAGATATCAAATGCTTTCATCCATCATCATCATGGATCTGGTTCAAACATAGCCAAGAATTTCAGAATAGCACCTTGGAACAAGGCCCACCAAAACTGACATTTCCAACATGCGAGTTACTGTAAGGACAAGGGCCTCATAAACTCAGCTGCTATTTGTGGGGCTCAGGGAAAATAGTACAGATGGAGGCAGGCATAACACATGTCTAAATATTTAAAACTTACAAATTAAAATTAAATATCTAATTATAACTGTTTATAATTCCAGTATTCAATGTCCATATAGTTTCCAGCATACAACACTGATAAAGAATTGAAATATCACACAATACATCTAGATAGGTACAGTCCAAACATTATACTGCAGGGATAGAAATGTTCCATATCTGTGTTATTCAGCACACTAGCCCCTAGCCACGTGTGGGGCTGAGCACTTAAAATGTGACTAGTATAACTAAGAAACTAAATTTTCAGAAATTTCATTTTAATTAATTTTAATAAGCACCTGTAACCATTAGCTACCATATCAGACAGCAAGATTTGGGTCTATGACATTGTTCCTTAATTGTCATATGAAATAGTTGCCAATATTATGCTAACTCATGAGAACCTCTGGAAACATGCATTAGAATAAGAAAAAAGCAAGAAAATGGACATATATATTTTTGGAAAAGTTACTTCATTATGCAAAATTGTTCACGTTCATGCTAACAGAGGAAGATTTGACACTTAAATTGCTTTGTCTTTTATCTATAAAGTGCTTTCATTGCTCAAATCTTTCTTTGAATCAGGATCCATCTGCAACATAGCAGCTGTCCAACCCACAAACACTCACTACATTTTAACTCAGTCACCTTTAATTCAAAGACACAGTGTGAAAGATGTGGAGAAGATTTACCCTGCTCAGCCTGCACTAAACATGAGACTGAGTGCTTGGGATTATAGGCTTCTCCAAGGCAACTGAGTGCTGGATTTTCAGTGACTAAGGTGCCTGTGTATTACTCAATAAATTTGTGTGTGTGTGAGTTGTGTGTGTGTGTGTGTGTGTGTGTGTGTGTGTGTGTGTGTGTGTGAGAGAGAGAGAGAGAGAGAGAGAGAGAGAGAGAGAGAGAGAGAGAGAGAGAGAGAGAGAGAGAGACAGACAGACAGACAGACAGAGAGACAGAGAGACGGGGGGGAGAAACATAAAGGGCCCTTCTAAAATGTGGGGCCATAGGTGGCAATACTACCAAAGTAACACACAGCAGGTAAATACTAATTTTCATTCCCCTTTACCTTACAAATAATGGCATATCTATTATTGTGACTTGTGCTTTCAATATAAATCATTTCTCATATGTGTTTGTGTGTAAGCATGATTTTAAAGGCAAATAAAGTAAGGTGTAAAGCCATTGAAAGAGAAGCTTATGGAACAAAAAATAATAAACTATCAATCAAAAATTTAGGAGGTCTGGGAATAACAGAATCAAAATAATGCAGGATGGGGCAAATCCCTGGAGTGGGGACTCAAGTTTTACAGAAGGAGAGGGAGAGCAAGAAGGAGGGAAGAAGGGAGGATAAAAGAGAGAGAAGGTCCTTGAATTCTCTAGGAAAAAATTCAAGCATGGGCCAGAGTTAGATACAAAAGAAAAGTTTAGTAGAGAAGGAATAATGCTCCACAGAGATGCGGTCTCCTCTCAGCATCAGAGAATAAGATGCTGAGTATTTGAAGAATTAGGTTTATGTGTGTTTTCCCTTCAGGGAATGGGTGTGCAGAGTTAAAGGCTCAAGGAAGTAGCAGTCGGTAATCTCAGCGGGCATCTTCCTGTAGGTTCCCCATGGTCTGTCTGGCTGTGTGCTGATCAGCCAGTTTCTAGTGTCCAGCAGCATGTAGCAGGGTCTGAATGCAACTTGGTTTAATATTTAGTCAGTTTGCGTAGTTCTCGTGCCTCTTTCCTATATTAAAAACATCCCCTAAAGCCTGGTATGGACCATTCAATAGGCTCTAGTCTAGTGAGCTGGACTGTGTTGCAGGTAGATGAACACTGACATATTAGTAATTACAGGTGGTTTCCTTCACTAGTTTTGCTAGACATGAATAAAACCAAATGTCCCCATTCTGCCTTTTTACTGTTCTCATGTCCAGAATTCTCATAAAATGAGGCAAATTGAAAAGAGGTCTGATCTGTTATTGGCAGCCACTGAAATTGCCTCAACATTGGCCTGGGATGTTTCTGATCTCTACCTAGAGAAAAAGTGCAGAAGGAGAGTGGTCATGACAATCCTCTGATAAGGGAAGTTGACAATGCAGTCTTAAGAGTGGGAGCCACACACGTGGGTGAAAGTTCTATCAGGATCATGTTGACTTGTATTTCCAAAAGGTGCTGTCCCCAAATTAAGTCCCCTAAAACTCTTCATTATTCTCAAACCAACTATAAACTCCCCAAAGGGCCTGCAAGGCCCTTTATAATAGGTCTCTTTTTATCTCTACAAGTTCATCTCTCCTCCAGACATACTGTTCATTATTTCAGTTATTCAAATACACAACTCTCTCTTCCCCCCTCACTAATTTCAATGCCTTTTCCCATGTCCCTTTGACCTGGTATAATCTCCTTCTACTTTCAATATCTCCTTCTCCTTTCTCTCTTTCTGACCTCTACTTACCTTCTTCTAAACTGGATTCAGTTTTATCCCATGTGCTCTCATAGTACCCAAAATTTTACTCATTGAAGCATTATCACTCTCTAAAATAATTTCACACTTATGCCTTTATCATACAATAGACTAGACATTCTATTACAGCATGAACCATATGTCTTATTCTTCATTGCATACCTAGAGCCAGAGCAATCTATGGACCATAATATTAGGAGCTAACATTTATTATGCACTTACCATGTACCAGGCAGCCCATTAAGTGCTTTTAACTTTTCTAGTGCTATAAGGTATGTACTGTTATAATCCCCATGGTACAAATGTGAAAACCTTACCACAGAAAAGTTAAGAAACTTGACTAGGGTCATAAAACTTGCACGTGGCTGAACTAGAATTTGAACTCATTTGGATTCAGAGTTTATGATCTCAATCACTATGCCCTGCCATTTCCCAACATTACAGATATTCAGTAAATACTTTGAGGGTAAATAGATGAATGAAATTACCAAATGAATAATGTTTTGGCATATTTCAGGCATGCATCTTGTCCCCCTCAGCATCCTTACTCCTTTTCTTATTCAATTTCAAGAATTGCAAATGACAAAATATTTTGACTTGGGATCACTGAAATCATTTGAAACTTGTGCAAAAAAAAATAGTTAACACAGTGACCCCAAAACTACTTTCCATTGTAAGACTTGCTTACAAACTTGGCTCTTGGCTGGCATCTGGGCACTTGACTGGTAAACAGTTCCCTAGGACACCTGCTTTTCTTCTGGGAGAATGGAATTTTGGTATGCACTAGTCATAGTGCCTTTGTGATTAGCCCCCAAAAAACACTGGGTGTTGAGTCTTTAATGAGCTTCCCTGGTAAACTGCATTTTACACATTGTCACAACTCATTGATGGAGGAATGAAGTGCATCTATTGCAACTCCACTGGGAGAAGATTCTTAGAAGTTGGTGCCTGGTTTCCTCCAGACTTTGTCCATGCACCATTATCCTTCGCTTATCTCACTTTGTATCCTTCCACTATAATAAATCTTAGTCATGTGTGTGATTATATACTAAGTCCTGTGAATCTTTTTAGTAAATCACCAAAGAAGTGGTTTTGGAAAACCTAGCATAAATCTCTTTGTGAGGGGGGTATGAACCAGTAGAAAAAAAATAAACGGTGACCAAGATTCCCAAACATATTTGCTCTAAAAGCATAACAATTTCAATATTGGGTTTAATCAAACAATTGGGTTTAATCAAAGCAATTCTCCCACTGACATAAACAGAAGTACTGAATTTAGACATAAAACACCTGTGTTTTAATGTCATCTTTTTCAATTTTAAGTGACCTTGTGCAAATAATTAAACATCTCAGAACTTTGGTTATCTGCATTATGAGAAGAGTAATGCCTATTTTTTATGAAGTTAATTGAAACATGTATGTAATTGAGCCTAAGTCTGTACCTAGCATGAATAATCTCTCAACAGATATGCAATTATCAATTCTAGGACTCTGACACATTTCTCTTCAACAAAGCATACCTAGCAAAGAATACAATAATTCATTTCATTTGTTAAAATATGATATACCTCTGCAAGTTTAACTAACCATCCAACATATACATATTGACTTTCTCTAACAATAAATGTATAAAAAGAACAAATAAACATAGCTTTCTTTTCCTGCCAGTCTATATAAGTCAAATAACAATCAACAAACCTGGCAGCTTTTGTTTAGGTGCCAGCTCCATAGCTGCCACAAAACAAAACTTTAGCATTTTATTAATCATAAGACAGTACTAAATTTACTTCCCACTTGACAGTTCTTAACATGCAGTCAAATAGTGAGTTAATTAAGTGAGCATTCACGTTACTCAAGAAGATGAAGCAATAAACAGCTTCTGTGGCAGATTAAATGCCAGAATAAATTGAGGTGTCTTTGATAAGCCTCTGGAGAGGTCATTGGCTACCCTCTGCTGTTTTTGAATCTGAACTATAGATTCCATGAACACCCAGATACCACAAATATCTACAGACACAGCGATTAATAATGCATTTTTCAAGGTGTGGTATAATCAGGTTGAAAAGGTGATCACTTCCAATCAGGCAGAACACCCTAAATTTTGATGACTGTTTAGCTTGGAAATGAACAATCTAAAATACATTTGTAATTTGACAAATGAAAGTGTTTGGATGATATATTTTTCAGATTAATGTAGGATTTGGGGGAGGCATTCATTGCAGTCTTCAAAAATAAACTGGGGGCTGAGATCTATCCACAGGCCCTGCAATCTACCAGAAGCTTCAGTTACATCTCTGTTAAACAACTCATTCCTCAAAAAAAGGGAGAGAGAAGAAAACACTGGCCTTGATGGTCTTTGATATACATTTGCCCAGTTCCAACTTTCTATGAGTTAAGAAACTGCAGCTTTCCTTTCCTACTCTGCTCTGATAATTGTTAATACTACAGACCCAACATTGTCCTTGGGGTGACAGTGATCCATTCTTAATATAATGGTAATTATCAGAGGAAAAAAACTAATGAGAACAAAGAAAGAAAGATGGATCTAACACAGTTTCTGCCATTATTCTATGATATATATTTCACTTATTGTTTTCAACAACTTGCAAATCCTTCCTAATTCGTTCTTTATAACAACTTTGCAGTGTTTTTTACTTTGATTTTATAATTCACTCAACTGTGAGATCAGACAATTTAAGAAATAAGCTAAAGGTCACATACATAGCTAGCAAGTGATAAGACAGCAGTTTGAATTTAAGGATACTCTGACTTGACAACCTGAGTTACTTTTACTTAAAAAAAAAAGGATACCTTAGAGCTGCCTTCCTTTACTTGAAAATGTAAATGTCTATAGAGTATGTGGTATATGTGTACATAAATTTCATACAAAAAAAATTGGAATATTAAAAATGTTAACAGTGGTTACCTCTGGGAAAGAGAATGAAGAGAAAAGAGAATTTTTATGCTGTCTTATAGGCTATTATAGCAAAATACCATAGACTGGTGGCTTGTAAAATAAGTTTATTTCTCACAGTTCTGGAGGCTAAAAAATCCAAGATCAAGTCCCCAGCAGATCCAGCATCTGATGAGGCCCCAATTCCTGGTTCTCTGTAACCTGACATAACAGAGAGGAAAAGGAAACACAAATGACCCTCTTTTATAAGACACTAATCCCACTCATGACGGCTTCACCCTCATGGCCTAATCACCTCGCAAAGGCCCCACCTCCAAATGCTATTACAGTAGGGATTAGGTTTCAATATATAAATTTGGGGATGATGCAAATATTCAGTTTAGTTATTCTATATGCTTTAATGTTTACATATTTTGTTTCAATAATGTATTATTTGATCATATAACTTAATAATTTTAATATTATTAATTATTAAATAAGTAATTAATAATCTCTCACAATTTAAAAAATAAAATATATATTTTTTATTTATAAGAACATACACTCTTGCTTTTGTCTGATCAGAGAATTATCAAATAGCTTTAAAAATAATTTTCTTTATTATAGGTTACAAGTCTACTTTCACACTCAAAGTTAATAGTAACCTGCTTAGTTAAATCCTGCCCTAAAGTGTTAACAGTGAGTATGGATGGATGGAATACACTATTTTCATTCAGAAATATTAATTTTCTACAACTCTGCCCATTCCATATGCTCAAACTATTCCAGGAGGTATGAGCTGTTTGGTGCTTACTAGGCCACCTATGAATATATCTGTAAGGACAGTTCTGTCAATATATCTAGGAATTATATCAAAGAGAAATTCTCCAAACCTCAAAGACAGTTGGGACTCAAAAAATGAGAACTATCTCAATATCTCTGGTTAAAAAAAAAAATTATCTCTTATTGTCATACTATGAATTCCTAGTACATATATGTATTTTATGTATATAATATATTATTACATTATGATTAATTATATTTATTATATTTAATTCACATTTACTTTCCCATCTAATCTTTACAATAGTCTTTTATTGTTTTAGGCATTGAAAATACAGTTTAGTATAATTCTTTTATTAAAATGCTGAGTCAGTAAACAATAGAACTGTACCATGAATATAGTTGCATGGGCTCAGTATTCTATACTGTATAAATTGACCGTAAACTAAAGTGATTTCAGATGAAAGAGAGAGACATGAAAAGCCATTAAGTTCTGAAAGACCCCTGAAGTTAAAATTGTGATGCATTGATAATTTCTATTATCAAGAAGTTGACCTGAAGAAAAAGAAAACATACAATAATCAGATTGTGGTTGCTTTAGTTAATTGTAATATTGAGCAACTAGAATAAAAACCTGGTGTTGAAAGAATTTGTAAATTTTGCCTTCTAGCAAAAAATCTCAACTGCACAAATATCTTAATAATAAGTGGTGATTATTTTTCATTTCTCACCTTTTTTGCCTAACACTTCAAAGGAGACACATAATTAAATAAAATATATGTATTTATTAATTCATTCCACACACATTTAGTGATAAATGTTAACAATTTTAAAATAACTGTCATAAAATACCTTCATCAGGACAATGTCTAAATTTTAAAATTTAAGAAACATAATAATATATAAAAATGGAAGGCAGATATGTGATAAAATTTCTAAATAACTGAATAATGCTTAAAAGGAAAAATGGATTGTTTCCTGGGAAAAAGGCTTGAGTGTGGACCGGGTGTGTCAGGGGACTGCTGGGTTTTCTAGTGCATGTAGAAGTATGTGATATTCTATACTATAAGCATGTTACTTTAATTAAAAATAATAATAATTTGAACAATATTTTTTGGACACTTCATTTTGAATTTTACATCATAGCCACAAATACATCAACACATGCAAATGCTGTTTGACTGCCTATCTCCTTTGGAGAAGGGTGCTGGTCTGTAACTGATTCCTTTTAATGTGGTCACATTTTCCTGGTTCTTCACATATCTAGAAATTTGAATGATGTCATGGCTTATTTTAATGCAGTTATCAATAATTTATTTAAAAATAAGAAACCTGGGATAAATGGCCAAAATGCCAAGACAATAGGCGAAATCTTGGGCAAACCAGAGCATGTAATCAGCTTAACTATAGAGCAAGTGGAAGAATCTACAAATTTAGACTCTAGAAATCATATTCTACCTACTAATAAAACTAGTCCTATAAAGAATGAAGGGTTAAAAGAATTCATCTTTGAATCTGTGTCATTCATCCCTGTTTCTAGTACATAGCCCAACCTAGCACAATCCAACCAGAATGGTCACTCCAGCCAGTAAGATATGCAATTTAATTCAAGAGAATTGTGCCTCTCTGCTTGATTTAAAAAAAAAAAAAAACAATTATCTCAAATACACAGTAGGGAGATAACTGAGAGCCACACTTGACTCTTCTACCCTAAGTAACTCTGCCCATAATGAGATGGGAGATAACTGTCAGCACTTCACAGGCAACCTCAATGTTCTAGGCAAGAGACCAGTGGCAGGTGCAGGAATCAAAACTGCCCAATGACAACATAGTCAAGTACCACATAGGCAGAGTGTGAGCAATATACCAGTAAGAAATGCCAATGGACAGGAAACAACAGCAACCTCTAACAACCAAAAGAGTCTTTACCCTGGCAAGTCTACTCAAGAAAGAACACACGAAAAAAGATATATGAAAACTGTTAAAGTAGATGTGCCAAGAATAGGACACCTAGATAGCTATACAAAGTAGGGAGATGCAGTCACCATAGTCTGATGGCTCTGCTGACCCAAACTGAACAACTGGAACATTTAAAGCTAGAGTTAGACAAATGGCAAAAAGGAGATAGCAGATTGGTTCCAAAAATAAATCTCTAAAGAAAGACTAAACAAATAAAATTGGAGCAAATAAATATTTCAGGGCAAAATAAACAAAGATAACAAATATGGATAAATCAGAACAACCTCCTTTGCCAACTTGTGAAATATGTTCAAATAAAAACAATCATAAAACTGGTTGATGTCAATGACTGATTCTATGGTCATAACTAGGAAAAGAAGTATGTGTCAGAGTATGATGATAAGAAAAAGTCTGGACCCAAAAAATAAACAAAAAAAGAAAGCTATCGCATCAAATTGTTTTTTTTTTTTTTTCTTAGGGAAAAAAATCTTGGAACATCATAACAGGACCTAAAGAGCACAAAAAAAAAAAAAAATGTTTACTTTTTCTATTTTTATATCATTTTTGTATTTACATGAATTGATGTTGAGAAATGACAAGCTCTTCTTTCTATTGGTTTTCACAGCAATAGCAAATGATATATACCTGTGTTAAAAACAAACAAAATATAAAAAAAAAAAAAAAAGACGATTCAAAATGGAGTAGTTTCTGCTAAGCCCCATATCTCCGAAACAAGATTTATCTTACGGTTTCAACTCTCCCAGAAATGGAATTTTAAACATGTCAATGAGGAATCACCTGATCAGCCCTAGTTAGGTAATCTTCCTAACATACCCTGATTATCCCCGAAAACAGGGGTCCACAGCCTCCAGGCTGCAGACTGGTACTTATCCGTAGCCTGTTAGGAACCAGGCCACACAGCAGGAAGTGAGTGGCAGGTGACAGAGCAAAGCTTCATCTGTATTTGCAGCTGCTCCCCAATGCTAGCATCACTGGCTCAGCTCCACCTTAGATGGTCAGACCTTAGATTCCCATAGAAGCACTGGTCCCCAGTGCCAAAAAGGTTGGGTACCACTGCTAAAGGAAAGTAACCTTGTGAAAACCAACCAGCCTTTTGCCTAGTATAACTTTCTTTTTCCTGGTCTTCTTCCTATAGAAATCTTTCATTTCGTGCAGCTTCTTGGAGCTCTCTTCTATTTGCTAGATTAGATGTTGCCTGGTTTGAATAAATTTTTGCTCAAATAAACTTAAAATTTTTAATATGTCTTAGATTATCTTTTAACATCTAATATTATTGGAAGCATGAACATCCTAGGAAAGAAATGGGTGAGAGGACAAAGATTATAAATCAGCAATCTATAACTATCGAAACTTGTTTTTTTAATTCAGAAAATATGTAAAGTAAATTTGTGTGTATGTTCCTGACCAAAAAAAAATGAATCTATTCAATATTTCTCAGTAAAGATATTTAAAAAGAGCTAAATGTCTGCCTGAAAATCAAATGAGTCAAACCAAAAATCACCTTAAATCCCAGCCTAATTTAGATCGACATTCAGCAGAGCAGATATACAAAGCTGATAACTCCACATCAAGATAATAAAAATCATCATATAAAATTCAGCATAAAAGGGCAAACAAATATAATTAGATATCCACAGCCCTCAAAGGTTCTTTTTATCTTTAACAACTAACTAAAATAGATGCCCCATTCCATGTACTGTGGTATGGTCTGCACTCTCTTGGAGCATCTATGGATTTGGGGTGATGGTGGGACTCATTGTTTTCATCAATTCTCTTTATTAATTTCTGCACTCATCAATTTCTTGGTAATTTTTCATTGCCCTGTTCCTGTACCTATTTCCTCTGTTTGACCCATTATTTCTTACACTTGTCTACTGTCCCTCCTCTTCATCCATCAAAGGATCACCAGTACAAGGCAGATGCACATTATAAATTTACATTGAAGGTTTAAAGACATCATAGGGTGATCGGACTAGAGCACAGAATAGTAACTAACTTGAAAGTCAACATCAGATAACACTGTATAAATATTCCTTGGCCAGCCACCACAGGATTATGGCTTAAGTCACACTTTTCACTAAGCCCTGTCTATTATCATGTTGTAAATTTGTTCTTTGAAAACATATTCTTTCTTCTCCACACTTCAAAGCCTAATAAGCCTCTGTCTCCTCTTCACAGGAATGATTCAAAATAATGTTACTTTATTACAATTTAGCTTTCAAACCCTTTCCTACGTTAGCTCCCAGATGTGCCTTTACATACACTACTCCAGAAAATAAACTTTATGGTGTTTTCCTAAATAAAATGACTGCCTAGGACATACCAGTACTCTTGCTACAACTAAGATCAAACAGTCTTGAATTAGTTTTTCTTTACCTTGGGCCAAATAAAATTCTCATTCAGAGTGCCTCTATCAACAACCAGAATTCATATTTTAAATAGTAGTAAATTTTCTATTTTCTGAGAAGAGGAGCTCACAGGGTTAGTTTAGAAAGCTTTTGAGTTTCTGAGAAATTTTTTTCTGACCATAGACTATATAAGTGAAGATAAGATCTTAAAGTTTTTCTTACTTTCCATATTTGGGAGAGCAAAAGAGATGAAGAGATGGAAATAAAGACAATTAAGGCAAGAAAAAAAAAAACATAAGAAAAAAACAAAATGCTGGGAAATTTGGTGATATGTGATATAATCATTGCAAGATTTAGAATAAATGAATAGAATTGTGATGGGAAAGACTACATTCAGATGTGCCAGTCAGTAAAAGGCCATTTGAGTGTATAATTCCTGTAGTGGGAAAGGGGAACAGGCGAGGGGTCATTTATAAGGACTTTCACCTCATTGACTTTGCTTCCTCCAGGGTCTTTTTTTGGCTGATCTGTCATCTCTGGTTCAGTAACAGAGAAGTTATTTTCCCTTTCTCCCTTTTTGCCTCCTGGCTCTTGGCTCTTTAAGATAGTGTTTAGCTCAGACAACAGCTGGCTACTGTCAGTTTGTGTAGGGTTATGAAATACAGTACTTCAGTGTTTATTTCAGAGGCTTTTTGAAAACACTTGTGCTTGGCTTCCACCTCTGACTACATGGACCTCTGTGTTTATTCATTACAAAAAAAAAAAAATAGGAAAAGACAAGAGGCCTTCTGTGACAGTGGGAATATCCTTCAAAAGGCAGGCTTCTGTATATAGAGAAAATAAATTCAAATAATGGAGAGGCTAATGTAATCTGTACCCACTCTGGTGGTCTGGTGTTTGAGAAAGATATCAGAAATCATCTTGATTTCTTTCTGAAGCCTGACTCCCTCTGGTCTGTGCCTCACTTGCTCACTAGCTTCCTTTCTCAAGCATTTTCAGTGGTTCTAGTACTGGCCTCCTTTTCAGCTAATTCTTTCTTCCAGGATCCCTAGATAACATTCCTTTAGAAGTAGTCCTGCAGGAAACCTCTTCTCTTTCCTCCAGTATTCCACTGTTTCTCTATCCATACAGGAACCTTACAGAAAAATCTCAATATTTGGAGCCAGGCATACATGATTTCAAATCATAACTCTGTCACACACAAACTGAGTGAACAGATAACTTCTACGTCCATTTGCTAAGCCTCAATTTCCACATCTTAAACTCTTTTCTGCCTGTGACTTTTTCATCCAGGCATAGCAGAAAAGTTATGAAAAAGCACATTTCTTAAGGACAAAACTAAAAAATTGGTTGAGAAGAGAATGATTGACCTCCCTACAAGTGTTTGTTGACATTTTCAAAATGTTGGGTCAAGATTTTCTGTAGTCCAAACTTTTAATAGCGTGAATACTCACAAATTTCCAAAACCAGCTCCTTAACACAGGGTCAATAAAGGCCCTGTGTTAGAAACTGGAAGATTTAGAAACTGAAAGATTTAGAACCTACCCTTTGGCACCAGAGAGCCCTGAATTTGATTCCAAGTTCTACCACTTGCTGGCTGGGTAATATAAGGTGCTCACTTGACCTCTCTAACTCTATTTTCCCCCCATAAAACAATATTCATAATGTCTACCTCTTAAATTGAGTGAAAAAAAATATATAAGGTTTATAATAACCATTCGATAACTATTAGTTTCCCTATATCAACCAACTATAACTTCAAAAAGTTCCTGGCCAAGAATATAATCTCAGAACTCACCTTAGGTGGACAACTGTGCATCTTTTATGGGACTAACACTTAAACCTACATATGACAAATTTTATGTCACATTTTACACAAAACTGCTTTTCTGTCAAAAAATTACCCAAAATGCATATAAAATATACAAAAGGAATCTGAGCATTGATGCAGCCTATCCAATCATGAGCTGTTTCTTTATGCCAAGGCTGAAAGTCTATGTAAAGAAACTAAGAGGGGTTGGTACAGCAGTGAGCAAATTTGTACTATACTTTGATCCCAGTGCCTAGGACTTACTCTATGCATTTTGCCTTTATTTTCACCATTTCTTCCTTGGGAATTAGGAATATGTGGGAGGAAAAATATTTTTAAAAATAATTTTCACCCTCCAAAATGGCACCTACAATTGAAGCAACAGAAGCAATATTGAAAGAAATTATTTCCTGGTGTCCTTTCTGCTCTTTGCAGAGGACAGTTTTCCACACCTTGGAAGAGTTCTTATTTCGCAAATACACACTGCCCTCTGTTGGAAAAATGGCACACTTCCACTCCGCTGACAAGACCGGCATAAAGATTAACTGCAGCACTTTATTAAATAAAATTAGTGGAAAATGGTAAGTTTCCTGTCTAAAACTTACAGAGACCCATCCCTCCTAGTCAGAACAAAAGAGAAAGAAATGAATAACAAGAGTCCTACACGAAGTCTAATGCTACAAAGTCAATCCCAGATACAATGTTTGAGGGTAATATTTTTTTTTAAGGAAAGAAAAAAGTAGCACATTTTGTCCAAACAAACAAACAAAAAAAAAACATTTTTAGTTTGTAACTTTAACCCTTACCGTGATTTCCAAAAGTAGCTGAGGCAACTCACTAACTCCACTTCCTGTCAGACTGGAAGGGTCACGTCCTGCTTGCAAAGGCCCTGAAAACATTCTACTCAGCCGTTGGCATTTAAAAACTAAAATGCCTCGGATTAAAGTGTAAAATCAAGGAACAGTAACGTTTATATTTACCATAATTTTGTCTGATGCTGCCACTCTAGCGCCTTAAATATTACAATTTTAAAATAATAATAAGCATTTAATTCCTAATAATACTTTTAAGCAAAATTAAATAGAACCAGAGATCCAGTTCCAAACCGAAGCTCTTATCAACACCAAGTAGCAAGTGTCAACATGTTTTTCAAATACAAACAAATTGAAAAACATTTAACCAACAAATAAAGGGACAATATTAATGTATAGATTCATGAATGAAGGAATTCGTAAACAAAGAAAAGATAAAAATGAAAGTGGATGCACACAGATATTATTCAGATAGTCAAAGAAGCGGATGTGAAATCTTCCAGGGAACTACAAAAGAATCTCTCTAGAGAATGGTTTTGCAGCTATGTTAAAATCCTTAGTGAGCAATCTGACTGCAGTCAGAGACTCAATTTTAAAATAAACTCGCAGCATGCTTTTTATTATACTATAGATGCAATGACAATGTGGATGTCTTCTCAGTTTGTTCAATTGCTTTTACTCCAGGAAGAGCAAGCCATACTTCCAAATTAGAGAACAGCCTTCAACAATATGATTCATTTGTAGCCACTGAGTTAGAGTATACCTTTTATTAATTCCAAGCAAAACAAATCCACTGGAAAGTATCAGCCCACGACTAGAATTAAAAATTTATATAACCTAACAAAAATATATATAACCTAAGAATTTGTCTTATCAACAAATTGAACAATTTCAAAATTATGTTCCCAGGATTTAGTACTGTTATGAAAAGACCACTGCAGAAACTCACCTAGGTATCTAAAGGAAAAAGGATGGATGGAGGATATCTTGGCTTCGTCTTCATCTGGTTATCAATCAGTCAATCAATGCCCATTTTTCAGAATTCTTAGCCTGTGACTTTAACTCCAGAAATCTCTCTAAAAGAGGTTAATTTTGGCACAATTGCATTGATAATAGTGAAGGGGGTGGTCCATGTGTGCATCCCATTACCTCTCAGAGAATGAGGCTTTGTCTAACAAAATTTAGAAATCTAGAATCGTAGGTCTTACTCATCATGTTTTATTCTACCTGTTTTTCTTTCCCACAGGGTTTACGACATCCCCTTAATGTTCATTCTCCATAGTTCCAAATTGAACATGTGCTCTTTCTAGTGACACAGCACCTGTGCTCTCCTGTGAGGAGCCACTATCAGCGTCTGTTCTCACCATGGCTTTTTTTTTTTTTTTTTTTACCTCAGAAAAGAACTGCCTGAAGAAGATTCCTCTTGTTCTAAGTAATTAACCAATCCAGAGCCAACCTGAGGCCACATATGGGAGGTGCCTCTTGAGCACATGAAACCACCTAAATCTATATGTAGACCCTCCATTTTTATCCTTGGCCCGGAATATAGAATGGAATTTGGGGCAGCCCATCAAGGCCCTTCCTCCCTAGGCTGTACAGAGATGATTTAAACTCTGAAATCTTCTTAGCTCTCAGAGATCCCTGTAGAAGTCAGGTGACTTACAGTTTCAAAGCAGCAAATAATTATCCTGTTTATTCATGCTTAAAAGCTGAAAGTTTCTCTTTTTCTGTAATTATATTTTGCCTCAGCCTCAAATGTAGCTCCAGCCTGAAATCCTTTCTTTCTGAGGCCTATGCCTTTGCCTTTTTGTCTGTATGTAGAAATCAGAAATGCGTACTTTGATTACATCCTTGCCTCCACTGCGCTTATTCACTAACATTTTCATGGCCCACTGTTCCCCAGCAAGGCTCTGTCTGGCTCGGCCCAGTCCAATCACATAGCACTCATGTGGGCCACCTGTGTACCTTAACAACAGACAAGTACTTTTATAATAACTACTCACTTATGGTCAATCATCAAGGTCAGAAGACCATGTGACTGGTTTAAAGCCTCTTGCCCAGGCCACAGCAGTTAAAAGCAAATAGCACAGCTATAAAACTCTCCCTGGACTAATATAAGCCTTAGCAAGCTACCAAGGTCACAATGGCGTTCCTCACCAAAAGCCTTTCTATAGTATCTTTTGCTCCCCTAATTTCAGGTCTTTTATTTTTAGTTCTCACTGTTCCAGTCAGTGTACTAAACACTAGAGTTCCCAGGAAGTCCTCAGTCAATAGCACTCCTCTTCCTTGCTCAATTTCTAAACAAACAGAAATAAAACCAAGTAATGAGGCAAGGGAGTAAAGTAGCTTTGACTTTTATTATTAATAAAGGCCAAGTTGGAGAATGCAGCTTAGTGTGAGCTTCTAATAGTTTTCCTACTATTGAATCCAAGAATTAGAGAGGTTTCTCCATCCGAGTACAACATGGCTGGTTTCTATTGCCTCCCAAGCATAACTAATTTCTTCTCAGATTTACCGATCGGACTAGTTATTCCATCTCTCCAGAGGTCCAGTGAATAAAGGACAACCTAAAGGATGGAATCTGTTTAGAGAAAATCTATTCTCATGAAAATTTGAGAAGCAGGAGCAGAAAGTACTTTTTAATACTACAATGTGGTAAAACTGCTGGGACTGGAATGACTCTCCCTTCTGAAGTTGATGTTTCTCAGGGCAGGGCTCTGTCTTATTAATTCTTGGATCTTCAGTATCTAGAACCATATGTGGCATTCATACACTGATTTGTACCACACCTTTGAAAAAATTTAAGGAAACTAAGGTTTGAAAAACACCCCAAAAGACAACTGGAATTAAAGGAAAATGAGGATATGGAAATGAGATATATAAATAAAAAATATTATATACAAAAATACATGCCCTCCAAGATAAAATTATTTTCAGCTTCTGCCATATGGTTCAAAAACAAAAAAACAAAAAAGCACCTACACCCTTGCTACTCAGTGCAATCATCTGGCATCACCTGGAAACTTGTAGGTCCAATTTTATTGAGTATCTAAAAAGGAGAATAGCTGGAAATATGTGGAGAACAGCACTAATAGCTATCTTGGTGCATATATCGATATATAGGACATAAAATAAGAATGAGAGGTGGACAAGAGCAAGAGTGAGAGAGAAATACAGGGGAGACAGAAAAAGATGAAAAAAGGAGAAGAAAGACTGAGAGGTAAGCAGAGCCCAGATCATGCAGACCTCTCTCTATCATGCTAAAGAGTGTGGACTTGATCCAGAAGACTATACAAAGTCATTAAATTTTGTTTGTCATTGACATAGCTGCTTTGAAGTAAAGACTAATACCATCAACCACTTCATAATTTCCTCTTCTATAAAATGATAGAGTAAGATTTGGTGTTCTGTGTTTAGAACCATATAATTTATTTCCAAATCAGGACACTTTCAAGAGTAAAGAGAACACTTTAAAATTATTCTATGACAACTTGCGACAACCTGGACAATCCTTAGCCAGCCAGGATTCAGCAGTTATTCTAAATCCCCCAATCCTATAACCCTCTGACCCTTTCTGCTGACCAGCCCCATCACTGTACCACAGTACCCAAGAGTTCACATTCTACTTAGCATGATGAAGCAGTACGAGCCCTTCTAAAGTGTCATTCAATTTTCTTTCATTCCATAATTCCATTGATGCATATTATAAGTCCATGATATCAACAGCCCACAAAAATGGACAGCTTGTTTTTATAAAACTTTCTTTTTACCATAACTGTTCAGTATTAATTCACTTCGCCTGCAGTCCACAAAGAATAATTTTTAAACAAATTTATCATGCATAGGTTTGTTTTAAGAATTTTTGGAAAGATGAAGATACCTGGAAATAACAAAACAAAACAAATGGAGATTTTTTTCCCCATGACTATGATTTGCAGGCTGAGGTTATTTCTTCTTGGTTAATCATTAAAGACTTTCCTTCTCTGTATTTTTGTGCACTTAAGCAAGAGATTTAGATTGGTAATATGAACTACTTGGATCAGACAGGAGTGGGAATTTTCAAAATTTAATTCAATATCATGATTTCAAATAAACTATTAAAACAAATTTCAAATCTTGATTGGTTTTTACTACATGTCCATAATAAAAACATTGTAGAACTTTCTAACAATAGTTTTTCACTACATCATGGAAAAATTCTTCCAAAATAATGTTCTGTGATACAAAATATAAACTATATAAAAAGTATAACCTAAATAATGCATAAAAATACAGAATGCATATATAATATCAATAGTATATTTATAAAGATATGTAAAAAAGTAACAATGGTGAGATTCTGGATAATTTTAATTTCCCACTTTCCTTTGCAGTGTCTAAAAAATTATCCATATGAGTAAGTTCTTTTTAAGTTTTAAATAAGAATGCTGGTACTTCCCAAAGTTTAATGTACATATAAATCAAATTGTGATCTCCTTAAAATGCAGAATCTGATTTACTAGTGTGGGATGGAACCCGAGATTCTGCATTTCTAAAAAATTCCAGGTGAATCCAATTTTGCCAATCCAAGGACCACACTTCAGGGTCAAGGCCATAGAAATCTAGCTCGCCCATGTGGCTGTACCTTAAAACCATTTGGAGAGTTTTTAAAACACCAGCGTATGGGTCCCATGTTCAGAGTTTCCAATTTAACTGATCTGAACTTGGTATCAGGATTTTTAAAACTCCTCAGGTAATACTAATGTGCATCCAATTTTGAAAACAGCTGTTACAAAAGTTTGTATTCCAAAAGGTCTGCTCCTATTTTCATACATACAGCATCTGTATTGTAGGTGGTTTTTGCATAATTTTTATGTTCTGTGTCATGATAGGACATTAACCTTTGTAGTATGGACCTTAAGATATGCATATTTTTCCCACAGTGATCACTTTCTGAGTTCTCCAGAAATAGGAAAGCAACATTGTCCATTACTAACAGCTGCAGCTCCAAAATGGCTTTTTTGGTTTAAAATCTCAATGAGTCAGCAGGGTGCCCTCTGGAAGCTTAACTCACACTACCTGTGAAAGAACTGAATTGCCAAAAATACATATCATGCATCACAAATATGAAAAGTCCTTTCTGTACTGATATCAACTCATCTTGGAGTTAGCAAATATTATTGTTTTTTCCTGCTGTTGTTGTGACCTTGGAAAAGCAACCTAATCTCTCCATGGCTCACATAGGAAATGAAAGATGCCATCAAATGGTCATCATATTTCTTTTCAATTCTCAAGTCTAAGTTCTCTCCTTTTGTTCCTCCTTCTCTTTTTCTTAATTGCCATTGTCCTTACCCATCAGCATTGTCATCCTCTTAAATACTCTCCTGTAGAGCGGTGATTCTCAAACTTTAGTGCACATCCAAATAATCAGAAGAATTTACTGAAACATAGATTCTGAGCTCCATTCTTGATTGTCTGGTACAGTGCATCTGGTGTAAGGCCTGAGAATTTACATTTCTAACAAGTTCCCAGGTGATGATGGTGTTGGTAGTCTAGTTCACACTTTGCAAACTTCTACTTAGAGAATTCACATAATCAAAATTGGAATTCTGTGCAGTGAGGTGGGGAAGTAATGGACACTTAACTCCAAAAGCACATTGCCTAGATGGATACTAAGGAGTTCTTACTTGTGTGTCTTTAGAAAACTCTCCCTGATTTACCTTACATATCATTCTACTTGGAGGAAAATACCCTTGCTTGCCTTTATTTGTATGTAATTTGGTACCAACTGTATGAGGCTATATGAGTGCTCTCCTACTCCAAATAAAAACAGGCAGAAATGAAAAACTATTTTTCTAAATCTGATGAACTAACTCATTGCAATACAGGCTTGGGCTGAGGAAAGCATTAGCAAGAAAACTAACATACAATGAAATCAATCCAACCACTATAGGTTAAATTAAAAAAGCATCTTGTCACACTCTTTAGTCTTAAATTAACTCCAGAAAATGGGGAATGATATCCAAGATCCGATGCATTCCACCTTGATGGATATATTCAGACCATTTAGATACCAATTACCTGATTCTAAAGCTTTCCAAGTAAGAATGTTATGTGAAAGTTTTTCTTTCTAAATGTTACCTTTTTTTCATATTGGCAAGTCCATTATCTTAATTTTTTTCACAGCATCCATCATTGAGAGAAAATTCGAAGTACCAGTAAGTCCACTATTTCAATGTAAAACTATTCCTTTGTGTTGACCTATAGAATAAAATATATTCACAAACAATGCACACACATGCATACATATAATTCATACACACACATATAGATACATACATGATATAAAACACACACATATATGCCTGCATGTTTGCATATGCATTGTCTTTCTAAGAAACTCATCAAGGGTTGAAAATAAGATAATCAAATATCTTGTTTCTATTTGCTCTAGCAGTGTGTGTCTTTGCATATTCCAAAGTTCTCCAAAATATGCAGGAAATGTGAGATCACGCCAGCAGGGCCAAGTCAGCATCAGTCTGACAACTGCTCTTTGATTTGTTCAATGACTCCTTACACTCCACACTTGGTATTCACCAAACCTATTTTAAGATCAATGTTATTAATATTCTTCATTAAGCCATTGTAATTGACACTATTTTCTTTCATCAAAAATGATTTTAAAATAGCATGAAATTCTCAAAATGGTTTAGATTAAAGAAAAATGAAGTAGTGTGAAAATGACTTGAGTCATTTTATGATTTTTTTAAAGGAGGATATTAAAACATTCACCCTGAAGCTTTATCAAATGTTTTGGAGATTCTTTGTACCGCTGTTCAGTAGTTATAAATTTGAGAACTCCATGCTGCTTCCACCATGGGCATTTTTTCAGCAACTTTATATGAAGTAGAGAGATTTTTGAGTTTTGTTGTCATGGTAACCCTATATTCAGATTGAAAAGCTTTATTGAATGTTTTGGGTATTTTCTCCATTTTCATTTAATAGATTTGGGTGTTAAAATGTTTAAATATACTACTTTAACTCTGCTAGGAGTGTTTAGCATATATATATATATATATATACACACACACACACACACACATACATACATACATACATATATATATACATACATACATATATATATTGCATATACATTGTTTAAATGCTTATGTACCATAGAAAAAATATATGCTAAATATAATTTTTTTCTTTTCCTCTATCTTTGTTGGTACCTTAGATGTTTTACTTGTGAAAAGCAAAGGAAGATATACAGATAGTCTCAGATAGGAGAAAAATAAATGCCCTCTTATTTGTATTTCAAAACGGTACCACAATGTATTACTTGAAAGGCTATAATTTTTCTCACATCATTTTTTTTATTTAAAATGATGGAGATGCATTAAGGACAAAGGCCAATGGAAATCAGAGATGATAAACAAGTGATATGGGAAAAACACAGGGTATCAAAATGGAGATCCTCGTTGTCCTTTTTACAAAGACCCTTGTTATTGCCAGAATCCCTGAAAACATTTTTCTAGGAAATACATGCATCTTATCAAGGATGAATGAGGGTTTGAATATTAAAGAAAATTATTTAGATGTTAAAAATATATGGACAACACTGGACTAGATAAATGATTTAACATGCTTCTGTGCACTGTGACATCTTTGGAGGATCAAAGAGCTGTACCCAAATATTTTGACCTCAGTGGCAGGTCAGCTATGCAACAAACTTTGGGAAATACTGCTTTCTAACATATTTCTAAACGGTGTCTACTGTTCTAAACGTGAACAGAATAGAAACTATTTTCAGTGGGTCAGTCAGCAAAGTTACACTTAAGTCACATATTGCTGTACTCTATACTTGGAGAATTCATTTGAAGAGATAGATCTCTCAAAACAAGATCAGAGCTCATGTGAGGAAAATTACAGACCCCTTGACAATAGGCTTTCTTTCTATAAGATCACCTCTATGCAGGTACCCTCAAGAAACTGAGCAACAAGCCTCTCAGAGAGAACTCTGAGAAAAATAGATGTGTGTGGAACTTAACCTGGAATTCTACCTTGAAAAGAAGTCTGAGAAAGCAAACACATTAACTATCAGGCAGCACATATATGAGAATTATCTATGAAGGCCTCCCTCAAATGAATGCTGCTGTTTTTCCCACTTACATATTTTAATCTACAATTTAATCCAGTATAGTAACTATAGTAATAGGAGCTTAGAGGATAATTTTCAATCAAATATATTTTCCTTGAAAATTTTGAAGAAAAATATCACTTAGTTACTCAGGTTGTTGTTTATACCTTTTGGACTATGACTCATGAAGACAATATTTTCATGAGATTTAAAAACAATTAGAAATAATTGCCTGCATCATTTCAACATACAGTGCTTTGGACTTCTGATTCTGTATTGAAATACTCTGAGAGAGGCAAGTTTATTATGATGATAATGAGTATTATTTAATACTTATCACATCTAACCCTACGTTAGATTCTTCCCAGCAGGGTTAATTTATAAATACCATCCTAAATAATTATAATAATTAATAATAATAATAAATATAATGGGGGTTTTGGTGATTCATATCAGATTAAATGACTACCACTTTTATTTACATCAAAATTTGTTAGCCATACGAAATTATTCACCTTTCAGCTCTCAACGAGTATCTTCCTCACCACTGCATGACCTCAAGAAATGAGTTAAATTGCTGAAGGAAGAAGTATAAAGGATGCTGTCAAGTCTGACCATTTCATATTACAGCACCATGGCTTTGTTGAAAGAAAAGGGATTTCTCAGTGACAGAATGCATCTCATAACTAAACTGCTAGCTACCGGGTGCTTCAGTGGCTGAGCTATGTCTAAATAAATTCTTATACTCTTACTTTAAAAGGCTAGTTTCCCCAAAGCCTATTAGTTGAATCTGAAGAGTACAGGTGCTCATATAAATCAACTTTCTTCAGTCTCTTTGCCTGATTGATTTCTCTACCACAGTGAGTTAAGGAAGGTGACTGCAGTGCTTGTTATTGGTGCCCAAGCCAGAACCCTGTTACCAGACTGCAGACACATCCCCAAAGCACTATGAGTGTTGGCTGCTAACAACTCACAGCTTTCTTTTCTTTGAAGAACAGTCTCCATCCACATTGTTGCATACAGAAGAATTTTTCTTCTTTTTTTCTTAAGACTAAATCATATCCTATTGCATATATATACCGTATTTTCTTTATCCATCCATGTGTTGGTGGACATTAAGGGTAGTTTCCATGTCTTGGCTATTGTGTATTAATGCAGCAACGAACACAGTAGTGCTATCTCTTTGAAATTCTGATTTCAAAACTTTTGGATAAATATCCAGTGGTTAGATTGTTGAATCATATGACAGTTCTTTTTTTTTTTTTTTTAATAACAGTGAATTCTGTCATAGTTTTTCACAGATGTATGTAAGTCAAGCCTCATAGCTGGAATAGAGGTTCTAAGGTATTACTGGTGTTTTTAAAAAGTAACCAATAACAACCACTACTTATTGAGCCCTTCCTGTTGTTCTATGCAACTGTATTACTTATATAACATTTAATTCTCACAACCTTGGAGTTGTGAGACTACAAATGTTACAAAGAAGGGAATAACTTACATGTAAGTTGATGCTCAGCCACAGAGTAAAGAGAGAAAGATTGTAAGAAATAACAGGAAGGAGAAAAATAAAAATTCATCCACATGACTTTCTAGAAATTTCACTTTAATTAGAGATCCTTAAAATTCAACCATCTTGCAATCAATTTAATTTGTGGATATTTATGTTGAGAAATATGTCTTCTCCTTTCACTACTGACTTCTGGAAATCCAATTACCATGATATATCCCGGGAATTATTTCAAAATTATTCACATGTTTATCTGCCACACCTAATTCCTGCTCATACCCTATGCCCAAAAAAACTCTTATAAGCCACATAAGCCTCCTTCCTTCTGTATAAAACAGCTGTCCATCCATCAACAATCTTTACTGGGAGCAGAGCAGAATACTTGACCTCTACTAGATTTTACAGCTATTCAAATAAGATGAATTCAAATAACAATTTTACTCAAAAACCATGGACACAAATACCAAGTTTGTTCAAAAACAAAGGGTGTAAAAAAAGTGTTCAACTCTTATATAGAGAGTTCTGAGAGAAGATTTTTTTATAGGCCCTAATTTATGAACTTATAGTTGACTAGTGGGCTTCATACTTTAATTATGATTTTGAAAAGGCCCTAGCATTAGACTAGCTCTGACAGCTTGTGACATTCTGTGGGTTTAAGAGAATAGATATTTATACAGACTGTGTCAATCACCCACTGCATGCCATTTCAATTGCCTGTCCAAATCAGGGCCAGCATCCAAACATAGGACAATTAGAATGAGGAGATAAAAAGCACTGGGGACATTGTGATGGAAGTCAATGGCCAAAGGAACACACAGAGACAGCACAAAATGTCACCTTCACACAGATAGCTATTTTAATACTGATAAGGCAAATAGCAGTCCTCTAAAATGGGTCCACATAACTTGTTGAAATGGAGAATTAATTTAACTAAATCAAAGGGCTTACATATTTCCCAAGCAATTTAGGGATTCAACTCTAGATTTCACTATCCTCTATGATGATAACTGCTTAACCCAGAATCTAGCTGCTTGGTATTACATGCATGTCATTATTTGATCTTATAATATAATAACTACTGGATGCTGAGGGTAGAAAAATCACAGCCCATTAATATATTAAGTAAAGTCATTAATTAGAATCAATGCTGTCCCCTCCTTTTTTCTGCCAGCATTTAGTAGAGAGAGAAGTGAAGAACAAGGTCATAGCTAAAAAAGCATTAATTATGTTTAGTCAGATATAAATTCACCTCTTGATTCAACATATTCTAGCTTTGAAATCTTGAACAGGATTCCATACCTCAGGGTTTTTTTACTATGTAGTATGATTATGCCAATAATTTGATGACAGTCATATGTAAACTATAAAAAGACAGATAATATGGAGAATCATCATTATTAAAAACTCTATTAAGTATCTATTGCTATCTAACAAATCATTCTAAAATTTAGCAGCCGGGAGCCATAAATATTTATTATCTCATACTTTCTAGAGGTTAGAAGTCTGGGAGTGACTTAGCTGCATGGTTCTGGCACAGCATCCCTTACAGAGGCTGCAACAAAGGTATAGGCTAGGGTTGCAGTCAATCAGACTGGACTAGGGGAGAATTTGTTTCCACGCTCATTCATATGGGTATTGGCAGAAGATCCACTTCAATGCTTACTAATCTGTCTATTTGCATGCTTTAGAAGACTTGTTTCTGAGTTTCACATGGGCCTCCTCAAGGATACCTTACTACATGGTAATTGGCTTCTTCAAGAGTGAGGTATCCAAGAGAAAGCAAGAAAGAATATCAAAAAGAAACCCAAAATTTTTTTATAATCTAATTTTAGGCATCCCATCACTTTGGCTATATTCTATTTGTGAGAAATAAGTCATTAAGTCCACCCCATACTCATGAGTAGATTACATAAGGTGCGAATACCATGAGGGTGACCACTGGGGCCAGCTTACCACAAAAACTGTTCAGCAACTGTCGAGAATCCCAGTCAACTCAACCAAGAAGCAAGATGAAAGGAAATACAAACATAGCTATTTAGGTTCTTTCCGTGACTTTTACTGGATTTGGGACAAATAATTAAGTAATTCATTCCATTGTTTTGCTATACATATCCACTGTGTGTTAAGAAATGAAATTTGTGGTGGCTGCAGAAGATGGCAGGCTAGGTAAAAGCAGGGTTCACCTCTTCTCAGGTCTACATTGAAATTACAACCAAATTATAAAATAATCAACATGGAGACTCACTTGAAGTCCAGCTGATCATAACATGTATGTCTGATAGTATAAAAAAGATGCCACATCGAAACCAGTAGGAAATAAAAAGTCACGAATCGGGCTATAGGAGGATGATGGTGGAAAATCACCAGGAGGGAGAGTGAGGTTGCAGAGGTTTCCCTGAAAGAGAGAATGGTCCTGGCCTCATTTGGGCCTCCCCAGCCCAGGGATCCAGACCAGGGAAGAGGGGATTCCAATAACTCTGTGTGTAAATACCAGAGGAGATTCTAGCCATCTGGGTGAGATGAAAGGAGACTGAAACCCTAGACGCCCTTTAAAAGGCCCACACTCAGGCTTTCTGACCTGCGGACACTTACCTGGGACACCAGAGGTGGATCAGAAGTTCGTGTGGGATTCATATCGACGAAGTCTGCATTACCTGGCACCAGAACAAGGGCTGGAAAGGCAGCCACCTTTGTACCTTAGTCCAGGCCCCATAGTAGGCAATCTACAGACCACTCCAGCTAGACTGTGCAGACCCCTCCTACAGAGCCGTTAGGAAACTCTGGTCAGAGAGGATCAGCCCACGCCACTCAACCTGCAGATTGCCTGGAGCTTTGTTAATGGACATCAGCCACACCCTGCACCAATTCAAGGCTAAGAATTCATAGCTGCAGCCAGAACTGTGACTGCGCATTTCTGAGATAGTTTCAGGCAGATCACTGCTGCCAACAAGAACTTGGGCAAATCTAAAGGATCTGTGAGCCAGTCCCAAACAGCAGCTGGTCTTGCTGTAATCTGGGACTTATGTGGGAACGTAGGAATGGTTATCGAAGTTGCAGCAAGACTGAAGTTGTATTGATATGACTACCATTGTCTTCCTGAGACTCCACCCCATCCTACCCACAATTGCCCCAGGTGGCCTATTGACAGTGGACTGCCACTGCCCTGCCCGACCCCGTCAGCTCTCCCAATCCACACAGGCAAATACTTTGGCTAGCTCAAGGTGGGCACTGAACAGAAATCAGTGGCAAGCAAACTCTGCTGCCTTCAAGAGTTGCATTATTGTGTCTGGGGAGTGCAGGGTTCTGTAGGATCACTCCAGATGGCAGCTTGTCTCACTGTGATCTGTGACTACAGTGGAAACACCCAGGCACAGAAGTTGCAGCAAAACTGAGCCTGTATTGCCCTAACAGCCCTTCTCCCTACGATCCTGCTTCACCCAAGCCACAAAGTATCTGCAGCTTCTTGACAGGCAGCTTCCTGTACTCTACTTTGCATTGGGGTGGCATTTTCTGTGCAGCAACAGATCTTGACTAGCACAGTGAGCACATTTCAGAGAAAACAGTTGTGATCTGGCCACTGCTGCCTGTACCAGCTGCAATATCTCTTGAGGGCACCATAGGAGACTGTGGGACTATCCCCAGAGAGTACCTTGTCTCCATGTGATCCTTGACTACTGCAGAAACATATAGACACTGAAACTGCAAAAAGCTGAGGCTATTGTCCTGACATCCCTTGATTTCCTGAGTTCCTGACCCATCCAATACACAAGTTCCCACTCACATTGATAGGTAGCTGCCCTCCCCTAGGGTGGTTCATTCAGGCCCAAGTTGGGCTGCAGCTGACCTTGCTATGATTGGAAACTTATATAGGGAACCAAAAAGACGGTGCTGGCATGTAAAATGACACTGCGATGGCAGGGAGAAATTTACTCAATAGATCCAGGAGATTCCCAGGGTTCCTGCGCCACCCAACATACATATCACCCAGAGGTTCTTCCAGTTTCAGAGACTTACTGGCAACTGACAGGCAGTGTCAGGCCTTTTGGAGTACTGATCTCTCTGTCAAACTGCCATAGGTCAGGGAATTACCAGACCACTGCCTACAGTGTTGCCTCTTCCACTTACCTATAGATCCAGCATAGGCAACAACCATCTGCAGATCACTTCATAGTTCTTATCAGGTAGCCCTGAACAATCAAAAGCAGTGACTGAACCTGGCCTACTGGTGAGCTCCTCCCAAGAGCCCACAAAACCAATGCATCTGTAAATGAATTAAATGCTCCAAAGCCATAGGGTAGCCAAGTGGATAAGAAAATAAGACCCCTTTTGCAATTGCAAAAAATAAAATAAAATAAAATACCTAGGAATAAATCTAAAGAAACATGTAAAAGACCTAAATAATGAAAACTATAAGGCCCTATTAAAAGAAATCGAAGAAGATACAAAGAAATTGAAAAATAGGAGCCCTCATAACCTGCTGGTGGGGCTGCAAATTGGTATGGCCGCTATGGAAAGCAGTCAGGAGGTTTCTCAAAAAACTAAGAATTGACTTGCCATATGACTCAGCAATTGATCTACTAGGTATTTACCCCAAAGACTTGAAAACTCATATTCAAAAAGATATTTGCACACCAATAGCAGCATTATACACAGTGGCCAGGACAGGGAAGTAACTGAAGGATCCTATGATAGATGATGGGCTAAAGAAGCTGGGGTACATATATACAATAGAATATTACTCAGCCATAAAAAATGAAATACTACCATTTGCAACAACATGGATGGACCTTGAAATAATCATTCTAAATGAAATAAGCCAGACAGAAAGGGTTGAATATCATATGATATCACTTATATGTAGGATATAGTTACCAGAAGGGAGTGGGGAGAGGAAAAGGGGAGGAAAAAAAATGAAATGTAAAAAAAAAATTATGTGTATGTAGTATAAAAAAAATAAATAAACTGGCATTTTAAAAAAAGAAAAGAAAAGCATATACATATATGCTGTCTACAGGAGACCCACTCAAATCAAATGGCACTCATGGACTGAAAGTAAAGGGAGGGAAAAAGATATTTCACGCAAATGGAAATGAAAAAAAAATCCAGGGTAATAATACGTATATCAGATAAAATAGACTTTAAAACAAAGTCTATAATAAGAGACAAAAAAGGGTATTACATAATGATAAAAGGATTGATAAATCATGAGGACATAACCCTACTAAACATATCTGCACCCAAATAGGAGCACCTACATACATAAAGCAATTATTGACTGACATAAAAGGAGAGATCAACAGTAATACACTCATAGTAGGAGACTTTAACACTCAGTTGACACCAATGGACAGGTCATCCAAAGAATCAACAAAGAAACAATGAGCCTTAAAGATACACTAGCTCACATGCATTAAATAGGTATTTTTAGAACATTTTTCCCAAAGCAGCAAATTTACATTTTCCTCAGGTGCACATGGAACATTTCCCAGGAGAGATCACACGTGAGGACATAAAACAAGTCTCAATAAATGTAAGATCAAAATCATATCAACTGTCTTCTCTGATAACAATAGTATGGAACAAGATATCAACTACAAGAAAAAAACTGGAAAATACACAAACACATGGAGGTTAGCTAAGATACTATTAAAATATTAATGCATTATTAATGTGATCAAGGAAGAAATCAAAAGATACCTAAAAACAAATGAAAATAAAAACACAATAACTCAAAATCTACAGGACATGGCAAAAGCAGTCCAAAGAGGGAAACATAGCAATACAGGCCTACCTCAAAAAAGAAGAAAAAGTAAAGATTAGAACATAAATAAATGAAATAGAGTCTAGAAAAACGATACAAAAGATTAATGAAACCAAGAACTGGTTCTCTGAAAGAATAAACAAAATTGTCAGACCTTTAGCCAGACTCATTAAGGAAAAAAGAGAGAGGACTCAAATGAATTAAATCAGAAATGAAAGAGGAGAAATAACTAGATTCCACAGAAATACAAAGGATCACAAAAAAAATACTGCAAGCAATTATATCCCCCCAAATTGGACAATCTGGAAGAAATGGACACATTCCTAGGAACATATAATCTCCCAAGACTGAGTCCAGAGGAACAGAAAATCTGAACTGACTGATTACCACGAGTGAAATAGAATTAGTAATCAAAAACCTCCCAAAAAAACACCAGTCCTGGACCAGATGGCTTCATTGGTGAATATTACCAAACGTTCAAAGAATTATCACCTATTCTTCTCACACTATTCCAAAAAATTCAAGGAGAAAGCTCCCTAACTCCTTTTATGAAGCCACCATTACTTTGATTTCAAAACCAGACAAAGATATTACCAATACATATATTTGTGTATAGATATACCACTATCTCCTATAAACATTAGTGCAAAAACTCAACAAAATATTAGCAAACCAAATTCAGCAATATATTAAAATTATCATATGCCATGTTCAAGTTGGATTTATTCCTAAAATACAAGGTTGGTACAGTATCCAAAAATCAATAAATGTGATATACTAAATTAACAAATCAAAAGATAAAAACATTATGATCATGTCAATAGATATAGATATAGAAAAAGCATTTGACAAAATCCAGCATCCACTTGTGATAAAAACTCTCAGCAAAGTGGGACTAAAGGGAATATATCTCAATGTAATAAAGGCCATATATTACAAAACTACAGTTATCATCATTCTCAGTGAAGAAAGGCTAAAAGCATTTTCCTTAAGATCAGAAACAAGACAAGGATGCCCATTTTCACCACTCCTCTTCAACATTATATTGGAAGTTTTAATTGTTAATTGTGGCAATCAGACAAGAAAGAGAAATAAAAGTTATTTGAAACAGAAAGGAGAAAGTAAAATTCTTCTTATTTGCCAATGACATGATACTATATATAGAGAACCCTAAAGATTCCACCACAAAACTGTTAGAACTGATCAATGAATTCAATAAAATAGCAGATTACAAAATAAATATTCATAAGTCAGTGGCATTTGTATACATTAAAGATGAACTTTCAGAAAGAGAAAACAATCACATTTATATTTGATTCGAAAACTATAAAATACCTGGGAATCAAATTAACCAAGAAGGTAAAAGACCTGTTCTCAGAAAATTATAAGTCATTCAAAAAAGGTATTGACAAAGATACAAATAAATAGAAGTATATACCATGCTAATGGATAGGAAGAGTCAACATCATTAAAATGGCTATACTACACAAAGCAATATACAGATTGAATGCAATCCCTGTCAAAATACCAATGACATTTTTCAGAGAGCTAGAACAAATAATCCTAAAATCTATATGGAACCATAAAAGACCCTGAATAGTCATGGCATCTTGAGAAAGAACAAAGTTGGAGGAATCATACTACCTGATATTAAAGTATATTACAAGGCTACAGTAATCAAAATAGTGTGATACTGGCATAAAAACAGATACATTGATCAATGAAACAGAATAGAGAGGCCAGAATTAATCCATGCTTATACGCTCACTTAATATATGACAAAGGAGTTAAGAATATACTGTGGGGTAAAGACGGTCTCTTCAATAAATGGTCTTGAAAAAATTGGACAGATAAATGCAAAAAAAAAAAGGAAAGAAAAAGAAAGAAATTGGACTACCTTATACTATATACAAGACTAGACTCAAAATGCATTAAAGACTTAAATGTAAGGCCCGAAACCACAAAACTTCTAGAAGAAAACATAGGCAGTAAACTCCGATATTACTAACAGTAATTCCTTTTTAGATACATTGCCCCAGGCAAGGGAAACAAAAGGAAAAATAAACAAATAGGACTGCATCAAACTAAAAATTTTTTGTATAGCAAAGAAAATCATCAACAAAACAAAAAGACAACTGACTGGTTGGAAGAAGGTATTCACTAACAATACATCTGATAAGAAATTACTACCCAAAATATATAAAGAACTTATACAACCAACAACAAAAAAAAACAAACTATTCAATTAAAAATTAGACAAAAGACCTGAACAGATTCTTCTCCAAAGAGGAAATACAGATATCCAATAGACATATGAAAAGATACTCAAGTCACTAACCATCAGAGAAATGCAAATTAAAAACACAGTGAGATATCACCTCACACCTGTCAGAATGGCTATCATCAATAAATCTAAGAACAACAAATATTGGCAAGGATGCGAAGAAAAGGGAACCTTCATATATTGTTGGTGGGATGGCAAATGGGTACAACTGCTATGGAAAACAATATGGAGGTTTCTCAACAAATTAAAAATGGATATACCTTTTGACCTAGGAATTGCACTTCCCGGTATTTATCCAAAGACAACCAAAATGATAATTTGTAAAGATTTATGCACCCCAATATTCATGACAACACAATTTACAATAGCCAAAATATGGAAGCAACATAATTGCCCATCAACAGATGATTGAATAAAAAGTTATGGTTCATATATACAATGGAATATTATTCACTTAAAAAAAATGAAATGTTATCATTAGATGGACCCAGAGGTTATTATGCTGAGTGAAATAAGTAAGACAGAGAAAGATAAATACCATATGATTTAACTTACATGCAGAATCTAAGAAACAAACAAAAAAAAACTAAACTAATCAAAAACAAACTCACAAATAAGGGGGTAAATTTGTGATGGACAGAGGATTGAGAGGGTTAAAGGTTAAGAGAATGTAGTGAAGAGTTAAAGAAGTACAAATTAGTAGTTGATAGATAGATGGTCACAGAGATGGGGAGCATGGCATAGGGAATGCAATTAGCATTAATGTAAAGGCTAGGTGGAAAACCAGAGGAGACAAGAAGCAATTAGGGAGATCTTTTTATAAGCTATATAAATGCCTAACCTATGTACTGTATACTTGAAACTAACTAAAATAAATAAATAAATTTTAAAAATATAAAATAAAATAAATTTTAAAAGAAATGAAATTTGTGAAAGCTCACATATGATTTTCTTTTTCCAGTCTTTGGAATGCATATGGCTTTCTATTTATAAGCTACCTTGCAAAGTCCAAGAGTCAATTATTCATTTCACAGAGTATCCATGAGTTAGCTTGTCAATTTGATGCTAAATTTTTTTTAAATCTTCAAATTTGTTCACTTCTTCCTTTTCTTGGTTAACTAATTTTACCTGCAATTTGCATTCAAAAGTAGCAGTGATTTAAATTCTGAGCCTGTCCCCTCTGTTAATATTTACACTGTCCCCTCTGAAATATTTACACTCACCTGTGCCCAGTGTGTCCCCACACAAAATGCCTGGATTAAAATTATAGTTTAAATTACGTTGTACTAAGAGTTGAGAAAGTTATACATAATCATGTAATTCAACTGAATTTTATAGAAAGGAAAACTGAGGCAACAAAAACAAAATCAAGTGGAAATGCTGAAAATAAAAAATATGTCACAGCAATAAAACATTCACTCAGAACTGAGAGAGATTTGAAATATTAGAAGAGAAAGTCAGTGAATATTAATTAATTTGAATAGAAATCATAGAAACCAAAAAACAAAGTAATGAAGAGTGGGGAAAAAAACTCCACATCTGAAAGCAGGAAGTCTATACCTAATGGTCTAAATATATGTATAGTTATAGTCCCCAAAGAAGAGGAGGAAAAAAAATAAAGCATAAGAGATATTTGAAGGAAAAACGTCAGAGAATTTCCCAAAATTTTAAATAAATTAAATAAAACCACAGATCAAAAATGTCATGAACACAGGGCTAAAAATAAAATTACATGTAGGCGCATCTTAGCCAAAATGCTTAAAATCAAAGAGAAAAAAATTATAAAGCCAGAATGAAAAAAGACACACTATGCACCAGGTGGCAACAGTAGGAATGATAACTGACTTCTCATCAGAAGGCATTAAAGCCAAAAGACAATGAAACTGCAACTTAAACGTAAAACAAAAAAAAAAATGACCAAGTGTAATTCCACACTGGCAAACACTACCTTTTAAAGTGAAGGCAAATAAATAATGTCCTTTTATAGAGAGACAAAAACAGAGATAATATATATCTAAGCAGACTTGCAATACATAAAGTGATAAAAGAATTTATTCAGGCTGAAGAGAAAATATACCAGATGAAAAGCCCTGATGTGCGGAGGAAAATAAGTCATCTCTTAAACTGTTGCTTTGATTGGTTTACATTTTCAAATATATATTTTTGATGTAATATTTTTTCAATGCAAATAGATGGAAGACATAAAAACAGCTTATTAGGCAAATATTCTATGTTTGTTCTCACACTTTATAGTCAATATATAATTCGTAAATTTCAGTGTTTTATTGTCTCTATCAGAAGTCACAGGGTGTTTCACAGATCAACTGGATTCTCTACAAAGTTAATTTTCCATGTGCTTCCTCTGCTCCTTCTCACTTCTTCCTCCTCAGCTTCATGGCCACTGCTCCAAAACTCTTCCACATTACTCTAAAAGTGTCAGGAAAGGCTAGAGAGTAAAAAGAGATTCATGCTACTAAATCATGAAAGGACCGATATTGCCACCAAAGGGCATATCCCTGACCTGGTGAAATAGAAACTTCAGAGGAACAAAATTTTCTTTCTCAATATAGAAACCCTTAAAGAGCTTTGCCCTTGAAGTTGCTATGTGCTGGTTTCAACAAAGAGGTAAAAAAAAAATAATTTAAGCACAATTTTTTTGTTGCTGCTTTTGTTTTTTTCTTTCAGTATATTTCTGTTGCCTTAACAATGTCTTTGACATCTAAATTTCCAGTTTGAGTCTTATATCCTCCTGTTTAGTCTCTAGCTTAAAAGAGCTAGCACAAGTAAACTAAAATCAGGCCAATAAAATTTATTTGTGGAAAATTGCTAAGATTTAGATGGATAAATTCTAAAACAAACTTATTTGTATTAAAACAAATTTGGGGCCATATTTTGAAATTTCAACTTGGTAATATATTAAACACATTTTTAATTTTTTTTAAAAAAAAAAAATCTCTGTGTGGTCTGTGATACCCAGAATTTCTTGGGCAATCTTCTCAAAGGGATTCAATTTACCTTGTCCGAGCATAAGAATGTATTGTATTCACCAAAGTCCTAGTGCAAATACTAAATATCTGACAGGTTCTTTATTTTGGGAATGATAAAAATAACATATCATTTATTTTGAAATTATATGTTGTAATGAGAAGTATACACTTTAATGGAGAGTTAACATACACAAGTATATGTATGTATGTGTGGTAGATTGCGTTAAAATTCACAAAGCTCTGATTAATCCTCTATAAAAGGATGAAATATCTATGTTGTTTGCCATGTGAGTTGCTATGCGTCAAAGTGAGTGGAGGTGCTTCATTACCTCATTTTCAGGCAACTTCATTTGGGGTAGAATATGGGCAGCCAAATATAAACTTTAAATAAGCTTTTTTTTTTCTTTTGGTCTCACATTACTGCCCAAGGCCATGAGAATGGTATAATCCAGATAGAAACTATTCTGTCATACTGGGTTCAAGAATGAGAAGATATTTGGAATAGAGATAATCACAATCAAAAAGAGTCAAAGCCAATCTGCAGACTTCAACAAAAAATTTTACTTTTTTAAACCATTGCCATTTACAAGATATGTGTTACCATAACAAAGCTGCCTAGTATTATCTGTGTGTATGTACATACGATACTTTCTTACGTAGAATTCATCAATACTCAGAGAATTCTCATTTTTTCCATATGAAATTAATTCATTTTTAAGTATCAGGAAGCAAATCCTCAATAGCACCTTCTGTAATTTAAGTCTATTCTTAACTGTAAATAATTTAGACAGTCTCCTATGCTTTCAAAAAAACAACCAGAATGTAAAATTTCAGACTCTCTTGCTCAAGGTATCTTTCTATTTGTGTGTTTCTTTAACTTTCCATTCTTTTTCTGTCCTGAATGTTCTATGAAGTATTTCGCTTGTATGGGAGAGGTTTTACACCACTTTGGCTCTTGTTGGGAGAGATCATATTCTTGATTAATCATAGTACAAAAAGTGCTCCTCTCCTAACTTTTGTGAAAGTCATTTTACCCTATTAAATAGTACCCCCTTACCCAGACAGAGAAAACCAGGAATGTATTGGTTACTTATTTCATTCACTGAATTCTGTAGCCATATATACAGTTCTGGTTGATAAATTCACATATCAATGTTCCTAGCATTTAGGCTACTATTTGCCCATTACATTGAATACCCAAAGGTTCAAATGGTTTCAAAACTTGTAAAGAGTTATTAGCATTTTAGCTTTAAAATTGCCCTCTAAACCAAATGCCCCAACTTTAATTATCACCAGATTTACATAAAATGATTCTTTAAAACATACAGTTAGCTCAAAAATTACTTCTTCCAGTTACAACCTATCTTAATGAGGGAGTATGGATCAATTTTTATACCCTAAATGCAAGTCTTATTAAATATCTATACATTGTCATTTTTAGTCTGTTGAGTGAGACCGACTATATTACATTACCAGAACAATAATTGCATATACTTAGTTTCTAATAACAGTTCCTTTCTCCTATATAATTTCTTAAAAATCTGGCCTATTACTGTAAATTTTAAATTTAAATTTTCTGTAGAGGCATCTTCTGTCACCACTACTGTATGTTAATAAACAACTTCAAAACAAGTTAATTCACATGATCAAGAAGCATAGTAATACTTAGACTGAACAGTGACACAAACCTCCCATTAGTCTGGAAGCTCTTTCAATTGGCTACTTTATAATTTTCCATAAAATGTATTTTGAGAACTATCAATGACACCAATATGTATTCTCACTTCAGTACATTCTAGTACAGAAAAACACATTTCTTAGTAATCAAGAATAAACATGAATTCTGCTTTTGTTTTATGACATGACAGACTCTTGATACCATGTCTCACAAAGAACTTATTAATATTGCTCATTCTTGTTTTAAAAATAATGCTTTCGTTTCTTTCTGCTTAATATTCCTTGAGTTGTATAGTAAACTTTTCCACTAGGCACTGTGTCACTTAGTGTCCTCGAGTATCAAATTTTGAGCCAGGTAGCTCCATATTCAACTTTTTTTCTGGAAAACAAATGGAAAAATATCTAATATATCAAGTGGGAATACCATTGTCCTCATTTTTTGTTAATTTCTACTTCTCTGATTTAGGTACATAGGTTCTCATTCTGCTTTTGCCAGTGATATGTGACACTCTGGTGCTTCATGGTTCTCCACACAGAGGCCTCTACACAACAGAGCCATACCCAGACAAATAAGCTATGTGGCTACATCAATGGGAACTATAGACACAAATATCAGATCCATGGTAGTGCAAATGTTTTAAGTATATGAATCAGATAAGTCTTCTGTATCACCTAACTTTATTTTGTCATGTATTTCTCAGCACTCCTTTAAGGAAAAAATATTAAGGAGGTTTTTTTTTAATAGATGTATTAAAAAATGAGAATTTCATTTAATATCCTAAAAATTTTTTAAGAAAAAAAAAAGTTTTAGCATTTAAAGATATTTACTTAGCAGAAAGACTATTTGACAAAGCATGTCATAAATAAGCCTAATTGTGAATCATCGAGTGTGTACACTGAAGCTTCAAGTATCTGGCAGAGTACTTTCCTATTTGAAATTCCTGACATCATACTGGTGCTTTGAGTTTGGCTCAATATGAGAAATCTCTTTCTTTGGATTAATTAATTGAAATATTTGTTCTATGGGAAAAATAATCCATCCAAATTTTTTTATGAGGAAATTAGTACCTTATATTTAATTTTCAGCGCCCTAAAGGAACAACATTTTTTGATAAAGGAAATAAACTGCTTTCCCAAATTTGTTAAAACTTGTTCAATATTCTGCTTTAATTGTTATGTCAAGGGCTATTGTGAAAAGAATTTTCATTGCCATGGATAATCTATGAACCAATACACAATAGAATGAGTGTGGAGACCATAAATGGGGAAGTTCGTGTTTTTTAAATACACATTTCATTTATTTGGAAAAAGGTTTATTTTTGAAAAATAGAAAAAGTAAAAGAATGTTTCACTCATAAAAATGAAAGCTGTCTTGTAGAGTACTGCAATGTTGGGAAATTTCTCATACCACATATATTTGTTTAGTATAAACAATTATAATGCTATATCATATATCATAAAGTTCTTTTTTTGTTCTGATTTGATATATATATATATATATATATATATATATATATATATAATCTTTATTCACAAGGTGGAGATTAGCAACATCACTTCCACAAGCATAGCTCAACTTATATTTTCTATCTTTTCACCAGCCTTACCTCAAATTTGTCCCAATGCAGAGGGGAGAATTGTTTGCAATTTGTGCTTACTGTGTGTTAAACCTATGATAAACTATTACATTCTTTATTTCAAGGAAAAATATACTTTCTTCTGTCTTTCAGAGGAAATAGTTTTACAAATAAAAAGTAAATACATCAAAATGTTGAATAAAAACATACTTAAAGAATTCTAGCTGCTTAAATTTGGAGTGCTAAACGAAATCCAATCTAAGAATATTTTTTGGCTTTATGCCCACAGTATTTTTACTTGATTTTAATTTGACATATTTTACTGCTTGGTGTTTTCGTTTTTTTTGTTTTGTTTTTTCTCTTAGTCTCAATGGGTTCCAATCAGCATATAGGCAGCAATGTTAACTCCCCACTTTCTGAGGACAGTTGTGTCATTTCCTGTCAATCATGTACTACCCCCACAATGCTTTCTACCTAGAATATTTTTCATGAATGATTGTTACTAAAAGGTTAACATTTTTAAACAAATCAATCTTATTGAAGTATAATTTACACAGAAAAATATACCAACACTAAGTCAACTCTTTAATGAATTTTGACAAATATAATTATAATCAAAATATTGAACATGTTTATCATCCCCCCAAATTTTTCTCGTACCACTTTATAGTCAGTATTCTGCATACCTCTCATCCATAACAATAATTGATCTGTTTTCTGTAAATAAAGATTCATTCATTATGTCCTCTGTCATGTATGACTTCTTTTTGCATGTCTGTAAGATTTCTCCATGTTGTTCAGTGTATCAGGAGTCCATTCTGTTTTATTGCCTGAGAGCATTACATTCTTTGATTAGATCATAATTTGTTTACCTATGTATCATATGATGAAATGCTGATGAACATTGTTTTTTCTAGTTTGGGACTGACTATTACGAATATTTGTCTGTACGAATATATTTTTTTTCTTTTTTTTGGATACGTACTTTGTTAAATTTATTTTTTAGTATTTTATGTTTTGCTGCCATTGAACATGATGATGTCTTTCCAATTACTCATTACCAGTATATAGAAATCCAACTGATTTTTATATGACTTTGTATCCTATGATCTTTGTAAATTCACTTACTCCAGCACCTTTTTAGTTGGTTTCTCGGGACTTTCTACATAAAGAATACATCATCCATGAAGAGGAACAGTTCTCTTCCTTTTCAATCTATGTGGCTTTTAGTTCTTTTTCTTCCATCGTTGTACTTGCTAGGATCTCCATTACAGTGTTTAATAGGAATTGTAAGAATGAACATCCTTGTCTTAGTCTCAGTGTTAGGGGGAAAACATTCAACTTTTTGCTGTTAAATATAATGTCAGCCTTAGATTTCTGTGGATTTCTTTATTTGATTAAGGAAGCTTTCTTTTATTTCCTGGTAGTGAATTTTTAATTTCTTCAAATAATTTTCCTACTCCTATTAAAGTGATTCTATAAATGTTTTAATGTTTTAAAAAGCATTCAATATGGTTGATTCCATTGATTAACACTGTAAATATACATTATCTCAAAACCTCGCTGGGAAAAATATCACTCGATCATGATGTCTAATCCTTCTTATATATCACTTAATTCATCTCGATAACATTCTGTTCAAGATTTTTGTATACCTGGGGCTACCATGACATTATTGCAGCCATGAGGTAAAGTACAAGATATTTTCAGAGATATTAATTCTGACATCATTAAGTTTCTAAACCAAGGCCAGAAAATGTCTACCTTAAGACTATTTTATGAAAATAAATAAATAAATAAATGAATAAATAAATAAATAACAATTTGTATAAGCTGAAATAGTTGGGATTCCTGTTACATGGAGTTAAAAACATCCCCTAGCTGATTCAAATGCTATGTGAGGAGTGGTATATTTTAGAACTACTCAAAAACTTGAGTGTCATCTCACTCTTGCTTTTTGTTTGTTTCTGTTTTTGTTTTAAAGGCAAGTAATAATCATAGTAATTCCCATTTCAAGTAAGGACATAAGAACACAGCCTGATAATTTCAAAGAGGAGTATTCAATTATGTTCAAGGAAATAAAGTCAAGATCATGTTGATTTAATGACCTATTGATAAATATATGGGAAAGGGAAGCATTTGAAAATACAAAATAAAAATTATGGTATGATATCTTGAAACTTCTGGAAGAGCATTACTAACAAATAAATTTAAAGCTACTTTCAAGCCCTTGGGAATATTCTTGCTCAGAAACAAGTGTAAATATAACATCTATTGCCTTTTTGCATTACAATGTATTTAACAGATCTTTAAAGGACACTAAATTGTGCTATTAAATTTCAAGAGGAAAAAAACAGCCCTTGAAAATAACTAGGCTGTAGTTTTTTAGGGCAAGAATTTTGTCAAGTTGAAATGCTCAGGCTTAGTGTGATTACATAAATACCAATGTTGGAACAGAGAATAAATTTGAGAAAGCTTTAAGGACCAAACCAAGTTTAACTGAAATATTAAAAATATGGCAAAAAGAGACACATGCAGACTTGGAATGCTTAGCAGGAAGAAATAAACTTTCACTTGGACCTAATTTTTTTTTAATTATGATGTACTTATTGGCATTTTTGAAGAGGCAGTCATGTAGCAAACCTGTTTAAACTGATAAAACAGAGCCAAAGGTTTTGTACACAATCAGAATAAAAGACAAGTGCTTCCTCCAACTAATTGGCAAAGCCTGCTTCAATACTGATTAGGTCTCCCACAGTGAGAAATGAAGGAAACCAAAGGAGTCCTGGTGACCAAATACTAGAAAATGAAAAAGAAGTGAGGCAGGAAATTTAGAGAGGTTGTTTTGTAACTTATAGACCACAGTTCAGTAACATTTTCAAAGAGTGCTTTGTTTCTAGCCAGTATTCTACTCTAAAATAAAAACAAAATAGTTTTAACTATTATTTTAATTTAGGGAACAACATGTTACATTTTAGAAAGTACCTTCAGAGACATTATCTTATTTGACATTCATAATCACCAAAGAGGTAAAGAGCAGGATTATCATTGGACAGATGTGAAAACTAAAGTAAGAGAAGAAAATAAAATTATGAAATTATTGTTCTTATGTTGTGACAGTAGACACAAAAACAACAATTGTACCATATATTGACCATCTTCTAGATGGCAGGAAATATGATAAGCACTTTAAACATAATATCTCATTCAATCCTAATCAGAATTTTGCAGGATGCATATTATTGTTCCCACACTACATGCCCAAAATAACCTAGCTCATAAGTCATAGACTCAGAATTCAAGTTCACATCTGTCTGAATGTGAATCCTGTGTGTTAAAAAAGAAAAAAAAAATAGGCCTTCATATTACTTTGTTAAATTAATGACTTCTTTACCCCACTATTTTAAGATTGTGTATCTATGCACTTTGCAAATACTTATTTATGTATATTATACATATAAACTCATATAATATACATGATACATGTGTTATAATACTTGTAATCAACTTTACTTTTAAAGATTCTTTAATAGGTTCTATTTAATATATTTAATGACATTAAAAGTAAATAGATGAAAAGAGTTTTTTCATTTTTATCTCGCTAGGCCATTTGTCATTAAGTGCATAAACTTATACAATTAAGTTTTATCTGCAAAGATATGCTTAAATCCTACGAACTCTGAATATCACAGTAGGAACCAGCTAAACAAGTTCTACTGTGCTCTAAAAAGTCTGCTAAATAATAAACTATTTGTTGAATAAAAAAAGTATAAAAAAGTATAACTTGATTTTGACTGTTACTGACTCACTATTAGTACCAATGTAGCTATCAAATTTAAACATTTATAAAATGTCTATGTCATATTAAACGTGCTACAAAGATAAATAAGACATAAACTTTGTTCTTGAAGACTTAAGAGTGAAATATATGAGATATGCATAAATGGACAATTCCAAGTCAGTGAGATGAGTACAATGATATAGATGACAAGGTGCTTTGGGAACTTGTAAGAAAAAAATGAAGCAATTAGGTAGAATCAAAAAAGGCAAGATATGGAAGTAGCCTAAGTGCCCATCAATAAACAGTTGGATAAAGAAGTTGTGGTACATGAATAAAATGGAATATCAGTCTTCCACAAAAGAAAGAAAGAAAGAAAGAAAGAAAGAAAGAAAGAAAGAAAGAAAGAAAGAAAGAAAGAAAGAAAGAAAGAAAGAAAGAAAGAAAGAAAGAAAGAAAGAAAGAAAGAAAGAAAGAAAGAAAGAAAGAAAAAGAAAGAAAGAAGGAGAAAGAAAGAAATTCTACCATTTGAATGACATGGATGGATGAATGGATGGATGGATGGATGGATGGATGGATGGATGGATGGATGGATGGATCTAGGGTGTATTTCACTAAGTGAAATAATTAAGACAGAGAAAGACAAATAGCATACTATTTTACTTATATGTGGAATTTACGGAACAAAATAAATGAATGAAAAAAATGAAAACAGACTCAGAGATACAGAGAATAAACTGATGGTTGTATGATGGGAACAGGGGTTGGGGGACTGGGTGAAAATGGTGAAGGGATTAAGAAGTAAAAACTGACATTTACAAAATAGTCATGGGATGTAAAGTACAGCATAGGGAATATAGGCACTAATATTGTAATAACTATGTATAGTGCCAGGTGAGTACTAGAGTAATCAAGAGTGGGGGGATCACTTCATAAATTATATAAACGTCTAACCACTATGCTGTACACCTGAAATTAATATAAAATAATATTGTATGTCAACTCTATTTAAAAAATAAAAATTAAAAAAAAAAGAAAGCCTTAATGAAGGTAAAGCTTGAAGAGAACATTGAAATCACAAGCAGAAATGAGTCAGCAGAGAAGGAAGAAAGTAGCCTTGTAGAAAGGAAGACAACTTGGAAACATTTAACCTTTGTCCCAAAGCACTAAGCTTGCACACACACTGAAAAGGGAGAACACACCACTACTTCTTAGAAAGCCAATTTAGTTCAGAGAACAAGTTTTACTTCCAATATGCTTATTCTTGCATTATATTCAACTTGAATTGAACCTACTCTCTTTCTATGCTATTAATTCTGTCTTGAATGCTCGTGCCCTCAATCCCTAGACTCTAATTAAAAGGTTAACATTTATATTTTTTTATTAATTATATTGAGGACAGAAAATTATGTGCAGGCAAAAAAAGGAAGAAAAAAAACCCTTCACAAGATACTAGAAAATATAAATATTCTTTTAAGTCTCTGAGGCTTTCTTGTAGGCATTTATTTTGATAATAAAAACCAGATTTCAGGGTGTCTTACTGGATAAACCAAATTTTATTATCTCAATTTTAGTTAAAATTTTAACCCAAAAAGTTTATGTGAAAAGAGTTGCTTATCTCTGCTTAATAAATTGACAGACACATTTACTAAAACACCAGAAAGAAAAGTTATTTGAATTATTTAATTCCCATTTGAGAGTATCTCAGATCTAAAATGCACCATTCTCATATAGAAACAGTAACTGTGCTCTTGGCTGTCTTTTAAAAATCTCATGATATTCTCTTTTATTTGAAATAAGCACTCAATTTTCTCTTTTTTAAAAAAATAAACACTCTATCTTTCAAAATCACTATGTACCTAATATGATAAAAAAGTTGGAGCAATTTTTGCTAAATCTAAGCAATGATTCTTTTCATCCATCTTTTCTTCATTTTTGTCTGCTGCATTAGGAATTGCATAGCATGGCAGCCATGGAATTAAGAGTTGGCTTTGAGGAAGAAGATAATTCTGAGCTATAGTATTCTTGTATTCCTAACTTGGAGGACAGTCTTGATTGCAAATACACTTTCGTATTGTACCCATAAGTAAATTAATACATGACCTTTTGTAAGCATTGTTTGGGGATTCTGAAACTTCAGATTTCCATGAGGAAGAGCTCAGATTGCCCTGTACATGGGTTTTGATCCCAGTTCCACCACTTAGGACATGATCTTAGGCAATCACTTTTCTACTCTATGTTTCTATGTGTTTTATTATTACTATTGGTAGTAGTAGTAGTATTAGTAGTAGTAGTAGTAGTAGTATTTTAGATCCCACATATAAGTGATACCATGCAGTAATTTTCTTTCTCTGTCCAACTTATTTTATTTAGTATAATGCCCTTGAGTTTCATCCATGCTTCTGCAAATGGCAGAATGTTTTCGTTTCTCATGGCTAAATAATATTCTCTGTGTGTATATATACCACAGTTTTTTTTATTTATTCATCCATTGGTGGACACTGAAGTTGCTTCTGTATCTTGGCTATTATAAATAATGCCACAAGGAACATAGGAGTGCAGATATTTCTTTGGTATCCCATTTTTATTTTTTTTTTTTTGATTTAACATCCAAAAGTAGAATTGCTTAATCATATCATAGTTCTATTTTTAATTTTTTGAGAAACTTTCATATTGTTTTTCATAGACACTGCACCAATTTACATTCCCACTAAAAGTGGACAATGGTTTCCTGTTTTGCACATCTTCACCAACACTTGTTATCTATTTTTTTATCCTTAACAATTTTGTTCATTTACCTTCCTCTCTCCTACTTCCCAAGAAAAGGGAATAAGTCACTAGCAGTGGAAAATACATACTGGCATAGTACTTTATAATTTATAGTGTGCTGTCACATACATTAATTCTTGAATCCTACCTGGAGGTAGGTACTACTACTACCATCCCTATTTTACTTTTGAGAGAAGTGATTTTCAGAGGTTAAGTGACTTGCTCAAGGGCAAATAGATGTAACAACTAAAACCAAGTTATCTGATTCAAGATAAAGATATTATCATGATGCAATAGCTAAGATATAGTTTCATTCTATATACAGGACTTTACCTCTGTTAACAACTTAATTCCTCATTTAAAAATTCTTTGAGATTTGCCCATTTTTCATATAAATGATAAAGTAAATTGCCTACAGCCACAGAACTGTTAATCACTGTTATGCCCATTTTTCATATAAATGATAAAGTAAATTGCCTACAGCCACAGAACTGTTAATCACTAGAAACAGCTTAAAGATAGACAGTGCTAGTTCAGTCAGGGCTCTGTACAGCCTGTTACATTTCCCTTCTGCCTCTATCTGTCTCTCAAATGCATAAATAATTTTTTAAAAATGAGCAAAACAAAGACAAGTCAACTAAATACATAAATGCATACCTGTTAAATTGTTCATGCTTTGCTGTCAAAACCACAATGGTGCCCCCTATCTTATCAAATGCAGCAAGTATAGTCTATTAGGCAATTCAGACACTTCTTAAACAGGGGAAAATGACTTTAGTAAATATGTTCTTAACAGTCTATTTGTCCTCCTCTTTAATTCTTTCCTTTAATCCTAGTGTTTTCTTGACTTGGTATCTTAATCATTCACTTGCAAGCCCTAAATGGCAACCATCCATAGTCATACTATCCCTTTTTCTCTCTCTAGTTTTTATTTAAACCATGTATAAGAGCACTATAACTTTTCATCTGGTTTTATGCTCTAGGACTGTTCTCATATTGTGTTAAGTGAGTAGATTCTTGAGTTTATATAACTCCTATGATTGGACATATAGTATATGTTCAAAATCTCCTCCATTAATGAAACAACATATTCACAAATGTTTCCATAACAATAAGAAAACCAAAGGAGCTTCGGTATTAAAATAATGCTTATAGGAAATAATCTTTCCTGATCAAAAAATAAAAACAGTTCAATTTGTCTCCAAATTTAAGGTCTTACAAAGTCAGTGTCAAGAACAAAAGCAATCTTAGTTGGCTCTCTTGATACATTTTGACCTAACGATGTATGGAAGAAATGTCATAACACAATTGAGTTATCTGGCACCATTTTGAATCAAAAGACTGAAATCAAAGATTAAGGCTAATTTTGTTTGTTAAGTCACCCAAAGGCAAATTAATTTGATCATTTAAATCTCAATTGTGTGGTATGCCCTGCATATGACTCAAGTGCCATTTGCAATTGAATTATTTTTTCACTTTATGCTAACTCATCTTTGAATGTTAGTAAATAAGAGAGGAAAATGTGAAACTACAAGCTGAGGGTAGGAGAAAGAGTGCTTTGCTTTGTATTTTCTATTTATAGATTACTCTCTGCACAGGTTTGGCATTCATTCTCAAAATTTCTAACTTCTAGCAATACAATGCACTGGAAAATGCATACCTGTTAAATGACATTATAGCACAGGAACATTTCAGTGTAAATATATTATTATTAATCTTACAATTTCAGTTAAGCTTCTAATTCTTATTTGTTTTCCTGATGTGTTTTTTCTCTTTAATTGGCTGTTTCAAAGATTTTTATTTTTGTGTCTTTCTTGTGTTCCCTCAAGGCCTCATAATTAGAGCTTTCAGTACCTCTGCATCAAATAAGAAACCAAGAATATCTTGCTTGGTTTCAGGTTTTTGTAAAAATCTGAAACTTAGAACCAGGGTTATCAAAAGTTTTCTTGAGGTAGACAAATCTTTCAGCAAGTTTTGTGCAAATCTGGGATGAATTCAAAGTCTGCCTCAGCCAATTAATTTTTTGGCAGAGAAAATTGTAGCATGATGGCTGTGTCTGTGCTAGATGGCTTTATATAAAAATGAATGACTTTAAATGGTAACTTTGGATGGATCTGGCTTTGAACATGTTGGTGCTTTTTACCTACAGGCAGAAAATGTAGTTCAGGGATTTTAGAATTCTGTCCTCTCAGATTTGCAGGCAGTTTGGCTTGCTTCCATTTAATTTCTCAGGCAGAACATTTCTTGATTCGGAACTAAACACTTTCCCCAGTTTGTGTTAATTTTGTAATTTATTTTTCTTTAAAAAGAGTGAGGTTCGATTAGCGACATTAACAGGAACAGGTCACAAAAGGGAATAAGTCCCAAACTACGAATTCTATGAAGGCAGGAATTTCTGTTCTATTTACAGCTCAATGAATATTTGTTGAGTGAATAAATAAAGAATTATTCCTCCAAAAAAAAAAAAAAAAACATCTCATCAGTAGAATAAAGTGAAAAAGAGATTCCTCTGTATCTCTTTAAACTCCTTAGGCTTTCTGTTACTGAAAGTGTTCATATTTTTTCCCTCAAATATTCAGTTTGCCGGATTACCACAAGGCTACATTACAAAGATATTTATGCCTTAGCTTTGTATGGGTTAACTTAAATATAATAATAGTGGTATTGGTAAAGAAGCAATCCTTGGAGTAATTACATGATTCTCATTATGGAACATAATTATGAAAACTTATGTTTTTCTTTTCTCTCTTACAATACCGAAAGGGACTAAAGAAATTTGTACGTTATATATGAGGAATTTAAGTTCAGAGGGAGGACATGATTACCCAAAATCATATATCCAACGCGGGGGAAAACAGGCATATGGCTATGTCACTTGGCTTTAAGTCAAGTGTTATTTTCACTCTACCATGGGTAAAATTTTTCTTTCCCTCACTTCTTTTCCTACACACAAAATGTACTACAAAATATTTGGGTTTATTTTAATCTGTCACTAGAGTATCTTTGAGATCTTGAAAAGAACTACACCACAGATACTTGAACCAGAAAAATTTTAAAAATCACTTCTCCTTACAAAATTTGTATTGTTTTACTTTCTTACAAATCTTTGCCCTCCCCTCAGAATATTCGACTGTCCTGTATTTGTCCAAACACCATCAAAAAGACCAGGTATTTATATGATCTATTGTTACCTTCAGCTTTGACTTCACTCGGAGTTAGATGAAACATGACTCTCAGGTTCATCATATCTTTCTACAGCTCTCAGGCATGCACTTTGAAATGTCCATAGTTTAAATGATAACTCTCGAAATCAACTCAAGGATCCCAGGTCTTTACTGTGGAACATTGAAACATCATTTTTGGTTATTTTTTCTAACAGTCTCTGTTCTTAAACAGTATCTCTACTTCATATGTAACTCTTTTTATTTTGTAAGTCCTTAATCCAAATATGTCAAAATAATGCAATTTGAATGTCACTATATAGACTATATAGCTCCTGCTACTCAATAATTAATGGTACACTTCTATTTTGAAACTCAGTTTAGACCTTAGAAATAGAACACAGAAAGAAAAAATGGTCACTGGAAAATCGAGAGAAAAACAGAGGAGTCAATTATTTGAAAGTATAAAATTAACCAAAAGAGTTCTCAATAGTAGTGTGTGTGTGTGTGTGTGTGTGTATATACACACACATACATACATATACATATACATACATACATACATATATATATATATTCTAAAATATACATATTTTATACATACATATACATATATATACATATATATTCTAAAAGGTCAGCCATTACTGCAACCCACCCACTACCCCAAATTACTGGTATTACTACCTATATCCACCCAATCATTCACCATGATTTCATAAAGCAAGTACTTAGACAATGTATTTGCTCAGTCCCTGAAGCTATGTATTAATTCATCAAAGTGTTCATAATCATCAAATACTTACTTGCACCACATTTACACTATCCCAGGGGCCAGGGATATAACTGTAAACAAGACAGACTCAGAAATCTTACCTACACTGTGAAACTTAGATTTTATTTGTTTCTGCCCCATTCTCTTTCTCCTTTCCTCCTGCAACTCCAGTTTCTTTTATGTTAAACTACATAATATTGCTCATATATTTTCAAGGCTCTGTTAATTTTATGTCAATTCTTTTTCTCTCTATTCTTGACGCTGATACTTTCTATGAATCTATCTTCAAATATATTTACTTTTTTTCTTGTAACCTTTAATGCATAGTTATTGTACATTGCAGTTATTGTATATTTAAGCTCTAGAATATCCCTTTCATTTAGTATCTATTTCTCTGTACAAAATTTTTCATCATTTCATTAATTATACATATATCTCCCTTTATGGTCCTAAAAATATTGATAGTAGCCACTTTAAAGTTCTTTTCTGCTAATTGCAAAATGTGGGTTATTACAAAATCAATTCACATTTGTTGCTTTTTTCTTGAGTAAGGGTCATATTTTGTTTCTTCACATTAATTTTTTTCATACACTAGATATCATGGATAATAAGTTGTAGAAAATAAATATTGCTATGTTGCTGTGAAAAGTGATATTTTTCTTCTAGATTTAGATAACTTGCTGTATTCAACTTCGAATTCTGTCTTCTTACAGAAATTATCATCTGATACTTTGGCATAGTTCTTTCGACTTTCAGATGCTGTCTTTCTGCTGGACCCCATAGGAATTTCTCTAATCATGCCAACTAGTTTAGAATGTTTAGCTGCCATCAAAGGATTTTAGTGAATTTTGTATGTTAGTTTGTGGGCTGAACAACTTCGTGTCTCTTTCTTTCAGAATTTCATCCTAATTTCTGGCTTTTCTCTAGTCCCAAACTCTATTCTCTGATGCCTCAAGACAGTAAGACAGTGATTTTTAGCCTTCAGAGCCCTGGTTAGCTTTGGGCATGCACTCAAGCAGAGAGTTTCAAAATAGCAAATCTCACCTGTTATACATCATCTTTCAAGGGTCACAACCTCTAAAGTTTTTACCAGCTTTTCATCATTATCTGCTGCCTTCAAGTTGTTTGGTAGGTATATCTGTATGTGGATATAGATACACAGATAAATATATATCTATATGTAGATTAGATAGATGATAGGTAGATAGATGATAGATGATAGATAGATTAGATAGATAGATAGATAGATAGATAGATAGATAGATAGATAGATAGATAGATAAACCAGGTTTATCTATGCTAAAATGATAGTGTCAGTGTTAATTCAAGTCACAATCTCAACAATCCACGCTCAAACATGGTCATGTCCTCTCGGTAGAGTGAAAGTATTTGTTGTTCATGGGGAAAAGCATAACTCCTAGCCATAAAATAAAAACAGTCCAGTATTTGTAGTAGGGAGGAATTATTTATTGATAACTTCCTAAGCATGATACACAGAAGAATAAAACATTGAAACAGTATGGCCTTTGAGGTAATGTTTTTGTTTTACATAGGCTGTTAAAAACACAATCAGTTTTATCATCAGAAAAGGCTTTCTTTCTATTTCTTTGGAGAAAAATAACCTCCCACAGGCTGTTAAACAAACATATTTAATTGAAGAGATCCGGATTGTATTGCTTATATTTATGGCGTATCACTTGGAACTTTTGACGAAGTGTTATTCTTCTAACATTATCACAGAATCCTGGCTTATGATGAGAAAAGAGATGCTAATCAAGAGGACTTACTTAGTAATTATATTTTTATTTAAAATTTTAAATGTGAGCGTTGTTATTTTGGGAAATATCCCAATCATAATATCTCCACATGTGTTTAGCTAAAGCAGTTCAATTAACTCTTTGTTATCTGAGCAACCTAGATTTGTTGCCCTTTTTGCAGCATGATTTCATAGGTAGAAATATTTTAGAACATAATGTTTAATGCTGTAATAGTCAAGCGTGTACACACACACACACACACACACACATACACACCATTCGTTCTGTTTCTCAGGAGAGCCCGGACTTATTAAAATATAGATAGATATAGATATAGATAAATGATGATATAGATATAGATGATAGATATAAACAGGTTAGATATAGATGATAGATGATATAGATGATATAGATATAGATGATAGATATAAACAGGTTAGATATAGATGATAGATGATATAGATAGAGATATAGATAGAGATAGATATATAGATATAGATATAGATACAGTTATAGATAAATATATAGATATTGATATAGACAAAGATAGATATAGATGATGATATAGATATATAGATGATATAGCTGTAGATATAGATGTAGATGATATAGATATATAGATATAGATAGATATAGATATAGATATAGATAGATATAGATATAGATAGATAGATATAGATAGATAGATATAGAGAGATATAGATGATATAGATATAGATAGATATAGAGATAGACTAGACATAGACATAGACATAGACATAGATATAGATATAGATAGATATAAATGATATAGATAGATATAAAAGATATAGATAGATAAAAAAGATATAGATAGATATAGATAGATATAGATAGATATGTATTTATATACATGGAAAACCTGTAAACATCTTGATAACTCCTTGAATTATAGTCTTCTTTCAATTCAGTTCAACAAATGTGTGTAGTTTGCTTGTGAACCAAATATTGGAATCCTGTGCTAGGCACCTGCAGAGATACAAAGATTAATACATAATTCCCTTACCTCAGGGGGCTCACCATCTAAAGGGAAAGAGAAAAATGAATCTACAACATTTTTTTAATGCCAGAAGGACCACAGTAAATTTTTAAACAAGTTTCAAAGTAAAAGCCATAAAATGACTGGAGAGAATAATTAATTTTCGCCAAATAGAAGACATGGAAGTTTATATGAGCAGGAATCCAATATATTATGCAACTCAATACATTAAAATTTATTTTTGCTTTAGTGCTTAGAATAAAATGAAATGAAATTTTATGTAATGTACTCAAAAGACAATATTGAGCTGATCTTGGTGGAACTGAACTATGTCTTAGAGATGAAGTTACATAGCACCAAAATGCATTTCCTTGTCCTGGTCACACAACCAGTCCATGTTTCTCAGCTTTCTTCTTTAGTTGAAATAGGTGAGTAACTGAGTTCCAAACAATAAAATATAGGCAAAAGGGACATACATTTTTTCTAGACTTAGTCCCCAAACTCCTTGCAGGCAATATTACTCATTCTTTTCTCTCTTTTGTTAGCCAGATTCAAGAAATCCAGTGGTGATTCTGAGGTCATTGGGAAGCAAGGGGGTCAATCAAAGACACAGCCAGTGTACCAAATAATTGTGGACAAGAGCCCTTTTCTTGACAACACACATTGGACTGTAACATGAACGTGAAATAAACCTTAAATCACTGCAATTTTTGAATTATTAAAGAATGTATTCTACTTCCATTAACAGAGAAATTGGTACTTTGACATGCAATAATTTCATAACAAAACTTAGATTATGTGGTGTTTGTTTAGCAATGGGATGGGGTAGGAATGAAATTTATTTCAGATTCAAGAAACACATATTATACAATGGCATAATAGTAACAAGAAGTGTGGGAAAACTGACAGAATTAAAGGAAGAAGCAGTGAGACCCACAATGATAGTTAAATTTTAAACCTTCTCTCAGTAAGTAAAAAACAAATAAACAAATATAAGAAAAAATATAAAATATCTAAACACTTTCAAAAAACTAGAGGTAATTGAAATTTATAAAACATTATACCCTCAAAATTTAAGAATATTCTTTTGAAGCAAACAAAAATGTTCACAAAGACCATATACTGGGCCATAAAACAAATCTCAAAAAGGTTTTAAAGAATTAAAATCATTTAAATATATTCTCATATCTTTATTAAACTATAAGTCAAAACCTATAAAGTATTTAGAAAATCCTCAAATATTTATAAATTAAGCAATATCCTTCTAAATATCCATTGGTCCATTGGTCAAAAAGAAATTACAAAGGAAATTAGAAAATATTTCAATATGAATGACAAAAGCACAATGTATTAATATTTTGAGAATGCAGCTAAAGACTTTGCAGGAAAATTTTCACCTTTAATTGCCTATATTAGAAAAGAAAAGTTTAAGATTAATTATCTAAACTTATATCTCAAGAAGAAAAAAAGTATGACTTTGACACAAAATATAAAGAAGGAAATAATAAAGATAACAGTATCATACAAGTTGGTTCTCTGAGGAAAATTAATAAAACTAATAAATTCTAAGAAAGAGAAAAAAAGAAAATATTAATTATCAAAATGAGAAATAAATTATAGATTATAAACATAGATCCTACAGTTATTTAAAAAAATGAGGATATAATATGACCAACTATGTGACAGTAGATTGAAGAATTTAGATAAAATGAAAACCTTTCCTTGAAAAATTCAACTTATCAAAACTGACACAAGAAAAAATTAAAAATATGAATGGTCATTATACTTTTTTAAAAAGAATTTATAATTTAAAATTTTTCACAAAAGAATCTTCATGTTCAGGTGGCTTTACTGGTGAGTGCTGTCAAATATTTCAAGAACTAATAATCTCACATAAACATTTGCAGGCATTATAAAAGGAAAGAACACTTCCCATTTCATTTTATGAAACCAGTAAAACCTTAATATTTAAACCTAACAAAAATGTTTTTTAAAAATAATTACAGCCCACTACCTTATATACATATATTGGGTAATATTAAGAAAGTGGATGCAGCATTACAGAAAAAGGATAAACATTATTGCCAAGTATATTAATCAAGGTTCCTCAGAGAAACAGAACCAATAGTACAATCATGTGTGTATTATACATTAAACATTAAAATGTCAAAACACATTAAAAGAAACATTTCTAAAAAGTACATTGTTTTCAGGAAGAGTTCATACTGGAAATTATGCAGAACTGAACCCAATAAAATCACGAAATATTAAATTTGAGAGACAGCTGAAGCAATGATAAAAGGAACACATATAGCATTAAATGTGTACATTAAGAAGAAAAACTAAAAATAAATAAACTAAGCATCCTACTCAATAAAAAAGATTTTAAAAATTTAGTAGAATTGTAGTATAGAAGATCTATATGAGAAAACCATTGAAATTTTTATACACTAACAATAAAATAGAAAGCGCAATATTTAAAAATACTATTCAAAAAAGCAAAAAAAAAAAAGTAAGACATACCCATAATCAAGATATTAAAACTATATAAATTTATTGAAGGACAAAAAGAAAAAAATTGCTTTACCATATATCAGGTAAGACATATATTGTTTTAAAATATATAACCAGTGTGCTCTTTTCAGACAGCTACCTAGTTTAGTGAGCTGAGCAATGAAAAATTAAGTTTAAATATTTTATCCCCCCAGAAGTCACCCCTGATCCCAAAATGAATTAAGAGGTTCTCTCTGTGCTCAAGCTGCACTTTTTCTTACTTTCATTTCTACATAGGTCTGATTCTTTTGAATATTTTCATTTATTTGTTTACATTTTATATTTGACCATGAGTTTTTTAAAGGGAAAAACTGTGTCATATTCCTCTTTATAAGCTGAGTGTGTACCACTGAGCCTCTATTATCAAAAGTACTCTATAATGTTTATTTGTTGACGATGTTACAAATTGAAGATGGTATAAATTCTAATGAAAAGAACAATGGGATAGGAGTTAGAGAAGCTATGTTCTAGTCCCAAATCTACCATTAAATACCTGGGTGATTGTAAGATATCTATACATCTCTGAGCCCTACTATCTTTATTCATAACATGGAGGTGAGAATTCTTGACTTACCAACTTCAAGTGATGCTTAAAACAGATCTTAAATATAAAAGCAACTGAAATGCATAGATATAATAGCAACCAAAGTTTCCAACAGTTTATAAGTTACATAAGCAAACAACTATAAAACAAAGATAATACTCCCAAAATACTAGCTAGTCTAAACTTTTCTCAATTGCATTTGAGAAGGAAATTATTTATTTATATATATATATATTCCCATTCCTTATTGTCTTCTTACAATGTGATGTTAACATAACTTCATAAGAAGTTTTCCTTGAACGTGGGTGCATTGTTATAACTGTATTAACCAATAAAATGTGATGGTGACCCTGCATAACTTCCATAGGCCATAAAAATTTATATCTCTCAAGACACTTGTCCTTAAAATCCAGCCACATTGTTGTGAATAAGCTGATGTCATATATTCATCCTAGCTCGTTTCTCAGCCCAAAGCTAACATCACTTACTATGAGTAAATGAGCCTTCACATGATTCCAGCCCCCAGTCTTCAAATATTCCATCTGAGGCCAGACACTGTGGAACAAAGATATTTCTACTGAATTCCGTCTACAATCCTGACCAAAAGAAAGCATTGGAGATAATAAATTGTTATTATTTTTCAGGAACTTAGCTTTGTTACACAACAAAAGATTACTAACACAACTTGATTTCCACAAATACTTCAAAACACTTCATAAGATACAGCAGCTTCTGTTTCTTCTCTTATTAGCATGTGTAATATCTTTAACGGGATTTATAAAGCAGAGCTGACAGACCTCAGCAGAGAAGATACCTAAAATGGAAATTATAATTTCCAAAGAATGTTTGCAATCAGATTTTCTGAATTGGGCAAGAATAGGACAGAGAAAAAAAAAAACTTTTTCTTGGGAAATATCAAGCTGATAATACATCTTCAAGCCTGCCTTCCCATGGCAACTTTTTGTTCAAGCATAAGCATGAAATATTTAGAATTGCTAGAACTCCAATAGGAAGGCTTTCATCCCTGCAAAAGAGTTTGTAGCCAGAAGCTGCCTGCTGGCACTGCATGCAAGAATGCACCGTTTGTTCAATGCCAGAGTTTACTCTTTGAATGACTGACATACTCTATCCCATCTCCAAAGGCTCCTTTGCCTTTATGACTGACACCTCCCAGGAAAGAGGAGTTGTAATTGCCTCTTATTTAGAAACTGGAGGCTGTTGGAGGGTTTTTGCTTTGGAGTGCCACAGACCTTTCACTCGGCAAGCATCACAGACTCTGTGGGAAGAACATTTCAACTCAGCAGGAGAGATAAAGACAATGGAAATTAAAAAATTTGTGGGGTTGATGTGTTTCTGTCCAGTCTCCCAGTGTTGTCATTTCATTTTTCCAAGTTATAGAAACTTGTTTTAAATCTGTCATGACACATTTTATGACACATTTATTTTAAAAAATCCCTGGTATGTTCTTATCCCACCCATATGCCCCTCGGAGAATATCAAAAATGGAAAATCAGCAGTATCACATTTCACCCAAGCACAAGCTCTGCTGCTGACAAGAGAACCATGTACATTGAGGTGGAGTCACGTGGAGTATGTGACATAGTTTGAAATGGTCTGAGTTAAAAGACCAATTTAGCTGTTTTTTCAGGTGAATGAAAAGTGTCACAAAGAGGACATGAAAGAACAGATTTTCACAAAGCAAACATTATATATGTAAAATGGTTTGACCTAGTCATGATAGAATGGACAATATTGGAAATCAATGATGCTCAAACTTTCTACAAAAACTTTTTTTGTAGACCAGTTCCATATTATCAGAAGGCAAGTATGTGATATACATTAGGCACTCTGAAATAAAGATAGGTTGTAGATACTTCTGAGGAATCTTAAGATCATGAAAAATCCAGGTAAAAAGCAATCAATCTAGAAATGTTGAGGGACATGTTCCTCCCTATACATAGAAAAACTTCAAAGTTCCAACAAGTTAAAAGGCTCCTTTGATGAGTCCGCTCAAGACTCCTGAAAATATGAAAACACCAAAGTTTCTTGAGCAAGTCAGTCAACACACTAAAATCCTTGTAGAAAACAAAAACAGGAATAGAGACAGAATACTTGCATTTAAGAATATCCTAGCAATATAACTGCTAAAAGCATACTCTATGTTCAGACAGTCTGTATTTAGTAAATGTATGCCTTTGTGCAAGTTATATCATCTTAATTTCTCTGCAAAATGGATATCATAATAATTACCTGCATCTGGTCATTTAGGGAAACTTTAAGATGACATACAGAATACAGGTAAAGAACTCTTAACAGTGGATATAGTAAGAAGTGAATAAATGCTAAATGTTCATAAGCAGTAGTTTTGTAAAATCCCAATCTACTTTTCACACAGGAACTAATTTTTACTGAACTCCTCTTTGGTAAAATTGTATAACTCAGAAAAGCATTGTTTTAGGTCACACAGAAGTGAAACTGAGACTTAAACTTAGGCACTTGGCTATAGAAATTACATGTAAAAAGTGTAATATTTACACATGAGATTTCATTTTGCTTAAACCTACAATGTATTTCTTTTACAACAAGGAAACTGAGGCCCAAAGGAATATAGAACTTGCCTAGGGCCATGGAGCAATGTTAAGGATGAAATAAGTCTCTCAACACCGATTTTTTCACCCTATCCTCTGCAGTCTCCCTTTCTAAGCCAGATTTAGTTTGTGCTGAATTGTCACCCTCATTTCTTTACTCATATTGTACTTTTTCCTCACCATGCTCCCATCAAGAAATCTCAGCCACTATGAATGTCACCTTGTCTAAGGGCTTTCTCTTTGAAAAGTTGCTCTTCATGTCATTAATCTCTCACTTTTTAAATCTTCTATTATATCCACTGTCCATAGCCCTGTATTCAAAGTATGTTCCACAGACCAGCATCACCTTTGAGCTAGTTAGAAAAAGTGGAATGCCAGACTCCACCTGTACCTAATGACTAGAGTCCACATTTTAACTAGGCTTTAAGACGACACAGACATTTTTATGTTTGAGGAGAGCTTCTTAACGGCGGCATAATTGGCATTTCATGCCAAATTCTTTGTATTAGGAAGTCTATCTTGTGCATTGCAGGATGTTGACAGCATTCCTGGTCTTGACTCACTAGATGCCAGAAGCATATGCTCTCACACATGATCTCCCTCTCTACTCCAACACCCACCCTTCTCCATAGTAACAACAAAATATCTCCAGACATTACTAAATATCACCTGCAGGGGGTGCAAATCAACCCCAGTTGAGAATCACTGGTCTATATGAAACAATTCTATCCTCAAGCATATATTGTCTATATTCTTTACTGTAGTTTTAGAGTAGCAATTTTATGTCTTCAGTCCTTGATTATAAATGCTCTATCTCCTTCTTCTACATCCCTTGGATTGAATACCATACTGGTTGCCTATAGTAGCCATCATTATACTGTTCCCTTTTTCCCTATTCTACTCACTTGTGACCTTGGAGTAAAGCCTTCAAATGACTTGCATACAAGCCATTGTGTCGAGCTCCTATATAATTGAGAAGAATGTAGATATTATGATCAACGTATCTATCTGAACTAACTAAGCAAAATATCATTAAAGAATCCCTGCTCAATGAGTTTGGAGAAACATGGTAGAGTGAGAGATGTCCCCAGATTTCTCCCCTTAAAACAACAATAAGCTGAACGTCTAAACCTCAACAACAAAATACACCCAAATTTCACACCAGCATGTCTGAGTGTGGGATCTGCACATAAAAGCTACCACAGGTCAAAACTCTAGGGGTCAGGCTGTGGACTAGGAGAAGTAAAGTGGCTGCTTCTCACAGCCACCAGGCTCACTGTGGAAGGAGGGGGAAGGGAGAAAATGTGGCAAATTCCCTGAACAGCCCTGGGTGGGAGGGCTGTGAGTTCCACATGTCCTACGACAGAGCCCATTCATCAGAGCAGAAAGCAGAAAAGCAAGATGACAGAAAAACAAGAGTTGATTTTTACCAGCTGGTGTTTACAAAAACGAGGCTGAACTGTAGCATCCAACCCCCAGCCAAGAGCACCGGTACCCCCCATATTCTACTAGACTGAACACAATGAAGTATCAAGGAATCTGAGCAAGCACTACCAAAATTGTCACTAACACTGACAGGGACCGAGACTGAGGGTAGTGAGCATAATTAAACACCTATAAAAATAAAGGTATTATTATAGCTTTATATAAAGGAGGGCTACAAGAGGCTTAGACAGCACATACTAGAAACCAAAAAAAAAAAAAAAACACCTTCTTTGCAACAGGCTAAAGAGAGACTTTATATGATAAATCTTTCTGGGGGGTGGGATAAAAGCAAAATATACTTCCATTAATGCCCAGGCAGAGAAATAGTCCAATAAACACTATGAACAACAAAGATGACAAGGCATCTAAGAAAGAAAGAGAAAAATCTCCAGAAAAGAAGCCTACAGACATAAAGAGTAACCTAAATGACAGAGAATTCAGGATGATGCTTTTAAAAACACTTTGTGAGATCCGAAATGAGTCATATCAACAATTTCTGGAATTGGAAAAAAAAACTAGATGATGAGCAGAATGAGTTTTTAGCAAAGAGGTTGAAGCCATCAAAAAGAACAGAATAGATCTTCTGGAGGTAAAAAATACACTACAGGAGTTGAAAAATTAAATAGCAAACTTGGGAAATAGAGTCAACCAAATGGAGGAAGAGGATAAATGATATTGAAGATAGAAATCTAGAAATAAATCAGAAGAAAGAAGAGAGAAACAAAAGAATGCAAAATAATGAAAGAGAAGTTCAAGAACTAGATGATACCATCAGGAGAGGAAACATAAGAATAATGGGAATTATTGAAGGCAAGGGAAAGAAGAAGGGACTAGAAAACATTTTCAGACAAATAGTTGACAAGAAAAATGTCCCAAACCTAGGAATAGCTGGAGCTTGGAATTCAAGAAGTCAACAGAACACCCAATATCTCAACCCAAAAATGTCTTCACCAAGACACATTATATTAAAGTTATCAAAAATCAATGATAAAGACAGAATTCTCAGGAAAATCAGGGAGAGGAAAATGGTAACATGAAAAAAAAAACACATTAGATTATTGTTGGAATTCTCAAAACAAACGTTACAAGCCAGAAAGGAGTGGAAACAAATATTCAAACTATTAAATGAAAGAAACTAACAGACTAGGATAATGTAACCAGTGAAGCTCTTCATTAGATATGAAGAAGAAATAAAGATGTTTCAGACACAAAAATTGAGAGAATTATCCACTATGAGGTCTACACTATAGGAAATACTGAAAGGGGTCAACATTTCTAAAATAAAATGGCAAAACAAAATACATAATAGGAGTAAAGTGACTATCAGGAAAGTAGAAGCAGAGGAGTGCAACTCTTATTAAGAACAGGGCATTATAAGCTTTAAAATAAGAAGAGATTTGTTATAGCAAATAGTAATGAACATTCAACATACATAGGGACAAATTGAGACAACAATAACTGAAAATGAGAGGAATCAAAGATCTAAATTCTCAAACAGAATGGTGATAAGGCATATGTGGAAGAAAATGGATGACTGTATATACATAAATACCCTTTACATATTTATAATGGTAACCACATGCCAAAGATTCAGAACTGAAGTATATAACATAAAACAAGAAGGACCAGAGAGAAAACCCACAAAAAACAACCAAAATAAAGATAACAGAAACACAAGGACAAGGAAGCAATGGAAACATCAAGCTACCAAAAAGCAAAAGATAAAATGGCTATAAGAAGACCTCATATTTCAATAATCACACTAAATGTAAATAGACTGAACTACCAATAAAAAGGCACAGAGTTCAGAATGAATCAAAAAACAAAACTCAAACACATGCTGCCTCCAGGAGACACATCTTAGTTCCAAAGACAAATATAGACTCAAAGTTAAAAGATGGAAAATGATACTTCAAGCAAAAGGCATTTAGAGAAAAGTGAGAGTAGCAGTACTAATATCAGACGAAATAGACTTCAAAATAAAATGGTAAAGATACTGAGGTACACTTCATAAATGCTGAAGGGAATCATGCACCAAGAAGACATCACACTTATTAATATTGATGCTTCAAATTAGGGAATCCAAGAATATGTAAAGCATTACTAGCAGAACTAAAGGGAGAAACAGACCAAAACACTATCAGAGTAGGGAACCTAAATACCCTACTGTCGATATAGACAGATCATCCGAACAGAAAATCAATAAGGAAATCACATACTTAAATGACACATTAAACCAATTGGACATAATTGACATTTACAAAGCCTTCCATCTCAAAACAACTGCTTATACATTCTCAAGAATCGACCATATATTGAAACACAGAGATAGCCTCAACAAATATAAGAGGATTGAAATCACACCAATTATATTCTCTGATCATAATGCTTTGAAACTAGAGATGAACTGCAAAAAGAAAGCAGGAAGAATCCCAATACATCAAAATTAAAAAACACACTACTGAAAAATAACTGGGTCAGGGAATAAATAAGAAGAAAGATCAAGAATTACACAGAAACGAATGATAATGATAGCACCACATATCAAAACCTGGTACAGAGCAAAAGCGGTCATTAGAAGAAAGTTCATATCATTACAGGCCTATCTCCAAAAATGAGAACAAGCCCAAATAAACAACCTAGTGCTTCATCTTAAAAACTAGAAAAGGAAAAACAAATGAAGCCTAAAGTCAGCAGAAAAAAGAAATAATCAAAATTAGAGTAGAAATAAATGAAATTGAAGACAGAAAAAATAGAAAAAATGAATGCAACAAAGAGCTGGTTCTTTGAGAAGATTAATAAAATTGACAAGCCCCTGGCTAGACTCACTAAAGAAAAAAGAGAGAGTATACAAATAAACAAAATCAGGGGTGAAAGAGGAGAAATTATGACTAACATAGCAGAAATACAAAGGATCATGCAAAAATACTATGAAAAAGAATATAACACCAAATTTAATAACATAGAAGAAATAGACCAGTACTTAGAAAAATACAGTCTTCCTAGACTGAATCAAGAACTGAAAAGTCTAAATAGACTGATCAGCAGTATGGAAATTGACACCATCATCAAAAACTTACCAAAAAGTAAAAGTCCAGGACCAGATGGCTTCACCAGTAAATTCTACCGAGCATTCAAAGAAGATTTAATACATATTCTCCTCAACATCTTCCAAAAATCAAAGAGGAGGCAATACTTCCCAGCTCATTTTATGAAGCCAATACTACCCTGATACCAAAACCTGGTAAAGATAACACAAAAAAAGAAAACTGCAGACCAGTATCTCTCATGAACACAGATGCAAAAACCCTAAATAAGATAATAGCAAACCAAATACAGCAACATATTAAAAAGATTATATACCACAATCAAGTGGGCTTCATCCCAGAGGCACAGGAATGGTTCAACATATGCAAATCAATTCATGTGATACACCACATAAAAAAATTAAAACATAAGAATCATATGATCATATCACTAGATACATAAAATGCCTTTGACAAGATAGAGCACCTGTTTATGATCAAAACACTTAACAAAATAAATATAGAAGGAAAGTACCTTAACATAACTTAAGACCATATATGACAAACTCTCAGCCAATATTATACTTCATGGTAAAAAAAAACTAAAAATCTTCCCTCTAAGATCAGGAACAAGGCAAGGCTGTCCACTATCACCAATGTTATTCAATATAACATTGGAGGTCCTAGCAAATGCAATAAGGCAAGAAAGCTATGAAAGGCATCCAAATAGCAAATGAAAAAGTCAAACTGACAGTATTTTTAGATGACATGATTCACTATATAGAAAACCTTAAAGACTCTACAAGAGCACTACTAGAAATATTAAGCAAACACAATAAAGTTTCTGGGTACAATATCAATGTTCAAAAATCCATAGCATTCCTATGCTCTAACTCTAATAAGTGTCAGAAAAAGAAGTGGAAAAAAATAATTCCTTTTGCAATTGAAACAAAAAAAAATAAAATACCTAAGTATAAATATAATAAAACATGTGAAGAACTTATATAATGAAAACTATCAGACCCAATAAAGAAATTGAAGACCCCATTAAAGAAATCAAAGAAGGTACAAAGAAATGAAAAGATATTCCATGTTCTTGGATTGGAAGAATCAACATAGTTTAAATGACCATATTACCTAAATCAATATACAAATTTAATGCAATCCCCATCAAAATCCCATTGGCATTTTTTAAAGAAATGGAACAAAAAATCATCAGATTTGTATGGAAGCTCAAAAGACCCTGAATTGCCAAAGCCAATCTGAGAAAAAAGAATGAGGCTGGAGGCATTACTCTGCTCAACTTCAAATTATACTACAAAGTGACAGTAATCAAAACAAAATGTTTTTATTGGCATAAAAACAGATACACAGACCTATGGAACAGAATTGAGAGTCCAAAAGTAAACCCATATTTATATGGGAAATAATTTTAGACAAAAAAGCCATAAACATATAGTAGAGAAAGGAAAGCTTCTTCAAGAAATGGTAGTAGGAAAACTGGAAGGCCACCTGCAAAAGAATGAAACTAGACTGTTACCTATCACCACACAACAAAATTAACTCAAAATGCATTAAAAACCTGAATATAAGACCTGAAACAATAAAATGCATAGAAGAAAACAAAAGAGTTATACTCAAGGACCTTGGATTTAAAGAGAATTTTATGAATTTGACCTCAAAAGCAAGGGAAGTAAAAGCAAAATAAATAAATGAGACTACATCAAACTAAAAAACTTCTCCTCAGCAAAAGAAGTCATTGACAAGGTAAAGAGACAACGATCCAAATGGGAAAATATATTTGCAAGCAAAGCCTTCAATAAGGGCTTCATATGCAAATATACAAAGAATTTGTATGACTCAATTACAACAACAACAACAACGACAACAAAAATCCAATCGAAAAATGGACAGAGGACCTGACCAGACACTTCTCCCTAGAAGACATATAAATGGCCAAGATATAGATGAGAAGATGCTCTACATCGCTAGCTATTAGGGAATTACAAACCAACACCACAATGAGATATCATCTCACACCTGTTAGAATGGCTATAATCAACAGGACAAGTAATAACAAATGTTGGAAAGGATACAGAGGAAAAGAAACCCTCATACACTGCTAGTGGGACTGCAAATTGTTACAGTTGCTATGGAAAACATTATGGAGGTTCCTCAAGAAACTAAGAATTGATCTGCCATATGATCCAGCAATTCCTTTACTGGATATTTACCCCCCAAAGATTTGAAAACTCATATCAAAAAGTTATTTGCACAGCATTGTTCATAACATGAACAATGGCTAGGACATGGAAGCAACCAAAGTGCCCTATAATAGATGATTGGCTAAAGAAGCCATGGTTCATATATACAATGGAATATTACTCAGCCATAAGAAGAGATGAAATACTGCCATTTACAACAACATAGATGGACCTTGAAATATTCATACTAAGAGAAATAAGCCAGACAGAAAAGGTCGAAAATCACGATATCACTTATATGTGAGATATAAACCTAAAAGCAACAAATGAACAGGATAGGTAAACAGAGACTCATGGACATGAATAATGGAGTGGTGATTACCAGAGGCTAGGGGTGAAGGGAGAAGTAGGTAGGGTAAAGAGGATCAGATATAGAGGAGTAGGGAAAGAATGAAGTAGGTAAAGGGGATCAAATATATGGTAGCTAAAGAAAACTGGACTTTGGGTGGTAGACACAGAATAGATTATATAGATGTCCAATTATAATGTACACATGAAAATTATATAATTGTATTACTCAATGTTACCTCAGTAAACTTAATAAAAAATCAAATAAAATAAGTTAATATAAAATAAAAAGAACAGTTTTATTCTAACATTAAAAGGGCCATTCGCAGTGATAATCAAAACTTCCATTCAATCTAAAGCTTTTCTTCTCTCTATAGGCCTTGAGGGATTCAGGGTCAGAAGCCTACAGTAAAGAAAGGGCAGTATGGACAACTTTTTTTTCCCCCTTTTTTATTCCCAGTTCTCCCATCACTACCTAGCATGGCCCTTGACTCCCCTCAGGCTAGGCCCAATAGGTGAGGGTTTCATGGAGGACAATTTAACACTGTCTTATGTGAGTTTTACTGGGCATGCTCTCTTTGGAAGTGACACAGGCACAAGTGCTGGTTCTTCCTCTTGCAAGGGCTCTGCAGGCTTTTTGGGAAACCCCATGACATGAGCAATGATCCTTGTCTTGCTGGCTTCTGAAGACTCCAACCCTCAGCTTCTGATATTCAAGTAGTTCATCCCATCCAAGCTCTCTATCATAGTCATTTGCTCTATCAGACAGTCCTCTTGGGCAGGGTCCTTTTTACAATAAACCCTAGCCAACTCACCTACCCACTTAGCCTGTGAAATTCTCATAGTTACTCACTCATAGGTAGCACAAGTCCAGTTGGCACCTCTGGCAGCCCTCTTTATGTTTTATTTTGCTCCTTCAAGCTGAAACTCCAAGTACCTCTAACTCAACTAGATCTGAAAAAGATCCTTCCCCTTTTTCTCACTGATAGAGTGGATGAGAGAAATATAAAACTCAAAGACAAGTATTGTCAAGAAAATGCTCCCTCACCCTACTATTTCATTTCTCTTCCAAGTCTTAGAAACTACTCTTTGATAGCTTTCTTCGAGTATAATAGCTTTAATGATTTATTGACACATTTTGTGTAGGCTCATGTAACCTGATTTAGAATGCTGGACACTTGGCTTCTATTGTAAAAATTCAGACCTTTGGATCTCAACTTAAAGAGACCAGAAAGTTCTGTTCAAATACCCTACCATGCTAGATTGTTTTCAGATTATTCAGCACTTTCTATATTTTTCTTTCTTCTTACACTGATTATTTGGCATCAACTTAATATCTTTAAACCATTCTCAAAGATATATATCAAAGGAATTTTCAAAAAAGGTTCTCATTCTACTTACAAATTGAGGGGAACACTTTTTAAAGAAGCCATTAGGCCTTTTAATGGTATTTAACTCTCCTTTATAGTCCAGTGACTTCTAGGAGTCTGATGATTTGTAAAATTGTTTTACCTTTATTATGAATTGTAAGCGTCTGGAAGAAAAAATTGTTTCTTTGTGTTTATCTTTGTTAAAACTGCAGCTCACTGAGCCATTTGCTCAAAACTTTTTAAAAAATTTCTACAAAGTTCACTTTACCCTAACACCTACTATAAAACCCAACAACTCTACTCCTAGGGAAATGAAGACACATGTTTACACAAAGAGTTGCATATGAATGTTCATAACAGCATTATTCACAATGCCAAAAATTGGAGATAACCTAATGTTCATCAAGTTGTGAATGAATGACCAAAACAGCGTATCCATATAATGATACAATGACAAAAAAGCACTAACATGTGCTATAAAATAAAAGAACCTCACACAGATTAAGCTAAGTGAAGGAAGCCAGACACAAAAATTGACATATTAGATGATTCTATTTGTATTAAATGTTCAGAAAAGCTAAATCTCTAGAGATATAAAGTAGATTGGTGGTCGCCTGGGCTGGGATGGTATAGGGATTAACTTTAAATGAGCATGAGGGATCTTATAGAAGTGATAAAAATATTGTACAATTCTGTAAATTTACTAAAGATCATTGAATCGTACATTTACAATGAGTGAATTTCATGGTACATAAATTATGGCTCAATAACGTTAAAAAAAAAAAACCTGCTTGCTCGGTGGAATTTGGGACTTTTTTTCTTTGATACCAGTCTCTCATAGATGTTAATTCTGCCAAAGCCTTAAACAGTTCAAAATAAGAGAGAACAGGCCTCTGGGCCTATTCCTTGCTCACAGAGTCATAAACAAACATATTGCTTTCATATCAAAAGCTAAGATTCTTGAAATTTCATGCAAGGTCAAACCACAGTTAGATTGAGTGTAGCTATAATGCACCAATGGTTTTCTGGCAATGAAAAGAGCTTAATAACAACAAGTGACTTGGGCACTGAGCATTAAAATTTCCTCATAACTTGAAATTCTTGTCTTTGTTGGATTTTAAATATAAAATGGATCATCCTAGCAAAGTAATTCATAAATCAATCAGCTTCATGAATATAAAATGAAAAATGTAGGATCAATGTTTCTCTCTAGATATTTAAAATAAAATCATGCTTTAGAAATTATCTATACTTTAGTCAATGGTAAATATCTATTTCATGTAAGAGAATAGATACAATTCATTCATCATTAGAGTTTAAAACTCTATGCAAGGCTGAAGTGTTTTTTTAAGGAACTAAAACATTTCTAATTATTTTAATTTATATTTTAAAACATGTTGGCTATTTCCATTATTAGGTTATCATCTATAGAAATCCATCTAAATGAATTTGAGTGAATTGTGATTTAATCTCTAAAAACTTTTCTCCAAGCATCTACTTAAGAGCTCAAATTATAAGAATAGTGGTTTGTACTTCAAAATTCCCAGTGCTTAAATCACTTGTATAGCAACAACAAATAAATATACCTTAAAATTATTAATATTTAAAAGTACAAATAAGTAGTTATTATAATAACTACAATATGGAGCAATGACTATATACTTAACACTATAATAAAATGCATTAAAACCCTCAAACATACACAGCCCCTTTCACTTCATGGCCAGTTATGCTAAAATCACAGTAGTTGTATGTTTAATGTTTTTCACCTCTAGAAAGCATTAAGATTTAAACTCATGCCAGTTAATTCCATGAAAAAAGAATGTATATCAGGAATATCTAACAGGAAGTAAATCTTCCTATTTAATTCTGCTAATAACAAGGATACAACAACCAATAGCCAATTCATCCAGACATTAACTCACTTGCCTGACACTGTACTAAACATGGAGATAAAACAGTCACTGTCTTCATGAGGCTTACATTGCAGTAGAGGAAACACATTAATAAATAAAAATAATCACAAATGAAAATGTTATTAAAAAAAACTATGTACTGAACATAACAAGGATAGGTGGTGATAGTAATGGAGTAGTGGTGGTAAAAACTGATTTTACATAGTACAAATAGTGCCACCATTAGAATATTAGCAGTTGGGGTGTGCCTGTGCAAGAGGGGATTCAGAGAATTTTCCAAGCAGAGAAGAGCTGAGGCAGGATCAGAGAACTTTAACTGAAATTCACTAGAGAAAGTAGTGAGAGGATGAGTGAGGCAACTTGGGTTAAATAACTTTATAAGAAATTTGGATTGTATTCTAAGTCAAGAAATGACAATATGATTTATATTCTGAGAATATTTTTCTGCTGAGTTGAGAATGAATTCACAATTAGAGTTAGAATTGACAGATTTTGCTGATAAATTGAATTCTGTGGATGAAAGAAAGAGAAGAATTGAACAGTGTGCTCCACTTCAATCCCCTTGAATTCTTTTTAACAATTTTGTGTGCACCTCCTGCCTCCTCTTTGGTGTATATCTGCTTCCAAAAGCCAGTAACTGTGATTTTTTTGAAGAACTGCTCTCAAGCTATTGGAGACCACTTGATTCACAGACATAGCAAGAAAGCTAAGGGCCCATGGAATGTACATGTCCTTGGAAAAGTCTTTAACCAATGATTGATGAATTTAGAAATATAAAAACTCCAAGTCCCTTTCTAGAGTCAAGACAATCCTGAGACTTAAATTATAGCCCTGAATTTCCTTGACAGAGACTCTACAGAAACTTTGCCTGATATCTAATTCTTGCTGGATATCTTCTCCTATTTTTCCTGTTTTCTGAACTCCCTTACCAGTTTCCCCTGTGAGCCTTTTCTTAATAAATCGCTTACAAGGAATCTTGTCTTGGGATATACTTCTAAGATACCTAAACCAAGACAAGGAGTCAATTACTCATGGGTTTATAACGAGCAACTTCACAGATGGATACCAGGTTGGAGAGTGGGAGCAAGTGGGGAAGGAAGAATGATAATCAACAGTAGTGTTTTAGATGATCAATGATAACATAAAATCTGTTATCCCAAAACCTTTTCACTGTGATTTTATACTTTTAACCTCCTTCTCAATCCTATTAGCCTGATAAAACCCTAACCCTAGATAAATCCTACTCTCTATTTATACCTGCACTTGCACAGGTGATTATAACTGAAGAAAAATACATGATTATTGCCAATTGATCTCAAAGTTTATGACTACTTATCTCAAGAAGGCCTTTCCTGAGGTCAAAAAATGCTAATATCATTTCATGTTCCATTATTTACCCCAAAATCTTAGAGACCATTTCACATCTACTCTTCTATTCTGAAATCTCTAACACTTTCTTCCCTACCCACATCTTTATAACATTGCTTACTATTTCAGTAAGAAGTCACAAGTAGTCAGAAGAGAACTTTCTCATGGTCCTATCTCGGGGCATTTGCATTTGTTATTCCTTCATCTGAAACTTGTCACCTAAGCATCTGCATATGTCATTCCCTTACTTCTTTCATGTCTCTAATGTCATCACATCCTTGAGTCCTTCTTCCCTGATTGCCCTATATAGTAACTATGCCCAATATGTTGATTTATTTTGAGCCATATAACTTATCACTATTTCTTATATGTTTCTTATTTTCCTTCTCCTCCCTCTTTGAGCTCTGAGTTTAATTGCTTTGTTTTGTTTGTTTGTTTGGTTGGTTGATTGGTTTCCACGGCATTGTCAGCACCTAGAAAAGTACCTGACACAAAGTGAGTTCTCAGGCATTATCAGATGAATGAATGAATGAACAAGTGAATGAATGAATATTAAAACTACTTTGTAATATCCAAGTCTCCAACCAAAGAATCAAATGTGCAACTTTATTATCTACAGCAGCTAGGCATTCTTATTATTCAAGTACATTATGCTTATTGATGTAATTAATTTAAATTTGAGTATTTTATCTTTAACTCAATTTCATAAACTGTAATGAGCTTTTAAATTTCAAGTACGTATCCAATTTTTATTGAATGAAACAATTATGTAATGAATCATCAATTACTGAAATGTTGGCTTACAAAATTCAAAACAGTGAACTCCAGATTTTCTATCAACAACTTTTTAGCCAAATGCATATCATTTTGAAAAACTAGAGAGATTTCCTAACAAGGAAAATAAGTATATTCTATTTAGTACCAAATATGGCTTCTATAATTACAAAGCAACTATTTTTTTTAGATCTATATAACATTAAGGGCACCTCACATGGCTAATTTGCTACATTTTGGCTCTGTAGTAGTCAGCATTAAAGAGTTCCTTACTCTTTTTTAAACATGAAAATTTATACATTGATTATTTTTGGCAGAATAGCAGAGGAAAAGAAAGGTTCAAATTATTACCACAGTTATATAAAATACTTTGAGTATTTAGCTGTAAAGTACTCAGTTTAGGTACTCCACAACCTCTGTGTGGAATATGAGACTTAATTGATTATTTGGAGGAGTATTGTGGAGAATAGATAAATGATTTCCCATATTGGCCTCAGCTAGCCTCAAGAAATTATCAGTTCAAAAACACAAATGAGAAGACCCAATCCAATTAAACCAATTGACTTGTTTCTGATCTGGGACATTCACTTTATAGATAAATTACAAGGGGAAATACACAGGTGTTAGGGATCTGGCCAATAGATCCTAAAGCCAGTCATAGCAGAACTGAGTAAGAACATGGCCCAGGTAACCCTTTCTATACCCCAGTATTTCTCAATCACATTCTCCAAGTCTGCAAGTTTTCAATTATGAACACTTCTGTCTTGAGAAACTGAAGTTTTATATTATTAACATGTTTGTAAATTTTCACTGCAAGATAAAGTTTTGTCTTCGTAACTGATAAAATAATTCAACATCAAAACAATTGTCAGATGCAAAGCAATCAAAGAACACTTCTCTGGATCCATGAAATTTCAAGTAGGAGCATCATTAGGGGATATCATTCTATCCTTTCTATTCACTCACAAGGCAACTAGTATGTGTCTTTAATCATTTAATGCCATAAGTCCGTCCCACTGATCCTGGCTCACATTTTCCATGCATAGAGCCTTTCCTACCACCTCTCCTTTTCTGTAACAGTTACATTGGTCAGGATTTGGCATATAGGCTCATGGAAGAACATCTTGAAGGGAATTAAAGCCCAGTGACAGGTCTGTAAAATTTTTACCACTCAACTCAATAAGCATCATATTCTTTTTACCATGTGCAAAGGACTTCCTTATAATAACAACAGTTAATTTTTCTGACATGAATGAAGACACTTACAACCTAGAAGGATAAACAAAAAAGAAAGCTCTAAAAGACACTAGCTCCAATATGTGTTGAAATTGGAATTGCAGCTCAGGTGTTATATATTGACCATCCAGTTAACAACCAAAATATTTTTTTTTATCTCTTTAAGATTGGTAAATGATATTAGACACTTATGACAGAGAAGGTTTCAAATATTTACATTTTAATCTTCTACATAAAGAAGTTAATTTCAATATTTTCTCAAAGGTAAGTGTCTGAAACATATTAGGTGGACACTGAATAAATATTTGTTTAATGAATAAATAATTAAATATGTTACAGTATTTTAGATTATTTGGGATTACTCCAAACCTGGAAGTTGATTTTAACTTTAAGGATAATGAATGGACAGGTTTAATAAATTCTGGATTCTAGGTTTCAGGGATTAACAGAAAGGAGGTACTAGGGATGGAACACAAGTTAATTAAATCTCAGAGGAAGATATTCTTGACTGTTACCAGTAAATCTAGTATATGCAAAACTCTGGAGAAAGTGCTTGGTTTCACTTCCTGATTTTCTGTAATGTCTGTTATTCAGAAGACCAGGAGGGGCTCTCTTCCCTCTGAAGTACTTCAAAAACAGCCCTTCCTGAGCCTGCTATTCTGACAAGATCATTGCTGCCTCTGTAGCAAGACAGTAAGTATGCTACACAGAGAAGGGAAGAATGTCAGAGCAAGACTGAAGAAATGATGAGCGTAGAACAACATGAGTTTTCAGCTAAACCTTGCTTCTTGTTTTTGCTGAAGAGTCGCTAAGATTGAAACAAAGCTTGAGTAATGATGAAGTGAGAATCAATATTTTACCCTTAATGTATTTTGATAAGAAAATATAAATTTAAAACTTCCTTAATTGATGAGAAGAGTGCATTAGCAAGTAAAGTTAGTAATTGAAAAAAGAGAAAGCAGAATCCGTTAAAAGTTCAACCCCTCTTTGTTTTCATACTGTGATTTTCAAATTTATATGACATTCATCACTAAACCTTTGCATTTAATGAACAGCATTATAGAGGTAAAATTAATTTCATACATCAAGGATACAATAATAAAGAGCTACATTTCAATCATGACTTTGAATTTACCTATGGTAAATCCATTATTTTATCCTCCAATTACTATATAATTGACTTTTTACCATGGAACAATTGATATCCACATAAGCGACTTTCCATTAGCCAATTTTGGAAATAAATCTACAGTAATACTTCTATACAGGATTTGATTTTCTAACTTAAAGGTCTTTTCAGCTGAAAAAAAATGCTTTCAAAGCACCCCTGTTTCATGAACTGTAACAAAGTGAAAGGTTTTTATGTGAACATTCTCTTGGTTAACTTTTACCTGATATAAGCTTCAATGATTGTCTCACTGAAAATTACATCAAATGTTTGCATTTGAGAAGTCACTTACCCCTACAGATTCAAGGGGAGAGTGGGAGGAATTTAAGATGGAAATTGGAGGGTAGAGTAAGACTTACTGAGAAAACTGAGGATATTATCAGTAGAAATAGGAAATTGCTTTTCAACATTATTACAGAGACAGCCTGCAGATTTCTGAATCATGAGGAACACAAACTAAGGGGGTCAATTGTGATTATGAGTCTGGTTATCACTACCAGTTAGAAATAAGTATTTTCACATATATTTTTATGCTACGGAGAACAGAATTTTTTTTTTTATTAATGTTGAAAAAGGTGGATTACTATCAACCCACACAGTCTAGTCTTGCTGACTCTTAATCAAGTTTTCTCAGGACAGCATGGGCTTTCCAAGACTTTCAGTCACTACTTCAAGAGATAAGTGTCCTTAAGAAAGACAGGAATGGCAGGAGGGGGAGAATGGACTTGTGTGTCACTATGGTGGCATTTGACTTTAAACTGAGAGCAATTTCGTTAGACTATCTAGAGCAGACAACAGAGCCTGGTGAGCTTTGAGCTTATATTACAAAGCAATAAGAGATATCTTCCTGCCCTGGTATGGTTTGAGTGTCATCAGGAGAGAGATGCAAGGCCATTTTCTAAGGTCCCACTGCAAAGATGGATACCTGGCCTTCCTAGTCGAAGCAAGAGCTCAAAAGGAAAAGGAAGACAACTTAAGCTCTCATATTAAATTTGAGTTATGGTGCTATAGAGAAGCTGATATTTCCAAGAAAAGTTATAACAGCAGCAAAAAGGGCCTTTTTTTTTTTTTTTTTTTTTTTTTTTGCTTTCAACTTTGAAAGAGTGACAGCCCACTAGGGTCTTTGTATGGTCCACCTACTTGCGGCTCTCAGCTTTTGTACCAAATAGCAGCTTCTTGCCATTGTGTCACTTAACAAAAAAAAGTGCAGTCTTGAAGAGGTTTCTTGGTATAACATTAGCAGTTAATCAGATAATTGCTGAAACTCTTGCCAATAGCCTGCAGCCATTCACTGTTCTGAATAATAAGTGGGTTATTAATTTCTTCATCCTGGCCCTGAGCCCTTGCTCTTGCTCTCTTTGTTGCTTCTTCATCGCCGCTGTGGCAGCAGCCACAAGCAGATGCTTGGGTTCTCTATTCTTCACATAAACCAAGATTAAAATTGTTGCTTGTAGATCCCACAGGTAAATACCTCCCAGCATTTAAAATGCAGAGATTGAGGGCTTTCACGTTTTTCTTTAGTCTATTTTCAATTGTTCCCAGGTTATCAGAACCAGACCACAATGAAAGAAGGCAGCTGACATCTTTCATTTCTACAAAAATCATGTTTATCTGGCACAAAACAACCTGATGCTTATAGTGTCTTTGTTGGAGGAAGTTTGATTTCTTGTTCTACCCATGAATACCTTAACTGAGCACCTACTAATTTTAAGCATTACTAAAGATGTTTCATAAGAAGCAAAGTAAGATATAGTACCAGTGTATCACAGATAATCCTGTCTTATAGAGGGCAAAGACCCCTATATAATAACTAAAATATAAACAAGAATGAGATTAATGCAAAAGAGAAAGTTTAAAAAATTTAAAAAGCTATGGTACAAGAAACTGAGAAGGGAGAATTGACAGCCTGTTGAGATACTCAGCAAAATGATTGTGCAAGAGAGGGTTGCATCTGCAGCCAGCAGAGAAGTAGCCTGGCTATGGGCTGGAAAGGAGAGGTGAGGAAGATGCTCTAGGGAGAGGGAAGAACTAGTATAAATGGAAACCTTCCCTTCATTCACTCATTGATTGGGTTCATTATATGTGCCAAGCACTGTGATGGTCTCTGAAGAAACAAGGATTAATAAGACACAATCACAGATCCATGAAGGAGACAGACAAAATAAACAATTATTTTAAGACTAGGTGACTTATGTTCAAGGCAGAGAGTATTTTCAACTAGAGCATTGGGGAGAATAAAAAATAATTATGGAAAGATAGATTAGTGCCAGAGTAAAGGGCCACATAAATTAGGGTTGTAAACTGACTCAGAAGCTGAATATGGAATTGGGGAGATAAAAAAGAGGGGGAAGATGGGTAGATTCATGAGATATTTCACAAGGAGAATCTATGGGAGAGGAGAATGAATAAAAAATACATATATTCTAAAGTAGCTTCAAAATTTCTTCAACCAGCCTTCATAAACTTAAGATCTAAATTATGCTCTATTACTCACTTCTGATTTAGAAAAAAAAGTGAAACTCACTGCCAGATTTAATTTAATTTTATATAAACACACTCTTTGAGGCTGAAGCATATCTAACGGATTTTCGATGTGAAAATAAGATTTAAAATACTGTTCTTGAAGTTATTTCTAAACAAAACTTTAATCTTAATAAAACAGAAATGTATATGATAATCAATATTTAATTGTTTTTCATGTGATAAATTTTAAAGCACAGAACAACACAAAGCAGATCATCAAATTCTGCACAAAAATATCTCATTTCTCTCTGGATCTTCTTGCCATCTTTGTCGTTGTGTGAGCAGCAAACTTTGCAGTGACCAGTTAGTTGGATTCTGTTTCCCTGATATTGGTGGTATGCTCTTGGGAAAATATCTTTCAGACAAGAGAAGAGGTGTGACATCATCAGAGCATGGATGACCACAAAGACGTTGCTACCCTAGCTTGTGATGCTTTTTCAGCATCTTTCAATCAACATCAGTCTGAAGTTAACATGGCTGATCTTGTGCTCAGGATCATCTTTCTTGAACAGAACGTAGGAGTTCAGCATTATGTTTGGTAATGTTTAGAAGGTGGCAAAAGAATTTCTTATACCAAAACTTGTGGCTTGTTTGGTGTTTGATAAGAAGTGAGCATCTGATCAGCTGACTCCACTGCTCCCATATTCCTGTTATAATCTATAATGACACATGGTTTCTTAGTTTTCTTTCCATTTCTGTTGTCTACTTCAATTACAGTATCACTGTGGAATGCTGACAATATTTTCACTGCCTTCTTATCACACCATTTCAGTTCCTTTAGTTCACCACAGAATCTGGCTACAGTTAGCTCCTTTGTAACCCCTTTTTCAGATTATTTGGCATCTTCTGTTCAAACAAGCTGCCCCAACTGTATCATTCCTATTTTGATGTAGTTCTGTGAACAGCATGGGAGATATATGGTAAACTTTGGGGGTAAGGTTAGGATTGTAATTCAATAATTATCTCAGGGTTTATGCTATAGCCACAAGCACCACCACAAGTATTCTTGGGGCAGATGAGAAATTGGTTAAAAACACTATGATTAATTATGTTTACCCAATTTTAACAAAAGAGGATCAAGGGGGAGAGACTAATTCTCATATGAAAAATAGTAATCAGATACCAAACAGTTAATTTGCAGGCACGTGGAGCTAGAAAATAGCCTGGAAGTCAGTTAAAATACCTTTCTTGTGTTGCAAATGAGGGTATAAACTCAAGAGAGGATACATGAATTTTTCAGAATCATACATTTAAAAATGCTAAGACTATATCTAGGACTTCTTTTGATTCTTAATTCAGGGCCCACTGAAACCACGGCCCTCTTGAGCAATTTAAGCTTACATAATGGTGGCTACAAAGGTGTTGGCACCTAAATCACTGTTCTGGATTTCTTGACTGTCATTCTAACAAGCTGTATTCATTCATCTGGTCTCCTTGCCTCCAGCTTTAACCCACTTCACAAGGCTCCTGGAAAAATCTTTCTGAACATAAATCTATCATGCATTTCCCTTCAGAAAGCCTTTTAGTAGACCTTATTCTACACAGAATCAGGTTCAAATGTCCTGGCCAACTAGTAGTCATCATGATCACATCCCTCCTGAAACTTTCCTTCACTCCAGTAGCACCTCCTGCCTTCACTTCATCCTCACAGCTTCTGAACCAGCAGATAGTTTAGCAAATACTTCAGGACAGGCCATTCCATGCCTTTCTGCCCTTGCTGACACTGTTCTCTCTCACTAGACTGCTTTTTACAAATAGGAAACAAGTGGGTACAGTCAAGTGTTAGAGGTGCTGTGAGAAAGAGCTACACAGAATATGGGAGGAAACAAAAAAAAAGGAGTCTTTTTTTCCATTTGATATGGTCAGGATAGGTTTCATATAGTTTTTCCTTTGAGCAGTATTAATGATGAGAAGGTATTTGACAGACAGATAAAATGGAATTGTGAATTTATAGTTGCTTTTGCACTAAAATGGCAGAGTAGTTGTAACAGAGACCATGGCTTGCAAAACCAAAAATGTTTCCTACCTTCCCCTTTACAAAAAATGTTTGCTAATTTTTTTCTAGAATATAAGCCCTTCTAGATCAGAGACTATTGTCTATAATTTTGTTCTTGGTACTTAGCATTTAATAGATACTCAGCAAATATTAGTTGAAAAAATGAGTGGAAAAAAAATTAAAATACGTTTTATGTTTTCTGGGTAAAAGGTAAGGAGGCAAATGAAAAAAATTAGAGTAAGTCTCTTAAAAAATATTTAAATTAAAAAAAATTATTAGCTAGGTCTATTCTCAATTAAAATGGAAGCTCAACTATCTGCAGTAGTTCCTTCTCTCTCCAGCTTTGCATAGCTGGATTTTTGCTTCCCAGGGTTAATGTTACATTTTTGGAAGGACTCAGGTATAATGGTTCAATGAAGGTGAGGAAGAAAGTTCCCAAAGATGGCAAACTTTCTGTATCTTTTTTGACATCCAGCAGTGAGAAGGGAGAGTCAAAATCTCTTCAGGATCAGGGACCCTTGAAGAAGCCACCCACATCATAAATGACACATTCTGCCTGCATACGCTTTCATTTGTCAGAATGTCCCTAATGCAGTGGTCAGCACTGTATAGCCTGAAGCATGAATATATCAAAAGGAAATTGGTTCTTAAATGTAAAACTCAATACATCAAACTCTACCAGGTAGACCAAAGAGAGACAGAAAGTAGATTTAATATTGCATTTGGCCATATCATAGCTCCAATCCATTCACCATCATTTATCCAAAAGCCTGCAGGGCAGTAGAAGTAATGAGTAAAATTTTATTCCCCTGATGAATTTTTCAGGGCCACTCTTAATATTGGAGCTTTAAAGATGAGAAATGATGGTATTTGACTGATCCTCAAAGAATCTCATCACTAAACAGGCCACATCTATGGGCAAGACTGAACTAGATGGGACTTTCAACCTTGATTCAAGCCATGCAGTCATCAAAATGTATTACAGCAGATGTTTGAGTGAGGCATTCCCAGATATATTAAAAAAAAAAATACAATGCATTGTCCTTGCTCTTGGGTAGCCCATATGGAAAGTAGAAAAAGTGTAAGAAGAGAAATACAGGGAAAGTCATACAGTGTAAGAATGAGTACATATGAAAATGGGTGGAAGCACCCTAGATATCAGAGCTCAGGAAGGGGACCAGGTTTATTTAGAAAATTCTCTTTAAGGGAGACAAAGTTGAAAGGGTTCTCTGAAAATGGCATGGGTTGGTAGATAAGACTGCTGGAAGGGAATTACAAATCGATGAGCTTTGTCTAAAATTCATGGCAGGGAGTAATGAGAGATGAAAGTGGTGAAAGGTAGGCAAGTAATTAATTCCAGCAGGCCTTGAAGCAGATCTTGAGAAGCATGGGCTTCATACTAAGAATGCCTTATGATTAGAGCCATGCTGCTTTGCAAATCATTTTCATATGAATTATTTATTCACAGTAACCTTGTTTCTTTAGATTGAAATTCCCCATTATTCCTTTATCTCTTCTCCTCCTCAACACATCACCCATCTATCCTTCGAATATATGCAAAATGTTACACCTTCTGGAGAAGCCTTTTTTTTCCCACACTAGATCAGATCTCCATAATGTATTCTCAAGATACCCTGTAGAACTCCTAAGAAAGGTAATCCAGAAGTGGTATGGTGGCTCTGTTTCCTAAATGTCTAGGGGTCTCAGGCCCCCTCCTGTCTTTTTCTCTATCTTGAGACAGTTTCCCTCATTCTCTTGATCCAATATTCACCTCTGGCCAATATCAGCATCTCAATCAGCACGACAGAAAATGAGAACCAAAACAAGTTGCAAAGGACACTCATCATTTGCTCCACGGGAAGATTGCTAGAAGCTGCTACATAATATTTTCACATTTGTCCTATTGATCAGAACTTATTTACATTGCCACTGAAAAAAAAATTAAAGTTGGTAAATTTTTGCTTCATTTGAGGTACATATGAACAACTATAATTTCTACTACTGTGGGAGATAAGAAAGCAAATATCAGGGGACAACTAACAGTCTCTCACACAAGCCTGGCTCTCGATAGCAAAATTCATTGCTTAAAAATCTATATTCCTGTATTATTTGATTGGTCTGTTTTTCTTCATTGAATTATACATGCTATCAGAGCAAGGGCTGAATCTAGTTTGCTCACTAAGATATCTCAGCATCTAACACAGTGTCTGCTGTTCTATACATGATAGCTGCTTCCCTCTTCCCTCAAAACATGTTTGTTGAATGAATGCTGATAGCAATAGGTTTTCACATAAAAATATATATTTTAATATTTAAAACCAATTTCAAAGAAAAATAATACTGAAAAGCTATTGTTCTTCAGGTTGTATGAGAAGTACTAGATATAAAAGGATGAATAAAATGAGGTCATTTTGTGGTAGTGAATAAAAAGCTTTCAACTTTTAACTTAGTGTTATCTTTAAGATACCACACCACCTCTTCAGATTACACATAATTGATCAAGTTCAAAGCATGACATTCCGAACAATTTTGTATCTGAATAAGAAAAAGGGCTATAAAACAAAGAAATGCTTTTCTGAAACAGTGAAATAGTGGTTAGGGTCCAGATTAGTTAGATGAGAACAACTCTTAGGATCCCTCAAGTCACACTAATAAATCACAAATTTGAATGGTTTCATAGTAGACACCAAGTCTGATATCTCTCAATCTAAGTGAGTATGAGAATCACCTGGAGAAAATTTTAAATTACCTCACACCGTCTAGGCCTAGTGAATTATCATCTTCAAACCGATGCCGATTAAGATTTCCTAAAGATGCCTAAATTACTATTGTTTATAGCTAAATTTGAAAATATAGTAATAATTCACATCTCTCCCACCCCAATTCCCATGATTAATTTACTATTAAACTAGTTTTATTAATATTGGAGGAACTTAACCATTTTCTCCCTCTGCAGCATCCTAAGAAGAAGTTCAGGGTTTCAAGGAGGTATTGTGGCTAGCATGGACATAAGACTTGGTGTTACAGACCTCAGTTCAGCCTAGTTTTGTTGTTGTTTGTTGTTGTTGTTATTGGGCATGAATCCTTAGGAAAGTTTTATGACTTTTCCAAGATTCAGTTTTCTCTTTTTATCATCTGTAAAATGAGAATCATCAAAGTACAAACTCAGGGGTTTTTTTTTGTTTGTTTTTGTTTTTGTTTTTTCGGTGATAAAATGAAATATGTTAGAATTTTGAACAAATTGTAGATATTACTTCCTCTACCACTTTTAGGACACTGTCAATTATCTTTCTAGAGGAGTTAACTGAGAAATATTCTCAAAAATTCACAAAACTCCCATAATTCATATGAAAAAATAACATATAAACAATTTGAAAAATAAAAGGATGTTCATTATAATGCAGGTGAGTACTGGTTTGGACCCATTTTTTTAACCTCTATGTTAATGTCAAATATCTGACATCTATGTATATTTGTGGACTTTTCACTAAATCATAATAAACATTTTTCTTCACTAATATGCCTGTGGAAAAGTGGTGACTTTTCAATTTTAGATAATGCAATTTTTCCTTGTCAAGACGTTATAAGACTACTCTGACAAACGCTGTGAATTAGGGATCCCTTCATATTTATACTGAATTTAGATTTTCAAGATCTAGGACCTTGTTAATATTCTCAGTTTCCTGTTGTCAGCCAAAGATGGGCCAGTATTAGTGAACACTAAATTTTTTTTAAATCCTCAAAAATTCAATAGAAAGGTTAATGTTAACTTCAAACATGAATGCAAGAGAGCAAATTTTACCCTATAAGCTGAGAGAATATTTATTATTTTTAGTGAATGCAGCCAAAGAAAAACTTGCGATGTTATTGGGCACCAAATGAAATAAAAGAACAGTTTCAAGTTAATACTTGTCAGAAGAGGGAAAACACAGAAAGTGTCTTTCAGAACTCCTATGGCAGTGCACTGAAACAGAAAGTACTGAGGGAAGATAGTACAGAAAGATTAAATATGATCTTGAACAGTGATATCCCCAGAGATCTTAGGCTTTTTATTCTTCCAGACCTAAAAATTGTCAGGATTTTCAGTAAATCACAAAAGCAATTGTCATCGAGAACATTCACAGCTGCCTGAACAACTATTTTAAAGTGAAGGAAACTGGCAGACAGAGTGAGTATTGCAGTAGGGAGTCAGGAAAATGAATAAGTATGAAACACTGTTAAAGAGTAAGAGCTGTGTCTTTTGAGGTAATTTGGTCTGTGTTTATATTTGTATAGAAGGCTGTTTATGGGGTCCTCATAATGTGTGTTTTTACCATTTTAATGCATGACAGTGCTGTCATTGAGGGGACTGGGAAGAAGATAGGCTAGTTTTCAAGACAAACTCCAGGTTTAACTCCCTTACACGTTCTCAAATGGCTCAGAGTTGAAAGTTTTGTAGAAGGTACATCTGAATGACTAACAAACTCTAAGCCTCAAGAAAAAAAATCAGAATTAAAAAATGATGACCCTGGAAACAATTGAAAGAGATGCACAGAGACTATTGAGTTTTGTTTCACATCACTGTTGAGAGACTGTAATCATAGACCTAGGAAAGTTAAATAAGCCTCTCACTGTTGTGATGGACATTGTTTGTAGTCATAAACATTTGGTGAAACAGAGTTAGTCATTTCGTTATGACATTAATATGCCGACCCAGATATGATTACATACTGTAGAATTCCTTTAGAAGTTAAGGTACCTCTAAATATCAAAAGCAAGATATTTAGCTGTCTCTTGATGTTTACTAACCTTTCACGGCTTTTATTTCTAATATAAATTTCTATTGTAGAGTTTGGGCTTATTTTTGTTTGAAAAAAAATAAAAACATGCTTCAAGGACTATACTATATACTATATGTAGTTGGCTTTATATAATGGGAAATAATATGACTAATAACTAACACTGCAACATGATCAGTTCTTTAATATGTGAATCAAAGCAAGACCAAAATATTACATAGTTCAATGGCAATATATCTTAACAACTTCTTTATTCATCTAACATGTATTTATTGAAAGCTCATGTTGGACTAGCCACAGTGGGAGATATCATTGAATGAGAAAATTCTGATCCCTCTCATCATGTCACTTAGTCTATTAGGGGTGTCAGAGATTAAATGAACAATTACAAATAGAAACCTGTGTTTGTTTTAACACAATAGTGGTTTTATTAAAGTATAACTTACATTCAATAAACTGAAAATATTTAGAGTATGTACCATTTGATAAGTTTTGACATATGTATATACTAATGAATACAGTACCACATTTAAGATAGTGAACATAACCATCACCCCTCAAAGTTTTTTGGACCCCTTTGTAATCCATTCCTCCTGACCACTCCCACCTCTTGCCTCTTCCCCTGGCAACCACTGATCTGTTCTGTGTCATATAGGAAAGTTTACATTATCTAAAGTGTTACGTCAATGATCATAGGACACACACACACACACACACACACACACACACACACATACGTATATGTATAGCTTCTTTCACTCAACATAATGATTTTAAGATTTATTTACATTTTTGTGTATATATACTGTTCTTTAAATTGCTGAGTAGTGCTCTATTGAATAAATATATCACAATTCATTTTTTTACTCACCTATGATGAATATCTAGATTGTTGTAGTTTGGGCTATTACAAATAATGCTTCAATGAAGAAGCCTGGATTGTAATTATATCTGGCTTGTTAAGTGGACATGAGGGAAAATGGAGTTCAGACTAGAGAGAATAACAGGTGGTAGCACTTTGGAATAAGCCTTTCATTCCAGGTAAGAGTTTGAAATTTTTGCTTTTAAACTTCCTTCTTATTGTTGACCATTATAGGGATGAGATAATCTAAAGACAGAAAGAGGGTTTAATAGATATTTTGGGAAGCCCTCTGAGTGTCCACATTCAAAGAAGCAATGTTGATGCTACACAGAAATGAACATTTTGATCCGTATATATTTCCTACTCTGAGTTACAATGCACCCATCAACTTTTTCTAGGTGCTGTCACCAGAAACCAGAGACCATAGCTTATACATAATCCTCAGTTTCCATTGCAATATCTAGAACATAGATTCACTTAGTAAATATTAACAGAAGAAAGGAAGAGAGTATAGAAGGGAAGGAGGGGTTGAGTGAAGGAAGGAGGAACTACATTATGAACAAATTGATAGAAGCAAAGATATACTAAATGAATATTTTTATCTAAATTAACAGATGAATATCTTCATCTGTTAATTTTGGCTAGGAGTACTGATAAAATCAGACAGATGTTATAAATACTTGCATAACACTAAAACTTTTTTATAATGACTTCTATGGTCTGGAAATAGAAGGAAAACCCCCATGGGCAAGGAGGGCTGTTTGGTGGAATAACTCTGTTCATACTTTTGTTAGCACTTTTCTCCCTTCACTTTGTAGTAAGTAAATTTTTTAAAAAAATACCTTAATAGAATCTCACTACACAGTGAGCTCTGAAATGTCAAGTACTAATGTATCTTCAGTTCACAGCACAGTGCCCATTGATATTCAACAGTAGTCCCATTTAAGCTCATCACTACAGATAACCAAGGATTCAATATTCAGTAATCCAAGAGAAGCCACTTAAAGGTCACTGATCTTCCCCTCTCTCTTTAAGGCAAGCAATACCCCATGACAGAATTTCTCCCTGTACTTCTCATATTTACTACATTTATTCATACAGTAGTAGCTTTATCGATGGGGGATATATTCCAAGACCCCCAGTGGATGGCTGAATCCAGAGATGATACTATGTTTTTCCTATACTTACACACAATTTATGGCTTCTCTTTGCATAGCAAAATCACCAGTGTCACAACTCTTGTACTTTGGGACCATTATGAAGTAAAATAAGTGTTCTTGAACATAAGCATTGAGACACCATGACGTATAATCTCATAACTGAGACAGCTTTAAATGACTAATGGGTAGGGAATGTGTATAGTGCAGATACTCTGGAAAAAAAAAATAATTTACATCCAGGGTGGGGCAGAGTAGAGGTTTCATTATGCCTCTCAGAATGAAGTTCAATTTAAAGCTCATAAATTATTTATTTCTTGAAATCTTTGTTTAATATTTTCAGACCACAGTTGACTATGGGTAACTGAAACTGTGGAAAGTGAAACTAGATGGAGGGTGGACTACTGTAATCTTCTATCTGCCCTTCTGAACCCCCGCAGACATCTGTATTAGAAATACAGCCGACCTTTCAAAACCCAAAAGCTACTTTATTCATGAAGGATTCTCTAATGGCTTGATTGACAAAAGATCCTTTTCTCAAAATGCCCACGCTACTTCATTTTCCTTCTTCTTCTATAGTCCTTATCCCATTATGTCTTGCATTAATTTTAGTTGTGTATTTGTCTTATCTCTTTTATTAAACTTTAATATTCTTAAGAGGAAGGATCTGTCTTATTCATCTCTGTTCTTTCTGAAGTGGCTTCAAAAATGACTTGTAAATAGTAAGGGCTTAATAAAAATTTATTAACTGAATAAATAGATCAATGAACAAAAGAATGTAAATGTTATGGTGTTAGGAAGAGTATATTTCATTTTTTCTACTATTTCACCCATCGTTACTACTCTAATGTGAGAAAGCCTCACATTATGTATACTTTAACAAGGGTAAATCACATTCAAATAAAAATGTCATCTCAATATAAGGTTATGTCACCAACTGTTTGATTGTAATTGATTTATGCAAGTAATTAGCCAATTTTCTAGGAGGACGCTGAAAGAATAAACATAGTTTGAGCAAGTTTTGATGGGGAAGGTTGCAAGGCAGAAGATACTTAATAATCTATAAAGACAAACAATGAAAATAATCTCTGGGGGAAAAAAATTTAGCATCCTGGATTTAGAATTTTATGGGATAGGCAAAAAAGGAATATGAAATTTAAAATGTGAAAAGAATAATGGTAAAAGTAACACAGCTACAGTTATAATTCTGTCTAAGTTCAGCCTGACATAAGCAAAACTCTGGGCTTAATTTTATAATCTTGCACATTTGGTACAGAGGGAGAAATACGGCTCTCGATTTTTATTTTGAAATAGGAATATAAATTTCTACTTTAGGAATGATGAAGTAATTTGCCACAGATAAATGTTCCAATGAGGACAACTAGAAAAGCCAGGTCAAGTACAAGAATTATTCTATTTTTGTGGAAACAACAAAAAAATAAGGAAAATAAATCTCTAAGATCAAAATTTTTTAAATCAAAGAGGTAAACTATAAGGTGTTAAAACTTTAAGGGTGGGCTGAAGATCTGAAGCTGCCTTTTTCTTGGGAGCATTTGCCACTTCTGGGCATGATCTAGAAGTTTTGAATTCAGACTTTGCCCTGGCCAGGGCCCACAGCAGAGGACAAGGAACTAGGAGAAACCAGGAGAACAGGTCTAGAGTGGCAAAGTTGGAGACATTAGGTGCTTCAAACACATTTCCACATCATTCCTTCAGACATTTCTTAAATTATGAAACTGCACATGACTTGAGACTGAAGAGCTAAGCTAAAAACTTCTGTAAAGCAGAACAGAAATTTCTGTTGTAGTTGGTTCTGAGAAGACAAAGACCTGCCAGGTTTTTAATCTACAAACATGATCCTAGAATTTGGGTATAAGCAGAGGTAGAGTGTGTCTTACCAAAACTGCAACCCAGTTTCATCACAGTTTAGTACCTGAATAGAGTAAGGCGATTACTACCTCACCCGTTCTTTCTCTGTTCAGCAAAAGACAAGACACATCATCTTCAGTGGAAGGTAATAGCATCTGCAGCCTCTATAAATGTTATAGTGTCCAATATCCAATATGTAATAAAAAGATTACTGACCATGTGAAGAGATGGGATCATATGACTACTAATAAAGAAGAAAAGAAAAAGAAACAGAAGCCAATCCATGGATAATCCTGATAGAAAAGTAAACAGAGAAAGACTTTAAAACAGTTTTGAATAATTTGTTCAAGAAATAATAGATAAGTAGAATAAATTTAAAAAAAATTTTCAAAAGGAAATTTAAAAATTTCAAATACTCAAATAACATTCTAGAATTGAAAACATGGTACCTGAAATTAAGAATTCAAGGAGTGTTTAATAGAATTAAGAGAAACAGAAGACAAGTATGAAGTAACAAGTTAGTATAATATGTGTAATTAAAACTTAAAAAAATAAAAATAAATCAGAAAATGTAGACAATATCATTGAAGTTCTAGAAGGAAAGAAAAGATAGAATATGAAATAAAGTGAAATATGAACAAATAACAGCCCACAATTTTACAAAACTGATAAAAGACTCCAACTCACAGATACAAGAAACTCAGCAGACCTTACACAAAATTTCTTTAATGCCTTTTAGTCACAACATAATCAAAATGCAAAGACCCAGAAATGAAGAGAAAATCTTTAAGACAGCCAGAGGGGAAAAAAAGTCTTTGTTAGCTTCAAAAGAACAATAGTAAGTCTGGCAACTAATTCTCAAATAAAATGATATAAGCCAAAAAATAGTGAAATCAACATCTCTACAATGTGGAACAGAAATTACTGCCAACTTGGTATTCTGTGCCTATCAAAATTATCTTTCAAAGTTCATGTTGACACAAATATATTAATAAAGAAACAAAAATGGAGAGAATTCATCACTAGGAGATCTGAAATACAAGTACTAAGAGAAATTGTTCTAGATAGAAGGAAAATAATCCCAAATGGAAACATAGAAATGAAAAGAAATTAAGAGAATGGAAAAGTTAAATATATACATAAATATAAATTAATATTCAATATATAAAATTATAGAATCAATGTTTAAATTTAAAATGTACGTTGAATTAAAATACATTAAGAAAGTGGAAGAGTAAATGGAGTTAGAGGATGCTAGTGTTCCATTTTATCAGAGCATTGAAAATAATAATATGCATCAGACATTCATAACAAATCATGAATTTTTTCAGTAATCTTTAGGGCACCCACTTTCAAACTAGTTACTTTGGTAATTATACTAAGCAAAAAGAAAGAGTACATTTTCAAAATATAACTAAAATTGTCATACTGGATTATTGAAATATTCTTCTTAAAAGAGACAAACCTGAAATATTAGGATACAGAAAGGTTGAAAGTAAAAGTGTGAAAAAGATATGCCATGAAAATATTAACCAAAATAAATTTAATAGAACAGCATCAATATTAGACAAAGTATGTGTGAAGGCAAAAAGTATTTCTAGAGTTTTAAGTATTTTTTTAAAGATAAATGAGTTTATCACTAGAAATATGGCATAGCCCTAAATCTGTATGCACCTAGTAACAATTTCAAAATATATTTTAAAATTGTCAGTCTAAAATAAATAAATAAATAAACAAGTCCAAATCATATTAGCAAACTTTAAAATATTTCTCTCAACAGGTGATAGGAGAAGCAAACAAAAATTTTCAAGACAGGTGGACAGATGTACAAATTAAGTACAACCATACCATTAAATACTACTCAGAAATAAAAAAGAAATTAACTATTGACACATGAAACAATATGAATGAACAACAAAGTTATATAACAATTGAAAGAAGGTAGACAAAAATGAGTATATACTATACAATTCTATTTATAAAAATTCTAGGAAATTCAAATAACCTGTAGCAAAATAAAGCAAAATAGTGATAAGAGAGGGAGGGAATAAATGGGAGGGAGAACTGTGGTGATAGTTTGTTTTGTATTGTCTAGTTTAGTTTGGTGTTTAGTTTGTTTTGCTATAGCACTTGGTCTTCCTAGTTGGTCTACCATCCAAGTACTAACCAGGCCCAACCCCGCTTAGCTTCCGAGATCAGATGGGCTCAGGTATGTTCAGGGTAGCGTGGTCATAGACATGTTGTTTTATGAATGTATAAATATATCAAAACTTATGAAATTGTATACTTTAAATATGTATACTTTACATTTTCATATGTCAATTATACCTCAATAAAGCTATTTAAAAAATCAATAAGTCTAGAGAAGATCTGAACATCATAAACACATGAACCCAAATGACAAATGTAAGCTGATAGAAGACTTTGAATACAACAATATAGTTCACATTCCATTTAAGTTCACATGGAGTATTTACCCAAAATGACTATATTAGAGGCTTTAAAGAAGCCTCATAATATTCAAATGATTGAGATTATTCAAGTATATTCTCTGACCACAGTGGAATTAAGATAGAGTAACAAAAAGATGACTCAAAAATCCCAAATTCCCTGGAATTTAACCAATACTCCTTTATATAATAGGTCAAAGAATAAGTAACAATGGAAATTAGAAAATAATTTAAATTTAAGGATAATGATGATTGAACACACCAATATTTGGATGATGCAGCTAAAGCAGTGCTTAGAGAAATAGTTAGAGCTTTAAATATATATTGTAGAAAAGAAGAGATGTGGAAACATAACCTAAAAAAACATCACACCTAAAAAAAGTACAAAAAAAATGAAAGGTAGAAGTCAATGAATTACAATATCAGTACAATAGAAATAATGAACAAAATCAAAATATAATTTAAAATTTTTTTAAATTGATAAACCTTAGCAAGCAAGATACATTGAAAAGAAAGAAAATAATCAAATATTTTTCTGATTGTATATGAGAAAACAAATACACAAAATCACAAAAAATAAAACTCCACAAAGGTCAAACTGGCAAGCCCAAGTATTACATGAATACATGCAAATGAATTTCATATTTTTTATTAAATTTATCTCTAATGCAGTTAGATTTATATTTACATTATAGCTAGTTTTTGATAAGTATGGCAGCAATTCCTTTAAAATGCCTTTTCATGCCTTTGGATCTTTTTTCTCAATTGAGGTATTTTTTTTTTAAATCTATGTCTAAAAATTAAGCCATTTCTAAATGTAGATATATGAGGCATATAATAAAAAAATAACTCTGCATTATGAAATTTATAGTTATTTAAATTATATTAATATAATACACCATCAAAATTATTATAGAATAAAAAAGGGCTACAATTGATATTATATGTAAGCCTTCCTCAAAGTAATAAACATATTGCACAGAACTTTTGAATAAAATAAAAAATAAAAAGCTATTTAGGGATCTGCTGGCTTTCATGATTTTAGCTTCCTGAGGTGGTGTCTACATATACCTCACATCAAAATGTTCTTAAAATTTACTTTTTCTTTCAATTTATCTTTCAAAACAGTTAAAATTATTTTCACTTTCTTAATAGAAATTTTCAATTAAATATGCAAACTCTCTAATAGAACATGATAGCAATTTTTTTTAGTACAAAGAAACAAAGTCTAGGCCATATAGGTAAACCAGAAAAACTGTAGTGATTGGCCAACGAAGACTGAAATCTTTCTTTGTATTATAACAATTTTAAGCGCATTCTGAATTTCTCAGGTCAATAATCTAAAAGAAGAAAAAAAGTGAATTTAGGTCAAATTCTCATTGAGAAAATATTTTCCATACAAGGTTTATTTGATATTAAAATGTACCACAACTGACTAAAAGCATATTTTATGTAACCACAGGTGCATGAAGGGAAGAAAGTCCAGAATAAAACAGAAACAACCACAAGCATAGCATTAAATTATACTGCTGGTTTATTTGGTAGAAATTCATATCAGCTTCTAGCATATTGTCAATTTTTTATAATCAGTATCTAGTGATGACATTCACATCATATCTGTATTCTCATATCTGTATTTACATCAACATGTACATAATTATAGTTATTTTAATCCAAAAAAATTTTGAATGTTCCATGAACCTCTACTTACCTCCCCTTTACTCCCCAAAATTACACAAATTAATGTTTACTTTTATGACCACAAAGTCCATTATTTTAGATGGTGTTTATATCAATAATAGTGTGAATTTCTGAGGTATGTATGATAGAAAGGGACAGAAAACTCACATGAAAATAACTCCCTAAAATTTGAAATAGCAAAGATATTTCTATTTTTATAATATCTTCACATAATAATGTCTTCACCACTATTCAGTCAGCTGTTGTACAGCCATACACCAGGCACTGTATTACAGTATGCTTTACTTTGGCTGAAAACACACAATTCAAGTTTTCCATCATTTATTCTGAGTCTAATAATTGCTTTAGTTTTGTATTCTTTTTGTCACATTTTACTTTTCAACTTTATTAATGAAATGTTGAGGAAAGCCTTAAAATACTATGAATAAGATCTTTTATACCATTTTATTAATAGCATTTAACATTAGCTGTTAAACTATTAAATATAATTTTAAAAGCTGCAATATTGCATTAGTAGAATAAATGCATTCCTGTGAATAATAATAAACCACTCACAATTTACTAGAAGCTCAATTTAGCCCAAATTATATTGTTAACGATATGCTTGTTTTATTCACATGAATTTTTAAAAGCCACTCTCAAAGACTAACATAACCTTAAGCAATTTATGTATACTATAACTCATAGATGGAATGCACAATAGAAATTGCCAAAATTAACATTTATGCCAGCTCTTTTAGAACAGCTATGACTGTATTAGCCTTGTAAAATATATGCCCATCTCTTCTTTTATCTGTATGTCTCCATTTGTATTTGGGTTGTATTTACAGTGGTGAAATGAAATATGTCAGATTGACCCTGTTTAAGAATATACAGTGTTTTATAGGCTCAATGGTCCCCCTATAAAATTAAAAGAGTTTGACTATATCATTATAAGTAATTTCATTAATAGTCTTAAGAGTAGGAAAGAGTCCTAGCAACCCTTTTAGATGCTACAGAACCCTCTCCTAGATAATAACCTTAAGAAATGCTAACACTCTCTGAGTTATTACTATGATTACTTTACATCCATGAACATCCATGAGGATTTATGAGTTAGGTGCTGAGACACAGAGTCATAGAGTAACTTCTCAGTGACCTCCCAGCTAGTAAGTGGCAAAGAAGGAGCAAGGAAAAGCAATTAGATGGGTAGCAGCCTTTTAGTGTCTGTAGTTAGGCATTCTCTGCTAAGGAATTCTGAAGAAGGGATGATCATTTTTCTCTCGGCCATCTATGGTATATTGAACATCTCTAATTTAAGTCCTTCCTTATATTGAATCCGTATAACTGATACTCATACCTCTTGGTACTGGCTCAATCCTTTGGGGTGGCACAGAATAAGTCAAACATATCTATCAATAACATATGTTCAAGTACATGAAAAAGGCAATCACATTTCTTCAAAATCACCTTTTTTTTCCAAACTAAATACTTCTCAGTTACATCATCTTTTGTGTTATAACATATTCTTCAACCTTACCACATTTTTGACTGCTCTCCCTTGATTACAGTGTTTGTCAACGAGCATTTGAAATTGTGACATCAAAACTGAAGTACCATATTTCAGATATTAGTTGACTCTACCTTCTGTTGCCTTGGGTGGTAGACCAGAGAACCTAAGCATTTTTAACTAAATGTTATTCCTGACTTTTTGAAAGCAAACCAGCAGGTCACAACAAGCATACCAATATGAAGATATGCATATGTATTTTATTGACTGCTTTGAGTAAATGAAATAATAAAGATAAAATGTATATTTCAAATTATAGCACATGTATATACACATGTAGTGCACATTATATGCACTTTAAGACCAGTGTTTAACAGGAAACTACTTTCCTAATGAGTGAGCCTCGCTAGCTGCCTACTCTCCCCTTATTGGTGACTCTTATTTTAAATTTGAACATATTCAAAGTTCAAGTCAAATCTCATACATGGCAATAGTCAATTGCTGTGCAAAATGTAACTATCATCGAGTCATATTACTCCTTCATTCTAACCTTGAAATCAAGAAAATTCTCTAGATTGAGTCACTATCCCTAAGTTCATGCTTGAATAGTTTTTATTTTAATGTAAGTGATGGAATATGTATTTATCCTTAGTAAATTTTATCTTTTAGTTTAGTCCTTGTTTATCCAGGACATTAGCTCTCCCTCATAGAATGACATTGTCCTCAGATTTGATAAGCATGCTACATTTATCGTCTTCAAGGCTGAATAGAAAATTGGGAAGCAAGACCTGGCTATGACACTAAAGCAGCATCTGGAAGTCACTTGGACAAAGAACAACATAGTAAGGGAAATGCATAAGAGGATCTGGAGATCAATAGATCTGATGCTGTCTTAGGCTACTACAGAGACTATCTCCCCAGCCTAAATATTCTCTGCTTTTGGCATCTGTAACAAATGAGATTTCTAAAACCAGTAACTAGCAAAAACATATGTCTTGTCAAGATATCCTCAGTGAAAGGTGTATTATGCTCCCAGATAATGGTAGTAATAATAATGACCTCCATTATTGTTTACTATGGTCCAGACTCTGCATATCAGTTACTGCTTTCAATCTTCCCAGCAACCCTCTGAGGCAGATGATGATTATGATAATGATGATGATGATGATGATGATGATGATGATTACAGCTATTTTACAGAAGAGAAAACTAAGTTATTTACCTAGGATCCCATAGATTGAAAGAGTAATCTCAGGATTCACATTCAGCCATCTGTCTCCAGAACCTGTAATCTGTCACATTCCTCCAGACTATCATTTTATCTTTAAATACAGGAGGCAATTTCCACCTTTCATATTTTTTCCCAGTAACAATTGCAAGCATAGTTCTATTCTGATTTATTTTTGCAATCTAACATTTCTAGAGCATTTTCTTCAGCTCTATGACCTGGTAAGACCATTATCATCTTGAGTCTCTGAATATTTCTTCTCTCTCATCTAATACCTTGCATTTTTCTTTATTAAAGTCTAACCTTGTTCATTTGTAAATGTGCTAAGTATGTACCATGTTCTCAATATTGTGCTAAGAGCTTGAATAGCATTTCTAAACGGAAAAGTTATTTGTGATTTGATAACAAAGATCTTAATTATACATTCAACAGGGAGGACAACATGTCTAAACAAAATTGTTCTCAATGAATATCAAATTATGTATCTAGTCTCTATTTAAAAGAGGAAAACATAACTCACAAACATACATATTTGTTTGTTGAAAGTCATTCTTTGTATACAGAAATAAAATAGATGAAGAAAATGTCAGGTTTTCTGTACTGAAACTATTTGCAATCATCTTTATTATATTTATAATTTATAATAATATTATAATCTAAATTATATTATAATTTAAAGTGCATCACAAAAGTTCACAAAGGGAAAGAACAAACCTAGTTAAGTGAATTTGGAATAGGTCTGTAGGTTTATTTCTTCATCCCATTTCCTTTAACCCCAAAACAAACAAAAAACATGATTATATAGGAAACTTTACCCAGAAAACATTTTCAGACATATTGTCTCTCACCCAGACCACCCACCCCTGTCACTAGTCATGGCTGGTTCCACTGTACTTCAGGAACTTTACTATTGAATCAAATATTTCCTAATCCTCCAAACTTCTGTTCTTCAGCCTGAAATGCATGAGATTATTGGCAGCCAGAGAATCACCCAGAGCCTCACATGGCTACCCAATGTTGCCCAGGCTCTTGTGATGCAGCTGCAAGAGAGAAAAGCAAGCCAAGCTCAGAGCCCAGCATGCCTTGCCTGCACTCTACTGGCACCAGAGCAGCTGTGACTCTCCATAGTGCTCCTGAAGAAATCCCCCAGAAAGCCAAACGAATTCCCATCCCTGTCCATTTTCCTTAAGAATGCATTAATTTCAAGCTTTGCAGAGATGTGTGCACAGAATAAGTAAGAGGTCGAAAGGCGAGAAAGACAGTTGGTATCAGCCAAATTTCAGCTTCTTTCTTTAATGAAAAAATAAAAGTGATGAACCATACCTCTCCATGACCAACTGTGTAAAACACATTTTGAACTTACACTCTTTCTAAGCCAAATATGTGGTGTCCCTGATCAATGTTGAGATGGTTCCACTAGGATTAGGGTTTGTTTTCTCTGCCTTTAATTTAGCTGGAGTTCCAGCTCAGATTCTGAAGAGATTGAAAAGGTCCTTTATGAAGCATGAAGTAATTCCTTGTCAAACCAACACTAGTTTTCCAATACATAGGACTGAGCTGTGGCCAGTTTTTACACCTGCCCAGTAAAAAAGAAGAGCTAAGCTACTATCACCCACTTCATTGGTAAAACTTTTATTCATCATATTTTAGCCAAGATGACTGTTCTACATGGAAAATAAATCAAATAATCATAAATGTTTATATGAGTACTTATTAAGTGCCAGACATGTTACTAAATGTTTTGCAATCATTGACTTGTTCAATCCTCAAAACCACCCTGTGAAGTAAGTACGATCATACTATCATGAGCCTCACATATCCAATAAAGAAACTGAAACTCAGATATAACAAGGGTTTTGTTTAAGGTCACACTGTTGCTAAGTGAACAGATCAGAATGTGAACTAGACCTCACTAATGGCAGAGCTATATAACTGGGAGTAAAAGCGTTCTCAATTTCCTCCTTAATGGGATAAATGCTTAGGCAATTCAAATACAAATTGAATAGGCTTTCAAATGATAACTTCTAACACATTTTTATGTATAAATAGCACAGAAATAAACTATATGGGATACAGGAAGAATTTCCAGGCCTACATTTTAAGAAATATTTTTACTTTGGCAATTTCTCAAACCTAACTTGTTCTAATGATATATTAAGCACTGTCTATTATCTACAAAGAGCACAAATAGGTAGAAAAATGTTTTTGACCCCTACCAAAAGTGCATATGACCTCATTTCCAAACCCAAAACCTTTGAATACTGATTTGGAAACAAGTTTTTTAAAGAATTAGCTCAAAGCAGCAGGTTTGTAGCTCATATGACATGGGATGATCAACAGCCACATTAGCTGATAATCTAAGGCATAAAACATGCATGAGGCATTAGCATGGAAATCTAACATGTTCCCACCTCAGGTGGCACTGGATTTCTAATCTGTTGTCCCATCTAATAGGAATAAACTTAAATAGCTTACTTAGAACTTTATTTACAAAGTTAATAATTAGGGTGATTTACTTAAAAGGCAGATTAGGGAAAGAAAGAAAGAAAGTTAGATGGGGCTTGACATGAAAGAAAGAAAATAAAGTCATTTTTAAAAAGCCAAACTTAACACTTTAGTATAATTTTTCCTTGAAATTCTGATGGGAAGGCATCAGGGTCAAAAAAAAAGCATGTCCTCAAGAGGTTGAGTCTTGGTTAGGGACCAACAAATGAATCCTACCATTTGTTATAGACTGCTAGGCAAGTTGTTTAATCTCCCAACCAAAGATTTATACATCTTTAAAATGGGAATAATAACACCTGCTTTGCAAGGACTATAAAGATAACAAAAAGCAAAGTGGTTAATACAGTGCCTGACTCTTGGTAGGTACTCAGTTTCTGTTGATTCTACCCTTGGTGGATTCACCAGAAAGTACTAATTGTTGTCCTTTTTTACTGATTCTGAAATGCCAACGTCTGATCTGGTCACAGATTTGCACGTGGTACTTTTCTTACCTAGAGCCCATCCTGGGATAATAGATGAGTTGTTTAATTTGGTGTTATTTAGAATATTGGGCAAATAAGGTTCAGCTAATTAGAAACAAGCAGGTATATAGGCTATCAGAGAAAAGCCACCTGAGGCATGGAGCTCAATGCAGGGGTCTCTTTTACCTGGCTTAGTAAAACCTACTTGTTCAGTAGAATTAATTTATCTCCCCATCATCCCAGTTGCCATCCTGAAGGTCAAATAATAAATTCATTGCAGGAAAGTTGGATACTATCCATAATGTGACTCCAGAGAAGACTGATCCTCCGCAATGTAAAGCGTGGACATTATTATTAACACTTTTAATTTCACTTTATGCATTAAATCAGTCTTGATAACTAGCAGGTTCCACCATCTAAACAATTAACTAGAAGAGTAAATAATTAAGAGACAAGGAAAGCCAATTAACCTCCATTTCCTTCACAGATCTCTCTATAATGTTATACATAATATAACATATAATATATATATATAGATATAGATAAATATAGGTAGAGATTATAGATTAGATAGAGATAGAGATAGATAGAGATAGATAGAGATAGAGATAGAGATAGAGATAGATAGAGATAGAGATGATAGATAGATAGATAGATAGATATAGATATAGTTATAGATATTAGATGATATAGATATAGATGATATAGATATAGATAGGTAATAGATATAGATATAGATATAGATATAGATAGATGATATAAATGATATAGATAGATATAGAGATAGAGATAGAGATAGATGATAGAGATAGAGATAGAGATAGAGATAGAGATAGAGATAGAGATAGAGATAGATAGAGATAGAGATAGATATAGATATAGATATAGATATAGATATAGATAGATATATAGATAGAATAGTTTTAGGTTTGGGGGGGTTTTTGTTTGTTTTTTGGGGTTTTTTTACCTTACATCAGGGACTGTTGTAAAGTGTTTTCATACCCACCTTTATATAAAAGCGTGGTCTGCTTCACATGTCTAAAAATTCTTGTCATCCTTAGCTGTGCTGAAAGGTTTTCAGGACTACCAAAAGAATTTTTGCAAGCTGTATTAACTTCATAATGCTCACTTTTAAAGGGTTGTAAATAGAGGGTACAAGCTGCTGTCCACGGCTAATCAAAACATGTTGCTGCCCTAACAGAAAAAAAGTCAGTGAAAGGGCCTCCCCCAACCAGATTGAGGCCCTACAGAAAGGCTAGCCATTTAGGGACAAGTAGCAGCAACTTTGGTTATGACTATATCCATCCATGAGCTCATCTTTACCTAGTTACCCTCTCTCATGCACCTATCAGCTCTCTCCTATCCCTGAGGGGCTTTTCACCTCCAAAGTTCTCAAATCATATTCTAATCACCTGGAGAGCTTTAAAAACCAGCTCTAGAGATTCTGATTTAATTGATGCAGCCTGAGAATGGAAAGTTTGGAAAGCTCTCCAGGTGACTCTAGTGTAAAACCAAATTTAAAAATCAGTGCTCTACCACAATAGTTGCTATCTATCCAGCACTCTCACATTTATATGCCCTTTCTTTTTGCTTCAAATGTTGCTTTGTACCTGGCAAACTTCTTCTCATCCTATAAAACTCAGTCAAATGAAGCCCTGCCCCAGCTGGTCAGGTCTAGCCATGGTCAGATCCCAGAACAGCTCATGCAGCCCCTTAATGGTGCTAACAGGAACCATCTATCTATCCTGCCAACCAACACATTGTTGAATATAAAACAAAACATTATTAATAATTCTTCTGGGTGACAGATGTCAACTAGGACTCTCCCGGGAAATCTGAAACACCAGATCACCCTAATTATAACCCTTACCATATTAATCAGTAATTGTATACTTGCTTGTCTTTCTACCACCATAGACTGTGAAAGCCGTTAAGGGAGGTACTGTACTTATTCATTTCTCTAACCTCTGTACCTAGCATAGATTAGATGTTGAACAGATGTTTCTATCAGAGGCTCTCTATTTTATTACGGTCAAATGCATGAACTCTGTAGCCAAAGAACATGGGTTCAAATTCCAACAATGCCACTTATTAGATGTGTGACTGGGAAATTTCTTGTGTTTTAATGGCTTCAACTCTGAAATGAAAATAGTAATGGAATGTACTTAATAGGGCTGTTTAAAGGTTTAAATGAGTTGATATACATAAAGTGCTTAGAGCAATACTTCAATATAGGAAGAACTTTATGTTTCCTGTTATTTATAAAAACATATATATAATGTGCATATGTATGTATGTATGTATGTATGTATAGATGGATGGATGGATAGAAAGATAGATGATAGGTAGATAGATAGATAGATAGATAGATAGATAGATAGATGATAGATAGACCAGTTGAATAAGCTTAAAGTGGCTATTTTCTGTGGATCACCTCCAAATAACTGCCCATACAAATAATGGTTAATTTTTACTACGCACCATGTTCCAGGCACTATTTTATGCATAATTATCTCATTTACCCTTCACTACAATCCCATCAGAAAAATCTATTATCTATTACACCAAGTTTAAAGAAAAGGAAACTGAGGCTCAAAAATGAAGATCTTCACACTCACAGAATTTTATCTTTCTTTAAGAAAAAAGCAATTTCAATTCTCTCTCACTGTTTCTTGTAATTCCTTTGAGTAAATGGATAACGAAAAGACAATGACAGTGAAATCCAGGCTTTGGAGGAAGCTCTTATTCATTGCCTTTCGAAGTGCTTTTTTAACAATTCATGAACCCACATTATCAAGAAGGTAATATATAAAGTAGGATTTGGGGTACTCTGAGGACACCCAAAATTATAAAAATCACTCTCTTACCTTGAAGGAGTTCAAAATCGAGTTGCAAACATAAATACTAAAAATCTATAAGATTTAAATGTCAGTAATATAAGGGAGAGCCCCATAGCAACATATGCTTAATTTCCAAGTTTGTACCCATCATAGGCAGTCAGGAACAGAAGGATTTGTGAAGAGAAGAGACTAAGGGAGCATGAGAACTCTAAACATTTATTAATTCAACAAACAAACCAGTACCCACCATGTGTCACTCCTCTATACCCTTGGACCATGGTGATTAGAAAAACAATGGTATGCTCAAGAAGCTGAGTCAGGAGAAGAAATCAGGCATATGAACTGATAACTCAAATGGTATAAGGATAGATACTGCAGATGTCCAGGATACTGTGGGGCCCAGAGAGGAGCAGCCACTCAGCTTAATCTGAGCAGAGCTGATTAAGGCTCTCTCAAAAAGAGGTTGTCTAAACTGAAGCTTAAAGAATAAATAGGAGTTACCAAGAAAAAAATATTAAGGAAAGGCTCATAAAGTAGTACGAGAGCATGGGAAAAGGGAGAGAGTCACTAAATAAAAAGAAACAAAGACTCAGAAATGCAAACAAAACAATCAAAATTTTAGGAGATGAAAGGTGGGAAAGCTAGGGTAACATGAGGGAGACAAAGTCCTCTAGACAGAATTGAGATATAAGGCTGAAAAGTTAAATGACTATTTTTTTAGTTTATATTGTTCAACAGAATTTCAGCTAATGAAGAGATTGTGTATTTATCGATGAGCTTCTTGCAAAAAGGCACAAAGTGTGCTATATACTATTTCAATGTGTTTGGAGCCAAAAAAAATACTCAAAATGTTTGCTCTGTGAAAAATATATATGCCCACACACACACATATGCACATACTAACTACAAAGCATGTGCCAAAGCACAATTTAATCCCAGTTCATATTCATAACTGATCTCAAAATTAAGAGTTGTTTTGGTTTGTTTTTATTCTAGCCTAGCCTATGCCTGTGATAGAACTGATGTGGGCCCTGGGGAAATATGGAAGACATAAAGGGAAGATAAAAACAATTCTTCTAAAAATGATGTCCCAAACTAAGCTTATAAAATGCACTTGCCAGAAGGGAGATAAAGACAACATTTATTAGTCTAGTTTCATTAAAACATGCATATAGCCTATTACTAAGAAAAAAAAAAAAAACATGCTCCAAAAAAAGTAAGAAGCCTTGACAGGAAATATGGGGGAAAAAACCTAATTATATTATTTATGCATGAATTTACTGTGTATCTATTAAAAATACATGATATATACCTTAATCTTCCCGTTATCCATTAATGGGCCGATGAAATCATTGATCAAGTGGCAGCAGAACAGAATAAGTGCACAAGCTCCAACATGACTGACTGCCTGGCATCTAATTCTTGCTCCTCTATGATCATTTTCTCTGTGATCATAAGCAACTTAGCTTCTCCACACCTTAGTAACTTCATCTATAAAATCAAAATAATAACAGAACCTACTACATGTGATTAAACAATGATCATCTTAAGAGGATTAAGTGATGTAATTTATCTAAAAGTGCTTGGCATGTTAGCTGGCATGTCAGAAGAATTCATAGTAGCCTCAGAACTATTAAACTTACACCAGAAATTATTCCAAAATATAGAAAGAAGGGGACATTTTTTAAAGCATTAAAGTGATTAGATGGGAGCTGACTAGTCTTTTTGAGGCAGCTATAAATTCACTAACATAAAAAACTTCTTTTGTAAAGGACCGTCTAGTGCTTAAAACAGAGGATCATTCTTCATATTGATCTCCATATATTCCTGCCACTTTGACTCGCCTCATCTATATAAATAAGCCTTAAAAAAATACCCCTGAATCTAATCACTTCTGGAGCCTATAAAACCATCCCAAAGGAAATAGTTTCTGCTGTAAATTGTTAATAAAATATAGTACTCCAGCTAACAGAGTTGCTGAAAATTAAAACGATAACATAGTAACAGGCTTGGGTAAAATGGTTGTGATCGACAAGTTAATAATACTGAATTAATCCCCCAAATGCAACCAAATATCAATTTACTTTTTAAAACTTCAATCTTTTCCCTTGGATTTTATCCACCTCCCTGTTCTCTATCTCTCTCGCACCCTCTTCTTCTCCCTCATTAATTCCTCACTTCTTGGGAATAATTTTAAAAGGGAACCTTTGCCAAGATTTTGAATTGCTTATATTGCCTAATGCATATACAAGCAGAAAAGAACATATCCAAAACCTGAGTATAAAAGCAGTCATTCCAGAGCTTGTAATATTTGGAGCTAGATTGTAAATGATAGAAATTTCAAAGGGGAAAAAAATGCGTAGACTCAAGAAATATTTTAAGACACTAGAAACTTTGATCTGAAACCTTTGTGTTTTGCATTTTATGAATGTAAAATATGGATCTTTCAATCAAGAGAAGTAAAGGAATTGCAGGATATAGTCAAAAGAACTCAAATTTCCATATCTAATTTTCTTTTTCTTTTCTTTTTTCTTATTTCTGTCCTAGAAAAGGAGAATTACTCATTCATTGTGCAAATCTATCTGCTCAGAAGCATATGATTAAGATTCTAAGAAATTCAGGTCTTGGGGCCCAGAAAAGTGTTAAAAAAAAATTCTAAACATAAGGTGAGTCGATACCCTTTTAAGCTGTGATTAAGTTTAAAAATAAAACTATCAATGGCTTTTGTTCTACAGTTGAAACCAGAAGTCTACTTTCCCCACTTGCACTGTCTTCATTTTTGCCTTCAAATAAAATCTTGCAGATCTAAAAAGCCTCTTTTGTGGCTTAGGTTTATTAAACCCTGATATTCCTCCAGGGTTGAAGATCCTCATGCTAAACTGCTTACCAAAGGTTTACAAATTGAAATGGTTCTCAAGGGAATTTTTTTCTGCCCAGTTAGTTCTGTTACTGCTGTCTTGAAGTCAGAGATTATTGAGACAAAACTGATTAGAAAAGCCAAACCTCTCTAACTTCCAACACCAACTAGGTCAGAAAAGGAGAAATCAAAGAGCTTGGAGAACTTGTTACTTTCATATTACTAAAAGACTTACCCCGGTAAGTGAAAACCTTGTTTACTCAACACCAATTTGCAGAAAACAATACCTTGAACCATGATTTCTTTCTTTCCCAACAAAACACTCAAATTCTTGATCAAATTCTGAGTTAAACCGCTCGGTGCCACATGATTTATTGACTCTGCCAAGTGACTTCTTACAGACCTCACATGGCATATCATAGCAACTACACAGTTTAGCCAGAGAATTAACAAAAAAATAAAGACATTTGTCTAACAATGACAAGGAAATAAATTAAAATTTCATGCTCTTTTCTGAGCTTCAAGTTGCATGATGCCAGTAAACTTAGAACAGGGTTCAGCTGTAGATTTCTTTCCAAGGTCAGTGATGCAGCATTATATAAAGTGAGTCAAAAAAATTCTTCCCATTTTTTTCTTAATAATAGAAAATATAAATTTTATATAAGCAACTCCCACTTAAAAGTGGGCCATGGTCTAAAAGTTACATATTATCTGATTAAAGCTCAGAACACATTTCTACATTTCAGAAATAGTAGCTCTTGACTTCTGAGATGTGTTCACACATGACTATTTCCATATTGTAAGAACCCTATATCTCCTTAAAAGGTGGCTAACCACCTGATGTTTATGCACTTTTACTGACAGAGCCCATGGCTTCTTAAGAAAGTACAGTTTTTATGTTGGGCATCTCCATTTGTACCTTAGCTAAAATCTACTCATATTCAGCTACAATTTATCTCTACCTACCACCTAGCAGATCCTCCCGTAGTGGCCCAGGGAGCCAATCTGCTGCTTCAACCCTCGTGTCTCCACACCCAATTCTTTGAATCATTTCTCCTATTGTGGACTCTAACCCCCATATCCCTGAATATGGCCCATTTAATTTTTAATGTCATTTTTTTAATGTGATACGTACAGCTGGAGAGAGTCACATGTGTGTGGCTAGCACAGCAGGACACTGATTACCATGGCCTAGACTGTGATGTTATTTTGTTTCACTGAATACTAAGTCACTGAAAGACACAAACAGCTGTCATTGGAACTTATTAGGATTAAAGCAGAGCTTCATTATTTATGCTGTGTGGCAGAGTGCCTAAGTGATGAAAAAAAAATTTTTTTTAAGCAGAGAGGTGAGAACTAAAAATACCAGCCACTTCTACATCTAGAAATAGAACCAGAAAATTACCTCCAAGTAAATCTTTTATTTTTTTTTCAAAAGAATCATTTCAAGGGCATTAGTTACAAAATCATAAGGCAAAAATTTGCCCATCATTCAAGAGAAAAGTATAAAAGAATTTTTTTTCTAGTTTGTCCAAGTCTGTTTCTCTCAACCAGCCCCTGGAGTTCCAAGCTCCAATGGGGAGTTCGAGAGGAGCAATTTTCATGAATAGCTGCTGGTGTTGGTGGGGTTGCTTTGAGAGACAGAAAGGACCAATACTACAAAGAACCTAATAATGGTCCAAAAAAGCTACCAAGCTCCTGAAATAAAATAACAATGGAGCTATACAACAGCATGACAAGAAGGTTGGTTCCTCCTTGCAGTTAAAGAAGGAAAAGAGAAATGGTAGTTTTCTTAAGTTGGGACCCTGCACTCTCACCCTAGAGACAAACTTACCCTAAAGAGGGTACTCTGTGGATAAACCTAAGAAACTGCCAGTTTAGAAGCCCCAGTCAATTTGATATGGAAATCTCTTGACTGAGAATAATACCAAAAGAGTAGGATCATCATCTCCTCAAGACTGGTAGCTGGAGCAGAAGATTGAGCCATTAGCAGCATCACTTTGAACATAAGCATGAGAAACAATTCCTCCTCAAAGGGACATAAGCCTTTACTAGCATAGAGTTACAAGCTCCAGGTGAAGTCAGGCAAATCTAGCTTTATAATCTGGCTTTGCTATTTCCCATCTGTTATGACCTTAAATTCTTTTTAGCTGTTTTGTTTTTCCATCTATATAGTGAAATAATAATATCATCTAATTCTTAAGATTCCTGTTAAAGTTTAAACAAAGTAATAGCTTCAGAAATTTAACATACTCTTTGGAATCTGTTAAAAACATATGCTATTAGTTCTTACATGTCTTTTATACCTTTTTATTGTGAAAAATAGTACATATAGAAAAACATATGTTAAATATAAATGTACAGCTAAATAAATTCTTTTAAAGTAAATAGCACTACTTCGTTTTATTACTTTTTATTTTAGAATTTTTCTTTGCTTCTTTTTTAAAATTTTCCATCATTTTTGTATCATTTTCTACTTTGTTACAGACATTCAAGTTTGCCTTTTATTTCCTTGAATATACAAAACTTAGTTATTTTTAAATCTTTATAATTCTGCATAGATTCATTCACATCAGCTTGTCTCTCAGTGTGCCCAGTCAATTTTTATTATGTGATGGACACTATATTTTTAGAAATAATTTTAAGCCTCCAATAATACAATCTTCTTTTAGAAGGCATTTTTTTTTTTTTTTTTTTTTTGCTTCAGCCAGGGACCTTGAAGTACCAGAAATGACCTTAACCTGCATATAAGGATTGAGCTCTCCTGGTCTCCCACTTGACTGAATTGGGTTCCTAGTCATCCTTACTCCTGAAAGTTGTGGCCCTTCAGAGTCTGTACCTAAACACAAAATAAGGGTTTTTTGGTTTTTGTTTTTTGGGTTTTTTTTGCTGTGGCCCCTACTTTTGATAGATCCTAAACTCTAAATTTTGTCCCCTTTTCTGCAAAGCTGTCAAGAATATTTCTCAACATTTTGATCATCTCTTCAATAATCTGCAAATGTAAGCAACCCAAATACTGCTCTTATTTCTGTAGATATCTGTCCAAACCCAGCTCTTCGCTCCACAATTTTTGAATATACTTTTGGCTCTTCTATACCTTTAAATACATGTTTCTTTAAAATGTTGTTCAGCTGTTCTTATTATTTTTATTAGGAATGTTAGTTAGAATTACCTACCATGATATTACCATAAGTGAAAGTCTCTACCCTTATTAGTATTTATATAATTATCTACAATAAATTAACCTAGTTAATGCACAGTATTATTGCTCTATATGTGCTTCTCTTATGATACTAATACTTTTAACCTTGTATTATAATCATTTTTTAAAATATTTCTTTCCACCTTTATTAGATTTTTAAGTTCTTCTAAAACATAATTTCTAACCATGTCTGATTCATCTATGAATTAACCCCAAGTTCTGAATCTTATTCACATTAACTTTGCAGAAACTGTTGAGTGAATAAACTTAAATACTTCTTGCTTAAAAAACTGAACAATTCTGAAATAGAATCTCTAAATTAACCTAAACTATGCAATTGGTCACCTCAGCAGAATTAAAAAGTAGGCTATAATTTCAAATATCAATTGTGGTTTGCATTAATGAGTTCCTCCAGACCTTGTATGATAGATGATTGCATACCTGAAGAAATAAATATGAGTATTAAGATACAACAAATGAAAGTTTGCATGTTCCAAGTTGCAATTTCAATATTGATCTGCATATTTCATTCAGTATTAGTACTTGTGACTCAAATTGTATAGCCATTGCTCTCATTAAAATTCATAAACTCCCTCCAGAATTCATGGCAGCCATCTGGCCAAATATTGGCTTCTAACATTTGAAACTCAATTGCATTGAAGTCACTGAATCTCTCAATCAATTACAAAGGATCTGAGCTCTTTGGGTTTACATTGATTTGTCACCATTTTCTTAATGGAGTCATAGCCTCTGTAATTACCCATTTGACAGGAGAGGTGCCTGCTTTCTGAAGACTATATATCCTAGCACTTCATTTAACTAAAATGTTAGTTGGCAGCCCTCATAAGAACATCAGCTACAAAATGTGATTAGAGTTCATGTAAGTGTAACAGAATGATGTTCTCATCTCATCTCTACTTATTGCATATGGTTGCCACATATTATTCTCTAACACAGATTGAATTTATAAAGTAACTTCAATGTACATTTTTATTTTATAATTCATCAAGAGCCAAAATTTATGCATTTGCACACACCCTTTGTATGTATAAGCCATACTTTAAAAGTACAGTTTGATCCAAAAACCTAAAATTCCTTTTTCAAAAATAAAAAGCCTTCTGACCCCCAAAACACAAAGCATATTTGATCATGGCTTTTTAAGAAGCACAAGCAATTAAAACCCCCTTCCTTAATATGCTGGAAGAAGTAGAAATCTTCTGTTGGAATCAGACACAATTCAAACTCTGATGTCAGTTAAACCGTGATTACCTGCAGGATATAGGTAATTTTAAAAATCTTTCTGAGCCTATCTATTTATTTGTAATATTGAGATATTGATGTCACTTAATTTTAATAATTATACTACTGTTAAAATAGTTTATTACAATATTTTTAGGGTTGAAATTTCAAGAAATAAAGCTCCACTGTTTCTAGAAAATTAGACATTTTTATTAGTCAGATTTTACTTAGATAAAGAGGCTACAACTAACTCAATATCTTTGATTTTCAAGAGCAAACATTGTTTCTTTTTCAAGAATCTTCATGTTATCTGGGGCTCTGTTGAATGGGTTTGAGCTTACTTGGCCAGTTAAGTTGAACTTGATTCCAGAACCAGTCTGGGTACAGATCTGCTCCATGACTCTCCAACCGGGATTTAGAATAAAAGAACATTGCCTACCTCAGGCATGCTCCTCTCATTGTAAACATAGAAATGGAGGAAGGCTGGTGGAAATTTGCTCAGACCTCACACCCTACTACTTCTGACCATTTCCTGTTGGCCATAATGAGCCACATGAGCAACCCCAAAGTCAGTGTGGTTGGGAACAGTGTTGCAGCCCCAGGGAATCCATTCCCAGGACAAGAAAGAAGGAGCAACTATGAATGAATACTCACTACCACAGAATTTAATTAATGATAGTCATTATAATTTGCTATTGTTTGGCACTATGATGGTTCTAACCACAAAACATCCTGAGGTCCGTTGGAGGAGGTCATCCAGAAAACATGACTGCTAGAGGAACCTCAAGCTGGACCAGACAATCTCAGACTCCACACCCTCACCTCATCCTTGCATGTACATTCTGTGCACCAATCCCACAGCCAAAGCCATGTCAATGATGAACCTCTCGAGAGCAATGTGTTAAGGACATTTGAACGGTGTACATGACTGAATTTATTTAAGACCTCTATGTAAATTTTTAAGGTTCAGATGGCCAGGTAGGGAGATTTGCTCATCTTGAGACACCCAGGACAAGCCTTTTTGGGTAAGTAAGTTCTCCGACTTATTAAACCTGCCATCTACCAAACTGGAGTGCTCTGCCTCTTTCTCCCACCTCTCTGTACTCTCCTTGTTAAGCTTTCACTCAGAGAAAAATGGACAGTGGGAACCAACAAGACCTCCTAGCATATTATAGAGATATTTTCCCAATTGCCTCCAAGAAATTAAATGTACTTCTGACTAAGCTTTTATTAGATGATTTGAGTGCTTTGTTTAAAGTTACTGAAGTTGTTCATTCAATAGGCCTGAATACCTGAAGGAAGCAGTGTAATACCACTCAATATTTTTACAAGTACTCTTTAAAAAATAAAACATGTACATGTTTTGTCTTTACATTATACCTATAATAAAATGTATATTACTACCTATTTATGAAAATAATACATATATTTGGCTTTACATGCTGCGAATGAGGCATAACTACCTTGTTAAAGCAGGCAAAATAATACTTCCTAAAATGCAATTTAATTAAGATCTTCATGAATTAGAAGAGTCAGGATTCTTTGTTTGCTCACTTGCCATCCTCTCCTTGATCTGGGGCTACCTCACCCTATTTTATAGTTTCAGGTCTCATGTTCTGAATTAAATGTTACTTCTATTCCTTTGTCTATTAAAACTTTTACTTCTAGTTAAAATACGGTTAGCATTAATATTAAGGCCTTTCTGAAAATTATGTTTCTATGAACTCTAGTCTCTTTAAGGATACTTTAGTCCTCATTTTTTTGTCATTTTAAATTATTTCCTCTGAGCCATGAAGGATGTCAGAAATATAGCGGAGTGAGAGAGGTCCCCAAATCTCTCCCTTTTGTAAACAACAATAAGCTGAACATCTAAATCTTGACAAAAAACACCCAAACTGCACACCAGAATGTTTGAGCATGGGATCTGTACATAAGAGCTACCACAGGTCAGAACCCTGGGTGTCGGGCAGTGGACTGGGAGAAATAAAGAAGCTGCCTCTCACAGCCTCTAGAGATCTCTTTAGGAGGAGCGGGGAGGGGAGAAGTTGTGGCGAGTTCCCTGAACAGCCCTTCCTGGGAGATCTGTGAGGTTCATGCAGCCGTGGGCAAGCACAGTCATCAGGGCAGAAAAGAGAGGACAGCAGTGAAACAACAATTGATTTTTACCAGCTGGGGGTGCCAAACCAAGGCTGAGCCACAGCCCTCATTCCCCAATCAAGAGGACCCCTCGCCCCAGACTCTCCAAGACAGAATGCCTAGGAGCCCCAGAGGAATTTGATTTGAACAAATGCTACTGAAACTACTGCTAACATTGATAGGAACTGAAACTGAGGGTAGCGAGCATGATTAAACATCTCTAAGAAAAAAAATATTATTAACACTTTATATAAAGCAAATTCAAGAGGCTTAGAAGCCTCCTACTGGAAACCAAAAGAAAAATATTTCCTTTGCAACAGGCTAGGGACCATTATATAATAAATCTTTTTTCTGAAAAAAAAAAAAAAAAGATCAGACTACACTTTCATTAATTCCCAAGCAGAGAAATAGTCCATTAAATACCATTAACAACCAAGATGACAAGGCATCTTAGAAAGAAAGAAAAAAATCTCCAGAAAATAAGCTTACCAATATAGAAATATGCAACTTAAATGACAGAGAATTCAGAATGATACTTCTAAAAACACTCAGTGAGATCTGAAATGAGTCATACCAACAATTTCAGGAATTGAAAAAAACAACTAGATAATGAGTAGAATGAATTCCTTAGGAAAGAAAATGAAAACATCAAAAAGAACAGAATAGATCTTCTAGAGATAAAAAAAAATTTTTTCTAATACTTGAAAAATGAAGTAACAAGCTTGAGGAATAGAGTCGACCAAAAGGAGGAAAGGATCAATGATATCGAAGACAAAAATCTAGAAATAATCAGAAGGAAAAAGAGAGAAATGAAAGAATGAAAAATAATGAAAGAGAAATACCAGAACTAGCTGATACCATCAGGAGAGGAAACATAAGAATAATGAAAATTCTCAAAGGGGAGGAAAAGGGACAGGGATTAGAAAGCATTTTCAGAGAAATAGCTGATGAGAACTTCCCAAATTGAAGGTATGAGATGTAAGCTGAAACTTACTGGAAGGGGGCGGGGGTAGGTAAATGGGGAAAAAAATTTAAATCATTTCTTCAATTAAAAAAAATAATATAAATAAATAAGTAAATTTTAAAGATAAAAATAATAATTTTACAAGAAAAATATAAATAAATAATAAATAAATAAATAAATTCTTCTGTTTAGATATCTAAGTTTTTGAGACTTGTCTCTCCCTCTGATCTTTCAAGGGGCTCTACCCTGTCTTATTTTTAAGAGGTTCATGATAGAGCTTAGTTTTTCTACCCTCCTGCCTAAGTATACTAAGAGCAAGAAATTTAGAGGCCATTTTAGAATTCTGCCTACTCCAACAGTTTTAAAAATATATATCTATAAATAATGTAGTGTAATTTGTGATTCGACTTTAGTTGCATAGGTTTTTAGTATTGCAATTGGAAAGTGTCTTAAAGATCATCCAGACCTACCCCCCCCCGCCCTCGTGCCCGCAAAAAATGAAGCAGCTTTTCTATAGACTGAAGGTCATTTAGTCTCTGCTTCAACATTTATATTAATGACAAGGCTCACTTGTTTATGAGCCAGGAAATTTAAATGTTAAAGCTCTGTAATGTAAGATAATTACAACAAAAAAAAAATAAAAATACTTTAAAATCTTTATTTTTATAACTTCTTATCTAGCTCTTCCCTCTGGGAAATTATAGAATCAAAAATAATCTTTTCATATATAAGGTCTTTAAATTTAAAAATCAACCATCACTCCTCCTCCTGAGATGATTTAAGTATTCTTCTCCAGGCTAAACGTTCTAATTCTCATAGGATGTCATTTCCATGTCTTTCACAATCCTGGTCACCCACCTATAAATATACTCCTATCTGTTAAAAAAACCTCTTAAAATGTTTTTCTTACACCCTGACCAAGTGATATTACATCAGAAATATTAATTCTGACTATAAAGCACAGTAGTTTGCCATTAGAAAACCAATGACTATAATATACAATATAAACAGGCTAAAGAAATTATATGATTATTTTCATAAATACAAAAATATATTTGTTAATTTTTGTCCTTTTAATAAACTTATAAAAAATAAAACAATTTATCTTTATTTGTAAAAGAGTAAATTTTTCTAAAACAGAACAAACTCAATAATAAAATTTTATTTACATTATTTTAAAAAGTATTTTTTATTAAACAAAGACAGCATATCTTACCATTATATTTAAAGTGTATAATTTAAAATCAAGGACAAAATAAATATGTTATTATTCTACAGTGTGATTTGGAGAGTTCTGGAAAATTTTGTAAGGATGAAAACTAATATTAAGCATTAGAAAATTTAAAAATAATCATTTTGAAATCTTTAAAACAAACTTGAAAAATATTTTAAAATTTTAAACTTTTTTAAGTAAAAAGAAATAAATGCATGAATACAAGATAATTACATCAAAAAATTATACTTGATACTTTGGTTAACCAGAAATTAATCAAATTCATAAAATATTTCATAAAAAATTAATAAAGAGATATATATAACCAAGTTTAAGAAAAAAACAAAAAAGGAAGATTAATAGAGGGAGATGTAAACATGTAGAAATGTGCACTCTGTTTCAGACAAAAAGATAAAAGTAGCTAACATGTTTAGTTTAGTTAACATATAGATTAATAAAATCCAATTAAAATCTTATCAGGATTTGTGTGTTTATGTATGTGGAACTTAGCAAAATGATTGTAAAATTTGTTTTGAAACATAAAGAAATGCAAATATCACGTAATATACTGAGATAATCTCAAGGTGTATAAGGGGAAAGGAAAGGAGTATCTTAGTAGATAATAAAATGTGTTACATAGAAACAATAAGTAAAACTTCATGTTATTACTGCCCAAATGGATATCTCTTTCAGGGGATTAGAGGGGAGAGATCAAAATTGGTCCAAACATATATAAGAACATTATTACAATTACACTTTTAGAAACAAGTAGAAAATGATTATTTTAAATATGGATCCTGATATTATTGGTTGGCAACATAAAAATAAACACAAATTGGATCCCTATCTTTCCCTGAAAAGCAAAATAATCTCCACATGGAGTAAAAATTTAAATATAAGAACCCAAGACATAGTAAAATTGGCAAAATATAATGTGCTACTATTTATCAGATCTCAGGAGATATGATCATTTTCTCTACATGACAACAGAATAAATTGCAAAAGAAATAACTAGAGATCCAAAACCAAAGTTACTTTCAAAAAGATGTACTGGCAACATTAACTATAGAAATAAAATACTAAAATATATATGTGTGAGAACAAAAAATTCTTAAGTAAATTTTAAATTATTTTTTAATAGAAGAAATGAGTTAAATTTTTTTACTCCATCCATCTCCCCTTCCCCCTTCCAATAAGTTTCAGCTGTACACTTTAATAGTAAATATATATATTTACACTGTGTGTTCACCTCTCATAGTTAGATTTCTTTCTGTAACCACACATTTGACCCCCTTTACCATGCCTACTTCCCCTCTCCACTCACCCTCTATCTCTGGTAACCATGAGTCCATTATATATGTCTATGAGCGTCTGTTTGTCCTGCTCATTTGTTGCTTTTAGGATTATATCTCACATACAAGTGATATTGTGTGATTTTCAACTTATTCAGTCTGGGTTATTTTGCTTAGTATTATTATTTCAATGTCCATTCATGTTGCTTCAAATGGCAATATTTAATTCTACTTATGTCTGAGCAAATTTCTATTGTATATATGTACCACAGCTTTTTTGGCCAGTCATATATCATAGGACACTTTGGTTGCTTCCATGTCCTGGCCACTGTGAATAATGCTGCTATTAACATGGGTGTGCAAATAACTTTTCAATATGAGTTTTCAAGACTTTAAGGTAAATACCTAGTAGAGGGATTGCTGGATCATAAAAAAGATCAATTCTTAGTTTCTTGAGGAACCTCCATACTGTTTTCCATAGTGGCTGTACCAATTTGTAGTCCCATCAGCAGTGTATGAGGGTTCCTATATCTCTGCATCCTCTCCAGCATTTGTTATTACTTGTCCTGTTGATTATAGCTACTCTAACAGGTGTGAGATGGTATTTCATTGTGGTTTTGATTTGCATTTCCCTAATAGCTAGCAATGTTGAGCATCTTTTTATATATTTGTTGGCCATTTCAATGTCCTCTAGGGAAAGGTGTCTGTTCAAGTTGTCTGCCCAGTTTTTGATTGGATTGTTTGGGTTTGTTGTTGTTGTTGTTGTTGTTGTTGTTGTTTTTGTTATTGACTTGTATGAGTTCTTTGTATATTTTGGATATTGGGCCCTTATCAGAGGAGTTGCTTGCAAATATATTTTGCCATTCGGATGGTTGTCTCTTTACCTTGTTGACTATGTCTTTTGCTGAGCAGAAGCTTTTTAGTTTGATGTAGTCCCATTCATTTATTTTGTCTTTCACTTCCTTGCCTTTGAGGTCAAATTCATAAAATCCTCTTAAGTTCAAGGTCGTTGAATATAGTTCCTATATTTTCTTCTATGCATGTTATTGCTTCAGTTCTTATATTCAGGTCCTTAATCCATTTTGAGTTAATTTTGGTGTGTGGTGAATAGCCTAGTTCCATTCTTTTGCAGGTGGCTTTTTAGTTTTCCCAGCACCATTTATTGAAGAGGCTTTCTTTCTTGAACTGTATATTTTTGAGGTTTTTGTTTAAAATTATTTGCTCATATAAATAAAGGTTTACTTCTAAACTCTAGATTCCGTTCCACTGGTCCATGTGTCTGTTTTGCTGTCAATACTATGCCGTTTTGATTACTGTCACTTTGTAGTATAATTTGAAGTTGTGAAGAGTGAGGCCTTCTGCCTTGTCCTTTTTTCTCAGGATGGATTTGGCAATTCAGGGTCTTTTGTGCTTCCATACATATCTGATGATTTTTTTGTTCTATTTCTTTAAAAAATGCCAATAGAATTTTGAAGGATGTTGAATTAAATTTGTGTAATGCTTAGGTAATATGGTAATTTTAACTATGTTGATTTTTTTCAATCCAAGAACATAAACTATCTTTTCATTTCTTTATATCTTCTTCAATTTCTTTTCATATGGTCTTATAGTTTTGATTACATAAATCTTTCACATGTTTATTAAGATTTATTTCTAGGTATTTTATTCTTTTTGTTGCAATTGCAAGAGGAATTACTTTTTCCACTTCTTTTTCTGGCACTTCATTATTAGAGTATAGGAATGCTATTAGAGTATGGAAATGTTATTAGAATATAAAAACATTGATTTTATATCCAGAGACTTTACTATATTTGTTTATTGTTTCTAGTAGTGTTCTTAGGGAGTCTTTAGGGTTTTCTATAGAGAGAATTGTGTCATCCACAGATAGTGGCAGTTTGACTCCTTCATTTTCTATTTGGATGCCTTTTATAACTTTCTTGCCTGATTGCACTTGCTAGGATTTCCAATGTTATATTGAAAACAGTGGTGATAGTGGACAGCCTTGCCTCATTCTTGATCTTACAGAGATGGTTTTTAGTTTTTCACCATCAAGTATAATGTTGGCTGAGGGTTTGTCATATATGGCCTTAATTATATGAAGGTACTTTCATTCTATACCAATTTTGTTAAGTGTTTTGATCGTAAACTGGTCCTCTCTCTTGTCAAAGGCTTTTTCTGCATCTAGTGATATATAATCATACGATTCTTATGTTTTAATTTGTTTATGTGATCAATCAGATTAATCTATTTGTGTATGTTGAACCATTCCTGTGTCTCTGGGATGAAGCCCACTTGATCGTGGTATATAATTTTTTTAATATGTTGCTGAATTTGGTTTGCTATTATCTTATTTAGTATTTTTGCATCTGTCTTCATAAGAGATGTCAGTCTGTAGTTATCTTTTTTTGTGTTATCTTTATCAAGTTTTGGTATCAGGGTGATATTGGTCTCATAAAATAAGTTGGGAAGTATTGCCTCCTCTTTGATTTTTGGAAGATTTTGAGGAGAATATGTATTAAATCTTTTTTGAATGTTTGGTAGAATTCATCAGGTCTTGAACTTTTACATTTTGGTAGGTTTTTGATGGTTGTTTCAATTTCCATACTGCTGATCAGTCTATTTAGATTTTCCAGTTCTTCTTGATTCAGTCTAGGAAGGTTATATTTTTCTAAGTACTGGTCCATTTTTCCAGGTTATTAAATTTGGTATTATGTACTTTTCATAGTATTCTTGTATTATCCTTTTTATGTCTGTGGTTTCTGTCATAATTTCTCCTCTTTCAGCCCTAATTTTGTTTATTTGTGTCCTTTCTCATTTTTCTTTGTTGAGTCTAGCCAGGGGGTTGTCAATTTTATTAACCTTCTCAAAGAACCAGCTCTTTTTCGCATTTATTTCTTCTATTTTGTTTTCTGTTTCATTTATTTCTGCTCCAATTTTGATTATTTCTTTCCTTCTGCTGACTTTAAGCTTAATTTGTTCTTCTTTTTCTAGTTTTTTAAGATGAAGCGTTAGGTTCTTTATTTGGGTTTGTTCTTGTTTTTGGAGACAGAACTGTAATGATATGAACTTTCTTCTAATGACTGATTTTGCCACGTCCCAAAGTTTTAGTATGCGGCACTATTGTTATCATTCATTTCTATGTAATTTTTCATCTTTCTTTTTATTCCTTTCCTGACCCAGTTTTCTTTAGTAGTATGTTGTTAAATCTCTATGTATTTGTGGTTCCTTCTGCTTTCTTTTTGAAGTTTATCTCTAGTTTTAAACTATTATGATCAAAGAATGTGGTTGATATAATTTCAACCCTCTTATATGTGTTGAGGGTTATGTGTGTTCCAGTATGTGGTCAATCCAGTATGTGCACTAGGGAAGAACATATAAGCAGATGTTTTTGGATGAAAGGCTTTTTAAATTTCAATTACAGTCAGTCTAATGTATTATTTAAAGATGTGATTTCCTTATTGATTTTCTGTTTAAATGACCTGTCCATGTCTAACAGTGGGGTATTTAGGTTTCCTACTACAATAGTGTTTTGGCCTGTTTCTCCTTTTAATTCTGTTAGTAATTGCCTTATATATTGGGGGACCTCTGATTGGGATTAGAGATGTTAATAAGTGTTGTGTCTCCCAGGTGGATGATTCCCTTTATTAATATGAAGTGTCCCTTAGAACCTTTCTTTACCATTTTTTTAAGTCAGTTTTGTCTGATATTAGTACCGCTACTCCCACTTTTCTCTGAATGCCATTTGCTTGAAATATCATTTTCCACTTTTTCACTTAGAGTCTATGTTTCTCTTTGGAACTGAGATGTGTCTTCTTGAGGCAGCATATGGTTGGGTTTTGTTTTTTGGTTCATTCTGCAACTCTGAACCTTTTTATTGGTGATTTTGGTCCATTTATATTTAGTGTGATTATTGAAATATAAGGTATTCTTATAGCTATTTTAGTTTTTTTATTTCTGGTAGCTGGGTGTTTTCATTGCTTTCTTGTTTTTGTGTTTCTATTTTTTTTTATTTTGGTTGGCTTTTGTGTGTTTTCCTTCTGGTTTTTCTTCTTTTATATTATATACTTTGGATCTGAATCTTTGGTGTGCGGTTATCATTATAAATATGTAATGGATGGTTATATATATATACAGTCATCCATTTTCTTCTTCATGTTCCCTATCTTCATTCCCATTTGAGTATTTGAATCTTTGAATCCTCTCCTTTTCAGTCATTGTCTCAATTTGTCCCTATGCAGAACATTCATTACTATTTACTATAGCAAATCTCTTCTTATTTTTAAGCTTATAAAGCCTTGTCCTTAGTAAGGGTTGTACCCCTCTGCTTCCATCAGCCTGCTAGTCACCTTACTACTAATTATGTATTTTTTTTGGTTGTTTTGTTTTAGGTGAGCTGACCCCTTTCAATATTTCCTGTAATGCAGGCCTCATCATGGAGAATTTCCTCAATTTTTGTAAATCTGGAAAGGTCTTTATTTTTCTTCATATCTAAAGTAGAGATAGCTAGATACATTATTCTAAGCTGGTAGTGCCTTTTATTTAATAGTTTGAATATTTGATTCCACTCCTTTCTGGCTTATAAGGTTTGTGCTGAGAAGACTGACAATGTATTGTATTTTATTTTATTTTGTTTTATTTTATTTTATTTTAAGGTGTTAGAATAGTATGCAGACATTTGTAGTTGATTATTAAAGCTAGGTGAAATTATTGGGAATGTTTAGGCTGTAATGTTAAACAGAAAAATAAGACAAAATTGTATAGTTTGAAAATTGTGTAATATTATTGGTAATTTCAAAGTGTGATACCTTAAATCATCTGATTAATAATGTACGTGTCTTTGGTAGTAATTCTATAAACGGTCAAATCATTCTGAGTTCTAATGTCTCATTAATAAACTAGATTACTTCAGAGAATTGTGAGGATCCCAAGAGGAGCATAATTAAAGTGACCATGCTCATAGTCATATGCTCAACCAACCTGTTATAATTAGGGAAGAAATAGTACTGATCCTTCAAAAAGTTCCTTAAAATTGTGATACATGACTTCTACACTACATCAGAAAATTTTAAGTGATAACTACAATCATCCAAATAACATCTAAGAAAATTAACGCCAAGTAGTTATAAATTCCTTACTCTGTACCTTTCCTTTTCCTCACAATGCTTCACACTTCCTAGTGATAAACACAAAGAAATAAAAGCAACCAATTCAAAGAAATATAATTCACAGTGTTTCTAAGTTTGGGCAACAGGTTAAAAAATATCTCCTTTTGCATGAAGGTCTGATATTTGGTTCATTTCCTAGGTGTTTCCTTGGAAATGTATAAAGATGGTATGGGTCAACTACAATATTAGGCAACATTGATTATAACCAAAAAAACAAACAACAACAAAAAAAACAAAGCCTAAGAGACAGATTGTATCTAACATGAAAGAACTATAAATCTGGGATGCGACAACAAACTTTGGGCTTCTCTGAATGTGATGACTCTGGTCTGTCCTTTGTGTGGACTTTGGAAGCTATGCCTGAGGAGATGTCGCAAAAGATCCTGGCTCTTGTCAGGCCTAAGGCTTTTGAACTAAAGCAGCTATTCAATGTGGATTTAATTTCCTGGTAAGTGAGTTGACCATGGGCAGCTGTGTAGACTATTGTATAGACTGCTACAGGGACTTCAACTATGGTTTAGTTTTACACCTTCTGATTAAATTGATTTCAAGGGTAGTCTATGGGTGTCCAGTGAGTCTGAATGTCTAGTTAAGTCAAAGACAATCCCTGGTGGATGTTTCAGTAAAAAAAAAGAAAAAGAAGAAGAAAAAAGAGGAAGAGGAAGAGGAAGAGGAAGGGGGAGAGGGAGAGGAAGAGGAAGGAGAAGAAGGAGAAGAAGGAGAAGGAGAAGGAAGAGAAGGAGGAGGAGGAGAAAGAGGAGGAGGAGGAGGAGGAGGAGGAGGAGGAGGAGAAGGAGAAGAAGGGGAGAAGAAGGGGAAGAAGAAGAAGATTTATTATTTGGATTGAGATAAAATGTTTTCTGTAAGCTAAAAAAATTGCTATGTTACTTTATAGACAACTACATATTTTTAAGCATATAAAAAGAGGGCAAACATTATAGGAATAGGGGCAGCAGGGGCAAGATTTTAAAAATTTGGTTGGAAGAGACTGCTTACAAGAAATCTTGAAGAACAGGTTATTATTGACAATTTTGATAGGCTTCTGAGACATTCAGTCTATTCCATTCCCACATCCCTGAGGACATCACACAGGACCACGTAGCTAAGGCCCACTGCATAGCTACAGTACTCTGGGGAAACTTTGCAATGGCATAAATATCTGTTCGTAGGTGGCTATTTTGAAATAGCCTTAAATAGATTATGCTCAATCTTTATCCAGTTTTGTACAAAAGACCAGCATATGTGAGTCCAATTTCTTTCAAGAGAAAACAGCACTGAGATTCAGTAGGTGACTGAAATGAAAAATCCGTATGTGGATCTTTTGGCCCATAAATAATTAATACATAATAATTATGACAATCATTTCTACTATTGTTAAATAGCTCTCTCAGCTATTTAACTATCCCTGGAGGAGAGAGTATTTGATGTGAAACTTTGAAGGACAAGTTTTCAATAGTTTAATTTGCAAGAGAATGGAAACATCCAGGACAAATTGGTGCAAGTAGAAACAGCCTCGGATGACTATTGTGTAGTATAGGAAGAGCACCAAGAGATGAGGCTAGAATGAAAGTTGAGCAAAGGAATTTAGATAAGCAATGGACAGCTATCAAAAGCTTTTCAGCAAGAGAATAACATAATCAGAACCACACTTTATTATCTACTGTTAAAACAATGTGAATTAATGAAGAAAAAAGAGGTAGGGAAATTAATACAGCCTGTTTTTCAGTAGCTGTAGAAACTATTTCAAATAGCTTATATTGAGCATGTTATATAATTAAAATATTTTGCTAAGATTATCAATCAACCTACCTTAATCTTTCCCTTGAATTCAACTGACACCCATGAGATTTAGAATCAAATTGCCTGAGTTTGAAAATTGTCTTTACCACCCCCACAATCTATGTAACTTCAAGCAAGTTATGTAAGCTTGATGAACCTTGATGAACACCTATAGATACCACAGGTAATAACAGGTGTGCATTATTGCCTGTGGAATTACCTGCGTTACACCTATCTCATCAGGTTGTAAGGACACAGTGTGTTAATATAAAGGCCTAATAAGATGTCTGGCATCTAATAAGTATTTGATAAATAGTAGCTATTGTTAAATGAGAGATTCCAATTAAGTTCAGTTTTAATTATCTGGCCCAGTTTATCTCCATTTCTGCATCTTTGAAGCATATTAACTACCTCTTCTATATTTATGTCTGTCTTGCTGTGTCTTCTGGGGCATGGCTATATAGATATCTCCCAAGTTAGCTCCAATTCAAAAAATTGTACACAATTTTTCCACCAGTTATAAGTTCCATTCATCTGTACTATATTCCTCCATCTTGTCCATAAAAGTCTTTGCCAAATGCTTTGCAAATTAAAAAAAATCATAAGATTTAGCAATATTTAGACATCAGAAAATAAAATTAATTTTTATGGGCCAACTTATTCTCATGATCCCACAATGATATTTGGAGATCAGTGCTTTGTCTAAGTCTTTCCAAATTTCTTAATCTTTTGTTTTAGAATTTTGATAGAGACCCATTAGAATTCACCACTCTGTGCTTCTATTGTCTCTATTTCTTAGAGCAGAGCTACATTTATATTCTATACAATATTTTTACTCATAAATCTGTAGTAATTAATTCTATAATGAATATAGAGGCAAATGTAGAAATCTTGAAGGGATTAGATTTAACTCATTTAAATAGTTATGCTAACAGGGTTCATTCTTGTAGGCCTAGAATTGGCCTAAGCTCCTTTCTGAAATATGTACTGGTCAAGGTATGAGATGTAGATTTTAATAGTGTTGTTTTGGAGCAAGTTTGGACACAATCTGTGCCAGCCTGTCAGCATTGTTTATTAATTAGAGAAAGACAGATGGTTTACATCTTGTTTCAGTGAGACTCCCAAAGGACTCTGACACTGGGTCTACATTCATACCTAGCAGAGGTGTGAGAGCCCCACTTGGGACTACTTCTTGAGCTTTCTGGTTCTGAGGTGTTCTGTGAACAGGTAACTTGTTTCTTATTTGAAAGAGAAGGCACATCTGTTATGGCCCTGAAAAAGGAGGACAATAGGAGTCTACAATTGGCCTCTCTAAATTCTTGGCTGTGAAGCAGCCTCTGGCTGAAATGAATATCCTTACTGCCATTCTGAATCAATATGCTATTGCTATTGCATGTCCTTTTCTGGAAATAAACTATAGATTCAGAAATATTATCATTTTTGGTCTTATGAGTCCACCATTTGTACAATAGGCAAAATAAAGCTGCTCCATCAAGTTTTAGTTATAGATTTTTATATGTTTAATATATACTTGAAGTAATTCCATTTCTATGACTTCTATACCTAGGCTAATCAGTTATGATATATACCTATTGGAATCAAGCATAACACAAGGAAAAACATAGAACTTAATGACATTGATTCAATCCTCATCTAGACTGCAGCCCATTGCAATGGTGAATTTGGAAACAAGTGATCTCCCTTATATGTAAATTGTTAAATAGCCATAGAAGAAGATGGACAAAAGATGAAGATACAATTCTCCAGCATAAGAGTGTATCATACGTAGAATTAGATTTGAGTTCTAGAGCCATTATCAATACTTTCTATATGGCCCCAGGCCAAATTATGTATTATCAGGAGAATTTATGATACAATCTAAGGAGAAGAGCTTACATATTTTGCTCAACCACAAAATAAATGTATCCCTAGTGCCTAGAATAAAGCTTAATACATTGTAGATGATTAAAAACAATTAAAAAAAAAACTTTATTTACTGTGTTAGTTATATTCTAAGCATCAATAAGGTATTTTGCATATATTTTAATTCATTAAATACATGCCACACCCATATGAAATACTATAATCTCGAACCTCATTTTACCTATGAGAAAAGCAAGGCACAGAGGAGTTAAATTGCTCAAGACCACACAGCTAATAAATGGCACAGCTGGTGGTCTGGCTCCAGAATCCAGGCTCTCAGAAACTCCCAAAAAGAGAATGGCTAAATATCCAGATCATCTTAGAAAATCACTATTCATCATTGTTAAATAATTCAGTATTTTAATGAAGATTTTATTTTTACTTTTAATCTAAGTTGTTTTCCTAAATTATTAGAATTTCAAATATCAAGGCTTAAATTCTAACAAGGCAAGCAAACCCTATTTCAAAAGAAAGCAGATCAAGAATTTCTCACAACTTTGGATTTTGCATAGTAATTCCAATGTTATCTTTGGGAGGGATTTATTTATGTCACACAAACAGAAGCAGGTGCCCCGATGCAGGTGTTGTCATGTTTGTGGACCTTTAATGAGAATGTGAGAGTTTGCTGAAAAAGAGAATAACAAGTGGAATGTTTTTTTTTCCTCTAGCTCCAGCTTATCTGAGAGAAAGAAAAAAGACACATTACAGTGCTACACATGATAGAAGTATATAATAACTATTTCTTCTAAGTTAAAAAAAAAAACTTTTCCATAGTTGTGAGCTCCTTTATTGGTAAAGGGAAGCAGAGATTGGCAATGGGAATCATAAGATGTAAAGTGGTAATTCTAGAGACAGGACCAACAAAACCTGAAAATTACTTGATTTGTTTCTTACTCTGTTGAGGAGCTTATCTTACATGAAGAGAATGGCATGTCTCTGTAATTTATTTTTCTACTTCAATTTTATTTTAAATTATAACTATTTAAAAAGAACAAACTACCAATCATCCTTAACTACTCTACAATGTAGGTCATCTCAGACTTATGAATTTATTTTCTGCTTCTTAAATTCTTACACCAAAAGGCAAATTGATATGGAGTTAAGGAAAGGAGTAAGCATATCCATATCACAAATAAGAATATTTAGGAACAAAGTAAAGAGGATTCTGTCCACCTTTTGGCAACTTTTCTTTTTCTATTTCTTCTGTGTAGTTAAGAATGAAACCTTTGGTCATCAATGTCTTGGGAAAGAAAGAAGAGGAGACTCCAAATAAATATGTTTCTCTGAGTTTATGTTTTGAGCTCCTCAGACTGCTCCAAAATAAAAATGAAAAATAAAATACTTGAAATTAAAATGAAAGACTCACCTAAGCTCTGAAAATAAGCTATATAGTACACCGCAACAGAAATAGAATAGAAACTCATAATGTTGAACAGGGCTACCAAAATGACTATTTAGTCCACTTTCTTTGTGCTATAATTCATATTATATTTTTATTTTTCCAACTTTTTTGAAACATTTTTATAAAATAAAAAATGACATTCAGAGAATGAAATACTAGACAGTAATTAGTGAATAACTTAGAGATATATGTATTGACATAGTTCAATCTCACTAACATGAGATTGATTATGAAATTAGCAAGTTGAAGTACATTACTATTATGAAATACATAAAACAATGTTATCTAATGTTTGTGGTTATATACATATTAATTAAGTAGTAAAAGATATGGATTAGATATTCACAAAATTTATGATGGCAGTTGAACAGGAGAAAATGAGGAAGAAAAGAGGAAAAGTTATATGATTGAGAAGGGGAATTTATCTGTAGTTACTTATTTTTTAAAAAATGATCTAAAACCAATATTACCTATAATGTACTTATCTTAGGTAGTGAGTACATGGTGTTTGTTGCAGTGTCTTTTGTATAGTTATGTTATTTTCTCAATCTAAAACAAAGATTTCAAAAAGCATTTTGTATATGGGGCTCCTTGATAATCACAGAAGCCATGTCTTCAGGAGACATTTCAGGAGAAATGTGGTCTATCATTTTGTGATTAAGCAATTTAGATCAGTCTCCTTTTTTATTAAATTTACTGGGGTGACATTGATTAATAAAATTATATAGATTTTAAGTATATAATTCAATAATGCATCATCTCTATGTCGCATTACCAAATGTTTAACTACCATCTATCACCACACATATTTGACCCTTTTTTACCTTAATATACTCCCCACACTCCTTTTTCAGTCTGGTAACCACTAAACTATTGTCTGTGTCTATGAGTTTTTGCTTTTTCTCTTGTTCATTTGTTGCATTCAGTTTTATATCCCACATATAAGTGAAAGTACATGGTACTCAACCCTTTCTGTCTTATTTTGCTTATCATGATTATCTCAAGATCCATTCATGTTTTCCCAAAGGGCAGTATTTTATCTCTTCTTATGGTTGAATAATATTCCATTGTATATATGCACCACAATTTCTTTATTCTATCATCTATTGAAGTACATGTCAGTTTTTTCCAAGTTATGGCCACCATGGATAATGCTGCAATAAACATAAGAGGCATATATCTTTATAAATGTTTTCAAATTTTTGGAGGAATTACCCAGAAGATGGATTGCTGGATCCATCAGGGTAATTCAACTCATAACTTTTTGAAGAATCTTCATACTGTTTTTCATAGTGGCTGTACCACTATGTGAGGGTTCCTTTTTTCTCACGACCTCTCCATCACTTGTTATTACTTGTCTTGTTGATAATAGCCATTTTTGCAGGTGTGAAGTGGTATCTCATTGTGGTTTTGATTTGCATTTTCCTAATAGCTAGTGAGATTGAGCATCTTTTCATATGTCTGTTGGCTGTTTGAATATCTTCTTGGGAAAAATGTGTATTCAGATCCTCTGCCCATTTTTTAATTAGATTGTTTTGTTGTTGTTGTTGTTGTTGTTGTTGTTATGATGTATGAGTTTTTTATACATTTTGGATATTAGGTCTTTTATCGAAGGCATTGTTTGCATAAAGTTATCTCTTTGTATTGTTGACATTTTCTTTGCTATGGTGAAGTTTTTAAGTTTAATATAGTCCCATTAATTTATTTTTGCTTTTACTTCCTCTACCTTTGAGGTCAAATTCATAAAACCATCTCTAAATCCAAGATTCATGAGTTTAATAAATATGTTTTCTTGTATGCAGTTTATTGTTTCAAGTCTTATATTTAATCTTTGAACCATTTCAAGTTAATTTTAGTATATGGTGATAGATAGCAGTGTAGTTTCATTCTTTTGCATGTAGCCTTCCAATTTTCTCAGCACTATTTATCGAAAAGGTTTTCTTTTTGCCACTGTATGTTTTTGGCTCTTTATCAATAATTATTTGCCCACTTTTATGTGGATTTATTTCTGGGTTCTTAATTCTGTTCCATTGGTCTGTACTTCTGTTTTTCTGATAATATCATGCTGTTTTGATTACTGTCTCTTTGTAGTAGAATTTAAAGTCTGGCAATGTGATATCTCCAGCTTTGTACTTTTCTCTCAGTATTGCTTTGGCTATTCAGGGTCTTTTATGGTTCCATACAAATCTGATAATTTTTTTTGTTCCATTTTTTTTAAATGCTATTGTGATTTTGATGGGGGTTGCATTAAATTTGTATATTGCTTTGGGCAACATGGGCAATTTTAATATGTTGATTCTTCTAATCCATAAATGTGAAATATCGTTCCATTTTCTGTGTCTTCTCCAATTTCTTTTAATAATGTCTTGTAGTTTTCAGTGTATAGGTCCTTCATATGCTTTGTGAAGTTTATTTCTATTTATTTTATTCTTTTTGTTGCAATTACAAAAGGATTTTTTTCTGAAACTTCATTGTTATTATATAAGAACAGAGCAAATTTTTGTACATTGATTTTTTATCCTGAAAATTTACTATATTCACTATTGTTTCTAATATGTTTTTTTGTGGCATCTTTAGAGTTTTGTATATAAAGAATCATGCCATCTGCAAAAAACGAAAACTTGACTTCTTCATTCCCAATTTAGATGCCTTTAATTTCTATCTAGCTCTAGCCAGAACTTCCAATACTATATTGAATAAGAGTGTGAGAGTGGGCAGCAATCAGTGTAATATATCACATACACAAAACAAAGGATAAAAGTCATATGATCATATCAGTAGATGCAGAAAAAGTATTTGGCAAGATACAACATCCACTTAAGATAAAAAACAATAAAATGGGCATAAAAATAAAATGGGCAATAAAAGGAAAGTACTTCAACATAATAAAGCCCATATATGACAGACCCTCAGCTAATATCATATTTAATGGTGAATAACTGAAAGCTTTTCCTAAGATTAGATCAGTCTTTTTAATTTCAGAACTTTCTGACTGAAGTCTCATAGATATAAGTGTAGTAAACATTACTATTGGCTATCAATAGATCAGCCTCCTAGAGGGCACATCTTCCCATAAAGAACACAACCATCAGATCAAGGAACTGACAATAACAAACATTTTTATGCAATTTGCCAACCACTAGCGTAGTCAGCTTTTATTAAGTGTTTAATGTGCCAGGAAGTGTTAGGTGCTTTCATATCTATTGTGCCCTTTGGCCCCCTCAGAGCCATATAGCATAATAGAGAAGAAGAAATATAAGCTTTAAATAGGCAAACAGGAGTCTGGGACATTGCTTCATCCTTTACGTTCCTTGTGACCTTGGAGCTACAGAATATCCTTGAGCCAGTTTTCTCATGTAAAATAGAGAATTCGCCTACCTTATAGGTAATGGTAAGGGTCAAATGAGATGACATCCATACTCAGCCTACTGTGGTACCTAAGTAGGACCTCAGTTTTACCACCTCCATTTTATAAAGGGACCAAAGTTCTGAGGGGTTCAATTTTCTGACTCTGGTTACACAAAACCGATAACATCCAGGAGGCATGGAAGTTAAGAGCATAGACTCTAGACCCAAGCTCCTCAGGTTCAAATCCCAGCTCTGTCACTTACCAGTTATGTAACTTTACACAAGTTATTTAACCTTTCTGTGCCTTAGTTTTCTCACATGTAAAATGAGAACAGTAAGGGTAAGTATTTTATAGGGTTATTATGAAGATTATATAAAAAGGCACTTTGAACAGAATCTAGCACATAGTGAGGACTATGTATTCTAATTAATAATCAGTAACAAATAAGTCACAAACTCAATATACGGAAATTTATACTCAGTAGAAGAAAGTGTAGAGCTGCCCCTTCCACTGCACTATAGCTGCCTCAATTAGCAATGGCAGTGAGATATGGACACCAAAGTTTTGCATCTGTTATTGTTTTAGGGGGAGAGTGTTAAAGAAAAGAGAGAAGTAAAGGTAAAGTCTGTCATCAATATCATTAATTCTTACCTTCCCATGGGTGATGCTCTTTTGTATATTTTTCAAGTTTCAACTAAGCCAATCAACAAGTTCACAGGAGCTAAGTTTTAAGACTTAACTATAATAAAAGGTTCACATGTTTTCATTGAAGTCTCTGCTTCTTCATGATGTGTCCTTTTTAGTTTTACCAGCAGTAATGAGGACTAGCTGGCACCAATTCCCCCATTATCTTCTTTCTGAAGGGCATGCATAACTCACTTAATTGCTTCACACTACAGTACACTGCTATTTAGAACCAGTCTGTTTCTTTCCATTGTAACAGCATGGAAATAAATAAGCAATTTTCATACATTAGGAAACATAAGCATGCCAGAGTCTAATTCATACTTATGTGATTAATAAACCAGAGCACTTAGATGAAATACACCACACAAACACTATTCCATTAGAGCAGTGTTTGGATGTGAGATCTCACCCACAGTTGTCTCACCACTTGGCCCAGTAAACAGCCACAATATGAAAACTTATTGACCATATTTAAGGTGAACATTCTCCTTAAGGTTGAAAATTGAAAGATTAGAAATGGAAAGCCAGCTTCCTACTTTTGTAAGTGGCAATGGCTTTGCATGAGCTATAAGCAGGCTGCATGACTCTGAGCAAATACATTATCTGTGCCTTGTTTATAAATGGACAGAAAAGCTAGACTGAAAATGAAATTGATTTTATTCACTTAGGATTTTATACTCCATTTCACAACCACAACCCAGCAAATTTTTCATTAAGAGAGATAATTACTTTAATGAAGATTAAATATAATTTAAAATTCACATTTATCTTTATCTACCTAAAGCAGGTCAGAATTAACCTAAAATGGTTAGGAAAATGGGAAGAGAAGGATTTCTCCAAAAAGTCTCCATCTGTTTGTGTAGAGATGGATCTGATATGACAGTCATCCTATCCTGTCTTTCTTCCTCTTTCTCCTCTTCCTCTCATTTCATCCATTAATGTCTTTCACATCAAGCCCAAATCAAACCTTCTGCTTTATAAAAATCTTAATTTGTGTATATTTGGCAGAAGCAGCAGGATAGCAGCAATTAATATCTAGGATGTTCAATGAACTATGAAAAAGCTATATGGGGAAAAACATTAAGATCAAAGAAATGGCAGATTGGTTTTAGAAATATCCTCCTTCCTTGAGACAGAATATTTCTACTCCACCTGTCAAAGATAGAAAGCCAAGAAAAATCTTAAACTGATTGGTATTACTTATCATTTCATGTGGTATTAGACTTCCTCATTAATAGCATTTGATCATTGTTGTAGAAGGAGCTTAGGAGACAGAAAAACAAGAGTTTAACTCCTAGCTTCTCCTCTTATCAAATGTATGACCTTAAAATGTTTCTTCTCTCAGTCTGGGCTCCTCTTCTATAAGATGAGACTAATAATGCCCACCCTAAGTTTATAGATTTTGAGCACCTGGCATTGAATGTGTTCTCATAAATATAATATACTTCTTTACTGGATCTTAACAGCTCAAAAAAAAAAAAAAACTATACCAATGACTCAATTATCCCTAGGGTACAGCAATACTCTATTCTACAAAAGTGACCAGTGAGTTTTGCCCCAAGTTCTAGCTTAAAAAGGAGTGGTACAGAGAAGCACAGGATTGTCAGACCCTCTAGCACAGATAGGCATAGGTCTGAGTATTTCAACATTCAATTTCCAAGGAGAAAGACTATGTCTAATTTAGTGAGGAGATACAACTGGCTTCCAAATGCAATATTTCAAATAATAGTTCTCTTACTAATGAGACATGACACATTATATATAGTATTTTATTTAATTAGTGTGACTACATAATTTATCATCCAAATCAGGATACTTTCAGAGTGAAAGGAAATGCTATACATAATTATATCAAAACATGTAAACTTAAATGGTCCTAAGCAAACTGAATGTATGGTCACCCCACGTTTAATCCATGAAATCACTCTGCGGGATACAAAACACTTCCTAGTTTACAGAGTAAACTATGATTCAGAAAGGTTAAAAGTAACAAGCACAACAACATAACAAACTAGCAAGTAGCAAACTTAGGGTAAGAACCTCTGTACGATGCTAGAGTTTCTTTGCTCTAATATACTCCCTCCTTGAAACCCTTTAGTCATAATATCAGCTACAAAATAACATCATTAATTTTGTTTTGAAAGCCTGTTTTCATTGAGTAAATAGCATATTTCAGCTCTGGGTCATGACTTCCAAAAATCAAGAAAAAGGATTAAAAAATGAATAAAGATAAAGCAAAATGCTGCCAATAAAAGCATTTATATCTTAATGAACATCCAGCTCCTTCTGAGTGCTACATGTAGCCTGAATGCCAAAGGCCTGAGCTAATTATTCAAGCATGGAGGATGATAGTCAATAGGGACTGATATCAATAAGCCTCTTTCCCCATGCGCTGGTCTATATTCTCATGCACCCAGTGAATTCCTTGATCTAGGTCAATTCACTGCTGATTTTAAGTGATCCGCAATCATAAATTAATTTGTTGCACTCTAAAACGTGCCAGTATCTAGAACTTAATAAGTGTAAGAATGTAGAGATGATCAACATTTAGTCCTCTCCATGGTGTTTCAGTAGGTGAACAGATGAATGCTAATACACTGACATCATTTGGCCCATCTTCCAGACACTGTTTGAGTTTTTCTTGTCTCTTTACACGTCAGAAAAGGGGCCAGTCCAGACTTTATCAGAGGCAAGGCACATTGGCAAAGACAATATTTTAGCATAGAATAACAGCTTAAGTCAGTCATAGATTCTAAGCATCCTCAGTCACAATCCCTAATGAAAGATCATTTATGGAGACCAAATGTGCTCCTGATCCCAGGAAACAGTGACCAGGAATTTTAATGATCCTGTGAAAGATCTCAGCTTGCTACAGAATATGAAATCCTAAGCCAAATTCAACTCTTTTTCTCTGATGTGGTGTTATCTTAACATATCACCCAACACTGAACTTCAGACTTCTCAACTACAATACACTGCTTCTCAAACTTTAGTGAACATAAAAATCATCCATAGAACTTTTTAAAACACACTCCTAGGGTACACCCTTGGAGATGCTGATGTATTAGGTTTAGTGTAGGGCCAGAAAATTTGCATTTTTAATAAGTTTCCAAGTCACAATGATTGATGATGATGATGATGATGGTGGTGGTGATGATGACAATGACGACAATGATGTCTGTGGACCCCATGCTATCCAAATAGTTCTAAATTGTATCAATAATGTCAACCTCACAGTTCGTGTAAAAGTTCAAAGAGATGTGATGCTCCTTAGCAGAGCTGCTAAGTCACAATACCTCTCATTCAACATGTATTCATTGAAGAAGATGATCAAGAGTCCAAGAGTTTTAGTAGGAATAAAACTTGGGGACATTTAATCATTTTTAATATGCCAGCTACAAAATTTAATTACATTCTCTCTCTCTTGTTATAATACATTCTATATGGCAATAGAAATGGGGTCTCAGTATCAAATTGGAAAATTATACAAAGACTTCCCATTTTCCTGCTGTTATTCTTTAACCATAAAACACACTTTTTTGCTCCATTTTCCCCCTTTCAACTCGGCTACATCTCCAGGTCATCCTAACCCCATTTAAAATCATTTTGACCACTACTTAAAAAACAAAACATGAATCTCCCCATTAGAACAATGTTCAGGAAATAGATGAAGTGATATTTACTTTGCTGAAAATAGGAATTCCTGTTATACAATTGTCAATCCTAAAATCAAGTGAGTCCTTCAGTTTGTCCTTGTCTAACGCAGCTGAGTTATCAGAAAACTCTCAGCCCCTCCCTTTATTCTAGCTTTCTCTCTTTACAACATTATTTAATCTCCTCCTTGCAGCTTCTTGGGATTAGCTACAGCATCTATTAATAGTTTTACTTCTGTTTACAGTTCCAAGGGGAGAAAAACGGCTCATTCCTTTTCTCCAATCTTGAAGATATGCCTTATTGCAGCAAGAGGAAGATGCGCAGGCCCTATGAATAACTTATTTCCACAATCATTTCACTGTAAAGATGCTAATGTGCTCTATGCAGAATGGATCCATTTAATAGGCAGAACAAGTTGGATATAAACTCTTTAATTGCTTTCAGCACACCAATTATCTTCCTGTGTCACCTATTGTATAATGCAAAAATGTTAACAAAAGCACTTACTGAAGACATTATTGGGAATTAAAAAACAAAGAACCATCAGTTGTCACTAAATATGCCTTTCATGTTCCCAAATGAAATGCATTTGCGCACTTGAGAGATAGGATAAGAATGTGCAGGCCTGCCATTGTCAGATGCAAACATCTTCATTAGATTTTGATCCAGCTGCTGCAAGATCTATAAAAAGAGCTATCAAAGCTGGCAACTCATTATTGGTTATTTCAGGAAAACTTCAAAAAATCACCCCTAAACCTGCACTGATCTTTTCTGACAACGTCCCTGGCTGGGCAGCTTGTTTGGAAGAAGTGGCATTAAAAACATCTGCCAAGTCAGCCCCACGAAATTGAACCTCAAAGGATGCAGCACCTGTGGCTGTGAATAAGAAGCCAGTTTCAGAGCAGACGTGTATTCCTGGACACTTGAGCTGTAAATCTCTATCATCTCCCAGATCTCCTGTTCTGACCCAACCACATCTCCTTAAAAGCACATAAATGAAAATAGGCAAATCCGGATCTTTTTAAACAAACATGGAAAGATTAATATGTGTGATGTCATATAACATTCTTTCTCTGTTGCAAAAAATCTTCTCATGCATATTGGTGTAAGTTCATTTTTAGCATGTCATTTTCTGCAGACACTGACTGTTTTAAAAAAGAAAAAGGATTAGTCAGGAGAGCAAGTAGAAAATGGGAAGTAGAAAAAAGAAGGGGATGGGGAAATGGAAAAGAGAAGGGGAAAGAGGAAGAACTGGGTTTGGGGTTAGTGTATAAAGGAGATTATAGGAAGCAAACTATGAACATTAAAATTACCTACAATTCTTTCCTTGAATTCTTTTTAAACAGAGGGAAATCTACAAAGATCTGAAAAGCTCTCATGTGAATCACAGTTTCTACCCTCTTGACTTGAAGACCTGTTCTGTCAGGCCCAGGTCTCTACAGGCTTCTGATTGATACCAAACAACTCACAGAAGACAACTGGTTCTACACATCTCTCTATATGTGACAAAGAGAAACACAAATTATAATCACTATTATTCAGCTTCAGTAAACAAAGAGGAAAAAATTAACTAAATCTATTTAAAGATATTGGCTTTGCCCACTGTATTATCTATTTTACAGTCAAAAATAAATTGAAGTGCTCAAAATATTGATGTAATATCATATCCGTTATTTGAATTAGGTACAAGTGCTCATTTAGGGATCAATTTATTATATTTATATTGTTATTAAAACAACTACCCAAATCTTAATGTTCTTGAGACTAAATATATTTTAGCACCCCTATGCCTTCAAAACATGAACTAGAACTTTTTCTGTGCTAACTTCAGCAGCACAATAATAAATAGAATGACATAGTAAAGATAAGCATGGCTCTTGTACAAGGATAACTCATAAATTCATGAAACATTCCTTTTCTTAATTTCAAAAATATTAAAGTTTATTGATTTTTAAAAATATATTTTTGAAAAGTGATTGTTTCTGTGGTGCTCCAGCTATCACCTTCCCTCCTGTCAACTGCCTTAGTCAATGGAGTCATTGATAGACTAGCAGAAATTGAGGCCCACATTCCCTCCAACTACAGAGGCATTTTGAGTTAAAACCTATTCTGGCCAGATGATCTTTTCAAAATGTGTATCTGTTCCTGAGGTTCACCTGTGCAAAATCATTCAGTGATTTTCTATTGCCTTCAGACAAAACCAGATTCCTGCTGTGTGGCTAAAGGCAAATTATTAAACCTCTCTCTGGCTCAACTTCCTCTTCTGTAAAAAGGTGATGATAATTATGAGGACAAGTATGCAAAGATCTTAGCACAAAGCTAATAAATGCTCAGTATTATTATTATTATTGATGTAATCTTAATAGCCATGTTCCTTCTCAGTTCCCCCTTTACACTATCCTGCAGCCACACTCAACAATGAGTTTCCCACCTCTACCTTTTTGCCTGTATGCCTTGGCCTGTGGCTTTCTTTCTGTTTGCAACACCCTCTTCCTCTTCTTGGCCCTGGCCAGTTTCACTTCTATTAGCTTATATACTGTGAGCTTAAATTCATATTATCAAGATGGCCATCTTGACTCCAAGGCCAGATATGCTTCCCCCAGTATATGCATACATCCTGTGTGTATCATACATAAAAGACCCAAGACTATATTTGTGTAGCACAGTGTAATCAGGGTGGATGAAATTATAATACAATGAGATAAAAATCTTAACAGATTACAATGACAAAAGATTAGTCCTTGATCACACTACAGGTGTTAATATAGCTTCATAGTGTTTGCAAGCTGAGTCCCATACTGATGGACACCACAGACCCTGGAACATTGCTGGTCTCATGTTGGAGATAAAGGGAACACAGTAATTGTCCACTGTTTCTCTTAAGGCTTCCATTGAGAAATGGAATATCGAATCCCTTCTCATAATTTTATTGGCTAAAGCAAGTCACATGGAAAAACGTGATGTCAGGTGGAAAACCCTTATGTAAAAAGGGCACTACAAAGAAGACAACTATAATATTTCATGAACTGTAAGAGATACTATAACAGACCTCAATAAATGTTAGTTTATAAAATATTGTTTGCTTTAAGATGACAGACATAAACTCCTCACCAACTAAAATCTTGCCAGACACTTCTCTCTTACTCTCATGTTTGGAAATTTTTGACTTTTAAAATCACAGAGCCATGTTTTCTGTCACAGGCATATATATATTGCATGCCTATGTGGTCACAATTTACAAACAATACCAGTACATCACTTATTAGTAAAGAATAACAATTACATTCAACAACAGTAAATACAACAAAATCCTCATGATTTGATTGCTTACTCTACGCAAGATGTGAATATAAACAAATGAGGTTACATACAGTTTCATAAAAATACGTAGTAAAAAGGGAACCTTCACAATCAGCTACTCTGACTCCTTAGATGAGACCCAAGAAAGCCAACAGATTTACCAAGCTCAAACAGCTAAATAAGAACCAGAACCAGACTAAAATATGAGTCACCATTTTAAAGCAAGTGCTCCTTCAATTTAAGTATAGTCCTCCCATAAGGAATATCATCAAATGTGAATGATTGAAAGAGATCACCATTTAACAGACAAGGGAACTGAGACCCAGGGAGGTGAAGTGACTTTCTCAAAGCTATTTAAATTATTAGTCCTGCTTTACTTGGTCACACAAATTCTTAAAGAAATCTAACATGTTTCAGCATTTAGGACATTGCTTGCTCTTCCCTAAAGGCTCAAAGAGATATTTGTTGAATTGAATTGAACTGAGCTGAATTGATTGAACTGAATTACATTGAATTGAATTCTTTTGAGTTGAATTGAAATTACACAAAACATAGAGATACATTTTTTTCCCCACTCCATAGCCTTTGTTTCCATTTCCCCTGGAGTTTCAGACTTGCCAAACAAGCAAATTATACACCAACAACTATGATTTTGCTGGTTTCTCCTCTATAATATCCTTGTTTCCTTATACTTCCATACATATAACTGTCTTCCTTCTTTGAGCAGAAACAAAATAATGCCTATAAATCTTATCATCTCATGACATTTATAGAACAACAGAAGTCCAGGAAGGCAAAATCACCAATGATAAGGGCCCCTGAAAGATCATTACACAAAAAAACTTTATTCCTTCTGAGCTAAGCAGGTCAACTAAAAAGTGACATAACCCAGATGCTCCTAAGCCACAGAAATAAATGTCATTAAGTTACTGTCTCCTGACAACTAAGTGATATGTATGAGGTATAAGAATTAAATTTAGAGAGAGAATACAGATTCTGGCTGGTCTTTAGGGCTGGGAGATATTAAATAAGAAAGAAACAACAGTGCTGTCAAGTCTAATTGTTTAAAACATAAAACTCTTTCCATATGCTTTGAAATGAACAGATTAGTACAGTATTGGGATGCACTGTGAAGTCGTACAAAGGAAAAACAATATGTACTTTTGGACTGAAAATTTTGTCTGCAAGGAATTTGACTCTGCTTTCTTTTCCTTTTTCTTATGACCCACCCAGCACTGAGACATTTGAAAATAGCTATAGAGAGAGCATATTATAAAGCTGTTTTTCAATATCACAGATTTGACTATAGCGTACAAAATAGATGGGCTTTTTGGTCAGGCAGAATTTGGTTCCAACGCTAACCATACTTCTTATTTGATCTAAACCTCATTTTTTTCACCTGTAAATAGAGATTAAATTCTTATGACATAAGGATGTGCTAAGAGTTAAATGAAATAATGGATATAAAGTCACTGGCACTTTGCAGGCATTCATTAAAATATACCTTCTTAACTTTTTTCTTTAAACACATAAAGATGCATTAATCCACACAGCAACTCCATATAAGTCCATGATGAAATGAGAGAAATGTTTCACTCATTGATGAAAAGTTGAGAGATGCCTGTATTTTATCTCTCAACACAAATTTACTGAGCACTACACACAGAGAAAACTGTGTAGATACTGTAAAGGTTCAAAGTCTTATTATACAAAATGTATGAAACTAAAGCATTTGTTGAAGCCCCTTTTTATCCATTACAACATTAAGTAATCAAGATTATCTGCACTTATAAGTGTTTATTTTTCTTTATAGGATGTATGCATTCAGTATGGAAGAATAACAAAAATAAACCACTTAGACTCAAGTTAGAATTAGTAGGCTTTGTTACATACTACATTGATTAGAGAATATTTGTTTCTAATCAGTTTTGTGTTGCAGGTACATAACTGTATATTTGCATCAATATCTCCATATAATTGCATTCACATTGTTTCATGGCAGAAAGAGCACTGTTCTTGGAGTTCAAACTTTACCTTGCCATACTAATGGGAATAAGAATTGTAGTTGTGTCTCTTCCTGGAATCTCAAATTCCTCATTGTAAAATCGGGTTTCCTGAATAAATGATGTCTAAAGTCACTCTCATGTGTATAAGTTAAAACGTGGTATAAAATTTGTGACCCTTTACTAGTGTGTGTATCTGTATTTATGAAGAATATGTTCATTTCCCAATATACAACTCTACACCACTTTCGCAGAGACAGATAACATCACATGAATTCAGTTTCACATAATACACCAATGTGTCAATGAACAAAGGTACTCAGAAAACTGTCAAACTATTGTCTACTTCAATGTCTCCTGGGATAGTCTAGAGATGAATTCAGGGGTAATACGAGAGCTCTTTTATTTTAACCCCTCAGAGATGCTACATAGCATAGAGTTGATCACAAGCCAGGTGGACATACAGAGTTTGGGGAGGTTTAATTGACCCTGTGATGCCTTACTAGTCACCCCAATTAAAACCATTCAGCCCCATCTCAAAGCTAATAGAGACAGAAAAAAATAATAACTTTGGTCAGATTTTATAAAGAGGCACTAACCAATGTTATAATATTTTTGACTGTCATCTCCCAATTCCTCCCTGACTTCAAAACTAAAATAATCTCAATTCTATTGAAAACAACTAGAATTATTAACTGAATTTCTGGATTTAGAAGGGATAGGTTTGTGAAGTTTGCATTGTCAGAGGTCTGATCTTCTTTATGACCTTCTACCACTGCAAAATCTTTAAAATGAAGCCTTACATATATCACTTTTATAACTATTTTACATCTTTGGCATGTCCAAATATTTTAATTTCTTATATGTTATTTATGAGGACCAGTACCCTTATGTAAAAAATCTTATTTTATATAGATTTTATTATAAAAATTTAAAATATTTTCCTGTTTCATAATCATTGTAGTTCAAGGTAGAAATTTGCCTTGACAGAATGAAAAAATATAAATATTTTCAATCATAAAACTTTTAACTTAGAGAAGAAAAAGGACAATTATATAAACAAGTCAAATCAGCCCTAGGGAATATGTAACTCACCGAGATATTTCTGGTTGAAACCCAGATGAAAAGGGAGACGAAACAGATATAAAATCTTTCTGCATAATTTATTTCAATTATATATGAAATTAAGCCACTATGTGATTAATATTAGGCTCTTGTTAAATTAACATTTTTTGACTTTTTCAATAAACGACTTACCGAACACCTACTAACTCAAAATCTCTGAAAATAGGGATAGTTTCATGTTTATTTAAAAGTAGAATTTAAAAGTTACTTACTTTATTTAAAAGTACAATTAAACAGTCTTTGCTCTTAAAATGCTGTATATGTCTAAGTCACATATAGTCCTGTCTTAGGTGAATCACTTCATTTGAGTATTGTCAGCACCTTTTTCCTCCAGCCCCTTTAGTAGTGTCATTTCGTACATTTGTAATGCAGTCGCATTTTTTTTGCCAAAAGCTGCATTTCATATCAGGATCTTCTGACCTCCTAAATATTTTATTTTATTTGCATACATCAAGACTCACTCTTTGCACTACAAAGTTCTATGGGCTTTTGACAAAAACATAATGTTATGTGCTCATCATTACAGTGTTGTATAGAACGATTCTAACCAGACAGGATTTCGTGCTCTGGTATCATGAAAATGCTTTATTGATTGCAGTGTTCTCCCAATGTCTGCTTTGCTCATTCTAATTGTCATTAAGCCTAGAAAAATAGACAAATAACAAGCATTAACTCTGAAGTAACGATTCTATCCAAGTATTTGTGTGTGCCTTTTTCTGGGTATGCAACATTCCAACATATCCTTTAGCACCTGGCGTAATGGGTTGCTGTTCTCCAGGAAAAATACCCAATGAAGCACCTGAGCTTAACACTTGAGGTAGAATTGAAACTATGTTCACATTTATGGTAGCTAATAAATATCAAGAAGAACGAAAATGTTAAGAAAAATAACAATAAAGCCTTTATTTGTAATTTTCCTTTAGCTTAATACATATTTCTATTCTATTGTTGTTCATTCCTGAGAAAAATTATAAATAAAAGATTTTAAAATATGTTCAAGAAAAATTTAGATTCATATTATTGTAAACAATATACTTATTGTAATGACGAAGACTTTGCCATCTCTCTGCTAGTATGTTTTCCCCAAATACAGGCCACGAATGGTAAATTACTTGGCCTTAAGATTAGAGTTCTCAGATTGATTATATCGACAGAATTAGAAAGAAGATTACAGAAGACCCTAGAAAGGAGATTTCACATTTTCTTTTAAGTATAGGTATTTTACAAACTAGTCAAAGAGTGCATAACCTTGAACTTAGGAGAGAGAATAGGCAGAAATCAATACTGAATATTTAAAGGTAACAACTTTTGGGAGAAAAGCTTAACCTCATAGCAAAATCCTGCATCCAAACAGAGAAGAATGTATATCTCTGAGGAAAGTACTCTTAATCATCACTGAGGAATCACAGGTATATGAGATTTTGAAAATGTTGAGTTTCTTTTCTTTGTGTTAGGGAAATGTCTGTTTTGTTAAACCATGTTCTCCCAGAAGTATATCTTTCTAAATGTATTTTTCTATGAAGGGAATTTTTCACTCAACTCTGCACCTTGCAAAACTAAGCCCAGGACAGAGTATTCTTTGAAGAGAAGATAAAGGCTTGAAAATATCAAGAGAGATTTTTCAATTGAGAGGAAAAAATTAGTAAATCTTTTCTAAAGTGATTTTGCTTTTGACAATCCTTGAAATAATCATTTGTACCTCTTCATTTAGACTCTCCATTGATTAATGAAAATGAAAAAAATAATTTTCTCACTTACTGCCTGAGAAGCTATAGAGGCTCTGAAGAGTGTCAGAAAAGGACAGTGGAGCCTTCTAGTTCTTTGTCCATAATAACTGAGCATCCTGAGTTGGAAGAAAGGGTAATGTTGATCTCTTGGGCTTGTTTAGCTTTGCTTTTTTAATTGCAAAATACCAGCCTGGGAATTCTGCCTAAAATGTTAATAAGTTTCATTTATACTACACCTTTCATCCAGGAGGCACACACTTCCCTCGTTTCTGAAACACAGCCATCCTGGAGCTGAAAAGCAGTAAACTGTTTTAATGCTGAACATTTATTCAGTGCCATGATTATACAAAGTGGAAAAATTGTTTGAAACAGAATCAAAATATTGCAGTAACAAAGATTACGAGCTGTGGGATTTGAAAATATCCTAGATGCAGTCTGTCTTGTGCCTTTCTTTGCATACTGCTTATTTACATATTCTTTTTAAGATTCCTAAGATGTCCACTTTTGCTTGTGTTCCTCAGTTTAAGTTCAATATGCATTGCAAAATATCAGAAAGAATGAATCAATATTAAGTCATTTCTTTTAGGAAGATCTTCTGATATTTAGAATGCACATCAAGAAAAATGACAGTGAGAAAGACAGTGTCATTTTACTCCACATAAGGGAATTTCTTTTTCTGAAAAGAGCAGGTGAGAAAGATAGCAAAGACTAATTCAGAAACTCCTGATCATGTATGTCATAGCTGATTCTTCTGCTGGCTCAAAAGACAGAGATGACATCTGTCACTGGACCAAAAACTCATCAGGTCAGGAATAAGTCTTACTTATTGCTGTTATCCCCAGAACCCAGACAGTACCTAGAGATAATAGATACCCAATAAACGCCTGTTAAATAAATTTAATTTGGTCTTCTTACTCTAATAACATGAAGACCAAGGCCTGTAAGGTTTCAGTTGATGCTTGAGTAGAGGTACGTTTTTACTGGAATGGCATGTAGAGAAAAAAAAATGATGACAAGAAAGCATGAAGGGCCAATTTGAGAGATGCTGAGAAAAAGGGTTCATGTACCCTCCAAACAGGAACCCCTCTCAGTTTGTTGCCATCAGTAATCCAATTTCTTTAGTGTGCCCCATAGAAAAATAATTGAAAACTCATAGATCATTTATATCTGCACCTAAAATAAGGTTGTGGTGTTCTTTCTCGAGAGCAAGTTTTGAAAAGTAAGCAGAAAAAGGAAAATGGATTGTCATATAATATCTTGTCAAGGGGATTAAAAGTCTGGAAACCAGGCCTTTCCAACATTGACTTGATCTGTGAGATTTTCAACCCCCTCATTCTTTCTAGAACTCAGCATTCACATCTATAAAGTGTGATGATATTGGGAAGAGCCCTATGATTAGTTCCCTTGCATTTCATAGCCCTAGAATCTAAATCTGCAATCTAGATGAATACCATCTACTTCTCTGTTTTGTTGAAAACAAAATACAGGAACATATGTCTCACTAAATCACCATCTATTCACTCTCTTGTTGCTCTGAAGGCCTCAAGAAACCCATTTGGTCAGAAAAAACAACTAGTACGGACAAAAAGTCTTGAAGCAAAGACCTACATATTCAGCTTTCTTGTTTCATACTTAAGGCAACTGAGTTTCAGAAAGGTTAATTGACTAGCCTAAGTTGTCCAAACAGTAAGAGAAAAAAAAAAAATACTTAAACTCAAATCTGGGCTGAGGTTTCCTATACCACTTTTCCCTACATATTTATAGCTGGTAAGCTTTAAAACCATTTACAAAATAGGATGAATTAAAGCCTTTTTTTTCCTTTAAGTAAAATTTCTCAGTTTTAGTGAGGACATTGCAAATACTAGAGGAAAAATATTTTCTGTCTTTAATGAGCATAGAAATCCCTTCTAAAGCTCATTAAAACCTGTCTACACTACCCCCACAAGAATCGTTACTGATGTAAGATATTTCACGTCTAGAATTGTGCTGTTATCTCATAAAACACATAATTTGAGTCAATCCTGACAAATATTGGTATCACTTTATTCAAGCATTGCTTTCAACTTCCAGAGAGTTAATAAATTGGATTCTAACAGTATGCAGAGTATATGCAATAAGATAAAAAAATCTTCCAAAAATTTACAGTATATTTTAGGATGAGTTGAAACATCAGCAACCATTGCAGATACATTTTCAGGATTTTAGAGTAGTGCATTTCATCATAAACAGCTCTGTGATTCAGTGTGGCATTGATAATGGAAACGACAACCTTTAAAATAAAGTAAATGCATTTGGAATGGTTACTGAGGTGATATCTGTCTCAAAAAAAAAAACTCAGTTAATAACTTGTAAGATGATATGATATATTCCTTAGACTATCTTGTCAGAAAAGATTTATCTTTTGTGTTAAACTTCAGGCTGAAAAATTAAAATAAAATTTGATGTCTCTGGTAAACTGCCTTCCTCCATTTCCTTTACCTTTTAATTTCTATCATTATCAACTTTAGAATTGTTTCTTTGGCCTTTTACAATATTTCAAAAGGTAGTTTAGCTGCTGGATGACTGGCAAAACAAAGTTGTAAATATGCTATACCTATGTGTGTACACATATCCATCTCAAGATGTTAATCAAAAAGAACATAAATCATGAATACATTTTAGCTTCATACAATGAAAGTTACAACCACATGTCCAATGTATTTTAGTCCTATTACTTTGCTTTACAGCTGCTGTCTCAAACTGTTTCAGAGACCATGAGTTAGTTTGAATTTTCTTGCTTAGTAATCAGGAAGTCAACCTTTATTCCTCTATGTTCCCAAAGACACTGCCCCATAAATATGTGTCCGGTAAATTGAAATGCTAAAAGATAACAGAGAAAATCTCTTCTCATTTTCTCTTTTCTTCTCTCATCCCATTTTTGTATGTTTCCCCTTTTTTTCCCATCTCCACTCACTTCTCTTCTACTTCCTTTATCTCTCATCTTCCACCTTTTTTCTCCTTGAAAACCTTTCTTTCCTTCCCGACATTCCTGCTGGTGGTAGCCAGGAAGCACTGAAGGGAAACCTTCAGTGACAAGGGAAACATCAGTGACCCTTTAATCCAGAACTAAGTTAACAGCATATGATAGAACTCACAATGATTCTAACAGAGCTCCTAGAAGAGAAAAATAAATCATTTTCTTTCATTAACATAGTTACCAACCAATAAATTCTGAATATATCAAGGTAAATTCCACATTGGCCAACAAAAGCTATACACAAACATTACTGAATAACTTTGACCCTTGCTTGATTCCCACACACTGCTCATTAGTGGGGAAAGGCAAATACCAAAAGAATCCTTTGGGCACTGCTCTGAGGTAATTTTAGAAATGTCACAGTCATGTTTTAATACAATCTGAGATAAGGCACTTACAAGGCAATATTTCTCACATCTCATCAGAATGAAGATAGAATAGTTAAAATTCTAGAAGGTACTGAAAAGACAGACCTTAGTACCACACAGTATTTTTTAAAAAAGAAAAGGAACAGCATTCTTCTAAAGGTTAATAAATTAAATTTTTAAAAGAAATTTATAAATTAATAAAAACATTTCATTTCTATCCAACCATTAATAATATTCAATTTTCAAAACTAAAGTCTACCCTTTACTTGCTATCCTTTTCCTTATAGCAAGCAATATGCCTCACCTGTCTGTCAAATAGATGTGAGAAGCAATGCCTAACAGTTCCTCCAGGTCAGCTATCTCAAAATTGTACATATCAGAACTGTCAAATCCACATTGTTTTGTTTTGTTTTTTTATTTTTCCCAAGTCATACTTTATTTTCATTGGGTGGCGGGGGGGGGAGGGGCTGGAGTTCCCTCAGCCCCTCTAGGCCTGGGCTGGAGTTCCCACAAGCGCTTCTCTCATAAATTGCACATTAAAAATATTTGAATGAGGAGAAGTAAGATAGTGTTTTTGGTGGAATCTTATAGCAACTTGCACTTGTTGTGGAATCTTACAGCAACTTGTAAACCATATATATGCGGCAAATAAAAGATCTAATGAGTTTTTTTCCACTCGAACCACTCCTTTTAAACAAGAATATAAACTCTCATTATTATTCACAACAATAAATATTTATGGAGCTTCCAATTACAAATTCCCCATTTCATTCAAGATAAAGATTTAAGCTCTAACTATGGCACACAATGTGCTCTGTGATTTGACCCTGCTTGCCTCATCCACATGCTCTTTGCTCTACCACTGACAATTACCCCAACAGCTCACATTCAGTGAATTTGCAGTCAGTAGGCTCTGTTTAAAAAAACCATCTTCACTTCTCGACTTGCCTACTAAACCAACTAGATTCCAGTCAAACCCCACTTTTCTTTATAGAGCCTTTCCTGATTTTAGTATCTTAGTTTCTACCACTATTCCAAATACCAAGTGCCCACTTTTCCCTTAACTAAGATATCACTGCATTTTCTAGCCCAGACCTTAGGAAATAGAAGGTGCCACAGATTCTCATTCAAGGACCTTTTAATCACATTGGGGCTATATAACTCATGGAAAACATGCAGAGGCTGTACCCAATGGTACAATGTAGAGTGTAAGAATAATTCAGAGAAGAAGCAACTGAGTCAGCTTAGGACCCAGGAGAGATCAGTACACTCAGCAAGAGTCATTTGATGTCATGAGTATTTATACGGTATCATCCAAAATGTGGTTCCCTCAGGGTCACTTAGTTTTTAAAGTCTTTTTCAAAAATATGATAAATTCTATTACAAAAGAGAAAGTGAAACATTTTAAACTTGAGCCTTTTATGCCTACGTGTTTATACCTACATGTGACATCTTTGAGGGAAAGCATTAACCTTAACTTGGCTGTGAAAAACACAAATAGCAAAAAATAGCCTTACAATAAGTTTAGTGTTCATATGTTTCTAAAACTAAGAGAATTCACTGCTGAGTTGGAAAATACCATGATGCTTTAGCGATCAATTAATTAGTTCTCAGTGACTCATTAATCCCAGTTACTCAAGATTTAACCAGGAGTAATGGGAATAAATTAGGAAGAAAAATTTTGGCTGAATATCAAGAACATTTTCTTAATCATTAAATCAATTAAACAATAGAATTTAAAATTAGATATTTAATGTGAAAGATAGAACCAAGAAGGAGAAAGTACAATATCAAGAATAAATGTGAAATCATAGGTTTAAAAAATTCTCTGTCATCATTAGCCCATCTTTCTGTGTTTGGAAATAATTGATAGTTTAAATTCCTAATCAGCTCATTGTCTATTCTAAAAATTTCAAAACTTATTTACTTACTAAAATAAAGAAGTTAAATCTCTCCAAGGCTAGTAGATTCTGCTGTAGAAATCTTACTAAATCCAAATAAATTTGGATATTCTTTTTAATTTCTCTGAGAAACCCAGGAAGCAAGAGAATATTGTTGCCTTTCTATATCATTCTTGAATAATCTTCCAAAAATAGTAAAAGGACGATATGTAGGCTATCACTATATTCCAATTCTGAAATAATAAAGTCCAATGGAACTTGGAAAGTGATGAAGAGGCAAAAACTTATTTCCAACGACATGGTGGAAGATGTTCCTTGCTCAACCCTTTCAAATGAAAATGATAAGAAATGCTGAATAAAACAGGCTTTTATGAATACGTTTTTTAAAAATGCATTGATGAGTTAGTAAGTTATATTCAGAGGCCAAAAAATAGGTAAAATTAGAAACCTAAGCAGGGTAGTGGAACACTGAGCACATTTCCTATAAGTGAACTTGAGTCTCAGCTTTGACACCATCAAAAGACACAAAGAATAAACAAGGTAGGCAGTCTCATAGAAGAAACTGCTGCATGAAGTTACAATTCCAAATGCATTTGACCTTAGTAGAAGGGTAAACTAGAAATAAACCTAGTTTAAGAAAGTATAATTTTTAATCTCATATTTGATCCTGAATAAGAGAAGAAAAATTTCCCTCGTAATTTATAAACATAAGCTAATCCTCATGAAGTTTCACAATTAAATCTACATTACCTTAGTCATATTAAAAAAAAAACAACTCAGAAGCCTAAAATTTAGTTCAAAATGGTTCTAGGCTAAAAGTAGCCTTTGGCATCTAATGGAATCCAATGCAAATCCTCTATGGAAGCAAGAGCATCTGGAAGAGACCGTCCTCAAAGAATTTCTATAGATGAACTTCTAAGAAAACTTAAATCATATTTTTTTAAAAAAATCTATAGAATTGTGTTCAAGATACCATGAGTGACAGCCACAAGAAACAACAGGTAGTAAATTCAGATGAGCAAAATCTTTACATCCGGGAGTTATCAGAAACAAAATATGAATTAAATGTATTTAATATATTTTTAAAATAAGAGATTGAAAATATGAGAGAACAAGTAAGCATATTAGGATAGAAAACAAAACAGATCCAAGAAATGAAAAATATAATCATTTCTGTTAAAAACTCAATGAATGGTTTGTACTGCTGTGTTCACCAGCTTTTAAAATGTCCCCAAATAACCCCCACCTTCTGGTATTTACACCCTTTTATGATTCAATCCTAGAGTGTACTAGAATTGGTCTGTGTGACCAATAGAATATGGCACAATTGACATACACACATATGAGATTATGTTTTTAAAAATATTGTGATTTCTATTTGGGGTTGTCTCCCTCTCCCTCTCTAACATCATCATCACCATCATCATCATCATCGTCACCATCATCTTCATCACTATTTCATCACTCTGGTAGAAACCAACCTAACACACAGGGAGGAAATGAAGCCTCCTGCCAACAGTCACATGAATGAGCCTGGAAGTAGATCCTCCAGCACCTTCAGATTACTGCATCACTGGGCTACAGCTTAACTGCAGTCTCAGAAGAGACCCTGAGCCAAACCATACTGCTCAGCAGTTGCTTGACTCCTGACACTAAGCAACTGTGAGAGATAACGATGTGTTGTTTTATACTGCTAGGTTTTAGATAGCTAATAGATAACTTAGAAGACAGAATAAGATAGAAATAGAGAAAAAATATTTTCTAGAATATTGGACATAAAAACAGAAATGTAGAAAATATGAAAGAAAAGAAACATTGAGGATAAATTGAGATGGTTCAATACATATCTAATTAAAATTCCAGAGGAAAAGTGAGAGAATATACTTTAAAAAATGGTTGACAATTTTTAAGAACTGGTGAAATCAACAAATCATAGACTTAGGAAGACTGGCAAATCCTCAGCAGAATAAATAATTAGATAATCATAACTACACGGCTCATGACTTAATTAAAAACACTAAAGTCAATAAACTTATCTTAAATCAGACAAAGAACGGAGATACGTTGCCAACAAAGGAGGAAGAAATAGAACCCAGCTGTAATAGTGACAGCAGACAACAGTAAAATTCAAAAGAAGTACTTTAGGCAGAAGCGAAATGATGCCAGATAGAAACTCTAAGATTCAAGAAGGAACAATAGACAAAGGCAGAAATAAATCTGTGGGAAATCTAAACAGATATGGATTGTATAAAACAAGAATAGTAATGTCATGTGTGGTTAGAAAAAAAAGGCACTAATAGAGATAGCAATAATAGTATAGAAGTCATTAGCGGGTGATTAGTGAGGTAGCCGATGAGAGTGAAAGTGTGAAACAATCTTTATATTATTCAGAAGGGCAAAAATGCTGAGGTATTTTAGTCTTTGAGAAGTATGCATAGTAATATTTATAAGCAACTAAATGAAAAGAAATATAGTGAATAACATTTATGTCAATACTGTGGAAAGTTAAAAAAAAAGGAATGAGAAGAAAAAAATTAATACTAAAGTTAACAAGGATGTAAAATAAATATAAATAAGGCAAGACAAATAGTAGTCACAAAATAAATTGCTAAAAAAGTATCCAAATAAATGTAAATGAATCCAGTGTTTCCATTAATAAAACTACTAGTTGGATTGTTTCATCTGGCTATCTGCTGTTGATGAGACACATAATCAAAATATATGTTCCAAAAAGGCTGAATTTTAAAAGATATGAAACTAAGCCAAAAGAGAGTTGGTGTATTCAAATTAATATCAGATAAATTAGACATTGAACAAGAAGCATTGCTATAGATAAAAAATATAGCCACATAGTGATAAAAGTTTCAATTGACTAGAAACAACTCTAAATTTGTATAATTAATAAAACCATCTTAACATATATTAAACAAAAGTTGACAGGATTACAGAAAGAAATACCACAATCCATAATCATAGTGAGAAATTTTAATTAATATAACTACGTGAGTAATTTTGTCAAGCAGACAAAAATCAGTAGGAATATAGCAATTTTGAAAAATGGAATTAACAAGTTTGATCACTGGATATATGTATAGAATACTGCACCTTAAAACAACAAAATACACATTTTTTTCAAGCACATAATGACAATTTACCAAAAACTGAGCCTATGCCAAACCAGTAAGTTCAAATATTGAAATCAAACAGATCACCTCCTCTGTCACCATTTAAAATGGAAATTAATAACATAAAACAAGAAAAATCAAAAGGTTTGGGAATTAATAAATACATTTCTAATAACTCATGAGTCTAAGAAGAAATTATTACTGAAATCAAATAATATTCATAACTGAATAGTAGCAAAATACTGTTTCAAAACCTGTGGAGTGTCATTAATGGGAAAGTAAGAAAGAAAGGTATTTATTTAAATAGTTATACTAGGAAAGAAAAAGCCTAGTAATGATTTACCTAAGCATCAAACATAAAATAATATGTGGGGAAACAGAAACAGTGAAAAGAAAGTAAAAAGTGGGAAATAATAAAGATAAGAGACCAGGAATAAATGAAATAGAAAACAGCAAATTGAAAAGTTGTTAACCGAAAAGATTAATACAATAAACCAACTCTGGCAAGACTAATCAAGAAAATAAGAAGAGAATAAACAAAGAAGTCACATTATAAACAAATAAATATAAAAATACAGATGCTACAAAGATTAGAAAGATAATAAAAGGAAAATATGAACAACCCGATGTCAATAAATATGAAAACTTTGATGAGATAGAAAAATGCTGAGAAAATATAGCATACCAAGACCAATTGAAAAGAAATTAAAAAAATAAAAGTCTTAGTAACCTTATAGCCATTAAAAGTAATTGAAACAGCACTTTAAAATGTTACCACAGAGAAAATTCCAATGTCAGACAATTTGCCCATGAGTTATACAAAACAATCAAGGAACTCCAATCATTTAAGAAAACTTCAAGTAGGTAAAAGAGAAAAGATTGTCTAACTCATTTTGTGAAGCTAACATAACTTTGATACTAAAATCTGACAGGAACCATAAAAGACAATACAATTATAAGTACAGTCATTCATGAACCTAGATAAAAAATCCTAAATAAATATCAACAAACCAAACCCATCAGTGTATAAATAAGATAATACATTTTAAGCAAGTTAGGCTTATCTCAGAAATGTTAATGTTATTTTAACATTAGAAAATAAATCGATGTAATTCACCATATTAAAATTTTAAAGATGATAAACCGTTATCTCAATAGATAAAGAAAATGCATTTAATATAATCCAACATCACTTCATAACTAAATTATCTACAAAATACAGTAAACATCATCTTGAATAGTAAAACGTAAACAAAAATTTACTTTGGAAATCAGGATTGTTGTCTGTTATGATCATTTCTATTATCATTTCACCCAATGTCCTGAGCAGTGTATTATTGCAGATAAAGATAGGAGTTGGAAAGAAAAACAAACTGCTAATTTTTGCATTGAAAGAAAAAAATAAATGAGCACAGCAAGTTTGCTAACTTCAGAATCAAAGTACAAAAATCAATCTCTTTTATTTTATCTATGAAAAGTTTCAAAATGTGGTTTCTTAAAAAAATACAACTTTGATAACATAAAAATATATTTGGAATAAATTTTGAGTAACTTTAACTAAAGATGTGTAAAAAACTTCCTAGAGGACACTATAAAATTCATTTAAAAATTAAAAAAGATGTTAAATTTACCTATAAATTCAAAGCAACTCTAATAAAATGCCACTTTTTTGTTAAAACTTTAAAAGTCAATAGTAAAATTTATTTGAAAAAGCAAATAAAAACTGCAAAGAGGAACTCCCAAAGATATAAAGCTATAGAAGTAAGACAATGTGGGATTGACACATGTCTACACAAACCAATCAATGAAAAAGAACAGTCCAGAAACAGACCCACACATATTGATGAGTGTGAATTTTGCAGAGTCAGATGTAGATTAGCAGGAAGTAATGGACTTTTCAGAGATGCTAAGACAATTGGATATCCATATTTAAAAAACTGTACCTCAACCTCACTAAGTGCTCAAAAATCAATATCAATTGGACTTAAATATAAAAGGCAAGTTAAACCTTTAGAAGAAAATACATGAGAATATTAAGACTGTAATATTAGAAAGAAAAATAGCTTTTAAAAAAAAATGTAAACCATGAAAGAAAAAATGAGAAGCTTGACCATTTTAAATTAAAAATAACCATTTTCCAAAAAACATCATTTTAAAAACTTCTAAAAAAGAAGTCAACAAGTCACAACTGGAAGAAGACATTTGCAATACATGTAACTAACAAAAGGTTAGTATTCAGAATATATAAGGAATTAAACAGATTAGAGCAAACAAAAACTTTTTAAAATATCACATTAAAGGAAACAAAAATGGTCAATAAATATATTTTAAAATGCTTTGTCTCATATAATTGAGGAATAACAAGTTAAAATTACTATGAAATGATATTTAGCACTCATAAGACTGGGAAAACAGCCTACCAAATCAAGGATTGACATGAGTCTGGAAGGAAAGAAACATTTATATGCTGCTGTTTAAAAGTCACTTGGTAGTATTGCCCTAGCAACTAATTAGGTATTATCTAGATGATGCAAGATGAAAGATGAACATATTCTGTGCTGTAGCAATTTCTATCCTGGTAATGTATCCCAGAAAAACCCTTGCATATGAGCTCCAAGGGCCATGAATAAGAATATACTTTGCGGCACTGTCGGAAAGAACAAAACAGTGGAAACAACCTAAATGGCCACGAACTCATATGAATAGATAGTGGCATAGTCCACGCTGTAAAAATTAATTGTCACATGGAGGAAGCTAAAAAACACACCGTTGAGCAAAAATAAAATTAGTATAAAGTACACCTACTATATTCAATTTGCTTTACATTAAAAAATGGAAAACTAAACAATAGGTTTTAAGATTACAAGTAAATAACTTTAAACTATTTATTAAAAGCAAGAAGATAAAATAAAATTTGAAAAGGTGATCCCCCATGAGTAAAGACAGCATGGGAGCAATAAGTGGTAGAAGACATTCAATAAACTTCTGAAGTAATGTTAACATTCCTTTTCTTAAACTATCTAATTGTATAGAGGTACTCATTTCATTTTTTATATCTCATATACATTTTTAAATATTCTTTTTATCAACATATTTTTCAAATGACTTTAAAAAGAAACATGACTTGCCCCTCAAAACCATTGCTCTCCAAATCTTCCAGTTTTGTTAATACATACATCATTAACCATAACAGTAAAAAATGTAAAATGGTTTTTAGTTTTATTAGAGTTCAGTGAAGGCATGTGGTAATAACCATGCTAGCGGAAAAGCAAACATCTGAGACACTGGGAACAGATTCACCCTTTACAAGAATGGGTGCACACATCTCATGAGTCACATAATAGGATACAAAAACAACAAAGTTTCTTCAGATCAGCCACAGTAAAGGTATAACCAACAAGAAGCTTAGCTCTCTTTCAGGTGTTTGTTAAAAAATAGCACCAATTCTCATTTTTTAAATACAATATAAAGATAATGAGGAAACATTAACAAGCTCCTGCGGCATAAAGGTCCAGACTCACAGGCAGAGATCTGAAAGTCAAGTGGGGAAGATAATACACCTCGACTCTCATCTAGTGATGTCTTCTCCATAACTAGGCACTGCTCAGAGGGAATCGCCCTTCAGTGACTATGGTCTGTGGCCAGGTGCAGTCAAAACTCCAGCTGCACCCTGCATGCTAGGGAGTAGGTGTCACGGGACTCCAGACACCTGAAACTTCCCAGCTGACCTGCTGTATTTTTTAATTTTCAATCCCTCCTTTGCATTATTTGACCAATGTCTAAAAAAAGACATCTTAATGCAGAGCTGCACTTTTTGTTTGCCTAACATGCCCATCCCTTGTGCCACGTTTCCTTAAAATTTCGCATGGGCACTTCTGCAGGATCATGGTTGTTGACAGTCAGGCAGATTCCCCAACATACTATTTAGACCTTGGTAAATATCCTCAGTCAGAATTGGTCAGTGAGGAATCACAAGTGGCTCCCACATCACTAAGGTCACAGAGTTCAGAAATGACAGTGTCCTTGCTTGCATACAACTTCTTCCTGTTGTATTTTCAGAAGTGTCCACCTAACTGATGATTAGAAAAATAATTCCAGCTCCTTCCCTCTGAAGTATGGTGGACACAGCTTTGAGTCCTGCTACCTTATCACTTCCCACAAGATGACACTTGTGGATATGACATTTAACGTATAAGCTTTAGCCAAGTTCTTTGAGGTTCTTAGGGGAACTGTTTCCCTATTATATACTACACTTACTAGTTCTGCAGCTAGAAAGAGGAGAAATATCTTTTTCTTCCCAGGAAGGCCAGATGTGCTCACCAAATCTTACAATTTCAGAGCAGCTACCACCAGAAGAGTCCCCTCTCTCTAATTCACACAGATGTGTCTTAAACCAGCCAGGGTACTCCTCATGTCAGTCGGGGTGACGCGGTGGAAAGAGCAATGGCTTGGGAGTCTTTGAAACCTTCAACTAAATCCCACAGAGCCACTAATGTCACCTGACCTTGGGAAACTTGACAGCATATTTGAGCTTTAGTGTCCTTATCTTTAAAGTGGGGATAATAATGCAAGGCTTACAAGATTGATGTGAGGACTAAGTTAAAAAACATGTAAGTACTAGATGTGAGAAAATTTCATTTCCCCTTCTTCTTGCAATCTTTGTGTGTTTGTATTATAGTTATGAATATAGTATAGCGAGTTTACCATTGATGATTTTTTATGTACCTACGTCTTTTAATATTCCATGAACTGCATGGTAAAATGGAGACAGGTACTGAGGGTTTATCTAGGGTGTCACCAAAGCCTGGGTCATTGAATTATGAGTTCTAATTACTTCAGGATGGGATTACTAAAGTCATTACATTTTGGCACGAAAAAACAGCACTGAAGCAACTTTACTATAATCGTAGCAGGGACCTACCCACCAATAAAGCCACTCCCCATTTCCCAGAGATTTGCAGTTTAGAAGTTTGAAGCCTCCATTGAGGGAAGATGAAACCAAATGTGCTGTGTTCTCCACCAAGACCTCAGCCTTGTAAAAAAATAAATAAATAATAATGCATCCATGGAGGTTAACTTCAGTACATGACAATAATTATTGTTAGAGTGGCAATGAATAGAAAACTTGTTTCCAGCCCTTTTTTATATATTCAAAAAGTAGTTAGCGAGCATCTATTATAACTTTAATACAGTGCTAGACTTTCAGGATACAACACTGAATACCAAAAGACAAAATTTGTGTTCTCAGAGACCTTATATCCTAGTGAGAATGATAAACAATAAACAAAGTGACAAGTATATATCAAAAGGTAATAAATTCTAGTAATAAAAATGAAGCAAAAAAGGAGCAATATTAGAAAATAGATCTTTGGTAGAGGAAAAAGTGTGCTGACATAGATAAGAAGATCCCTGATAAATTCACATTATTTCCAAAACAAAAGTACTGCTTCATTTTCTTTTATAAAAAAGAACAACAAAAACAAAAAGCAAGCTCAGAAATTGAGACCCTACCTTCACATTCACAATTCTCATCTCCCATTACACTTTTCCCTTGTGAAATCTACTAGCACACAGCACCAAGGTTCCCAGAGAATGAGATTTAACTTCCCAGGCTTTCCTTTATCTGAATTTTCCTACTGAGCCTACAATTCCCAGCCTATGATATAACTAACATAACAGTACAATTCTCTTTTGAATGTGAAAATCTTTGGGGACATTGCAAAGTTTCTGTCATATTCAATTTATCACAAACACATTTGACATATTTTTAAGCACACCTTAAAACCTAAAATCAGTAGCAATGCATAAATAGTACTACAAGCAAGTCATAAAAATCAATAGAAAAGGATATAGGCACTTTAATTTGTTTTCCTCCCCATAGGATAGCTTTTATTGTGCAGGACTCTACATTAGTTTTTTGAGTATTGAGTTGGATATACCTCAGAGACAAATGACTCAACCCCCTTATTGTATAAGTGAGGATCTGAGGTCAGGAAAGTTTAATAATAATAGCTGTTCATATTAATGGAGGCCTATGTGCCTGAAAAAATTACAAGTGTTTATTCTCTGTATTAGTTAAGGTTCTTCACAGAAATACAATGAATAAGGTGTGTGTGTGTGTGTGTGTGTGTGTGTGCGCGCGCATGGGGGGAGAGAGAGAGAGAGAGAGAGAGAGGAGAGAAGAGATTTTAAGGAATTGACTTTGACTCTTAAGGAACTGGAATCTATAGAGCAAGCTGGCGAGCTGGAACTTTAATTACTGTAGTCTGGAAACCATTGCCATCTTGAAGCAGAATTGCTTTTTGAGGGAAAAATCTTGGTCTTTGCTCTTAAGATTGTCACCTGATTCGATGAGACCCACTTGCATTATTGAGGGCAATCTGCTTTACTTGAAATCTACACATCTAAAAAGTACCTTCCCAGCAACACCTAGTCATTTGACAAAACAACTAGGCACCATACGCGTAATCAAACTGACACATAAAATAAGCCATTATATTTTCTTTATTTTATTAAGTCCTATCAATTTCATCATGAAATTTGCATTATTCTCCACAATTTACAAAGGAGAAAACTTAGTATTCCGAGATCTCAGGAGACTCACCTAGATACCTCCACTAACAAGCATTCACGTAAGAGAGCTCTGACACAGAGTCCACATTTACAACCATCTTCTGTCTTTGTTATCATAGAGGTAGATCCAGAATTCATGTTTTCTGATTCCTGTGTCCATAAAACAATACTGTGAAATCTCATCTGATAAAGACCACTGAGGACACTCCTTATTAACTCACTGCAACAAGGAGACCACACATGAAGTATAACCGTGGAGCATCTCACCAGCCAAAGGAAAAGGTAGGGCTATTACAGAAACTGGAGAAATGATGGAAGGTAAGTAAAAGGGCAGCAATTGTTTGGATAGTATCAAAGCCAAGCAGGACTATGTATAAATGATTAATATGAGGCCTGGGTTCAATATTGAACTCAGGGTTCTAGTTTTTTGGATATGACAAGTTTACAGAAATGTAGAGTTGTGTCTGAAAAACCCTATTGGAAGCTCTGCATCTGGGTTAGAAATCAGACTTTGAAACCAAATTTCTCTGTTTTAAAGTATTCATATCTTCCAGGCAAAAATGAAATGTTTCATTCTTATGGATAATTATTATCATTATGCTTTTTTTAATTAACAAAAGCAGTTTTCACAGGTCCACAGTTCTAGGTGCTACATAGACAAAGTATGAAGAAGACTTTCTGGAATCTTTATGGGGAAGAAAGATACTTCCACCAGGTAATCACAGTGCAGTGTCATGAGTGCAGGGTCAGAGGGGAGAGATAAGCAAGTCAGCCTAAACAACCAAAGACATTATAGGAAAGATGGCTTGAATTTTAATGAATGAATCAGAAGAAAGAGTAGTTCACCAGATGAAAAAAACAAGAAAGACAGCTTTATGTTCAAATAACTACAAGTTGGTATATGTAAGTGAATGGAGAACTGAATAAAGTTTGCTTGAAACTCAATTAATTCTGAGAAGTGAGGGAAGACTGACTCCTTCCAAATATATTAAGTTCTTTGAGATCCCCAGGCCATTGCAGATTCTGTTTCCTCTTCTGAAAAGTTCTCTCCACCTGCATTCCAGACCCTACCCTTGCTGGCCTAGTGACCATAATTTACCCGTCCAGGGTCAGCTGAACTATGTCTTCTGGGTAGCCTTATTCTTTTTAAAAATAATAGCAAAATAATAATAATAATAAACATTTACTGAGTATTTTTTATATGCCAAGCATTGTGCCAACCATTCTACCTACATCATCTCATTTATCACAAGAGCCCCATGAAATAAATGCCAGTCCTGCATTTTATGCAGGTCATTCAAGATTAATTAAGCAATTTGTCCAAGTTCATTCAGTTTGAAAGTGGAACAACTGAGATTTGAACTCTGTGAGTCTGATATTTACATCTTCACCTACCATCTTAACCATGACACTTTCCTACAACTTTTCAAGCTCATGAAAGCACAATTGACCATACCCTCCTTTGCTCCAAGTGTATCTTAACACAGCTGTGTTATAGCTCTATTAATCACTTTTTCACGTCTCACTCCTCCACAACACTGTGAGGTCTTGAGAGCAGATATTTACCTGATACCTATCTCCAGTGCCTAGAAATACTACCAACACACAGTAGAAAAATCAGTAAATGTTTACAAATGTATTAATAAATAGATTAGTGGAGGACATTTGTATTTGAAACTCCACATAAGTCACTGTCAGGTACATTGTCTGAGAATGAACTATGAAGGTTCATGTTATATCCAGGCAACAAGGATATGTGTCAACTGGCACCCATGGTGGCTAGGAGGGAATTAGGAAAAAAAGTGTACATGCTTCAGTATAAAGTCTACAGGACCACTCTGCTAGAGAGGGATGATCCTGGCATCACTTGTTTATTCTATCAAACCCACCCCACCCCCTCATCCCTGGCTAGGAGAAATCCAGGGCTGTCAGAAAAGGACCTACCCTTTTCCCAATATCTCCCCCCAACACCGAGAAAGAGAGAGGGATGGGGAGAGAGAGAAAAGGAAATGGAACTTATGTCCACACAGGAATATCCTGGCATTACTAGTTGTCTACAGTCAGTTGCCCTCCCAAAATCTAATCCTCACTCACATGTCTGTGTTTCTAACCTAGGTCATTTCACCCAGGCATTCCAAATCCCTGTAAAGAAATGGAACCAGGTAAAACAAACAGAAAAAAAAGATGCGTGTTGCTCCTGCAGTGCTCTCTTCAGAGACATTTCTGTTCTGGGTTATAGGTGCTCTCTGTCTTCCTGCTGGCATTTTCCTGCTTTAATTTAGAGCTCAGGCTTCCAATTGGATTAATGGCCAGGATACTTTGGAAGAGCCCTTGCTCAGCAATATGTGTCTGTCACTCGCAGGGACATTGTCCCCATATAGCATGTCCTCTCCTGAGCTATCTATTGCTTCACATTTTATCCTCTGCACTAAAATTGGTCTTCAGTTCCCAGACATCATTTTGCAGTACCTGTTGCATTAATAACTAGAAAACTCAGTTCAGCCCAGGGCCAGACATTCACTGAGCATTGTTCTCATGCAGTAAATAATCAGTTAGCAAGGAGTTATCTTTGCAGATTTCACTTTCCTGATATTAACTCCCAAATAGAGAGAATGTCTGTGAAAATATACTTTATCTGTGATTAACAATAGAATGGCATTACTTCATTGAAACAAGTACACTGCACCTATCCTATAACACAAAAAGAGAAAAAGTATATTTAACAAACCTAGCAGAACATGGCAATCTATTTGAAAGATGGCATGGAATTCTGCCTTGTCTTTCAGTGACAAGACATTTTATAAGGACAAGAAGAAAAGCCTCTTCAAGTCCCAATTTGTTTTACTCTAGATAGTGTCAGGCATTATCTAGAATAGCTTTGAAATCAGATGCAGCTGAGTTTAAATCCTGGTTCTGCCATTTAGCAGTGGCATGACTCTTGAGCAAATGACTTCTCTCTGAGCTCAGTTTATTCATCTGTGAAATAAAGGTATTACTGACTAACTTATAGTATTGTGAAGGAATGATGGAGATAAGGTACACAAAGTACATAGTAGCATGCCTGGTACAAGGAAGGTGTTCAGAAATGGCAACCCTTTTACAAAGATCGCATGTAGAGAAGACCCCAGTTACTCTGTTTATCAGTTATTCTTCCTGCTATTCTGCTTTCCATCCCCCAACATTTTTCCCTCCCAACAACCCTGTAGCATGAACAGCTGCTCTAGCAGTGGAAACATTACCCCCTTCCTTCTACTGGCCTATCAAAATATCAACTCAAGTGCAAATTTTACCACAAATGAAGTTTTGCTTATCTTAGAAGACACCCAAGCTTAGATTTGCTGACAATCTCTGGCCACTGAAGCAGTCAAAGATATCACAGGTGCATTTCAACCCTTAAAAGGAGACTTTTAGTACACCTTCGCCCTTCATTTTGCCAATTCAGACCCCTGATTAAATTTCACCTCCATGTATAATCCTTGAGTTTGGGTAATTTTTCATTTCTCTATAAATTTTCAATTACCACACAATCCAGGCTTTATTCATACTATGGAATGTCATATTTTTATTTCTTACATATAAATAGGACAGATTAAAAGTTATTAAACTTGTGAGTGTTCTCAACACTCTATGCCACTAATGAGAATTTTGACTTGGACTTCTTCAATCTCTTCTCTGTTTTCTCCAAGAAGCAGATCAGCTATAAGTCTTTTAGGATTCACTATCAGAAAGAGAGAGGAGAGATGAGAAGACATTCAAGAAAAATGTAGAGAGACACTTCTGAGTGGCTGGAGGAGATTTTCAGAGCTGTTGAAGAAATGGAAGGGGGATCAGTTACTATATGAAGGGAGCAAAATGAAGGGAATTTTAAGGAGTATTTCTAGAGTATCTGGGTGTACTAGACAGTATTCAAAAAATATAAGGAGACAACTTGAGTTATTTTTAAATTCATTTCGATGGCAAAAATTTTGTTCTTTAGAGCTCAGCTTTGTACCCAAATTGAACTATATAGGTTATGGCATTACAAATCTTATTTCCCCCAACTTGATTACTGAATTTACAAGTTCAAGAATTTATCTTTATTTTATTGTATTCTCTAAGAACTAAGCTTCATGTAGCACACAGTTCAAACCCTTAAAAACACTTTATTCTCTGAACTCGATTACTTTGGTATTGACCATCAAAACCAAACAGGACCTCAACTACAGTTTGTGCTAATCAATTTTATATTTTTTTCTCAAATAGATGACAGATGTATTCTTAAATACAGTTGAGGAGATTAAAAGGTGCTACTTCAAATGAATCGTAGCCTCTTAGTCCAGGAGTGTGTCTCTATGCCTTTAGAGAACTTGCAGATCTGGCTAAATCACTGTAGGTGAACTTGAAGAACACTATCATAGAAAATTGCTCCTGGAAAATTGGATACAGGCAAGTGTCATTTGGGTTTATAAAAAGAGAAAGAATGTGTATTTGTGAACTGCAGAGCACTAAGCTTGACATCGATCTGGGGAAAGATTCTAGAACAATTTTTTTAAACAATGCCTTTTGAGCAGTTTAAAGAGGAAGCGGTAAATTCAGCATGAGCCCACTAAGAGTAGTCCTGTCAGACTAACCTTATTTCCTACTGACAAGAGTTACTACACTGGGAGATCAGAGAAATAGAGTAGAAGTAGCATATCTAGATGTTAGAAAAGCTTTTGACAGGTTCTCTCATGATACCCTTGAGGGCAAGATGGGGAGAAAGCAAACTGAATGATATTGCAATTGCACAGACTCATAGCCAATGGAATATTAATACTGAAAGGAATTAATGAGTCATAAATTTAACAAAATGCTTTAATTCCATTAACAATTTTTTTTCAACTTCTTATATTAACTACTATGTTAAGGGCTAGTGTTTCAATTGTATAGATAGAAAATGGAGGAAATCAGACTTGGCAGCAGCAACCTTCAAAAGATCCATTTGTGTGATTTTATTTTCAAAAGTGTCGATGTAAACCTGAGTTTATATCAGACAAGTCAAGTGTCTAAAATGATGGAAGCAACACCTCCACTCTTCTCTATGCAGATTGTGTTCACTTTGAGATGCATTCACTAACTGACACTCTGGATTATAGCTTGAAAAGAAAAAAAATGAATAAAATTATAATGAGGAGACAATAAAATGTTGAAAGGAGAGAACCTATAGCTACCTCGATGCCTTCCAATAAGTAGAAGTGGAACAGAACAGGAATTCCAGATGGGCTACTTGAAAGGGGCTAGGTTTCTATAAATAGAGTTGCTTAAGCATAGATTGGAACATAAATATGGAATGAGTGGTTAGAAACCCTAACTTGTAATCTTAAGTTTCTTTCCTTATCATAGATTCACCCAAAGCAAAGATTTGACAACCTCCATTGGTTATCTATCCCATGATTTAACTGTAAGCTACTATATAATTTTTCAGTTTATTTTACATCAGGAACTATATCGAAAAAATTTTTCAAATTACAGAGAAAACTAGAACCAACATTCATCTACCTACTACCCAAGTTTATCTTATCAAACATTTTGCCATTTGGATTTCAAATTACTTTTTAAGAAATAAATCATTATAAATATAGCTGTGTTTTTTCCCCCATCTAGAGATAGCTTATCTTAAAGTTGGTGTGTGTATGTACCCTGCCCACATGTTTTATTTGCACATGTGAGTATACCCATAAAAAATTTGAAATATTATAAGGAAACAAATTCGAAGGAGCCCAGTTTACTGGAGGAGATAGAAAATCTTCACAAAAGGTATAATTCCTAGTGTTGAATAATGAGTATGAATTATCCAGACTTTCTACGGGAGGAGGCTGAGGTATGCCAGATAGAGAAAAAAACAGCCTCTACCTCACAGAAGCAGGAAAAGAGCTGGCAAGTTCAAAAAACTACAAATGAGTTTATGTCACTTTAGAAAAGAAGTAAGTTGAGACTGTGAGAAGATGAATATTGAGAAATCAACGAAGACCCAATTGTGAAAGGCTTTCTCCCAGGGAAGTCCACTTCAGAGAAATAAATCTGTTAGTAATGTGGTTGGAATGAGGCAGAGGTTATAAAGACAGAAAACTGGGAGTCAGGTTAGCGATTATATAGAAGTCCAAAAAAGAGATGATGGAAATTTAAAATAAATAAGGATTAGAAAGATAAATTCAGAATATATTTGATATTGTTGTGTATACAAGGGCATATTTTCAATAATGACAAGAGATATTTTAAGAACTTAGAGACCCACTAGATTTGTAATTCTATTTCAGTGAATTATTTGTAATATGATGTATCTAAATTATTATAATAATATGTTAGATCATTAACATTATTAAATAAAATATAAAATAATATAGCATAATGTTTATGAAAATTATGAAAAACTCTCACATTACTGTTGTACAATAAACAACTTTTTGAGTTTTGTTTTTTAATATACTTATTTAATTTTCAAAGAATTCTTTATAAAGCAATTTACTAGTAGTTCTATATAAAAATAAGTATTTATTCTTATTAAAAATTATACCAAGTTTAACTTATAATGTAGAATTATAATTAAAAACAACACCTAATTAGTCCAGCTCTTACTGTGTAGTTGATTTCCTTTTCTCCCATTTGCCTTCATTCCCATTGAGAAAATAATATTGGGTAAGATGATAGTAAATTCTACTCTTATTCCATAAGGATAAGAATGGAAAATTGGCTGCTCCATCTGCTTCCAGAAATAGCTCAGAAGAGTGCTCCAGAATATTGGTTACTAGGCACAGATGTTCTCACATTCACAAACCAAATTAAATTTCCAAAAACACTCATTTGATTAATTTGGTCAATCCAATCTATTTAGTTTTCAAAAGAAACAGGCTGTTATTGCTGTTGTTGTTAATGATATTGTTTTGCACTGTGTAACTCTACAGTAATTAGTTATTTGCCTTTTACCTTTAAACCATTTAAATGTGTGCCAGCTAGACAAAGGATAAGTAAGCAACATTTGTTGAAAATGGAAGCTATTTGGGGGAAAGGGATACAGTTTAGAGACAAATAGAACAATGGGAGATCTTAGATGACTTAATTACCAAGAGGTATCAATTATGTAACTGAGCCTGCTGTTAAATAAAGCATCTTTTCCTTACAAAGTTGTTACTTCCTCTGAGACAGTGGTTATTAACTTGTGCATATATCAGAATCACCCAGAAGGCTTGTCACAAAACAGACAAAAGACACACCCCTGGAGTTTTTCATTTAGTAGGTCTGGAATAGGCCCTGAGAATTTGCATTTCTATTAAGTTCACAGGTGATGATGCTGCTGTGAAACTTGGAGAACACATTGCTCTAGGGAGACCTCTCTGACTCCCAAGACTGGGTGCTTTGCTCTTCTATGAGCCTCCTTTCCATTCTGTGTTGACCCCTCCCCTAGGATCATCATTCTGAAGTATGTTGGCTGATTAACCCATCTAGCTCCTCTATCAGACTGTGAAACAAGCACATGTCTAATTTAGTACTGCATCCTTTAGCACATGGCACAGAGCCTACCTAGTGAAGACTAGTGGATGGTTAATAATCACGTTGGATGATACTTGATTGATCACTAAATAAGTGAAAATGTAAGTTTGAGGAAGAAATAGAATGTGTGTGTGTATGTGGGGGGGGGGGGGGACTTAAAGTACTCAGAACAGTTTATCCAAGGAAGAAAAGAACATTAAAGAGAAAAGATGTGTCCAACCAAAGAAAAAAGTAAGAAATTAGAATCTGAAATTCACTTTAGCTACTAAAGTATATGATGGGAATAAAATATTTTAGAAAGATCACAGTAATAAAAATGTACAAATGGTTTCAACTTTGTCAGATATATTTTTTGGCCTATGGACGCTTTTTAATACTCCATCCTGTGTAGCTGGTAAAACTGAGAGTCACCTCAATTTACTTGCAATATAGCCAAGGGCACACCAAAAATTAGAGGTCACCTACATTCTAAACAGAAAAAGAGAATTATAAAAAGAAAAAAAAATGAAAAATACTTAGCAGGTCATTCAGTCCTAGTCTCTGGAGTAGTGGAAGATTAAATAAAGTAACATAGAAAAAATTATGGAAATATACTCAAGAAAACTTAAGATTTTCTGATCCTCTAATTTTTATTGCCTCCTGAAGTTCAAAGGTTTATTGTCAACTCATTGCTTAAACCCCTAGTCATCAAAAGAAAAATATTTTCTATAATCTACATTAGAAATAGAAAAGAGAAAGGCAATGCAGAAAGATGATTTTTGCAGCATTAAATGACTTGCTCTTTTCTTGTGTTCATGAATTTCTGGTTTGTAACTCTACTTATCCAAAATATTAAAATGACCTTCAGGCCAGCCCCTTTACTTACAACTGAAGGGGGAAGAGAAAATTACTAGAAGTTGACCATTACAGAAATTACTTGCAAGGCATTTTTCTTTGATAGCTGCAGTTTCACTCATATTATCATCTTTTTCTGTTGACAAGTCTCCAAGATTTTAATCTTGGATAGAAAATGTTACCCTATCAGAAAAGGCTTATATTGTCAGGAGCAGTGCTGTCGTGGAATGCAGAATCATGTACGAGAGCGCTTGTTGCATTGAAAAATATACTATCACTAGAAAAGGCATTTAAATGTTTAGTCAGCTTGCTCATAAATCACTTTCAATGTGCTCAAGTTCTTAGACAACATATTGAAAGCTTTCTTATTTCTTTTATTATAGCAGTGTCATTTGCATTGCTGAACTTGGGGTTATGCTGGCAATTCCAGATAAACCCATGCTTGGAGGGTTTATAACTTCAATTAAATTTCACCCTGGCTTGGAATTCAAAAGTACAATTTTTGTGAGTTATTTTTTTTAACCTAAAGTATATCTCATATTTTAGAAAATGGTCAGATTGACAATTTGGGTTTACAAAAGGAAACAAGTGGCCTAAAGCACACAAAACTAATGTAGGCATTATGTGACCTGGGCATGTTTATCTAAATTCACAGATCTGCTTGGCTGTTTTTGAAACATATATTCAAGGCATTTTTTCAATTTCTAAGTATTGCTCTTTTTTTTCTTTTCTTTGTCATTTTTTAAAAAATTATATGGACAGCTTTTCCATTCCTTCTCAGTCAAAATATTTGAAACTCACTTAAATATGTAACCATGAGCATACAAACACTCAGGGCTTTCATTTTTGTTGCCTTATACAAAGCTGACACCAGTATCACTGTCTTTTACATACCACCTGAAGTTCTAGAAATGAAACAACATATTAATTAGCTAAGATTGAAAAAAAAGAAAGTTAAATTAGAATACATTAACAGGAGGCTTTTGAATTGAGGATGAAACTAAGTTAGGAATACAAAGAATTTCTGAGAAGCAGAATTTGAAGAAAATTCAGAATAACAAAACAAAAAATGATTAAACAAATTTTACTGAGTTTGAAAAATAATTCTTGTCTTCTTCTAGATTGGATAATGGGAGTAGTGAGCCTTAAGGCTAGCTAAGAAAAGGTATTCTTTTAAAATTTTCTAAGAGTTATCCTCCAATTAGCTCTACCTTTGTGAAAAACAGAAGTAAAAGACAATACAGACTTATTTGTTTTGAAGAGAAATAGGTTAGCAGCAATAAACCCTAATAATTCTTAAATTAAAGGAGATGTCTCTCTACAGAGGAGAGAAAATGTCATTTCTGAGGACACTCACTCTGTGTATTGGCTCATAGACACAAGAAATGTAGCTAACATCAGATCGGCTTAAATTTCTACAATTGAATGCAAAGACGAAGATTTGAAGAGTAGTGAAGACCTGCCAATACCAGGCCATGTATGTGCAGGCCTGTGAAAACCACAAGGCAACCCAGGAATCCCAGTGGACATGGGGATTACTAGAGAGGATTGAGATGTGCCCAGCAACATTCTCCAACAGAGAGTACAGATGCTGACATCAGATGTCATTTGAGGGAGGAGATACCAAACTCCAGTAATAGCTTTACCCCAGAGATTTAGAAAGACTTCTAATGTGATCTGATTTACATTTTGGAAAGAGCACCCCTGGAGGCAATATGCAGCTTTGGAGGCTGAGTGCAGATCTACTGGAAAGAGGGAGATCAGTTAAGACACTGTTGTAGAAATTCAAGAGACACAATGAGAGCCTATGTAAGAGTGTTGGAAAAGAAATGAAAAAAGATATAATTTGAGAGATATGTGGGGGAAAGAATTGACAGGAACTGGTGACTGCTAAGATGTAGAATGGGAATAAGAGAAAAGAGAAAATTAAGGAAAACTCTAACCTTAAGATATTAAAGTATCAAGGTAAATCGGTTAGGACAAACAGACAAAATTAGGTTGCATAGCATGAGATACCTAGACTGGTGAAAACAAGGTTGAAAGAGTTCATAGAGAAAATGTGATATCAAAATGAATACAGAGGCATAACAGTCCTGCTAATACATGTAACTGGACTTCTCTTAGATACCCCTGCTCTCTGCACATGGTAGGAAATCAAGTATGGAACAAACAAGCTATGCCAATATTTGTTAACAAAGGTGGTAGGAAGCAAAATTACAAGGAAGGTAAAAGGAATGGGAGGATCTTTAGAGTTAAGGCTTAATCTGGCTTCTACAATGAGCTATGGTCAAGTGGAAAAAAACAAACACACTGTGCTGCATCTTTAAAATGGCAATCTGCTCTCAAGAACCCCTAGGGAAATGATCTGCAGGTGAAAAAGAGGTTCTATTACTAACATAAGGTGTCCAGTTTAATGTCTGGCTAGACAGTGGTACTCCAAAATAAAGAAGAAAAGACAGGAAGAGAAGCAGGATCAAATAAAGATGAGTTTAGTTTGGACATCTCTAATTACTTAGTGATGACCATCAGGTGAGTGAAAGTACAGGATTAGAGGTAGAGAGAGTAAGGAGGTCTGAGATCAGAGAAATAACTCTTTTGCTCATATTGAGAACCTCACAAATCATAACCATCATTTTGATATATCATATGTTTACAAAAATCTCCACCTCTTTGTCTATAAAAAGCCCAAGACTTCTTTTCCCACCTGGGGGAATAAAAAGAGCAATGAATAGCAAGGTGGACTTGGTCTTACCACACTGAAAAGCCAAGGAGAAAGCATTCTGAAAAGGAACAAGAAGCTTATGTTTCGAACAGATTCTCAAACTAGATACCCTCATGGACTCTGACACTGAAAAAAAAAAGGGTGCTGGACACAATATAGCATGTTCTAATGAGCTGGCAAAAAATTAAGAATTTCTCATGGGCCTCAGGTTAAGTGAAAGAGATTAGGCAGGTAAGCAGACCTCTGAGACAGCTCTCACCCCAAGGTTGAGATAAATTGTAGAAAGGTATTTGTTTTGTATTACTCTTTATATTTTACAGTTATTTTGTAAATATGTATTCATGTTTTCTCTGCTGGATATTTTCAGTGTGTCACTTCAGTTAACCTCTACATATTTTTCTGCTATGCCCTGTGGCCTGGGGAGGTTAGTCTTTAGGGACTGCCTCAAACCATTGTCTTTCCTATAGCTTCTAATTGAGTATGACCATGGCAGTAAGTAGAGCATCAGGGGAGGGGAATGAGGTTAGAGTATATAGCCCCCTAGCTCTTTCTTCAGGGCTTAGCCAAATTCATTTGCCAAACGCTACAACCCACATCAGGAGACCTCCTCTTCTAGCTATACAACTTCTAACAAATGCTCCTCCCTGCCCCTTAAGCTCTGGTGTGGTGGAGGACAGTTAATGGTTTGAGCTTCACCACCCTTTGTTGCTTTCTCTTAACCTTGCTCACACCTTTGTAAAAAATCTCCCATTTAGTTACCCTACTAGACAGTGCCATCTGCTTCCTTGCAGGCCTCTGATCAATGTAGCTATGCAATATTGTATAGAGAAAATTATTCTCAAAAAGAGCAAGAAGAATGATTCAAAAAACACAAACGAGATTGTGTTTATTTGGAGCTAAGAAAAAAAATAATGCACATGGCAATAAGCAGTAACTGATGACCTTGATAAGTACAAGAAGTTTTTGCATAACAGTGGGGTCGGAAGCCATATCTAGAGGAGTGGCTGAGTGGTTAGAAAGTGGAGTTAGTGCAGGCCTATGTTTGTTTCTTTCAGGAAGTTTTGACAATGAAATGTGGATAAAAGATTGACTAATGATTTAAAGGTGATATCATCAATATGTACACACACACACACACACACACACACACACACACACACACACACATTTTTCAGTTTAGAGTTTGATAGACAGAGAAAGAGATCAAGCCAGAGAAGAGATTTCAAATCAAACTGTCAAAAAAAAAAATAACTGGTGGGTACATGTCCGAACGAAAACAAGAACGGACAGGATGATGGAGAAGTAAGAGCCTTTCTCCACTGAAAAGAAGTAGAAAAAAAAAAAGTAAATATAGATAGGAACTAATCCAGAAGGAAGAAGGATGGAAGTTTCAGGCATTTGTTCTTGCCTATTCTTCTCTTTTTGAAGCAGGAGTGACAAGTTTTTCTTCAGAGGCAAGGAGCAGTGAGGCTGTGTGCTTGACAAAACTAGCAAATATGGGAATAGCTATTGTGGGCAATGGAAGAGGTTGTTTTACTTTTTATAAACTAACTTTTTGGATTTGTTGTAGCCTACCCGCCTTTAATTAGGGGGAGTTGGAGACAGCTACTAAAGTATTCAATACATGTGTTTTCTCATTTTTCTGGGAGGGGACTTAAATGAATTTCTGTTGGTTTCTATTGTTGAGGAGCTCAAAAAGTAAGCCAGTCTCTTGTAAATCTGACAAGGATTACAAATATTCATCAGGCATCCCAACAAAGGAAATGCAGCAGAAGCACAAAGTGATGGAACAAATGAGAGATAGCAACAGGAGGGGGAAAAAACCTAGCAACAAGCAAATAACATTGTCCAAGTTCATCCCATGCAATCACTGGTGGTTTAATAGGGAAACAAAGAAAACTAGGTTTGATGAGGCTCTGTGGCTCAATAAAATGTCTTTGAGGATTGAGGAAACAATGAATACAGAGTGTTTTGTGTCCCTTCATCTTCAAAGGCTGAGATAAGGGAAGCAACTCTTATTTCTCATGTATGACCATGTATTTATCACTATTTGCTTATATTCTGAAACTCAAAGAGCACATCTCCTTCCCGTTGCCCCACCAACCCTTCTCAAGTACGAGAAGAGTTAAGATACCAATGTTTGATTTTTATACTTCCTATTGAAGCTGACCAAAATAGAAAAGCTACCTACTAATGACAGTAAATGTCAACAATGTCAACAACTCTTAGAAATGAGAAACAGGCTATGAAATTCAAGCTATCTAAATGCCAGGGATGTAAGCCTCAAAAATTGTGGTAAGTAATTTTATAAGTAAAAGCTCATTTTTAATATGCCTGTAGTACGTAAGCCAAGTGCACCACTTGGAGACTCCATCACCAAAGTGGGAAAATGCAAGAGTGGACTTGCGAAGCTTTGAGTCCCCATTCTCCCTGCCTGTCCCTGCCTGACTACAGGGGTTGGGCTTTTACATTTTGCAAATAGAGTCTTCAGGTAAGATGGTGTTTGAGCAAAGAATTTTACAGCTAAAATTTTTAAAAATGATTGCACTAAAGGAACAAACAATTTAAAGGAATCTTTTGGCAAATCCTCCCCTAAACCAAAGAATTGTTTTCACTTCTTGGGCAAATGTTTATTTAATATCTTCTGTGTATGAGATTCTGTGATGGTATAAAGAAGTTGAAGGTAGAGGGGAGAAGGGGAGGGATAATAAAGAGTAACTAATTGATGAAATTAGAGGGGTGAGGGAAAGAGGATGGTCTTATCTAGAAAAGTAAAGCCCATCCACTAAAAGAAAAAAAAAGGTACAAATGGTTTGGGGAGGAAGGAGGGTTGAATGGAGAGATAAAAAGCTCAAAATGTAAGCATTTCCTGCCTGGTGGCTGTTATTTACTTTACAAATAGTTCTGCTGCATTTATTCTACATTCATCAATTATTTACCATGTGCCAGAGATTATGCTAAGTGAAGGATATGGAGATGCGTACACCTAGGCTTTCTTATAGGAAGCTTATGATCTAGCAGAAGTAAATACATGGCTCTAATTAGTATAGAACATGAAAAAACCTCTAATAAGTAGAATGAAAGATAGATACTCTGCATGTACAAAAAAGACCAACTTTTACATATTGACCAGATGAGTTTTGCCCTAAATTTTGAGGATGATTAGGCTTTCACAGACATAAGTATTGAGAACTGGTTGACATAGGAGAGTTCTGCTTAATGGCATGGTGATGATCTTGTGTATATCACATATCATCACAGTCTACGCTTCTTAAAAAAAGGCACAACTAACTCTCTGCCAAACATATTATATCATTTATCAGCACAATAATCTTGCAAGCAAGATATTATTGTCACCATTTAACAGATAGATAAATCATCTCAAGGAAAGAAAATAACTTATTCAATGGCACATCCATAACAAAGGGTAGAACCAGGACTTGCATTTCAGTCTGTTTGAGCCCAAAGCCCATGTTCTATTCTCAGCACCAGACCACTTCTCTTCATGGATCCCTCTCCACAATGCTTTTCTTGCCCTGCTTTCCCTGAATCTCTCGGCTCACTTGCACATGATCAGCATCAAAATGCTTGTTTAAGAATAATTACACACTGCTGTCACTACCACAAATGTGTACTGAAGGAGCATATATTCTCTTTCAAACTTTAATAGGTTTCCACTTGTCCAAACCAGCAATTAACAATTCTTCAACTGAAAAGGTCATGCTGGAGCCAAATTTCCAATGGGCTGTGATGTAGCTCTGAGCACCTTCGTGGAGTCCACACTTTACTCAGTCATGGATCTTTATCACTTAACCCAGTGCCTAACACAGAGGAAAACTCTAGCTAATGCTAATGGAGACGAAATTAATAAAAAGTGGAATATTTCCTTTGCTTTGAATGAATGCTCTGGTGAAATTAAGTGGGGAAAAGTGTCCTGCACAGCCAACTCCCTTTATGTTAAAACTATCAATCAATAATGTTATTTCACAGTACTAATAAATGATAGTGTTTGTATGTTTCTCTATAAATTGACCTGTTTGTGTTTTAAAATCTAACTCAAGATCCACCTTTTCCATTTCCATTTAATTGGTATTTATTTCATTCTAATGACCACTTGTGAAATAAAATGCACTGCCCTCATTTTTCAGCTGAAGAAACAGAGGCTGAGATATTTTTATGATTTCTATCAATTCACTCAGATAATAAGTGTTAGATAATAAGTGTTAGATTTTACCTGAGGATATTTGATTTCAAGACTGCAAAAAAAATTTATAGAAAAGTCTTAGAAGAAATCTATTTAAGAGAAACTAACTGACTGCTTCTTGTAAGAGAAGGGTCCACATCTGTAAGACCAACAGAGAAAGCCACTTTGCTCTTGGCTTTGCCCATGGAATATAAAGAAAAGATTTTTTCACAAAGAAAATCTCTGCAAATAAAGTTGGAAGATCTAGGACACCTGATAAAATAAAATACTAAGATTTAATTTTCTACCAATTCATCATTAATCTTTTAAATGGCTTATATAAGAACTTTATTACACATAACTCTAGTCCTGAAACCTCAGATTTACAGAAGCTAAAATTTCCATAAAATATAAAATGTGAATAATTTAGATTACATTCTACTATACAATAAATACAAATCCCAGACAGGAAGAGATCTATAACCTCCTGACATTCGCAGAGCGGCTTTCCCTGGCAAAAACCTTGCTGACTCCAGCAATTCAGCCAGAATTCTAACAAAGCAAATGGTAATTCTCTTTGGCTAAAATGTCTTTCTTACCAAAACAGTTTTTAGAATAAGGCTATAGAGTCAGTCTGTCTGGTTTTAAATTCCGCAGCTGCCACTTGAAATCTGTGTGACCTTGGACAATTTAAGAAGCCTCTCTGTTGTCTGTTTCTTCCTCTATAAATTGAGCTAGAATTGGTAATAGGCTCAAATGCAAGTAATGTATATAAATTAATTAGCTTATTTCTAGATATGGAGCAAGCACCTTATAAATATTAGTTTTCATCATCATATATTAAATATATATTAGCATATCTTCATATTGACCAAAGCCTAGGCCAAATTCTTTACCTGTCCTTTCATTATACTGGACTAGTGGCAGGTGAGGCTCTATTTAAAACTATGGCCTCCACAAAGATTATCCTTAGAATCAGAGGCAGGAATTCAGAGGACCCTCGCAATCTTAGCATATATTTTCAGTTCTCTGAACAAAAGCTGCTCCACAACAAAGATGCAAAATTAAAAGAGACAGGTGTTTTTAAAGTTAACATTTATTGGATACTCCTCATGTAGTTTGTGCTTTGTATATATTATTGCAAATTTCAGGATTCTGCAATTCAAAACAATTTAAATTTGATGACTGAGGAAACTGAATCATGATGATATTCTTAGGAGCCAAGAGGCCAACCCAGGCCAATTTCACTATATAATCCATTTCATTTTCATTCCATCATCACACGGTATGCGTAACTCCATCCTTATTCCCCTGTCCTACCTCTGATGACCCCACTTATCCTGGAGCCTATTTCTTCTATTCTTTCTTCTATATTTTTTCTTGAAAAAAGAATAAATTCATTTTTGCTAGGGTGTTAATAGATATGAGTAATCTAATAATAACCTTTTCGGAATAATAAGAATGATAACTAATATGTTCTTGTTCTTAAAATGTGCCGAGCGTATTCTCTATGATTATATATGATCTTGGCTTTCATGAAACCATTTTACGGTTGATGAAACTAAGGTTTCTTACCTTACTGAAAATCAGAAACTTAGTGACTGGAAGTCCAGAGGTTACCAAGTACCGCCTCACTCCAAAACCCAAACTTACAGAGCATTTTACTTTTAATTGTTGAGGTGCCAGTCAAAACTTGGACAGAGGCCAATGTTGTTTGAAAAATGGAGATCTAAGGGTGACTTCTTGGCCCACACTTAAATCTACACAGTCAGCAATTTGGTCAGTTTTCAAGTTAAATTGGTTTTATCATAAGTATCATTTGAGTTTTTATTTGGTCATTTCCTTCCCATTATCAGACATTAACTCAAGCATTAAGCTCCCAAAATATGCTTTTCAAGATGACAACACTCCTGAAACTAAGGAAAGAGTCAACACCTCTCAGAACTTCTGACAATTTCATGTCCAGAGCAAAGGTTAAAGAGGGCCATGTGTCCTTGGGATGGAAGAAGGACTTTGGATGAAGATTGAATGATGAGATCTCACAGAATTTGTCTGATTTGTTAACATTTTCTTAACCAGATTCTTTACCTAAATATGAAAAGTAAAAAGATGGAGAATTAAAAAAAAAAACTATATGGAATGAGGTTAGAACCTTAAATCAACAGTGTAAATTGTGCAGCTCCCCAAAGAACATAATGATGGTGTTGCAGGTTATGTCAACAATTAAAAGCTGTTTGGAGAGACTCATGGACTAGTGGTTACCAGAGTGTAGGGGGTAGGGGAGGAGGGGGGTGGTAGAAAGGGTAAAGGAGGACAAAGATTGGGGAGCAGGGTGAAGTGGGTAAAGGCAATCAAACATATGGTAGCTGAAGGAAACTGGACTTTAAGTGGTTAAAAACACGATAAAATATACAGATGTCAAATTATAGTGTACACCTGAAAATTATATAATTGTATTAACCAATGTTACCCTAATAAACAATAAAAACTGAAAAAATAAAATAAAAATAGCATATCTCAAAAAAAAAAGAGCTACTGTTTGGGCTCTTTGAGGCAATTGAAATGATTCAGTTAATGATGCTTAGGCATTTATTTATACAAGCTGTGACATCTACTTGAGATAGACCTACATAGGCATTTTGATAGGTGACAAATTTTGTATTATGAATTTGGATCTGATGTAATAGAACAAATGAAATCCTGAATTTGTAAAAGCTAAGAATCTTCTCTTCACTCTACAACCATCTGTAGTATGAACTTGGTCTTCATTTCTTCATTTGTCCCCAACTCAGTGTCACTGAGAGACTCAAATAAGATAAGGGTATAAAGAGTGACTTCTTGGCCCATGCTTAAGTCCACAGAGTAAGCAATTAGGGTGCACTGAGAGTGCTTTGTAAACTCTAAAACACCACAGAGATGTAAGGGATTGTCATTATTGTTATTGTAATAGATACTATAGACTCTTCCTAGCAAGCAAACTTCAGAGTCAGAGAAGAGTACCTGGGGAGGACAGAGAAATACAGATTTTTATTAATTCATTTAGGCTTTGTGCCAATTAGAGTCTACCTCTAGAACTACTTCCTGTAATTATGATTTAGCAATGCCAGAAACATACAGCTATCAAGTTGAACCACTTGTATGGAAAACAAATTAGTTCATAAAATGTAGTGGATTTTATCTCCAAATTGAAAATTTGGCCTCAGTCAATAACAGACACTAAGTCATTTGATTTTTTTCTCAGTAGGCCAATTTTGGTTAACTGGCATTTTTCATAGGAAAAGTAGCCATTAAGAGAAAAGTAACATAATTAGGAGGAAAAACATATTCCTATATAATATCCAAGCAAGAGACCATTTAAAGTATCAACATTTTCATCTGTTTTTTAAAGACTATAATTCTATCTGGTCACTGATGCCAGTGATTCCAACAACTGTAGTTTGTAAAAGAATCCCAATCCCTTCCATCATGCATGTTTATTCTTTAGTCTTTGGCAGGGACCCAGAGGTCTCCATTTTATATAAGAACCTCAAATACTTTTGATGCAGGAGAACTTCAGAATCACTGTTGGAGATCACAGTTCTGCAAACTCAAATGAGGCTCCTGTCTAGACCAAGGTAAGGCAGATATCAGAAATGAATGAAGCAAGCATGGTGGGGTCCTTGGTGAATGAAGGAAGCCATGCCTCATCTTCAGGATCATAGTCAGTTTTTGCCTCAAAGAAATATATTTTCAGTTTTCAGGTGTTTCAATATTTTAGAAAATGCCAAAAGCCTGAATTTTTGTGTATGCCAAATACTATGATTCTAAAAATGTTAGAACAACACTTAATATGTGGATTAAACATACTTGCAACATACACTTAACCAGGGAAAGGCTTTCATACCTTTTAGGCTGGAATTCCTGGCAAGTTATAGAGTATGGGAATGAATGAATGAATGAATGAATGACATATTAACTCTTCAGGATTTCTGACTTTATCATGCTTCTAAAGCAAAGATAATATCTAACACTTAAAGTAATTAAAAATGACTATCTTATTGTTTTCAGTGAAGGAAACTAGCCAATAAAATAGCTGTACACTTGCTCATTGTAGACACGTCCTTTCCTCAACAGTAACATTTTATTTTGTTTCAGGTGCAGTTGTCTACCTATCTTTCATAGTGCAGCTCATTGCATTTTTAAAAGATGTTTTTTCCAGGAGCTAATTGAGCTTTATCTATGTGAGTGAGCTAGAATCTGTCACTGACAGCCTGCAGAAGGCCATTTCTTCAATTGCTTGAAAGAACTAAAGAGTCAGACATGACAAACTGCGGCTCGGAATACCTGGCAGCAAGCCCATTAGTGCTGCTGTGCCAAGATGCACTAATAAATTACAGAGAGAACACAGACTCACTTTATTTCCATCATGAAACTCACCACCCTAAAACCAAGGAAAAGCTTTGATTTTTTTTCTATCATAGTTTGTCAGGGCCTTTTGGAAACAGAATGCATTATTTATTTTTTACAAAACATAATTGCTAGCAAAACCACTCTAGTCTGTAAAAACAGCTTTCTTTTGTTTCTTGTATGACTTCTTGAGAAACAGACCTTAGGCTTTCTTTATATCCCTTACTCTCTGCCAAGAAGCAACTGTTAACATAGTAGCAACTGTAGCAAATAAAAAATCAAACTGTGCATTTCTTTCCAATCCTGTTTTATAAACTAGATCCTATTGCCTCAGCTTTCCTTGTATGTAACCTATGAGACAATTGACTTTTTCCTAAGGGGTGGAGCAAGATTACCCATTTTACTGCAATATTCTTATCAACCGTTGATTTAAAAGATTAAGTGGTGAAATGTGTCTGCCAGTATCCTGAGTATTTATTTGTTCTGTTTAGTTTAGGTTAAATCCTCCCATAGGCAAAGCAGGCCAAATGGGATTCTAGGTCTTAAATTGGTGAGTTTCTGTCTAGACAATTTTCTGAAGTGACTGATTCTGTTGTCCTCATTCCAGTTCTTATATTCATTTCTGATTCTAGAGCATTACCATCTCACAGATTTTGGTATTTAACTTCATTTGGTCGTAGTTGTTGAGACAGCCCTTTGTATCATGGAATCACTATGGCCAGGAGGAGGGAATTCTCTGATTGGCCAGCCCAAATGTAGGAGCTTTTTGAGGAACAATGGTGCAATGTGGAAGGGCTGGTTTCCTAAATGAAAAGTAGGTTTCTATTGCCGGATAGCAGGGGAAGGAATGCAAGCAATGAACAGTTCAATTTAAGACCACTAAAAATCAGCTTGGGGTCCAAAATGTGAATGTGACTTTCAGACATTTTGAAGTCCAGTCCAAAGTAAAAGTTTACACAGATGTTTCTAATAGATGGAAGTCTCATAGGAATGGATTGTAGATTTCCAAGAGATCTTTGGCATAGTTAAGAATATTCGTTTAGAGATAAGACTTCTTGTAACAATTGCAGACACAGCCTCAGTATTACTTGCTCAGATGCTATAAATATTATCAAGCCGAAAGAGGTGGATGGGCAATCAGAGGACTTGAAGCTTCTTCTCCCGCTCATTCATCACCAGTCATTCATTTGATGTAGTCCTCCAAGAAAATTATCTTGACAGTGAAAGAAGTAGCTGTTCAGCTAACAACCTTAATCATAGGGATAGGAGGTAAAGATTCTGCAGATGTTCCTGCGCTCACCACTTACTGCACTGACAGCTCACCCCATGGAGTCACTGATCTGTGTCCACAACTTTGGACTGGCCACACTAAAGTTATTATTAGAAAGTTCAGCGTGAGTGTTCTGAGCTGCTCTGGGTTGAGAATGGGATGGAAAGGAATTTTTAAAAAAACATGATTTTGGTACTTCTACTTTTTGACACATTCATAGTTCAGAATATGTGCCCTTTGTCATTTATTTCCATCACATACAAGCCTTTTCAGATTACTTTTGCTGCAGCTTTGAGAGAGAGAACAGTTCAACCTACTCCCTAGGCAAGGTTACTCAAATACATTTCCATTAAAATGAGACCTTCACTCCTTGCTACCTAGTTGCCTTTTCTTTTTTCACTTGGCTGTTCCTCCTCTGAGGAATGCTTACTCTCCTAAGGTGTGTGTATATCTGTGAATTGGCAGCTAGAGGAATACAATCAGAATCTACTATTGTATGTGTTCTTCCAGTCATATCTATTCACAGCTGTTCCTATCATCATCTGTTATTAATTTTTCCCTAAATGAGTTCCTTTAAATACTGTTACCCTCTTAACTATGTGTTTCTAGCTGATTCAGTCTTTCCTTCAGAAAACATATATTTTTATCTTCTTTGCATTGGAACTACACTGGGTATTGAGAATAAACAATATATTGTTTAAGTCAACCAACATGTATGTGCAAGGCATAGTTTCAATATCCTGATGATCTCATGGTCTGATAGCGAAGATAGGCAAACCAGAAGATATTATAGTAGAAAAAGGAAAGTGATATTATGTTGAGCACAGTGTGTTTTGGGAACACAGAGTGGATCTGAACACACCCAGAAATAGTGATGGAGAAGAGTTGTATTCTTTCATTTTGACTAAACCATATTCACTGTATTGCTGTATTCCAAGCATCTGTTTAGAGTTGAATGAAACATTTTATACCAGGAAACTCTCAGAATAGAGCTCATTCTTATTCTGAAGAAATCTAATTAACTCAAATCCGTCACAGTGTTTTTTTCACCTCATACCTGCCATCCCTTTCACCCCCAGCACTATCAGTATCTGTGGCAAGATTTGTTTATCTGGGTCCCTCTCCTATATCACCTTCCAGGATGACAATTTAGGCTAGAACACTCAGAAAAAGTAAAATAAAATTACTTGTTTTGTTTTCATAGAACTAGTTGAAATAAAATGTAAAAAATATCAAAATCTTACTGCACCTGTTTCTATAACTAAGATTCATAGCTTATCCCATGAGAACTTGAACATGGAAATCTTGTTTCTCTTGCTTTGAGCTCTAATGCCACATGATTCTGGTCTATTGCAACCGCTGAAGTAGAGGACAATGCTAATGTCAATCTGACTGTTATAAATTTCTACAGTCTCCTTTAATCCCAAGGACTGAGTCATAGCAGGGTAGAGTGCAGGGTTACCTATTCTTGCTCAATATCTATACAATCCAGGAAACTCCAAGTCACACTAGGAAACATGAACTTGCAGATTTAATGGTTTATCATTTTGGCACATCCCCGTGCTACCCAGGCAATCTCGGGCCAGTTACTAAAATTCTCTGAGATTTAGTTTCCTTTCCTATAAAACGTGAGTTGTATTGAACTGAATGTGGCCCCAAAAAAAGATATGTCCTCACCCTAATCTCTGGAACCAATGAATCTTAGCTTACATAGAAAAAGAGTTACTATTATAGGCAAAGATGTGACCAAGTTAATAGTCTTGAGAGAAGAAACTTATCCTGGATAATCTGGGTGGGCCCTACCTGTAATTACATGTATTTTTATAAGAGAGAAGCAAAAAGATTTGGTAAAGACAGACACTCAGAGGAGAAAACACACAGAAGAGGAGGAACCAGTGTAACCACAGAGACAAAGATTGGAATGTGGCCATAAGCCAAAAAACTTCTGGATCTATGACAAGCTGGAAGAGACAAGGAATGCATTCTCCCTTAGAGACTTCATAGGAAGTGTGGCCCTGTTCACACCTTGATTTTAAGTGTCCAGAATTATAAAAAAAAAAATAATTTCTGTTATCTTCAGCCACCAAGCTGTGGTAATTCATGACATCAGCCACAAGAAATGAGTCCAGGGTTAATAGCCACCTAGCAGAGTTAAATCAAGATCATTGAGAATGTCCATACAGACTTGAAATAAAATGGTCACTCAGTAGTGATTAGTAGTAGTAGTAGTAGTAGTAGTAGTAGTAGTAGCAGCAGCAGCAGCAGCAGCAGCAGCAGCAGCAGCAGCAGCAGCAGCAGTAGTAGTAGCAGTAGTAGCAATCTTTTCTCTCCAGGTGGTACACATTCAAGTGGCAAAATTTTAAATATTGACAAAATAAGCCTAACTTTTTTATGCTTCTAATAGTTGAATAATTAACAAATAATCTCAATTCACTTTCCCTGCTTCATCTTCTACAACATATCTTATACTTAGGATAACTACACATCCATGCCAGTTTGCCTGACATGTCTTGGGTTATGACTATTATCTCACTGTAATTACAGATAGTTTCCTGTTTCATTCTCAAAGGGGCCTGAATTATACAATAAATAATATGGTCAGCCTATCTATACACCAAGCATGCTGGAATAATAATTGCTAACAATTGTTATATGTGTATCATGAGCCAGGAACCATTCTAAGCATTTACCTTGTATTTATTCCCTTAATTCTCACAAATTTATATAGATAAAAATACTAACTCTGTTCTCACTTTACCCAAGAATATATAAGTAGTGGGTAGTGGGGTTGATGTTGGTTCCTAGACCAACAGAATTTACACTTATACTTAAGTCATAACCACACTAATTTAGCGCCACTGTATTTATTGACAATGATCTAAACAGTATTTACTCTCACATCACTTTGCATTTACTGATAGGTTCTCACCTGCAGGGCTAAGTCATTGCAATACATTCCAATCAATGATGAGAAATCCCATATGTTGTTTATGATTAACAATAGTATGAGTGTTATGTTCTCAAATTATTTTCTAAATAAATTAAAGCAGATTCAAGATTATCCCTACAATTGCACAGCACTCACTTAAGATCTGCGTAATAAAAGAAAGAAAGAGTTTAGAACTGTAGTGACAATGAACATACCCATAGTAATACTTGAGAACACCAATGAATCATGTAATTTTCAGTAGGAAAAAAGGCTGAAAATTTCCTCATCCTATTTCCTTTGTCTAAGACTTCTCTCTTCATGAACCTTCTGTTGAATCTTCTGTTCTCTTCAGTCTAAGACTTGTATCTCCATGATCACAACCCTAAACTCCTGTGAAGCATAAACAGTTCTCTTTTCAGAGTATTCATTGTTAATAAGTCATGTTTGCCATACATCATACCATCTATGTTGCATAGTGATCTAGATGCCGATCTGTCTTCCTAGCTTCTCTGCAGGGACTTTATCTTCCTCTTTTAAGCACCCTAAACATTAACAAAGTTCTTTGCACATAGAAGAGGCTTCCAAGATGTTAGTTTGTGGGTTGGACTGTGTCCTACTGCAGCATACACATTTCTTTGGCCTAGGCTGCCATTCCATAAACACTTTGCCCACTAAATGAACAGTCAGCATTCTTCAGCAAGAATGTGTTGAATACTCACTGTGTTCCAGGTAGGGAGCTAGAACCTGAGAATACAGAGAGGCACATTATCATCTCTTTCTAATATATGAGGAGTCATCAGTGATACCTGGAAGAGGTGATACCCATATTCAGTGTACAAGTTTAGAAGGGTTTACTCTAGATCTATGACACTTGAAACATTATCCGCAGATCAACAGCAGCATCACCAACACCAGGGAGCTTGTCAGGACTGTAGAATGTCAGACTGCAACTTAACCAGGTTTCCAGACATTTTATAAGCACATTAAAGCTTGACAAACACTAATGGAGACAGTGAGACAGTGTGTGAAAAGGCAAGAAAGAATTATTACATGTGGCTTTTAGGTGGGTGTCATAAGTTGTTCCATGCAGCTATAGAGAAAAGTGCAAATTCAGGAATGGGGAGAGGTGAGGCTGGAAGAGTAGGCAAGGTCAGCTCTTGAGGGGCACTGTCATCCTGGTGTTTTAAATTTTATTATGAAAGCTGTGAGTGTTCATGGAGGATTGCACACAGGAGAGTACACATGTTGTGGAAAGATCACTTGGATAGCTGAGTGGATTGTGGTTTGAAGGGAGCAATCTACAGGGAAATATTAATCAGAAAGCTGTTAAAATTTAATTAATAATTGCAGCTGTTGGGGGGCTGAGAAAAAGAAAAAAAGTATCAGTACATACTAAGAGAGTCAGGGGTTTTATATTCATATTCTTTTACTCTTTAGGCTTAAATATTTTAATTTTATAGCTTTTGTTGTGATTGTTACTATACTGAAGAATTGTACTCAATTCTGGGGTTACAAAAATGGAGAAGCTATTACTCCAGCCCTGAAAAGTTTATGGACTCTCAGAGGAGAAGATAGACAAAGAGACCATTAGCAGACTATCTATCAGTGAAGAACAAGTACTGTAGAAGCCCAGAGGTGGATAAGAAGTACTAAGTCCTGACTGAGCCAATAAGGGAAAGCTTCGGAGAGTAGGTTACCTATGGGCAACTGAATAAAACATGTTAAGAAGGAGGCAACATATCTATCATGGTTCAGAGCATGCATTCTGGAGTCAGACTGCTCGGGTTTAGATAAATTGACTCTCCCATCTATATGTACCTGCTATATATGACCATATGCAAAGTACCTAATCTTTCTTGTCTTGTCTTTAGAATAGGGAAGATAATAAAAGGCCCATCTCATAGAGTTGTCATGAGGCTAAATGAGACATAGCATAGTGTCCAGAATCTGGTAAACACTCAAAAAATGTTACCTATTACTACTAATAAATATGAGCTGAATTTTGAATAATAAGGCAGTGTTTTCCAGAGAGAGGAGAGCTGAAGATAATTCATGGCAGTGGGAAGTGTCTGTTCAGAAGCAGCAAGACATAAAAAAGAGAGCATCAAGACTGGAGAATGGATAAGACATTCACAGTAGTTGGAGTGGATGGAGGGTGGCCAAAGAGAGATGCTGGAGCACTAAATTTGGGGAATATGGCGAAGACCTGGAATGACATTCTCAGAAGCTTCCATTTTATTTCAAGGATAACAGAGATGTGGATACTAAAGGGTGCTATGCTGGTGTTAATTTATTAGGGAGTATTGAAAATGGAATAAAATGAGAAGAGCCTGAAAGCAGAGTGAACTATTCAGAGTGCACTGCAATAATCTTGGCAAGAGATGATAATCAAAATAATGTTAGTGATAAAGAGGGGTATGGCCAGATTCAAGAGACATCCCTGAATTAGAACTTCTGGGCTATAGTGAGTAATTAGGTAACAGTATGACTATGAATTTTCTGTCCAGTGTGACAAGAATGATGACAGTGAAGCATCTCACCATGTGTCCATTAAGCTTAGAGGTCATATACAGATAACAGAAAACCAAAAATGGCAGGTACTAGCAACATAGAAGTTGATTTCTCTCTCAAGGAGTCATCCAGAGTTTGCAATTCAGGACTGCAATGATGCCTAAGAAGTGAGGGACCAGTCCTGCTTTTATTTTGTTGATCCCATGCAAGGGCTTCCTTCCCAAGGTCACCTCATGATTCAAGTTCTTCCACCAGCTCCAGCTTCAGCCATCATCTCCTCATTTTGCTGTTAGGAAGAAAGAAACGAATGAAGAAGGATGAGTGCTTTTGATGGTAGTCATTGGCAGAAGCTGTCATATGACACTATTGCTTACATTTTATTAGAAAGAATTAGTGAGAAAGCCTGAAAAAAATAGGTAGATACTATTTTGAGTGGCTTTTAACCCAGTTAATACACATTCTATTGCTATGTTAGAAAAATATAGAAGATCTTGAGAAATAAGAAGCAATCTCTAACACAACAAAGCATGGAATTGGGAAGCAGAAGCAAATTTAACTGAAAAGAAAATAAAAATTGAGGTAGTAATGGGAACACTCAATGAGAAATATTCAGGAGACAGTTGGAGACATGTCTCTAGAGAGAAGTATGAAGAAGGACATAGGAAGTTTACATTCCTTTCCTACTGCTTCCAGTTGTGAAATAAACCTTTGAGGCCTTGAAAGTAGCTTATCTATTCCTTCCATAGAGAAATTTATCGGCATGACAATAAACTTAGAAATTATTACATTATGATTGTCAAGACATAGAGTAATTCAAAGTTTACAGGTAAGAATCTTCTCCTGGGATTGCATAATAGCTCTGTTACTGACACCTATGGTCTGGTCATATTTTTCACATGTTGGGTTTGGGAGGTGACATTTTGCTTCATGATTTTGAGAGGCAAGAAACATTCAAAATCCCTTATAGCAACTTCTTTAAAACAAACTTTATGTCTCAGTGCTTATGCTTTGTCAAGAATAACATTTATTTCCATGACTCTGAAGTTATAGAATTCCTTTTGAGAGACAGAAATCTTTCTGGATTTCATGATACCTAGAAAGCAAGGCTACACCCACCCTGTCCCACAGGGTGATACCCTCAGAACAAAGATCAATAAAGTCCTTGAGTTGACCTTATATTCCTAAAGAACTCTTCACTGTCTTTCTGTGAGTTAAGAATTTAGGACCTCAGAGATAAAGCTATATACTCTTTACAGGAAAAAAATAATAATAAAATTCCAGAGTTGATAAGTCATAAATAAAAGAGACATTGACAACTTGAGAAAGTCCAGAGAATAATTCATTTGGTGAAAGGTCTAAAAATCAAGTGCATGGGCATAGTTAGAGGAATCCTGAGAAGAGGGTATCTTAACAAGATTATAAGTTTCCAATATCAGAAATATGGACAAGAAACACATTTATCTATAAAATGGGATCAAAAGGAAAAAGTTGCAAGGAAGCAGATTGAGCCTAAAATGAGGCAACATTTCTAACACTTGAAAATAACCTATTGAAAGCTGTTGTTTGTTTGTTTGTTTGTTTGGTAAAGTAGGAAAATAGGAAAGCCATGCTTGATGTAGTAAAGACTACATAGCATCAATCAACATCTTTCATAACAATAAAACACTAGAGATATTTTTATTCAAGTCAGAAATAAAACAATGATGCTTATTGTTGGTACTGCTGTCTGACATTTATTCTGTGAATTGTAATATGACAATAAAAATAAGATGTATAATCACTGGAAAGGAGGTGCAAAAGTCATTATTTGAAGATGATATGATTAATATTTTACTCAGAAACCCCAAGCAAATCAACTGAAAAACTATTTAAACTAGTAAGAGTTTAGGAAGATAGCCAAATACAAAAAAAAAATGTAGAAAATCAAGAGCTTGCCTATATGTCAGTAGCAGTGAATTAGAATATATAATGGAAAATGATCCCATTAGTAATGAAATGATCGATATCAATTTCCTGTAATATACCTAACAATTTGCTGTGTTAAGTGTGAGGGCACATAAGCAGAGTGAAAAGAATCCATCGATCCCCCAAGCTCTCATTATTCTAATGAGAGTCATGCTTAAACTGGGCTAGGCTCCAGGAGAGAGCCCCTGGCCCTTATCACCTTACTTATTTATATGAAGGAGGAGGGGACAGGAAAACACCAACTGACTGTGAGATGATGTGAGTTGTGTGTGTTCTGGGAAAGTCTTATTAGAAAAGGCAACAAATTGAGTTATCCCAAGCGCAGCCAGGAGATATTAAAAATAAACACTGTCTTTACCAGCTAGAGATATCGCTGTCTTATTGTTGATCCAGTAGAGACTTGATAATAGCACATAACAAAGCCACCAGAAAGGGGAATGAGACTGCCTCAAAGGCCATACAAGGGACAAGAATTTTGTCCTTCCTCACAAGTAAATTGTAAGATCTCCATTAAGAAGAAGAAAATTTTTTCTATGAAAATATTTTAATAAACATATTCATGCTATTTACTCACTCATTCACTGAAAAATATTTTTTGAGAATCTACTCCACTGGTCACTGTCACAAATGCTGAGCGTACAATGAAGAACTCTCATGGGTCTTGCAGTTTGGTGGGAAAGAGAGTCAATAAACAAATAAAATTTATGAGAAGCATTAGAAATTAAATAAATGAAGAGCAATGCTAAAGAATAACCTAGGAATGGGGCAGACAGGTGAGCTGCTTTAGATAGTCTGGTTAAGTAAGAGAAGGCAACATTTATGATATGATTTGAAGTATCTTCAAAAGAGCCAGAAAAACAGTATCCGGGGAAGAAGAGAAAATGTAAGCAAAGGCTCTGAGTTCAAAAAGAGCTAGAAGCATTTCTCGAATAGAAAAAAAAAAAAAGGCCAGTTTTATTAGAGATCAGTAGGCAAGGAAGACAGTGGTACAAGATGTAACTGGAGACATAAATGAGGATGGCCTCAGAGACTATTTTAAACACTTTGGATTTTATCTGAAGAGCAATGGGAAGTCATTGATGAATAACAGGCGAATGAGTTACATTATCAGATTTATGCTTTTAAAAAATTACTCAGGCTGCTGCATACATGATGGAACAGAGACCATTAAGGACAGGATCAGTAGAGTACAGGAAATAAACAGGCATCGCTTAAACTAAGTGCAAGCAAGGGTGACAGAGAGAGAATAGATTCAAAAACTTGCTGGCCATAGAGTCAAAGTAATTCTTCAGAATTAAACATGCATGGTGAGAGAGAAAAAGAAGTCAGGAAGATGCCCAGGTTCCTGGCTCGAACAGCATAGATATTAGTGAAGTGGCTAAGATGAGACAAGGAAGAGCTTAGGGGAGGGAGCTCAAGAATTCCATTTTGAACATAATATATTTAAGGAGGTTGTGAAATGTCAAGTACACATTCAGCAGTGAGAGCCTAAACTTCAAGGATAGGTTTAAGCCAAAGATATAAACGGAGTTCTCAGGTTATCTATGGTTTAAGCCAGGAAAAGAATTAAATCACCTAAGACAGTGGCACCAAACTGAATCACGACATTTGTCATATCTGTTTAGTACATCTATGTACTTTATTTACTTAATACTTTTTCCAGAAGTCTGCTAAAATGTTCATTTAAATTCCCACTTGAATCTCTTTCAAAGAAATAATATCTGTGAAATCTCCTGTTTAATATGATAGCTATATCCTAGTTAAACATCTGAGATCAACTTTCATTCCATTAGAAGAATAAAGATCGTAATTCAGGAAATACTGACATGAAGAAGAGGAAATGTTGGGACAGAATATAGGAGAACCTAGGACTGAGTAGAAGAACTTCAATATTTAGAGCTGGGAAGAGGGAGAAACACCTGCAAAAAGTCAGCTAGGACTGAGCAGCCAGAGAGTAGGACATAAACCAAAGGAGTGGGTGTAGTAGATAATGCATAATGTGTCACCCAGAGCCCCATTGAGGACTGAAGGCCTTTTCCTTTCACTCGAAAATTGCCCAGGGCTACTGTTTTCTAGTCAGGGGCAGCAAATTTGAAGGTCTGCCACAGAACTAGACAGGAAACGTAAATGAATGAAGCAGGCCAACAAGAAGAATGGCAAGCACATACCAAGCGCTTGTAAATGAGACTGCCACAGTTCAGTCACACGAGTCTTCCCAGATCCTAAAGCTGGATGTAGATTGGTTTTCTGTGAAATTAATCACTTTAAAAGTTAACAACTGTGGGGGGAGGGGGGAGTAGATGAGTTAAAGAGGGTCAAATATGTGGTGACAGAAAGAAATATATATATATATATATATATATATATATATATATATATATATATCTTACTGTTAAAGTGTACAGCTGAAATTTATTAGATTTTGTTAACCAATGGCAACATAAAAAAATTAATCAACTAATTTTTTAAAAAGTTAGCTACTAATTATCTGGGGCTAACCCATTCTCTTGTATACCTGAGGGCAGGCCAGGTTGTGCAGTTTAGCTTTAGATCAGTGTTTTCTAACCTGTGGCCTTTAAATCTATGGCTACTGTTGTATGCTTATCTGTTACGTTTGTTGAAAAGAATTAACCATAAGAAATAACTTAGCATCAGTTTGATTTTTGATATTAGGATTTAAAGAAAAGGTTGAAGCTGTTAGCAAGGGCAAGAACACTAAGCTTATAGGATAGAAAATAGAGGAACAAAGATGACAGAAAAACGCCTAGTAATAAACAAGGAGTGTGCAAACAGATACAAACAGATAAAGAAATTAACTTGTAAACATATTTTTGCTTCAAGTTGACATGTTTTTTATGTAAATGGTTATCTTTTATTGAGATCGACATACCTGGCTATCTAATTAGAATATCACCCAAACAAGATCAAAAGTCTTACAAAGAGAAAAACTTACCACCATGACAGTTCACTAAAAAGCTCTTCTAATTGAACTCCTGTGTCTCTCTGCTAGAAGAGATAGGAGGGAGTGGCCACAACCTTGGAAGATGGCAGGGCAGGGGACAAAAGTACAACATCCCGAGGACTCCAGAGCAATGTGGATAGAGTCTAGGCCTTCTCCTTTGCTGTTCCCCCTGTGTTTTGCTTAAGGGCATGTGGCAAATGGTGGTCTTTCTAGCCATGATATTATTATTATTAGTTACACTATATTACTCTTACTGGTTATTAATCCCAACCCTCTTTGCTGTATATTTAAAATAAGTTCTAACCAGCTCAGCAAATTTATGATTGACGTTAAATTACCTAATTGAATTTTTAGAGGTGACCAAATAAACAAAAAAAGCACTCACCAGATGCCCATGTGTCCCAGCCACTGGATACATGGATATCTGGAGACCCAAAAATATGAAGACACTCCCCCATCCAGGAGAGCTTCCATTCTAGTGGCAGGGTATTCATCGAAGCATGATGACAGAGGATTTTATCTCCCACCTCATCCTTCTCCCAGTTTCCATGTCCATGGGAAGAAAATTCCATGGCACCAAGCCTGGTATTAGTTATATATTTGTGATTTTCAAGCCCCGGAACTGGAAATATAGTTAATTTAGTATCTGTCTCCCCATCATGCCCCAAGGGGTTCAGATTCCAAAAGGGTACAAAAAATCTATATTTAAAACTAAAATCTCCTGGTGGGTTTCTTATGATCACCCTGGATAGAGCACCCTGCCTCTTACTTTACACTCCATCCCCAAAGCCTGACTTTTTTTAGTTATTGAACCATCAGCCTCAGGGCCTGGAAATCATAACCATGGCCCTGACACAAAGCTCTGTTCACAAAGACTGTTCAAAGCCATGGAACGCATTGGCTCTTTCATAATTGTAATAGATATTGAAATCAAGCACATTCTATTCTCTCCACAGGGAGAGTTTTTTTCTTTTTTCCCCTTCAGTTCAAAGACTTCTCCTGGTACTCCTATAGCATAATAATTTGCTTTTCTTTCTTATTTATGCATGCTTGTAGACACAAACTCCTCTGTTTTTGTCCTATTTCAATAAAAATTATTGACACAAACCTTACAATGAATGGCTCTGATATAACTGATTGTTCTCCCGTTGAGTAATAATACTCATAAAAAGAAATGGAATGCACAAGAAGAATCAGAGAGAGGGCAGAAATTGGAATTGTGGAGGGAAACTGTTTAGCATTTATAACTTCTATAAACTTAACCTTGTATTGGTGTCAGCTACTTTATAGTTTTCCAATTTACTTTTTAATTGAGTCCTTTTTTTTAGCCATGTTTGGAAGATATAACTCTAAGTCGTCTTTCAAACCCATACCACTTTAGTTCAGTTCAATTGATTGTTCCTCGTATTTATTATTCTTGTACCCAACATCTATCACTTTCTATTTGGCCAACTGCAAATGCAATTTACCATGCATCAAGCCACTTACCCGGCAGATCTGCATTAGTTAATATTTTATTTAGAGTGATCCTTTCCATGCTGGCTGTTAGCCCTGATCACTGCCACCTACCATATTATTAAAGTTATAAAGATAGAAGTGACTCAAGTAAACTGATTTATTTGCTGACTGTATAGTTTAACTATGTGATGTGAGGCTGTTGTTGGAGGAACAGAAATGTGAGTTAATTGAAATAACTTTGGTCCCAGACTCTCCAAAAACTCTACAGTTATGTAAAAATTGTCTTTTCGGACTTCCTTTCAGTGTGGTCTCCTGGAAAAATCCTAGAGCTGAGAGATCCAGTTCAGGCTCTGCTACCCACATGCTCTATGACCTGAGGCTCTTTTATCTAACATTGCCTTCTGTCTATTTCCTGGTCCTGGAATGCCCAGAGAATGCTTCCTGAAGAGAAGTTTTACCTTCATTTTCTGGGTAGGTGAATAAGAAAAACTGCTCCATCCACAAGGAGGGGAATCAAGAGAATAGCAGAAAGGAAGATGTGTAGAGCCGGGGAATAGGGAGTCTTAAAATTCAGGAAAAGACAGTTCAAGAAACTGAGAGTGGTAACAGGAAAACTGGAAGTGGTTTAATTTAGACACATAAGTACTTAGCTCTATTTAAAGAGAATAGGCATCTGTTGATTCTGGTGTAGCATCTGCATTTAGAGAACTGAGTGAAAGCTAAATGGGAAGAAATTTTCATCCAGTATTTAGCCGGGTGCTGAGGACACACTGGAGAACTCAGCAGACACATTCCCTCTCCTCTTGGCACTCACAAACTAAGGTTTTCGATGCAAAGGACCATGAAGATGCAAGTATTACCATTGTCGTTGGTGTAGTTGAAATGACCTCAGTCTTCATTTTTCCTGCTAGAAAAATACTAAATTCATTTGAGGTTTTTAAATAAGTGCCACTAAAATAGGTTTTACTACTAGGAAGGTGCTATTTGACCAGTCTCACAGTTTTGGGAGATTTTATTCAACTATTCATTCAGCTTATAATTTTAATTCTAATGCGCCCACTCAGAACATGCTGCTATCCAATGTTTTTAATTCTCAGTTTATTTCTACACAGATTAAACAAATATATTTTTAAAAATTAGTATTTATCTGAAGGCACCTCTCATTTCTGTTTATATTGGCAAAGTCCCACTTAGACTTATTCATTCTTCCTCTATGCCCATAACATTATCCATATGTACCTACTATACAGATTATTAGATTGTATTAGTTATTTCTACTAGCTCTTTGAGGACAATTGTCTTAATTGTTTTTACGTCACTAGCACCATATGCAATTACCAAGCACCTGTTATGTGACAGGCACTGTGGAAACCACTGGAGATACAGAAATATACAGATGAGTTTTTCCACAGCTCATAATCAAAGGAGATAGACATGGCATCAAATAAATGCATCGATGTATTATGGGTGGCATCTTTTAGCATGTGTAAGGCTGCAAGTAATAGAAAAGTCAACACAAACCGACTTTAAAAATAAAGAAATTTTCTGCCTTTTCTCTCTTTATTTTCCTTCCATCTCATGTTTCTTTCACCTCCCATGCCAGGACAGAAATCCTGTCATCTGAAGAAGCAGAGTAATGAGAGGGCACAGTGTGGAAGGGGCAGGAGGAAATTGAGCAAATAAATTAATTGCTAGAGTGAATAAGTAACTATATTGAGGATAATGAGAAGACAGGTTTCTCACAGTGTGAGAGGGTATTTTACAAGAATGGGAAAAAGAAGGCTAGAAAAAATTTAAGTTTTAAGCCCCAGTGTGAACTTATATCCTTTTTAGCATACGCATTCAGGTAAATATAGAAATAGTTAATGATATAATGATATAGAATAATGATATAGATAAATAGACATAAACACATATTTCTAACTCTATGAGAGGGTCTAAATGCAGGAGCATTCTGATAGCAGTGATCACTTTGAATATCTAGATGGTAGTTTATAAAATTCTATCTTATACTAGAGTCTGCTCACAGGAAACATGAGGCAGAGCCATAGTAAGGGTCATACTATAAAATGAAAGATATTTATTCTTTAAGAATAGTAAGGACATGTGAGACAGGAAACGAATGACAAACTGTTCAAAATTGAAGGAAACTGATGAGACATGACAATTAAGTGCATGTTCTTATATAGGATACTGTACCAGAAAAGAATAAGAAGCATTACTGGGACAGTTAACCTGTATTAAAGTTTGATCCTTATTGCTATTTAAAGATCCAAAATTAAAAGACTACTAACTCAACTATTTTTCAAACTTGCAAAAGTCTAGTTACAAAACTTACATTTTACCCAAAGATTTTGTGTCTTAATATAGATAAACAGCCAATAAAGTATTCTTAACTGACATATCTGATTTCAAAAAGATAGTTCTGTGGACAATAGATCAAAGCCTCAGTGTCAATGACAATAAAATGAGGTCATATTATATTGACACTCAAATTACAAAGGCTTAGTGCCTCCATCTGCCACATTTCAGCCCTAACTACATATAGCCGCAATTCCTTCTGAGTCTGTTATACTCTCTGTGTTGCAGTTTTTCATCAAGTCCCCAGGCTATGGCTCTTGGACATGATTGGCTGTAGCTCTAGGACCACACTGGAGGTTTGAGAAGTTGTGTTGGTCTATGTCACTCAAGCCTAAGTCTCACAGAGAATCATCCTTTAATTCTCTATAGCATGACTGAGACTTGGCTTGAATTGTTTACAAAATATTTAAAGTTTAGACATTAGAGAAGGAAATAACATTACACCTACCAATGGATTCTAACTGCTAGATGTGATACTCTAAAACCCATAGGCCCCACGCTTATTCCCAAAGTTGTCATCTAAAGTGTCACTCTGCCTAGCTCCCAGCCTGCTTCCTAAAGGCAAACTTTACCTCTTCCTCACCACTGTGTTCCATACATCCCTAGAACCAAAAGTCCAGGTCCATCTGCCCTAAAGCTTAGAGAGAAATGAGCTATCCCTCCCTCTAACTGTTGGCTTTACTTCTCAATTTTCTTTTCTGTCTCTGGATTAGTCAATTCCAGAATAATGGAACTCACTACATGAGAAAACTAATCATAGCCTTAACCTATGACCCCAAAATAATATGCTTTGAAATCTCAGTAAATTCCAGATTATTCCATGTGAAATAATGTGTAGACTTTGTTATGGGCTGAATTATGTTATTAATATGTTAAAAAATATTTATATGTTGAAGTTCTAATGACCCAGTACCTCAGAATGTGGCTCTACTTGGAGATGGGGTCTTTAAAGAGGTAATTAAGTTAAAACTTCAACAATAGGGTGTGTCTTAATCCAATATGATTAGTGTCCTTATAACAAGAGGAAATTTGGATACAGAAGCATGCAAAGGAAAGATGATGTGAAGACATGGAGAGGAGACAACTGCCTACAAACCAAGAGAGGTCTGGAACAGATCCTGTTTTTCAAGGCTTTCAGAAGGAACCAACCCTGGTGATACCTCCATCTCAAACTTGTAGCCTCCAGAACTGTGAGAACATAAATTCCTGTTGTTTAAGCCACCCAGTCTGTGATACTTTATCACAACAGCTGTAGCAAACTAATCTAGACATTAAGTTTGAATCGTGTCAGGCTAAGTCCAATTGTTGTGGCCTCCAGCCCCCAAAAGACACACAGACCACCAGAACTCTCAGTGAGTTATAGGAATCACACTTTTCATTCAGCCAGCTGAGTCTGCCAGGGGTACGCAGACCCCAAATTAAGCAGCCCCGAAATGTAGACATATAGGGTTTTTAAGCCCAATATCCTATTCTTCATTCTGTCTGAACACAAAAGTCTATTTTTCTTCTATTCACACCTGTCAACCCACTGGTCAGGTGTGCAAGCAGGGATACAGAAGCAGAAAGCTTGTTAGAATGTTATGTTTTCATAGTTAGTAGCCTATATTCCTATGGCGATAGCCAAGTAGTAATTTCCAACAAGTAAGTAATTTTTTAAACAGTAATTCTCTAGCCAACACACAATTTCTTCATGGTCTTTCTTCTACTGGTAGGTAAAAGATAAATCTTGAGTCTCAGTAGTTTCACATTTTCTGTCAGTAAGTACTAACAGAAATGTGGAATTTTCCACAAAAATAGTTCAGAAACACAAATTATTCTAAATATAAAATTTACATATAGAAAAAAATCATTTTCCTAACCCCTCTCCCATTCTCCACCAGAAAAATAAAAGCCAACAAAGCTTTCAAGAAATGCTGGCTCAACCATAAACAGCCATTTGTGTTTCCAGACGAAATACTATGCTTCTCAGTGTAAAAAAATCTACTGTATAATTTTAAGCAAGTACTTTTACAAATATGTAAAACATATCAAGGGAGTAATATGCCCCAAAGAGGGACTCCATCTCTTGACAAAAAGAAAAGCAATTTCAAACTTTAAAATAGCAACTAAGCTCACTTTTCTCCATCAGGGAAGAACTGAACTTGATTCAGGGTGACAGCCTCTCCTTCCATGGGATGTTACTTGTATCCAAATTATTGATGAATGAAATAAATGCAACAAAAAAAAGGAGGGAATATATTTCCTTCTCTGCTAACAGAGAAAAGTTGCACATCATCAGAACCCAGCTTTCCCAAGGATCAGCTTATTTCTCTCTATCTGAGGCCATCCTCATTCCTTGTGTCTTCCCCCCATATTATGTTGCATTACTTCTATTTACTCAGTCACCCACATCTTTCCCACTTCTCTCCTCTCTCTTGCATCATTTTCTTTTTCTTCCCTGCTACCATGTGGATGACATTCTTCTGTTCTGAGTTGGAATACTCTATTTTTATGTATTCAAAATGACAGAAAAGCCATCAACACCTAGATCAGCAGTGTTCAGAGGCTGGTAGGTGAATCAGTGGTGGCAAATAAGGTCATGTTTAGGGAGTCTACAAATAAATTTTTAAATTGTAATAGATTTTTAAAGTTTAAATGTACATTAGAAAAAAATAGAACTGGCACATCAAATCTTTAAATCCTGACATAAATGAGCAGATGGAGGAAGAATTCTGAAGCTTAAAAGAGTCTTCCAGGTGACCTTGAAATCAAACTATTTTAGGTTTTATAAACCTAAGTGCTTTTTCTGACATACTCAACCATTGAAATAGTACAGGTCTCCTTGCTATAAAGTCTCACAGCACTGTGTACCTCTCCTTTACAGCACTTAGCCCAATTATAGCTCGATCTTTGTGCAACTGTTTGTTGAGTGATCATCTTTACTCCTGGATGATTAGCTCTAGAGAGTCCTGTGAATGCTCATTTACTACTGTATCTTTAGCTCTCAGCACAGTCTCTGGTACATATTAGCATTCCTTAAATATTTGCAAAGTAAGTTAGTAAAGAAATAAATTAATTAACAAAGCTGGCCCTGATTAGATATATCCATCACTTTCCTAAGAAGATTTCTGAACATAAGAAGAAAACCATAATCTGAGAATTGGTCTCACCAAAAAACAAAAAGTAAACGATTAACAAAAAAAAAAAATAATAAGTTTGTATATAGTATAAGAAAAAGAAAAATGGGTACAGAGTTGCAAGACCACAGTCTGAACCTTAACTCTACCAATAACCAACTGATTGAGTAACCTTTTATTTTAATCTCCCAAGTCATTTCTCCTTTAGAGACCCTGTTTCCTCACGTGCAGAAAAAGTGGATGTTTCCTAAGACATGTTTCTTTTCTAGGTATTCTTCAGTGAAGTCAACATAGTTTAAGAGTTTCTTTAAGGCTGTGCCTTTTTTTTCGTCTTCCTGTGATGCATGTGTTCAATGACTATGATTTAGAATTAAACAATTCAGTCGAACAATGCTATTATTGGTAGATAAATTGTCATATATTTGGCTAAACAAGGAACAATTAAAGTTTAACCAACAGGTTCTCTGGTAGAAATATAAATGGAGCAGCCACGTGGGAAACAGTTTGTTCTTCCTCAAAAAGTTAAACATACAACTAATCATCACATGACCCAGCAATTCTATTCCTAGGTGTATACCCCGAAGAACTGAAAACAGTACAAAAACACATACATTAATGTTCAAAGTAGCAATATTCACGATTGCCAAAGATGGAAACTATCCAACTGATAAATGGATAAATGCATGTGATTATACCCATACAAGGGAATATTTTTCAGCCATAAAAAGAATAAAGTACTGGTAAATGCTACAATATGAATGATCCTCAAAAACATGCTAAGTGAAAATAACCATATATGCATGAGGTCACATCCTCCATTTATATAAAATATCCAGAATAGCAAAATCCATACAGACAGATTATAGGTTAATACGAAAGATGGAATATGAAGGACTGACGGCTTTACTGGATACAGAATTTCTTTTTGGGGTAATGAAAATGTTTTAAAACTAGTCAGAGGTGATGATTACACAGCCACTGAATCACACACTTAAAAATAGTTAATTTGATATTATGTGAATTGTACCTCAATTTTTAAATCTTATGGATTCTATTTTTTCATAGACAGTAACCTTTCTAAAAATAGTCACTTGATATCAAATAAAGGCTTGTGTAAATCTATAAAAATTGATGGTAATAATTTTAGGAAAGGATGAGCAATATTTTACCCTTTCCTGTAGCCTTCTGAGCTATCATTTAAGATGTGGCCCTTTATAAGATTACAGCCACCAAAATCTAAAAATATTCAAGTACCACTCATGTGCTCAGATGCATGAACTTAGAAAACCCTTCCTTAGTTGAGTAATTCCAGCTAAGTCAAGTCAATTTCTTCTCAATGAATTTCAAATGCTTTATTCTATGTATGTGACTAATGTTAACAAGATTAAAAACTAAGTTAAAAGGATCCAAGAAATCCATTACTTCTTGCATGAACACAATAAATAAATAGTTCAAAACTCCAAATTGGTCCCATATTCCTCTAGTTGGACACACAGGAGGTCTGCATGCAGAGCTCTAAAAAACTACATGTAAAAGCTCCAAACTTAGAAAAGTCATGCTTCTGACTGTGAAAAGAGTTTTGCCTAAAAATAGTAACATACACAGAAATTTCCCCCATTCTCCTTCCCTTTGACATCACCACACAATTCTCCTGGGATTAGAACTGCCATGATTTCCACATGCCAAGAAACTACACCAGTGTGAAGAAGATAGGAATGCATGAACAGGCTTGCTTACCGGCTCACCAAGCCCTTCAAAATTGGCATCAAAGACAAGCTTCATGCTTTATAGAACTTGAAGAAAAATCCCCTTTGAACTTGTTTTCCAAAAGCTTGGTAAAATGGCTCATTCCATCAGCTTGTGAGTGTCTGGAAACACTGACATTTGCCGCATTGTATATGTCACAAATGGTACTTTTGGATTAGTTCATGATATACACCTATATTAAAGAATAGCACCTATATTATATTCCATAGTTTTCCATTTTCTCTTTTTCCTTTGCTTTCTTTTTTTCTAACTATAAAAACAATGCAGATTCTTGTCAGAAAAATGGAAAAAATAGAAATATAGAAAAAAGAAAAATCACCCAGAACTCCACAATCCAAAATGAATCTCTATTAATGTTTTAACCACTAATTTCTAATCATCTAAATGCTAGTAAAGTTTTTATGTGTGTTTTCCATGTTACTGTCTTCCTTTGAAACTGAGGTTATTTTTCTCGGATAATAAATCAGAAATGTTTTCATCATCAGACATTAGAGTTTCTCTTAAATACTCATAAAATATTTGGAGGATAGTGCAATCTGTCTAGAAAAAAAAAAAACAGCCTTATCTTATAATCATTTCCTTACAAGTCCCAGCATATATGTCATCTCCACAAAAAAAAATAAATAAATAAATAAAAATAAAAACCTTTCTAATTCTTCAAATCAGGTTAGATCCCCACTTACATGCATCCTTTGCTTTTCCTCCATGAAATCTATCACAATTAAATGTGTGGATCATTATCAACTAATTTTCCCAAATAGAACATAGGCTTTCAGAAGGAACTTATTGAGTCTGTCTTATTTTTTCTTGTTCTCCAATGGTTAAGTGATTCTTATTATGTAAAAGGTATTTAGTCAATAGTGGATGTATAGATGGATGGATAGATGAATGCATAGATGAATTAATGAATCAAGAAACAAAATTGGGAGATACAATCTGCAACCATGACTGACTGAGAAGATGAAACCAGTATGGCAATATTTGCATGAATAAGAATTACATTTATACTGGATGAGTTTATACCTCTTTAATCCTCCTTCTTAGACACAAGGACCCTGAGGCAAAATCCCTGTTTCGTTAGAGACCTTGCTCAGGGAACTTAACTGCTATGATACATTAAGCAATAGGTCTTCTGCTTCTGGACAAGACAGAGTCACAGTGATTGGATTTACCTTTCTACTTGAGACAACTACAAAAAAAATAAAACAGACAAAATATGGTTTTCAGCCATTGGACTTTAGGCAGCATGGGACAGTGACTCCTGAGATAGAGAAACAAGATGAGGTTTATGAGTCACCCACTTTATTGCTATTAGAGAGTTTTCGGGCTGCAGTATAAGAAGGGAGAAGCCAGGAGGTACTGATGTTCTCCCTGAGTTTGTTAGATTGCAACCCCTGGAGTTCCCCAAGTGAAATTCAAAACTGGCCCCTATACACAGAGAATAAGAAGAGACCAAACAAAGAAGCAGGCCACCCCAGATTGGTAGGTTGCAGGTTTAATAAGCAAGAGAATTTACATACAGGTTTGTCTTGGTAAGCCACAAGACAAATAGATATCCCACAGCCCAACAGAATCTTAGCGTTTATGTAGAGACTTTAATGTGTTTCAATCATATATACCAGCCAGATGGTCTCACAACACATTGCTTTCTTAAGGCCGTGTTCTTGAAGTGATCTTTTTACAGAATGTACATTCCAAGGTCAGGGAAGGAGGCAAGGAACATGTGATTGCCTGGGTTCAGCTTTCAGGTCAAGCGGCATTCAAGTGCTCTCGATGAACTTCTCCAGCAGATTTGAGGAGAGAAAACCTTGTTGTCTGGAAAGGTCACAAAAGTCAGTGTTTACAGGGCAGAATACCAGAGAAGAGAGAGTTACAGAGAAAGAGAACCCCAAAGATCTATAAAAGACCCGCCTTAAGTTTTTTGCTTTGTTTTGTTTTGTTTTGTTTTGTTTTGTTTTGTTTTGTTGGGGGTTTTTTAATGCCTACAGCACCCGGTATTCCTAGATGATCCCCATCTAAGTACTAACCAAGCCCAACCCTGCTTAGCTTCCAAGATCAGGCAGGATTGGGCACATTCAGGGTGGCATGCCCATAGACTCCACCTCCCTGCTCCCTTAAGTTTTTAGTTGTGTTTTTACAAGTGAAAAACCTACTTGGGGCTGTGGGGGAAAAAAATCACTTAAAGGGATCAAAGGGAATGATTTAGGGTGCTCATGCAGAACAAAAAATCATTCTGTTTAAATGTGTCAAAGTAGAAAATCTTCAAAATCCATGGGCATGAGTAGAATATTCAGAAAAGTAATGCTTAGTAATAGCAGAAAATAGCTCTAGTCTAAAGATCACTCTGGCCCCACTATACCCAAAATGGTCAAACCATTTCCAAGTAACTTCACTGTGTACCATAAACAAGCTCAATAATATTTATAAGAATACAAAAATATTCAGCACTCAACAAGGTAAAATTCACAATATCTGGTACCCAATGAAAAATGACTAAAGCATGTACAGAAGCAGGAACATATGACCCATAATGAGGAGAAAAGAGCAAGGGAGATAGTATTTGACAGACAAAAGAAAGTGAAATCCTGGAGAGCATCTAATACCATCGTTAAAAAAATATATATGGTATATGCACTAGAACAAATATCCAGATTTATAAATCATCTGTATCATTTATTAGGTAAATCTGATTTTAAAAAAATCTTTTTCATAACAACTGGTTTCTCTTCTGTTTATTTATACTCTTTTAAGGACTGAAAGAATTGAGATGTGTGTACATAGAGAACTGCTTAGATAAAGGCAACCCTAGATTTTCTATTTTGAATGACCATAGGCTCTTTCTATAAACTGAATAATGTAAAAACTGACAACTTCCACTACTCTAAGGGAAGGGCTAATATTTTGAAAGAATTGCTGCAGTCTAATTAGTATTTGCCTTCAAAGTTTTCATCCATCTTCTTGAATTTTGTACTCTTTTTTTTATTTGCTAGCAGTTTTCATAACATGATTGAAGTAGGATGGATTTTTCATCAATTAAGTGACACATCACGTTGCCCTAGCATGTCATAAATTTCATGGATTTCTCAATATCTTGTCATGATGAACCCAAATTTAGCAATATTTTCAGACTGTGGCTCTACATATCAAGATACTTAATGTTTATGCCAATAACTGAAATTTATTGTTTCTTAAATTTAATGGACCTAGTGCTATTGCTTTTTTCATATTGTTTCAGCAGGAACTAAGCTTTTTGAAGTCAATAAACCATTTCCTGCCTTTAAAATAAGCTCTAAATGTTTTCTCTTAGGTTGCTTTCATGGCCAAAATATTTCTTCTTACCTCTTGCAATGTGCTCTTTGGAATAAAAATATTCCTTGGATTTTACTCACTGAGCAAGAGTTGAATCCCTGAAACAGTCCTAAATGTGATAAAAGAATTACTAAAGCCAAGGGTCAAAAATAAGGATATAATGACAAAAACTCTTTGACTGAATGAAAAATACCACACAAAGATTTAGTGCCTAATAAAGTACCATTCTTTTGGGGATCAGATAGCCCCAGAATTTGGTCAAAGGAAACCATGCCTTTAACACCTGGACTATTGTCAAGCCCAGATGAAAATTATTACAATCATAGGCACGACCAGCAAAATAGAAGATGCAACATAATAGAGGAGGGCTTCAATGAAGAAAGCCTAGATCTTTACGGTAGAAGTAATATTGAAAGTTGAATTAGAATTATTTTGGCTCTGAGTAACAAAGAAATCCAAAATACAGGTGGCTTAAACAAGATAGAATTTCATTTTTCACTCACATTTTTAAGAAGTCTGGATGGAGTCAAAGCTGAGGGTGGTATCATGTTTCCACAGACTGATCAGGGACCACTTCAACTCTTTCCTCTGCTCTCCCTAATTTCTGGCCCTTATCCTCAGATTCAAGATGGCTGTTAGAGCTCCTGTCACCACATCATTTCAGAGAGGCAGAAGGACTGAAGGAAGAAAAAAGGTCAAGAAGGGCAAATTCCTTTTATTTTTTATGTTCCACACAATACTTTTAATTACACTGATTAGTCAAAGCTAGGTCACACATAATAACAAAGGAAGGTTAGTCTTTTAGATGGAAAGCAATGTTCCAGTTTAAATCTGTAATCTTTTATTAAGGAAAAGACGGGTAATAGATATTGGGCAGTTTCCATTATAATTTGAGTATTCATTAAAATCTTCTCTAGAACGGAGAGAGAAAAAATAGAAATTATTTGGCATTAAGACTTCCCTTTTGTTCAATATTTTTGATGATAAGCAAATTCTCTTGAAATATGTAAGAACTATAAAATAATTAACCAATTGACATATGTCTGGGTTAACAAAAGATGGGAGAAAAGAAATAGTTTTTTTTCTTTGTTCTATTTTTTTCAAACTCCTAAGCTCAAGAATTTGGCTTTCTCCATGTTTTTGTTCCCAGTGATCTGGAAGTCTGTCAATTTAGTGGAAGCTGGAACTAAACTATCTATCCCCATCCTCATCCAGTCCTATGCCCCTTCCAAATGATTCAACTTTCCCATAACTGCCTTCTGCAGCCCAAAATGTTTTTTTCACTGCTTCAGGGGAAAAAGAGATAATTCCACTCCACAATAAGATAAGTGTCCTCAAATGTCATATTTACTATTGACTAGTAAAGGACCAAACCAATTATTATAATTAAAAAAAACTGAACTAGAAAAGAAATTATAACAGCTTCCAGCTACTATGTGTTCATTTTTCACACAGGATTTTAACTGATGTTATCAAACTAAATATTTCTTAGGAAATAAAACCACAGAAAAACCATTGAGGTGGTACCATAGGTCATATGTTAATTAAAACTTAAAGTTTTAATTAATATATGAGGGTTATTTAAAATGTGAAGTCATGAATCAAAGAGAACTGAAAGGATTTTTTTTTAATTTTGATAAGAGACACTGTCCTTGAATTTTGCCTGGTCCTGGCTGGTGACAGAGATAAGAGGGTAAAAATTTTAAAGTGATGTTCTTCAATCTACTCTAGTTTGTCCTCAGCCTACTGGTAAGGGAAAATGGAAATGCTAGGTGGCATAGAGTAAACCAATCTTGATGTAAAGACTGCAAAACCACAAGAGACTTACAAACTTCCTGCTTAAATTAAAGGTCAAAACTTGATATCCTAAATACTAGGGTGGTTGGGTGGAATGGCACAAATGATGGATGGACTTTTTAGTTTGGGAACACATAAACTCAGAGGGTTAAAATGGGAGACAAAGATCATAAGGATTCAATTCTGGTGGATCCTATCCAGAGATGACATTCAATATATTTAGCAAATGGTGCTACTCAGGCAGCAAGCCATAAGAAAATAGCACTGGTCAGGGCACTAGTTCGGAGACCTATAGCCTTCCTGCTGTGGATTAACGCTTTAGTTTCTAGATTGTGGGGAGAGTCACAGAACAGGGGAGAAACTCATATTTGCCATTCAGTATTTTAACAACAGGTATAGCTGTCCTGGGCAAACCAGCTGAATATCAGCTTCACTTCCACTCTTCAAGAACTGATGCGGCCAGACCCATGATCATTATTCCCACTCCCTTACACTCCAATATCATCCAATTTCAGAAGGTCACTGAGTTGTTGCTACTGTTCAAATGGCCACCCAGTCCTAGAGAAAACATTCAGGAAGACATAAACTCCACCTCTCTTTAGACCATTAACCACAGTTACACTGGAAACATCAGGGAGAAGACAGTTCCATTTAGCTTTCGGTTTTTCATATTCACACAGGAATAATCAGAAATATGCATAAAATAGATTTGTAAGTAAATGCAGAAAATTGAAACATTTAGTCTTATTTAATCACTTCCTTCTCTAATTATACCTTGGTCTTCTCTAGAGAGGTAAATTAGATTGGATTATGCTCTGTTTCTTCAATGTGCACATTTAAATCAGTGTCACTTTCATTCTCACTTGTGAATCTGTGTGAATAAGATCATGAAATTATAAAGAGGAGAAAAACACTTAACAACAAAGGAAGGCTTGTTGATGACACAAATTACAATACCAGGATAGAGTGGTTTATTTAATCTCAAAAAAAGCAGATTTCCTTTAATAGCCTTTTGATATTTGTTGTTTTATAATATATACTAAATCTTTTTGTCTTTGTGGATTTTTGTTTTTAATAAAAGTATTCTTATTTAAAGGTTTTGGAAAGAACTGCTAAAGAAATTTAGTTTCACTTCCTGGTTTATAATCAATTAGGTTCTTGTCTTATTCTTTCATTCTTCATATTACCCACCTCTTATTTGGTTTAAATATGTGTTTGATCTGACCATGCCCCTGCTTATCATATGTTTTTTTATTGAGGTAAAATTTATATAACACAAAATTCATCATTTTAACCATTCTTAAGTGGTAAAATCAGGGACATTTAGTATATTCACTGTGTAGTACACTCATCACTACTGTCTAATCCCAAAATATTTTTATTATCTCCCCAAAAGAACCCTATACCCATTAAGCAGTCACTACCCCTCCCTCTCTCAGGCTCTAGCAACCACTAATCTGCTTTCTGACTCTATGTTGTTGCCTATACTGGACATTTTATATAAATAGAATCATATAAGATATAGCTTTTGTGTCTGGCTTCTTTCACTTAGCACAATGTTTACAAGGACATTCATGTATCATTACCTTTTGGGGGCTAAATAGTATTCCATTATTTAGATATATCACATTTGTTTATCCATTCATCAGTTGCTGGACATTCATGTTGTTACCACTTTTTGGATACCATGAATAATGCTACTGTGATTTCATGTAGAAGTTTTTGTTTGACATTGGTTATCTTGAGTATATACCTAGATGTGGAACTGCTGAGTCATATGGTAATTCTATGTTTAATATTCTGAGGAAATGACAAATTATTTCCCACAGCAGCTGCACCATTTTAAATTCCTCCCCAAAATTCAGAAGGGTTCAAATTTCTCAACATCCTCACAAACATTTGTTATTTTTCTTTGTTTTTTAAATTATAGCTATCCTAGAAGGTGTAAAATGTTATCTCATTCATTGTGGTTTTAATTTGCATTTCCTTGGTGACTAATGATGCTAAGCATCTTTTCATGCAGTTATATGCCATTGGTATACCTTCTTTGGAGTAATGTCTATTCAAGTCCTTTGCCCGTTTTCTATATTGTTTGCCTCTTTGTTGTTGAGTTGTACCTCCCAATCAATCATTTCAAGCCAAAGTGCTGGTCATTGATTTTTCAAACCAAAAATAAAGTTACAAAGTGGACTATACAAAATAAACAAAGCAATACTAGACTACTACCATACCCTCTAACACACACACACACACACACACACACACACACACCCCTTAGGTTTTGATTTTTGTATTCTAATATTCCCAGCAAGATTAACAGAAAGGTAAGATATTTCTGGGGAAAATAAAACTATTTTTCAAATTGACAGAAAGGAAGATAATTTACTCATGTATATATTTATTTGATATTTACTGATCACTCTGCTAGGCATTAAGATAATGCACAGGAAAATGCATCATAAAAGAGGTTTGTATATAGAAAACATGTGGACTGTGAGGAAAAATCGTGGCAGAAAAAAATTTAGTTCACTTTACTTAGAGTTTACAAGAAAATGAAATTCCCAAACAGCCTAGAGATAGATGATCTGCGCTTTATCTTCCCTTGCAAAAGATACCATGTTAAAGAGGAAAAATCTTTCCTGTGCCATATACACAAGGATACATCATCCAAATTCACTCATTCAATGCCTTTAAGTTGGTAGGTATTTTTACAAGGATGTGTTGTGTACTGTTCCTTTCAGTTGTCAAGGACAGCCCTAGAAGAAGTTGTAGAAACTTAGAAACTTGGACTATCAAGGAGATTTTGAACTCAGGTTAAAAAGTGTGATTCCAAGTTGGTGGTTTTGGATGGAAATCTAACGAAGAAAACTATGAAACAAAGGTTAGGCCTCCAAAGGGTGAACATTGTATTTTCTGATTCTCAGTGCCTGAGTTTATATAAAACTGAAGGATTCAACTATTGAAGTGTGCAGATGTTTGGGACTTCATAAGTGAAAGGTAAAATGCAAAGATTAAATTAGTAGTATAGAGTAGTGGTTTAGAACATGAGCTTTAAAATCAGACAGATCTGGATGTGAGAACCCTATGTCACTTACTAAATTGTTGATCTCAGTTTTGAATCATCCTTCTAACTGAGCTTTGCGATGCTGGGTTGGGACTTTGTGAACCATCTTTCTGCTTTGTTTTCTGCTCTCTGTTAAACTCTGCCAACAGGAGGTACCAAGGGAAGACCTAGAAAAGAAAGAAGAAAATTGTCTTCCTCCTTCCTTTTGATTTTCTCTTACTGTCAGCAACATCCTAGCAACACTTTTGAACCTCAGAAGTAGCAGTTGTTCCCATAGCAGAAGTTGAATGCAATTGAATCCAGTTTGCAATATTTTGAACACAAGGTAGCTGTCTGCCACCTTCTCCTCAGAAGCTTGCATTCAAACCCCAGAAAGACCCACCTTCAACTTGTAATTTTTAATAACTCCAATATTTTTATTTCCCAACCCAAAAGCTAGTAACTGATTTCTGCTTTTGCCCCTTTCTGTGATATCTTAGTGCTCAGTTTGCCTTTTCAATTCTTTAACAACCTCTAATAATTGTTCATATTAAATAATCTCTTAAAATAACTGGAGTGGCTTCTGTTTTCTGACCTGACCCTGACTGACATAGTATCCCAGCTTCTGGACCCATTTCTCTCAAAGAGGACTTAGAGTTTTCAGAGGAGCAGCCAAGAAGCTGTTCGCCTTCACTGAGAAGTCAGCAGCAACAATGGTGTCAGTATACTAAGGAATCTGGCCTTGTGCTTATTTCAACACTTGTATAAATCAGAGTGACTCAAGTCTCCAAAAAAAAACAATCCTCTGATAAAAGTAAATCAAAAAAGACAGAAAGTAGATTAATGTTATCCTGGGGCTGGGGATGGAAGCAAGGACTGACTGCAAACAGGTACAAGGATGTCTGGGGAGTGATGAATTGTAACGATGGTTCCATAAATTTACTAAAAAATCATTGAATTGTGCACCTCAAATAGGTAACTTCTATTATATAAATTATACATCTATAAAGCTGTTTTATAAAAATCAACCTCTGAAGACTAACAAAGGATCTTTGCAATCAGGGCCTATCATGGAGTAAGCAAGAGGGTCATTTAGGCTAGCATTCTCATTTATGATAACCTCAAATTTAGACTTCAAGTGTTATCTTCAAATGAGGTACTATTTACAGTCACGGAGATACACTGAGAAGATTGAAATAACATGTTCATCACCAACATTAATTATTAAAATATAGCCATGGTTTTTGTAACCCTTGGCTTCTTCACATTTGAGGTGTTTGTCTCCAATATCTGGTAGATCCATATTGATGAAACGGGACTTTTCTCTTTGGTGTCTGAGCTTATCTCTGAAATGTTTCAAATTCAAAATCATAGGAGAGGGGTTAGAAGAGTGAACACTTACTAAGCATCTCCTATAGAACAGCATCTTTTTTTTTTTTTTTTTTTTTTTTGCTTTCCACCATGATTCAAGCTCATTTTTACAATAAAGGGTATGGAATTTCAACCCAACCATTTTATTGTGAAGAAAACTGAAGGACTCAAAAGTGAAATAACTTGCCTAAGATCACATACTCAGTATGTAGAATAAGTTACATTTAAAATTCCACTTTTCTAACATAAAATGATATTTCTCTTAAAACCTTGGCATTTCTTTTAATGAAATATACCTGAGGGCCAAGAGAGAATTCTACAGGGTTATGCCTTTGAAAAAAGTTAAGTAAAGTTAAATAGCACATTTCTGTTTATGGTTGCATAAATTACGAAGGTAGAAGCTGTCGAACGGTAGGTGACCCACATTATACTGTACACTGGTATAGAAGGCAGATATTTTTTCTCTCGTTTCTTTAGGTTCTCATGATTCAAATGCTTGGCAACACTTTGCATTATGTTGTTTTATAATGTTTTATGCTAATAAGTGATGAACTCTGAGAAAGTACAATCCTTTTGTTCCAAACCTATGGGAGCAGCATTATACATTTGTATTTGGTAGTCTCTATGGTTATGCCTACACGTTTAAAGCTGGTATTCCCCTGGAGCCACCCAAGCCAAGACTATCCACTTAAAAAATATATCTGAAGAGCAAAATTCATCTTTTCTATTGAGAAAACTAACAAAAAGCAGAAATAGTGTATTTTAAAAACCCATACAATATTTTTTTAATTATTAAAGGAAACATAGAGCTTGTCTTTTTTTTTCCCCCCCTCGAAATGAACTCTGTCACCTTTTAAAAGAGAAGAGAAAAAAAATAAGTTAAAATTATTTGTGGATGTTCAGGTCCAACCATGACAAAATTTTAACAGAAATGTGAATACAGTTCCTCAATCCCAATATTTTACAATAATATGAATGGTTTAAATATTTTATTACCAAAAATTATATTCATCTTGTTAATATATATCCCATAATTTGATTAAAAACTGACATTAAAACTAAATTTCCATCCTGTGGCAACAGTATAAAGGCCAAATCCACTCAGTGCTTTGGTTCTTGAAAAGGTCACTATGATGGAATTCCAGTGACATACAATACAAAAGTTCATATTTCTCACCTTGAGTGAGGAATATAACAGCACAGCTATAATTAAAAGGTTTAACTAAGGCTATTTCCATTGAAAAATAAATAATTTTTAAGTGAAAATACTGTCTTTGGTTACATTAGAGGAGTTTGAGAGATAAATACTAAGGAGTTTGAGGAATAAATAAAGGAATTTTACTTTTCATATTGTATTATCCTGTGCTTAAACTTTAATGAAAGTGCTGAAACTTTTATTTTATCATAATCATGCATTGCTTTGTTAATAAAAGAATTGCTTTTAAAAAGGAATATTTCAAAAGAAGAAACAAAAATTACTTTTAAAAAAACCACTTAATTTTAAAACAAATTTTTTCATTACAGATGGATAATGCAACCCCAGGAGACATGTGCTCCCTAGGGTAACATTGCAAGTATCAATAAAAACAAAACAAGAAGCAGTTTTAATGCCTAGAGGAAGAAAACACAGAGTGTGTGTCCTGTGGCCTTTGAGTAAACCAGATGAACTCAAAGTATTCATCCACAATAAGATCAGGAGTCTGTGCCAGAATATAAATTAACATACTGCTCCCTTCTATGAAAAAGCCTCCCTACCAAAAATAAATAAGGCAGATGAACTGAAATGTGTGCTTACTGTAAACTGACTTACATTCTGATGCAAATTGGTCACAAATGGTTAGACAACCAGAGACTACACTCCCAGTAGTGCTGAAGCCTACCTATTCCTTTCAAAGGAATACTAAAGGGAGAAAGTTGTAGACTGTAAATGAGTCAGCGTTCAATGTAGGCAATAGAAATCACTCTACATATTTCAAGTAGAAAAGGAATTAATACAAGGAATTCAGTGCTTGCAGAAATATCAGAAGGCTAGGCGTAGGGGCACCAACTCAAGAAAGCACCACTTAGCCAAGCTGAAGAATTTCCACCGTAACTACAATCCAGAGATCAGCAAGTTATTACTCTCATTGCCTTCACTGTTTCTTTATTATTATTATTATTATTATTATTATTATTATTATTATTATTATTATAAAATAAGCCATACTGTAGCAGACAAGTCATTTTAATAGGTTTCAAGAACGGAATACTCTGTGTGGAATAGTAACTAAGAAAAAAATCAAGATAGAGAAAATTAATTAAAAAAAGACACAGAAAAACTTTAAGGGTCATAAAATTACAAATATAAAAGCATCAAATTAAAAAAACAAACACATACAATTACATATTTCGGTAACACTAGTAGCCAGAACATACCCAATTAATTATTTAATCATCAAGTAGCTTATTAATTTTGACAAAAGGCTAGCCACCACTGCTTCTTAACATTCCTTAAACTGGTAAGTGGGCAAAGGAATTCTGAGTCTGGTCAATATAACAGCCCCTAATGCTCATGAACTTGCTTGCCAGCTGAAAATGGACTCCAACTCCTTTTGACCTTCCAAATATCATACTAGTACACCCCATTCAAACAATCTTGCAACCAAAATCCTAGCTTCAAGGAACTCTAACAAATGTAGTCATTAGCTTTCAGCTCCTGAAGAACAAGACTTATAAAAGAACATGAAAATAGAGTAAATATGAATTGATTGTATCTAACCTGAATAAGAGATGTCTTATATGAAAGAGTCTTCAAACAGATGAAGAACTTTCTTGCAGAAGAATAATTAGACCTATTCTGAGTAATACCTGAGAGCAGGCTAGAACACTTGATCTGCCCTGGTTCATCTCTTTAAAGTGGTGTTCACTGAGATCTCTGCCTTTGGGTTGAGATCACTTCTGCTTTATGTATGTTCATTCTGGGGCCTAGGCTGAAAAAGCAGTGGCTACCCAGGGCATAATTTCCTCATGATGATCAAGCCAAACTACACAAGCTATACAAGGTCTCTGCTTACATAGCATCTATCAACATCTCATTGTCAAAAGCAAGTCACATGACCAAGTCTAATATCAATGAAATATACATTCCACCTACAATAGAAAGGCATTGCAATATCACATAGCAATGGGCATAGATGTAGCATCACAGGGAAGTCAAGAATTGGGACCCGTACCCAATCTATAACAACTTACAAAATCTTTCTCAATGCTGCAGTATTGCATTCTGTAATTCTACAAATTCATGAGAATGTGTGAACTCCTTCAACTCTTCAGTTATTCACTTTCTTGCCTCTCTCAACTCCCCCAAAAGACCACAGACCTCTAACTTCAGATACACCAGTCTTTTCTAAGCCTTTTTTATCTCAAAGGAAGAGTTACCCTCTCTCCAACCAAGACCCATTCCCAAACTCTGTTATAAATTTCAATCTCAGTCTCAAAGACTTTGATTCATCTCGATTTCCTTTCTTCTCTCCTAAATTTTGACCTTGCCCCCTTTCCCAACTTATAATCAAGCATTTGGCCCACAATATTAAAATTAAAAGCTCTCCTATAGCATTACATCTCCTCTAACACTCTGCATCACTCTGAAACGTGGCCAAAATGGCATAATACAAAAAAATGAGATCAATTTGCCAAGTTTACTGATTATTGTTATAAATGTATGGTACTCTTCCTCTTTGAAGTAACAGCTAAATGCACCTATCAACTTCCTGTGCCCTCAGGACCAGCCAATCTGAGGATAATTTTGAGTCTTGGGGGCAGACACACTTAATCCAGCTTTCTGTGTCACTGTCTAGGTAGAAGAGGCAGAAAAATAAGAGTTCAAATCCCAGTATACTTCCATGGTGAGTTTTGTTCATAAATAAGTTCTAATCAAGAAAAATGTACCAATAGCAGTTTCCTAGGATCCCATGAAGACATGTAGAAACAGATGTGTATGAATAACTTGTCTCTCATGGAAACTAGAGGACCGGGAAATAGGTGCTCCCCTCCAAGAATTACTTTACAGGTCTTTAATTTGCCTGAGCTCTCTGAGATATTTACACTATTGTGCCTTCTTCAATATTTGCACTTTCCTTTCTCTAGAAAGCTTTTTTCCCTTAACTTCCAAGAAACACCCTTTTCTATGTCTTCCTTTTAATAGCCTGATTTGTTTTATTTTATCTTCTTAATGGAGTGATTATGAGGATACTAATGTGACTATTTTTCCATTCTGCAGTGTCTCTTGGAAATCTCATCTGCTCCTGCAACTTTCACTGTCACTCATGTTCTCTACATCTATATAAGGAGATATTTATCTGCCTACCAAGTATTTCACCTCAAGAATGTCCATACACATCTCAAATGTGAAATATATTTGCCATATTTTTCCCAAAGCAAGTTTTCTTCTCTCTTATCTCTGCCTTTGTGAATGGCACTAACATTCACCCAGTCTCCTAAAGAAACATCCTTAATCCTCTCTCACCTCTCCCTCTCTGCCCTCTCTACCACATTAGTAGGTCTGTGAATTTTATTCCCTAAATATATTTTAAATCAGTTTCCTCACTTCCATTTCTACTGCCTTTGCCTTGGTTTGAACCCTTGTTATCTATTCAAATCTAGTTTACTACCAGTAGTTTCTCCACTACTATAACCCAATTTAACTCCCTTATATGAACATCTTTTGTTTGTGATTGTTATTTTTTATCTAACATAAATTACCTCTTCTTTTGTTAGCAGCACTGTAATTATGCTGAATGAATATAAAACCCCTGTATGTATTTTCTTTTTTAAAAAAATCATTTTCAATTGATCTGTGTGTGATGTATATGGCAGGTCCCCATGGACTAGAATATTTGAGTAACCAAAACTGTCTATTGCTTAATAATGATGGTGAGCAGAAAAATTACAAGATGTGTTGAAGGTCAGGGAATTAGAGAATGATAAAAGATTTCATAATAAAATTAAATCCATCAAAACAGAGGGTCAATGATTCTTTGATTTCTCCTTCCTGGTCACTAATAATGTTTTAATAGCTTAGAAGCTCAACTGTGTAGCTTCCATGGGTTTTGTTTTAATTGAACATGGTTCTTTTGAGTAGTATTGCCTCTGAAATAATATCCAACTTAATGAAATATATACTCCATAAGCTTATGCTATACAAATTTATGCTTTCATCTCTGTAACTCCCCCTAAAACTCTTTTCTACCAAAGTAACAGTTACCTTAGATGTGTTCAAACCCACCTAAACATAAAGTATTCACTTTAGTCTGTCACACACTCTTTTCTCCACCTTATATACTAGAAGGAATCCTCTGGTTTGAAAGCTTTGCCAGTGTTTGAGAAAGTAAATCACTTTCAAGTTCAGGGTGAATATTTTCAAAAAGATTTTACAAAGTGTTTTAATGACAACAGTCTCTCTTTCTCCACCTTTGGCTCAACCCTGATTTTGAATTCTAAATTTAAACACCAAGCTTAGATTCTTAGACAGTAAGAGCTGAAATTATTTTTGTTTTCATCTCAATCCTACCTACTTATTTTACAGCCCAAAAGACAGAGACCTGGAGAGAGGGAAGCATTTGTTCGAGGCCTTAATATGTTTGACATGATTGAGATTTGTTTTCCTAAAAGTCTCAGGATTTTGAACAGCAGAGATTTCAGTAACTCTCAAACTGTGGCACCTGTCTTGCCTGATTCCCTGGCTTCTGACTTTAATTTGGGTGCCACTCACGGTTCCCCATGAAAGGTCATCTTTGGCCTCTTTTTTCTTAAACCTGACTAGGTTTCTTCAGAGATAGGGCAGAACCATTGAGATTTCAGGTCAAGAATTTCTACTAGTCTGAACAATCAGCCACTGCTTCTAGTGGCTCATACTCTCTCTCAGAAATAACCTCCCTGGTGTAGATGCTACCAAAGCCACTGGCTCACAGAGGCAGCTGGGTAACCAAAATGAAAGACAAGAGATGACTCTGTCTTCCCAATATAACTGGGGACTAGGGGAGGGAAAATGGAAAGGCAGTGACAGAAGAATTTTCTCTTCTCCAATCACAAAATTAAAATAGTTGGAGTTTCCCCCTTGCTGTTTGCAATTCTCCTATACACTCATACAGACACACAAAATGACAACAAAAACCACTACCTGTCCTAGCCAGCTATCATTTTGCAATTCTGATATATATTTATACCTGTTAATTCAGAGGTGGGGTGGGAAAAATGATACAGTATAATTTCCTCCAAGTATCTTACTCCCATGGAATATCCAGTATTTTATAACCTCTTTGAAGCCCAGATTTAAATTTTTCCACTCTTTCCAGAGTCATCATCTTCACTTAGTATCCTATGTATAAGGAATATAAAGAAACAATTGATATTCCAATAAATGGCTTTCAACTTTCAGCAAAAGAAGGTACAAGTGTTTATTTCTCTTTCTATTTTTTTTTGTAACCCTAGAAGACAAACAAGAAACAGACTCTAACTCAAAAGAAAGAAGAATATGTATACTATTATACCATAAAATGTGAAATCAGATATACATTAAAGTGATGATATACCCATCACTGGAAGTATTCAAGCAAGGACCAAAATATTCTAGCCATGTTAATCAAGATTGTGTTAAAAGGGGTTCCAGCATCTAGCTAAAGGGTGGAAGATGTAGTCTTTAAGCCACCTTCTAATGTTGAATTCTTTGAGCCCACTTGTGGATATGCGCTGTTATAGAACTAATGGGAAAGTAGATTGTAAGTACGAATAAAGGAAGTGCAGAACCAGCCTTCATGGAAGCTAGTGAGGTAGATTTCAAAAAGACACCAGTTCTTCTACAAATCAAAACATCAAGGCAATAAGTTCTTGCTTTAGTCAATGTTTATCTTTCCGGTTAATCTATCTGGAAGTTGAACAAAAACAAGAATTAAATGCTCTGGCTATCTTCTCCATATATATAATCACTTAAGCAATACAAGTTAGACTAATTATTGGATGCAAAAAAAATAAATGACTATTGGGAAAGTTCTTTTTGCAAAGAACATTTTAAAGGCAAAATGGCCTAAAGAGCTTGTAAAAAGTCATTATTTTCTGAGAATTGAGTACAATTGTAGTTAAGACAAACAATAGTTGTCATTGAACTCAGCAGCAGCCAATGGAGAGAACCCATACGTAAAAGTGAATTAACTAGTTAATACAATTGCAAAGTGTCATTGATCCTACACAGTATGAATGATAACTAGGCTGACTACTTTTACTTATTTTTCCTTTCCCGTCACAAGCCCACAGATTGTTGTTGTTACTGTTTTTAAAGGTAGAAACTCCATATTCTTTGAAAAGTGTCCCTCCTACTGCATAGCTTCCTCTTTCAGAGAAGGAACCAGGCAGACAAAATTGGTTCAGAATCAAGTACTAAAAGAAGAAAAAAAAAAAAACATGATCCAAAAGAAGAGGCCACTTACTATAACAAGGACAAAAACTATCAATGTGGTAAGGGAACAAGAATTACAAATTTGTGAGCAACGATGTACCAAGGGTGGGGGTGAGTATTTTATCACTGACATTGTTTAAAAATTACTGATGCATGATGATAAGAAAAAGAGGACAAATATTTAGTCAGTTTTATTGTTTTTCAATTTTACCACCTGAGGTAAGGCACTATTTATGAGCATTTCCTAGCTTTTTCCTTTCATAGTCTCTCTCCAACACACCTCCTTTTGGAATAATATTTCATGCTTTCTGGTCCTCATGGCCTCTGTTATACAAATCACGATAAAGAATAAAAATATTCAAGAAATGGGGAAATGGAAATAAGAACAAAGAGCCAAGGATAATCTAGGAGATTTTTCTAATTCATAGGGAGATATTTAGAAGAACAGAAAAAGAATAAGTCATCTAAAAAAGTACAAATGAGTGTAAGACTACTCCTGTTCTACTACCATCGTAACCACCATAACTACTTCAGTGGAATTGAACATGCAGACAGGATTCAAGAGTCAAGAACCTCTTGAACTGAACTTCAAGGAGTAGAAAAAGGAAGTGAGAAAAGTTCGAAGGTAACAATGGCTCAGAAGCCATTCAGTTTAAACAAAACTGGAGAGACTGGAAAATGAAGAAAGAGACTACAAGTGAACAACCTGGCCTTGTTTGACCAATAAAACTAAAGGCAGATTATCTTTGGCTCAAATTGTAATCGTCAAAACATTATCTTTACTGTCTTTAACCTGGGGGTTCAATATGCTTTAAAACTCTTAACATACAGACCTCTTTCTAATTTCTCTGAGAGTCTTTTCTACTCCTGTTTCAACTAGGGAAAAAACAGACAGAGGCTTAATTAACTGACTTCAGGTCACATAGCAAAGGTAGAATGCCTCAGAAGGTAATGCACAGGCTTCGCAAATCCCATTTTATTACCCCCGTCACAAGCTTCTCCCTTTTCTTCCCCTCTTAACATCAATTTTCAAAATCAGCCAACTTTAGCACACATACAGTAAAATTTCACATCTCCATGGTTTAACTATCCCAGAAAGATTGTGATTTTAGGAATATTACTGCAGTTAGCATAAAAATCTGTGGCTTCTCTCTGCTGTCTTTAGAATGGAAACACATGACAGTCAACCTACCAGGGAAATGCTGAGCCAGACTTCTCTTTTTCTGACCCCCTTTTCCTTTCTCTCTTGCGAAAATTCAGCTAACTTATCTGCAGCTTTATTTTTATTTTTATTTTTTTAGAAAAATTGTCGAAAATCTGTCTCGGGGGATGGATCAGTATATACTCTGGATGAGTAGATATTATGTAAAGTTGTTTTAAGAAGATGTACAATCATGTATACTTAGACACATGTAATTACTCATGCGTAGACACACACGCACATAAACACACTCCCTTTGCTATTTATTTTTGCCTCAATAACTGAAAAATAATCTTCCTTATGCTCTACCCTGGGTACTCTTCATTCCTCTTCAAATTAGTTTTAAATTGTTCTGGAAACAATCAAAGGACATTTCAGGTGTCAGAAACTTGATTGGAATTGTTGGATTTCTAGTTATCTAGCTTCAGTCAAACAACCATAATACAGTCTGAGAGGTGTGTGTAAAAATATTCATCCTCTCATCACTGTCTTGCCTTTTCCGATTTCTTTGGGCATACCTCAGCTTTCTCACTACCAGGTGCTGGAAGGAATTGTTTGGGGGAACTGATGTACTCCGTAGGAATATTTCTCATACATGACCATTAATGACGGCCTCATCCTAGCCCCTCTTTTCTTTTCCTCGTTATAAGGAAAGTATTTATTTTTCTCCTTCTTTCTCTGCCCTCCACTCCTCATTTTAAAACTTTCTGCATTTGCCAGGGAACCATTATATGTCAGAAAAGTGTATTTGACAAAGAGAAGAAATAAGTCTAAACTTTCAGTGTGACATAGGTGGAATGTGTCATCTGTAAGATAAAGTCCACTTTCGTAAAGGTAATACATATCTGGCTCTTGTTTACTTCTCCAACCATATCCAATGCCAATCGTCTGCATGACGACTGTACCAAATTACGTATTTTTCTCAAGAAGCACCCTGTCATTTCTCATCTTTATGCCTTTTGTCACGCATGCACTTGACCTGCTTTGAATGCCTTTTCCCAGCTTATCTGCCTGATGATGTCCTACTCATTTCTCCAGAGACAGCTCAAGGGGCTATTCTGTAAAGGCATCACAAAACCACCCAAAAAGTATTCATCATCAGTTTTTTGTGCGCAGCCTCTTGCTCTTTTATCATTATATTGAAATTTCATACATATTTTTCTTTACTATGTTATGTTTTCCAAATGACATTTTGCCTTGTTTTTCCAATAGCCAGAATCTACTGCAGCATCTACTTATATAACAGGCTTTCACTAAATGTGGCTGAATGAATGAATAAATGAATAAATGAATCTGAATCTATCTTCCCTTTAGATCCAAATGAAATTTTAAAATTACTTTAGGACTTTTTCATGAGACCTAGAAGGCTAGGACCAGTTGCATCATTATTATTGAAGGCACATAGGCTATCTGACTCCATGCAGAGAAAATTAAAATAACAAAAGCAGAGATCTTATCCATTAGAAAATGTGTGTAGTGCTGACTCTCTGATATTTATCTTGCTCACTCCTAATTTCTTCAGATCCCTCACATCAGAGAAGTTAAGATCTTCCTTTACCTTATCTCTGAATAAATTAAATTTCTGATTGGAGCCAGAGGACAGTTTTACACAAAGGAGGTTTAAAAAATGAGAAAATTTTTGCAGAAGTGATTTCAGAGCTAAGTCCTCAATTGCAACAGGACAGTTTGTCAGTGACCTTTAAATTTAATAAAGGACCCACAGCCTAGACTCTTATTTTTTTTTTCAGGGTAATAGGGTGAAAGTGTCTGGGAATCTTGCCAAATGTCCCATCTCTAAAATCCAGAATTTAAAAGAAGAGCATGTGATTTTTCTATCATTTTAACCATTCAAATTATTATTATTCAGTAAGAACTCGTCTTGGGTTCTCTTTGACTCAGAAACTTAGCCAGTACTTCTGTACTTTCATAGTTAACTCACACGTAATAGATAAAGGAAGAGTTAAAAGATTTAGAAGAGATAAAAATAATTTTTCTTTTGGGATAACAATAGTTTGAAGGTGAGCCATAGGTTTGACAAGTTAAGTATAGCTCTTCTAGTTTCTGGGATAAAGGGAAGTTTACCTGCTAAGGAATAAGATGATAGAAAGGTATCTTTAGAGAAACAGACTTCCTAGTGGCACTGGGCTAGACACAGTTTCTTTCTGCTTCAGTTCTGAAGAGCTAGACAAATAATCCCTCACTGATCCTAGGATTTAGGGATCATCAATATCCAAAGATCAAAAACAGCTTGCCCACAGATCTGTCTGGAATGTGGTCAGTGCGGCTTAGGCAGTATGGCCAAAGATGCCAGAAAGCCCGAAAAAATTATCTTAGTAAATGGCACCCAATCCTTTCTTGAACAATAGAGATTATAGTAAGCAAATTAATTAAATATCAGAAATATTGGTCAGTGAGGTCATTAACTCAATACCCATGTAGCCAGACATAGGCTTCCACAGACAACTGAGAGTTCTGAGCAGTCAATAAAATAGCACAACCTTATTGAAAGAGATGCAAATAGCAGCACAAGGATGGAACACAAAGTCTAGAAAGACTTTTTCAGGCGATTGAAAGGTTTAGTTAGGTATTTGGCCCTCTAAGACAGGTTGTTCATACTGATATGTAAGAAATATAGAATTGTAAATTCACAATGACTTGAAAATGAATGAACAAAAAAAAGACGAAAGAACAACATTAATAAAGGCAGAGAAACTTTACATATAAAATTAAGTGTAAATATATAGGAACTTTAATGAGCCTTTAAAACATTACTAGAGACCTATGAAACAAAGATTTTACCAAATTCTATAAGAGGAAACAGTAGTTTAAAAGAGTCATTCCCCTAAGCCTAAGTAAACAATTTGAAAAACTATTTATAGCTTACCCTTTGTGCCAGTCTATCTTTGTTCAATTAATTTCCTTGTGTTTATGGTCCAAAGTTGAAGTTAAAGTATCCTATTCAGCTCTGAGATTAGAAACATTGGGAGTAAAATAATTTAATCAGATATATATGCCATTGGTGATTTGACAGCAATAAAGGAGACAAGATCTTTCAAAAACAGTTCTACTGGTAAATTTCTTGTGCCTGAACTAAAATCAAGGTTCCTCAATCTCAGTACTTTTGACTTTTAGACTGGATAATTTTTGTTCCGGAGAGCTGATCTGTGTATTGTACAATATTTAGCAGCATCTCTGGCCAGTAGTACACACACACTCACACTAGTTCTGTCAAACAAAAATGTCTTGGAGGTGGGGAAATGGGGAGGACAAGCAGGCGATAAAATTGTCCAAGAAACACTAAGGCTAAAATCTAAATCTAAATCTAAATTAAACATTGCCGAGCAAACAATGATGATAATTGCTACTCCATATCATGATCATGGAGCTTTTCAAGTTTAAATTTTTGGGCTTAATAAATTCTTTAGATCAAATTTCCAACAGACTCTATAATTTTTGCAAATGTCATTACATATTTACATGCAGGCAGTTAATTGGAATAAAATTTAGACTATTGATGTTGAACTAAAATACCCAAATTTCCCTCCCATAAAATGGAAATATGTGTGGGCACAAGAAAGAAAAAGAAGTATATGACCTTTTGTTTGCTCTTTTTAAAAAATATATTCATCTTTTTAAAAAAAGAAACATTTCTGTTTACTTTTTAGGGCACATTACAGTCTACCCTGTCACTCTGACAAATGTTTCCTTCATTGTTGGAAATAATTCAAACTAACAAAGGAGGAGATGGGCTGGCACTCTAACAAGCATTTTGAATCGATGTAAAGTTGGGTTTAATCACTTATCGATTCATATAGGTTCTCTGCACTGCTTTCCCTGAGCAGTTTCTAAAGGAGAGGGGAAAAAAGAAATATAACAAAGTTCCTGTCCTAATGGCAGAGTCATTTGTAGTGATCAACTACCAGTCATATGGTTTTGATGAAAAATGGCTCAAAAAGAGGGATTCCTGCAAAAAGAGAGAATACCAGTAGCTACCTTTTGACATACAGAAAACAAATTGGAATATGATTGTGGTTCCCTGTATGGCAGAACCTGTGGAGGAATTAGCCATTCGCACTCCCTCCAGGGTTTCCCTGATACTACTGCCTGTCCAGGAGATTTTGACAGATTCTAAATGATTCTCACAGTTATTTTACTATCCGTTTTCTGACACTTAATGTGCAATCACGTATGAGGTTTTTTGTGTCTTAGATGATACAAGCAACTAATATAGTTTTAGGATGTTGAAACCCGGAAATTTTAAGGTTCTTCTCTAATTCAAATGTTCTTGTCCACCTGGCCTCTTATATAACCACACTTCACCTACTGACCAACTAATGAAGTTTGAATGATTTATTCTACAGCCTGAGTTTGATGGTGCACCTCAGTCTTGGAAATGGCATTTGCAATTGGTCTCCTTGGCTGCCTTCTTTTTCCAAATGCCTTTTGACTTGTGTTGCCTCACATATTCTCTTTGCCTCATGAGACTCTCAGGGAGAATCTTGACCATGTTTCTGTTGTAGAGTTCAAATTTTTTACTGACCACCAAGTGAAGACACAAATATTTATCTTTCCTTTATAAAAAAATAAAAATGAAGGAATCTGCTAATGATAATAAAATATGCAGTGGTTTGTGGTCTAGATTTATTCAAAATGATAAATCTTAAATCATCATTTTATTGTACTTCAAGGTGTATTGTATTTTTCCAAAGTTTGTAGCAATATCTCCTGTACCACATGCTCTTCTAAAACTTTGCAACTTCCCCCATCAAGAAATGAAGCCTACACTCTCTCCTCTTGAACATGTAACTGCCTAAACCAACCAAGTATAACAGAAGAGAGACTTTGTGACTTTTGTGGGTAGGTCATGAAAATGCCATGCATTTCTGCCTTGTTCTCTAAGGATACTCAATGTTAGAAACCAGTCACCATGCTGTGAAGAAGCCCAAAAGTCTGTGGAGAGGGTATGTAGAGAAAAACTAAGGACCCTGAGCCACAGAACTGTCTAAGCTCCCAGTTGACAGTATCAATTGTTGACCAGATAGGTGATTGCGCCATCTTGAAAATTAATCTCTATTCCTCGGGTGAACCTACTCACTAAACTGACTCCATTAGAGTAGAGTAGAGACAAGCTTGAGATGCAGTAATTTGAATTTTACCAACATTGCAGATTTGTAAGCAAAAATAACCAATTGTTGCTTAATGCCACTAAATTTTTGGTTAGTTCTTTATGCAGCAATAGATAGCTGATATGAACTTTACTATTTCAAGAGATAGCAAGTTTGTTTTGAACAATGAATTCTAGAAATTTCTCTAGGTAAAACTCTTGGACAAGTGCCAAGGTAAATATTTTTAAATGGTGTTTATTAGATTGTTTACATTAAAAATTTTTAATCTAAATGTCTAATTATTTGGTATTGTTTAAATAAGATATGGCACATTTGTGTAATTGTACGATTACACAATTGTTGGGCCATTGTTTGAAAGGGTGGCATTTTAAGTATATTGAGATAGAAAATTTTCAATAATGACAAAACAGCAATTTTTAAACAGTATGTACACAATGATTCCTGTTTCATGATATGTGTTTCTGTGTGAACATACATCTTTATGTATGGGACAATCTTAAAATATATACTCCAAAATATGTATAAAGGTGACTCTGAATGAGGGGCTAAAGAGAGATTTTTATTTTTTCTTGCTCTTCTGAATATTCTAACTTTTTTCCACTAAACATATAAGGCTGAAATAATTTCTGAAGTATTTAACAAAACAAATCAAAGGATTCTCTTTATAATTTTAGTGTAAAAGAAAGGATCATGTCAAGCCATCTCTGTTAGTAGTTGCGTTTCTGGAAAATGGACTAACCTGCAGCACATTCAAACACACACCATGGTGGCTTGTATCATCACAGGACTTTTCTTCAATTTCTGCTTTCTTGTTTCCCCTATTTGCTTCAGGAGGATACAAATTTATCCTCTTTCCAGTGTCAATAAAAAGAAAATTCAATCTGTAAATTTAAGAACTTTTATTTGGGCCTTACTGAGGCCAAGAGCCCTGGAACATAAATTCAAGAACCCCTCAAAACTGCTCTGTCTTTGTAAAAGTGTTTATATAGGCAGAAAAACAAGGGAAAAAGTATATATCTGTTGTATCAGAAGTTTCAATTAGAATACATATATTTCAAAGATTAATAGTTTTACATCACATAAAAGGAATGCATAGATAAAGTTGGGTCATCACACCCTCTGATTTCAGAGAGTCTAGGAACTGGGTCCACAAACAGCTAAATTGCCTGGAGACTCTTTGAGATGCATTTTCATCAGAATGTAGAAAGAACAGGCACTGTTTTCTGTCATCATTGACCTTTAGTTTTGAAATTCTGCAGAAGGTGTACTTGACTAGCTAGTTCCAGGATTCATGCCTTAGTGAAAAATTTAGGGATGCTCATGGTTCTTTCTTGGTTACTGACTTAGCTTAAGCACTCTTTCCTTCCCTCACCAGAGTACCCATTAAGCAGCCAGGAACTTAAATGCAAGCAAAAAAAAAAAAAAAAGTCTGCATGACAAATTAGGATCTGGCAACAGCAGCAATAATGTCGGCACTAGAATGATATTTTAAAATCTCAGTCACTATTTAAGAAACTGTTTCATGGGGAAGTGAAAGTTAATTCCATGGGTCTGAAAGGGCAAGTTTGGATGAAACCCTAAATGAAGGCAAAGAGAAGAAATTAGTCCCCAAAACAAGGCAACATTGACATTCTAATCTAAAACATTTGAAACTGGCTATCAGAAGGAGTTTTTCTCACTTAATTATATACACTCTGCCTGTTAAAAAAAAAAAAAAAAAAGCCCTGTTTCTTTTTTTTCTGTGTGACATGACTTTTCCTGGCTATACTAAGAGTTCATATTATTAATGTATCAGCACATCACACCTCCAGGCTTTGAACACATGTGTGTAGAAGGCGGGAGGGTGTCAGTAGAGGAATGTCCTATCACCAGTCCTGTCACCCGAACTTGAAACTTAAGCTCTTCAAGAAAAAGACTTCAGCTGCATAATGTAAGTGGCTGTCATGCAAGTGGCAAGCTCATTCACTTTGGATTAAAGTAAGAGTCTACTGCTATATTTTACTATATTCTCCCTTTTTCTTCTTCCAAAAGAGAATTTCTATTGAAGTGACTGGCTGTAGAACACAGCAAAGTTTCATTTTACTATTTCCACATGGGCTACGGTTTAACTGAAACCATCTAATCCAATGTCAAAGCCCAACCTCAGAGACTCTGAACTCTAGGTCTGTAAATAAAGTTGGTTCTCATTGCCTGTTATAGGCCACCTAGGAATAAAAGAGAGGAGCTGAGGGGTTAGATAAAATGTATTACTGGAATGGGTTACCTTCCTGGGTGGTTATTCCAGTAGAAGGCTAAAATGCAAACATCTCCAAGAAGCTAACCCAGGTTCTCCCAACTGCATGTTGGAGTCCAGAGTCTCTCTCTGATTTAGAGAGGCAAGGTAGGAGAGATCAGAGAATAACAACTGTGAATTGCTTATTGATTTTTAAGTAGCTTAAGTCATAACTGAGTACAAGCCAAGGGATATACAAATTTTATGAGGAAGATTTAGAATGCTCCAGTCTTAGGGGTTTATTTATTCTTATGCTCTCACTTACTGACGTGCATTGACTTGGCTGGACTACTAAGTGCCCCGACATTTGGTCAAACGTTTTTCTGGTTGTCATTGTGAGAATGTTTCTGAATGAGATTAACATTTAAATCAGTTTATTGAGTAAAGCACATTGCTCTCCCTAATAAGGGTGGGGCCCATCCAATCAACTAAAGACCTGAATAGAACAAAAAGTCTTTCTAAGAAGGATCTCCACCTGCCAGACTACACGGCTTTGTACACTGGTCTTTTTCTGATTTCAGGCCCAGACTTAGACTATCAGTTCTCCTGGTTCTCAGGCTTTTAGACATATGCTGGAACTACACCATTGGCTATCCTGAGTCTCCAATTACCTTGCTGACTGTAGGCGCTGGGACTTCTCAGTCTCCATAATCATGTGCGCTAGTATCTTAATATCTAGATATCTAGATGATAGTTAGACAGATATATTGAAAGATGATAGATAAATGATGATAATGATAGACAGATGATTGATAGATAAATTATGATAGGTGATAGATAGATAGATAGATAGATAGATGATAGATAGATAGATAGATAGATAGATGATGATGATGATGATAGATAGATAGATAGATAGATAGATAGATAGATAGATAGATAGATAGATAGATATAGATAGATAATAGATAGATAGATAGATAGATAGATAGATAGATAGATAGATTGATAGATGATAGATGATGATAGATAGGTAGATAGATAGATAATAGTTAGATGATAGATAGATGATAGATAGATAGATAGATAGATAGATGATAGATAGATAGATAGATAGATAGATAGATAGATAGATATAGATGATAGAGAGAGAGAGAGAGGAGAGAGAGAGAGATTCTATTTCTCTGGAGAGCCCTAATACAACATACTTCCTCAGCTGTAATATGAGGGTAAGGCCCTCTTAGAATGAAATTAATTAAATGCAGTATATGAGCCCTGGTACATAGTAGGCACGTGATACATATTGGCTTTCTCCCTAACCCTTAATAAGTTTCCTGTAATAAATTTGCTTGCAAGTTCTCCTCTTTTTAGTTCATCAATATGCTAAGAGATGTTTATATTAAGTTTACTGGCTGTGTATCATGGTCTACAAACCCAGGTATATAATAAACATCACTATGTTTTCTTCACAGCAAAACTCGACTCAGACCCCCAAGTACTCATCCTACCAGACAGAAGGCAAATTCTCTCTCACTGCTGGAATTTCCTTCTCTCTCACTGGAGGAATTCAAGATATTTTGTAGTACCTAGAAAAAGGAAAAGGGAACATCTAATCTCTAGTCATAGCTGACAATCACATCAGCCAAGTCATTCCTTGTTGTGCAGACAGATCTGCTTCTGTGCCATGCACAGTTTCCTGGAATCTGGGTGGAGGCTGGACTTCCTGGTGTCCAGGGCACCACCCCCCAAGTCACCTCACCTTACCTTGCACAGCACCCATAATCCTGAAGACTCTTTAGGTACTGCCTCCACACCAGACAGGATCTAGTCATAGGAAACTACTCATATTTATATCAAAGTTCACTTGATTTGAGAAAATGTAACATGTATTGACCTACGATTTAGCTAAGTAAGCGTTACAGAGTATAAAAGCACATCAGACCACCTGAAGAAAAGAAGGAGCAGTAATTTCTATTATTATCCTGTGTTTTTGGTAAACCTAATTTTTGGAGCCAACTCCAGGAAAATTCTGGAATGTAAATAAATTATATTCACTTTTGAAGGTTGAAATATATTTTATTATTCTATCATTCATAAAGCAATGCCATTGAGAATGAATATTCAGAGTTTTAAACTTTATGCTATTTTGAACTTTGTACTATTTGTGCATCCAAAGAAGTCAAGTGGTGTGCTTATGCAGGTGAATATAACTATGGTGAAAGCACAGAAAAAATAGAAGAACAAATCATTTTTCAAAAAATTAAACATTTAAAATATTTTTTAAAGGCAGAATATATGACTAGAGATCATCAATGATGTTTTTGTATTCTAAAAAAAAATACTTGGGAAGTACCAGATTTTAAAAAAATCATTCAGTGTATCACTTGCAACATGCTAATAACTTCAGTTAATTTGAAACCTAAGATTAGCAAAATTTGGCAAAATTTCAGATGATACAAAACTGGTCAAGATCACAGGTGACAGGATCAAAGTTCAAAACCATCTTATCAGTATGAAACAAGTTTCTAAAAATAAAATATATATGTAATATATACAATAATTAAAATATTAAGTAATCTAGATCCGAGTTGGGATTTTAAAAATCAACTGCTTCAGTACACTGTGCTTAGCAGTTTTTCTTAACAAGAGAGAGAGATTTGGATTCATAACAGTAAAATGGAGGAATATAATTAGTTTAAGTAGCTACAGGTAAAAGATAAATATTGTCTTATGTTAAAGAAATATAGTATATAGTCATGGAAGCAACAATAGCACAAGTCATTAAGTATACACCAGTTACATCTTACCTGAAGTGCCTTGTTCAGTTCATAATGCCAGATTTTAAAAATAATACAGACCAATGCAGAAGGTTATTCTGGTGAGAATGGCTTATACGCTGACCCAGTGCTCTGCTGCAGGATTAAGCCATCATTTTCTTCAGTCCTTGTCTCAACCCACCTAACAGTCAAACATCCTAGCAGAAAGCAACTTAGTGACTGAGTTGAGAGCCTTCCAGCAACACTTTGGTGAGCCAGAGTGGTGATAGGATCTGTGAAGAAGGGGAAAAAAAAGTTTCCCAAATTCCCTTTGATTTCTGTAGTAAAAGAGCAAGTGCACACATCTGGATACATTGTGCCGCCAAGACATCTCACAGAAAAGAAAAGAAGTAACTTCTCAAAAAGAAATTGGGGGAAGAGCTGCTGAGTAACCAAAAGTATATGTTACTAAATGTAATGTGAACAACTTAGGTTAAGAAAGGGAAAATGAATTCCTACTTGACTTATGGGTTAGCTATTTGTCTTTCCTTACAGTGTATAGAATGACTTTCGAAAATAGACTGCCCAAACTCTGATTTGTTGTTTTATTTTGAGTTTTATGTTTGACCAAAATCCAGGAGTAGTATAGGAATTTTGGCTTGAGAAACCTAAGCTAGATTCCCTCTCAGAAACAGACACTGCTAGACAGACCCAGTAATGAGCCTCGTGGGGCATAATTTGTCCTAAAGGAAGAGAGAGCCAAGAGACACAAGGACAATAGGCCAGAAACATAGGTGAAAGGCAATTTTGAGTAAAGCACAATGTCTATCTCTAAAGTTATCCTCCAGGCCAGCTCAGCCACTATAAGCTTAGTCCTGAATCTTAGCAGAGAAAGCTGAAATAAGGTTAAAAAAAAAAAAGTAAAGGGGCACCTTCTGGCTAAGATGGCATTATAAGTTTACAGTCTAAGCCTCCCTCTATTCACCATACTTTGCTTTAAACAAATAGCAATGATGGTATTTTTAAAAAAGAAAATCTAAAATACATAGCCATATCATTGTAGATAAGGTAAACTAGAACACAAAGCAGTAAGTAAGGCTGAAGGTACAGACTTCTGGGCCCTGGGTCTGAAGTCTGTCAGAGACTGAGAGGAGACAGAATAAAACCCTCTCTTCTCCATATACTACAAGGGACCTATGCTAGTCTTTGCTTGAAATTAACAGCTATGGTCGAGCTCTCTGGTCATGAAAAGGAGCTAAAAAAGTTTAGCTGAACTATTATGTAGAATTGGGCTATGTGCCATACAATGCAACTGCATAACCAAGAAGAGGAGGAAAAGTTGAGGCAAATCCAGCCTCTCACTCACGATCTGGGCCAATCCACCTCCTTGTGCAATGATAGTGTGAAGAAGAGAGTTAACATAGCAAGTCTGAGGCTGCCACCTTTAGAAGTGCCTACATGCAAGTTTGGCCCTTGGCTGAATTGGAGAATTTGGTCCCCAAATCATTCCCTGACTGATAAGGAAGGCTCTATGTAGTTAGGGTGTTCATATAAAGAATGTGATTTATGATTAACATCTACCTTCCTTCTTGGAGCCTGGAACTTTGGTACAAAGATGCTAAGCAAAAGATGCCTATGAGATCAGCTCCTAATAAAAGTCTTAAACTCTGATTCTTTAATAGGCTCTTCTGGCAGAAATATTGCACACATATTTCTACATTTTTTGCTCCTGAAGAAAAAGAAATACATTTGAGAAAAAGTAAGGGAGTTTGTCCATAGATTTCTCCAGAATCAACTCATGTCTTTTTTTCTTGACAATCCTCTCATGTATTTTTTCACTGTAAGAGGCTTTGTCACGAGTCCAGCAATGTGCTGAGTTCCATGGGTGTTTTCTAAAGATTCTCCAAAGGTATGTGGCCTTTAAGATCCCCAAAACAGTGTGGGCATGGGATTCACTAGAACAATTACAACTCACTGAACTATAATTACAGTGTTATTTTGGAAAAAAAAAAGAAGGGCCTGGAATGATAAAATCCTTGAGCCTGGGTGATTACGAAGTTACCTGGGGTACAAAAGAGCAGTTGAACTGCTATCTGTTGAAAATAGATTCAGGCCCAGGGGATTTGGCTCATTGGATTCCCCTGGCTTCTTTGGCCTATTATAATAGCTAAAATGAAGAAAAAGTAGAAGCCTGGGTGATGTCCTTGTTTATTGTGTTCTCCACAAAAAAAATCAAATATTTCCAAAGGTGGGTTTGAATGGGCCAGATTAGCTGCTTAGTGGCTCTCTTCTTCAGGCAAAAAAAAAAAAAAGGTGGGGCAGGGGCATGGCATGGAGGGGCGAGGGTGAGGGGAGGGGGGCTGGTCCAGTCCAGACTTTTCTGCAGCTTAGCTATAGCACCTGCCCTCCTGGATTCCAGGTGGAATCTCCCAGTAGCTATAATTTTAACACTGCAAATACTGAATTTACTGGATTTACTGCTAGGGCTTGAAACAAAACTTGCAATGAAAAAAAAATTAATAATTTTTTAATGGCTTTGTATTTTGTGGCTATTTCACCTATGTACGATTAAAATTTATTTTTAAATGATCACATGCTTTGTCAACAAAAATATTTCAAACCTAAAGAAAGATTTAAAGAGTTTGAGCCAGAGCTGAAAGCCAGACCTGAAAGGATTGAGAAAATGCTCTGAAGAATAGCAGTTTTGCAGTTCACTTTATACATTAGAATTAAAGGAGAAGATGCAAGGAAGGTTACACAAAATCCATTAGTGGATGATTACGGAGGCTGGAGAAAGTGAAGCAGGGAAATCTCTAGGATTAGATAAAAAGTAAAATGGGAAGTACATTTTTCTTTTACATTGGTAGGTGCAGGATAATTAATATTTAACATACATGGTTTACAGAGGTATGTAGGTAAAAAGACAACAATGAGGAATGTTGAGGTCATCTCACTTGGTACCAGGGTGTTTACCTCTGGAAGTCTGAAGAAGAGGTCATTCTGACATTTTAATTATGTTATCCTAGATGCACAAAAACTTTGCATGGGGCTTGCTCAAGGTAATAATTAATCTGCCATATAGGCCTTAAGACGTGACTTCCCATTATAACTTGCTCAGTTAGGAATTTTTGTGATCAGCACATCCTGTGTAGTTACTTTCAGTTATTGGTTTGTCAGGCCTGCCAGGTAATTCCCTGAGCTCATCAGGTCTGCCAGGTAGACCCCTTTTTGTTCACAGCTTATAATTTCATAAATACTAGAGAGGGATCATCACAATCAGGGAGAGCTACAAAGAAAAAAACAAATGTTAGTAGGACAAAATTTCCTTGTTTTTTGCCATGGGTGGGTGAGTTGAAATTTAAACTCTTAAGTATCAAAAACAGAGCAAATCTCCACAATTGATGATCTTTGTTATGATTTTTGCTTATTGAAGTGTCTTTTTAAAAAGGAGACAACATGAAAATAGAGGCAACCTCCAGTTGAAAATATACTTTCATTTTAGTTTTAAAAAGCACTTTTTCGTTTCCTAATGAGCTCCTGTTGAAATCAAATGCCTGACCTTTAAAGCTTGATGATTTTTCCTGTCTGATCTGCGTATTTTAGAGCAAGTTAATTTCCATTCTTAGACAAGGTAAAAAAGTCTTAGGAAAGGCTTGCTATTTGAACTTTGACCACAGCTGTCTGGCCCTGCAGTATTTTGAGTGTGCTACTGCAGAAGAAAATTAGTTGCTGGCATTTTGGGGATTCTAAATTCAAGATCCTAAGTACCTAGACATGACTTGAAGCTGAAAACTTATACTGTGTGCTGTGGGCTATTTTAGCCTTAGTACTACCTGTGCTAAGTTGAAATCAGACGAGATCTTGCCACTCAATGAAATAGGACTTAAGACTCTGGGACTGTTACAGATTTAGAACAACCCTCAGCAGCATGGGACCATCTGAAATTAAGCTGACCAGCTCTATACTGCTGATACAGAGACTAACTGTATTCATAGCTTGTGGTTTCTGCCAAAAGCTACAAACTGTAGAAAGCATATCACTTGAGGAAGCCACCAACTTTCTAGGACAGATTTTTATGGTTAATGGGATTTGTTTTAACTGGCTAAATCCAGGACTCTTGGAGGGCATGACTGAAGTCAACTATGCAGGTTGCTCCCTACGTTATAGGGTTCTAATGATAATAATTTGGCTGTTAAGATACCTAAGGTAAAGAAAAGAGCTAATATAGCAGGCCTGAGGTTGTTATCTTGCTTGCAAGGTTGACCCTGAGCTGGCATTTGGGAACTTGGCACTCAGTTTCTTTACTGATAAGGGAGTCTCACTGTGCATAGACTGGTCCTACAAGCAAGGTAATTTATAATCAACACCTGCTTTTCTTCTGGGAGTCTGGAATTTGTGCACATGCTAGGCAGAGGGTACCTATGTGATCAGACCCCAATAAAAACCTTGGGCACTATAGTGGGTTAAATAGTGGCCTCCAAAAAATTCATGTTCAAGTCCTAAACCCCAGAGCCTATAAACATAATTCATTTGGCAGGGGGACGGGGGAGTGTCTTTGCAGATAGAATTAACTCTAGACAATAACAAAAAGGAAGTAGGAATGATTCAATCAGTATGTAAAGTATGCTGAGGTTCTTGTATTATTAAGTAGCAGAAGAGAGCCATTAAGTGACTTTGTATCTTGTTACAAAAATTCACATTTAAGTATTTATGTGAAACATTTCAGAAAAATGTCATAAGAATATGTCATATAGAATACAAATATATATTTAATACAAATAAATATATTATGTATTAAATATTTTATAAAGTAATATATGATTTATATTCTGTAATAAATACATATACATGTATGTGTAATATATGTATATGTAATACATATATAATAAAAGCCATAACTTTCAACCCAACAAAGGAAACCTAAAAAATATGAAACAGAGAAAATATTAATCCAAACAAGACAGAAAAGTAGAATACAATAATCAGTAAAAAGATTGATTTGAATTACTACAAGAAGACAATAAAAACAACTCAAAATGTTTATCAGAAATATAAAAAAATAAAAAAAATTACATTAACTGTTAAAGTAAGAGATCATTGGATTTTATCTTTTAAAGATGTGAGATGGGAAATAATATTAGACAAAATGGAATTTAAAGAGGAAAATTATTAATATGTATCAGTAAGATATCACACAATAAAAACTTTGTTAAGAAGATGTAAAATCGTGAAATAATGTACCTAATAGTCTATCCCTAAATATATAGTATAATAAATGACAAAATTACAAGAAAATGACAAATCAATTATAGTAGCAGATTTTGGTGTGCCCACTGTAGAAACTATATAATATGCAGAAATGATATGTTATGCAGAACTTCCTCCCATGTTTGGATTTGAAAACAGGAGAAAATGCCAAGTGATGATGGACATAAAGATTGGAGTTATGCAAGTGCAAGTCAAGGATGGCCAGCGACACCAGAAGCTAAGAGAAGGGCATGAAACAGATGTTCCCTTAGACTTCAGAAAAAAATATTGCCTTTCTGACACCTCAGTTTCAGACTTCTAGCCTTCAAAACTATAAAACAATAAATTTCTGTTATTTCAAGCCACCTGGTTTGCAGCATTTTGTTACAGCAGTCCCAGGAAACCAATGCAAATAGCAAGGTAGAACTAGAAAAGATTTGATAAATCTGGTTGATAGGAATACAGCATGTTATAGGGTTTTCTATACTTTTATTTTTTTGGGGTTTTTTATAACGTTGTTGCTTTTTTGTTGTTGTTTTGTTTTCTTTGTTTTGTTTTGTAAGTCAGCTCTCTAGATAACAAACAACAAGGAGAGCATAAAGCAGCAGTATTTGGAGGGGCAGGCTGAAGGATGATACTTTTTCTACCTGGGTTGGCCATAGGAACTCAGAAAGGAAATAGTAAACTGACCCATGAGCCAAAACCACAATACATAGAATAAGAGCAGCAGAAGAGGGCCTAATCCAAAGGGATTCATGGCACAGACAGATATATCAGTTACCTATTGCTAGCATAATGCTGCAAAACAACCAATGATCCAGTGGTTTAAAACAACTAGCATTTATTTAGTTGACTGAGTAGTTCTGCTGGTCTAAGCCAAGACTTGGTTGGTTTTATCTGGGCTCATCAAGCAATCTGCAAAGGACAGGGAGGTCATTAGATAGGGTCATTTATGTCATAAATCTACCATGACAGCTTCCAGAATATTAAGATCAGACAACTAGAACAGGATAAGGGAAAAACTGAACCCATATGGTGAGTAGAAAAATTTATAACCATAATCACTCAGAGATACCCTCAGTAACTCTCTGAATGAGTTGGGAGAACTGCAGACACAAGATTCCTATAAAATGTGAGGAGAGAATGAGGGATTGGGTAGAATTAGAGAAATACCGAATATTATTGCAACCCTACTTTTATCCTATCTGGATGACCCTGGAAACACTAGAGATACTTTTACTATTGAATCCTACAAAATGGAGGCCCAGAGATCTTCCTCTTCTATATTAGTATTACCCAGAGTTAACCAGAAAAATGAAGCATCTTCAGAAATAGTCACCATCAATACTTCCAGGTTATGGCCAATGCACAGTCAGAGAAAAAATTTAAATGCAATCACCTGGTACTCTCATTTCTTCCCTTTTTGGCCACTACTTTGACTCATCTGCCAAGTGTCCAAAAAACACAGCATACAGATAAAGCTGCCTTCAGGAAACACCAATGAGAAGTCTGACTGGCAATCTTTTTCAATGACAAAGTAATATCAAACTCAGAGTGCTAACAAGTCTTGTTTCTATGCCCACAGGGGATATGGATGACAATTATTATTTTAGTTAATGGATGTATTCAGACATAAATTACTCTGTCTCCAAGGAATCTCTATGAGAAATTTCTCCACCCAAAATGTACATTCTTTATAGGAAAAGAAACTGGGCTTCTTTCTCTCAGATCCACAACTTGACCTACTGGAATTCCAGATGAAATATGCATTCTAACTGAGAAGCAGCATCTGCAGCTGATCTGTTACAGAGGTAGAATACTGCAGAACAATTTTCATTTTGAATTTCCTAGGGAATCCTAGAAATGGGAATCTTGATGAATTGCCTGCTGAGAATTATGTACTGAGTGGCCTGTATTTGATATTTGGTAGGAATGGTGCAGAGAGATAGAAACAATAGAAATCTATTTTTATTGATAACTTGTACCCCTCCCATCTAGAGTTCAAGGCTAGCCTAGACCCCATTCTTGTACTTTTGTCCACATATATTCTGTCTCTTGAAAATGGATGATTTAGTCTGTATCATACTTACTCCATACCACATGAACAAACTTCCTGGGAAGATGTAGGAGATCGATCTTTATTTTGTATGTTTGACCTTCTGTCCGTATCTCCTCTCTTAAATGCATAAAATAAACCACACTGATTTTTCTTTTCTTTTTTCGCCATCTTAGACCCACAGGGACAAAAGTTGGCAAGAGTTAATGGCAACTAGCACCATTTACTATGAAATTAATATGAGTCTTGCCTTCTTTGATCATGAGCTTAATTTAACTAAAATGGTAGGTAACTCTCTATGATGCAGTTAATTTCTAGCTCTTCTATGATAACTAATCTTTGTCTCTTATTATATTATAGACCCTTGTGGATGTGCATCCACTTTGATCTATACAACAACATTTAAAACTCTGCTTATTCATGTAAATTGACCTGCTTTGCAAACAGCATCAATTATATGGGATATTTTTTGAGGTCTAATATACTTGAAGCACAAAAATCTTAAGCATACAGCTCAATTGATTTTTTACATAAGTTCACATATATTTATACAACCACCTGAATCAAGATATAAAAATATTTTAACATCTCAGAAAGCATCCTCATACCCTTCCCATATTAACATACCCCTAGAAGTATGTACTATTTTGACCTCTATCATTGTAGATTAGTTTTGTCTACTTTGAGGTCTTTCCCATATCATCTGTGTCTCTATTTAACCTGTTTAACTGATTTTATTTCTTTATCTTCTAATTCTATCTTCTGTGTCAGTTCCAATTGATTGATTTTTTTCCTCATTATGGACTCTATTTTCCAGCTTCTTTGCATGCTTGATAATTTTTCATCAGATGCCAGATATTTTGTATTTCACCTTACTGGGTGCTGAATATTTTTGTTTTCATATACTTATTCTTGGGCTTTGTTCTGGGACATGGCTAAAATACTTGGAAACAGTTTAATTATTTTGGGTATTGCTGTTAAATTTTATTAGGTGGGACCAGAGCAGTATTTAGTCCAGGGGTAGAGCTTCCTGACTAAGTTCTGAGTTAGTACTCTACTTAATTCCCCGTAAATTATAAGGTTTTAAATACTGGGTGGTAAAAAACAGAAGACATTCCACTCCTTAGTGAGTTTCAAGGATTATTCCTTCTAAGCCTCTTGAGTGGTTCTTTCCTTTTAAGCAGGGCTGATTAGTACTCGGCTAAAGACTCAAAGAAAAAAACTGCAAATCTATGGATTTCTTTCTCTGCCAGCTCTCCCCTCCTGATACTTGGCCTGAAAACAGTAGCCGCCTAGACATCTGGATTCTCAACCCCATCTGTTCAACAAGGAGGATCTCTGGGCTCCCCCAGCGCTCCTGGACACCCCCATCCCCAAGTACTGCATTCTGGAAACTCTTCTGGAGGAGACTGGGTTCACCTATACTCTCCCGTCTCTCAAAGATTACTGTCTTTTGTTGCCTGCAGTTTAGTGTCTTCAGAACCATTGTTTCATATATTTCATCTGGATTTTAGTTCCTTCAAGGAGAGTAAATCTAGTCCTGTTACTTCATTTTGGCAAGAAGTGGAAGCCTTATTTTGTCTCTTATTGTACTTCATTTACATGCAATTACATTGTATATTCTTTTGTACCTGACTTCATTGACTCAACATTATGTCTGATCCAGCCATGCATTGCAAATATCAGTAGTTCGTTTTTTGTTTTATTGTGTTCTTTTAATATTTTGTTTTGTTCAGTAATATTTTAATATTGGTACTGAAATTAATAATTACCCTTAAAACCTTTCATAAGAATGATGTCTAACATGACTATCATAGCCTTGGTTTTGATCCCTGAGTTTAATATTTGTTAGCTCTATGTCCATGAACATATCATTTAGCCTTCTTACCATTGTTGCCTCAAAATTAGGATTTGTTTCAAGTGCTTTATACATTTTAAAACTCTATAGTGACATAAAGTGATTTTAGCACATAATATCAATGTTTCTTAATTTTTTTACAGAAAAAAGAAGAATTTTGAATCTATCATGTAAATAATTGCAGTTCTCACAGAAGCGTTCACTGAATGACAAATGGAAAGAAATGCTTTCCTTATACATAGTACCATAAAACTCTTTAAGAAAGTCAATGACTACATGTTGTAGCCCAGATATTATTACTCAGTTATCAAACAATTAAGAGACTTAACTTGCTCTAGGAGATCAATCAGGGTAAAAACAGTATGCTGGATTATAAATACTTTTTAAAGTCTGAGGCATATTGAGTAGGTACCAACAGGGTGGTTTTTGGTGACATAATTGAGCTTCGAAGAGCATCATCAAAGGTAGAGTTTATGTATTTTCTTTTGGATATAACTTCCTTTGTATTAATGAGGTAAGAAATTCCATTTATATAAAAGGTGAATGTGTTCTAATAATACAGTTATAATGACATTGAGCTCAGAAAGACAAATACACTGCAGGAATCTACCCTGCATTCAATTGAATATACATTCAGTTTTCCTCAATGCTTTGAGGTTTCCTTTTTTCTTAATTTGTGTCTGAACATTAATTATTTCAATATTAGATAACATACTTTCATCAATTTAATGAAAAACTTACTCTCATATCAAGTGTTTTGAAAGTATTTCACTTAATTCAGTATATTCTATAAAAATATACAAATTGGGTCTTAGCTTTTCTTATAAGCACCCCTCAGGATTTTCTTCTAAAAGAGCTATAACACTCATCTACCACTGTCAGTTCTTCCAACTGTCAGCCAGTGTGAATGAGCTATAGCCTTTTTTTTTCCTTTTTTTTTGAGAGTGGTGGTTAATTCGGGACAATGAAGATAAACTGCTTCTGCCACTTGTTAGGTAAGTGACATTGGGAAAGTTATTCAGCCTCTAAGTTTGTTTTCTATCAGTATTTGCCTTGCATACTACTAGCAGGAAGATTAAAATTCTGCACATAAGACTTTGACTACCATGCCTAGCACATAGAGCTCAACATTAGCTGTGATTGTTATCAATAGAAAACTTGCTTGGCATCTTCATGAATTCTCTTTTCAAAACCACTGCCCAACTACTGTGCCCAAGAAGGAATCTTGCTGATTCCTAGGCAGTTCCAGCTGATCACCCACAAATCTAACATAGGCTGGACTACTCACAATGACAATCTTCCTTCAAATAAAATATTCCTGGTTCTGAACTTCGTGTATTGCTATATGGTTTCTTCTGCATCCCACTTGCCTTGTTTTAATTTCCTGAGTGTTCTCACACTGTAGTGATTAGGAAAGCAAATTCTAAAATCCAACTGCCTGAGTTTAATCTCTATCTATCATTTAGAATCTGTGGGATTTGGGCATGTTAGCTACTTAAATTTCCCAACTTTGTTTCTACATCTGTAAAATGTGATAATAAAAGTACCATGTTAGGTTACTGTGAAGACTAGGACTTTGCAGGTAGTAGGGACTTAGCACAAAGATGGTATTCAGTAAGCACTCATTCAACACTGTCTTTTATTAATAGATAATTAAGACTCTGTGTTATAAACACATACAAGACTGTTTTCAGATGGTCTATTGTCTGCTGCTAACAAGCAAATCCTCTCCTCCAAGGTAGCAAAAACAAAAGTGGGTAGTAGAACCAAGAGGAGGTGGCTTAAAGCTGCATTTTTCACATGTCACCACCCAAAATATGTTGGTCCTCTTAATCTTATTATAAAGACAAATTTTTTCTACTAATGATATTTAGTATAGATATTTAGATATAAATATAGGTATGTGTATCTACATCTGTATTTAAAGATCTACATGGTGGTGATGCAAAAATTTTAACAGGTCACTTAGATGAAAAGAGTCTGTCTTGGAATTGTGGCTGTCCCTATAAAAGGTTAATAACCTCAAACCTAAAAGTTTAACCAGGAGCCATCTAGGGCCAGGCTTTCTTTGTAGAGGTATATGGATCATTGAGAAAATCTTCCTAGCATCCAGCTTTGAAGTAAAGTGGATTGCTTTTGATGCCATTAAAAATTCAAATCAATTTAGAAAAAGTCTGGTACCTGATTATGGGACTTCTGCTGAGAAATGGCTTTGGTATTTTAAAATTAGTTTTGTCACAGAGTGATGAGGAACATCTTGTGGTATCCTCTGGCCCTGTTTTTAGTATCTCATTTGTCTTGGTGCTTATCCCCTAGGTCAATTATTCTCTTACAGAATAATCAGAAGGACATCTTTGGTCTTGGCTTAAAAAAGATTTAGAGTGTCCTAAAGAGTGAATATGAGGTCTGATCCTCACCCTTTTACCCTGTGCAGTTCAAGCATGGGGGAGCAAGATTACAGGTATACTTTCTTGAACAGACTTTCACCTTCTTGAACAGATTTGCTTTTTTCTTTCTTAAATTCCCCCATTACTCTCTCTCTCTCCCTTTTTGTAAATAGACATGTAGATAAAGGATAAATAACTCAGAATCTAGAGTGAGAGGTGTCACTTTCCTGTCATTGTTCTGATTCTGCCAGAGGACCCTCATATGTCAAGGACTCTCTGCATCACCCCAGGGTGCTGCCTGCTACTTTTTTTGTCTGTATTCAGGATTTCACTGGACTTTTGGGGTGGTTGCCAGCCCTGAGTCTGTGCGAATTGCTCTTTTACTTGTCTTTACCCTCTTACTCCCACACACTCTCTCATCTTGTCATCAAAGTTCAATTTAGAATCTTAAGTTGAAACAGATTTCTGTTCTATCCCTCTCAGCCAAATTATCATACACCAAATGGAGCTAAGTGATGTTTTTATTTTTCAAAGAATTTTCAAACTTTTAATAAAAATACATTATGTGAATATTGTATTTGTTATTTTGGGGAGAGAAGTTGGCAAGAAAATATGACAAGGGCATGAATGCTTGCTTCTGTATACTCAATAAGAATAACTGAAACAATTAAGCCATGGAGGTAGACAATAAGGACATTTCCAAGGATTTCCTGGATAAATAGATAAAAGGTATGTACTGTCTGAGACAAAATAGGGGACAGGAGAAGATGATAAGATAAGAGGGACATTGGGGATAAGAGGAAAATTAATTACCCAGTTACCTTCATTCCATGGTTTGTGAACCTGAGTTTGCTTGTTTGGGAAAGAAATCATTTGTTTTACTATTTTGTTCCAGGACACCCCATATAGTCTATCCTCAATTCCCTTAAATAACCAGAAACAACTTAGCACTCCTGGTCATTGAAATAAATGACAGATTTGTCACTTTGGAAAATAACTTAGGAAAATATTCCAAAGCCATTAAAACATTCATACTCTCTGACCCAGTAACCCCACCCTACGGAAAATCAAATGAAAGCAGAACTTCAAAGATATTTTTTAATATTTGTAATAGCAAAAGAAAAAGAACAATAAAAGAAATTAAAATATGACTTATGAAGTCAGAATTATGTTGCTATCGGAAACATTTATTAAGAAACAATACAAAAAAATGTTCAATTTGATATTTTAAAACAACATAATTGTATCAAAACTTTAAACATACCTACATAAGGATTATATGACATATGGCCAAATACCTTTAAAGACTACAGAAAATGAAATTAAAACCTTTCCATGAGTTATTTTTTCCTTTTTTTCTATTATGTTAGAATAGCAAAAAACAATAATGCTCTTTTATACATCTAGTTACCAGAGAAGGGTACTAAATGCAGATAATCTCTTCCCTCATCAATCAGTTGTTCTTCCTCTGACAAAATAAAAAATGGTGAGATAGCATTGGAGGTGGAAAAATGACAGATTTCTCTGCCCAAAAGAAAAAAACCTATGATTCCTAAAAGCAGTTATACAATAAAAGGCATTAAAAATGGGCCAACAGGAGAATTTTCCTTTAGGGAGGGTGGAGAATATTTGGGGAAATAGAAAGCAAGGACCTTAATACTTTTGAGTTTATTCTAGAGTTCTAGAAAAGGATCACACTCTTGAGAAAGGGTCAGCCAGGGGTCGCCAAGACTAGAGTAGTCCTTTTGAAAGCTGTTGCTGTCTGTTTCAATAAAAGGAGAACCCCACTCCATGATGGCCTGTTGAGTTCCCTTCAATGTCAACCAAGTGTCTGAGCACCAAAAACACACCAGCCAAAGAGGCAAGAGCACTGGCCTTAAGAGACCATCCCAGGATTCACTTGATCCCAAACATAATGAGGTAATCAAAGAGTCTTGATCAGAGAAGCTGTCATATAAAGTGAAAGGAGGCATTGAAAGATGGAGATGACTGGAGGCTGAGCTTTTCCTCCAAAGAAAACAGTGAGAAAAAAAATCATGATTACAAACTTTAAAGAATATATAAGAGAGCAAAAGAGAGCCACAGAAACTCTGCTGTCATTGACCTTCAGGGGGAATTAAATTGAAGAAACATAGAAGTCAAAAATGACTCTACTTTAACCTTCAAGCTCATCTTCCTCATACTGCCTACATCTACACTCCATGCCTATGTATACATAGAAACAAGAGTGTGGCTTAGTTAGTTAAGTGACAACCAGGGGAGTGAAGGTTGTCTAACCTTCTATATACCCATCAGAATAATTTCCTTGTGTTTAAAGAAGAAACTGAGGCACACAAAGGAAAATTGCTCTATGACAAAGGAAACCACTGCTTATTAAAGGAGCATGGCCCAACCACTGTCTGCCGGTGGTAGGCAACTTGGGACAATCTAACAGATGCCAGCAGACTCTAATGCAGCTAATTAGTTAACTGGTGTTTTTTTTTTTTATTTTATTTTATTTTATTTTATTTTATTTTATTTTATTTTATTTTATTGTTTTATTATTTTATTTTATTTTATAATTTAGAGAGAAAATATACCAGGAGTTAATGCCCTTATTTAGAGTTCCAAATATAATGAGATTGTGGAGATCTGTGTCTTCTTGCAAGGAAACTTCATTGCAGCCCACAGCACCTAAGAGCCTCCTAATTTGTGATGCTGGGAAATAATGGGACAAAAGCTGAAAATACAGGGAGTGGGAGCTAAGGAGACCAATAAGCAGGGGACCAAAACAAACAGAGAAGGAGTAGGCAGTGATAATGAAGACCAAGTAAGACACTGCCACCCAGTGACAGGGAGTGGAGATAAGAAGGAAGTAAGCATGCTCCAAATTCCAGGTAAACTCCCAAATCCCATGACAAACCTACATCCTTCCCTCAGAGAAATGGAAAGCTGGAGCAAGAGAAGCAAGGATCTACCCAAAGGATCTTCTGGGACAATCAGGGACAGCACCAGAATAGTAGATGGGTAATAGCTCTCATTCAGCCACCCTTGGATATGCCACTGAAGAAGTGAAATCACCAAAGGTGAGATTAGCATGGGAAATCTCAAATCACAAAGACTATTGTAGCAAAAGCACTCAAAATACTTTGTTTCATTTTTAATTCAAAAGATGCCAACAGCTAAGACTCTCAGAGGTTACTAGAATTCAGAGACAGGATAAAAAGAGTAAGTCTGAGGCTTCAGAAAGCTTTCTTTTGCATCATAGAAGACTTGTGATTCACCTTTAATCTGTCTCTCGAGGTTGGGGCCTACACATGTGATACATGCATTTGCAAACGAAGAGGAGGGAAAACTTAAACAGGTATAAAAGAGACAGTGGTAACTGATTAATGTTGAAGGGACCGTGGTAATTACCACCTGATTTCCCAGCATCAGTGAGTCCACTGCATATTTCTGAACCAATAATGAAGACTGAAAGTTAATAAAGAAGAAGCAACTAGAGAAACCTCCTTAAAGACCCAATAATGTGTCAAAAAGATCCAGGGCCAAGACTTCCAACTCTCTAATCTCTAATGAGAGTGATCCACTTAGCAGCACCTGCAGGTCTCTGTTTTCTGCCTTTTTGGAGCATACAACACAAGGTGAGGAGAAGCTTATGTAGGATACCACTTTGGGATGTGTCGAGACAAGGGGCACCAACAAGGTCAACACCATGGTTAAGACAAATAGAACAGCTCCATCCAAGAGATCAATTCTTAGGAGAGTCTTCAGGAAGTTTCACTGCTGTGTGCTTGAACTAACATATAGCAGTCTAAGCAAGGTGTGCTCTGAATGGTGGGTGGTTCTTACAACGCAGCTACTCCAGTCAGCATAGCACCCCCACCAATATCCAGCATCCCTACCAGTCATGACAGGATTGAAATATCTCCTTTCAGATCACCCACTGCCCTCTCGTCATGGGGAAAAGCAAACCCTCAAAGAGGTCATCTTTTATAAGAACCATAGTCACCATCACCATTTCCATCCCCATTGCCGAGGGGCCCACCTACTTTGTGGGAAAGAAACAATGGCATCAGAAGCAAGAGGAAACCCTCGCTGCAGACTCACAAGCCCCTACAGAGCAAGCAGAGGAAGTCCATCAGCAGGAGGCTCTAGTGAGGTTCCTCCAAGAAAGAAGAAGTACTCAGACTAGGAATAAGAAGACACAATATGGATCATTTGAAAGCAGGACAGGATATAGGTCCAAGAACAACTAAAACCTAGGCATGGGTGATTGCAGGGCCTGAAAAAACCATCTAATTGATAGGAAACACCTAAGCACCCAAAAGGCTTTGAAGATCCAGAACAAATCTCTTCAATTTATTCTCCTACCAGGTGTAGCTCCATACAACTGCCATACATAAAATAAGAATAATATTAATATTTCAGACAGTCCCTAAAGAAAAAACACCTCAAAGTTTCTGTGAAGACAGGTCCAATAGAAATGCCTCTTGGCTCTCGGTCCAGAGAATGACTGTGCTGCTCCTTTTTTAAGTGGGATAAAAATTCTTAGAGCCAAATATCTAGCTCCCCTCGAGCTAATCTATAATGATGTTGCTGTATTTATTCCATATAGTGATATCTCTTGGTTCCAGGTTACCATAAACTTTTTTTTCCCTTTAGCACAGGTTCTTTACCTATTTTCTTTTTAATTTCAATTATGTCATTCTGTTATAGTAGCTCATCTCTGTGTGACACTTTAAATCTTTTTTTTGTAACAAGATAATGGCTTTTTTTTTAAGAAGTCATAAAGCCCAATGCTCAGTCTGAAGGCACCTGGAAAAGGTGATTCTTTGTTCTGAGGATGCAGAACCCATGTTGTTTACTCTATATAAAAGCCTCCTACTTTTGCTAACAGTGGCTGAGATAACCTGATCTCTTTCCCTTGCTGGATGTATCACTAACTGTCTAAGTCTCTTTCCAACCTTTAGCAGAATGGCCTCCAAACCAGGTGCCAAAGAAAATAGTCAGATATGCGATGGACCAAGAAGAGTTCTTGGTAGCTAAGGGGCAGTCACTGCAGAAGAAAATTGTGGAAGTTAGCCTAGGTTGTAAAATAACAAAGAGCATTCTAGTGAAAGGGAACATAAGGCACAAAAATTTGGAGTCACTAGTGTGGATCCAAAGTTAATGGAAAGAGGAGTGATGGGACAAAAGATAATAAATGAGAGCTATTCAGGTGTCACATCATTAAAAACTTTGCTAAGAAGTCTGTATTTTTATTTTATAAGCAATGGGGATCCAGTAAAGGGTTCTAAGCTCAGGAATATCTAGATCATATATGCACTTTAGAAAAAAATGACTCGAGGTGTGAAAGATTGATAATTTGGAATGAGGGCTGGAATCAAGGTCATCCAGGCAAGATTCGGAGAAGGACTAAAATAAGGCAATGACAATGAGATGCTGAGTAAACTCTAGAGATGTTTGTGACATAGAATTGGCAAAACTTGGTAGCCACATTGAAGCAGAGAGTATCAATCTGATTCTAAGAGTAGACTCAGGTTGGTCAGATTTAAAGAACTGCTCAGATGGGAATGTCACTAAAAGGGGAGGTGGGTAATGCTGAGCCCAGGGTGAATGGAACAAGATACTGACTGTAGGTAGTTTAAGTGAAATGTCCAAGGTACCTTCCATAGAGAATGATAATGGTCAGATAAATAACTGTGATCATATTTCTACAAAACTGTATTTTATGTGCACTAAAAATTAAAAGAAATACCATTAAAGAGAGAAGACAAGGGTTGAGAAAGACATACATAAAGATCTTAAAAATGTTTAACTCCACATCAGTATTCTTTTTGCTCATCTGTGTGTTTTGATATGTACATAATGATAATGTCTTACTCTTAAGTTAATAAAGCAGGGCTTTCAATTTTAAAAATAAAAAAAAATATTGTGTCTTAATCTGAAGAAACAGATCTGAGGATACTGAGCATGAAGTTATACCTCTGGCAACCTGGAAAAAGGGTGCAGGTGAAACGAGAGCTTTGAATAAATCTGTGTGCCACTAGAGGGACTGAACAGAAATGAGAGAAACAGGGATTAAGAGAAAGTCCAGGAGAAAGGTGTCCCAGAAGTCTGAAAACTTTAATATTGTAGCTTCAAAGTTCTTGATTATGGGACAATTCTTATCCATATTTGAACTCTACCCCACTGGTACTTTTCATCTTCTAGCTAGAGTAGTGACTTAATAAATGCTTATAAATAAACGTGATTCTAATTCCCCCTTAGCCTTCATCATCTGGACTCCTGTGAAGTATGATCTCTGGGACATTTTCTCTTAGAATATAATTAAAAAGTGGTTGCAGAGCTCATAAAAGAAAAGGAAAACTCCTCACCCCTTAGAAGTCTCATTCTCCCTCAGAGAGACCATTTAATAGAGCTTAAGATAAATTCCATAGCATTGATTTGCAACTGTGGTCAGACAGCAGACCAGCAATACTAAGGTCCGAAGACTGAGTTTAAGAGCTAAGTATCACTTTTAGCCCAATCAAAAATACTCATCACGTAAATAGCTATAAAAAGAGAAAGGCCACATGACTGGCCATTAATGTCAACCTCTTAATATCCCCCTGAAATTGATCCTTAGGTGCAGCAGATTGTAGAGGACAATAAACACTTTATTCAGGTATGAAAACTATATAACTATCTCATTCAGTTATAAATGAAGCATGAAGAGAACATGAAAAAAAAATAAAAAGAAACGTTTGGGGGCTTGTTAGATTTACATCTTATCACTTTAAAACATTTTTTTATTTTTTATGGTGTCCATGCCATAAAGGTATAAAAAATGAAATCACAACAGATAAAAGTGTGGTGTCAGAAACAGGTAGTAACCATGCCTTGGTGATTCTAAGCTCCTGAGAGGCTAGAGTGAATGGGAAGAATATCTAAACTGTGACACATACTAAGTACCTCAAAGGACTTAGAGGTGAAGGGAGAATGAGGAAGTCAAAGATTTTTTTCCTAGTGCCAAGAAGTTATTTGTGTATATATTCAGCAATGGCTCAGAAGATAAAAATTATTCCACATGGAATATTTTTCAATGATAAAAGAGAACTTCCCCACTAGAACATGGAAAATGAGGTTTTTCAATTGGAGTCACAGAATCCCGGGCTCTGCCAATGAAGACAGAGAATCTTATAGAAGTCCTGGCGAACTTCAGAATGAAATGAGCTTTGAGAATTTCCCCTTCATTTTATTCCTGTGGAGACTGCTAAGCTTCTGTGGCAAGCAAAACCCATCCCAGTTGGAGGTAGATAATTACCAACCAATTGTTCAAAAGTCAAAAAGACACCAGCAACAGGGTCAAGTGGACCCTCATATGAGGAGACTTCCCAGAAGCCATTCATGGCTCTGCTCATAGAGCTTTGCCAAAAGGAAACACCTCAGAAAAACGATGCTGTGAAATAACCTGAGCCACAAGCCAAACATAGGTTAATGAAGATACCTTTGGCCCAGAGCTCTGGATCAAGTTCTCCAAGAAAAGAATGAAGTGAGGAAATCTTCACTTTCCTAGTGTGATGGAGGGAGCCATATGGGTGACTATTATTGTCCTTCAGAAAGACTCCAACTGTGCCTAAGAATTTGCAGATCTTACAAAACCCCTTGTGCCTGCACTCTAAGGGCTCGCTTCCAACAGTGTGCTTGTGCCTGACATTCATGCTCAGCACAGTCTGTCACCTAACCAGAAACTAAGGTGCTGCTAGGATGCTTCCTGAAATTCGGTCACTTCCAGGGACCACCTGGAAAGCAAATAGGGAAATAACTAAGAAATGAAGTCCAGTCTTTTATTTTTCAAAGGATGAAATCAAGACCTATTAATAGGAAGCCCTGAAGATTGAAACAGGGTAGTAGAGCACCTAAGAAATGATTTCTATCCTGTGGTGATAGGTGCCATTGTGAATCACAGTGGCAGGCTCTGGTAACTCCATGTTTCCTAATCAAAACTTAGGTTACTATAGGAGATCATAACAGAGGGCAAAAAGGTATGAGGCACTGGCCTTCAGAATTTGGGGGTTCAATATTTTTGTGAGGGAAAGGACTTCCCTGAAGACTGGTTTGTGAGTAGATGCCTGAAAGGGTACCAGAGTAAGTTTTAGTAAGTGAGAAAGAATGAGGCTATGATAGACTAGCATCACAAGGATACAGGAGCGAGTAACCATAAAAAAAAAAAAAAAAAAAAAAAGAAGGGTAGGAAGGACTAAAGCACTCCCAAAGTGCTTTAATGAGGCACTTTAAAGGGTTCCTGTTGAATCCCACTTTGGCATTAGTGGAAGTAGGGCAGTGGTAGTACCAGGCTTGCCAAGGAGAGTGTTCCAGGCTCCTAGGCAGGTACTCCCACAGTGGACACTGGGAATGTAAGAGAATGTTCTACCTTTCCAATAATCTCTGAAATTCTAAGGCATGACAAAGATCACCAGAGGTAAACTCCACAAATGGAATAACCAAACATAGTACTTCATACATAATCAGCACTCAATAATATGAATTGTTTGTGGGTGCATATAGAGTTCAAAGACTAGCCATTCCTTTCTTTAGAAAGTTGGAGAGAGGAAGAAGATTTTTAGGCTTTCTAGGAAGTTCAGCCTATACCCAACTCAAGTTGTGGCCTCTGCAAATCATTCCTCATTACATTCCAAAAGAAAAAAAAAGGATGAAAGGTGATATGGCCTAGAATATACCAAATCACTTTATGAAGAGACTACCAGATTTTCTACCTTGGAATGAGGAATGTTCTACCACAAACTCCCTTAAAGCCAGTGAGCCCCACAAGGAAGAGGAAGATATCGAATTAAGAGCACCTGTGGAAACACCACTCCGACCCTGACTGGTCACTCTGGACAGCGACCCTCACTCCTACATGCCTGGATACCACTAATGGTCATCTGTGATGAAGGCACTCCTGGTGCTCTCCCAGTTCCTAGTCAATCAAGATTCCTCTCTTGAGAACAGAAACACATTCCACATTATAGTTATACCATGATGTGAATTATAAGAAATGAAGCACATGCTAGTAACACACAGCTTCATACACCCTAATCAACTATTCTTTCAACAAAGGGTAGAAAATCCCAATTAAAGATTTTTAAGATAGCAAAGGAGGCTAAAGAAGAGACACATTCATACCAACCCTTTTACATAGAGGCATTGATCATACAAACGTGCATAGTCATACAAACGTGCACATGCTACATGTGTATTTTGTCAATATCAGCAGCAGTCATAAATTATTTTCTAGATTTATTCAAAATACACCCCTTTACCCTAAACATAAAAATGAATAGATAAAATACAAATAGAGCAATTAAATTTTATCTCTTCTGTAACTCTGTTTAAAATGCACATAAAGAAAATTAGAAAAAATATTCACTAGGGAAAAGCAGTTCCAAAAGGTCAGCCACAAGATAAGACCCATGTATCAATTATTTAACACAAATTTAAGGTTAGGGAAAGTATCCAAATGTTGTGTTAAATTAAATCAATTCTTTCTACTTATGGATGAAATGCAGTAAATATAAAAACTTTCTTCCTATTATAGAATAGCAAGTTTTAAAAATCTTGTGCCATTTTTTTTTCTAGACACACAACATGTAACACCCAAATGGAATCATTCTTCAAGACTCTTTATTGGATACCGTCCTTTCTCTTGACAGGAAAGGGGGTAGCGACTCTTTTGTTCCTGTTGTGTCTCTGATGTGACCTTGATGACACCGGCCCATTACTGTACTCACTGTTTGAGAGATGCAACATTTTATACCTGATGATGCTTGAGGAAGGAGGAAAGGAATCTCTATGCCAGACCCTAATCTCAGCTCCTTCTCTTAAATGATACCTTTGAGAAGTAGGGAAGTGACAACTAATTTCAAAGCTAAGGCAGTCATCACCTAGTCTGCATCATTGATTGGGACAATTCCATGTCCTGTCAATATGAGGCATGTCTTCTGGGTGGAAGGTAAGCATATTCTGTCAAGGGTCAATTGAGCACAAAGTAACTAGTTACAAAATCAAGACACAGTAGGTACAAAAGACTGACCAGCACTGGGTCAAGAATGCAGAGTAAGCCATGTGACCATCATCCTGAGAAGGATGTCTTCAAAGAGGATGCCTGAGAGGCAAGAGGAGCTCAGAGCAAAAAGTAAGATCAACTTCTTTAGAAAGGCAAAGTAATGTGGAGGTTTTAACCAATATCTCAACAGTTGGCCTCTCTCCCCATGTGGAATCCCTTTAGCCCTAAAAACCAGTGCAGTAAAAGCCTTCAGGAAAGAGCCTTTCTCTGCAAAGACCTGCCTCCATTGTCAATATCTGAGTCGGAAAACCATGATCTCTGGGCATACTAGTAACCATGTGATGTGGTAGCTAATCAACTGGGCCTTGTACAGGAAAAAAACCAAGGGTTAGCGCTGAAAAATGCACCTCCCATAGATTTGCTCCCAACTTGGCTGTTGGAAATTCAGAGAACAGAGCTAAATACTGGGAATAAATTGTACAGCCTTTAGCTAGAATTGCAAAGTAGTGATGCTGCAAAAGGGAGCATCCAAATGCTTTCAGGTGGGGGATGTGGAGGAACATGCAGTATTATCCCTGATCTCCGCAGGTGTACACAAAAGCAATCTACTAAAACTACTTATTTTCTCTGTGTGCACATATATGTGGAGTATAAAAAGTTTCATGTATTTGCTAGTCTTTCCTTGTTTTTTTTTTATTTATAAGTTTAAAAGGGCAGTATTGAACAAGTACAAGATTTTTAATGATTTTGTCATTTCATGAAATGTATTTTTATGTTCTTTGCAGTTCTTTTTTTTAATTACCTAGTACTTTCTAAATGATCCCATTTAATTTTATGATATTGATTTACAGTTGGTAATCATTTTGGGGTAATGGTTCTAAGTGTCTCCTATTTTACTGTTCGCCATCAGCCAAGTCTCTTTCAATAGCATGCTTTTGGCCACAAAGGAGTTTATTAGCCAGTAAAAAATATTCTTTTTGTAAATGCTTTAAAACCCCTCCCAATTCATTTTATGTTTCTGGTTTCCTAAACTTGGGGGGAAAATGTTTCTGAAGATTAAAGTTATAAAAACTAAAGTTGCATTCATATACAAATCTGGCTCCTGTGCTCAATGACTTGCCACAAGAATTCTCTCATGATCCAAGTTAAATTGAAAATCTGAAGTTAAAAAATGCCACACTCAAATGAGCTTCTTCTCTGCTCTCCCCATACAGAAAGAAGGCTGTTTCTTTGCAATGCTTAACACTTCCATTCACATAATTATGGGATTTATTTGCAGGGCACTAATGAAACCATTACTCTAAGGAAAGGATGTTTCCAATGAGAAAGACTATATGAAATCTTTCCACAGATAGGCTAAATTCATCCTGCACAGTATTATTTATCCATTTCTGTCTTAGAGACTTTGCTATTTGCTCCCATGATATGCCCTCTGCTGACCAGAATGCCCTCTGCTGACCAAATCCTATTCCGTCCAAGGCTTAGCTTAAAATTCACCTTCTCCCCTCAAATTCTCTTGATCTTCATAAATCTGCCCACTCCCTCTTCCGTCCACCTTCAAACATGCTCAAATATCTCTCTTATAGCAGGTGATATGCCATAATATAACATTCAATGCAGAAAAAATGCTAGAAGTTAAGAAAGATTGATTGAGAAGGTCTCATATCCCTAACAATAGTGCAGCTGAGTTCATGTGGTTTAGGGAAAAAACAGACCTGTTGGGACTAAATCTCCACTCTGACACTTACTATCTATATAGCCTTAGGCAGATTATTTTACCTCCCTGAGCCTCAGTTTCCCATGCAAAAATTTCATGGAGTTATTGCCAGGTTAAAATTGGTTTAGGTGACAGCTACTTTCCTAAACTCTGAAGCTTCAAAGTTAAGTAAGATAAAGCCCCAATCTTAAAAAAGTTTACATTCTGCAGATAAGTTATATATTGTAGCTTCAGGCTCTTTGAGTGAAATGGTTACATGGCACTTGGAAAATAAACAGTAGGGGAGAAATTGGAGGGGAAGAAGCTGGAGTCTGGAGCAAATGCAAAATTGCAAACACTGGTGACAATAGTGGGAACAGAGATGAATATTTGAGAGATATTCAAGTGGAATAAAATTATAGGCCTTGGTTCATTTCAGATTTAAGAGGATAAGAAGATTGATGAAGAGTCATGATTCAAATTTCTAGCCAAGAAGACAGATTCAGCACTGATAGAAATGTGGTAACTGAGAAAAAGAGTTTGAGTAGTGGGAGAGGTCATCCTCTACGAAGACTGTAAGTGTGTATCTCAGGTATACCTGACAGCCCATGTCAGTCTCAGAGTTCAACAGTTCTTTAACAATTCAATTGAGTCCTCTTCCTCTCTCTACCTTTTTTCCTCCTGGTTTTTTCAGTAGAAAGTTCAGTGGTGACTTGAACAATCAACTGAGTTTGCTAGACCTAAGCTAAAGATGCTTCTCCATGCATCTTTTTTATTTGCTCTACTTGACTATTAAAGTTAAAATAACTTTAGCCTAGGATAGTGCATGTTTCTCTTGATCATTTCTCCAAGATTACCAATATCCCATTGCCTTCTGAAGCTACCTAGGCAAAGCAAGGTAGCCCGGTCCGTTACATTTGTGCCTCCACATTCTGAGCCAGTAACTGCCACTCAGGTCCAACCAGAATCTGCCTTCTGCAAAACCCCCAGCCCTGCCCGCTTCCTGAGTCTGAGCATGCTCACTATAGATTAAGAAGGTGATTCCTTAAATAGTACCTAATAAATACAGATCAAATAAATTTAATGCATGTATTCCCATTGATCTAACAATTTTAGACATTTATACTAAGGAAATAACCAGAACTGCACATAAGCTTATGGCTAAAAAATATCTATTGAGACAGTCTTTAGATTACAAAAAAAAAATGTAGATACATTCTGAATACAAATCAATAAGAGAATATTTAAATAAATTGCCTCATATCTTCATAATGGAATATTATACAAACATTTAAAATGTAATGGCGTTTTAATGACATGAGGAAATATTCAAATACATTTTAAGAAGTGAAAAAAGATAACAGACTACATATAATTTTATTCTCAATTTTGTATTGTCTGTATGCATACATATATATATATACATATATGCTACATATATATGTGTATACATATACACATATATATGTATGTGTGTATATACATATACGCATAACCAACAAAAAGTAACCTGGGAGGTTATAATTATTGTTATCCTTATCTTTAGGTGAAGGAATTATAGATTATTTTTATTTTCTTCTTTGTACTTTTCTGTATTTTCTAATTATCTCTAAAAGTTTTTGTAATTAGGAAAAAAATTCTTGAAATAAAGGGAAATGGGCCACAAAATAGGCCATGTCTTAGAGGGAAGAAACCTGTAGGGATGGCATATACGTCATGGAGCATTTATTTCTTCAGTACTTTTCTTGCCTAAAACCTGAGATATTCTTTCCATTTCTTACTGTAAGAGGCCTGAGAACTTAGATTTCAGAGTTTTTTTTTTAAGGCTTAGAGCTTTTCTCACTAAAACCTATATTCCATGCCTAGGCAACGAATAATCACAAAAAGACACTTGATATTTAGATACAATCATTTATCTTTTTTTATGCTCACTGAATTAACTTTTGCCAAAATACAGAGGATTTGACTGGATCATTCTGTGTTTTATTCTTTGGATTAATTGGGGATTAGATGGTAATAGGCTAAAAATAAATTCACTTTCCATTGACCAAAATTAACTTTGTTTTTGATATCTAGCATAGCATCAACAATTATCTGAAAGAAAAAAATAATATATATATATATATATATATATATACACCTGCATACACATATATGTATATATTTATATTCATATACATGTACGTGCGTATGTATAGTAACCCATCATATACAGAAAACTGTAGCCAATCCAACCATTTAAATATACCTCATTAACACCACTTATAATGAATATCCCCAAAGTCTTTGACTAATGTAAGCCATTTTTGCCTCCAGGAAATGGTGGTGGGAAGTAGTTCCCTTTCCAACAAGTATTTTGTGTGGGAATCTACTTTGTAGCAAGACCATAAGTTGGCCAAGTCTTGTTGTTTCTTTTTTAACAGATTTACGTACTACCAATTCTCTCTTCTCTGCAATACAACTTACACAGGGTGATGGAATCACTCTCTAAAACATCCCCTTTTAGCACATTCACCTCTCCTCCACATCTTACATTTATATAGCAAATGAAGATTTATCAAAACTTTTCACATAAAGGATTTTATGTGATCTTTATAAGAACTCTAGAAGACAGTTTTATAAGTGAAGAAACTAAACTCAGAAAGATGAAGTTATTTGCCCAGATACTTCTGCTAAGAAGGGGTGGTTCTCAGATGAAAACTTCAGTTTTCTAACTTTTGATTCAGTATTTCATTTTTAATAATCTTAATAATACCATAATTGTGTCTTGATATTGTGTTTTTAGACATTTTCTCATCTATATGCATTTAACCACTGCTTCTCAATAATGATGTATATGTATGTTGTGTATCACCATTTCACATTCATCCTAATAAACATCATGCTTGGATGATGGTGGCACAGAGGACACTGCCAAGGATAAAACAATATGCAGACATTAAATTATTTAAAGCCCTCTGGGTGGAATGGTACTTCATTCACCAGAACTCTTGGATAACCTAGGGGCTTGATGTGCGTGATCTTATCTCCTGACACTGCCTCTGCTCTCCCAGTCCATGGTTCCTTCTCTCAGTTCTGACGCTGGTATGCCCCTTAATGAAGTAGTTGGTGTGACCGCTACCAGAAGTTCCTTACTGTCTAGTAACACTGCTATTTACAGATTTGTATTAATCTCTTCCCTTCTCCACTCACTCACCCTGTCATATGCCACATTCTACTGTATGCAAACATACACACAAAGACATAGCCTAGACTATAATTTCCCTCACAGAACATTCTACCTTATTTATCTTTCTCTATAACCCCATTGCCAGCAGGTGCCCCAAACTTTTTGCTGCATTAAATTGATCGGTATATTTTTTAATTAATTTGAGTATCTACTACAGAGTACACCTATGTATTTATAAAAGTATATTTTATAATATACTTTTCCCCCACCTGCCTCTATTCTCCTTTTTTCTTGCATCACAAATCTTTTCAATTGCTCTAATAGTTTTCAGCAAATAACATTATATTTTATTTTATTTTACAGGACAGTCATCATGAGGTCTCTAAGTTGTTTCAAACTAAGACTCCAAGATTTCAAGTAGGCTGTGAAAAGTTTGAGAAATCACTATTTATTTGTTCTTTAATTACCATTTAACTTTTCTGGGCAGAATATTCTCTCTTCTTTAAAAAAATGTATTGTCTCCTAAATGAGAATAAGAATTTCATTTCCTTAGGTCAGCTAATCAAATTCAATATGCTTTGTTGGCTATGCTCAATTATAAAATGGAAAAATTGGAAGAAAACCCAATTTTATTATATAACATAGGTATGAGCCAGGTTATGAAATGTTGTTTATCGTGTCCTTCAATCATGTTTTTAAGATTTTTAAAAAATAACTTGACAATATTTAATTTTTTAGTAGAACATATAGTCTAGATTATTTATTTTTTGAAATGTAAATAGATCTGGTAGCTAAGGTGTTTTAGAAGGTGAATATTACATTTAAAATCATGTTACAGGACTTGTAAAACAATCTTTTTCATAAAGGGCCCCATATTTTACCTGTCACCATGTGGATTTGGTTGGGGACAACTTCAAGAGAGAGAGCTAGTTCATGTGCCTCTCCAAAACACACACTCTCACACACTCACATATCTCTAAGTAGTGAGATTCTTTTATAAAATATGGATAAGGCACTTAATGCAAACTTTAAAATATTTAGCCTATAATTTTCATTAATTACTGTCTCCAATACAGAGTGCTGCTGGGAAATTAAAACTTCGAAGCAATACTTTCTTTGCATTGTATTTATTGAGAAAGAAAAAGAAATGGAACAATAAGTGATACACTAAGGAAAAGTCCCTAGTTCATAATATATTAAAGGCATTATTTTAAATGTGCTTCTTTGCTCCTCATGGGCCAGCTCTTCCCTGAAACACAGAGTAAGCAAAGCTTATAATCCTGTAAACATTCTCTGGCTTTTACCAACAGTCCTCCACAGATCTAGGCTTGCTTTGCCACAGTCTTTCTTTGAAAATAGCTAAACTCATTAGGGAATTTGGAAGGAAATCATGTCATATTGAGACAATTAAATTTATGATTCCTAAAAATAAAATGAAGTAAGGATAAATGTTGGCAATGGAAAAAGGGTTATCTGGAGTAAGAGTTTGCAAATGTTTTTGCCTGAAAGCTGTAAACTCTAATTATATTCTGATTTTCACCAGAAAAATCCACTTTTCCCCTGTGTTTCACTTATGCTCTAAAACAGAAATATTGTATAGATGGAATAAATACTGAGTTATACTAAGTGAAGGCATTATATAATTAACAGCACTTGTACATACATACACTAACCTTCTCCAAAACTATTCATATCTTTCCGAGTCCCTGATACCATACCCTTCTATGCCCAATTCACTTTTGCATCTTTACAGCTGCAGCTCATATCCTCTAAACACCTCTCTTTAGTTTTACTCCTAGCCAGATGATTCGGAATCCCATGACTGATGTTATTTTTTGTCCCTGAGGAAAATAATTATGTTAAATATTACTTCAAACATTTACAGCATCTTTGGGCTCTGATTTTTTATCAGAACCTCCAAATTTTTTTATTCCTTACTCAGTTATGACTTTCCCTGGCTTCAAGATCTTTCCCTACCCTGCAGAGTAAACTGCCCCTTCCTAAACACCTGCCTGACAGTTTTTGTCTTCATTTGTTGGTAATATTGTCTTTTGCTCAATCTTCCTTGACAGCTCTTTGTGAAGAAAACACACACAGAACTCAGACAAGCTCCTTTCTTAATAGATCATGAAGCAGTGCAAATGGTTTGAGAATCTGAAAGATGTGGATTCAGATCACATTTCAATAGTGTAGGCAAATTGAATAGCCTTTCTGAACCTCAGTGTCCTCATCTGTAAAATGAGTACTTCATAGTGCCACTGTGAAGATTCAATAAGATTGTTCCTGTAAAGACATCAGTATAATTCTTGGCGTCTATTAATCCTTCTTTTGCCCTTATTAAGTTTTTAATTAAATGTTATATTTTCTGATTACAGACTTCAGGAGTTAAATCACTGATGCTTCTTGTAACTCTCTGGAAACATCTTGGAATGAATTGTCCTCCTAACTTCATCTCATTGATACATTCCATGCAGATTATAAATCTATTCTAAATGCTGGTTGAGAATCAAGAAGTTGCTCACCTCCTATAAGAAAAACTGTATGAAACAGTAAAGGCACACAATCATGGTTTCTGAGTTTTAAATACTCTCTTCTTTTTCCTTTTTTGCAAAGTTTAGTCAAATGCAAACTTTTCACACTTGAATTCAGCACTTTTTCCAAGCCAGGCAATCAGTATATAACAATACCAATTTGGCATACACTTGCACAATGTGATATTCAATATAAAAGTGGGTGATGAGAAGCAAAGAATCAGAAATTGTAATAAAGTAGAGGGGAAAATATTCTAATGGAGTTCAGCACCAAAATTTAGCTGTCCAAATCTGTTGTTTATACATGGACTTAATTTCACCAGACGTGCTTGCTCAGCTTAACATAAATCCAGGAAAAAAAAAGTCACTTTCATAGGAAGAAATATGAACTAAAATTCATAGGTATGGCAAAAAAATAAGTTCCACTTTCATCTATCTACATGAACAAAATTATTTCACTAATGTTCTTTTGGAATCACAGTTTCCACTTTGTGACAGTTTTAGATGGACCACAAAAACTAAAAGGTCTCTTTGCAGCAAAAGAGAATGAGCAATTTGCTCTTCATACTGGCTGAGAAATGATGATGGAGTCACTGGTGTCTCCAAAGGTGAAATACCACTGAGTCTGCAAGTTTTTCCATAAATACTGGCCCTCTGAGGTTGGGTGAAACCAGTGTAAACACAGGTCTCTCCAAAGAAAGCTGGGAGTGTTCAAATTCTTTCTAATGAGTGCTGCTTGTCTCTCTATTTTAGATCTTTGAGTTCTTAGTTCAGGAAATACAAATGTGACCCAGTGAAGCATAGGATTCAAAAGAGATGCTAACATTATCCTCTCTGCACCCTATCCTTCACTCCTCTACTTAGCTTCTTTTCCCATTCTAACTTTAAAAAAAGAAGAAGAAAAAGAAAGAACAGTTAACACTTTTCTAATTTTATGGTAATCTTCCTTGAGCTTGAATGCATATTCTTAGACTGTGAAATGCTACCTCAACTATGGAAAAAATTTTCCAGGTGTGAACATCAGTAGAATTTTCAGTGGAAGGCATGGGGAGCTTATTTCCTCATTGGAACAGCTATTTTCTTAGAATATTCAATTCAAATGTTCTTTGTAATTGTCAGTCATAGCCTGCTTAAGATTGGGCTACTAGTTTGGGTTTTGTTGTGTTGAGTTGTAGAGAAGTGTGTTTCTTCCCCATCACAACTCTTCAAAGTCTTGAAGTCTCTTTTTAGAGTTATTTGGTAAACAGGACACTATCATTTCTTATAACTGATCCATTCAAAAAATACCACAGCTCTGCACAGCTACAAAAAAAAATATATGACATTGATATCTTAAGTAGCACTAAGTAAATGTATCTATAGGGGACAGAATATCCTCTAATTCTTTTACCTCGAAAAAAACTGGTTTCTAGTGCAGTTGAAATGTAGGTTCATTTGTAGATGTCCAACAAGAAAACAAATGCTAGACATTTGTTCCAAAAGAAACAACTTTCAGTGAGTTAAGTTTTATTCCCATTGGCACATCTCCAAGAAACAAATTTCCTGTCCTTACTTGAAGTGAACTTTTATTATGGTGCTATACATTAAATGCAACTATTGTAAATTAATGGTTTTTACATCAAAATGATAAATTTTATTGAGTGACATCATAGATCCTGAAACCAGATGTGCTGTGTACTCATGTGCTAATAGAATATGAATGTTTCCTGCATATATCATCCTGAATTTGGTTCTTTGTGAAATGTTGAACATTTTTCCCTTTGCTTTTGATTTTTTCAAAGCCAAAATAGCTAATTTATTCTTTAGGTGAAGAAACTAATTTTGAGTTATTATTTGCTGATTTTTTTTACAAATAACCAGGCTTTTCTTTTCCTATTTACTAAGTCAAAAACGTCTATAGTCTTACCTAAGCTATGAAGGAGATAAAATGGAGATTTTAAATACTGACGTGAAGCTACTAAAAAAGCAAAGAGAGAGCTTGCTTCTTGGAAACAATTTTGTGCATTAATTTTCTACAAATTCCCATCAGATGTCATCAAATTCAAAATGCTGTGCAGATGGGAAAGACTGACTATTGAAACAATTAACTATTGTGAGTCATTTCCTCAATCTGCTTTTGTTTTAGCCAATATGTCAACTGGTGACAGACACTGTTAAATTTCACAAGCCCTACTGTCTTCTTGGAAACAACATAATACAATTGACATAGCTCAGCTTGATAAATCTGTGAAACTAATGGTGGGGCCTTTTTCCTTCTAGTTTTCAATGCCAAAGTCTAAAGATATTATGCAGAACCTATTCAACAAGAAATGGATGAAGTCCATTTTATCCCATCTGAACACTCCCGCTTGATCACCTACTGGCTCTTAGTTTCCTGATCTCTTTGAATCAAAGCTCTCAGAAAAATGTCATCATGGAGACTGAGTTTTCCAGAAGTTTGTCACTTGCATCAGCACAGTGTAAAATTTTACTATTTAGATGACTTAGTTTACCACTTACCACTTTAGGTGACTTTTCAAATCAAAACCCGCTTGCCCTAATCTAACTAAAACATTTTCTAATCTTGAAAGCATGATTTTACTATTTGTGCACATCATGACACTTGAATGTCTAAGGAAGAGGGGAGGGGGAAACATGGTGTTGTCCCATGACATTGTTATTCCAATCAGAAATAGAAATTTCTAAGCAGCTTCTCTTGTGCAAGCTTCTTGCTCACTAACCATTCCTTTACCACTCCTTCATTTGTGTGGCACATCACCTGAAGCTCTGACTGTCTCTAGAAGTAATACAATGAGTTCTCAGAAACTCAGGTAAGCTAGAAGACAGGCCAATTACCACTCCTTCAGACCAAATAGGGGCAAAGAGATTCAAGCTAGCTGTAACAGGCAGCTCTAGGCAGATGAAGCATTATTCAAAGGAGTGACAAGTCAATATTTGACAAGGAAGTCAAAAATACCCAATAAGAAAAGGATAGTCTCTTTATTAAGTGGTGTTGAGAAAACTGTATAACCACAGACAGAAAAATGAAATTGAACCCCTATCTTACATCACTCACAAAAATTTACACAAAATAATTAAAGAATTAAACATAAATCTAAAATGGTAAAAGGGCTTGAAGAAAACAGGGCAAAAGCTCCTTGACATCAGTCCTGGTCATGTATTTTTAAAAATATATATATATATAATACTAAAAGCACAAGCAACAAAAGCAAAAATCAATAAATGAGATTACATCAAACTAAAAAGCTTCTATGCAATAAAAGAAACAATCAGCAAAATGAAAAGGCAACATACAAAAATGGGAAAAAATATTTGCAAACTACATACTTAATAAAGGATTAATAGCCTAAATGTATAAAGAACTCATACACTTAATAACAACAAAACAATCTAACTTAAAAAATGGTCTGAGGAACTAAACAGACTTACATTTTTCCAAAAGAGACATACAAATGGCCAACAGGCACATAAAAAAATGTTCAACATCACTATTTATTATGGAAATGCAAATCAAAACTGAATGAGATATTGCCTCACATCTATTAGAATGGCTATTTTCAAAATACAGAAGGTAACAAGTGTTAGTGATGATGTGGAGAAAAGAGAACCCTTGTGCACTGTTGTTGGGAATGCAAATTGGTACAGCCACCATGAGCAACAGTATAGAGCTTCCTCAAAAAATTAAAAACACAACTATTATATGATTCAGCAATCCCACTTCTAGGTACATATTTAAAAGAAATTTTAAAAAGATATTGAAAAGATATCTGTATTATTAATAATGTTTATTGCGACATTATTCACAATAGCTCAGATATGGAAACAACTGAAGTTCTCATCAACATATAAATGGATAAAGAAGACATGGTATGTGTGTACATATATAAGGGAAAGAAGGAAATCCTGCCATTTGCTAAAACATGAATGGATCTTGTGGGCATTATGCTAAGTGAAATAAGTAATACCAATAAAGATGACTAGTGTACAATATTACTTATATGTAAAATCTAAAAAAGCTGAACTCATAGAAACAAAGAGTAGAATGATGGTTACCAGGAACTGAGGGTTGGAGAAAATGGGAAGATATTGATCAAAGGTTAAAACTTTACAGTTGAAAAAAAATAAGTTCTGAGTATCTAATACACAGCTTTGTGAATAGTTAAAAATACTATATTATATACTTAAAAGTCATTAAGAGAGTAGATCTCAAATGTTCTCACCACAAAAAAAGACATGCAATTCTGCGACATAAGGGAGATGTTAGTTAACGCTATGGTGGTGATCATATTGCAACATATAAGTGTATAAATCAACACATTGCACGCCTTAAATTTACACAATGTTATATGTCAATTATACCCCCAAGAAAGCTGGGTAAAAGAAATAAACAAAGTGACCATTTCAGATAGTGCAAAGGCAACAACTGACCCAAGATTGGACAGAACATACAGCAGGTATGCAGGAAGAAACCAATAGTCAGGATTCTTGCAGTCATCACAAAGACTGTCCAAACTTGGCAGGACCTCACCCAGCAAAATGTACACAGCCACACTGACTTGTCTTTTACTTTAAATTCACGACCAACCTTGGATACACCCTAATATTCCTGGCAGTCGTATTACATTTCTCTACTACATTTACTCCCCGCTCTCATAGATGACTTTTTTCACACCTCATCTCTTTTAAAACCTCTCCAACACCTCCTTTCCATTCTGATGACTTTGATTCTTTCTTATTTTTTTTTTAATTGAAACAACTAGAAAGAACCTCCATGGATTCCTACCACAATATCTATCGACCAATCAACATCTGCACCCATATAGAGTGGTTTTCTATCTGTGAACACACTCTCCGTGTACCTGTCTAAAGTAAATCTCTCCACCTGACCACTAGATTTTTTGCCTTCTCAAAGATGTGGATCCAACAATTCACCTGTCCTCTTCTACATCATTAAACTCCCCTCTCTACTGGATCTTTTCCCTTTACATACAAATGTGATTTTATTTCTCTCTTCTTAAGTAAAATTTATATGAGGAGACTAAAGAATCCTTAGAGAGCACCTAGAATAGTGGTTCTCAAACCTGAGTCAAGACTGGAATCCCCTGTGGAGTTTTAACAAGAAAACCAATAGCAGGTCTCTTGCTCCTCCAGAGATTCTGATTTAGTTGGTGCGGGGGTATGACCTGTGCATCAATATTTTGTGCATGTCATATGATTCTAATGTACACCCAAAGTGGAGAAACACTGATCTATCCTAGATTTATTATTAAATGAGATAATTAAAAGCAAGAGAAGTGAAGGAACTCACACAAGCCAAATTATTAGTGGTAGTACCAGGACAAAAATACAGCAAAGCTGATTCATAGTCTAGTGCTCTTTTGACAACATCAAGCAAAATGTCATATGCACAAATATAATCTTTGGCAAAAAGCTATGAATACCACCATAAGTAATGAACTTGTTAATTGTTCATCTCCACAGAGGATATCAGCCTTTTAGTCTTCAGTCTCAACAAGAGGGCTTAAAATCAGGAGGCTGAGAAGGAGAGTTTAATAGCAAATGTGAAGAAACTCTTGCCATGATACCCACAGCAGATGCTTCAGAAGTTTCAGGATGGTGAGGGACCTGGGGGAAGGTACCAAGGAGCAGCATGAGGTGTAGTGTGATAAATGGAGCTGTCTTTTTCCCATTACAGGAACATAGCAAGTTTCAAGAAACAAATCAGAAACCTAAAATGATTAATTGCGTGATCTACAATGAGTCTTGTTGTGTTTGTCTATGAATCCCATTGCTCTGCAGATCAGACATACCAGGTGCAGAGAAACACCTGGCTATGATGAACCCTCTGAATTTTTTAGTAACGAAGTCCAAAAAAGGTAAACACTGGTTTTGTTTACGGGTGGACAGTAGGAAGGGAATCAAAGCTGGTGAGAAAACTGATATGGTAGAATGAGAACAGAAGCATCCCTTAACACCAAGCCAAGCTACTATCATATCTCTGGCTTTTCTTCTTCCTTTTTAAGATCTACTTGGCATCAATGAGGAACAAAATTCTTTAAGAAGTCGTAACTTATATCTAATGTATTCCCACCCACAGATTCAGCTGACCTGGCAATCACCTTTAATTTTCCCTAAGGAAGTTTCAGCTAAGCATTAGCAGTGAAAAGCAGAGTGGTTTAACTCATGGGTTCTCAAGTCCAAATCCCATATTTTACTATCCATGTGACAGTGCACAAGTTATTTAAAGTTTCTTAATTTTTCCATCTGCCCTACCTATAAAATAAGGCTAATAATACCCACCTTAGAACTCTTGTGATGACTAAATGAGAAACGGATATAAGGTGCCTGAAACAATAAAAGGCAGCTATTGTTGTTAACAAGATGGCAAGGGAGATTTTTATTATTTTCCTTTAAAGTGTTACAAGCACTTTAACAATACTGTTTGCATATCAAATGAATATGGCAGTTACACATAGTTGACGACCCTTCTTTAAAGAAGACAAGGAGCACTAATACCTAGCTAGCTAGTTTTGCTGTAGAGGCAATGTGGCTTGGTAGAAATTCTGAGCTGGATTCAAATACCAGCTCTATTGTTTACTAATTTTGAGCCTTGAAAAAGTTGTTTAGACTCATCTGTTTCTTAAAAAACAGGAAGAAAAATACCTCACTTTCAGGATTCTTATGAGAATTAAATGAGATAATGCAAATATAGTCATCTGCAGTAAACAATGACAAGACTACGCATATATATTTTACAGTATACAACTGCTCTCCAATTTTTACTATTTCATAACAGCTTTTCTCCAAATTAGTTTGAATTTGTTATGTTTTGTCCTATTGTTTTAATGTAAAGCCAGGTGACAAATGACCATGTTAGAATGTTTTTGGGGAAAATGTCATCTAAAACTGATTAATGTCAATGCAACTTTTTAAAAAATATCCTGGGGTGGAGATATCTAAAACCTCTTTTAGTCACACCTCAAACACTTAGAGGGAGAAACCTTTTACATTTCTCTAAGGCAAACAATTGGGTTTAGAGTAATTGAAATCAAAGAGGGAAAAAAAGTTACATGTAAAATAGTTATGAAAAGTGTTATCTAAAAACCTAAGGAAATTAAATTAGGTTGATTTTAATTTTCAAAGTGGTCATTTGGATTATGCTGCCAATAATGGGACTTCAGGATCTTTGAAAGCAAAAGACTTGAAATACACAAAGATATTTTGAGTGTCTGTCATGCTTATTTCTAAAATACTATAAATCTGATGCTGCCTTAGGCTAGGTTCCCTGGACACAGATACTGAAATGAAGATTCATGTGCAAGTGTTTTATTAAGGAAGTATTTCCAGTGAAAGAACTGGTAAGGGAGAGAAGAAGCAGGACAGAGAAGGTTGAGAAGGCAAGCAAGGTTTTTCCTATGGAGCGTAGCTTGCAGAAAACTCTGGAGGGTTAATTCACCTCAAATCAGTCCTCATCCCATTTGAAGTAAGGAAGTTGGAGCTTTCCTACAGCTACATTTTTGGTCATTGACCTGGGGCATCCTGGGAAATGAGATGTAACCTTCCAGGCACTTCCTGCTCTCTAGAGCAAACCACCAAGAAATTTCACAAGTGTTGTACTTGGAAATAAAAGTGCAAGGACACTGGGGTAAGTAAAATCACAAGGACAAACTGAAACAGGGAAAGGAAACTTTTCATGGAGCAGAGTATGAGAAAAAAATCAGAAATGGTTAGCCTTCCTCTTAATTATTCCAAAGCGATTTTTTTTCTTTCATTATACTCCAGTTTTTCTATTATGAATGTTATGAACATAAAACACAGAAACAGTTGGGATATACATTATCTTCTCTAAGTCATGTTGCATGGTCTGCTAAATTAAGCAAGAAGTAAACAAAAAGTAAGCTAGTGTATTCACATCAAAAAATTGTTACATTACATACACAGTTAATTCAAAATGTGCATATAGGTAGCTTGATAGGATAGAATTGTTATTTAGTTATGGTTGCGAGACAACAAAAGTTTACAAATATAATAGTGAATCTTTATAGTAATTCCCTGTACTTTCAAGAATAACTATATGGTTTTGGTAAATCTTCTTCTAATTTTTTCGTTTTAATTGTGCTCATTAAAATGCAATTTGATGCCTGTTGACACTGAAAGTAATAAAATTTTACTTGTACATTGTATGTCTTTTTTATTTTATTCTTCTAGTTATTCATTTTTATATTGTTGGATCATGTGGTCAGCCACCGACAGACTGGAAATTTTAGCAAACTTGACCCGGCAGGTAGTACAACTAGTGTGAGAATCATTGAGAATCATCAGGTTGCCCCGGATGCCTAGGGGAGAGAGGTCAGCCTCAGAAACAGAAGCAGAGAGGGAAGAAAAGGGGTAGGAAGAGGCACACCCACATTAATAATAGAGCTACCACAACAAACACAGCTCTGCCTGAAACACAGTGACACATGATTCGAGATAGGATATGAAGTCAGTTTCATAAATTATGAAACTTAGTTAAGATTGTATTTGTTCTGCTGTGATGTGAACAAGTTTTTCTTCAATGCTGAAACCCAAAACAAAGACTAAAAAGTAGGGTGCCATCTTGTGGAGAGATCAACCAATACCAGGTCCAGCTGTGCCCTCATTCCTCAACATCCCCTAAAGTAAGCCCTTCTCCACTCAGGGCCTCCGGGTATTATTCGGAACTCCAACACTCTTTCTTTCAAAAACAGGACTCAAGAATAACACCCCTGCCTGCCCCATTTTCCTTCCCAGCAGAGCTGCATGTGGTGACATGCCTTTAAGTCGGCCTCTTTAATCATGGGACGTAAAGATTCCACCTGCTCATGGCTACAGGGAGCTCCTCTATGAAGCAGAGCCCTTTTGTCACCCCCACCCAGCTGTTTTTCTCCATTTTTCACCTGTCACAGAAAGCCGATGAAGCAGGAAGAAACCTGGGGCCAGCCCAGGATTAGCTTCACTGTGTGCAACAAATAGATGGTGTGCAGGGAGGTCTTTTAAGTCAAGTGCTGCCACAAACAGTACTGCTTTGAGGAAATGATGGTTGTGAGGGATTTTGGAAGTCGTCTGTCATTTGTTTTCAAGCAGTTCCACAAAAAGCAGGCTACACATAAGAATGGAAATTCCATTTCCAAAGCTTTTTTTCAACCATTCTCAGAGACCTTGTTTAATATATAATTAAACATTCATATTCAGAAACATGTCCTTATATTGAACATATATGGCTTGACCTCTGCCCTCTGTATTCAGTGGATATAAGGAGAAAAATGTATAAAAGAGGTAATCTTTTCAGGTTTGAATGATCATTTTACTTACTTTTTCCTGAATTTCTAATTTTTCTAAAATTTTAGTCATGATTTAGAGCACCCTTTAAGAATCTGGGTTGCATATGATAAAAATACAACAAAATTCCCTGAGAACAGGAAAAAAAGAAATGGGTTGACTTGCACAACTTAAATTCTAGATAGGCTTCAGGAAAGGTGAGATCCAGGTGCCTAAATAATGCCATTTGATATTCATTTTTCTCTCTACTTAGCTACACCTCCTTTACTATGTACCTTTAATTCAAAAACATACTTTTAAAACAGTAAATTAGATCTTATTGTTTCTCCGCTTAGAAGTTTCCAAGAGTTCCTTCCCATGACACAGAGGGTGAAATCCAAACTCCTTCCTAAGACATGCAAATCCATACAAGTATTTCCCTGGACTCTTCTCCAGACTCCTCATCTTCCCCTTCCACCTCCCAACTGCATTTTTTCCTCAGAGTGTTATACCAGTTGTCACTTTGTGCCTCAATACTTCTCTCCACGGTCCAATCCTGTACCACATTCAGGACACTACTCAGATGTTGCCTCCTTAGAAAGACCTCCAGGATCACCCTTTTTAAAATAGCTCCCCATTTCTTCCATCACTGACCCCATCATCTGACTTTATATTTATAGCACTTATCAACAGTTCAATCAGTTTGCTTCTTTTGTTTAATTTCTGTTCCACTAGCACATAAACTCCCACAAGAGTAGAACTTGGTACATTTTACCTACTGCCAAATTTCAAGTGCTCAGAAAAATACCTGGAACATAGGAGGAAATATAGAAATCTTTATGGAAAGACAGGAAGGAAGGAAGGAAGGAAGGAAGGAAGGAAGGAAGGAAGGAAGGGAGGGAGGGAGGGAGGGAGGGAGGGAGGGAGGGAGGGAGGGAGGGAGGGAGGGAGGGAGGGAGGAAAGGAGAGGAATAAGGAAGGAGAAGAAGGGGAATTCACTTTCTCCCAAGACAATCCATTCATTCAATCTCTCGACTGAAAACTGCTTGCCTAATTTTTTAGGCATTGCTCCTATTACTGTCTTCCAGAGCAATATACATACATATATATATAAATATATTTTTTAATTTAACATAACAAATACTTGGATGGATGGATGGATGGATGGATGGATGGATGGATGGATGGATGGATTTTAGTCTCAATCTGTGATATATCAGAATCATTACCAGAATTCAATCATTTTTGTTTAAGAAAATATGTACTCAGAAACAACTACAATTCCCTTTATTCTATTGCTCCAGTAAATAAGTATGTTTTATTTGTATCAACTGAGCTTTCTAATTTCATCTCCCAAGAGTAAAATTGACCACCTTCTGCACAGTATCTAGTCATTGTCCTCGGCAGTTCTAGAGAACAGTCCTTACTTCCAACCCCTTCTTCTTGTCAAATATGACCCTTTACTCTCCCCCTAACTGGCACCCTCCCATCCCTTATGCACAGCCCCCACCATCTGGCCCTTTCCTTGTCTCAGCTGTCATTTTTCCTCATGGGCATAAAATAAATGCCAAGTCTTCATCTCCTCTCATCAGGTTTCATCCACTTCGGAGGTTGCATCAGCAACATCACAAAACATCAGAAAGCCCTGTTCACCTTCATTCATCAAAAGCCTATACACACATCTGTGGCTCCACACAGCTGTGTGAAATGATTTGCAGTCATTTTGGTTTCACAGGAAACTTAACAATATAGAGTATTTGAGGTGAAATGAAAGAAGAAAGAAAAATGGTTGCAGACTCAGACCTGAAATCTAATCAGGAGAAGTAAGGAACTCTTGCCAGAGAGGATTTGACTTTGTTCAATGACTTTCTAGATGGAAGACACTGCTCAAGGTTTACGCTCTTTATCCAAGAGATAGTCAATAGTGGCTCAGAATGCAGGGTTGTACTTGAATTGTGGCTTTTATGCTATCCTCTCAGTGCATGTCAGCCATGCCCCTGCTATATACACACCCACAGGGCAAACATTCATGAGTACACGTGCACAAACACACACACACACACACACACACACACACACACACACACACACATTTTGCTCACTTTCTAGTTCTTCTAGCCCTGAGTATAATTTTTGGTCCATCATAATAATAACCAAGACTTATTATCTATCAGCCTCTGTGCTAACATTTTACAAAAAGGATTCTATTTCACCCTTCCAACCACACTATAAGTACAACTATTATTATCTCCATTTTAGGGAAGAGAATGCTTTTATGTATTTATCTCTTATTTGTTTCTCTTATTGAACCAGCATCTATAAAAAAGCCATTATTGATCACACATTTAGACAAGAAAACTATCGAACAAAGAAATTAAATCACTCAAATAATCAAGGCCGCTGGTCTGTTAAGTGTTGTAGGATGGATTCAGACCAGCACTCTTCCTTCAACTCTGCCACCCAGGCTTTCTCTTTCATAAGCTGTCTGCTTCTCGAATGTAGTCTGTCATAAAAAAAAATACAAACCATACAATTTAATGACTCAAAAATACTTTTTTAAATAAAAAAGAAGTAGATGCACACAACTAGCTAGGATGAATTAATTGCTGCAATTGAGTAGTAATTTAATTGTGAGCTTCTGCAGGCAACTACAGTAAAAATCATTATTGCAGGCCTGGTCCCATGGGTTCTGTTTTTAGATACCCACGAATAAATTTGTAATGCCCCGTCCTGATATATTAGGAGTGATGTATTGACATATAGATATCCATGTAATGTTGTTGAAACTAACATACACGTGGACTATAGGGGTGAATTACAAGAACACCCCCTTATCACAGAATATCTCCCTCCTGCAGAGCATGCACAGTGTGGGATAGTGGATAAAGGGTAACAATGGAAGAAAGCTATGGGACAAGAATGGATGTTTGCTAAGGCTTTCTGCCTTCTCCTCTCGTCTACTCAATGGCTCTGTGAAGAAGGTATTAACAGTCACCATTTTACAGATGAGAATGCTGAAGACAAAATAATAACTAGAGGAATATGATTTAGGCCCAGATATGTCACCCCTATTGCTTAAGAGTAAAAAGACAGATGTCTTGTCTCAGTTCCACCTTTTGTTGGTTGTGTAACCTGGGGCAAATCACAAAAGCTCTCTTGACACCTCAGTCATCATCTATCATCTTGTAAAAGGACTCATTGGGTTGGTGGGAAGTGAAAATGAAATAAGGTTAGAAAACCTCTTTGAAAAAAGATAGAGCACTTGATAAATTGTAGCCTCGCTACTTCCTCTTTATTTTTCATAGCTTAGCTCAGAGTCACTTCCTCAGGGATGTCCACCCTAACCTTCTTGACAAGATCAGATCCCCAGATCCCCATAGTATACCTTCCCCTTTGCATGCTTTATTAGAGTCAAAATTTTACATTTCTTAGGTGGCCTGCCTGCCTCTCCATTCTATAGCTCTGTGACGGTATAATCCATCTGTTTTTGTTCAACATTATTTTAACTCCAATCCTTAGCACCATGTGCAGCACTTAGTAAGCATGGAATAAATACTTGTGGATTAAATGTATCAACATATTAGTATGAACACAAAATCATATAATTAGACAATCATAAAGTATACAAATATAACGTAAAATTTAGAGTTATAAAAAAGTTAACACCTTATTTATTACTCACAAGTCACACTTCTAGTTATCCTGACCATCTAGAACTTAGAGGTAAAGAAAACTATTTCTTCTGTGTGAAAATGACTGACATAAAGTCCATAACTGGACTCCTGAGGGGAGGTGGAGCTACTCTCAAGCCATTATTTTGACAATCAGGTATAAAATAAGGCAGGGGGTGACAGTGGCGGGGACACCTGACAACTGGTGAAGTGACAGTAGACAACAACAGAAGGAAACAAAGTGTAAAAATTAAGGCTGGTTCTCTAGCACAGCAGTCCAGAGGCATTTAATGTGAGGGTCACTGGCCAGCACACCTCCAGCATCCCCTAGAGACACCCCATCACCACAAAGTGCAATGGTTGATGTTCAAGGAAGGACACTGAATCTTCAATAAAGGGAATAATGTCTGAGACATTTTGTGTATAAACAAAGGGATGTGGTCAGAGATCCCAGCAATGTCTGTGTTTGCTAAAGTGAAAATGAAAACTGTTTCAGTTGTAAATAAACTTCCCTAAAATAGAAAATGTATATGTCACCCTATGGCTGCTCTTGATGAGGTGTTGGTGAGAACCTGCTTTTCATCAAGCATAGGTTAAGACCAATTAATTATTTGTGTTTATACCTCCAATCTCAGAAGTCTTCACACCTCCTCCTACTAAGGACTTATAAGTGATTCCCCAAAACAAACCTCAGAGTATAACAATATTTTCTTATATAAGTGACCTAAGTAAGATATAATTCTGTCCCATCTCTCCTTACAAGCTGGGAAAACATGAAACTTAATGCCAACTTACAATGCAGCAAAACGGAAGTGGGTGTGCTGGGGACAGGAGGATAAGGGGCAGAGAAGAGGAGCAAGGCCATAAAGATGAAATTATCATCATTTGAAGATTCAAATAGAAAAATTTTCTAATTGTCACAAGAAGAAAGGCTCAGTGAAAACCGAAGCAGAAGACAAGTTTGCTGTGATGCTTGAAATTCATATATTCATTTATATATTCAGTTTACTAGTTGTCTAACCTTAGTTTACTCTCTTAATTACTGTGCATCTCAGTTTCTATGTCTGTTATATGGGGAAATGACAGCACCCACCTCATAGGCTTTTAAGGAGGATTAAACAGCTCATATATGTAAAGAGTAGTGGGCAATAGAAAGAGCTCTTGTTATTGTTAATATCATTATTATTGTTATTAAGTACTTACGCTGTGTTGTGTGTTAAGCTATCCATGGTAGAGCAGAAAAGAAGACAGATGATAAACACGCAAAAACAATAGTTATAGTTCTAGATAGGGGAGAAAAGAAAAGAAAATGTTTCCATGCTATAGAAAATGGTGGGAAGGGGGCTATCTTAGCTAGAATTATCAGAATATGTCTCTCTGAGCAGTAAATATTTAAGATGAGAACAACTGTGAATTATTCTTACATTAGGAGGAAACTTGTTCCAGGCATAAGAAACAGTAAGTACAAAGAAGGATGGAAGACACGTTCAAGAACTACTAGGAGACGTAATGTGACTGGAGTTAAGTAAGCCAAAGGGAGAATGAAATTCAGAAAGGTTGGAAAAGTAGGTAAAAGAGAATGGAATGGTGGCCTGAAGCTAAAGCCTTCATCCCAACACCAATGCACTCCAGATAAGTCACATGCCCTTAGGCATATAACTCAGAGGCTGAACAGAGTGCTAGATTGCTCTCTCTCCCTCCCTCCCTCTCTCTCTCTCTCCCCCTTCCTCTCTCCCTCTCTTTACCTCTCTTTCAGTCTCCACATTTTGTATTTCTATGAATGTGATGGCAAGACCCATAAGACCATATCCAGCAGTAAGTATCATACTATTAACTTTCTAAGTTTCTTTAATAAATAATGCACTCCTAAAGGTAAATTGATACTTATGATGATTTTGTGAATATCATATTAAATTCTAATGAGAAAAGATTAGGGGAAAGAACCAACATTTGTCCAGTTTTTTCTACGCATCAGGCACTGTTCCAGACACTTAATGGATATGTTAAATTATTTTATTCTCACAGCAGATATGTGAGAGAACTATCCCCATTTTGCAAGAAAAGATATCAAACTGAATATCAGAGATGTTAAGTAACTTGCCCAAGGCGACCCAGCTAATAAGGCAGAACTTGAATTTGAACCTAGATCTCTCTGGTTCTACCATTTATTCCAGAAACCGCTATTCATCCAATATTAAGCACGTCTCATGAGTTAGATTTCATTTAGTTCATGTCCATTTCCTTTGACAATCAACATTTTACCTTTCCTGTGACCTCAAGCACAGCAGCTAAGGAACAAGACATTGGCAGACCCAGCTGACAAAGGCTGATGGTAAATTCATTTTTAGTAAATAATAAAAGACATCATGAAGGAGATCCATAGGAGCTAATCCACTGGGGACTTCTTTAAAAATAAGTGTTTTACTATGAAAAGAGAAGTTTAAAGCTCTTGAGCATCTTGCAAATAGAAAACTAATTTGCCTTATCAATTTTTGCCTACTGTGCTTGGTCTTCAGGATAATTTGTGAGCCACTGCATCAGCCTCACTTATATTGTAGTCTTTTATCATGTGGATGCAAGATATATTTCTTGCTGTCAAAACTAATCAACGCATCTAAAGAAACCAAAAAAACCCTTATTTACTTCCTCAAAGATCACAGCAAACGTCATCCTGGTAGTTTTTTTAATATGTAAGTGGATTTGGGGGTGGGGGGACTGCACATCAAGGCCCTTAAATTAAGAACAATATATCTTTATTTCAAATGTCAGTTGATATCCCTTAAATGTTTGCTTTTTAAAAAATGAATTCAAGTCTAAAATTGGCAATAATGGGCACTGTATTATTAATGATTTAAATCAAAATTTAATGCTTTTGACATCACAAAGACATGGATCCCACATTATAATAACCTTTGGCAAATGAATAGTAAACTAAATGTAGGCTTCTGAGACAGCTAATCCTAAAAGGTATGTTACAGATGAGAGTAGTTAAATATAGCGATTATTGATATATGCTCTCATTCCAATACAGGAGAGGGATAGAGGTCGTTTAATTTTAATGTCCCCAGAGGTTGACTTTGCTAGTAACATTTATAAAATATTGAAAGACAAGAAATGGTACAGATGTGAATTCCTCAGTTGGTTCTTTTTTTTTTTTTTTTTTTTTTCTTTTCAGTGCCCTTGAAAGCAGCTGCCATAAATCTTGGATGAAGCAAAATAAGGCTGATGATTTTGATCTTCAATTCATTCTTTTCTATCCCTCAAAAGGTAAATGATCCTGATGGAATAAGAGCTAAGCAGAATGGCTTTCTTCTGTGATCTGCATTGCCAATGACGCGCGGTACCATCATTAGCAGAGTGGAGCGGGTTCCCTTGTGCGGAGGTGCGTGTGCACTCGGCTTGAACGGAGTGGAACTTGCGAGTGAGAAGCTTAAACACTGAGCTCAGAAATCTTCCATTTCCCTTGTCTTCCCTCTTTCCTTGTCCGTCTCCCTTTTGTGCCGGCTCAGCAGAAAGCTAAAGTGTGTGAACTGAGTGTATGAGAATCACACACAAGGTTTGCCACCAGTTCCTGAGTTGGTATTTGAAAAAAGTCTCAGCAAAAGATTTTTTTTTTTTCATTCTGACTCTGAAAAGAGTACTACAAAAGTTGTAAGAGAAGCAGGATTTAAGGCAGTCCCAGGCTTCCCTTAGAGAAAAACACTGAGGCCTTTCCCACTGAAACATGTAAATTGGATAAATCCTTTTCCTTCCCTATGTTGAAACACGATGTCACTTTCCTGAGTCCCACTCAGTCAAATGGAAGACATTGTATCCTGTCATTAGGGATGGCAATAAATGTTTTTGTGTAGGTTTGCAACTCTGCATCAGACCACAAGGCAAACTCAGTTTAAACAACCACAGAGAGAATCATCTGTCTTCATAAATTCAGTTCAAAGAAAAATTCATCATGTTTACTGTCTTTAAGAAGGAGCAAGTCTTGTAATAAAATGTTCTTTGGTCCAGATTCTTTGTAGTTATAGGGTCTTTTTCTTTCTGTCTTTCACAGAATATGGCACATTCTAAATCACAAGCTGTCCCTTCATTAACATAACATAATAAATAAGTTATGTGTCTTGAAATGAAGAACGTGCTTAGAGAGGGGGAAGAAGGAATGTCCCTTCCCTGGTAAGTGACATCCTTGAAAATCTTCATGTATAAAAAATCGCAGAGCTGAGCATTTTGAACCGAAATGCAAAAAAGACAATGGGCTTACATGACACTACACCACACCCTTTCTTTCTTCCTTCCAACTCTAAAATTGCAGAGAATTATTCTGAGGATGCATTCATTCACTCAACAAACAATTATTGAGCACTGCTATGTGCCAAGCATTGCAAAAATAAGAATATAAAAATAATGAAACAGGAACAATTTTTTTCTTACTTTTGAAACATTCTGCTATTACATGCATGCACACTCATACACTTCCACAATATGAAACTGAGCATACTCCTAAGAGAAATGACCCAGGACTTTTAGGCCCATTGTCGTCTTTTTCTCCCTCCCTCCCTGGGCCACAGTAAAGTGATAGCAAATGTTGTGAGCCAATCTAAGACCCAGAGACATTCAAGGGCTGGAAGAATATTTCTGAGCTGTAGTGGTCTTTGAGCACTTTTATGGCCCATTTGTCAGAAGGTTTGCGAGGTGTCCCTTAGCTTTGTCCTTTAAATTGTGTAATTCCATCAATTCCTGCTAGTGCTCTAGAAAATTTATATTTCCTTCACTTTATTGCCTAGCTTTAAATGATTTTCTAGGAGAGTGTTTTTGAACGCAGCTTCTTTCATTTCTTTTCTTTCTTTTTTCGAGGGGAGGGGGTCATAGATTTCAAATGGGAAAAGATTAAATTTTACAAATTAGTGGGATAGAGTAGAAACTCTGAAGTCTGATTGCCTGGGTTTGAATTCTGTCTCTATCTTTTATGAGCTCCAAGACCTTGGGAAAGTTACTTAACCTGTGATAGCTTACCTCTTTACCTGTAAATTACAGTGTCAATCCCTACCTCAAACAATTATGATGAGAATTAATTGAGATAAAACTTGTAAAACACTTGGATGAATGCCTAGCATAAAGTACACAATAATAATAAACAAAAATTATAATTATACACTGATAAATTTAAATTTAGCTACCAATAGGGAAAGAAATAAAACATTATTTGAAAACATTTAGATATGAATACTAGGAACAATGAAAACTTAAAAAAAATTGGCAAAGAAATCTCATTTCTTTGTATGATAAGGCTAGTAAATTGGAGGGTCTGAAGTACCCTGTGAATATCACGTTTCTAGAGTTCCTCAAGTGATTTGGTGTGGTCTCTGACAATTAGTGGAACCATAACACTTCAACCAAACCAAAATACTTTTCAAAGTGAAAGGATGCACTATTTAATTAGTGTTAAATAGCAAGTATAAGCCAGAATTTAAACAGGTAAACCAGGACACTCCTGGGCAAACCAGTCCAGATGGTCATCCCATCTTTAACACCTTTTGGATAACAAGGCAATGAGCTTGGGTGGTAAAGTTGACTTGTGTCTAGTTAAACAATCATACCCCAAAGGATATGATTTGTAAAATTTTCTAGGGCTCTGTCTTTCCACTATCTTTTTAGCATTTTTATCATGGACCTGGATAAAGATATAGACAGCATATTAATCAAGTTTATAGATAGCATAGACTGAGACAGAATAGCTAATATGAGAGTTGTCAGAACGCAGGTTTAAAATGATCTTTAGACTGGAACAGTAAAGCAAAGCTAGATCAATAAAATTTTAAAAGAATAAATGCAAAGTCTTACTTTTAGATTCAAAACAATCAATTGCACAAATGGAAAGCAGAAAAGGTTTGCAACCCCATGTATGAATAAAAAAGAAAAAATGCCTAGGGGATTGGTTGACCACAAGCTTAATATGAACATTTAAAAAGCTGTCAAGTTAGCTAGAGTATGTTTGCCCTGTTTCATATCAGAAAGCTGTAATAGAACCAATAGACTAAAAAAAAAAATGTAATGCTGTAATGCAAGTCAAGACCATTGTCAAGGTGGCTGTAGAAGGGATTCTTGTATTGAGAGGACTGTATCAGATGGTCCCTAGGGTCTCCTCTAATACAAATTTCCTATGAATTTCTACATCTCATTCGCATTACATCCTGCCAGCCATTCAAAATATGCAGATCTACTAACACCGGCTGCATTTTAGGAGTTCATGAAAACCAAGCACTAACAACATTTTATCTCTGCCATTTTAAGGATGTACCCTCTTTCTGGGTGGTTTCTCACTCCCTGCTCTTTGTTCCCAAGGCAAATTGTACTTTTCTCACAGGAAATGGTAAAGCTTCATTTCTAATCTCTTATCTCCCTCCAGAATAGGAACACCCCAAAAGGCAGAGCCTGCTTTCTGTAAATGCTTAATTTTTCAAGAATAAATAGCTGGATTCAAAATAAATAAACAAACAAACAAACATATATCTATAATAGTCTGTCCTTTTGGAGGATATTTTTTCTATCACTGTTAGAAAAAGCCTTTTTTTTTCAGAAAAAGAAAAATGTTAGAGGGGACTCATGTAGCTTTCTACTTAAAATGTCCCCTGAACCTGATATAATTCAATCTAAGTGTTCGTCTCAGTGGAATCAAAAGTTCAATTCTCTCACAAATTACAAACCAGTGCAACAATTTCCCCTCTATGTAAAGTCTTTTACCAAGTGAAAGAAATGCATGGCAATAGGAAAGCTAATGTTTCTGTTGTATTGCTTTTTAGAATTTAAAGCAATGATGACCAAACACACACTTCCCTTGGAATATCAGAAAAGGGTCACACATGCACTTCCCCAGTGAGTTAGTTATTGTAGTTGTAAAAACCAAACCCTTGGCAGCCTACAGTAACACTGATTTAAGGCCTAATTCTCTGAGCACAAAATATAAATCTTTCCAGCCAAATGTCCACTGATCTGGAACTCGAATCCACAAGACAATCATCTTCAAAGAATCTTATAGTGCAACTAATGTAATGCAATAAATTTAAAAGACCAGCTAGCTTTTCCCGTCTTCTGCCACAGTAGAAAAAAAAGAACTGCAGAAAGACATGAACTGAGAATATTGTAAAAACAGAGCTGGATCAGTAATATATGTATTTTTTTTAATTCCACTAATTCAGATATCTGAATTTTATTTTTTCTCCAGTTGTTTTTTGAGTGTTGTAAAATTACAGAAGTTGCTAAGACACTCATATCCATGGTACTATCATGTACAGAACAATATTGATGTTCGATAATATCATTTATCACAGCACAATTTCTTGGGTTTGGTTACCATTAAGCAGCTGTTAAACTTTTCATATGTCTCACTGACAAGTAATTGATTTGATTCCAGTTGCTTAATTTTAACTGAGAAACAGTGCAGTTATTTTTCTAGCAAATTATTGTCTTTTCTTCTTTTTTTTTCCTTTCTTCCTTTCTTTCCTTCTCTCTTTCCTTCTTTCTTTTTTATTTAATTCTGGCCAAGAAGAAAGGGAAGCGCTTTAATCCTTCACTTAACTTTAGATAAAAATGTTCAGTGATTTCAGGCAAACAATAAGTCATAAAGTAGACACAATGATTCAGGCAATAATCTATGGGCACATAGATCATTTTGTAATGGTACATTAATCATTAAACTTAAAGACAGGATGAGAGGGATGACTTTTTTCAATTCTGTCTTTGCAACTCAGCGACATTCACGTATTTTTAATCTGGGCCATTTCTGCAAACAGAAGTGACTGTATTTTAATTTAAAAATATTTTCCAACCACAGCCTGTGCAGGATGAAAGTAGAACCATAACAGTAGAGCTGATCCTGCATACACAAAAGGTTTTCTTTTTAAATAGACAAAAGACTGATAAGAATCTTGTTCCTTTCCAAAGAGATTCAATCCTAAAAATAAAAATGCCTCATGATAAAAAACCAAGGTTGAACATTTGCAAACAATATGATCTTGACCAAGTTACTCTAGCCCCTCAATTTCTTTATCTCTTAATTGTGAATAACTGGGTCAACCCCGTAGCATGTAAGAGGTACTGATTATAAATGCAAAGTCTCTACTAATGTTCATGGCCCATATTAGGCACTCAAAATATAGTCCCAACTATTGTTATTTAAAAGGTTTTTATCTTAGATGTCTCTTGTGCTTTTGATATGCTTACAGAGGTCTCTGATTCAGCAATGAACACCATATAAAAAGATAGCAATAGAACATCAGAAATTCCTTTATACCTGGGTGATGCTAGGTAACAGCCCCTACTTCCACCCACCTCCCCACTAGACCTTCTTTGTCCTCTTCACAATGGAATCTAAAACTGAATGCGAGCACCTGGTACTTGCTATTATCTGACCAACAGCCGCAAGGCTTTTAGTAAGCAAAAAGCAATTCCTCCCTCAGAAAGTTTGGAACCCCTGATCCACTCTATGCCAAAAACATTATTTGTTGCATACATCAAGATGCTGGGAATTATACAGCTCTAGCATATCAATAAATGACCAACCTCTTTGCATCATATGGAGAAATCATACAATTGTGTAAATGCAGCTTGCTGTAAATATTCTATTGAAGATGATTAGATTCATTTAAATGATTCTTTTCATGTTGCAAAATTCTTAGTCACTGTCTTCTAATGTCATCTTAGATCCTAAAGTTATATTTTTAGAAGTCAGTGAATTCATAAACTGCAGAGGTTCAACACCATTCTGGTTAGAATTCCAGCTTTTGAGTCAATCCTCAACTCTTTGGTGGAGCCAGAAGACTCCATCATTCTTAACTATATGGATCATATTTATATCTCCTAAGTCTGACCTGTAACAAGTTTGAGTCATCCAAGGCTGAAAACTGGTCAGTCTTTGACTTGTTGAAGCATAGCCATATCATTTCTTAGTTTCAAAGCATAGACAGGATGTAAAGCCCAGCTATACTCAGGCTTTGGAGAACTCTAGGACTCCATACACTTAGTGGTTAACCAAGAGAAAGTCATTGAGAGAAGTGAGAACTGATAGGCAGAGCAAATAAAATCTTGCAGCACTGAGATAAAAGCATGAGTGATTTTGGGGGAAAAAAAGATTCTATTATGAAGTGACAAGAAACAAAAAAATGTATTCAACATGGTTAGCACAATGCTTGACACAGCGTACCTGTTCAATAAAAAACAGTGATGATGACGATGACACTATAATCGATAGACTATTAGGTGCCAAGGACTTCCAAGTATAGAGATCATATTTTATCTAATTCTATGTCCCTCGTATCTAACTCAGCATTTGAGAGGAAGTTGCTTAATTATTAATAATGAAGTGATTTGACTAGAACAAAACAGAGAATTGCCACTGACAAGAAATTTTTAAAAAGAAGAGGACAGAAGAAGAAAAATCCAAAAGTTCATGGTGAAAATCAGGGTGTATAAAAAGGAAGTGGAAGAAGCGACTGTTGAGCAATGTTCTAAGTAAACACAGCCACAGGTGACTAAGAATTTTCTTCTTTGACTTTTATAGTCTGCAGTAGTCTCAAATCAACAAGAAATAAATTGCTGTTAAAACAAACAAACAAACAAACAAACATGGACTCTTTTGCTTTTCAAAGTTTAAAACTAAATTTTCTCAAGTGTGATGAGTCTTAGTAACTAAATAGAAGAAGTTTTAAAGTGAAAGGGGTGGATATTCAGGAATGCCCAACAGAGTTGTTTGCCAGAAAACTGACAAGCAGGGGAAGAAAGGATTCACTACCATGATTAAATCAGAATAACACTTCCCATTCTTAACAAATGACAACCACTAATATTTGGGGCGGGGGCTGACTGTGTCCCAAGGCATGTGTATATCTCAGCAACCCACTGAAGAAGTAGATGTTATGACCCTCTTTTTAATGAAGAAACTGGAGCTTAGATAAGTGAAATAATTTCTCACACAGCTAGGAAGTAAAAGAGTCCTGTTTAGACTCAGGTCTACCGAACTCGAGGCTAAATCTTAGTCATTACCATAAACCAGCAGCTTCTTATTATTCTGTAACATAATGTGCGCATAGATCTTACTGCATGTTTTAATTTCTCCATTGTTTCACACACACTGCATTTGACCAACGTATTTTAAATATGGGATCATTAACTCCAGAAAGCAATTGTTTTACAGTGTCTGTGAATTCCCTAAAATCAAAAGTAAGATGGCATGAATGTATTGGTATGAACATTTTTATGGAGAGAGGAAGGTTTATTGTGACAGCAATTCTTAAAGGGATTTGTGCCCTCCAAACATGTTAAGAACCACTGCATTAGACTATGCATTCAAGAACAGAGAAGGGTTATTCTCTATCATTCTGTTATGATAATGCCTCTCTGGAAATAAGTAAGGTTAAATAAACAATACGTAGGTATAGATGGTGGATCTGAATAAATTTAAGTCTATTACCACTGTCATTGCATTCCTGAATTTAAAAGTACAGGTAAGGATGAGCAGAGAAATAGAGAAAGAAAAGAAAAGGTTAAAATATTTTTTCAAAGAAAAATAGATACTACTCAGGAAAGCCAACTTTATTAGTTATTCTTAAATGTTTGTGAATATTCTGAGAAAGAGAAGAAAACAGTTCTAAGTGTTCATTTCAAGGTACATCCCCATTTGCTCAAAGACATGTTTAACGACAAAGCAAAGATAAAAATGGGGAGCACTCTGGTCCTGCACTGATCACTTGAATCACTTTTGTCAGCACAGAGCCAAAAAGCACCTGGCTCACAGTAACTGGTAGACAGAACTGCAGCTGCGTCACATAGACCTGTGCCGGTTCTCTGCAAATGGCATATAGACTGTGAAAAGTGGCCAGGGATGACAACAATCCTCTTTAACACCTGCTCTCTTCCCAACTGCTCAATTCACTCTCCCCAAGGTTGCCTAGTATAAGTCATTATAAACACTTTATTTATCCCTGGACTTACTGCCACATAGATGATGTCTTCCACATCATTTTTTTGTGGGTCCTTTTCAACCTTGCATTTCTCTTTGGTGAGAAAGTATTTCTGTGTACAACACAAATGCGCACACATGCACACACATTAGCAATCACACACAAAGACACACATACCCACACATGCACATACCCACAGCATGACTGGACACTTCGTTTTTGAATAGGGAGGATATTCATCTGTGACTTAAACTGCTGCCCAGTCAAGCATCCCACAGGCACCATGCCTCTAACTTTCTCTAACACATTTGCCTCTGTAGAAAAATTATTTCACTTTAAAGGAATCAGGAGTTTTCTCTGGAGACGTGTAGTCCATTGCATCATTTTTTTTTTTTAGTTTTTTTTAAAAAAAAAGGTTAGGCATAGCATTTTAGTTTTTATTTTATTTGGGACAAAGAGTTTCTTTTTTTATTTCCATTGAAAAAATAATATAAAGTGATTTTCAACCTTATACCAACCCTTAAGTTCAACCATTCTCCAAAAAGAAAACTGTCAGGGCTGAAATGCACCCAATTTCACCTAATTTTCTGTGCTTCTCTCTTCAAAAAGATGGATTGAGATTGCTTGCCTTACAAAATGGGCACAAGTTACATGAGAAGATAAGAAATGTAAGCCTGTTGTTTAAGTCACCGCAGCATTCTGGAGCAGATTTTAGGTCCTCTGTGCAATTCTCATTTTATAGCTTACCAAGGCCAATTGTGTGATTATACAGGGTACTCTTTCTATTGGCAAGATTCATTGATCCTTAAGTGTACATTTTCTGGCATCTAATAAACTAGGGTGATGAGAGAGCAGTGTTTTTCGCTCCCGGAACCGTGAAGGGCTAATTAGTTGCATTTGCAGATTAATGACTTTCAACTAGAAAGGGCAAATGCAAAGGGATAAGCCACAGCCACAATGACAGAATGCAAATAAAAGTATTTATAAGGGCAGGAAGAAAGGTGTGGGACAGGAAGGGCTATTGATTGCTTTTACCCTCTGCACTGTGACACATTCCAGTGAAGGAGGGCATTCTGCCAGCCAGACAGCCTTCAACAAAGCTACCGCATAAACAGAATCTGTTGATAGATCCAAGCAATGCCAGGAAGAGAGATAGAGAAATTCTCTGCAAAAAGAGCAATAGGGATCAAGAAACCTCTCCCTCTTCTCACCCCAGCCATCCTTTGCCTTCTTTGTCAGAGCAGCCTTCAATTTCAGCTCACTCTCCTTCTGCCCTGTCTCTCACCCTCATCTGTATAAAGGTTGACTTGATCTCTTGCTAGAAAATGTCCTAGCAAGAACACAAAATAACATATTTAAATTTTCTGTGTATTCTCATTTCCTAAAATAACATTATGCTTCTGAGTTTGTCTCATTATACCAATTCTATTTTCTACATCAGTACAAGGTGTGTACCATCTTATTCCTGTGACTTACTAGATTAGTCAAAGCAAAGGTCTTTCCTCCACTCATAAAATAAAAAGAAAGGGTGAGGCTTTAGGTTGCAGCAGAATATAGATCATTGGTTCCCAGACTTTAGGATTTCACCAAAAATATTTTAAGTAAAACTGGGGAAATAATGTAAAAATTAAAAATTTTTATAGCCCAAATAATTCACTGAAAAATTATTTACCATAACAACCATTGTATAAAAGAAAGTGTGTCTTAAAAACCATAAATAAGGAAAGACAAACTCAGAAAATAAGACAGATCTTTATATTAAATACATTTTGCTTGATGAAAAACATCATCTCATTATTTTACTCATTTCTTCATATATTGCTAGGACAAGCTTTCTAACCAGAGTATAAAGCCCATTATCATTGAACCCTAGTTAAACTAGGAACCAAGACACTGGTCTCAGAACATAAGTGTCACTTCTATGAGTCAAACTTTCCTGATCCAAACCCCATCTTCAAGCAAGGTTATGACCCTCTTCCGAATTCTCATCTCAATATGCACTTTTCCTGCATTTGCAGCTATCAAAACTGTTATAAACATATTTCTGTTTGCTGTTCATTCCATTCTTTTTCCACACTCTGTCTCCAAGCTCTACTATGGTGCTTACCCATAATAGACACAGAGTAGATTTTTTAAAAAACTAGAAGAAATAAAAATCTTATTCTAGTTTCTGCTCTGCCATTTACCAACCAGATGACCTTTGGTAAATTATTTAATAACACATTTCTTGCCTTGTAGAGCTTGTTTTGAAAATCAAATAGAATGATGCATGTGAAAGAGCTATGTCAACTGTAAAACACTATGTAGCTGCAACTGACCAACAATCAATGAGCAAGAGTCTCCTCTTTCTTCAAGTTATATATCTGCACCTAAATTATTCTGTTAATTGTCTTTTGTGTTAAGTTTCTCCTTTTAATTAAAATGTAACACCAGACTAGACTTCAATTTTTTAGAAGAGATAAAAAGAACCTAAGACTAGACATAATTCATCCTGGTTCATCTACGCTTACACCAAATAGCCAAAGTAGCCTCTTTGGTTTTCTATTTCCTGATAAATAAAATGGAAGACATAGATCAGCCCCAAAGTTCTAGTTCATAGGCATGGTTTCATTGGGATGTTTATAAAGAAAATAAGCACCACTAGCAAAGACTCTATTCCTTGACACTTAAACATTCCTGAGCTGTTCTCCCACAGAGAGGCCCATAGGGAGCAGCCGTGGCACCCAAAATGACATGATCCTGAAGCCCCACTTCCACAAGGACTGCCAAGGGCGTGTGGCCACATAGTTTAACCAGCCGGTGTGGAAGATCTACAGACACAAGGCTCAAAAAGCCAAAGCATGCCGCATCACCCCGCACCCAAAGTCTGGACCCATCCGGTCCATTGTGAGATGCCCCACAGTGAGGTACTCAAGTGTGAACCAGCAGGGGCTTCAGCCTAGAGGAGTTAGGGTGGCCAGCATCCACAGGAAGGTGACCCAAACTATCTGGATCTCAATGGATCCAAGAAGGTGGAACAAGTCCACAGAGTCCCTACAGGCTAACGTGGGAGCACCGCTCCAAGCTCATCCTCTTCCCCAGGAAGCCCTCAGCCCCCAAGAAGGCAGACAGCTCTGCTGAAGAACTCAAATTGGCTACCCAGCTGACAGAACCAGTAATGCCCATATGGAAAGTCCACAAGAAGGAGAAAGCCAGGTCATCGTAGAGGAGGAAGAGAAGAAGAACTTCAAGGCATTTGCCAGTCTTCACATGGCCCGTGCCAATGCCCGGCTCTTTGGCGCCTGGCTCTTTGGCATCTTGGCAAAAAGGGCCAAGGAAGCAGCAGAATAGGGTGATGAAAAAAAAATTAAGTGCTGTTAGCACTTTGTGATAAAATTAAATTAAATTAAATTATTAAATTAAATTAAATTAAATTAAAATTAAGAACATTCCTGAGCACCTACAATTTGCTAGGCACTTCTATAATGTAACTCAGTTTACATTATTCCAATAAGATAATTTAGCTATATAAATTTGTATTAAAAGAGAACATTATCCCATTCTTCAAACTACACTTGATTGCCTTTCTGGTGTGGATACCTTGAGACATCTATCAAACCACTTTACTTGTTTTGTAACATTTCCTGCAATATTGGTATTCTTCATAAAGACACTTATTTTTTCCAAACTGATGCTATGCATAAGAATAAAAGGTTGAAGTTCTTCAAATCAACAAATGTTGACTTAATGCTGTAAAAGAAAAATTGTGCCAATTAAATAGGCAAGGGAGACTTTATTTAAAACTATTGCAATAGGAGAAATTGCACTCAACTCCTCTAAACAGGGAAGGAGATCTTTAAAGCTGAGGTGAGTTCATTGAAAAGTGCTAGAGGATGTTAGTGTGGAGAAATGGTCAGTGAGATGAGTCCATCTGTGTTTACTTACTATCAATAATCAATGTTAGGTTCCTATCCTCCTACAGGCAGTAGGAGATAGGAGCTCTATCTTTCTTGGTGATTATATTTCCCAGGTCTTTGAGAAAGACATCCCTGGAGAGAAGATTTAGATTTCAAAGTGGCAAAGAAAAAACTTACGATTGCAACTTTAATAAAGCACATGCCTTAAGAAAAAGAAGGTCAGAGGCTGTAAACAGAAAGAAGCCTGTCTAAAGTTTAGTCAAGCTGAGGGGAGGCTAACGCTGCCCTGGTCAGTGCTCTCAGGGCTAGATAACGTACCTCCTAAGGCAGATAAAATCCACTACCTTTGTGAAATTTAGTCTTTGTGGGGAGGAAAGTTGGAATTCTTTATGAATTACACCTGAAATATTCATTATAGGAATTTGAGTAATTGTTCTTCCATACAGATAAGTAAACTATATGACCACTCATCTGTACGGTCTAAATTCCAAAATTGTCTACTGAGCCAAACAGCACCCTGCTTCATTCAGCCAATGGTCTACCTTTGGGTTATTCATCTCTCTAACAATGCATTTTTTTTTCTTTTTCATTATTCTCTCAAACTAACAGTTTGATAATAAGACTGGAGACAAAATATCAGACTCAGGTTCAACCAAATTTTTAATCAATAATGATATTTTATTTTTTTCCCCAAATACAGTTATAAACTATGTATTCGTTTTACTGTGGTGTATTCTGACTTGAGGGTGTTTTCCATTCTGCCGAAATTTCTCTGCACCTATAGTGAATCTTCATTCTTTGAAATGTATGCCCACTAATATTCCATCAAATTCATGAATAGCATACTGTTTTAAGTGTCAGCTTCCTTGGGTATTTTTATTTCCGCCACTTGCAAATCCACTTCTTCCTGGTCTCAGAACTCCTTGAGCCTTCATCTCGTACCAAGGCCCTCTTGGCTGCACTTTAAATGCCCCACCATCTTCCTTTCATTACATTTAATCACATGGTAAATTTAAAAGATGAGATAAAGAAGGCTCATTGACTTTAATAGGTCACTTTTTATATTGGGGTGAAAGGCCTTAAACCCTTGTAAATTAGGCTAGGATTTATATACCATGACAAACGTGATGACAAATACTGATTTCCTAGTAAATTCTTTCAACACACTATATCCCCATGCATGATGAATGGGTTGTGCTCCTTTCTGTTATTATTTACACAAATGACTTTGAAGTTGTCCCGATATGTGGGCAATATACTTAAATCCATGACAGATCTCACAGACTAGGGTAGAGCTATATATTTCCCTTTTTTGACTTCTACTTAAAAAAAAATCTGACTATAATATTTATATTCATCCATGCACACAGAATTAAAAACATACTTTATACACTATTAAAAAAAAATAAAAGCAGACCAATTAGAGACAGATTCAGAGTTCCCCACATAACTGCTCAAATTACTGAGATTGTATGGTTCTGTTTCACAAATTATACCTCTGCAGTAAGACTCCTCTTCAAGAAAACTATAGAAATCAATCAACTCCAGCCATAATGCCCTCAATCTCACTGTTAGACTTCTATAATTTTCTGCCACCAGTGAGTTATTGCTTGACAAGTGTTTAAATATTATACATTGTGAAGTTTAAATAAAGAAATTATTTACACAGGAATATAAAAAAGTATATTATCAATTACATAGTTCCCTGAACACTTAATCGTGCAGCCAAGTAGAAAACCCTTCAGGAAATCTGTCCTCTACCTTTTCACCATAATGAAGGGTGCCTCCAGAAATACTCATTTAATCTCTGCAGCCACATTTCAAGCACCTAATCTCACTTTGCAGTGCACTCTGCCATTTCTTGTCACCCAAACAAAATGCAGGTAAATGATGGAGAAGCTTAGCTTATACCCTTTAAATATTTACTGACTAGCGTACTCTTAGTAATACACGCTGTAGTGTTAGACTCAATTTCATCCTCGAGTGGTTGGCAGACAATTTGGAAAGGCTTACTGAGAAGAGGAGGATCTTTTCTTGCTTTGCTTTTGAGGAGAAGCCATTCCCTTATCTTAAGTGAATTAGCTTAAGAACTTTCTTCTTACTAGTCCAGCCTATCAACAAATCAGTCAGGCCTGCTGCTTTGACGGCTCACTTAACCCAGCTTTGAGAGCTAATAGGAGAAAACTCTGACGAGGCTGCCTCTGTGGAACAAGGGTCCCCTGTGCCCCACCAAGGCCTGACAGATGTGAATCCCAGTCACACAGAGTTTCCTCATTTTCCATAGTGAAGTTATTGCAATTTGCTGGACAGAAAACTAACTTAATCAAATTGTCATTTTCTTTCACAAGGGGATCTATCTGTGTGAAAAGGAGACCTGCTCTTTAACCATGCCTTGAGACTGCCTTTAAAAACAGAACCATTTCCAAGATCAGATGGGTCAGAGTCAGAGAGAGGGCCCTGACAGCAGGTGCTGGCGAAAGCCTTCTCCCACTGCTAGTTGTCAGGGTTGTCATTAAAAGTTAGAAATGTCCCCTTGAAATGTAATTCTCATTCTTTAAAAATGAAGTAAATCTATATACTATCATAAAAAGATATCAAAATATAAACTAAAAAAAATTACATTTATATTTTTAAATATACATATAAATGTGTGTATGTATGTGTGTATTTTTATATATTTATATATACATGTGAGAGTATGCTACTGTGTGTGTATTTGCCTGTACAGAGAAAAACTCTGGATGACCCACTTTAACTATTATCAGTAGTTACCTTGAGGAAAGGGATTTAGAGAACAAGAGAGAAAACCAGGAATTTTTGCACCATTAGAATTTTTACAAGCATATATTGCCATTACCATTTTTAAGTGTTAATAAAGAAGCAATTTTGTTCTGTTAACTGAATTTGCTACCACACTGGTGAACTCAAGCATTAGAGTTCAACGTCAGACTACAAATGGAAAAGCAGAACCTAATCTTCTTCCTGGTTTAAGAACAGCAGATAATCTGACCAAAGCAGCTACAGAACAGATTGTAGACATTAACATGAGTCTCCGCATGGGATTTTTGAGATCAAGTTCTGACTCTTTTCCCGAATGTTTTGATATCAGTACAAACCCAGCTCTGCATGCTTCATGGCTAATGAATCAAACGCATTTAGAGCTTGATCTTATCCCTCTCTTTCAAAGCACCTTTTCTCAAATACAGCCCATGCTTTACTTGATATTAGCTTATTTATGATGGCTTTGTGAAAATATTTAAATGGTGTTTTGTTGGGATTTTTTTAATGTCTTATGAATAAGAAAAGGAAATTAAATTCCCCAGTCTCAATTCTGCCTCTAACACACAAACCAGACATCAGAAATACCTGCCCATTGCTTTTCTGAAAAGCAAAGGAAAGCCCATCATTCCATAATTACTCTCTTGTGCAGATTGGCACAATATCAGAGCTAACACAACAGAGTACATAAAAGACCAGGTTATAACATCTCTGCTGCTGTAAATTGAAATAATAAACTTTGGCAAACACAGAGGACAGCAAATTCAATTTGACAGTCCTCTCAAAGCAGGCTAAGAACAACAGAGGGAAGCTGACTAAATAGGATTAGGACCTATTTTATTTGATTATTACATCATTGGATGAGGCAATATGTAATGCAATTCCCTCAAATCATTAATTTTGCGTTCACAAAATAATGGTAGGAATCAAATTATCATTATGTTCTACATCCAAAATCACTGATTTTCAACCTGGGAGAAAATTTTTAACTTCTTTCAGCTTCAAGAACTCTTTCTTTGGACAAATGCTCAGGCGAAAGTCCAATATGTAAAACAGATAAATGGGAGCTTATTCTCTTCCATGGGAGGGAGAGGGTCATAGTAGTGCCCACCACACCGGTACTCAGGCCCTCTGGCAGTCTCTGGAGAATCCCTAGGTCTCTACTGTGAAGCGTCATTTAGAAAATAATGGATCTAGGCCATTGCCTTCATTTAAAAGATGCAGATCTTAACTCTTTAGATTTCTAGCTGAAGATAGTGTTGGGGAAGAAGGAAGAAAGGGAAACCACATCCAGACAAAGATGCCTATTAGGAAATCAATAATAAAGTCATCTTTTAAAGGGAGTAAGTGATAATAGTTAAATTTTATTGACCATTTGCTACATCCAGAAATAGTGTTAAGTGATTTTTGAACAAGCATTAACACATTTGATTTTCACAAATTCTCCATGAGGCAGATCATATTATTATCACGATTAAACAGATGAACATGCTTAGACTCAGAAAAGTTAAATGAACAGCCTAGGGTCACATAGCTAAGAAGTGGCAGAGCTAATTCAAACCCAGGCAAACTGGCTTGATGGCAATGTGTTGACAATTGTGCTCTTCTAACTGTACTGTCCACCTCCCTTGCCATCACCACTTAATTTTTTTTTTTTTGCCCCATTGCTTTACCTATAAAATAATAGGAAGGTGACATTTAACTGGTTTTACTACACTCTGTGGACATAGCCGTGTGCATCTCCTGCTGGAACTAATGCCCTACTCAATACATATGTATAGATGGCCAAGCCTACGGTTCCTATTCTAATCAGTCCAGACAATAGACTACTTCTATTAATTATAATCACCTCACACCTGTCAAAGTGGCTATCAACTACAAATCAGGATGTGGAGAAAAGGGAATCCTCATGCACTGTTGGTGGGACTGCAAATTGGTGCAGCCACTATGGAAAACAGTTTGGAGTTTTCTCAAAAAATTAAAAATAGAACTACATTATGACCCAGCAATTTCATTTCTGAGTATTTATCTGAAAAAAAACACCAATTTGAGAGGATATTTGTACCCCTATGTTCACCACAGAACTATTTATAATAACCAAGATATGGAAGCCTCTTAAGTCCTCATCACAATGGAATATTACTTAGCCACAAAAAATAAAATCTTACAAATTGCAACAACATGGATGGTCCTAGAGGGTATTATGTTGAATGAATTAAATCAGACAGAGTAAGACAAATACCATATTATTTCACTTATATGTGGAATCTAAAGAGCAAAATAAATTGAAAAACAAAACAGAAACAGACTCAATGATACCAAAACAAACAGGTGATTGCCATATGGGAGGAGGATTGGGAGGCTAAATGAAAAAAGTTGAAAGGATTAAGAAGCACAAATTGGTAGTTACAAAATAGTTATAGGGAAGTGAAGTATAGCATAGGGAATAGAGTCAATAATATTGTAATAACTATCTATAGTGCCAGATAGCTACTAGACTAATTGGGGGAATCACTTTGTAAATTATACAAATGCCAAACTACTATGCTGTATACCTGAAACTAATCTAAAAATAACATTGAATGTCAACTCTAATTGAAAAATAGATTTTAAAAGAAAATTTAAATATAAAGTTAAACAAAGAATAAGTTCCTCAAATTCAAAGATGTGACCAAGTAAGTCAGGCTTATAGACACTCTGAAAGACAAGAATAAAAGCCAAGGTGGGCTTGACACTTTCTTAAAGTAGGTGGGGGTGAGGCGGGGTGGGGGGGAAGAGACCAGATCAAGCTGGGGCATTTGGGGACAAAACCAGACATGGATAAATACAGGATGAAGATGGGAAGAGACAATCAAGGACTAAGTCACAAATAATCCTAGCAAGAGTCATAGTAGATAAATTGAGTGTGAGTCAGCAATGAAGTACTATCATCAGGAAAGAAAGAGAAATAATCATGAAATGCCCTGTGTGACTTGCAAGGACTCCAAAATAAGCCTTCCAATGTTCCATTCATTGCTGTATACTTTAAATGTGTTCTATGTCCAGAACAGGCCATTATATATTTTGACTAGTGAGAGGAAAATAGGTAAAGGCAAAAAGGCATAGCAAAGTTGACTAGAAAGAAAAACTTATTTGGAGAAGATAAAAAATGCAAGGTTATATAACCTCCATGAGATAATACTGAGAAGATTTTTTTTCAGAAATGCAAGAAGGAGAACAACATTTCAGGCAAAGAGAATAGTATGTGGAAAAGCGGAAAAATGGGAAATCATCAAGCATTTTTAGGAAACTGCAACTAGCATGCCAAAGCTGGAAATGGGAGAATAAGAAAAGAAAAACAGGAGATAAGCCAGAAACACAGGCTGGGGATAAATAATGGAGACACTTTTATGTTAGCTAATAAACTGGATTTATATCTAACTAGTTACAACATCTTGTTACAAAATCAAAATACTTCTACATGATGAGAGTGGACTCACTGGTCACTATCCTCCACTCCATTGTTCCTGCACAGGGACTTTCAGACCTCCTCACAATCTAGCTACTTAATGCCTAGGACTGAGCCTCCAATCTCCTTCCCAGTTCTACATCAGTGTCCATTTTGATGCCATTATGGTTGTTAAAAATGTTCACTATCACTCTGGCTAACACTATGGGACTTTATCCCAAAGGAGAATCACTGAAGAATTTCAAGCAAAGGTGTCACATGATCAGAATGCCATAGATTTTTTTTTTCCAAGACTCTTGAATGTTAAAGTAACCAAAAAAGAATAAAGCTTCCCTCCATGGAGATATTTAAGACACACAATGTTCCCTGTCTGGTAAGTTGAACAATTTCAGTGCTGCTGGTCCTGTGGATGACTGGGTAAGATGACCAAAGGGCTTTCACTTTATTTATGAAACTATTCCATTGACAAAAACAGTAGAAACACTGCCTGGCCAAGTCTTTCTGTCACATCTCTGAGGGAGATGAGGAAAGTGGGAGAGCTGGCTAAGGACTGGCCTCTTTGAGTGACAACCTCTATCTCACAGCTATCTCACAGCTGTTTTTTGTTGAAACCCTTTTCACATAGGTATGGTGGGTAACCTCTGGAAGCAGCCTCTCCCCGCAGAGGTCTCCACACTGTTGCCCTCTCTTCACCAGAGACAGCTGAAGAACTGAAGCATGGTGCCTGACCTAACATTTCAGAAGCCACAAATGGGGAGGAAAGAACTCTAAGGTCACCCAGCAAAATGGGGAAACTAACTACAGGAGATCAGAATCCACATTTCAGCTCTTAATCTCACCGCTTAAGCTGTATCTTTCCCAATGTACTCTATTACACCTAAATTCAAACATTTCCAAATGATATTGTAAAAAATAAAAACTCAGCTTTTTCTTATTAAAAAATAAATTGCCTTTCTTGGTCAAACTTATGTGAGTCCTGAATTTCCCCCTGCTCATTTTTTCTCATCTTCCAATTATCTGCTGATCTACTACTGTGCAAGCATTTTTCTCCTCATTTACTGAGGATACCACTTTTTTTTCTCCTAATGCTCATTTAATTAACAGTCAAGCAGCTTTTCATACAAAATCTCCAAGTTTTAACATTTTTCTTTCTGATTAGAAGTTTAAAGAAAGAGCTACTCAGTTTTGATTTTTTTTTCTAAGTGTTTTCTCTGATCAGTCATCAGACCATTCATCCTGAACTAGGCCAGAATGAGCAGCAGCCTCTAAACCAAAGGTGGAGAGATCTGTGCTCCCTGAGATGATCACGAGGGTGTTTCAAGGATGGAGTCTGAGCTTGATCACAGTTAACACATTGGAACCGTCTTCAGAAAAAAAAAAAAAAAAACTCTATTCATTTTATTTTTATTGTGCTGTCCACATGACTGAAAACAAGAAGACTTATGTTTTCAAACTTTTAATTCAGTAATCATTTGTTGAGCATTTACTAGATGCCAGATAGTGGACTAGGTGCTAGAATATAATGGTGAGCATAATATGATATACTCCATCAAATGGAGCTTACAGTCTATAACAGCAATTCTTAACTTTAGTTGCGTACTGGAATCACTTAGGGTGCTTTGACAGTGCACAGACCAATTAAATAAAAATCTCCTGGAGCAAAACCCATACATACATATTGTTAAAGGTCCCCAAGAGATTCCAAAGTGTAGCCAAGGTTGAGAACTAGGCATCAATCAAATAATCATGCAAATAAATGTAAAATTATAACATTAATAAAGTCTATAAAGAATTAGTCACACTTAGACAAGGCTTCAATGCTATTTGTATGTTATATATGCAACCAAGATTTGCCAAGCACCTGCTGCTTGTCAGAAGCTACCAGGGTAACAAAGTAACTATGGGCCATAACCTGAATAAACATTGCCCATCTGGCCATCCTTCAGGGTAACAGTTCAAAACTGAGCACTGAGGACTGGGGGATTTCTGTTCATTCCCACCTGTTCCAGTGAGTGAACCCACACCACTCACACTAGCCAGGCACAGTAACCACAGGGCAAAAGCAAAACTGAGAGAGAACCCGAACCCTGCCCTCAAACACTGGCAGGATAGCTGAGCTATGCTCCTTGATTGAAATTCAGTGCTTAGGGGACCAACTGGAGTAGAGGGAGGTGGTATGATAATCGGAGGAAACAGGAAATCTGATCCCGTAGGTCTGTTTGCAGATTTAAAAAGGAAAATAAATTCTCTAAGGCTCTAAGCAAGATTGTCTCGGATTTGCTAAGGGATATGTGTGGAATCCTTATATAATGAGCTTCTTTAAATAAGCAAACAGCATTCTGGCTTTACAAAAGCTTCTTGATACTAGAGAGATTATCAAAAAATAAGAGAGGTGGTGATCCAGCCTCACCATTGCTGCCCAGATGGGCCTCCTAGATTTGAATGTCCTCCTGCTTCTACTTGTTTAAAGCGCCATCTCTCAAGAGGATGCAATTTTTTTTCTCGTTTCGTTTTGTGACTTTTTTTTCACTGTATCAGATGGAACTATACCTATGAAAGCTCTAATTTGCTCATTATGGTCTTCTCTCTATTTTTTAATCTTTAACTTTAAGTTGCAAACCTGACTTTATACAGGTCAGTACAGTGATCATCTAATTGTCATAAAGCAGATAATGCTCAATATTAAGGATCAATGATACATGGATATATACATATCTTTATGATAAGTGACTTTTAAAAATCCTCTATCATCCAACTTTTAATAATAAAATGACAATATCATATTTGTTTTATAAAAACATACACTCAAATGCTTTAAGCAGTAAATGGGCTGAGAATGTGATATGCTTTCTAAGATCCTAAGAAGAGAGTAGCTAAGACTGTGTTTGATTCTAAAAGGGAAAAGAGCTTCAATTTTAATAACTACAGAAGATTTAGGTTTAATTGAAACACAGCACAAAATCCATACTGTGAACTTACCAGCTTTATTCTGATGCAGTATCATTTATCTGAGCTGGCTGAGGACTGGCACAAAAATAGAACCCAAAAGCTTTACATGATTATATTGCTAGGCAAGACTCACTACTCATACAAATCATGTCTGAATATAAAATTTAATAAATAAATGTTGAGACTGGAGAAAAATGAAAATAAGATGAATCTGTAAGATTAGTACCCAAAGTCTATGCTACAGGTCTCTACGCTGAAGGTAGAAACTTTGGTGCAGAGCTTCCTAGGAATTAGCCAAATCCATACAGTGATAGTTGGCATTTTTTCTCAGGCAATTGAAGCTCTATCTATTCTGCTAAAAAAGCTCAAAGAATTCTCCTGCCATGTCACTTAAAATGTCTCTATCATCACAAGTTAAGTGCTCAGTTATCTTAATATAGAAACAACCCAACCCAATACTATCCATTACAACATGCATTCAGTTAGACTGTAAACCAGTTTACATCTTCCAAAATATAATTATATGAATGATATGCAGTGTGGTTAATATTTATCACAAATACAAGCCAATTCCCTATGTTATGATTTTAGGACTGTCATAATACCTAACCAATGTACATAGAACTTTCTAAATAAACTATAATAAAGCAAATCATTTCAACACAAACAAACTAGAGCTATTAAACTAAGTGCATAAAAGTCAAATTTGCAAAAATATTATATGTAAAATTTTTCTCAGTCTTTTCTTACATTTTGCTCTGAGGACATGATTTTCATTATTTAGTCATGTGTGGCCATGTCACCTAAATTTAAATCTAAAGTTTTCCTTCCTTCCTTTGTAGGTATCACAACTTTATTCAAAATTTCTAAAATCAATTTTTTTTCAAAGGACAAGGAGCTCATCAGTCAGCCCAAGTGCCCACAATCCTTAAAAATATGTCATTAAAATGAGATTGGATAAGTTTAAAATACAGTTCCTGTGAAACCAAACATTCCTTTAGCTTTTCCTATTTCCAGTTGTCTTAATATTCTGTTTGCAAGAAAACAAACTAAAACCAAAAACTTTTAGTGGACTTAATTAAACAAACCACTACATGGAAAATTTTGACTCAATGACAATTTCATAAATTCATACTAAAATTAAAACAAAAAGTATGCATTGAGACAGAGTTAAATTTTATAATAAATAAAAACAAAAAGACAGAATTAGACTTTTATGAAAGTTTAGATTCAAGTATTCCAAGCTTATTTATCTCAAGACATATTTGTAAAGTCTTAATTCAGTGAATTCCAGTCCACATTTCTCAGATGGGGTGGTACACATAACAGAAGTGATAACTCTCCTCTCTCGAGATGGCTAATAATACTCTCTTTTTCCAAGTAAATTCCACTTTACCAAACCCTAGGAGGGTCTTATACAGCAATAGCAACCTACCTCAAGGTGTTTTTTCACTAAGACAGCTACTTTAGAAAGATGCTTTAACTCTGACACTCTGGAAGGGAAGTCATTGAGTGGAGATGGGGAAGCATAAGACTTTTTTTTTAGAGTACAGTCAAGGTCTAGATATCTGAATGTCTTAAGATAATAATCAATATATCTAACTATTATGAACACTCTGGACTTTTGATAAATAGTAACCAAAAAGGGGGTTGGGAAATGTGCTTAGAATTTTGCACACAAAAATGTAAGAGTGAAAGAACAGTCTAAAGAAGAATAGTTTCTGCATGCCAACCATTTTGTCCAATATGCTAGACATCTTCTGTTTGCCTCTCCAGGTTTATTATTTATTGTTTTTCAGCCTGCTTATTGACCTTTGTGGCTAACCCACATGGACTGTATCAATAGTCACCCTTACCCTCTGGTTTCCAGCTGCATTAGGTCAATAGAAATTAAAGTTAGAAGATCGGGAGCAGAAAGAGAGTGGAGATTGGAAGTTGGGGAAAGAATATGAAATTAAAAAGTGAGTAGAAATCAAACCAGAAAGATGGAAAGAACAGAGAAAGATGGAGACACTAAATCAGATAGAGAAATTAAAAATGATGCTAAGAGCCTAAAGGAGTCAATAAAGCAAAGGATGAGAAACTTCGGAGGTAAGCTTAGGTCTGCTGGGAAGGCAAGGCCTAGGCAGATGGAAGAACTGCTGCTCAGTCTTGTTGCATGAGAGGGAGGGCTCTGCATGTGGATTTGTGTGCCTGAATGCCATCTGATGCTTATAGTCTCAAAAGAATTTGGTTGAGGCATCTCTGATTTCAATGCAAGGTCTTTATCAGCCTCTGAGAGCTACTTTAGACATGGCTTAAGAAGCCTTGTTATAGTCCATAGCTGAAAAGAAGTGTTTCTCTTTTTCTATTTCCAGGTGCAAAGAGAGCATCAGAATAAATGATTCATGAATTTACTGCAATACCACACTTCAAGTATTTCATTTTAATACAATCTATTTAGAGAAGAGATGAAGGAATTGATAGGTCATTATGTCCAGAAATATCTAAATGTTTTAATATGACTGGAGATATAAATCTATACTGGACTCTCTGATTTCTTCCAATCATCCGAAACCATTCTTAGTATTCAAAAGCACCCACCAACTTCTGCTTCATGAAGGAAAACATGTAGTGCAAAAGACTATTACATATTCCCAACATAATCCCCCAAACTTGAATGATAAGCACTTGTGTTTCCCCCTGGATATGCATATAAAGTCTAGCAAATAAGAACATAAAATAATGACAGGAAGAAAACAAACCAAAAGCTAAAATTATCCATGAAACTGATTAGCATATGTATAAGAGACACTTGTACAGATGCAGGAGGCTTTCTTTAGAATGTAAGTTCTCAGAGCAGTGCTTCTTAATCATTTTTGGAGTTGTAACATCATATCATTTATTTGCCTTTTATGATCATCACCAACCTCCTCCCAAAAGCATATTTTTAAATAAGAAAGAATAATTTTTTCCCATGCATTTGCTTTTATTTTTAATCTTCTTGAGAATCACCCTAGAAGATCATACCAGTTGACGCATTTATCAGTAGTTAAGAATCCAGTGGCTTCTGCTCTCTGTCTTTTTTCTTTTCTATTTAAAAATAGCACTGGCCACAGCAAAAAGTGTAGACAGAAGGAAGAAAAGCTGGAGTGAGAGCTGTTACTACAAGAAACCTTCCACGTCTGAACAGGATATTTTGAAATAGACCTAGAAGAGGGGACAGATGTTGACACACTTTTATCACATCCCACATATACATGTATAACATTCTATTTAGGCAAATATTATGAATGCTTAAAACCAGTCTCTAAAGAGGTTACTTCAGTGATTCACCTCATTACAAACTCCATTGTTCTAAGCTTTTTTCATAGAACTTGATTATTTTTGTGAATGTGAAAGAGGACGCCAGATGTAGAACATTTGGTTTCACAATTTATTTTAAGGTAAAGTTTAGTTCTTTCTACAAAAGTGTATTACCAGCTTTCTGTATGAACAGAAATGGATGCAGAGTAACTCAGTTCCTCGGGAGAAAGCAGGTAATCTTAAACTGGTTTCTTAGAATCAGAATTGGAAGGGACTTTTTCTACTGCATAGAAATAAGTCACCCATAAATGTAACTCAAAACTACATACTATATTTCTTCCAGTGAATTTTAACTTTTCAGTAGTCTTCATGACCCTTTTGCCAGGTGTGTAGCCACCGGATTTTAATTGCAGATACCTAACAAAGGTGCTGAAAGAAGAAATATCAAGTCCCAAATCATGAAACAATCAAAACACCCATCACCCTGAAGGTCTTTATTCATGCTTTCCAGTGATTCTTTTTTTCAGCAGTGGATGTATAGGTCTCCAAAAGGCCAGGCCTAACTTTATTAGGAAAGTGAAGTCTCAAGAAGAGGGTGTCAGTGTACAACATGGATAAAGCCAACTGTGAAATTTACCTTAAAGCTACGGAAGGAATACAAGAGACTTATCCACACATCAACCCTCAGACTGGCATATTGCGACCCGAAGATTGAGAAACAAACACTTGTCTACCCATTGTCAAAACAAGGGATCTCTTTGGCCTCTTTATGGAGGGGAAACTCATTAGGAAGAAAAGGGCTTTTGATTTGCCTGGTTGTTTGCACAAACTGGCTACCCAATCTGGGCCAAATCATTGACTTTTGTAATTCCAAATACATTTGGATCAATTCTACTTTTTATCTACAGAAATTTATACAACCAACACTTCTTCTTCTCTAAGGAATAAAAATAAATCTTCAAATCCTTTCAAAATAAAATTAAAGTTTTAGTCAAAGCAAAATACAAAAAATAAAATGGACAAAGCATTTTAATATCATCACAGAGCAAATGCTTAAATTCTATTTAGAGAAAATGTCATCACCGTATATCATGTTTCTGGTTGAAAGCTACATCAGTCTAGTCCAAATGATACCAGCAAGACAAAGAGCAAAGAGAAAGGCAGGCCGAAAGATGAGGAAGGACTCTCAGCCAAGTGTAATGAAAAAAGGGAATAACCTTATAGCTAACCAGTTTACTTTTCAAAGGCAGCACAAGGGCAAAATGCTTTGTGCAAAGAGAAAATTAGTTTCCAAAGTATATGCATTCTACAAAGAGCCAAGTTAATTATTCAAAGCAGAGGCCCATGAATTCCCACAATTTAGTCATTCTATTCTGACATATTCAGGCCCAGCGAGCTGCTTCTTATCACTAAGACTTTGATAATTGGCTTAGACATATCAAATAAACTTTCTGGAGAATTCAGTCGTAAGCAGGTATGACATCCTAATAGGGATTTTATTAGGCTTTTCTCTGTGCAGTAATGTATTAGCAATCACTGTGACATTTTCTGCTCTGGGGGGGTTTGGCCTTGCTCATTTTTTACACTTGCTAGAAAATAAATTTATTCACGGTAGAGATCTAATCCCATACACTACTCTGTTTACCATAGTTTCTAAAGGAACAGGCCTCTTAGAATTAATGAAAAGTGACATATACATCATAGAAGAAAATGCACTGTCTTCAGTCAGGCATAACTGAATAGCAGCAAGAATCTTTCTGATTCTACAAACTTGGGAATTCAGTCAGTACAGCTTTGGTGTCTCCCTGATTACACTTTTGCCTTCTATTCCATCCAGGTGAAAAGAAAAAAAAAAAGCCAATAGTATGTATGGCTTAGATTTCTCCTCTTTAGCAGTAATTATAGTTTAAAATTTTTCTTCCAAGAAAATGTCTAATAGATATTATCTGGTACATTGCAATTTGCTCCTTTGCATTTAATACTCCTGATAACCAAAAAAAAAAAAAAAGTTGATGTATTGTTACTTATATTTACATATTAAAAGTAGAGTTATTATTCGAGTAGAGGCTACCTACCAGCAAGAGACAGGCAGGGCAGAATGGATGATAGAAATCAGCATCTTTATATATTCTTTCCTTCTCTTCATTGGTGCAAGAACATTACTGATGAGATGACACATAAAATACCATCAAAGTATAACTAGTTTGGTCAGAGTGAAGGACATGTTGAGATAATATTAATGTACCACTTACCAAAAAAATATCAACAGAGGTCATCTCTGTAATTTAACGCTAGATATTTTACCACCAACTTCCCACTTTTCACATTAGTGAGGGCAATGTTAATATGGAAAAATATACAGGAAATCTAAGTAATTCATTTTAATCATCAGTTTTCTTTCTCTTCCTTACCTAAACTCTTTCTGGCCTTATAAATGTTTCAATTCAAAAATATTGGCAAGGACTAGTAGTCCTTCAAAATATCTCCTTTACCTTCTAAATAATACCTGAAATTTTCTAGTTAAACCTTTAACATGATTTTTGTTCAATGTTAAAAAACAAGTATCCTGTGAAAGTTACTAGGTTAAAGCTTGATCAGTTATTTATGTCTTCGTGAAAACTACCCAGCCCTTCTCCCCATCCCAAAATCCTGACTTAGTAGGCCTGGAGTAAGACCCCAAAAATTATATTTTAAACAAACTTTCTAGGTGATTCTCTTATACAGTAAATTTGGAGAGCTACTTCCCTGGTGTAAAAGAGTCGTGAAGCTCTCATGAGAACAAACGTTGAGGAAAGAAGTGAGTTAAAATAAATTGATGATATATCAGGAATTGTGCTAGGCAATAAATACATGCTATTTAATTCCATCTTCACCTCTCCTATGAAGAGGGTTTTATTATTCCCATTTTACAGATTAGAAATCTTCATCTCAGGAAAATTTAATAACCAACCAATGATTATAAGGTTAGGAAGTCTAGCATTGGAATCCATACCTCTAGTAATAGAAGCAATCATTATACAATATTCATAGGTTTTCAGAGATGAAAGAAATGGTGATGACTCCATCTTATTGAATACATATTCTGACCTAGACAATGTGTTAGGCATTGTTCATATAGGGCTTTACTAAGTTCTTATAACTACTACCTTTTAAGATAAATGTTTCATTTATACATGGAGAAAATAAATCTTAGTTATGTAACTTGTCAAAGTACACATAGCTGTACTATGTAAGTAAAGGAGCAAAAATTCAAGTCTACAGACACAGCCATGAGAGCCTTCAGCATCTTTAGGATGAAAATGATATCTGTGGGAGGCAGATTAATGACCTTTCAATGGTGTCTACATACCTAATCTTCAGAACCAGTAAATACGTTAGGATTCATGGCAAAGGAGAATTAAGGTGGCAGGTAGAATTAAGGTTGCTAATCAGTTGACCTTGAGATGAGAGATTATCCTAGATCATCCATCAGGGCCAATGTAATCACAGCGATCCTTAGCAGGAAAGGGAGACAGAAGAGAGAGAACCAGAGAGATGGCAGTTGGAAAAGATAAGAAATTCTCCTCTAGAGCCTCCAGAAGAAATGTAATCCTACTGACACCTTGATTTGGCAGTGAATTTACTTCAGTTTTCTGACTTCTAGAACTATAAGATAATACATTTGTATTGTTTTAAATCACTAAATGTGTTAATTTGTTATGGTGAATAGGAAACCAATACAGAATCCCTCCAACTCAAAGCGACTAGAGACTTGCTTAACAACTGTGTTAGGGTTAGCCCTGCCATATTTAACTGAGTGACTGATACTTATATTAGGGTCATCATTTGTGGCAGACAACCTTGATTACTCACTGAACAGCAATTCCTTTCCTTCTCCCTCACTTTACAGAAACTTGATCCAGTTGGCTCTCAGGCAGCCAGGTGCTTCAGAGAGGTGGCCACTCCCAAGGCTCAGTGGATATCTCTATTAATCTTAGGTAATTGTGTTAGGTCTGTTCGTCTTACCAGGGAGTGACTCAGAAGAGGAAAAACAACACAATGCTGGACATGAAAGAAAGTCTGAAGGGTGTCTTTTTGGAAAAAATTTTCTTACTCCTCAAAAGGTCCACGAAGAAGGATTCTTTATTTTTCTGTTTTTCGATAATGTTCTGTGCTTGAAGCTGTAGAAAGCTGGCACACATTATGAGACAAGCTTGAAAACAAAAGTCAATACACTAAGAATGACAGTAGAAAAATAGAAAGAATCTGGATCTTTGATGATATAACTGAATCACTGAATTAGCCAACCCTGGATCTTGCCTAATTCTAAACTCTTTTTTTATGAGATAGTAAATGGCTCAGTTGAGCTGGGGTTCTCTATCATTTGCAGAAGCATCCCAAATTATAGAATGGGAAGTAAATTGGTCATCATTTGTGACATTTAATATGTGTGGTTTAGTCCCCTTTTTTGTCTTGGCCAACTATGACTCCAAGCTATTCCCAGGAGACAGGTACTATCCTTACAGCTGGCAACCTCCTTAAAAAAATGATACATCGAAGGGAAAAAAAAAATGATGTCGATGATAAAGCTCTGTTCATCCCTCTGACAACCAAATCAAAGTTGTGATGGAAACAAGGAGCAACAGCAAAGAAAAATGGCCTGGGATCTAGAGGAACAAGCCATACAACTGGAGAGAAATTCAAGAAAGGACCCTGCAACAGCAGAAGGTAAAACATGGCAAGGATGTGGGGCTGCCAGGTCTGGAGTGGCTGAGTGGGATGGAGGTTGCAGCAAAGCAGCTGCAGAAACCACTTAAAGGGGCCATGTCCACAAGCGGATTTTCTGGTAACAGACCTGCTCACTCTGAGCACTGGAGCTGATTGGGCTGCACGCAGGGGGCACCAAGGACTTACAGGGAGACATTGTCAAGATGAGGGTTGAGGTGAGACACTCTGTACAGAAGTGCTGGAGGTATCCATCATTCCCTGTTGAGCCTTCCTGCTACCAGTAAGTGAACACAGCACTGCCATAGCCATGAAGTCATCAAACTGGATAACAGAGATTGCTCCACCCAGAGGATTCTCTGAAATCTTACCTCCCCCAACTCATAGCCACATCCAGGAATATCCTCAGCAAGTCAAGTGCTCCTTGATGAGCAGCGCCTAGACTCACACTGAAGGCAGCTGGCCTCAGTTTCTTTTGAGGCAACTATAAGCACAGCATCAGTGGATTGCTTGCTGAATTTTAATAGGTGGTCCCAGAAGGGCAGAGGCTTGGGCTAAATTTGGCCTGCAGCTGAACTCCTCTCAGGACTGTGCCACTGGACACCTAATTAACAAATCCACACTAATAAGATCAAGAGACTCAGGAGCTTTGCTTAGTATATAGAAACAGACATGGAAAGGCAACTAAAATGGGAAGACAATGAAACAGAAGCCATATAAGAGAACAAACAGATCTAGATGTAATGGAGTCAAGTAATCTAAAAGATGCAGAGTTCAAAACACTGATTATAAAGATGCTCAATGAACTTTTGGGAAGTGTAGGTAAATTCAGTGAGAACTTCAATAAAGAGATAAAAACATGAAAATGGAAATGGAAATTATAAAAGGGAACCACTCCGAAATGAAGAACACATTATCTGAGATGAGAAGTATATTAAATGGAATAAACAAATGAATAAAGAAAGTGAATAAAGAAAAGGATCAAATGCCCTATCTATAGGACAGGAAAGCCATGGACACACAATCAGAATAGCAAGAGATGAGATACCAAGTCTATAAAAATTTAAGGAGCATATAGGAAACTATTAATGGTCTGAATATTCATCTGATTGATGTAACTGAAGAAAATCAAGATGTTGAACAGCTGTTTGAAGAAATAATGATAGAAAACTTCCCTAACCTGGTGAAGGAAATAGACATAAAACCCCAGGAAGCTCAGAGAAGTCCAAAAATCAGAGACCCAAAGAGACCCACACCACGACACATCATAATTAAAATGCCAAAGGTTAAATACAAAAAAAGAATATTAAAAGCAGCAAAAGAAAAACATATAGTTACTTTAAAGGAAAACCCATAAGACTGGCAGCTGACTTCTCAAAGGAAGCTATGCAGGAAAGAAGGGCTTAGCAAAAAATATTTGACATGATGGAGACCCAAAATCTACAACCAAGGATACTTTATCCAGCAAAGCTGTCATTTACAGTTGAAGGACAGATCAAAAACAGATTCACAAATATAGTGGACAATTTGGTGATGGACAAAGGATTGTGGGGTTTGGGGGCATGGGAGAACTTCTTTAAAGGTTTAAATAAGTACAAATTAGTAGCTGTTGGATGGTCACAGGGATGGAGAGCATGGCTGGAGAGCATGGCATAGGGAATGCAGTTAGCATTAATACATTGCCTAGGTGGAGGGGCAAGGGAGGGAGGAAGCAATTGGGGAATCATTTACAAACTATATAGATCTCTAACCAATGCACTGTATACTTGAAACTAATTAAAAAATAAATTTAAAAAATAAAAATAAAAATGTTATGCCATAAAAAATATATATTGGATAAGAAAACTGTAATACATTTTCCTCCTTTGCTCTTTAAAAATAAAAGACAGTGCATCAGTGGTGTTAGAAATATTTAATTCTTGAAATAAAACTTTCTCCCTAAGATTTCTCATCCTCATGGGTTTGAATTCATTCAGTAATTATGGAAGCAAAACTTCACTGCAATTGATGCCTATTAGACGTAAGAATGAAATTTGGCTGCTATTAAATAACATTTAATCAAGGAAACAAGAATATCCAACACTTAGCCCCCTATCTATTAAGTTCTGAGGTTAATTACAAAGAAATACAAAGTTATATTCCTTTGTTTATTAAGCTTGTGTCCTAACCCCCAATATAAAATTCCTTGGGAAACTCAACAGAAACCTTTTGGTTGGGGTACAGGCACCTAAGAGTAATCTCCAAAGTTGAATTTCACCTCTGCCCTCCATTTTGGAAGAAAACAGCTCAGTGTTCCCAGATACACACAGTTGGACAGAAGAGGTGGCCAGCAGGAGGTGGCCTAGGCATCTTGCCTTGAAGCCACTTAGGAGATGAAAACAGATGAGAGTTACAACTATGCATGTGTTTTTTTAAATGTAGAGAGACCCACTAGCCTAATCAATTTTTTGTAATGGAACAATATGATTATCAACTCTTCTTCCAAAGGAAGAGACAAGCAAATGCAGAGTAGGGGCTGGGAGAGGAGTATAAAAAAAGTTCCTTCTCAGAAGCCCTCTGTATCTAATCTTTGACCATCTAAGGCTTTCTTTTTATAAGGCTGGCAATATTGCACTATTCTTAAAACTTAAAAATATAAGCTATTTTTATAATTATATTCATTACTTATGCCTATGGCTTGGGTCTTCTCTTATAAATTATTATATTTACATGCACTTATTTCCCATGGTTCTGAGAAGAAATAAAAAATCATAATCACCACCAAGTCCAGTAAACATATAAAAGTGTAGTTTAATAACCTTACTAGAGTGCTACCTCATTATAAACAGATGGTGTCTACATGATAGTTAGCATACTCATGGGATACAGCAGTTGGTCTTACGGATTTTTCGGCAAAACATCACTTTGGGGGATTTGGTGAGAACTTTTTGCCCTCCACAAATGTACCCTAGAGTTTACCAGCATGTAGTTTGAGCTCTATTCTAAACCACAAAACAAGAAGACTATATGTTCCAACAGACATCCAAGCTCCTACACTCAGATCTCACCAGCCATGCCCAGTTTTTACCAATGTCAATGAAAGCTCATTTTCTCATTTCTCATATTCTTTTCATTGCAGTCCCCTCATAAGTGAACAGATAAAATTATTATTCGTCACCTTGGCATGCAAGTCCTTCCTCAATCTTGTCTAATGTACCTTTCTAGAATTAGATCTTATTCCTAAAGTCTCTACTCCACCCAAATAATTTTTAACATATCTTATTCCATAAACAGCTTCTGTGTTCTCATCTCTGCACTTTTGCTCACTCTATTTGTAGTAATGCCTAGCTCAGTAGCAATGAAAACATAGTTTAGATTGCAGCTAATCCAATCTAAACTATTTTTATGTGAGGAAATGTAGTTCCAGAATTATTAGAATTAAAGAACATAGTGCATTAGTTAGCCTTTGCTCTATAACAAACCACCCCAAAATGTTGTGACTTAAAAACAATGATATATTTCTTTTATTTTTGTGTGGGTTGGTGGTGCAGTTTAACTGATGATTTTTGCCTAGGACTCATGCAGCTACAGAGTCAGCTGGACTAAAAAGGCTAAAAGGACCTCACACACATGTATAAGCTGGTATTGTTGTTGTGGGCATGGGTGTCTGGGTTTCCTATAGTGGATCATCTTCTAGCAGCCTTCTTTATATGGTCATCTGGGAGCAGTGGCCCACAAAGATGAAAGGTGGAAGCTACAAGGCTTCTGTGGCCTAAACTCTGTAACTTACACACTATCACTCTCACTACATTCTACTGGTCAAAGCAAATAACAAAGCCTGCCAGGTTTAAGGGTGTGGAGAAATAGACTTTGGATGAGAAGAGCAGCCGAGACAAATTACAAGATGGAATGTACACCAAGCTATGTGGGATTTTGGCCATAAAATGCTCTTTCACACAAAATAAGTGGGAAAAAAACAATCAGGTTGTACTGGTTCAAAATCTATGGAATCATGGACAAAAGCTCCTCAGAATATTTCTACATAAGAACAGAATGGGATCCAGGGTCCAGTACAGATGAGTATATCAAGAAGCAGTCAAACAGATAATTCCAAAGCTGCCTGGTCATTGCTGAATACAGTTCTGGTGTACTTAGATAGGCAAAACCACAAGATACACTATTACTGAGGGAAAGGCAGGGGGTTAGTTATACAGACAGCTTCACCTATGTTGGCAGTAAGAAAGAGCAGTCCCCATTTTCTTGAGTCTGGTCATCTGCTTTTTAAGCCACCAAACTCAATTGTCAATATGCCAAGAAATGATTAGTGTCCTGGAGACTGGACCATGCTAATCAGACCCATGAGTGGCTCTTGTGTAAGAGATTGCCCTTATTTGAAAAGATAAATAGTCCATTAGAGGGTTTGGCTTCTTGAGTTCCTGCTGTAAAGTAACATGAAGATCCAACCTGTATTTAAAAAATTACTTTGTAAAAATAAGATTTCAGTCATGGGAGCCATGTGGCAGAGTAAAAGGCTGGGTTTAAATCCTGACCCTGTAGACTTCTAACTCTGGGACCTTTGGCAACCTCTCTCTTGAAAGAAAAGTTCTCTTTCTCCAACCCTCAATTTTCTCATCTGTAAAATGTGCCTAGTTATATTTACCTGGAAGAATTGCTATAAGAATTAGAAAAAGTCATAAAACATAGTAGTACACTATTTATAGTAATGTAAAAATAATGATAAAGTACCTAAGACTATTGTAAGTTATTATTAAATATGCTTATTTCAGATAAAACTAAGATTTAATAGCTGGACCAGAAAACAAGGACACCTGTTAACATGTTTAGAAAAATCCAGATGAACATTTAAAACTATGTGTCAGTGCTACCTTCTCTGTCAGACCTTCCCAGATAACTCCTAAGTTTCCATTCTCATATTGCCATACATTTGTTTATAAAGGACCAGGAAGCAGAGGGGGTATGCACTGGAAGTACAAATCAGTCTCATAATTTTCTATGACCTGGATAGAATGTATTCACCAAGATGTGAGAAACAATTCAGCTGATCTCCCAAGGATGAAAATGTCATTAATGACGCTTTATTGTATAAAGTTATAATGGCAGTATTAATAACAACCACATCGAAGGCAATTTGCCCATCTTAACACTTACACACTGCAATTAAGAATTTAGATTTATTTCCCACCATGATTCCAGAGAAGAAGGATCAATGCTCTGTTGAATAAAATGGCAGTATAAGGCTAGGGTGAAGTGAAAACTACATCATTTTTTTAAATAAAAAAGCTGTTTAAAATAGTAATTGTTCAAATATAGTTAATTCATTTTCCCCATTTTTTCCAAAATAATTAATGTGCTATTCCTTCTTTTATTCTCTTTCAACAGTTCCCCTCACTCATATTCTTGTTGAAACCATGCCAATTATTTTGATGGTCAGTTCACATATTATTATTCCATTCACAAGCAGTAAAAAAAAAAAATGGCCTTTTCCAGTTGGATATCTACATCTTCACATCTTACTTTCAGAGAAATTTCCCATAAATCTCTAAACATTGAATGAGCCCTGCTCTGAAACATACTGGAAAGAGATTAGCCAAGATCAGGTGACACTAAGACTGAAGAAAAACTCACCAGCAACACGTCACAGAATCAAAAATGAAGGGGTTTTTGCTCTCTTCAAACCAACATCCCTAATAGTAGGCATTTGTCTTAATCTACACAGGCTATCATAACAAAATACAACAAACTGGATGACTCTGAAACAAGAATTGATTTTCCCAGAGTACTGGAGGCTAGAACTCAAAGATCAGGGTACCAGCAGGGTCAGGCTCTGGCGAGAGCTCTTTTCTAGCTTGCAGATAGCCATCTTCTTGCTGTATCCTCCCAAGGCAGGGAAAGAGAAGGACAGCTCTCTTCCTTTTCTTACAAAGGCATCAGCCCTTTTAGAGTATTGCCCCACCTTTAGAACCTCATTTAACCTTAATTACTTTTTTAAAGGCCCTATCTTTAAATGCAGTTACATTAGGGGTTAGGGCCACAACATGAATCCAGAGTTTGGCAAGGGGGATAGGATACATAATTTATTCCGTAGCAATACACAGGATACTTAAGTAATGAAGAAGAATTCAAGGCTTGGCATGAAGGCAAGGAATAAAGGAACAACAAGTAATTCTGTTTAACCAGCATATAAGTTACTTAAAGGGGAATGGTGAAGGATATAACTAGAAGGCTAGGCTGAGACTAGATGGAGAAGGATCCTGAAAACAACATAAGAACTTTTACTTTACCCTACAGATTATGGTTAGATAAAGAACATTTTGGGGCCAAGAGACATGGTTGATGTTGTACTTTAGAAAAAGAATTATGGCAAACGTGTGGAGAATGGCTTTGCAACGTGGAGATCAGAGGAAGGAAGACCGATTGAGATGACTACAGAGATAAATTTTACCTTATCAGAAACCTGATAGGGAGCATATTATAGTGGTTAAGAGTATGAGTTTCAGCAGGCAGCTGAGTCCAAATCCTGGCTAAGCCATGTACTGGTAAGACTCTTTAAATCTCATTCTTCTTATCTGTAAGACAGATAATTAGAACATACTATGAGATAATCCATGAAAAGTGCCAACTGCATAGCAAATATTCAAAAAATATAAACCATGGTAATCAAATACATCTTTCTCTGTACCTGATATTCTTAAATATTTCAGATAGAAATATACTTCAATTGTTCTAGCAGCACAAACTTGTTGAGTAGAGTTTGTGCTGGTCTGCAGAATCAAATGTGGCCTTGTAACTGAAAGAATGAGAGTCATCTGTTGCCAGAGAGAGGGAAGGAGGCTTATCTTAAGCAATGAAAAGAAAAAACTCCCTCTGAGTAATTTTGTTTAATTTCAAATATGTAGTCAGAGAGGCAAAGAAAATTCTATCAATTGATAGTTGTTTCAGTCTTACAATGGTATATGTTTATGCTAACTTATGAAGGTACATTCTGTTGATTACAAATTAAATGATTTCCTTGGCAGTAAAGTGCAGAAAGAAAAATATCAAATCTCAGTAGCTACACTTTCAGCTGTTTTGCAAACAGAGATAAAAGATAATCCCTGACTAAGTAACATCACTTTCAAGATAAAAGTCAACTTTCAAGAGCACTGTATTGAATAAGAGAATCCAAGTTTACTCTAAAAATTTCCAATACTTTGGGTTGAATAATATTTATTGGAACTTGTGCACTGTGTTGAAATTGACAGGAGTGGTGCTTTTTGGCACAGCATGATGCTAATATCTGTAATTAAGGAAAAGCTTAAAGAGCATCTGCAAAGTGAGTGCTTAGTTTGACAAAATTTCCTGCAAGTAAATTTACTGGGCTTTGCTATTTGTTTCCAACCAAAGACACATTAAAAAAAATTTTTTAAAGGTCATGTGGCTTCATCTCAATTCACAGAAATTCATAACTTCTAAGCCTTACCATCACTTTGGAATCATTAACTATCATTACTATCACTTTCCCAAACCCCATTACCATTCTCACTTCCAAAACTAGCTCTACTCCCAACTCATTATCTTCCTTTCTATTGCTGCAACCTCTATTGCTATTTCTATAACTACAAACACCAACAACTCTACCAGCAATGATACCAGTTCATCCATTTATGTTGCCAAATTCACCATCACCATCACCATCATCCTGATATCCATCTTCACATTTTCTTTGCCATCATTGTCAACATTATTCACCAATCATCACATCTATGTCCACCATCCCCTCATCATTCTCTGCTCTAGCACTCCATTATTCCAGGCTTGTCATCACTCCCAGCATTATCATAGTTACAACCATAGTTCTTTGCAGACCTCTAGTTACATCAATTGCTGAACTCTTGCAGTTTCCTCTTCCTTCAAACTAGGTTGTCTAACTGGCACAAGTGGAAATGTTGTAACTTAGTCATTTAGCAGTTAATCAATTTATATTCACATAGTAATTCCAAAGTCAATTTCTGCTGAACTACTCATGATTTAGGACAGAGAATAATGTGCAAAAAAGAAGAATATTTTTATTTTTTATCAGTTCACCACTGCTATTTTAATGTCATAATTTTTTTATATAGCCACTGGTTTTTTAAAATCACCTATTGCTCATTCCATCCTTCACCCTCACTCTATAGTATATTTCTGAGAGTTTATATATTTAATAATATTGTAATAAAAGTATAAAGTTTAATATACTTCATTCAAAGGAGCTACATCAAAATCACAATGTCAAGAAATCTGTGGAATCAGAAGTCTTACATTGAAATGCTCATTTTGAAAAACTTTCATTTATATGTAGATAATTGACAATAAAAATATGTTAAACACTATGATAACAACAATGCATTTTCCTGCAAAATACATTATCCAAATTATTTTTTTCTGATGACAAAGAATACAAACTCACATACAAAATGTCCCCATGTCATTTAGAATTTTCCTAACTTAAGTTTGGTCATGTGAAGAAAAGATTTGACCAACTAAAATTTCTCAATCACCATACTCATGCTTTACAGCGAAAAAATATTTTAACTTAAAGAAATCAATAATAAGTCAAAATGTTGCATTGTAAAAAAAGGTATTATCTGGTGAGAAGCAGATGAAAAATTTTTTTAATGGGAATACAAATCTTTGGTTGATACAAAAGAACAATTATACTAAATATTCTTTGTCTTTTGCTATCTCCAGTCTATTCTCTATCTTTTTTTGTCTGTGTCCCAGGAGGTTGAACCTTGCTGACTGCATCATCTGGACTTTCTTGCTAGCTGGCTTCTATTTGGTTACAACCAATGAGAGACAATGGAAAGGGAATCTGAAGTCTCTTTTCCTGTGCTTTGACAGTGTCAGTGTCCTTCTGTGTTCTTCCACTACCACAGCTTTAGCCAGTCAGCCTCACTTCATGGCTCTCATTGTGACTAGACTACCACAACACCATTTCTTTCCCTTGTTCTTTTGGTCCTTTGGGTGAGAACAATTCTCTATTGCTGCTAGTGTCTGGGTGTCCCCACTTTTCCAAACCTGCCTACACATTTGAAAGTAATCCTCCTTTTGGGTTTCTTAATTTGAGCCATCAAGGATGAATTCTATCTCCTGCTGCTCTTGAAATACCTTGAGAAGAGGTCATCACCAAAATCTAGTGAAGGCGTGCCTTGTTTTATCGTACTTCCCTTTATTGTGCTTCACAGATGTTACTCTTTTTCCAAAATGAAAACAAGACCCAACACCAACAAAAACTTTAGGTTTCTCTTGATTGTGGCACACCTCTCCGCTTTATTGTGGTGGTCTGGAACCAAATCTGCAATATCTCTGACGTATGTCTATATATAGATAAAACAGTTCAGTAGTCTGCTTCAAACTAGCATTAAAGAAGAGTCAAGCAAAATGTTTTTCCTCAGATCTATCTCTCCACATTCAGCTCAACCCCTGGCACCGAATTTACAGAAGACGGATAAAGGGAAACTTAATGTCACATTTTAATTTGCTCACCTAAAGCTACAGAATAGGAGGTACCATTCCATCTAGGCAGAAGATAGTGTAAAATTAGAATTTCCTTCATGCCAAACCTCTGGAGAATCTAGGCATGGCACAGAAGGTACAGAAAAGGAAGGAGTACTATAGTTTATAGTTTATTACAATAGCTTCCAAAATTCTTTTATATCATTCATAGTATTTAATTAAAATACCATATAATTAGGAAATCAAATCCTAGCTGTATGAATGGCGAAGGCAAACCTAGGAGGATAAAGAAACGCTGAAAAAAATAGCTGTACCATAAAAAGTAAATAACATTTGAAGAGTAGGTATAGAGAGCAATCTTATTCTAATGCAATTATTCCAAATTTTGTCTAAAAAATTACTGTAAAGTAATTTTCTCTTAACCAAACCTATTTTTTCATTGACTTATATTAAAAAACCAAAGATATGTTCCTCACAGGAAATATTTAGCCCTGAGTGTAAATAAAACTCACATTTAACAATGCAACAAACCCCACTAAAGTCAATTATCTATAGTAAAATTTTAGTTTTCTGACAAAACAATAATCACACTCAAAATAACTCAAAAAATATAAATAAAATCTCCAGAACACTTGCCTAAGTATAGATACACATAAAAGCAAAATTACCTAGAAGGACTTCAACATAAGGCAGCCTCCAATCCTGTGATTTGCAGGAAGAAATACATATTTGGGCTTCTTCCATTCTTCATACAAAGTCAAGAGCTGGACCCAGACAACCAGAGGCTCCTCACCCCCTCCCCATTCTTGGAATATAAGTTCAGCCCACTCTTCACACAGTGGGGACCATTTTCAAGGTTGCAGTTTTGAGAGCAATGCATTGTTGAGATAGTCTGGACTATGTAGGTGACCAAACCCTGTTAAGGCCTCAACATAAACTTTAAGGTAATGAAGGGCATATGCTGAGATTTACCCATTTTGCCACACCCAAGACAAGCCTCAAAGGTAGGTTACTTCCCTTGCTTTTTAAACCTGCCACCTACCAATTTGAAGTGGTCCATCACTTTGCTTTCTTCAGTCTCTCCTTTTATACAGAGGCTGGTTTGCAACAATTCCCTAAAGGTTATAAGTAGTAAAGATGAAAGGGAGCATTTGTGGTTATTCAGAATGAGCCCTTCCTATCACAACTAAGTTTATGTTTGAAGCTACTTTGAGAATGCTCCCTATGCCTTGGGGGTTTGCTGCCAGAGGAACTAAAGACGTGATTTAAAAGTTAGAAATTTCAGGCCCACTCTTCATGTTCTCCTCCATCCATCACACCCTCCTCCCCATGTGGGGTATAGTTTGAAGGACCCTGGAAAGGTACCACTCTATACTTGCCTACACTGCTACCGGTATTTTATTCTTGGTGACTGATTTCCTCTGAGTTAAATGCCTCATTCTCCTAGAGTCTTCTTTTAAACTAGAAAGAAATATCTTTCAAAAGGATAATTTGTTTTACTTTAGGAACTATGTTCTCCAAATTATAATCTTTGGGCCATCTACATTAGAATCACCAGGGAACCTTAAAAAAATTGTACATTCTTACCTCCACCCTAAACCTTCTGAATCAGTATCCCAGAGATTTGTCTGGGATCTAAATCTTAACAAGCTCCCAGGGGCACATTAACATTTAAAAACCACTGCTTGGTGTGAATAACATTATCAAATCATTTCCCTCAGCACTGTTCCAGAAAGCTGAAGAATGTTACCCTATCCTGTGTATATTTTGTGCTTTGGGTACACAAGAGTTCTTTACTTCCCAAGATGCTAGAGCCCTACAAAGATACATTCACAATATCCTCCAGCTACAGGAGCCTCACAGTTGGCAAAGCATGTTTTTATTCACTCCCTTTTTAAACCTACACAGCACTCCCATTAAGATTGTTTTTATACCAATTTTCTACATTGAAAAAAAATGAATTTTCAGTGAAATTAAATATCTTTCTCAGGGTTACACAGAACTGAGACTCAAAGCCACATCTTCTAATGCTAATTCTCATGGTGAGTCTGGAAAAGTTAAATAGTCCTTAAAACAAAAAGAAAAAAAAAAGTGGGGAAATGGGATTTAAACTGAAATCTCAAATAATCAAAAGATGAGAGCACAGAATAGGATAGAAAAATTCTTATGTTGGACACTAACAATTCAAAGTAAAGTGCCCTCATTCGCCATAGCACAGTCAAATGGTAATATCACAAAAACACTTGACTTTAATCAAAGGCCAACAGAACTAGTTGCTCTCAGTAATTTGATTTTACACTAAGCTCTAAGGATCTGTTTTCAGTCTAATGTGGAATTTTATATGTTTAGCAGTGGACAGAGCACGATGAAACAGGATATATTTTGGCTCTAAAAAAGTAATCTTTCCAATCTAATTTTTATTTATTTTTAGCAAAATTTTCAGCATTCACAGAGAGAGTAGTATAATGATCCCACATGTATCTATCACCAACTTCAAATTATCAAGATTCTGTCATTCTTGAAAAAAAAAGTTTTAACAAAATCACTCTTACACATCTTATAACAATGTATAAATTCAGAATTCCCCAGTGCAGATCTCAAAATGTTTCCTAATCAAGAAGTGAATATGTATATTAACAAATAAATTTATACATACACTTACATACACATTTTTAAGGGGAATGAATTGTTTCTCTGGTGGTGATGCATACAAAATGCCTGCTTGTGGCTCAAAAATGTGTGCGTTTTCACAATCTGTTTGATGGCAGACACTAATGGTCAGAAAAAAATAAAATTTAGTCCTTACAGTCTGTCCTGTCTTTAAGCAAAATGTGTGCCATTTACTTGGGAGCTATATAACAGATGTGGATTTAAAAGGAAGAGACCAGTTATAAAGCACTAGGGGAAGCTGTGCAGATGTCCTTGTTTTTAATGTGTTACTATATGGGTCCAATTTATCTCACTGCAAGTGATCTAGGACTTCATGAAACAGCTCCAGATTATAGATTGCCAACACCCTTTAAAGGCCTTATGTTATATAAAGAAAAAGCATTCTTAACCTGACCATTAAGGCACACAAGGTGGTGTCCTGGACACATTAAATCTGATATATAAGACAGAAGGAGGAAAGTGTTTTAGGGGACCTCTATGCAAGAAAATATAATACAAAGGCCTATGTGGACAGGCCTTAGCTCTTTATGGGAAGGCAATTTCTAAGATCTCGTGGAAAAGAACATTAGGTGGTTCATCACGCCAGAAGCCTGAAACAGCTTTGTTATCATGAGGATGAAAGAGTATTCTTTTTGCTTTCCCAGAGCTGTAGCTTTCTATAGACCTACTCACTAGCCCATATTAAGTGATTGGTTTGTCCCAAGCACTCAACTAGATTTTTTAGATATCAGTATTATTTTACTTAATTTATATAACCCTTTGAGATATGTATTTTAGCAATGAGGAAGTTGAGATTCAGGTGTTAAGTGACTTAAGAAAGAGAGTGGCCAATCCAGGATCTGCACTTGGTTCTCTCTGATTCCAAAGTCTTTTCTGGAACTCTCATAAAAAAAATGGGAGTCAGTGTCATTTACGTAAACCTTTTTAGGACAGTCTAGCAATATATATCCCCTGGTTCAATTCAGGAATCCTCATTTTATAAATTTAAGCTATGAGAACAATTGAACAAATTTCCAAAGCAGTACCCATGAAAAGAATTGCAGTGTCGTTTACAATATGAAAAGTTAGCAACCACCAAAGAGTCCACTGAAATTGAAAAATTAATTTTGATAAATCTATATACTGAAATAGTATATTGCTCTTTAAAAAATTCAAGGTAAGGTACATAATAATAAATAATCTCTATTCATTCTGAGGTAAAAGGCACATTATAGAAGAATTAGAATTATGCCTATGTATGTATATATGTGTGTGGTGTGTTTGCATGTATACAGGTATTGAAATATAAGGGGAGATACACAGCAAATGAACTAATAGTTCCAGTCTTTTCGAATTACTGAAATTGTTAAACAATTGTAGTATTAGATAAAAAGGATACAATTTTTTCATTTGAAATGCTAAATCCCTGCTCTTTTTCCCTCAAAAGTTAAAGCCTTGGTGCAATCCTGCCCAGCTTTTGACAATGATATCAGGGATATTTTGTGGTACAGGAAGAGTTTCTCTTTATTTGGATATCACCTAATTTGCAAAATTTCCTTGACCACTGGAGGCAGAAATAGATGGTCCCTCTCTGGGCGACCAGGACATCCTGAGCACATTCTTTATTATAATACTTAGTTATTTCACTACTGTAAACATTTGGATTACACATCTGTCATCCTCACTTAACTCTGAGATCCTCAAGAGCAGGAACCACATTTCCTTTAACTGGTACATGGCATATATTTAGTATATATTTGATGAATAAATGAATGAGTGAATGAATAGAAAGAAGGAAGGGAGGGAGGAAAGGATAGAGGGAGGATGGGAGAGAGAGAGAGAGAAATGCCTAGTAGATGATTCTGAACTTCAAAAAACTGGTGATATATGCAAAGCCCATACTACTGAATCATAGTAGCCCATTATGAATCAAATTAATCAAAGCCAGACCTAAATGTGCTGCTGGGTCATGAAAAGAACATGGACCTTGTGGTTAAACATTAGATGTAGATCCTGAATTTTTCATTTTAAAGTTTTGTGAGAAAGTCTTTTTACCTTTGAGACTTAGATTCACCATCTACAAAATGGCTAGGATACTATCGATATTTTAGGATTACTGTAGGACAAAATTAGATAAAATATGAATAATGCCAACACATTGTAGACATTCAATAAATATTTTCTGTCATTACTAATACACAGCATGCTAAGTGAAGAATATTTGTGCTAAGAGCAGCTCATAAAAGCACAAGGGTATAAAATTAAGGATTGTGCTTAACCTGCTATGTTCACTTCATATCTAACTCTGATCAGTTTCTGTAACAGTAATGTCCCTAAATCCTTCCAATGGCCACATGGATCTCCTAGATAATCTATCTTATGGGGTATCTACTTGACTACTTGGACTCTTAGGCAAGGAAGATTGGCATGGTTGTAAAGTGTCTTCCAAAACTAAAAGCTGAAGTTTTTGGTGACTTCTTGGTTTCATGTATTAAAACAAAATTTTAATTTACACCCAAAAAAGCAACAAATGAAGACATTAGGGGCTCAGATCCATCATTAGTGAGAGTAGAATCTTGAACAGGCTTTTCCGGGGGAGGGAAGGGGACAAATTGACAATATCTATCAATGTGTAAAGTGTGCATTACCCTTTGATTCATCAGTTGTTCATGTAAAAATTTATTCTATAAAAATACCTGCAAAAATGTGCAACTTTGTGTGAACAGTATGAAACACTGTTTGTAGAAGTGAAAAATCAGCAACAACTCAAATTAATAGGGAAATGGCTAAATAAATTATGATACATCCCTCCAGTGGTATATACTGCAGCTGTTAAAATGAAATTGATCTATGTATACTTTCATGATAAAAATATGTCAGATGTATGAAAAAATAAAAAAATAAAATTGCAGGACAATATGAGCCCAGTTTTATTAAAAAAAAATAGTAATAGTAATGTTTGTACATCCATAAAAAGAATCTTGGAAAATGTATTCAAAATTATCCTATCTTAGGGTGACATAGAGACTTTCACTTTCTACTATATTCAGTACCTTATCATTTACATATTATAAATGAATAAATGTTATTTTGGTAATTAAAAATAAAACTGTTATATTTTTAAATCTATGTTATTAATGGTAAGGTAAAATATGAGGTAATGCATAACTTTTTTAAGGTCTTAAACTATATTTTTTGATGATTCTAGTTCCCAAGGCCTTTTGACCTTTAGCCGAAGAATTGGCTGTGCCCTATAACTCTGTAAGCTCACCAGGTAGGTCTGACCAATGGTAAATGAAATAGGGAAATACCTGAAATAGTCTGTCTGTCTTTCTTTTTTTTCCAAAATGAACAAAAGCTTAATATACAACCTGGCTGTGAAATATGTAGCTGGAAAAAGTATTGCCCCTTGGTTAAAGAAGTGACCTCCAATGGGCAATAATTCCTCTAAATGGAACGTTTTGTTAAAATTGTCCAAAGAAGCTTAAAGAGGTTATTTCCTTGATCTTCAGGGCATTCATTTTCTACTGTAAGCATCCCACCGTGTAATGTATATACCCTACATATAGAAGATTTATAGCATTTCTTCAGTGCTTTTCTCCTGAACCTCTCTAAACAAGTAGTATTTATGGAAATGGTTTGATCAGAATCATTTTTGAACCTCAGGATTTCAGTATTCCTAGCTGTTCTTCCCTCTTATTTCCACCACTTTTGCATATTTTTTTTAAATATCACCCTTACCTATAATTTTTAAAAATGTAAATAAAAAATATTTCCCACCTACCAAATTGGCAAAGATTGCTGAAAAGGACAAAATTTATAGTTAATGACAGCATGCTCAGGCACTGTTTGGGGATGTAAATTAGTATACTTCTTCCAGGAGATAGTTTGACCTTGTGTATCAAAATGGAAAATGTGAATACCTTTGACCCAGTCATCTCATACAGAATTGAAAAGATGTGTGCTAAGTGAAAAACTAGATACAACTTGTCCTGTCATTATTAAAGAATAGTTCTAAAAACTGCAATATTTTGACAGAATATTAGTTCTGAGATATTTAACAGATAAAAAGATACTATACTGGGTAAAATGGCATCCCCCACAAATCCGTGTCTACCTGAAACCTCACAATGTGATCTTATTTTGAAAAAGGATATATGCAGATGTAATTAAAAGTCTCAAGATGAGATCATCCCGAGTTTAGGGTGGTCTCAATCCAATGATTAATGTTCTTTTAGAAAAGGAGAGGACAGCGAGAGACACAGACACACATAGGAAAGAAGGCCACATGGCCGCAGATGTAGAAACTTGAGTGATGCAGTTCCAAGCCAAAGAACTCCAAGGATCGCCAGCAACCATTAGATGCTAAAAAGGAGGCATGGAATAGATTCACCCTCCAAGCCTCCATAGCAACTAGCTTTGTTCACACCTTGATTTCAGACTCCTGGTCTCTTAAACACAAAAAAATAAATTCATATTATTTTAAGTCACTTCGTTTGTGATAATTTGTTATGACAGCCATAGGAAACTAGTACAGAATGTCTGGGACTTGTTTTAACATGAACCAGTGTTAAGGGGCAATGGAGGTCAGAGGAGGTTTAGATAAGATAAAATTAGATAATAGTGGTACATGCAGGTTATACAACATTCTGAATGCTTTTCTATATATTTGAAATTTTTCATCATGAAAGTGATAAAGAAATACTATGTAGATTTAAATTTATTGACATGGAAAACTATCTGTGAGCATCTTATTGGAGAGAATAAAATAGATCACCAAACTTGTTGATATCTTATGACTTATCCTAAAGAGAGATTTCTGAAGGATGTTCATCAAAATGCAATGAGTGGTCATTTCTGGATAGTGTGATTTGAGTTTATTTCTTCTCCCTGTGTTTTATATTGTTGGAATTTTTTATGAGAAACATGACTGATTTTCATTTTAAAAATTAAGCTATTTTTAACAACTATAGTAATAATAATAATTAATAATAGTATCTCCTTCAAATTACACCATAACAAAATTTCCTTCTTTACTCCCAATGTGCTTGTGATAAGTCTAACATTCCCATTCCCAGGATTTTGCATCAGAATTCCAAATTAAGCACAAGGTTTAACAAAAGTAATAGTGGTATCATTGTCAGCAGTCACCTTAGACATTTCCTTCTCGCTATTAGCAAGAAACTTTAGGAAGTTCAAGCTCCAGTCTAACATCACCAAATACTGATGGGTAGAACATTTGCCCAGCCTCTGGCTATGACAGGGATATCTCAAGACCAGTGTTCTATTCCCGTGTATCAAGAGGGTCATCCTTTAATATAGTGATGCTCAAGTTATGCTAGAGGAAGGAATAAAATTCAAGAGTTAGTTATTACCTTCTAAGCTCCCTCTACTTCAGCCAGTTTTTGGAATGCAAGGGAACAACTAAAAAGGGTTTATATTCCAGTGGGTAAAAGACATAACTCTAGCATAGGGAGCAAATGCACAACATACTTGCTCCCCACTCCCAGGTCTGTGACAGCCATCCCTAATTGACCATGGCATTTTTTCAAACTGGGGACTGGATGACAATCCAATAGGGGATCTGTGCCCTATAGAGTTGGTTCACAAAATGAAAATTGTTTGCTGTCTCTAAATCCTATTCAAGAACAAATTCTGACCAAAGACAGAAGGAGCAGTTTGTTGGAAAAATAGCAAAGTAGAAGAGAAGGAAATCTTAGAAAAAGAAAGATAATAATTATATGTTTTATTTAGCATCTACCAAGCATCTACTACATGCCAGCTCTGGCATCATAAAGAAAACTAAGACATGGCCTCTGCCCTTGAGGAGTTTATAAGAAGAGACAGCAAATTGCTGTAGAAATTAGTAAAGCAGATTTAAGAAAGACCAAAAAACAAGATACACAAGATTCTGTTGAGGGCTCCTTCTCCTCAGCACTGCTATACCCAACCAAAGGTAGATTTAGAGTTTAGATATCTCAGAGCTACAAACTAGGGGCTGCACCAAATTTTTCTGTACCCAGAAAATGCAAGAAATGCAAGGAATTCTTCATTACAAGGAAAAAATGTTGTAACTATGTATGGTGATGGATATTAACTAGACTTATTATGGCAATCATTTTGCAATGTATACAAATATAGAATCATTATTCCACATACCTAAAACTAATATAATGTTGTATGTCAATTATATTTAAATTAAAAAGTACTTTCCTTTGAAAATAAAAAAAATTTTTCAGAAATTCAGGGAATTCAAAACTGCTGACTCTTTACTAATTATAGAAATATTCAGTGCTATCATTTGTTGAGCAAATATTAGGTTGTTTTTATTTAGTCTGTAATCCTCATGACCACTCTGCAAGGTAAATATTATTATTCTTATTTTACTCATGAAGAAATTAAAGTTCTGAGAGCTGAAATAACATAACCAGGAAGTAGTCTTTAAGGAGTGAAAAAGAGATATAAACTTAGATATCTCTGAATCCATGTGTGTTATTACACCATGCCACAACCCCTCTAAAAAAGGAAAAAATATGTATGTGAGTTTATGTGGACAGGTACAGGTGTGTGTGTGTGTGTGTGTGTGTGTGTGTGTGTGTGTGTGTGTGTGTGTGTGCGCGCGTGCGCGCACATGTGGGAATTTACTCAGCAAAGGCCAAAACCATACAATTACTGGGGAGGATAGGTGCATCTGTGTGAATGACCAGAATTAAACAGTAACATATACCAATTAACACACTGACTGCATACATATAAATCGAAGAAAGTGACTTCTGATCATAGGCAATACTCTCCAAAGCATGTGAGTCAATGGACTCAAAACAAAAAATTTCACATTGTATGCCTTTGCCATTGCTTACACAGCAACCAAGAACTCACTCCTACTATTTGAAGATACCAGTTTCTAAGGAAAGAAAGCAGGTGGTATGTAAAATCATGGCAGCAGGAATATTTTTACCACCTTGGTCTTGGTTTTGCCACTAATTTTTTCTAAGTTATCATGGGACTGAGGAACTGGAAGTCAAAGTAGAAAAGACAGGGAAAAATAGAGAGAGAAGAAAAAAAGACAGAACTGGCAGATTTTGGAGCAAGGTGAGAAGAGAGGCAAAGGACTCCCTTTATCAGTCCAAGGGTCTCTAATGCAGGGTGAGGGGGAACTAGGAAACCAGACCACTTTGATTCAAAGACTGCAAAATGAAAAAAAAATTTTTTGCATCAAATAAGAGCTTTCTTCCCAGAATAAATTCCTCACCCAAAATGAAAATGCATGGTGCTTATATTCCAGTTTTTTTGTATTGCCAAGATGTTTCATGTCGAAACCAAAGATTAAACATCCTTATATTTTTGTTGTGATTTTACTGCCAAATGCAAATATCTAAGTGTAAGTAAGTCATTACTCTCCTGCTGTTGTGGTCTGATTAATTCTCACAATATTAGCTAGCAATTCATTTTATCCCTTGGCGTCACAAGTCCAGTTGAAAGAGATAAGTGGCTGATAAAAGATCTCTGAGAACAGTTATAAATGATTCACTTTAAAAGAATAATAAAGCAGCCACTGGATAAGCACAGCTGAGTAAACCTTCCATACATTGCACAAAACTAATTTAGTTTAAAAAACTTCAGCAAATTATAGTCAATAATCTTCACTGTCACCCTGCTGCTCACAAAACTTTTGAGAAGAAACTTACTGCTGAAATGCAAATATTTAATTAGATTTTAATGGTGAGGTTTATTTTTCCTAAATCTGGTCATCTATCTCAATTACATTCTCCATTTTTTACAGTTAACCAGGAATTGTCATCCCAATGGGCTTTGGGGGATGTTTTCTCTTTCCTAATTCCTATTTAGCATTGCTTTTTCACAAATGCAGTTCTTGTGGAAAAAAGGTTGGTTTGTTCTTTTCTCTTTTGGAAACAAGAATCATTGGGCAAAAAAGAAAAAAAGTGCATGTTCTGAGTTATGCTTTTAAAGCTAATTGTCCTCTGTCCAGTAACAAAGAATCTTCAGTAGATAAACAATAGCCTTTTTCCTACCTCACCGCCCAAGGCAATTAATATGCACTTTTATTTAATAAGGTCCAATTAAAGTAGTTCTGTATATAATTGAAAATTCTAAAGCTCTAACGCTATTTTTCTTCCATAAGTATTCTGTAGTTTAGATTTTACATTAATTTGCAGAAATTAGTGAACTGTGACTGTTCAAGCTCCTTCTAACAAAACCAATATTAAGACGGGTTATAAGATTCTTAAGATCTGGTCTGGTGTGTAAGGTCAGAGGGAGAATGATGAACTATGTTTCTGAGCTTCCCTTCTCTGTTCCAACTATCAAGCTAGTTATCCTGCTTCAGACCTACACTTAGCCACTGGATTTTGTGACACTGGAGCTGGAGCTTTGACCACCTTTCTCCTTTGCCAGCTGCTGTTGGGCTCCGCCAGCAGGGGGCACTAAAAAACTGGAGGTCTGAAGAAGAAGAAAGGGTCTTGCTTGCAGTTCCTGAGAGCCTCACCCCAGAGTGCTTCTTCACCAGCAGCAGCAGTTGATTCCAGTCTGCATTTTCTCCAACACTGGCAGAAAAAGCCTCATCTCCCACTCAGAGATACCAGCACCAGCCAGCAGCACATCTCCCCCTAAAATCAGGTTCCAGTCCTAGGGGGCCCTTCAAAGTCCCTAGATTTGATCATTCTATTCTTTTTCCTTTGTTCCCTTAACCCAATGGTGGGTAACTGTGTCCTGCAGTTGCTACATCTGTAATACCTTAATGTTCACTTTTTGCATTTTCAGTTCATACAGTTTTTCATATTGCATTCTGCAAATTAATTGGCGTCATTTCAGCCTCCTGACTGGACCATGGCTGATAAACATTATTTGTTTTCAAATCAGTTAGACCTGGGTTGAAATCCGAGACCTACCACTTACCAAACATGTAACCTTGGCAAATCTCTTAAAATTGTTGAGCTTTCCTTTCTCTTTATACAAAATGGGTATAATATCCTAGAGTTGTCAGGATTAATGAGACAATCTGTGTGAAGTAACTTATATATGATAAGGGCTAAAAAAGCCCTTAATGAATTTCTTTCCTCTTCACCCTCTGTAGGTCTGAGTTCTCTCATTTATAGCAGAGTTTTATGCTCTCTCCTTACTGAGAATAAATTCATCCTTTATTCTTCTTGACAACTTAAATTATGCCAATTGTAGTTCTAAAATCAGCCCTGTTAGCTCCTCCATGATGCCTTAATTCCAGGTGTAGTCATCACAATAATTCTTTCCATCTGTCGATATGCTTTTTGTTAACTTTATTCTTTTCAGGCATCTTATCTTTACTTCTAGTTATTTTGCCAATGCTCATGACATTTTTCTTTAAGACATTCCCATAACTCTTGTTCTCTTCCTATGTGGTTTCAGGAGCTGTCCTTTTCCCTCTGGCTCACCCTCCCACACAACCTCACCTTCACCCCATACTCCCTACATTCTTACCCTTGCTCCTTGGAAATTTCACATACTGGTAAAATAATTACATATCAGACCATACACATCTTTTATAAACATGAAATTTCTCTTTGCCCATTCACTTTTTCTTTGTGAATCTTTTAGAATATGATTCATAATAGGCTCCTGATAAATATCCACTGAGTGAAAACATAAATGAAATCTCCATTTATTCCCATCATCAGTCTTTTATGTTCCACCCTTTCCAAATGCCTTGGCTTTTACCTTTTGAAAGCTGCTATTTCCTTACTCTGAACAAGGAAGAATGAAGTTGGGTCATATTATCCTTTCTGTTCTACTCTCTCCATTAATATTATAATACAAAAACAAAACTTCAAAGACACAAAGACATACAAGATATTCAAAGATCTAAGGCAGTATGCTTATGTCTAATCTTTCACTCGAAAAACACTCTATTTTCAATATTTTTTGTATGATCTATTGTTTGATAAGTCACTTAGGTGTAGTCTCTGCATGAACAAGCCATATTAGGTTATTGATATCCAATTAGAGCTTCTGTAGCTGTGTGCATGAGTGTGCACATGTAAAATATTTGGTGAATTATACTCATTTTAAAAAAAAACACAATTTATTTATAACTACCTTATTATCACCATTGGAATAAGGTAGGCAGACACTTTTACAAATGGACACTCTTTCCATATGAGTATTTTTTTAATTGCTCAGTGTGACTGGTCTCTTTTCCTTTGGCTGGGTCACAGAGTTTCACAGTTTAATATTTCTATATTAATATTCTTACAAAAATGTTATGGCATCTTTATTTTCCAGAGTTTCAGTCTCAGTCTCTCTAAAATGGAATCCTTGTATCATGAATTTATTACTCGTTTTATTCCACAGAATTGTTTTTAAACCTCTGACAATGATTTCACCCAGATACTTAATGAATTAGGTGTTGATCTCAATTGTTTCAATACTTGAATGAGACATGTGTAATGGCCTTCCTTCTCCATCATTTTCACAGAAGATGGAACTAAGGCTCAATTTATAAAGCGAGAATGGCAGAACTGGGAAGTTTAGATTTCTTCAATCTTAAGCCAATGTCTTTCTCTTCATTGTTACAGTGTTACTTTTTTGGAAGCCCCTGAGGCTTTTTTTAAATCTTGAATATCTGGAGGGGACGACTATTTTATTATTTCTAATCTCTTTTCATTCCACTTTGATGTATAATTGTTCTGTTTTTCCTTCTACCTGAGGTATACATAAAATCTTGACTGTATCCATGACTCCTCAGCACTATGCTGCCCTACCCACCACTGCTACAAGTAGCCTTGAGAGGCAACTCAGGGAAGAAAACGAAGATGTTAAAAACATTTCCAAGCGTTGGGCTTTCAGTTTCAAGACAGTGGATGGAACACATTTCCCCTTAGGAATCAAGAGAATAAATGCTTTTAAAATAAACATAGTATGAGTGTATAAAAGATGCTTGAAAACAAGAAAAGAATCTTACAGCAGACCAGGAAAATGTAGGAATTCCCTGAAATATATAAAGCATCTGGGAAGCTACAGAAAAATTTTGTATACCCATGAAAATACTTGATTAATTACCTCATGACTAAGTCACAGCACGCTCCTTCTTTATATTACTTGAGAAATTTGGCATTATCATCTCTACTTTTCAAATGAAAAATATGAATTCCAGAAAAGTAACCTAAGACCTCATAGTTAATAAATGACAGACGAGAGAGGGGAATGAAGCCTTCTGGTTCTGAAGCCTTAGCAATTTACATCACACCAAGATGTCTCCCCACATAGTAGAACAAACATTTATTACACACTACCATATGACAGGCATGGAACCAGATACAAAATTACTAATAACACTGCATTGTGCAGATAGTTTGGTTTTCTTAAAAAAATTTAAGGAAGAATTTGAGTAAGACAAAATAGCTAGTCCCATTTACAAGGATGCAAAAGGCACATCAGTTGCTGAGGGTCACAGAAGCCACAAGCTCCATTCAAGAACGGAAGTCATCTCATCACCAGTTGATGGTCACTGTCCACAGTTTCTCCTCTAGTCCCAACTGGGACCCAGAGTTTACATTTGTGAGGTGCCCAGTCAGAGATTAGAATAGCAAGCTATGGCCCTGAGCTGAAAATAAATCAAATCTGTGGCTTCATTCTCATTAGCACATGCCCTAATATTCTGGGTGGCCTTAGACATAAGCTACGTTCTATTTCATTGAAGGCTTAAAATCAACAGTGAAGGAACTATGACAAGTTCCCCAGGAAAAGCAAACTGAGAGGCACAAATGCCAGTCATTCTCCCACCCCATGCAATCTTAGCAACCTCCACAGAGGTTGGCTGTATGTGCCTCAGTCACCAGTTTAGAGCTCAGAAATCTCAAAGATGGGTCTTAAAGAGCTCCTGGGAGATTTCAATCAACAATTTTTGATCTCTACTGTGATTCATTCCATTGACTTGACTTTCTGCAGTAGCAACAGATTTTAAGGTACTCTCCACAGAGAGAGAGAGAGAGAGAGAGAGCTTAACAACATGGAAAAAAGAAAAAATGAACTAACATTTATTAAGTGCCTACTATGTACTGGACCCAGTGCGAAGTGCTTTAATCACCTTATCTCATTTAATTTGCACAAAACTCTATAAGGTAAAATGTCTCATTTTGACAGGGGTTAAAACTGAAGATGTGTGAGATTAAGAAACCTGATTGAGTTCATGTAGTTACTAAGGTAATGGACTTAAGATTCAAACTTGGGTCTGTTTCACAATGAAATTAATGCTCTTCTTATTAAATTACCCTCCATAAAATAAGAAAACTGTGGAAGTCTTCTACACAACAGCCCATCCTATATCTCCGTGGACTTGCATGTAAAAGAAAATACCATTAAGTAACTATCATTATTGTTATGCTGCTAACTTATGCTTGGAAATAATTTGATATAAAATATTATTTGCCCTTTTTTGGGAAAGTCTGTCTAAATACAGAAAATATTGTACCATTACCTAGTAAATTGTTTTTTACAGACCATAGTTTATCATCTGCAGATACTGTCAGGGCCTGATGTTTGAGTCATTATGCTTATGGTATTTAATTTTTAATGATGCAAAAATTATGCACAATATGCCATCATTTCTCTCCTAAACCCAGAATCTGATAGCTAATAATCGCTCCTTACTTAGTTTGCTAACGCTCTGTGATATTAATTAGATTGCAACTGAAATCAGAAAAGTGACTCTCTGGAAATGGCCTTTATGGGTTCTGTGCTCATTTTCTTCCAATAACTTCAAGATTAAAGTTATTGGGTATACAATTTTTTTCCCAGACAAACTGTCCTACACTTAAGATATACGGTCTGGAAAAGCTAGTTGGTGACCTTTTCACGTCATACAATGCAAAGGACTCTGTAGTTATATTATATTAGAGTAATACTAGCTAGTTTAATTTTGTAACAAACCACAAAACTAAAACATTTTTAATATTGAAGAATTGGTACAATAAAAATATATACAATTTTATTTTAATGTTAGAAAATATTTGTCCTGCAACAAATTGCTACTCCCATCTCCCACTTGCAGTTGGCTCTCCTCTTCCATGAATTGTGGACAACAGTGCCACCCTTGGACCCAGCAAGAGTGGCCTGATGTGGGTCTCAAGGCTACAAAGCACAGCTCAACAGTCCTCTCCAGCCACACCTCATTCCATGTGCTAAGATGTTCGTATGATCAAAAAGACCTGACCACCAGAGACCCGCCCATCACATCTTTTCTAGACTACTCTGAATTCCGGAGATCCTTAGTACCACCTGCCTAAATTCCCACCGACTGCTACTAGAACCAGTATTGTTTTCTTCTGCAGGTCCGTTCTACAGAGTACAGACTGCACTGCCAGCATGCATAGCCCTAAACCTGAGGGGTGAATAGAGTAAAAGGGTAACTAATTGTGGAGCTTGAGTATGGAGCTTGGACATATAGCTTGGAATGTATTCTGTATTCATAGATGCTTCTGAGGCCTCTAACAATGCAGAAATACATGAGGCTCGGAAGAGAAGAGAATAGGCTGCAGTGCAGAAACTGTGTTCACACATTCTAAAATGGAGTTCCACAGAGTCCAAGAAGTTTAAATGAGAGACCAGTCTTCCACATCATTATAAAGGCATATTTATAAAGATGATAGGACATATTTAATAGTTGGCTAGCTTGATTTACAATTTTAAATATTTAGACATACGGTATCTCGGCCTCTATTTGTACTCATGTCCTGAGCTTCATAAATATTTGGAAAAGCCTGCCAGACCAGAGAGAGGGACAAGTACAGAGGGGGTAATTTATTCTCTCATAGCACATCATCACTTTTTCTGTTCATAAATCACCAAAGAAAAATATTTCATTCCTTAAATGTTTCCATCAAATGAATGACTTCTGAAAGGTGAAAATAATTTCATTTGCTGGCTACATTTCAATATTCGCTTAGTACAAGTAAACGTTAAATTACCCACTACACATTAACCACACAGAGGACGGCAAGAGGGCTGATGAAGGACACAGCAGAGCCCCCTAGAGACCCCTTGTACCTATGCATTCCATCTTGTTCTGTTCTAGGAGCATAGTACACCCAACTGGTCAGCAGTAGCTTCCACACTAAACGGCTACAGTAGCTGCATTGTCTCTGTGGCCTCAGAGCCCAGGTGATTAAGGGAGTGAACCTACGGCTCTCCAATTATGTCTCCAAAGTTTATTTCTGAGGGTGCACTTTTGAGTAGAATTTTGAGAGGCAACTTGGAGGTGGGGAAGGCCATGAATTTTCAAATCAGGTGTAGAGTTGATGTTTAGCTGTGAGTCACATGGTATCAAAGCCTCCATTTGACTTGTGTCCTTACTCATGTACATTAACCTTTCTGAATTCCAAATTCTTCACCTGTAAAACAATGCAACCTAGTTCACCAGGCTATATCTAGGTCAAATGAGAAAAATGGGTATCAAATCTACTGGAATTTCTGGCACCCAGCAAATGCACAACAAATGTTGGTGCTTGCTTTTTTTTTTTTTTTTCTTTTTCTCTTCTGAGGCTGACTCTTTGATTCTTACCCAATTCTCTATCTTTGGCAAACAAATGGACTTTACTTTTTCAATCTGCATCTAATATCTGGTTCCTGAATACTTCCATCCTCTGACTTCTTTTGGATTTCATCACTTTTCCTTATTTCTTCTGTGAGAATTTCATATCCACTCTCCCCATAAACAATTGGCAAAGCAAAGGAGGAAGAATAAGGAATGGGAAGCAGGGTCACTCATCCTTTATCACTGCCATGTCGAATTGCCATCACAAGTTCTTAATGACCCCTTGGACCAAAATGAGTATCTGCCCTCCTCAAATCTGGTACATGCTTGCTAATTCACATATGATAGGAGTGCTATAAATTTTAGTCTTCCTATAATCTAAATAATTTGCATAACATTTACAGCTACCAGAAGACATTTGAGTCTGCAACATGCACCATTTGCAAATCCCTGCAATGGAGAATCACTTTTGTAGTTGATGGGAAGGAAAGGGTGCGGAGTTGGTCATTTAGCATAATGACTTTTTTATGATAAGCAGCGGGCATCTGTGATTATTTCCAAAGGCAGTGAATAGGTTCAAAGTCTTACATTATTGGACTCTAATTAGGAGTCTAGTTTGCATACATTTTAAATGTTAATCACTGTTCAGCTGGTGAACTCAGATAGGTCACTCACAACCTATTCTCTCTACAGAAAGAACATATCTTCTCTTCCTTTTTGTTGTGATGTAAAGTACTGTGGAACAGTGGAATAAGATCCTGTTTCTCAAGAGAAAATGGCAAAGAACAGGCAGAATTCAAAACGATAACTCAGAATCTTGGGATTTGCAAATCTCTTTATTCTTAGCTAAATTCTTATAACACTCCTTCTTAGTCCCAAAAATGTGGAATCATATATAATGCCTACAAATTCTACTGATTTTTAAGACTATTTGGGAACTCCTGCACATAATTTAAGGCACAGTTGCAAATACAGAAGCATAATCAAACATTTTGGGCCTAAAATTAGTCTGAGCTGAATTTGATCAGGCCGTTGAGCAGGGAAGTCTAAACCTGATCCATCACTCAATTTTACCTTCTAGCAAACTGAGAAAACCAAACTAATATAATTATAGTTTATTGAATAAAAATTTCCATTATTATAAAATTATGTCCTTTCTATTTTTCTGATTTTAAATGCCTTTTCTTTTATGAAGTTTGTTCTTAGTAAACGGTAGTGATATGTTGTTTGTTTTTTAAAACATTCTTAGTAAAATTTAAAAGTTGGTGGGTCTCCTAAATGTAGGGGGAAAAAAAGAAATCCCTAATAGATGGCTAAATTCTCAAAACTAGGGAATGCTGAATTAGTGCACATATTGTCCTGATGTTCATCAGTCACGAAACCATGCTGGCACAGGTCAGCTAAAGTCCAGCATTCTGGCTTTGACTCTTCTGTTTTATGATCTTTCTTTTCTGTCCAAGACAATGTTTAAAAGTCAGTATTTCTCCATTTCCTGCCTCTCTTTTTAATGGGAAAGGACAAACACTTGAAAACAAAAGAGTACACAAGGTACTTAAGACAGAAATTATTTCCTCAAAGTGCTTTAATCATGCTGTTCAAAACCACTTCCTCTAGTGGCCTAATCACATAAATCACAGTAAAAGGTTAAAAACAAAGTTCAATTGTATCAAATTGCCTGCAGTGGTTTCTCAGAAATGGATTACTTTCTATTAAAAGATGAAGTCATTCTGATACCCACTGCTTTGATCATGTGGTCTCTGGATTGTAATTTCACATCTCTTATCCGGATCATGTGCACGAGTGTTTGATTTGGAGGACTGCTTGATTAATTTCCGTCAACATTTGACTCAGACAGGGGCAGGACTTCCATGAAATGTAATTATATACCATCAACACTAGGGGGCAGCAGCCAGGTATTGTAAGAGGATAATTATGGTCACATGATTTAATTCCATTACTTCTGCCTTGATTGACTTTTAAACTATCATCTAAAAGGAGTTTATTTCTTTATTATTCAGGGTACCCAGACACCAAACATTGTGAATAGAAAAATTCTTCGGAAATGTGATTTATTTTTTTTAAATAAATATTTTAAGTTGATTAAGAAATATATTTCAATGAGTCTTAATAAGTTCAGTATAATGGTGAAATAGAAAGAGTCCTGGACCTGGGAATCAGGAGACCAAAGGCCTATTTTTCTTTGGGTATGGCTCATTTTCTTTATCTCTAAAGTATATGTTTGGTCTGAAAGACCCTTTTTATCTCTGTTAAGCATTTGTTTTGTGCTAAATATTGTGCATAGTGTATCACAATTATCATCTCATTAATTATCATCTCATTAATTCTCTGAGGTGAGTACTGTCAATAGCTCCACTCCTGTCCAGACTCTTTTATATGGTATCACTCTATTTCTCCCCAAACGAAATACACTTAAGCTACTTTGGGTAAACACAATTATTCTTTTCCCAAAGCACATCTACAGACATAAGTTAAATAGTTTTGTTTTTTTGGTTTTCTTCTATTTTTTGTGTTCCTTGTTAGTTAATCAATTGGTTTCCCTTCTCAGTAGCATTATAATTTGCCCTTTAGCTTCTTATAATTATGAGAAAAATTAGCTAGTACCTATTAAGCACCAATTAAGTGGTATGTGCTTTCCAATTTTTTCTTTTATCCTAACAATAAGCCCCTGCCCCATTTTACAAGTAAGAATATAGCCTCAGAGATGTTAAATAAGTTAACCAAGACCACAAAACTATGCCCTTTCTCTCTTGAGACTGGTCTAGTTTTGTTTCCCACTAAGCCCTGTAGCCTGTGACTCAGCAATTCAAGAAAGCATGTTAACTTCTACATCTTTTCCTTCTATATAAGGATCACTTATTTCAGGAAAAGAAAATGTAAATTAGTTTAAACAAATATTTAAATCAAAGCTGTTTGGATTTGATAAGAAAGTTGATGTTTAAAAAAAAGAGATGGTTAATGTTTTCTCTGTCCCTTAGATTGTATATGACCAATAATCTTCTGCTTTTCAAGAGGAAGACACAAAAGACAGTTGCTAGTCTGTGAACAGCAAAGCTTAGTTATCAAAATATGTTTTCAAATGTTATTTAATCTGAATAGAAAAATAAGAAGTGTGTTCACAAAAATTTTCAGTTAGTGAACAATATACCATACTTGCATGATTTTAAATAATGATTTCTTTCATTTTTTGTGGCTTTGAGCAATGAGCTTTTTCATCTATATTACATTTCAAATAGTACCCCAAATTTCAGCTAATTTATTACATTTTTATTACAAATCAGGACATGGAGTTAAAACTATATAAATAAATCTATTTGTCTTACATTCATCATACAAATTCAAAACTTAATATGTGTCACATATCTTAGTTTCACAACTGACTCTACTGGCAGAATTTTCTTATCTCTTTTGCACTTTTATTCCTTATATATCCCACAGACTCCTCTGTGACCAAGTATTCATCAATTCATCAGGCTCTGAGTATCCTTTCCACTTTGGAATCTTTTCTTGTATTCCTAAAACTTGTTTCAGTATTCCCATTTTGGAAAGAAAGTACATAAAGCAGAGTTTATTTAATTTCCTCCAAGTTTTCTCTCTCAACAGGCAGGTAACATTCATACCATATGATTTAACAATCCTACTTAGATATATATCAAAAGGAAGTGAAGATAGAATATCAAAAAGATAGCTGCATTCTCATGTTCATTGCAGCACAATAGCTCAGATATGGAAACAACCCCTAAGTGTCCATCAACAGATGAATGGATAAAAGATGTGATAATATGTAATGGGATACTATTCAGCCGTGAGAATGAAGGATATCTTATTATTTGTGACAACATGGATGGAACTTGAGGGCATTATGTTAAGTGAAATAAACCAATAAAGTCAAATACTGCATAGTATCACTTATATATGGAATCTAAATAGAAAGTCAAACTCATGGAAAGAGAATAGAAAACTGGTTTCCAGGTGTTGGGAGATAGAGATACAAGGAGAGGTTGGTAAGATGTAAGGATCTAACGGATAATATGATAACTATAGTTAATGACATTGTATGATATAATTGAAATTTGCTAAGAGAGTAGAACTTAAATATTCTCACACACACAAATGATAAATATGTGAGGTGATGGATACATTAATTAAGTAGATGAGAGGAATTCTTTCACAATGTTTATGTGTGGCAAATCATCACAACATATACTTCAAATATCTTACAATTTAATTTTAAATTATACCTCAACAAAGCCAAAAAATGCCTACTATGTGCAACCCATCACATTAAGAATTAAAAATTATATTAAGATGTAACAGGAAAAGAACGTTGCCCTTGTGGGGCTTAGACTCTACCAATCAATGCAACTAGATGATCTGATTTCTAGCTGATTTTTAATTCTCCTATGAAGAGAAGAAATTAACCAGGCTATTCTAAAATGAGATTCTTCATTTTACAAAAAGATTTACTGCACATTTTTAAGTGGACAGTAAAAAGTTTAAAATTGGGTCATGTATACAAGTTTTGGGGGGACATAATTGTTACTTTCATAATATTGGAAACAGTTTGGTAGGGTTTTTTTCTGTTTTCTAATGGTAGGAATTAATTTTTTATTACATAAATTCTTGAATGTTATTTGTTTTTAGGCACAAAGTGGTCTTGAAAACAATTTATCTTTTGTGAACTTTTGTAATGGTATCAAGTATGATATCCACTTTTTCTTTTTACACAGCTTCTCTCTTTTTAATATGCTTTTTAAATATATGTTAAAATATGCATTTGTTTTATAGGCTATCAATTTAATGTGACCATTTCCATATAAGCTATAAAACTACAAAACTATTATCACAATCAATATGATATCAAGAAACAAAAACGAGATCTAATTACACTTTACTATAGTCATATATCCCTTTAATAACATTCATAAGTTTTCAGTTATATAATTAAATACCAGAGGTGTTATCAAAGATACATTTTAAGGTCTAATTAACTGATAATAATTATGGTTCAATGCTAAGTCTACATAGTAATTAGTGAGACGTTAATAGAGAAAGTGTGCTAATCTGAAAATTATGAAACTCTTTCTCACCTGTTGCAGCATAGATGAAGTTCTGCCTCTAAAAAAGGGCTTCAGGTTCTCAGGTTGGCCTCAGAAAGAAAAGATGTGATTTTATGTGGATGTGAAATAAAATAATAATCACAGCTCCTGGACATTTTTTTTAATTTTTTAATTTTAATTGTGGTAAAACATAAGACATAAAATTTACCATCTTAACCATTTTTTAAGTGTAATATTTCAGAAGTGTTAAGTATATTCACATTTCTGAGCAACCAATCTCCAGGATTTTTTCACCTAGCAAAACTGAAACTTTATACTCTAAATAACTCTGCATTCCACCTTCTCCAGCCCCAGGAAAACCATTCTACTTTCTGCTGCTATGAATTTGACTACTCTAGGTACATCATATAAATGAGATCAAACAGTGTTTGTCTTTCGTGACTGGCTGATTCCAGTTAGCATAGCGTCCTCAGGATCATTCACTCATGTTGTAGCATGCATATGCATTTCCTTCTTTTTTTAAGGATGAATAATATTTCACTGTGTGGATATGCTACATTTAGCTTATCCATTTATCTGTTGATGAATACTTTAGTTGATTCCACCTTTTGGCTACAGTGAATGATGCTGCTATGAACATGAATATACTACTGGACATTTCTATTGATTTCATATAAACAGAGCCAATTTGGAGTTTAAAAGCTTCAACCTCCAGTGGCCTCAGTTACATCAGTAATACATCCCCCTGCAACTGGTGAACCAGCCTTCTCCTTGAGATTGGTGTGCTTCCTCCTAGGAGGGAGGTTAGAGATCAGTGTCTGCGAAGTATGCTTTACTTTCTATTTCTATAATCCTTTGAAGTAGACATTAGTCTCTTCATTTTCACAGATGAGAAAACTGTGATCTCAAAGTAGTGTCAAGAAGGAAAATTTTTTTCTTTATTCTGTCACACAGAGTAAATGGAAACCTGAAAATTAAATTAAAAATAGCTAAATTAACAGAAAAAAGACACACAATTCTTATTAATATTTGTATGCCAAAAGGTTCACAGGAAAAAAAATAAAATTTAAAAAAGGGTTTAGACTCTGGGTCTTATAAACCATTTCAACAAAGAAAATGGGGTTTAGACTTTCAGGGACAATAAATTGTGGGGAATGTGATAGAAAACATATGGGGGAGCTAATGGAACATAAAGGTTATTTTAGTAAAGTCTGTTTATGCAAATATGTCTTGGTGTTGACTCTCCATCTCTGGTAATAAGAGAGCTCTTCTTTTCCTGATATGGAGAAGACATTTTTACAAAGGGAAATTTATGTCCTGCTTTTAGGCACTTAAGGAGAAGGCAGAGAACTCCTCCTGCATCTGTTGATTTTTGGTTGTCTTCAACTTAAAATAACTCTTATACCAAAGTGATGTATTTGGGGGTGGCAAACTCTGATTTCCTTAAGTAGTAAACAGTAAAATAAGATTAAAAACCAAGTCTTTGGGGCTCTAAATCCCAGATACCTTTCCACTACATAGATAACTTATCAGAAGAACTCTTCCCAGTTACATTCATAGACAAAAAATTATGCTGTTTAAGGGGAGTCATTCTGCATATCATGTTTCTTTCTCTCATCTGTACAACCCACTCATTCACTCTGTCACTTCATTTTATATGCCTAGCTCTGTCATAGGCACAATGTGATACTGAGATATAAGTTAAGTGGTATGAGAAATTCACAGCCTATTTGGAAGGAAATGTACAAGAATTTCAAGCGAGTGAGTCAGGGGACATGATTCTGATCCCAGTGCCATCCACCATCAGTCCTCTGTCAGACACTTCACATCCCAGTCTCTATATGAACCAGAAAAATTAGAGCTTTAGGTTTTCTTTAGACCCTACATTCTGAACTGTCATTGCATTTATACAAACATGTTACCAAGTGCATATTACCACGTGCCTAAGCCCTTGATGCCTTAGTATTTTGGTTTGTAAAATGGAAAGTGAATATATGCCTTGCAAGATTTAGGGGAAATTAAATGTAATATTTCCAAAAGAGTGTCAGGAATACTGTTTGGTACCAAAAATGGTGGCTAGTATTACTACAGCTTTACATGGTATAATAATAAAATCAACAGCAAAGTTGAAGGATAAAGATTGTGATATAGCAAAGTGCTTAAGAGGTAGTTTTGAGACTTTTGTTTTCCCTCATGGAGAAATATAATGTGTTAGTAGGTACAATTTGGTTTACCATTCTGACTCCTTTTGTGAGAAATAGACAGTGAGCCACTCTACAAATTCTGTGTTCCATCTGCTAGGAAAATGTTCAAGGATCTCATAGTAGTCCCATGGGCAGGTGGTGTAATAGTTATTTATCCAGTTTCAGAGTGAAAAGAGACTTCAAAAATTATTAAGTTCTGTGATCCCCAAACTTAGCCAGTCATCAAAAATACCTGACATTCTAAAAAATACAGATTCCTAGTTCATTTCCCAGAAAGATTTGATGCAGATGGTAAATCTGGGGTTGGTAGTCCTCAAATTACACCTGGATTCTAAGCCCATCAGCTATAACCTCTTTTCTATCTCGCTTCCACCTCACGGCCAGGCTACAGCCATACGTTAAAGAGTAATTTTCTGAGCAATTCCATTTCTACACATATATCCCAAAGAAGTGAAAGCAGTCACTCGAATAGGTATCTGTACACCATGTTCAAAGCAGCATTACTCACAATAGCCAAAAGGTGGAAGCAACTCAAGTGTCTCTCAGCCAATGAATGGATGGACAAATGCTGTATATACATGCAATGAAATATTATTTAGCCTTAAAAAGGAAGGGAATGCTGACACATGCTACTATGTGGATGAACTTTAAGGATGTTATGCAAAGTGAAATAACCAGTCCCAAAAGGACAAATTTTGTATAATGCCACTTACACGAGGTATTTAGAGTAGTCAAACTCATAGAAACAGAAAATAGAATAGTAATTGCCAGAGACTGGGAGGAGAGAGAAATGGAGAATTATTGTTTAACAACATGGAAGTTTTAGTTGGAGAATATAAAAAAGTGCTGGAGATAAATGGTGGTGATGGTTGCACAACAATGTGAATGCACTTAATAACAATGAACTGTACACTTAAAATTGGTTATAAGATGGTAAATTTTATGGCATATGTATTTTATCACAAAAAAATAATAAAAATAAAATAAAGCAGGAAAAATGAATAAAGTTTTCTGGCTGGAGAAGGGAGACATTCATTTTGAGCATCACCATGAACCAGGTTCTCCTCTAAGAACTGGAGAGATAATTTCTTCCCTCAAAGAACCCATGTACTTTCTAGAAAGAGGACTGGAATGTGTCAATTAACATCCCACACAATGGAAAAACTACTCTGATAGCAGCCTGCAAAGATTTTTGTGGAGTCAGAAAAAAAATAATTATCTCTTCTCAGGAAGGTTGGGGACAGGCCTCGTGAAGGACAATTGAAGGCTTCACCAGGAAAGTGGCACTGAGTCTCCTCCAGAGGCCTGGCTCTGTTCCTACTCCCTTCCACCCCAGCGCTTTCAGAATCTACATTGCAGGCTCCTCTGATTCAGCATCTGTGTCATCTCTATGCTTCCAAGTCCTTTATCTCTTGTCCCGAAGTCCCAGCTTTAACTTCACCCTCATGATAGATTGGTATTTTACAGAGGGCTAAAACTTCTTCCTCAGCCAGAGGTTAGGTCTTTCAGAAGTCTTTTCTCATACCTAACATTCTACAGCTATTTTTGTCTTGCTTTGCTTTTTTATTGTCATCTGTATGTCTATTGTAGAAAAATATAGAAGCAGATGATGAAAAGGAAGAAAAAATAAAAATCGCCTGTAATTCCACATGTACATGCATGCATATGCATGCATGCACACATACGCACACAGTTTTATATAAATGGGTAACACTATGCATTATCATTTTGTAGTCTGCTTTCCTAGTTTGTTTTATGTTGAGTGATGACTCTTCTAGGTATTGTAGTTGTGGAAAGCATTGAAGAAGATTTCAATATTCATTATCTCCCATGCAGATGTGCAGTTCTCATGGCCAAATTTTCTGAAGGGCTTGACCCGGAAGAGGCGTAAACCAAGCTCTGATGATGTAAGAGGCCAAGAGCCAGAGAGATTGGGGACGATGCAAGAAAGAGTAGCTTCCTATAGCTCTTCTCCTTCCACGCCCTCTTCCTTCCCCACCCCTCACAGCAATCCCTCCAAACACATGTGCACTGAAACCCCAGCCTTTTGGAGCATGTCTGCCCTGCTAGCAACCAGGCACAGTGCCATCCCAGCAGATGGGTCATAGAATGGTAGTCAATGTTGATTTCCATGGACAAATAGGAGTATCAAGTGTGGAGGTAGAAAATAGGACTCCTAAGTAAGAATTTAACCTTCAGCACTCAAATCAAGACAGACACAATCAGAATTTTAGCTGAGGGACTAATTCACTCTGACCCAAGAGGAACAGCTGTCAAGTCTTGGGGAAAAACACTTCCGTGGAGAGGGAAGGGCTGCAGTGAGGCCACGGAGCTCTCTGGTGGGCTCCCCACACAGCCTGCAGAATTCCTCTTCAAGCCAAAACAAGCTTGCTGGGCCCAGTCGGGCCCCTGTTAAGCAGGCCATTAGAATGCAGAGCAGCGCTCCGCAGGCTCTCTAGATACATAAAGAGTCCATAACATTTGGGCTGCAGCCCCGACTCATTATTTGCTATGAAAGTTTATGCAGCCACAAAATTAAATGAGAAAAGCACATTAAGAAGAATTTGAAACCTACTTAACTCATGCCTGACAACAGCCAAAGACCATAATGGAGCTATGAGCTTAGCAGTTCTCATTCCTACTTTAAGTCACGGCTAGTTTTTCTGAGAGAGTTTCTTATAACCAGAATCTCTCACCCATTCTAGAGCCTGCTTCCTGTAGCCTGGTGAAGGAAGAGTAAGATATACCACCTCAAAATATTCCACTTTGGTATACAAATTATTTTGAGCTAAAGGCAATCAAGATCCAGCTGATTCAGGAAAAATTTTTACCTCTCCCTTAATAACGTAAAAGAATTTAGATAGGAAGCTTGTACCAGAAAAAGGGTTATTACCAGAGACAACTTTTTATTTATTCATTTATTTGTTTGTTTATCTATTTATTGTGACATTGATTAATGAAATCCAGTAAGTTTCAGCTGTACATTTTAACAGTAAAGCATATGTATATTTGCATTGTGTGTTCACCTCCTATCAGAAACAACTTTTTATCTGAAAGACCTATCTACATAGCAGAGCAAACATCTGCTCATTTTAGCGTCCTGTGAATCACCCTCTTCCTCTTTGAAGGCCCAGACCCCTATGTCATGTTTTAGCTCAGGATGGCATATAGCCTCAATTACTCAACTTGCCTTTTTGAGTCTCATATCTTTAGCATTCCTATATGTGCACAATTAAATTTTTTTTCTTTCTTGTTAATCTGTCTTATGTCAATTTAATTATCAGACCAGCCAAAGAACCTAGAAGGGAAGAGGGGAACAATTTTCCACCCTTATACTGGGATCTCCCTGACAGAGGTAAGCTAGCCATGTCTGCAGCAGCACACTCTTTGCCAGGAGACTACTAGGGCCCTCTCTTCCAGGTGCAAAATCTTGGGCTGATTTCTATGGTTTCAAAGGAGGCCATTTTTAAATGGGTCTGAAAGTTCCCATTTGCTCACAGATTAGGTCATCTGAGATTTTTTCTTTAAATTATGAGTCAGCAAACTATGGCCCACGTTCATATCCAGTCTCCTGCTTGATTTTTAAATACAGTTTTATTGGAATACAGCCACACTCTCATTGACATATTGTCTATAGTGACTTTCACCCTAACAAACAGAGTTGAAAAGCTGCAACATTGTCTATGGCCAATAAAGTTGAAATATTCACAAATTCGTCCCTTTACAAAAAGTCTGCCAACTCCTCTATTAAATCATTACATGTATTCACTTTTATTTGTCTTTGTTATATGAGAATTGTCTGTATATTATAGAAAAGACCTGAAATCAGTGGTTATTTAGAGATAGAGAGATTATAGATAATTTTATATTTTCTTCTTTTTATATATGTATATGTTCTACAAATGTTATCTACTTTTTTTGTAATTCAGGAAAAAATTTTTTTGAAGGAAAAGGTGAACGGATGCACTTGCTATAGGAAATAGAAAGAACCTGCCGGACTGTTTGCAGTTGCATAGATTATGCTAAAACCAGACCAATTGTTCCATTTTCTTCCATGGATAAAGGTGAATTTCTCATGATACCTGTATATTAGTCCAGGTCATCCAAGAAGCAGTAACTAAAACATGGAAGAAAATGCCTGTGAGAGAAAATAGGAAGGAGCTAGGTAAGCAGTCAGACTGTTATATAAGTCTAATCTTAAGTGAAAGAGAAAGGGAAGGAAAGAAAAATGGGTGGAGGTATTTAAAAATGTAGTGCAGTTCTAAGAAAAGTTCGGCAAGGCTGATGAGGAGACCTGGAGTCAAAGTCACCTGTCAGTGGAATGTTGTGTCTCCCAGTGATGGGTATGCTTTCTCTCCTAGACCCACTCAGTCACTAACAGCTGGCAGCCTGTGGGAAGCAGTGCCTCACAAAAATGCAGGGATAGATTTTGGAGGCCAGCAGCTTGGACAACTATCCTCCTTGCAGTCAGAGATTATGGTTAACTCAAAACCATAAAACATATACATACAAAAGAGTGTGATTCTATGAGATAAATCATTTTAAAATCCCAATTCCTTATATAAATGAGGTTCCAAAGAGACACCAAAATTTTGGAAAGAGAATGGATCCTAGAGCTCACTAATTCATCCTCCTTATTTTATAGACAATAAAAGATATTTCAAACAATCCACCCCATAGAAAATGACCCGATGCTCTCTTTCTCAGTACAGTATAGTTTATATTCTAAACATCATTGATCTGAGAGCTTGAGATATTCTGATACTTAACTCCACGGGGAAGAGAGTTTCAGTGAAAAAAGAGCCTCGGATATTGGGATCAGTCTTTATACTCGGGCCCAGATTCATCAGAAGTCAAATGAACTCTGTTCTTTGTTTTTTAGAAGGATATAAAATATTATAATGAGGCCAGATTTTAGACCTATCTGATCTAAACCTGTCAATTTACCAGATAAAGTCATGAAGCTGAGAAGTAATGAAGCAGCATTTACTGAGCAACTACTTTGTGAATAGTATTGCCCTCAATATCATGAGTCTACCTGTGCTTGAAGTTAGTTTTAGCAGCAGAACAAAGGCTAGGTTGGAGGCAGAGAGATCAGTTAAGAGGTTACTATAATCGTTCAGGAGAAGATAGCAAGAATGGGAACAAGACAGACTCACAGCCTCTGGTCAAACAATAAAGTGCAGAACCTAAAAATTAGTTAATCTAGGGAAGGAAAACAGACATTTCCAGACTAAAGGAGTTAGAGGAAGGTGAGGCCTTTTATCAAGAGGGTCAATAAGGACAGAGTGGGTTGACAGAACAGGAGGAAAAACAGCAGCTCATGAGCAAAACTGGACTCGGATGGTTTGAGAGGCTGCAGGAACATTTCTGGGGACCCATCTGGTGAGTGAGTGGCAATTTAAGTCTGAATCTCATTAGCAGGGGCAAGGCTGGCAATATAGACCTAGGAGTTATCAATAAAGATCTAATCGTGGAAGCTGGCCAGGAAGAGGAGCCTGGGGAATGAAGCACGGGAGTCCTAAGAGCCAGGGAAAGGGCCGGGAAAGCCGGTACTGAAGAAGCCAAAGGAGGGAAGGGCCTCCAGCCGCTGTGACTGGCCCCTGCGCTAACGCTGCAGAGGGATCGCGTCTGGTGAACAATTCGGGGAGATCCTGAAGGCCGCCTCGAAGCCCAGCCAGAAAAGCAAAAGTCATGCTGCAGAGCTGGAAGCGAGGAGATTTCGAGGGAGTGGAGTCTAGCAGTGAAAGGAGGCAATGGGGGAATGGTGGAATGACCATCCCAGCGATGAAGGTTATCATGGTCCAACCGGGAGATTTTCTCAACTGATTTTGCTGTTTTCGGGAGCTCAGATGCTTGGTTCTCCTTCACTCTCATTTCTGACGCTTAGATTTATCCAAGCTGGTCTACAAGTAACTGCACCCCACAGAATTCAACTGCGTTAGGATTAAATAGGATTTCTGTAAGAAAGCCCCAGCACAACTATTTGTAATAACCTGCTACAAAGGAAGCTAAAGTATTCAGGATGTGGTCTGTCTCTGCCCCTGCTCACAAAGGCTCAATTTATGTCTTTGCTGAGCCTATGCCTTAGAGAAAGAAAGGGATTGCAGTTAAAAGGGTTATATATGAAAAATATATTTTAAAATATTTTAGCAAACTGACCTTTAAGAATAATCATATTTTGGCTCTCTTTAAGTGTCTCTCTGTCTCTCTCTTACACACACACACACACACACACACACACACACACACACACACACACACACAGTAGATGTTATAAAAAGGTACACGAGTTTTTCTGGCTCTGGAATCACCATTCCAGTAGTAATAATAATGGTTTTCAAAACGTCATTTTTGTGTTGGCTCTGTGGCAAATCTTAACTGTAAAGATTTTAAGCAGTAACTGTTACATTACAAATAAAACTTACACCTGTCTCTGTCTAAAATGCTAGTTTATTATTATTGTTGTTATAAGAAAAAAGCAACCCTATAGGTATAACCCTTCACAGAAGAAAAATATCATGCTGGCAACTCATTATTTCAGGTTGTTATTATGTTAGATGATAGCTTCTAGGTGTAAAGCACATACCTATAATGATCACATTAAGGCAGAACCTCATTAATAATAGATGAGATCTGATTATAACCATTCCTGATGTTAGTTTTATAACCTGTGGCATTTTTCAGCAGAAAATAATATTTTGAATCTTTGTGCTTTCTTAAAAAAAAATCATTCTTGGCACACATTACTACAAACTGGGAGAAAACAAGCTGCTTTTGAGTCAAGTAGTCCCTGACATGAGTCTTTCTGGTGACTTTTAACAATAAGAACTGATCTTTCAAAGAAATAATAATAATTTTAGATTGAATTTCTGGCCTTTTAGAGATCTGGGGAGAACAGACTTGATAGTTCCTTTGTTGTATGTGTGATTTTGTTTTTTCTTTAATAGACTACATCAGCTTCTACATTCACATGCAAACCCAAATGCCTTAGATTTTCTTCCAGTGCACTCGGTCCAGTGCTGTTACCACCTGTAAGAACTGAACAGATATTCCATATAAAGTACTTGTTTTGTTATTTCACGTTATCAGAAAATTTGTTGCTGTTTTTTCTTGAGCAGTTTTTGTTTAATCTTTCAACTCTTACTTAAATAAGCTCCAGGTGTTAGACTGAGTGATGAACCCCCACTAAACAGCACCCATGTGCTATCTTAGATGGCAAAGAAGACTTTGCAGATGTGAATAAGGATCTTGAGATGGGGAGATTATGCTGGATTATCCAAATATGTTTGATGTAATTATGAGGTCCTTACAAGGGGAGAAGGTGATGTAATGAGAGAAGCAGAGACTAGAGTGATGTGCTTTGAAGATAGAGCAGGGGTCCACAAGGCAAGGAATACCAGCAGCCACTAGGAGCTGAAGAAGGCCAAAAAACTGATTCTCCCTTCACAGCCTCCAAAGGAGCCATCCTTACTCACACCTTTTAACCCCGTAAGACTCACTCCAGACTCCTGGCTTCCAGAAATGTAAGAGAATAAATTTGCATTGTTTTAAGCCACTAAATTTGCAGTCATTTGTTACAGCAGCAATTGCGAACTAATACACCCACATATGCCTTCCTTTCAAAAGAGAGAGTAGTGTAGATGATATGGAGCAGAGGAAAAGGAAAAGAAAATTCAGTAGTTCTTATAATCTATGTGAGCTCTAACAATGACATGTGCTTTTGTAAATCATAATTTTCCTATTGAAAGATAATGCTTACTTGAATAGAAAGTTGAAAAGTGAAGAAGAGAAAGGAAAAAGAAATAGCCATAGTTGACATTCTATTGCTTTTCCTTCCAGTTTTTTTTCTATGTATATTTAAGTATATTTTGATATACTTGAGTTTCTACTATCAGAGTGTTGTAAATAACCATAGAAGACTGATATATGCTGCCTATTTGGTAGAGGAGAAATTGGAGGATCCGAGAGGTTAAGTTCATTTTACCCAGTCATACCATTTATGAAGGACCGAGCCTGGATTTCAATAAAGATCTTTGTTAAAAACAAACTTATTTTTAAAACAGCACACTGTGGAGTTAGGAGGTGAGAGTAAAACTATGAGGGGAAAGATCTATCACTTTTGATGGAACTTTATGATTCTACTCTTGCTCAAGGGGACCCTCACGGTTCCCAGAAGCTTGGAGTTGAGGTGCCGATGAGCCTCCCAACAGAGCCATCTTCTTTTCTTTTAAGCTGACTTCCCTCCTAAAAGGCCAGTGAGGCCAAGAAGACATCAGGTAGGTATAATAGATACTGAGATGGGATGCATAAATTAAAACTTCTTTCATACCAGAAGCCAAACTGCTCCATCTATAAAGCTGAAGAAGATTGGGTTTTTAAAAAAATTTTACATCTTGGAAACCTCCAGATAAAGGCTGTCAAATCCATGCATTTTATTAGCGGTGTTACCAGTACTACACTATACTTTGTTCCACTTAAATGCAGTTGCTTTGTCTTTTCAAAAGAAATTTAGAAAGAGGAGAGAGAGAGGAATGGAGGGAGGGGCTGATAGATGGAGAGAGGGAGGGAGGAAGTAAGAGAGGGAGGGTGAAGGGAAAGGAGGGAGGGGCAGGGAAGGAGGGGTGAGGGAGAAAGAAAGTTTGTGGAGCTCTATACAATGAGAAAAGTTGATTAACATGCTCTCACAATTTTGCACATCAGTTTCATCTATAAGCTCCTTTTTTTATTATTATTCATTAAACATTCTATTTATGTCAAGCAGTTGGGAATTGCTTGCATTGAACAGTTTAATGCCTTGTGCAGTCAGTGATGTAGAGAAATTAATGTAAATGAAAATAAATTGGGTATTATGCCCAGTAGGAAAGCACCCCAGCCTGAATCCCTCATCTAATTCACTGCCTAAGCCAGAGTGCAGAACTTATAATGCAGTGTAATTTCCTCTTCGTAAAGTGCAAAATACCACCTCCATTAATGGTCAATTTGAAGGATGTTTCATAACATTCTGCATCTCGTGAGGTACTTGGGAAGCTTGTGTCCTCTCTATGGGTTCTGGCTGGGACATTCATCCTAAAGGCAATTTGGAGAGACAATAGGCAATAAAGCTAAATCATTTAAGAGACTCTCTGTGCCCGGGTGGTGGAGCTGGGCTGCAGCCAAGGCTGTTCCGTCTACTCAGAGTGCAATTCTCCCTCTTTCAAGGTCATTCTCCCCTGTAAAGCATGGGAAGGGAAATGGGGTTGGAACTAAGATGAGATCCCTGACCTCTTTTACACAGAAAATCTTTTGCCACTGTGCTGCTCTCATTTTTTTCTTTAGGCCATGTATCTATTCCTCATAGTCCCACGGCCTGGCTGTTCCAGGGTAACCTGACTACACAGTTACAATACATGAAAATTTGCTCTGTGCTTATTTAGGGCCTGTACTTGATGATGATGATGATGACGATAGGAGCTAGACTTGACTGAATATTTACATGCACCAATAACTATTTTTTTGAAGTGCTAATACTTTACTAGTCGATTTTTTTTTAAAGATCCATATATATTTTTTTTCTCATTTATTTCTCAAATCCACCCTATGATGTTGGGACTATTACCATCCCCATCTCATATATGAAGAAACTGAGGCACAGAAAGAATAAACCATGTAAATGAAATAACAGCAGTTATTAAGTAGAGGAGCCAGGATTTGAACCCTGGCTGCCTGCCTCCAGATTCTTTGACCTGTATCTCTTCTGCTTCTTACATATTTATTTTAGCTAATTCTCACAGCAACACCTAGAAGAGATAAAATTTCATAGATGAGGAAACTTGGCCTTGCCAAAGCTCACTTAGCATTTCACACTTATTTATACTTGCATAGGGCACTGGTTTTATAAATGTTTTCTTCTGCTGAAGTCTTCCTAGAAGTAAAAATTTATTGGAAAATTGAAGCCAAATAAAACTTTTCGTATTAGAGTGAAAAGATGAGCACCCGGCCACTCTTTGATTCCCACTTGCAACAGAAGGCCAACATCCTCTTTGCTTGTTTCATAGGACTCATCATATTTTCTGGTTATTTTATGTCATTGTTTAACACTTACTCATTTCTCTACACACAACCAGTCAATAAGTTCTGAGATAAGAGGCACCTAGTCTATCTTATCCATCACTGTATGTCTAGCACCTAGCAAAATGCCAGGCACACAGTAAGCATTCAATAAATATTTACTGAAATGTACAAGTGAAGTAACATTTTCCCCCTAAATCCTATCAGGAAGCAAATCAAGACAAAACAGAACTTCCAAAAACTGGAGAACAGAGAACAGAGGAAAATGTAAAATGAAGTTTTCCATTTATTGTGGTTTTATTACATTTCTATTGCTATAAATCACTTTGCAGAGCACGGTGCCTAGGTGTTGCTGCTGCCACTGTGGGCAAAGAATGGGACCGTTAGGTCACAGGCATGGGCTCCGATCACTTAGCCCAGTGATGTCAGAGGAAATAGAATGAAAAGATGAACCCAATGAGCATCTTTCAGGAAGGTCAACTATACTTTCACACAGATAGCTTTCTTTTAATTTGAAAAGGCTACCCAGGCCATACCTGGTGAATTCCCTATAGAAATTGAAGTAGAATTTACAGAAACATTTCCGTGTTCCAAAGGTTTTTATCAGGAAGTTCTGCTAAAAAATTAAAGAAACCACTAAAGTAAATGTCTTTAGATTGGGCTACATTAAATAAATACATAAAATCTTCACTAATAAAATTAAAAGAAACTTAGAAAAATATTTTTAGCAGGTATGACAGACAATATTAAAAGATCACTCAGATTAATGAAAAAAATTCTCAGAGTTGGTAGACAATTCTGCTGAGGAATAAAAAGAGAATTCTCCAAAGAAAGAATATAAATGACTTATATTAAATATAAAGCTGTTCAATTTTATTGGAAATCAAAAAAACTGTGACTTAAAACCACAAAGCAATGTCATTTTTTAAAGCCAAATTTATTGAAGTATAATTTGAATACAGTAAAATTCACTTTTTTCAAGTGTATAGTTCAATGAGCTTTAACAAATACATGCACTCATGAAAAGACCATCAAAATCAAGAAATAGGACATTTTCATCACCCCTCCAAAGTTATCTCAGATCCCTTCCTCATGCCTAGACCCTGATTCAATTTTTTCCTTAGTTTTTCCTTTTCCAGAATGTCACGTAAATAGAAATGTACGATAAGTAGACTTTGAATCTGGCTCATTGTCTTATTCAGTCTATCAACTTGGTAAAGCTGTAACAGGTAATAACAACATCGGTGAGTGTGCCCCAACACAGCTTGTGTGCGCATAAACTGCTACAACCTCTTGGGTGCAAAATGACAATATTTGTCAAGAGCCTAAAAATATTGATATAAGTTGACCACTAATTCCATTTCTAGAAATTCCTATACCAGCAGTTGTTATCAAAGATGTGCATAAATACTTAGATACAAACAAAGATGTTTATAGTGTTATTTATCATTGTGAAACATTTCAAAACATTCTAAATATTCAACAAAAAGGGAATGGATAAATAAGTTTATATAATAAACACTTTTATCTATATGTCAACTAAAAGTAAAGTTTACTGTTTTCAATGACATGTAAAAATATGATATGATAGCACAAAAGTACACAAAAGTTATGTACAGAGTATAATGTCAGAATAAAAATGCATAGAGAAAAGGTTGGAAGAAAAATTATTGTCTCTGGGTGATAGATGACTGAAAATTACATATTCTACATTGTTCTAATTTTCTCCAATGAACCTCTATTATGTTTCTAATTAGAAAAATACCTCATAAAAAAATAGAAAGTTCTGCTTTTTATCTAACATAAAACACTTTTGCTCTACTCTAAACATAAAGAAGATTCAGATCAACTGGATAAGAACTGACACCTTTAACCAAGATTCATTAAGCACCTACTCGGTTCCAAGCACTCTGTTAGGTGCTAGAACTACAAAGAGTAAGACTTTCCTATGTCAAAGGGACATTGGATTAATATGTAAATATACAATATTAATTACTTCTAATGATGTATTTTGTAGTTTTACTCTATGCTAGATACTAAACATTTTTAATACATTACCTCATTTCTTCTTCTGTAAAATGGAGATAATACTAGGGTGGTTATAAAGAGTCATCAGGAAAGCACTTAGCCCAGTTCCTGACATAAGATATGCCAACAGATATTTATTCTACTCTGAAAGGTATTATAACAGAGGCAAGAACTAAATGAAGAACTAAATATACTAGGAAAACAAAGGAAGGACAATTCTACATAGGAAAGAGAGGTCAGAGGCACTTGTGCTTTGCTTGACAGGTGATCAGGATTTTGCAGGTGGCCAAGTAAGGGAAAGGTATTTCAGGCAGGGGGCCAGTGTACAACCTCATCTCTTCAAAGATGACTTTTTTTTTTTTTAGCATTTTTATAAGGAAACACTTCCCTGTGTGACATATTCATAGGAGTCTCAAAAAGCAATGCTACACACTTGCAAAAAACTGCTTCTAGTGTTAAGATACCTCTGACAAATGTCCAGACTCATTCTATTACTTGATTCTATAGGAAAGAGAGAAAATTCCATCCCATGCACTGTAAATTGCTCTTTTGTTTGCCTTTACTTCACACAGAGTAGGACCTTCACAAAAACTCACCAGAAAGCACACGGGTTTCAAGGTAAATGCAAACAAGTATACAAACCTTTGGAGGCAGCAAAACATCAATCATTTTTGCCAACAAAGAGAAGTTTGCCCATTATCTTTTCTCCTTTACTCTTCCCCTTGTCCTTTGCACTATCTACCAGGTATTCTTCAAGTACACAAACAACATAGAAATTCTAGCCATCTTAGTGATCTTTTGGAAAAATAAAAATAAAAATAAATTTTAGATAATATTGTTCTTGTTTTGCTTCAGAAACATTAGTCATTAGCCAAATGCTGCAATGGGTTATAATATCACTGGATTGAGGGACATAAACTGAGCACACAAGTTTAATGAGGACAGATAGCAAACATCCGTGTTGGCAACCATATCAAAAGAGAGCAAAAGAGAAACTCCATGGCAAAGGAAGTAGAGGCACAATGCACACCACCATCATTCAGTTAGGAAGTAGGTCCACGTAACTGCTTTGGGCAGGAGATGGAACAGTTTTTTCCTTTCAATATACATATTCAATATACATGACTTTCAGGGTTTCTGAACTTTCCTTCAAGAATTCCAGTTATTTCAGCAATAATTTCTGAGCACTGCTGCTTCAGCAAACATTTTGGCCCCAGTTTAAGAAAGCACTGCTCTTTAATTTAGAATTCAACTCCCACTCATCTTCACAGTTTTCTCATGAGCACTGCTCACAAGAGGTTTATTTATAAAAGAATATGGAAAGTTACAATAAACTGACAAAACCAATGACATCCTAGTAGTGGCCATATCCAGCAGAAGTTCTGATTTTTTTATCTACAGTCATCTTCTCCTCCTAATGAGAGTACAGACAGGAGTTGGGGAATGTAACATGCTGGGAAACGCTAGTCATGAGACAGATTGTGAAAGATCTGTTCTTAGAGGTGTTCAGCATATAAATGAGGACCATCTATGTTTTATTGCTTTGATGATTTTCTTTTAATCACGGGGCTGACTCTGAGAGCTTGCTCACTGCTATAATTTTGTAAAAGGTAAATGGGAAGAAATTTTCTCAAGTAACCCATTAGACAATGTGTCACTTTAATGTGATGGGATTATTCAACCCTAGAGACAATTGTCTATGTAGAGTAAGGAGCCTATATTGTAATATATATATTACACGTTACCAATAGGGTTGCTTATATTATAATATATATTACAATACAGCATTTACTATATACTATAATTGCTATATGTATAATAATTATGTATATGTATATATATACACACATATATATACACACACACAGTAATATAGCTTCCATTCGTGAATCTCCTTTCTCTACTACCTAGGAACCCCTGGACCTTCCAGATAAATATGTCCCATTTCATTTAAACTCATCCAACCTACAATGGCCCTGAGCAGAACCCATAAATCCACCCATAATTTATTAAAGACCTTCATGGCACTCAATTCAACCAGTTCACACAGCATGCTCTGAAAAAAAAAATGATCCCATCACTGGAAATGAGAAAATACAAGACAGGGTCGCAATAGATTTAGAATGACTGGATTTAAATGTTTATAGACAGGAATTCCAAGTGTATCTTGTCTTGGTGCTGGCAGGGCAAATAGCTCTGCATTTAGCTACAAGTGAAGGAATGTATGTCTACAGTATTTCCCAAGGGATGGCTGTACATAATTTATCCACAAATTTCCCTGCATTTAAGGAACCCTCAACTTCCAGGGTAAAATGAAAACTAATAAACATTCAGTTTTTCTATATAATTGCAATCTTTTGTTAGCATCTTCATTTTGCATTCTTCCCTTTAGGAAGAAATGCTTCATGAACACATCATGTAGAAGCAACCCTATTAGTAACATGTTATTTCTATTCTATGTGTAATATATTTTTATCCAGCAAAAGCAGAAGAAGGAGAAATGATCCATAGATTTCTTTAAGGGGAGTAGGAAGGGAGAAAACACTGAGAACACGCAATTATGACACAAGAAAGGTCCAAGGCCTCTGAATAAGTCAGAAAGATTGTTAAACAAGACCAGGAAAAGTTTAAGCCTCTATGGACTTGGTATCTTCTAACTTCCTCAGGGCTGCCAGTGGAAGAACTAGAGGGGTCCCTCAGATTCAGAGTCAACACCCTATTTACTAGGCATTGTGCTAGATCATGACTTCCATTATGGCCACATGCAAAGGGTTTAGAATTTATAGGAAGAAGACTTGGTTACCTTTTACCAGACTGAGAATGTAACAGCACCTAAGGTAGGAAACTCCCAGGATGTGAAGCCAATTGTCAGAGACCAGGTGGCCAATAATTCAACTAGTGCAGTTGCTATTTTAGAACAATCACTGATGTTCAAAAGAATTTCTAATGGCTATAGAAATTCAAAGGGATGAAATAGAAGCTCAAGTTCAAGGAGAGCCTTCAAGGTAGACCATGTAAAATTACTAAGGTCTTCTCCTAGGATGTCTCCACAGGATAATTTTCATTACCTTGAAAGTATACCATGGTCCCCAGTAGGATGAAGTCAGAAACAAAATTTTGTCAGGGTTCTGAGAATTAATCCACATCTCACATTAAACAAGCTAAAGAAACTGTAGCCCATCTTTAGTCATCTTAGCATGAGTAATGGTGCTCCATGGAGCTCTTTATTACAGTTATTTTGATTTCTTTACACCATGCATACCTGATATTGAACTCTAAAAACTCCACCAGATATTTAGTTGATGAGGCCCCACAGCAACCATAGATATTCCCTCCAAAGACTATGTCTAATGTTTACAACTAAAGGATAAATATTTCACTGATTTCTTAATAATCCTTATAGAATTATATGCCATCATCTGTTGGTGGATTAGCATTTCCACAATGAAGGAGCAAGTCTCCAGATTGATGCAAGACATTAGCTAGTGATGAGTTAGTGTGTTATTTAGGCTTTGTAGTGAGAAACTTAACACACCTATTCTTACTGTGATTATATATTATTGGTTGTGACATGGTAATAGAGTTCTGAGAATGTATTAAGTACATGACATTGTGGTAAATTCTCTATATACATCAGCATCTCTAAACCTTTAAATACTGTAAGGTCAGTATCATTCTTAATTTATAGATAAAGAAGTAAAAGTTCAAAGGTCTAGTAATTTGCCCAGGACACAGATAATAGTAGATCTGTAATTCAAACTCAGATCTGTCTGAGCCAAAAAAAAACTCATATTCTTAACCACAATGGTTAAAAAGAGCTATATCTTTGTTGGACCAATGAAACTTTGGTGGGCACTCTATACTCCAAGTACTCTTCTCAAAAGGCATCTAGACAAAGGTGGATGTTGGAAAAAACATAAATTTTATCCTTTAGGCAAAATGGATGCCAAAACTTGAAGCTCCACAATATCCACTGTGACTGGTAGCAGGCTGTCTCATCAGGATAATAAGTGGAAATTGCATTCCTGAGTAATAAGTGAGTTCTCCTGTTGCCAATCTTGGCTTTTGAAGCCTTCTTCAAAGGACTGTTGCTTGTTCAGCATGGAGGGTAAGCAGGGGTTAACAAACCTGGGTTCAAATTCAAATTTCACCACTCAATAACTGGTTACTTATTTCTCTGAGCCTCAGCTTTCTCATTTATAACACAGGATTCATAACAATGTAAAATTATTACCTCCCCTTTAATATTAGCCATTTGAATAAGCATGTCATTTTTCTAATTCTTCAATGACTATATCTTCTTTGGTAAATTATTTGTCAAAATCTTTTACCAGTTAAAAAACTGGGTTGTTAATCTTCTTAATATTAAGTTTTGAGAGGTTTTTTTATTAAATAGATTCTGGATACAGACCAATTTAGGTAAGGATATGATATGGAACAACAGACTATCACACATTACTGATGAGAATATAAAAGGGTACAAGTACTTTGTAAAACTGCTTAGCAGTTTCTGAAAAAGTTTAATATACACCTAAAATATGACCCATCCATTCAGGTCCTTCAGAAATGGGAACATATTTTCACAAGACAAAACATGTGCAGGAATTCTCATAGCAGCTTTGTTGATAATAGCCCCATACTAGAAACCTAAATGTTCATGAAGTAAATGGGTAAACAAATTGTGGTATAACCATGCAATGGAATACTACTTGTCCATAAAAAGGAATGAATTATTGATACATGCTATAAGATTAATTTCAAAATAATTATGCTGAGCGAAAGAAGTCAGACAAGACAGAGTACACACTGTATGATCCCATTTATATATAGTTCTAGAAAGTGCAAAGTAATCTATAGTGACAAAAGCAAATCAGTGATTTCCTAGGAACAGGTAGAGGGGCATGGAGGGGTGAAAGGGTGAGAATATAAAGGGGCATAAGAAAACTTCCAGGGACGATGGAAATATTCATTATTTTCCTCATAGTAATAGTTTCCTGAAGACAGACAGAACCAATTTGTAAAATCTAAATATGTGAGACTACCAGCTCCCAATAGTCCTCTTGCCCTGGAAATTGCCCCTGATACAGAGAAGGGGTCCCCAGAAGCCATGCTTATACTACATGCCCTCCCTTCCTGTCCAGAGCCAGTTCATCTGATGACTGGTCACTAATGATAAGAAATACAAATGTCAGTATCTAGAGAAAGGCTCCATAATTTTGTGTTTCTGAAGTCCCTGAAGTTGCCTGGCTCCAGCCCATCCAAAAACTGGTTGTTTTAATTCTTAGATTTCAGGACGTGAGTGTCCTGTCAATAAATTCCTTTTATGTTAGTGAGCTAGAGTTGGTTTATGTTGTCTGCCATCCTGGGGAAGAAATGAAATTGACGTTTAACTCACTGCAGTGATATTTCTCATACTTTCTATTATAAATGGCTGTACAATTATTTTTAAAAATAGGGTATTAAACTATCTCCGTGAGTCACTCACCCATCCCTTTATTTAACAAACTTTTATCTGATGGCACACTATGTGTCAGGCACTGTACGGGACATTTTGATATCTTGTCCAAATTATATAACAGCAGGCATAACAATCTCACATTCACAGTTGAGAAAGCTCAGGTTCAGAGGGGCTCAGTTACTTGCTTAAAGTCGAAGTTTCTAGTTGATATTGACTCCCGCCATTAGGATTTGAATCCAGGCCTGTCCAACTTCAGAGGTCCCACTTTTTTCATTGCCCATACTCTGTTCCCTGGTGGCAGTAAACCCCAACATCAACCATGAGCTCCTAGTCCTGCCACTGTGGCTTGCAGCTTTGTGAGCCAGGAGTGCTATGATGTTTCCTGGATACTCTCATGGCCAAGAACAGCGTCAGCTGATGGCAGCTCAGGGGCTTATCCCTACAGGATTTAGTGTCGTGAGAACAAATGAATTATCTATTCTAGAAGGCAGAGACAATCAGGAAATTTTTTTCCCCTGGTATTGATGTCTGTTAACTAGTAATGAAACTGATTCTTCAGTGACAAATGAGCAGTGACAAATCCTGAAAATAAAAACAGTCAACCCCAATCACATGAAATGCCCAAGCAAAGCATCCTTGGCCACAAATCAAAAGATAATGAGGCTGAGATATCCTTCCTGAGAACTCACTGCAACTTTAAACACTTATGAAAAGCTCAGTGTCAAAGCTGCTTTTATACACAGTTGCTGGAAACACACCTAGTTGTTTAAGTCACACTGGCTCAGGTGAAAGCCAGAGACCTCACACTACTTTCTTTTCCTCAGGGAAGTAAGTCTACCAGAACAGGGGGAGATTTTCATTTTCAATTTTACAGATTTCAGTACCGTATAATGTGTTCCTCTTGCATTAAAAACTATAATAAAAGGAGAAAATCCATACATCTTCACATTATATATTCTTCCTTGTGATCAGCCTACAGAAATATGAATATTGCCCAGAGTCCATGCACATTTAAAATCATCACAGTGTCATTTATAAGAAGAAAAATGGAAACAAGCATTCAATAATCTGGTAATGTTAGCTTAAACTAAATCTATACAATAAAAATTACATGCACCTAAAACTGTTTCCATCACTAATTAATAGCACAGACATAATAGATTTGTTAAATAATTAAAAAATAGGGGGCAAAAATAGGTTAGCATTCTGAACCTGAAATGTGTATGATACATGTTTATGTGGTGTGTTAAGAAGAGAATACACCAAAATATTAACTATAGTGATACCTGAGTATCACTTTTATATCTCATCTATTATTAAAATACATACAGGCTAACTGTAATGTGGTATTCCAGATTTGGTCCTGTAACAGAAAAAGGAAATTAATGTAAAAAACTTGTAAAATCTGAATAAAGTCTATAATTTAGTTAATAGTAATTTACTAATAGTAATATCTTAGTTTGATAACTACACCATGGCTATGTAAGGTGTTAACATTATGAGAAGCTGAGTTTATTATGAAAACTTTCTACTATCATTGCAACTCCTCTAAAGTGTAAAATTATATTTCAAAAGTTTATATATATATATATACACACACACATATACATACATACATAGACATAGACATAGACATAGACATAGACATAGACATAGACATATATATATATTCCAAGCCACACTAGAAACCATAATGGCAGACAACCATTGTTGTTGTTTTTTTATTTGTTAGGACTACATAATTTGGCATGTATAAACTTTCATTTTTTAGATATATCTTATTCTTTCATCTAGATTACACTTTTTATGGGTCAGAGCTATGCTGGGCTTCTCCAGTATCCCCCAGATAGCATCTTTATCTTTCGCTTTTTAATATAAATTAGAACAGATTCAAAGTAATACTTCTGATATCCTTACATTCACACTCACTCACTCATTTGTATCTCAATATGGAAGAAAGAAGTACATGAACAGCCTGGACTCGAGCTACACACGATGTTGGTTGTGTTCACAGCACATGTCAACAGAGTTTCAGCCTGTGTGCACCTGCTGACAAAGGGAGGTTGAGAACCATCATTAAAATGGCTTAACAACTGCTACATGTCTTGAATTCAGAACACAAAAGTCTGTTTAACTATCTAACCGCACATAAGAAATTTATTTGAAAGGAATATGCAACCTGACAACAATGAGGACATCTCTTGGGCTATGCCTGCATTCATAAAAGTGGTGCTTTTTATTAGTCCATGTCCTTTTATTAAAAAAATGCAATCTTATAATTTTTTAATTTATACAAAAATTCTGCCTGAGTGCCTACCATGTGCCAGGAAGAACTACACTAGAGTAATTAATAAGAAATTACCTATGGATAAGAACTTAGTTGTGGAGAAAAACAATAAGTCAGATAAACAATAAATAAAGAATTATAGAGTGCAAAGTGTCATGAAATAAATTAACTGGCTCCTGGGTGAGGGAGGAGACTACTTAGATGGGGAGACCAGGAAAGGATTCTCTAAGGTAGTTAGATGAGACCTAACGGATCAGAAGAAGACAGCCGTGCAAAGAAAAGGGAGACAGTGTATGAGGCAAACAAAAGTTCTCAAGGTTGGAAAATAAACATGTGAACTGGTGCCAATTTACAGAACTACACCCAGTGGCGCAGTTAAAGAACACAGAAGGCATATTTTGTATTGACACAGAACTGGGACTTGGCAGTAGGTGTCTCTGAGTGTCTAGAAGGTGAGGGAGATGAATATGCTACGAGAAATATGAAATGTCAACATTCTGCAAGAGATCAGAGAGACCTCAAAATTGCCTAAGTGGATCTTTTTTCATTTTACTCCTATGCCATCCTTGTGGAGATCTGAATATTTCTGAACCATCACAGAGGCACAGAGACACTCAGAACTGTCGAGCAGGTTTCACTAAAATCTGGAGGTGTCTGGAATAGAAGCAAAAGTTCACATCATCAGGACTATGTCATTTCTTAGGAGACAGTCATCATCTATATATCAACAAATGAAGCCTAAGGCAGCCTTTTCTTCAGGTATTCTTCCATGACTCCATCCCCCCACTCAGGAAATAGTGCATAATCTGTGATAACTTGCTGTGCCCCACATATTATCCACCATTAACATAAATCAAGTTTGTATGTTTGTAATTTATGTTTCAGCACTTAGAGAATACCTTGTTAGTTACTTTAAATAGATAAATCAAGTGAAAATTTTGTTAATAAAATATTAGAAATGTCACTAGACCTCTGATTTATTTAAAGATGTCTAGCATTCCTGATCTCCATTTATTTCAAGTTTTCAGGAAGAAAAATGGTTAGCTGGATCATCCTACTCTTATTTTTATTCCTTCATTTAGGAGATTACATCTCAGCTCTAAAACCATTTTTAATAAATAAGATATGCAATTTTTAACTGTTGATATTTTTAAAAGAATAGACATGATCAAGATTAATTCATGCAGTCCCAGATAATTCTCAAATAATGGATTAGTTGGCAAAGCACATTTGATTCATGTCTGATAGTCAAGCCTTTCTATTTTAGCTTCATACATATATACAAAAATTTACTCCTTTGTTTGCTTAAAAGCCAGAACTGCTTATGCAACAGAAGGAAATGAATATGTCCTAAACACTACTTGGTGGTACATACCAATTACCCAGCTTACAAATTGTACATATTCACAGGGAATGACCAGGATATAGCAAATTAATATGATAAAACAAAAAGCAAATGGCGTTCACGAATTACAGAAAGGTTCTATTCAGAAGCAGAGTGTCAACTGATAGGAATTAAATAAATATAAAATAAAAAAAAATAAAAAGGACAGGAGGAAACTTTAGGAGGTGATGGATACATTTAAGGCATAGATTGTAGTGACAGTTTCATGAGTGTATACTTATCTCTAGACTCATCAAGTTGTATAATTAAGTAAGAACATATAAAAATCTGTACACCCATCATACCTCATTATTAAGTGGTTTAAAAGAAAAACAAAGAATTAAATAAATAGAAAATACTAAATGATAAAAACAAAATCTGGATGAGCACACAGAAAAAGAATAGAAGGACTACTTTCCTCTTCTAGCAAAGTTATGTCCATACCAGGTCTCAAGTCAGAAATTGATTCTACATTTTAGGTGCCGCTTTGTTTATATTTTCCATCTAATAGTCTGAAGGGCAAAAGATTTGTTATTGACCTTGGAAATAATTACCAACATTCTTCATTTACTCTTTGAATGATTATTGTCCTTCCTGAACTGATAAACACAGATAATTTGGATGCTGATGAAAACTCAGGTAAAACATTGTCATGGGGCTAGTCATCATTTTTACAATTTCAGAATGGACAGGAAAAGAATTCATAATTTGACATTGTATTGAAGAAACTTAACATGTCGATTTTTTTTTTTTAGTATTTACCAAATAATAGTATTAAGTACCAATGTTGAACAACATCAAAGTAACATTTATTATAAAATGAGAAATAATCAATTATAGAGAGGTTTAAAAAATGCAAAAGAAAACTAGTAGTTCCTAAGGCCATTCTTACTCAGTATTCACTAAACTTAGTAAAGCATAGAGATTAGGGGAAAAACTTACTTAGCTCAGCAACTAAGTAGCCAAGAGATCCGGAAAAACACAGGAGCTTCAGTTTCATCATGCACAAGATAAGAGTATTGAACTGTATTTTTTAGGTCCTTTATTAGCCATGAAATTCTATGACTGACTTTAAGAGGCATGATACTGTTGCCTTCCATTGAGTACAGACATTGATGTATTACTTTCCAACTTTTAAGTATGCTTAACCAACAAACTACTTGCTAGTCTAATAAAACACTAAATTTTTGGCTTAGATCTTGCTACCTTTGAGAAATACTGAGCAATAACATGGACAGGGATCTTGAAAATTAGTTATTCATATAAACTCAAGCCTGAAGCAACATCTTCCTTTCAATCTAACTTCTGTTCATTATATGACTTGTTCAAAACCAAAAAAAGTAGTATGCTATTCTCTCCTCTCACTTATATGGTAGTTCTGCACCCTATTGCACACACACTACTCATTGTAGTCACACTACTCCTGCATACACATTACCTATACTCTCTGTACACACATTATAGAACTATCAAAAGTAAGAAGAATCATATGATCAAAGAACATATGCTACAAATAGTCATTTACCAGGGTGTCAACTTAAAAGCCTTTACATATTTAAAAGTTAAATAGAGAAAGAATTGCTTACTATGCCCAAAGAGGCATACCTATAGTTAATTAGGGGGGGAAAAAGAGTAGCAGAATTTTCAGTAATACCTATTATATTACACAGCAAAGCTATTTCTTAAGAAAAAATAAAGACAAATGGTTAACACATCAGCCTAAACTGGCCAAAGATCAAGTTGACAAACTAATTTTATACAGGGATTTATAGAATTAGATGAGCTAACACTGAGTATTTTTTTCTCCATTTTCAGCTATGCAATTTCTGTGACCAACCTTCCAGTGAGGTCACAGATACCCAGCAACGGTAATGAACAAAACAATGAGCAACCAGAAGCTAAAAGAATGAGAAAAGTCTCTCTATTCCTAAAGCTCAAAGTCAAAATTCAAAGTTGCTATTCCATAGCCTATCTGATAAAAGAGAAACATTCAAATACTTAAATTTAGTCCCTAAAGAAAAGACCTCTTGTTAAATAAAGCACTTCACAGCCTTCCTCTCTCTGAAGCTATTGTCAGGAGCCCTTTGTACCTATGGTCCCGTTAACACAATAGCATAACTGCCTCTGGCATATATTTGAAAAGATGTTAACAGCACTTCAATCTAGCATTTCCAGTTTCAGGGATGGCTGAGAGGTTTGCAGTGGGACCATGTGCCAGTCCAGTAATGCTAGAACTTTACCTGCAAGTTCTAATAGGTTGTAATGATTAGTGGGTTAGAATAGTTGGGCAAACTATGAGGTGGGAGATCTGACTTTACCTTAAACGGAAATCTGCATGTGCCTTGCAATTTCTTGGAACCAGACAGGAGGCTTGTTCTGCCTCTCTCAATTTCTCAATAATTTCAGGAATCTCAAATCCTGGATGTCCCTTTGCTCTGTTTGGTGTGACTTTGGGTATTACATGGCCATGAAGAGAAGCCTCAGATACCACATCTAAAATACAAGGAGGAATGTTTTATAGAGAGACAGGAAATTGTCTCGCTCTCCTGCTCTAGCCATGGTTCCCTCACCATGTCCAGAGATTCAGTATGATGGAACCAGCCTCATTATAACTTACTTCATGAAACTACCCTAAGTTCAAAGAGTATAGAAGCAGAAAAATGGGTGTTTCTCAGCCCTTCTTTGACCTGTAAAGGCATTAGTATAATGGTCATACCTGATCCACTTGAACTGAAAGTGAACCAGAACATTCAATATCTAAGGTGGAGGCATCCTTCCTCAATTCTCAATTATTCCTCTTTCAAATCAACTGTCAAAAGTATGTCAGGAAATTCCTAGTTTTCTACCAAGGCTAAAGGGGCTAGAAGAAAATTGGTTAATGTTAACACAGGGTCCCATACCCAGGGCAGAAGAGGCTGGGATTAGCAGGAATCCAGTATATGCATCTGACATGAATGAGCTTTTATTTTAATAAGCTGCCTGTACAAGAAGCTTTCTAGCAGAACAAGAAAGAAAAGAAGCTTATGATCTGGTAAAATGTTCTGAGAAGTATGCTAAATTTGAATTCAAATGGAAAAAGACCCTATTTCAAAGCAATCTTTCTTAAAAATTGAGCCAAAATCTTATTAAGCTCTCGACATCTAACTACCATTAAAGCAAATATAATAGAGAAACAAGTTAAATAAAACTTGATGAAGCATCAACTCCAGAATATGGGACATTTTACAGGACTTCTGACATGGTTTCTCTAACAAATTGATTGCATTAAGTGTGTGTGTGTGTGTGTGTGTGTGTGTGTGTGTGTAATGATGTAACAACCAATTGCAATGTGTGGACCATATTTGGATCCTAATTTGCACAAACCAAATGTGTAAAGTCAATCATGATAAACAGGGAAATTTAAACGTAATCTAAGTATTGGATGACCTTAGGATAAAGTCCTCATCAATTATGTCTATCTTGAAGTATTCACAAGTTAAATAAAATGATACTTAAAATTTCCTTGAATGTTCTCAAGATAAAACAAAAATAGGAGAAATTTTTATTATTGTTGAAGCTGAGTGATAGGCAGATACTGGTTCCTTCTTCTTCAAAATTTCCATAATAATGAAGGTTTAAAAGCCCATGTATTACCATTAATCTTTAAAAATTATATAAATATCATTATTACAACATAATTTATCCTAGCACAGAATGAAAATAATCTAAATTTCATATAGTAGAAACAATTTCTTAAACTGATAAACCGATTTCATAAAAATTAGGCAGCCATTTTATGAGAGCTGCAAGATATACTATGTGCAACATGAAAAGGTCCAGTGAAGGTTCCTGTGGAAGTGAAAGCTCCCAGGAGAAAAAAAAAGTGGAAAGCAACATTGCTGTGTACCAACTTTGTGCTGGGTACCACCCAAAGTACTTTAAATGTGTTATATAATGTTTTTCTTCTTTCTTTATTTCATTCAGTTTTATTCTTTCAAGGATATCATATCATCTATATTCATTATATCATTTCTACTAAGGATAAATTTGGAGATGATTATAACAAAAGGACTGCCAGTGCTAGAGTCAGAAAACTCTATTTCTTCAAACTCTCAGGTACATATTCTTTGTAAGACTTCCACTATTTTTCAGATAGCAGAGCATGTAAGGATATATACTGACATGGACATTAGTATTTCTTAAAATGCATTGTAGGCATAAAGAATGCTAAATACTCTATGAATTGTGCCTTGTAGAAGCACATCTTTCTGTTTTTAAATTAGTATCTTTTCTGAAACTGGGTCCTGATATAAGAATGAACTGAGGAAGTTTAGAAAGCTTTATGAGGACTTGGCTCTCCCACCTGGCATATACTCTCAAGATGGCCCAGCAACCCTGACCACTGATTTACATTTCTCTCTGCTGCATGCTTGCCTGTGCCTATTAGACTATTAAAATATTAATAGGGTCTTGGTATCTGTCATTATTAATTTTAGAGAGTAATAAGTACATGCTGAACCATAGTATTGATAAATTTGTAGAATATGTTAATCATAGCACTCATTTCTCAGCTGTTACTATTTTTTCAGATGGTTTTTCTCGACTAATTGTATTTGATATTTAACAATTTGCCATCTGCAACTCTGCATACTTGTTCCTTAGATATCTATTTATATATGTATTTTATAATGTCTTTACAGCAACAATTTATTAAATAATTATTGTGTCCCATCACACAATGACAAAATCTTCTGACAAATATCTAGAGAATTTAGCTAAGAAATGAATAGATTATTAACCCTGGCATAAAAATAATATGTTCTTGCTTTTGAAGTGATAAAACTGAAGCAAAAAGTTAAATTACTTCCTAGGAACCAACATGCATGACAACCTTCTAATTCTAGAAGATTGATATGTACTAAATTTAGTTTTGAGATGTGTACTTAACAAAGGCAAACTCAGGTGTGTTTCTTGGTTAGAGTCTACAACTCAAACATAATTGAAAAGGAAACTAATAAGTATTTTTCATTGTTACCTAAAATACAAATTCTTCTAAGGTAATGATTCTTATTCTTAATAGGTGAATGCCAGCATACCCCCAGTCTTTTTATTCTCTTCAATTTATTTTCACTATCATTTCTAAGACATCAGTTCTTTATTTGCCCCTAAAATGGAATGGTGGTAGCAAAAAGTAAAACCCACAGTCTTAAGTTAAAAAGGCTTATGCTTCATATCCAATTACATATAGCACAGTTTCCCTCTAAACACTTGAGATGAATCAACACTCACACTATACTGCAGATAACTGTTATTGCTTACTCACTGTGGAAGCCTAGCCCTCCAGGAAGAGGGCTCTGAGGAAAGGGTGAGGAATGTGGGTAGAACCAGAAAATAATTTGGCTGGCTGCATTATCACCATCACTATTTATGAAATACCTCTTTCTGTGGCTTCAGGCAAAAGCAGAAATGTTTTCAATTTGGAGGCTAAAATAGCCTCTATTATGTTTTATCTAAGGCTGTCTCTATCACAAATCAGATAGTGATACATCCCTCTCTCTCTCTCTTTTTTTTTTAATATGGCCAGTATGGCTCTTAATGACCCAACATCACAAAATAAGTGAAAATGGGCTGCTTTGCTAATTCTCTTGGGCCACAACTAACATACAAAGATACCCAACCAAACAAACAGAAAAAATGATCGGGGGAGGTGTTTTAAATTTTCACATTGTGCAGTTCAAGTTTAAATTGATAATCTAGGTCTCTTCTCATGACACTGAAGAAGCTCACAGGTTTTCAACTGTAAATCTTGGTCTACTTCACAAAAGCATTCAATGATGAATTCTATGGGAAAAAATTACATAAAATGGGATGTTTAGGAAACAGGGTGTTGTAAGTAACCCATGATTCTTCACAAACTCATTTTCTACTCCTATCATTAGAAATCTTCTAAAAACTAGTTCTCTTTCCATCCATGGTCTTCAGAATATAGCTGAAAACTTCTTGGATGAATGAAGGTCTCTAGGGCATTAATTCATCATTCTGAAATCCGTGATTAGTCCATGTTACTGCAAGAACAGAAAATGTAATAGAATGTACAATGTTGATACCATAAACATCCTGTAAGTTGTCACTTTCCACTTTCTATTTAATTCCTGATACAAATACTTTCTCTTTTCCTAAAAACCCAAAGTTGGTGTGACAGGGGTGGATGAGTAGAGGTGTGGGAGTATGTAAGAACAGATGAAGAACATGCTATGAAGTTTCCATTTGACTGACATTTGCTCCATCATGGACTGAACTACTATCCATTCTTCACATCAACATTTTTGGCCAGACAGTAGCTTTCTTTGTCTCAGCCACAGTAATAAAATTACTTATTAACTTTGCTCCAGTGATACAACTGAGTAATGCGTCCTCCCAAATCCATCTGGTGAAGCCCTACCCCCTGATGTGATGGTATTTGGAGGTGGGGCCTTTGGGCAGAAAATAGGTTTAGATGAAGTTATGCTAGTGGGGACTCATGGGATTAGTGTCATTAGAAGTGACACCAGAGAGCTTGTTCATCTTTTTTTTCTCTCCAAAGAGGTCATGTGAGCACACATTGAGGAAACTATTGTCTGCAAGCCAGGAAAAGAGCTCTCACCAGAACCCAGCCATGCTGGCACCATGAACTTTTGTCCTCTGGGATCATGGGGAAACAAATTTCTGTTGTTTAAGCCAGCCAATCCATGGTATTTTGTTATCACAGGCTGAGCTGACTAAACTAGGTAGAGAGACAGAGACAACTTGGGAATAGTCATTTCCATAAATATAGAGTTGTTCTAAATATAATGGACAGTTATTTTATCTCCTTCATACTCATATTTATGAGTTTCATTTAAATAGACACCCCTTGGCTAGTGTCCAAGGCTGCCATCCTTGGAACAGTCAAAAAAGCATAAGAACTGAGGAACAAGTGAATATAATCCTTCTCAGAAGATGGCAGAGTCAATTTTATGTCCTATTCATGATGGCCTACTGCAACTGCAGCAGATAAAAGCAAAGGCACTTCTTGTTCATTTGTAAAGCTGGGGCCTTGCATCTGGGGAAGCCAACACTGGTGTAGGCTGTGGATCAGAAAGGCATAAGTCTGCTAAACAGCCCTAGACTCTGTTCGTGCCTCACTCCTTACACTCCCCATGTCTCCATGTTCTCCAGTAAACTAAAGTAAGTTAATTAAGTTACTCTCCAACAGAGTAGCTTGAAAAGAAAACTGCCAAATCCACTATAAAGTCAGGTTCTATCAGTCTTGACTTTTGCAAATCTGCAACTTTCTATTTGACACCATATGGTTCTATTACATTAGGGCTCCTACAAAGTTAACATACACGCCAGGTTTACCAGCTGTCAACGGTGAAAAGTAAAGAACCTCTCAGAGACAAATCAGTTCCTAATGAACTAATAGTTTTCCCCTGTTTAAAAAATAAATAAAATGTCAATGCCACCCAGGCAAGTACAGAGATGGAAACGAAAGCTCTATCACCACAAGCTTTATTATTATTATTTTTTAATAAAATCAATTTGGATCAATTTGAGATAACTGCTGGGAGATGCAAGGTTTTACTTTTAGATACGTCATTTGTTTTTGCTTCCAATATGGGTTCAAAAGGAACATTACCAGTGTTTTTCCAGTGGTACGATGCAGTTCTAGAAGAGTTAAAATAAGAAGCCCTACCTGTTTAATCTGCCAGAAAACACATGAGAAGAGCAATCAGCTCTGGGAAGAGTTGCTCGGAATGAGCTATGCCTGGCTGCTTTAGGCCATGCTATTTGTCAGTCTTTCAAAATTCAAGTCATTACCAGATGCTGATCTACTATAATATTGTGATATTTTATCTGATTACACTTACCTGATTGTGCCTTATCTGCTATTTGCCTTCCCATTCTTCCATGTATATTAAATGCAGGTGCTTTTATTATTCTGAGAGCTAGAAAGTGTTGACTGCTCTGAATATAAATGGGGATATTATATCATTAACTTGCTCTGAAAGCAGGGCCATTCACTGTGTAAATCACATGCAAGGTATCTGGTGGAGACACAATAAACCATAATGTCTTGAGAAAGAAAGCAATGAGGAATAGATAAGGAGATAAAAATTTAAGGCATTGTTAAAGAAGGGTAATCTTCAAAATCCTATTTGGTTCTTTCAAACTAGCATTTGTTGATAATATAACCTTTGTATTAGAAACTTTTTTAAGTTCATAAAAAAAAAAACTTGGGGGGTGGGGGGCGGCATCATAACATGGAATGTTATCACTAATAGAATTGTATAGAAACACTATCACTAACGTTATATGGTTTGTCTAAGTTAGAAAAACATTTTGAAAGTACCAGCCTAATATTTTAGAGAAGTACACTTTTCTTTGGCAAATATATTCTTACCTTACCTGGCCGTACAGCTCGAACAAGGTGAACAAATGGCCAAATGCTTTAAGCATTTTCAGACATTAAAAGGTGAGTTGTTTAGAATCTGGTTGCAAAATTTCAAAGGAAGTAATATATGCAGTGAATTAAAGCAGAACCGTAACAATGTGTGGCTGGCCGACAGTGTGCAGTTATATGTTCTGCTTAGTTTCCACTATGCTGGCTCCACTAAAAGTTAATCCACAGTTATTTAAGTGAAAGTTTCAGAAAATACATTTTCAGAGCAAATGTTATGTGAGAGTTTCAATGAACCACTGCCCTTTGTTGGGTAGAATATCAGATGATCTGTCATTTATCAGTGTGTCAGATTCTTCTGCCCATATTGACAGCTGGGAACCAGGTCTTATAAAAGAAAACGAGTTACTCTTGCCTTGAAGCAGTGTGGCCAGCGAGTCACCTTCTGACCTTCAGATCTGAACGTGTGAGACAGAAGAGAACAAGTCTAAGGATAACTGGGAACATGAAGAGTAAGGTTCTCTTTCTTGTGTAATCAAGGAGGATGTGGATTCTACTCTTCCTCTTAAATTCCATGTGTGTGCAGACTGCAGCATGGGATGTAGGTGCTGCTCTCCTCTCCCTGTCATTCATCATTACATGTAAATGCACAGAAAGGTCGATTTTCTTTTAACTGAACAAATTTATGTTTGAAACACCTCTTTAAGTCAAGGTTGCTCTTTAGTCAAAGAATGCTTTAGTATTCTTAAACTACATGCTTGAAAACAAAACATGAATATGGAAGATAGTCTTTTTTTTTAATAATTCCATATGTACACACATTTTCTCTGGAAAGATGTTGTAAGAGGTCTCTCATAACTTGATTAAACTTCATTTATTTGTTTTTATATAAAGTAATTTTAACTGGGTATTATTTTACACTGTTTGGAATATCTAGTCTTGGAAAATGGTGAAAATTAGTAAAAAGAGAAAATAAATATCCCAAATATAAAAGGTAAAACTATAAGGCTTTCATAAGAGTATGGAAGAATATGTTCATCACTTATGGGCAGCCAAGGTTTAATTAGGTTACAGAAAGCAATAACCATAAAAGAAAAAAAAATAAAGCCTTCATCAAAATGAAAAACTTTCACTCATCAAAGACAACACTAAGAAAATGAATAGGCAAGGCACAGACTTGGAGAAAACACTGCCAAAACACATATCTGATAAAGAACTGTTATATAGGATATACAAAGAACTGTTGACAATTCAACAATAGAAAGACAAACAACCCAATTTAAAATGATCAAAAGATCTGAAGAGTTGAAGAGTACAGACACATGAATGGCCAGTAAGCACATGAAAAAGTGCTCAATGTCACTGTCATCAAGAAAATGAAAATAAAAACCAGAAGGAGACACCACTACACACACTCACCAGAATGGGTACAGTTCAAGAGACTAACATCACCAATCAAAGGATGAGGTGATAGAGCACATGAAGCAGCATGGTTGATGGCAGGGTAAAATGAAACAACTACACTGGGAAAAGGTCTGATAGTTTCTTTAAATTGAAAGATAAGACTACCCTGTGACCAACAGTTCTACATGTAGGTATTTATCCAATATAAATAAAAAAAAATTCATAAAAAAGATGTGCTATTCATAGCTTCTTTATTCATACATCCTAAAACAAGAAAAGAGCCCTAGGGTTCATCAATAGAACAAATAAATGGTAAGCAGTGCAACCAGCAATACAAAAGAACAAATTGCTGATACATTAGAGAACATGGATTAATCTCCCAAATATTGTGCAGCATGAAGGAAATCTTACATTAAAAAAAAGAGTATCTATTGCATGATTTTATTTACATGCTAGAATATGCAAAACAAATCCACAGTGGAAAAAATCAGAACACAGTAGGTTACCTCTGGGGGGTGGGGGAAGGATTCACTGGGAAGAAGGATGAGAGAACTTTCTGAGTTCCATATTTTGATACGTTATACACATATATGTTTGTTGAAACTCAGTCAATGCAATCTTAACAAAATCTTTTTAAAAAATACCTCAGTTTATCCAAATGTAAAATGGCTATAAGAAGCAGTGCAATGAGGCAAACACTGAAGCCTATTAAAACTGTGACATAATTTTTAAACTCTGTTTTCACACTTCTAACCATCCTGCCTGCCTACACTTGCCAAAAACCTGAAATGATAGCTGAAGGCATCTCTGAGGCCATTTCCAGGCATCTCCTGCCACCTCATTCCTTGTCTGCAGAGATAGATAAATGATTGCTTTGGGTTCACAGCTCCCTTGCAAGTTCAAATCATAGTCATTGCTTTTAGATCAACTCCTTGTTCATGTATAGAGTTAGGGAACAACAGCAGATTCCAAACAGGGAAACGGGTTATCAGGAAACACACTTATCAAACAGCTACAAGTTTACAGTCCCTGTGGCATAGGTACTAGAGAAACATAGCAAGGCCTGGAAATGTCTTTGGCCACCAAAGTTACACATTAATTGTGTGAAATAAATACATATACTTGTCATATATCATATATGTGTGTGTGTGTATTGTGTGTATATGTATGTTATTTATATATTATATATGTTATTTATGTACATATATATAATAAAGACACTTCATATCCAGCCATATAAATCTGAAAAAACTAAAACTAGGTTGCCCACATATTTTAATAGCAGGTTTTCGCAGATCACTGATGAAATCTATACTTTCTCATCCCATGACATCAAGGTCAAATTCAACTCATTAAATAGTTGTGGCATATTTCCACAATAGCAAGTTAAAGAGTAGAGTTTCTAGAAGCAGAATAGGGGTGTCTCCATTGAAATTATAGCATACTTGCTTACATGAGTGCCCCGTTGCTTGTTTGTAGTATTTGTTAGCCTGTAAAAATTTCTTCATCTCTGAGGACTCACTGAAATTCATGGGTCTGGATTGGAAAACACATACAGCATTCATGAAAGTCAAAAGAAGTTCAGTAGCTATTTGCTTATAGACTAACTCATCCATCTAGAGATTGATCTCTGCCTAATTCCCTGTGATTCTATTGCTGTTATTTATGAGGACTGCGGCATCGTGTTTTAGAAATTACCAACCAGTCAGGACTGATAGGTAGGTATTTTTCTTGTGCATTCAGTGGCAAGACACATATATAATAAATTCTTAGGAACTTTATCTCTTTCAGTTAGAGTCAAAACACCTGCTGACTCAGTGATTTGCTACAAAATCTATTCCTGGATAAAAGGGAGGACCACACTCTACAGAAAAGAAGTATTTCAGTACTTCAGCATTTCCAGGACAGAGAGATACTAATGAGAAACAAAGTAAGAAACTATATTCCATGACTGAGAAATTGTTTCTAAATATTTTTATACTATTTTAAAGTTGTTCCCAATGGAAAAATAGCAAGAGATTAATTGCCTACAGATCCATTGGATTAAAAAAAATTAACAAACTTATTTTACTTTTATGGTTGCACACATAGGAGTTATTAACCATCCGCTTTTGTATTATTTAAACATTATACAAATAAACATTATTTTACAACCAGAAAAGTTATTCATAGAACTGTACATTTATTCCCCAATAATTCTTCTTTGCCACTTTAATAAAGGCCTAAAGTTACCATGATTTCAACTCTTTAAAATTCATTACCTATAATACTAGGAAAAACAGATGACAATACAATATTTCATTGTAAATGAATAAGGCCTTAAAGATATTTTTTAAAAATTTACCAGCAGCATCAATTACCTCCTTTTGAGGAAATAGTTATGAGGGAAAAAATGACACTCTAAATCATAACTCAGGCTGTTAAAGGAAATGAGGGTGACAGACAACTACCAGCTGATAGTTCTACTAATGCTTTCATAGGTAAATATCCTCTTGCATAACAATAGAACATGGGTAAATGAATTAACATTTTATTTCTTTGCTTCTTCAAAACATAAATGCACATGTCTCTAGAATCAGACAATATATCACATAAAATAAATAGAAAGACATATTTGCTTTGTAAGGCTGGGAACAGAGAAAAGAGAGGGGGTAAACAGAAGTGGAGACAAGGCTTAAGAACTGAAGAAAGTATGTTTTGACCCAAATTTATTAAGATTAGAGAAACACACTAAAGAACTAAAGTCAGAATAAACCAGCCAGAGAAAAATCTGCATTGAAGACAAACTCTGATGTGCACTCTAAAGCTGAGATGAGACAGAACTCTGGAGAAATGAAATAATCAGCTTAGTATTGAATGGAACATGCATGTGAGGAAACTACCAAGATCCAGAATAAAAACACCATAAGGGCAGGAGGTAGTGTCCAGCAAGAACCCACAGAAGACTACAAGTAGTGTCTATTCACAACAGCCAGATTGGAAAAACCTAGTGATTCACAGAGCATTAAGTTAAATACACAGAAGGGTGTTTCATCAGTAGTGGGAACTAATATGTCCTAGAATGAGCATGTTCCAGTCAGACCTAACAAATCTTAAAGGCAAGAATGGAAAGGGTCAAATTGTTTTCAAGTAACCTAACTGTGTCTCAGTAAAAACGCTCACGACTATATGAATAAAAATATCCAGCACTCAACAAAGGAAAATTCACAATGTCTGCCAAGCTTATAAAGAGACTGGGAAATATGATCCATCATTCACAGAAACATTCAATTGAGAATAACCCAGAATAGACACAGAATAAAAAGGCAATGACTTTTAAAAAGTTGTTATATCTATTTTCTATATGTTTAAAATGTTAAAGACATGAAAAATATAAGAAGGTATAAATCCAACTTCTTAAAATGAAAATTACTATATATAAGAAATGTATTAACTGGGGTTAACAGAATTAAAGACTGAATTTGAAAGACAGAGAGAAATGAGAATTTTTAAAAATAGAGTATCAGTGAGTTTTAATAAAAACTTTAAGTACACTATACAGTATATGTATAATTGGAGTCCCCAAAGGAAGAAAGGGGCAATGAAAAATATTCGAAAAAATGATGACTGAAAATTTTCCAAATTTGATAAAAATGATAAACTCACACATCCAAGAATACCAATGAATCCCAAGCACAACGAACAGAGAGAAAACTACACAAAGTCACATTGCAATCAAATTGCTCAAAACTAAAGAAAAATGTAAAAGCAGTCAGAAAAAGACAGTGTTATACAGAGAGGAATAATGATGACAGGAGGTATCTAACTGAAAGCAAGCAAATAGGAATACAGTGAAACAACATCTTTAAAATACTAAAAGAAAAAAAGATAGTAAGTTTTGACAAGGAAATTGAAATCCTGATATATTGCTGGTAGAAATGCCAAATGGTATAGTAATTAGAAAAAATGTCTATAAATCTATCAAAAAGTTAAACATATGACTTAGTAATTCCATTCCCAAGGTATATCTCCAAGAGAAATGAAAGTGTGCATCTTCACAAAAATTTATATATGAATGTTCATAGCAGCATTATTTACAACAGCCAAAAAATGAAAATAACCCAATAGCCAACTGATGAATGGATAAACAAAATGTAATGTAGCCATACAATGAAAAATTATTTGGCCATAAAAAGGAATGAAGTACTGACATATGTAACAATATGGATGAATCTTGTCTATGGCCATGCTACTCTGAACAAACCCAATCCCGTCTGATATTGGAAGCTAAGCAGGGATGGGCCTGGTTAGTACTTGGATGGGAGACCACCTAGGAAGACCAGGTACTGTAGGTGTAAAAAATAAAAAAATAAGAGATTGTAAGCTGACAAGGTCCTTGAAATCTGTGAGGTCAACCAAGGGTTGCCACATCTTTAAAAAATATATGTGTGTGTGTATGTGTGTGTGTGTGTGTACTTGAAAACAAAGAAACCAGATATAAAAAGCCACCTAGTGTTTGATTCCATATGAAATGTTCAGAATAGGAAAATCTATAAACAGAAAGTATATCAGTAGTTTCCAGAGGCTGGGGGAAGGTGGGGATGGAGAGTGACCATTAATAAGTATGAGGTTTCTTTTAATAAAATAGTTCTAGGATTAGATAGTGTTGATAGATGCACAACTTTATAAAAACCTCTCATCTATAGACTTTAAAAGGGTGAACTTTAAGGTTTAATTATATATCAATGATGCTGTCATAATTTTAGAAAATAATAGAAATACAATGAGGAAGGTATCTAAAAGGTAAAAGCTAATGTTACAAATGACATGCTATGTACAAATACTATGCATAAAAATAAACTGTAAAGAAAAATTTTAAAATAAATAAAAGGCTAAATAAAATAAATAAAATAAATAAATTATAAAATTATATGGAAAAGAAAGACCAAATAAAATGCTGCCTACAAGAAATGTAGTTTAAATATAAAGACACAAATAGATTCAAAGATTTGAAAAGATATACTGTACTAACACTAATCAAAAAAAAGCAGAAGTGGTTAGAATACTAACAACAATAACAAAAAAAACAAAACAGACTTTCAGAGCAAAGAACATCACCAGGGAAGATAATGTTATTTCATAATGATAGATCAATTTTAAAGGTAATATAATAATCTTAAACATATATGCACCTAATAACAGAGCTTCAAAATACTTGAGTCAAAAATGACACATTACAAGAATAAAAAAATCCACAATTATTTTTGGAAACTTCACTACTCCTCTCTAGTGAGCAGAGTTTTAAGAGTACCACCCAAATTCCCAAATCTTGCTATACATGTTCTACATGATTCCTAGCCGAAACATATATATGAAATTTCACTCCAATGACTACATTACATTATATGGCAAAAGAAAGGAATTTTACACATGAAAGTAAGGTCACTTATCAGTTGACTCTGAGTTAAGAGAATTAACCTGAGTGAGTCTGACCTAATCAGATGGGTCCTTTAAAGTAGGGTCTAGAGATTAGAGATGAAATAAGTCAAAAACTCTCTGTCCTACTGGCCTTGAACAAACAGGCTATCATGAGTTCTGCAGCTGCAAGGAAGTGCATTATGCCAACAACCACATGAGCATGGAAGAGGCCACCAGGGCCCTAGATGACACCCTGATTGCATTCTTCTGAGACCTTGAGCACAGGACCCAACTGAATCATCCCTAGATTCATAATTTGTGGAAACTGTGAGATAACAAATGTGTGATGCTTTAAGCCTAATTTGGGGTAATCTGTTATGTAGCCATGGAAAGCTACATATCCTCTCTCAATAAGTAAAGAAATATAGACAGAAAATTAGTAAGACTATAGATGATTTGAACACTATTAAGTGAATTGGCCTAATTGGCATTTATGTAACACCAGACAAAAGCAGAATATGCATTCCTTTTGAGTGTTCAAGAATACTTACCAATGGATTCTATTTTAGTTGATAATAGAAATCCCAATAAATTCCAAAGAATTCAATTCATACAAATTATATCCCATGACAACAGAATTAAATTAAAAATCGATAACAGAAAGATCTTTACAATACCCCCCCAATTAGGAAACTAAGTAAGACATTTTTAAATAAACCATTAGTCAAAGAAAAAATTAAGAGGGAATGATTGTCCTTAATATTGCTAAACACCACCAAGACTGAGCAATTAGGGCTTCACAAAGTTTTAGGTAAATGAACAATCAGATGTAGACTTAATGATTATATTTTAAAAATGCAACTACTATAGAAAATAATGAGCTTCTATTGCAGGAATAGAAAAAGGAGTGCTATACTCTCAAATATTTTCCTATAAGTCAACAAAAAGAAGCTGTCTCTCAGCCTGATGGCAATGAGAGAAGATGAATCATTGCTTGTGGAGACCAATCTATTTAGCCACTTTGGACTGCTGTTATTTATTACTTGTCAGCACATGCTGTTAGTTCAATTAAATACAAAAATCTGAAGTTCTCTTTTTTTCCCACCCCCATCTTAAATTTTAGAAAAATGACACAAATTTGAAACATTGAAAGAACATTTTAAGTTTATTATGTTTCTATTATGTTACTTAGGTATTGTTTATTGAACATTCTGCCACAAAGGAAAGATTATTCATTGCTTTGATAAGTTAGAGACTAGATATGGAAACATAATTTGGGAGCTCTCTTTCCAGGCTAATATGAACACAAAATTTTAAAACAAGACACTTGGAAAAAATCTTTCCTTGCAACACCGCACTGAATTGTGAGAAAGAGGAAGACAGCAAACACAGTAAACAAATGTTTAATTTCCTGACTGTAGGGTAACTGAATTACTTCAGATAAGTCAGTACACCCATACTTGTTGTATAGAAAGTATAGGATATTTTGCTTTGACCATACCACTGGGTTCTCATCATTTAATTGAAATCAACCATTAACAAAATCTTGTTTATATAAAGTACCTGACATATAGGGGCATGTGTTGCCATGAAAAAAAAATTTGAAAAATCTGCCAAGAAATGTATGGTAAGTAAATATGCCACCTACCTCTGCCAAACATAAAAGCTTGTTATCCCTCATTATGTTTATACCTTTAAAATGTCAAACACAGACTACTAGTCCTGGGGCTAATTTCAGCTTTCAGTGATAAACATATCTTATGTTTCAAATAACATTAAAGTGCCATCTACCATAGAGTACGCAAGCCCATTTTCTGTATATTTTTAGTTAGCAATAACTACAAATTTTCCAGCAAACTTAAAGAGTTTGACTGTAACTATGAGTCAAAGCATTTAAATGTTGTGACTATAACAGCTATTTTCAAATAGTTGCCTGAAGATGATGCCTCATTTATTCAGTAAATCAAGAAAAGAGGCTGCCTAGTCTTAAACCAAACAACTTTTTTTCCCACACATTTTACAACAACACTTAATTGCACACAATTGCACATGAACCTTATACCTTGCAGACTCAGATTCATCATTAGAAACACCAACTATAGACCACATAACTATAGCTCTTTCACTCCTGTCAGTGAGAGCTGTCATTTTTCCCTGTTGGATGTGCTTCTTCTGCACATCTTCCATCACTTTCTCCCACCCAGTCAAAATTTTCTGAGCTTAAAGAATCAACAACCATACTTAATACACAATTCTAGGATACTGACACTTAGTAATTTCTTGATTTTATGTACTAGATCTTGACACTGTAAGGGTATCAACACTATGGCTTTCATATTTGTACAAATGCTTTTCCTCCAAACTGTTGTTTGCTTTTTATCTTTTTACCCCTCATATTCTTGTCAACACTGAGTATCTCATGTGTGTGTGCATGTGTGTGTGTATATGTATTGCTAATTTATCAACAGATAAAAAGTATTGGAGAACAAGGGAAGACAACTAATTGGTTATGTCTAGATAGTGGGTTTCCTCTCTATACTTTTCTCTTTTGTCCATGTGATTTGCAATAAGCCTACAATACTGCAAATGAGAAATAAGAAATCAGGAATTAAGAAACAAAGCTTTAAAAAACCCTCTACTCATTATCATTTAGTGCACATATACTTTGATCATTTAAACTGTAGTTGCGAGAGAAAGATAAGAGAAAGAGAATTAAAATTTGAGTGACATATGCAATGAAATTATTAAAGGGAATGGGCGGGGTGGGGGGACTGGCATGACCAAAACCTTTAATCTTTTCCTGTAATAAAAAAAAAAAAACACTAATTAAAAAATAAATGGTTTTGAAATCATATGCAATAAATATTCAATTTATTATTTTGAACTAGATCGTAAATAGCTCTTCCAATCAGAAATTCTGTTCCTCATGTTCATTATGATTATAAAATTCTCAATTATCTACACTAAAAATGAAACACAGTTTTTAAACAGTTTTTTTTAAAGTGTATAGGTTAAGAATAAAACAAAGAATTTTTTAAAAGTTTAATCTCAAAAAATGATTGTTTAAGGAAGAAAGTGAAAGACAGGAAAATGTCAGAAGGGCAAAACAAAGAGTGAGGTAGAAGAAAAAAAAGAAGAGAAGACCAGCAAGATTTATCAAGAAAGTTGGTCAGATAGGGTTGGTTCAAAGCAGATACATCAACCAAGCTTACAGGCTTATTTCAAGAAACAAAAAAAGAAAATCCCAAATAAACAAACCAACACTTCATCTTAAAAACCTTGAAAAAGAAGAACAAATAAAGCCCAAAGTCAGGAGAAGAAAATAAATAATAAAAATTAGAGCAGAAATAAATAAAACTGAGAACAAAAGAACAATTTAAAAAATTAATGCAATAAAGAGTTGGTTCTTTGAAAAGACTGATAAAATTGACAAACCTCTGGCTAGACTCACTAAGGATAAAAGAAAAAGGACACAAATAAACAAAATTAGAAATGAAAGAGAAGTTACAACAGATGCCACCAGAATACAAGATATACAAGAATATTATGTAAGATTATATTCCACCAAATTCAATAACCTAGAAGAAATGGATGAATTATTAGAAATATACAAGCCACCTAGCCTGAATCACAAAGAACTGGAAAATCTAAATAAACTGATCAACAGTAAGGAAATTGAAACAATCATCAAAAACCTCCCCAAAAGTCCAGAACCATGTTTTTCACTTCACTAGTGAATTCTACCAAACTTTCAAAGATGATTTAATACTTGTTCTTCTCAAACTTTTCCAAAAAATTGAAAAAGAGGCCATATTTTCTAATTAATTTTGAAGTCAACATTATCAGATACGAAAATCTGGTAAATACAAAAAAAGAAAACTATAGACCAATATCTCTGATGAATACAGATATAAAAATCTTAAACAAAATACTAGCAAAATTGAATACAACAATATATTACAATCAAGTGGGCTTAATTCCAGGGGCACAAGGATGGTTTAACTTATGCAAATCAATTAATATAATATACCATATAAACAAAATAAAGGATAAAAATCATATCATATGAATAGATGCAGAAAAAGCATTCAACAAGATATAGCATCCATTTATGATTAAAACCATAAAATGGATATAGAAGAAAAGAACCTCAACATAATAAAGGCCATACAGGACAAAACCCTCAGCTAACATCACACTTAATAGTGAAAACAAAACATTCTTCAAGATCAGGAACAAGACAAGCCTTTCTGATATCACTGGTATTATTCAATATAATGTTGGAAGTTCTAGCTAGAGCAAGACAAAGAAATAAAAGGCATCCAAATTGGAAATGAAGAAGTCAATTGTCACTGTCTGCAGATGACATGATTCTCTATATTGAGAACCATAAAGACTCTACTAAGAAACTATCAGAAACAATAAACAAATACAGTAAAGTTTCAGGATACAAAAACAAACAAAAACAAAGTACAAAAATCCATCATTCCTATACACCAACAATGAATTTTCAGAGAAAGTAATGAAAAAAACAATTCCTTTTCAAATGCAACAAAAAGAGTAAAATACTTAGAAATAAACTTAACAAAGCATATGAAGGATCTATACACTGAAAGCTATACGACATTATTGAAAGAAACTGAAAAAGACACAAAGAAATGGAAAGATATTCTGTGTTCAAGGATTGGAAGAATCCACATAGCTAAAATGACTGTATTACCCAAAGCAATATACAGATTTAATGAAATCCCCATTAAAATCTCAATGGCATTTTTTAAAGAAATAGAACAAAAATAATTAGCTTTGTATGAAATCACAAAAGACAATGAATAGCCAAAGCAATCCCAACAAAAAAGAACAAGGCCAGAGGTATCCTTCTACTTGATTTTAAATTATACTACGAAGCAACAATAAATCAAAACAGCACGGTATTGGCAGAAAAACAGACACAGACCAATGGTATAGAATTGAGAGCCAAAAAATAAAACTATACTTATACGCACAACTAATTTTCAACAAACACATAATGGAGAAAGGGAGAAAGGAAAGCTTCTTCAATAAATGGTGTTGGGAAAACTGGAAAGCCGCCTGCAAAGAATGAAACTAGACTGCTATGTGACAGCACATACAAAAATTAGCTAAAAATGGATTAAAGACTTGAATATAACATCTGAAGCAATAAAATACGGAGAGAAAAAAAAGGCAATAAAACTTGTGAACCTTGATCTCAGAAAGGTTTTTGTGAACTTAACTCCAAAGGGAAATAAAAGCAAAAATGAATTAATGGAATCATATGAAACTAGAAAGCTTCTGCACAGTAAAAGAAACTATCAACAACACAAAAAGGCAATCAACTAAATGAAAGAAGATATTTGTAAAGAATACCTCCAATAAGGAGCTAATATCCAAATTATATAAAGAATTCATACAACTCAAATACAATAAACAATCCATTAAAAAAATGTGCAGAGGACCTGAATAGACACTTTTCCAAGGAAGCAACTGGTGGACAACAGACATGAAAAGATGCTCAATATCACTTATAAGGAAAATTAAATTCAAAAATTAATGTGATACTACCTCACACCTATTAAGATGTCTATTATTAATAAGACAAGAAATAACAAGTGTTACAGAGGATGTGGAGAAAAGGGAACCTTTGTACACCGTTGGTGGAAAACTGTATGGAGGTTCCTCAAAAAATTAAGAATAGAATTACCACATGACACAGTAATCCTTCTTCTGGGTGTCTACCCCCCAAAATTTGAAAACACTTATTTATAAAGACATATGTACCCCTATGGTTATTGCTGCATGATTCACAATAGCCAAGATATAGAGACAAACTAAGTGTCTTTTAATAGATGATTAAATAAAGGTGTGATATACATACACACAATGGAAAACTACTCAGTCATAAAAAATGATGAACTATTACCATTTGCGACAATGTGGATGGATCTTGAGAGTGTCATGCTAAGTGAAATAAGTCAGATGGAAAAAAACAAGATCCACATGATTTCACTCATATGTGGAATATGAAGCAGAAAGCAACAAACGAACAACAAAAAAAACCAAATTCATAGATACAGACAACAGAATACTGGTTACCAGAAAGAAATGGGACGTAGAGGGAGGACAAAGGATCAAGAGGATCAAACATATGGTAATGGAAGGAAACTAGAATTTGGGTGGTGAGCACACAATGGTGTATATAGATATATTACAAAGTTATACACCTGAAATTGATATACTGTTATTAGTCACCCCAATAAATTTAATTTAAAAAAAAATTGACAACTCACAATGCTTAAAACTTGAGGAAGAACTACAATTTAAAGATTCCTTAATTCCAAATCAATGCACCTAATAAAGGTTCATTATGGAGATTCAAAAATAACTATCAATGAATGTTTATCCTTCATAAGGTTAGCATGCTTTCTAAAAAAATCAATTAACATTATTAATATATAAATAGAAATATGGAAACCAAGTTCTTATGGTTGTCAATGGTGATGTAACTGGGAGAGACTGATTTATTTACTCAATGTGGAAAATAATAAGTTATTTAAGACTGACTGATTTTTGCCATTGGTTAAATTCACATTAAGTCCTGACCAAGAGTCTACATATTAGGTGAGAAATGATGGTATCTTAAGGTATATTTAAAAGAGAATAGAAGATTGCATAAACATATATTTAAAAAACAAACAGAGATGATTACTTGTCTTCCAGTTTCATATCCCTGCTGTATTTAGTTCTAGTCTTTGGTTCTTTCTCTTGTAACTAGAGCAGTAGTTTGATTAACTAGTGTGCAACAAAAAACTTTTTGCAGGCTTCAGAATACATAACTATTCCATTTGCATTTTTAATGTTAATGGCAAGAAAGAACTATAAAACATGAAATTTGACCCAGTAAATGCAATATTTTAACATTTAAATTTGGCTCTAAATAAAGTAAACATAATAAATGCCTTTCATGTTGAAGATTTCTTATAGAAATAAACATGAAGGTTTACACAATCATGATTAAGTCAAAGAACTTAATCAGATTTTAATTTGGTATCTTTCTGTTCTTGATACTGTCTCTTCTTCCATGTTTACTAATTTAAAAAATCCACAAATAAATTATTACACAGATGTTTAATACCAAAACAATTGTTTTATAGCTATCAATTATGTCAAGCTATATTTTTCAATAAAGGACAGAGGGGAAATTTTTATGAGACAGTATATACTGATACTTTCTGAATCTTATTTCAGGTAGAGAGGTTTTTTTGTTTTTAATTTTTTTTGTGACCATTTGATAATAGACTGATTAATATGATAATAATACCAAAGGCAATAATACCAAATTTCCATTAATTTGGTGATTTTAAATATCATAATATAGAATGTTATTAAAAATCCTGTATCAAATGTATTTAGAGGGAAAAAAATCAGTTATCTACCAAAACTTGTAGCCCTCTTTTGGACTTTGAGAAAATATGATCCAAAGAGAGGTGATACACTAAAACAGAAGAATAATGAATAAATATAAACTGTTCAAAGAAAAATAATTTATCTTTTAAAAGTGACAAAATGAATTCGATTATTTTCTTTTGAAAGTTTTAAAATAACATTAAAATATTGGTCCTTTGAACCTTAATGTCAATCTTATTTTTATATTTATGACTTTTAATCTTAATAGATTTTAAAAATCTTTAAACTGACATTAAATATTATAAGAATACAGCTAATTAAGTTAAATTCCTTTGCTATTAAGGAGCAGTACTAACTTGTTTTATCTTCAGGCTAACAACTGCTTCTACCAAACATCATTAACAGGCTTTGGTTTTAAAATAAAAAATAACTTTAAAATACTTAAGGAAGTTTTGTCATAATTAACAACATAATTTTAAGAATACTTTGTAAATAATTCACTAAGATATTTTACATATAAACTAGTTCTCCTTGACATAAAATACCTATTGTTTGAATATAATAAAGATTGAATACATATTTTAATAGTAAAAATTCAGGAGTATTCTGGGAAGATGATAGTTGCAAAAACAGATTCTTAATGTTATGACATCTCTACATAAAACAGGAGCAATAGAAAGAAAAAACAAAATTCATGGACAATATAACATTTAAAATAAAACTAAGTACAAGTATCCCCCAAATCCCAAATATAAGAATGTTAGAACAAAACACTAACAAGTCGTAAAACCTTCCTACATTAGCATTTCTGTGGGAGAAACCAATGGGAAGCCAGTTGTATGTCTAAAAGATCTGGTAATAGTAGAAACCCAAAATAAGCAGAAATTATGGCAAGCCAATTTGAGACAGCAACTGAAACTGGGAGGGGGTTTTGCCTCTAATAATACAGAAGGTCACTGCAAGATGTAAGACCATCTGAATGGAGCTGGAGCAGTCTAGCCCCTAAGAACTCTCTGAAATTGATCAGCCAGGGCTCCCTTTCAGGACAGAGTCACACACTAAGAAGAATCAATGGTTATCTATTCAAAATGAGCAAGATAGAGAAAATCAACAGGATGGAACGGTAACTACAAGTAAAAGTAAGGGAGGGAAAGAATCAGGAAATCTCAGAAAGCAAAGCATATTTTGAACATTAAAGAATAAAACGGATAAGGGAGCATGAAAGTAGAAAAGCTAATCTGAACCAGGTTCCTTCTAAAAGTTCATGAAAATGAGCTTCACATAAAAATGAGAAACAAAAATATCAAGATCAAATCCTATGCAATACTGTTATAATAAAAAAAAGAGAGAGCGATGACAGAGAGCAGAATAATGACAGATGATAAAAATATACCAGAAAGAGGCACACTGACCATATCAAAACTATTATCTTGTATTTTAAAATGAGATCAACATAATTAAGAAAATGATACAAGTCCTAAAAGAACAATATGAGTCAGAATTACAAATAACAGAAAAAAATCATTTCAGAAATGAAAACTAAATTTGAAGAAACATAGGAGTGAATAAATAAAATAGATAATGCCTTAATAGAAATGGGTAAAAAGTAAAAATTTTAAATTCAAAATGAATATAAAAAAGATTCAGAAGTGATGTATACTGAAGATAGGTGAAGACCCAATGTAGATGACAAGAAATTCAGAGGAATAACAAAACAATGGAAAAGGACAAATACTACATTAATAATTTAAGTAAATGTCCTTAAAATTAAAAGTATGAAATTACATAATGAAAGATCACACTGCACATGTGAGAATACCAATACATATTCTAGTAAAAATTACTGGAGTGAAACAAGGAAGAAAAACACACAACCAACTAGGTAAGCAAGTGTCACTGCCAGTTACAGGTCTCACTGATTCTTATCTGCTGTCCTCACTGACAACTATCTTTCTCACACTTTTGCACTAGAAAACAAACAAAACAAAACAAAAAGGTTAAAAGCAAAAGCAAGAACAAGTTAACAAAATTAAGTAACATAGACAGACTACATTTGCTATTATTCCCTTATTAAAAGTCTACTGAAACAACAAGAGATCAAAAGGACTAACTCATTTAGATAGATAGTAAAAGACAGATTGGTTAATAAACTTTTAGAAGCTGAAACACAAATGAGTGGAACTGACCTAGGGAAGAAGGTTACAACCTAAGAGCCTGTAGCAAATTAAAAACCAACCTGATTCTAAACACAACCCAAGTAAGACTCAGTAGTGAAGATCCCTGCTTCCTCCAAAGACTCAGAATGCCATCAGTAATATATAAAAATTGGTCTCCACAAATAGGCAACCATTCATTCACTAACTCCACAGAAGACTGCAGAAGTTGCAGCATGAAATTTAAACTCAGGCACACCAAGCCGAGTTAAAGGAAGGGCTATTACCCTGTTAAAACAAGAGGGTTAAGTAAAAAGCCTTCATAGTGAACTGTGGATATCCACAGCCAGCTCTAGAGAAACTGAGGCCCAGTTAATCAGCCTCATCCACAGAGAGCTTCCAAAAAGCTTTTAGCATCTTACTCATATGTGAAAGTAGCCAAACAGCACCAAAGATTTAGGAAATTTTAGAAAACATCAGATAAAGAGCAAAACAAGAAAAAAAATTTAACTTGCAGGGAACAGGCGGCTAAAAAATAGAGGGAAACTTGAAAACTAAAATTAACATCCTCAGAGAGGTAAAATGTCACATCCACGAAACCGTCAAGCAAGGCCTGACAGTTTAATTGGTAAAGATTTAATTTGTAAAGAAAAACAATGAGTTCTTTCTAGATTCAGACAGCTTATTCCTTACACAAACAGTGAAAAAACTGGAGCCAAGTCCTAGTGGCCCTCGAGCTGGGTAGCAACAAAGTAAAAGAGATGCAAGAGGATTGATAGGACAACCTGTTGTCTAAAAGCTAGTGCCAGGCTGCAGCTAAACAATTTTATAGCCTGCAGCTGTGCCCTAAATTGAGCTAGGCTAAAAGTGTCATGTCTCCAAGGAAATAGGCAAATGGGAAAATTGCCTCAAGACCTTCCTTTGCAAGATAGGGAATCTCCGATAGGGGGAGGGGAAAGGTAGCTGAGAAAATGTTCTTGTGACCTCTCCTCACAAAACTGCCTCTCTGGCATTGTTCCTGGGAGGATCACATGGTGTTGGGTGTTGCGCCAAGACTTCAGCCAGTTGGAGGATCAGGCTTTGCCTGCATGGCCTACTAGTAGATATATGCAAAGTAACCAGGATGGAGCCATTGCCCTACAGACATAAAATATAATGCTATTTTTAAAAGAGAATATTGAGAATAAAAAAAAAGATCTTTTGGATATTAAAAATGAGAAATTTTAAAAAATTATTGGAAGAACTGAAAGAGAATATTGAGGAAATACACAAGAAAGTAGGAAATGGAGACAATAATAAAAGACCAAAAAAAGCAGTCCTAGATATCAATATCTTAACAAAAGTTCAAGAAATAGTTGGAAAAATAGTAAACTTTTATCTAAGAAGCAACATTAAAAACTTCCCAGAACTGAATGACATAAATATTCCCCCTGAAAGCATCCACCAATTATTAACTCAATGAATGAAAAACTGTCCATCCAACAGTTTGAGGACTAGGACGGAGCCTATTCATTTCCAGTACAGACTCCCCCAACACTTACCTGGAATGATTTCACATGGTCAGGGTTTGAGATAGGAAAAAAGAGGAACATATAGTAGCATTAAAAAAAAAAAAAAATCCATTCTCTGACACTTCGAGAAATTTCAGAATTTCAGAATGCCCGGGGAAAAAGATCCCAAAGAGAAACAAACAGGACACACATAAGTAAAAAGAAACAAAATGACTAATGATTTTTCAGCAGCTTCAATAGAAGTTAGAAGACACTGGTGCAATGCTATGAAATTCAGGACGTTTCAATTGAGTGTATGGATAGAATTGAGTCCTGCAGAATCAGATCAATGAATTGTTCAGAAAAAGCTGCTGAAAGAGGTATGCCACAAATGAGGAAGTAAACTAAATGAGGAAAATAAAGGATTTAGGAAACGGGATATCCGAGATGTGAAGAGCAACCAATCCAGGTTAGCATAGAACAGAGTTCCAGAAGGAATTTTTTTTAAAAATTTAGGCAAGGTAACCCTTGGTCGACCTCACAGATTGCAAGGACTTTGTCAGTTTACAATCCCTTATTTTTTTATATTTTTAACTTTTTACACCTTCAGCACCTGGTCCTCCTATGTGGTCTCCCATCCAAGTACTAACCAGGCCCAACCCTGCTTAGCTTCTGGGATTAGACGGGATCTGGCTTGTTCACAATGGCATGGCCATAGACAGAAATATTTTTAAAGAAAAAAAAAAGATAAGATTATATAATGTTTTTCATCCTATTGAGAAGAGATTTATACTTCTGGAAGACAGCGTGTATGTTAATAGAGAAACCTGAGCAAATGAAATAATAAAATATTTATATTAATTCCAAAAAATTTGAAATAAAAATTAGGCGAAAAAATAAATTACAGATGTCACAAAGCCCTGTTATGAATAGCATTTACATAGTCAAAAGTTTAAATGTTAAATGCTAACTTAAAAAGTGCACTGTAACCACACTATTGAGAGGAAGAGGGAGGAAGGTACACATTTAGGGAGAAATAAAAAAAAATGGAGCTTAACCTTCATATTCCAAAATAGATCAACTAGATAAAATCTAAAACAAATGTCACAATATGGCATGACAATCATGTTGCTTAAAAATACAGAGATAAATGGAAAAAACACTTGAAAGATTTGAAAATGGTTACCTCTCAGTAACAAATGTTGGTATAAAAAGGGAAAGAGAATATTATTTTTCATTATAAGCCTTGCAGAAAACATTTTTGACTTAACTTTATATATTATTTTGAAATAAAGAAATAAAGATAACCTAAGTTTATGGGCTAAAGTGAATAATTTCAGACAGTATACTTACCAAGTAATCCTGACAATAGTATAATGACTAAAAGAAAAAAAAAAACACAACAAAAACTGGATTCTTCATATCCGGCAACAATATGGGACAAAGAGGGATTAAACAGATTACTTCATTCTGAATGGGGGGAAGAAGGGGAAAGGTTAAGAAATGCTTGAACTCAAGAGTTCCTTAACATAATACAATATTCAGATGATGTATTATAGAATTGTACCCTTGAAACCTATATTTTATTAACCATCACCTCAATATATTTAATTAAAAAAGAGTTCCCTAAATTTTCAAAATTTTTATGGTATTTTATACTAGAATCATAAAATATTATAGCAGAAGAAAAATCATATACTGGTTAACAATTTATTTCCCTCATTTTCCAATTACTTGTCCAAGGCTACACAGCTGGTTTAGACAGAATCAGAACCTTCTTTCTTACCTCTTACACTTTTCATTGTAATCCTTTTTAAAATAAGGATTAAATATCAAGGAAATGTATTTGAGTTCCTACTGATATTCATTAGTACTGGTTTGTTTTAAAAACAGTAAAGACATTAAATCACATAGAAAGCAAGGAAGAAAACTATCAATAGGAACCACTGGTTGGTATAGGAGAGATGGAGATGTAAGATTTGTTTGAAACAAACCAATCTTCCAGCTGTAGGAGGAAAAAAATCACATATTTCTTGAGGGTTTGTTGCACTTATATAATAAAGTTGGCATCAAATTTCAATAAAATGTACATTTAAGAAATTTAAAAAATTTTAATTTTAAAAAGGGAGTCTACTTGAAGATAAAGAAAATGTAAAAATATCTAGTATTTAAAAGTTAAAGCATATTGGTATTTTACTTTTTAAGAATTAAACATACAATAATGGAAAAGTATCTGTAACAACTTGCTTTTCCTAATTTTTATGGACTAGAACTGAGAATTTTTAAAATTTTTAGGCTGCCATCTATATTTGGCCCAAATTATGGGTTCACTCCCACTTTATTTACCTTGAAAATGGTACTGAAAAATATTTTATTGCAATTTGTATTACTGTTCAAACAGAACTCTATATAGTCAGATAGATGATCATGCCCTAGTTGCTAACCATTTGCTCAAAGTAGGCGTTAGCAATAAGATTTATAAGGAAAGGATATATTTACTAATAGTTTTAAGGAACCAATGTTCAACAAAAGGATTTGGAGGGTTTTACGTGGTTTTTCATAATTAGCATGTTATATAGGTAACCCAGTAATAGGTTTTTAGGCTATATCTGACTTGTAAATTAGTAGGAACATCAATAACTGGCCAGTATAATGTAAAAGAACCCATTATTATCAGTTGCTACCTATCATTCAAAATTTGGGTCAAGTTCCTGGTCAAATACCAGGATTACTTGATTTTATATGGAAAATTAATTAGGCTTTTTTTCTCTTTTAATTTTAATTTTCCTTACCTTGGCAAAAGGGAGGAATTAGGCAAAAAAAGCAGCAGCACCCATATCTTTATTGGTCTAGTCCATGCTAAAACCTATACTTTAACATCCTTTATGGAATTTAAGATTCTGAACAAGACTGAAAACCTTAAAGGTAATCGATAAATACCTGTGAGCCAATGATTTAAATAACATCAGATCAATAAATGGCATTTTCCTCCTACTTAGACATTTCTAAAACAAACTTATCTCTATTCTCTAATGCTATTCAGTTTCAAAAAGCTCTCATGTCTTTCAACATGAAAAAAATAAAATAAAAAGAATAAGAGGAAAAGTGGATTTTCCAAGTAGGAATCTAAGTAGCCTCTAATTTCTTCAGGTCATTCTACCTCACACATACGCATTCCAGTGAAATGTCCTCTAAACATTCTGCACATTGAATAAAGTAGACACACAATGCTTCATGAAGGTGGTGACTTTAATCAGTTACAAAGCACTCAGACCTTTTTCTATTCCTATATAGTTTAATCACACATGTCATCTACAGCATTTTGTAATTAGTAAGCAGCAATAAAGTTTATTCTGCACTACTTTATTATTTTAACTTTTAAGTCAAAATAGAAAATCCATAATCAATGCTTTTTCATTTTGAAGGAGTAACTATGAGAACTATTTAAATCAGATTCACGTTAACTAGCCTAAGAAAAGCATCTCAAATGATATAGGTCTCTGTGCTTCATCAGAAAGCTTAAAGGAGAAAAGAAAAATGACAGTATTACTTAAAGTCATGTCCAGAACAACAAAAAAAATGAATTTGTAACTGCAATTCCAATGTTTCATAAATACTTTCTATTTCCATAACAAATCCTCTAAAATTCACATATAATAAAGCCAGCTAACAAAACACAATCCCTGCAAGTTTTATATCTGAAGAAAATCCTCAGACAACATTAGGAGAGCATGGCTTATAAATAAAATATACTATAATTGTGAGCAAATATAAAAACAATAATTCCAGATTTATATTTTAGAAAAACAAATTAATTTATTTTAAGTTAAGAGTCTCTACCTACATTTATTTTGGTATAAAAAGACTGCAATTAGTAATGGGGCAAAAAGCATCTGTAATTGTGGCAGGATGTTAATTTATTTACAAAAACTATACAAAATTAGATTAATTATAACATCAACTTATCAAAGCTTCCTGAAATTAATTTTGCTTTTGGAAATGTATCAAGTCTTCAAATTCAGAATGATAGTCTTCATTATTTTTAATTCACGGAATTATAGCACATCAGATATTCAAGCAAAAACACCAGATGAAAGCCTGTACAATAAAATATTCTCTTTTCCCGACAGCTTGGAATGAAAATGTGTTCCCTTTTTATTGAGGAAAAAAAAGCTGAACAAAGTGTCTGATAGTATCAAATACCTGTTAGAATGGCTTGTCTGCTGGAATTACATTGTTAAAAACTGCCTTAAATTAAGTCCTTTTTTTTCTTTTATAAAGTTTTTTCGGCCATTTCTGATCTCTAAGCCTTATAGTGAAAAATATTACTCAGTTTTTGCTGGTAAATCCACACCCAAATGTATCTTCAAGACAATACATATGTTAAAAGTGCATATAAGCAGAGCTAAATTTCTTAAACTGTTAACAAATATAGGAGCAATAATTTAATAGTCTATTGCAGCCTTAAGAGCAACATGCTTGGTCAATTTTTCTTAAGCTTTTTGGTTTGGTGCCAAAACATTTAAAAATAAAGAAAAAAATATCATGACTCTTTGCTGATGGCTTTTCAGATTATAATCTGTAGACATAGCTAAATACTAATCTAACAAAGTATCCAGTTATCCTATAATATTTGCCATGAACTCATAAAACAATAACACATATAAAAGTAACAACAATGAAAATAAACATAGGTATTTGAGGCCTAAAATGAGTTTATCTTATAAGGGTAGAGGAAAATATAAAACCCAAAATAAACTTCAGACACAAAATTACACGACGTGGCTTTGTTCAAACACACCTAAAATTCAGGTTCAAGTTAAATAACTAGGCTGGCTTTTTTATATCTCCAGCTTTCATTAGGGCTTTAATAGCTCGTGCCCTCATCTCAAGTTCCAGCAGCTCCAGCTGCTGTGCAGAAGGCTGAACATCTTCTGGTGGAGGAACAGATAGAGTGGCTGCTTTGGGTTCCTTTGGGCTAGACTCTGCCAGTCCCAGAATCTCATTCACACTTTTTTCAATGTCTTTCTCCAGGTCATCTATCTGACCAGCTTCACCTGGGACAGTAGTTTCTGGGACCTCAGGAGCAGCTGCTTCTTCGTTGCATGGGCCTTCTATATCACTGTCATAAGCATCTGCATTTATACTGAGTACGTCACTATCTTCCCCTTTGCCTGTAACAAACAAGAAAAGAGGAGAGAAAAAAACCATGTAACCTAAATGCTCTGGTCAAAATTTCCTTTCTATTTATGATTAAAAGGCTGCTTTGACCCCACCTCCCACCAAGGAGTCCCAAACATATTCTATAATCCCAATGCCACCTTTCCTACTGACCCCTCAACTTTGAAAAAAAATCTAATTTCATGTAAATTTTAAAGCATTTTTCATTCCAATTCAGTACAACATGGAAGCATTGGGAAATTTATACCATCATATGGAGTTCCATGATCAATCCTAAATAAAACATAATGCTTTATACCGCAGCGAAGCAAGTAGTATTACTGGAAATGCTTTGAATACAGACTGCTCATTATTGAAGTAAAAATCCACTCTAGAAAGAGTTCAAAATACTTTTCTTTATAAACTACAAAAAAAGAAAAATATCACTGGGAAGCTGGATATTGATGCATTGTGATTACCCCAAATCTTTTCATATGCTTTTTCAAACACTTTGTTCTAAATCAATAAAATAAAGGAGAGTGCCTAAGGCCATTTTCTAAGATGAAATAAGTTTTCATCAAGAGGATTTTAATTAACAAAGTTAGTACGTAATTTTTAAAAATGTATTTATTTTAAAACTTCTATAACCGATAAGAAATGCAGATTATAGCTCTCAACCACTTTGGTCTTAGACATTAATTACTCAGGTTCAGGTGTCATTTATAACTTTAAATGCTCGATTATACCTCCAATTTATTTATCCTTTAACTCTCTTATATGATTTTTAAAAAGTAGTTATGATCTCCAAAATAGCTTTCTTACCTTTCTTACAGTAGGAAAAACTTATTTACAAAACACATATTGACAAATGGCAAACTCTGATAATAGAATGTATAGGAGGAACATCAATAATTCTACTCCATTGGTTTTACATAAATAATTTACTGACCTTGACTGATCCTCCTACATGCTAATAATTCAAAAACTACTTCCTATTCCAAAATTAAAGTGGAAAATGGATCAATAAATAATGTGTCCACAAATAGAACTTGTAAAAAAAATAAGACTGAAATTTTAATTATTTGATGCCAGAATATTTTACATATCTCTCCAAAGCAACATTTCCAAAGAGCTACAGTATTTCCAAATAGTCTTCTGCAAAGAAATAATGTTTCATATAAGTATTCTAATTTGAGATGAAAACAAATTTAAGAAATGCTCAGTTATTCCTGGACTCAAAAAGATAATTTTCATGCCTAGCAGGTTTTAATCTAAAATTCTAAATCTGTAGTCCCTGATTCTGAATGAAAACCTACAGTCTGTTTAAGAGAATTTAAAATATAAGGTTTTGAAAAAAATGTGATTGTTTTTCAGAGTAGAAGTTGTTCCTTGATAATAAATGAAGAGAAGATGATTATAATGGCTGGCTGGGTGGGAAAGAGAGTCTGAAAGCTGGGATACCTAAGTCCTAATCCTTACTCTGATACTAAGTATGAGATTTTGAGCAAATTCCCTACCATCTCAGAGTTTTTCTTCTCTAAAAATTAAAGCAAATTGTTCTAGAATATCTCTAAAATCCATTTTAAACCTTGATAGGGCCTATAATATTTTATCTGCCAATAATTCAAACTATCAATAGTATTGATGCTTAAAATAAAAGCATATCTAATGTTATGAGTGACTGTAGGCTTCAAAAGTTTCTTGTTTGTGACATTAAGCTGAGAGAAACCTCAGATCCTGGCATAATTAAATATCTGTCTGAATTCCTGCTAAAGATAGTTAAATTGAGCACACAAATTTCCTTCCTTACCAAGAACTCAATAAAGTGACAGAAAAGAAATATTTTAAAATAATAGTATTGAAAGTTGAAAGTTAACTGAGGATTTACATACGTATTCTACATTTTGTAAAACGCTGACCTGCTTCTACCCTTTTTTATTTCTTTGTATTCTTTGCCCTTTTAAAAAATGTAATTTGCTAATATTTTAAAATTGTCTGCCCTATCTTAAAATCAATGGATAAAAAAAAATGCTCACAAATGAAAACATCTAATCAGGAAAATGCATTAGCACTAAAGGAATTTATCCATCTGGAAAAAAATTAAAAAATTGGTAGGATAAAAAATTATTCAAGATATATTAACAAGTCAAAAAAGAAAAAGAGTGATAATCATATTTATGTTAAAAATAACAACTAAATTATTAATAGTGGTTACTTCTAGAGAGAAGAATAAAAGTAAAGGGGGAAGAAAAAATGAGTTTTCCAATTTCATTCTACAAACATGTATTTCTTCAACCATTTCCAATACTATACCTTGAAAAAACTTTAAAAGAAAAATAAAATATTAGGTAACTAGAAAGAGTATCATCTAAAAAGAAAAAATTCAGGATTTCTAGAAAATATGGATAGGAAAAATGAAGTTGATAGAAAAATAAAAGCAAAGCAAACCACAGATAAGAGAGTCTTCAAAGCAAGGAAGAGTTGGCTGTAGAACAGCAAATTAAGATTAAATTCATTCAGAACAGTTCAGCCACGTGAACTTTTCTTTTTTTCCCTTCTCCCCTTTCCTGCCACATGCCTAAACACTCTATCACGATTGCTGTTTTTACTATAAAAAAGAGATCTATTAGAGAAATTATCTACACAGCTACTGAAGAAATCTAAACCATCTACTGGAAGATCTCATCTACAAGAAGTGAAGGACTGTGATAAAAAAAGAAAGAAACAAAGAAAATATAAGAATAAGAAGACAGTCTACTGGGGGAGAATGAGGGGTAGGAGAGTTTACTTGGTATCATTAAAGATACTGAAGTGGACACTGCAACCATAAAACAAGTACATGGTGCAATGAAAAAAGATCAGAGAACAAGAAATGTTAGAATTTAAAGACATGGTTTTCAAAGCAAATATTCAATGGCTGCTGGAAGATAATGTTTAAAAAATTTCAAGATATAGAAAATATATATATTTAAAGTATGCAGTAAAAGTTGAAAGATGAGGGTAAATGTCAAATTCAACAACAACCTACTAAAAGTAATGAAACAAATATTATTGGGCACCCACTGCGTGCAGTGAGGAAACAGCAGTGAATAAAAAATAGTCCTTGCCTTACATTCAAGTCATATGAGAGACAGTAAAAATAAATATCAGGTGCTATGAAAAAATATAAAGCCAGTTAAGAAGACAGTAGCAGGAGAATGCCTTCACAGACAGTGATTATTGCTACCTGATAAGGTAACATTTGAACAGACTTGAATAAAGTGACAAAACAAGTCAGAAAGTAAGAAACAGTGGAGAGGGCAAATAAAAAAATGAGAAGAAAACTAATCTAGAAGAAATTGATCTGAGGTGAAGAAGGTCTTCATGCAGAAAAAGGGCTTGCAAATTACAGAGCATCAAACCTAGAATACATTCTGTGAAATGTCACACCTCAAGGGTAAGAAAAAAAAATTCCTAGTAATTCTCAGAGAGGAAAAAAAGAATTGGTTACCAACTGAAGCTACTTTCAAGGAATCAGGAGCATTATTTATTACCAGCCACTGTGTACAATAAATCTCAATGGCTACTACCATGATCACAAAAAAAGAAGCAATAAATGCCTCCTTATGGAATATAACGCTGCTTCTAAATATTCTTGTCAAAAAAATTGAACACGAATCTCATCAAGTCTCTACACCACCTATTTACAAAAAATAAAAAAATGTTAAATTTAATATTGGAATACAATCACCAAAAATCAAACTCAGAAACTTTAGTGGGCACCCCATTTCTTCAAGAAATAAACTGTAAAGAGAAGAGTGAGGGCGGGAGGTAGGAAGAAGGGGGAGCACATACATTAAAGAGACTTAACTATCAACCAGTTACAATGTAGGAAACTTATCTAGATCCTGATTCATACAAATATAATTTAAAAACATAGGACAATAAGAGATATGAATACTAAATATCTGAGGATTAAAAACATATTATTCTGCAACTCCCAACGAAATAACAGATCTAGACAATAATCAATGGCTGCTAAAACCATTAGGTATAAGGCTAACAACAGCTGCACCAATCAATCTTAATATCACAACACCATCAATGAATACTAGGTTAAATATAAGCACTTTCTGAATATCTGATGATATTGGATGCTACTTTTAAAGGCGGTATGGTTATGTTTAAAAAGATTTTCCTTATCTTTAAGATATATACATATCGAAATATTTACAGATGAACTGAAAAGATGTTTAGAATTTGCTTTAAAACAATCTAGTGATGTGAAGCTGTTAGAAGTATAATGAAAAGAGATTAGCCATACATAGATAATTGTTGAAGATAAAGCTGAGTAAGAAAGTTAATATTCCTACTTTCTTTCCTATTTTTGAAAATTTTCAAGATAAAGTATTTTTTTTAAAAAAAAGCTGATTTTTACTTAGACACCTTAAGCATTTTTTGGGGGAAAAAATATATGTATGTATACATAGCTCCCGGAGAAGAACATAAACAAAGAAACTCAATGCTCCTATCAATCATGGAGCTGGTTATTAAAAGGGTTTAAACTATTTTATTTTGTGTTCTCTTTTAGTTTTTCTCACCTGATTTGCAGTTATTCACATTTAGTGGTTATGTCATTTACAATAACACATTTCACCATCTTTTCCCATGTAGGTCCTGGATCTTAACTCTCCAAGGGCTCAAGTGTAACAGATCTGCTGGAATCTCATTAGTAACAATGTCTATGACCACCTGAACAGCAATGCTATGCTTCCATGGATTTCTTTTCTTAGACAACAGATAATTTTGGTTTTACTAAATTTTAAGTTATAAAGAACACACTCTGTAATATAGTCTTACTGCAAAAAGTTAGCTTGATAACTTTTAATAGTTTTGATGAGTTCCAGCCTTTTTTAGAAACCAAAACTTTATTTTCTGAAAAGGAAAAAATTGTTCTGTTAATGAAGAATAATCTCTGCTGTAGAAGGCTTCAATCTTTCTCTCAGCAAACCAGAACTTGACATTTTTTTCATTTAGTATTTTAAACTATTGATATAATTTAAATGCATCATGCTAACGATCATATTCAAAATTTAATCATGGCATGAATGACTGTTCCTGATAAAGAAGAAAATATAAACAATTTAATATCAAAAACCTGTCTAGTAGTCTCCCCTCTAGTACTTAAATCCTCACTGAAGTTCCAGATAACATGAATGCCCATTAGCTTGTAAACATAACTTTTAAAAATCACAAATCCAGAGATTACTTCATGAATCAATAAATATACACTCATCATTTATTATATATGCTACAATGGTGCTGTAGAAGCCGCAGAAGAGGTACAAAATGCCACAGGTGATATAGACTAAATATTATAGCATGATTAGGGCACAGTATTTGCCTTCATGGTGCTTATGTATGCTTAAATTCTGAACATCAATATTTTAAAGTGTTATATTTTAAGATATAACAATTTCAGAGTGTATAAGGCAACAGGGAAAAGTTAAGATCTCCATAGATATGTGATATAAAATAGGTTTTAGAATCTAATAGGTGATACTGACAAGAGGAAACTCCAAGTGTGGGGGACAGAATGGACAAAGGCAAAGTACTAATCTAAGCTCAGCGCAGTTATGTGAGCCTACCAAAAAAAAAAATACATTCATGAGGATATATAAAAAGTTAACAGCATTTCAAATTATCGCCTCTGAAGACTGCCATTCTAGGACAGAAAGTACAATAGGGACCTCCTGTCAGCCTTTTACAATGGGTCAAATAAGTGAATATTTTGGGACCACAGTGTAGCACAATACAGGCTGTAACCTTTCCTCTAGTAATTTAAAAGTAAACAGAAAGAAAATCTTAAGAAATGTCATTTATCATTTCTCCTACCATTTGATTAAACAGGCCTGTAACAGAAGTTTGATATTAGGGAAAACATCTAAGGATGGAGGTTTATTGCCAGTGGAGTCAACCACGTGACTGATTAGAAGGTTGGAACTTTTCATGACTGATGAGTAAATCAATCATGCATATATAATGAAGCCTCCATAAAACTTCAAGAGGATGGGGTATGGAGAGCTTTGGTGAACATGTGGAGATTTGGGGACAGTGGCGAGTTCAGAGAGAGAACACAGAAGCTCCGCATTCTGGCTCACACACCTTGCCCTATGCATCTCTTCCATCTGACTATTAATCAGTATCCTTTATCATATCCTTTTATAATAAACTGCTGACCTACTTAAAAAAAAATCTAGGAAGAAATATGAAAATGTACCAAGGTGGAAAAATAAAGACAGAATAGGTTTTTCAGTATCCATATTTACAAGCACTGGAGTTCTGAATGAGGCAACTTTTCCTGCAAAGATCTGTTGGAGTTACTCATGTAAAAGGGCATTGCGCTCAAATATTTTCTGCTAGTAACATCTCAGTGCTCCACAATTGGCCCATACAAGGAAGATATGTTGAAACTCCACAAACTGTTATGTTTCCCGTGGCATTGCTTTTCCTTGTTTAAATGTATATAGAGGCCCCAAAAGAGATACTTTAGAATACTTGATTCTAATTTAGATAATGCAAAGGTATCTCTTACATGCTCATTTAGTAAGCAGTCAGTCATTATCAGTATGCCAAAAAAAAGTGGTAGTGTTTTATAAAATGTAGAAATCCTACCCTAAAAAAAAAACTTTCACTAAAGAGGTAGGAAAAATAATAAAAAGTGTCCTGTATGTTTTCAAAATGGTAGGAGAAATAATATAATCTCACGGGGAAGGACACTTCAAGAATGTAGAAAGCTAACTCAAAAACAAAACTCTATCTAAACATTAATTATCCAAAGGAGGATATATTCAAAGAAACATAAGCTACAAAGGAAATCTCTATGGCCAAATATTTTACAAAGGGCATATGATCAGTGATTAATATAAACGTGTGGTATGAATCTACATAAGTAATAATAAACAAAGCCGAAGGTTAAGAAAACAAACAAAAACACTCCATTTTGTTAAGACCAAAAGAAAAACAGACTCTGAAGCAACACACTCTCTGCGGTAGGTGCTAAAATAATAACGGGTGAAAGTAACTAATATTCTATTTTGTTTCTATCTTCTCTATTAAGAAAAATGTACATACTGGACAGAGCATAAGAGAAAGCAGGAATTCTTTTAGTCATCTATCCAACCACTTACTCATTCAAAAGAATCTGAGTACTCACTATGGACAAGCACAGAAGATTTACAGAATCTTAAAACATATAATCCTTTGCTCTATAGAAGCTCTCCATTTAAAGGGGACAGTCATATGTAAACAAATAGAACACCACAGAGTGGGAATCTACTTAGGGGTAGAGACCACATCAAATTAGTATTTAGAAAGTCATGAGTGTTTCTTAAATTGAAAACAATTATTAATTACTGGGCAGTGTTATAATGGAAGTAAATTAACAGGCGACAGTGGCATGAACGAGGTGATAATCAATTCTATAGTAAGGGCATTGAGAGATGAGGTAAGCCTAAGAAGGTCACCAATTTGGAGATGTTTGATCTTAAAGAACAAGTAAGTACTTGACCAGAATACACCACTGATGTGAATGAGTATAAATCTCAGATTTGAATTAACTGCATAACAGATATTAAAACTTGTGGTCACAATGGATAGATTTCTATTTACATTCTGAGATATGTTGTGAACTAGACACACTGATAACCACAGTTCTGGTTTTCAAAAGATGACTTCTACAAGACTATAGTACAGTAAACTTGACATCAAGTCCCTGAATATATTTACTTCTTATAGGTCTCTTAGACCCATCACCTGAATGAATATGCAGGAGACACAGACTTAAAAAGTATGTGGTACATATGAATATACAGTATGAGAATGAAAAGGCAAGCCACAGATTACATAAATATTTGCAAAACACATTTGAAAAAGGACTGGTATCAAACTATATAAGAACTCATAAAACTCAACAATTAGAAAACAACCCAATTTAAAAATGGGCAAAAGAGCTGAAGAGACAAGTCATCAAATAAGATTATAGATGGCAAAGAAGCATATGAAAAGATGTTCAATATTGTATGCTATTAGGGTTTTGCAAAGTAAAACTAGATACCGCTGTACACCTATGAGAATGGCCAAAATCCAAAACACTGACAGCACCAAATGCCAGCAAAAATGTGGAACAGGAACTCTCATTCACTGTTGGTGGGAATGTAAAACAGTGCAGTATTTGAAAGACAGTTTGGCAGTTTCTTACAATACTGAACTTGGTATTTACCCAAATTTGAAAAGTTATGTCCACACAATAACCTGCACACAAATGATTATAGCAGCTTTATTCATGATTGTCAAAATTTGGATGCAAACAAGATGTCCTTCAGTAGATAAGTAGATAATCAAACTGTAGTACATCCATACACTGGGAGATTTATTCGGCAATAAAAGGAATGAGCTATAAAGTCACAAAAATACGTGGAAGAACTTCAAATACATATTGATAAGTGAAAGAACCCAATCTGTAAAGACTACATACTATGTGATTGTAGCTGTTAAGACATCCAGAAAAGACAAAACTACAGACAGGAAAAAGATCAGTGGTTACAGGAGTCTCAGTATACAGTAGAGTATGATACTGTAATGGTGGATACATATTATACAGTTATCAAAACCCATAAAATGTAAAACACAAGGAATGAACCCTAATGTAAATAATGCACTTTAATGAATAATAATGTACTAATATTGGTTCATTGATTATAACGAATTTACCATACTAATGCAAGATAATTATAATAAAGGAAATTGGGAGAAGAGAATATAAGCAGACATATAGAAACTTTGTACTTTCTACTCAAATTTTCTGTAAACCTAAAGTTGTTTCGAAAACTTAAGGAATATTAATGTTTTTTAAATTAAAGTTTGTTATCTGTAAGCTCAAAATGTATCAATTATATAATGTGGCAACCAAAACTTCTAATTAAATCATACAGTGTGAGGTGTGTAAAAGGGTCAGGAACTGGTAGTAATAAAATGTGATTTCAATCCTAGTGTTTACTATCTTTCCTTTGGCAGGACCAGTTTGATGGTGGCATGGAAACTCCTAGCCTACAAATGCTGCCTTAATTAACTGATAATCTTCCTTCTCTTGCCTTTTGCAAAGCAGTAAAATTGGATGGCATTTTTCTCATTATCTTTTTAATTTTTTATAATTTGTATTTATTTGTTTAGCCACAGTTGTGAAGTTCTTTTCAGCAAAACTCAACTCCTTTTTAACTGCAAATTTATTTCTTCATTCTTTTTATTCTAGTCCTTCTACTTACCCAGCTTTGCTTCCCCTAATGCCATACTACCTTAGAACAATAGCAACAACAAGAACTAAAATTAATTGGGTTTTTCCATTTCTCCCCACTTTAAGGATTCAAATGGTCTTAAATAGTTTTACATTTGCTACCTTTGCTAATGATGGCAAAATCTCTCATATCGCATTTAAGTTTTTAGAATAAATAAATAAGCTATGATCATGTCAGTTCTTTATAACAGTCTAAAACAGTGGTCTCAACTCTATTACCTATCAGTGAGAACATTTTAAGTACCTGCCACACTAACATATTTACTTATAAATTAATATGTACTATAACAATCATATAAATGTAATCAGGAATTTTAAAAGAGAGAAACTTAAATATATGTATATATATTTATTTTCAAATTTCTGTAGTTTCCTTCCTGTGTTCTCTCAGAGTATGTATATTCATACACTTTGGTAACCAGTGGTCTGAAATGATGAAAGAAGCTCAAAGAAAATATCTATTCTAAACTTTCATCACGTAGTTTAACCATTCAAAACATTTTCCCCTATTAAAGTCTCTCTTTCAACTTCTTGAAGCTCTTGTTAACAAGGTATGTCTTAAAGCTACCATTCACTAGTGAACTAGAAGGCCAATATATAACTGCATGAGGCAACTAGATTATTAAAAAAAAATGTCCAATTATAATGTTGTACACCTGAAACACATATATGTTATAAACCAATGTTTTCTCAATAGAAAAGAAAAAGTGGCAAGATTTGAGTCTAATCACAGCTAAACTCTACATGAGAAAGCTAATGTAAAAGATTCAGAGTAAGATGCAATACCTGTCTTATTGATTTTGATCATTTTATATACCATACAGTTACATTTTTGTTTTTATGACTATATTCAAATGTGTGTATTTCAAGGAGTCATACAGTCTAAAGACCAAATCAAGTATCTTTTCTTCTAATAGAATAAAAAATGTAAAGATAGTAAAAAAATGTATATTTCATTATGCTTCCACTACTGTATCTAAGAAAACAGATATTAAGCACTCTTCCCAAGAGAAAACACTGCACTAGGCACTGGTCTTTGCAAAATCTGACAGCTAGAAAGGAACTTCAAGATCAAGGCCAAAATTCCAAACACAGCTTGCATCTGCTCCACAATAGTGCCACCAAGTGGCCGTTTATGCAACCTGCGCTCAAATACCTTCCCTCGACAACAGGAACGTTTCAGAAGGCAGCGAAATGCATTTTCTGATATTTGTGATTATCTGAAATAAATTATCTAGTAATTTTATTTACAGGCCCTATTTTTATTCTCAGAGTCAATACAGAACAATCACTCTTTTACCTGACAGCCCTTCAAATATTTTCACGCGACCTCTATCTTTAACCTGAACACCCAAATTCTACTTAGCTATTTCTCATGTATAATTTTAAAAATTTTTCTCCTAATAACCTCCAAGAAGAAACGCAAATATAAGAGCTTAATTCTTGAAGTTAAAAGAATACTTTGCAAAATTACACATATCCCAGCTGTAAACATTAAAGCAACAATTTAAATTTAGATTAGTTTAATATTATTGAATGTCTTAAGCAAATTTATTTATAGAAAAATACATAGGAAGACAATTCATTAATAATAACAGAGATTTGATATTTTAAAAATACTTTCAACAAATAACCTTTGACAAATAAGTTTTCATTTTTTAAACTACAGCACAAATGACTAATTTAGAAAATTTATATAAACCACTATTATTTTCAAAGCTTAGCTAAACCTTTTTAATAATCCAAGCCTTGAAATACTCCAGGAAATTAACATAAGATCTCAGGCTTGCACATGTATATGTGCATGTGCCCACAAACACAGCTGTGCTAAAGATAAAGAACAAAACTATACCTGATGCTTCTTATACAACTGCCCTCTAAACATGAATGATTCAGGAATATAACCCCAACAGAAGAGTTTCTATTTTACTACTGCACTAATCAACTAGTACATTATATTTACATTTAAATAATGTTTGCACGATAAACTCAGTCCCTTATTAAAGTATGATAGAAGTTAGTGAATAATCTGACACTCATCTTCAGCACAGCCAGTTTCATAAATGTTATTTCCTATCAACAAGATGAATGAAACCAGTACTAGACAAAATAATGCCATCTTCAATTTAACTAATTTGTAGTTATTACTTCTCAACATTTGAGTATTTCAGAAACTGAAAAAAATCTAAAAATGTAATTTAAATAACCTGTCAGTATTATACACCATCAATAAGTCATACAGTAAGATTTATTTTATTTTGAAAGAGCAAAGAGAAAATTCAATGCTGCTTTGCATTTGGTCTACTGAACAAAGGGTTACTTTAGTACTAAATAAATTTCAATGAATTTTCTTAAATGGCCAAGCCATTAAAAATGACAATGTATTCATAAGAAGCATTATATTGTTTTTATTGAGCTCACTATGAGCAAGAATAGCTAGCTATACAAAAAAAGTTAGAGATAATACTAAATCAATTTTGAAAGTCTTGCATATTAAAAATAGACAATATTAATTCATTTATAAAAAAGGCAAAAATCTTTATGGAGCCTACCAAGTTTTCTATTTCCTGGTGTTTCTCAAGTTTCTGGGGAACTCCAAGCCAGTTACTTGCCAGCTGGTTCATAACTGAGCTATACCACTATTTATCTGGAACATGTTCTACATAATAGAATCATCTAAGTAATTTATATTTACCATTATGCAATATTTTATATATTAGCCATTTTTATAGGCATTTTTCTAGAAGACTTATTTTCCTGTTTTCTTTAAGAAAGAGTTGAAACTTAATTGAACCACTTCCTACAGATTTAGCTACAACATGAACATGAACTGTACTGCACAACAGTACTGTTGTACTTTGATCTTATATTTTCTCACCTCCACCTGCTGTCACTGATTGGTGACAGTGTGTTCTTGATGTTTCTGAAACCTAAGTGAGAACCTAAGAGTGGTCTATAAAAGCTCCTACACATTAAAGCTTCATAACCTCTGGCTACTCCACGATATTATTTGCCTCCATGGCTGGTTTTCAAATGACTGAAGTTACCTTAAAAAAAAAAAAAAGTCACAGAACTGGCTGTTGACACTGTGAAAGGAGTTCTAAAGAGTTCCAGGTGCCAGAAATGGGAGGAGAAAAACAACTTAGAGGGTAGCACTGGCTAATTTGTACAATAAGGTCTCCATTCTTTATTCCCTGGGAACCGAAATCAGCCTGACCATTATAGTTTTTTCTATCCTGACATTCTTCTCTCCACAGATAAACTAATAGCACAACCTCCAAACTGCCGCTCATTTGATGCAAAGAGTAGAAACAAAGGCAGAAACAAAAACAATGTTGTCCGATTATACATGGTGCAAGAGCTATATAACTGTGACTATGTTATATGAATACGATGTATGCTTAACATGTATTTATGACAAATAAATGTAAATGAAAACTAGGAATCTGAGTTTATAATTTTGTCTAGTTATTTAAGAGACTAAACAACAGGACTTTTGAAAAGCACTGGAATTATCAAGGCTATCAGGAATATTTATAAACCCCAGGGTATACAAGTCAGAACTACAGAAAATCTAGATTTTGTTCTATGTATAAATTGAATGAATCACAAAATTAGCCAACTTTTTTTGCTTTGTTAATTAAGCATTAGTAACACAGACAGCAGTTGAAAAAAAAAAATCTGGCTCAATAAACTGATAACCTGCTTCTCTCTACTAAATAAGTTCCTATGACTTAAGTTTTAGAGAAATTATTCCAAGCCATCAAGGATTTTCACTTATGTAATAACACAACTCTTTAGCTGTGACAGGTTATCACTGCTCTAAAATAATTTTAGCAGGGAAAAGGAAAAATGTGATATGTTCCTTGAGTAACTAATAATAGTATTTTTCACTTTTAATTTTCCCAATTAGGATGAGAACAAAATAAACAAATAAACGAAACATCTGAAAAATTAGCCCTATTGATCTGCTTGACTTAAATAAATCACAAATTACCATTTTACTTTTGCTAGCTGATAATGTCAAAAACTATTGATTTGTAGAAAATAAGGAAGTAAACAAGAACAAAACATCTCTGCAAAAAAAAGAGGTTTCCCATCAAACATATTTTTTCCCATATGCCACCCAAAGCTACCAAGTTAACATATCTCTAATATCTTGCAGCTAAGGATATACAGTAAAGGTTACTAAGTTAAAAATATTTAATATGACAACTTTCTACTGGTATCTATAACTATTCATTAACTAAAGCAGAACTACTCCAGGGGCTAAAGAAGTCATGAAATTAAGGATATATTCTTTACTCTTTTGATCTCAGAACAAATAATTATTTCTGTCCTCTATAAAATAAGGGACAAGCTGGTACACTGTGAAAATGTATTATTGTAAATGTTTATAATCCTTGGGTAAATGCTATATAACAATTAAGTACCTGGTTCATACCTTGTTTTAATTCCAAACCTTCAGGTTGCTTGTTCTCTCTCAGGGATGAAGTAGAATCTATACATATGTCTTGTCTGAAGAATGAAAAAAACAAAACAAAACAAAACAATTTTTAAAACTATACTCCATCAAATAATATTTATAGCTCAAGATCCTAGAATTAAGTTAGACACTTGGGAAGAAACAATGAATTCTTCAAAGCCCTGAGGGCACCATTTAGTGCACTCTGGAAACTCAGAAACATGAATACAAGTGTCAATAATAGCAGCTATAAACTACTTCCAATTTAAGCAGTATACTTCTTTGTAAAACCAAGGTGCAAACCTGGAAAGAATATGGAGGTAACTTTTTCTCCCTTCCAATACTCTGTAGGGTAACTAATGGGACAAATAACTTACAGATGAATCTAGTAATTTTTCAAGTTCAACTGTTAGATTTAATGGACACTGTGGCACTGAAATTATTTTATATTTATCTAATTTCATAACTCAAATGCTTTGATGTTTACAGTCCATAGGAAATACTTATTTTCTATATAATATACATATGCAATCAAAGTAAATGAATTAAGTATAAGATCAAGCCATAAAAAGTTTTGATTCACCATGGTCTACAACAGAACTGCAAATTAATGTTCTTTCTTAGAGGGCATTATACCATCTTAATATTGATGCCACAAATAGTTTTCAGCAAAAGTCAAGAAATTAACTGCAAATATTCTAAAAGACTAACATACTAAAAATATTTACGATATTTTCCTACTCACAAAACTGTTCTATCCACTTAATAATAACGAATTCCTCAAATAACCAAAGAATAAAGATTTTTGATCATTTCTTTGAGAAGTTTACAATGTTCTTTCCAACCAGCATATTTAGTACTTACGTTTGCTCTGTATTAAAATGTTATTAATACAAGCACAAACTCAAAAAGACTACAAAATAATTTGAATGTGCTATTAATTATAACATCTATGAGATTTATAATTGATAGCTCTCTGTGTTTTATATTTCTTCCTGTCTAATGTCACCTACTAGGATTTTATTCTTTCACCAGAATGGACTGGCAGATCCCAAGGTTATCAATGATGATCCTTGGCAATAAACTACATTAAGAGCTTTGCAAAGAATAAAGTTAATATGTGCTACCCTCAAGTCTTACAGTCAAATTAGATTTTACCTACTAGAAAAACTATTTCTAAGTATCTTCCTTTAAGAGAAAATAATTATTTGTTCTTATACATCCTGACATACACTAAATTCTTCTTCTAAACATATATAAGTAAATTTACAAAAAAATGACTTGAATAAAAATATAATATAATGTAGGTCAACATTAAAAGGACCATAAGCATATATTTACTCAAGGACAAAACATCATCCAAGCATTACCCTAGCTAAGTACGTATAACCTATATTATGAGGAATCATCAGACAAACCCAAAATGTAAATGAGTAATGTTTTACCAAAAAGGAGGGAGTTAAATGTCAATATTATAAAAGATGAAGAAGGCTGTGGAAATATTCCAGGACAAAGGAGGATCAAGAGCCATGAAAATTAAATGTTATGATTGACTTGAGAGTTCTGAACTGGAGGAGTAAAAATGATGTAAAGGACACTATTGAGTCAAATGACAAATCAGAATACCGATGGCAGATTGGATAAAATATTCTATGGGTGTTAAATTTCCTGAAGTTGAACTTACTAAAGTTGACACTGTATTGTGGTTATATAAACTAGAATATCACTATCTTTAGGAAGAGTACAATGTAGTATTTAGTGTAAAGTGCCATGATGTATATGATTTAGCCTCAAATGTTTCAGAAAAAAAATATATACGTATATGAAGAGGTGTACAAATGGAATAAAATGTTAATGATAAGTAAATCTTGGTAAATTTTATATGTTTCTTGTACTTTTCTTATTCTTGCAATATTTTAGTAGGCCTAAAATTATTTCCTAACAAAAATTTTAATAATAATGCAATGAAATGTGTTTTTAATGCATTATTTTATTTTCTCTGTGAAAGTCCCTTGGATTCCCTTCAAATAAAACTGGACCTCCCTATAAAAACTTTCTTCTGTCATTAAACAATTCATTTTAGTGCTCAAAGTGAACTTTATAATGTTCAGTGTTATCTTAAGTTGGGTTTATTCAGATTCTTGAAGAAAGTCAACAGAATTTCAGACAGGTGTAGTACACCACCTTGTGTCTGAAAAGTGAAAAGATAGATAAATTTCAGAAACAGTTAGAAATTATAAAACCTAGTTTTTCCAAGATGTAAATTATCATATACATTCAGAGTTCTCTAATATGATTTTAAAATATTGACCAAAAAGCAGGAAAGATATACACAAAAAGGAACTGTCTTAAAGTATTAGAAAACTACATATACATATGTCCTTTTATTTCTAGTTGCATGAAAAATAGAATATAAAAAATAAAAAATAAACTACCCCCCAGATGATAAAACAAACTAGGTATCAGAGTTAGGTAAACCAAAAAATATTCCAATTTACATCTAAATGACATTTAAATATTTCTATCAAATAGTATAAAAACTATGTAAGAATTTTATAACAACTGAAGAGAGAGAAGAGGGGGAATGAAAGAGGGGAAGGAGGGAACAATACTAAATCTGATTTGGGTTAAGAATGTTACAGTAATTTTTGTACTTCTTTCCATAAAAAAAAGAAATCCTTGTTTTTATTTTTTCTAATTTCCTTCTCCCATCTGCAATGCTCCTTCTTAAAGCAGTTTATTTTATAATCTTGGCTTTGAATTATAAGACAGTCCTATGCCTATTCCTGGGATTTAAGTCCTCAAACTAACACCAGTCCAGTCCAACTTTCTTTCTTTTACCCCAAATATAGTTCTACTCTCAATCCTTTCTTTATGACTCAGTATATTTGTTTTTTTAAATGAGAGTAATGCACTGGGGAGATCTACAGAACTTAATCAAGAACAACCACACATGTGAATTACATGTGAATTACTAAAGGTTTAATGTATATTTCTAAATTGGAAAAGTCAATTTCTTGTCCAAATAAAAAATATTGGGAAGATACTGCAACCAGACGGATAAAAAAAAAGAACCAAACCAGCTAGAATATTCCCACTTTGGCAAAAGTCAGCTGAAAAGAATCAGGCAAACTATCATAACAAAAGGTATAACTAGATTCTCTCCACTCTCCTGAGAATAAACATAGAAGCCAGGCCATCATCCTATGAGCTTTCTACTATTAAAAATAACGATAAGTTAAAAAAAAACAAAAAACAACAACTAAGTAGCCAAAATAATTCTGAAAAAGAACAAAACTGAAAGATGCATATTATCAAATTTCAGGTATAAAAATACCATAAATCAAGAGACTAATATTAGAGAAAAGATAAACATATAGAGTAATGGAACAGGATAGAGTCCAGAAATAGATCCACATGTATGGGCAATATATTTCAAGAAAGGAGCAAAGGCAATTCAATGAACAAATGATGCCAGTACAACTGGATCCATATGGATGATTTTCAAGCCATACCTTGCACCATATACAAATGCTAACTCAAAATACTCACAGGCCTAAAAAACGTAAACCAAGAAGAAAATATAGGAATTAATCTTTGTAACCTTGGGTTAAATAAAGATTGCATCTAAAGCATGATCTATAAATAAAAATAACTGATAAACTGGATTTCACCAAAATTAAAAACATCAGCTCTTCTAAAGAGAACAAAAGATAAACCAGACTAGAAAAAAATACCGCAGTCCACATACATGATAAAGAATTTGTATCCAAATACATAAAGAACTCTCAAATCACAATAATAAAAAAAAGAACCTAACTTTAAAATTTTGTTTAAAAATTAACAGTCACTTCACCATACAGATATACATACAACAAATAAACACAATAATAGATGCTCAACATCATTAGCTATCAAGGAAATGCAAATTAAAAACAGAATGCAATACCACTACACATATATCAGAATGGTTAAATCAAAACAATTGACACACAGAACTCTCATACACAGTATCAGGGAAGATGCAGACATGACCCAGCAATACCAACCACTCTTAGGTAACTGACCAAGTAAATTAAAAAACTTATGTTCATACAAAAATTTGTATGTGAATGTTTATAGTGGCTTTATTTGAAATTACCACAAACTATAAACAACTCGAATGTCCCTTCATTAGTTTTCTATTGCTGCCATAACAAATTACCACGATGTTTACAGTTTAAAACAACACATAATTATTTACAGTTCTGTATGTCAGAAGTCTGTTATGGGTCTAACCAGACTAAAATCAAAAGTGTCTATGGGCTGCAGTTCCTTCTGGAGGCTCTAGCAGCGAATTCATTTCCTGCTCATTTGGTATGTTAGCAAAATTCAGTTACTTGAGGTTGTAGAATGTTTTCTTGCTGGAGGTAAACCAAGAATCAAGCCCAGCTCCTAGTCAAGGCCTTTTCATGTCACACCTCTCTGACCTACTCTTAGTATCTTCCTCTTTTAAGAACTCATGTGATAAGACTGGGGGGCCTTCCCATATATACCCAGAATAAACTTCCCATCTCAAAGTTTTAATCTTAACCAAATCTGAAAAACCCCATATAAAGTAACATATTGTCAGTTTCTTGAGATTTGGAGGGTCATTATTCTGCTACAAATTTACCTCAACTGGGGAACGGATAAACAAGCTATGGTACACCCACACAATGGAATACTAACTACTCTGCAAGAAAAAGGAACTATTGATAGACACAATGAAGTGAATGAATCTTAATGCCTTATGCTAAATGAAAGAAGCCAGACTCAAAGGCTAAATTCTGCATTATTTCATCTATAGGACTATCTGGAAAAAAAATATATAGAAACAGAAATCAGATCAGTGGTTGTGAGGGGTTAGGGAGAGGATAACGAGTGGAATACAAAGGCACAGAGGAAATTTTTGGTGCAATAAAACTGTTCTATATTATAATTCGTGGTAGTAGATAAATTGTAATCCGTTTGTTCAAACTCACAGAACATTATGGTAAAAAAAAAAAGTGAATTCTACTGTTATCTAAATTATATATTAAAAAATTTTTAATTGGGGCACCATAAAGGTCTTATAACAGGTTTAGAAATATGAAATCGTGTAGTGGTAAACTGTAACCATCAAACACTATGGAACTGGGGCAAAACAATCTTAATCTTTCTCAAAGGGCTTTTCCAAACAGAAAATAAATCTACATCCATATTGTGTCCCTTGGGAACGTTCTTACACAAAAAATCAGAAAATTTAACTCATTTTCATTTCCTTTCCCCAATTAATATTATTCAAAGAATCACTGTTACCATATTTGTTTCTTTCTCTAATACATGATTGTTTAAGGATTTTTTCTATAAAGTGCCCCCTCAACTCAACCCCACAACTCCAAGATTTTGTGAATGGGCAGTTCCCTAAATAGTGGGCTCTATTTTATATAAAAGTGACTAAAGGAAATAAAAAAGGTCTCCTCTTTGTTCTATCCCTATATTCTTATCTTTTCAAATATTCTCCCATTTCAAAAATTAGCATGAGTTCACACTATAAGTGCTTTTAAAAGTGCAAACACGTAAGATGTACAAATATCCTACCACTTTGAATGTGGAGTCCTACCTAAGCAAGCATTAGGTCATGATGTTGCTAATGATTAGTAATACTTTCTTTGAAGGCTTTTTAAAAACTTATGTCTATGGTAATGCCACCCTGAACAAGCCCAATCCCGTCTGATCTCAGAAGTAGGGTCGGGCCTAGTTAGTACTTAGATGGGAGACCACCTAGAAAGACCAGGTGCTACAGGCGTAAAAAACAAATTTTTTTTAATAAAATATAGGACTGTAAACTGACAAGGTCCTTACAATCTGTGAGGTCAACCAAGAGTTGCCTTGTCTAAAAAATAAATAATAAACAATAAAATAAAAATAAAAACTTATCTTGTTATTTCTGATAAAGTTACTCTATTATGTAGAATAGTATTACAGTCCAATAGCAACTTATAAAGGACATGAGAACATAAGTGGAGTATAGATGATCAATTTTTACCCTTTGCTAGCCCAAAAGTACACACTTGCCTCTCTATATAGTACATAGATGTCTAAAAAAATTGATCTTATAATGTCAATATAACAAATTGACCTCATTTGTGAGAAAAATTCTGTTATACTTTAAAATATATACATTTGTCTTAATTTAAACTATCTTTAAAATAAATGAAAAATTAGACACATAAACAACAAACTTTTTTAAAAAACAGTAACAGTAAAGAATAATAAAAATCACAATGACTTATTTTGCACATTTCTTTAGGTTTTCATAAAAGGAATGGAGAGAAAATCCCCAATACTCATTGGTATAAAGTAGTATCTTAGGAATACTGTTAACAGATTCAGAGTAAAACTTCCAAAGCAAATACACAATGTTTACTATGGGACGGGTACTATTTTATGCACTTTACATGCTTTTTCTCAAGTACACTATCACAATCCTATGGGTACTGATATGACCCCTGTTCTCCAGATGAGGTAACTACAAGATTTGCTTCAAAGTTAATAAGCTAGGAGAAGGTGGGAGGAGGCAATAGGAAGAGGATATAGTGGGTGACAAGTATGCAAGGGTTCACTATACATGAAAACTTTCCATTAATAGAGTTTAAACAACAAACAAGTAACTGGTACAAAACACCACCATATATTCCAGAGTAGGTTATATGAGTTGGATGAATCAAAGGTCAATTTCTGAAATGTATCACTCCCAGCCAGCTGAGGTCTTGGGTATACATGAGGCCTGTTTTTATATCCATTAATAAAAATGCTCACCTATGTACTGTATATTTATGCTACCCATTAATCCAATGTTCCAGAGCACTAAATTTTATTCAAATACTTTATTCCATTGAAGTTTAATAACAGCAGTTTGTGGATGACTCTTTTATTCCCAAATTCAGTTTTACTGACATTTATTGAGAGATTAGCATTTGGCTGAATGCCATTGCCCCTTTGAAAATTACTCAGACTTACATATTCAAGTAATATATGTTACTCGTTGAAAAGGATCACATTCTTCATACTATAATGACTGGTGAGTTGAACTCATTCATTGGACAGCACTACTTTCAAAAGGACATGGTGGTTTTATGCTTATTAAAAACAAAAGGCGGTAAGTAACTATGTCATGATAGCTCAATAGGAAAACTAATGCACTGTTAATGTCTGGCTTTAACAAACAGCATCAGAGTTCTACAACATATCACTGCTAGGATTAAGCAATAGAAGAGTGGTCATCCGCACTATTCTAGTTGCTGGCTCCCAATATGACAATTGATCAAGCCAGCACGATAGCCCAGTATGTTCAAGAATAGACATCTTAATGCAAAGTAATCACTTACCACCCCCTGCATTTATGTAAGCACTATGTTCTTTTTTCATTCTAATTTGTCTAAAGTAACCAATCTGACAACAAATAGCAGTAAAAAAGGAAGCTACTCATTTTGAAGAGTGGAGTAACTTGTAGACTATTTAAGAAATATAACTATTACAATGAATTAAAATCTAGTATATTATAGCTAAGTAACGAGCACATTATAAGTAGTAACTAGTTCTTATGACACCGACTTGCTCTTTTCAATCATTTATATTTTAAGAATACTCATGTGTACCATTTTAAACAAAAGTGCTGACATTTCAGATTTACAAACCAGATAATTAAATGAAGATTTAAAAAAATTCCTGCCAAAGAATTATTCACATTACAAAACAATTCCCTGTAAATTTTACTTAAATTTTCTACTGAATTTTCATATTTAAATATGCTGATGACTACAACATGGCTCAATTTATATAGAAATATATATATATTTTTTAAAAAGTTAATCATCTAAAATTAGAATTGAATAACTAATTTAGAACACATCCATCCTCTAAGAAGGCAGCAGTGCCTAACAACATCAGTTCCAGAACACTCATATAGAACCTACTTTGCAGTGTACCTTATTTGAGAATCTGGATTTCAAAATCTTCTAGAACTGTGCTATTATCTCAACATTGCTTATTTTCTGCAGGAAAATATAGTTTAATTCCCACTGACATCTCTCTCGATATCGTTTACTAAAAACATATTAATTTAAAATTCATAAAGATAGTTATTAGAGCAATTCTAAAATATTGCTAAGATTTCCCTAAAGTTTTTGTATTTTTATTCATTATATAATAAATCTCAATCCTGATTATTTTACTGCACTATTTAACACTTAAATTTCGTTATAAACATATTCCTTACAGCATAATCACCTTACATTACAGGCCCAGATTAATACCTGTTCTCATTTTTAGTGCTATTTTAGCTACAATAAAGCTTTTCTAGCACATCTCCAAATGGAGATATCACTCTAATTCCAGTCCTACACATTACCTTACTTAAAATTGTTGTTCTTGTTAAGTAACTGTTGTAATCTGTAACAATTGCACATCCTGTCACAATATCTAATAGTTTTAAAACACTAAAAAATTACAGATGCTAAAGTTTTTAGATTCAATACATAGTTTTATAAATTTGCTCATTTGCTTAAGGTGTACTAAGCTTTCCTCACCCTTCTTAAAATGAAGGTATGTAGAAACTACAGATGTTATATCTTCATAGTTCCTAAATCTCATTCCTATGAAAAATATTATTCATTAATTTCAAGTTTCAAAACAGCACACTATCAAAAATTTCTTATAAATACTGCTTTATTATTTTTAATAGTAAAAAAGAACTATTGCAAAATAAAATAACCTATAGCCTTCATATTTTCCCTTCAGTCTCATTGTATATAGACCCTTCTTACATTCAGACAAATGAAGTACTATGTGTACTATGTAGCACACTGAACTACACTTAGCTCCAACTAATATTTTGCCCTCCCAGGAAAAGCTGCTTCATCTGATTTTTTTCAGCAACTACAAAATCCAGACTTTGGTGTGATATCACTTGGCTTGTAAATGTTGGAAACCATTTGAAAATGTTTTAAATGTTTAGATCAAATAAAACATTTTGATGGCTCTAGGCAACTGATCTGTAACTTTGGCTAATGTCTAGGTTTTAATCAAGTACCTTGCATTAGGTTTCAAATGCCACTGAAACAAATTACCATAAATTTAGTGGCTTAAAACAACATGAACATATTTTCTTATAGTTCTGGAGGGCAGTAGTCCAAACAAACAAAGTCTTAAGGCACTATAATCAAGGTGTAGGTAGTGCTGCATTTCTTCTGTAAGCTCCAGGTGAGAATCTATATCTTTGTCTTTTGAGATTCTGAGAGGCTCCTGCATTTCTTAGCTTGTAGTTCTTTTCTCTACCTTCAAAATACATCACTTTTAACTTCTGCTTCCAGCATTATCTTTCTGTCATTGTCCTTCTTAACTCTCTCTCAGACAGATTCTTGTGATTATATTGGTATCACTTGGATAATCCAAGATAATCATCTTATCTCAAGATCTTTCATTTAGTCACTCATGCAAAATCTCTTTTGGCACGTAAATTAACATATTCTTAGGTCCTAGAAATTAGGACATGGGTGTCTCTCTGTGGGGAGATGATCATTCTGTCTACCATATATGTAATCTAGGAGGGTTTTTCTGTAGATTCTTTAAGTCTTTTACATAAATGGTTATGTGCCATGATCTAAATGTTTGTATTCCCCACTAAAGTTCTATATTGAAATTTTAACCCTAAAAGGTGATGTTATTAGTAAGTGGGCCTTTTGAAAGGTGAGAAGATCATGATGCTGGAGTTCTCCTGAATGGGATTAGGGGATGAGTAGTAGAAATTTGATTTCATCTCTCTCATCTATCTCATGATAGATCTAAAGGATATCAAGGACCTAAATGATTTAAGACAGACTATACTCTGAAAACAGAGATCCTAGCTCCTGTGGAATATCACAGAAATCGATAGTAAGTTTGCTCATAAAACATCGATTAGATCCTCAAGAAAAAGTTCAGGAATTATCTTGACTTTGAAGCAGTAAACTAAAATGATCAAAAAGAGCCTAGGTAACCTCATGATCTGCAAAGTTTAAAACTCAACAGCTTTTTGGTTAAAGAGGAATTATAAACTATCTAAAAACTAACAATAAATGAAACATTAACTAGTTTAATGGGATACAGCTAAAGTGGTACTCAGAGAAACATTTTAGCATTAAATATACATTTCTAATCCAAAAGTAATTTTAAAATATGAACTAATGATCCAATTCAAGAAGTCGGGGGGGGAGAGAATAAAATAAGCTTTAAAAAGCAAAACATACAGGTAACAACATACTTGTAAAAGGCTTTCTTTGTAAGATAAGAACAAGCAAGAAATTTACTCTTACCGCTTCTATTTAACAATACCCTGGAATTCCTAACAGGTCAATAAGGAAAGGAAGGAGAGGAAAGAGAGGAAGGAGAGGAAGGGGAGGAAGGGGAGGGAGGGAGAGAGAGAGTGAGAGAGAGAAAGAGAGAGAAAGAGAAATTAAAGGTATATAGATTAGAAAATGTCAAAAAATAAAATTCAACCAAATCAATTTGAAGACCTTACGGGATTTAAGTGATTCATGCAGAATCCCACCTAGCAAGTAGAAGGAGGTTCAGAGGGGTTGTACAAAATCGAAATTTTACAGAAAGCTGGGGCAAGGGAGTTATTAGAAAAAGAAAAGAAAAAAGATTATTTTTAGGCCAGGACACCAAGTTTTCTGGGGGGAAGGAACTGACAAGCGGAGAGGTGGGAGGGTTGACAGGGCCCCATGACAGATTATCTTATGAGTGCTTGACCAGAAAATTAATTCCATACTGATTGAGGAAGATTATATTTCTGGTGAAGATCGAAACTGCAATTAGGTCTGGTATTAATCTAGGTTTAGTATCAAGGGCTTTAGCAAAATTGAGGCCAGCCATTTTGGGGTTATGGTTTCCTTTAAAAAAAAAAAAAAAGGAAAAAATACAACTGTCTTTTATTTTTGATGAGCCATGGCAGAGGAGAATAGTCTAGAAAAAACAATTAGCATGTTGCTTTGAGTAGTCGGCATCCCAAAACTTTAGGCATTGTATATTATCCCCACAGTCAAATTATGTACCTATATAAAATAAACCATCTACTTACTGCATTTGTGATATGAGGCTATTATCACTTAACATTAATAGGTATGCAGAAGAATTCAGTGAAATAAAGTGTTCTAAGCTACTAACATAATGCCTATGAGATTAAGTACTTAATAAATAATGAGAATCACTAGTATTTTCAAATTCCAAATGAAAGATGTGATTCTGCTTCACACTGACACTGCTTTTGTCCTATATCTGGTAACAGTTCATGAAAATCACCTTAAGCCTGAAAGCAATTAAATTCATATTTACATGTACCAAAAGGATTAATCATTACAGTAAATGAATCAAATCTTTCTACACTGTTAACTTATTTTATGTTAATACAACACAGAAAAATCATTGCATTCTTGAGGAAACAAATCACAGAGGAATGACAAAAAAATTCTGAAATAAAAATGAAAGTTTTTTAACTTACTGACTGAATAATTCAGGTCCCATCTTAGAGCCATCGTCTACCTCCTCTTCCATGTCAGAGTCCATACCATTGTCACCTTGTAAATGAAATAAACTATTGAAAGCATGCATGTAAAATGTCAGAATGATTTAATTTTAATCATTACACAAAAAGTATCATCTTTAAAAGTGATATGGATTAAAGAACTTTATAGTTTACAGGTAACTAGAAGCAATGAGAATATAAAGCAGAAAATAAAAATTATTTGAAGATAAAGTCTTTGCCTTCTCAAAAATTAATTTTACAGCATTTTGGGTAAACAGTTTTTATACATTTTGTTATTCTGTACAAACTTATGCTCTTATCTATACTTTTGAGATGGCAAATCATACATACATCAAAAAGGCTATTCTTGAAATGCTACTGATATGTAAACTACATATCCCTGTAGATATACTTTGCAACAATTAATCAGCAATGAAATTAAAGTAATATTCAAGTAAGAAAAAGAATACCTGAGGATTTATTCTGAATATAGTTTTAAGTAAAAAGTTATCAGAATACAGAAATATGTATACTTACCCTCAAGAATCTTTAAGATTTTTTTCTCAGACAGGAGCTCTAACTGTTCTTGGCACAGTTTTTTAATTTCTTCTATTGAACAGTTCTAAGAAAATGACATTTAAAAAAATGCATTTATGTAATAATATTATGTCAATACAAAATAGAAAACAGTAATTGTAAAAAAAAGTGTGGTTAGCAAAATCTTACAATAAAACAAATTAAAAGCCACACAAATCTTTTCTGGGATGAAATCTCACAAACTACCTGTTAAAATGTAAGCATATAATTTATAAGATTTCATGAGAATTTGTAATCATATTTATTATGAAAGAACAAACTAAAGAGTACATCAGGAGCTCAGATATTCTTAAGAACAGTTTATAAATATTCAAGTCCCGTCTCTCTATATCTTAGATATATGATTTTTAACTTGTCTAAGGTCTATTTCTACAACTCTAAAATTAGAATGTCATGCTATTTCCCTGAATAATTTTCAGAAATATATGAAAACATTTGTAAATTTAATGAAATATAAGCTACTACCCAATATCATTGAATATTGTTATATAGTAGTATATTATTTCTTAAAGCACCAGAAAGTATCTTTATACCTCTAATTTAATTACTACCACTGCCTGCATTTAATATAATTATTTCCTGAAGGTCAATAAATTCTTAACTAAGCATAGTAAATTGCACCATTTTTTCTTGGCAATTTTTTATGCATATAAAATCATTTATGATTATCCGAAACTCTTTTTTATATATTTTTAAGTAGCTTGTTTTGTTGAAAACATAGTTATAACTTTCAGTAAGTAAACTGATTGCTACAAAAAAAAAGGTTTTTGTTTATTTCTATATATGTGTATAGTCTAATGTATGTAATGAAGTACCTTTAACACATCAGGAAGCATCTTCTGTAACTTCTTCTCTCCAATGATACAGAAACACTGATGAAGCATTTCTTTTTTGTCTGATATATAGAAACTAACTGGTTTTAATGACACAGTCAGATCTAGTCCACCTTCTTCAAGGTCACTTTGCTCTGCCAAGAATAATTCTTTTTCCAAAGTTGGTAAAAGATGCTTGGTTTCCTAAAAGTAAGAGAGGTAAAGAACCATTAAATAATACTTGTAAAACTGTACGGAATATGTATATACTGTTCCATATGTTTATTTAATAAATTCTTCATTAAATATTTCTAAAGTCTATGTTTGCATAGATTAGTTACCTAAAACCATAGGAAAGAATATTTAATTGTTCAGTATTCTTTGAACTTACTCTCCACACTACAATTAACTCAGTAAGTTGATATAAAGTGGAGAGAGAATATCTTAGGACACACAAATGAAAATATACTCAATATGAAATGGTTTCCTATAATTTGAGTCTTCTGACAAATTAGAATATTCCTTGGCCATTCATCCAAAAGCCTTAAGTATGCACTGTCATTATTCTTAAATTCATATACAGAAATGAGATAGCTGCAAAAATATTACAAATCACAAGTATTATAAAGTATTACTACTTACCAGAAGCTATTACCACTTTTAAAACTGTTATGTAATTTAATCGTATTCAAAGTAGCCAAGTAATTTAAGACATTTAGGTCAATTTTACCATCTATCTCCTGAATCTATCCAGTCTTTCCAAATCGATCATCATAATGCTGGTCCAAGGTACCATAATTTTTTGCCTAGATTACCTCAACGATCACTTAACTGTACTTGCTGCATCTAATCTGAGGTCTTTCCAATGTGTTTTGTATACAGTTACCAGAATGGATTATAAAACGTACATAATCGTCATCCTCCCTATTTATAATCTTTCGTTGACTTCTCACTGCTTTTAGCATAATATGGCCTACTGAGCTTTCTGCTCATTCTTTGTGTTTCAAACACAATGACCTTCTTTAAATTAACTGAATGAAATGTAACCTCTTCTCCCTTCACCTCATATAGGCAGGGCTTTTGTACTTACTGTTTTTCTGCCTAGGATATTCTTTCCTCCCCATTTCCCCTATCATACACAATATACCATCAAGATTAACAAATTCAGATTCAATTCAAAAGTAATTTCCTCAGGAAGATCTTTCCCAACTATGTTGCTCTGAGAGATTTCTTTGTTATACTTTCTAATGGAATTGTTTTAAACGCAGTTTAAAAAGCCAATTTTAAAGGATACTATGATAATTAAACTGAAAAAGTAAATCAGGTCAACTCTTGTTCTAATGGCTTATGAAGTAATTCAAATGTTAGTGAAAATATAGAACTAGTGGAACTCTCATACACTGCTAGCAGGAATATAAAATGGTGCAGCCATTTTAGAAAACAGTTCACATCAGTTCCTCAAAAAGTTACTGTATGACCAAGCAATTTCATTCCCAGATATACAACCAAAAGAAATGTAACTGTAAGTCTGCACAAAAACTGGTAAAAAATATTCATAACAAAGCATTATTCGTAATACCAAAAGGTAGAAGCAATTCAAATGTCCATCAAGTGACAAATGGAAAATCCACATGTGGTATTTATTCAGCCATAAAAAAGAATGAAGTACTGATATGTGTTACAACGTGGGTGAACTTTGAAAAAATAGCAATGCTAAGTGAAAGGACCCAAACACAAAAGAACACATACTGTATGATTTTATTCATATAAAATGTCCAGAACAGGGAAATCAATAAATTTATAGAGATAGGAAGTAGATTAGTGGTTGCCTAGGGAGGGAACAAGGTAGCATATAGAACTTTTTTTTTTCCCAGGGGGATGAAAATATTTTAAAATTGACTGTAGTGATGGTTGCACAACACTATGACTATACTTGAATATACTCAAGACAACTGACCTGTATACCCAAAATGGGTAAATTGCATGGTTATATGATTTATATAAAGCTGTTACAAATAAATAAATAGGGAACTCAATACAGAACAAATATAATGGCACTCTCGGAATTCTGGAATGTTATCCATATGCCTAATATGTAATTTCTTGTTTTCCTTCACAAATACACTTACTTCTCACTAGAAAGAGTTTAGTTACATATGCAAATGTTTACATTGAAGCATTACTGGTCTTAAGATTATGATAATACTACTATGGAACCTATTTCTGATAAGAATGGTGATATTCAAAATTGACTCTAGAAGGGGTAGGAAAACTGAGTAGATTCATAACTATCAAAGAATTTGGAAACAGTTATGGGAGGAAAAAAACCTCCACCCCCAGCCTATGCCCCGCAAAAAACCTACCGGACCCAGAGAGCTAGCTGTATGCTGTATGGGCCAATTGTCAAGATCTGACAAATCTTGGGGAAAAAAGATATAAACTTTTCTGGATGACACCAGAAAACAAAAACAAACAAACAAAAAAAAACAAAAAATAAAACAAAACAAAACCCCAAAGTCCCCAACTCAATCCATGAGGCTAGCAGAATCTTAATTCCAAAACCAGAGAAGATGAATACAAAAATAAAAACCATAGTCAAATTTAACTTCGGAACATAAAGACAAAAGCATAAATACTGAATTCCAGGCAAGTACAATCACCAAACCAACAAACCAAGTAAAATCTATCTCAAGACTGCAAGGACAGTTCGATGTCAATTAATTTATCAATAAAATTACATTATCTGATTATAGGAGGAAAACTATATGATCATCTCAACAGAATGCCAGAAACACACCTGATAAAACTGTACAACCCTCATCAAACTAGGAATTGAAGGAACTTTCCTTAACCTGATCAAAATTATCTTTCAGAACCTATGGAAAATATACTTACTTGTAGAACATTAGAAATGTTCCCACTAGAAAAAGAATTGGGAAAAGAATGTCTACTGTCACTGCTTTTGTTGAAACATTACAAAAAAAATTAGGTAATGCCAAAAGAATAGAAAATGAGAAATATAGTGCCGGAAAAGAGAAGACATACTCTCACTGTTAGCAGAAATTTGGGGGAGTCGATTTTAAATTCATAATTAATAGCGTGGCTAGATACAAGAAAAGACATACAAATAAATGGCCTTCTATGCTTTCACAACTCCCAATTTAAAGATGTTAAAAATATTATATGAAAATACAGAATAATTTTATAATCTTGGATTAGGAAAGGCATTTCTAAACAACACACAATCTAACAGGCATAAGGAAAAATTAGTCTTGACCACACGAAATCAAAAGCTTCAGAATACCATGGCCAAAGTTAGAGAAACATTTGCAATATACCTCACATGAAGCATTAGAACCAGGACTTTATGTAGATTCATAACTTATCAGTAAAAAGTTGAAAACCACCAAACAGAAAAACAGCACGGGATAGGTCTAACCCATTTACATAAGGAATCAAATGACAAATAAATATCAAAATGTTCAATATCACGATTAATTAGGAAAATATAAAACATAGGCAACATTAATTTCATTAGGCTAACTAAATTTTAAAAACTGAATATGGCAATGATTTGCAGAGTTATTCTTTTATACTGTTTGGATTATCAATTAGGAAAGCCTTTTTTGGAGAGCATTTGATGGTACCTACCAATTTTTTTAAATGCATTAACTCTGACCCAGCAATTTAACTTCTGGGACTCCAATCTAAATTAATTTTTGTACAATACATATGTACAAGGGTATTCATTTTCCTATCATCTCTGTAATAGTAAGAAAACTGGAAATCTAAATATTCATCCATAAAGTTAAAATGGAATATTGTGCAGTCACTAAAAAAATAAAGAACTGCGTATGTAAAGATCCCCCCCCCCCCGCGCGCCCGCCACCAATCCACCCATCCCAACACTGCAGCGGTATTAGCCGATTCACTGGGAGCAGTATCACAACAAAGCTCATATGGAGAAACTTAAGTACACATATCTGATAAGAATGAATAAAATGCCTGAGGGAGACTTAAAGACTTCCACGCTTTTCCCTTTATTTCTGTGTCTTTCTAACATACTAGAAGCAAACATTTCTAAACGGTCGTATCTTTACAGGTCGATGGAACATAAAGGACCTGTCTTTTACGCAGTCAGTGGATACAAATCTAAGGTGTTAGGAACAAACTGTGGACAAATTTAACCTCTTTGAGTCTCAGTTTTCTCATCTTGTAATGTGGAGTTAATCATAACCTCCTGAAAGATTAAAACTGAAGAGAAAAGTCAACAGTGGCTTACAAGAGCATTAAAGGCTAGCTTCTGAAGCACACTTTTCAGAGCGGAAGGGGCCAAAAGCAAAAGGAGTTAACCATCAGCACATCTAGGAACTCGAAGTGCAAGACATGGGAGGGTGGCGTCCACCGGGCCTTGGTGACAGGAACTTCAAGCACGGGTGGAAGCCTGGGATCGCAGCGCTAACCCGGAGCTACAGCCAGCGCCCCATCCTGCTCGTCGCCCGCCTTTCGCCGAAAACGCAGCAGCCCCCAGAGCGGCGAGAAGGGCGCGCACGCACCTGTTGCAAGGAGCCGCAGACGCTGGAAGACGAGTCCGTGTTCCTCCGCTTCCGGCGCTCGCTGCGCTCCACGCCGCCGCCCACGCCAGCGACGCTTCCACCGAGGCTGCTGTTCCCACAGCAGGTGACGCTCCCGCAGCCGCTGGTGCTCCCGCAGCCGCTGGTGCTCCCGCTGCCGCTGCCGGCCAGGCCGGGTACCAGGTCCGGCGCCGCGAGCGCCGCGGCCGCCTCCTGCCCGCTTCGTTTGCGCCGCTTCTCCCGGGAAGACTTCTTCCCCGTCATGATTCCTCTGCTGTGACCATCCGGAGAAAGCCCAGCGTCTCTGAAGTGACCTAAAGCCTTCTCCAGCGGCCGCGGCGGGCGCCGGCGTCGCAGTTTTGCGTCACTTCCGGCCTCGCCGGACACGCCGCGAGGCGTTTCTGGGGGTGGTGCCGGGACCCGTGGCGCCGCCTCCACACGCTTCGGAGCTTCTTTTGAGTTTGCTGATTTCTGGCCGGTTGTCTCGTTGGCTCGTTGTTCGGTTTTCTATGTCTACGAAGACCGAAGATGGAGCTTTACAACGGCTCTTTGCCTGACTGATACTTATTTCCCAATCTTTGTCAATATAAAAATGCACGGGTAAAGGTGCAGTTTTTGATTCTCCAATTTCATTTCTCTTCCAATTTTTATTTATGACACTAATTGGGTTATACCAATAAAGAGCAGTTAGGGGAAATATCATCTAGGCAAATTACTTAAAAATGTATTTTAGGTACTCGTTCAGGGTCTTATAAGCTTTCTTGTTTCCCCCCATTAACACATTTCTAGGTGTGATTCATTTTCACTTCTAAAAACGCTTGGCTCTAGTATTTCATTATACTTTCTCTAAGCAATATTCAAATGTTGGTGTTTAATTTACCAATTCTGTCACTATTCAGAGTAATGTAACTATAAACAGCTTAAGAAAAAAAATCACATTTCCCTTATGTTCCTTCAAAAGAAATTGATCAAAGGATATCGTCTTATTTTTCTTATCCTGTTTAATTGATTGCTTGGAAGACAGGGCCAACCTAAAAAGTCACCTATACACTGAAAACTTTTCAAAAAATTTGTTCTAATGAATTATATTAGATTTTTAACTTGCATTTTTGATTTAGAATGTTGAACACTTTCTCTTAGACTGGAACCCTATTTCCTCATTATCAAATTGTCTGGTGCACTCCTCTGCTTCTATCAGCCTGCTAGTCACCTTACTCCTAATTATGTGGGGTTTTTTGTTTTTGTTTTTTTTGTTTTTGTCATTTTAGGTGAGCTGATCCCTTTCAGTATTTCCTGTAATACAGGCTTCGTAATGGAGAACTCCCTGAATTTTTGTACGTCTGGAAAGGTCTTTATTTCTCCTTCATATCTAAAGGAGAGCTTAGCTGGATACATTATTATGGGCTGGGAGTTCTTTTCACTGAATAGTTTAAACATTTGATTCCATCTTCTCTGGATTGTAAGGTTTGCGCTGAGAAGTCCAATGATAATCTAATGGCTTTTCCTTTATAAATTGCTGTCTTCTTCTCTCTGGCTGTCCTGAGAACTCTCTTTGTCGTTGATTTTTGATAATTTTAACGCAATGTGTCTTGGTGAAGGCCTTATTGGGTGGAGATAATTGAGTGTTCTGTTGACTGCTTGAATTCAAAGTGTCAGCCCATTCCTTAGATTTGGGAAATTCTCATCAACTGTTTGTCTGAAAATGCTTTCTAATCCCTGCTTTTTTTCCTCCTCTTGGAGAATACACATTATTCTTATGTTTTCTCTCCTGATGGTATCAACTAGTTCTTGTATTTCTCTTTCATTATTTTTCATTCTTCTGTTTCTCCCTTCTTCCTTCTTATTTATTTCTAGATTTCTGTCTTCGATATCACTGATCCTTTCCTCCATTTGGTCTATTTCCCAAGCCTGCTATTTCATTTTTCACCTCTTTCAGTGTGTTCTTCATCTCAAGAGTTCTATTTGATTCTTTTAGAAGGTTTCAATCTCCTTGCTAAAGGACTCAATCTGTTTTTTCAATTATTGAAATTATTGATATGAGTTGTTTTGGATCTCATTAAGGTTTTTCAGAAGCACCATCCCAAATTATCTGTTATTTAAGTTGCATATATTTCTATGTCTTTAAGTTTATTTTCTAGAGATTTTTCTCTCTTTCTGAGCTGCCTTGTCACCTTGGTTGTTCATGGTGTTTAATGGACTATTTCTCTGCCTGGGCATTAATGGAAGTGCATTATTTTTCTTTCCCAGGAAGATTTATTATATGAAGGTCTCTCTTTAGCCTTTTGCAAAGGTGTTTTTCTTTTGATTTCCGGTAGGTGTTGTCTAAGCCTCTTGGATCCCTGAGTACCTCTTATGCACAGATCCTATCCTCCGATGTGCTGGTGCGCAGTTTGTTTGTTGGGTTTTAGATGTTCAGGAGAGAGATTTGGGTACGACTTTCACTCCAGCATGTTTCTGAAGTCATTCTCTACAGCAGTCACTTTTATTGTTAAAGAAGATGGTAGCCTTGTACTATCTTTGAAAGGAAAACTTGATAAGCATTTATGTGGCAGACATTTTGCTAAGCTTTTATAAAATATTTTGTCCTATTTTTTGATGTCCCAAGGTGCATACAATTAATTAGGGGCTGAAGTTGAGCAGCTTGCTTTAATTCATTAGAAAGTGGGTGAGAAATGTCATTGAAATGTTTATCTTTTTACGCCAAAGCCAGTACTCTGTTACTACATTACACAGCACCTCTGATTGCTTTTACTATTGAAAATTTTAAATGATGTAGAAATAAACAAATATTTCTTAAATTTATTAGTTCCTTTGAGGACATAAGAATTAAACAATTGTGTTTTGAAGGATTTTTTCAAGCTGTATTAAGCTTACACGCCTCTACCAGTACCAAGGTTGTAAAGTGGCTACTATAAGGAGATATTTTTCTATCAGTATCCAGTTTTGGCAACACCATTTATCAAATATCATTCTCTTCTCCATTGTTTTGTTGATAGACTTGTTATATAAAGATTTACCTGACCAATTTCAGTTTCTTCACCAGTAAAAGTAAGATTACTAATAGTACTTACCCCATAGAAATAATGATATAAACTTATAATGAGTATAAACTAATTGCTTAATGCATGCTATCTAGTTAACTTAAATCTGTCTGTCCTTTACAATGCTACTTAAATGGTTCGTTTTAAATCCAATTGCAAAACATTGGACAAACATGGCTATATCATATGCTTTTAAATTTGATGAAAATATCATTGCTGTTTGGACATTTTACTTTCCTGATTTATTACAATGTGTCCAGGAACACCCAAGGTCAAGTTTTAAGTCCCAGGACCCTGTTTTAGGCTTAGAACCATATCAGCCTACCAGCTCTATAGAAGGGTGTTAGCTTTCAGCTCTTTAAAGTTTTCTTTATTCACTGTAACCTAAAGGCTATTTTCCTCCATGAGAAGCACCAAAGTGGTTTACTTATTGCCCTCAAAGTCAAGATCTTGCCTTTCTTAGAACCCCCAGAAAACAGGCACCCTGATTTTAAACAAGAAGTAAAACCTGATATTCACGTTGGGAAGTGAATAGAAAATAAAATTTGAAATGAAAAAAATTTTAAATATTTCCCATCTCTATTAAGGTGGTAACTAGAGGTCAATTACATCTTATTTTTGTTCTCCTACCCTCCTGTAGCTAAGGGAAGGAAAATATCATTAAAGAAGCTCAGATACGATGCAATCCAATTTAAAAAATACAATTACACACCACCTATGATGTATTCTTGCCACAGCAGTTTAATCTCAATCTAACCAAGCATCTGGATTTAGCTTCTATAGGAAATAGAATATGTGGCAAGCAGATTCTAAGGCCCCTAATGATCCCTCTCCCTGGCATTCACAACCTTGTGTAATCTACTCTCATTGAATAACTTGCTTCCAACCAATAGAATATGTTGGTGTTTAAAGGGTGTCATGTCTGTGATTATAAGTATTCTGACTTTGGTTCAGCTAGCAGACTCTCTTCCTTGCTGGCTCTGATGGAGTAGCTTAATGTGATGGAGAAACCCTCAAGGCAAGGAACCAATGGAAGCCTCTGAAGTCCTCATCCAATAACCTGAAAAGAATTGAACACTAACCATGTAAGTGAGTTTGAAATGCATCCTTCTCAGTCATGCTTTCAGATGAGGCCTCAGCCTTGGTTGACAGCTTGATAGCAGCCTCATGTGAAACAAAGAAGCAGAGGACCCAGTTAAGCTATCAGGATTCCTCACTCACAGAAAACTTGAGATAACAATTGTGTGTTGTTTTAAGCCACTTTGGGGTTAATTTATTAAGCAGCAATAGATAACTAATACATAGGGTTATAATAATGTATTTTAGAAATATAAAATTGGGGTACTTTATAATCTGGCCTGGCCTAGTCATTTCAATTAGATTAGACAGATGGAGAAATTGTTCTAGATTGAGACCAAAATGACATATAACCAAATAACTAAATACAATATGTAAACCTTGATTATTTAGGTTCTTTAAAAGTTATAAAAGGCATTGTGAGGGTAATGAGGAAATCCGAATATGGATGGATTAGATATGAAATTATTCTCTTCAATGCAATATGGTTTTAAATGAGTATTTTTGAAAATGTTCTTATTCTTCGAAGATACATATTGAAGTATTTAGTTGATAAGTGTGATATCTGTGACTCTAAAATAATTTCAAAAAAATTACATATGGCAAAATGTTAATTGTAGAACTGTGACAGCCTGCTGAAATGTGGTAAGAGTTCATTAAAACCTAAAACTAGACAAAGGCCTAGCTCCCAGAACCCTTAGCCACGTTCTGTTAATCATGAAAGTTGTAACAATGAGCTCAAATGCTAACTGCCTGAGTGACTCTGCTTACCTACATGGCATGAGAAACAATCAATTGTATATAAGCTGGAAACTATTGCTTGGCTACCACCATGGGAACATAGGCTATTAACAAGAAGCATTCTGCTTCTGTACCCCCCCCCCCCCCGCTTGGCCAGTGGCTTGACAGATAGTGAATAGAAGTAGATCTTTGTGTTCAGACAGAATGAAGAGGATTTAGAGTTTAAAAACCTTGTACTTCTACATTTCAGGGCTGCTCCAGGCAAGGACAGCCACTGGCTAATAAACAGCCTTTGAGAGCATACCTGGTTTGGTCTCTTTAATGTTGGCTACAACAGAACTTAGTCGGCAAGTCCATGAGTGTTCACAATACATCTTTCAACTTTTGTGTACTATGAACATTTTTATTAACAAATTGAAGGGAAACATGAAAAAATGTTAAATGAAAATCTTCAAAATTGCATTTATAATCACAACTATGACTGAATGTTTATCTCCCCTTCAAAATTCCTATGTTGGAACCTAATCCCTAATGTGATATTTGGAGGTGGGGCCTCTGGGAGGTGATTAGGTCACAAGGGTAGAGCCCTCATGAATGAGAACTCCCTCCTCCCTTCTGCAATATAAGGACACATTGAGAAGATAGTATCTGAGAAACCAAGTGGGCCCAGCCCTCACCAAATACCAAATATGCCAACATCTTTATCTTGGACTTCCCAGCCTCCAGTACTGTAATAAATATTTCTTGTTTAAGCAGACCAGTCTATGGTATTTTTGTTGTAGCAGCCAAGAAAGACACTGTATATAATTTTCTGAACAAAAATACATTAGAAATTAGAATTAGAAAAAAAAATTAAGATATTGAATAAATTGAATAAATTTCCTAATTTCAAGTGGGTAACATATCTAAAGACCTGTAGAAAGGATGCTACATCACAAATAATCCTTTATACTTTATATCATTTCCCTATGAAATACCCATAAGATACAGTGATAACTGCTAAGGAAGCTGTATCCATCTTATTCCTAGAACCTTTGTGAAGAATCTATTATTTTTCTATGTTTCTTCTGTCATTTAAGATTTTAAGTAGATAAAATTTCACTGCATTGCTACTTATAAACTCAGCTATTCATGACAAAAATTCACAATAGAAACATCATTTAAAAATAATAGGGAAAATAATGCAGTTATGAAAGAGAAAATGTTATGTCATTTGTAGGCAACTATGTTTAGGATACAACATGAAGGACATTAACTCCCAAGATTTTTACTACTTGAGTGGGCAACATATATTTAAGTCTAATATATGTGCATTAACTTGACCCACCAATTCTGTGTGAAATATACCCTAAAGGACTCCTAAAACACTTGTGAGACTTGTCAAGAGCACTGCTTGATAGCTGAAAATTGAAAACAATGTCAGATAATAGGAAATGGGTATATTCATTCAATATATTTATTAAGATGGACATATGCATACTATATATGTCAAGTTTAAAAATCAGGTTATTGAACAATGTATATCATTCCTTTTAAAAAAATAAAAACATGTAAGACATTAAGAATGGTTCTCTCTGGGTGGTGGGATTACAGAAAATATTTGCGTGTGTATCTTATTTAGCAAATACGTATTTATATTCAGAAAAAAAAAACTTAAGGAAATCATGGGAAAAAGTTTAACTGAAAAAGAAAAAAAAATCTTTAAAATATCACTGAACCACCATTTAACAATTATCTTTCTAGCAGGATTTATTTTTCATTTTGCTAACCTGTATTTTTTAACTTTTCAATAAACATGAAATACTGGTATAATAAAAAGTTATAAAAAGACTTATATACTAATAGGGAGCAAACAGTGTTTACAATTTGCCAACCCTTACATTTTTAAGAGTAAACTCACATTCTTAACCAGGAATTTATGTCCAAAGGTAACTAATATTTCAAAATATTGTAGATAAAGTATTTGTAACATGCTAGACTGGACATGTTAACAAGAAGAGTAATGTAATAGAACCAGGCCGATCTGGGTTAAACTCTTAACTTTGCTCTTTAAACTTTGACTTAACCCCCTAAATTTCAATTCAACAAAAAAGTAAAGCACAGGGTTCTAATGGAAATAGCAAATAGTACAGTTAAGGTCTGGGTAACACGAGAAAAGTTGCAATTTCACACTTAATAAAATATACATCCCCTCTTTTATATTTTACTTTTTTTTTTTTTTGACATTCCAAGTTTTTCCTTGGATTAATCTAGACAATGAGAATCCTTTTCTCCCCAATGGGGGGAGAATTATTCTTCTTTGACTACAATTTGGCAGTAAGTCAGGAAATTCATGGTTTTAAATATCATAAATATTGAGAATCCTGCTATTTTAAGCAAAGTCCTCTTTGTGAAATGATCTTTCCAACTTTTTAAAATACGAATAGTTACACTTCTCTTAATTTATCGTAGACACAATAAATTATGTAATTATTGGGTGGGTTCCTTGTGTTAGTTGCTAGGATGTTCAAAGACAAATCTGTGACACCCTCTCTAGAAAATATAGCATGGTATGCACCTTTTTTTCTCCTATCATGATTCATCTCATTATCTTTACTTCTGAAAAGAGATAGCATCACAATTCATTTTAAGGGTTTTAGGAATTAAATGTGAAAGTGGTTAGCATAGCGTCTGGACCATGTTAGGGGCTCAAAAATACTAATTTCAGATGACAGGCTCTGGACTTGCAAATCACATAGTTTGATGTATTCTTGCTTGCACAATTGCCTGATAACATTCAATATATTCCAAATTCCCTGTGAGGTAATGGAAATGACCAAAAATAAACAAATATCAAAACCGTAATGAATAATAAAGTTATCTCAAATAGTGAAGGGCAAAAGAAACTAGATCATAAGGTTTGAGTCAATTTGGAGCCTCATCTGTCTGAACTGATACACAACTTAATATAGTTTAGTAATTTGCTTTTACTTCATCTAAAAATTAACCATCAAACAAATTCACTTTCTATTTACAAAGTTTAAATGAATAAATTATTTTATATCTTTTCAATATATGCAATAATTTACAACAAACTTAATTTTTGAAAATTCTAAAATAGTTATCTCAAAACAAGACCCTGAAATGTATCAGTGCTGTTAAAAACAAAACAAAACAAAAATCCAGCAATGAAATGAGTAGAGGAGAAATTAAAAAAAAAAAAGAAAACCACCAACAATTAAGCTTGGGGTATGTAAGTAGCAAATGTAGATTACATAAATAAAAGCTCTTATCTTCTCCTGTGTGGCTAAGGTACAGAAATTATGCCACCGTAATTGTTCTTTTGTTGATTACAGCTCATTGTTAACTTTCTAAACTCATTACACAGGAAAATCTCACAGTACACCAGTGCAAAAATTTTATTTTTCCTTTGTTTCCCCTTCCCCGCACTTTACAAGATTTGAATTTTGACTTAATCTACAGCATTCTTTTTTTTATCATCTGTAATCAGTCATGTAAAATGTGAAAAAAAAAAAAAAAACCCCAACACTAATCAATTTAAAATCTCAGTCCCCTCCCCAATGTTACAGCAAATTTAGGATAAGTCTACAGCATTCACTTACTTTAGCTGGTTCTGATACTGAAACATACTTTTTTATTTGAGAATCAACGCCTAAAGACTTGGCTAATTGCACAGCATTTGAATCATCACTGATCAGTGTTCCAAGAGCCACAAGAAGTCTAAAAGTGGCTTCTAGGTCTTGTACAACTTCGAAGACTGTGCTAATTACTGACAAGCATTGAGCTTTCCCTTCAATGTTATGGTCTTTATGAAAACAAACAGAATAGTTCAGGGTCAGTGTAGCCAGAGCAATGTGAATGTTCTTATTGCTCCCTGATTTCAGTTCTATTGCATGGGACATTAGTGATTCCCTCTGGGACATCATGAGCTTTTGTCCTGCTGGGCCAACAAAACAATTGCAGAAAGTCCTCAGAGCAAGCAGCTGGTTTGCTGGTTTTCCTTTAGGGTTCAGAAGACTGATAAGATGACTGCTGAACTGCGTCCCTTCCTTTTCACTGCAGAAGTTCTCATTCACACTGGGATGTTTAATTGACAAACGAAGAATGTCAAGCGCAGGAAAGACAATATCTATTAAAAAAAAATTCATTAATGTTTATGAAAATTTGGAAAATTCCTATGATTGTTGCTCAATTTTTAAGGATTTTATTCCCTGTTACAAAATCTATAATCATTTAAAAAAATATTACAAATCACGTGTCTGCATATATTTCTAAAACTTGTATTGATTTTTTTCATATTTTTAGAGACTGGACTTATTGCTACAAGATCATATATGCTTTAAAAATAATGTAACTCTCTTGCATTATCAAACAGCCGGACATATAATATTCAGTAAGTCCTTATGGAATGAATGGGATAGGGATCTTGCTTTTAAAAGTCCTATAAAAGATAGAAGAGTTGAAGATGGAAAGTTCTTTATAGGTGAATTCCAGTTGATAAATGATAATAAGATGCTTATAGGTTGGTGGAGAGCTTTATATTCAAGGGATTGGGTAGATATCATCTGAATGAATGCACTAAACAATCTCAGCATCACTAAGAGTGAGAAAATCAGAAATTATGTGCCCTGTGATATAAAGGTAGTATGCAGCATTGTTTATAAAGGATATTTACCTTAAAAAAACATTGAACCAGAATCAAATTATGTCTAGCAGGAACTACAGAGACAGAAAGCACATTAGGTGATCAACCAAACCCATGGTATAGGACATTTTGTAGGACAAATGACTTTTTTTCTCCAATGAAAAAATAATAGGAGAGAAGACACTTTTAGAATTAAAAATTAAATGTAAAAAGTGAAAACTAAACTTTTGGTGGTCAAAACAAAAATAAAAAATAAAAATTGTACAGCAAAGGAAACCATCAACAAAACAAAAAGACAACCAACTAGGAGAAGTATTTGCTAAGGACACAGCTGATAAGGGGTTAACATCCAAAATTTACAAAGAACTTATACAACTCAACAGCAAAAACAAAAACAATCCAATTAAAAAATGGGCAGAAGACCTGAACAGATATTCCTCCAAAGAGGAAATAGAGATGGCTAACAGACATATGAGAAGATGCTCAAGGTCGCTAATCATCAGAGAAATACAAATTAAAACCACAATGAGATAGCACCTCATTCATGTCAGAAGGGCTATCATCAAAAAATCAAAAAACTGAAAGTATTAGCGAGGATGTGGAGAAAAGGGAACCCTCATACATTGTTGGTGGGTTCGCAAATTGGTATAGCACTATGGAAAACAGTATGGAGGTTTCTCAAAAAATTAAGAATGGATATACCTTTTGACCCAGCAATTACACTTCTGGATATTTAGCTAAAGAAAACCAAAACAGTAATTCATAAAGATCTATGAACTCAAATATTCATGGCATCACAATTTACAATAGTCAAGATATGGAAGCAACCTAAATGCCCATCAATAGATGATTAGATAAAGAAGTTATCATTCATATTTACAATGGACTATTATTCGGCCATTAAAAAAAATGAAATCCTACCATTTGCAACAACATGGATGGACCTAGAAGTTATTATGTTGAGTGAAATAAGTCAGACGAAAAAAGATAAATACCAAATGATTTCGCTTATATGCGGAATCTAAGGAACAAAAAGAACAAACTAATCAAAAACAGACTCACAAATATAGTGGACAATTTGGTGACGGCCAGAGGGGAGGAGGTTTGGGGTTGGAAGAATGGGGTGAAGAATTAATGAAGTACAAATTAGTACTTGATAGATGGTCATGGGGATGGGGAGCATGGAAGAAGGAATGCAGTAAGCATTAATATGATGGCTATGTGGCTATGTAGAGGGCCAGGGGAGAGAGGGAGTAATTGGGGGAATCATTTCATGAACAATATAGATGTCTAACCAATGTACTGTATACCTGAAACTAATTTAAATAAATAAATGTATTTAAAATTTAAAAAATATATAGTCTACAGCCATGCCACACTGAACACGCCCGATTCCATCTGATCTCGGAAGTTAAGCAAGGTTGGGACTGGTTAGTATTTGGATGAGAGACCACCTAGGAAGACTGGGTACTGTAGGCGTAAAAAAGTAAATAATAAACAAACAAACAAACACACAAACTTTTGGTGGTGAGCATGCTATAGTGCAGTTGTCCCCAACCTTTTTGGCACCAGGGACCAGTGCTCCTATGAGAATCTAATGCCTGACGATCTGAAGTGGAGCTGAGGCAGTGATGCTAGTGCTGGGGAGTGGCTGCAAATACAGATGAAGCATAGCTTGCTCAGTTGCCCACTGCTCACCTCCTGCTGTGTGGCCCGGGTCATAACATACCAGGGACTGGTAGCGGTCCGCAGCCCGGGGGTTGGAGACCCCTGGTATAGTATGTACAAACATTAAATTATAATGTTGTACATTTGAAACTTACATAATGTTATAAACCAGTGTAACTTCAATAAAAATTAAATAAAATTAAAAATTAAGTGAATTTACTAAAAGAAAGAAAGAAAGAAAGAAAGAAAGAAAGAAAGAAAGAAAGAAAGAAAGAAAGAAAGAAAAAATCCTTATAGCAAATGTTTGTAGCCTAGGGTTAACAAACAGGTCACAAAAAGTTTCCTGGATGACTTGCAGGAGATCCAGTAATGCTCTGAAATAATAAACAAAATGCTACATGTTTGGGGTCATTACATTATCTTCAGATTCTCCTAGGGTACGTGACCAAAACAAGACTATGAATTATAGTGGTATAGTGAATTCTTTTTGTGAAGTTTTTTACAATGTGAATTACAACTACTTGGACTAACTTTTATTTAATCTAGAAACAGCAGTAATATTGATAGAAGTGGAAAGACATACTTCTTGCTTTCTAGTTAAATTTTAAAGAGTGTTTCTGTACCTTCAGGCCAGTTAATGGCTTTCCACAAAATCTGAAGTTGCTGGGCTGTGGGTTTTTCTGAAGAACTATTACATATTAGAGACAGTATCTTTTCAAGAAGTACCAAGTCATCCTCAGTTAACTTCTTCTCTTCAGGTGCAGTTCCATTAAGTTCTTTCAGTTTACCTAGAACCCAAAACCAAACCTTCAAAATTCTCTGACTGTAATCACATTTTATATATATGTGTGTGTGTGTGTATGTGTGTGTGTATATATATATATATGTGTATGTGTATATATATATTTTATATAAATAAATGCCAAATTTTTCAATAAGAGTGCTCTACCATATACTATTGGGAGATAAGACTTTTAATGGCAATAATCAATCATCATAAAATGAGAATAAGGCCAGTGAATATTTTTTAAGACAGACACAGTATAGAAAAAGAAAGGTTATTTTTATTTTACATGTAATTTTCTCAAAACTCCTTAAACTTTGTTTTGAAGTTTTAAAGTGTTTATATTTGTACCAATTTTGAATGGTTTTCAAGCAATATTATGTGTTATATATGAGAAAATTGATAACTTTTAGCTAACTTCTACAATTATCGATGAAATAGTCAAAAATTCAAATGTCTATAATATTTAATTGATTGCATATTTACATCACATTATAAATATATTTAATGGAAATACTGCCTTTCCGACCATATTCATATTTTATTTAAACTCTCACATGTATCTTCAATATAGCATCCTTGTCATCACTAATGTTATTCTGAGTCACCGAACACTATTTCCTCAAAAATCTTTATGTCAAAGAATAAAAAAGGCCAAATTCCCATCATAAAAGTTTAAGAAGATAAATTGTCCAAATTCACAAATTTCTTCTATCAATCATAACTGGAAACCTGAACCTATTCTTTGGCATTGAAAATCTTAATACAATAAGATTATTGAAAAGCAATATTTAAGAAATGATAAAAAAAAAACCTCATTATTCGTACGAGCTGAAAAATGTCAAACTGTCTGGAAGTATGCATATACTTTTTTATTGTTCAAATAAAGCAATTAAAAAATAGAAATGATTTTTATAAAGACAGTATTAAGGATTAATTTTAACCAAAACAAAACAAAAAACAAACAAAAAAACCCTGTCATATATTCAGGTCTGTATGTTATCTCAAATAATTCTCTCATAGTTTTTGTGGTAAAAGAGAGCTATTAGTACTCTTACTCCAAAAAATTCCCCAAAAAACAAACATAAAAACCCATCATTTTATTTTGAGAATAAGAAATCAATAGAAAAAGCAATCAAAAATTGCCAATTTCATTTTAAATGAGAAATTTAAACAGCCTTTTGTTATTATTTCTAAGAGCTATTAATTTTTCAAGCAGGATTTTCATTTTTTAAACGCTTTAGTCATTTTTTTTTTTTTTGAAAACATTAAAAGCTTAGGGGATGGGATTTACATTTTTTCCCTTTAGTTTTCTTCTCATTAATCATATAGAAAATATTTACCTTAAATTTACATAAGGGTCGTTATCTCAGACTGTGCACCTGAAGTCCCTACAGTTGTGTAATACCACAAAAGAAGTCTATCATGAATGCACCCAATTCCCAGCTCATGTCAGGAGGAGAAATGGCCTTGAATACATGGCAAAGACGATGTAAATATGTAAGAAAACTATTTAATGAAAATATACTTACCTAATATTTGTGTAGGGTTTGCTTGGTCAAAAGTAACAGCCTCTTTTTTAGGGAAATAAATATTCACTGTTTTAGATGCAGCTGATCGGTAGGAACTATTTCCTATTAACAGAAGATAATGAAAATCATAAGGAGTGGTCAAAATGATTTTTTCTAATTGTATAACTTTGTTTTCACAATTAAGATATGTAATCACTCAGTGAATGCAATAAAATAACAAGCAACAACAAAAAAAAGAGAAAAAGATAAAAATGTTAGTTTTTATAGACTATATTTGCTGATATAATAAATTTTTGGAATGAGAGCTTAAATGTAAAACAAAGCCTTTCTATTTCATATTTTCTATTTCTCTCCTAGTTTTAAGATTCAATCTAAATTATAATATTTTAAAAGATAAAGAGTACAAAACAAATATGAAAATTTTCACATACATCTTCTCTAAGGCATATTGATCTCTTCTCCTGTCTTTTATTGCTTATTCCAAATGTAGTAAGCATTCTCTTTTTCTATAATCTTTTTCTCCATCATTTTTATAAATCCCCCCAAGTTATGTTCTTGAAAGGCAAGGGTTTTGATCTTTTATACATTTGAACTTCTTAAGTTACTATTATAGTAACTCAAACTCAGTATCTGTGATAAAAAACTGGCACAGAATGAAAATTCATATAGTAAATAAAGCTACTTCAACTAAAACATAATTCATATCTAATTTATATTTTACATTTCTAATCTCAATTAATATATGCATTTTTGTTCTAATATAAAAATTAAGGTAGTTTGCAAAAAGATGAATAAAACATTTTAATGAGATAAGTGCACAAAATTAATTCTAATTGCTTATAAAGCATAAAATATTTATTGACATGAGCAAAGATGAGATATACAGACATTGCTTTCAATCCTGGTTGTTAGAAACTACTTGTGTTAAGGAGAAAGTAAATCAAATATGGACCAAATAATTAAGTACAATGCAAAGTTCTCTGAAAGAAAAGTATAGGGTGCAATGAAAGCTTATGATAGAATAGGTTATCTGGCAAGGGGCATATGTGAGTGTCTAGGAAAGTTTCACTGACTTTATTTAATACTATATTGCAAAATTAAAAAAGAAAAAAGAGGAAAAAAATTAAATAATCTGTGGTCTACATAAACAAAACAAAGGGTTCTCATATTCTGAAAGAGAACAAAGTGTACAAACCTCCTGGGTAAAATAGGCTGGCATGCTCAAGAAACTGACCGAGATCTGTATGGCTAGGCAGAGAAAAGGCAGAGAGGAATATGATGCAAGGTAAGAGGATATATTGAATGGGAAGTAATGAAGGGGTTTTTAATCAAGCAAGTGGCATAAACAAGTTAGACTAAAAGATGGCTAGCTGCAGTATGGACCACGGAGATACCAATTTGGAGGCTATCATTTCTTTAGTGTAGGTAAGAAAGAGATGACAATAGCTTAGACTAAGGTATATACCAACCTGTTAAATGACTTAAAAAAGATTTCTGGAAAATGGGAAGAAGCACTGTTAACTCCAGGCTCTTTTGCAAATACTATAGACTCAGCTAACAATTACTAAGCACTTATTCTACATAAAGTGATTTATACATATTTTGTAATTTTAAGTTCTTAAAAACTCTATGAGAGAGATATTAGCTCAATTTTACAAATGAGAAAAACAGAGATAACAGAGATACAGAAACAATGATTTTCTCAAGGTTAAATAGATAAAAAGAAATGGAACTGAGACTAGAATCTAAGCATTCCACACTCCAGAGTCCTTAATCTTAATTACTATATTCCATAATGCCAGCCAGTGTTACTTTCCCAATGAAAAAATAGCTTGTAAAATCACATACCAAGTTAGTTCTTAAGTGGAATGGGAGTTTATGGTTATGTATTTTATTATGCTCAAGAACATATGTCACATATATTCTCTTGCATAAAATAGTAAGTAGGGGAGGATACATGCCAAGAGATCTCTTAAACTTGACAGAGGTAAACCACAAACTGAGCTTTGCATCTTACTGGCAGCTAATATGAAGGAAAATATGGCTGCAGGCCTAAGTCATAAAAGCAAATTCTTTTCAGAGTCCACTGAAAGAGAAGGGTGTGTAATGTAGTGAATAAAATTTCCAACACATTAAGAATAAACGAAGGAGAGATTGGAATAAACTTTAAATTTGTTTGGGAACTGAGGAAACCATCACATAAAACTGAAGTACAACAGCAGTTTTCAATCCTGGATGCACATTAGAATCACACAGGAAGATTAGTAAACTACTCTTGCCAAGGCCTCACTCAAGAGCAATATTAATATTAGATCAAGTGAGTATCTCTTGGGATGAGTCTGAAGTACTTTTTAAAGCGCTCCAGATGATTCTAATGTGAGTAATGACAATGCCAAGAACACGTTAAAAGCCATGTCAAGCAGTGTGTTCTTAGTCTAAGGCCATGCTACACTGAACAAGCCTGATGCCATCTGATCTTGGAAGTCTGGTTAGTACTTGAGCTTGGTTAGTACTTGGATGGGAGACCACCTAGGAAGACCAGGTGCTGTAGGCATAAAAAATAAAAAATTAAAAAACAAGGGATTGTAAGATGACAAAGTCCTTGTAATCTGTGAGGTCAACTAAGGGTTGCCTTGCCTAAAAAATAAAATAAATAAAAAAGAAAAAGAAAAAGAAGTTTGGTCCTGATTTACTGTATAAAAAGTTCTCTAGCAAGAAAAAGATACCAATTTTCTTAATCTTTCATTAAACAGAAGTTAAATTAAACTTTAAAAATCTTAAAAAAACCAAAAATTAAAAGTGTCTACCTGTAAATGGATCAACTCCAGCCATGGTAGTTCCCATACTTGTAGACCCTGGTACATAACGACCACCACCTAAAATGCAATAATACTCCTAGTAAGTAAAGGTAAATGCAAATTATAAAGTTCAAGCTGCCCTTTCTCTACACAGAGAAATATTTTCATTATTAGTCATACTTTAGAATGGCACCTTTGCAAATAATATATGGGCTATAAATTTAACACCAAAAAAATGCTTAGAACAGTACCTGCATGTAGTCAGTGCCCAATAGACACTAGCCAGAAAAAGTAATTTCTCAAGTTGTAAACTAAACATTAGATATTTTATACATTATAATTATAGAAGTATAATGAATTACAAAAGATCAGTGGATGGGAGAAAGAAATTAAAAGGTATCCAAAATGAAATGTGAACACTATTCTATTGAAATAGAATCTGGAACATAATATAAGCAGAAGAGATTAAGAGTTACGAATGCTATGACAATAGCCTAGTCTCACATTTGAGATAATACCCTACCTCATTGAAAACAGAAAAGAAGAAACATGAAAAATCAGTGTAGATAGAGAATCAGCAGAATTTGGACAAGATCAGAGTCCTAGATCAGCCTCTATGGGAAGGAAGATGAGCTATTATTCTAGCCCCTGAGTTTAATATCTAGGAGTTAGTATAACCAGTGTAACAGATACTGAATAAGCAAACACAACTAAAAAAGAAAACACACACACACACACACACACACACAACGTAAATCGTATAAAAATAATGAAGAACATAGACTAAGAGAATTTATTGAGTTTTTACTATATGCCAACCAGCAGGCTAAGCATCTTATATGCATATACTCATCTAAGTGTTAATAAGATGCCATTATTATTTGTAATACTTTATTACAGAAAGGCTAAATAACTTGCCCAAGCGTTATAAGGCAAAGTATACTCCTGTACTTTTCTAATGTGGTTCTCTGACATTTAGAGATAATCACCTGTATAAACATGCAGATTCCCAGGGCCCACCCATATTAACCTAGTGGGTCTACATATGTGCTTCACTTAAGAAACCTAAGGTGAGCTTTTACAACTAGGTAGTAGTAACAGCAAACCACACCCAAGACCATTAATCAGAATCCATGGGTGATGGATCAGGGGATGAGTATTTTTAACCTAGTGTGTCAGAATCTCTGTAGATAGGACCTTTTGTAAACAAGCATCCCAGATGATTCTAATTAACATTAGAAGTTTGAGAACCACATAAAGAAAAGAAAAAAAAAGAATTAAGATGGACCTTAAGTTGTAAGCCAGATAGGCAAACCTTTTGGCTCCAGTGCTATTGGCAGTATTGAGGGAACAATAGCAACAATAATAACAGCTAACTTATATTGAGGGCTTATATATTCATTCTAGGCATTTTGCTAAACACTTTACATGTATTATCCAATTTAATTTTCATATCTCAATATGGTAGGTGCTGTTACCTATTTTTTATAATAATGTGGTTTGGTTATCGTAATAATTCCATAATTCTTTTGAACATTTAGTATGCTATCATGCATACCTCAATAATCACTGCATCTTCTGAGTTATTGACATTATATAAACGTGAGATACATTCCAGTCATGATAGAGTTCTCCTGATTTTGTTGATATTGTTTGAAGCTTGGTATATTCTTTATGTTCCAAAAAAGATCTGCCAATGAGATTCAGGAACTCTGTTGTTTTAAGTTTCAGGGCATTACTGTGCCTGAATATGCTGATAGAGAAAATCATTTTATCTACTCTTCAGATCCTTCCTACCTTTCGAATTGCATTATGTCATTGAAGACCTCTTTAACGGCCACTGCACCATCACAACATTTAAGCTTGATAGTTGGTTATTGTAGTATATTAATTATCAATGCATGGGGTGCAGCTATTTGCATCTGGTCCACCAATTCATTCACAGGAGACAGGAAGGTCACTGAGAGCAATTCACAACTTCATGACACTGACCCAAGGTTGTGTGTTGGTCCAACCTATGATTTAGACAGGACTGTATGTTGGCAAGGCCAATGGATATCATAAATGCTGTGAATTTCTTCTCAATTTTGATATATTGTCCAGAAAGTTTGGCTGAAGATCCAACAATAGTATCATACAATATATCAAAAACTATTCTGCAAACAGTGACTTCTTCAGCTGCATTAAAGTCCAAGTCTGGCCATTTTTCTCCAATAGTGTTGATGCTGAGGCATGCATATCTTGGTAAATAAAGTCACTTTGAAGAGACACACCAACACTTTCAGGGCTTCATGAAGGCAATTAGTAATTTAGATTAGAAAGACTAATCCTGGGTAGCTGGTGGAATGTCTCCTTCCACACTAAGGCAATATATGCCTGACTGAGCAGAAGTCTTGACTGCACTGCTCCATCTAATATCAGAGACTCACATGGCTCCTTCTCTGCTCATGATGGGTAGCATCTTGCCAGTGACAGCATTCATGCTGTGTCTTGGTTGGTGGGTTCCCCTATTATCTAATTTCACAGATAAAAGAAATAGGCTCAGACAGGTTAAGTAACTTGCCAACTTCTCATAGCAAGTTAGTGGTAAAGCCAAAGTTTGAACCAAGGTCTGTCTGGCCCTAAAACCTATGCTTTTAATGATTCTCCTTGACAGAAGGACTGCTGGAGAAAATGGTGAGTTATAATAATATGCTATTTAAAAGGCATGAGTAAAGTCACAAAAGTACTCCAAGAAAAAGGAAAAATAAGAAATTCAAGAAAAGGCGATCTATTGGCATTGGGACATATAGATAAGGGGATTGATTATAAGTTATTGGATAATATCTCCAATATAAAGCCATATAATGTAAAAAGCTATTTACACACTTAGTAAAGATACATTTATCAAAACTGCACCTCACCTGTAAAAGGATCTGCTGCAGGCAGTGTGTTAGAAGACCCTGATGAAGCACCTGGAACATACCGACCACCACCTGTTCGTGCAAACAAACGAAAAGCTGAAGTCCACCAAAAATCTTAATTTCATAAATAGGACAGGGCTTACATTAGAAGATTCTAAGCTTGGAGAAAAACAGAAGAGCAGGGCTGTCACATGAGAGAATAACAGAAATTACAGTAAAAAATTATAGTTAAAAGTTGGAAAGACTAGTAAGAAACTAAAATTTCAGTGATTCTCCAAGTTTTCTTCTCTTAACTTTAATACCTTATTACATCTTAGCATCTGTATTTAAATATTAACTAGGAATTTAAATATAAAAAGAGAAATTGCAAGTAGTCTCTGACCTAAATAAAATATACATACAATCAGTTCCTGTTCCCGTACAAATTCACTACAATTCCTGCTGTTGCTATCAAAACCACAGGCATCAAATGTTAATCTTTTAGAGGATCCCTGGGTTCATTAATTCATGTGTCAAACAATGCATTCAGTGCTGAGGATCCAGCAGAGAATATGATTGCTTGTATCCACTGAAGCTTACAACCTACTAGAGAAGGGAATTACAAAGGGGATGAGTGCTACAAAAAAAAAAACAGATTTCCATTTATATGTTCATGAATGTGTGATGTGTGTGAGTATGTGTTTTGTTAGTACCTCTAGGGACATAATTGGAGGTGTCAACAAAAAGATAGATGTAAGGATGTTTATAAAGTTAAAGTTTCAGATGGAACCAGTCCCACAAAATAGTATAATCATGTGTTCACTCTACCAACAGAAATATCCAAGTAATTAAAATCTTTTCTCTCCTTCTCTCAAGTGCAACTAACTATTGGTAAGGTTATGTCATTTATAGTTCAGTAGTGAGTCAGACTGATAATTCTGTTTAAGTCCACATGCAGATTAGATTAGTTTTATTATGTTAACTGGCAATGAATTTTCAAAATAGAAAGAAAAGAGATAATTTGGGAGCATAAGTATCTGTCAGAGAAAAAGAAAAAAAAGAGAATTTAAGACAGGAAGAGGCTATGGGACCTTTGTAAATTAAGAAAGAGCACTAGTATATGAAAAACGGAGTCAAAACTGACAAATGGAAAACATTAATAATACTGTACCAATTTTAAAGTTTTATTTTGAACTTGCCTATACCTAAGAGGAAGCATTTTATTTTCTCCTGTACCATGGCTTTGGTTCCTTGAACCCAGGGCTCAGGCTAATATTACTAGAATTATAATACATTTCATAGAGACCAGGACTCAGACTACAAGGATTACAATTTATGAACTGGCATGAAAATGCAATCTCATTTACATTTTAGACACTCTTATGTTCAAACAACTAACTTAAAATGAAGAAATGGAATACAAATTACCTATAAACTAAAAGTATCTACAGTTCAATCCTAGATTTGATGCACATTTAACCAATTTAGCCTCATGTGAAAACAGAATTTTTATTTACTAAACTTCACTACCAAATATATTTTTTAAAAGAAGCAACTATTTAAAGGAATGCAGATGTTTCTTTACATTTCAAATGACTGAATTAAAGTTTCTTTATTTAGTTTACAGTGTGGCTGTATTTTTGAAAGAATAATTTAGAATCATTTTTATAAATACAGAATTATTATATAATTTAAGGATTATAAATACAAATGTGAAATAAAAATCCACTGTAGATCTTGGTTTTTATTTAAACAACTAATTACAGTGGGCATTTAAACATACCAAAAAACTGAAAAAACAAACAAACAAATACAACCCCCACAACACTGATGGAAGTACATTAAGATTTAATACAAGATCTAACTTACCTGTAAACGGATCTGAAAAACTGGTATTCCCAAGTCCTAACATTTGACCTTTTGTGTTATCAATAATAAATTTAGCCACTTGATCCAAAAACATGGGATTCAAATCATTCTTCTGCAAAAAGTTGTATGCAGTTAACCAGGGATCATCACTGATGTTATACGGTAATTTATATGATGGTCCACCTTCATTGACATCAATTGAGAAAACATAATCAAATTCCTTTAATAGGAATATAAAGAGGAGATAATTACTAACTTATCTGTTCATATATATTATTGACACATATAATAGATGTCTTCTTTATTTTAATAAATATAGTACTTAACCATTCTCCAAAATGCAGTTCCACTTGGTATGTAATGATTAGTAGCAACCATCTGCATGTGCTGCAAGATTAGTTATTTCACTGAGGGTAGAGGTGGGGGTTGGATTACAACTATATTTTAACTCTAAGGCCAAAGGAGAGTTTCCAACTGGTTGATTTCAAGGTCAAAAGTATTAGCTGTAATCATGCCTCACTGATCAAAACATGCTGGCATGATAAGCACTGCCCTGCAGGGTCCCTCAAATCTTGTCAAGTTAAATATTGGCATAAAGCATTAATGAAAGGTGGCACAGAAGCTCCTAATGCAAAGTGGTTGGAAACAGCTTATGTATGGTAACCACTAAAAGACAAATAATGCCTCATCTGTCTAAAAAAGACAGCTCTGCTTACGTGAAACGACATTCTTAAAAAACCTATTTCAAGACAGGGAAAAGAGAATTTCTCCCAAGAAACCTATTTTTAAATGTCAAAACGCCAAAGAAAATTTAACTAATTTGTCAAATGCTTTAGGACAATGGTAATTAGAAAGTAAGAAGTCAACGTACTTTCCCTTCATATAAAACTTTGCCAGATGTTTGCTGATTAGCACCAGATGAGCCAACAACATCACCAATTTTTATCCACCTCCCTTCACTAACACTCCATTGATAGGCTTCGACTTTCTCCCCATCTCTGATTAGACGAGTCTGTCCTTCTCTAGTACCTTAAAATAAAAATTTTGAGAATCAAAGGTAGAATGGCAGAGTAAAATTCAAAAACATTAAGCTATAAAATTTTTAACATTAAAATTTATACATAAAAGAGAATCTGTATTTTAGTTTAATAGCTTTATCAAACAAAGGGTTTTAAAATATAATTTTACTAGAAAGTGACCAGAAAAAAATAATGGTTGAAAGGAAACTTTATTAAATAAAAGAAAGTTAAAAAAAAATATTCCACTACAAAGTAGCTAGTCCATCAAAAGTAAAACAAATTTTATTACTGATATGTTCTGACAACATTTTCAATAAATGACTCTTCGCATTTCTAACTGTTCAGACCAAAAAGTGTAAAAGGGTCTGATTCCTCTTTCTCAGCCTCACAGCCAATCCTTCAGCAAATTCAAGCAGGTCTGTCTTTAAAATTTATCTAGAAAACTATCTCTTCTCACCATATCTATTGTTATAAACCACCACATTTCTCAGTTGGAATGATTCAATAGCCTCCTACTCCTGCTCTGGGTCGTCCCCCGCACCACCTACAGTCTATAGTCAACTTAGCAACCAAAGAAATTCTTTCAAAAGTTTAAGGAGCTCTAGACACTTCTCTGCTAGAAATCCTTCAATGACTTCCCATCTCACCCTAGATAAAAGTGGTGTACAAGGTCAAATATAATCTGCCCCTACCATTCTCTGACTTCATCTTCTACTATTTTCCCCTTTATCCCATCATTGCTCTTCAGCCATGCAGTCTTTGCACTGGCTCTTTATTCTGCCTACAACAGAATAAATTCTTGACACAGGTGTGGGCAAGATTTGCAACCCTGCCTCCTTAAGGACTTTACTTAAAATGTCACATTCTTGGCAAGGCCTTCACAGAGAAAGCTAGCTGTCCTCCAGAGATTCATACTCCTACTCCGTTGAGATCTGGCTATCTAGTTAGAGATCACATTATTCGGCCCCCTTGCATTTTGCAGTCTCTAGATGTTACACACTGAGTTACAGTCAATTGAATTTGGGTGGGTGTGATGTGATACAGGCCAGCAGTCTCCAACCTTTTTGGCACCAGGATCTATGCTCCTATGAGAACCTAATGCCTGCTGATCTGACACTGGAGCTGAGGTGGTGATGGTAGGGTGATGCTAGCGCTAGGGAACGGCTGCAAATATAGATGAAGCTTTACTCACTTATCCACCACTGTGCAGCCTAGCTCCTAACAGGCCACGCAGACTGGGTCTGCGGCTTGGGGGTTGGGGACTCCTGATATAGGCCATTTCTAGCCCTCCTCTGTCATCCTTTACCCTCCCTTTACAATGTCTAGTGGGTGAATGTCTATACCCAAGGTAACCTTGAAGTCACATGTTGAAGATGATGGTTTCCATCAGCCTGGGTCCCTGAATGACCATGAGGAGCAAAATTACTTTACAAACATGCTCCAGCATACCTTGCCATCGACCGAATATTAAATGCACAATAAACTCTTTTTGTATTAAACCACTGAGATTTTAGGGTTTATATGTGACAGCAGCTAGTGTTATCCTGACTATTATACATTCCCTGACCATTGTATTTAAAATGATAAAACAGCCCAACCCTGGCTTTATATTTCCCATTGTACTTATCATTATCTGACATACTTACATATTTACTTATTTGCCTTTTAATTATGTGTCTTCTTATAGAATATAAATTTGTGAGAACAGAGATTTTTGTTTCTTTTGCTATCTGCTATATTTCCCAGAGCTTAGAACAATTCCTGGCACATGTTAGGCCCTTGATAAATATTTGTTGTATATACATATAAATATATGTGTATGTTATGTGTGCACACATACATATAGTGACAAAAAGATTACAAATTTGTAAAAAAGTATAAAAATGCTAAAACATAATATTAATGCAACAGTTCTCAAATTTTGGTTTCAAGATCTCTTTTAGTCATAAAAGTTATTCAGAAGCCCAAGAAATATATTTAATGAAAAAAATAATAGATCCTTTACATCTTAAATAAATATTTTAATTAAAAATAAGTATATTTTTAGAAATTTAATGAGAAGACTGGCATTGTTTTCCATTTCTGTAAATCTTTTTATTGTCTCTAGAAGACAGCTGAATTTACCACACCTGCCCCTGCATTTAATCTGTTGCAATCTGTTGTTTTGGTTGAAGTATATAAAGAAAATCCAGCCTGCACAGATAATATATTGAAAAAAAGGAGACTAGTTTAATAGCCCTTTCAGAAAAATGTGAATATTCTATAAGTAGTTGGTCCTTAAAAAATATCATTTAGAATTTGAAACCATATCAATGAACTCTTCATGCTCTATTACACTAAAATCTATCTTATACTTTGAACAGATCTTTTATATTCATGATTTACACCACCATGAATTGGTCATTTGGAAAATATTGATTAAATGAACCACATAGATCTTCCATGCTTACATGTTTTATCATTCAAAAAAACCAAAAAACAAAAAACAAAAAAACCCACATTTGTTAATATTACCACTGGTATTAGAACAGTCTTTTAAGTTCTGAGAAGCTATCAAGCGCCTGGTGGCAGATACACATTTTCTAAAATTTTGATTTGCCTAAAAGTTTAAATTTTATCTTTGGAACAAATATTAAGTTCTTTTTTCTTAAAGTGACATGTTCAGCAAAAAAATTCCTGCCAAATGCCCATGCCTGAATAACCACAGTTAGTTGTTCTTGGAAATAAAAGTGACATTCCATGAAAAAAGGAAAAGTTCAGCCTGCAAATTAAGTGACTGTACAGGTGGTTATTCTTGCACCATGGTACTTTGGTGTACTTTACATGTAATTTACATACAGAATATTTTTTTAAATGTACTTAAGGGTCAAGATGTAATAAAATTATTTTTTAATGCTTCATCAAGGACATTTTTGGGGACAGATGGCATTTAAAAAAAATTATAAACATGTATTAGCAAAAAACACAATGGCTACCAGAGCGGTTTGATGCCATGGACTTGATTTGTGTACCAAGGAGCCAGCAGTTTTACCCAACATTGCTTTTTCATCATAAGTGCAAATGTTAACATAGTGTAAAAATAAAATAACATCTTTATAATAACATCTATTATAAAATTAGTTTTGCCCTATGGACATCCTGAAAGATCTCGGAATTCCTAAGAGTCCATGGACTAAGCGCTGAGAACCACTGTTATTATGGATCAAGAATATATTAAACACAAAATTTCATTTGAGACAACTACTTTCCCATAATTTTAAACTCATATGATTCCTAATTTACTAAGCAGATACTGCTTTAGTCAAACTGATTTTTATATTTAGTCTGTACAATCTCAGGGAATCCAATTAACCTAAGGATGTTAAATAAGCAACTTTTGAGAACCTACTACATATGAGTATTGAGAGATTTATTTTAAAAACAAAAACATTTATAGGGAGCTTGGCTAAAAATTTTTAAAACTATGAGACAGGCAAGAATGTGGTTTCTCACAGTGGTTATGCTTAATAGTAAAAATCCTTAAAAAAAAAATCAGTATCTGGCAATGAGAATAACACTGAATGACTGGCAAAACAACCTTTTTTTCTTATCATTTTAAATTATTCCAAAAGACAAGGAGGATAACAATTTTTACAACTAGATGCACTAAAATATTTACCAGGTTCATTCAGATGTTCCCTCCCAGGAAGCTGCTCTGCATTAATGTCCCCTAAATCACCAGTTTTGGAATCAATGGTTGCCTGAGAGAGTTCTTTTTCAAAAGCCTTGATTTCTTCAGCACTTGCTGTCCGATCCTCTGATTCTGTAAACACTCTAATAATGCCATCACTATAAGGGAAAACAAACTGATTTTAAGTCATTGTCATAGTATATTAACATTATCACACCTGCAAGATCCAAAGCAAAAATCATCTGTATTTGTGAATATGAAAAATGTTACTATGTAGTTATTGCTATGCAGAGTATAGCACTATGCAGACTTCAACACTATTATTCTATAAAACAATGTACAGGGTGCTAAAAGACTAGGGAAAAGTTACTGGCAAAGAACAGAGAAATATGTATTTAACACAATTTTCAATTCCAAGTTAAATATCATCAAATTTAGAGATATAGTATACACTTTTAAAGTCAGTATTACACAGGTATTAATAAAGGTTAGTGGGCTGGTTTACTTTATGAAGGGTTCAAATACCCAACATAAGGCTTAGAAATATCTGCTCAATATATGTTCATCAGGGAAACATGGAGTCTGCTTTAATATGCCACAAATTAGCAATGCAACTCAAATCAAGAAATAAAACAGCTTCACATTTGTATTAAATAGAATTCCCAATCTCTATTCTTAGAAAAATGATTTCATTTCCATGATTTCTCAATTCTAAATTTGGGGGTAGGGGAGGCAAGTTAGCCACCTTCAACCTTTATTAATCCTACCCAAATGCTACAGAAAACTTGTTTCTTACTTAACTTTCCACTAATGGCAATTTCACCCTTTAACTCATTTATTTTTCTTCAACTTTAAATATGCTTAAGGAGGAAAATATTAAACCAATAAAGCAAACCCTGGCCCAACCAGAAAGGAAAATACTTCCAATTTATTAGACCTATCCCTTACAGATTTTTCTTCTTGCCTTCAATGCCAGAGCAGTCTACAATCCTTTCCTTCACCCATTGCCTCAAAAAACTTTTTGTCTCCTCTTATTCACCTTCTTTTATCACTTTCTACCAAAACTAATGTCAAACAAGTTACTAACATCTTTCAAACCAAATCCAAAAGCTTTTCCAACTTTCCATTCCTTAACCCCTCACATACTTGTTAACACTGATCATAATCTCTCTTCAGAATCTGTCCTTTTTGATTTCTGAATTTTGACAGCTGGATTCTTCTGCTCAACCTACTGGCTTCTCTTTCTCTATCCCATAGTATATCACAAGATTCAGTCTTTAGTTTTTTGTTCCTCCCCTACTAGGCTTCTTCCCTCAGAAAAAGGTGGTCCACTGCTTGATTCTTGGCAGTTTGTACAAATCTTTATCTTCAGTCTTAGTTTTTAGGCTCCAGTCCAATTGCCTATAATCCACTGACATGAGTATGGCTGACTACCACTTGGATCTCACAAAGTCTAAAACCAAAGTCATCATCTGCATCAAACCAATTCTCCCACATGCACATTTTTATTAATGCAGACTTCCAATCATCAGAAGTTTGAAGCTTTATCCTTTTCTTTCACCCCCTTTCTGATTATTTTTCCTCTGCATTATCTCACCTTTGGTTTCTTATCCATTAGTAATGTAGGGTCCAAACTTGACATTTAAATAATGCAAGAGCTTTTAATTTGCTTTCCTTCCCATTTTCACCATGAATTAAATTCAATCAACATAATTATATAATTTACAAGTTAGTCTTTAATCATATCACTCCTTCCACAAAAGCTAAAACCATTAAATCCCAAGCACTTAAACATAAAAAAATGCCTGGCATTTGAGGCTCTCCATAATTAAGCCCCACCTTACCTATTATCCACTTTTTCCCAGCATGAGTCCTCCACCATTTTCCTTCACTTTCTATATACATCACTTTTGTTCCCATGACACTTTTATTTATACTGTTTCTTTTGATAAAAATTCTCATTAACCTTCTTAGTAATCATTTTTCAAAATCCCACCCAAATTTCTTCTCCAGAAAGTTTTCCCACATCAGTCTTTACCTTTTCAAACTTCTTTTGCATTCAGTGTTTCAACTGCACACTTGCAGTACAATACTGGTGTAATATATCCTGCATCATTAGTGTAAAAGCTATTACACCTACTACTATTTTGTTCAATAACAGAAATGTGCATGCACATGGTCTCTCCAATTCCCCTGAAATTCCTCATGGCTTATATTTGTGCACTCTAATGCCTACCAACGGCCTAGACACATATTATTTATTGACTGACTAAAATATAAATACCTCGCACCAACCACAATATCACCATTGTCTAGCACACAGCAGCACCATATAGACTGAGCCGGAAGTCGGATTATTTGAGCACATTCCCCATGTTTCCAGACTCTCAGAGATCTGTCTTCTGCTGTTGTCACAAAATCTAAAATTAATGAGTAGAGAAAAAATTAGTTTGAATAAATAAAACTGAATACATTTATACATACCATCTTTTAAGATAGGCTGATTTTTTAAACTCCGAAGTCTTTTTATATTATAGTTTTAGATTTTATGTATTTGTCACGTACGTACAACTTTAAAAATCACATTTTTTTTACCTTTCACATCTTATATACTATATTTTATATCAATAAATTATATAGTCTTTTTTCAGATGCCTAAGTACTTTTTCTATACAACCATCAGAACTGAACTAATATGAAGACAATCATATAATTTTCTCTTGTAGAAAAAAGATACTTACTGGATAAAGTTAATAAATTTTTCAAGTTACAGTTAGTCAATTGATTTATGTCATCAATCCTTCTTCCCTCAAGAATGTGATGGAACAATGGTCGATACAAAATTATAAATACACGGTAAAAGATAATCTTACCCTTACAATTTGGAAAGACAGATATGCTATAAATATAATTTGTATGTCCATAATACACTTCCAGACACTCGCCAGTGATTTGCCACCTTCTAATACTGGCATCATTTGCACAGGAAAGAAATTCTGTTTCGCTCAGTATTGCCAAACCTCTTACACAGTCTTCATGCCCTATATTAAAAAAATAATGTAAATTAATAAAATGACCATTAGGTAGATGGCTCTAAGTAGTTCACTAAGATTGTACGATACACATCAGTGAGTAGTAAAAACTGATTTTCAACTTTGAGAAATTCACTTTTCTGTAGAAAACCCTAATAACCAATATTTGTATTTTCAGTTTGGCGTTATCATTTTTATTACCAGTCTTGATAAGTTATTTTATATTTATTGTATCTTCTCCAAATTATTTCTTAATATCCTTCAGAAATAGGATTTTGATCCAAATTCTCCCTTTTTATCTAACAGTTCATTTTGGTCTTTTCTTCCTCAATAACAAGAGTAATTCACAATATACACAATATTCAAATTTAACAGAAATATATAACAAAGAATATCCTTTAAGTTTCTTACCACACGATATTGAATATAAACCAGGGAAAATTAATATTACAGAAACTTCTAATTATTTAAGAGTTGAAATAAAATCATCATAAAATAGTAAACTTTATTAAAATATAAAAGAATAGGTTGAAAGACATTAACTTCTCTAAAAGAATACAATTAGTGGCAAAGCTAAAATAAGAATTCAAGCTTCTTGCCTCGTAATCCTACCTCTTTTGATTCAACCAAAATGTAAATATAAAGCCAAACATGGCTGCTTTATCAATGAAAACATTTCACAATTTCTATAATGCAGGTATTAAAATGATAAAGTAAAAACTAATGATTACTGGTTCTTTAAAACAGCAAGACTTTATGGAATAAACTACTTGCATAATATTCTTAATTATGTAACTGTCTATATAGAACACATTTATATTCCACTTATCAAAGTATATTAAATGTTTTCAAAAAGTTTGATAAAATTCAATTTCTTTCAATATTATTTGAAGCCTTATAGAATTTTTTAAAGGACAAAACATTCTCTGAAGCTTGTGATCTAATAAAGAAGATTAGAAGAAGATCAAAACCTTACCCACATTCAATATTTGCTAATTTAGATTAGCTATCACAGATTAATAACAACTTGATATACATATGTATGTATGAAAGCAAAAACAGAGAGATGCTTATTATAACTCGTTCTCTATTTTTCATCTACAAATAGTTTTATTTGCACAAAGGAACATTTTGCAGTATTAACCTGGTGGTGATCACCTTTTGAAAAGCAAATAAAAGTGAGAAAAAAAAATTCACACTACAAACATTAAGTATCACACAAATAAATCACCAATACTAATATTACAAAGCAGATGGTTCAATGTAGGAGTTGTTTAATAGCTGAGGTTTAAAAAGCCTACCCACCTAAACTACCACATAAACAGAGCCTAAAATTTATTATTAAATGATGTACTTCAATGTTAATAAAAGCACTTATGATGTTTTCGTCCATATATAAAAATAACACTACTGATCCACCATTAAATATGGCTTATGCCTGGAGGTTTTAAACTGAACTAGTTCAAATGACAAGCAAAAACAGAGCTGCATACCAAAAATCACATATACAGAATTCAGAGATGCACACACACATATTATAGCCTATCAGGTACCTATTTGTTAGTCCACATCTGGTTATTTAATGAGGTCTCACTACATCTTTTAAAAAGATACATGACTATGTTTTTCAAATACCATTTTCAAGCTTCTGTACCTTTGAGAAAAGGACCATCTGAGTCATATGGAGCGATGAGTAAATATGAAGCAACTTTTTAAGTAAAAGTTGTCTACTCTGATCTTACCTGAAAAAGTCCTCTCACATCTTCCAGCCTTCCACAGTTTAATAGTCTTGTCTGCTGATCCCGTTAACATTAAGCCCTGTTCAGGTAAGATCTTTACTGCCCATACTGCAGCTGTATGACCCTGTTAGTAAAATGGGTATTAATTTAAAATGGCAGAGAATCATAGCATTTAATTATCACCTAGAATACTCACATAGAACTACTATACCTGTAAAGTCATCATGCATTTGTCATTCAGCCAGACTTTAGCAGTGGTGTCCCATGAGCCACTAAGTAATGTTCCAAATTTTCCAGATGAAAGACTACAGACTAAAGGGAAAAAAGACAATAACACATTTCATTGAAAAATACTCACACTTTTTAGTTATTAAAGTATTACAATTTTAAAAACATTTTGTGAAGTAACAGTATTTTAGCCTATTAAGACTTAACTCAGTGGAGATGCAGAAGAGTGCAGTAGTCAAGAGCACAGCTTCTGGTGTCACACTGCCAGGGTCCACTTACACGATGCCACTTATGAGCTGTATGACCATAGGGATATTACCTAACCTCAGATTCCTCCTCTGTAAAATGAGGAAGCAGGATTATGTGGGTTGCACAACCCCTCCGGTTCTTAGAAACTATATGGGAAAATAATGCAAAAGATTTTGAAATGCTGTTTATATAGATATTTAGGGTCACTTTAGTTAAAATGACAACACAACTGAAGCCAAGCTAAATGTTCAACAGTAATGAAATTGTTAATTAAATGTCTTATTAATATAAAATTACACAGGCTGAAAATTTTTTAATCTAAAAAATTATCTAAAATCATGGAAACAAAAGACAGAATTCTGATTAAAAATGGCAGACTGTCCACAGCAATGCTATAAATGGTATTAATCTACACAGACCAAAAAAAACTAAAAATAACATAACTGACAGTAAAATGGAGGTTATAATTTAAATACCTATAGAGGGTTGATTAAAAGCAGAGTGGCTGGCATCACAACTATGAGACTCAGTACCCAGTACTTGGTTTCATGGGGCATGTGGCTAAGCAGAAGACTTGAAAAATGAGAAGAGTGATTCTACCTACATACAACAGTGAAATACTAGATTACTCCTTTTAGCTGTAGTGTCAAGAAAGTGCATCCTGACCCACTGCAGGAGAATGGAGATTTATTCTATGGCCACACAAGCCAATTTAAAGAGGTTTTCAATGGCCAAGTATGGAATAATTTGAGAATTAAAAAAAAAAAAAGAAAAAAAAAAAGTTAGGGAATCAACTCATTCTGAAACCCAGTAAAAGAGGTGGGAGGGGACAAGGCAAGCACATGGTAACCAAAGTGTTGATGTGGGAAAGTTATACATAGAAAAATGCCAGCTATTAAACACAGAAATAATGGTAGAATTAGAGTATAATCATTTTGCAAATCTTAATGAAACACTGGATCTGTGCAATACAATCAACAGATGCTAAAAACCATTACATAAAAGCCTGATGAAAATTTTATAATGAATGGACAATACTCAGTACAGTTGAACCTACTGATCTTAACATCAAAGAAAGAGATTAGTATGTGCCTCTTAATGAACTACAACAAAAAGTACTCAATACTACCTATAAAGTGTTCTTGCCAAAAACTTGAATGTGAATGTGATCAAGCTTCTAGATCTAACAGCTTACAAGAGATATAGGGGACTGTGGAACATGTAAAGGGCATGACACGGCTTTAATCAACAAAGTTCAGATTGTGGGAAGTTCTACAAGCAAAATAAGCTGGTTTCAAATAGAGGGTTGGGGAGAAAATAGTTTATTTAAATTGTGATTGGCTCACAATTTAAATAAACTATAAAAATATTATGAGACAACTGGGCAAATTTGAACATTCATTAGATATAATGAAAAACTATGTTTGGTTTTGTTTTGTTTTAGGTGTGATGATATTGTTTAAAGAAGAGAGAGAAGGAATCCTTACCTTTTAATGGAGTCAGCAAACTGTGGCCTGTGAGCAAACTAAGAATTTTTTCTTTACATTTTTAAGTAGTTGGGGGGCGGGGGGTAAAAAAAATCAAAAGATATTTCCTGACATGTGTAAATGATATAACACCCAAATTTCAGTGTCCATAAATAAAGATTTACTGAAACACAGACACACTCATTTGTTTATTATCGAAGGCTGCTTTTGCACATGCTAGAGCTTAGCAGTTGTAAAAGCGGCCATGTGGCCTGCAAAGCCTAAAATATTTACTATCTTACCTTTTACAGAAGAAGTTTGTCAAACCTTATTTTAGAGCTAAATACTGAAGTGTTTATAAATAAAATAGTATATTAAAAATTTCCTTTAAAATAATGTTGTGAAAGAGGGGGAAGATGAAACGAGATAGGCCATGTGTTGATAATCTTTGAAGCTTTGTAAAATACATGAGTGGAAGAGATCATTACTCCCTATTATTTATGTTTATATACAACTCAATATAAATTACTATCTTTTATATACATTTGAACATTTCTACAATAAAGTTAAAAAATCTAATCACTCAGTATTGAAGATTTCACACACAAAACATTTATAAACTCTTTAAAATAATTAGGTTTAAAGTGTTGTGGGCCATTCTATTTGCTTACAAACGTCCCAAACTATTCCAGATACATAAAAAAAGTGCACATACTGCGCTGCTAAGCATATCATTTTATAAGAGCTGCTAAGCCTTACACAAATCAGGAGTATCAAGAAATCAAAAATATATAGAAATCATAGAAAATGATATTTAAAATATAAAATACTCTTAAATAATGATACCAGACCTTTACATATATTCAATTGCTTTACAAATATAGATATAACAGTCAAAAGATAAATACTCTTCATTATTTGAGGAAATGAATTGCTTGCACAAAATAGTTGAAAAACTGAAATCACAAAGTGTATTGAAATTACATAGCCTCTTTCTTTTATAACTGAACACTTTACTTTTTAAATATATAAGCACACTGACCTTTACTGATTACAATGGTAACTCTGTAACAGAGGATTTATAGAACAATGATGATTCAAAAAGGTTTTCACTATCCAGCCTATTAGCTCTAGGTAAAACAAACATAATAAAAACCAGAGAAAATGGATTCATGAATTTTACTTTCAAAAGGGTGAAACTTTTTCAAATAGAAAAATACCAAAACATTATACTCACCAGTATTTTTGTGACCTTTTAGTATATAAAGTGGAGCTGGACTTTCCAGTGAAAAAATGCAAATATTGTGGTCATTTCCTCCAGTGGCGATTAGTCCATGAGGGTATACATCACTTGAAGGTATGATGCATACGCAAGATACGAAATTAGAGTGGCCACTCATACAGTGCATTTCTGTAAAGCCCCTGTTAGGACTGGAAGAAAATGATAATGAGAGGTATATCTGTCCCCTGACTTAGCCTAGGACATAAATTGTCAAAGTACTCATTTTCATTTAGCGTTTAGGTTGAACTTTATAGAGTACATACTATTTTAAGTATCTATTGTTTTAAATTAAATATTAAGTAGCTAATTTATATATTAGCTACTACGAAGGTTTATATCGGATTAGGATAAGTTTAATTAGGTTTTCATTGATAATAGTATGTTAATTAACAGAAAGAACAAGGGACAAAAGAGAGGGAAACCAATATCTTAAATGGCTTTTCCTCATTCTCCACCTTCATTTCTATTTATCAGTAATTGTTGCCCTAAAAAACCGCTGGTGAAGTGAAACACTCATGCCATTAGGATAATGGAACCCACTATCAATAAACCTTAAACACAGTGATGAAATTTTCACACTATGAAACATTAACTTAGTACCCATCACTATACTACTGTATCTAAATAATTAGAATATCAATCATTCTCAATATGGAAACTGAAGGAACGAGTATATAAATGATTGCTCTAGGGATACAGCGCATTAACTGTCTTGGGATTAGAATGATTACCAATTTGTTATACATGTCACTTAGCATCACTGACTTACATAACAAGTCAAACAATAGATTATGATGATATAGTATGTGAAAGATAGTACGTTATCTGCTGAGAGGGATATCATGCTAAACCAAGCTAAACCAAGGAGTTTGCAGTCTAGATGAAGGGAGATGAGACAAGTATACATAAAGAGATGACTCCTGGGTAGAGACTGAACATACTCACTCATCTAGTTTCACTCCCTTCCCAAACATTATTAAACATTATTAAAAGAATATACATGTGTTCTCTGTCTGTCTGTCTTTTTCTCTCTCTCGGGTTTATGCCTTTACATATATATCCATATGTACCAATGTACCAATATAGATATATGTACATATACATATCTTTCTACCTATTCTTCCTATCTAGCTGTCTGTCTGTCTGTCTACCTACCTACCTTCCTACCTACATAGGTAGTAGGGAAAGCTAAGCACAAGCTTACTAATGAATTCCCAAAAGTCTCAAGAATTAGTGGCACTATGTACCTCTAGAAATGAGGACAAAAAAGAGTAGGAACTAAAATAAGAAAGACTAGTTCAAAGTTTTCAGAATCAGTCAGAAGCTGAATCATATGAAAAAAATCTTCAAAGGAGGATATTTAGTAGTAGCTATTTTTAACTTTCCACTTTTTAACATGTGCTTTTAGAAACTACTTTATCAATAAATCTAAACAAATTAAAAGATAGGTCACGTTTAAAAATCTATATTATGTAAATCACTAAATCTACTTATAGATGTTTGTGTGCATCTTCTATGTTGGTTTGTGAAGTTCTTAATGGCAGAATCCAGACTTGGTTCCTATTTTTATCTTCCCAAGTTCCTAGCACAATATACTTCATGGTAAGAATTAAGTACTTTTTGAATCAATCAAAAATACTTAGAAGTATTAATGAAAAAAAAAAAAAAAAAGCACCTAGACATCCCAGCTAGATAACTGCCCCTCTTGCACCCAGCATAAAGTCTGGAGCTTTTTCTTTAAAAAAGTAAAAAAGGTATCTGACTAAAAGGACACAAAGCATAGCTCACCCCTGGGGTATGAGGAACATGTACATTCATAATGGAGCCCAAGACCACCGAAGATAAAACCCAAAAGGCCAGGCACTCATCCTCCAGGCAGGAGATCAACCCAATAAAATGGTCCAGCTAGAAAACTCTACAGTGAAACTCACATCCAGCAAGCCCTACCATGAGCTTCCAGGAGCTTTTTAGTTCTCCACCCTTAATAATGATCACAGAATAAAGATTACAAGACACCTGGGAAAAGCTTCCTCCAGCAGGAAATATAGTGATCAAATCAAATAGAAAGGGAAAATAAAAAAAGTTTAGAAGAGACAGACCACCAAGGAGAAACAACAAAATCACCATTATCATCCTTAGAGATATAAGATACTGCAACCATGAAACAAAGACATAATTTCACAAAAAGTCAAGGCAATTTCTGAGAAAGTATATTGGGAAGGTAGATTTAGAAAAAAGTCCAACATTTTAGAAAAGAGGACAGAGAAAATGGAGAGAACGAAACCAAAGAAAAAAGTCTCAGAAATTACAGATGATGGTTTTCATATTAAAAGGGTCCACTAATGGCACTGAACAATAGATGAATACTGACTGCCTTCCAGGGAGAAAAATAATAGGTCAAGAATCAGAATGGCTTCAGACTTCTCAACGGTAACACTAGAGGCTATAATACAATGAGCAATGGCTTCAAAATTCTGGAGGGAAATTATTTGGAAATTAGAATGCTACAAACATTTAAACTATTATTCAAGTAGCAAGGCAGAATAAAATCATTTTCAGACTTGCAAGGTCTTAATACATTATTATTAATGCATTGTATTTCAGGAAACTCCTGAATGATGTGCTCCAAAAGACATCAAGGAAGAAAACCAAGAAAGTAAAAGGATACTGATAACAGAATCTCAACATAAGAAGTCTAAAAACACAGTGTGGAGATGACAGGAAAGGGAGATCCCAGTATTAGTTGTGTATCAGGAACAGAATATCCAGGTCAGAAAGTTTTTACTGTTGGGAAGATGAAATTTTATTGTTGGGAAGATAAAATTATAAAATATGCACTGTGTCTAAAGGTCTTGAGAGGAGAGTGAAACAACTAGCCAAAAATTTGAGGTTGAATTAGTGATTAATACATACAAAATTAACCAAATGAAAAACCAAAAACTAGGCAATTAGTAGCGAGCTACAGGGAGATCACAAAATTGTTGAGGCAAAGTTACAGTTTATTCCACAGCTCAGTTGTAGACAGATTCTGTACAGTCACAAAATACTAATTCAGTTTAAATTAACTTAAGCTATAAGGGTCAGGGCATAGAAAGGGTGCATATGTGATAGGGGTTGGTAGAGGGTAGAAACAGTATTAAATTTTCATATTCTATAATAAGAACTATGAAAAATACCTAGAATAAAATAATTTAAAGATAAACAGAAATAGCAATAGTCTCATGCCACATAACGTTTCAGTCAAGGATGAACCACATGTATTATTATGGTACCATAAGATTATAATGGAGCTGAAAAATTACTATAGCTTAGCCATGGTACAGTCTTAACACAATGTATTACATGTTTGTGGTGGTGCTGGTGTAAACAAACCTATTGTACTGCCACTCGTATAAAAATATAGCATATACAATTGGGTACATTTCTTAATACTCAATAATGATAACAAATGACCATGTTAGTGGTTTACATATTTCCCTTATATACTTTTCATCATTATTGAAAGGTGTATTCTTTCTATCTATTAAAAAAAAGTTTGCTATAAAACAGTATGCCATGTTATTCCAGCAGTAGTCTCATACACCTTACTTACTGAGTCTCTTGATTGCACTATTTTCTCTTATGCTTGATTTAATCTCATGCTGTAACAGGCTTGCAGCCTAGGAAAAATATGCTATATACCGCATAGCCTAGGTGTGTAATTAGATATATCATCAAGGTTTCTCCGTAAGTGCATTCTATGATGTTCACACAATGATGAAATCACCTAAGGATGCATTTCTCAGAATGTATCCCCCAAGTATAGTACTTTATAAATAGACATGGAAGTAAAATATAACAATAAGCAGTTAAAAAAGATAAAAATTTTGCCTCCAAGGAAATGAAATGGCTCTGATTACTTAACAAACCCCATAGCACTATTTGACTAAGGATGCAAAGGGCTGAGTGTTTGCACGAGGAAAAAGTCACTTTAGCTTTGGCATGATCAGGGAAGATTTAACACAAGATCTTACACCTGAACTGGCATCTTTTGAATATGAGTATTCAAAAGGCAAAGCAATATTTGGTGATAGACTTGGGAAATTCAATTTAATCTGAAGTGGGCTTATAGAGGCCTGAAGCAGTCTCAAACAATGGCATGCTACTCAGTTGGGTTTCATGTAGAATCAAAAAAAAAAAAAAAAAAAAAAACCAAAACAAACAAACAAAAAATGGTCTTAAGGGTCTTCAGAAGGTCCAGAGACTTTCTGACTTTCTGGATCCTTGATGGGCTTTTGTGAAAGATGTGGTATCTGATTTAGTCCATCCTGGAATAGAACTGTGTGCCTCCCTGAAAAAAATTCTCCCATCATTCCCAGTCCATCCCTACACTAATTACTTTGATCCAGAACCCTATGGAAAAAAGGTTTTTTTCCTCCTCCTTTCTAATCTGCCCCCACCCCCACCCAACCTATGGATGTTGCCCTGGATCTCTGAAGGTGGGGTGTCTCCTTCCACAGGCTTGGGGAGGGCACCTGGGCCCTGGCACACCCAGGGTATGGTCCGTGGCTCCACCTGGGGTGCTAATCCAGGACCTTCTATTTGTAAAGCATATGTGCTAACCACTACACTATGGAGCCGCCCCCTGGAAAACAATTTTCACTTACTCCTTGGCTCCAAACATTTTACAACACTTAACTTTATTAATATACCATGTAATAGAAATTGTCAGGATGTCAGCCTTGAGGAAACTTTTATAACACTAAAGGTATGGCTGAGACACTCTAGTTAGGGATGTATGAGGTTCATCATCTCATTACCATGAGATGCACTACCCTGAACAACTGGAAATATGAGGTAAAACTACCTTATCTCACTGAAGAGGATAGTTTCAGTCCAAAGTTCCTCAACTTCCTGGTAAATGCAATCACTAAGGTGATTTAAGTTCTTGTTAACCTAGCACATTCATACACAACAGGTAAAAGTTTAATTAGAATTCAACTACTGGCATCCCCTTTAGTACTCTTTACTGCAATATTTATATCCTATTGGGCATATACTTTTACTGAACTCAATTTTAAATGTACAAGCTTAATCAGTAAATGTATGCAAATGCACAAAAAGTTATGTATACTGTTACTAAGTAGTTTGGGATATCACAAAATCTTAAGAGTTAGAAGAGATCTTTCGAGGTCCTCTCATCTAATTCATTACTGGAGTTTGCTCTACAATATCACTTGTCCAGCATATCATCATGTCTTAGCTGCACTGCTGCAAAAGTCTCCAAAAAGGCTTTGGATCTACTTCCATATTTACCCCTTGGCAATCCAATCTCCACCAGCAGCTAGCAGAAACTTCTCAACAGGTAAATCGAATCATGCTGCTCTTTGCTTGAAACCTATTAAATCCCTTCCTCAGCCCTCTTACCAAGGCATGATGTGGCTCCTGCCAGTCTCTAAGACTTGCCCTCACATCAGAGCTCATTCCCTTCTGCAAATCTCCTTCTCAATCCAGGGCCTCTGTGTTTGCTCCTCCTACTGTCTACAGTACTCTTCCAATTAAACCTTCCTCATTCCTTGGTCCCATGACCAGCTCCACTTGTGTCAGACTTAAAAACAAAACAAACAAAAACATGAACAAAAATACACCTCAGAGATGAGGCTTCTTTCTTTAACATCTCTCCACTCAGTTCTAGATACATATTTGTTTTCTTCATAGTACGCATGCCAATATGTACCTATTTGCTTGTTTTCTGATCCCTCTTCCCTCCCAGACTGCAATAAAGCTCTATAAGCACGAGAACTTGTCCACTTATTCTTCAGGATCTCAAACAAATGGGGGGCACTCAATCAATAGTTATCATCTGAATTTATGGATGGTAACCCAAACTATGAGTGAAACCTCTACTGATAGGAGGCAAACAAAGTGACTCACCTCAATTTATCTCTTTTTGAACTGAAATCTGTCTTCCAGGTCATAAATTTTTGTTACAAGCAGCCAAATCAGGGCTGAACCCTTGAACTTGATTTGGACTGGAGCTTAACCTTCTGTTTCTTTAACTTTTTTTTTTTTTTGGTTTCTCTCTGACAGTTTTTAAAAGGCAATGGGCTTTCTCTCAGGAGCACAACTCCACACACCCATATAAAACATCTGAGAGGTTTCATTCCTTCCATCCAAGTCCACCAGAGACATCAGACTAAGAAACTCTGACTTAGACAACAAGGGGGCAAACAACTTTCTGCAACGCTTTTTGAGAACTAAGGTTTTCAAATATGAAGGAAGACTACTAAGCAAATTCTAAGTCTGAAATAGTTCAATGACATGACAGATGCTTTTGCAGTGCTTCATTTAGGAGAGAGTACCTGGCATCAACAAATTTTCAAACCTGAAAGAAACATGGGCAATCATCGTCCCAAAACTGAAGCCCCGAAAGGTAAGAGGTTCGTCCAAGGTCACCCCCTCGCTAATGGTGAAGTGTTAGGGAGAGAAAGTACGTCTCTGTCTCCAATCCGGTGCTCATTCCACCAGATCACAATCTTACACTGCGCGCCCCGGGTGCCAGGGCTCTCAGCTGGGAGGGAGCGCAGAGCAGAGGGAAGGCCGGGAAGAGAGGGAGAGGGCAGGATAGAGCAGGGAAGTCATCCTCTTCCCATACACCCGTAGGAGCTTGTAATACAGCCGAGGGCTGCTGGGCTCTCAGCGCTCACCTGTCCGGGACCCAGAGGCGGGTGGTGCGGTCTCGGGACACGGACACAAAGGCCCCAGGCGGATAGAGGCAACACACAAGGCCCCGCACGTCCAGCTCGTGGCCCGGGAGCGAGCAGCTCAGCCGATACCTGGCGGCGCCGCTCGCCATGGCCCTTGTTGGTCCGGGCCCCGGGGCCCGCGCAGCGCGAGATCAGGCCGCAGAGGAGGTCAGACCGCGGCAGTAGAGGGGCCCGCAGGTGAGGAGCGGCCGGAGACCGGAAGAGCGCGCGAGCCGGTGCGGAAGGGCGGCAGGGAAGGGGCGCGTCGAAAGGGCCGAGTGACACAGCAACCCTGACATGCACACCGGAATTCATCATCGGCCTCAGCCCGCCATGACGCAGACCGTGTGCGTCCCGACTGCTGAGGCCGACGTGTTGCTAAGGCTCGCTTCCCGCCTGCGCCCTGGACCGCCAGTCCACGAAGAGCTACTGACGCCTGACCCTTCGGCGGGTGCCCAAATCTGGTCCTTTCCGAGCCCCAGTCCTTCACAAACTCTGGGAGAACTGTTTATTGTAATACGGCGGGCGGGCCGAGACTACGAGTCCCACAATGCCACGCGCCAGGGCGGCGTGAGCCGGAGGCGCGCGCAATCCGGGTATTTTAAATCTTGATTCCCGAGGGCTGAAAGCTGCCTTTTGGTTGAGTGAGATTGTTTGGTGTTTGTCCGGGGCAACTTTACGCAGATTCTACCAGTCCTTCTCTGCATAGTCTCAACTTAAACGTTGATTTTTTAATTTAAACGAGAGAGCTTGGGGCCAAATTCAGAACAATCGCTTTCCTTAAATTCTGTGAACACTAAAGTGGATTTTTTTGGTATTCTCAAATATGTATCTTTTGTGTTAAGCAATTCAAAGATTTTAAAATAGTTTTCTGAACTGTCATATATAGAAGTGACATTTGAGTCTCTCTCCCATACTTATAAAAACAGGGAGGGGGAAATCAGCATGACGTCGGTAACCACTACGACACTATCTAGAAGAGGTGAACAGTTAAAGGTTGTAGAGAAAGAAGTGTCATTTTTCTTGCTACCTTTCCGGGTTTTCTGCTGGGGCTCAGTAGAAAATATAACAGAAAAATATATATACAGGGGAGAAACTCAGGGATGAGTCACTCACAGAGGTGGAGAGGGCTTGAGTTTATAAGGGGAGAAACTCAGGGATGAGTCACTCACAGAGGTGGAGAGGGCTTGAGTTTATAGAGCGTCTTAACAAAATGTCTTTAATAGACGCAGCAAGTTATTCAAAGGCAAATATATAGATGAAGGCCAATTAGTAAAGTTTTTTATATAGGTTCTTTTAGTGCAGTCTGGCGGCTGATAAATGGTTTAAAATTGCTGTAGCTATCTTTTGTCCTTCCTGGTGTAGAGGCAAGAAGAAAAACCTTTGAACATTCATCTCTTCTTTTAAGCAATAAGGAATGTTAAAGAGCCTTTTTTGTATCTGCTTTTTCCCGGTTTCTTTCAGCTTAAAGTAACCCTTATACTAACGTCATATTTTGGCGTGGCAAATCCTACTATATCCCTTCACTACAGTAACCAAAGGATACCAATGACCACTACAAACATTGTTCAGATGGGACAATTACATGAAAATGTTTTACAAACTGAGAACTCAGTCCATGACATTATTTCATTTTGAATTATTGATTTTAAACTATTTAAAAGCAGACATGAGGATAAGTCTGCATATAATGTATGCAAGTTGGAAATAATGTGAAAAATATTAGTCCAATATGTATGTGATTACAATATGCATGTTATGTATATTACAGTAACAAGTAAGGTCTGTCTATATATAGGAAGACAAAGAAAAATTGTAAGTTATTTTATTAGAGGTGGAATTTGAGATGTAGCCCTTGTTTTTTTAAACATTAGTTTTAAAATAATTCTCTTAAGACCACTTTCCATTTAATGCAGTCTTTCTCAAAAACTTGACTCAAAAGAACTCTGAAAGGAAGCTTAAAGATATGAAGCTTTCAATGAAATGAGGAACAGATGGTACTAGAATCGTACCCACACTTAATGTCGTATTGTTTATGTTGTGCAGTCCTAACAGGAAGGAAGACTACGACTGATTAGAAGTAAAACGTCTGCAGATGCTGCTTACCCTGAATAACTTCAAACAATTCTTATTAAAAACTCAAGGTATTACACCGTAGAAGTGAGATTACGTTGCGATATCATAAAACTCGCTAGGAGTGAGTTCAGGTCAGGCACACAGTCGGAGAGGTTGCTCCGAGTATAAAGAAAACCAAGGTCTTCAAATAGAAAGTCCTCCAGCCATCCCCACTGTTCTCCATTTCTTCCGGAAAGGCCCTGAGGTATTCAGAAAACAATTCCTTAAATATCGCGAGAAAGTTTTACTCCTGCTTCGCCATCAGGGACCAGGAGCTGAAGTCGAGGATTGGCCAATAAGGAGGCGGTGCCTCTCTCGCCCCGCCCCCGTTGCCAGGATACACTGCTGCGTGCGGCATCTAGTGGGGAGGTCTGAGGACTCAGTAAAGCTGCGCGAGAGTGGGAAGTCGCGAGTGCGCGAACGGGGTCGTGGGGTTGACTGGAAAGTTCCGCGGTCGCGGTGGTCCTGAGCGGTGCGACTTGGCCTGTTCCGCGCCGGTGGAGGTGAGAAATTCCAGGTCCCATTCCGCCTTCCCTGTCTCCCGAGCCCATTTTCTTACCTTGGAGATACTAATGCGTCCCAAACAAAACAAATCAAATCCAGTCCAAACTTTGGCTCATAGCTGTTCTCCTCAGGCCCGTCGCCAGTCTAGGGAAGTCCCAACTCTCAACCCTAGTCCGGCAAAGCGTGCGGGGAGGCATGAAATCGTACCCTGAAGAGATCTGCAAAGGCAAGACCGAAGAAAAGAATCCAAGAGCCTCAGATAAAAAAATTCACTACCGTACGAGAGATTTTACTCAACAGATTTCTCTGTCTGTTGGTCATAGCAGAAGGCACTTAACAATTTCCACTTTTTTATATATGTTAAAATGGCTGGATTAGGAGAGAATGATGGTATATATCATTATGAGTCAGGTGTTTTATCTATGTTACGAGTAATCTTCATAACAACTCTGCATGGTGAGGTCATTACTACCCTTTTGTTTTACAGACGAGGAAACATATCCAGAGGGGATTGTATGCCTGGTAACTGTCAGTGTCAGAGCTAGCTTGTATCCCAAATCTTTCTGGAACCAAAAAGCCTGGATATGTTTCTGAGTATGTGCGAATAACTCCCAGGGATTGTGTGAATATTTGAGTGAATAATCCCTGAATTAGTGTCATGTTTACTATTAGTGCCTCACCCTTTTATTTAATCCCCTAGGACTGATCTAATGCTAACCCTTTTCTATGATAGTAAAGCAGTGGCTAAGAAAATCAGGTTGAAATTTGATATATTTTACATTTTCTTAAAGTTATCAGGAAAGCTAGAGTAACACTGTCCTGGAAACAAAGGTTTATTCTATTAGCTTTCTTAAGGAGGAACTGTTTTGATCATAGACTGTCTTCCTTTCAAAAAGTCATTTCATGAAACTTTCTACATTTGAAATAATAATAGTAGTAATAATCCTATTACTTTGTCCACAGCGTTCAAAATGGCAAGGAAACAGAATCACGGAGCTAGGTGGGATGGTGTTTTAAGTTTGGTGTGAACATATTCAGTATGAAGATAATGGGATATCTGAATAGAAATTTTCAATCAACAGTTGAAAATTTAGAATTGGTGTCAAGGTTAAAGGACAGCGGGAGACATCAACATAGTTGTAGTAGTAAGAAAAGAATGAAAGGTTAGAGAAGAAAAGCAATCCAAACACTGCTACTGAGAAACCATTTTAGTTTAAGAAATGATTTGTTTCACTTTTAATGATTTAGTAAATTTTTGTCCTTGGCCATGCATTCATGTGGGAGAATATTCAGAAGATACAAAAGAGAACAGAAAGTTTTTCCTGTCTCCTAGATAGATGCTAGAGATATAAAGTTGAATAAAGTCCAGTACTTGCCCTCAAAGGAGAGAAATACTTGAGCAGATCATTTCAACTGGTGTGATAGGTACTGGGATAGAGATATTCTCAGAATGCATAGTAGTGTAGAGCACCAGGGACCGGTGCTCCTGTGAGAATTTAATGCCTGATGATCTGGGGTGGAGCTGAAGTGGTGATGCTATTACTGGGGAGCGGTTGCAAATACAGATGAAGCTTCTTTGCTCACTTGCCCACCATTCACCTCTTACTGTGTGGCCTGGTTCCTAACAGGCCAAGACTGCTACTGGTCAATGGCCTGGGAGTTGGGGACCTCTGGTATATAGGACAGGCTTATAAACTCAAATTGAAGAAGGGGTGGTTATAGACTGGTTGTGAAAGAAGTCCTAGCAAAGGTCACAGACAAGATGTGTGTTAGGCAAGGAGACCAGTTAAGGAGACAAGTAAAATAATTCACTTAAGTTTATGAGACCCAGAACAATACTATAAGAATAGAGAGGAAGGTACACGTTAAACATTAAGGAATAAAATCAGTAGGACAATGTGATTAGATAAGGAAATTGAAGGAGAAATTATGGACTAGGTTTCTCACCTGTATAACAAGGAGGTGCTACTAAGAGGAATTGCTGAAAAAGGAAAGGACTGAAAAAAGAGTCAGAAGAGGGAACTGTCATAGAAATGGTTTCATGTAGCAACATGACATATTCCTAGCTGCATTGGCAGGGGTCATTTTTATGGAATAGTAGGAACCGAGGAGATAGTGGAAATTGAAAAAGATGAGAAGAGTGGATCTAAGCTATTTAGAGTTTGGCTGCTTTAGGAAAAGGTTATGCAGGGCAGAGTCAAAAGTGGTTTCAGGATGAAGAAATTATTTAAAGTTAGGAAATAATTGAACATAACAGACTGAAAGAAAGGAGAAAGTATTTAAGATATTACCAGGAGTAGAATAATGCCTTGAAGGAGATTGGGGTACATGAGGTCAAGGAGAGGGAATCTAATGCCCCAAAGGAGATAGGATTAAGAGGGTAAATTGAAATTGAGGTTGTTCTTGAACAAAACAGTGGATGGCTATTGAGATTGGAGGACAGGGTAAATTTGTATGCTCCAAACATGTTGGATTTCATGTCCTAATTTTGTCAGATTAATAGGAAATTGAGTCATCTGCTGAGAGTGGCAAGAACAGGGTAGATAGAATTGTGGTTAAAGATTGGAATCATCAAGGAGAGAAGTCTCTTATCAAGGGAAAATAAAAATTTATGAGTTGAGTGTCCAGCTAAGTTTGGCAACTGACTTTGCAGTACTCCAGTTTGTACAGTTCACCAGCAATGTTCAGCAGTCCAGGCTGGATGTAGAGAACAGTTTCTGAATTTGCCAGATGGGTTGAAGAAGAGTTCAAGGATATGAATTAGTTTATTGTGCTCCTGAGACAATAGTTGAGTGTAGAGAAGGAAAGGAGTCCCTGAAATTGCCCTTACCAAGGTTATTAATGGCTTCTTGGATGGTGATTCCAATGGACATTTAAGTGTTCATCTTATTTGAATTCCAAGCAGTAAATGGCATGGCTGATCATTCCTGATTTCTCTTGGCATCACTGATACGCACTCCTGGTATTTGCTTGCTTTCCTGGCCTTCATGTTTAGTCTTTTCTATCTACCTGGTCTGTATATATTGATATTACCTGGGCCAGAGTCTTGGGGACTCTTGCCCCATATCCTCTCTCTACATCAGCTTCTTTAAAACTCTTGAACATGACCTAAATAGGTTATGTTACATTACAGGCCAGTACACACATATGTGTTAATTTATATAAATATAACTGAAACAAAAATTTTATGAAATAATACCCTTACTGTGTGCAGCAAACTCTTTTCTATTTTCTACTTTATTTCATGTTTAAAGTATATTGGTCATAACCTGCCCAGGTATTCTCACAACCCACTGATAGGTCATGACCCATAATTGGAAAAATACTTTTCTAAATTATCAACCTAAAAGAAGTATTATTCTGATGAGTAAAGCAGGGGGCTGATAAACTGGGAGAGAATGAGTGAATTAAGGAAATGGTTTAAAGGGTGGTGTAGTGAGAATAAAAATAAGAAAAGCGTAGAAGGAGAGGAAATTAAAGTCAGAGAAGAAAGTGTTTCATTCAAGATATTTGAGCTGAAGTAATTCTAGATGATAAGTTCTAGGTCTGCCCATGGCTAAGAATGACTGAAATGGAGTTATAACGGTTACTGAAATTTAGAGAATTCTGAAGCTAGAATTTAGATATTGAATCCAGTATCCATATGGAAGTCATGGGGATGTTGAGACTAGAGACTGCTAACTAGGTACAAAAAAGTTTCCGAGATAAAAACAACCAGGACAGGTCCAAGGTGATAATATGGTTTCATTCCCTGCTCCTCAAAGAAGGGAATCCTGTTTATTTATTTAAAGATTTGGAAAAATAATGTTTTGAAAGTTGACAGTGGGGAGCAAGTAGAGTTCTGTGCACTCCTCCTTTGCTTTGAGACAGGAAGTTAAAACAGCCTTCACTCCTGAAAATGTTTTAGGGGGAAGCTCATATTCTGTTGAAGCAAAGAGTAAAAGGAAGCATTCAATAACAGGATTGAAAATATAAGAGTTAATCATGGACCAGAAAGCACAAAGAAAAGTTTGTGAGAGAAGGAAAATGCTCAATATGTTATCTAGACTAGAGAGAAAACTTTAACTAGAGTATGGGATGAGAGTAAAGGAGAGAGAGATAATTAGAAGAGCTTGTATTTTGTTAAGATAATTGGAAAATGAGGAAAGCATGTTGTAATGAATGATTTCATAGTTCTAACTATAACATTACTGTCAAATTGCAACAGAATTAAAGAAGGCTTAGCCTTGTGGTACCTAGAATGACAATTTGCAAGAAAAGTCATGGATAAATGTTTGAAGTAGGGAATGTGTATCACTTGTGTCTTGCTATACAATATATCAAAGGAAAATTGAACTATTCTTTGTTTCCAAAACAGTGGTTAAAGACAATGGCCAGTAATCACAAACCTTCAGCAGCTCGCCCAGTTTCACGAGGTGGAATTGGGTTGACAGGAAGGCCTCCTTCTGGAATACGACCTCCATCAGGAAATATTCGAGTGGCAACTGGAGTAAGTTTAAAACAAATCTATGGAATTCTTGTGTATGTATTAGTGGAAGCTGGAAAACCTGATCATAATAAGAGAGTCTAATTCTTTTTTTATTCTGTAAGCATTCTATTATATGTGTGTGTTTTTAAAAAACATCTAGAAGTATAAATGTGGGAAATGTCTGCAAGACATTGTAAAGAGATGATCCCCGCTCATGTTGATATTCAAATGTACTTTCTTAAAGTTGGTTTTCTTAAATTTTTGAGGTTTTTCTAGAGTTTGAGGTAATTTTATCAACATAATCATCAGCTTATATTGAAATGATTTTTATGGTATTGAGCCTAGAGTACCTTTTTCTACTATTCTATGAAGAATTTATGCTTCTTAATTAAATATTTATAAAAGGGATCTGGCATTTATTTGCCATCTCCTATTTGCCAGGTGCTTTACCTACCGATTTACTGTTTGCAGTTTTTAAAATAGTAATGCCCATTGTAAAACATACAAAGTAGAAGTGCCGGAGTTCCCTCCTTCTACCCCAAGTATAACCATTGTAACAGCACGACCTGTGTCCTCCCAAATTTTTTTCTATCCATTTACTGACTCACCTGCATATATAATCATATGGTTTTAGCCTTTTCCAAAATGAGGATAGTACTATACTCATCTCTATTTATTTTGTCCTTTGCTTTCCATAATATATTGTAAATATATTTCCATGTGAATACATATATCTCTACATTCTTTTTAATGTATGCAGTTTTAATTTATACTTCTCCATGCTTTCATCTGGATAATTTTTTTTAAAGCATAGTTATTTGAGTAGCTGTCATAATTTTGCTTACATAGAGCCAAAGAGAAAATTATTCTGAAGGTTTACAGAGAGAGAAAATTAACATTCATTCACAAGGTTTACTCAGGCTAACCCTGACCTCATGTCATCTGAATTTGTAGCTGACAGTGTTCCTGTGCCCAGCAAATTCTCTGAAATGTGTTTCTCTTGCCCCCATACTCAAAAATAATTACTAAGTAATTCTCAGGATCACCTAAGAACTATGTTGGTTGATAGAATTAGAGGCTACTAAGGAATTAAAAATAATCAAAATGAATGACAATGGTTGTATCCAATCTGTATCTAAAATTCCTACTACATATTTAATCTTCTACTCTTTGGAAGAGGGATGCAGGGAGAAAAAAAGAAGTAAAGGTAGATGAATAAAACAGTTTCAGGTTGTGTTTTATACCGTCCCATGATTGTACAAGAAAGGAGTTTTCTGTCCTTTTCTCAGGGTGTATAATATTACATTGAATTATACAGACCTGAAGTAGAGAATCATGTAAAGTAATATGAGTGCTTGTTGAGTGATATAAGCCCTTTAATACTTAGATGGTTATCTTGTGATAGAATTGAATCTAATTTTCTTTTAAACTGAAAAATTTTTAATTTTTAATTTTTTTTCTGATTTTAAAGGTAATATGTTACTTACTATAATATTAAAAACAACAAATGTATAAAGGCTAAAGTAAAACTGAACTATAATGTCATTATACAGAGATAAACATAGTTACTATTTTTTTATATAATTCTTCAGGCTTTTTGTTTTACAAAAACGAAGTTATAAATACTGTTTTGTAAACTCTTTTATTATATATACAATTTAGGATTAAATGAAGACAAATATGTGATTATTTAACTCCTTTCCAGTTTGGGGGTATTATAAATAATATCTAGATATAGAATTTTGAATTTTATTGAATAATTCATATTTCAAAAATATAAGGAATATTTTATGAATTCTAACGAATTTAAAAAATATTTAATATTTTCTTTACAGTCTTAGCCACGGTAGAGGTACAGTGATTTTCTAGTATACTGAAACAAATCTTATTCTTTAGATGCCACCTGGAACAGCAAGACCAGGCTCTCGTGGTGGTCCCATAGGGTCAGGAGGAGTTCTGTCTTCTCAGATTAAAGTTGCAGATCGTCCTGTAACACAACAAGGTTTGAGTGGAATGAAAACTGGGATTAAAGGTATCTATTTTAAAAATATGAGTATATTTTGTATAAGAAATATTACAGTACCATATTACTAAATCAGAATTATGGCATGAAAGAGGCTATTTTACTCAGTTCTTATTTCTTAATTCACAGAATTGTTGTGAGGGTTAAATAAGAACATGAAACTGAAAATACATTGTGAACGAGAGTTACATACATATTTGAGCTATTTTGATCTTCATTTTTTTGAACATGGAGCTTTGCTATAACTTGAAGAAATTTGAAATAATTTGAAGAGATCAGGAAATATTCTGAAATACTTATTTCCATATCAAAATGACACTATCAAGTTATTTGTGTATTTATGAGTAGTGAGTCAAGAAGAGTTACATTTTCATATAATACTCCATTATAATATGTAAAGAAATGAGGCTAACATCTCTCATTATGCTTCTCTGTATGTTTTTAGAAAGGTATAACAGTATATAGTATGTAGTGAGTCAGAAAATTGGTGAGTCTGGTCAAGATGGCAGAGTAGATAAACACTGTACTTTCTTCTTAGTACAACCACATCAGAATTACAATGAAATTACAGAACAACCATTATTGGGAGTTGCCTGAAATGTAAGTGAACTGAAGGCCTATAACTGAAGACATACACAGGAGGCCACTTTGAGACTGGTAGGAAAAGTGGATACACAGAACATCTGGTCCCACACTCATGTGTAGTGGTTAAAAATCAGGAGGGGTATCTCAATTGCAAAGGTCTTTCCAGAAGAACAAAGGGTTCCAAACCCATATGAGTTTCCTTAGCTCAGGGTTCCAGTTCAGGGAAGAGATGTCCCAACAACTTCTGGCTGTGAAAACTAGTGGAGATTATGGCTAAGTGAGACGGAAGGCGCCTGGAGTCGCAGATGTTTCTCTTAACGGGCCCAGGAGCAGAATTAACTTGTAGATAAACTGATTTGCCCTAAGCTCCAGTTCTGGGGCAGTAGCTCAAAAGGAGCCAGGGACATATTGGGAGGAACTGAATTGTCTGGCTTCAGGGTGAAGGCTGGAGGAGCAGCTTTCTCCCAGACAGAAGTCCTGGCGGTTTGTTGAGCCTGTCCTCTTCACAGTACATTGAGACAGGCAGCCACTGTATCTGAGTCTCCCTCAATCTAGCTAACCCTGGTTGCTCTACCTGATGATTCTCTTAGACCTCACTGCTCCCAACTTGTGATTCCAGCCAAGGCAGTTTCAGTGGCTTTTCGATACAAAGAGCCTATCCTGGCTCATAGTATCAAATTTTCTAAAATCGTTCAAAAGTTTGCAAAACTCATACCAACAGCATCTAGCCACAGCATGCCCCATACCTCTTGTTGAGCAGCCCCTAGCCTGGCATATGGACTTGGTTCATGGATTGGTCACTCAAGGTACCTCTAAGCCAGTGCAGGTAGAAGCCATCTACGATTGTTGGGTGACTCTTGCCAGATGGCCCCAGGTAAGGCACAGGCTGTGGCTGGAGCCCAGGGTGGCTTCAGACCTACCTGGGGCGCCATCTTCAACCCCACATCTGAGGATAACACACCCAAAAGGCAGACTCAGCAGGCACCAGAGCCCTGCTAAATTGAATCTTGCTTTGTAGGATCAGCCTCTTAGTAGCTGGTCCTCATTACTGATCAGCTCGAGGGTCAGTCCAAACAGCAACCAAGGCTCAATTATGACAGGAGGACCCATACAACCCATAAAAGGGACATACCTGGAGCACCTAGCCTAGATGATCGGGGAAGACTGTGCCACTAGGCCCTACGGGGCACCTACATAACACATGTAAACAAACACATGGAGGCAGTCAAAATGGAGAGACAAAGAAATAAGTTCTAAATGAAAGAACAGAACACAGCTCCAGAAAAAGAGCTAAACAAAATGGAGACAAGTAATCTACTAGATGTGGTGTTCAAAACACTGGTTGTGGGGATGCTAGATGAACTTAGGGAAAGAGTAGATGAACTCAGCGAGAACTTTAACAAAGATAAAACAAAAAAGAAATGAGGAATACAATAACAAATGAAGACTACATTAGAGGGAATGAACACTAGATTAGGTGAAGCAGAGAATTAAATCAGCAATTTCTAAGATAAGGTAGCAGAAAACACCCAATTAGAATAGCAGCAAGAAAAAAATCTAAAAAAATGATATCTTAAGGGCCCTCTGGGACAACGTTACAAGTACCAACATTCACATCATGGAACTTCCAGAATGAGAAAAGAGAGAGCATGGGATTAACAGCCTATTTAAGAAAAAATTACTGAAAATCTCTCTAACTTGGTAAAGGAAATAGATATACAAATCCATGAAGCACGGAGTGTCCCAAACAAATGAACTCAAGCCCATACCAAGACACATCATAATTAAAAATGCCGAAGGTTAAAGACAAAGAATCTTGAAAGCATCAAGAGAAGTTAGTTACCTATAAGGGCGATCCTATAAGACTGTCAGCTGATTTCTCAACAGAAACTTCACACACCAAAAGGGATTGGTAGGAAACATTGAAAGTGATGAAAACCAAGGATCTACAACCAAAATTACTCTATCCAACAAAGCTATCATTTAGAATCAAAAGACAGATAAAGAGCTTCCCAGAAAAGAAAAAGCTAAAGGAGTTCAACAGCACCAAACCAGTATTACAGGAAATGTTAGAAGGGCTTCTTAAAGAAAAAATATATATGAATTATAAAAAGGCAACAATTATTTTAAATGTAAATGGGTTAAATGCTCCACTCAAAAGAGAATGGCAGAATGGATAAGAAAACAAGACCTTTGCATATGCTTCTAGTAAGATACTTCAGATAGAAAGCCACAGGCTGAAAGTAAAGGGATGGAAAAACATATTTCATGAAAATGAAATAAAAAAGCTACAGTGGCAATACTCATAGCAGACAAAATAGACTGTAAAACAAAGACTATAACAAGAGACAGAGAACTGAGTAGTCCCACTTCTGGGTATTTATCTGAGGAAACTTAAAACACAACTTTGAAGGGACGTGAATTTGTTCATTCATTGTAGCATTATTTACAATAGCCAAAATATGGAGGAAACCTGGGTGTTGGTCAGTGAATGAATAGATAAAGAAGTGGTACATATATATATAATGGAATATTAGCCATAAAAAAAAAGAATGAAATTATTGCCATCTGCAACAACATGGATGAACCTAGAAGGTATGTGCTAAGTGGAGTAAGACCGAGAAAGACAAATACCATATGATTTCACTTACATCTGGAATCTAAAGAACAAAATAAACAAAACAGAAACAAACTCATAGATACAGAGAATATTTTGATGATTGCCAGATGGGACGGGTATTGTGGTGAGTGTACAGGGGGAAGGGATTAATAAGAATAAATTGGCAGTTATAAAATAGTCAAGGAGATGTAAAGTATAGCATAAGGAATATATTCAATAACATTGTAATAACTACATATGGTGTCACATGGGTATTAGATTTTTTGGAGTGATCACTTCATAACATAAATGTTGTATAAGTCACCAGTTTGTACACCTGAATCTAATATGATATTGTATGCCAATGTAATTGAAAAATAAAAAAAAAACTATTAAAAATAAAGCATGGTAAACTGTTTCATGATGAATGTTTTGTCTTCTGTGTTTTTGGCAAATGAATTACCAGTGATGAAGATAACCTACAGGTACATAATTAGTTCTAAAGTATCATACTACCTTTTATAACAGAATGTTATGCCTTTCAGGAAACTTAAAAATTCCTTTTTTTTTTTTTTTTAATTTTCTTTTGGCTGAGGCAAACCTTGGTTGGCTTCATAGATTGCAAGGACCTTGTCAGTTTACAATCCCTTATTTTTTTTTATTTTTTATGCCTACAGCACCTGGTTTTCCTAGGTGGTCTCCCATCCAAGTACTAACCAGGCCCAACCCTGCTTAGTTTCCAAAATCAGATGGGATAGGGTTTGTTCAGGGTGGCATGACTGTAGACTTAAAAATTATTAATTGTATTATAAAACACTTAGCTCATTAAATATTTAAAAACAGTTATTTAGAAATACTTGCTTCATGATTGTCAATACTGTAAAAATGTCAAATTTATATAGTCGTTTAGTCTTTATGTTCCTGGAAATGCTTATGTGTTTAATATTACTTATTAAAAAGCATTGTGGGAAAAACAATGAAATTTTATAAAAACCAGTAAACATTTATTACTGTGTTAATTTTTCTTCAAAACAGAGCTACTCTCACTTAAGATAGTCCATTTCTACCAATATACTTCAAAGCTTTACATGAAAGACTTCTGATTGTTATCACTACAGATCACTGTCTACTGTGATTTTTGTTCATACCTGCTTTAGTGCCCCATTTCCCATTCTAGTAAGACATTATCTCTTCTCAGCATAGACCTCACAGTCAATACTGCCTAGCCTTACCTATCACACCTTAAAGCGCATTTTATCTCTTTCAAAATTTGGAACGTTTAACATAGGAATACTTTCTTGGTGCTACTGAAATCTAAGATCGTGTTTCTAAAAACGTCTCTGAAACATTATGAAAAATCATAATCTTGCTTACATTGAGAAATTTAGTCTAAATCTGCACTATCCATTATAGTAGCCATTAGCTACATGTAGCTATTTAAATTAATTAAAATTAAGTAAAATAAAAATTAGTTCCCCAATAGCACTAGCCATATTTCAAGTGCTCAATTATCCCAGGTATTAGTGATGATATAGAATATTTCTATTGTTCCAGAAAGTTCTCTTGAACAGCCCTGTTCTAGACTCCCTTAGACCCAGTTTCCATTAGTCAACCTGACATGTTGAGTCTGTGTCTTAATAAGCCCCACCTCTAGTCCCAACTTGTCTAGTTCAAGCTTCCCTATATATCAAGATTCTAAGATATTAGTTCTTAAGATATTCTCTTTTTCATTTCAGTGATTCTCCTTGATTGTCAGATTTATTGGCGACATTCATGAGGACTATCAGAGAATTGTGGAGTGTAATTCTGGTTGTGCTTTGGATTTTTTATTTTGGTAGCATTTCCAAACCGAACATTCATACTTAAAATTTTTTTTTAGGTCCCCAGAGGCAAATTTTAGACAAATCTTATTATCTCGGGCTTCTTCGGTATGTTAAATAAACCTTTTTTTTTGTATACATGATCATGGAGTTTAACTGTGGTACTTATTAAGATTATTGGGTATCTGTTGATTCCTAAGAATTACTTTGTATTCTAACATAATTTTTGGTTGATTTGACTATATTACCAAATAGATATATAATATGATTAGTCTGAGGTTTTAAATTTTACGTGTCTGCATGTATGTGAGCTATATATTTCAGGTTCCCTTTTTTAAAGTCTAATGATAATGACTTTATAAGCTTCTTTCATTAATTATTCTGAAATATATTATTCAGACCATTGAAAGGTTACCAGTTACATCTAGTAAGAGAATATGTATATATTTAAATGTGAACATTAGTACAGTTTTGTCTATATATTTGGTCAGTTGCTACAAATGTAGCCTAATTTTAATTAATTCATAAGCTTTGTTATATATTTGTGCATCTCTAAGTTAAAGAACTTTTTTTTTTTATCCTCTACCTACCTTTTTCTCTGCTCAGCTGTCCTACTGTCTTATCTCCATTTTTCTATTTTATTTCATTTTCTTTTTGGCTCATCATCTGTATCTTCTTTCTTATTTCCATTTCATTTAATCCCTTCTTCTGTTGTGTCCTAACAGCTGTTTTTTTCCTCAGTCCTGCTTAATTCTTTTGTTCTTTAATTACCTGGATTAATTGGATTTTTTTTTTATTACCAGACTTCTAGAAAGCAAAAAAAGAAAAGTGTAGGCTTTCCACATCTGTCCTTGAAGCTAACATTAATAAGAAAGTGTCGCCATCAGTTGTGTTGTATGGCATCTCTTGAAATCCAGCCACTTTTTCATCAAAAGCAGCGAAGAGAATGGAACTGTTTCTTATTGCTTCTCTTCCCAGGATTTATCATTCTGCATCAGAAATTGGTTCTAGCTATTTGTGTAATTGTTTTAACTATAGAGCAGTGGTTCTCAACTGGCAAGAGAACATTTGGCAAGTATTAGACCCATATTTGGTTATCAAAACAGGTTGGGAAGATATGCTGAAAGCATCTAGACCAGGGATGCTGTTAAACATCCCACCCTGCACAGCATAGCACTCTTACTGCTCACCAAAGTATACACAGTGACCTAAAATGTCAATAGTATCACTCTTGAGGAACCCTGCCCTAGAGGGTAGCAGTATGTATGAAGGTGACAATTAGGCATTGACTTCTGTCTATAAATTGTACCAGTTTGACCAAGTTTCCATTCAGCCCTATGTCATCTTTCTTAATGATTACACAGTCTATGTCAGTTTCTTATCAGTTAGGATATGTCTCATTCTTAATCAAAGAAGCCACTTAAATTGTTTTTCTTATTTTAGTTAAATTTGATAAAACCATTTATATTATTGGTAAATGTTTATGAAAAGTTTGTATGGTTGACTAGAAAGAGTCTTTTCTGGTTTGAAAGTGTTGCTGACTTTCTTATTTCTTTTCATTTAGAAGTAAAATAAGTGAGCTTACAACAGAAATTAATAAACTTCAGAAAGAAATAGAAATGTACAATCAAGAGAATTCAGTATACTTATCATATGAAAAGAGGTAATTTTTCAGTTAAAATGTGCAACATCTTTTTTACTAGTAACACTTAATGTAATATGTTTCAGGAGTTTAATGCTGAATTTGTTATAGATAATGTCTGTAATGTTCATTTGCTTATTTATTGATTTATGAATGAATTTATTTAATGCTTTCAGAGCCGAGACTTTAGCAGTTGAAATCAAAGAGTTTCAAGGACAGCTAGCAGACTACAACATGGTATTTGCTTTTTGTGAATATTTTAATTGCTTTTTACCTGAATACATATTAAAATACATAATTTAAAATATATATTAAAAATGTATTATTTTAAATACCAAGTAATACGTGAATACATGCTTATTGTGACAGATTGAAACCATGGAAAGTATAGAGATTAAAGTGTCCCTAATATCCCTCCCCAGGAATAATTTGGTTTAACAGATTGATAGATATTCTTCCAGTCTTTTTTTTTAAAAAAGTGCATTTACTTAAAAATACAGAAACACACACTTTATTTTCCTTAACAATGTTAAACTAATAATATTAAAAGTAGCAAAAATTTATTGGGTACTAATAATATCATTATTGTAAAAAAAATTTTACCTTTCTATGGAATATTGTCATCATGAAATTTAGAAATTTAGTATGCAGATTATCTCCATCTATATGTTTCATTCAAAATATAGTGTTTACCTTCTGTCACAATTGAATATGTAGCATAAACATAGTTCTACCAAGGTTGCTTTATAATGTGGACTTTGAGAAGAAATAATCTCGGTAGTAATGATAACTCCTCCAATCTTTGGGGTGATCTTGGCCCCATGAAATTTCTAGTGTCAGAATTTTTTTCCATAGGTGATTTAGGCAGCAATGGTGTCTGGACTTAATGAAAAAGAAAAACTTTTATTACTTCTCCTGTTTAAAATAGTGTTATATAAAATAGGAAACATTATTATAATGGTTAGGTAAATTATTATATACATACTGGGTATTGTTATATTGCATTTATAAATAAAATTTTGCTGAATATAGTATATTGTAACTTTTAAATTTATAGGACTATATAATCCATAACATTTTACAAGGCTTAATATTCAGTGCAAATTTTTTAATAAATGGTCTGTTATAAATATGAGAAAAATAGTGTTTTATAACAGATGACAGATGAAAGTTTCTAACAAATAGTAAGCATGAAATAAATATCTTTTTATTATTTATTATTTATATTACAGTAAGAAGTGATACATACTAATATATCTTACATTAATAAAGCTTTGTCTTTTAGATTCAGTTACACCAAATGGTTTGCTTTTAGTAGCCCTCCTGTTTAAATTCTGGCTCTGTAACTTGCTAAATTTATTTATAATATCTACTTCATAATTAGGAAAATCAGTGAAATAATAGAACAGTGTTTGGCAAAAGGTAAATATGTTAGCTATCGCCATTATAGCCTCTTTCTGAAGTAGACTTACTGGTGTTTGGTTTGTGCCTTACTCAGTTGCTTTTATTAATTTTTAGAAAACCAAGGAAATCATTTTGCTTTTTCACTGGTATAAATTCGTAAATCTGTTAACACCCATCTACCCTGAAAAACTAGAACGAGCGAGAGAGAGAGAGAGATCTTCCCCAAACTTTCGTCTTCTCTAGTACATTCTTTATAAGCTCAGACTTCTCAGAGTTCTTCAAAGTACAATTTGCAGGAAGAGTAGTTCATTACTGTTCACTTTTTTACATTCCTAAAAAATGTGGTTCATTGGCTAAGTACTTAAGTAGCTCAATATTTGTTTTTATTATAAAGATAAAATATTTAGAAATATTAATGCTTAAATGACTTTATTATTTGTAAGGTTGATATAATTCATTATATTATGAATTATAGAGGAAATTTATGAGGACTAATAGAATGTACTTTTTTCCCTATATTTTTGTTTTAGTTGGTAGATAAACTTAATACCAATACCGAAATGGAAGAAGTAATGAATGATTACAACATGGTAAGAAAATTTATAAGCATTAAATCTACATAAATTGCATCCTCCTAAAACAAAGCATATATATCTAGAAGTAGTGTGATGAAACCTGTGGATTTTAGAGATGTTTATGACTGTGATTCTAAATACCACTATTATAGTTGAGTCCCCTTGATTGCTCTTCTTAAATTTTTCCCAATTGGTTGGCTCTCCCAACTGGATACTTAAGTATCTTTCTAAAGGCTATGATTGAACTGGTCTTGTACATAGCATTAGTTAGGAAGTCCTGTCTACATTTCCTTGTGTATAAATTAGTTTGTAATACTTCCAGTTTAATATTTGCACAAATGGAGCTGAGTACTCAGTGGAGATAACTGTGGCACCCTTACAGAGTATAAGAAAGCAAGAAAAACGAATATTTATCATATGGTGCCAGACATAATGCTACTTTTGATTGGTAAATGAGATTTTGTGTTGACTACTCATATTATTTGGTAGAAAACAATAAAATGTTAGTAGCTAGTTTATTTATAAACACATAGAAGAAAATCACATTCAACTTGTAATCTACATAGCTTATAATTTATTTAGAAAATCGTACAATATTCTATGGAAGCATAGAATTTATAAAATGGCTCTTCTAAATTTGGGTTCTAAAAGCATGATAATTTAGTGAAACTATTTGTAGTTTTAAGAACATAGATGAATTCCCAATTTAAAAACTATATTTTCAGTGCCAGATGTAAAAACTAAAAAATGCTTTGTTTTGTCAGTTTTTTGGGATAGGTCCAAATTCTAAGCTAAATGCACGGGTAGAGTCAACTAAGAATACTCAGGTAAAGTTCTGAACGATTTAAGAAGAAAACTTGTGTTGGGTTTAAATTCAAATATTAGTAATCAACTAAACACCCAATAAATTCTCGAGATTTTGTTTACATAAATTAAGTTTACATTGGATTATTTAAAAAATCTCTAAAGAACAATGAATATCTTTGGTATGAGATTACAATGCCTATGGAAAAAAAGCTGTTTCTTTTATCTGCTGTTATGCTTTGTTAATTGAAAAAAACACTATTTTTTTCAAACTTTGTATGTGGCATTAGGATTTTTATAATAATTTCTCAATTAGTTCATAACTAGAATAACCTTTAAAGAAATAGTTTGGTTTAATGGTAATTTATCATCAGTAACATCTGTGTTAACTCTATTCAGCTTAAAGCTCAAAATGATCGAGAAACACAAAGTATGGATATGATATTTACTGAAAGACAAACGTAAGTACAAGCCATTTAGAATTAAAGCAGATTTATAAGTGAGCTGTATTAAGTAGTTTAATTTCTGTGCCATTTATTTCCTTATGAATTATCTTGTTTTCCTTGTTGCATTTTTTATTTAAAAAGAGTTAAATAAATATTTGTAGTACAAATGTTATTGTTTAGACATCTGTTATCTTTATTTACCATTAAGTACTCAAACCCTATACAAATAAAATTACTATGTAGATTAAACAAAATTTTTACCTCTAGAATTTTAAAATCTAAGATGAATAAGAATATCTTCATGTCTGTCATTTATAATTTTAACCTGAGCTTTTAACTAATTTGGATTATGAGATTTAAGCCCCAGTCTGATGAAAGGCATATTATTAATCTGTGGGCTATTTACTGTATTTTATTGTTTCACACATTATTCAATTATTAATTGATAATTAATAGTTATTATATCGTAGATATAGATTATGTGCATCTTTATGTATAACCTAGTTAAAGACCAATCCTAAGTAATTTTGACTTTGCTGATATGGTAACTGTGGCAGTGACAGTAAATTCCTACAGAGATGGTAAGTAGATATGATATAGTTTTAATCCATTCAGTCTGCTATAACACAATATCATAGACTGGGAATCTTATAAACAGTAGTTTATTGCTCACAATTCTGGAGGCTGGAAAGTCCAAGATCGAGGCACTAGCATGGTCCCATTCTGGTGAAGGCCCTTGTCCTGGTTCCTACTGGTGCTTTCTTGCTGTGTCCTCATGTGGTAGAAGGGTGGTGTTGCTAGCATCTTTTTTATAAGGGCCACTAATCCCATTCATAAGGGCTCCATCCTCATTTTTAATCATCTCTCAAAGACGCTACCCCTACCCTTTATTACTTTTACCTTTAGGAGTTAGGATTTCAACATAAGAATTTCAAAGGGATGCAGATATTCAGACAATAGCAGTGGTTAACATAATTATTCTTCATCAACTTTTTGACCTTAATTAAGTAGTCTAAGGCAGTGCAAATGTAGAAGATAATTGTTTTTCTATATATACACCACATACATTTTGTCCCAGAAGTTATTCAATATTAATCTCTTTGAGAGAAAAGAAAATAACCAAATTTACCGAAATTCTGTAACACCAAATATACTTTCATGTTATCTCTGCCTTCACAGTAAATATTTGATGAATAAGATGTTAAAATATAATGATAAAACATTTGAAAGGTAAGTATTATTATTTTGTTGATTAAAATCAAAGAAATCTGTTTTTTTTTGTTATTTGATACTGCTATAAAGTGCTCTCTTAAAAATAAATACTGAAAGTATTTTTACAAAGAAAATTCCATATTTATGGTTACCAAGCTCTTGAAAATCTTTACTTTTTTTGTTGTTATTCTGGTTTTAAACCATTTAGTTCAAATATTTTATTATTTGCTATATATAAAATACTCTTCTTGGTACCTAAAGAATAAGAAATAATATGCTATAACCCATTGAAGATCTCATAGCAATTAGAATATTTAGGTCCTTATTTATTTCATCATTTATCTATAGTATGTAATACCCAGGTCAGATTTGTAAATATTATATGTACATGTTTTATAGACATTTTATTCAAATGATAACTCTCAGATTATATGTTTAAGAATGCGATAGGTTTTTGTGTCTATTTTGTTCATTTGTTTAAAGAAAAAGTTCTTAAGATATAGTAGTTTGTCCTGAGAATGTCAACAGTTTCAAAACTTAGTATCTGTAGTATATAATTGAGACTAGGTGAAATAGGTACTCCTGAGCCCTTTTAAGCATAAATTTAAATTAAGAACATAGTGAAGTTTACTTTTATATGCAGCAGGATAAATTTATTTCATGTGTTAATCAGATAGCTATCTCACTAGCACAAGGCTCTACCTTGACACTTCTCATTCAAAAGGAGCAAGGAATACTATACCTTGAGAAGGCAGGTGTAAAAAACTGCTTTCCTTTTCTTCTATTTTAGTACCACCACTTAGTGTGGTATGACCATCTGGTTTAATATGGAACATCTATCTATTCATAATACATTGGTTAAAATATATAGCCTCAATATATTACTACATTACTTAGAAACCTGGCTTTAATTCAGTTTCACGTGGGTGCTTGAACTAATGATTCTCTTCCAGTTCTGATGTCTATGGTTTTCTAGTTTGGTATTAGTCAAAATGTGTTATCTTTTAAAAACATGTAATTATAATTTTAAACTCATTCATTCATTTTTACTTAGATATTTATTGAATACTCCATACCCAATTATGGGAGGTTCTTCAGTATAAGAGATTAATATGGACTTTTCTGATTTATAAAACATTTCACTTTACTCTTCCTTAAATATTCACATTTGCCTTTTAAATTAGTAAATGATGTTTTGGTAAAATGATAGGTTACTTAGAAAATGAAGCCTGTGTTTCTATTATCTCACTCAAAATTGAGGTTGAAAATGTTAATCTATGATTGATATTATATATATATATATGTTATCTATTAGGATATATTACATGTAAAGCATTTACATTCTTTATTGAAAACTTTTTTATAAAAACAAGCAAATATGCATGGTAAATAAAGGAGTTATTCTTCTATTTCACAGGATATATATCATCCTAAACAGTTTTTATTTTTCTGTAGACATATGAACTAAATTTACTATTGATATAACCTTTAAAATGACTATTCTGCAGAACATGACACACATCTACATTATTTTTAGTATCTTTTTTCTAAAAAAACTACAAAGTAAATACGCATTTAAAAAACTTTATTAATTTTAGCATACACAAAAATAGTGTACTATACTCCTGTATACCCATGCTCCGTCTGTTCATATTCAACCTTGATCCATCCATGCCTCTGATCACTGTTTCCTTTTCTGTATTATGATAAAGAAAATCTAAAATATATCATAATATTTCATTCATAAATATATTTTAGTGTTTTAAAGCTATTTTCCTCTAAATAATATAAATACATTTAACTTCCTTACACATAGAAGATAAAGATGGTAGATTTTATTATAGATTTTAATGCCACTGTTTACATTGTTATTAAACATGATTTCAGCAAATTGGTTATAAGGAATTGGCAAGGAAATCAGTTTAGATGTTTTCCAAACTGTGTTATTTGGCCCCTTATTGTGCTTATGAGCTCTTAGTAGGCATACTTCAAAAAAAAGGTTTTTGGTGTCAAGTAAGTTTGGAACATTCTTGACACTTTGCTTCTGAAGAACAGAGCAATTTAGCTTAGTAAAGTCTTGGATGAGTCCTGGAGTAAAGAATTTTGTTCAAACCCAGTATTTCCTATAGTGATTCTATAGTAATTGGAACATGTACCTTTTATCTCCCCTTTAAATACTTTGGAATGTCTCTCTGGAAATTAATATTCTAGAAAAACAATTTGGGAAGCATTCCTGTATCTATAGGACCCCAAACAGCTGTCCATGGACCAACTGAAGATTTCTCAGCCCTCGCACAGACTCATTTGAATAAAAATCTGTCAAAGAGAGGCAAAATAATGTATTTTTTAAAAGTAAGATTTATAGATAATTGTGATACCCACTTTGGAAGCCACCATGCTATTTACTTGTGAAGATCATGCATTGAGGTGACAGTCTTTATTAACCAAAAGCAGTAGTAACTTATTAGGGATTGTACTTGGCTCTTGTGCCTGTGCTTTAAATTACTACTAAATTTTCAGGAAATTTATTGTGCTAAATCAGGAAACATTTAAAAATAAGTTTTCCAATTCTGTGAATGTATTTTATGAGCATAAAAATCAATCTTAGTGTACTCTCAGTTTAAGCTATCTCTGTTCTGTATTCTGACTCATGATATAAATCCCAAACCTTTATTTCTCTATTGATTGCAATCAGTAAAACTTTAATGTAATTTAATATGTGTTATACCAAATAAGTTAATATGAGAATCAGTTCATTTTAATTAATGAATAATTTAGGCCTTTTCTTTATGTTTGGATGGTCCCCTGAATACTGCTGAGAATAGTAATACTAATATTGTATCTTAGCTACCGCTGACTATCAGTTACTGTATTTGGACTGACTTGCTCAATACCAATGAGAAAAACATAATTTTTATGGTATTTATCTGTGTTACAATTAATATGAAGGTCTGCTAGGTGTAGCCGGGTATGTCACACATCAAAATCTTCATGTCTACACTGAGTGAACTGATAACATTTTTTAAAGAATCAAACATTGAAAGAAGTTAATTTTCTTCACATAATTCATGAATATCAATATATTTGTCTTCAATAAACCCATCGTCATCTACCACAAATGAATGTTCTTGTTCAAATATTGCTATAGTTTCTTTGGAGTTTGTATCTGCTATCTCTGAAAGAGAACTTGGATTTTCAGTAAAACCATCTTCATAGGTTTCTGCTTCATGCTCTTCCAGGTGATGGTGCTTATAACTAAGCAGAAAATTGTACCATATTGGGCATTTGATAGCAGTAAAAATGAGGAGTGAAGTTATCAGCATGGCAGCTACAACACCAACAAGTAAAGCCCAGCTATTTCCAATGGGTCCATGTTCTTAAATGGAATACAGAGAGAAAGGGAGAAAGAGAGAGAGATTTTGTTCAATTAACAAAATAATAATAATAATAATAATAATAATAATTATATGTTCTAAAAACTCTCTAATATTGATATTAAAAATGAATGTACATTGTAATTTTCTTAAAGCAAAAGTTACTAAAACGTAGTTTTATAATAAATAAAAATATCTCATAATGTGGTAAAGAATACTTTTTACAAAATAACTCCTGGCTTTGCAAGAATTGTTTATCTGTTCATCTAAAAACATTATTGATTTAAGCCTGTTAAGAATTGTGACTTGACTAGTGAAAACTAAGTCTATGAGAAGATAAATAATTTGTCTAGTAGCATTTTGCTGGTAACTAGCAGAGCCTAGTTTGCAAACATAATATTTTGTAAATCTTTTGTTGAGATGAGGAATTCTTTTACATTGTTTCTAGGAACTTAAAATGCAGAATAATGAGAACTATCTTAGTTTATTTAGTATACTACCTTCAGCAATATTAATATTCAAAACAAGTTGATTACCTGAATTTCTTGTTAGATTATTCAAAGAGCTATTAAATGTTGAATTGCTAATGGACTTCAAATTAATATAAAGATCTTCAGTTATAGGTGAAGGAAATTTTGAGTGGCATTCAGCCTTATAATGTACTATTTTGATACTGTAGCCCTTCAGGGTATCTGGATAGCTGCACATGGTGATATTCTCATTTTCTAAAAATCAGAAAGAATGTTAAGATTTTCATGGAAAATAAAGTTATTATGGTTAATAAATTATTTTAGTTAACATTTTATAATTATTTTTTATCTAGAATTTTTTGACATTTATGTCATTGTTAGATACTATAAAAAAACTCTTGTATTGCCTAGGAACCTGAGGGAGAGATGTACATTCCTGTTTATGAAGTCATTTTATAAATACAGTTTGTGTTATATCTGTTTATTATTTAGTTTGTCTGTGTTAGTAAAGATGTTATGATAAAGGTTGTGAAAATCTGGATCTCAGGCAGAGCACGATTTGCAATTAAGAAAGTAAGACACCTGTTTTCACCTGTTGTCTGACAGGATAGCCTAAATATAGAAAGTACTTAAAAAATTAAATTGAGAATTGAAAATGCAAACTTAATATATAAAGTGACAGTATCATCTCACATATATAGAACACTTAAAATTTTTTTTTTTTCTGGAGAGGCAGAGGGAAAGCATCTATTCAACAATTACTTTTCAGTGTTTCTTCCTGTTTCTCTTAAACAGGTATAGTTTACTTTTCTTTAAGAAATGAAATGAGAGACTTTTCTAGGGTGAAACAACCAGAAATCAATTACATTTTAGCTTTGATTAATTTAAATTATGATTGCTTACCTAGTGTCACATTTGATGTGTTCAGCCAGTTCTGCAAATTCAGCAGACCACAAGAGCAGTTCCACGGATTTCCATATAAAATGATTATTTCCAGATGAAAGAGTTGTGGTACATCAAAATAGCTTATCAAATTGCCTTGCAGATTCAGAAGTTTCAGATTTTTTAGAGGCACAAATATTTCAGGATTCAGTTGTAACATTTTGTTTTGGCAGAGATATAACTGTTTGAGTTTTTTTAAGCCGATAAATGCACCCCGTTGAATTATGCGGATAGAGTTTCTACAGATATTTAAAATTTGTAGATTGGTGAGGTTACCAAAACTATTATTATATAAGATAGTGACATTATTCTCAAACAAATAGAGTTCAGTGAGTAAAAAATATGTCTGTAGAACACTTGTGTCTCTAATATTCAGAGTAATTTGGTTATGACTGAGATCAAGTATAGTAACATCTTTATTTATATCTGCTGGAATCAAAGAATAATTCTTTTTAGTGAAATTACATTTGACTTCCTAAAAGAGAAAAAATTAGAAATACATTAATTAAAAAAACACATTAGAACTTTCAAAATTTTTATATCCAGGCAATTAGGCATGAAAGGAAATAGTTTAGAGAAAAAAACCTATCGAATCTTTTGGGGTTTGGTGTGAAAAAGTAAAAGCAAATGTTTTTCTTCCATTATTGTGATGGAGTACTGAAGATTAAGGAAATTCTGATACATGTAATTGAGCAAGGAGATTCTAATTAGTCATACAGGTATCTTCTGACTTATTACATGATATAATAATTATAGAAAGCATTTGTATATTTATGTTTATATATGTGGAAATACATAGTGAATAATAGTCCAGTTATTTTATTGTGTATGATTCACATGTATAATGAGGAAATTGTTTTAAAATATATAATTTTTTAAATGTGATATTACTAGATTGTTAAATTTTTTAAATTAGAGTTGACATACAATATTATATTAGTTTCAGGTGTACAACAGTGATTAGACATTTACATGACTTACAGAGTGATCACGCCATCTGACACCATACATAGTTTGAAATGTAATTCTTTTAAAATTGGCAGAGTTACCAGCACTATACATAGGGCTAAGAATTAATATTCAATATATAACTCTATAGGCTGAACAGCTCAAAGTTTGGTGTTTTTAAAAGAAAATATAACAGAAAAAAATAATTAAAGAGCCAGACAGCATGAAGAAGTGCTTTCCTTATGTGGCTACTGATCCTAAGAAATAGTTCTTGTTTTAACTGTTTTTCTTGCCATTGAAATGTACCCCCAAAGATAGTAATGTAACAGTAATTTTTCTCATAAATATGTGATTTTAAAAAGATTTTCTACATTTTAAAGTGTGGTTTTTAATGTCTTAAAACTAGTCTCTGATTTTACAGTAAGAATTTACAGATTTCTCAGTAAACTTGTTAAGAACTCAATCTAAAAAATGAAGACTGCTTTTGTCAAATTAGAATCTGGCTAAGAGATCACAGACTTTGAATATACATAGCTAACTAAAGAGTTAATTTTGATAATTTGTGTTTTTTTTTGTTTTGCTTCTGTTTATTGCTTTGGGATATTTTACTGAAAAAGTGTACATTTTAAAATATTTTCACTATCTTGATTGTAAAACTTACTGTTTTAGAAGTTTGGCTTTCATCCGATAATAAAAGCATGGAGAGAGACCAAAACAAGATCAGGATGTATGTGGTTTTCATATTGCAGGCCTGATAGAAAAGAGACCATTTTTATCTCAATACAAGACTATCACTTCAGAGATTATTGAAGACATTTTGATTTCCTTCTTTTCTTCTTTTCAATCTATTTTTCTTAAAGTATATAAAAGTATGTGAAACAGCTACATTTTTCCTCACCCTCCCTGCATGTATCTTAATATCATGATCCTATGTAAGAGTCTGTTTTCATGCATGAAACTAGGTACTTGGTATGGGTACTTTCAGTCTGGAAGCTGTGTCCCCCAGTTTTGGGAATTTTCTGAATGATTTCATATATGATATTGATGATTTTCTTCCTCATCTTAAAAAGAATCTTACTTCTCTTACTAGAACTGCTTTAATTGGGTGTTGGACTTCCTACAAGAATTTTCATATTTATTTATCTTTACTCTCCTATATTTTATTTCTATGTGTTTTTGCTCTGCTTTCTGAGTGATATCCTCAACTTTATGTTTAAACTCTTCCATTAAGTTTTCTTTTTCCTGTCATCTTTTTAATTCTAAGAGCTTTTTTTCTCTGAAAATTTTCTTTAATAGTATCCTGTGGCATGAATGTAGTTTAGTTTCTTACTGTGTTTTTTTTATATCTTTCGTTGTTTTATTTTTCCTCGTTCTCATATTATGCTTTTTCAGTTTATTTTAGTCACTATCCTTTATGTTAGAGGCTTTCTCTTTTCATATATCTGTTAATATTTGGTTTGGGACTTAGATACAAGAGTGGGAAATGAAAAAGATAATTGGAAACTGTGCATTTGTGGGTCTTATTAACTTTACTTCTTACAGTACTTGCTGGACTCTTCTTGGGGAATCCCTAAATGTCATTATCTTTATGTCTTTTCTCTTGGGCTAGCTGGATTCCCCAAAATGATGTTTCTAATCTGCTACCTTAACAGATAAGGCCAGGAACTTTAACTTACTTTCCCTGCTTTCAGCTTAATGGTCCTGCACTTACTTGTGCCTAGTGCCAGGTTTCCTTTGTTTTCTTCTCTACAGAGGAAAAAAGCCTCAACTTTGTTTATGTAAGAGAGGAGCATTACCTGATTGGGCTGAGGCAGGGCCAAAGATTTTCAACCGTGTTTTAGCTCCTCCTTCTCTACTTCCAGAATACTTGGTGTTGCCAATTTCTGGGCCATTAGGCTTGCTGCAGTATAAATCAAGTTGGCTTCTCAGCATTCCATGCTGTTGGCTTGGGAAATTTTGCTTTCCCTGCCAGTTTAAATTTAACTATTAACTTTCTCCTTTCTAGGTTGTATTGCTGTTGCTCCCTCTTCCATTCTCTTTGTCCTATTTCTTATTAAAGTCAGCATTAAAAACTATGCTATGATCTGTTTGAAAGGTGTGAGTATATCCTGTTGTTATCATCCTTAGCAGTTTTGTAAAATTTGGCCTTATTTTTATTTTGAGTCTTCTTACAACTGTAATTAAGTTACTTATTGTTTTGAAGGAAAAGTGTATTCCATCGGAGCAGAAAGTAGAAAACTCAGAATGAGCAAGACTTATTTTAAATTATTAAAGTGTCTTTGCTCATTAGCAGTGAGGTATTTATTGTTATTTCGATACCGATTTATTCTAGTTAATCCCTTTTTTGCCTTCAGTTTCTTGATCTGTTTTGCTTATTACCCTTCTACTTTCTCCCTTTCTGTAGTTAATTCGAATTTGTTAGAAAAAGCCACTATTGTTCTTAAATTTCACAATGTGGATATAGATCAAATAGAATCCCTTTTAAAGGAATCAGAAGTGGATTCAAGCTATCACTTATTCCAGACCATTGCCCACGAAAGAAGGACCTCTAAATGATATTTAAAAGATATTTTGCCCACATTTTAGTGATCTTTAGGAATAATTGTGCAGCTTCCTCATTGACTTGTTTCATGTTTCTCAGTTGTGTATTGAAGTTCTTACTGATGTTTTTGGTAAGTATCAGGTGCGGGTAAGGTAGTGATGAATAAGGGAGAAGCTCTATTCTTTTTCAGAAATAAATAGGATAGGGATTATTAAAGGAAGCAGATAGGCTGCAAAGACAATTAACTAAATTTGAGTTGATACAGAAGTAGCTGAAGAGGGTAATGGAGGTCAGACAGGACTGAGCCTGTGTGAAATGGTGATAGGATCATCGTATATTTATTATTTTTATCTATTTAATACTAACAATTATTTTCTCTAATTAATGTACTAAAGGGATTAAAATTATAAGGATTAGAAAATAAATCTTTTTTTCTATTTGGTAAATTTTAGAGTCAGAAGCAATATATACTCAGAGCTTAAAGTAGATTCTATATAAGAAAGCATTCAACAATTTAAAGCATTATTAGGACTAAAGCTATGAAATGTGTTCATTGAGCCCCATGATCCATGGGGCTTTTCATGTATTTGATCATCTTTTGAGAGGGGAAAGATTGAGGGAGGAGGTGGATGTTGACCATCACGGCACTGAATAGACAAAAGCATTTGCTAATATTATTGGCTTTCTTGAGGAAATCAGATTGGTAAAATAGCTAGCCGGTATACTATGCAGGAATTTTCTTCGAGTCAATTTTCCTTTCTAAAAAGTTAATTTAGAAAGAAGACAGTTGTTATCACCTTTTTCTCGTTGTAGGATTTTTTTTCTCAACTTGAAATTTATTTTGAAATGATATTTGGGTTTAAATTTAGTGATTAAAAAATAGAGAATAAATGTAATATCCACTTCATTTCATTATTTCACAAAATTAAGTGCCCTTTTACATAGCCTACAATCTATATTACAGAAAAAAAGCTTTACACAAGAGGAAGTAGTACATATTGAAAAAGAAACAATGTTTTTAGTGCAGCTTTTAAGTACAAGTTTCTTAGGAGTTTTTGTTATTTGCTTTCTATGACTTATATACCATGAAATAAAAATATGCTGCAATTCTTTGGTTTTATAATGTGTATATGTATTGCTGCCATTAAATATTTTAGATATGATGCCAGAATTAGGTGTATTTGGAGTTAAGATGTAATAATTCACATTCTTTTTATCTCTCATTTTTATTTGACAGAAAAAGTTGTTCTTGCTGTACAGATTTTAATAAACCAAAATGCCTATAAGAAAAATGAAAAGTTGGAAGGAAAGGGACACACTGGGGGGCAGTAAGGGCCAACTAATTTCAAATATTGCCACTCCTTTCTAGGAATACCTCACACAACTTCCCAAGTCTCAAACTATTCCCGCTGGAACTTAGGAATAGATGGGGGACAGTACACTTTCTGACTCAAGATTGGGGAGTCCTGAACTATATTCTCCCCTCCAGCAATAATTAACTTCACTATTATAATAAACCATTTTACATATTTTTTTTTTTACCAATTAAAAAGATAATGGAAAGTTTCAAGAAAAAAACCTCTAAAGAGAATAGTTATCACTCAATTTCAGCAGTTATCAATGGGCAGCCAGTCTTTTTTTCATCTTACAAATTTATTTTTAAGTTAATGTCACCTCTGAATACTCTGGTTAGCAAATTCTGAAACAAATGTCATGAATTTGATTGGATATCTGTGAAACTTTTTTTTGAAAAGAAATAATTATTCTTTATTACATTGTAATAAAATTGGGGAGAGGCAATCTCAGGGTATTATTTCTAAAGCAGATTGTGTGAAAATATAATCTTATTTTCTGCTTTTTCATCACTTATTAAAGGCAAAGATTTTGTACAGATCTAGCAAACAAATGTGATTTTCAGAAAGAATTCAACAACCACCAAACTTGTAAATATATAAGCTCTTACCTTTTTTGTCGTTGAGACTGGTGTGCTAAGGAATCTGTTCTGTTTCTTCTACAGAATTATAAGGAAAAGTATGTCATATGATTGCATTTCACTTTATTTTAACCTTTGCACGAGGTGAACAGGTGATCCAAAAAAAAAAAAACAACTAGATGTCCTTAGCAAAAGATTGACTAGAAGAGTAATTTCTTAGTTATCTTTGATTTCTTTAGTGTAACAAGGTGGTTTGCATTAACTTTGTATGTAATTACTCTTAAATTTAAATATTAACAAATCTACTTTGTGAGTTAAAGTATATAATTTTGAGAATGCATACTTTGAAAGTTACATAGCTAATGTGATTTAAGTTTAAGTCCTAAAGGTATGACTCAGGTTGAAAAGATACCACCGCCAAGTTTAGTATTCCACTGAGTTTCAACTTTGTTGTTTACTCAGTTTTATGATACCACCATTGGTGTTTTTACTGTTAAGTTATAACAGGAGCAAAGTGCTCAGAATGTTAAAACACTTGACACTTAGCCATCATGTGGCCTTCAGAAAATGAGCTAACTTCCTTGTATGTAACGTCCCCTCTGTAAAATGGAATATACTGTACAACATTAGTTCTCATCTAACTGCAGTATACATATCAGGCAAAAACATAGTTAAGATTCACTGCTGGTAATGAGTAATCTTGGAATTCAGCATGTTAATTCCAAAAGATTAACACCTCTGGGCCTCAGAATCCTTAATCTATGAAAGAAAAAGATTGAAATGGGTGATCTTTTCTGCTTGACATTTCTATGAGACCCTATTCCATAGAAATTGTAGCAACAGCAAACACATTTGTTATGCTGTAGTAATTGAGGTTCAAAGTGAAGACATCACTCCCTGTTCAACAGTGAGACAAAAATAAATACAAATTCCAGATTGTCTGTTTAATTATGTTCATCATTTATTTGGTTATTATGATATGCTTTTAGGAGTTTTTATGAATTGATTTTTTTTAATTTTATTAATTTTATTGGGTTGACATTAGTTAATAAAATTGTATAGGTTTCAGGTGTACAATTCTATAATACGTCATCTGTAAATTGCATTGTGTGTTCGTTACTCAAAGTCAAATCTCCAGTATATGAAGAAAACAAAGGTGCTAAACTTGTGGACTTTGGTCTTCAAGAGGATTTTATGAATTTGACCTCAGAGGCAAGAGAAATAAAAGTAAAAATAAATGAATGGAATTATATAAATCTAAAAAGCCTCTGCACACCAAAAGAAACCATCAACAAAACAAAAAGACAGCCAACTGAGTGGGAGAAGGTATTTGGGAAATTTCTGGGTTTAGATGATCTTATTCTAATAGTAGGATATGATATAAAACGAGTGTGGGTGTGATAGGTGGAACTTGAGGGCTTAGCTAGAGATTATGAAAACTAGAATTTGATATCTACACATGAAAGAGATTAAATAATCATTTTTAAACAAAATAGAAATTTATAATATTGGGACTAAAATTTATATTTAAGAAAGCTTTTTATGTGTAGATATTGAAATGTTTACATGATAACTAGCATCTTAGCCTCTATTATTTTTCAGAATTTTTCTCTATCCTTTCTATAATTGACTGTACATAGGTAATAAGTGGCACATCTCTGGTATTTCTGGATCACTGGTTATATGATAAAGATTATTATTGTTTGTAATTAATTTTACTACTACTACTTTATATGATTATACTTGTAATACTTGTAATGTTACTGTTTCCTTTTCAGGGAAATTAAGTTATTTTGCAGTCCTTAAATATAGTTGATAATTTGTGTAATACCAATTTTAATTAAAGCTGTAGATAAAGGAGAATTTAAGCAAAACTTATTAAGCTATGATTTTTAAAAATCAAATTGCACTATAAGCCTCTATTCTGAGCTTAGTTAGAGCTGTGTTATTTTATATGATTTACATAATAAACTTCCATAAAAAGTTTCATTTGGTCAAACAATTCTGTAGGTAAAAGATTTTTCAAAACCACTATTCTAAAATTTATCTTATTTTCTTAAGGGTATGATAAAAACATGTAAATGCATCCTCTTATATAGACGGCTTTAATGATTTTCTGTAGTCAGGTTTGTGTTTTCTTCTAAGAGAGTAAAGTAAAATGGAGATTAAGGAAATAGAAGCATTCAAGGGTTGAGAAAAGAAAGATATAAAATAAGTCTGCTGATGGGGCCGAATTTTGTACAGGTCAAGTAGAATTTTTTTCGTACAAGGACTTTTAGATCGTGCATTATGGTTGAATAAATTTAAGTACTCTTTCATTGAAACCAGAACCTGAGTAAAATTAATTGCTGTTTTTTCCCTCAGTATAGTGAGGATTATTGCATACTTCTGTTTTCAGGAAGGAGAAACAAATTAGAAGTGTAGAAGAAGAAATTGAACAGGAGAAACAAGCAGCAGATGGCATTATCAAAAATATGCCTCCTGAGAAACAAGTCAAATACGTTGACATGAAAACCACAAATGAGAAATTGCTGCAGGTAATACTAATTACTACTTTGTGCCAGACATATAGTAGTCTTGCTACTAAAAATATGAGCAGAATCAGCATCCTCTGTGAGCTTGACTAGGCCTACTGATTAGTCTTCATTTTAACACGGCCCCCTGATGATTTGTATGGCTTTTAAATGTGAGAAACACTGATCTAGAAAACTTGATTTTCTTGTACTGCCTGATAATCTAGCTTTCACTATATTACTTTTTCAGTGTTATAGACCCTTCATTCTTGCATGTCATAAAGACACATGAAAACACTTGTTTTTTAATGAATGAATGGAAACATTAAAAGGCCTCATATATCACAGCCATATGAATATTTACTTTCTGGTAATAAGGACCAAGTCTTTTATCTGCTATGTCCTTGATTTGAACAGCAGGTGCCTCCTAATCATGGTGATTAAATAAGCAATTTGGGTGCCTGCTCAGGGGTTATTGAGAATCCTCCCAACATTCAGTCATAATGGTGACTCAGATTTGCAAGTTAGTGTTTTTTTATGCCCAGATGTTCTTTAACCAGTTGACAGAGAATTAGTCCTCACAGATGCCAATAATGGAAGTAGTTCTAGTTTCTCAGATATTCCTTCATTGGCAGTTTAGTATAACTTACTTTAGACAGGATTTATATGAAAATGAAACACTGAAGAAAGTATTATAGAAATGCCACAATACTATCAAAATATAGTTAATCTTACACAGGGGTTTTTGAGTGAGTAATCAGTTCAAGGGTTTTACCTTGTAGAAGTGAGCCATATAAATTGCTTTGGTTTTGGCCCTGAAAGAAATCAGGCACATTTTAAGCATTCTTTCTACAATAAAATAAAATTTAAAATGATTTTTTAAAATAAATAGGGCAAAAGATATGAAGACATGGTTAAAAAATCAGAATTAAAAATAACAATGGCACCATTCATTAATTTTAAGGCTTCTCGTATTTAATATGGTGATTACCTGGGAAAAGTCGGGCTACCCATGACAAGCTTATAAAATATTTTGAAAGGTAAATCATGGCAAAGGTTTTAGGAATAATGAAAGAAATTGGCAAAAAAGAGAAATAATGAATATTAATAAGTTTTAGTAAAATCACAAGATTTATGTTGATATGTACAATTTACTTTATCTTATCCATATTTGAAATGTTGAGAAGCAGAGAAACAAGTTTATTAATTTAACTCGTATATTTATTTGCTTTCTTCTTCTTTTTTTTTTTTTAGGAATTAGATACACTTCAACAGCAACTAGATTTACTAAACATGAAAAAAGAGAGTCTCGAAGCTGTAAGTATAAAATCAAATGAGTTCTTATATTACTTGGTTACAAGATAATTCAGCTAAACATTTTTATGGAACTCCTTCAAGTACATATTTATAACAGTTTACTTAGAAGAATACAAAAATTTTTTCCCATTCAGGACTATAAAAATCATAGTTTGATAAGAAATTAGATTTAATTATTAAGTACCTACTGTGTACAAAACAAGTCATTCATTCTGCTGGGGCATGCAAAATCTAGTGGTAATTTAAGATGTGAACAAGAGACTAAAAGCAAATGAAGAAGAAGAAAGATCAGTTATCATTAAAGATGTAAAAGCTTGTATTTACTTTCTTATCTATTTAAAACAATTTTAATGCACAAAACATCATATTTATGTTAAAAAAAAATTTAAGTAAAATGAAAAAATGCCTGTCTCTTCCCTCTTTTCAGACAGAGCCACTCTTAATTTATTGAGTGCTTATTATGTGCTTTTTTTCACTTCTTGACATACACCACCAGCATTGTGATTTAATCTTTACAACAATCTTGATTAGATATGCAATAATCCTAACTTAATTTTATTATTGTGGAAAACCTCAAATGGCTTTAACAGTTGATATGCTGTCTGCAGCTCTTTTTTTTCTCCCCACATAACATTTTTTCTTAAATATCTATTCACATCAGCTCTTATTGGGCACCCTCATAATTTTAAAATTACTGCATTGTAATACATTGTAATACATTGGGGATTATAAATAATGTAGTGAAAACATTTTATGCAAAGTTATATGAGTATATCTTAATATAAATTTATTGCAATGGGCCAGAAATTATACACTTATAAAACATGAGATTGCCAAATTGCCTTCCAAAAAGGTCATTCCAACTTATGGTCCTAGGTCCAAAATATGAGAGTGCCTATTTTTGCCTGCACTCATTCATAGCAAGCGTTATCCACTTTTTCCATATTTCTTAGTTTAGTAGGTAAAAATTACTATCTTGTTTTAATTTTCATTAATGCAGGAAGTTAAGTATCTCTTTATGTACTTTTTAGGCAATGTATTTCTTTTTCTGTGAACTACTTTTTCACTTCAGTATACTGTCTGTACCTCAAAATTTTGCCTGCTTTTTTTGATTTCCCATGGATTCAGGTAGATATCAAGATTAGTAGTAACAATTGTAGATCGGCAAGATTGTTGTCACCTAGTTTATGAAAAAAATAAACTGGAGTGTTTTGTTATCATTCTTTTGGAAATTTACTATTAAAAATAGTTTACTTAAAAATATTAAGGTTTTTTAATATTGGACTATCTATGTATAGGTATACATAATTTTTATTTTCTTGGATCTCTGTGGTAATAGAAACATGCTTCAAGGAATTAGGACAATTATTATTAACACTGTCAGCTTGTAGAATTCTTCAATATTTTTTTAGAGCATGTAGGAGAGAGTCAGATCTTATTTTGCTTGACAGATTTAGTTTCCACAGAAAAAAGTATAACCTATAACCTTAGATTTAGTGTTTTTATTGATACCACTCTTCTTTGGCCTAAGTTACACATATACCTAAAATAACAAGAATTTTTAAAAATTGATGGTACTCTCAAACCAAGAAAATATAAGTCACTCATTTTATTTAACTTTTGCCAGATTCCTTGTATTTTTTTTTGACTTATTCTTCCAGAAAACATTCTGTCAAATATCAGTCAGAATTTATTGAATATCTATTGCATGCTCACCGCTATGCTAAGCATGAAAAATCAGGTGAAGGGTCATCATGAGCTTGAGTCTTTAGGAACAGTTGTATCGAGATACAATTTGAACACATCTGTAGGATGGTTAAGTATTAGTTTCCTAGTGCTGCTGGGTGACTTAAAACAACAGTTCTAGAGGCCAGCAGTGTAAAATCAAGATGTCAGCAGAGCCATGCTTCCCCTGAGATTCGGGGTAGAATGCTTCCTTGCTAGCTTCTGGTGGTGGCTGTCAGTCCTTGGTGTTCATTACTTGATTTATAGCTGCATCACTCCAGTCTCTGCCTGTGTTAACACATGGCATTTTTTTTATGTGTCTGTCTGTTCTCTCTTCTTTTATAAGGATACCTACCAGGCATACTGGATTAAGGTCTACCCTAATGACCTCAATCTAACTTGATTAGATATGCAAAAATCTCATTTCCACATTAGGTCACATTCAAAGGGTACTGAAGATTAGAACTTAAGTATATATTTGGGGAGGACACAGCTCAACCCATAACTTTGTGGGAAAGTATATATATAAACTATTCAGGGGAAAATATTTTCCCTTTAGAGACAGCTTTTTGGTCTTTGGATTGGATATTATGGTTTACATTGTACATGGATTGTGACATTTTTTTTATTATCTTTCCATTGGTTGAGATGTTCTTGTCATTGTTCAGGTCTTATATTTAGAAAATAAAATAAATTTAAGGCTACCATTTTCTTGTGAATCTTAGACTGAAAATAGCTTATGAAAGTGTACAGGGAATTATTTTTATTCTTCCATTTTAGAAATCTGCTTTGTACCATTATTGATTACTGTAGATACTTAATAACCCTATTTAAAGATGCTGGTGGTTTAAATTTGTCTTTATTCTTATAAACTAAACATTTTGAAAATAGTTTTTGATAAAATAATAGATTTTGTTGTTCTTTTCAGGAAATAGCACACTCCCAGGTAAAACAGGAGGCTGTATTACTGCACGAAAAACTTTATGAGTTAGAGTCCCATCGAGATCAAATGATTGCAGAAGACAAAAGTATGGGATCTCCAATGGAAGAGAGGGAGAGATTACTTAAGCAGGTAGGAAAAACAAACATACTTATTTTAATATTTCAGGATTCGGTAAATGTGTTGATTTATTTAAGGCATATAAATTGAGCAGAAAGCCAATAAGTGTATTGTTTAAAGAAAAAACAGTGAAAAGTGAGCTTCACCTAAATTAATGTGAACTACTTAACTAAGAAAATCTAGGTAATTTCTCAAATAAACTGTTTTTTGACTTAAATCCTAATTTTCATGCATGTTTTAGATTTGTGTAAGGAAAATTTGAAACTCTATTGGTCGGTAAATAGATAATCTTATTGAAGACCTATTTCATTATTTGTTTTGGGCTTTGTATTTAGAAAATGAAGTACTCTAAGACTAATGACTTTTTGTGGTTGCGCCTTAATGAATGAATGGAATTAAAATTTTAGTCCTGTGAAATCACAATAAGTCATACGTATTCAGTAACTTTCTTACTACCTCAAGGCTGGCTTTAATTTAGTACTAAATTATAATTAGCCAGTTATTTAACTTGAGACACCTTAACTGTAAGGCTCTTAGGAGAACTGCATATGTATTTAGGAACAGCTTCAGTCAGGAACCTTCAAATGAGACTCCGTCATGGTCTTAGATGGATCCCAATGGGTTTGGAAGAGCCTTAGAGATAACTTAGGAGCTATTTAAGTATTAGAATCATTCCAGGAAGTTATTAAAATCTAGAGTCTCTGAAGTACCTTTGAAAGAGATCATTGGAGGCAGAGGAAGAGTTATCTTGGGATAGGATTGCTAGGTAAAATACATAGCTAGTTAAATTTGAATTTCAGATAAACAAAGAATAATCTTTTAGAATATATATACACACACACATATGTATATATACACACACATACACATATATGTAAATATGTAGAGAGAAATTATAAGTATATTTCAAATATTGCTTGATATATATGTACCCTAAGTTATTTATTATTTATCTGAAATTCAAATGTAACAGGATTGCTAAATCTGTCAACCCTACCTTGTGTTGGAGGTGGGGAGGAGGTGGAGACAATATCAGAGTCCTAAATGTTTATGTAAACTGACCCAGGCCTGAAGGTGTGTTAACCTCATGGTGCCATGTAGATTACTATGGAAATATCAGTTATCACTCTTCCTTTGAGGAAGAAGGATAAATTTGTAAATAGTTCCTTAATGATGTTTCTTTTAACTTCAAAGGTTGAAATTTAAGAATTAAGTGTCAAGAAAGTGATGAGATTTGACATTTTAGTACAATATGCTTTAGAAAGAAATTCTCTTTAAGATAGGCTAACAATGAGTGATTCTTTAAATACTATTTTCTTTTTATGCTTTTATAGGTTAAAGAAGATAATCAGGAAATAGCCAGCATGGAGAGACAGTAAGTACATTTATACTAGCACATTTTATATTCCTTTCTCGTCTTTTAAATTATATTCTAAATATACAAGAGGTGCATCTTGTTACAGTAATTTTTCACTGGTTCACATTGATAATATTGATGCAACTTTCAGTCTTTCAGTTTTAACTATATATCATACAGTTCACAAATTTAAATTGTACAATTCAGAAGTTTTTATATATTCAGTATATTCAGAGAGTTTTGCAACCATCACCTCAGTCAATTTTAGAATAGTTTAGTCACCCTCATTAGACATTACCTTAACCATTATCTCTTCCATCCCCTCGTCCCAGCATTAGACATCCACTCTTATGTCTCTAGATTGACCTATTCTGGAAATTTCATATTAATGGAATTATATAATATGTGGTCCTGTGTGGCTGGATTGTTTCACTTAGCATAATTTTTTTGAAGGTTCATCTTTGTTGTATCATCACTATTTCACTTCTTTTTATTGCCAAATAATACTCCATTGTGTGGATATACAATATTTACATATCTGTTCATCCATTGATAGACTTTTAGATTGTTTTCATTTTTCGGCTGAAAGATCATGCCAGTATGAAATTCATGTACAGGTTTTTGTGTGGACACGTTTCACTTCTCTTGGATATATACCTAGGAGTGGAATTGATGGCTCATATAATGACTCTATATTTAACTTTTTGAGGAACTGCTGAGTTATTTGCCAAAGAAAGTGCATATGATACATTTCTACCAGAAGTATAGGAGTGTTCCAGTTTCTCTATATCCTCACTAATACTTGTTGTTATCTGTCCTTTTGGATTGTAGTTTTCTGAGTTGGCGCGAAGTAGTATCTCATTAGGGTTTTGATTTCCATTTTCCTGATGACTAAAGATGTTGAGCTTCTTTTCCTGTCTTATTGGCCATGTGTATATCTTCTTTGGAGAAATGTCTGTTCAGATCCTTGGCCCAATTTTTAATTGAGTTATTTATATTTTTATTATTGAATTGTAAAAGTTCTTCATGTATTCTAGATCCAAATCTCTTAACAGGTAAATGATTTACAAAGTTCTCCCAGTCTTTGTACTTTCTTCATGGTGTCCTGTGAATTCTGAAAGTTTGAAATTTTGATGATTTCTAGTTTATTTTTTCTTTTGTTGCTGTGTTTTTGATGTCATCTAAGAAAAAAGTGCCTAATCCAAAGTCACAGAGATGTATACATGTTTTATTTTAAGAGTTTTCTATTGAGTTCTTACATTTAGATCAGTGAACCATTTTGAGTTAACTTTTGTTTATGGTATAAGGAAGAAGTCCAGTTTTATTATTTTGCATGTGCATAATCAGTTGTCCCAGCACCATTTGTTGAAATATTCTTTCAACAAATATTAATATTCTTTTCTCATTTAATTATCTTGCACCTTTGTCAAAAATCAGTTTTCTGTAGATACAGGGTCTTATTTCTGCACTCACAGTTCTATTTCATTGCTGTATATAGCCGTCCTTCTACTACCACTGTCTTGATTACTGTAGCTTTGTATTAATTATGACTACTCTTTTTCTAGAATTTTAGCCCGTATAATCTTTTATCAACGGTAAATTTTATCTTTTTTTAATTTTGACATTAATTTGCCAACTTAGTTCAGTTTATACAAACCTACAAAAAAGGTTGCTAAAGATTTTTTACTTCCTTAATATTATAAGTCAAGCTCAAAAGAAGTCTGAGGAAGAGTCAGATTTTGAAGCCAGGCAACCTAACATTCTCAGAATATATTTGCACTCCAAATGTGAATCATGAAAAAAGGTCTAGAAAAGTTTTTTTTTCTCTAAATCTGTTGTATTATCTGCAGAATAGGCATGTTATTTCTAGATATTGTTTATATAGCTTAGAATATATTTTAAGATTTTCTAACATCATTAAATGTTTTTACTGAACACCTATATTATCTGTCATAAATTCATTAAGTAATATTTTCAACAGGTTAACAGATATGAAAGAAAAAATAAATCAGTTTAATGAAGAAATTAGGCAACTTGACATGGATTTAGAAGAACACCAAGGTAGTATTTCTGATATTTTTATAATGTATATTAACAGTTATATAGCAGTGTTAGTACAGTACTAATTTGGGCCTTGGGGACTATTTGCCTGGGATTTACTATTTAATTCTTAATGATATCAATAACTTTAACCACTAAAATATTAAACTATTATAATATTAAATATTATAATTAATATTAAATTATTTAAGCCAACTAAAAACTTGAAATAACTTTAAATGATTATATAATAAGAATTTATTTTCTTTGGCAAAGCAATATTTTTAAATGACAAAATGGTTTTATTGTTGCAAATTTCTAGGTTATACTTCCTTAATATGATCACTTATTAATTAACTGGGTTAACTGGTAGAATTGGAGGTGGTGTGGATCAGTTAAGTCACACAGACTACAAATAACCCAGAAAGAAATAATTTTCTAGGGGCCCAGCAATGAAGTAGCAAGTACTGATTTTTCTACTCCTCTTCCTAGCAGTGAGATTTGAAGAGCCAAGACAAACCAGAACACATGGGGAATCCTGGGGTCTGAACAAGTAGAAATGCTGTTGTGGGGTTTGGGGGTATAAGTGTGATCAGGGGAAGAGGTTAGACATTATAGTTTCTAAAACAGCTTCTCCCTAATAAGAGAAAGGTGTGTTTTTCATGGCACTTTAATCACAGATTAACTGCAAACCAGTTAATATGCTCTTGGATTATCAAGAAGTGTGTGTGTGTGTGTCTCCCTCCACACACACACACACACACACACACACACACACACACACACACTCTCTCTCTCTCTCTCTCTCTCTCTCTCTATATATATATATATATACACACATATATATATATATACATACACACATATACATACATACATATAGATATCTATCTATCTATAGACATATAGATAGATATAGATATAGACATTTATGAATCAGACATGGTGGTGTAAACAGTGCTCATGTATACCTATATTATGGCTAAACAAACATTCCTAGCTGGGAAAAAGGGTGTTCTATTCCTAATTTTTTTACTTCAATTTTAAATGCAGTGTATTTTATTTATACATTTCCTTGACTTATGAATAATAACATTAGCTACTATTGATTATTTACCTGATCTTTGCAAGAACCCTTTGAAGCCTTGTAACCCCTTTTATACTCGAAGCTCAGAGAAGAACTCATATTCCCACAGTTAGTAAGGGGTAGAGTCTATATTTAAACCAAGTTCTCTTCAACCCTAAAATTTTCATTCTCTTACCTAATCTTGCCTTTCTGATGTAAAGTCCTGAATTTGTGAAATAAAAATATTCTTGTGAAATGCTTAATTTTATTTACATATGGCTACTAATGACTTTAAATAAGGTATTTAAAGGCAGACAAACTTTAGAGCCCAGTTATTAGGTAAGTAAACTTCCTTGAGCTTTCATTTTCCCATATGCAAAATGAATATAATGGTCCTACCTCACTAAGGTTTTCGAATATTGAATGGCATACATGGCAAGGTAGTCTCACAATAAATTTTTAAGACTAAGACCCTGTTATTTTTTTTAGTTAATTATTGTATTGCTTTTAATTTATGTAGATTTAGTATTCTAGATTTTCTTTATTAATATTGTACATTCTGAGAAATCTGATACTGTTCTTGATTTTATAGGATACATTTAAAGTAATTTTCCTTTTTCTAAATTTAAATCTCTCACAGAATTTAATTTATTTTCCAGTAAAATAAGTCATTTTGTAGGTAAAAATTTATTATTAATCACTAGTTCTAAGATAAATATTTGTTTTGAATTTTAGCTTCCATTTTCCTTTTGTTTTGTAACCTTCCTTATCCTTTTGGATTAACGTAGAAGAATACAATCTATAATCTAATGTAATAGCGAAAAGCATTTATATATAAGTATATACAAAAATGTGTGATATGTAAATATTGTGTATATTGTGTAAATATTGTGTGATTTTATATTTGAAGATCGAGTTCAGGTATCCTTTTATTCAGCATAACCCTAACTTCCCTTCCTAACCTATTTCTGGTCTGGGCTAAGTGTATGACCTCCTTCATATCAGAGCACATTGTGCATAAATGTATCACTGGATGATGCATTGACCACAGTATGCTAGCACTGTCTACTTAGGTGCTTGCCTTTTGCCTTAAGCTATAAGTCCTTAAAGACAGGGACTGTGTCTTACTCACTTTGGTAACCTCTTCTGTCAACACAATGTATGGAAAAATAAACACTTAACAAATATTTATGGAATTAATTAAACAGGAAAAGAATTATAGAATGAACTATTGGGCTCTACTCACTTTGTTGGGCTCTCTCCCCTTAGTTCTTTGAGCAGATGGATGCACTCTTACCCAGAGAGAAAGATTGATTAGTTAGCAATAGTTTTATTACTTTCTAGAGGATTTTTACCCTGGATTGATGATTTCCAGTAAAGTGGTAGATTCTTACCTACATCTGCGTTCCCAGTAGCCCTTGAATCAAAATCGTGTGTAATTCACTTCTTAAGATGTGGAGGATAATTAAGTTATTTTGACTTTCTGGTCCATACTTATCAATGCCTCTAGTTTTATTCCCTCTGCCCATTTTATTAATTTCTTAGATGTCATTTGGCTTCTTCCATTTATGGCACTTGTGTATAATCCAACTGGGCTAACTTTTGCTTTGTGAAAGTTCTGTTTAAAATAACATGAAACCATAAATTATGTTTATACATGTCTGATTTTGTTAGTGGTTGCGCTAACCTTTTAGTTTTCAAAAAAACTTTTAAAAAGTTTGCATTAATCATTCTAAATTTGGAGGTATCCTTGGATACCTTATAGTTTTATTCTAAGGTATATTTATGTTCCCTGCTAGGTATTAATGATAGCCTTGTAATCCAACAACAACTTCCTGAAGTTCATTATATTCATTTTAATAAGTCCTTAAAGTTATAATTTACAAAAGTTACACTGAGTAATTATGTCTCAAAGTTAACTAAATAAAATCAGTTAAGCTTAATTCGACTACTCTATGAAAATCTTCATTGTCCCTTGATACTGAGTTATCAGTAATTTGTGGCAATCTGGAGCAAAACAAAAAAAAATATCCTCATAAATACCTTTAGACTTTAACCAATTCTAGATGAGCTTCTTTGCTCTCTTACTTAGTCTTTGTAAGTGACTTAAGAAAAATAATCTCATAACAGGAAATATTACAGTAACTTATTTTTTAAACCTGCTGGGGGTTTGATTCTGTCAAGTTACATATTTGCTAGACTTCACCCATATAATAGGTTTACTTTATTGATGGATTGGGTAGTTTTATTATATGGGTTCTAAACATGTTTAGGTTTAAATATGTATACCACCTTTATATTTTATAGGAAAAGGAATTATTGTTTTTGCTAACTAGATGCAATGAGAAGAGGCTCTACTGAAAGTTATGTGCTTCAGAAATTGGCTGCAAACTGCCAACTTAGCATAAACCTTTCTACCACTTGTCCATCTCCTTCCAGCTTCAGAAATTTTATTACTACTCTTTCCTCTTATTTTTCTCATTGCTGGAGTTTTACCTTTAAAAATTCTTTTTACTGTAGCTTTAGTGGACTTTGGGCAGATAGGGAGGAATGGAATTAGAATTATATGTGCATATACTACCTGCAACTTTCATCAAGAAATTACTGGTTATAAACTTCACTTACCCAGAATTTTTAGAGTTTTAGCCACCTTGAATGTACTTCGTTTTGTGTGTGTGTGTGTGTGTGTGTGTGTGTTTTGCTTCAAATGACTATTCTTAAGTGCTTTCCTTAACTGTGCAGTTAGCCTCAGCATGGAAGTTACCCCTTCCTGCTTTTAAAAATTTGTTCTTGGGTGATGTCAGAAACATGGCAAAGTGAGAGATATCCCCAAATCTCTGCCCTTGAAACTGCTATAGGCTGAACATATAAAACTCAGCAAAAAAACACTCAAACTTCACACCAGCATGTCTGAGCCTGGGATCTGCATATAAGAACTACCATAGGTCAAAACCCTGAGTGTTGGGTGCTGGGCTTGGAGAAACAAAGAAGCTACGTCTCCCAATGGAGCTCCCTGTAGGAGGAGGGGGAAGGGATAAGGTGTAGCGAGTTCCCTGAACAATACTGCCTAGGAGAGCTGTGAGCTCCTTTCAGCCAACGTCTGTGCCCAGGCATCAGGGCAGAAAGCAGAAAAGTGGGGATGGCAGAGAAGCAGGGACAGCAGAGAAACAGCAGTTGATTACTATCAGTTGCAGTTGCAAAATGGAGACTGAGCCACGTTCCCGATTCCCCAACCCAGAGGGATCCTCTGTCCCTACCCTATGAGACTGAACTCTTCAGAGCCCCAGGGGAATCTAAGCAAACGCTACCAAAACTGTCACTAACATTGACAGGAACTGAGACTGAGGGTAGCAAGTGTGATTGAATATAAGAAAAAAAAGGCATTATTAAGACTTTATAGAAAGCAGGGATCCAAGAGGCTTAGATGCGATCTACTGGAAACCAAAAGAAAAAGGCCTTCTTTGCAACAGGACAAAGAAAGACCTTCATATAATAAGTCTTTCTGGAAACAAAACAAAACAAAACAAAAAAATAGACTTCCAATAATGTCCAGGCAGAGAAATAGTCCATTAAATACCATGAACAAATAAGGTGACAAGGCAGATCAGAAAGAAAGAGAAAAATATCCAGAAAATAAGCTTAAAGACATAGAAATATGCAACTTAAATGACAGATAATTCAGGATGATACTTCTGAAAAACCTTAATGTGATCCAAAACAACTCATATCAATAATTTCAATAATTGAAAAAACAACTGGATGAACAGAATGAGTTCTTAGCAAGGAGATTGAAACCCTCTAAAAGAATCAAATAGAACTCTCGAGATGAAGAACACACTGAAAGAGGTGAAAAATGAAATAGCAGGCTTGGGAAATAGACCAAATGGAGGAAAGGATCAGTGATATCGAAGACAGAAATCTAGAAATAAATAAGAAGGAAGAAGAGAGAAACAGAAGAATGAAAAATAATGAAAGAGAAATACAAGAACTAGCTGATATCATCAGGAGAGAAAACATAAGAATAATGTGTATGCTCCAAGGGGAGGAAAAAGAGCAGGGATTAGAAAGCATTTTCAGACATATAGTTGATGAGAATTTCCCAAATCTAAGGAATGGGCTGGAACTTTGAATTTAAGCAGTCAACAGAACACTCAATTATCTCCACCCAAAAAGGCCTTCATCAAGACACATTGTGTTAAAATTATCAAAAATTAATGACAGAATTCTCAGGGCAGCCAGGGAGAAGACAGTAATTTATAAAGAAAAAGCCATTAGATTATCATCGGACTTCTCAGCACAAACCTTACAATCCAGAAAGGAATGGAATCAAATGTTTAAATTATTCAGTGAGAAGAACTACCAGCCCAGAATAATGTATCCAGCTAAGCTCTCCTTTAGATATGAAGGAGAAATAAAGACCTTTCCAGACATACAAAAATTCAGGGAATTCTCCACTATGTGGCCTCCATTACAGGAAATACTGAAAGGGATTAGTTCACCTAAAACAAAATAACAAACAAAAATATGTAATTAGGAGTAATGCGACTAGCAGACAGATACAAGCAGAGGAGTGCATCTCTTACTAAGAACAGGGCATTATAAGCTTAAATAATAAGAGAATTGCTATAACAAGATAGTAATGAACGTTCAGCATACATGGACAAATTGAGACAACAGTGACTGAAAAGGGGAGGATTCAAAGATCCAAATTTGTAAAGGGGAATAGAGATAAGGCACGTGCAGAAGAAAATGGATGACTGTATATATAGTACTATTATTTACATATTTGTAATGGTAACCACACACTAAAGACTCTGAAGTATTTAACATAAAATAAGTTGGGCCAGAGGAACAACCTAGAAAACTCAACCAAAAATCTAAACAAAACAAAAAACACACAGAAGGACAAGGAAGATGTGGAAACACCGAGCTACCAGAAAGCAAAAGATAAAATGGTTATAAGAAGACCTCACATTTCAGTAATCATCCTAACTGTAAATTGACTGAACTCAGAAATAAAAAGAGTTGCAGATCAAAAAACAAAACCCAACCATATACTGCCTCTAGGTGACACATCTCAGTTCCAAATACAAACATAGACTCAAAGGGTGGAAAATGATATTTCAAGCAAATGGCATTCAGAGAAAAGTGGGAGTAGTGGTACTAATATCAGATGAAATAGACTTCAAAATAAAAAACGGTAAAGAAAGATACTAAGAGACACTTCACAGTGATAAAGGGAATCATGCACCAGGAAGACATAACACTTATTAATATCTATGCTCCCAAACAGGGAGCCCCAAAATATATAAAGCAATTACTAACAGAACTAAAAGGAGAAACACTATCAAAACACTATCATAGTAGGAGACCTAAATACCCTACTGTTGGATATGGACAGTTCACCCAAACAGAAAATTGATAAAGAAATAACATCCTTAAATGACATATTAGATCAGCTGGATGTAATTGATATTTATAGATAGAGCCTTCCATCCCAGAACATCTGCTTCTACATTCTTCTCTAGTGCACAAGTAACATTCTCAAGGATTGACCATGTACTTGGACACAGAGATAGCTGCAACAAATATCAGAGGATTGAAATCATACCAAGCATATTCTCTGATCATGTGCTTTGAAACTAGAGATCAATTACAAAAAGAAAGCAGAAAGAACCACAAATACATGGAGATTAAACAACATGCTACTGAAGGATAACCTAACCACCTAATAACCAAGTAACCTAATGCTTCATATTGAAAAACTAGAAAAGGAAGAACAAGTCAAGCCTAAAAGCAGAAAGAAAGAAATAATTAAAATTAGAGCAGAAATGAAATTGAAAACAAACAAACAAAAATAATAGAAAAAATAAATGCAACAAAGACTAGTTCTTTGAGGTTATAAAAATTGACAAACCCCTGGCTAGACTCACTTAAATAAAGAAAGGACACGAACAAAATCAGGAATGAAAGGGGAAATTATGACAGACATTGCAGAAACACAAAGGATCATACAAGAACGCTATGAAAAAGTATGTATCATCAAATTTAATAACCTAGAAGAAATGTACCAGTACTTAGAAAGATAACTTTCCTAAAATGAATTAAAAAAAAACTGGAAAATCTAAATAGACTAATCTCCAGTACGGAAATTGAAATAATTATCAAAAACTTACCAAAAAGTAAAAGTCCAGGACCAGTGGCTTCACCTGTGAATTCTACCATACGTTCAAAGAAGATTTAATTCCTGTTCTTCTCAAACTCTTCCAAAAATTTGAAGAGGAGGCAACACCTCCCAACTCATTTTATGAGGTCAGTTACTCTGATACCAAAACCTGGTAAAGATAACACAAAAAAAGAAAACTACAGACCAATATCTCTCATGAACACGGATGCAGAAATCCTAAATAAGACACTAACGAACTGAATACAGCAACATATTAAAAAGATTATAAACCACGATCAAGTAGGCTTCATCCCAGGGCCTACGTGGTTCAGCATTTGCAGTCGATTAATGTGATCTACCACATTAAAAAATAAGAATCATGATCATATCACTAGAGGCAGAGGAAGCTTTCAACAAGATACAGCATCTATTTATGATCAAAACACTTAACAAAATTGGTATGAAGGAAAATACCTCAACATAATAAAAGGCTATATATGAGAAACCCTCAGCCAACATTACACTTAATGGTAAAAACTAAAAAACTTTCCTCTAAAATCAGGAACAAGGCAAGGTTGCCCATTATCGCCACTGTTATTCAATATAATATTGGAGGTCCTAACCAATGCAGTCAGGCAAGAGAAAGATATAAAAGGCATCCAAATAGGAAACAAAGATTCAAACTATCACTATTTGCAAATGACATAGTTATATAGAAAACCCTAAAGACTCCACAAGAACACTACTAGAAATAATAAGCAAATACAGTAAGGTTTCTGGATACAAAATCAATGTTCAAAAATCTATAACATTCTTATACTCTAATAATGAGGTGTCAGAAAAAGAAGTGGCAAAGATGATTCCTTTCACAGTTGCAACAAAGAATAAAATACCAAGGAATCTAATGAAACATGGAAGACCTACATAAAGAAAACTAAAGACCCTATTAGAAGAAATTGAAGAAGATATAAAGAAATAGAAAGATATTTCTTGTTCTTGGATTGGAAGAATCAGAATCAACATAGTCAAAAAGACCTTATTACCTAAAGCATTATACAGATTTATTGCAATCCTCATCAAAACAGGCATTTTTTAAATAAATTGAACAAAAAATCATCAGATTTGTATGGAAGCATAGAAGTGCCAAAGTCATCCTGAGAAAAAAGAATGAGGCTGGAGGCATCACTTCACCCTACTTCAAATTATACTACAAAGTAATGGTAATTAAAATGGTATGGTATTGGCAGAAAAACACACACAGACCAGTGGAACAGAATCAAGGGTCCAGAAATAAACCCATGTTTATATGGGCAAATGACTTTCGACAAAAAGGCCAAAAATACAGTGGAGAAAGGAAAGCCTCTTCATAAATGGTGCTGGGAAAACTGGACGGCTACCTGCAAAAGAATTTAACAAGACTGTTTTCTACCACCACACACCAAAATAACTCAAGATGGATTAAAGACCTGAGTATAAGTCCCGAAACAGTAAAATGAATACAAGAGGAACTAAACTCAAGGACCTTGGACTTAAAGAGGATTTTGTGAATTTGACTTCAAAGGTAAGGGATGTAAAAGCAAAAATAGATGAATAGGACTACGTGAAACTAAAATGTGCTCTGCAGAGCAAAAGAAACCATCAACAAGGTAAAGAGACAGCCATCTGAATTGGAAAATATATTTGCAAGCAATATGTTTGATAAAGGTCTAATACCCAAAATACACAAAGAACTCATACAACTCAATAACAACAAAAAAGATCCAATCAAAAAATGGGCAGAGGACCCAAACAGACACTTTTTTTCTAGAGGATATACAAATGGCCAACAAATATAAGAAAAGATGCTCAACATCACTAGCTATTGGGGAAATGCAAATCAAAACCACAAGATACCATCTCACAATTGTTAGAATAGCAATAATCAACAGGACAAGTAATAAGAAAAGTTGGAGAGATGCAGAGAAAAAGGAAAACTTTTACACTGATGGTGGGACTGCAATTTGGAACAGTCATTATGGAAAACGTTATGGAGGTTCTTCAAAAAACACTAAGAATTGATCTACCATATGATCCAAAAATCCCTCTACTGGGTATTAACCCTAAAGACTTGAAAACTCATATCTGAAAAGATATTTCCACACCAATGTTCATAGTAGCACTATTCGCATTGGCAAGGACATGGAAGCAACTGAAGTGTCCTACAATAGGGAATTGCATAAAGGAGCTGAGATACATATATACTATAGACTATTACTCAGCCATAAGAAGGGATGATATCCTGCCATTTGCAACAACATGGATGGACCTGAGATAATCATGCTAAGTGAAATAAGCCAGTCAGAAAAAGTTGAAAATCACATGATATCACTTATATATGGGATATAAACCTAAAAGCAGCAGATGAACAGGAGAAACAGAGACTCATGGACATGGACAGTAGACTAGTGGTTACCAGAGGGTAGGAAGGGAGAGGAAAGGGAGAAGGTGGATGGGGTAAAAGAGGTCAAATATGTGGTGACAAAAAATCTATGGAGGTGAACACAATGTAAATATATATATGCCTTACTGTTAAAATGTACAGCTGAAACTTACTGGATTTCGTTAACCAATAACACCATAAAAATAATAAATTTGTTAAAATTTATTTCTAAATTTGTTAATTTTTAAACACTGATCAATTTACTTTTTAAAATTGCTTTTTACATAAGAATCTGGTATATACGTAATGTAAAAAAAATTAATGCAATACAAAAGTGTAAAATGTAAAAACTCTTTTTTCTTCTCACACTCATCCTAATCTTCAGAGTTATTATTTGCAGTTTGATAATTGGCTGTTTAGACTTTTTTCTATACATCTGCAAGCATATATTTTGTAAAAAATATTTAATACTATATAGTTCTTCTGAACTATATAGTTTTTAAATTGTATTTAATGTACATTCTTCTGTATGATGATATATACTTCAATTTAAAAAGTATAGCATAGTGGTCAGGGCTTTAGAGGCAGACTGAGAGGTGACTGGCACATATTAAGCATTTGTAACAACTGTTAGGTAAGGTCATTGTTGTTGTTCTTGTTAAATAGTATTTTCTGTACCTACGTTAATAGTTAGGTTTTTTCTAACTTTTCACTACCAAGATCAATGTTGCAGTAAGTAACCTTGTTACATAGGTGTTTGTTAACTTGTACATTTCTAATGGATAAGTAACACATACAAATTTTCAGTTATAAAAACCATCACAGAGATTTAAATTACAACATAGGAATATAGTCATAAATATTGTAATAACTATGTATGGTGTCAAATGGTACTAGACTTACTGGGATCATCACTTCTTATGTTATAAATGTCTAACATCTAGGTTGTACATCTGAAACTAATGTAATATATGTCAACTATAATTGCAAAATTAAAAAAGAATTTAATTTCTAGAAGTGAAATTTGGAATATAATGTTACTTATATTTGCAGTTTTGATTGTTTTTGCAAATTTATTTTTGGAAAAGATTGTACTAACTACAGCATAGGAAAGTGCTTCCTTACCAATGCCAGTTATTATAAATTTCTTAGTTCTTTTCAGTCAGGATAATCACTCACTTTTCTGACAGACAATTCATTGTTCTCAAAGACCTGAATTTGTAGTATTACCGTGATCCACAAGGTGGGGCTAATTTTCTGGATTGATGAATATAGTTAACAAAATACAGTCGCATACCTCCCTAAGAAGGATTTTTGGACGTTATTACTTACTACAAATTATTCCTTCATTTTTAGAATACAGTATCTTCCAAAAGATTGAATAAATTGTAAAAACAAATATCATGTGATTACTAATATAACATTATAGATATCTAAATATTACTGCAGTGTGATAAATATGTTTCATAATTGAAGTATACATAAAATATTGTAGGATCTTTTGGTTACTGTCCTAAACTCTGAATGAACTTATTTCAATTTACTCCATGATTTATATGTTTCTTTCAAAAGTAGTAAAAATATAAAATACAACACTTTGGTTTTTCTGTAGGATACTTATTCATACTCAGTTATGAGGCCTAAGTTAGAAGTTTTTATTCTTTGGTGATGTCAGATAAAATGGAATTTATAAAGATAGAATACTTTTGTTTAGAGCACAGTTTCTTCAACCAGATTGCCTGGATTCAGATGTGGGCTGTGCTATTTTACTGCCAGATCTTGGAATTGCTACTTGACCTTCCTGTACCTTAGTTTTCTCATCTTTACATTATAGATAATAGTTTACCTACCTCTTAGGGTTACTGTGGGAAATAGATGAATGGAGGTGTTATGTAAGTGTATGTGTGTAATTCAGAATAGCATGCATTTTAAAAAGTGTACATAAATGTTAATTATTAGATGTTATTAGTAATGCTATTTACAGACTAAAGCTTGAATACTTTTCAGGCGATTTTCCCAAAATGTATTTTTTAATACATTTTATTTAATAATTTTCGCCCACAATCTTTAAAAATAAAATATAGTTAACATACAATTTTATGTTAGTTTCAGGTATACAACAGAGTTATTCTATATTAATATACCTGATGAAGTGACCACTATGCTAAGTTTAGTAGCCATTATACAAGGTTATTACAATATTGTTGACAATATTCCCTATGCTATACATTACGTCCTTGTGACTGACTTATTTTATAACTGGAAATTTGTACCTTGTATTCTCCTTTACCAGTTTTTGCCTTTCCCCCAACCCCCTTAACCTTTGGCAACCATTAGTTTGTCTTCTGTCTTTGAGACTATTTCTCTTTCGTATTGTTTATTCGTTTTGTTTTTTAGGTTCCACTTATAAGTAAAATCATATGGTATTTGTCCTTCTTTGTCTGACTTATTTCACTTAGCTTAATACCCAGGTCCATGTTGTTGCAAATGGCAATTTATCTTACTTTTTAGGGCTGAGTAATATTCCACTGGAATATATATTCCATCATATATGTACCACATTTTCTTATCCATCACCTGTTGATGGACATAGGTTGCTTTCATATCTTGGGTATTATAAATAATGCTGCAGTGAATGTAGATGTACATATATCTCTTCAAATTAATTTTTAAAGATTTTAATTAAAATATAACAAAATATTTTATTAGTTTCAGGTATATACCATAGTTACATACCTAAAGGAGTGATCACTGTGATAAGTCCAGCAACCACCTGACACTGTATGGTGCTTTCACAATATTATTGACTATATTCCCTATGCTGTACTTTACATCCCCATGACTTATTTGTTGTATGCCTGAAAATTTGAACCTCTTATTCCTCTTCAACTACCCCCTATTTTCTCAAAACGTGTTTTGGAAAGTATTTTCCCATTAACATTTTCCCCATGATATACAAAATAATCTGTTTAGTTTCAGTGTAGTTTATCCTTTGGTATATGAGATTTCAAATGGCATATATACATTGCTATTCTATAGTTTCTCAATATACATTCAGTGAAGAATGAATCATTGTTTAGTGTTCAATTTAGAGATTGGTTAAACTATACTTTATATCTTTCTTTAGAATAATGGTGTTATCTTCAGACCATTATCTGAAACTTATTAGAAATTAAAATTCTTGGGCTCTATCCTACTAAATGTTGAAACCCTGGGGTTAGAGCTCAGCAATTTATGTTTCAGCAGACCCTCCTGATGATTCTCTTGTATGCTAAAGTTAGATAACTGCTGCTTTGGGAAGTAATTAAGACTTTATGTTATGGTAGTGCATGCTAAGGACTATTCATTATGGTATCTGATATTATTGTTATGACTGTTGAAACAAACTTCTACATAGTATTTTTTATTTTCTTTAGTAATTATGAGGCTTTTAGTAATAATTTAACTTGTACATATTTAGAGAAGTATTATATGATTTTAAGTGCCTCCAGTGTGTAGAAATAGAATTGCTAGATCTTGTCTGCATAGCTGTAAAGAAACTTTCCTGATAAATTTAAAACATTTCGCAGAGAATATATGATCGGTAAGTTGATATGCCTAAAGGCAGAAGTTAGCTTAAAACTTTATATGTACTCATTTGAACATGCCAGTCTTATAGTAGTTGGTAAACTAGTTTATTACTTACTGCTATAATGATATGTGAAACGTAGGTAGAAAAAAAAAGCTGACAGGAGAGAGAGACAATGTAAAAGAATAGAAGTTAATAGGACCCCAAAACTAATTAAAATTGAAGTAGGAGTTGAGGAGGAGACATGTCTTGACTTAATAAAATATGTGAAAATGTTAGAGGGAGTTTTCTATAACAGCTCGGTAAGAATTAATGTGATATAGCCTCAAAGCAGCTGAAATCCTAGATTGTGTTAACAAAAAGATGAATATATAGACTATAGGAAGTCATTGTCTCCTTGGAATTCTAAATTTCTTGGCATTGTAATTAAAGTTATAATTATAGGGATAAAGAACTGGAACTCACTGAATAGAATGAGCATAATAGTAAAGAGAATGAAACCATGCTACATGAGGAACACTTGAAGGTACTGGGAGACTTAGCTTGCCTCAGAAGTACCCCAAGTGCTGGAAAGGAAAGAACCTGGATGTGAAAAAGTCTTAACAGGGTTTATTCTTGTTTTACCTCTCTCAATATTTTTTTTTTTTTTTTTTGCTTTCTGCTTCCCTTTTACCTCCAAAATCAGTAGGCCTGCCAATTTGGGGACTTTGAGGCCAGGGTTGTTTCTAGCATGTGCCTTGTTAGGTATTGATCAGGAAGAAGATTAGGGTAGCTGCCTGTTGTAGAAAATGAAAAACCTTCACTAAGATCAGAACTACCTTTCAAGCATAAAAGTCCAGTTAGCTCTGTAAGCCCTGAGTTAAGAGAACGTCATTTGATGGCAGAAAAGTAAGAGTTAGATGAATGTACTCACAGTGAGGACAAAGGTGGTTGTGGTGGTACTTAGCCCTTGGTAGTACAAAAAGATCATATATCTCTCTTATTCCACTGGCTGGCTAGAGCAGAGAGTATCAAAAAGCAGTGGTATTTTTTCTGCCATATTCCAACTCTTTCATAATATTCCATTCCTATTTTTTCTTTCCTCCCTTTAAGGGAAAAAAGCCTTGAATTTACAGTATAAATTTTGGAGTACTTGTCTTGGTAGGGTATATATTTCTTGAAGGAAACTATCTTATTCGTCTCTACAATTCCTGTATTACTTGTTAAAGTACACTGCTGATATGATACTTTCTTTGTAAAAACCTCCTGAACTCTTTTTATGCTTCTAGGTACCATAGTACTTCATACATACCCGTTATAGCACTTGTGTTGCTTGTAACTTTATTTTTGTACACCTGAAAGATTGCATAACTTGGTAACTATCTTGTTCATTTTGATATCCCTAGCACCTGTTACATAGTAGATACTCAGTATATTTGGAATAAATTATGTACAATCATAATTTATAGCTCTGAAATCACCTTCATTTTATCAGTGTGTTCTTTTCTCTCTACTTTGGTCTCCTGATTCTTGATTTTACTAAATTAGACCCTTTTGCTTGCCTGCTTTGCACCTCTAGTATCATATACTGCTTAGCTCCCCCATCTGTGATCTTGTCCTCTCCTGTCAGCAAATCTAAGGATAGATTTGTTAACAACCCATATATCTTACCTTACCTAGACTACTCACAGGTATACATTGCCTTTCATGAGTAGCTCATATACTAATCCAACTGAGAAATCACAACATAGAGCAGTTCAGTAGTACCTTGACCTCTCTTAATAGTGTTATGGGAGGAGGTTTTATGAAGCTTGGGAGTCAGCTAAGATATATGGGTGCTCTGTCCTCTCTAATCCAGCTAGCCAGCTGTGTAGCTGGAGACATTGACCAGATGTCACTGACCAGATATGTCTTCCAGTTCAGTTTGATGGCAACTAGGAGCATGGAATTGAGAGCAGGAGGGAAGAATCTCCCAGGTTTCTGAGTTAGATGATAAGTGTATTGTGAAGGACTTCCAAATGTAATAGGGAATACAGAAGGGTATACACTTTGAAGGGAAGACTGATGAGTTTAATTAAGTACAGTACACTAGTATTAGGATGTCCTGAAAGGTATCCAGATAAATGTATCTAGTAAGCAGTTGGATAAAGCAAACTGAAAATTAGGGAAAAGTTCAAATTTGAGAGTTCTTTAGCCACAAGAATTTCTTGGGCTATAATGTAGCATTAGAAGTAAACTAAGAGCAGAACCAAGAATTTAAATGAAGAAAAGAGAGAAAGCCATGAAGATAAGATAGAGAAGGAAGAATCTGAAAGTAAGAAAAGCCAGACAAGTCTCTCCACCCCCAACAAAGAATGTAATGAAAAAATTGAAAGAAAGATGTGTCAATAGTGTCAAATATTGCAGAATAAGGTAAGAATTGGAAACTCTCTTGGATTTGTTAAGGGAGGAGTCATATAATCTTATATGAACAATTTCATTGAAATGACAGGAGGAGACATTTCATTTTGATGTCTTTTGATGAGGTCTAGTAGTGAGATGAGGAACTAGAAACAGTATGTGTAGAAGTTTCTCTTACGTTTAGAAAAGGAAAGATAAGATTACTTAAATTCCCATAAAGCCTAGGGTGCAGGCCTCATCCTAATCCCCAAATGCCTGCCGGGTCTCAAGAATTCAGCTCTCAGACAGTCACAACAAGGAACTAGGACTTTTCTTAGAAACTTAGGTCATGGCAGATTCAGCAGATACTAGCTTTTCTGCTCCTTCATATAGGTTACATAACATTTACATTCACATCACCCTTCTGTGAGAGTATATCAGATCACGTGTGCTATAAACTCTTTTTCTTTGTTTCCCATTCAAAATACATTGTCATAAGTGCATGGTGACATTATTACAGGACTAATATTAATTTGTCTATAATGTGTTATTTTAAAAAACTTAATCATTTACAAAGTTTGTTATTAATAGCAAATTCTCTATCCTTCCACTCACTACTGATCATACTGCATCCTCTGAGGCCATTTATTTTCTTTTGAACTGATTAGTAGTTCAATAAAGTTGTTAATTCATCCAAAGCCTTAGCCTGAATTAACACTATATTCCTGTTGGTCTGTCTGTTCCCTGGCTAGGAATTCATGACCACTGGGTATTTACTCTCCTTGGATAGTAACTTTCACTCACAACTTTTTACCACCAGTACTTTTTTTCGGGTGGCGGAAAGAGGACAGCGCACCGACAAGATTTCCTGTGTATCCGGGCCTTCTTCATTGTGTTTGGGAAAAATGTTTTCAGAACAGAAAGCAAAAAAGCTGTCTGCTGACCCAGTCTCTGACTTTGGCTTCACCTTTGTATACTTGTAACTCAACTTCCTACCAAGCAAGTCTGTGTACAAGTGGAAATCCATCCTCCATGTAATTAGGAGTTCTGCCTCAACTATTTTACTCTACTCACCAACTGAATTGCTCCTGTAGTCAGTATTTAGAAAAATTGTATACCTCTATAGGTGGATATATGGAACACAGGCTACCATTAGGTTTTAGCCCGTGGACTCTCAACTGTTAGGTCCCCGTTTTCTTTGAACTCTTCTTCCTAAAGTCCATCTAGATACTTGCTCCTTATAACAACCTCCTTAGGAATCTGTAACCTGTTATTACCTCCGTCCTTGCTGGGCATCATATTAATAAGCTTCCTTAGTGTCTCCAGAATGCTAAGAACTGACTGACTTGTATGAACAAACTGAACATTGGAGCAAGTGCAAATTTATTCTGCTTTCTCTACAGCCCTGTGATGCAACTGTAGTGTCAGATTTTATCTACCTGCCTGGGTCTTCGAATTTTGCCCTTTTAAACATACCGTTTACATATATTAAATGCAACATCTCCAAAACTGCTGTAAACAGCTTCTTCCTCATCTTGCCTCTCTTTTCAGTTAATTATACCACGATGTCCTCAATTACCCAAGTCAGAAACATAGGAGTCATACTTGACTCCTCGCTATCTAACCTTCACCAAAATCCTTTCACTTTGGCTCTTAAATGTCTCAAACAAATTTTTGTGCCACCTTTTCACTTACATTCTCTGCCTCAGCCATACCTCTCTTTCAGTTTCTTATGCTGCCGTATTCATCCTCACCTTCAAATTTCTCTACTTGTAATGCTTTGCTTTGAACTTATTCTTGTATATTTCAACCAGGTAACTTACTCATTTATTCTTTATAACACAGCCTAAATATTACTTTTTTAGAGAAAATTTTCCTGACTCCCCAAACAGATTAGATGTTCTTGCTTTGCGCTTCTATAGTACCCTTTATTTTTCATATGATAGCACTTAGTACATTTTCATTTCTTGTTAAATCCCTAGACTTAAGCTCTGTGGGGGAAGTAACCCTGCTATCGTGCTTGCCATTGTGAGCTATTTAAAGGTGGAATGTACTTCTTGGGAGCTTATGTTTCCCATCACCAACGGTGTTCATGTATAGGTTGAATAGCTCAAGTTGGGACTGTAATAGAGAACCATTGGAAGGCCTGTAAGCTCTTTCCAGCTAAGAGATTGCTTTTTCCAGTGTGCAAGAATTTCACCTATTTGAAAATATTGAATAATCAATAACTAATGGTACTTGGAGAACCTAAGAGATATTTCTCATTTAGAGCACTGTATCTAGAGTGTTTGAAATTAATGTTATATTTGGTATCTCTTATAGGTGAAATGAATCAGAAATACAAGGAGCTAAAGAAAAGGGAAGAAAATATGGACAGTAAGTGCAAATCTTATAGATATGAATGATATTATATTCTCAGGTTGCTGTTCATTTATACCAAGTCAGAGATCTTATGTGGGAAGATATAATAGCTAATAAATACAGAAATGTGGAGATCCAAAGCATTTGACTTGAAAAATTGCTAAATATCTAGCATAGTTTAGGGATGGGTAGAGAATTCTTAAAAGATTTTTTGTACATGTATGTATGTGTATGAATGTTTGTATGGTAAGGTTAGATTTCTAGTTCTAGTACTTATAGTCTGTATAGAGAATCTGTAGACCACTTACTTACTGAATGAATGTTAAATGTTCTCTTTTACATGCTTCCCCATGTTTACCTTTAATATCTTTCACCCTTTTTAGCTTTTTATAACATTTATTTCATTATTTATTACCACTCAATTCAGATCTTGTTACTTGGTTCTGTCACTAACTGTAACTTTAATAGCCTTCAGTTGTAATTTCACTTAAAAAAAGATCTTGACTTTGTCAATAAATCTTCACTTAAACTTACATTGTGTAGTCAGAGTTTTCAAAATTGACATATGTTTTCTATTACTGGTTTCTTTCTTAAATTACTTTGCTAGAATCTGAAGTTTTATAGGTCTGATGTCAATAATTGCTTTCATAGAAGCATGCTATAAAGCAGTAATTGCCAATATCCCATGATTTATTTAAAATCTCAGCAAGTACCAAAAATTACCTCAAAATTAATTCATTGTTTGGTTTTTTTTTTGCTAATAATAAAATTATTTTTAACTATAAGTTTTTATTTTTGGAAGATCCATATAAATACTTTAAGAATGTAAATAACAGCAAATTAGGTACTAGTTCTATATTAGATAAGGAAAAAGATGATTTCTTAGGATATTTATAATCTGAATAAATTATTTAACTTAAGTAGTTGAGATTAGCACAGCATTATAAGTAAAATACTCATTTTCAAATAAAATAGGGGATTGGTAATACTGTATTTAGAAGTGTCTAATTATAGATGTTAATGTAGCTGTATTAAAGAGAGCCTATGTAAACATTATTTCTAATCTCATGTATATCAACTGTTACTTATGGGTTTATATAAATTTTTAGCTTACTTGTATTAAGATCATAACAATTAAGCTTTAAAGTTTGAAAGTGCATAGAAATATTTTTATTGAGTAATTTAATTACCTTTGGGCTAATAAAATATTAAACATCGATAGATTAAAATTTGCTTTGAATTTATATAATGTGTTCTTAAGACCTATAAATCAGAGTTGTTAACTATACCAACTATAATGTCTCATCATATTTTTCAATTGGCAGCTTTTATTGAAACTTTTGAGGAAACTAAGAATCAGGAACTGGAACGAAAAGCACAGATAGAAGCCAACATTGTTGCACTTTTGGAGCATAGTAGTCGAGTAAGTACCCTGTGCTTGTCTTGTTGTCCTCATTATTTTTACTATAATTACCTTTTCCAAATATAACTCAAAAAATGCAGTGGTTGACTATTACATTTGCTCATTTAAACTTTCCTTGAAATTTCCCTGCTTGTTAGTTTATTTCTGTGAACTATTAATTTTTATCTTTTTTACAAAATTCAGCTAATTAGTTGGATGACAGGGAAAAAAGATAACATGTATGATAGCAATATTTAGCAGTAAGCGAGTGACTAATTTAGAGTAATTATTAAGATTTATTTGCAAGAGTACGAGATAGCCGATGAGTATTTTAATTGATCAAAAAATGTTGAGCAGCTCCTAGTTAGTATATGGTAGCATGGGAGGGAAAATGCATGGTTTTTTTTTTTTTTCAATATTCTTATGTTTTAAAACTCAAATCAGTTCCTAAAATAGGGTAGTTGAATTTTTTTGTACAATGAAATAAAGCAAATGTAAAAGAAACAATTCCAAATTTTAATTTAGCCTTTTCTTATTGTGAAAACCTGACTTTGAGTCTCACTGTATTCTTATATAACACATATATAATGAATGATGTATTTGAAAAAAGAATACCCATTCAAAAACATCTAGTCCTTTAGCAGTGTTTTTCAGTAGTTTTATTGGAGAGTTAAATTGGTCAATTTTTTTCCACTTTTATTCTGCAAATACAGAATATAAATCGTATGAAACAGATATCCTCTATCACCAATCAAGAACTGAAGATAATGCAGGATGATCTTAATTTTAAATCTACCGAAGTGCAGAAATCACAAAGTACAGCCAGAAATTTGACTTCAGGTGAGAACACAACCTAAATTTTAATATCCTTTTTGCTTTCTGTGACAAAATTGGAACTTTTAAAACCTACTGTTATTCTCTTTGATTTTGTTTTTTTGAAAGACTGAGGATTAAGCTTGTGAGTGCCTATTGCTCCAGATATTTATAGTCTCAAACTTTTCTGTGACTTTTCACATCAATTTAATAGTATTTCATTGAGATACTCTTATTCATTTAAATTTTATTAAAAATATGCTCCATGCCTGTGTTATAATCTGGGTATACAGAGAAAATTCCAGTCCCTTTCCTCAAGGAACTTTGTGATAGAATGACAAACAATTAGAATATAATGAAACAATGCTATGATAGAAGCATAAAAAGCAATGTAAGTATATAATGCTCATATCCACCACAGTGTTGGGTGGTTAGGAGAGGTGTCCTAGAGGAAGTAATGTTTTAATTATAATTAGTTTCTGCCATGATGACTAATATGAGAGTAGAGCAGCATTGTTCAACAAAAATGTAATGCTAGCCATATATATTATTTTAAATTCCCTAATAGCCATGTTAAAAATTAAAGAGACATGAATTTTAATAATACATTTTGTTTAACCCAGTGTATCCAAAATGTTATCATTTCAACATGTTATCAATATAAAAATGATCATTGAGATTTTACAGTCACAGCCCATCTAAATTTGGACTAGACACATTCAAATTGCTCAAAAGCCATATGTGGCTAGTGGTTGCCTTTTGGATAGTGCAGACAGTGATTAGAAACAAATATATAAAATTGAACTTAAAGAGTCTAGAATAAAGTCATATAAAAATATTTATGGAATCTTTGGTTTTTAAACTAGTAAATTTTGACTATGGATGTTCTTTATGCTACCATGTGGCAGCTTTAAATTAGTTTTTTTATGTTAATGTGTGGCAGCTTTGTCTACTTGGAATTACCCTGGCAGTTAGCAAGATCATGGGGAATGAGACTTAATATTTGGAGTAATGCATCCATAATATCCATTTATCGTGAATCTCAAAATTTATAAAGCTCTTTTCAACAAAACCTATTCTAGCCTGAACTGATATAAAGCTATTTATAGTCTTTAATTATCCTACCTAGTGTGACTGTTTGTACTTGTTCTTCTAGCAGTGTTTATGTACTTGATGACAGGATGCTGCCTCTGCCCCTGCTGTGGGAGTTATATAATAATCAGTATTTGCACTGTGTATTACTTTTCAAAAATCTGACGAATTCTACATTCTAAAACACAGACTGCCTAGGAGTTTAATTTAAAGGATTTTGGACGTATGAATACACACTAAATGCTATTAATGTACAATTGAATTTAGATTGATGATATAAGTGAACAGTTGTTATTCTACACATTTAAGAATATTTTATTGCCCAGATTTTAGAGTTTGTTTTCTATAGTTTTATTTATATATCTAAATTATATGCCAAGCAGCTAGAGATCATTCTAAATTTGATTTTTACCTAATATTAGTTTGACTACAAGTGTTTTTTATTGTGATAAAGAACACATAACAAAATTTACCATCTTATCTATTTTTAAGTGTACAGTATATGCAGTTTGAGCAGTAGAACCCTAGAACTTGTTCATCATGCATACCTGATACATACACCTATTTAATAACTCCCCTTTACCCTTCCCCACTGCTAACCATATTGTACTTTGTTTCTATGAGTTCAACTATTCTAGATACTTTATATAAATGGAATCATGCAATGTTTGCCTTTTTTCAGATCGTTTATTTACTTGTTGTCATGTCCTCAGGGTTCATCTATGTTGTAACAGGTGACAGGATTTCCTTCTTTTTTAAGGCTGAATAATATTCCATCATAGGTACATACTACATTTTCTTTATTCATTTATTCGTTGATAAGATAGGTTGTTTCTAACTCTCAGCTATTGTGAAACATGCTGCAAGTGAACACAGGTGTGCAAATATCTCTTTGAGATCCTATTTTCAATTATTTTGGATATATAGGACTATTAATATTTTTACATTTTAATTTTCTCTCTTCATAAAGTATTCTATGTTTAATTACTCCATCTAGGAAACCTTTATTTTGTGTTTTAGACCATAATTTAAAATTTTTCATTTACCTAAGGTAAATATTCAACAAGTTTTTGTCTCCATTAAGCTGTTTTTGCGTAATGGATGTTGAGAAACAAATTTTTTTAAAGGTAGATATCAATAACAGAAAAGAAATTCAATTTTCAGGACTTTATATTCATCCCATATTTTTATACTTTGTGTTTACATTCCCCAGAGATATAGAGTTGAAAAAGAACTATAACTGGCTTCAGTGGCGATAAGAATTCAGTTTATTACTTTGATAAAGATTTTACAAAAATTTCTCTTATTAGAACTGGCTTCAGTGGAGATAAGAATTCAGTTTTTTACTTTGATAAAGATTTTACAAAAATTTCTCTTATTAAAGTTTGAATTCTCTGTCCCCTACAATTAATTTCATTTCTCAGTTATGTTTAAGTGTTAATTTAAACCAAACATATAAATTATTTTCCTCTTTCCTTAACATCGTTCCCCACAAAAAATTTCTTATATCTGGAAATCACTGTAAGAGGTTTATAATATTTTGGTTTACTTTTCAAAGAAAATGAATTTTACATTTCCCTTTTGTGAACTGTCATCCCTTTAAGCCCTTGAGATTGTAATTGGAATTTACCTGATTTTCTTAGTGTATTCCAGGTTTCTTAATAGGGCAATACCACTCCCAAGGGAGCAAATTACTTCTTGGGGGGAGGGTAAAAAATTTTTTTTGGATATTATGGTTTATGGCTTTCCAAAGGGTCACAGTACATAAACAGATATAAATTACATCAGTAATATAAAAATTTTTATGAGGAAGAGGCATGTGGGAAAAAAATATCTACAAAAGGTTGCTTAGGGGAATAGTAATGAAAAAAAAAAATTTGAGAAACACTGGTGTACTGCAGGAGTAAAGAAGCAAGGAATCTGTCAGCAATCGTTTTTATTTATATTTTTGGAAAGGAAACTCCAGGGAATAAACAAATGCACTGATGGCAGAATATTTGAGAAACATTTCCCCGGGTCAAAGTGGTTCCTTCTGAGATTTTGCTACTGTGTACACACTGCTTGGTAAACTTTGCAACTTCATAGCATATCAGAAGGAACTAGTCTGCATCCTCTTCCTGTCTCTTCTCTTGGAGGAGCTTTTAGCTTTTCACGGGGCCTGCTGTTAAGAGAAGATAAACTTTACCCTATACCAACAAACCATTTTCTCCCTTTCTCTAGGAAAAGCAGTTTCTATAGACCTTAAATATATTTCCCTAATATACCTTCAAATTAAATTTGTAGTTAGATTTATATGAAACTGCTTTCACCAAACAGTCGAAAGGTATAAATAAGCTAAGTACATTTCCTATTTAGAGCATTGAAACCATAAGCCTCAGTGGCTTGTTCAGCATTTTAATTCTCATGAACTATTTCCAGCCCTAGTAGAAGATATATGAATGTAACTAAATAAAACCCTTTCAACAACATTTAAGTCTATATATGTATATGTTTTTTAATAACATGTATGTCACTTTTTTGAGATACTTCATTGCAGTGGTCTGGAACCAAGTGAGCAATATCTCCAAGTTATGCCTATATAAACTCTACCTAAATTCCAATCAGACTCCTGAACTATGTATGCATTGGGTAGACTTTAGGGGACGTAGAAAAAAGTAGCAGCTAGAAGTTGAAAGACCTGAGTACAGAGATTTCAGATGCTGCCCCCTCCAAAGGAGAAAAGTTTAGAGTTAGTTTAGCAAAGTTTATTGCTCCTTTATAATACAAATCATTCTTGAAAGGAGCACAGGAAAGTTAGTCTCTCTACCATATCATTTAAAATGTCCATTATATTATAAAACCTACATATATGAAGAAATAGGAAAACATGAGTCAAGGGAAAAGTAGTCACTCTATACTGACCTTAGATAATCCAGGTGTTGAAATAAAAAGGACTTTAAAAGTTTATAAACATATTTAAGGACTTAAAGGAAAATAAAATTATAATAAATGAATAGATGGAGAATCCTACAAAGAAATAGAAATTAAAAAAAGAACCAATGAAAATTCTAGAATTGAAAACATTAGTAAAAGAGAAAATTTTACTGAATAACCATAATTGAAGTTTGAATACAGAAGAAACAAAAGTTGGTCAACTTGAAAATAAATCAGTAGAAATTATCTAATCTGAAGAAGAAATAAAAATGAACAGAGACTAAATGACTTGTGGGACAATTTTAGGCAGTTGAATATGCATGTGATTGGAGTCCCAGAAGGAGAGGAGAGACAGAAATAGGGGAGAAAAGATAGTTGAAGAAGTAGTGGCTAAATTTGATGAACAACTTAATTTTACAGATCGAGAAACCCATTGAACTCTAACAGGATTAATATAAAAATCTCTCACCTAAGCACATCACAGTCAAACTGCTGAAATATAACAATAAAGAGAAAACAAAGGAACCAGAGAAAAATAAGATGTATATATGAGGAATAATATATTTTACTACAAAATTAAATTTTTTCTTAAAAATTAATTTAAATTCTGTAATAAATTTATTATTTTAATATAAAAATCTTTCACCCCTCCCTAAATCTCTATGTAACAAAAGGAAGATGTTTATGTTTGGCTTTGACACTCTGAAATACTACCATTGTTTTTCTGAGGGTACTTATATCGCTACTTTAAAATAGAGGAAAAGTGAAGGCAAAATGTCCTAAGGTGAAAATGCATTACACTATGCCTCTATCTGCAAATAAGTAAGATGTGTAGGATTATTAACAGGCCTAACCTTGGGAACACAGGAAAAGGGAAACTAGCCAACCAGGTTCGAATTCAGGTTTCTTCCCCTGGATTTGCAGGATAGGTATTTTAATTCCATTTTAGTATTTATTTTTTAGTTAGCTCTAATCAGGTTTTACTTTGGTAAAGTAAAATAAGGAAAGCTGATCAAAGAATGATGCCTGGGGAAAGAAGCCTGATGTAGCAAAATTGACAAAGTATGATTGTTCCTCTTACTATAACTCACTGTTGCTCATAAAAGCATCTCTTTTCTTTATCATAAAATAATATTTGTTCTTTTAAAAATGAAACTTTCATAAAGACAATGATATCACTGAGTACCAAAGCCTGACTGGTTGTGTGACCTTCGGCAAATTGCCTTTCTAAGCTTCAGATTCCTCATATAATAACATCTACCCCCTAACACTATTATAAAAAGTAAATCAGATAACATGGAAAGCTAGGCACATTTCAGGTACTCAGTAATATTGGTTCTATTCTTTACTTTTCTCTCTCTTTAAAAGACGTTTAAAGTCAGAATCACAAAGTTAAGTTTCTGAAATAGAGAAGGTAGATATCATAAAGTTCTATCAGAATGGAGTATTTTTTAAAAATACTGTTTTCTGATTATAAATGGAATTTATATTTAGAAGAGATATCAAACAATAAAAATATAATTATTATCAATAGTCTATTTATATTAAAATGTTGGCATTTTTATTTCTAGTCTATTTTATATGTTTTATCCCATCTAGACAAAAAGAAAAGGCCTTTCCTGGGTATTCTCTGCTCAGCTGTCTTACTCCCTTTCAAAGGTTTCATAGCCAAGTCTCTTAAAACCGTCCTGTTACTTTCTATGAAATCTATTCTCAACAGGTACATCAAGGTCCTCCTGATCAATAAATCTTAATACTACAAACCATTTTTATTCTTGAAATGTCTTTCTCCTGTGGCTTCAGATTTTTCTCTTATTTCTTTGGTTATTTCTTATCCTCCATGTCAATCAATCTATTGTTTAAAACTTTGGTATTCATATAGGTTCTGGCATGCATCCTTTTGATGATTTCAAACATTCTCACAGCTTTAATTCCCATCTCTATGCTAATAATTTCAAAATCTGTTATCTTTGGACCTCACAGGCTCATACTTCGACATCTTATTTCTAATTGGATGTTTCTGAGGTGTATCTCAGACTCAACATTTATTAAACTGACTTTAAACTTTCATCACATTCCCCTCCCCAAACAAAAGTTTGTTATCTCTCTCTGCCTACCCTACCATCTACTCATTTACTTAAGTCAGAAATGGATTCTGCATTGATCCTCCTTGCTCAATCACTGTGTCCAGTCAATTGCCTATTTCTTTAATCCTAAATTCCTAATTTCTCTTGAGTCCCTGCAGATCTTTCCTACATTTGTTTCCATCTGACATAACTGTATATTTCCTATATGTGGTCATATGCTTTGTTCATTGCTACAGCCACCATGCATAGAAGTTTTTTTGGCTCATAGAAAGCATTTAATAAACATTGTTTAATGAAAAAAAAAATACCCAGTGACTACACTAGTGTAGCTAATATATATCAGGTTACATTGGTTACCTAGGGGATGAATATTTTTTTTCTTGATTTGTATTATCTGTATTTGTATTATATTTATATTTTTTCTTGACTTGTATAGGTTGCAGTGAACGTGTTTCTTTTGCCAAAACTCTTATAAAACGTGATTTTTAATGTTTGCATTACATTTCCTTTTGTGAGAGAAATAAAGTGTTGACTAATTATGGACTTTAATTTTCCTCGTTTTCAGATAGTCAACGTCTACAGTTGGATCTGCAGAAAATGGAGCTTCTGGAAAGTAAGATGACTGAGGAACAGCTTTCCCTAAAAAACAAAATTAAGCAAATGATAATTGATCTGGAGACATTTAATAATTTGCCAGCTTTAAAATCATCAGGTGAAGAAAAGAAAAAGGTAAATAGTAACAGTATTATTAAGTTATTATTCAAATTGTTTTTCTTGATCAAATTTAATTATAAAACTTATTTTCAATTTATTATTTGATATATGTTGAGAAAAAGTAAATACATTTACATATATAGTAGGAGTTTAGAATGATTTAAGTTTTAAACCAAAGGTAAAAATTGAAAAGGAAGGGATAAAGCATTTCACCAAATAGGAACTTTGTCAAATGCAGATTTGATTATGATATTTTTCTATTTAAGACTTGTTAGTGGCTTTTCATTGCCATTTACATTAACATAAAAATTGGTGGGGTAGGAACAGATATGGCAGCCTTAAGAGAGTTATTAATACAGTTAATATTAATTTAGCTTATAGTTCAAAGGATATTTTTACAAACAGGGTTTTAGAGTAATTTTAGCCTTGGTAGAATTTTATCAGAATATCATTGAAAGTATTTGTCAAATTCATTTTAAATTGACTTACTAGATATTTGCTAAGTCCTATTATTTACTTCTATTTGGATTTATCTAGAAATTACATCAGGAGAAAATAGTGTTATCAACGCGCAGAAATGCCTTTAAGAAAATAACGGACAAACTAAACATACAACATGAGACGCTGAAAACACAACTGCAAGAAAATGAGACACATTCTCAGGTAAAAAGAAAATAAAGACTGAAATTTATTTTTATTTTTAGGCTATCTTTCCTATTCTCTTAATCCATATTTTCACCCCCAAACAATCCTTTCCTTTTTCATCTACCTGCTATATTTACCTTCCAGATTTTCTGGCTTTGTAGATAGCCAGATACTATGCAATCTCTACTCAAGTGAGTTTACCTCTGATTTCCTGCCTTCTATAAACCTATATTGAAGTTCTACTCTACGTTAGACACTGTTCTGGGCATAGCCATTAGGATAGCTTTTAACGTTTTCACAAGTAAAGCATGAAAACGATAATTCTTATCATTTTTGTGTCTGCCCTTCTAGTCTATATGCATATGTTATGTGTATACATGCTTTTATATGTATGTAAGTACACATTTATTTTTATATATTTATAGAAATGGTATCATTTTGTACATATTTAGAAACTTGATTTTTTAAAATTAATTTTATTGGGGTGACATTGGTTAATACAATTATATAATTTTCAGGTGTGAAACTTATTATTTTTAACTATATACATTATAAGTACTTTCCCTTGTCTTTAGATTTTTTTTTAAATATTAGACTACAAGGATATAGCATAATTTACTGAATCGATTCTGTATTATTAGCCGTTTAGGTTATTCCTAGTTTTAAAACTATCTAATTAATCCTGTAAAGAGCAGTCCTATCCTTGAACTTTTTGATTTATTTACACAGGATGCAGAGATAAGCCCCTTTTTATATCACCCATCCTACTGATAAATTACCTGAGTCATGTCTGAGGTCTTCTAGATTGAGCTCAAAAAGGACAGAAATGATGTCTGTCCCATTCATTTTCTTTTTGAAAGCACTATGCTAGTAATTGGAATATAACAGGTGTTCAACAAGTATTTGTTGAGGGCATTAAATGAAATAAGTGTGTCACATACAAAATCACTAACTATGGCCTGCTAAAGATTTGTTATTCTTATATCTAATTACTTTATATTAGCAATTTGAGACTATGATTTATTAATGCCAAATGCATTAACAATTTTTCTTTTGTATGGTAATATGATCATGATAGATAATCATGGTTAACATCTTGACATAGCATTTTGTAAACTTTTTTCCTTTGCAGTTATAGTTATATACACATGTTGATTATATTGTATTTACAAAGCAAAAGAAAAATGAAATCATTCTGTGCATAATCTTTAAGCATTTATTTTCTTAAATATTTTCAAGCTCTTTTTTGATGACTTTTTTGATATCAGCTATTTCACTGTATGGATGTACAATTTTTTAAAAAAGATATACCCTATATTCTTCTTGAAAGGGGTAGAGTCTCATCAATTTGCCACAACTACTAAAAGCTTAGAAGTCATTAATTACATAATTAAAATTTATCAGTCAGTTATTCTGTCTACTCCATAATATTCAAACCTAGATATAGACTTGTAAATCGTAAAATTATCCTAAGCTATTTAGAGTGAGAATAGGTGCTGGAGAAGAAACCTAAAAAATGTTTATGGAGTCATCGTCTTTAATGATTCTTAGGGAAAAACATTGACATTTCATATGGAATATTGACCCTTCTCTTCCAATGAACAGATGACTTAAGGAGGAAAACACTTGTCAAGCACAGTTTCTTAGAGCCAGTCAATGGCTGCCTTGTTTATTTCCACATTAAGTGCTAATCATTCTTAACTCTATATACAGATAATAGGAATTCATAACATAAGCCACAATGTTCAGTCCTTTTTTGCATTATTTGTTGCCTTTTGTGAATCTCAACTAATCATATCAAATTCTGATCTTCCTATCTTTTGCAACTATTATATGGAAAACTGGCTTTTGACTAAATAATTTTACATCACAGACTTTTTATTTGAATAAATGGCTATTAGTTATTTAAAATCATTTAAACATGTTTTTGTTGGAACAAACTGTAAAACTCCTGGAAGAAAACATAGGTGAAAAGCTCTTTGACATTATTCTTGGCAATGATTTTGGTATGATACCCAAAGCACAAGCAACAAAGGTAAAAATAAATAAGTGGACCTACATCAAACTAAAAAGCTTCAGCACAGCAAAAGAAACAATCAACAAAATGAAAAAGCCAGTTATGGAACTGGAGAAAATATTCACAAATTGTATGATTGATAAAGGGTTAATATCCAAAATAGATAAAAAACATAACAGATGTTTTTAAATAAGTCATAGGGAAAAAAAAACAGATTTGTGCTTCATGATATCCTCCGAGGTTTAAAACAAGTCTCTAATATAGATATATAACATAGAAGGAATTTGACCATCTGACAGTGTTGCTTTTCCTACATTATTCGTGTAGCACTTAAGAGGCCTGCTGCTTTATGAGAAGGCCACCTCTTTGTATGAAACAAAGGGAGAAAAATTTAGTACTTGACTTTACAACAGGTTATTAAGAGATTTATTGTTAAAAAGTGCTGACTACTTCCTTAAGTCCACCATAACTTCAAGGTTTTATCTAGGGGAGCTAGATCTGATTTATTAGTGTTAACTCACCATATATAAAGTTCACATAATTTATTAGTTATGATTCATTCTAATATCTAGATTTATCTCTTTGGAGGAAACAATAGGATGGATGCTACATTAAAACTGAACTTATGCCCTGAAAATAATTTTTAACGTGAAACTGTGAAGAAATGTTATTAAAGTTGCTTCAGTTATCAGATTTTAAAAACTGGTCATTACTTCTTGGAAATGTCCAAGCAGAACATTTTATGTTTTATTTTCAGATAGTCCTTTGCTTAGGAAAAAACTATGTGCATCTTTAAAAAGAAAGACCGTAACCCAGAGTTAACAAGGTTAATTAAATCAGAAAAACAATTTAATTCTATAACAGTAAAATTGTCTTTTGAGGAAGCAACCATCAATATAATATCCACATTAGCTTCCTGTTGATGCAGAAATTATTGTAACAGTGCCAGCTTTTTACCAGCCCTCTTATAATCTTCACACTGCAGTGCTGCTCTTATCACAGAGTATGGAATTAGACAGGAAATTTAGTCCTGGAAGTAAGGAAGTTTGTCCTCTATAGCTGAACCTTTGACAGTGTTAGAATATATATATTACATTTGTGGCATTAGACTTCCAGATTTCAAGGAGAGATTCCAATCATGTCCCAGGCTTCTTTTTTAAGTTCTTTTAGGAAAGGGAAAAATTGTCTTTCAGTTGGCACGTTCATTGTTATAATAATATTTCTAATATTTTCCTATTAAACATATAGAGTAAAACTCATTGAATTCAACATTATATTAATGTATTTATTATTATTTAATATTTCCTAAATTTCTTTGTCTACCATAGCTCTATCTCAATAAAATGCAAGGAATTGGTAAGATTTAAAATTTAGTGTTTTTTTTCCCTTATCTTGTTAAAAAGGTGTATAATAGTTGTTTGAATATGGGTACTAGTTAACATTTTTCTTTTGTGTTTTAGCTTACAAATTTGGAAAGGAAGTGGCAACACCATGAGCAAAATAATTTTGTGATGAAAGAATGTATCCTTTAAAAAGATACAGATGGACTTGACTGTTTTTTTTTTTTTTTTTTAGGAATTTCTTTACAGACCAAAATGAAATTTGATTCACCACACACTTATCAAATACCTAATATATACAAAACACTGAGCTAAGCTATTTGGGGAATAAAGGAATAAGATTTAGTTTCCACTCTATATTGGGGAGTGTATATGTGTGTGTGACAGAGTAATACAAAGCAGAGTATAGAAAGTCATAGTGTGGCATATGGAGTCAGTAGATCTAATTTTAAATGTTGACTCTACTACTTATATAGGCCATGGACTTTGTGGATGGTTTACTTAATTTGTTTAAGCCTCAATTTTACCATCTCAAATGCAGTTAATATTTTCTTCTCATAGAGTTGAGAGAATTATTCTTAACCGTGTGTGTGTATGTGTGTGTGTGTGTGTGTGTGTGTGTTTGTAGTTGTTTATTGTTGTTTATAATGCTGTACCTTGGATATCCGGTCAGCAAAAGAAGATAAACTAAATGGTGTCATGAGAAATTTGACCTTTGAGCTCATCTGTGTTTCAACCAGTTAACTTCATCTTATTTCTACCAAGATGGTATACCTATATCCCATCTTCTTGCTTATCTTTTTCTGTGATCATAGGAGGAAGCAGCTGCCAAGGACATGTATTGTGGAGTTATAAGAAACATTTCCCCGAAGTAGTTTTCTATTCCTTTCCTTGACCTATTCAAAGACATCTCTGCTTGGAGAATTATAGCATAGATTTTGCTCTAGGACACTGTTGAACTTCAGCTCAGGGTGGTATGGACCACAGCTTACCTCCAAATGAGCTCTCTCCTTTGTGATCATACGATTTAGTGTAAAAGCAGAAGATTCCCATTCACAACATGCTAATGTCTAACAATATAGTTTTGTGCAATATCAAGTAGGTGACTTTGAAACAGAGTGAAGGCTGAGGACCTGTTTGAATTTTTTGTGGTACTCTAGAGAACATTGTTCTTTTGATCATTCAATTGTTCTAAGACCAGAATTAGATTGAGATACATAACATATTAACTACAAAAAAGCTTTATATTGTGAGTGAACTTTTTGAAACCAGTTTGCTTGGGTTTTTAGGTTTCAGTTGATGCCTAATCTGTTAAAATAGTTTTTTTTAAATATTCTAATCATGCTTTTTCTGTGTCATCTTTAGTTTTCAATAAGAATTGAAATACTAGTATGATTTGGTTTCTTTCTGAGCCACAATTAGATTAATATTTTTATTGACACTGTTCCCCCTTAACTCATAATTAGTCATAGCAACCAAGAGTCAAGAGAGTGATTACCAGTCAGTTATGAAGAATGTGGCCAAGCACATTGTAGACTACAATAAAAGCATCATGGAAGCTCTCCATAGAATGAGCAGAAACTGAGTCTGAACCAACCTCAAGTCTCTGTAAAAGTATCCTGTTGCTGTTAAGCTTTATGTAAGCTGACTGAAAAAAATTACTTATCCTGGAAGAATATGACCTAAAATTTTTGAATGTTGTAATTTTTGTGGCCTTTTGAAGAGTGATATTTTAAAGTATAATAGTTCAATAAATAGTTTGCATATAAAAAGTGTCTCCTTTTATAATATTTTTGTTTTGTGTGGGTGATAAAGAACCAAGAAATATATAAGCTAAAAGTGGTCATAGAGATTCATTTAGTTGTATACTCCATCTATAGCAGCAAATGAGGTCTTTTTATGTGTCAACTTTGGAAGGGATGCATGGAGTGTGATTCTGATTTAGCACATATCAACCTTGTCAATTTTTGCTTCCGGAAAAAGATGGTAAGATTAGAAGGGGATATTGAGCTTTGCACTTCTCAAATAGGTTATATTTGATGTTTTAAGACATATAAAGTCACAGGTAAGTATATAACATGTTCTTTATGATCAGTTCTTAAAGATTTGGAATTAAAACTTTTAACCTTTGCATTTAAAAATTTTTTTTTGTATGTATATGCTAGGAAAAACAAGAACTTTAAAAGAAATTCTACACTTATAGTGGTGGGCTTTTTTGGACTATTGCCACTGCTATTTATATCCAACCTGGTATATGCATTTACTCTTTTGTACTATAGGTGTATGCAAATAGATTAATTTATAGACATTGCCAGATCATTTGAAAGGAAGAGCTAGAAGAGATATGATTGTGAAGTATGAATCTGGGAGACATCTTAGCAACTAAAGATATATCCTCTATGGATAGAAATGAGTCAGTCACCTTTGGTCCTCAAAATATTCCTTAAAACTTTTTTTTTTACTCTGATCTCATTTTTTCATGTTTACGTTACTGTACTTATTATTCCTGAAACACAAGAATATTGGTTTCTTTGAACAAAAAAGGCTTTATTGAGATATAATTTGCATACTATAAAATTACCCATGCATGTTGCTTTCTTGAAGTAAATAGTTACTATAAATTATTCAACTTTGTGTGAGTTTAGGTAGAGGGACAAACATTGTTGAATTTGTTTAACTGTTTATTTCTAATATGACTGAAAATCCTGGACAGTGAAACATTCATAATGTGGCATTTCTAAAATGTGTTCTTTGGATCCTGAATTTCTCAGGTTATTAATAGTTTTTATACCACCAAAGGATTCATGGGCAAAGAAGTTTGGGAAACATTGTTTGAAACAAAGGTAAATTGTTTATCTCTTCTTAGCTGCTCAAAGTACTCAATATGCTAATGTGCAATAAGTTTAAGAATATATACTATTAACAGTAAGAATTTTTTTTTTCAGAGTGGTGGGATTATGGAGGTTTTAACTTTTCTTGGACTTTTTGGCAATTTCAAAATTATCTATGATATACATATAATACAAATGCAATAAAAATTCACATAAAGTCCTAGATATAGCTAGTACTTTAACTTGTTGAAAGATGATTTGATAGGAACATAACTCTGGTTGTCGAACTAGAACTGAACTAGTCTTCACCCAGAAAGAAAGCAGGGGAAGATTCTCTGTCCATTAAATACATGTGTTTGAAAAAAGCAAGGTTTCCAACTTCCGTTCTAAATTACTCATATATGATATTTGGGGAACATAATTCAGCAGGATTTCTTTAAACTAAAATATGTTATCAGAGGGAAATTCTCACTAATGGCTCTTCCTTCCTCTCAGAGCTTTTCAACAAATCCAATAAGAATATTCTCTCTGCTAGGATAGAACTGGAAGCTACTATCTGCATGAACCGGCTCTTCCTCAGTCAGTCACATTGCTTAGTGAGTTCCATTCCTGTTAAAATAACACCTTGTAAGTCATATGGAAAGAAGCTGCAGACTGAACAAACATACTGAATTTTTTTTGTTTTTGTTTTGTTTTTTTAAAGAAGATCATGGGAAAGTTAGCAAGTCTTTGTTTTTCCCATCCTTATCCTTTATCAATAAATAAACATGAGTTCTTGATATTCTTTTTTACTAATTGGGGAGTCCCTGATTTGGACCTTATTCTGGTCCTGTGTTAAAACAGAAATTTCAGTGTAGGGTTAGAAGGTTAGAGCATGGAGTAATGCCATTCACACTAGAGATGAAAGACCAGTTAATAGGTGTTCCATGGGTTCTTGCTGTCCCTGCACAGTTTCTCTTTCCTTTTGCTATATATTTCCATCATAAATAATCTTAGTAAATGAGAATTTTTAGACTTCAAGTACGAAGAAATCAAAATGGACCACTAGAGATTAGCAGTAATCTATTTTAAATTGATGTATCTTTCATTTTTAAGTACCTTTTTAAATAAAAGTAAGCTATGGCTTTAAACAATAGATTCACAGTTTGAAAACTGAGATTGTACATCTTTAAACAGACAATTTTTAACACAAAGGTAGAAAATTTAGGAGAGACAGATAAAATGAAAATAACTGACTTGTGATCTCATCATTATATATCTGTCACACATGCCTGTTTTATTTACATATTTATCTTTTTAATACAATTAAGATTATATTTTTTAAATTTTAATTTCCAATTATAGTTGACATTCAGTATTATTTGGTATTAGTTATAGGTGTACAGCATCATGGTTAGACAGCTACATAATTTACCAAGTGACCAACCCTCCATCCCCTGCCCCATGGATAGTCTGATACCCACCTGGCGCACTATACATAGTTATTACAATATTACTGACTATATTCCCTATGCTGTATTTTACATCTTTTTGACTATTTTGTCATAATTTTTACTTCTTAATCCCTTCATTCTTTTCACCTATCCCCAAAACCCCTTCCCTTCTGGCAGCCATCAGTTCTCTGTATCTATGAATCTGTTTATGTTTTGTTTGTTCATTTATTTTGTTCTTTAGATTCCACATGTAAATAAGATCATATGGTATTTGTCTTTCTCTGCTTGACTTAATTAGCATAATACCTTCCAGGTCCATCCATGTTTTTGCAAATGGTAAAATTTCATTCTTTTTTTGTGGCCGAATAACATTTTGTTGTTTATACATACCACATCTTCTTTATCCAGTCATCTATTGATGGACATTTAGGTTACTTCCTTATCTTGGCTAGTATAAATAATGCTTCAATGAACATAGGGGTGCGCATATCTTTTCGAATTAGTGGCTTAGATATTTTTGGATAGGTACCCAGGGTGGAATTGCTAGAATTTAAGGTAGTTCTTCTTTTAATTTTTGAGGAAACTCCACACTAAAGATCACATTCTTAAAATTACTTTTACTATTTATAATTTTGGAAATGTTTATCCATGTCATTATATATTCTTGTACAACATGTTAAATTGTTACATATTATTCAATTATAGGAATACTTTTCTAATTAAATTTATTGAGGTGACATTGGTTAATAAAATTATGTTTCAAGTATACATTTTAATAATACATCATATGTATATTGCATTATGTGTTCATCGCCCAAATTTAAATTTTCTTTTATCACCATATATTGACCCCCTTTACCGTTATCTACCTCCCTCCCTCCTGTTTTCTCTAAACTGTAGTCTGTGTCCATAAGTCTCTATTTGTCCTGTTAGTTTTGTTTCTTTCAGTTTTATATTCTACATATGAGTGAAATCATATGGTTCTAACTTTTTCTGTTTTATTTTGCTTAGCATGATAGTCTCAAGACCCATTCATGATGTTGCATATGGCAGTATTCCATCTTTCCTATGGCTAAGTAATATTCCATTGTATATATGTACTACGTCTTTTTTATCTGGTCATCTATCAGAGGACATTCAGTTGTTTCCATGTCTTGGCCACTGTGATAACATTGTAAGGAATATTGAGGTGCATATGTCTTTACAGATAAATGTTTTCAAATTTTTGGGGTAGATACCCAGAAGACAGATTACGGGGCTGTATGGTAATTCTATTTTTAATTTCTTGAGGAATCTCCATACTGTTTTCCATAGTGGCAGTGCCAATTTATATTTTTCACCAGCAGTGTATGAGGGTTCCTTTTTTCCTACAACCTCTTCAACACTTGTTATTACTTATATTGTTGATGATAGTCATTCTAAAAGCTGTGAGGTGGTACCTAATTGTAGTTTTGAAATTCATTTCCTTAAAAGCTAATGAAGTTGATATATTTTTTTCTCTTAGCTAGAGCAGTCAGGCAAGGGAAATAAAACTAAGGTATTCAAATTGGGAATGAAGAAGTCACATTGTCACTTTTTGCAGATGACATAATTCTCTATATAGAAAACCCTAAAGACTCCACCAGAAAACTATTAGAAACAATAAATACAGTAAAGTTACAGGATACAAAATCAATATACAAAAATCCATTGTATGCCTCTATTAACCATGAAACTTAAGAAAAAGAAGTAATTCGTTGTACAATTACTTGGCAATTAAATACCTAGAAATAAATTTAACAAAGCATGTGAAGGACTTATACCATGAAAACTATAAGACATTGTTAAAAGAACTTGAGGTTACAAAGAAATGGAAAGATCTTTCATGTTCACAGATCGGAAGAATCAACATAATTAAAACAGCCATATTATCCAAAGTAATATACAGATTTAATATAATCACCATCAAAATCTAATGGCATTTTTAAAAAGAAATAGAACAAGAAGTTACCAGCTTTGTAGGGAAGCACAAAAGACCCTGAATCGCCAAAGCAATCCTTAGAAGAAAAGAAGGCTGGAGATATCACATTTCCTGACTTCAAATTATACTACACAGTAACAATAATCAAAACAGCATTGTTTTGGCAGAAAAACAGACACAAAGATCAATGGAACAGAATTGAGAACCCACAAATAAACGCACATATATATGAGCAAATTTTTGACAAAGGAACCAAAAATATGCAGTGGGGAAAGAAAAAAGCGTTTTCAATAAATGGTGCTGGGAAATTAGCCACATGCAAAAGAATGAAATAGACTGCTGTCACCATACACCAAAATTAACTCATAATAGATCAAAAACCTAAATATAAGACCTGAAACAATAAACTGCATAGAAGAAAACAGGTATTAAACTCATGAACCTTGGGTTTATAGAGGATTTTATGAATTTGACCTTAAAGGCAAGAGAAATAAAAGCAAAAATAAATGAATAGCACTATATCAAACTAAAAAGCTTCTGTATAGCAAAAGAAACTATCAATAAAACAAAGAGGCAATCAGGGGAGGAAGATATTTGCAAACAGCACCTCTGACAATGGGCTAATATCCAAAATATGTAATGAACTCATACACTCAACAACAACAAAAATCCAATTAAAAAATGGGAAGAGGACCTGAATGGACACTACCGCCAAGAAGACATATAAATGGCCAACAGACATGAAAAGGAATACTTTATAAAAACAAACCCATGTTACTGAATGAAGTTTATGGTGTAGGGGTTAATTGTAAGCTGTGGGTTAGATAATAGTTTGAATCGCAGCTCCACTGGTAACTTTTGTATGACCTTGGGAAATTACTTAGTCTCTCTGGATTTCAGTTTCTTCATCTAAAAAATGAAATTATAGTGCTTACTTCATAGGATTGGGTCAAAGAGTACACAGAATCCAAGACTTTTAACCCAGATGGCTCACAGAAAGGTGGCATGAATGGTATATACAAGTATTTGTTTTCCTGTACTCTTACCAGGTTGTCAATGCATTACCTTATTTGTTTTCATTTTTTATAAACTCAACTTCCTCCGTTACAGTAATTAGAAGCTTTATTATGTTTTAATTAAGAATATGCAGAATATGTGTTTATATTAAAAAGTAAAACATTTTTTAAAGTTCCTTTTAAAAAATATTTTTTGTAAATATAACAGCAAAAGTTTAATGCTTACTGCTTAGTTTTAGAAGATATTAGATAATACTTGCTGCCTCAATATCTTCTCTCATAATATTATGTAATGAACTACTTTTGTGAAAACCCGACTGTAAAACCTGAAGGGTGATAGGAGTAATCCATGTAGAAATAACATACTTGATATCAAAGCTGTTCTGCTTGGTCATTTTCTCTATCCTATAAGTCAAGGTGTTACATATAAGGAGTAGCTGTGTATTAGGAAGGAAAGTAGCACCCATTGGAGAGTCTAGTACAAAAGAATTTGGAGGTAGCATAAGTTAGAATTCTGAGTGATCTACTACCTAAAAGAGGCCTAGACATACTAGATATAAGCCTTTCACAAAAGAAATATAAAAACTAAAATGAGATTTTCAAAATTCTGTTTTATTGCAAAATCTTTGTGTAAAACAGTATTCTTGCCATGATAACAGCATAGTAATACCTTGGAAGAAAGGCAGACTTAATCAGTTAAAATTATATTCAGCATAGGGTCAAGAAAGAACTACTAACCAAACAGAATTTTCTAATTTAATGTGTTATCATTTTAAACAGATAACCCTACAAGAGGAACTCCAGACTGACATGAGGTGAAAATGTTTGATATATTCTGTAAGAGCTCAACTTGAATTTTATCAAAAGAAACTATAGTTCATTTTTAAAAGCTCTCAAGTTTTAATCAGTTTCTTGTTAAAGTGAACCTTCAGTTTACTGGAGTGGGGAATGGCTGCCTTAGGGGTTGACCAGCCTCACCTCATTCTCCCCAACTCCCAGCCCCCAGCTCTTCCTTGTCACCAAGGACAAAGCAGGGACCTCGTATCTCAGGATTAAGGGAAATAGTTAAGAAGGAGAGGAAAAGAAAATTGCTTTTCCAGCTTCTCTAACTTCCCATTGTAACCTACAGAGAAAAGCAGGCATCCCTTGGGAGGAAATAACAAAAGTGCCAAACAGTAGATGGATGGATGAAGCCTGCTTCTCTGCAGTGTACCCAAGCTCTTGCCTCTTTAATATCACAGACTTCTGTCGCTTGCTCATGGTGGTTAATAGAAGGCCAAATTACCAACTGGCTCTGTCCTCCGGTGGGGGGAGGTCTCTACCAATGAAGCTGTTCCTTGGCTCATTTCCTTTTCCTTACCAGAGAGATTGAAGTCAGAGAAGGGGGTCTGTTGAAATTGTAAAAGTCCAGTTGCCTTTTTTCCTTTTCCTAAGGCACCTTAGGTAACCGGTTAGATCATAAGATACATCTATAAGAAGCCTTTAGATACAACTAGTTGTAAAAAATGTCAGGTAATAAAAGATAAACAGGATTCTTACAAAACCACTCACCACTGTATTTTTTATTATCTCTAAGGTACGCCCACCCCCCCCCAAAAAAGCCCCCCTAAGATAAACATTCAACGTTTCTGTAGTTCAATTTCTTTTATATTATCTAAACACTTTTAATCTATATTTATATATGGTTTCTTTAAATGTTTTGGCATTTTTTAATGTTTTATAATTTTAAAAATTTTATAATTCACAGATAAAATCCATTTAAACTGTACAGTTATAGTGTTTAAATACTCAAGAGTTGTGCAAATCTCAATTTTACAATCTTTTCATCACCCCAAAATAAACTCAAGTAACATATTTCACTGAAGTGTAATCTTAATTGATCTAATGAAGAAAAAATATATGTAGTAGTTAGAAATATTTTAGGTACTTTCTTCTGAATGAGACTTCTGAAAGAATCTGGGCAGATCATCTATAACTTCATTAATTGAAAGTATCAGAGGGTTTGTAATTTGTGCTTGGACATTTAGTAATTCCACTATTCCAAAACATTTTGTAACTTTTATTATATGATACAAATATTTTATATGATGCCGTTATAATATTCTATTCATTTATCCATGCACCCAAATAGTAAACTTAAATTGACAGAGTTAAAAAAATCTTTGAATTATGGAACTATTCTAAGAAAACCTCTAAACTGAGATCTCCTTTGGAAAAACAAAATCAGTCCAGGTGAGTGTTTTTTTCTAGTCTCCAGTGCCCCTACTTCACCTGTCAAGAAATAGTACATCAAAAAACCTATTTGACTAAGGGTACCTTTTTATTTAATATTTATGTTGGGAACTAATATAAGGTAGATGAAGTTCAGACGGATTTATTTTAACATAATTTGTTGACATTTAGCAAATTATCAAATATTGTTGTTTAACAGTGTTTAGTATAGGCTGGATAAAAAAAACTTACATTGCAGTCTGCTGCCTCTTAAGCTGTGCATGAAGCTCTCCCTGCCCCCTTCCTAACCACACTCTGGTTCCCTAGGCCTTCCTCCCAAACTTACAGATCTCTGGCACTAATATCACCAGAGGAAGGAGTGGGGATGAAGGCAAGTGGATTAAAACAATGGAGAAGGGAAGAAGACAGAGTAGGCAAAGTACCCTGTGACCTTAAAATAACGAGCTGTGCTTTCCTGTGTGTCTGGTGAACTGTCTCTAAAGACAATTCCAAAAAAGCTATAAAAATGTTTAGAATAAAGACAACATCCTTGGGCTAAGAGCCTGCCCTACTAAGTTTGCTGCTTTGAAGCTCAACACACATTCGGGAGGTAAAGAATTAGGGTGAGATGAAGATCAGTCTTATTACTTGAAAACCATTTTATAGCTCATTACAGTCATTGGAAATAATTGATAAAAGAGGTAGTTTTCCTCCTGCTCCTATCTATTATCAAAAATAATTAGGACTTCTTGATTGAGATAGAAATAAATTTCCAATTTTGTTGAATTAGGGTGAAACTCAGCTGTGTTTCTCTAAATTTTTGTAATTTTTCAGATTTTTACAATGAAGCAACTACTAGTGAATGAGCAAAGAGTGCAGGGCAAGTTAAGATTTCTAAGTAGCTCTGGTGCACAAAAGATCCTCCAAAGATGTCCACATCATAATCCCCAGAATATGCTACTTTACATGGCAAAAGAGACATTGCAAATGTGATTAAGGATCTTGAGATGGGAAGATTATTCCAGATTATCTGTGTGGGTCCTGTGTGTTTACAAACTTCCCTTTAGAAAAAAAGGCAAGAGGGTGGAAGTCAGGTAAAATGTGAGGATTAGAAACAAAAGTTATGATGCACTTTGAAGATGGAGGAAGGTACTATAAGCAAAAAATACAGGAAAGGAAACAATCTCTAGAAACTCCAGGAGGATTTGAGGCTAAGATTGCTCAGAATTCTTCCAGACTGTAAGGTAATATATTTGTGTTGCTTTAAGCCACTAAATTTGTAATAATTTATTACAGCTATGTTATATGCAACATGTGCCTCAACCCTCTGTAATTATTTTTTTAACTAACTATAGTTTCCATACTTCATACTTATCATAATTTCATTGTCAATAACAGGAACCACTAATGGTATGAAGTCCATCACATGGGGAAAGCATTTAAATGCAACCATATCAGAAGTAAAGCTGCCTATTTTCATTTATCAGATTTGTTCAATTAATACTTAATGAATAAAAAAGTGACCAAAAATCAACAAAATTCCTGCCCAGGTGGAGCTTGCATTCTAATGTAGGAGATAGAGAATAAACAAACAATGCAATTTCACAGGATGATAACTTTTTTTGGCAAATGCAAATACTGATTCTTGAAAATTAAACCAAGTGCCCTTTGTAAACCCAACTACCAAGTTGATTAACCCTTTGCTACTATTTGTTTTTTTCTGAGATATTCAAATAAAACCTCCAGGGGTTCCTCAAGACCTGGTAGGTATCTCATCTATTTCATATTAACTTTCTCAAATTTTACAGAATAATCACTTTCTAGAGAAGAAAGCATAAATGAATATTATAGCCTCTATTCCGGCGATTCACCTCTAGCCTAAATGGCATGTTCTGGCCAACATTCTGGAATAACCTGGGGCTGTTGATTCTCATGTTGGCTCCAGTCTTTGTATAAAAAGGTTAAAGGGAATAGTAACCTCATTGAAAATGAGATATTCAGACTTTGTTTTAAAGCTGATAGCAAAGCACACTTTATTTGGGGAATAGTGATGTAAATTAAGGGATGGAATTCAAATCTGTAGAGCTAAACCACTCTAGTACTGCCACTATAAGACTTGTGACTAGAGTTGAAGATTTAGTTACTGCCATGGGTAACTTGGGAGAAAGTCTGATCCAAATGAAGGGAAAGTTGAGTTTAAGAGAATTAAAAAGCGTGGTTCGCTAGAAATATGAATGGCAGGTGCCAACCAAGCTATATTTGTGTGCCTTTGCATTACTTGGGAGTAGAATGCCTCCTAAGATGGGGAAGTGTAATTTTTTTATCTATATGCCTGAAATGATTAACCAGTAATTTACCCATTTAATGGAACTGCACAGGTAGTTTTATATTATCCACGGTTTTGCCCCAAAAGATCAAATTCTAAGCAGAAAGTAAGTCTACGTGCAAAAAATAGATTTAAAATTAAGAGACATTATTCGTACCTTCCTTTCCCTGACAACTTATGTTCAAAAGGAATTTCTAAAACTTTGCCTCTAAATATCACCTGATTTGTCTATTTCTTTTAATTTCTATTTTTATAATCCCAGTTTAAGTCTCCATCATGTTTTGCTTGGACCTTAACTGATCTCTTGCCTTTCTATAACTTATTCTTTAAGAACAGCCACAGTAATACTTTTGATTTTATTGAAAAACATTAAAATTTCAGTGAGTACAAATGATTTTACAATACCAGTGTTCTCTCCACTTCAAATTAGCAAATTGTTAACATTTTGTCATTACAGATACGAATGATATTACATATATAATAGAAAAAGATATTACAAGTATGGTCATGTCTTTTTTGTCCCTTTCCTCAGTCCCATAGCTCATAACTAATCACTTTAAATTTGATGTTTACCTTTTCAGGCTGTTTTATACTTTTACTCTATGTGTGTTTATAAATAACATACATGATTGTTTTGTATACTTTAGGAATTTAGCAAAAAGGTATTGTTCTTTACTTCCTTTTTTCCACTGAACATTACTTTGTTGAAAGCTTTTCATGTTTATTCTTACAGATCTTATTTATTCATTTTAATTGTTATGTGTTCCGCTGTATGAATAAAGCATGATTGACTTTTTGCAGTTTTTCCTACTGATGAACATTTTAGGTTGCTTTATATTTTTCTTTATTACAGTGCCCCAGTGAACTTCCTAGTATGTAACTCTGTACTCATGTGTACGACTTTCATTACCTGGATGTAGAATTGCTAGATCATAGAATATACACATTTTCAGTTAGTTATTCCCAAAGTAGATATGGTGATTGACAGTACCACCAGTGAACTCCTGAACTTGATGTTTTCAAACTTAAAAAATTTTTTTTTGAATTGTTGTTTTAATGGGATTTCCATGATGACTAGTGAGGTCAAGTATGTTTTCATATGACTATTGAATATTAACTTTTATTCTATGAATTACCTATTTATATCTGTTGCCTACTAGTTTTTTGGGTCCTAATCACTTATATTTTATATATGTCTTCTCGGTCTATCCCTTAGCTTTTCACTTTGTATACGATGGTGTCTTTCAAAATTTTTAATCAAAGTGATACTAAAAAAACAAATGAGATCACAGTTCTTCCCTGTTTAAAACCTCCAGTGGATTTACCACTGCCAGCTATTTTCCTTTAACCCACAAGTCTGTTCTTCATGATCTTGGAGAAGCCTTTTTTGACCACCCAATCTAACCCCCCACCCCATAACACTCTATTTATATAATCATCCTGTTTTATTCTCCTCAAAGCACTTATATTTTTATCTTTTTCTGGTATGTTTGTGTTTGATTAATGTCTACCCCCACCCTCCAACCAAACTAGAGTTTGAGCTCCATAACAGAAGGGACTTTGTATGTCTTTTTCACTGTGGTACCCAACAGTGCCTTGAACAATGCTAGTAGACACTTAAGTTTTTTTTTAACTAGATGAAACAATGACCTTACTACAAATATATAGTTCGTAGTATATAGCGGTATATAATAGAATGTGTGCCCATTCATTCTCAGTAATGCATAGAATAATGCTTTGTTCTAGTTTCCATTGATGAATTATAGATGTGTGCAAATTTCTAGTATTTCCCAAGCCTTTTATTTTTACAAAATGTTTAAGTATATTTCATGTATATGGTTTTAAATGCATAAATGTGGTCATACACATGCTTTTATAATCAAGTTTCTTTTTGAATCTCATCTCTCTTCCCCACTTCAACCTTCTTACCCCTGTTCCCATGGTAATCCATGTTAGCCTAATATATCCATCATTTTTTTCTCATGATTTACATAATTCTACACAGATCTGTTCATAACATACTTATATACATATGCAATATGCAGACTTTTATGATCATTAACTTAAAAAATGGGACCATATTCTCAAGCTTTGAGAATACGTTGCTTTTCTCATGTAACAATACCCAGAGAAATACTTTCAATTCATTTGGGTATAACATGAATTCACTTTTTAATGGCAGCACAATATTCCATGATTTAGATATAACATTGTCTACTCAGCAATTGCCAATTGTTGAGCATTCAATTTGTTTCCATTTTTTAGCACTATAACTATTGCTACAATACATATCCTTTTCTGTATTTACCTACTGTTGCATTTATTTCTTTGGGATAGATTCCCAGAAGTAAGATTGCACGGTTGGAAGATAAGTGTATTTACTAGCATTAAGAAATGTAAAAACATTTTATGTCACTTTTACAGAAAATGCTACTTGTGTATTACAGTTATGTAGTAATATGACATCTTTTTCATTAATTTAATTGAAGAAATTATTTAAATTTTTCCCCATCTACCTACCCCCTCCTTCTTAACCCCTCCCCTCTAGTAACCACTAGTGCAATGTGACATCTTTAAAAAAAATATATTTCTGGTAAGGAAGTTTCGAACAAAGACAATTCCATTGAGATACGTCCTCTTTTTTTAATTACTGTAATTGAAAAGTGGAGTTTGGTAGGGGATAGGGGAGGGGACAGGAGACTGGAAGAAGAAAGGATACCAAAATAGAAATCTGGATCCAAGTTTACTTTTATCAGTAGGTGACTTTCCCCTCCTTAAGTGTGCTGTCCTGAAACAGGATGTCTGAGCATCCGGGTAACACACAATTGTGTGGCTCTTCACGCTTTTTCTTGCAACTTCATTGGCTTCTTTTGGCTAAATGTTTTGTGGTGTGCAGCATGCTGAAATATACCACTTAAACATTTTCACTAATTTTCTGTGTTAAGGAGTGGAGGAAAAGGAGAAGGTCCCAAGAACAAAGGCTCTGCTCAAAAGTATAGATGATGCTGTCAAGTTCTTCAGCAAGTGCAAGTGAAGTCCTAGCAGGGTTCAGTACTCAATTCACTAAGTTTACTGTACATACTTATAGGGAACAGAATAAAATAATATGATTTACAAATTGCAATTGAAAAATAACTTTATAAAATAAATCAGATTGTTTCTGTTAATAGGATGAAAACCCATAGACGCTAGTTAGCATTTTAAAAATTTCTCCCTTAGTTATTTCCATGAAGAAATGAATTCTCTACATAGACATATAATAAGATTGTCATAATCTGTATATTTACTATGAAAGATTATAGATGCAAATTGGCTAAAAAGAAACTTCAAAATACTGGGATAAAAAGTTAAAAACTATAAGACCTCTTTTCTAGGTCAACAGGAAAAGAGCGTGATTAATTCATAGCCAAGTGAACTAATTTACAAAGACAACATGAAGATGAAATTTGAAACAAAGTAGATATAAAATTTAAGCTATTTGAGAATAGGTCAGACTCTCCTACAAATATGTTTCATTAAACATGAATATATATTTTTTGAACGTAAGTATCTAAGCATCCTTATTAGCATGCTTTCTCAACACATTGAGAAAAGTATTACTACCTTAATTTCTTATCGGTTTCATTTTCTTCTTGCATCACAGTTATTGTGCTTAAAATGAAAACACTCTGGAAAATATTTACATATATGTTTTACGGGGAAATTTGTCATCTTTTTAAAGGACTAAGACTAGATTTCATTGTTTTTTAAAAATATAACTAACTCATATTAAGTGGGTAATGTGTTCGTGAAAAGGGGAGAGATTCTTCCTAAGTTTTTGGGAAAATTCGGGGTCAGGATATATGATACTCTTTTCCAGTAACGTTGGGATTGTCTTTCTTTAACTAAGTTTGTACAAGCTCTGAGCTGGTCTTTATCAGGTTTTCATGGAACTGAAGAGAAGTGGGTAAAGGTACAGACCAAGTATATCAGTAAGCACAGGAGTGACTAAAAAGTGCTGTATCTCTTTTTTCTAGTCTAAATCTTCAAAAGGGTAATGATTAGAAGGTAATTGAAGCTACAAAGCCAAGGAAATACGCACACCTAATACTGTCAAAGATGTGATTCACAGCTTGGTTGCATAACTGGAGTAGAAAAGGTATCTTTGAGAGGACAGTAAACATACAAATAGTTGTACAAGAGCTGCCAAAACTCCAAGTAGTTTTTCTCATAATTTGGAGAACTTTTTGAGATAGGACACCTGAAAATCTAAAACTTATCTAGCAGCAACTCAAATCAACACAAACCACATAGAATCATTTTCTACCCTAACCCACTCCTCTGCTTTCGACTACTACTTCTGTATGATGGAGCCTGTTAGTTGTGTTCTATTTATATTTTGTATTCTGTTATTCCTTCTGTGTTTTTAGAGAAATCAGAATGGGAAAACCCCAGTGAATTAACTGCTTAGTAAATATTATGTAATATAACCTCTCCAGACTTCAGTTCCCCATTTGTAATGAGTAATCAAACCATGTAAATAGAAAGACTGTAGATCTCAAAACCCAGAGACATCTGTTCATAACCCTACCATGTATGTTGTCCTAGAAATGTTAAACAATTTATCTGCATTATAGTCTCCTCATTCTTACATTCTTTGACTTAATGATTTATTTGATATTTCCATGTTTATTTTATTGAAGATAATTAAATATTAGCTTTAAGAGAGCCATTAAATTAGTAGACAGATTGTAGAGCCTGTATATATTGTGGTTTAAAAAAATTAGAGTTGAAAGACTCCTAAAAAAGTGCTTTAATCCACTTGACTCTCTACGTAACCATGCTTTTGCCTGCCTGAGTGACTGCCTCTAGCAACCTCCACCTGAAATGTCCTACTCCCCTGTTCATGTTTTATATTCTATCCACACTTCAAAGCCCACCGTAACTATCATCCTCTCACACCTTTTCTGAAAATTTCAGTGACCATTGAACAATAATTGAACTTTCTTAATAAACAATACTTAAATTCACTGTCAATTTCCACCCTTAGCAGTGTACAGTATAATATACTATTTGTTTTATATGCATGACTTGTGCTTAAATTAGTCATTTTTTTTTTATTTCCTGTAACTACTCATTGAAAATCTATCACATACTCTATGATCTAGGACTTTATTCATGGAATGTTTCTTTGTAAAATGGGAATGGAAATTCCTCTTTCAAGGTTGTAGAAGATTGAATAAGATACCATATGTAAGTGTCTGGTCTGTGTTTTAACATAAATGTCTCTTATTATTTCTCTTTTATAAACAGATATTTTCTAAAAATTAAAAAAAAATGGACTGCTTAACTTGTTCTCAAAAAAACAAGGATACGCTATCTAAAAAGCAGGTTTCTTTCTTTGTCACAAGAAATGTATGTAACTAGCCCTACCATTTTTTGAGTATTTTAGTATGTACTTGGAGATGTCATTAAAAAAGATTTTTAACTTTACTAACATTAATAGAATTCCATGATCAAATTTTTGGAACACTGAGATAAAAAAAAAAGTAAGAAGTTTCCTTCCCCACCACCACCCCTCAGTGAAGTTGTTTCATACATTTGTAATGCAGTTAGATTCTTTGGTTACATTCTGTATTACATCCTGAGATCCCCTGACCTTCTAAATAATATTTTTATTTGAATACATTTACATTCTTTGTATGGCAAAGTTCTATGGGTTTGAAAAATAAATGCATGATGTATGATATATCTACCATTACAGTATTGTAATGAATAGTGTTACTGACTAAAAAAATCCCCTCTGCTCTATTTATTCAACACTCCCTTCAAATCCCTGGAAACCACTGATCTTTTAACTGTCTCTATAGTTTTGTCTTTTTCAGAATGTTGTACAACTGGAATCATACAATATGCAGCCTTTTCAGACTGGTTTTCATTTAGTAATATGTATTTAATACTCATCCGTATCTATGTGTGGCTTGATAACTCATCCTTTTTATTATTGTTCCATTGTATGGATGTATCTCAAATATTTTTAAGTGCCATTCTGTTCCTGTTTTATGCTTATAGTATCTTCTCATGTATTTCTGATGTTAATATCAGTCCTTTTTTATTTTGACATTTTCTTTTTCCTTAGTTTGTATTTCCTCAAGTTGCCTTTCTTCTGGATGTTTTTATAGACCTCTGGTTTTACAGTAAAGCCTTTTCTCTAATATCTGATTGCTTTGGCTCTCTTTGAGTGGGGCACCAAAAAGCTATTTGGAAGCTCTGAGCATGAGTCCAGTTTGTTGACTATGAGCCCCACTGTAGCAAAACTGGTAGAATGATTTTGTTGCAGGCACTGTACCGACTGATCTTTTGGGGAAAAATCAGCATTTTCAGACTTATTTACCAGGGCTGTCAGATTCTGCAGAGATCTGCTGAACTTCTATGGAAAAGAACTTTTGCCAGCTTTCCATGAGCCAAAGGGGGAAGAAGGCCCAAGGTTTAAATTCAGTTTAGAACTGTGGCCTAATTCTACTGCCTCTTACTGTATAGTCCAGAGAACCTCTCTTTTATACATCCTCCAAAGAGAAAGATACTCACCCCCCAATCCCATCTTCTATGCGATGGAAAAGTATGGTTGCTCCACTGTGTACAGTGCAAGAAATGCCTTAAGGATCTAACTTGTTTTGAGCAAGGGGGGTTGGAACAGCTTTATTAAGATATAATCCACATACCACCCATTTAAAGTGTATAACTCAGTGGTTTTTAGTACATTCACAGAATTGTGTAACAATTACCACATCACTTCTAAAACATTTTTATCACCTCAAAAAAGAAGCCTTGAGTCATTAGCCAGTCATTCACCCTGACATTCCACTTATCCTGCACCACCCCCACCCTAGACCTAGGCAACCACTAATATACTTTATGTTTCTATGGATTTACCTAGTCCAGACATTTCGTATAAATGAATTCATATAGTATGTGGGCTTTTCTAACTGGATTCTTTCACTTAGCATAATGTTTTCAAGGCCCATGTGGTAGCTACTTATTGGCTATTGTAAATCAGGCTGCTGAGAACAATCATGTACAAGTTTTTGAATGGATATATTTTCGCTTATTTTGGGTATATACCTAGGAATAGAATTACTGGATCTTATTGTAAATTCATGTTTAACCTTTGGAAGAATTGTTGGTCTTTTTTTTCCGAAGTGGCTGTACCATTCGCATTACCACTAGCAACGTGCAAGTTCTCCAGTTCTCCACATCCTAGACATTTGTTATTGTTTGACTTTTTCATTACAGCCATTGTTGTTTGTGTGAAGTGGTTTTTCATTTTGTCTAACTGGTTTCTAAACATATTTTCATCCAATCCCCTTAATTTTAATTCCACCTAACCCTATTAATTTTTTATCTTTTAGAAGTTCTGTAATGTTTATTGCTTTCCCCTCTACCAGTTGCCTAGCAGTGGTATTACTGTGTCTGTTAGATCAGGTAACTCTGGTCCAACAGTTTTCCAGCTTCTAAAATTTTGTGGTTCTGTCTTATCTCCAATTTTCTTTGTCTGGTTAGCTTTATGTCCTTAAACAATTCATTTAATTTATTTCATGTTATTATTATTATTTATGCCTACAGCACCTGGTCTTCCTAGGTGGTCTCCCTCCAAGTACTAACCAGGCTCATCCCTGCTTAGCTTTTGAGATCAGACATCAGGCTTGTTCAGGGTGACATGGCCATAGACCATGGACCATGATTCCACTGGGACGTGAACCCAGACCTTTTGTGTGTAAGGCAGATGTGCTAACTGCTACTCTGTGGAACCATGTCCTCATTTACTTTATTTTAATGGCTATTGAGAGGGAGGAGTGGTTAATGCATTTGAATAATTCACCATCTGTAAACTGGAAGTTCATTTTTAATTGAAGTTCACTTCTGTTTGCATGTTGAAGTTTTTTGTTCGTTTTAAGGAAAATGAGGTTTAACAAATGTTTCTTGTTTTTAAAGGAGGTAATCAAGGAATAAGCCACGTTTGAGTAAAATATTACTTGGGGGAATAAAAAAAAACAAGCATTTTTGAATTATACATGATGGCTCTTTTTCTCTTGTGGTTACTTAAAAATTATATGAACATTGCTTGTATTGATTGTTTTCATCTTTTAAATTAATCACTGAAATTCATCATTTCACACTTTATACAAAGGATGGCTATTAACTTCCTTTTTAAAGGCTTTAATGCTATTAATATTAATATTTATGTTGTACATACTCTATCCCAGACACTGTGTTAAGAATTGTATGCATATTATCTCATATAATCTCTGGAACAGCCTAATGAATTACATAGTTTCAAACTGCTATTACAGATAAGGAAGCTGAGGCTTGACTATCTAGCATAGTATGCTAGGAAATGGTAGGCTTAAGCATTTATATTTGCTTTTCTGATTCTGCGACCTGTCTTCTTAACAATATGCTATACTATAGTGGGGGAGACCCTTGCTTGTTCAACTTATTATAGACAGTCCAGTTTGGTTAAATCTGCCATAGCATGAATTGTGTCTCTATGTGTATACTTTGTGCACAGGTCTGAAGGTATTATTAATATGTATCTGCATTTTAAATTAAATCAATTTTTCCTGCTTATGGATTTTCTGTTCTTTAACCCAGGTTAAAGTAGAGATAATTATTATTAACATTATTAACTTAATATGATGCTGGAATGCCAGTTTCAGAAGTCAATTCAAATATGGGCTTCCCAGTGTCAAAAAATTTAGACTCTGCTCTTGACTTAAGAGAGAGTAGTTTGCCAAATGCAGGGATGTAAAAAAAAAAAAAAAAAAAAAAAAAACCCAACTTAAAAAAAATTAGTTTTTTATTTTAAGTTGTTTTGTTAAATTCCTCATTACAATTTTTTTTTCTTTTTTGTTTATTTCTGTATCTGACGAGAAGGACTGTGATTGCTATCTAATTGGTGTGGCTGAAGAGATAATACACAATCTAACATTCTTTCCAGGTTAATTTTCTTCTCTTTCACTATCTCTTTCCCACTTCACTGATGTAATTAACAGAAAAAACTTTCAAGACAAAGGGAAAACTTATTACAAAGGTCCTAAGGGAGAAATGGCTTTGGGGTCTGTGAATTTACAGTGTTCCAGGAACAGTGCAGGAGGCCATCGTGCCTAAGTGTAGAGGGCAAGGGGAGGGGGGCTCCAGATAAAGCTGGAGAGCTTGGCAGGATGGCTCATGTCTGGCACTGCAGGCCCCACCAAGAGTTCACAATACAGAGCTGATGAGTAGCCATGAGTCACAAAGGGCAGAGAGGCCTTCTGTGTGGCCAATGCCAGGTGCAAGGGAGTACCTCATGACCCCCTTCTGTTTTACCCCAAGGAATCAAAAGGGAGAGATTTGAGCCTGAATTTGTAGCAGTTTTTGCAGGCAGTTTTAGAAGCTGAATTACTCTTTAGTTATTTTATAGTGACATGCTTATATTCCTGACTGACCTAGAGTGGGGAGCTTTAATTTGATCTATGGACAGACACATACAGGTGGACATTATAAAACTTATATGCCAAATACAAGCTTAAGATTCCCCTCTTCTATATGTCCCTTTCTGATGTGGAGGTATGAATCAATAACTGTTAAGGAGAATCAGTCTGCTGTGATAAATGTCAAAAATTACTACAATATCAAAGTGGACTTCAGAACAAAGAATATTATCAGAGATAAAATATATATTAAATAAGGTAAGTGGGTCAATTATAAAAACATAACAAATCCTAAATATGAAGAAATCTAACAAATAACCTTCAAAATACTTGAAGAAAATTAATAGAATTGAAAGAATAAGCACAAATCCATAATCATAGTTGGAACCTTAAACATACTGCTTTCAGAAATTGATACAATAGGCAGATGGGAAATCAGTAGGGATATAGAAGATATAACACTATGAACCAAGTGGCCCTAATTTTTGGGACACTCCAACCACCAACAGCAGAAAGCATATTATTTATATTATTTTCAAATGCACATGGAATGTTCACCAAGACAGACTGTATTCTGGGCCATAAAACAAACCTAAATAAATGTAAAAGGACTGAAATCATACAAAGCATGCTCTCTGATTATAATAGAATTAAATTACAAATTATTTACAGAAAGATACCTGAAAAATCACCCAAAATATTTACAAAATAAACAATTCTAAATCATGGGGTAAAGGGAAACTAGAAAATATTTTTAACTAAATGAAGATGAAAATTCAACATATCAAAACGTGTAGGGTACAACTAAAGCAATGGTTAGAGGGGAATTTATAGCATGATTAGATATGTTAAAAGACAAGACACTAATATGTTTCTACTTTAAAAAACTAGAATATGAAAAATTCCAAAGTAAGCAGAAAGATACTAAGAAACTAGAATAACTAAAACAATTTTGCAATTGGTTAGCATTTGACTGCAGACACAGGAGAGAGTCCAATTAGTATCGTAACTGCCCAGGTGAGCCCGAACTGTTGACCCACAGAATCAGGAGCTCTGGAAATGTTTGTTGTCTTAAGCCAATCAGTTATGGTATAGTTTGTTAAGGTATCAACAGCTACTTGTTAAGATAAGTTTTCACAGATGAAGCGACATTTGAATTGTATTTTGAAGGATGAATAAAACGTTCTTTTTCTTTTTCATTATTTTTATCTCTTTTTTAAAGGTTTTTTTTTTTTTTGGAGGGGGGGTAGGTGGGGAATACCCCCAGTCTATTTAATCTGTGCCAAATCGATCCTGGTGAGTTGGGTACATCCTAGTTACTCTTTCACTTAAGCCATTGATAGAATAGCATAGGCTCATCTGAAGTTAAGTACAGAGCACCTGCCATAAGAGATTTACAGTCTATCTGGAAAGATACCACCTGTTCTAAGGAAATACCAGGAGGAGAAAAAAAAAAAAAAAAAAAAAAAAAGGCATGAGCATTGATGCCTCCTGGCCTGAAGGACACCAAAGGAAAGACTACTAAAACTTGTACTGCCGGTACCTCCCTTTGGTCTTCGACCACACAATGCCTGATTTTGTTATTTAACCCTTCCTGTTTTGATGCACTGTTGCCATGCTGAGATTATGTTATTGTGAGCTTCAAAAGCAGAGGCCACATCTTCTATGTCTGTGTCTCTTCCTACAACTACTAGCACAGTTCTTGCCATTTAGATGCTAAAAGAAAAAAGAAATGTTTAAAGTAAATGAGATTTAGAGGGGGGTCTGGTATTTTCCATACCTATCAGCCCCACTCCAGACCAGAGTGGGTGTGTCCACGTTAACTGTGGTGTCCTGGCTGGAGGCCTAGACTTAATTGTTGATAACCTTTTCTTTTCTGTGAGCTACTGTTAAGTACACTGTGTTAAAAAAAAAAAAAAAAGTGCCTGAAAGGCCTTAAGAAGCCAGATGTGATTGCTCTGGAGGTTCAGTGCCCACAGCCTTGAAAAAAGGCAGAATGCAAAGCTACACTGTGGGAAGTTGACACCCCAATCTGTTGGTCTCACTTCCTAGAGGCTGAGGTTTACTTGGATTTTACCTCTTATTTGCCAGTGGTGTTTTAAGGGACATCCTATTGTGCTGTGTCAATTGTCTCAAGGATTGCCCCCAATCTTGTACATGTATGCTCATTATTTTTAAAGTGTTGAAATTATAGAAAATTATAAAGAAGAAAGTAAAAGTAAGTTTTCCAATAACCCAGAAATAATGACTTTTAACATTTTGGTGTATATTTGTTGGTGTGTGTGTGTGTGTGTGTGTGTGTGTGTGTGTATGTGTAAATTTCACACTATTCAAACTTTTTTCTCCAGTCAACAATACACCATAAACATCTTTACATCTTCCCATGCCAATATGCTTCGACCATATTTTGACATTTTTCTGCTATTTCATTATATGCCATGATTTATATAAATAATTTATTCCATTGGTTATTTAAATTGTTTCCAGGTTTTGATTATTATCAACAATGGTTCTACAATGAATAAATTTGGGGGTAGATCTTTGATTTTGGCTTGGAGTATAACATAAAAGTGGATTTTCTGAGCCAAATGACATACATCTAAGTCTTATGCTACATATTTGTGATATTGACCTCTAAACACAAGATACCATTTTGTAGTAACATTGTATAAGTTATTTTCCACATCTGTTCATAAAAATTTTTTCTTATCCATTGATAAATTTGCTAATCTGCCTTAAAGATTTTTAATCTTTTCTATAGATACTCTCATATATTAAGTGCAAAAAGCAGAGAATAGAAAATGAAATATTAGACAACTGCCTTGTTTGTTTGTTGGTTGGTTTTGCTTGGTTTCCTTTTTTTACTCTAGTCTAAATGTGTCTGGAAAAATCAAATTACACTCATAAGCTTGACTCGTGAGAAAGCAAGTCCCCCCTTACTTCCCTGGAGCAAGGTTCTGGGGCACCCACAGACCATGATAGTTATTACAATTTTGGGAGCACAATGTGAATAGACAGCATTTTTCAGTGACATCTAATTTTTCTATTATCTATCAGTTTCACTTCAAATACTTTCTCAAGGTCTGGATATACTCTGTTGGTGTTTGTCATGTTTCCTGTATTTATCTACTTTTCTGCACACTGTGGTCTAAAGGTGAACTATGGAATGAAGAGCCCTATATTAAACTTATAAAAATTGGAGGCAAAGAGACCAAGGTTCTAATATTGCCTCCGCTATGCACAGCTGTGAAGTTAGATATGGCTCCTAAATCTGTGTGGGACCTCATTTCCTCATTGTAAATGTCTTTATATTACAATTCAAGAGTGGTGCGTTGTTGTGAGTGGGAGGAACATGCAGAGGGCCTTTATTCAGTACTTTCTTGTGCCAGATACTGTATACATATTATCTCTCTAATTAGGTGTCATTTTCCTGCATTTTAAAAATGAAGAATTTGAGGTTCAGAAATCTTAATTAAATTGCCCAGGTCAGACAGAGAGTAAATTACAGCTATAACATGTAATCTAGATTTGCCTGACTCCAAAGCCTATTCTAGATATGAGTATTGAGTAGCAATGGGAGTATTTCCATTTACTAGGGTTCATTAAGAATTTAAGATCTGCTATGTGCCAGACACTGTGCTCAGGCCTGGGAATTCGGTGGTGAATAAGTTAGATACGGCCCCTGCCTCATCAAGATTGCAGTTTAAATGGGGGGAAAGAAACATGGAAAGATGAAGTTGCAAATACATAATTACCACTTGTGATTAATTTATAAAAGAAAAGAACAGGGTGTTGTGAGAGAATAACAGGGAAGACCTAATATGAATTGAATGGTCAGGGAAGATGTTTCTTAGATTGAGACCTAGAGGATAACTGTGAGTTAACCAAGTAAGTATGGGGAGAGTGTTTCAACCTTTTCAGATTGGTAGGTGGAGCAACCGAAGGTAGGGAGCTATTCTGATAGGACCCCAACCAGACGCTTCAGGGAATTGAGGTACCCTGATGATAGCCACAGCCAGCTTTCTAGAGAGGGTTGTGGCCATGTTGAAGTATGTGGTATTTCCTTAACATGTTATGTATTGGGGAAAGTCCTACCAGACGTGGAAGTGGCCTCTCCCTTCCCTTGGAAATCCTGGCATGCCATCCAGTTTTGCAACTTCCCAATGTGTTGCCAGTCAGCTCTGCTGACCTATTCGCCCCACAGAGCATGAAGCTCATATTATTGTTTCTTGATTGGTTCTCCATGTTCTAATATCCTTGGGGCAGAAAGCTGGAGCAGAGCGTGTCTGGACACTTTTGTCCACAAGTTATCTTTACTTTATACCTGGAAATTACATGCTAAAGATTCAGATTTCCCAGAGAAAAGTTGCTAAGCCTTTAGACTAGCTATATAATCATAGACTCTGGAAATCCAGCAGTATTATTAATTGGAATAAATATTCTGGATAACAGTGGAAAGGATTAAATAGAAGATGAGATTAAATTGTGTACACAGCTCTTTTGGATAATGAAGAAATAAACTAAGGAACATTTCTGGATTACAGAGAGAATAAAACAGTCACTCGTTGTGAATAAGGGAAGGAGACATAATTTGACTAACAATTCTGGGTATGGAAGGATGTTTATGGATGATGAGAGAAAGGTGAAACTGAGCTGCTTTTCTGGATAACAGAGGGAGATAGCCCAGAAAAGGAAGTAAGGTAGTAGCATCTTCAGACCACAAAAACTAGCCAATAGGTGGGAGTGTGAGAAATGACAACTTCCTTATGTGGACATCAAGCACAGAGGAAGCTGTGTCCGAGGAGGCAGGTGCCCTAGAGTTTATTTCCAAGGCCTTCCATTGCTGCTCCATGTGGCCTGGGGCCAGTAGACCTCATAAAGTCTCAGCCATCATGTTCTTAAAGCACATTTGTGACACTCCAGGCTTTTACAGTGACAGAGATACAAAGCTAGCATCTTCTTTGAACTGCCCAGATAAAATGACCTAGGAATCAACTTGGGGATGCTGAGAGTGGGACAATTTAGTCATTTAAACTTGTAAGACATTACAATCAGAAGGGAAATTAGTCACATCCAATCTAAATCCTTTGTTTTTCAGTTTATTAAACTGAGGCCTGAAGTTGGGAAATGACTTGTGTAAAGACCCCACAGGCTGATCAGGGCGCAGCTGAAACTAGAACCCCAAATCTCCTACTTCTAGCCTAGTTGTTTACAATGCCAAACTTAAGGCCATTTTCTGGCCGAAGCTCCTGGGACTGAAATCAGAGACAGAATGGAAAGGCTAAAGAAAATGAATTCTGTGAATTAGGCACAGTACCAGATGTTTTTACATATTTTAACTTTAATTTAATCCTCTCAAAAATCCCATGAAGGAGATATTATTGCCACTTTACAGCTGTTGAAACTGAGACTCAAAGAGATTAAGTATTTTGTCTCAGGCTGCAGATGTGGATGAGCCAGTATTTGAACCCAGCTCTGCTTGAAAACCTAGTCTGAGCTTTTCTACCCCTGTAGATTAGAAATATCAATTGGTTCTCAAGATCATCACTGATGTGGTAAAAGCTGGGACAGAAATTAGGCAAGACTAGTAGCATCTGCCCTTTCCTGTGGTGAGTAGGAAAAGGAAGAGCAGATGGTTTTTACCTCAGGATGATAAACAGTGTTGACTCTCTATTCTGAAGTCATAATTCATGCCATGGAGAAATTATCATCTGGATAAAGGGTCTCTGAGCTCATTTTTAGGTATGGTTATTCCAATGGCTATTTTCCTTTTGGCCTATGTACCCTCTCTGCTCTTATGAGAAATATTTATAACCCAATATAGTCACTTATGTTTGGTTTTTACACGGATTATTTAAGAAATTTTGTGTATAATTTGCTACTGACATAGCTTTGGCCAATAACCACAAAACCTTTCTCATTACTAAAATCCCTCTATGCCAGGTTCTTTACAAAATTAGATCACTCTCAGATGAATAATTAATAAAAATTAAAGTGATAGCCAGTAGCATGGGTATCTTTGGGCTCTTGGCCAACAAATAAACCATCTGTGTGAAAGGAAACACACTAATAATTTTGGACTCTCATCTCTGCGGTCACACTGAGCATTGACCTTCCCGGTAATTACCCAAATTAATTGCCTTTCAGGTTGTGTTCTCTCGGCACGAAAACTTCTTTTCTCAATTCAAGCCACGTGGGTTAAAATGAGAAAACAAAAGCAAAAACCTGTTTCCCATACCCAGAAGCCGCTTCTGTCGGGGATCCCAAGTGGACCCAGGAGAGCTGTTAGAGGGCTGAGGAGGGCCAGTCATCATCGCATACCATACATAGGTGGAGGGCTTGTTTTTCTGTTTCCCGCCTATGAGAGGATACCCCTATTGTTTGAAAATGCTGACCAGGACCCACACTTCCAACAAAAATTCCTCTATCCCTACAACAGCAGCAAAAGCAGCAGAAGCAGCAGCAACAGATAAGTGTTTTGATGAATTGCAAGATGGAGAGGGTTTGCAGTGACCCCAGCCCTGCTGATACCGAATGCCTTTAAGATACAGCCTTTCCCATCCTAATCTACAAAGGAAACAGGAAAAAGGAACTTAAAACTCCCTGTGCTCAGACAGAAATGAGACTGTTACAGCCTGCTTCTGTGCTATTCCTTCTTGCCTCTGAATTGTAAACAAGACCCAGTAGAACATGCAAATGGAAAGTCACAAACCTCTGGGTGCTTGAAAAGATCTTTGGGACCTTATGCACATCTGCGGAAACTGGATGGAGAGATTTGGGGAAGTATGGACTCTTTAGCCGGCTTAATTCTCTATGGAGTTGGCTTGCTCCTTTCTGGTAAGACTTGGCTTTATTTTTTTGATATAGTATTAAAAAAAAAAAAAACCCAGTGATTCTGGAATCTATTTCTTGGTGCTGGTTAACAAGAAGCAGCTGTGGCATAGGCACTGTTTCTCTTTAATATATAATGTTCCATTTAATATATGTAAGAATTGAAATGTGACGTCTTTGTGGCATGGACTCATTTTTCTAGAGTTTCTCTTCTGCATAATTGTCCCCTGTGTTGCCACAGATTCTGTGAGGACTGATAAGTTCACTTTATTTGAAGAGATTCACTTTGGTGCATTTTTTTTTTTTTACTGTTCTTCATGTAGGATTGTTCCTTGTTTTAAAAATAAATAGAAACCTACTTCTTTTGTACCCACTTCAAAGAAAATCTGCAGTAATTTTTTAAACAATGAAATTCATGCTGAGAATTATGGGGACCCATTTAAGGCAAAGTATAGATTGTCGTTTTTAAATGATGACAAAAATGTTTTTCTATAGATTTTGTGTCTCCATCCTATCTTAGTCAAACCGACTGGATTAGTCAAAATAGGGGTCAGGGAGATTAGGGCTATAGTATTTTTTAAAGTATGTGGCATATAATAATTCATAAAGTCTTTATTGGCCCAGTGAAATGAGAGTTTTAGCAATTACCAGATCCCTGGGCACCTGTTGTGGGGGAAAGGAATAGCTGGCCTGAATGATTTTAGGTTAGTGTCTGCTGCTCACGTTTCTGAACTAGTGGCACGCCTCTGTAGTTTACTCGCCCTATGGGACACTGGCTGAAAATGGTGTCATAACCTGAAGTGCAAGTCACAACCATAATCGCCATCAGTCTCTCCCCTTCAGTATGGAAGCATTCTAATTATTATAATAAAAATAAAATTAATATTGGAAATGAATTTGGGAAAATTTACTGATTTTAATGGTGCAGGCTATAGTATATTAATAGAATTTAATCCAAATATACATAAGTATATTATTTTTATGTTTTTCTAAATGAAATCTTAAATATTCAAAAAGTCAATCCTATAAAATAACAGAATTTCATGTAATTTGTTTATAGCTCTTCAGTTCTCTTTCAACAACCAATTATATTGAGGATTTAATATCTTTAAGAATAAGAATATGTAATAAAAATTGCTAAAAATGAAAGATTACCTGAAATGGTTTTAATATTTATGTAGAAAATGTTTATATTAATATATAAATAATTTTGATTTTTTTCAATAGTATGCACCTTTAAACCAAGTAATTATCATGATTCCATTTTTGGTTTGCTTTTTTTCTGTATAACACATTTACCAGTGCTATGAGATCTGGAACTGATTTTACACCAGGGATTATAGTAATCAAAGCTCTATAGTTGCTCTGAGATCCATTTTAGGTTAAATAATACAACTTTTTTAATTCACTTTTTTCCCCCATAGTAACTCTTATGGCACTTTGCAATATAGGCTTCGAAAAGCAGTCAAAATCAAACAAAAAAGATATGCCTAAAAGCATTGCTCCATATTTAGACTTTAGTTTCCTGAAAACAGCACTGACTTCAACAGGGAGAGGCCCAAAAGAGAAGGGTTTCATGCTCTTGTTATAAAGGGAGGGTGACACTAGCAATGCAGGTTCCTGGGAGTAGATTTGTAGTATTGAATCCTAAATCACATTCCCAGTCTAAGCTTCCATGAACATGAATATCCAAGGCTTGGTAATTGCAATACAAGAATCCAGCATGATCATGTCTCTAGGCATAGAAGCCTATTTTTCAAAGCAAACTGATGATAGTAATGGAGCAAGGGACTTATGGCTTATAGGTTTATCTCTCTAGTCCAGTAAATATCTCATTACTTTTTTCTAAGCAAATAGAACTGGGGGGAAAAATGTCATATTTGCCTCAATGAAGATGTCTCTGGGTGCAGATGCTGACCCATGAGAGGGTTGCAGGAAGTATGTAGTTTTCAGAAGATTTCCCTCAAACCCACCCAGATACTGGTATATTCTCCTCCCAATTGGGAATCATGGCTAATTTCAGGTTACAAACAAGTTATAAATGTATAGCTTTTCCCTACACCCCCAATCTCACTCAAACAGGCTGCTCTTTCTAAAGAGTTGTACACACAGAAAAATAAAATAAATCACTTTCTGCTTTATCATAATGTGTCCTATATGATCAACACTGATGACATGAGGAGTCTCTATCAGTGTGCCTTCATACCTCTTTCCTGCCTCATTTGACCTTTTTAAAAAAATTTTATTTTATTAATAAAACAGTGTTCGATTGATAGTACATTGGCTAGACATTTATATAGTTTAATTGCTCTTTCTCTTCTCTGGCTCTCTACCTAGCCAATACATTAATGCTAACTGCATTCCCTATGCCATGCTCCTCATCCCTGTGTCAGTCTAATTGGTACTTCTTTAACTCTTCACCCCATTCTCCTGGCCCTCTGACCCTCCTCCCCTCTGTCCGTCACCAGAATGTCCTCTATAATTGTGAATCTGTTTTGATTAGTTTGTTCTTTTTGTTCCTTAGATTCTGCATATAAGTGAAAACATATGGCATTGATCTTTCTCTGACTTATTTCACTCAGCATAATAACCTCTAGGTCCATCCATGTCATTGCAAATGGTAGGGTTTCATTTTTTAATGGCTGAGTAATATTCCATGGTATATATGAACCATTACTTTTTTATCTAATCATCTGTTGATGGGAATTTAGGTTGCTTCCATATCTTGGCTATTGTAAATTGTGCTGCCATGAATATTGGGTTGCATAAATCTCTATGAATTATTCTTTTGATTTTCTTGATAAATACCCAGAAGTCCAATTGCTGGGTCAAAAGTTATATCCAATTTTAAGTTTTTGAGAAACCTAGATTGTTTTCCATAGCAGCTGTACCAATTTTCAATCCCACCAATGTTTGAAGGTTCCCTTTTCTCTGCATCTTCATCAACATATGTTGTTCTTTGATTTATTGATAGCCATTCTGGCAAGTCTGAGGTGATATCTCATTGTGGTTTTAATTTGCAGTTCTCTGATGATTAGTGATCTTGAGCATCTTTTCACATGTCTGTTGGCCACCTGTATTTCCTCTTTGGAAAAGTATCTGTTCAGGTCTTCTGCCCATTTTATAAAATTAGATTGTTTGTATTTTATTGTTGAGTTGTATGAGTTCTTTATATATTTTGATATTAACCTTTCATCAGATGTGTCCTTAACTAATATCTTCTCTTTGTTTTGTTGATGGTTTCCTTTGCTGTACTAAAACTTTTTAGTTTGATGTACTCCCATTTGTTTATTTTTTCTTCTGTTTCCCTGGTCCAAAGAGATATTTCCGAAAATAAATTACTGTTAGCAATATCAGAGAGATTGCCTATGTTTTCTTCTAGAAGTTTTATGGTTTTGGGACTTACATTTAAGTCTTTAATCTATTTTGAGTCTATTGTTGTAAACAGTTTACCACTGACCTTTTAAATAACCTTGATTCAGGTTGTTATTTAAAATAGTGGATATCTTGTCCAAAGTGGCAGAGGAAACTCAAAGGCATACCTCAGAGATATTGCAGGTTCAGTTCCAGACCACAATAAAATGAGTCATAATCTTTTTTCTGGTGAAAGGTCTTGCCTTCAATTTGTAAAAAATGCAACATCTGTGAAGCACAATAAAACAAACTGCTATAAAATGAGGTATGCCTGTATAAGGTCAGGAAAGTGGTTCCAGATGGGACCTCCTCATTAGGGCCGGTCTTGGAAGGATAGTGTCATGTCTGAGTAATCAAGGGTGGAGGGGCAAAAGCAGGGATCAGAGACACACTTGGGAATTATTTTCAGAGGGAGGAGTTTTGCTTTTTTCACAGATGCTCCCTCCTAAAGACTAAGATGTGTTTGTTGGGAGGTCTCACAATTTCCTTTTCAGCCCTACCCTGGGAGAGCTTCCTGCAAGAGCCTAGTTCTAAGACATCACCCCAGGAGGAAAAGACTCCTACAAGTGCCTCTCAGAAGACTATGCTGTGTCCTCTTGACCATGCAGATGGGTGGGCTACCAAATTTTCTGACATTATCAATTTGTCTTCTGGGACCCTACCCTTAAAAAGGTGTGTGTGTGTGTGTGTGTGTGTGTGTGTGTGTGTGTGTGTGTGTGTGAGAGAGAGAGAGAGAGAGAGAGAGAGAGAGAGATTGTATTACCTGTTTATTGTCTATAGATAGCTTATTGGTTAGAATACAGACTCAGGATTCAAGTAGATTTCTCTAGGCCAGAAGGGTGGACTAAACCCAAGATACCATTTCAAAATAGAAAAATGTCAAGTTATACACGTGGGTCCAATAAATAAAACCTGTATGTTCAATGTGAGAGAGAGCTTGTTTGTTAAAAGTTCTAACGTCACCAAGTATCACCAACTTTTGGTGATACGTAAAATTGATAGGGGCCAACAGATGCTCTGCTTGCTAAAAAGGTGACACATAAGCTGTAACGGTTTGCATTAGTAGAAATATGAGATCTCAATTAGAAATAGTAATCACTTTATTGCTCAGAGCATAGCCATTGAACACTAAAGACATAGAAATCTGACAGCAAACATAGTAGGCAGACAAGGCAATTATTTTAGAAACCATGTCATATTGGAATATTTAACCTGGAGGAAAAGGATAAATAGCAGTGTTTCTAAGGGTTTCCATATAGAAGACATCATAAATTGACATATTTTGCCAGATCTAGAATCCAAGGATAGAGGGGTCGCACAAAGATGGTTTGACTTTACTTATAAAAATCTTTTAAAAATTTGATCAACATCCCCATGAGTGACCTTCCACACTGGAGAGGGTTCAGACATAGATAAGGTGATTATCTATTAGGAATGTGAGAAGAGGATGTAGAGTGTGGTGGTTACTACACTGCCTTTCACATCCTTTTTGTTTCACTGCAGCTCCTCATTGATCTCTTAAGAGGTGGATGAAGGTTTAGAAAAGCCATGAATATCTTTGCCTAGTGAAACCAAATTGGGTCTATTTCTTGAAGGTGAACCCAGTGTACTCATTTTATGCTGATTTTTAACTTAGTATGCCTTTCGAGAAAAGAGAGTACATGCATATGTGCTACAGTGACTTTCTTTTGAAGCCCTTGCTCAATGGGACTGAGTTAGAGCTTATCAAAAGTGCAGTAAGAGTTAATTGAATGGATCATGAAGTCATAGATCTGGGGTTAAGCCCAAATTGGATGACCATGGCAAGTTATTTGATTTCCCTAAACCACAGTTTTCTCATCATTTATTCATGAGTATATCTACTTCCCAGAGTTGTTATAGGCATCAAGTGTGATAATGCATGTGATGTTTTTAGCCAGTAAGAACTCTATTAGTAAATGAAGCTAGTGTAGTCAAAAGAGAAGTGTTGCTATGAAGCTAGTGCTAAGACTGATCTAATCTTTTCCAGGGTTTAGGGAAATCACTACTTATAGAAACTATTTCCTAAAAAGACTTCAGCATAATCCGATTCTTCAAATTTTGTGCTGGTCACTCCCCACTTGAAAAGCCAGAACACTGGCCTACTTGCCATCTAATGCTTTTCCTCACCTATCCATTCATCCCTGCTTGTGTCCCTTTTACTTCAACCAGGCCCATCTCCACAATCCATTCATTCTTCTTGGCTCTTGTTCATGTTGTTCCATCTGTTTGGAAATTACATTCTCCATGTTCACTCTGCAAACACAAATCAACTCAACTTGCCGAGGTCAACTCTTCCTCATGATGTGGTCTTTGAGCTTTGGGCACACAGATTTAGCCAATTAGCCTCTAAACATTTGACAACAGATACTACTTCTTTATTCTCCATAGTGCATATATTTGATGTTCAATAATCTTTATTAAATGGAGTTTAATATGCCATCATGAGAAAATGTTGGTATGTCACAGCAAACCTGAAAGAGGAAATATTGTAGAAAGGATTTTAGCCATGTTGAAATAATAGTAATATTACCAATAACAAGTCAATTTCACAAACACTGCAAGTAGTAGTCACTCCTATCTTAAAAGTTTGCCTTATGTTAAATATTTGATGTAATTAAGGTCAAAAAATCTTTTTCTTCTCTTAGGTATGAAACATAAAAGATGTACTCATGAAAGTGGGTTTAACCGGGGCTTTACTTAACATAGATATTTACAATTGTTGAATACTACCCAAAAGATATGCATACTTTTTCTTCAATAGACATTTATTGACTTATTGCCTACCTATTATTCATTCATTCATTCATTCACCTATTATTTCAGTTAATAAAGACATATCAGGGACTTACTTTGTGCCAAGTACTATACTAGATACTAGAAATGCAAAAAAGAATGAGTCATTTTCTTCCTCACCTTTTACTAGAAAAGATGAATAAGGGCAGATGAATTATATGATGTTGTGATAAATTATTTAATAGTGGCATATACAAATACTAGCTTTTCAAGAGCTATAAAATTTTTTTTGGCTCCAATAAAAAATGAAACTTTAAAATCTAAATTAAATATATTTAATGAAATATATAAAAACATGTCAACTTCCTTAATTTCTGACTTGAGTATGAATAAAATTAGTATTTGAAAAAAATCTGTAAGTTAGATTTTTCTTTTGGTAAGAACTCTTAATAATAGTGAATATTGCCAAAAATTATGGCCAGCTGTAATTATGCATTACTCAGAGCCAAATGATTTTATTTTATTTTTTATTTTTTCATAGCCAAATGATTTCAAAAGTAAGAAGATGAAAAGGGAAGAAAGAACTTTCCATGAGAGGGAGCAAGAGGTGTGCAATAGAATAAACTTGAGAAAGTTGAGTAAGGTTGGAATGTAGTGGGGAGGTGGAGAATTAACGTTCAAGTCAGATTGGGAAGGACCTCATAAGCCATTGTAAGTAGTTCGTACCTCATGCTATACATGTTGAAATTCAGTCTTTCTATTGTATCTGATTTATGTCTTGGAAAATTCACTCTGATAATAGTGTCAAGGATGAATTGACATAGCAGAGGCCATAGGCCTGGACCAATCTGGTTTTTCCAACACTTCAGGTAGGAAGGCCTGTATGAAGAGGGTGGGTTGAAAGTTTTTAGGAGGTGAAACTGTAGGGAGTGGTGCTTGGTTGCTTAGGGGAGGTTGAGAGTAATGAGGAGAATAAGCATAACTCCAGGGTTCTGATTTGGGTACTGGGGTGCCACTCATTGTGCTGCAACATGGCAGAAGGAACTGGTTGGAGATGGGCTGAGAAGGAGCCAATATTTTGTATATGTCGATTTTGAGGTTCCACGCAAAGAGAAATATTTAGCAAATTTGGGGTATCTGGGCCTAAAGCTCAGAAGAGGATTGAGCAAGGGATTAAGACAGAAATCTTTCATTTATGACAAGGGAAGCATTAGGCATGAGTATATATTGAGCTTTCAGTGAAGGGGACGGGAAGAGGAGATTACCAAGGGTTCTATAGAGAAGCAGTCAGTGTTGGTAGGAGAAGCAAATCCAAACAGATTCTTTTCCTGGAGTTTTAGAGAACAGGTTTTGTGGTAGCATAGGGAGGAGGGAGTTTTAAGAAAGGGACAGTAGAATTGGGGCAGCAGAGTGACAGCCTCAGGACCTGACATGGGGGAACCAGACTTCAGGTGTGTTGTTTTCCGAAGAGCCAGCTGCACTGATAGCATTAAAAACCCAAACTGGAAGAGATGTCAGAAGATCAGCTGGCATGAGTCCCAGGCTTCAGGAAAGAGAATGTCTAAAGTTGCCTCCCTTATTTCTGGAATTTAAAACTGATAACCCAATTCCCAGACTATTCCTTAACTCATAGCACACGTGCAGAATGTTTTTTAGATTGAGCTATGCTGCTTTTTTATACGTCCCACACCCACTGCCTCCTTTTGTCCCTTCAGGAATCTGACTATCCTTCTCCCTGTGTTCCTTCCCTAAGCCTGCAGGGACAGGTGTGGGACGTGGGTCAGCTGGATGGACGGAGGCCTGACTCTTCAACACACCTGTTGATTAGCGGGAGTGTATTTCCACTGCTTAGTGACTCTATGTCTTACATGGTATGGGTGAAACAAAGGGAGAAATTTAAAGATGAGCCAAAGGAACCCATCTGACAGTCTGCTGAAGGGCATGGTGGGTGGCTGCTGTTTGCTCTCTGCTTGTCACAGGCCCTTGCCCAGGGCTTGACCAGTGAGGTGTGTGCAGTGGTCACACCCATCTCAGTAGATCTGTCAGCTTTCCCGCTTTTGTTAGAGGGTGATATCATGCTTCCTGGGGGGAGCACTGGAAGACAATGCTGGGCTACTTTCCTCCAGATACAATAGGTGGAGTCAGGAAGGCAGTATTGACATTGCTGGGGCTGGGGAGGCACTCACTGCTCTGCGATCATCCGATGGTGAACCAGCTTAACCTTGGCACACAGGGCCTGGGTTGTGTAAGGCGTCTGGCTGCAGAGCCAAGGGGACTCCACCCTGGGGACAGGAGTACCTTAGACATCTGGGAATCTGGGATGGGCTTCAAATTCTGATCACTGTGTCAAAAACAGCCACAAAACAATAATAGTATCTGTAAAAAAAAATGACTACTATAGATGAACACCTCTATGAATCAAGTGTTTAATATGATTTTTTTGCATCTCCCAACAGCCTTGCACAAAAAGTTATTATTAATTTTTTAATAGATGGAGCAATGGAGGCTCACAAAGCTTAAGTGAGCTGCCCAAGATTAAAATGTAGTGGCCATCTATTATTTTGGACTAAACATCCTTATTTTTCAAGAGTTGCTACAATTTTCTTTCATGTGATTCTGATGAGACTACCAATCACTGATCACAAGGTGTACTATTTATCTGATGACAGCAGTTGGTTCATATAAGGGAGCATGACCCACAGAGTCAGTTAGCCTCTTTATCTGGGAATTTATGAACAAGATATTCTCTTTCTTTAGCGAGGATACTGTATACTTGGAGCTAACAGCTTTTCTGGGCATTTGAAGGAAGCTGGTCTTTGGTAGGAGAGAATGAGGACAGTAAGAGAACAAAACCAAGACAGGCACTCAGATATTATTTTAGTGCTGGGTCCAGTAGTTTTTATATCAGAGACCCATCTCTGTCTTCCAATTATGAGTCAGTCACCCTTATTTGTTTGTACTATTTTTAATTGATTTCTGATTCTTGAAAGTGTACCCATGGTCTCAGTAGCAAATGATGGAGACAACAGTTAAACTGAGAATGGCCTGAACCCAAATTTTGAGCTCTTTTAAACACCCCGCTGTGCTATTTTCTCATGTTTCATGGTCACCTCAGCCTGGTTCCTGGAAAAGAAGGCTGGTAACAGTATTTATTCATGTGGTTTGAGGAAGATCTTACAAGAGATACTACTTAAAAGTACTTAGTTCACTGTCAGTTCCTGATGAGCACTCAGTAAAAATCAGATGCTCTTAATGGTTTGCTTATAAACAAAGCTGGAGACTCTAATATTGTCTTACACAGTCCTTTAAAAGTATATCTCCCTCCATGAGAGCGGGTGACTGTATTTCATAGATGGAACTCCTTGGCTTCCCTTGGAGAAACTCAACATTGGTACCCTAAGCTTGGCCTTGTCTCGGGGACAGGGAGAGAAAAGCTGAAAGCTATGCATTCTTGGGCTTTTGATAAAAACCTGGAGTGTCAGGTGGGGTGATTCCCTACTTTTCTCCTGCCAGCCCCAATTTCCTCTTTTCTCTTATTTCTGCTGAATAGATGATTTGTCTTCTGTAGGTTCCCACATCATTTATCCTGAACCTAATTCCTAGTTCTTAACAGTTTACTGTGCAATTGTCATTTCCAAGTGGAATGTGCCTCACTTCTGCATAAGCTCATTGTTGGATTTTTGGATCCATCTGGGAGAGGGAGAGGAAGAGGGAGAAAGAAAGAACAGCTCTGCCTCCATTTTACCACCATCTTTCCTCTAATTCCTCCTCCTCTTACTCTCAATTCTTAAGCATCCTCTTGGGTCTGGAAAGCACTTTATAATCTTCCAGCATTGATTTAAACACCAACCCATTTACCATTCACAGCTACCACTTCAGTATCACAGAGCACGGTGGAGTTGGTACTTGGTTGTAATCAGCAACTTTTCAGAAACCAGTCTTTGCCTACCTCATTAGAGCCTTGTGAATCTCAGTCCCTCGTGCTATGCTGAAGATGTGTTTTATACCAGCCTCTATGCAGTTTCGAAACATTCACTTTCAAGCCTCCTTGCCTTTGTGTAAGCTGCATCGTCTGCCTGGAATGTGCTCTTCACATTCTCTTCTTCACCTGTCTGGCTTATGCATGCTTTGAGGTTTATCTCAGGTGTTATTTCTTCCAAGAAGTCCTCTTTAACCTCCTTACAAGGGTAAGGGACTTGCCTTCACCTGGATTCCATCAAAAATGTGGCTGAAGCCAAGGCATATGTGCAGATAGATTGTTTGGTAGGCAATCCTAGGGAGCAAGAGAGATTAGGTGAATAGAACTGTGCCAGATGTGTTACATTGGCCAGTTCTATGGATGCCTGGTGGTTCTGACCTTCTGAGAAGCTTATGAAATGAAACTCTGAACTGCTTACCTGCAAATGAAAAGGAAAGCCATTCATCTAATGCTATACTCTGCCTTTGTTCAGCAGTTATGTAGATGTATGGAGCTAATGAGTTACTGCTAGCATCATTTGCTGTTATACTAGAGAAAATCCCAGGAGAAAGATTGAGATATGCTTGCATCAGTTCTGGGTGAGCTACTTTGAGATTACACCTGCTCACAGCTGGTGGAGGCCTGTACAGAAGTGGCCACTGAAGAAGCAGGTGGAGCAAGAGCTGGGCTAGGAAAGACTTGCATCGGTGCTCAAGAGGTGTCAGATTCAGGCACCCTGTGCTTGCCTCGGTCATAGTGCTTAGAACATTACAATTTACAGTTTAATTGTTGGTTTTACCCACTAGTCTATGAGCTGTGTTTGGCATTTCAATATTCTCAGCACCGGACACAGTGTATCGGTCGGCAGAGAAATTCTTTAATAAATGGTTTTGCACTGGATTAAATGTTCTGACCTAGTGCAGCATGTACTACCACTTGCCTAAAAGATGGTTTCATGTGGTGCTTGGAAGAATATTTTTAATTATAATATTCATTATATAGATATGTGCATATATATATATATCATATCAGTAATATAATTTTACAAATAGTCTGACTTAATATGAGGCTAAGAAAAAAAGATGAGTTAATTTAAAGAGAATGGTTAATAGAGTAATTGTACAAGTAGCATTTAGACTCAGCAAGAATCATGAAAGTGACACATAAATGAATACATTTTGGAAGGCACTGCTGTAACTGAATGAGTTAGTCAATCCTTTTAAAAACTGTGAGTGTGTGTGTGTGTGTGTGTGTGTGTCTGTCCAAATAAAAAACAGAAAAGTGATTTTGGGCATGTAATTAATACTATCCTAGTGACATGAACAAAATGAAAGAGTCTCAAATGGCTGTCTTAGACTCTGTTGCTTCTCCCAGGAAATCTGAAAAGTGGACATTGGTTTATAAAATCCAGACAAGACCTAGTTTACCCCTTGGGTTTATTGGACATTCCTCAAAAAAGGCCCAGAAATCAGCCAGGAAATGAATGGGCAAAGCCCTCTAGTAGAGGAGTGGTGAGTCAGTTATAGTTATTTATTCAAAATAACATTTACTGAGCCCTTTCTGTGTACTGGAATCTCCTAGGCATTGGAGTTACAGAGATGGTTAAGAGATAAATCTAACCTCAAGTGGCTTGCAATCTGGTGGTTGAGAAGCTCTGCTCTGATAGAGACTGACAGCGTATGCTGGGAACATAGAAGCTGGAGCAAGAAATTCTGGAAGAGAACCCGGGTCTCACCAGGAGAATGAAATTTGAGAAGAATTAGTAGGATTGTGCTTTTGTGGAAAACGAAGAGTGGAAGTGAGGAGTAGAGGCCTTCTGAGAAGAAAGAAACACATGAAAAGTGAGGAATAAAAAGTTTAAGAAACATTTGTGCTGTGGCTCTGTGTGGCAATATTCTAGGATACACTGAAGGAGGTTGTGGGCATAAAGCTGGAAAGATGGGATGGAAAGAAGGTAATTTGGTTTGAGATGGACTGAGTGGGTAGAGACAAAGTCACTTCTGGGAGATTTTAGGATGTAGGATGAAGCTATGTGAGGGCAAAAGATTGCCCAAGAAGTGGGGTAGTGCTGGGAACACCTACATGAAGGGGTGAAATAGAGGAAGAGGAAACTGAAGGCATTAAATGAGACAAACCAAGGGAGGAGGGTTTTACTACATAGAAAATTGCTGAGGCAGGAGGAGGTAAGGAGAGAGGCTAGAGAATTTGGCTATTAGGTGCTATTGCAAAGCATTTTTAATGGGTGGGCAGGGCTGAGATTGAAGAGTAAGTACAAGATACGGAATTAGGTAAGCAGATTCATTTCTGAGTTATGTACCACATGGTAGCAGGTTTCTGTATGCATGTGCTTTTCTGTAAGCTTGATTCTAGGGTGATCTGGTAAGACAGGGTCCCCAACTTCTGGGCCAAGAACCTGGTCTATGACCTGTTGAGAACTGGGCTGCACAGCAGGATGTGGGCAGTGGGCAAGCAAGCGAAGTTTCATCTGTATCTGCAGCTGCTCCCCAGTGCTAGCATCAATTCCTCAGCTCTACTTCAGATCATCAAGTATTAGATTTTCATAGGAGTCATCAGTCATTAGATTCTCGTAGGAATATTGGTCCCTGGTGTCAAAAATGTTGGGGAGTGCTGTGGTAGAAGAAGGGGTGAAGTCCTTTCTGTCATCTCTAGCTCAAGGTGCTAAAGGGTTGAAGAAAGTAGGGAGAGACCTCCTTCATCACAGACACCTTCCCCTTCTGGGTGTGGTTTCAAAATTACTCAAATTAGAGGATTATTTTAGTTTCACAAATAAATAGTAATGAAGGGGCCACATACTAACTGTTACCTAGAACAACAGAATATTAGAACTGTCAAAGACTTAAAGGATTATCTAGTCCAGTGTTTCTGAAATGTCTTCATACAACACTAATTCCAGGAGAATCATAGAATTTTTTTTTAAATATGTGGAGCTAATATTTCATACTTTAAGAAATATTGATTTGATTCAACCTGCTTGCTTTACAGATGTTAACAATGAGCCCCAGAAAGTTCAGCACTTAGTTCAAGTTCACTCAGCTCATTAGAAGCTAAAGTTTTTCACTTTAATAGTGTAGATGGCAATGTAAATTAGAGGTTAATTCATGTACCGTATAGTCAGGTTGGCTTGAGTTTTGCATTCCAGCTCTATTCTTGTGTTGGTTAGCTATTGCTGAGTAACAAATTAGTCCCAAAATTCAGTGACTAAACCCTTGTTTATTACCACTCACATGTCTTTGGGTTCAGCTGAACTATGTTTAGCATAGTTAAGTAGTTCTACTTCAGTTTGCAACAGCTAGGGCAACTCTGCTTCCTGCTGCAGGTATGTGGGTTTTCTGGGTGCCTCTGCTCACATGTATCTCATTCTTGGTTTAGCAGGTTACCCTGCTGTGTATTGTTCTCACAATGATGTTAACATTGGAAGGCTAGGTAGGAACAAGTAAAGCTTCTTAAGACCTAGGCTCAGGAGTAGCATACTGTTACTCCCAAAGTCTTGTGCTTGGAAGTTCACTCCACCCAAGATGAAGCCAAAAGCAAATGTATGGATGCAAGCAGGGTTAAATAGTTGGGGCCGGCAATTCAATCTAATATAGCCACTACTAGCTTTGTGCTATGGTACAAGTTAGCTGACTTCATCTGTTGGCAGGGGGTTGGGGGGTGGAAATTAAATAAATTTATTCATGTAAATCATTTAAAACAATGCTTAAACTTAGAAAATACTAGGTAAATATTAATATTATTACAAATTGTATTCACCCAACCATCACTCCATGATGGAAGATATCTGGGGTCTTAGTGACCAGAGTGGCTATTGGAGGATTAGGGTTGACTTCACAAACAGGCCATTCTCTACCAGCAGAAGGTTGCAAATGAATAATCTTCTGAAGAGCCCCCAAATTATTTATTTATGAATACCTTTCTGTTAAAAGTGCAAAATGGTCACAGATGTAAGGAGCTTGGCAGCATGGGCTTGCTTTGTGCTGCTTGGCCCTCCTAGCCTCCTTCCCCTGTGTTCTTTTTGGTGATTCTTTTCTCACAAACCATCTGCCAAGAGGTGTGGAACTGAAGCCAGAAACACACAACAGCTGCAGAAGCTCAGCTACATTCAAGGCCTATCGTAATCTTTTAGCAGGCCTAGTAGGCAACAGCCCTCACCACTGAGTGATTCTAGAGTACATAAGCCATCTGCAAAGTGTGATTTCAATATGAGTAATACATGAATTCTGCCAGCTGCTTCTGAAATCAAACAAAAAACAGTGTTGTTGCCAGCCAGAGGGGAGAAAATCACCATTAATTGCATCACTATCTTCCCATAAAGGCTGAAGAGAGCCTATGAGTCAGGCGAATTTCTGTTAGATGACCTCTTTTTGTCTCCTACAGATCACCTTCTGGTAGGAGTTATGGCTTATATCTCCTACCAGGCCCACCTTTTCACCTTAGCCAGGTGGTTATGATCATAGGCTCTGGGAGCAGATGAATTTGGGCTGGAGCCTCATGCAACAATGCGATAGGTGTGTGACCTGGGATATATCACTTCATCTGCCTGTAGAATGGGGATAATAATGTCACTCATGTGAAAGAGTTGTGAGGATTACATGAAATAAGTAGATGAAATGCTTAACAAAGAGCAGGTTCATAAAAAATGTTCTATAAATATTAGCTATCATTATTTCTTATGTCTTCCTATGCTACCAGAGTTATTGCTCTTAAGAGTCCCCTGTCTTCAAGAATCTCTATAAATGTTATTTAACTCCATTTCATCTCATTTCAATATAGCTTCTCAACACATTCTATTCCATAAATATTTTTTGAGCTCCTACTCTGTGCCCGGCACTCGGTCAGCAGATATAAAGATGAATAAGATAGTCATTGCTGCTAAGAAATTGCTTTTGGGGTACAAGCTGCAGGTAGACATACTATGATTTGTAGTAAAGTTGTATAAACCATGAATATAGGGTTGGAGTCCTGAAAGTTGCAACTTTTTTTCAATCTATCAACATGTAACCCAGTTTTGTCTGTATTTCTGTTTAAAGGCACATTATTTAATGTATGTAGCTGATTCATTAACATAGATCTTGTGGCCAAGAGCACTATAACTCCCGCCTGCACAAAGCTTATCTAATGAACCTATTTTCTCCCAAGGCACATCACAGCATTCTTGGGCTTAGGAAGCATTTCAGCACTGTGCTTGGGCCATTTTAAGTGCTGAAATTGCAAAAAAAAAAAAAAAAAAAAAAGAAAAAAAAAAGAAAAAAAAGAAAGAAAAGAAAAAAAAACCCACAAAAATGTGAGAAAGTGGCACTAAATAGATCGTAAAAAGAACACTAATGTAGAGTATGAGAGCTGAGTAGAGCACTGCCTTGTTTCACTGCAGTTGGTAAACATAAGGATCTGAGGACTCAGGGTTTTCCCTGATCTGCATGTGTTCGAATGACTGAATACCAGGAAGCCACCCTCAATATTAAGGTTATAAATAAATTGTAGGCAAATTCTCAGACACAAAATCAACAAATAATGAGGATAGACTGTATACAAATATTATACAACTCAGAGTGCAGTAAAGCTTTCGTGAAAGTACAGGGCCAGCACAGGAGAAAGATGGATTCTCTGGGGCAATCGGATTTCAAAGTCTGGGGCAATCGGATTCCACTGACTAGAATTCCAGATGCAGAAGGCACGACTGACAGATCAGACAGTGGAGGCAGAAGCATGGAGGGGTGGAAGCCCCACCGCAGCCAGAGCAGCCAGATGAGGGCTAGTAGGTGGACGGATTTCTACCTCCAGTGCTGTACTTTGGAGCCCAGATTTGACTGGATGCCCTAAGCAGGCCTCTTCTCACCCACATCCAGTCAGAAGTAAGCCCCAGAACTCTGAGATGCAAAATAAACATTAAACAATTTGAGCGAGCAACAGTGAGAGTTTAGTCAACAGAAAAAACGATTTGTGTTGTATCGCCTGTGAAACAGTAAACTCCTGAGGAGACATCTCTCTCTTCCTCTGGCTTGGTTCCTCTCCAGCCTCAGCCTCTTCATTCCACCTTCCCTCCTTTTCTTTCTTTTCTTTCTTTCTTTCTTTCTTTCTTTCTTTCTTTCTTTCTTTCTTTCTTTCTTTCTTTCTTTCTTTCTTTCTTTCTTTCTTTCTTTCTCTTTCTTTTTCTTTCTCTTTCTTTCTTTCTTTCTTTCTTTCTTTCTTTCTTTCTTTCTTTCTTTCTTTCTTTCTTTCTTTCTTTCTTTCTTTCTTTCTTTCTTTCTTTCTTTCTTTCTTTCTTTCTTTCTTTCTTTCTTTCTTTCTTTCTTTTCTTTCTTTTCTTTCTTTCTTTCTTCTTTCTTTCAACAGCCTCCACTATTCTAGGCAATTCCACTTTCAAACCCTCTTGCATACACCACTCTACAAAACAAAGGCCAGCTCCTTATCTGACTCCCTCTCCACTGGAAACTCAGCAGGAGGCCTGGATTATTGCTCAAGTGTGGCTTTGGGTGTTTTTCACTCTATCCTTTATTTCCTACTCCAAGGGGCCTTATCCGACCAGTAAAATACTTTCTCCATTTTGGGCACAAGCAATAGAGAAATATAAGGTCCCAGATGAGTTACCACTCCCTATCACTGTCTCTGCTAGTTATTCCTGGCAGAATAAATATTATCTTGGATGCATAATTCATGGTTTCTGCAGCTTTTACAGAGGCTAGTCCAGGCCTTAGCCACACTAAACATTCAATAAATGAATAGATTTCCACTAAACTGATGATTTTGGGAAAAGAGACATCTCTGTAATGTTTTCCTCCACAAAACTGATACAGGATTTTAATATAGTTTTCTTATATATTTCACATCAAGATATTATAATTTTTATCACATTAAGTTCTAAACATTTCTCCCTAATAATTCTTTTAACAATCCCTAAAGATATTGTTTTTAAAGTTTAACAAATAATTATGAATTTTATTTTAAGGAATAAGCAGGAGCAATAGCTAAGGAAATTCTGGGGAGAAAGAAGAGTAACATCTTGGGAATAGTTCCATTGGATTGGAAGGCGGAGTACAATATTGTAATAACAGTGGGCTGCAGTCTACCAGGCTCAGCAGGCAAGGAGTAGAAGAATAAAATCCCGACTGTACTTTCCTTCCACCCTCCTGTCTCCCTCTGGGGATTCCTATTAGCTGACTCCAACTGGACACAGGCAGCCTCCATGGATGCAAAGGAGGAGGTTTGAGAGAGCTGCAGAGGGGCACACCTTGTCAAAATGTAAAGAACCAGGGACTAGCCCAGACGTAGAAAACATGTGAAAAGTTTACCCTCTACATTAAAACCAAATCAAAATAAGATATTGTTTTCCTATATCAAAACAGCAATGATTTAAAAAAGTGAGAATACTCAATAATCCATGGCTTGAGCTGATGAAATGTTTTTTAGATAGAAATTTGGTAATGTAAGGTAAAATATTATAATAAGATTTTAAATGCTATGATAAGGTTAAGTAAAAATTCAGGATGTGAAATTGTATTTGGTTTTGGCCTCGGAAAAAACTATATGCTTTGTTGGTTTCTGCAGTTTCTCTCTGTATATATTCTGGGGATAGGTTGAGGATAAAGAATGTTAACAAAAGTAAAAATATTTCTTTCTAACTATTCTTCACTTCTCACTGCATTTGGATAGACCTGATCTGTTGTTTAAATAAGAATTTCATAATAAGACGTATTTTTAAATTTCTATTCCAAATGTCCTAAAAAACAAAACAAAACAAAACAAAACAAAACAAAACAAAACAAAACAAAACATTACATATATTGTGGGTTTAGAGGTACCTTTAGGTGATTATTTTTATTCTTAAATTATTATTACTTAACAGGATGAAAATATAAGTGCCTACATTTATCAGACTGCTGTTTAATTTGGGTACATAATATCTCAATTATCAAGATGTTAATTAATAGTTTTATTACAATAAATAAACGGGTTCCAGAGACAACCTATTTCTTGGACATTTTTTATCTGGACATTTAGATATTCTATTGAAATAAGTTCCAGAGAAACAGTGAGAAATGTTTCTTTCACAGTATTCAGGTGATTTCTAAAGTTGGGGAATAAAAACCAGTAGAGAAATTAAAACTCTGGATAGTTGTTTTAAATTATAGCATTTGTGTATTTTAGCTTTCTGAAAATGTATGTTTTTCTCATTACAAAAATAATTTATGTTCCTGTAGAAAAATTTGGGTACATAGAAAAACATTTTAAAAAACCCAGTCACCAGTTAAATAACATGGTTCTTAATGTTGTATGTGTGTGTGTGTGTGTGTGTGTGTGTGTGTGTGTGTGTGTGTGTGTGTGTAAGAATAGAGAGAGAGACAGAGAGACAAGACTGATAGATAGACAGATAGAAAGACAGAGCCAGACAGACACAGACACAGACAGAGGCAGAGAGACAAAGACAGAGAGAGGGACACACAGAGAGAGAGATACACAGCAAGAGACAGGCAGGTCAGGCAGGGGCTGTTTGGTTTAAACATCTGAAGGGAACCTGTGAGAAGTGAAATCATAGAGATAATCCAGGTCTTCTGATGCTGCCATATTATAATACAGAAATGCCTGAAACACACTTCTCACTCACCACTTAGACTTAACCCTGAGGTATAATGAGGCTTTAGGAAAGTCTGAGGGAAGAGGGTAAATATCATAAATAGAATTAGAATGCTAATAAACATTATTTGTTAATATCATAAATGGGGTTAGAATGTCATATATATGTTATTTATTAATATTTCTTAGAATATACACTGTAATTATTAATAAAGAAGAGACATGGCTTGTTTTTAGGGTTGTGAGATAGATAGTTGGGAATATCCAGGAATGCCTGCGGCTATCAAAGTGCTTTTTTCAAAATATCGTGTACTTCTGGCTCTGTCTTTTGCTCCTCACTTCACCATTTTCCCTACAAATCTTAGGAGCCACAGTCAACTGAGTTTGAGTAGGGTGAGGGCTGCACCAATCCTGCCTGCGGTAATGCTCCACCATGGCCTCCTTTGCTACTACAGTGGCCATGTGACATGTCCAACCTGAGAGCCAGTGCCTCAGCTTATTGTTGCCCTTTAGTATTTGTCTCCAAACTAATTACTAATTGATCAGTATGCCTGATCATTCTACTAATGTTCCAGTGGCTTTCATACTTGCTTAGAAGTATATAAAAGTATAGGGTTCCAAGGAGACACCTGTGTTGCTGCCACAGGTGCTGAGAGAGAGGTCTCGAGGTCTCTGCCTCTCGATCACTGAGCCCTGAGTCCCCACTTCACCCCACCTTCAGCCAGAGTAACTATACTTTTATTCAGTTAATGCATTTTCTTCTATATAATATTTCATTTCATAAAAAGATGGCTTTGCTTAAACAAAAGCACACCGAGGAACTGCTGATGTAAGTTGCAACATGGGTGCTCCGTAGGAGGTATGGGCTAAGTCACTAGTGATTATAAGTACAGGTTTTGAAACTGAAATATGAAGCATGGAAAGCTGATTTGTTTATTTTTTTTTCTGTGGACTGGAACCCAGATAATCACACCTGAATGGGAAGGCTGGTAAGGTACTGACTGAAGGCTTGAGCGACTCTTCTAGTGAGTAAAGGGAGTACACTTTAAGGTATAAATTTTATGACATTAATTTTCATCAGTGTTATGATATAGCTTGTTTGCTAGAAAGCAAACTTTGGGGTGGGTGACCAATTATTGCATTGATATTAGTATTATATAGACTTGAATCAAGAATTAATATCAACTCATTTACACTGTGAGATTTACTGCCTACAAACCTGAAGTTCTATTGGTGCTTGGGAATCCTTGAATGTGTGGAGTTATTTCTTTGAATGTTGCTTTCTTTCAAACATTAACATTTTGAAATTATACAGACCTCAGCAATCCAGTTTTAATTTTAAGCGCACAGAAAAGAGCAAAATGCAGTTTTCTTTGAGTACACTCTATGTTATCTAAGAACTAAAATCAATTTAACCTAGTTTTTAACTCTTTTAGGAGCCAAAATTAAGACTATCAAAAATTCTATTTGAAATCTAGGGCTCTGGTTGATTAGTCATATTTTAAAATTCTGAGTCCAAGGATTTTGGACTTAAATTTATAGAGCACACGATCACTTGTTTTCCGCTTGTGACCTTAGACTATAAACTGGAGCTTAGAGCTGCAGTCAGATTCCATCATTAGATAAACCGCAAGTTAAAATTTTGTGGCTCCTCCTAGAAGTCAAGTCCATTTGAAGATCTAACAGAATAAAAGAATGGAAGCTTTAGGAATGCAGCCCGGGAGTTAGAAGTCATACACTTCTGGGTTTTCAGAAATGTATATGCTGACCGAGCTCATTTCTTACTTGTATTTGGATTGATTCTCTGGGCTTTTACTACATGGAAATGAAGAGACAAAAAAGGTAAGAAATGAAGTTTTATTTATTTATTATTATTTACTGTTTATTACAGCACTTGGTCTTCCTAAGTGGTCTCCCATCCAAGTACTAACCAGGCCTGATCCTGCTTAGCTTCATGAGATCAGACATCAGGCTTGGTCAAGGTGGCATGGGCCACAGACCATGGTTTATGGCTCCACTGGAGTGCAAACCCAGGACTTTCTTGTGTGTAATGCAGATGTGCTAACTGCTACCCTGTGGAACCACGTCCAGAGAAATAAAATTTTAAAAAGATCCTTGTCCTCCTGCACTGTTATTGTGCTGGGTAGTATTCTTTAGCTCACTCTCTGGACCTCATTTTCAATAGATAGATATAAGATAAAAGTGCTACTAAAAATGTTAGCTTTTCCCTGTGATACGCTCTGCATGCAAGATTATACTTCAGGAAGGTTTAGTTATGATGATTTTGCAGGAGACTGAAATTCCATTTTCTCTTCGTGGGTCTCACAACTTTAGGGAATCATAATCATTATCATCACCGTTTATTAACTATTCTACTATTTGCCACACTCTTAACAAATCACTCATAAAATTTACAAAAAATGTTTTCATATGAATGTAGATCTATACATTTATCCATCCTCAGTTAAATATTTAGAGATTAGTATCACCACCTCTTACAGATGACCAGTCTGAGGCACAAAAGTCTGATTACAGGAGTAATGTGTGGCAGACCTGGGATGCAGAACAGGATGGCTTGGTTCTCTAGCCTCTGACTACATGCTGCCTCACTCTGCTGCTCAGCTGGGCTAAGCTTCCTGGCCTTCCACTGCAATGTGATCTATTCTGAGATAGGCACAGCTCTGTGAAGGGCACCTGGAGGTGCAGATGTTCGGACACGTCACTGCAATGAAAGGTGCTACTATAAACCTAGGGCTTAGTGTGCACAGCACAAGCCACTTGCTTTCCTTCCCAAGAATTCAACTACTTTTAATGTTTATCTTTCTGTGTATACAATACCACCACCCAGAGATAGCCACTGTTAACATTTTCCAGATAAGATTGAATTTTGTATCCCTCCCCGTGGGATTCAAATGCCCTCCTCCAGATTTCCCTGTGAATTCCCGGGGTACTCGCATTCTCATGGTTACGTCCTACGCTGAGCACTCACTGGCTGAGGATCTGATTTAATTTAACTCAGACACTCCCTTCCTTGCTCACTCCTGCCTGTGTGGTCTCTGTTCAACTTGGTGTCAGCCTAGATGTTCAGCCTAGCCTTTCACATCAATTAACAATAAGAATGGGAACGTTCTCTGCATACAGACAAACCCAGAGGTACGTGATAGGAACTATCATAAACACAGACATAACAGATTTTTTTGTGAGTATAACCCACTTAACAGATGAATTGAGACAAAGATGAGGTTTATACTAAGGCAATGCAGACAACTTCACATCAAGTATTAGACACATCTGTTTGTTAAAGTCCTTCAACCCCTGTCATATTGCTTGGCCTTTTTCTTCTTTTGTGTCACCTGTTGGGATTATGTTAAATTTATCAGTTAATTTAGGAAGAGTTATCTTTCCAACATTCTATTTTTTCACTTAAAAACACAAAACATCTCTCCATGCCTTTAAGTCTTTTTTATCCTTTGGTAAAATGTCATAGATATTTTCACATAGATCCTCCACATTTCATGTTGCACTATTAAGTATTAAGTGATGTATTAATACTGCTGTCATTTACTAAATCATTCTGGGGATAAACCCATAATATCTGTAGAAGAGGAATCATTTAATAAACTATTGAACTGATCTGCTAATATTTTATTTAGGATTTTGCTTTTTCATTAGTAAGATAAGGAGTAGTAGTTTTTTTTCTTTTTTCAGGTATTTATTGGAGGTTAGGTAACAGGATTATACTAGCTTAAGAGAATTGGTAGCTTTTAATTTTTTAAAAAATGTTCTTTAGGCAGCACTCTTCTGTGACTCACGGTTTAATGTCCTGGTAAGAACACTTGGAGTTGGCCCTAACATGCTACTGGGATGGTTCCTTGAAGCTTGGACTTGATGCATAGTTAGTAAGAGATGCTAGAACTGGTTGACAAAGTATTAAGAAAGCGATTTAAAAGTTTGAGCAGGGAAACTGTTAGATTGGGTTTACTGTGTGAGAGCAGAGACACCACTACTTGATTAGCTTTCTCAGCAGGGCCAAGAGGAAATAGCCTTCCTTAAGGCATCAAGAAATAAAGATACTGTGAGAGGTGACCTGCAGTGTGAAAGCTTCAGCTGTTTTGAATGGAATCCCAAGAAAGAGATCTCATTGTACTTGTGCTTGGTGATAGAAGAGGGGAGGTCCAACAACATAATAAGGGAGGCCTCCTTATGAAATGGCTCTACTTGTTTCAGTATGGAGACAGTCTGATGTTTATCATTTCTAGTCACCTACATCGCAGAGGGGAATTACGATGCTGCCTTCAGATGTTTCAGACTGAGGCTCGAGCTCTTTAACAACTTTAATGTCAATTTGATTAGAAACTGAAATTAAAGTGTGTGATAAATATTCTGGTGAAGATCAAATTTATAAATATTAGCCAGGAAAGGTTTGTCTTCAAATGTACTTTAAAAGAAAATTTTGCAGTTTTCTTGTTAACCACGCATTTATGAATATTCAAAGTAATTTGTATATTTCCTCAATTATTATCAAAATACCCTTGGAGGATAAAGATGGGCAAGAATTGCTCCCTGTTGATACAGGATGAGCAAGAGGAAGTTAAACAAAATGCTTACAACCAACTTTCCCAGCCTCATACATGGTTAGCACGCACAGACATGTCTCAATTTTCAGTGTTCTTTCTTCTGGATAAATATAAGCCTTAACCATATCACTTATATTTGAAGATATTTAGTTTGATAAATGTGCTTGCCTATTAAGATACAATATTCATTTAAGTGGGGATAATAAAATGGTACTTTAGAAAGCATTATTATGTTACTAAGACAAACAATATTTCCTATAAAGGACCCAGTCTTTTCTTTCTGGGCTCACTGCTATTAAAGAAGTATTTCATTTAATAAAAATCTTACATTTTTTTTTCTACTTCTGATGTCTTTATTCCAGCCAATTTGTATGACCTTTCCTGCTGGCCTTTGTGCCTCTTAGTTTTAGTTGAGGACCAGTCCTCTTGATGAAAATAAGTAAATAACCAAGAAATTTTAAAAAGATTCAGTTAAAAAATTAGAGAAAGAAAGAATAATGATATAGAAACAGAAAAGAAGTCTATTAAAAAGTGTAAGGGGCAAGAAAACTATGTAAAGTTCTATGCAAATAAATTCTAAAATCTCAAGCCATGGAGGAAACTGAAAATACTATCAATTTTCAGTTACCTTAAAAAAATGGATCACAGTTTAGTGGTTACTGGAGGGAAAGGTTACTAGAGGTGGGAAGGTAGATAAGAGTAAAGTGGATCAAATATAAGGTGATGGAAGGAAATTTAACTTTGGGTTGTGACCACATAATGCAGTCTACATTTGATGTACTATTTAATTCAACACTTGAAACTTATATAATTTTATTAACCAATGTCACCCCAATAATTTAATTTAAAAATTCATTTAAAAGAGAGATCCAAAACAGTACAGTTTTACCTGGTAATTCTCTTATATTTTGCAAGAAGATCCCCTTGCTAAATTCCTCTAGTATATGGAAAAAAAATAGAAAACTTATATGATTCATTTTATGTTAACCTGATAATAAAACTTAATAAAGATGGTACACAGAAAGAAAACCATCTACTAGTTGCCTGAAATAAAGAAATAAGTATGCAAAAGTATAAAATAACATAAATGTAAATTGAATCCAACATAATATTTTTTAAAAAAGCATTTTTTCTTACAGTAATATAAGAATGACTTACTACTAAGAAGTTATTAATATGTTAATTGGTCTAAAGGAGAAACATTATGTTAACCTCATTTAAAATTCTAAAAACATTTGATAAATTTCAAAGTTCATTTTTAAGTTCAGCTCAAATTCTGCCTCTTTCAATAAGCCTTCTTTAATTCTCTTGGCTGAAAGTAATTGCTACTTTGAAATTTTATACCACTGGATTTATTTCTTGTTTATGACACTTTTCACAGCATATCTTTTATTATAAATAATTTTGGATATACCCCATCTGCTTTACCTAGCTATAATCACCAAATGGTAATGTTATATTTATTTATCATCTCTTGTAGAACCCATAGACAGGGGCTTCCTTATAAATGCTTGGCAAATAAATGCTTAAAAATGAATACATCCTAATTAAAACTGCAAATGGCAGGAAGTATGTAGGTAAGAATAACAATTACTTATATAAGCATTTACCTTTGACATATCATAATTGGGTTCATAAGTATATACCAGATATCAGAATGTAATCTTTCCAACTGCTTTATCATCATGCTACTTCTCTGACAATATATAAGGATTACATATTTCATTCCATGTAGGGCAATGGTCCTCAACCTTTTTGGCATCAGGGACATTAGCCTGATGACCTGAGGTAGAGTTGAAGGGGTGACTAGCTCTGAAGAGCAGCTGCAAATACAGATGAAGTTTAGCTGTCTTGCCCGCCACTCACCTCCTGCTATGCGGCCCTATTCCTAACAGGTCACAGACCAGTCCTGGTCCACAGTCTAGGGGTTGCGAACCCTGATGTAGGGTTTATAGTAATATTTATCTTAGAAGATTACTGTTACTTTTTCCTTTTCTTTTTAATGTTTGAAAAACATTAGAAAACTTTTTTGGGGCAGTGTCATAATGTAATGAAATTAATTTATGTAAATATTTGAAAATCATGCAGACAACAATTATATTAAGAAATTTTACAATAAATGGAAGTTCTTATTTTTTTAAAAAAGTTCTTATATTACATAAACTCATCAGCAAAACCAACTTGCCCTGCAAATTTTTGATAATATCATTGAGGCTTTGTACTATTTGAGTTTAATTTTAAGAATTTAATATTTCTTAATAAAATCATTTTTGTATATTTTCAAATCTATTAACTGAGAATTATGCATGGATTTTCTTATGATTTAAAGCACCTTTTCCACAAAAGTGAATTTATCTCTTGTTTTACTCTCAATTTTAGTTTCTAAGTAGATTTCAGAAGCTTGTTATTGTGAATTCTACCCACAAAAATTCTCATTTTTCTATTTTTGAGTTTATTAATATCCTTACTTAGCTTTACTTTTTTCTTCCTCTCTTCCATAAACTTTCCTGGGTCTTTTACAAGTATTTCTTGAGTAGAGTTCTTGGTTTATTTATATTCATTAAAAGCCAAGTATTTAAAGCTATAAATGTGTCTCTGAAAGCAGTTTTGGAATCATCATAGCAGTTTTGAAAGTAGAGCTCTTTTATTTTCTAGCAATTTTGTCTTTTTAGTTATGATCTTTTTGGCAAATTAATAATTGGAAGACTATTTTATGATTTTAAGGGGTTGGTTTTCTTATTTGTTTATTCAATAACATACTGTTAAACCTGATTTATTGTGTTGGATTTTTTTTGTGATTTGGAATTAATGCATGGGCAATTTCCCTTTGTTGGACTTCACCCAGTTGAGAGTGTATGTGTGTGTGTATGCGTAGGATAGTATGAGTTATAGCAAAGCTGATATTTCACTGTTTTGTATTGGTTCATCTGTACTGATTGTTAAAAGAGTGAAATAATTCTGTGCTGTTTGGTTAATACTGGCTACTTGGGTCTCTTAAGTTCTCCTGTCCTTCTACCTTAGCTGTCTAGATCCCTCCCTTAAGGCTTCCAGATTTCCCAGTTATTCAGCAACAAAGGGTTGGACCTATTAGGGTCTTTCAGAACATTTTCTGGTGCTCAGGTCAGTGTCCATTTTAATTTGGTTGGCCCAGGTTGTTAAATATTTTTAATATCACCTCTGAGCCTCACCAAACTTATTTAAAATAGGCAAATTCAACCACATATGCTTGGTCTAAAAGATATACAAATATAAAACAGTGCAGGTGATTTCACTTGCCCTTCCACTGCATGGTCGTATGCTCTAGACTAAGCTTGGTCCCTGGTTCCGTGGCTTTTTGTACTCCGTTTGCGACCACCATGTTTGAAGTTACATACTTTTTGTGCTGCCTGGTTCCTGAACACCAGCCAACTACAGTAGTCTCCCCCTATCTGTGGGGGATACATTCCAAGCCCTAGGAGATGCTTGAAACTGCTAGTTTCAAGATAGTACCAAACCCTAGACACTCATCCATCAGTATCTGTTGAGGGATTGGTTCCAGGACTCCCCACAGACACCACAAAATCTTTGGATGTGCAAGTCTCTTACATAAAATGTCATACTGTTTGCATATAGCCTACACACATCCTCTCATGTACTTTAAATCATCTCTAGATTACTTACAATACCTACTAAAATATAACTGCTGTGAAAATAGTTGTTTTGTATTATTTACAAATCAACTTTCTGGAATTTTTTTTTTTTAATACGTGATTGTTGGAACATGGCTGCAGAATCCACAGCTATGGAAGGCTGACTGTTGTTTACTTTGATTTTTCCTATAGATAACATAAGTTTTACTTAAAGGGAGTCCTTTACGGCTTCTCTTAGGCATATCTGACTTGCACTTTAGGGCCATCATTAAGTCAAATAAGGGTTACTTGAATGCAAGCACTGCGATTCCTAACAGTTGATCTGATGATGGAGATGGCTAATAAGTGGCTGATGGGTGGGGAGCACATATAGTATGGAGGTGCTGGACAAGGAATGGTTCGTGTCCTGGATGGGATGCAGTGGAACAGTGTGAGATTGCATCAAACTACTCAGAGTGACATGCAATGAAAACTTATGAATTGTTTATTTCTAAAACTTTTCATTTAATATTTTCAGACCATGGTCGACCATAGGTAACTGAAAATAATGAAAGTGAAACTGCAGATAATAGAGATGGACTACTGTACTTTATCTGGTTTTCACCCAAAGCAACAGTGATCTGTTCCAGTGCAAGAGGAAAAGCTAGCCTGTAACATTTGTGGATAAATGATGGAATTCCACATTATCCTTTATGGGTGATTTAAAGGATTGTTAAAAGTTTAGTTTATAAACAATTTTTATCTTACCCACTTTAGAACATTGTCTCCATTGGTTATACTCTATTTTAGTAAGTACTATAGGAATGATTGGGGGGAAAAATGAATTTCCTATTTTAAAGTATAAAGTTATCCATACCTAAAAGATACATATATTGTTATTAGTATAAATTGTATGTTTGATCTTTAGTCCACTTTATATGTCAAAATTTGAAAGAGGTGTAATGCTATCTCCCAGAACTATTGTGCTTTCCTCACAGTCTCTTTGCTTTTACCTATTTTTATGTATTTGATTCTACATGGTTTGTAGCACAATGATGCATAACAACTATTCTTTCATTGTGGACTTTATTTTCTGTCAACATATTAGACTTTGTTCCATTTTGTGCCTTCTGTCTTGAATTCTACTTTGTCTGAAACTAGTATTATCATTTTTTTCTTTTCTCATTCTTTTTTTATTTTTACTTCTTGATAAACTCTTTCACATCTTTTTGTTTTTCAAATTTTGTGATTTTATTTTAAGTGAGTCTCCCATAAACTCGTTTGGAAGGTTTAATTTTCCCAGAATATTTGTCATTCAATAGTGATTTTAAACATTTATCTTTAATCATAAATGTTTTTAATCTTAACTTCTGACATACTATTTTATGCTTTGATTTTTTAAAATTTTCCCTGTTGTTTGCTTCTAGTTTTTTATTTTTTTCTGTTTTTTTTCTAACTTGATATAGTTTTACATTTATCTTCTCTAGTCATTTTTTGATATATATACATATATACATATATGTGTATATATGTATATATATATATATGTATACACATACACACACATGTATGCTGTTTTTTATTTTTAAATAAAGAAATAAAGGTTACCCTTATGTTTTTCAAAACCACTCTTTGAACTTATACTTCTCCATTTTAAATAATAAATAGTGAAACTATATTTTGAACATCTGTGTATGAGTGAGGAACTCAGCACACATTAACTTTCTTTCATCCTGCCTTCAGCATTCTAAGTCTTTGCTACCTTAATATGGAATCTGAGATCCAAGTTTCTTTTAATAGTACATATTTTTAATTTTAAAAAGGATTGTTGACATTAAAATATTGTAATAAAGAAAATTCATTTTTAAACTTTAATTCCATTGTTCTTTATGATTACTAGTTGCTGGCAGTAGGCTGATTGATAGTCTTGCTTAGCACTGTAGTTGAAATTCATTTATTTTTCTTGATTTTGGTGGTAAGTTGTAAGAGGCTACAACCAAAGGTGCAAGTCAGATGACAATTTAACTCTGAAATTCGGACTTTAGTATTAAGAAGATATATTTCCATTTCATGATATTGTTACTTAAATATGCCCTACCTTTGGTGTATCTTAGTCTTTTGTGTGTGTGTTTTTTTTTTCTCTTAAAAACACTTGTAGTGGATTCGAATTTTCAGTTATGCTGATTGGCAAATTTGAACTTTATTTTTTGAATTGTGCAAAATAATGGAATACACATTCCTATTCCCAATGAGATTTGTGATAAGTCTTGGAAGAGGGTGACTTGAACAGGAAAATATATGTAGGAAAGAGTATCCTTGGAAGAAAGATAATGTCAGCAATGGCCAGGAGAGAAAAGCCTGTAGAGAGTTTGGGGCTAAAGAAACTAAAGGCATGAAAACTTTGCAGTAGTTTGAGTGAGAGAATGAAGGTATGAAAAAGAGTTGAATGTGGAGACTGGATAGGGCTAGAATGGGCAGCATATGGTGATTGGATATAAATAGGGAGAGATAGTTGACAGTAATTCAGAGTTTTAAAGCATCTGTTACTGAAAAGGTAGAGGCTTAAGAGACCATGGGAAAGGGAAAGATAAGAGAAAATAAGATGCTTGGTTCATTCTAGACATATTGCATTTGAGATGTACATCTAGGTGTCCAGCAGGCATTTTTACGTGTCTTGATAGCTGAGAAAAGACAGGTGATAACTGAAGACTTGGGAGTTGATGAGACCTCTGTGAAAACAGAAATGGGGTCTTCGGTAGTACTGGTCAGGCCACAATCACTGGGCTAAAGCCATGACCACTCACTGAGTTTTGGCAATGAGGAATAATGGGAAATTAGATTCAAGAGAAACCTGCTATTTTAGATTCATGATGTGACACCTAGAGTAGTCATGTATTTCTGGTGGGATGATCAAAGTACTAAGGTAAATAGATATCAAGGAGAACCTACTGTGCCAAGCTCTCTGGCAGGGAAAAGGAAGAGTTATACATTTTAACACTGTTCCGGATGTTTTACATTTAAGATCTCATTTAGTCATCACCGTTGCTTATTTGTCTAAGCCAGTTTCCTCATCTATGCTATGGAGATGACTAATTCACATGGTTATTGTGAGAATTAAGTAAAGTAATGCATTTAAAATATCCGAATGGTAGTAGGTATTTAATGAATTGTAGCTATTATCTCTCTACTAAAAATTTAGTAATTATCCATGTGTAATTGACACACCACTATTGAAAAACAACTAGCAAATACCTGGTAGTAGTGATTTGCAAACTGTGTTTCTTTAAAGAAATAGCAGCTTTAGGGAGGAGTCCAGGGACTGCTTCAAGGTTGGGGGAGTAGATACAAAGCTGGGCTCCTATCTGTCTGCTAAGCCACAGATAGCATGATTTTATCTGTTTTAGTTATCAGACGTCAGCACAAAATTTCAATTACATAAAGGAACTGGCTGGAAATAAGTGTTGCTTGAAATGAGCATAGACCTGAAGGCACAAAGGAGAAGAGCCATTATTGAATCCCAATAGAGCAGTAGTGAGGTAAATCTGTCTACCAGGCTGTGGCTTCTGTAGATGGCTCATCAGGCAAGGAGCTAGGAGAATAAAAACCCTAACCACACTTTCCTTCCACCCTCCTATCTCTTTCTGGGGCTGGACATAGACAGCCTCCATGGATCCAGAGCTAGGTGGAGGAGGTTTGAGGGTAGCTGGACAGGAGCATACCTTGTCAAAATGTAGAGAAGAGCCAGGGACTAGCCTAGCCATAGAAAGATTATGACGTTTAAATTTGTATACTAAATTTCACTTGAAAATGGACCCAGCCCATTCCCAGAGTATCTTAAACATTTAATGAAATTTCCTTTCTGGCTTTCATGTTTTTGGACTGCTTTCCCTCAAGTAGACTGCACAGACAGGCTCTGTCTCCTTGCTGCCCGAAGAGTCTAAGTGGATCTTACACTGTCTACTTGGGAAGATAAAGGAGGAGTTGCTCACATAAGCCATTAGAGTGATAAACTGCCTGGCAGCTGCTATATATAGGAGCATACCCTTTCCACAGCCATACCTACTAGATATCATGTCTGTGCTTTCCATAAGACACAGCCTCTTCCCTGTGCCATCTGGGAGGCTTCTCAGGGTTCGTGGGAGCGTGAGTTAAGCCTTGGAGGCTAAGCAAGAATTATCCAGTTGAACGGGGAAATAGGAGAAACATCGGAGGAGGGCATTACAGGACAGGAGCATAGTCATGCAAAGATTCCAAGGACAATTCCTTAGAAGAGCTCCTGACATGTTCGAAATGATGTCATTGCCACCAGAATGAATACGGGACCTGGCAGGGGCCCAAGAGGATTATGCGATCACACTCAGGGCCTCTCAAGAACCCTTTCTTAACAGAGACACACATAGATTAGCACCTCTGAGACATTCAGGTCTGCAGTTTTATAGAGGAAGAATTCACAAAGATTTAGTTAGAATTCCACATAGAATGTATCCGTAATTTGGAAGAATACAGATGATGATGATGAAGATGAAGATGATTTTTAATGCAGGGAAGGGACTGACCAGACAAACTGCTTCCCAAAGATGTGGTTTCTAATCATGGACACAATTCCTGAACAAAGTATGAGGTGCGAGGTGCCCCTGAGCCGTCTTCCACTACTGAGATCATAATTCCACTGGTGAGCCTGAGAGGTGATGCTGAAGCTACTGTCCAGCTTCAGAACAAAGAGAAGCAAAGTATTACAAAATAACTTTTAACAGATTGTACACAGACTCACTTTTACAGACAATGAAGAAAATGCAAGAGAGGTTCTCCGCCCAGTGGCACTCTTACTGGGGCAGGGCAGGTCAGAGGGAAGGGAAGGGAAGTTTTAGGCTAGGTGAGCAGTCTCCTTGAGGGTCAGCTGGCAGAGGCTCAGGAAGCAAGCGGCTTATATTCCTCTCAAGTTGCCCCCTGGTCCTCCTCGAGGCTGCTGCCATACCATCATGCTGCTTGCCAAACGTCCTTCCCAGAATCACTTGTGTGTGCAGAGAATGGGTTTCCTGGTAAGGTCAGCCCTGTGAAAGATGGAGCAAGAATCAAAGGATTTTTAAAGAAAACACAGGGGAATCTTCTCTCCCTCAAGACAGGCCTGTTTCCTGCTCATGTGGGTTTGAAGTGTGAGGGAGAGTAGGCACACAGCAGGACACAAAGCTGTTAGCAGTTCTTCCTTTTGTGCGTGTCTTAGCTCCAAGACAACATAAGAAATAATTAAAATAAAAAACCTTCCTCTGAGACTGACACAGACCGTAGTTTATACAAATTCACTTGATCGACCTGGCTTAATAAAGAACATATCATTCTTTATACAAAAGATAATGATTTATATGTTATTTCACCATTTTACAGATGAGAAAAATGAGACAGGACATCAAGATGGAAGTTTTTAGTCTATTGTTGCATTGATGGTACCAGGCAATTAATAATTCACAAAATAGTCACCTAGGTTTAAGATACATTACTTTTAAATACTGTTGAATTCTTCCAGTTCAACTTAAACATATTTAAAATATGCACAGCCTGTCAAACACAGTTCCTGGTGCTGAGGAATTGAAGATGAACAAAACAGTCCTTTTCTTCAGGGAGCTCACTGTCTAAGGAAGGAGACAGACACGTCGGTAATTCCTTAGAACACTGCCATTAGGTGGATTAGTTGCCATATGCCTGTCTAAAATTAAAAACTTGTATTTTAAAAGTACAGAAGAAATATAATACTAGGTATGTAAAACAATAAGCGAACATCTACCTTCTTCCTCACTTCACTCCTGATCCCCAAGCCTGGCGAATTCATTAGCCAGAGGTACCATGACTTCTAGACTTTATATTTTGGTAAGAATGAGATCATGCTCTTCTGCACCTTGTTTTCTTCACTTAGTATGCCAAGGACATAATTCCATACTAACTTTGAATATTCCATTACATGTATGAACTGTTATTTATTTAGTTATGCTGCTACTTGTGAACTTTGCGTTGTTTCCGAATTGTGGCCATAGGCTGCCAGGAATATCCTTGCCATATCTTTGCATATTTTTATTGGTAATTATGGAAGATATATTTTTTATGACAACTAAAAAATAATACACAATATAACTAACTTCATAGTGTGTGTACAGTTTTATGAGTTTTAGTACACATGTAGATTCACCCCCCCAAATCTTTTTGTGCTTCCTCTTTGTAGTCAGATCTCTCCTACTCCTAACCCCTGGCAATCCCTCATCTGCTCTGCATCCCTAGAGGTTCACCTTTTCCAGAATATCATATAAATGTAGTCACTCAGTAAGTAGCCTTCTGATATTGGCTTCTTTTATTTGGCATAATGCCATGCTGTTGCAAGTATCAATAGTTTATTCCTTTTTATTGTTGAGTAGTATCCCATTGTGTGGATGTTTATAAACATTTTTCTATTGAAGAACATTCGGGTGTTTCCAGTTTCTAGAGATTATTAATAAATAGAGCTGCTTTAAACATTTATTTTATGAACATAAATTTTCATTTCTGTATGGTAAATACCTAGGAGTGGGACTGCTGGGTGATATGTACATATATCTTTAACTTTATAAAATACTGTTAAACCATTTTCCACATTGACTGGACCATCCATTTTACATTGCCACCAACAATGAATGAAAGTTATAGTTGCCACATATTTTAGCTAGCACTTAGTATTATCACAGAGTTTTTTTTGGGGGGGGAGGGTAAGGGTTTTTTTTTGGGGGGGGGAGGGTAAGAGTTTTTTTTTTTTGGCCATGCTAGTAGGTGTATATTGGTATCTCATGTGGTTTTAATTAGCATTTCTCTCATAGCTTATGATATTGAACATATTTCTCTGTGTTTATTTTCCATCTCTATGTGTATCTTCTTTTGGAGAGGTGCCTCAAACCTTTTGCACATTTAAGAAAATCTGAATTGTCTTCTTACTGTTGAGTTTTGAGAGTTTTTCATATATTCTGGATACAAGTTGTTTATCACATATGCAATTTGCAAATATTTTCCCCAGTCTGTGGTTTGTATTTTAAACAGTGCCTTTCACATATCAAAGTTTAAATTTTGATAAAATCTAATTTATCAATTTTTTTCTTTATAGATTACACTTGTGTAATAGCTAATAATTCAGTGCAACCCCAATGCCATGAAAACTTTTCTCCCATATCCCAAAAGCTATATATTTTTATGTTTAACATTATCTGTTTTCAGGTGGAAGGTTTTAGTTCAAGGCTGGCTGGCTGGCTGCCTGGCTTACTTTTCTTTGTATGTAGATGTCTAGTTGTTTCAATAGTATTTGCTAAAAAGACCAACCTTTCTTTACTGAATTGTTGGAAGACACATTTTTGATATGAGCTGGTATATTATCAGTATAGTTTAATTGTTAAAAGAATGAGTTTTGAAACATGTCTGCCTACATTTGAATTTCAGATCTACCACTATTCACCTGTGTAACAATGACCGAGCACTTAACCTCTCTTTCCCTAGTCTCCTTTCTGTAAAATAAAGATAATCATAGTACCTATTTTATAAGATTGCTATGACAATTAAGTGAGTTATGTGTAAAACACTTGGAGCCATGCCTGATATATAAGTGATGAATTAGGTTAGCTTTTATGTAACTTTACAATTACTATAAATATTACAAGAATGTCCTATAACTGTATTTTGGATTTCCAAGGCAATTCAAAATATTGTGATTATTTTTTTTTAAATGCTACAATTGGCTATTTATATTCTTCCTCTGTGAATTGCCACTGCTTTATCAATTTATAAAATTTATATAGTATACATATTAACTCTAAGTTTTACATATAATGATTTTTTCCATTTGGTTATTTTATCAATTATACTACCTGTCAACAATGTACATGTTCCTGTTTATCTGCAAGCACTACATATTATGACCCACTCTATTCTTTGTCAGTTTGAAAGACAAATAATGAGATATCCTTTTATATTTTTGGATTTGTAGTCAGGTTAATCATTTTTCATATGTTTATTAGTATATGTTAGCTTTTGCTGAGTAATAAAATATCCCAAAACATAATGGTAAAACAACAGACATTTACTATACCTTATGATTCTGTAGGTCAGCTGAACGTTCTTTGGTCTAGGCTACACTGCTGATCTCTGTAGTCAGCTGATGGCTTGGCTGGGGCGAGATGGTCTAGTAGAGTTCACTCACATATCTGACAGTTGATCTATTGATCTATTGGACCCATCTGGAATGGCTTATGTCTACTCCATGTGTTCTTTCATTCTCCAGTTGGTTTTTCAGAGTTTCTCCTCATGATGGTCTCAGGGCAAGGCCAGTAAAAAAGCACTTTTAAAGCTGCTGTTTGTATTACATTTGCTAATGTTTCATTGTTCGAGGATAGTAGAATGGCCATGCTTCAATTCAAGGGGTGGAGAAGTAAACTCAAAGCACTCAGTCGAAGAAACTGCAAAATACCATGGCTACTTTCCCCCCCTATCTACTGAAGTTTGTTATTTGTATCTCTTCCTCTCTGAATTGCCACTGATTTACTGATTTATATAAATTATTTATATGTTATACATATCAGCTCTTTAAGTTTTACATATAACAATATTTTCCTATTTGGCTATTTAACTTTATTGATGTAATCTTTTGCTGTGTACAAGTTTTGGGCATTTTTTATAGTGAAATCTGTTAGTGTTTTTCCTTATGGCTTTGGCTGACCAGACTGTAAGCTTCTTGAAGGCAGAAACTGTATTTTACTCTTTCTTAACCCACAGAATGCAGCATAGAACCCCGCTCATGTGCTTATTAAGTAAATGATGATTTGAATGAATTCATTCACTGAAGGTCAGTCTCACAAACTGACTTCTCTCATGATGCTTAGAATGAAGCATCGTGGGTAGTAATGAAAATATCAGTGAGACTTGGGTTCAAATTCCATTTTTCTACTATATGACCTTGGGCATATTACTGAACATCCCTGAATTTCAGGATTTTGAAATTTAAATTCCTTCCTTCAGTATTACTCTAAGAATTCAAGTGGACAATGTTTGCAAAACACCTAGGACCTATTGTGTAGTACATAATAAACAGTGCTAGCTTTCTTTCCTGTGTGGTATGATCGGAGGACTGCTGGAAAAGCTAGCTATCATTCTTTGTCAGTATCCTCTTAGTGAGTATCATGATCCTTGATCTTCTATTAAAGACTCATTTCTTTGGTTTGCTCTTCTAAGAGTTCTCAGTGGGTTGGCACTTTAGGATATCTTGGTTTTTATGTAAGTGAGTCAAATTGCCTTATTTATTGGGAGCTGAAGATCAGGGCACTGAGGAGTTAAAGAGTTTTATTTAATTCTGTCTTGGAGGACATAAAAATTTGTGAAAGTGGGCATGCACATTTTGGGCAGCATATGGGCAGAAGGAAATTTGGCAGATGATTGAATTGGAATAGCCCAGAAAGAAAAGATGACCTGGCTCCAAATACCGATTTCTCTCACAACAGATATGTTTTTTGACCCTAGGTGAACATGGTCAATTGGAGAGCATCTCTCTCTCTCTCTGGTAAAATGGATGGGAAGGATTAGAAGGTAGTATTGCAAGGCTTGGGGGAATTTGTGAGCTGGGTGAACCTCATTTTTAGGTATTCCCAACCTCTGTCTTGTGCCCTTTCCAGCTTTTTGTCTGCCTCTCTTCACTGACTTCCCTCTCTTGCCCCACTTTCTACCAAACTCCAGGATTCTCCAAGTGCCATCCTGCCAGACTTGTAAACATTCCACATTCCCTCACATTCAAGATTTATCCAAGTATACTGCTACCTTGGAGTGACAGAAGGGCCCCTGCAGAGATATCAGCACTGGAAGGCTGGCTTTGCCACTATCCTTCATGTGACCACTGACCAGTCTCTTTTTTATGACCTTAGATGCCATTTAGAAAATGTGAGGCTTATACCAGACAATCTCTAAAGTACTGTTCAGCTTAAACAGTCCTTGATTTGATGGTACCATGCTTCCTCCAGCCCCACATCACAGAATGGAGTATGCATTTAAGTGCATGTGGGACTTAAGTATAAGTCTCACTGTGTGGATGTTCTGTCTATTCCTTGGAATTAAAAAGTTTCCTGCTAACTGACTGAAGCTAATTCTAATTAGAAATGTGTTATTTATCCTGGACGGAATATTTCTGGTGTTCAAAGATGGGGAGAGGATGCTGTTTCCTCCAGCAGACAGATGGTCCTATTTGGCTGAGAGGCAGGGATGGGAAGTAGGCATATTCTTTGGGCAAACTGGCTTGGCACAACTCCTGGGTGAGAACAATTTGTTGTTAGACACAGCCTAGTCACATCACGGATGTCCTTGTCTCACTCCAAACTCAACTATACAATGAAAAAGTTAGTAACTTCCTTTAGTTATTTCCAGTCTTGCACATTTTGGTATCTTCTTACTAGTTGCCCAATATCTTCTTGGAAGAAACCTTGAGGATGAAGTTATTGCTAAGAGAATTACTACATACATAAGAGGATAATGAAAAACAACAAAAAAGATTAAAGTGTTGGAAGCATGCCTGAGAATTGGATCTCTTCAGGGGAGACAAGAAGGCAGAGAAGATACTAAAAATACTTTAACTTAAGGTTGACCCGTAGAAATGGCTCCAGTAGTTTTTAGGGTCCAATAAAAAGAAATTAATGCCAACTTTAGGGGAGATAAAAATGGAAGATTCTAAAGGTGAGCCTATTAAACATTTATTCATTCTTAGAACTCTGCTCAGTAGTTAACTTTTTGGGAGAGAAGACTTTTCTGACTGTGTTCTCATATATTTTTCTCTTTGCCTGTGTAACTCCAAGTCTCATTCAGACCTGATGTTACTTCCTCAGGGAACCTTACCTGATCCACCAAACCCTTCCTGGATTCCAACTAAGTCTGATTATGTTCGTCATTGTGCTATTTCATAGCACCTTATAATTCTCTCATAGTACCTATTGTGGTTCCAATGACATACTTATTTACGTGTTTAATTTTTCACATCTATCTTTCACATTTGCCTGTAAGCAACACGAGGGTTGAAATCATATGTTTATTTCATTGTTGTGTCTCCAGGGCCAAGTGCAATACATAGTACATGAGAGATACTCAATAAATTTGTATAGTAAATGAAAGAATGGACATATAAATGACTTGATGAGAGTTTTTTTTTTTTTTTAACCGAAAGAGAATTTTCCTTTTCTGGACAGCATAAACAAATAACTAAACGAAAATCCAAACAATTCCATCAAGTATTCTGGATAGTTTGGAGGTTGTCTTTGCCTCTTTGGCTCATTGCTTTGGGCTTTGAATCCAGAAATGCTTTTAGCTAAGACCTCTTTGGTTCACTGCCAAGCCTCCAATTTCAAAAATCCTTTTAACCAAAATAGTGCTTATTGGGCAGTGCTCATTTTAAATATTTAAAACTTAAAGATATCTACTGCTGTTATAAAAGTGAGATATTTGATCAAGAACACTGAAAAATTTTAAACTGAGTCAATACCAGTCTTCTAAGAAATGATACAGACGGTTGTTCTGAAGACATAACACCTTTTACCAAACACATATCAGTGAAACTCCACTCAACACTACAATTCTGAGGTAATAAGAAGCACAATGAAATAGTCTCATGATGAAATAATTTGACTTGCTTTTTCCTTGAAGCCCATCCACAGTTCAAAGGACAGGGAGCTCTATCTGCAGCAGTGCCAAATGTGAATGTGGGAAGAAAAGGATAGCAGGTTCATTGGAACAAGCATACTGTGCTGCAGTGAAATGTGTTTTCACTGATATTCATATTTAATCTTTTATTTTTTTCTCTGTAAATAAAAGATAGTTAAAAGCAATGACCTTTGAGGTTTTATATGTTTTACTTAAGCAAAATCATTTTTCCCCAAAATGAAAACTACATGAAACCCATATATAAAAATCAGATGAAAGGTGAACACCTTGGTCAAAATGTATGTGTGTGTGTGTGGGTGTCTGGAATTCACTCTTTCGGCTTTACCTCCACCATTCTCAAATACCTTTTAGAAAACGAGAAATAACACCTTGAAACAGTTTGGAAAACATAGCTATCTCTAATTTCTAATTCAATTTAGTTCATTATATGGGTGTTGATTTAGGTCCATAATTATTTCTATGACTATTTTTAAAGAAAAATATGTCCATGTCTTAATGGGCCATTTATTCAAAGCAACAATGAATACAAGAAAATCTAAATGCAAAAACAAGATTTAAACAACATTTTGAGTGTACCACAATGCAATTTGGTGAGAATTTTTATGTTACTATAAAAATTAGATGTTCTTCAGTATAGCGCACAAAAAAATAATGAACAAAACATTTTAGGATATTGTTATGCTTTAATTATTATGAACAATCATTTGTTAACTTGCCAGATGCTATGCCATTATGGCAAGTATTTCCTTGTGAATAAGACACGTTTTATGGAAATATTGAAAAGTGTTTGCAAGATCTTTTTCAAGAAAAAATAGCATCAATCTCCAAAACATATATAAGATGTATAAAATTATGCCTCTTACTTTTACTTATAGCAAACTTAGCCTTGATCATAGAAGAATAAATTGAACTAATAATGAATTTGATCAGAACCATCAGACTATGGTTTTAATGAAACAACTCAACACTAGTCCCCAACATAAGCTGGAGAGGATAGTGCTCTAATATAAGAAAAGGTGTTAGGCACAGGGACTGATATAGGTGTGAGCCTAGTTGGGATCTATCTTTTGACAATTATTCTTAGGAAGATGTCCCTAATAGCAGATTCCTTGAGTGGCACTGGCAATTCAATTGCAATCATATCTTTCATAGTATCAGTAGCAGAACTCTTTTAAGAAGCCATAGGCCACAAGCCATGATATCCATTGCAGTAAGGCCTCTGCCCCTCTATTTTCTTTAAAAGCTATGTTTGGCCACCTTTCTTTTTCCTTTTCATAAATTTTATTTTAACCCATGTTTTTTTTTTCCCTCCAACATTGTGGAATGACATCACATTTCCTATTATTAATCCAAAGAAGATAGAGAAAATACATTATTTGGGTGCAATCCAAGGAGATTTGGAGTGATTGTAGGAATAAATGATGAGAGACATTTATATTTAGTGGCTCTTGATTCCCTTCCAAGGGAAGGGCAATAACACATTTACTTTTTTACATTTAATTTTTATGTGTAGGTAATATTCAAGTAGCTCAAAAGCCAGCACACATAAGTGTACAATAAAAAGCTTTCCTCATATGATTGTCTTCTAACTACCTAGTTCTTTCCTAATGGGTCATCCTTGTTCTTAGTTTCATGTTTCACCTTCCAAAAATTCTTTAGACATATACAAACAAGAACAAACATGGATTCTTGTTTTAGGAAAACTAAGAAGATGATTTTTAAGATCTGCCCCAGGAATCTGGTAGGTATTTTTTTTCTCATACCCAAAGCTCATATACAAAATTCTCCTGATATTTTATTGTAAATGGCTTTACAAATAAGATGGAGGACTCACTGGAGGAAGAGGGCTTCTTATAACTGGCATGATGAATAAGAGTAGCAAAGTGTTGTCAAGTCTAGATTCTTAGGTACACAATTTCCCTTTCTGTTACTAAAAGTTAAGGGAGAAAACTGGGAGAAGCAAAAGGAAAAAGAATCCAGATAAATATCTAGAAACGATTTACAGATGAAATGTGACTGTCTTTTCAAATGAACTGCTTTTTCTATTATTTCCTAAAGTCATTAAATATACCATGGTCAGTGTCAGCATAGTTCAGTGAGTTCAGAGCAGATCCCTTGGTTTTGGCAAGTCACTCAGCTGGCCCTAGAAATGGGGCTGGATGGAACCAACACTGAAAGAATTAATGACTTTCTGGGAGCATGCCTAGAATGAGTGAGTGTAAGAGGTGAGGAGGTGTTCACTCAGAGGCAACATTAAATATTCATGTGGAAGGGAAGCTGTGCTCTGGTGTTATCTTTAAAGGCTATAATTTTACTGCTCAGTGCCCTAGCTCACCTTCTATTAGAAAATTTTTCTTACTGGAACCTATGTCCCTTCTTTTGCAATCTTAAAGTTACCATTGAGTCTAGAAGCAAGGTAGATGCTTCAGAGTCAGGCTTGGAAAGCTATTCTAGTTGAGATTTTCTCCCTCAGTCCCATGCATTGAGTTAAATGCATGAGAAAAAATGCAACTCTAACTTTCACTTATATTAAGATTTGACATTGAAATTCTTTCTAAGTAATCAGAGAAAAATATAACTCCTAGTTGTAACATCTTCAGAACTTCACCTTACACATCAGACATTGGTGGTTGCCATTAAAAACAAATTGTATGAGGACTTCATGGCAGGCACAATGCTTGGCATAAGTAGTTACTCAAAGGTTTGGAAAATGAGTACCAGTAAGCTTCAAATGCTCAACAACACCTGATCAGGTTTCTAAGGCATTATGTAAAAACTGTAACATTTGCTTTTTCCCCCTATAAACTTAGTGATTATTAAAGTAGTCTTTTAAATATGGGTGAGAAAGTCAATTTAGACTCAGGAAAATAATTTCACTTTAACCTCACTATTTGGGAAATGGAAGCCAAGTAAATATGTGGACTGTATCAGACAGATCTGGAATAAGATTTGCCCATCTGTCCGTCCATCTGTTTGTCTGTCATCCATCTGTCCATCTATCCACCCACCCACGCATGCACCTATCCATCCATTCATCCAATACTTATTAAGTTCTCTATATGCTGAGACTAGGCAGACTATTCCTATATAAAGACTATAAACAAATCATCTTCAATCTTCATCCTCATGGGACTTATAATCTAGTAGAAGAGAGTAATAAATTAATCATTGATTATGGCAATCTTTATGGAACAACAGGAAGCTGAATTAGAGAATAATGGGATGAGAATGTGTAGATATTAAGATAGGTAGAGAAACCATCTATGAGAAAGGCATTTAAGTTGAGATCCAAAGGATGAGCAGAAGTTAACCATGCAAAGAGTTGCAAATAGCATTCCAGGCACAGTGATCAACATGTATAAAGATGCTGAGGTAGGAAAGGACCTGGTGTATCCAAGTAATTGAAAGGTAAGTGAGAATTTGAATTCCAGTTCTGGCTTCAACAGCTGTGGAAAATAGAATAAGCTACTTAATCTTTTGAGACTTCATATCTTCATATTTAAAAATAAAATAATAGTGCATGCCTTGCAGGGTTGTTGAGAAAATTTAATGAGTATTTAATGAGAGAACATGCAGCTTACTTGAATTACTTTATATCTATACAAAGGTCTCTGAGATCCCAGCTGGTCCACATGACCCGATGTGTTTGACCTATCTATTCCCCTAATCATTTTATATAAACCTGAGAATCAACCATCACTGGAATGAAAGAACATCCTTCATCCTTGATATTTTCACATTCAGCAAGAGGATAGAATAGGCACAAAACATAGAAGAGGCCCATTTGTTCATCTTAGAAACTGGAAATCAAAACAGGGAGGGAGAGAGAATGTGAAATGAAAAGATTTTCTTTTAAAAATGTGCTTCATAATTTATGGAATAAATTTTAAAGGTTGGGTAGGATTTTGTTTTTACTTTTGAGGAGGGTTGAGGTTTGAGCCTAGGTCTTCAGGAAACAGAATAAAGAAAACTGAAATAATGGTCATTGTATACTCTACATAGAGGAAATACAGTGCTTGGCAAGTTACGTACTTTTTCTCATTTAATCTTCACAAAAATACTGCAAGATAAGTCTTATTAGCCTTGTTTTACAGATGATGCAAATGAAGCTCAGAGGGAAATGCAGACTTTGTTAAGTTCCTATATTATTTTGTGAAATTTAATATGGAATTGGGCAATGATGACAGTCTTAGAATTAACATACAGTATGTATGTATGTATATATATATATATATATATATAATCGTTGATATATTTTTTAGAATACTTAATTATTGTGGCAGTGACACATTATCATTAATTGATAATTAATGAAAATCATTATAATTAATAATGACAAAAATGCCATTATCATAAATTTAACTCAACAAGACTTTACCAAATACCTAACTTAGGCACTATAGTGGGTGGGAATATATAATGCACAGCTTGTTTGTGAAGATGGAAAATAACTGATATTCCATTGCAGATAGGATGTGCAGTAGGGAAGAAGTGGGTTTGTAGGGTTGAGGCAATATCATGGTAAGAGTTTGGGATCTTTATTATGGATATGAGGCACCTGATCAGAGTAGCATTTCGGAAAGATGGCTCACACAGCTTTTAGACAAGGTTTTGTAAGCACCAGTTTATTCCATGGGGCCATGTTAATAGCCTTCCTCTTATATTAAGCTCTCTCTTTTCTTTTAGGAACAGTGGATGGTGCCATGGACCTGATCTTGATCAATTCCCTACCTCTTGTGTCTGATGCTGAAACATCCCTCACCTGTATTGCCTCTGGATGGCGCCCCAATGAGCCCATTATCATAGGAAGAGACTTTGAAGCCTTAATGAATCAGCACCAGGACCCACTGGAAGTTACTCAAGATGTGACTAGGGAATGGGCTAAAAAAGTCATTTGGAAGAGAGAAAAAGCTAGTAAAATCAATGGTGCTTATTTCTGTGAAGGGCGAGTTCGAGGAGAGGCAATAAGGATACGGACCATGAAAATGCGCCAACAAGGTAACATGTCCCTTAGCTGTGGGCAGGTGAGGTCCACAGAGACACACATTCCTTTTCTGTTTTGTCAGTTGCTCACTCAGAGTTTGGGCGTGAGCTGCCTGAGTGTGGAGTTTGAAGACTTTGCTCTTTCTAAGCACTACTGTCTCTAGTACACAGAGCATTAGAGATAAAAGAGACCATCCAGCTCAACCCCCTCACATTCAACCCCTTCCCTAGACATTATGCCTGGTTTATAAGGTGAAATGAAATATACATTCTACTAAGGGCTCCATGGCCCTTATGGAGACATGAACATGTTACATGTATGTAATATGAAAATCATAGCAATAAAGACAACTGTTCATTGCCAAATTTTTGGCCATTTTGAGCTTTCTTATTGACTTTTTAAATCTGATTCTTTATTTCTTTTGTGCCCCTGAGCATTCTTAACAGAAGTTAATGTTTTTAAGGAAAAAATATGGTAGATATAAAAAAATTATAAAGGGAAACATCTGTCAAAAACTTAACTTAATTGATTATTGGTGTGTCAATTACCTACTGCCACAAGAATGCTGTATAACATACAACCACAGACCACAGTGGCATGCAAAAATAGTCATTTATTGCTTGTGAGGCTAAGTCAGCTGCATTGATAGTGTGACTCTGCAAATCTTTACTGGGCTTTCTTATGTGTATGGATGCTGGCTGGCTATAGGTTTAACTGGCTGGCCTTGGTGGGCCAACTTGGCTGTGCCCCTTGTACATATTATCCTTTAGCAGGCTAACCTAGGAATGGTCTCATGGAGATGCTAGAAGTGTGAGAGAACAAATGGGAACACATGAGGTTTCTTGAAACCTAGTGTCAGTATTGTCCACTCTCACTTTTTTTTTTTCATTTTATTGCCCAAAGCAAGTCACATACCTGAGCCTAGAACAGAATGGGAGGGCAATACCCAGTTACATGGCAAAGAGTATGGATACAAGGAGGGATGACAAATCAGGGCCCTTTTGCAGGCTGCTATTCTCAGAAAGAGACCAGAATTTAAGTTTAGTAGTCAAGTACTCAGGCCCAGCTCACAGAGCACCAGAAGAAGGATATTGAGAGCCTTCTATAAGGGAAGAGTGCTACCCTTTGCTACCACCTCATAGAAGTGATGTGATAAAGACTTTCTCCCAAAATGGAAGTGAGTTCTAAACTAAATTTTTAGGCCTGTTCACCAAACTGTTGGCAGTTGGAGGAGACGATATCATGAACATTACTTCATGATTCTGTGTTTTGCCCTAAGGCTCCCCAGCCTGGACAGGCAGGCACACTTCTGGGTTTCAGGATGCTATCTCTAGGAGGAAGGTACAGAATTCCAGCAGAGATGATCTCTCCTTGTTCTGATTGGAATGATCTGGACCCTCATCCATCAACCTTTTTTTCTGAGCTGGTCATACCTAAAGTGAAATAGTCCTCCTTTCCAAATGACTATTATAACCATAGGAGCCTGTGGACTGGGATTGTGTCACATGTGGACTAAGAATGTGTGTCATTTCATGAGATAATGACATTGTGAGTCCTTTAAGGTTTGGCTTATAATTATAACATTGATCAAGACAAATAATACACTGCTGCACATTTCACTGATAGGCCATTTCTTATTTAGGAATCTGCAATTTTTTTTATATCAGCACTTGTCAAAGTTGAAAGTGCTCGTATCACCTGCAGGTCATGTTAAAATGCAGACTGATTCAGTAGCTCCTGGAGAGAGGGTCCTGACATTCTGCATTTCTAACAAAGTCCAAAGTGATAAGATACTCATGAGGGGACCAAGGGTTTAGTAGTACCCTCACTGGGATCCACCTGAAAATATTTCTTTGAATTTGCTAATGGTGGTAATTAAAAGATTTGAAGACAGAAAACTCATTTTAAAGTCAAAAGTGATAAAATCATTATTCATTACAAATGAAGGAAAAGGTTTTCTTAGCAAAACTGAACTATTCCCCTTTAAATGACACTAGGGTGAGTGGGAAAAGTGCACAATAGACATTCCCAGGAATGCAACTCTCCAGTGAGGGAAGAGAGGTTGAGCAAAAGGATGTGAGGTGTGCCAAAGCTATCATGGCTGAAAGTCACCTCTGTTATGTTTCACATGTGTCATTTGGGATTTGACTTGTATAAAAAATTATGTCTTGCTGATATTTCCATATTCTGAATGAAGACAATCTGAGATTTGTGCCCCAATGGTATCACAGGAATGAAATGTGAAGTGCCGCTCTGCCCTTCCTGGACTGTCCTAGTATCATCCTGGACAAGGTATAAATAAAAACCTGTAGAGTATATTAAACCAGAATAATGGGAGTCAAAATCAACTGTAATGATCACCCAAACTGAATAAATTCAGTTAAATGAGGCAATGTCAGGCTTGAATAGCAAGAAACAGTTGAGAAAATATGGCTTTTAGATTCATATTCACCCAAGTTTTAATTCTTTCTTCACCACTTATCATCTGTGTGGCCTTAGACAAGTTATTTAACTTTTATTAGTCTCATTTTTCATCATCTGTGAAATGGATATAATAATATATTCAAAATTGTCTTACATTTTAGATAAGATGGTGTATGCAAATGCCAGTTCCCATGACCGCATTTAAAATAAGATTTGATTTACACAATAGATATGTTCCTAAAAAGCTTGTGTAAAGTGAGACATTACAGAATTAGTTACATTATAGTAACAATAGCAGTGTGTATATGGTGGGTATGCAATTTGATACCAAGCATCTGACTTCAGAGCCCGTATTTCTGACTACTGCATTACCCTTGTCATGTCACTTATAGTGTTAACCTCCCTCCCTCATCTGAGCACTTGTTTTATAAAGTACAATGACTCCAACTGAAACCCTTCAAAGTAAGCCAGGGCACAGAGTAGAGGCATGGGAGTAGAAGTCAGCCAGGTGTGGGTATGAGCCTCGCTCTATAACCTAGGGCAAGTTAATTAATTAAAATCATAGTTTCCTCATTTGAAAAAAAATGGGGATAGAGATTTTACCACATACATTTGAGTATCAAATGAGATCACCAATATTATCTGGCTCACAGTAAATGTTTAATTATTACCATTGAAGTGCCTTGGAATAAGCAATAATTTAGTGGGACTATTAATTTTCCTACTCAAATGTGGAAAATTTTAATGTGATCTATTAATTAAATTGTGGGAATTTATATAAAATAGGAAAATAAGTAGTACTTTCCTATATCTTAATAATAACATCTCAGGCTGTTGAACTAATTCTGTTTCTTTTGCTGACCATCTAATGGCTGAAATATGATGCAAAGAAAATGATATGCTTTATAGTGAATCAGGAAAACCCCCCAAACTCTGTCTTTGTGACACTATTAATTCCCTAGTAAAACATCATGGGAACTCAGAAGTGTCTGCTCAGAGACAGAGGATAGGATAAACATCAGTATATTCCTGCTTGCTGCTGATTTGTGCATCTGGGGTGGAAGTGGAAAATTCATTTGAGATGTGCCAAAACATGGCTTAAACTGGCTCGCTCACTCCAAATGGCCAAACTGTTTTTATCAATGGCTTCATCCAAAAAAGCCAAAAGCATTTTTTTCAAACCTCATTAGAGATTTTGTTTGGGGGCAGGGAGATATGAATGAAGTTTGAAACATTTTCACATCCAAAGATCTGTTTCAGAATGTTCTATCATAAGAAACATGGGTTATTTTTTTTCCTATTTTTGTTTGAGAAATAGCTTTACTTTAAGAACATCAATTTTCTCACACTTGATTTGTGAATTTGAAAGAGGAGTCATTTTTATCTAAATAACACAAATGAACATGTTAAAAGCCTAAAGAAAATAGGGAAATTTGAAATCAGATTCATTCATTTATTATTTCATTCCACAAGGATTCTTAAGACTCTATTTTGTGACACACAGGGGGGATGGGATGGTGTTAAAATTTCCTGAATACTTATTACGTATCTGACATTCTCCTAGCAACTTCATATACATTACCGTATAATTCGGACTTTACCAAATGTGTATATGGTGAGGACTACTATAGCCCCTTATTAACAGATGAGACTTGTAGCTACTGTAACTTAGGTATATTCGCATACCTGTATCTCAGGTTAGCACTGGGAAGGTTAACACAGGTCGATCCCAGAGGCCAGGGTCTACCCACCACCCTGTGTTGCCTTCTAAACCAGATGTGAACATTCCCTCCTGGAATGCTCAGTCTAGCAGGGAAAATACACTAGGAATGGGACTATAATGGGGAAGTACAGCTATGATGGCATTTAACCTGGATTCCAGAGGTTGTGTTAGGCCCTGGAAAAAGTGACATCCATATAAATACAGATTGTTGAATTGGAGTGGGTGAGACTAGGGGAAAGGAGGAAACAGAAGAGAAAGGAGGAAGTTCTAGACTTAGACTTGATTACACAGTCTGTTTGAAGAACCCAATATAGTTCAGAATGGCTGGAAATGAGAGCTAAAGATACAGGCGTGGAGTATGATGAGTCTTAAAGAGCTGGTGTAATGGAACACATGTGCAGGCCTTGCATTTGTATCTTAACTTTTACACATAGAGTTAGGCTTTGAGTGAGAAACTTAGTCTTTCTTAACTTCATCTCCCAGATTGCTACACTATGCATATGCTGTTTTCACAAGAATTTTGTGATGTTATACAAAATAGTCATAAAACTATATTATTACTTTTTTTGCTCTAAGTCCTTAATTATCATCAAAGTAAAGGAAACAACTGAAATTTTGCTTAGTTATTTATCATCCATGAGAAACACCTTTGTTTATAAGTTTTACCATTATTTTCTTCTTAAGGAATAAGTAAATTGTGTTCTTAGTTAAGGTCTGTCAATTAATTAGCTCATCCCAATAATCTTGAGCAAGTCATCTTCCAACTTAGGCCTCAGCAATCTCATTTATGAAGTGAAGTGGTCAGACTTTAAAGTCTTTTGAGTGCTAGCATTATATTATCTATGAAAGGCTCTGAAGCCAAGTTACCTAGTTCCAGCACTGGCTCTCCTATGAATTAGCTGTTTGATTGTGGACAGGGTACATAACCTCCCTCTACCTCAGTCTTCTTATTTGTAAAATTAGGATAATTGTAGTACCAATCTTAGAGACATACTATGAAAATTAAATATGTGTAGCGTCTTTAGGACAATGCCTTGTAGTAGCGAACACTTTTAAAAGGTGCTTATTGTTTTCATAATCCAGTCAAGTCACATGACAACAATCTACGTACCATGTAGAATCTGGGCTCCTGTGTCATTAAGATGCCCAGAGTACAACACAGAGGTTGTGGACCCCTTCATTATTACTCAGCAGAGAACAATCAACTTAGAGACGTTAACGTGGGGGGGTGACAGGCTAGAGAGCAATGGAACTCTGGTGTGACTTTGTTTCTACCTAAGAAAACAGGGAGTTTAAAAGTCTGAAATAATAAAGAGCCACAGAGTGGGGAAAAAGGAAAGCTACATCGGGGTTGAGCCTAGAGGAGAATCTCGGTTCCTTTTTGGAATACAATGATGAATGAAGTCCCACGGTCAGTTAAACAATCTTTACACAAAGGGGCAGAAAATATAAACAAACCACATAGAAAGGAACAGCCACTTGAAATGGTCAGAAAAAATTCTCACAGGAGCCCAAGAACACATCACAAAGAGCAAGAGCTGCACGCATTAGATTGCTACTGAAGCACCTTGCAGATGTGAGAGGGAGCCCACCAACATTCCCAGTCCCCTGCCCGCCATCCCCACATGGTCGGTCCATTTCAGTCCTGTTGAGAAATTTGCCACTCAAGTCCATATTACAAATGTCAGCGCAGCAGTGTTACCATTTATTTATGTTTGGGAAGGATACAAGCTCAGGATTATTTAATCTAACTGGTAGGTGGTTCCTTTTAATCATCATGTAAAGACCATTTTTATCCTAAAAATGTTTTGATTTTGGAATAATTTTTTGCAAATATAAATATTGTAATGTCAGTTTGTGATAGTTATTAGTAGTGCAGTATATATTATTCTATTTCATTATTCTCTGTCTTATATGCCATTACAGTTAATGGATAGCTTGCAAAAAGAGCACATGGTTATATAATTTTTTTTAATTCATTCTGAAAATTTCGGGCTTTTACCCTATATTTGGCATGATTTCTACTATCTTATTTTTTTTTTTCTATATGCCATGATTTTTCTTTGGGAATTCTTCTCTTCAATTGTGTCTTCAGTTTACTTCCATTCTCTCCTGCCCATTATATTTAGAAAAATCGTATATTCTGTTTCTCTTCTTTTAGTGTTTTTTCTTATATTTTTTATGTTGGGCAAACTTACATGTCATACTTCAATGAAGCTGAAATTTTAAAAATTGGCTTGATTTAATAAAGCCTAAAGTTAATCCCCCTTATTCTTGTAGTTGTGACTCTCTACAGATTGTTATTATGTAAATTAAATTAATTCACAAACTGTTGTAGTTGGAAGAATGTTAGAAGATTTCATTCACATGTCTTGTCCAATAAACCTGGGAACCTAGACAATATTGTGTTCTAAGCCTAACACAAAGATGATGTTTCTAAGTAATATTATAAACCAAATATGCAACTTTCTTCTCAGTACTGTCTAGTCCCATGACTGTGTCAGTTAATATACAGATAACTAAAGGATAGAAGGCAAGATGCTGGATCCCATCTCTAAATTATTCCTGTATTTACACCATTCATAAGGCAGCTTTGTGCTAATTCCATTTGAGAAATGACTGGGGCATTCTAAAGCAATTAGAATTATTTGGAGTAACAACTCAAAAGGACCAAGGAAAAACCATTTGGCAAATATTTGACCATTTATTTTCTATTATACTTTGAAGAAGCTTGGTAGGAATTGGAGAATGGCTGATTCATAGTTAATATAGTTTATAGCTAATACAGTTTATAGTTAATACAGTTTATAGTTAGTTTGGTAATAGATATTAATCAACATGAAGCCCTCACTTCCCCAACTGATTGCATGGAAAAATGTGTATATGTATTTGATGTGTATATATTTACATTTTAACAGAGGAAATGACCATTCCTTTTTATCAGATTCTTGGACATGTAAACTTAAGAAAGTTTAAAACCTGTTAGCTACCACTGTTTTTAATATCATGAAAACTCCTGCCAAGTGCCAGCCTTCATCTTCTGAAGTTCAGAGTTCACTTGAAAAAAATACATGACCTCAGTTTATCATTTGTTTTCTCTCTCTCTTTTTAAAGCTTCTTTCCTACCAGCTACTTTAACTATGACTGTGGACAGGGGAGATAATGTGAACATCTCTTTCAAAAAGGTATTGATGAAAGAAGAAGATGCAGTGATTTACAAAAATGGTGAGTATGTGTTTTGTTTCTTTCCAGCACCATGACGTGAGACAACAGATAGCACAAAGTGTATTGTCATTATCTTATTGCAGCCATGGGAACCGACGTCTGAAGTAAAGCTGCTGTGATGCAAGCTAATCAAATTCTATGACAGTAGCTCTTTTAGGCATTGTGTTTGATCACCTAATCAAGTAAATTAAAGTAGAGGTCCATACACATATATGAATGTATATTGCACATTTATGAATGAGCAATGTGAATTATGAATGTACAATAAAACCCCATCATGACTTGGTAAGTGGGGTCCCAAATACTGCCATATATAAAATATTTGGTTGTTTGATTACAAGGTTAAGAAAAGGACCAAAGTGAGCCTGGAAAGGCAACTGGCCAGAGTTCTGGAGGTCCAACTGGGAAATCCAAATCTGTCTTGGTCTAACTGTGGTTTGGGACCACGTAGTGGCCATTGCTTGATCCAGCTGAAATATTGATGGGGACTATTCTGAATTCTCTGGATGAATAAGATTTCCAGATTGGAGTAGTAATTCTAAATGCCTTCTTGTTAATGGATTCATTGGCAGGGTTACCTAGCATTGCCCACCCAGTTTTTCCTGTTCACCTCCTCCTGTGGAAGATAAAAACTTTAGCCTTTCTCCCCTTCATGTGTTTAGTGGTAGATCCCATAGACTAATAGACTATCTACTCTATCACCATAACTTTCTCGACTTTTGGGACAGCTTTGGGGAGCTCAGCTTCTTCATTCTTCTCCCACAAGTATGCTAGAGTACAATAGCTTTATCAGATCAGGGCAAGCTGATCAAGTGGAGGGGCCAGATTAACCAGGAAACAAGAGTGTTTGAGTGTGAACCACTCTTCTCCTTTATAGGTTCCTTCATCCATTCAGTGCCCCGGCACGAAGTACCTGATATTCTGGAAGTGCATCTGCCTCATGCTCAGCCCCAGGATGCTGGAGTGTACTCAGCCAGGTACATAGGAGGAAACCTCTTCACCTCGGCCTTCACCAGGCTGATAGTCCGGAGTAAGTGACTAAGAGGCCACCATTGGTGATGACGTTGTTAGGCTTTTTAGTTGCGAATAACAAAGTGACTCTGGTTCCTTAAGCAAAAAGCAGGGATTGGTTGGCAGTATACAAAGGACCCAGAAAATTAATGGAAAAGCTGACAAGCAAGTTTTCAGAAAAGATAGCCTCCAGGGGTTTGGGACTACAGGGAAGAATAAACTTTCTATCTCAGATACTACCTACCATTATCCTAACTTAGCTTCAGTGACGTTTCCTGTACTTCTAAGTTTTGAATTCCCAGGAATAAGAATAAAATTGGCCTAACATATGTCAGATGTCTATTCACCTAGACCAAAGAGCTATAGATGAGGGTGGAGCCACATTTTACTACAGTGCAGGCACTAGGACCTCACACATGAAAAGCAGCATTATTCCCATAAAAAGAAGGAATCACCATGAGCTGGGCAGTATCCCTGATAGGTTTCCTACAAGGGGAGAGTTGAGCCTTTTCGTTTGGTCTAATATCTGGTTAAATATTAAGTCTCCTGTAAATCCCGCACTCGCCAGATCATTTAACTCTCAAATGTGATTTCTATTTTCAGGTTTGAAAAATGCAAGAGTTACAGCTAGTGAAAATTCCCCTGCCCTCCATTATAACTATCGAAGTGGGGAGTAATCATCACCAGTAGTTTTTATAAGAAATTGATCTGCAGGAAGCAAAACTTTGCCCTGAATTTTCCCTAGCTATGCCTGGTATTAAATATTCAGGTCTAAGTATTCGGGATGCTTTATCATTCCTCTAATGATTGGGATCTCTAACTCATGAAGAATACTTATTTAGCTTTACATTATATTCATTCATTCATTCATTTAGCAAATATGTGTTGATTATAGCCTTGTGTCAGGCATTGTGTTGGTGTTGGGAATTCAGGGTAATAGATGAGCCAGTGTTCCTTGAATAATTCCTAACCAGAGCAGACACATATATAAATAGATAAACAAATACCACAATATGTCAATAGAACATGAAATGTATGATCCTCTTTCAGAGTAGGTGAAATCTGCTTTTCTTCTACTATACTCATGGAGATTCTGAATGACAAGAGAACAATTTGCATTTGTTTCATTTAAGTGGTTTCTTTCCAGGCTGACATAGCACCATGTACCACGGTACTCAGAGTCTGGGGTAAACGGGCAAATTTTCCAGCAATATCAGAAACATTAGATATTGACATGTGGCAAAAAGCTTAAAGCTCTTTTTGAAAAGACCAAAATAAATAAATAAATAAATAAATAAATAAATAAATAAATAAATAAATAAATAAATAAATAAATAAAAAGAACACCATGATTTGGCATAGACTTGTATTTAAAATTCACCTGAACTTTCAAGATAAAGCAAAAGGCTTCATGCACATTTTAATCTTCAAGTTGTCTCTTTTTCAGATTGCTATGAGCACATGTTGATTCTCTTGCTCTTAGGAGTATTCCAATTAAGTCATTTGAGGAGTACTGATAATACTTAAAATCATTCTAAGAAATTTAAGTGGTGGGACAATCATCCCATTTAAAAGTATTTTTCCCCTGTGTGACCTCTTTCATGTTTAATAAGAAATGAGGTGTCAACATTTGAAGGCATTTGTCCATTTCTCATAACTGTAGGATATGTTTCCGGGATGAATCAAAGCCTAGGAATTGTGCTTAAAAACTGTGTATTAAAAAGTCATACTGGTTATATTTAGAGGATTTACTTTCAGTATAAATTCTTTCTTTTAAAAAAATTTCTCACTGTATGCTGTGAATATATGGTTTTCTAAACTAAAAAACCACAGGCTTTTGAAGAAAATTACAAAGCCTGATTGCATACTTGTTGCTTATCATCAGACTCTTTTCCCAACTTCTCCATTCCCAAGAGATCACCCCAATTATTCCCTGGAGCTTTATTCTTTCCTCCTTCCCAAGATTAGGGTTGAAGCTGGGACAGGTCTACAGATAGGTATAGGGCTGGAGACAGTTTAATGTAACAGGAAGCCCATTTTCATCTCCAGTGTCTGTCATCATTAGTTTCAGCATGTGCAAATAACCTGTGGTCAAGCTCTAAGGAAATTACTAATTGTGCAGAAACATTTTACCTTTACATATTAAAGCATGTAAATATTATTTCTTAGACATTTTTTAAGTGGAAGCCTGTAAGAAAGGGTCTGTGCTAACAGTCTTCTTGATTATTTTAGAGAAAATTCTATAGTTAGTTCTTTCCAAAAATTAAAAGATTGCATCAGCTGTAGGAACAGGTCCGAGCTTAACACCACGAAACTTACATTCAGGGACAAAGTCACTAGTTCCTTTTAGAAGAGAAATTAAATAAAATTCCTGACTGTAAAGGGTCACCCAACCTTCCTGGGTTTTCCTCATATCAGAAGGTATCCTTGGACATAATTAACAATCTAAAAATCACCAAGTGCTGGAGAGAAGTAGCCAAGACATATGAATTTAAAAGCATTTTACTATCCTTGTATACTAGGTTTCCTATATCTTTTTTCACTTATATGTTTTCTATCTGAAAAATAGTTAGATGCTACTAGCTCCTGCTCCCCTTTTAAGCTATGCCCCTTCTCCACATACTCTAGACCAGAGGACCTCAAACTCTAAGATGTATCAGTATCATCTGGAGGACTTGTTAAGCATAGATTGCTAAGCCACCTCCAGAGTTTCTCATTCAGTAAGTCATGGATGAGGCATCTGAGATTTGCATTTATAACAGATTCCTGGGTGATGGAGGTACTACTGGTTAAGGATCACACTTTGAAAATCACTGTTCTAGTTTCTAACCACACCTGCAGCTCTGCCAACATGTCATGCTTTCCTCTCACCCTTGCCTTTGCCTGGAGCACATTCTGAAGCTTTATCTTCTTTGCTCCTTTCCTCTGATCCTGCAGATTCAGCTCATGTACCACCTCCTCTGGGAAGCCTTCCATTATACCCTCTTCCTTCTCCAAGACAAAATTAAGTTCTTGTCTTTGCTTCTATCATTTCCTATTTACATGTCTGTTTCCCACAGTCAGTGCTTAGCTTTCAGAGAGCTGAGACCGTATTTTATCTTCATCCTCCAGTGTCTGCTAAAAAGACTGACTGACATGTAGCAGGTTTTTTGAGTCAATGTATTCTACTCACCTCAGCATTGTTTTCTTAATAAAAGGATGTGAAGCTCAGAAGTGGGGACCTGAATGTAACCGTGTCTGCACCACTTGTATGAACAATGGTGTCTGCCATGAAGACACTGGGGAATGCATTTGCCCTCCTGGGTTTATGGGGAGAACATGTGAGAAGGGTAAGTCAAGAGCATCTGATGAGTAAGTTGTAGATTGAAAAAGCCATCACTGGATCTAGAGTTTTATATCTGGACAGAGTTGGGAATGGAAGCTAAATGGCCACTGTTGGGCAGGTGGCACCTTTGCATGAATTAGAAAAAAGGGCCTTTATTGCAAACCATAGGAAAGTTGTACTAAGTATACAAAACTAAAATGTCTATGACGTGAGTGTCGCTCCCTTAGTTTGTGCAGGACGCAACCTGTCATTGTGGGCTGTGGCTCTGGTGTCCTCTCTGTGAGGAAGCTTCATTTTCTGTAAAATGGACCTCAAGGGTGTGTTCACCCTGCTGAGAATGGATTATGATCCATGTTCACTGGTCTAGGAGAGACCTTTTAAAAGAAGAAGCATGCATTTCAAGGGGTTGCATATTTGACTCTGAATTATCTTTTTCTCCCCCCAAAGCTTGTGAACTGCACACATTTGGCAGAACTTGTAAAGAAAGGTGTAGTGGATCAGAGGGATGCAAGTCCTATGTGTTCTGCCTCCCAGACCCCTATGGGTGTTCCTGTGCCACAGGCTGGAAGGGTCTGCAGTGCAATGAAGGTACGCACCAACCACACCCTTGAACCAAAAAGATCCTAGCAGGTATGCCAAGGAGGTCTGGTTTGCTGGAAGTCACAGAGTAAGATATACCTGGACTGCTTAGTTCTCCATTGCTGAGCTACAGTGTTTTGAATCAGAGATGTTTTCATCCAAAGTTAATTATGCTTTTACATTAAGACTCTGGACCTCATGGAAAAGTCCTTCTCACACATCATCTGGGGATCTTATTAAAACACAGATTCTGATTTCATAGGCCTGGACTTCTAACAAGCTCCCACATGGTGCTAACACTGTTAGTTTTCAGACCACACTTATAGTTGGAAGGCCCTAGAAGATTCATTCTTTCAGTGTGTCATAAATATCAGAGCTTTTAGGTAAGATCCAGACAGGATTTAAGATTTGAAAATCTAGAAAGTTAAGATCTTATCTTCTGCGGACCTTACTCATACAGTACTAACTTTACCTACTTGAGGGTTCCCTCTGTCCTTTCTAAAATATACTTCTCATTTGATAAAGTGCAAAGGTATGTATTCCCCATCTACTTTCCAGTATGCATTTCACATCTACTCTCACACAATAACAACATGAACCTGAAGCCCCAAATGCCAGATCTTTCCTAATGAATGTTAATGTGGCGAATTAGCCAGAAATCAAAGGGTTTTCATTATTTACCTCACAAAATCAACTTTTTTTCCACATCTGGTGCTATAGGGAGCTATGATGGGGTCCCCAGCAACCTGTTTACAAATGCTCTCGGGCAGAACAATTCCGAAAAAATATAAGCAAGACACATATGTGATTTAAATGTTCCTGGTAGCCACATTTAAAAAGATTAAATAATTAAATAATAAAATAATTTTAATCTTTTTAAACCCAATATATCAAAAATATTATCATTTCAGCATGTAATCAACAGAAAAACGTATTAATGAGATGTTTTGCATTCCTTTTCTCATACTAAGCCTTTGAAATCTCGTTTGGACTAGTATACTTTAAATGCTCAATAGCCATACACAGCTAGTGGCTACCATACTGGTCAGCACACTTTAGGGGGCTGGAATAAGAGGGCAAAGAGGAGAGTTACACAAAAGTAAGCTGTAAAACCTCACTCAGTTCCCTCTAGGAGCTATCTATATCTGCCCACATAGAACACTGAGGGAGATACAGCAGTGAAGGAATCCCACCTGGCCTCAGAAATGCTAAAGTAAAAGGTGCCTTCAGGTAGGGGCAGACACTTTGATATTGTCCCCTAGGTCTGAGACTCTAATCATTTTTTCCTGTCTGTATTCTTCATATTGGTTAACTATTGATCTAGCTTTATTCATTGACTCTTCTGACATTTCTACTCTGTTACTAAGTCCATACAGTGGTATTTCTACCTCAGATAGTGTATTTTTCAGTTCTAGAATGTCTCTTTCATTATTTTTTAGTTCCTATTTCTCTGCTGAGATTTAAAAATTTTTTGTTGTAAACATATTTTCCTTTACCCACTGAGCATAGTTAGTATAGTTGTTTTAAAATTCTTGTCTGCTATTTCTTACATTAGAGACATCAAGGTTGTCTCTGTTGATTTTCTTTTCTCCTGAGAATGAGTCACAATTCTTCATTTCTTCTTTTAATGAGTAATTTGGGATTGTATCTTGGACATTCTGAATGTTACATTGAGGAGTCTCTGGAATATGATTTATTTCTTTGAGAAATGTTTATTTTGTCTTGTTATGTTGTAGCAAGCACTCAACTAGATTCATTTGGAAGCTCTGGCTCTTACGCATCAGCTCAAACTCAGTTTAACACTTTTACCATTAGATGAGCTGCTTTGACCCTGCACTTAGCATGTGTGGTTGTGGGGCCAGCCAAACATTTGGGACTTCCTCTCTCTGGCTCTCTCTTTCTAGATTTTTTCTCTTGCTTTCCAGTGGTTGTGGTTGCCCTAACTCTGTCCTTTGGTTTTCCTGTCAGTAAGACTATAGGTATTCTTTGGGATTTTAGTTTCCCCACATGATATCAACTGTATTCAACCACTAGAGTAAAACCTGAAAAATGGGAAGCGCACCATTCACATCCTCCAAATTTAATTTCCTCTTTAGAACCTGCCTGGTTCTCCCTCACTCTACAGTGCTTTCATGCTGTTGATTTTTAAAAATAGTTGTTATTTATGAGAAGGTTGACCTGGGAAGAGCTTATTAAACTCTCCTGGAAGCAGAATTCTCCAATCCTTTAAGTTTCTGGCAATTATGGTAAATATGCAGATAAATCACATGCTACTTTAAATGAATTAGCAAGGTTGATTAGAGAGAAAAATGAAACTAGCCACCTATGGCCCAAGTTTTCTCCCTTCTCCTATATCATTGTTTTTTGATGTCTTTGTTTACAGCATGCCAGACTGGTTATTATGGGCCAGACTGTAAGCTCAGGTGCAGGTGCACCAATGGGGAGATGTGTGATCGGTTCCAAGGATGCCTCTGCTCTCCAGGACGTCAAGGGCTCCAGTGTGAGAAAGAAGGTAAAGCAAGGTAACACTGTAGTCAGGGCCATCTTTAGCATGTCTGAACCAAGTTTTGCTGGTGTCGTTCTTGCCCCAGTAGACTAAGATTCTCAAGCCACATCTGTTTTCATCCAGAAGCTGGGAAGAATATATCCCAGATCCTAAAGGACAGCTTTCTGATTCTTTTCTGTGGACTCTCAGATTGCCTTTTATTTCCCTTTCCTCTAGGAATAAACCATGAGCTTTTTGTAGTACATTAAGTGATGACTGATCAGCTGGGAGCTCTGCCTGCCTCCTGTGCTCTCTTTTCTAGGACCAGGCTTTTTCTTGGATGTACACAACAGGGAAAAACTATTTGGGAGGAATTTGGACAAATGCTATTTTTTAAAGAATATAAATTAAATAGAAAAGATTACCCTCAAAATGAATAGTTACAAAATTCTAGTTCAGAAATTACCATAGAGCAGTGGTCAGCAAACTGACCCAAAGATCATATCTGACCCATGACTTTCTTAACAGTTTTATTAAAGTATAATTTTTATACCATGAAATTCATCCCTTTAAAATGTACAATTTAATAGATTTAAGTATATTTATGGAGTTGTACAACCATTGTCATAATAAAATTTTAGAATATTTCCATAATACCAAAATAAATCTGGTACCTGTTAGTAGTAACTCCTGTTTTCCCTTCCTTCTAGCCATTGGAAACCATTAATTTACTTTCTGTACAAGTTAGCCTATTCTTGACATTTTATATACTATAAATTGGATCATACAAGATGTGGTCTTTTGAGGCTGGCTTCTTTCACTTACCATATTGTTTTGGGGTTTATCTATGTTGTAGCATATGTCAGTAATTTAATTCGTTTTTATTGCCTCATCATCTGTTGTCATAAAGAAAATTTTGTTGGAACAGAGCCACACCAATTTGTTTACAATATATTGTATGGCTTTTTTACACTATAATAACAGAATTGAATAGTTACCACAGAGAACTTATAGCTAAGAATGCTGAAAATATTTGCTATCTGGTCTTATACAGAAAAAGTGTGCTAATCCCTGCCCTAAAATATACTTTTTAAAATAAAAAAACATATTTTCAAAAACTTAAAAATAATACACATATGTTACTTTTTCAGTCAAGTAAATAGAAATATTATAGAAATGAAATATACATCCAGAATAGTAAGTTCTTTATAACCTTTTTGCTGTGAGTTTAAAAAATCAGAACTAATGTTGGGGAGAGGAGAGAATACTAATAGTTGTTTTCTCAAAGGCTTTAACTTGTCAGTTTTTCATTTTCTCTTCTTTCCCCAGTGTTTGGACTTTGCTATAGAGCAGGACTCTGGGAAGGTCTAGGAAGGCAAGGAAATGCTTGGGACTACCAGAGGAAGGGATTGAAAATGGACAACTAACAAGTTTTAGATGTGAATTTTCTATTTTACTCCATTCTTTTTTTTCTAAGGCCGATATCACAAAAGGTGTGAGAATCTCAGATTTAGATCTAGGCCACAAACTTCTAGAGAGTAGTTCCTGCTCCTTAAGACCAGTGGTCCCCATCCTTTTTGGCACCAGGGACTGGTGCTCCTATGAGACTCTACTGCCTGATGGTCTGAGGTGGAACTGAGGTGGTGATGCTAGTGCTGGGGAGTGGCTGCAAATATAGATGAAGCTTTGCTCGCCAGCCCACCACTCTTCTCCTGCTAATAGGCCATGGACCAGTACTGGTCTGTGGTCTGGGGGCTGGGGACCCCTGCCTAAGACCATTCCACCCTCCACTTGCATATCCATCATTCCCTCCATCCAACTGCAGAAAATTCAAGGGGATAGTGAAGAAAAGAAATGGTCCAAAGGCATCAATGTGCTTTTAAAAATTCTTACATGAATAACTACTTAAGCTGAAAAGTTTGATAAATTTTCTAATCATAGTCTTTCCAAGTTTACAGATATATCAAGGACATACATTTGTGGTTATTAGAACTTTTTTTCCTCTCCTGCTCTACACTCTTTACCTGTTTCATTCTAGGCCTGAGAAATAGGATGTCAATATAAACTATCAATCTTGATGTGTTTACCTTGACCCCATCTTCTCCCACCACTGATATGGAATAGCAAGTGACAGCTGCTCTTGGAAGCACCTCTGTCTCCTAGTAAAGAATACATTGAACTGTTTTCAACCATGTCTCACATTTAGCTACAGGTGGTTCAAGGTTCTCTTAGACTCTATATTTTAGAAAAAAATTGATATTTTTCAGAATTATTCATTCTCTACTCTGCAGATATTAGGCAAGCAATCCTGATATCTTTGTTGCTGCAAGTGGCACTTTTTTTTCTTCTTTAAATATTGGCAGCAGCATTTTTAATTTGGCTCTTGACTAGTAATTGATTGGGGGTATTATATTCCACTTTACTTCCAAGATGTGAATGTGAATAGGATTAATCATCTGCCATTTGCACACTTCCTGGTCAATGAGATCTCTCTCATATATCAAAACTGACAATCATGTTGATCAGCAATATCATGGGTTCTTTCCTGAGTGGAAATAAAACTAGTTTTTGTATTTTACTTTAGTTTTTGTAAAAATTCTCTTAAAAAGCAAGAAATGGGCTAAAAGTAAGGCCAAGGGAGATGTGGCCCTGATGATTATTTTAATATTGAGGCTGTGTATCTAGGTCCACTGAGAGAGCACAGCGTTATGATGAAGAATGTGGACTCTGAATCCATAAAGATCGAAGCTTGAATCTGGGCTCTGAAACTTAGCCTCCTCGTCTATAAAATGGGGACCACAGTAGCACCTGCCTCACAAGTTTATTATGTGATGCTAAAACAAAAAGTTGCAAAGTTCTTGTCCATGCACGACCTGCTAAATGGTAGATACTTTTACTATTACTGCTGCTGTATAAGAGATTAGATTTCACAGTGCTGTTTTTTCACTCAGGCATGCCAAGGATGACCCCAAAGATAGAGGATTTGCCAGATCACATAGAAGTAAACAGTGGTAAATTTAACCCCATCTGCAAAGCATCAGGCTGGCCACTACCTGCTAATGAAGAAATGACTCTGGTGAAACCAGATGGGACTGTGCTCCATGTAAGTTACTCTTAATCCGCCCTCCTGACACCACTAGATACTTTTAGTGTAGTAATAACTCCACCTGAGACTAGGTTCCACTCAGGGTTTATATCCTCCTTAGGGTTAGGGTGTTGTTAGCTTTGACAAAAAGAAGAGGAAAGTTTACCATAACCCATTTGACTCTAGATAGATCTGCTTCCATGTCTCCAATTCAAAAACCATGATCCACAGAATCCCCTCGGTCTGAATGCATTTCTTGGATCACTCTACCACTTCACTTTGCCCTGTGCTCACCACTGGTTAGGGCACTACCAAAGCAGTTCTTCTTTGCTAAAAAAGACTAAGCTACTTTTCCAGTACATTTTCCATCTCTTTCTTCCATCATCCCAAATGCAGCAGAGACAGGAGTTACCTCAAATTTCATCATGTCACAGTGATACTCAGACAGTGGGGTATTTTCTTATCTAAAGATTAAAAAATAGTTTATTTCTCTCAAAGATGACTAAAAACTTGACAAAAAGGTAGATCTGAGGGGCCTCTTGGGGTCAGGAATTTGTAGAATGTGCCATTGCCAGTGTGCACACATCAGTTGTTCCTGATTCCACTCAACCCATTGGGTCATAGAAATCAACTGACAGCCTCCACAATCCTGTTGGCCTTTCCATGAGTTAATGGAAGTAACAGCTACCATTTAATGATGGCTGACCATACTATATACAACATCTTCCTAACATTACCTGTCCCCTGTTTACAGAAGTGAGAACTGGCTGGGCGAAGTTAAGTGACTAAGGAATTGAACAAAATGGCAGAGTTGGTATGTGAACTCAGGTCCATGTGTCTTCAGAGCCCTGTCTTTCCCCACAATACCACACTCGACAGCCCCTCAAACATTTTAGGAAGCCGTTTTCCTCTCACCCAGCCATCTCTGTATTAGACTAAAAAGAAGCAAATATTACCAGAAGCAGTTTAAAGGAATTAGACTCCTTGCTTGTAAGTATTTACCCCCCACACTCCCAAACACACAAGTACAACACAGGATCTGTGAGGGCATCAATCCAATGTAAACTTTCAGGGCGGCCACAATGGCTTTGGCCATAAGCCAGTGATTATACAAGCATTGCATTGAACTTCTTAATCTTGCCTAGAAAACTTATTACACAATGAGTTGGTGTCAGTGTTATGGACCTTTGTGTTTATGCCTTCCTAGAAGCTTTCATTAATTAATTAATTAATTTATGCATTCATTTATTCGTTTGTTTGTTTGTTTGTTTTGTATTTGACCTTTCCAGCCAAAAGACTTTAACCATACAGGTCATCTCTCAGTGGCCACCTTTACCATCCACCGGATCCTCCCCCCTGACTCAGGAGTCTGGGTCTGCAGTGTGAACACTGTGGCTGGGATGGTGGAAAAACCTTTCAACATTTCTGTTAAAGGTAAGCAATTTTACAGAGGAAGGGCTCTTATCTTTGATGTGTTGTGTTTATGTATTGCTGGGTGCTGCCTCTAGATAGAACTGTTATTTGACCATTAAAATGTCTTTGGGCTATTTTTCAGCATATGCACCCTTTAAAATTTTTTTATATGCATGTAAATGAAAAAGAGATTAAGTGTATCACCTTCGGAGTTACACAGTCCTGGATTTGATGTTTGTCCTCAGTTGCTAGTAACTGTGTATGTGGCCTGAGCAAATGAATTTAACCTCTCTTAACCTTTTTTTTATTTGTGAATGAAGCTTAGTTTATCTACCTCTCAGGTTATTGTGAAGATTTGCTAAGTATATAAAACTCTTGGAATTGTGTCTGCTACATGTCTTTTTGTGTTTATATTTCATAAAAAGTTTAGCGTCATCATTTTTGTGACTTATTCGTATTGCAGAGAATAATTTGAAGAATCTTTATTTTGAGGATTACTCACTTAACATAGAGCCCAAGCTATGCTACATAATTAACATGAGTGATTTTTTTCACATATTCAGTGTTATAAGTATTCCTCTTGCTTTAAATGAAAATCTCCAAATTCAAATTAATCTAAGTGGGTGAATGAAATTCATAACTTGAGAAGAAATTAAGTAAAGGTAAATTCAAGTAAGCTTGGCTGGTGTGCAAAGACACACAAGGAGTTTTAAATTTGGAAGTTACTTATGAATCCAGTTAGACAAAAATATATACCTAACATTATATATATCTAACAGCTCTCTGGTGTATATTCTTGTTTAGGCACTGGGCCAAGTGTCTCACATGCTTTACCTTATTTAATCTTGTGCAACAGAGGTTATCTCTACTTTAGCAGTCAGGAAACAGGATCAGAGCATTTAGGTAACTTTTATAAGGTACTACATTTGGTAAGCAGCAAATCTTAGTTTTGAACCTGGGTCTCCTGACTCCAAATCCTGCACTGTCTCTTCTATTTTGCTTTCTGAGTCTCTTGTATTACAAATGGGAAGCAAGTTGACCAAAATTGACTTGTATTTGACCTACTTCACTACTTAATTAGGAATCTTTGGGAGAACACAGAGGTAATTTCTACAAATGAAATGAATGTAAATACCCAGAGCATAATCTTTTTTTTTAAAAAGTTCAATCACAATAGTAACATAAATAGAGCCTCATAGATTTGGATGTGTGCCCTGGGAATCCATGTAAATATCTTCAGAATCCTTAATATTTTTTAGATTACTAAAAAAATTCCAGATGTTTTATTAAGAACATTCATGTGACCAAAATAATTTTTTGTATCTTGAATGTTCTTGGAAGAAAGGAAATGATATTTAGACAAGATAAATTATCTTATTTTTAAGCTTTGTGGAATATCTGCTATTCATGAAAAATAAATAATAAGTAGAAAAACTATGTTGCCAAGATTCAGGGTAGTCACTGGCTCTAATTTTTATTTTATTAATAAAGGACAGGACATGATGTCAATGCACAGCTACATTTCTAGTTCTAAGTCACCAATGCCTCCTCACTGTCATATTGATTGTAAATAGGTATTAGGTAAATTAATTGGTGCTTTTAATCATAATATTAAAAAAAATAGATACTAGGCTTTATTACCAGAGTATAAATTGGTACAACCACTTTGGATAACTGGAAGTATACCCTACACTATCCCTACATTATGCCTAACAATTTTACTCCAAGATATACACTCAAAAGAGATGAGTGAAATGTTAAAAAAAATACACATTCAAGAATGTTCAGAGAAGTTTTATTCATGATAGCCCCAAACCAAAATTAACACAAATATTCATCAACATTTGAAGGGATAAATATGCCATGGTACATTCATATGTAGTGGTTGCTAGGTCAGCTGTAGAAAGTACCACAGACTCCGGACTTAAACAACAGAAATTTTCTCACAGTTCTGGAGGCTGGAAGTTCAAGAATAAGGTGGAGCAAAAACTGGTTTCTTCTGTGGTGCTGTTCTTTGGCTTGTAGATGATCTTTTTTATTTTTATATGGTCTTCCCTCTGTATTTGTGTGTATCCTAATTTAATATTCTTATGAAGATAACAGTGATATTGGACTAGAAATGCCCTAATAATCTCATTGTAACTTAATTACCTCTTTAAAGATCTTATCTCTAAATACAGTCACATTCTGAAGTACCGGGGGTTAAGACCTCAACATATGAATTTTAGGGGAATACAATTCAGCCATAACATTATACAATGGAATACTGAACAGCAATAAAATAGAATAAATTCCTGCTACACTATAGATGATTCTCATAGACATTATAATGAGCAAAAGAAAGTACATACTTTGTGAATTCATTTATGTAAAGAACAAGAAAAACTAATCTATGGTGATGGAAGTCAGGATCATAGTTCCCTACTGACTGGAAAAGGACATAAGGGTGCTTGGTGCTTTATGGGGGGTTGATACTGTTCTCTATCACAACCTGGGTGGTGGTTACATGGGTGTGATATAGGTAAGCCTGCTTGAGCTAAATACACATAAGATTTTTGCACTTTACAATATGTGTATTTCTATAAGAACAATTGATAGATAAAAATAATGATAAATTACTGAGAGGAAGTTTTTGAAACAATACTTTTACCCTTGTAAAGGTATATGTTTCACAAGAGACTGGCATTATGGCTATAATAAAAATGCATTTTGATGGTTTAAACAAACAGGGTGGTCTCATTTTCTCATACAAGGGAAACAAGACTTAATGAATGAACTTACTCATTTTTTTTCAGAATGCCCTCTTCAGAAACTAATCTAAGTAAAATATATTTCCAGACTTACCTAACTTCACACTGGCATGGCCGTCTCCAGTCGGGAAATACTGCTTGATTAGGCTTCTTACCGGCTTTGTTATCTTGACCTTGGACAACTTCCTCCTCAGTTTTCATTTAGTTAATAGAACTTACTAAAGGCCTATCACATTCTAGGCATTGGGAATACAGTGATGAGCAATACCAGAAAAAGAAAAGTTCTTCCCATCATAGAGCTTTCATTTCTCTAGGGGGATAAACAATGAATAAGTAAATAAAAAGTGTAGTTTTCTAAAATGCTGAGTGCCTTGGAGAAAACTAAAGCAGAAATCGGTGTAAAGAATGCTGGGGCAGGGCTGGAGAGGTGACTATAATTTTAAATAGGGTTGTTAGGCTTCCCTGAGAAGATGATATTTGAGCAAAGACTTGAAGGTCGTTTTTAGAGATGGTGAGACAAAACATTGAGACTCAGAAGTAAAGAAAAATCACTGAACATAACGTCCCCTGAAGTCTGAAAGATTCATATATATACTCTTGTAGCGGAAAAACCCCAATAGTTATACATTTCTGAGAAGGTCAGGCTAATGGATCTACAGAGTTCTCTGTCAACAAATTTAGTTAACAAATATTTCATTCAGCACCTGATGAACAAACCTACATAGTCTTTGCCCCAGTGGAGTTTAGAGTCTACTGCAGTGTTTTACAGCATCCTGATTATTATTGTCTCATTGAGGAGCTCTTTAAACTTTTTATTTGAAAACTCTTCTCCCATCCCATAAAATATTAATATCACAGGTTACTGCACATATGTTTATATACTGTGGTTTTTTGGAAGGCCACAAACCATTGTAATATCTAACATTTTTATACCCCAAGAACCAATTTTCACCTCCTTGGTGGTATTGTCCCCATTTGAGAATTCATGGTCTTTAAGATGTAGAGATAATTCTGAATTATCTGGTTGGATCTACTCTAATCACATGAGTCCTTAAACGCAAAGAACCCTTTTGGCTCTAGTTAGAAAGATGTGTTACAGTAGAAGAAGAGTCAAAGAAATGCAACTTGTTGACTTGAAAGTTGGAGGATGGGGCCTTGAGCCAAGGAATGCAGGTGGTTTCTAGAAGGGGAGAGAATAAGGGAACAGACTCTCCCTAGAGGCACCAGCGAGGAGTACAACCCTCCTAACATAACACCTCACTGTTAGCCCAGTGAGATGTGTGTCTTACTTCTGACCTCCAAAACTAAAAGATAATTTTTTGTTGTTTTAAGCCAAAGGCAGAGGGAAAAAAATACATAGTCTAGCAAGAAGACCAATATCAAATAATTTCAGAAAATGACAAAGAATAATCAATTCTGAAATATACAATGAAGGAAGATTATAAATTCTGTGAGAGTATATGACAAACAAGCCTGAGATTCTAGGTTAGCCCCATTAAGAAGTCACATCAAAGGTGAAAACTGAATGATAGATAAGGGTTAACTAGAGAATAGTGGGAGGTGGAGCATTCCTTGCAGAGAACAGCATTTACAAAGAACCTGAGACAGAAAGGAGCTTGGTGCATTGTTAGCTGGATAAACTAAAAAGAGATCAGTGGGATTAGAGGGTATTGGATAAGGGGAGAAGGAGGATGAAGAGAAAGCAAGGGCTCACCTGTGCAAGACCTGGCCAGTCATGGTACAAATTTTAGATTTTATTATAAAGGTAATGGGAATCCATTGAAAGGTCTTAAGCAGAAGAGTCTTTACATTTTAAGAAATACTTTTTAGATAATGGCTTAGAGGGGCAAGAGGTAAGTGGGAAGATCACAGAGCAAGTAATTGCATTGAATCTGAACAGAGAACTTTAAGAGGAAATATAAAGGCACTCACCTTCTCCCCAACCTAAGAACAGTGATAAAACCCCAAACTCTAAGAACTAATCTTATTGCTGAAATTTTGTTTAGTTCTTCCAAAGCCTCTGAATGCTCCAAATGTGATTGACACTGGACATAACTTTGCTGTCATCAACATCAGCTCTGAACCTTACTTTGGGGATGGACCAATCAAATCCAAGAAACTTCTATACAAACCTGTTAATCATTATGAGGCATGGAGGCAGATTCAAGGTAAGGTGTGCACAGGAAGGGCTCTAGCTAGAGATATGGAAAAAGATTTCCCTCAAATATAGAAATCCCGTCTCCTTGTCTCAATCCTCTACCCCATGGTGGTGGCTGTAGCAGAGAATTAATTTCAGTGTATTCAAGATAGAGTTCAGTGACCATCTGAATGAATTCTGGGGCTAACTTTCTAAAAGAAAAGAATAATTCAACAAAACATGATAAAATGTAAAAAGTTCTTATAAACTGTTTATGAATTAATTTTAAAATTTATTTTAAAACACAAATTACATTTTCGTTTATTGCACAATGATGTAAAATCAAATCACAATTTTAAAAAAGAAAACTGAGCATCGTGCTGCTTTTATTGTACCATCTTGTAGAGAGATCTGCCACTATTATGCTTATAGGCAACACACATCCCTCCACTGATACTTTACTCTCACTATTTCTGAGATTTTTCTGAAAAGGGCTCCCTACCCACTCTACAGATAATTAATAAAGTTACAAAAAAAATTAGAAGAAAAGCAGGGTTTGGGGCTTAATAATGCCAACTGATTTAGGTATGTTGAATGCAGTCATGGTATTATTACTGAGCTCTTCTATTACAGAGGCAGCCCCAAATTTCAGAACCCCTGAGACATAAGGCTGATTTGCTGGACTGCTGTTTCCAGCATCAATGGCTAGGTCTTAATAAAAAGCAACTTTTTTCATACGGTGGTAATAATCCATTGTCTCTTTCCACTAGTAGACATCCAAAAAATGGTCTTCTAGGGACTCTTAAACACAGCCCACTTTTTCCTTACTGACTGGGAATTTATCATATGGTAAGGCAAAAATCTACCTTTGCAATATCTGTGGAGAAACAGAGGCTGTCTAAAGCCAATAGCTAAGGAGAAACACAGCATTTGCCATTTGTTAATGAAATCTATTCAAGTGCTTCATAACCCTTCATTTGTTATGGCCATTACAAATTCACCATACTGAAAGCAAACCCTCAGGTTCTCTTCTCTTGATAGCTTGATTGCAATCACTATATGTACTTGAAACAATAGAAATTAAATTATTTTATATTTTCCTAATTGAAATTTTTTCCCCCTTAAATCAAACTGGTGTTTCATATAGTTGAAGGTTTGCATGGAAAAACTAGAGAAGAAATGATTAAGCAGCACAGTGATACTGATATATATGTATACATTGTAACATGGAAACATTCTTTAAAAAAATTATTTCCCTTATATTAGGCATGGTGAGGCCCTGAAGATGAAATTGCCTCTCTGTTTCATTAAGACATCGTATTTTTAAAAACCAAAAGTTAGTTCACATCACAATAACAACATTCGCGTTTAAAGAATGTAAAAGAGTGCCAACTTAAGTTTCCTGGACTTTCCCTCTTCTCAGTGACAAATGAGATTGTTACACTCAACTATTTGGAACCTCGAACAGAATATGAGCTCTGCGTGCAGCTGGTCCGGCGTGGAGAGGGCGGAGAAGGGCATCCTGGACCCGTGAGACGGTTCACAACAGCTTCTATAGGTCAGTTGAAGCAAACAGCATTTATTCATAAGCTGGGTGGGAGGGGGAGGAAGGAGAAAGAGGAAGGAAGACCAGGAAGGGTGGTGGTGGGTGAGCGGGTGGGTGGGGATGGAGGTGGAAGGAGTCCGCTTTTGAATGGGTGGGAAAGTGACAGGAAGGGTAGCAGCTTGGAGCCAAACTGTTCCTTTATTTGGGCTGCACTCTTGGTCTGTCTCCCTGGGGGAGGGGTGTCTGTGTTAATCCACGGGGACAGAGAAGGAAGCAGATGAGCCTTCAGGAAAGCAGGGACATCTCTTAGGAGCTGGGATTTACTTCGTAGCAACTGATCTGAGCGTTGGCTTCCCGATTTTATCACCAGCTTCCTGTTTCCATCTTCAGGGCCAGGCACTTGCCACATACACACTTCAGAAATCCCAGTTTGTTTATTTAAAAAAAATAATTTCTAATTTTTCAAAGTAATTCATGCACATAGTTGAAACATCAAATAGAATGAAAGGCTTTTATCTAAAGAACAGCAGTTCCCTCCTCCACCCCTCTACCTCCCAGTCCTGCTTCCTATAGGCAGCCACTTTTATCTCCATAGCTATTTCTTAGAGTATTCCTCTATGTTTCTAAATCCATCAGAAACACTTGTACAGCACGTTAAAACAGATTTGTGGGCCCTACCCCAGAGTTTCTGAATTCATAGGTTAGGGATAGGAGGTGGGATTCAAAAATTTGCATTTCTAAAAAGTTTGCAAGTAACACTTGATGCTGCTGCTCCTGGATCCACACATTCTAAGTAATTTTTGTAGCAATATTTCTTGATTGATTGTTAGTCATTATCTACTGGTCTATGGTGTTGAGGAGCATTTAAATTTGTGAAGTTTCTTTTATGCTAACCAGGTCGTCAGCTTTCCGCTACCCAGGTATCCTCCTCTGAAATATTGGAGTGATCCCTTGTAAAGTTCTCTTTTCTAGTGCTTCCTGTGTATAATCACCTCTTACTATCTCCTAGTCAGCACTTTATAGTTTCAGGTTCACGTATGTTTAGTTCGCATACCCATAAAGGGTAAGAATTATCATATTCCCCTTTCAAAGGTTTAAAAGTAGAGTCTCAAAGTGGTTGATAACTTGCCCATAGTGATACACCTCAGGGGTCTCCAACCCCCAGGGCCATGGACCTATTAGGAACCAGGTCGCACAGCAGGAGGTCAGTGGTGGGCAAGTAAGTGAAGCTTCACCTATATTTGCAGCCGCTCCCCTGCACTAGCATCCTCATCTCAGCTTCACCTCATATCATCAGACATTAGATTCTCATAGGAGCCCCAGTCCCCTAAAAGGTTGGGGACCGTTAATGTAGCTGATGCATCACTATACTACATTTTTCAGATTTGCTGTCCGTTTTCTCTCCAATTATTATGATTATTTTTAGCTAGGAAAATAAAACCACCGTTTCTTTAACCTAAATGATATGTTTTCCTATTTTTCAGTCAATTTTCCAAAGGCAGAAAGATATAGAGTGATTTAGTAAGAAACTAGAAGAACATCTAGCTCTCCTGCAGGGCTGTGCATCTCTGTCAGAGTCTCCTGGCTCCATATACCCCACCTAGATTTCATTTGACCAGCAGCATCTTTAAAGAACCAAATAGGACTCAAGAGCTATTCTGGAGCTTATAGAAGCATTACATAAGTAAATAATGGTTTCTTGGGAACCCACCATGTAGTGAATACAATAAATAAATAAATAAATAAATAAATAAATAAATAAATAAATAAAAACAAATAAATAAATAAATAGCACCTGAAATTCTATATAAGTTAGATAATGAAGGAATCTCGATGACTATGATCAAAGAGGTCCCTGATATGTGTTTATGTTGCTGCTAAAAGGCAAATGGTAGCTAATTCCCTCTTAAGCTAGTATTGATAAATCAAAAGAGGAAGGTCATAATCTGATTCAGATGGAAAATATTTATAGAACAGAACATAAAACACTTCGCAAATTCACAGGGTACTGTCTTCAGCGTTCAGAATATGTTCCAACTAGTATGTATTAAAAGGTTTCTTGGAATATTTCAAAGTGGTTTTCAGGGGTGGGTGAGAAGAGAATTCTTGAAGGTTCTTCTTTTCCCATCATTTGAATTTTGCTGGTGTTTGTTTTTGAATTTATCTGGTAGTTACATTATTTATAATTGTGTTGATTGAGTGGTGAAGGCCAAGGAGGCCAGGAGGGGAGCGAAGAGAACACATTATGAACACATGGCAGAAACGGGGCAGGTAGTGAGGGGAGAAGGTTAAGGTGTTCCTGAGGGAAAGGAAAAAGGGAAATGACCATTGCATTTGTTGCGTTACTCCTCTGAAGGAAGTATCAACTTAGAAGGTTGTATATTATGTTCTAAAACATCAACCCTCTGTTGTCATTATAAGCCTGCCTAACCACTCCTGGTGGCTTATTTTGGAACTTGAACTTTAGAGATGAGCAAAAGGAGTTGACATTACCTCTCTCAATTTGCAAAGGTTATAGAGAAAAGATCAGTAAGACCTTTATTTAGCATAAAGCCAAGCAAATTGCAAGATCTGCTTGCTGATTGTCTCTAGTCTAAGCACGTTCGAACTGCAGTGTGGGTCACTCTCCCAGTGGAAAGAAAGAGATTCTTCCTCTCATGTCCAACCAAGAGTTAGACCAATGTTTCTCAATTTTTTTATCTTAATATTTTTTTAAATCATCACACTCTAATAACCTTTTTAGATAATTTTGTCCTTAGGAAAAAAGGCCTATTTTGTCTCCTCTGCTATGAATTTTAACACAACAGTTTTGTTTATATATTGTGGCCCTTCATAAACCATTACAATAGCTAAAAGTTTTTCACATCCCCAAGAACCAATTCTTGCCTCTCTAGGGGCAATAATATCCCCACTGAGAATGTATGAATTAGAGGATCTCTATTGTATATTTTGAAAATACTTTATATCCAGAATTTAAAAATCAATTTACTACTATTAACTGAAAACACAGATTCCTGCTCTGTCTATTGACATAAGACATATTGAAAAAGAAAGAAGAGAAGGAAGGAAAGGAGGGAAACCATTATAGTAGAGCAGATAACTCCTTCTAAGCATTTTCACAGCCATCATCTCATTTATTCCTTCTGAGGCTGGAAGATGGGTATTTTGTTTTGTGTTCCTGTGAACTCAGAGAGTTGTGAATTTCCCCAAGGTCATAAAATCCAAGTGGCATGCTCCTGTCTCTCTGATTTCAAAACCCATACTCTTTCCATTCTCTTACCTCTCTGATAGCCCCGGTTCTTTTGGGTAAATTAAGTCCAGGTAGCATAAGGTGGGAGCTCATAACTTGATATGCTCAGAGCAGGGGTAGGCCTGGTCTTGGCACCACAGTTGTTTTGTCTAAAATTCTCCTCACTAAGAAGTAATCCCCAAATTGCTTTAAAATGTGTCATTCAAAATGGTAAGAGTAACACTAAACATTCATTCACCTATATTCCCACGACCTTGGCAAATTCACTGTTTTCTTTTTTATCAGTTTCCTTCCTATCTTTCACCAATTGTAGACATGACTTTTACCAAATTGCAATTAGAGTTTTTTTCTCATGCATTATAAATATTTTTATTGGCCTTTCATACTTTTCTCAATTATCTATTTTAATCCATTGGGTGGGTATATCATAATTTTGGAAAAGGGGTTGTATTCCTGTATTACAGCTATTCAAACTATAAATTAGAATTATTTTAAAAGTTTTCTGTTTGGGTAGGAAAAAGTTATGACATGGCTGCTAGCTTGTGTTTTTTTGATAGTTTGTGAAGTTGTATATTATTCTAGAAGCCAAGGTTAGTCTGTAAAGCTGCCCTTTGGGGCTGTTTGCTACCTTTACTCTGTAACAAAATCATGATCTTTCTGGTTTCCCCTAGGTCTCCCTCCTCCAAGAGGCCTAAGTCTCCTACCGAAAAGCCAGACCACTCTAAATTTGACCTGGCAACCAATATTTCCAAGCTCAGAAGATGACTTTTATGTTGAAGTTGAAAGGAGGTCTGTGCAAATGAATAGTGATCAGCAGAATATCAAAGTGCCAGGCAACTTGACATCAGTGCTGCTTAACAATCTACATCCCAGGGAGCAGTATGTAGTTCGAGCCAGAGTCAACACCAAGGCCCAAGGGGAATGGAGTGAAGACCTCACTGCTTGGACCCTCAGTGACAGTAAGTGACTCCTGCTGCACCAGCCTCACCTGAACTATATCTTACCGCTGATGTTTGGACTCAGCTACCATTACTTCCTATTTCTTAGAAATCATAAAAGGCAGTTGGTTGTGAATGGAGGCTAATCAGTGCCCCACCTCAACATACCAAATCATTTTAGTAATCTGAAATATATAAGAAAACTCTATGTAAATGGAATTGCCACAATTCAGGCAGGACTTTGCTAAAATTTACCTTTCCTTGATACGGAGTTGTTTATTAATTAATTATTAACATAAATAAGGTTTTCTAGGGCTTGTTTACTATATTATAGGGTAGTTTTCAAGATTGTCATGTATCTATACATACACAGATGCCAACTAATTACAGATGGGTCTTCCCTAACCTTAAAAGTAAATATATTTACTTGAAAAATATTCTTAACAGATAATTCTTGGAGCTACAATTCGCATTTGAGGGTAATAATACAACTTTCTTTCAAAATATCCTGCAATTCAAGCTTTTCTTAATTTTAGATTGGTCCTTTAAAATTAGCTGAAACATCTTAGGTTTCTTGGTGGTAGTGAAAATTTTTTTATCATTAAGCAGAGAGTTCTATTTTGGTTCAAGGCTTTAGAACAGTGTCTCTGCATCTGGGGCCCTTAGAAAGACTAGATACTGGCCCAGTGTTTCTCCAGCCACTCTCTTGTATCACTGACAAGTGGATGTTGCAACTGTTTTGTCAGTGTTTTGGGATTCTTCATTATTTTTTAAAAAATAAAAAATTCTGTGAAATTTAAAAGTTACAGCGCAGTGCAGAGAGAAATACAACAAATGCTCACATTTCTACCACTTAGAAGTAACAACTGTTCACATTTTGTCATATTTGCTTTCAGCCTTTTTGTTGATTATGGGAGTAATAACACAAGACAGATATCTCAAAATCCCCTTTGACTATCATCCCTACTCTAATTCTATTTCCCTCTCCCCAGAAATAACCAAAATTATGAGTTTGTTATATATCTTTCCATTCAGTGTTATGTAATTTTAATACAGTAAATCCATTCACGGTGTACATATGCATACATATTATTCTTCATCTTGCTTTTTTGAGTAAATATGATTTTATCAATGCTATTTTGCTTAGTCTATGTTATGAAGATATCTTTTATCCCTTCCTTTTCAACTGAATATTTAGTTTTCTTTTCTTTCTTTCTTTCTTTCTTTCTTTCTTTCTTTCTTTCTTTCTTTCTTTCTTTCTTTCTTTCTCTCTCTCTCTCTCTCTCTCTCTCTCTCTCTCTCTCTCTCTCTTTCATTTTTACTTTTTCTTTCTTTTTTCTTTTTTTCTTACTCTCTCTCTCTCCTTTTCCCTCCCTCCCTTCCTTCTTTTCTTTTTCCTTCCTTATCACGAACAAAAATGCAATGACTGTTCTTATATGTGTCCCTATGTGCATAGGTTTGAGAGCTTTCCTAGACAGTATGTCCAGAAGAGGAACTAATTGGCTATATCCCTCTAAAGTGGCTATTTAATGTGTACTATGTTGTTCAGGAGTATATGAGAGTACCATTTTGCCTATATCCATCTCTATTTATATTCTTTCCCTATATCTGTATCACTTGATATTATCAGACTTTATTTTTGTCTATTTCAAACATTAAAAAATGGTGCCACACTATTAATTTCAATCTTTACTTCTTTGATAACTAGCAAAAGTAAGCATCTTTCCTTAGGCATTTTATTGGGCATTTAGATTTCCTCTTGTTTGATATATTTGTTGATATAATTTTCCCATTTCTTTGGTTGTCTTGTTTTACTGATTTGTTAAAATAGTTTATATAATTTGGATAGTAATCTTGTTAAATACACTGCAAATATATTCTCTTAATCTCTTTTTTTAAATAAATCAGTTTTATGGTGACATTAGTTAATGAAATCCAGTAAGTTTTAGCTGTACATTCTAGCAGTAAAGCATATATAATCTCTCTTTTTTTAACCTTGTTTTTGGTATTTCTTTTTGTTTGTTTGTTTTACCTTACACACAGTTTACATTTTTATATAATCAGACATGTTGATATTTGCCTTTGTGGTTTGTACTTTTTGTGTTTTGGATTTATTCCCTACCCTAAGGCCATAAATATAGTCTCTATATTTTTTCTACTAGTTCTAATATGTTGTTTTTGCATATTTAGTTCTTTAAGACATAGGGACATTATTTTGGGGTACAGCATAAATATTTTAATCTTTTTAATCTTAATCGTATTTGTTCACATCTGGCAACTGAGTGGTCCCAATGACATATATTGAATTGCCCTCCTAAGTGACTTGTGATGCACTGACTTGTGATGAGTTCTGATATTGGTCTTGCATCTATTTCTAGGCACTCTATTCTCTTCCATTGATCTGTGTGTTTGTTCCTGTATCATTTCCAACCTGTTTAAATTATGATAGATTTATTAAATGTTTTGATAACTGTAGGATGAATCATTATTTTCTTTTTCAAATTTGCCTTAGATATTTATTCAGTATTCCATACAAATTTTACATTAAAATTATATACTACCAAATCACATCATCAGTATCATATTTATAGGATTAAATGAAAACAAACTAGTAGTCACTGGAGAGGACTTGTTTTTGGGTGTTGTATGGCTTTTGATGTGGGGGGTATAGATTATACTGGTGGTGGTAGTAGAGATGCTGAGATTGGCAGGGTAGAAGCTGGTCCCTACAGGGTCAGGAAATTAGGATAAAGAGGTATGGATGAGAACATTTCAGTCTTAACTAATATATTTGTTGATATGCTATGTTGTCATTGGGTGATCTTGCATATAGATTGTTCAGAAGTAAAATTAGTGCTTCTAGTTTAAAATTTATGTTGGTGCTCAGCCTAGCAATTCCATCTGAACCAAGTGTAAGGAGTGAAATGAATTAGATTCAGCATATGGCCCCAAACATATGTAAAAAATAATGTGTGTGTGTAATGTGTTCCTGTGTATGTATATGTAGAGTATCTCATTTGACACTTACAACGACTTTATGAGGAAATACAGAAGGAATTATCATCGCATTTGATAGATGAGGAATCTGAGACACAGAGAGTAAGTAATTTGATCAAAGTTACATAGCCAGTAAGTCATGGGGTTAGGGTTCTAATTCACATTCAGTTCAATGTTTTATTTATTTATTTTTGCTAAACTATGCTCAAATTTGTCTCTTTGGACGGGACAAATGGCTTCAAGGCAAAGTTGGTTCTTGGATTAGCTCCTTCAGCAGTCATACCCCACTTCTAAACTGTTTATAATCTGATTAACATTCTGAAAGTGTTTTAGAATCTACTTTATTTTAATGAAATTTATTGGGGTAACATTGGTTAATAAAATTATACAGGTTTCAAGTGCACAATTCAAAAATATGTCGTATATATATTGTATTGTATGCTCACTACCCAAAGTTAAATTTCCTTTTGTCACCATATATTTGGTCCCCTTTACCCTTATCTATCTCCCCTACTCTGGTAACCACTATACAATTGTTCTTGTACATGAGTCTCTGTTTATCCAGTTAGTTTGTTGCTTCCAGTTTCATATCACACATATAAGTAAAATCATGTGGTTCTCAACTTTTTCCATCTGACTTGTTTCACTTAGCATGATAAATTCAAGATCCATCCATGTTGTCGCAAATGGCAGTATTTCATCTTAAGTAATATTCCATTGTATATGTGTACCACAGCTTCTTTATCCAGTCATCTATTAGAGGACTATTGTTTCCAGGCTTGGCCACTATGAATAATGCTGCTGTAAACATTGGGGTGCGTACATCTTTATAGATAAGTGTTTTCAAATTTTAGGGGTAAATACCCAGAAGAGAGAGTGCTAGTATGATAATTCTATTTTTAAATTTTTGAGGAAACTCCATACTGTTTCCTACAGTGGCTACACAATTTACATTCCCACCAGCAGTGCACAAAGGTTCCTTTTTCCCCACAACCTCTTCACAACTTATTATTAATTGTCCTGTTGATGATAACCATTCTAACAACTTTATAGTCACCAGGAAACATGCTAAATGTAGATTATTGGGTGCCGATCTGTTAAATCTAAGTCAGAGGTCCACTGAGATAGCGAAAAGAGTGACTTCCTTCAGGCATACAATGGATAAATTGGAACATGCAAATTTATGATTTTTGGTTGTCACCAAAATTATATTCTGTATTCTTCCCACAGGTGTTTGCAAGGCACTGCTTCTTTTGTGACAGTCTTAGAATACCACTGATTTATGAAACTGAATTTTTTTGAGGCACAACTATACAAGTATTAAATATGTGTTTATAGTAATCTGAATATGTTAATATTCCCAGTACTCTGTAATCTCCTTGTGGGAAGGAAGATTACTTTACATTTTTATAAAGATATGCAGAAAGCTTGGTCATAAATGCAAAGGAGTTAAGACAGGCTGTTGATTAACATGATTTTGTATAATTTACCATCTATTGGAAAAGGACCATCAGATGTGGAAGGCTCAAAACTTAATACTTGATTCTCATAGACTGCTACATTTACCTAAGGAGCATGATATGGAGAATCAACATCAGGGAAAGAGGAAATTTAGAACAAGGAAGAATCTCTGCAGATATAGAATAGAAAGAATGTACATTGAGACATTTCTTGAAGGTTCTAATTTGTTTATAAGCAGTAACTTTCATATGGAGCAACATGGCCTAGGTCAGCTCCTTGCATACTGGGACTAGTACAAGTCCCTAACATTTTTGAAGTCTCAGTCTTTTCACTGCTAAAATTTGAATAACTAAAAATCTCAGCATTGCTTGCCGATCTGCCTATGTGGTTGTGAAGATAGATAGAGAGATAGAGATAGACGATAAGTAGATACAGATAGAGATAGAGATATAGAGATAGAGATAGAGAGAGATAGAGATGATGGGGGTGGGGAGAGGGAGAGAATGCATGCGTGTGCCTGAATACAGAAACACTTTGTAAACAGCCTCACAAATATAAGGTATAGTTAATATCAAAGGTAAGACCTTGGAATCATTCTTTCTTTGAGTCAGAGTTGTAGGTATTATAGAATTACTAAGTGCCCTTCTGGCCTGTGTCTTTTATCTAAAAGGAGTTTAGAGTGAGAGTGCAGGGACGATTCTGTGAATGTCATCTTCATGTCTGGAAAACCTCAAAGCATCTCTTTCTCATCTTACTAATGCCCCTCAGTGGAATATTATCTGTTTTTCCTAAATCCTTATAGCACTTTGTCTACTAAGTTCTTAACACATTTTCATGCATGTACACTGACTTGCTACTGCTCCATAAATGCATTTAGGGCAAGGATAGATGATATGGCACAGTGGCTAAGACTATAGACTACAGTGTAAGATTGCCAAGAGTTGAATTCTATTTCTTCTTCTTAATAACTGTTTGACATTGGCCAAGTCACTTAACCTCTCTGGGCTTCAATACTTAGAGTAAATTGTTATGAAGAGAAACTGAGTTACTGTATGGAAGGGCTTATATAAATGTCAGCTTTCATAATCTTTCTGTTCTCCCAGCATCAAGGACAGTGTAATATAGTTTTTTGGAGTAATAATTTCTGAGGCCTTAATTTAGTGCAAGGATGACAAATATGTGACATGTTCATTGCCATTTTCCCATCTCATGCCACTCCATCAAGTCTGTGCAAATCTACTGCCAATTGTTTGGAATTACCATCTGAGAAAATACCAACTAGCCATTCACAGTTCATAAGATATTTACTCTTTCTCTAAAGTATAATAATCTAAGGGATGGTAATATATCTTAAGTGAATTATTGTTTGTTTTTTTGATTTCAAGTTCTACCACCTCAACCTGAAAACATCAAGATTTCCAATATCACAGAGTCCACAGCCATGATCTCTTGGACAATCTTGGATGGCTATTCTATTTCTTCGATTATCATCCGTTACAAGATTCAGGGCAAGAATGAAGACCAGCACATCGATGTGAAGATCAAAAATGCCACCATCACCCAGTATCAGCTCAAAGGCCTGGAGCCTCAAACAGTGTACCAGGTGGACATTTTTGCAGAGAACAACATAGGGTCAAGCAACCCAACCTTTTCTCATGAACTGATGACTCTCTCAGAGTCTCAAGGTTGGTAGAGCAGACAGGTATTTACATAGGATTATTTCTGTATCAGAAAAGCACCACTGTCTTTAGAGTACCCTGTGTTTGTGTCATGTGACATAATTCATTTGTCCTGATAGGCTTCACCATCTCTAGATAGGTCCTTGAAATGGAAATGCTCATGGGAAGGAGATCCTGTTGCTCCATTTTCTATTACTAAACTTCAGACTAAGTTAGCCTGTCAGCATTCTCTATGTAGCAATCGCAGCTCTGGGGAATACAAATTTGATTCTGTGGAGAAAGAATGTGGAATCTACTTAGTGGGGTCAGGCCTGTGTAGTGCTTCAGCAGGCAGCTCCAAGCACCACACTCTCTTCTTTCTCAGAATACACTCCTCTTTTAGTTTAGGTGAAACTATGTGGTTCTGAGTTTTCTTCTACTCTTCAGATCCAGGTTATTCTGTCTGCACATCCACCGCTAACCTCCACCCCAGGGAGAGGAAGCTCTTTGAGACAGAGATCCCACAGATCACCAAACATACTCTGACCAGTGTTTGTAATTGATAAAATCTGTCAAATGTAATTAAATGAACAAAGGTGGAGGGGCTGGAAGTGGGGAGAGGCTGCAGAATGTGGACTGCCTTCCCTTTGAAGTCTATCTGAAATGGCACCTCCTAGCCCTCTGCATTTGTGATGTGTGCAAGGGAATTTAGAAATAGTGATGTCTGCAAATTTATAATTTGGACTAGTTTGTTTTTATAGAAAATTGTATAGCATTAAAAATTTCTTGCCTCTCTTGAGGGTTACTTAGGGTTTAAATTTTTCAACTGAACAAGCTGTTTTCTGGGCCAATTCTTTGGAACATTTTTGAAATGTCCAAGGAATGATGCGTCTGCTAACTATAAAGCTGTAGTTTTCAGATCACGCCCTTAATGAATGCATCATTTTCATAGTTACTAGTGTTTATCTATAACAGAAAAATTTTAAAAACCCTCTCCATTTTATTCCAGACATTTCTTTATGTATGATGCATAGAGATAATCAGAAAGAGAGATGATCACAAAAGAATACTTGTGAGAAGATGGGATCATGCTCTATGAGCTGTTTGTCATAAAGATACATTGAATTTAATTTTATTTGAATTTTAATAAGGAATTGAAGTGGAAGGATTAGACCTAAACTCCAAATTTAATGGTTTTTCCCTCTGTCTTTCCATTCCATCCTATACCCTTCCCTAGTCTCTCTCTCCTTCCCTCCTTCCTTCCTTTCTTCATTCTTTTCTTCTCCAATTGGTATTCTTAGATTTTCTCCACCAGCTCTTTAAAACAAGAAAAAAAATTTTACAGGTTTTAAGCTGTTAGCATTATAAAGCTTTTCTAGGTGGGGAAATTGTGCAGAGATGTTTAATCACTTTCCCAAATTCACACATCTAGTCAGTCATTCTCACTGTTATTCAACAATATGCATCTGCCTGGGCCTCTACTTGGAAGTAAAACTTGAACAAGTGACAACTAATGGTTAGCACATTGCCATATAAAAAACGCTTTTGCACTTTTTAAAAAAGATTTCAAAACAAACCATGAGTCAGACTCACTCCATTGAAATTCAGAAAATAAATGAGGAGTCCTAGTTCATTTAACAATTAGGTGGCAGGGCTAGGGCTGCCATTACATTTACGTTCCACTGGGACTTCTCTCATAGATGGTCTTGGCCCCTCTCCCTACCTAAACTAACCCTGCTACTTCTCCTGTGTTCCCCTGCACAGTATCAGCAGAACTCGGAGGTGGGAAGATGCTGCTTATAGCTATCCTTGGCTCAGCGGGAATGACCTGCCTGACAGTGCTGTTGGCCTTTCTGATCATGTTGCAGTTGAAGAGGGCAAACGTCCAAAGAAGAATGGCCCAAGCCTTCCAAAATGTGGTAGTGTCTCCTCTTCCTACTAGCTAATAAGTGCAAGTGCACATATATGCAGAACCTTCACTTTAAAGATATAAACCTGGCAATTTACTTATAAAGCAACTATTTCCTGTAAGCAAGTCTCATCTTCTCTTTGGTTTCCACTATAAATGGAAGATAAAGGCATGACTATGAAATTCCCTGTCCAAAACAGAACAATTTTGAGAGTGAAAAGGTTGCTTTTAATAATTGTGCAGGAAACCAGGCACTATACAGGACTATCACCCTGCCAAAATAGATGTATAACCATCCCAGTGATGTCACCAGAGAGTATAATCTTACAAAATAAAGAATTAAACATTTTTGGTAAGGAAGGACATGAGGGTAACCAGACCTCAGTGTGATGGGTAATGGTGTATTGCATTAGACAATTTCCCCCATATTGTCTTATTTCCAGTTCCCATTTCCTACTTCTAATATATTTCTCAATCCTATCATCCCACACATATAATATGCATTATATACACATGTGTGCATCTCATATTCCTGTGAACCATGTGGTCTGCAGTCATAGTTCATGGCATTTGGCACAGCCTTTTCCTTTCATCTAAAAATCTGACCAGTTGCAATGGTTACAATATCGTATTTTACCTATAGGTATCCCACTGGAACAGTTTTGGTATACTGAAGCCTGAACATTTCTCTAGTTTGTGGTTTGGGGCTTTGTAAAATTAGTTTGTCCCCAACTTTATCAATTCTGTATATAAAACAATACAATTGAATATTCTAAATGAAGTACATCTTTGTGTACATGAGCCCTCGAGATTCCTCCCAGCGGAGGTCAAGTGTAGATTTGTTATCCAACTCCATGCAAGAGCTGGCCCAACTCAGGCTGTTATGGGGGAGGAAGGACCAGAAAGGTGTGGATAGCCCTGAAGGAGCTTGCCATGATGCCATCAGCAGCCGCTTAAACTCAGGAGGAATGGAGACACTGTGTCGAGCTTTGCTCTAAACAGCAGTCATCCTGAGGCAAGACTGCTCCAGAGTGTGCATGGACATTCTAAGTCTCAGGATGGGTGGGAGAAAGTGAGTGAGAGCCAAGAATATACCAAAGTGATCCTAGAAAAGCCCTCACTGAGGTGCATCCTGTGACTTCCTCAGTTGGATTGTTATTTTCCAAATAGAACCGAACACTTGTTCATCTCACAGCAGGATGGAAACTCAAGGGTGACTAACTCAGGAACAGCCGTGTCAAGGCATCCATGCTGTTAGCTCCATTTCCCGGCCCTCTGCAGACGTTGTTAATTGATTATGGCATGCTTTCCCACTGAGGCCCGGAATTGTGCCATACAGCTCATTGGACAACCAGCTCATCCATTCTAGAATTAAACATATTTCTTTTTTTCATCTGGAATGGAAACAAACCAGGAGGTATCATGCACCTTAGAATTATGAAAAATCCTGACATAAAACCATGAAAAAATTATTTTTCCAGAGGGAAGAACCAGCTGTGCAGTTCAACTCAGGAACCCTGGCCCTGAACAGGAAGGCCAAAAACAACCCAGATCCTACAATTTATCCAGTGCTTGACTGGAATGACATCAAATTTCAAGATGTGATCGGGGAGGGTAATTTTGGCCAGGTTCTAAAGGCGCGCATCAAGAAGGACGGATTACGGATGGACGCTGCCATTAAGAGGATGAAAGGTCAGTGCTCAGCCAGATCGAGTCAGCATTTCAGTAGGGCAGGGAGAAAACCTGACTTCCTGTTGAATCTTTCTCTACGGCCTTGCATTCTCTAAGCAAAACATTGGCATGATGTCAGATACAGCTGCTATGTGCAACTGAAGGTGATGTTTCCTTTGAGGTCAGCCCGTGATAGGAATCAGGATGTAAATATGAAGGCACAAGCTATTTAAACACCACTGTGTTGATTCCTTGGGATGTGAGAATGCGGATTCTCTGTCATACACTGCTAACTTATGGGGAGCAGTATTGTTTCTTTTAATGCAGTGGTCCTCAGAATTCAGTGTGCATCAGAATCACCCGGAAGCCTTGTTTAAAAACAAAGCAAAACAGACTCTTGGGGCCCATTCCACAGTTTGATTCAGTCAGTATGATTCAAGGCCTGAGGATCTGCATTTCTAATTAGTTCCCAAGTGATACTGATACTGAGGGATTGAAGAACACACTTTGCAAATCACTGTCTTCATGGATTATCTACAACAAAATTCCTGAGACATTGTAAAAAATGCATGCACTTGGGCTTCTCCTACCCCCCAGTTCTACTACATTCAAATTTCTTGTATGGCACATGACAATCTGTGTTTTTAACACACTTTCTCAATGATTCTCCTGTAAAAGTTTGAAAACCACTGATGGAAGGTCACAAGAACCATGTCTTTCCCAGTCATGACTGCTTGGTGCCTATGCATGTAACACGATTGGATAATGAACGTCTTCTGAGAAAGCAGAATGCCTAGCTCCCTGGCTCTGCTAACCACCTTCTCTTCTGTGTGAAACAGCATTTGGCTGTGAAGCTGCACCGTTGTCAGGCTTGGACAGCAGTGCATGAGAGCTGGGGACGTAGTTAACTTACTGTTGGGCTGGTCTGTAATAAGAACACAAACGTACTGAGCCTCAGATGAGAATTCAACCTAAATCTTATTCAATCATTGCTGCTTTGTACATTGTTAGAAAACACCATTCAGAAAACAAAACAATATAAACAAAATATTAACTATGCTTAGAGATAGTAATGTTTCAGTGGCTACATGCACATGCACACATGCTCACACACACACACTCATGTACACTCACACATACCTTGCTTAGTAGCCAGAAATCCCTTTTTGGTTTTGCTACTTTAGCCACAGGGAGTTTGGTGGAGCATTAAGGACAGTGAGAGGAGAGAGGGTGTAGAACCTCATAAAATTAGTTTTTATTGAGATCTGACCTGAGTCTGACTGCTAGGTCACACCCATGTGAAGAAGGAAAATAGCTTAACATCACCAGGGCAGAAAATTTCTACAGGGAGAGTGGTGCATTCAAATGAGGGCAGTTTCTAAAGTCAGGGGATGACCTCGTTATAAAAAACTTCATTTTCAAAATGCTCCCAAAGCATCAACCCTCAGGCTCCTATGGTATGAACAAGGTATCTGACTTGGGATTGCCTGTAGGTCTTACAGGCACTCAGCCCATACGAAATATTCCCATCACTTCCAAGCACATTCAGGCATGCACACAGACTCCAGCACCCCAATGTTATCTTGAAGAAAATGATGACAGCACACTGTCACTGACTCAAGGCTGACTGGTTTGTGCATCAACCAAAGAGACCTCCCTGCCGCCTGGTTGGTGCCTGGTGATTCTCCCTCTGATTAAAGTGCTAGTGAAGAGACAGGACAGATAAAAACAAATGCAAGTCAGTCTCCTGACTACCAAGCAAACTCTACAAAAAAGTCATTGAGATTTGAGTTTTTACCACAGGACTGATTTGTGAAAAAGCAAGCAAGTTAAAATCATTGAATAAAGTCAGGTGTGTGCGTTATCAGTGATGCGTCAATGAAATTTGGTCTGATTCTTTAGCATATCTGTCTCTGGACAGCAGACCCAGCTGGAAGAGGAAGAGTCTACAGGTGGCAGCAGCTCCCTCTGCACCGAGTCATTGCCCTGGGTATTCAAGGGCTCAAATGAGAACATTTTGGAGATGAGGTTCTCAACCAGGGGTGGGTTTGCCCCCTGGGAGGCATCTGGCAAAGTGTGGGAACATTTTTGTTTGGCTTACTGGTATCTAGTGAGGAGAAGCTAGAGATTCTGCTAAACATCCTACTATGCACAGGACAGCACCCAACGACACAGAAGTATCAGCTGTGTTGACAGTTTTCTGCCTCAGAGTAATCTTTTTGATTTCTCTACAGTTTTCCAGACCTAATGGTGACTGAGGGCACCTGAAGGTCCCAGGGAGCAGGAAGGGACAGTTATTTCTGAAGAAGAATAACGGAGAGGGATCATAACTCTTGACTTTCTTCCCAGAATATGCCTCCAAAGATGACCACAGAGACTTTGCGGGGGAATTGGAGGTCCTTTGTAAACTTGGACACCACCCAAACATCATCAATCTCTTGGGAGCGTGTGAACATCGTGGTAAGATGCTCTTTTCCTGTCTTTCCTACCAGAGGTTTTGTTTTGTTTTTTTTTGTTTGTTTGTTTGTTTTGTTTTTTGAAACAAGCACATTCCATATTGAAATTAGAAAAGATAATAGTCTTAGAACGTTACCTATTTTTTTAAGTGGCAGTTTCAATTCGAATGTCTACTTCCATTAACAGAGTGTGCTGAAGTTTGGCATCTTTTTGGAGATAAGACCTAAGGCTGGATCATTTGCTCTCTCTGATGTGGTTCAGCCATTATTGCCCAAAAGTATCCCTGCCCCCCACATGCCTCTATGCTCACTAATCCAGAGGTTTTCACAGCTGCCACTACTAGGTAGACTGGGGGAGCCCTTGGCACCAGGAAGAACGAAGTGCATCTCTTCTTCTTTTCCTAGCCTCTCATCTTTCCCTCCAAACCCAAACAACCGATAATCTGGCTATTAAATCCTGAATGCCAACAATCTACTGTAACACGAAAACACTGATGATGCTTAGGTAAAATAATAAGCAGCTTATATCTAATAGAACTCTGTTATTTCTAAATTGTACAATTTCCTATACAAATCACATTGGGGCTTTACAATTACCCTATGTCTCATATGCTTTTAATATTCAACTTCTATTATTAATTCAAATATTCATCGAGTACTTTTATGGGTTTATCTCTGCATGCTACATGGGTTTGTAGTTCTGAATATATGATTAAACATAACTTCTCCTGGAAAAGTTTTCTCCCACTAAAAAGCTCCACAAAGTAATTATTTACAAACTTGACAACCTCTTGTTGACTTTGCAGCACAAAATCAACAATAGAAAAGAGACTGTTTCCTTTTCCTCAGTTTATTAAACTAAAAATACTAGTGCTTCATACAATATATCATTTTGTGATCTAATAAGGGTGTAATTCTGAAAGCCAGATCATGTCCTTAGGTTAAATAATGAAGTAATAACATTTATTTTTGAATAGTTTCCTGAAAACAATAACATGGGACAGCAGTATATGAAAGTTTAAAAAAATGAAAACAAACAGCACAAAAAGAGACATCTTTTAAACTTATGCTCTGTCATCACATTAGCATATAATTGTTTGGTTCTTGAAATTTACAATTCAATAAGGGAGTGAGAAAGCACATTCATACCTGAATGGAAGTATGTCTTTCCTTTTAGCACAGCAGGATTCAGTACTAGAAGACTTTCTGGGGGGCAAAATTTTGATTTATTAGAATATCTTTTAAGTTCAAAATCATTCAATGCTTTAAATTTTAAAAAGTGGTGTACATAAAAAATACCTTTGAAAGACAGTAAAACCACTCTGATTTTTGCTTGCTCTAACGCACATGTTTTTATCAAAGAAGATATTCTTTTATTAAGAAAAAAGAGAAAACCGTTTGAAATAAAAATAAGACAATGGACCATAATTTCTTCTAGGAACTATTGTTTTTTCTCCCCCTAAAAGTCTGATTTTTCTGGTTTCTGTAAGCAAAATGCAGTCTTTGACACTAGACTCTGCTGACCAGTCTGGTGACTTAGTGTGGATTTTAGGGAGAAGTAGAAGGCAGGAGAAAGTTATGCCTTGTGGGTTTTGCTGCTATGGATATTTAATCAGTTTGTATTTTTGTTGTTGTTATTCTTGTTTTTATTTGTTATTTTAAAAATAACCTCAAGAGAAGCTAGAGATTGACTGGAATAACACGTCTGGCTCATATTAAGTTCTCAATTTGTATTGAATAAAAAAATAAAACATGACCTGGACTAGATGTCTTAGATCCTCTGGAGGCAAATGTTCGGATTCCCTCCTATTGTTATTAGTGAGTAGGTGAAAGCATTCAGGAAGCCCTTCTTATTAGTCCACATTTAGTAAGAAAGGGGAGGGGGTTAGAAAGAGGGAACCTTGAGTTCAAGCATGGCACCCTCTAAGTACTGCAGGATGACACTTATCTCCCTCCTTTCCCCAGCATTACTTTTGGTACTCTTAGATGAAAGGAAGTTTTAAACGCCATTCCAAGGACCACAGCACATGTCACAAATTGCAAAGCTGTTTGGGTCCACTGGTAAGGAGGTTTTTCTCCCTTTCCCCACAGGCTACCTGTACCTGGCCATCGAGTATGCCCCCCATGGAAACCTGCTGGACTTCCTACGCAAAAGCCGAGTGCTGGAGACGGATCCGGCATTTGCCATTGCCAACAGCACCGCTTCCACGCTATCCTCCCAACAACTGCTTCATTTTGCGGCAGATGTGGCCCGGGGGATGGACTACTTGAGCCAAAAACAGGTTTGTTGTAAGGACCTTGCTTTGGACATCTTTCCTTAGAAATTCTCTCTAGAATCAGATTAGGTAACTACTTTTTTCAGTCATCTCTCTTATTTAATTCCTTTTATAATCTCCCTAATTTTAATCTCTTTGTTAATAGTCCATCTATTTATATAGATGTTAATGCTCAACCGTGACAATATATATTTATCTAGTGAACTGCCTCATATGTGTCTGGTGAAGTGCCTTAACTGACAGCTTCATTTGGCTCCAAATGATGCTCAGTAATGTACGACTAAAATGATGACAGGAAGATTTAACGACCTGTGTTTTTTGCCTGAAATGCTTCTCTCAAGATGTGGTGGGTCATTTGGCAGAACCCACTAACAGGATTTTAGAAAAGAATTTTAAGGCAACTGGATTCAGTGACTTTTTAAAACCCATTTTCACACTATTCTTTCTATTTCCCAAAGTTTTTGCTCCTAAGGCATGGTGCTAACAAAATGAAGTGAAAAAGCAAATATGATGTTGAAAATACTTGATATTTTTTTTTCAAATTTCAGTTTATCCACAGGGATCTGGCTGCCAGAAACATTTTAGTTGGTGAAAACTATGTAGCAAAAATAGCAGATTTTGGATTGTCCCGAGGTCAAGAAGTTTATGTGAAAAAGACGATGGTAAGTTGAAAACAGAGACATTGATAACATCTTTTCCAGGCCCCTCCCTCTACTGATGTCCCTTCTCTTAGAAGATCATTGTTCTTCAGTGATTGAGGCATTTGACCATATATTCCAGTAGATACTGCCCAGGCCCAGCAAACATCCTTACTACATTTCAATTCCTAGAATGACTGGAGGGTCCATATTCACCAGCAAAAAATCCACTGTCACATGTGGCCAAGTAATGGAACATGCAAGCCTAGTGGTGCAGAGGCTTGGGTCTCTAAGCTGTCCAGACTCCTAGGTGTCTCACTCAGAAACCTCTAGGTCTGATGAACAATACCTGGTCTCCCTATCCTGGGATGACTCCAGTTTTCATATGATATAGAGGCTCCTTTTATCCTTACAGCTACCAAATTGCCTTCACAAGGCTCAGGTTTTTGATATTATCCTGAAATTCCAGTTTCCTTTCTTTTCAACATGCTTATTTTAGCGACTGACAAGATGACACAAGTAATTTTCAAGAATGTTTTGAAAAGGAAATGACCCATACATAGTTCACTACCTGGACACATTTATTTTTCTATTTTTATTTTTTACTTATTGCCTTCCACAACTGCACAGCATTGGTGCAGTTAAGTTCACAATGAACATAACTATTTTGGATCTTTCCACTCCCTTTTTTGATAATGGTTGGAGGTGGGGCCCCTTAGGCTCTTAGAGATGACAGCACAGACCAGCCCTGGGGGCTTATTTCTGTGCCTCCCTGAGGTCTGGTTTCCAGGCAATGCTTTTTCCAGTAACCTTTTCAGAATTTGCTCCACTCAAAGCAGGTATTTCTCCGGGTGGGGGTTGAGCTTGTCTTAAAGAAACAAGACCCACCACCCACCCATCTACTCCAGCTCTTCTCCCTTCTCCTGGGTCACCTGTTTCTTTCACAGAACCCTTTTCCTTGCTTTGCTCTTGCATTTGAGATATGTGGTACCCTAGATGAAGGGTTGGAGGGACAAACACAGTTTATCTTCACAACCTATGCATTTTATTTGGATGATCTCAGATCCTCAAGGCAAACACTGGTTTGCTTGGCATTTCATCAAGGGCAAGGATTTCTGAAGTCTTGGAAAAATTAAAAGGAATTCTTAGAGTGGCAGAACACTGGTCCAGGTTTAACTCTGCTTCCTAATGCCAGGGTAAAGTGCACCATGGCAGCATGGGGTCTGGGGAGGAAAGGCACAGGGTGAGAGAAAGGTGAGGAAAGGAGAAAGGACTAGAGAGGCACAAGCTCCCTGCAAGAAGAGTGCAGTTCAGAAAGCCACCACCAGAGGGCAGAATGGCCACCTTCTTTGGCCTATTGTTTAAATTAGAGATTTTCAACTCATTTGAACTTCAGACTCATCCGGGAAGCTTTTTAAAAATGTAGTTGCTAAGTCTCATTTCTTAGTCTTCTTAGATAGTCTGATTCATTTGCTTCTGCATCAGTTTTACTACCAAGAACACACACACACACACACACACACACACACACACACACACACACACACATTTTCTTTATATAAAACTGCAGTAGAGACCCCATGAGCTACAAGAACTTACAGTATTTGCATGTCTTTGAATTTGAAAACAGTTGTAGGTAGAACACATACAAAACAAGAGCTTTTGACTCTGCTGAATCCCACAGAGGGTTCCCTGTGGACTTGGGTGAGCCGCAGCCTTGAGCACGCTGCCAGGCTTGTGAAGGGCTCTGACTTGCCTAAGTGGAGTCTCCCTTTGTTCTTTTCAGGGAAGGCTCCCAGTGCGTTGGATGGCGATCGAGTCCCTAAATTACAGCGTATATACAACCAACAGTGACGTGTGAGTCAGCCTCTTATTGCTGAGGGTTTTTCCCCCCAAGAAAAAGATGAATTTTTGGAGAGAGAGGTTTTAAAGAGAAGCAAGAATATTATGTCCCTCTGGGGAATAAAGCTAATCAATAACCTCAGGAAATGAAAGAATAAACGAAGTCATAGAGTTAACAGTTTTCAGAGAGTGAATCATTGGGGACAGGCTTTAGGTTTCCTTCTGCTTGTAGAGGAGAGACTGCAAGTGGTGAATGCTTGATCTCTAGAGGAGTAAGGGGCATGCCGGCCTGCTGTGGCCCCACTTCCCAGACTGAGCTCCATAACAGGACCTGGATCAGAGAAGGCAGCCCAGAATGGCTGCTGAGGATTAGAGGTGGCAGGAAGGCCAGACAGGGGAGGACACCTCTGCTTGCATCCTACAGTGGCAAGTCTCAAGCTGGTGGTGAAGGAAGGGTTGGAATTGAGACTTAGGCCGTCTTGCCCACACCTGCTATTTTCAGGAGAAGACTTGTCCAGGGGGTTTTGCTTATGCCTTGGGATGAGGGGGCTGGCAATTACTATATGGGCAAGGTGTTTTTTAATATGTTATCCCATGTCATCTTTGCAGAGCTTTGAAGTAGAAATTGGTATTTCCACTTTTAGAATAATATACTAAGAGGCCTCAGGGGTTCGGTAATTTGTCCCAAGTCTCATGAGTATCAGGTGGCAGAGGTGGGACTCAGATCTGTCTGGCTTAGAATTTCACCTGCTTCCCACAGTACCACCTTGCATTCTCTACCTAAAGAAAGTTGGGTGGGGTGGTGTGGGCTCTAGCAGAACTGTTTCCCTGATGTAATCCTCCCATCAGCCTAAGAGGAGATAAACACAGGCTGTGTGCATGGACCCATCCCAGTGAGTGGACTTTTAATATTTTCTTTCCTGACAAAGGATCAGTCATCTGGTTTTGAGGGCAGAGAATTGACTGTTCCACCTGTTTATTGGTTTCCTTATTTCCCTTCCACAGATGGTCTTATGGAGTGTTACTGTGGGAGATTGTTAGCTTAGGTGAGTATCCATTTCTCTCCCAGGTGAAACTACAGGCAAAAGGCCCAGGCCCGTCCTGTGCTCCCTCACTGTATAATTCCAAGGATACCGTTTGTATGTGGTGTCACCAGATGTGACTTGGAAATAGATCTTATGAGTTTCCATGTATAAGTGTGTTTCATTCCCGCATTTCTCTTTTCGGAGGCCCTACAGCTTCTGTCATATTAGATACTAACAACCACTACACTAACGACACACCCACCAACCATGGTGAACGTGAACTCGGATATCTGATATGGGTTAGCTGACTCTGATGGTGCAAAGATGTCATAGAGCTATTGCAGGTTTACTCAACTTTAAAATGGTATATTATACAACCAATAATAAGAGCCACAATTTGAAAGCTAATAGCCTATGAAAATGTGCATGCCATAAAATTTACATACATCATGGTCCTAGTTTTATAAATTTAAACTTTTAAAAATCTGAAAGGACTACACAGAAAAGTAATAAAAGCTATTGAATTTTTCATTTTTTTAATCTTTTCAAGTTTTCTACAATAAACATATTTCTTTTATAATTAAAATGATAGATAAAATAGAAATTGCATAACTACAGACTTCTAATTAGGGAAAAGGTACAGATGTGCTGTTTGTAGATAGACGTGGGGAAGAGAAATAGCCCTGTGAGTCAGGAACCCCATGGTAGATCTTCCCACTGAAGGAACGGCCACACTGCAGTACAGTCTGTAGCTTATCCTTTGTCGGTTTGTGGTCCAGCTTTAACATACAGTGGGTTCGCTCAAAGAGCAAGGACATGCTTGCTGTACCCCCTGACACACCCATCTTTCTCCCAGGCTCCTGGCTTCTGGCCTCTGGGCAGACGACTTTGCCTTCTGCACCAGCACCAAAGGGGCCTTAGGGCAACACTGGTTCTGTCTTCCAGGTGGTACCCCCTACTGTGGGATGACGTGTGCAGAACTCTACGAAAAGCTGCCCCAGGGTTACAGACTGGAGAAGCCCCTAAACTGTGATGACGAGGTGTAAGTCGGGTCTCATCTTATTCAACCCTCCTGCTGTGTGTTTTGTGGACTGACACTAATAAAGGAATTAGCTGATTCCTACACAGATTCCTATATGTATACACATACCCACAAACACTGAGATTGCAAATAGCTAGAAAAAAGAGAAAGCTTTTTAAACTAAGACTGTTATGCATTAGCAGGTAATAAGAGCCTTTTAGGTATAGATATTTATGATGAAATTGGGAGAAATTTAAGGCGATGATTCTTGGGAAGGTTAAAATGAGGAAGATCAACAAATGCAGAAAAGATCTGAAACAGATTGATGAAATTATTCATGAATAAATAAATTCCTTGAGGCTAATTTTGAGGATAATGATTTCGGAGCTGTTACGTTAAGGAAGATAGATTTTTCTTCTTAGAATTTTGATTCTACTAAGATCATTTTCCGGGAGTAAGAATTATTCCAAAGGGAAAAATGAAAACCTTCAGTGATACCAGAATTCCCTGAACTTAGCAGAGGTCAGAAGCTGCCTAATTAGCCTGATTTGAAGAGTGAAAGGCTCTAGGGTGAGCAAATAACTTATTGTCTATGCTGAGCCCTTCCCAAGAGTAAAAGAGGGTGCTATTATGTTACTGGGGCAAGAGACTTAAACTATTCCAACATGGGCAAATGGAATGTATTTGAACCGTCAGCACTGGATAGTCCCTAAAATCCCACCTTTTCAGATTCATTCCATGAGGAGTGAGATTTTTCAGTCATTATGAAACTTCTGTTAAAGTACAAACTGTTCTAGAATCTGTCCCTTGAGGCCAGTAGTTGACAGCCCTCTGTGCACACAGTTTCTCCTGAGACATTTTTTCAGTTTGTGAAATCTTGAGCCTCACTCCAGACATTTTGGTTCTGTAATCTAGTGTGTGGGTCCCAGAAACCTGCATTTTAATGATGCAAGTACTTTCAGGCAAATTTGAGAAAGTACTGCCTTAGACCAGTACTTCCCAAACTATATTCATGAACGTGCAAGACGTAAATAAATGATATAAAGGGAAAGGAGTTTGGGAAGTATCATAGCAAAACTGGTTAAACAGGGATTTTGTTTGTTTTTAATGGCAGGAATTCCCCAGATTTGACTGCACCAGTCCCTAGGAGGGAAATGCAATAGGTGGCATTTTGTAAATTTGTTTGAGTGTGAAGCCATTTTTTGAAACAGAACTCTAATATGTTGAGGGATGCAGTATCTCAAGAGAGATAGATGCTGCCCTAGAAACATGACTCGGTTCCTCCCAGATGATTAGATTAGCTGAGGCCAAGGTTCTGAAGGAATGGGTCCACTGAGGAGAAAGGAGACTTAGATAACGAGGTGGGAGTCCTCACAGACACTTTCTAGGTGCTGCACCTTTGTCTTCTGCTGGCTAAGCTTAATGATTGTGTGTTGAATGGTAATATTCTCTTCTCTTTTTTGCATACCCTATGCTTGGCCATGCCCGGGACTCTAGCTCAGGCTTAGAGTTAACCCTTTAACTCTGTTTTCAAAGGTATGATCTAATGAGACAGTGCTGGCGGGAGAAGCCCTATGAGAGGCCCTCATTTGCCCAGATATTGGTGTCCTTAAACAGGATGTTAGAAGAACGAAAGGTGAGTATGGCATTCAAAACAGGGGCATTTTAATTGAAATTTTCTCACGTGGCCAGTGTAGTTAATAGAAAGCTGATACAATTCAATTAGGTCAGGTTTTACTTGACATAGCCTTAGGTATTATAGGGACATAAAAGATGTGGTCCTCAACTCTGAGACAATTATAATTTTGGAAGAAATAAGATTCCTATACAAGATGTAGTCATACACAATGGAACAACATTTAGAATTAGTCTATTTGAGTTAGGAGGAATCTTAAATCTTATCAGTCATGTAGCCTGACTCTTTAATTTTATAGATGAGGTAACAGACTCAGGCCAAAGTAACTTGCCCAAGGGCACAGAGCTGGTAGTCAACACAGCCTGATCTACAGATTACTGCGGGGTTGGGCCAGGAGTTCCACAGAAAACTCCTAGAAGTTAGGTGACTGAATGTGAATGGGCTGAGTTCAAAAGACTAACCTAGGTTAGGAAAATAGAAAGTCGTCAGAGCCCAAATGGTAATTAAACCAGAGATGGGTGCGATCACACAGGGAAAAATGAGGATGAGAAGTGGACAGAGGGAGGAGCCTAAGAAAAGTGGAACTTTTCAGGAGGGACCAATGAGGATGGTAAGAAAGAGCAGCTCAGAAACCAAGCAAAGCCAGAGGATGAAATCCAACTGGCAGGACTCAAGGGATGCATTTCAGGAAGAAAGTTGTCAAATCCAAAAGAGAAACTGAGGACAGAAAAGTGTCCCCCAGGTACCTAGTGTTTAAATTGAAATAAGCCAAGGAAACCAGGGTATTTACCGCAACTGCCCCCAGCAGAGGCGGTACTGAGGCAGCCCGTGTCTCTGAATCACTCTTGTTCTTCTAGACCTACGTGAATACCACGCTTTATGAGAAGTTTACCTACGCGGGGATCGACTGCTCTGCTGAAGAAGCGGCCTAGGACAGGCCATCGTCATCAACATTGTTTCCCCTCCAGCAGGAGACACCCTTGATGCCAAGGAAGCAAGCGAGCCTCTGCCGAGAGAGGTGACATAGAATAGAGAAGTGTATATATATTGCTGTATGTCTGGGACTTTCATCACAAAATCCCCTGTGTGTGAATTTATAGTACACTCTGACTCTAATAGAACTGTATATACTGTTTTGAGTAAGAATGTGCTGAAATTAGAATGCCTGTTTGTGGTTTCATATGCAATAATATATTTTTCTAAATATGTGGATTTTAAAGGAAGGTGTGAGAGTACAATTACTGTAATGCATAATTCATTACTGTCCTAGATATTTTTGATATTTACATTTATATTGATTGCTATGGAATATTTTGTTGTAGAGAAGTAAAATATTGTTAACAGACTTTACACTGACCCTGACAGCACAGGTAAGAAAAGTGGGGGGAAATGTATAAGTTCTAACAGGACATAGGTTAACATTCAAGAGACTGAAAAATCTAAGTGATATAGAGCAGATTCTCCTATCCCTAAAATTTCTCCCTCATCTGTAGAAGCCTTTGAATTTCACTGGCTCATTTGAAAACTTTGTCATGTATTTCCAGAGTCCACTAATCAGTCAGAATGTTAACATCTAAAAAGACTTAAATCTCATTCCTTAGATGCCTAAGACCGTTTTTGGTATATATAAATAAGTTTTAAAAAAATAATGGCATTTGGTTTCCATTTTTCTGGTAACACTGATCTGTGTATTTTAAGAAATTAAAATAGGAAGGCTGGAGTTATATTTGGGAGACATGTGACATTAATCATGCCAAATTAACATCCCTACATGTATTGTACACCGTAATAACTGTTTTGATCAGTTATAGGCTTACTATTTATACTGTAGGCATATGTTACACTGAGATCATAGAATAAGTGAATAATAAATGTTTTGCCTATCCACTTTTTTTTCTGTGCAGGAATGTGTCTTGGGTATTTACAAACGTTTTTGTGATACTTTAGAGAAAAGGACCTTAATGTATCATGCTCTGTCTTGTCAGTAATAGGCATGTAGAAGAGTTGGTGGCCATATTCCACTTGACATGGCATATCAAGCTCACAAGCTCAGAAATGCCTTCTGGAAGAGTCCACTTATCTAGTCTGTCTTCTTGCAGTGTGCTGTTGTTGTGTTTCAATAAGAACAGAGCTTAGGGCTAGATTCCCTTTTAATTCTTATGACGTTAAATAGTCAACATATCACATAAAGTTCTATATCCCTGCCATCTAGTCAACCTATGTATTCAGAAACAATGGCCAGAGAACTAAATTTATCCCAAAGGCTCCTCATTCACAACAACATATTCAAATGGAGACAGAGTGAAAAGCAAGACCACTGGTATACCAATTATTTAATCAAGTAGAAACTCAAATGAAGAGCCATTAAAAATAGGTCTAAATACAGTTGACTTTTGAATGACTCAGGGGGAGGTGAGGGGTACCAACCCCATGTGGTTGAAAATCCACATATAATTTTTGACTCCTCAAAAAACGAATAGCCTACTGTCAACCTAAAGTCTTAACGGTAACTTAAAGCCAATGAACATATAACAACATATGCGTTATATATTGTATTTTTACAACAGAGCAAGCTAGAGAAAAGAAAATTAAGAAAATCAAAAATACATTATAGTATTTGTTGAAATAAATCCACATGTAAGTGGACATACACAGTTCATAACTATGTTCAGGAACTCAACTGTATAAAAGTTCCTTCTACTTTTTTACCCGAGTGGTATAGAGTGATAACTCTTGGTTTGCATGTACATGGAACTGAATAAGAACAAGGAGGATCTCGAACATACAGATAATTTTGCATATGGTTTTGGGACGCACAATACATTTTTTTCCTATTACAGTTTGACTTGCTTATAATTTTAATTAGTATAAACAGTCTATATTATTACATTTATCTCACATCAAGTACCTGACAAAAAGAGATGGTCAGTTGTATTTAAGATTTACTTGTAAATTCACAATACCAAGGCAGAAAACCTGAGGTATGCTTACTGAGGGCATATCACCACAATCAACTGTCAGAAAGTGACTAATTTACTTCTGAAAGAGCCACACTGTTGATTACTCTGTGACTCACCTATACCATTGTCAAAGAAACCTCTGACATTTTGTCGCATGTTAGCTGCATTCACATTGAAGATTCACAGACTTATACTCAAAGGTAAATTGTCAAATTGAATAAAGTCTTGTAGCTTCCACATTATCAAAGAGAATTAAGAAAGAACCCCTCAAAGAGATTAGACAATTCAGGAATTGAGAATATAGATTACAATTTACTGTGTTTTTAAAAAGATGCATGTCCCCCTGAACAAGCTCAATCCTATCTGATCTTGGAAGCTAAGCAGGGTTGGGCCTGGTTAGTACTTGGATAGGAGACCACCTAGGAAGACGAGGTGCTGTAGGTGTAAAAAATAAAAAAAAATAAGGGACTGTAAGCTAACAAGGTCCTTGTAATCTGTGAGGTCAACCAAGGGTTAAATGGCCTTAAAAAAATAAATTATAAAAAAAAAGTTAAAAAAAAAAGATCCATAGGACACTGCCTTCAAAAAAAAAAAAAAAATCAGTGAGTTGTTGATGTGAATTAAAATCAAGTAACAGCACACCAGTTAGAATAAAAACACATTCTCAATAGCCAAATGGCCAAAACCTTTATGTTAACAGAAAGCATTGAAAAGGTTACATTTACTTCCATATATCCTGTAAGGAGATTTAAAGGAAATTTTAAAAAACATCTTTACCTAACAAAACTATAACTCTAAGAGTATGATGGTTTTAGGTATTTAGAGAGAAAAAATGTAGATAACCTGAGAAATCACCATTGTGAATGTCACTGCCCTATGAATTCAACTGTTATTTGCACACTGCCTATGAAGGTAAGTCAAAAAGTGAAACCAACTTAATTTCTCCCCACACCGCCCAGTCACAACTTTGGAAATCACTGTGGCAATTTAACGTTTAAAATGTAATAAATAAACCTCAATGGCATTTTTCCTTTTCCACTTTCTTTGAAACTGTCAAGAAACCTCATACCATTATTGACCAAACTCTACTGCCAGCAGTGGATACCAGAGGAGTTCCTGAAACAACAAGGTAGTGATTCAAATATTCTTGGGCAAAGTGATTCCTTCTTTCCTTTCAGATCTTCTTTTACCTTCCAGAAGACCAGTTCCATGCAGGAGGCAGCATTTCCACTTGAACTGTGACCTCCAAATACAAAATAATATATTAGACATAAGATGACTATATCTGTGATGTTACCCATGAATGTCCTCAAAACAAAGCCTTGAGGTTGTTTATAACAAAACCAACACTGGCCACGTACCCAAAATATGATTGCTTAACAACTAAAACAAGCCCTAATGGTTGCTTTATAGATGTTTCATATAAATCAATCTCCTGTTTCTGTGTAGTATGACCTGTCACACTGTCACTACCTTGCTGTTGGTAGACGGCACATTGGTACCTTCTCCACAAACCTCTTTTCCAGGGAGATACAAGAACAAAGTGGTGGGCATCTCTGAAGGACAGAGATCTGGCAAGAAGGAGAAAATATGAAATGCTAGAAAAAGTATGCCTCTATAAGAAAAGAATGACATTAAATGCAGGATTACATCATTTTAAAAAGTAGATAAAATTTACTCAAAATATAAAGCCTACAGTTCTGGTGAGAATAAAAGATGTCTGAGATTGAGAAAAATCCTACGGTGACCAACACTTCTAATAACATTTGTCATTTCTTTGTGTCTTACTCTGAAAAAAACTATTACATATAACTTTTAGAAGATTTTGCTTTATATAGGCTTATTTCTTGTTAAGTGTTATGTCCATGGTTCAAGTTTTCAATAGAACACATTACAAATTTTATAATAGAATTTTGTGTGAATACTTTGAGATATGTTTTTAAGAAAGCAGATAATAGAAGTTAAAGACACTCTGCAAGATGGTATTAGTGTCTAGTGGGCTTAGAATGAAAGAATAAAGACCAGGAAAAAATCTGTATTTTGTACAATTAATGACATAATCAGAAGAGCATGCCATATCTTAAGTATCTTTAGAAACATAGCATTATAACAATTTTCACATTCTCAAAATTAACTTTCTTTTCTATCTTGTGCATAAGAGGAGTCTATATGGGTATGCATGAATATATAAAGTAACTAACCGCAATTCGAAGCCAGACACTGGTAAACTGCACATATAGCAATGCCATTAACAGCATAGTTGGTGGCTGTACTTGTACTTGATTGAAATTGTGTGTATTTCATCAGAAAAAAAAAAACAAAAAGTCACTAAAAAAGTTCTGAGAGCAAGATATACCAATCTGGTATAAAGCCAGCACAAGATAATGAACCTACTGAATTTGAACTATACTTCTAACAACAACAAACAACAACAACAACAACAACAACAACAACACACACACACACACACAGAAAAACACACATACACAATCTACCCTGGGTGAGATAACCTGGACTTAATCAACTCTAGAATCTCATTTGGTTTAATGAAAAGCACATATTAAAAGAGGTACACAGGAAAATTTAGACAAGAATTAGATCTCCATACTAATAAAAGTTTCATGTATAAATTCAAAGACTAGGCAACTTGCTGGACAATTATCTGGCTACTATTCTCAGTGTAATTGCAGCGAACACCCAGGATTCTACCAAGCAACGGGCATGTAATGCTTTCTACACAAACAGAAGCTTAGTCTCCATGGATTTAGAGAACCTACAGAGAACGTGCCATAAGCATTTTAGACAGAAGACCTTTGCCATGGACCTTATGGTTTGTTCAGTCAAGTCAGACTTAGGATCCTGATAATAATCACTAGCAGAAGCGTTCTTACCATCATCCTGATTGATTCTCAGCAGGTAGTCAGCCACTTAGACTCTTCAGGGACCTTTTGTGAGGTAAGCCTCGCTGATGAGGAAACACAACTATCGCATCCACAACCTAAGTATGAATTAAATTACCTGTCAAAGAGAAAAACCTATCAGAAGCTCTTCCCAAATAAGGATACTGATAACAGCAACAACAATGGTAGCAGCAGTAACTATGCTACAATTGCTAGTAATTTGGAACAGTTATAATGTATCAGTCACTAAGCACTTTATATAGATTATCTCACTATAACTTGCCAAGCAACATAATAGGGTTGGTATTTTCGTTTCCCATTTTAAAGTTTAGGAAACAGGCTTTGACAGATTGAGAAAGTTGCCTAAACTGAGTTAGTAGTGTAGGAAATCAAATCTAAGCAGTGTGACTTCTGAGTTCACGTTCCTACCATGATGCTGTCACCAGGGGGCAGTATAAGTACAGAGAAGGTCCAACAATGAGGGGCTATTAGAAGGGCCAGGCCTCTTCCACCTTGAGACGGGGCTGGGGGTGGGGGAGGCACACCTCAGTTCATCCCAATTCTATCTCAGTGGTTTCCTGGTCTGTCCCTGTGGAGGGAGCATGGGCAAGCACTCAGTCCCATCTAGGTCCAAATCCTCTATTTACAAAAGAAGTTGAATCAATTTTCACTGCAATTTGGTAAAGCCTGAAGTATGATAGGGTAGACACTGGGGAGAGGGGCCAGATATTCGAGAGCCTGGAAAGGCACCACTTTGGATTTCTCCTTAGGAGAACTATATTTGGAAAAGTATTGAATAAGATTAGCCTCAGGCCAAGAGTAATTTAAAAAATGATTGAAAAATGAGGAGTTGGAAATTTAACGTATCTACTATGCCATGTTTATAAGCACTTTGAATTCTATCTTAATATGTCAGCTACCTCCTAGGCACTGGTTCTGGCTGCAGGGCTGAGTTAAAAATCTGGAGGTAGAAACAGGGAAAAATAGAAAAATCCAGGACTGGATGAAAGGGATGAAAAGGAATAAAGGAAACACAGTGGTTTGTAATTTTCTCATCTGGGAGACAAGCAGAATAAGATGATTCCTGAAAAATGAGACAGGAAAGCTATGGTGAAAAGTGCAGTTTGAAAGGTGGTGCCTCAGGTGACAGAAGGATATTCCTGTGGAGAAATTTCTTACATGTCTCTCACTCTCTTTGATCACAGTTTGGTAGGGTCTAAATGGAAGTGAATTCTAGCCTTTTCTGTCACATGCAAAGACAACACTGCTGTGTGAAATACATATCTATACTTGGATATCAACTTTACTGAGAAAAAGGCTGGCTCTCACCTATGAAATTTAAATGGCTTACCGGTATTCATGTGCTAAAGAACCAGCCCCTTTCTGCGTAAATGTAAGTTCTCAGTAAAGGCCCCCGAAGTTCTAGTGGTGGCTGTGCAACCTGGCAGCCACCAGCCACATGTGGCTATTTAAATTAAACAAAATAAAAACACCTGTTTCTCAGTCACATTAGACACATTTCAAGTGCTCAAGAACCATGTGGGGCCAGTGTCTACCACCCTGGAGAGTGAAAATATGAAATAGAATATTCTATCAGATTTTACTGTTCTAGAACAAGGGGTCCATGGAACTCTTAAAATGCCAAACTAGAAGTATTTTAGGCTTGCAGGCCACATAGTCTCTGTGAAAACTACTCACCAGTGCCCTTGCAATATGAACGAAGCTATAGGAAATATAATAATGAATGGGTGTGGCGGCTCTGTTCCAAAAGCACACTGGCAAAAATAGGTGGCCAGCCTGGGCCATGGTGTGCTGACTGCTCTTCCTGAACACAGAGCAAAGAAAAGACATTTTAACCTAGAGAATATTAAAAGGGAGATTTTCAAGTCTACCATGCCAAGAAAAATGAATATGACATTTGATTTTGAGCTTACCTATAAAGCCTGCTTGGCTTAATGTGAAAAAGTATCTCCAAGTATATGAATAAAAGAGTATATGAATAAAAGAGTATAAAAGTATATGAAAAAAAGAGCCTGATAAACTTAGTCTTACTCATTTGAATATTAAAGACAATGATTAAAGACAATGTCAAAACGATGACTGATGAAGGATTTTGTTTCTGATCTTGATTAGCCAAAAGATTTTAGCTATCTTATACTGCTTCTGGTTTGTGATAACCTGGACTATGTCATCAGCAGAGATAGCGATTCCTGTCTTGGTTAATAGGGCAAATCAAGCATTAGTGATAACACAATGCTAATGACTATGATCTTAACACATATAGTTTTGCAAAAATATGAACCTATAATTCTTTATCTTAAGAGCATAGAGACTTTATGTTCAAAGCCATGTCCAATTAGCACAGTGTCAGCACTGAACAGGTTCCACAAGATGGCTTGCACATCACGGATTGACCTTTCAGTGTTCTTCAAGTCATCTTCTACCACACCAGAAAACCTACCCCAATAAGATGCACAATGCATAGAAGCCAAGAATAGAACTCAGTGGATTTCATCGGTTATAGTTACTGACCCAATGTGACAAGCATTTGCTGAATACAACAAAGATCTTATCTATCTGACTATCAACTACACCTTTACTAGGTTATATTGGTAACCTAGTAAAATTTATAATTTGAATCAATAAAATAAGGCTGGGGTAAGGGGAAATACATCATTATTAGCTCACAGAGTTCCTTTTGAACTCTGATATTTATAATGTTTTATCAATTATAATTTAATAAAGTTGCCTATCTCTCTGTAAACTAAGCCTAAAGATGAAATGTGGGTTGCATGGAAGAGCTGATGGAGCTGTAGGCAGACAACCTGGGTTTGAACTAGGTTATGACTCTGCTATTTACTTACTATAGATGATGTTCAGCAAATTATTTAACCTTCTGGTTTCAGTTTTCTGATCTGTAAATTACCAGTCATATTGGTTTATGAGGAATCAATAAAAAAAATACATGCAGGAATCTGACTATTCTAGTGGCTTTCATGAAGCACATACTAAATAAATATAAGAAAACATAGATACTGCTGTGTTTCACTGCAATTTAGAAAAGCAAGGTATAAAACTATTGCAAAGGTATTTTCAGTTTAAACTATATGATGAAATTATTGTCTCCTGTAAGGAAAAAAAGATATCTGACTCCATCATCTGGCTTAGTTAGGGAATGTGATACATAATCAAATTTTTGGATGAAGAGGAAATTACCACATAGAGTACTAAGATTCATTTTATAAAGTTTTTAGAAGAATACAATGCCTTGAATGCATTTGAAGTTTTTTTAAGATTCAGAGTTTTCTTTTTAGTTTATAATGCAAGTCCTTTGGTTATCACTTTGCCTCTATAAATTATCAATAATTTGACCAAAGTATTTCTTGACTTGTTCCAAGAAAGAATTAAGGAAGATCACATTACCCATGGAAGAATAAAAACCAACAAGAGTATAAAAACTTTAAATGTATTACAATTTTGTCAATTATGTCTCCATAAACCTGGGGGTGGGGGAAGTACTATAGGTGGGCCTACCAGGATATAGCCAAAATGAGTAGAGGAAAAAAATCAAATGAGGTCAGAAGAGAGATTAGTACATAAAATGCATTTTCTAAAAACAGCAACCTTTATTGAATTTTTATGCTTAAAATAATGTGAGAGAATTTAGGTTAAAAAATACTTGTTAACAGAATTCTCTAAAAATTAATATTTATCATAGAGACAACTTTAAATTTACATGACTATGTTACTTTACTGTGTTCCAAAATTATTATACACACATATAACATATATACTATATATACTATATAATATGCATATAGATGTATATATGTATGTGCAGTCATATTTGTTTACACATATAAACAAGTCTTATTAAAAGTGCCATTGAGGAAATTGTTAATAAAGAAACTTGAATAATAAATATCATCACGCCAGTAATAGACACTTCTAAATTTTCACTCTGGAATTAAATGTACCTTCTATTTTATTTTTAAATAAATATATAAACATGTCATGGCTCGCATATCTTTAGAAAACCCAATTTAAATTAATCAGTGATATAACTGGTGTTTCACATGAGGTTTTTGAAAATTAAAAACACATCTATATTGTACCATCTCAAACTAGCATTGAGTTTGGATCAGAAATATTTCACACTTTAATGATAATAATGATTCATAAAATAGAATGTGCACTGAACCATTATTCTACATGCCATATCAAAGTTATGTACACTCAAGGTCACATTTACAAGATTATCAAAATGTTCACCTAATGTGAATAATACCACAATATTTTGAAAAGGAAATGATTACTGACTGAACAAATGAATAAATGCATAAGATATTTTACTCAATATTTTTGCCTGTGTCTTTAGACTCCTACCTATCACTCTAGCATAATGAAGTCTGAGATCTTGTCTCTCATTTTGGGTTGTAACCCAGGGCCTAGCAACAGTGTCTACATAATTTCAGTAGGTACCCAATTAAATGTTTTTGAATGAATAAATGAATTAAAGGAAAAGAGTGTAACTCTTGACTCCAGTGAAAGTACCTAAGCTAAAACTTCACATGAACTATACTTTGAATGTTCTACAGTCTCAAAAGCAAATACCTTATGTAACACATACCTCGTGTTATAGTCAGTGGCTTCCTTGGTTTCACAACTGTGTCATCGATGACCTGGAGGCTGGGGTCAACCACAGTCACTAGAGTAAGTTCCATGCCTTTGGCTGTATAGCACTGTAAGGGAAAAATATTAATGCCATGTTAAGTAGGCACAATGTCTTTTAACACCTGGGAGATGTTAAAGGAATATTTCTAGCTAGAATATACTATTTAATCATATCATTCAGTTTTGCCAAAAAGAGCCAGTCAGTGGACCTGACAGTCATGTGAAAGGTGTTCTAAGCTTTAACTTTTTCCTTGATGTCAGTAATATTTCTGATAATAAAATAATTCCACTTTCTTGCCTCCACCTTTATAAGGATTCTCATTAAAGAGCAGCCCTATCCAACAGAATCTCCTGTGATGATACAATGTCATATTTCTGTGCAGCCCAATATGGTAGCAACTCACCACACATGACTATTGAGTATCTGAAAAATAGCTAGTGTAGAGGAACCTAATTTTTAACTTTATTTAATTTTGGTTTATTTAAATTTAAATAGCCATGTGTGGCGAGTGGCTACCATACTAGACAATACAGTCATAGACCTTGCTGAATGAAAAAAAAGAAAACCCCTACATCAGTATATAAACATGGCATCATAGAGGACAACATTGTAATGATAATTTCTAAGCCAAAAGCCAACTATACTGTTTTCAGTTAAAGATCTGAGCTTGAAAACTGAACACTGCCCTTCTATATTTATTATAATTAAACTCCACAAATTCTGCTCAAGATGGCTGTTCACATATTTGAAACATACAAAGCACTTTCCCATATGTTAGCACATCTGATTCTCAGTCACTGTGGAGTTATTATTAACTCTATAATTTACAAATTAAAGCATCAAGGAGACTTGCTCAGGGGTGGCAGCTGGTCAGAGGCAAAGCTTCCCAACACTCATGATTCCAAGTTGTGTTCCCTACTTTTCAGCATTAATTCTTATATGAAGGAAGATAAATCTCTATAAACATTTTACTGTCTCTATAAATAACAGTGTTTAAAAAGTACTTATTAAAGCTTTTATGTTGATTTGGAGGATAACAACAGTATTCATTACATTTTCCACCCATATAATTTCAGCAATTTGATAAGTAGAACCACCATTGATTATATATAAAATTAATAAACAAAAGAGGATCACAAAGCAGTTCGTGGCTCCATCATTTATTTACTAAGTGCAAGAACTCTGCCAAGTCACCTAACCTTTTTCATCTTCAATTGCTTCATCTGAAAATATGTGAACAATATTGCAGAGCTATGTGGACTCGAGAGATAAATCCTAGGAAAGAACTCTATACAATGCAGAGTGCTCCACAACTATTCGATTGTAATGACTGCAATAAGGTAAAATATAAAATTGACATACCACCTCACAATTCACAGTAAAAACACCGTGATTACCATCAGGGAGTGGGAACTTGACAAAAGTCTTCACAAAACCCTCAAGGTATTCTTTTTGGTCATGACCCTGAAGCTGAAATCAACATTGCCAAATAAATTACTGTATGTTGTTTGCAAGAGCAATTAAGCTCATAAAAGTTTCACTGCCTGAAAATTAGCTAATTAATTCTTTCAAATGCTTAATGATCCCCAAGGTCTGTGTTGGAGACAGCAACAACCCAGGATCTGAAACAAGTGGACTTTTGGGGGACAAACCCTACTCTGGCAATCTGACATCCAGGTGATCCAAGCACACCTTCACAACAGCTGAACTGTGTCTCTAAGGCACCGAGGACTGTAAACCAATCAAAAAGTAAAAACCAAAATAAGCAAGCTTCAAAAGCCAGAGTGGCTAACTCCAAAAGCATGTGTCTTATCTTACCTTCAAAGACTTAAGGACTTTACCGTGCAAGTGATTCGATGTTATCATTCTCCACAGTCACTTTTTTAGACATTATATAATGAACAGGAAAAATCAACTCTTAATAGCAGTGTTCTCAGGGGATGTGCACTGAAGGTGACTTACAATGGCCAATGTCCTGAATACCTTTCATGCCCTTCCTTCCCATCATTTGCCCTGGTCCCTCAGCTTTCCCCTGGTGTCACTTTATCCTGCTGTGACTCCACCTCAACTATCCTCTCGACATCTTCTTCTCCCTGACCCTTCCCTCCTTGTTGCTGTGACCTTCTGGGTGACTGGCTCCAACCTCTACCTTCTCCCATCCTACATCTGAGTGGTTGATCTGACCCAAGAAACATCACTCAGTTATGTAGACCAAGACCGCAACAGATATCTCCTCCAATCTTGGCTGAACCTCTAAAATCCTGATGCCTCACTCCTTTCACATCCTTAGCCAGGCACTTTGCACATTTCCACAGCAAAAAACCTAAAGCTTTCACATTTCTTACCCTACCCTCATCTTCTATCTCATTTGTATCCTGACCTATCCTGAGGCCTTGTTCCCTCTGGCCCAAGGTAATGTTCTCCCAACTGCTCCCAAATAAATCCCTCTGCCTCCAGGGGTTTTTGCACTTTACCTTAGAAAAGGTTATTAGATTGACTTTCCTAAAATGTGTTTTCATTACATCATTTTCCTCAAGTGTACATTGTACAAGTGATTACTTGTACTGAACAGATGTAAATTTCTCAGGCTGGGACTGAAGGCTCTTGCTTAACCAACCTTAAATTACACATCCAATCTTGGCATCCCCTAGCTTTATCTTACTTTCTCCTGTGGTGAGAGAGTGGCGGCAGAACCAGTATTAACAGAGCATTCATTATGCCAGAATCTGACAAATCAACTCATTGACCACATACAGCTCATTCTATGAAAGTGGCAACAAAAGCTCAGAGAGCTTACGTAACTCGCCCAAGGTCTGAGAAAGTGGGTGGCAAAAAAGCTCCAGATCTCAGGTCTACTGGCTCCAAAGTCTCCATTCTGTTCATTATGCTGCATGGCTTAGTTCACCCAACTGGTCTGCCTGCTACACTTATTCCTCTTCAATGTCTTCTTTCTTTGTTCTTCTTCTTTTGAATTAACAGCTCCTGCCCTCTGAAACAAAGCCCTCTATGCTTTAAAATCTAAGGTCAAACTTAACCTAATTTACTTTACCAAGTTATTTATTCATGTATTTATTTTGTCATTCAATCATACCCTGTTCCTATTTCCTTTGCCCTGCTTTATTTTCTTTATGGCCTTTACTACAATATCATCCATATGCATATCCATATCTACATAAATAATTCATCTATCCTTCCACATACAGCCTATATGTTAGGTACTATGCTATGTCCTGGGGAGACAGTAGGGAGAAAAAAAATAATGGTCCCTCCACAAGCTTATAATCTTTTGGAGATGGCAGATAAAGTAACAAATCATCACAAAATGTAGTTAAGCGCTATGAAAGGAAGGTATTGCAATAGAAGAGGGTGGACCTATCTAGATAATGAGGTTGGGAAAGGACCTCAGGGAGGTAATATTTAAGCAGAGACTTAAAAAATGGGAAGGAATCAGCCATGTGAAAAGCAGAGTGAACAACAACTAAGAAGGCTCCAGAATGGTGGCCAGTGTGGTGTGAAGATATTGCTGGAAAGAGTAGAAGACAGAGGGGCAGAGGCCAAGTTAGGCAGGGTTGGCAAAGCAATGTAAGTGTTTTAATTAAAGCAAGGGAGTGAGCTGAACAGAAATGTGATGTCAAAATTATTCTGGGGGTTGCTGGATGAGAAATAAATTGTTGGGGGTCACAACTGGGGAAAGAAAAGGCACAGTGAGACTGGAAAGGAGGGTGGGGCAGCAGTCAGAGACTGAGATGAGGGTGTTGTGGACCTGGGTGCTGGTAGCAGAGGTGGAGAAAGAGAGAGGTTTGGGATACATTTCTTAGAAAGAACATATGGGACATGCACATCCATCCCTTAGATGAAAGGGTACACAAAAGAGATGATTGGTGACACCCAGGTTTTTCATTTGACTAGGAAAAAAAAAACAGCTGAGTGGACTGTGGGGAATTGACTGTACTGGAGAAGAGATAGGGGCTGGGGAGGCATGGAAGCAAGAGCTCACTTTCACTCAGTGTGAAGAAAGGGGCAAGGAATTGAAATTATTAGCAAAGAAAGTATTATAATACCGGCATGTGGAGAGCTGTTTTAAATTCAGGAGGTAGCCAACTGACTTGTGGTCTTAAAAAGGCAGAAGGACTGTCCTAGCCTGAGCATTCCTGAGCCAATGAGTTGCACAGCACGGCTAAGAAGTGGTGGCCTGAAGTAGGTGTTCATAACTGAGATTTCAGAATCGAGACGAGTTTCTCTTTACTGTATAGTCCTGAGAAAATATGTATTGAATTGAATACTTTATTCCACTTTTAACCACTTTGGTACTGGCTCACCAAATAAAAGAAACAGAACTACCAAATGCTTACTTCTATGACAGCACTTAGCCAAAGTGGTAGTCACACTCTTCTACCCGACTATGTTTGCCTGCGGCAGTCACACCATAGATTTCCCCACACAGAAAACAAATCTTCTTAGAAGCTGAAACAAAACATAAAGTAGAATTATTCATGGATGGATGAGAAAGAAAAAAAAAAGGACCTGAAGGCGGAGACTTGCCTTTGCATTTCTGATCCCAAAGTGAGGACATGCCCAGTGTGCTCAAGAAGTAACAGGAAAAGTAACAGGATTACTCAAAGGAGTACTTGCAGGTAATTAGTTTATTGGACCAGGGCAGCCCTGGCTCAGACAGGCATCCCTGTGCCTGCCTTCAGAGTCAACGCCAGATAATTGTGGTTTGAGACCACAATTTGATTGTAGCCAATGTGGTTAGTCATCTACTCTAATTCACAGTAGCTCCTAAAATAAGACCCATGATGACCTTTTTATTTTGTCCCTTTTATGTATACAGTGGTCTGTATGTTTATTAAATCAATGAGAGTATATCTGGGCTTTTCATTAAATCCATGTATGAATATTTTTTTATTAATAATCCTCAAACTGGTCCTGATAATGATAATGATGATGATCATTATGATCACAGAAACTCATTTGAGTATCTATGATGAGATTATGAGGCAGGCACTGTGCCAAGCACTTCACATACATTACTTAACTGATTTTCATGAAAGTCTAATGGAGTAACTACCCATTATCACATTATTCAGAATGCAGAAATCAAGGATTGGAGAGGTTAAACGATTTATCCAACATTCAAATCTGGATCTGTCTTCCTCCTTCCGGTCCCATGTTCATAACTGCTAAGTGCACTGCTGTCCACTGAGAGGATTTTTTTTTTAAATAATAAAGCAAATGGTAAGATAATTCCAAAATAAAAATTACAAGGATGCAAGAGATAAAGATCAAAAGATGAAAAATATTTCTATAATTGCATTTTAAACTCCAAGAGACAAAATTTGACCGTTGCGATGTTATATATTCCATTTTTTTTGTCTCTTTCTCTTTTGAGTGGAAGGTGAAGATAAATATTAACTAATTATGACTAGTATTTGGAGAAAATACAAAATAATAAGACATTCTAAATCTTTTTATGAGAATTCCTCGTGAAAAGTATGAATTATTCAAAACATAGCACTGACTATGTATATGAATAGTGGTTAGGAGTAGGAGTGCCAGAATCAGATGCCTTGGATTCAAATCCTAGCTCTACCACTTATTTTGAGTGACCCTTGAAAAGTTATTTGACCTCTCTGAGCCTTACTTGTGTGAATGGAGGTAAAAACAGTACCTATCTGAAATGGTTGCTAAGATTTAATAAAATAGATTATGAATAAAGTTAAGTACTTAGATAATGGAAATGAAAGGAAAAGGAAAATAACCCTTTTAGGGGTCTAGTTTTAGCATATCAAAAGAATAATTTTCAATTCCTATACTTACAACCATTCACAAGAGTTTTTGTGATGCCTACATTTAAAAGAATACTTTCTGGTTTGTCAGGGTTGGGTTGCAGGTATTTATTTTCATGTAATTGTTCTTCAGTTAGCAGTTAGTCTTTAAGATGTATGTAGAGAACAATTCTTGTGAGCACTAAGAAAAGAAAAAAGAATTGCTCAATAAAATTTAAATGGCATTTTTTTTGAATTAGTAGTAAGATTAGAGTCTACTAGCCATTTCAGATTTGAAGTGCTAGAATTCTGATTAACATTAAGGTAGTAGCCTAAAAGAATGCAAGCCTTCCTATCCTTCAACAACAACAACAAATTGGTATTGTTTCCTGATTATGTGATGTCCTATGCTTTGGGTGATAGAAGGAGAGTGAGAATTATACCAGTAACAGCTAGTGCATATTAAACATGTCAAAATCTATTTTAAGGACTTTGATTTAAACTTGGTATTAACCCGGAGAGGCAAACACACTGATTTCATTTTTATCCACTATTTTAAGGACTTTGATTTAAACTTGGTATTAACCCGGAGAGGCAAACACACTGATTTCATTTTTATCCATGAAGAGAATGAGGCTCAGAAAAGTAAAGACACCTGACTGAGGTCACACAGCACACCTGATACACAAATCCAGGTTTTCTGGTTCCAAATCATGCTTATTGATTCTTAATACTCACATAAGAACAGTATGAAAACTTACAAACAGGAAGCTGACTCTCACCAGGGCAAAATAGCTCTAGGATCTCTTTCCAACATCATTAACCCAGGCCCAGATCCCCTCATTCTAATGGATCCTTAAGAAAGTTTCTCTGGAAGCTAAGCAGGGTTGGGGCCTGGTTAGTACTTAGATGGGAGACCACCTAGGAAGATCAGGTGCTGTAGGTGTAAACAAACAAACAAACAAACAAACAAACAAACAAATAAATAAATAAGGGATTGTAAACTGACAAGGTCCTTACTATTTGTCAACCAAGGGTTGCCTTGCCTAAAAAAATATAGAAAGTTTTTCCTTTAATATATTATTAAAAACTCTAGCAGACTTTGCTAGGCACACTTTGGTAAAAACCCTTTGGTGAAAGAAAAAATTCTTCTGTATGAGAAGTATTGGGAGCTTCTAAAAGCACCTACTTTTTTCCCATTCCTTTACATAAGGCTTTCTTAGAGCAGAAGCACTGCCATCTGGTATTATTTAAAATATAACTAAATTCAGATAATTCCTTTGCTTTAGCTTCTTCCTTATGGGAGCTTGTTATCAATTCAGACTTTGAATTTATTCCCAGACCTACTGAATCAGAATCTGCATTTTTAACAATATTCCCAGGTAATTTCATGCATGTAAAGTATGAGCAGCATTATTCTTGCTGACTGGATATATATATATATATATATATATATATATATATATATATATATAAACCAAAGAGGATTCAATCCAAATATTGCTTAAATAAAAGTTCACTTTTATTTTATTTACACTTATTTTTAAAAAGGACATCAAATATACATAGTGTACAGATCCTTCATAAACAATAGTTTAATAATTGTGTTATACCAAATTTCCTTCCCCCTTTAAAGTAACAACTATCATTATTGTAGTAAGCTTACCATTTTTCATTTCATTCTTTCTCAGTCCAGTTGTTTTGTTGTTACTACTTTCAGACATATCTACAACATACAAAAACTTCCTCCTGAGAAAACTTTTATCTGAGATAGTGAATTTGTCTGCTTCATAAAAGCATACAGAACATAAAAAAAAGTCTATCGTATAGTAAGACATTTATTTTCATCTTAAAACAAGTACCCACCATGTGAGACCAACATCTTCATAATCATTTCCAAGTTGGGAAAAAAGTTAAATCTTCTGAATTACTAAAAATGTCAGGACTTCATATTTTCCAAAACTAATATATTTTAAATATTGGATGAAGTATGTCTAAATTTGAGTCTCTGAGTTTATGTAATTTACCATACCTGTAACAGCTTTTCAAACCATTTCTATTTTCAGTGGGAATATTTAAAATACATACTTAGATCTCTATGTCCTATTTCTGTGTGCTATATTTAAAATGAAAAGAAGGAGGGGAAAACCAGAATACTGTGAAAACACTAACAAGAGAATTTTAATATTTTAAGTGTTTATTTAAGTCTACTTAAAGTGTCATACATTAAAAAATGCTATAAGAAAATTGTAAATAGTTTTTTATATTCTTGAGGTTGAAATAGCCTTTATAAGCATGACACAAACTCAGAAACCAAAAAAGAAAAAAAGATTGATTACACTTTGAAAGCTTCTGTATTATAAGAAAATCTTCATAAATAAGGTTGAAGCACAAATGACAAAATGAGGGAAAGGTGATAAGCAAAGTTTGTTCCAAATGAATAGGCCATTTCAAAAACAGGGCAGAAGGATGTAAACAAGGAATTTAAAAAGAGAAAGAAAAAAAGGAAAGGTCTTCAACTTCATAGTAATAACAAAAATAAAATAAAATAACTATTTTCAATACGAACCTTTGAATTCTGAAAGAGGATAAGTGATAAAGTTTGACAAGGTGTGAGAAAAACACATATACTCCTACCTTGTTGGTAGGGAATGTAAATCCACAAAGCCTTTCTGGAGGTAGTTATGTTTACCAAATTTAAATATACAGATCCTTTCTGCTAGCTTCTATTTGCACAGAAATATATGTTAAGGATACATACGCTTGAGTATGAGGAAATGTTAGCATTCACATTATATTTATCACAGAATTTATGGTAGAAAAAATGTAAACAATCTAAGTAGTCAAATCTGTGTGGTCATCTATAGTATAGATTCCATATAATGGAATGTCTATAGTATGTTTTATATAATAGCCTATCACATAGTCATTAGAAAGTATGCTAGAGATCTAGATATTAACATAAATTGTAGATTAACTGACTAAAGAATTCTATGACATCCTCTTCAGTGAAAAAAGTTAGGGAGAATAAATGATTGTTTTTATTAAAATTATTAAAATTATATACATGTTTGTAGTCCTGTAAAGAAGGGGCTGTTTAAGGGATTTGAAGGAGATGTCTTCCACTGTTTTTTTTTTTTAATGTTTTGTTTTGTTTTGTTTTGTTTTGAGTTATGCTATGCATTCTCAATGGGGGTAGTACTACACCCAAGGAAGCAAAATTAGCTCTTGAGGAATAAAAAAATTCTTAGATATTACAATGGTATGTGGCTACCCAAAATTCAACCTTCCCTGACAAAACCTTATCCCTAAGTATTCAATTTTAGGTGGTGGAGGAGGGGAAGGAGATAGAAAAAATAATGTCAAAAACAACAACAACAAAAAGGTCGAGATATACTAGTACACATAGACATGAGTTACTTTCATAACCAGAAACCAAACTTAAATATGTCAGTGATAACCTCTTCTAATGAAGTTATATTTATATGTCTAGTTTCAAATCTAATTTATTTTTAACCAAAGTGCCACTGTACATTCTATTCAAGAGAACATTTTAAAAATACACTCTATTGAATGTCTAAAAATGACCCTGTTAATGAAAACACATTCAGCATCAGGTGTTAATTACAAGTTTTTACCTCATTTCTTGATTTGAAAAGAAATTGTTTTGAAAAGAAATTACCTTGATCTCTTGGCTTCTTCAGAATACTTATTGCTATGTTCACATACATATTTTTACTGCTACAGCATTCATAAACAGTCTTTTCTTCTATTTTAGCCTAGATCACAGAGTGAATAATTAAATGAAAATACTAAATCCAAAGTCTATGAATAATAAACGTCACTTGCAATATCATGGATAACTATGGCAAAATATTTAACTCAAGAAATGGGGGAAATGGTGCCATATATAAAAAGCAACTTATTTTGCATTTTATATTTATGTTTTTTGAGAAAAAAAAAATAAACTTAATCCCATGAGTCCAACCCGAGGACCAGATATTCATCTTCGCAAACTAAAGACCACTGTTTGTTTGTATAAATTTAAATTGCACAGTGCAAAGACTATACAAAGCCTATAATGTACCTGAACTCATTTGATTTTCAAAGCAAGTCCCTAACTTATCAAAGGCACATAAACTATTATTCTCATTTAAAAGAAGAGGAAACTAAGGCTCAAAGTGTTTAAATAGTTTGCTGAGGATCACACATTTAAGGGAAGACATGACCTATTTCATTATCTTTTTGCTATAAGCTATTTTTCTAAAACCATTAAGTAATTACTATTTTATATCAGGACTTACTATAATAGGTCAGTAAGAGAAAAAATGAAATAGGAGAGAAGCAAGGGAATGTAACAACAATAAACAGAATAGTACATGAAGAATTTATTGTGCACCTAGTATGTGCAGGTTTAGTATAAGTTCTAAATGTTTTCTAATGTTTTCTTATTAATCTTCATTGTGATTCTATGAGGATGAATGCCATTATCACCAATTTATGTGAGAAAAATGAGGCTCAAGAAGAGTAAATATCTTGCTTCCTGTTGCAGAGCTAGTAACTAAATCCAGGTGTGCCCGAATGCCAAGCCAAGACTCTTATCACTCTGCTAAACCATCACAGGGAGAAAGCCATGGGGTCTGGGGACAAAAGAGAAGAAAATACAGAGATGTTTAAAAAGATAAAGTTTAAAGAAAAAGGGTAATATTTCTCTGTAAGAGGTGCCTTTTTTGCTTGTCTTTGCTTTGCTATTCTTCTTTAACTTATACAGAATCCAAGAGAAGACAGGCTTTCAGAATGGCAGGGAGAAAACCTTTATGAACTCATGTTCCCACACAAAAAATAAAAATAATAAAAACACTGGCAAAGCACATTAAAAAAAAAAACCCAAGCATTTCAAAAGTCTGAAAATTAACCAGAGCCATAAACAAACTACAAATTGTCTAAAAAAAAAAAAAAAAAAAATGACTGGACCTCACTACGACAGCAGGATTTGTACCATATTAGCTGGAAGCTATTCTTTCCCCTCTCCCTGCCCAGATTAGTGGCACCATAGCTGTAAAACGTTGGCAGCCTGGTGGCCAACAGAGAGCACATAAGTCTTTCAGAGCTACATTGAAAGTATAATCTCAAGAGCACTATAGGTATTTTGTCAGAATGATCAGTTCCCTGAAAAATTCCTATTTCCAGGGTGCTGTATGCAGAGGTCCCCAACCTTTTTGGCATCAGAGACTGATGCTCCTGTGAGAATCTAATGCCTGATGATCTGAGGTGGGGCTGAGGTGGTGATGCTAGTCCTAGGGAGTGTTTGCAAATACAGATGAAACTTCGCTTGCTTGCCCGCCACTCCCTGCTGTTCACCCTGGTTTCTAACAGGCCATGGACTGGTACAGGTTTATAGCCTGGAGGTTGGGGACTCCTAATTGTAGGTATTTGATTTGATTCAGAGTTCAGCTCATGGGAGAAAACCCAGTCCCCAGAGTGCTATCAAAACAAGAGCAATGGGTGGTGATATGGCAGCTACCTAAGGCTATAATTTCACTTGGGCAAATAAGAATCTGTGCAGGAATTTAAAAGAAAACCTTGGAGAACTGATGACTATATGGAACTTTAAATATTTCTGATGCATTCCCAGAGCTTAAAAGGTACACCAAGGAAGACCTGGTAAAAGAGAAATTTCATTCACTCACTAGTGGTAGAACTTAAAGTACTGCACAAATGGGAAGTAAAAGCCCATGCTGTCTTATAAACAGCAGCAAATTTGAAGACATGTCTTTTCACTAAATTCCCTTGGCAAACTGTGAAAGACATAGATCAGGCATTTAAGAAACCTTTCAAACTAATCATTGGCTAAATTATACTGATACAAGGTGACCCCTATGAAGCCAGACTTAAAAAATAAAAGTGCGAAAAAAAAAACAAAAAACAACTACCACATACATTTAGTGGCCACACTCTAGAAGAAATACAGAATCTATAGAATTAGTCCAGGAAAGTTATTAAATAAATAGAAACAAGAACAACAACAAAAGCCCATCAACAAAACAATAAAAACACATCTGACCCTAAAGTTAATATAATATTTAACTGTACAGTTTTCAACAAAAAAATTATGAGACATATAAACAAACAGGAAAATATACACATACAAAAAACAAAGCGCAGCCAAGAAAAAATGTCCCTGAGATGGCTCAGATTTTGGACTGAGTAAAATCAGACTTGAAATCAACAATTATAAATATATTTTTAAAATTCAGTTTAAAAACAATTAAAGGAAAGTAAGAAAATGACTCATGAAATAGAAAACATCAATAAAGAGAAGATATAAAAATTTAAAAAATTTAGAAGTTCTGGGTGAAAACTGCAAAATTTGCTGTGATAGCTCAGCAGATATGAGCTATCAGAGAAATAATTAGTGAACTTGAAGATTGATCAATAGAGATTATTTGGATTGAGGAGCAGAAACAAAACAGAAGAAAAATGAACTGAGGCTCAGACACCTGTGGGAAAACATCAAGCCTATTAACATATGCATTACAGCAGTTCCAGAGAAAGTGAAAATGGAGAAATGAGCAGAAAAATATGTGAAGAAATGATAGCTCAAATCTTCCCAAATGACATATAAAACATTAATTTAAACATTTAAGAAGCTTAATAAGCTTCAAGGAGAATTTATTCATAGACAGACAAACAGACACATCATGGTCAAACTGATGTAAGTCAAAAACAAAGAGAACATCTTGACAGTACTAACAGAAAATTGACTTATCACATATAAAGCACTCTCGATAAGATTAAAAGCTGATTTCTCATCAGAAACCATGGAAACAGTAAGATGGCATCTCAAAGTGTCAGAAAAATGAAGGTAAAGTTAAAATATTACCAGATGAACAAAATCTGAAGAAATTCATCACTAGCAGATTCATCTTACAAGAAATACCAAAGGGAGTCCTTTGGTCTGAAAAGAATGTTAGATGGTTATTTGAATCCACACGAAAAAATAAAGAACCCTAGTAAATGTAACTTCATATAAAAATATATTTAAAAATGTTTTTATAATATTTTTCTTCTATTTTAAAGGACAATAGCATAAAGCAATAATTGTAAAATTATTGATGGGCTTGTGTAATAATGTAATTTATATGATAGCAATGCTATAAAGGAGAAGTAGGAAATCAAAATCTATTGGAGAAAAATTTTTATATTCTATTGAAATTAAGGTAGTTTTAATCTGAACTAGGTTCTCATAAATTAAGATGGCAATTATAGTCTTCAAGGAAAACACAAAGAAAATAACACAAAAAAATGTAGTCAAAGAAATGAAATGGCCATTTAAATGGTACACTAGAAATATCTTTCTGGTGGGGTGATGTGGGGAGAGGTAAGGAGAGGTAGGGAGAGGAGGGAGCGTGAGGGAAACCTCCAAGTCCTGGGAGGTCAGTGTCCACAGCAGAACAGCTGGGATGAAAGTCTGGGCTGGAAGAAGCGGCCTGAAGACAGGTGAGGATGTGCACTTTCCTAGGTAAGAGAGCAGGGAGGTGTTCAGTAGAGTTAACAGAATCAGAAATCAGGCTGGGCTTTATGAAAATGTAGGCGTATGTTAAAGGTAATTCAAAGGCAGATGTAGGTGAGTGATTACATGGTCTGAGGTGCTAGGGAGCAATGAGGAGGGACTGCTAATGCTACAGGGTTTATTTTGGGGTGATAAAAATGTTTTAAAATTGATGGTGGTGGAAGTGAATATAGCAGACATAAATGAGGAACTGTATGAAATGTGAATTAAGTCTCAATCACATAAAAGAGGAGACAGGAAGGTAAAGATCAGGTCCAGAGGCAGGGGTGGTACCTGGATGGTAAGGCCTCAGAGACCTCAGGAGAGAGGGGCCTGGGTGAAGGACAATGGGATGTCCCATGCTGTTCAGGGGCCAACAGCATGAACCCGGCAAGCTGTCCAATGACTATGGCAAACTGGGAAAGGCTCTGGAATGGCAAGTAGCCCAACACTAGACAGCAGGCAGGGAGAAATGAATGAAGTAAGTCAATCCCAGAGCATCAGACGCTGTTTTAAAAATGTGTTTGCAAAATGAAAAAGAGGTTTTTCAAGGGCACTGGACCTTGCTAAGATTGGGGGACCCCAATGTGCTAAGAAGGAGGCTATGACCCAGAATGACAGAGTAGAGCGAGAGGCAAAGGCAGGCAGTGGAGGGTACCCTTGTGGGAGAGGCAGATGTGTGGGAAAGTGAGGCAGGAAGGAAGGTGACAGCTATGGAAGGTGGCTATCTGTCCAGGAGATGGTGAGATCAGAAAAAAAGAAGAAAGAAAAAAAGGAAAACAACAACAACAAAAAATTTTTAACATAAAGGAAAGCAGTAATTATAGAAGAAATATGACATGAGATATACAGAAAACAAAGCAAAATGAATGCTATAAATCCTATCTTATTAATAACTGTCATTACAATAAATGTAAGTGGATTATACATGCCAATCAAAAGGCAGAGACTGAAAGAATAGGGAAAATATGATTTGACTGTGTACTGTTTGCAAAATATACATTTTAGATTCAAAGACCAAATAAATTGAAAGTAAAATGAAGAAAAAAGACATATATTATAAGCAGTAACTAATAGATAGATAGTTGGAGTGACTATACTAATATCAGACAAAGTAGGTTTAAAATAAAATACTAGGGACAAAGAAAAGCATTTTATAATTGTAAGAAAATCAATCAGGAAGATATAACAATTACAAACAAATATTCATCTATAGATGACACATAAAACTGACAGAATTTAAGTAAAAAATAGCAACTCAGCAATAACAGCTGGAGACCTCACTATCCTAATTTCAGTAATGGGTACAACAAGTCAAAATATAATGAAGAAAATGGAAGATTTAAACACTACTAGCAACTATATATGATAAACATCTATAGAACACCTCCATGTAATAGGAGCAGGATACACATTCTTCTCAAGCGCACATTAAATATTCTCCAGGACAGATCATATATTAAGCTATAAAACAATTCTCGATAAATTCAAAAGAATTAAAGTCATACAAAGTACGTTCTCTCTAATAATAGTATATTAGAAATCAACAATAGAAAATTTGGGGACTTCACAAATAAGTTGAAATTAAATTACATACACTTAAGTAACCAATGAGACAAGAAGAGACTACAAGAAAGATTAAAAAAGTCTTTGAGATGAATAAAAATGGTAACACTACACACCAGTGCTTAGAGGAAAGTTAATATTGTAAAAGGCTGATCTTAAATAAATAACTTTTCCTTCCATCCTAAGAAACTGGAATTTTAATAGCAAACTAAAGCTAAAGAAAACAGAAGAAATGAAATAACAAACACTATAGTGGAAATAAATTAAATCACTTTTAAATATAGAGATAACCAACAAAACCAAAATTTAAATATTTGAAAATATCAGCAAAGTTGACAAAACTTTAACTAGACTGACCAAGTAAAAAGAGACATCTCAAATTACTAAAATAAATAATAAAAGAAGGCACATCACTACAAAACTAACAGAAATAAAAAGAATTATAAAGAAATTCTATAAACAACTATATACTAACATTTTTGAAAACCCAAATGACACAGAAAAATATCTAGAAAGACAGAAACTTTTGAAAATAGGCAAATTTATAGAGACAGAAAGTAAAGCAGAGATTACCAGGGACTGAGGAGAGAGAGGAATGAGAAATTGCTCTTTAGTATGTACAGAGTTTCTGTTTGGGATAAAAAAAAAAAAGCTCTGGAAATTGATAGGGGTGACGGTTAAGCAACATTGTGAATGAATTTAAAAGACTTAATTGTGCACTTAAACATGGTTAAAATTATAAATTTTATGCCATGTGTATTTTAATAAACTATCAGTAATATATAAAAAACAGAAACTACATACCAATATCTGTAAACCTGATGAATATAGACACAAAAGTCTTCAATGAAATTCTAAAATACTGAATCCAACAATATATTTACAAAAAGGATTATTCACCATGTCCAAAGGTGTTTAATCCAAGGAATGCAAGGTTATCTAACATTCAAAAAATAAATCAGCATAATATATCACATTAATTAGAATAAAGATAAAAAATGTCTACATGACATATCTCAGGAGATGAAAACAATGTTTTACAAAATATCACATGATAAAACACTTAACAAACTAGGAATAGAAGGGAACTTACTTGATCTGCGAAAGAACATGTTAAAAAAAAAAAAAACCCACAACAGTTTCCATTGTACTTAATGGAGAAAGATGGAAGGCTTTCCCCATAACAAAAAGAATAAGACAAGGATGCCTCTTTTTACCACCTCTACTCAATATTATACTGGAAGTTTGTGCTAGGGAAACTACACAAGAAAATGAAATAAAAGGTATTCATACTGAAAGAGAAGAAGTAAAATTATATTTGTAGACGATATGATTTTGTAGAAATAAAATCCCAAGGAATCCACTAAAAAACTATTAGAACTAATAAAACAAGTACAGCAAAGTTAAAAGACATGTATGATAAGAAAAATCAATTGTATTGTTATATAATTCTATTGAATAATCTGAAAATAAAATTACAAAAATAATTCTATTTGCAATGTCATCAAAAAGATTAAAATACCTAGGAATAAATTTAACAAAAGAACTTCCAGACTTTTATACTCAGAAATACAAAACACTGATGAAAGGAATTAAAAGATCTAAATACATGGAAAGACATTCCATATTCATGGTTCACAAGACTTAACATTGCTAAATGGCAATACTCTACAAATTGATCTAAAGATTCACAGCAATTTCCACCAAAATCCTAACTAAATATTTTTTCAAAAAATACAAAGTGGATCCTAATAGTTATATTGACACTCTGGGGACCAAAACAGTTCGAAAAAGTACATATTCAGAGGACTCACAATTCCAATTTCAATATTTACTACAAAACTACAGTAATTAAGATTATGCAGTGGTGGCAAAGGAAAGAAAATAAATCAATGGAATATAATCAGAGTCCAGAATTTGTGGTCATTTTACACTTATATTTATGAGCAACTGATTTTTTTGACAAAGGTGGCAAACCAATTAAATAAGGAAAATATAGTCTTCTCAACAAATGGCACTGTGACGAGACATGTCTACATTCAAAAGAATGCCTTCGGACCCCTACCTTACACCTTATACAAAAATCAACTCAAAATGGATCATATGCCTAAATGTAAGAACTTAAACTGTAAAACTCTGAGTAAAAAAAAATAGGAATAAATCTTTGTAACCTTGGTCTTTTAGACAGGATATCAAATGCACAAGCAACAACAACAAAAAAATTGAAATACATTTAAATAAAAAACTTTTTGTGCTGTCAACAACACCATCAAGAAAGTGAGAAGACCACCCACAGAAAAGAAAAAAATATTTGCAAATGCTATATCCGCTAAGAGACTTATATTCAGAATGTGTGAATAACTCTTATATCTCAACATAAAAATGCAAATAACTCAAAGGACGGGCAAAGAATTTGAACAGACGTTTCTCCAAGAACATATACAAATGGCCAATAAGCACATGAAAATATTTTCAGCATCATTAGCATTAAGAAAATGCAAATCAAAACCACAAAGAGTTACTTTACATACAGAAAGATGGTTATACAAAAAAACAGACAATAACAAGTGCTGATAAGGATGTGGAGAAATTGGAGCCCTCACACATTGCTGGTGGGGATATAAAATGGTGCAGTCACAATGGAAAACAGTTTGGTAGTTCTCAAAAGGCTAAATAAATAAGTAGCATAGGACCCAATAAATGTATTCCTACATATATGCTCAAAAGAAATGTAACCATTTGTCCACACAAAAATTTGTACACAAATGTCCACTAAGTAAATAACTAACATGTATATCCATAAAAAATTATTATTCAGCAATAAAAAAAATAATGATACATGCTATAACATGGATGATATTTGAAAACATTACACTACATAAAAACATGAAGCTGGTCACAAAAGAATCACATAGTTAGTATATGATTCCTTTATATGAAATGTCTAGAATAGTCAAATCTTACAGAGACAGAAAGTAAATTTGTGGTTGCCCATGGTTAGGAGATATGAAGAGTTGGAGAGTGACAGCTAAAGGGTACATGGTGTCTTTTGGGGGTGATGGGAATGTTTTTAAATTGACTGTAGTGGTTGCTCAGCTCTATGAATATATTAAAAGTCACCGAACTGTACATGTTAAATGGGTGAATTATCAGACATGTAAATTATATCTCAATAAAAGTGTTAATAAAGAGAATCCTTAAAGTAGTCTTTCCTCACTCCTGATGCAGGAATCTCTTGTGAAGACAGCTTAGCTTATATCCCATTTACAGCAACTGGCAGCTCACTGCTCTGTGAAGCAGCTGTTTTATGTAAGCATATCATTTATAAAGGTCTTCCTCATATTAACCTGAAATCTGCCTCTTGTTGCATCCATCCATGATCCTTTTCATAATCTCCAGAACAATCTAAAGCACATCAATCAGAGAAATAGCAGCACTAAGCCAAAATCTAGTGCTGACATGTTTGCCTAACAGTTTTTAAAAGAGATTTTCAATATAAAAATTCCTAAAAATTAGAAACCTGTAAATACTGGACTTGAATTTACAAACTGCAACAACAATCAGATGGAGCTGAGTAGTGTCCCCCTCCTTTCTATGGGGCTTATTCTGTCCAGAGCCATCGTCCCTACCACTCCTTACTACTTACATAGTCCACATGGGTTCTTGAAGATAGGCATGGGGGTGGGCGCTATAGCAACTGCCACTGATTTGAAAGGTTTCAATTTGGATAAAGGGTCCTCAGTAGAAATTGTGAACACAGTGTCTCCAAGAGACAAGGCATGTCCCATAAATGAGCATAAGTAGGTGTGAGTATGAGTGAATGGTGGGGAGTATGGTTCACTAGACAGTATATGACTCATATGAAGGGGGAAAGACTCAGATCAACGTACTGCCTGCCTGGGTACGAAAATCATGAGATCGACAGTTTTTGTCACTAGAAATAACCAGGGTACTTTTTAAACTTAAGAAGACTAGAAAAATATTCCCAAAACTGGTCCCACAGCCTGGTTTTGCAAAGGCAGTAGAGATAATATAAATAAAGCTGTTTGCCAATTGTGTGTCGTGAGTTTTTTATTCCACATTATAGTGTGTGTGTGTGTGTGTGTGTGTGTGTGTGTGTGAATCTTCAAATAAATTACACTATTCAGCATTAACTAACCTTATTAGCAGCTGCATCCTGTTTTATAAACTTCCAAATACTCCTTAACAAAGAGGCTGACATAGCATTGTCTCACTTCATCAGGCACTTTGGAGGAGGATTCTGATGTTACTGAAGCCTCCTGCTTCCTATGAGCCACCTTATATTTTGTCATCTTGTAAAATCCAGAATTTGATTAAAAAACACATGTTCTGCTTAACATTCCTACTCTGTGTATGAAAGAAATAAAATTATCTTGGTTAAGGTCTTTACCAAATCAAAAATAATTTCAAGTTTGAAATTTATTAAAAGTGAATACATACAAGTGTAGAATAAATTATCTACAGTCATAAAAAGAAGAAGGCTGCTAAGTCAGCACTGCTACCTAAATGTACATTGTTAGAGCTGATATGATTATTAATCTGATTACTCTAATGTTTCTAACGATTACTCTGGATGTTTCCACATTCAGAATCTTAGAGTTTGGTTCTCTGATCAACATGTAGGAAACTGTGTAGTTTATCATTCTTAAAGCAACTTCATGTCCTGATGTTTTTCAATCACCATTTCACTAAGAAGAATGTTTTGACTTGAATAAAATTTGTGAACGATTTGTGCATACTCAATATTAAAATGATCACAGCTATAAAGAATTTCAGCATTCCTTTTGAAGTACTTATAAAGACCATGTCATTTCTGGAAGGAGTTAATCTGCCTCATTTTTGGGGGGGAAAAAAAAAGCCAATGATGCACTTCTTAGTAATAGTTTCCTCATAGAGCCAAAAATTTTTAGGAAGAGAGAAAGCCTTAAAAAAAAAAAAGGCACCGCATGAAAAGGAGAAAAATTACTAAGGAGGTAAAGTCATACTATGATATCACTGATGAAATTATTTGCCATAGGTCTGTCTCTCTCTTCATCCCTTCCTCCCTTCCTTCCTCCGTTGCATACGTACACATATATACCCCCTCATCGAGTGCAGCTTGAAAGGTGTATTCCAATGTGAAATTTCCCTTTCAAAAAAGTTGAAGAGGCTTAATCACAGCTGCAGATATTTTAGGACTAAAAAATGCCTAATTTTCCAAGGATAGGATTTTAAAAATAACTAAAAGTGACACACAGACACCAATCTCATCATAAAATAAAAATAACTATACCTAAGAGTAACTAAGAACAAAAAAGCTGAAGTTCCTCTCTAATGGAGCCAGCATTTATCTGAATTAGGGATTTTCAGAAATATAGCCAGTTGCTCAGGGGTTCCATATGTAAGTAGGATATGACAGTTATTAGAAATGAAATTATGGACTTCAGACTTAGTTTACAACACCTTTGCAGGGGAAAAAAAAGCAATACTTTTCACAGAAATGTGTAATCTACTTGGATTTGCAGTTGAGACATCCCTTGAAAGAACTACATCCAGATGAAGGCTGTTTAAGATAAGTGAATTTTCTAAGAAGTTTCAATGAATAAGAAAAAAGAGAAAAGCTAAATTTTAATAACATTAGCCTTTCAGATGATTAGAGCTTCTTTTAATCATCAATTAAAAATTTCAAAACACTTCCTTTATAGGCACACATATGAGCACATTCACACTCTATTTTTTTCTCGAAGAAAATACAGTGCAAACAAAAAAGCCCCAATAATCAATTAAATCTAGAAGAATAAATTTATAAAGCAAATCACTTCATGTAAGAATGTTTTCAAAATACTACTATGGCTTAGCACCTAGGGATAAACACCACAAATGATTTAAAAATTAGCTAATTATTTCACGTAAAGCTCCATGTGACTGACAACTGTAGTTGGTAATACATGGAATTGATAGAATTTTTTTTTCTTAAATAAGATAAATCTCATTTCTTAAATAAGTGATTTTAAAAAAAGACTTTCTCATACCTCCTGAGACTTTCCTTTGAGTATGAGGGGCTGGACATACAAACGTATTCTTCTTCTGTTCTAAAGCGGCAGCTGTTATCTGCACTGCCTGTTGCTGAGCCTGAAGGAGTCCGGTGTGACTAACTGGTAGTGAGACTGGTCCTCTGAATGGGCTAATGATCTCTTTACTGGTTGGAACCTATAAAGTATCAACACAAAATGAAAAATAATTTAAAAAATTGATAATATTGATAATTTCACTTTTGTACAGAGGTTCTTTGGAACTGACTATATTTACAATACAACGTGTGACCCAAATACACACATAATTGAAGTATTCCCAGAAATAAACTGAAATAATAAAATTGGATTAACAAGCATATAATTTAAGAAAATTTTCTTGAAATAAGAGAAAAAATTAAATCTATGAAAATGACACTTTTGTATGCAGGTAAAACTGTTAACAAAACAGCTAACAATAAGACATATTCCTACCAACGTTACTGGAATTTGAAGTTAAATAATAAATCTTTTAGGTAACCAGACAAAAGTATAAGGTGACATAACAAAAGAAATGGCAGGCTAACATCAGACTTCTCCATGGCAACATTCACGACAAGACGAGAACAGAACATATGAAGGAATGTTCAGCTTGACTAGTAACCGAAGATATGTAATATAAAACAAGGAAATAAAATTGCACCAAAATTTACAGGTTTTTAAGAAATATAAACCTATTTTTGGTAAGGGTTTATGGGAAAGTAACTCTGAAACACTGTAGGACTATGAATTGTTACAACATTTCTGAAAGGCAATATGGCACCATACTTCTAAAATCTTTATCTTCTTTTGTCAAGTCATTTCCATTTGTGAGAATTTATTTTAAGTAACAAGACTTACTGATGAAACCAACAATTATTTAAATATAAGAATTTAAATATAAGGGGGGTATATATAATACAATAAAATGAAAACTATAAACACCACAGCATTTGTAATTAAAGAGAAATAATGTTAGCTTCCAAAAAACTTTTTCATGAGAAAGAGGGCAGGAAAAAGACACTAATAAGTACCTAAATATCTGACCTTAGGATAGACACTCAATCATTTCACAGATAAATAAAATTAAGCTCAGAGAAATAAAATAACATGCCCAAGAATAGCCAAGGACTCTGCAAATAACTGGAATCAAGGTTTTCATTTGTAACTTGGAGGCATAAACTCTTTTTATGTCATGCAGATTCTGCTGTCAGTGTGTACAAAGTACAAATAACAAAGAGACTACCGGAGAGTACTTTTTAACACAAAAGCATTAAAGGAATATTACTCGCTGTAGTGCTTCTTCAATTTCTTTACATATCATAAAAAATTTCAGATTAATATAAAGTCTAAGAGGTTCCAATTACTTTGAAAAACTAGTCAGGTCTCCTTATTCACAGCAGCTACATGTTCCCTAGAGTCCCATGGACACGAATTAGTTAATACTGAACCATTGCCCCTAGAGCAAATACAGGGTTCAGTTTAGATGAGTCTCTGGTTACAATGTTTTCATCAAGCAATCAGTAACATACTCTTATTTTATGCATATTTCTATTTAAAGACACTTTAGTATATATTGCTGATTCATTAATATTGAACTTGTAGTCAACAGCACTATAATTCATGCCTGAACCAAGCTTATCTTTCATGTATATTTTCTCTATGAGGCATATCACAGCCTTCTTGGTCTTAGGAACACTAGACAGCACTATACTTTAGTGTCATTTTAAACAGCAAAATCTACAAAAATGCAAAAAACATGGCACCATGTGGACTGAAAAAAGGACATTTGTTAATAGTATGAGAGGTGAAAGAAGAAGGCCGTGTTGCTTTGTTCTGCCTTAGCTGGGAATATGTACATGAGGCAATTCAAAATTTTTGCCATTATGAATGGACCACAAAAGCATGAATCTTAATTTTGAGGTTACAAATTAAATTTAGTAAATAGGAGAATTTGAAAATATAGAATCTGCAAGTAATGAGGATTGACCTATTAATTTATGGGTAAAAAGCTATGCAATAACAATATAACTGCTTTGAATGAAAATGTTAGACATTGGGGAAAAATGGATGTAGAAAATGCTTATAAGAGGGAATCAGTTTACTGACTGCCCACTTGTGCTTTGGTGGATCACAAGACAATAAGTACTAAAATATACTTAATGCTAGAAATTACAAGGTTTGTATTCTAAAAGCAGGAATCCCCAAACCGTGGGCCATGGACTGGTACCTGTTAGGAACTGGGCCACACAGCAGGAGGTGAGCGGCAGGCCAGCAGGTGAAGCTTCATCTGTATTTGCAGCCACACCCCAGTGCTAGCATCACCACCTCGGCTCCACCTCAGATCATTGGGCATTAGATTGTAATAGGAGCACCATTCCCTGGTGCCGAAAAGGCTGGAGACTGCAGCGATAAGGTAATGAATGTATGGAGAGAGGGAGAGAGAAACTAAATGACTCACATCAAACTTGGCAGTGAGTGCAATTCTCTTTTTTGATCCAGAAAATGTTTTGGTAATACAATATATTCAATCCCATTTGTTTTCTTGAAGTCTAGGGGAAAAAAGGTAGAAATTATCTAATTTCAACATCAGTAAAGGAAAATTTAGCATGTTTCATTGGAGAGCCCCAGCCATTCAAGCTACAAAATTGGGCAACTTATCAAAAAATAATTCAGAAAACAGAACTGAATTTGGATAATTTGACATGTGCAGATTCCTGTAAGAGAGTCCTCTAAGTTAGGAAATCAAAAGTCACTGTATGTAATACCATGGCCTCTGGAAACTGTCAAGTTTGCAAGATACTAGCTGGCCAATTATGAAGGTTTTTACCTAGTCATTCCAATATATTATTGACCAGAAGTATTAGAATATATATGTATATGTATATGTGTGTGTGTATGTATATATATACATATATACATACACACACACACACTAATATACTATATAGACATATTACACAACATGTGTGCTATAGTTTAGAATCTTTAGAGAATATTTAAGTGAAACTCTCTTTGATTTAGGAAAAGGATTAAAAAAAAATGCTGACCAACCTGTTTGGCAGTCTCTCTCTTACAAGCTTCACTTTTTACGAACACATTGAAAATTTGAAGACGTTCCTTTACAGTGTCATTGGAATCAGAGTGAGTCTCATCTACAGTAAGCTCATGAAAATCCAAGTTTGATAAAGAGATTTGCGGTTGGCTTGAATACCACGTTTCCATTTTTTGAGTGTCATAAATTATTTTTACATGTTTTTTGCTCTTTGAGTAACTTTCATTATGCCTTTCATTCTGTATTTGTCACTGAGAAGTGCACAAGATATACTTTCTTCTAAAATACAGATATACGTCTTCTCACTACCAAAGCTTCCCATCTTAGAAATGTGGTTTTTAACACCATACAAGTTTATGTTACTTTTAATACCTAGTGAGGTCTTCATGAGTAATTTTAGTGTTTTGTTACTGTAATCATTCACTGCTGTGGTTACTTGTGACTCTCTTCATTGAGGGTTCATTCCACTTTTCCTTTGGAAGCTGACTATTTTCAGGAAAAGCTTGTCTCATATTTGTGTCACTCAGTGAGACCACAGGGCTTCGTGATAACTCAAGTGCAAAAGTAAACTTGGAAAGCCTCTTCTGCTTTTCTTCAACCTCAGTATTGACTAACTCAATTGCTTTGTTGATTCTTTCCAATTCTTCCATGGCTGTACCTAGTGTTATCAATGGAAGATGAACTTTATTTTATATTTAAAAATCACATAAGATGAAATGCAGACTCCAGGATATCCTGGACAAGCAGTTTCCAATCAGAAGCACATTAGCTCTGCTAAATCTAGCCTTAAGCACAGGGAATTGTTTACTAACTGATCAGTTCTTAGAAGAATAAGAAGTCAATCACCTCAAGTCTTTCAAATGTCTAGTTCATTTCTACAACTGATGAACATACACTTGTGCCTTAATTAGAGTGACTATATACATCAGTGGGACTGGTCAGGTTTATACATAATTATTAAACTGTGTCAACTGTGACACAGTTTCAATATATAGTATTCACCCCTTTTTACTAACTAGTGACAATGTGTAAACAGTTCAAATAGCTGAATGCCATTATTTAAAGCAGGAATCTTTCCTTAATTTAGCTGGTCTCAACATTCTAGGTCCCTATGCTGTTCTACAGAATGCCTCAAACACAAAATAAAACAAAACATGTGGCCCCACCATCCATTAAAAATCTAAACAATCAACAAATGAAACAAAACTCCGGGAAGAGCAGGATCCACACCCCAGAGGAAAATCAGGACAGAGACAAGAGACAAGTCTTGCAGTGCCAGCTGTTCACAACACCTGGCAGCTCCCTCCTTTTTACTAAGGAAATCACTATCTCTTCCCCTTTTCCAAGATACATTTTACTATATTACTGGATAATTTACACGTTTCTGCCTTCTCCCAAATGAGACTTTTCAGACATAAGATGTGGTCCCAATTATGCTTTTTTAAAAACTGAATTTATTTTAGGTGACTTACATGTTTTGATAACACACACGTTTCCTCTTTAAACAATGAGCTTTCTCCTGGCTCAATAGCCTTTCAATTTACCATACATTTTCTATTAAGAGATTAATTCCATTGAAATCCAAAACAAAGTGACAGAAGTGTATGGTATTTGGAGGAGGAGGAAGGCAAAAAGCAGGCACAAGAATGAAAATTATCACAGGGGTTCAAACATGAACGTTTGGATCCAAGTTTTCTTTAAATAAACTTGGAAAGGGGAGTAAATTCTGGGTAACCAGCCAGAATTGCATTTTGGCAAAAGCTGGGTTTTATTTTGCTGCCATGATTTAGAGAGGGCTGTTTAAGCACTGCTTTGGGGGGTATGACTGAAAAAAAAAATAAGTGATTATACTTTCCATTCCACAAATTATATATTTTTTTCTGTTCCACCAGGAGCTAGATCTGGAGGGCTAACTTCGAAGTCTGAAGGCACACTTAGAATCTTCCTTCAGACTACGGGTGACTTGGAACAGCTCCTTTGATTTATAAACCTCCTTGCCAAACCTGGTGACCCACCCCACTGCCTTTCACTAGAGCAAGAAAATTCCTCATCATAATTCCACACTGGGGATGAGTGACATGAAGATGATCAGATAGCCCCCAATTTCTTTCCCCCTCTTCCCTAGACGAGAAGTGAGGCGAGACCACCACACCAGACCACACACATGCATCTCACAACCAGCAAACCTGCGCACATCTTCTAGGATACTGCGCTCCTGAGAACTGGCATCTGCCTGTCCTTACGAGGAGACCAAACGCTCAGCGCCCCCTGCTCTCACACCAGGTGTCATCGGCCCTGCCCAACCCACGCTGCAGGAGAGGCCACCCCCACACGCAGATCCAGGCTGGAGGTGGAGCGTGAGAAAGAGAAGCTCTTGGAGCTGCCTGCCCGCGCCAACCATCTTCCTGAACGTTACTGGGACACCCCTCTTCCCAGGTGTTAGGAACTGTGTGACCACCCAGAAGGTCCGCCAAAAATGCCCCTAAACAGGACCTCCATAGCATCCTCACCGTTGGGCCCATCTCAGAACACACTTTCCGCGGGAGGGACAGAGGAAGAGAGAATAACGACTAGCCTTATTTTGGGTGTGATGTTGGAAAGATTTGCCCTGGGGCACTCTGGAACAACCTGGTTGCTCATGCTTAGGCAAGCACTTGTTTTTCTCTTGCCCGTAACAGCCACTCTATAGGAATTGCCCTTCAGCAGTTAAGATATAGGAAAACAGATGAAAATCCCTCTTTGAGGGCTGGGGAAGAGGCTTATTATGGGCATCAGAGAAAGAAAATATGAGGATGTTTCAGAATGGGGGGAGAGATAGGTTTACAAGGATTTTACTGTGTCCTTTGAAGGAAAACAGTTTAGAGGCTCAGAGAACCTGTTCAGGAAATGCAGGTTTAGCGATGGCATAGATTAGTAGGTGACAAATGAGGGGACATCCTCCCCTTCTCCCCTACCCCCCCACCCTGCCCTCTGTTCCACCACACATACACACCCCAGCCTGGGCTCTACCACCCTCTCCTCACTTCTAGACTAGGGAAGAGGGGAAAAGAAATTGGACACTACTAGTAAGGGGGCTATCTGATAATCTTCATATCCCTCTCCCACCCTAAATCCCTGACTACACTTTACAAGGTTATCTACAGTGTCCTCTGCAAGCTACGCCAACTGAGGATGAGAAGCCAATTTTTAAAAATATAATTAACACCATCTCTTTTAGCCATTTTAGCCGTAGTAATGCTATGTTAACTTTCTCACTCTACAATTCTTTAGTACTAGAGACTACATGATTGAAAAGCTACTCATATTTATTTTCAATAAAGAAATTCTTGGCACTTCCAAGGGTGGGTGGAGAAAAAAGTGGACATGGTTGGTAGTTAACCCCTCCTCAAGCCCACCTGACATTCTTCCCACATGCCCTTTTCCACCCACAGATTAAACATAGCTCCTCTGCACATGGAGCACCTCCAAGCAGCTGCAACCACTTGCCTAACTTAGTCCTACCATGTTTCTTGGTGTTTAAATTGGTAGTACAGACGCTGGCATGGAAAATGACAAAAGTAACCCACAGAGAGCAGCATGGGCTATTATAGCTCAAGGTCACTCCCACTGTCTCAGAAACTAGCATACTATTTGCAAGGTCAGCCTGCCCAGACCCCTCCCCCCCACACAATGGGTGCCATGTTATGTATTCCATGGCTACTCAAAGGCGAAGCTTCATAGCTTTTCCAACCAGTGGTGAAGCTAGGGGTGGAGTCAGGGTAGAAAACAGGGAGCGAGTGAATGACTCTGAGAATGGATGGTAGGTGAAGTAGCACCTGTGTATGAAGCATGTGTCTGACCTCCAAGGGGAAGAAGGCTCACAGAGACTAAGCTAGAGGTAAGGAAAACAATTTCCCAGGAGCAGAAAGAACCACCCCTGAGTTAAGGAACCTCCTGCCTTATGAGCATGGGGACTTCTTTGCTCCTAAACAACCTCTTATGACTTCTGTTAAAAAATTGTCTATTAACCTTCATAGGTCATGTAGAGAACCTCAGTTTGGAAGCACATCTAGCTTTGCTTAACTCTAATGTGTGATCTTAGGCAAGTATCTGACTTACCTGAGTTTTCATTGCTTGATATATAAAAGAAACTTGCCTTTGTAGGGTAGTAGAATTCAATGTGATATCGTGTACCAAAGTGCCTAGCATAAAGTAGGTGAAAATTTAGGAGAGCAATGAAACCTGTCCTAAGTTCTCCTCTCTTCCCCATCCACACATATCCACAAGAAATCTGATACGTGTCCCTAAAATCCTTCCAGTTGAAACTAGTTCGTAAAAGGGAGGGGGGAAAATGCCTTTGGTTTTCCTTGTAAATTGAAATACTCCTGGGTTGGATGGCCTCATAAGTCACTAATAACTTGAATTAGTCCTTGAGATGCTTTGCTTTTCTTCCAATGGAGCATAAGAGCCTGGATGCTTGAAGGAAGAGAGAAGGAAAGATCCTTTAGCTCTAAAAGACTCAAGGTCCATGAATCGCTCTCTAAGAAATTATGTGCTGGGACTGCTTCTGTTTTTTCTCTTCATCTGGAGCACCGTGTTATCTCAAGTAGTTATGGATACCTTAGAAATGGAAAAAAAAAATTTTCTTTCTAATTGTCCTGTGAGAGCAGCCCTGATGACTCTTAAACAATTCAAGAACACTAGGTGTCTCTATTATTAATTTATTTTCATCTCTTGATATGGCACAACTATTTTGACAATAAAACATAAACAAGTGTGTTCTTTTTGCTTTGGTGGTGGGGAGGAGCATGAATCATGGCAATCAACCTGAAAGTCCTCAAAACGCCCCCAGGTAAGGAAAATAGATATTTATGTCCTCATTTAAAAATAAACCAGCCTAGAGTGAATACTTTTCATAAGTCCCTTTCCAAGATTATTTTTACTTGAGTATTCCATACCTTAAATTATTTCCTTGTATATTTTTTCATTATATATTTTTGATAGCTGAGAGAATTTTTTTTAATATGTCCTCCTTTTAAGACACCAGAAAATTTAAATGTCTCAGCAGAGTTTCCAAATCATGACATTAGTTTTAGACATTAGTCACAAAGAAGGATAATTTTTTTATGACAAAGTTAAAGTTGTGTTATCAGCAGGAACTTCCACACTCTGAGGTAAGTTTTTCTCATCAGTCAAACCTATGTCATCAACTGAGACTGAGGCAATCACGTCCGTCATTCTAGATTTTGACTTTGTGTCTGATTTTCTCAATTCTGAAGAAGCGCCGCCCCAAAATGTGCTGCTGTCAGCACTCTTAGAAAAAGATGTGTCTGATATGCCTTCTGATGGGTGAAAGTAAGACATATTTGCCAGCTCTGGGTTGATGGAATATTCACTCTCAGATCTCTTTTGATAACTGAAAAAAAAAACATATATCAAAAATTGTTTTAAATTGTGTGTGTTTGCAGCTCAACTCAAAAAAGCATTGTAAAAATTAAAATGGTGTATTGATACTTGGTATAACACTGTGTAAATGAATGAAAAATGTTAGATTGTAAGCAAATGTGCTATTTAGAACAGAGTTCACAGCTCTTTGGTTCCAAGGCTATCAAAAACAAGATGCATATCTAAATTTTCTATATCCTTTCCAGTTGACTAGGGTGATTTCTATTCCTAGACAACTATTTTAAATATTGAGGAAATGTTCAAGTAGGATATTCCCTGAGAGCCTGTGCTTCTTTCTGAATAGAGGAAGTAAAACAACTGAATACCTTCTATATAAATTTGGGAGACATGTTTTCCTAACAGTCTTACTAGAGAAGAGTGTGAAAGATTCACATCACGTATGTTATGGAGATTCCAGAAGTGTGTAGACTTACTTTGTCTTCAGTTTGTACAGTAGGGAACTAGATACTGCCAAGACGATGACAAAAAGGAAGAGGGTACTCAACGAGATGCCCAGCATTAATTTTAACTTGATATCCTGTAGTCCTTTCTGGTTGTCTTCGTTTATATTATTCAAATCAGAGTCTGAGAGGAAAGAAAGAAAATGCAATGAAAAAGAGTAATTGTGTTCATCAAGGTTTTCCGGAGGCATAAGGATTGCAAAAACACTTGTAGAGAAGCCTTCCACCGTCTGGAGTATTCATTGCTAAACTCTAAGGCTACAGGCTGGTACTCTTAATTTTTTTTTTATTTAACCTTCACAGCAATCCTGGAGCTGTACTTAGTTCCATTTTACAGTATCGTGGAAGTTTATGAATTTGCCCATGGCACAGAGCTGATAAGTGGCAAAATCTGGTTTTAAACTCAGTTTACCAGATATTAGAATGTATATGTTGCAGACTACACTCTGACTAATAAAAACCAGTTCAAGACTCAAAATAATTACTATTAAAAATGTGGTGAATTTACACACAAGGGATTCATTATTCAAGAGAGAAAGATACAATTCTACTACTGGAATATAGACAGATTTTCTTTTAAGCCAAAAGGATGGTATACCAGATGCTTTCTCCATGAGGTTTAAGAACTCAATTTGCCATTTTATTATTGAGATCAAACCTAGTATTCTTGATGTTAAAAAAAGAAATGAAAATTTATTTAACTTTCTAAAATAAGTTATACAATAAAAATGTTCAGATCCAGAAATGTCCAAAATCTTTTTACTAAATGTATTAACGAAAACATATCTTTATTGCCAAATTTTATATTTTTTCTCTGTATATGACTGACTTAAAAGACATTTACTTAATGGTGACTTTAAATGACCATGTTGATATTACTTTCCTCTCCCCTAACGCCCTCCCCGAAGTTCCAGGGGCTTTCATTATTTTCTAGATTATGGGGTTTTGGTAATAAGCAATAACGAACTCTCATGTCTAATTCTCTAATTTATAGAATATTCTAATTGTCAAAGTACAATCTTAAACCAAGTAGAATGAAATGTGTACAATTGTCAAAGACTGACATCTTGACTTTGGGAAGATTATTTCAGAATTAAACAAATGGGCTGTGTCCTAATTACTTTGCTATTCCCTAAAAAGTATTTTTATAAAAAGGTGTACATTTTGTTTATCAAGGTGATGGTCAAAACTAGAGAAGGGTTTGGAATTCCTACCACTAAAAATTAAATTACAAGTCTGGGCAGAGTTTCTCTCTAAGCTTCAATTTTCTCATCTGCAAAATGAAGAGAATACCAACTTCATAGAGTTGCTGTGAGGACTGACATAATAATTTGTATGAGCACCAGGCACATACTGTTTGCTCAATAAATGATATAAAATGAATCATGTTTAATTTAATTACTTGAAAAGACAAAATCTTTCTCAAGTGGCCCACCATTTGTCATTTCTATACATAGCTCTTCTCAACAAAGACAATTCATTCTATTTTCTTGAAGCACTGTAAGGCAAGTCTTGTCTAATAATCCAGTGCAGAACTAACATAACATGACTTAGATGCATTACCAGATGTTATTTCTTTTTCAATGCTTTATTTGTAGGATGAAGTTTTGGGGGACATTAATATATTACCTTGTCATGAAGTTTTTTATTCAAATCAGGGTTTTTTTAACTCTTTTAAATTTATCTATTAATGAAAATTACCACATTCAACAATAGAAATTCTCTCATTCATGGCTGGTGAGAATGTAAAATTATGCAGCCACTTTGGAAGACTGTTTGGTAGTGTCTAACAAAGCTAAGTTTTACCATATAATGCAGCAATCACAATTTTTGGTATTTATCCAAATGAGTCGAAAACTTATGTCCACATAAAAACCTATGCAGCTTTATTCATTATTGCCAAAACTTGGAAGCTATCAAGATGTCCTTTAATAGGTGAATGGATAAACAAATTAGTATCACCATGAAACAGAATATTGTTCAGTGATAGAAAGAAATGAACTATTAAGCCATGAAAATGTATGGGGGAATCTTAAAGGCATATTACTAAGCTAAAGAAGCCAGTCTGAAAGGTTATATACTATATGTTTTCACTATATGACATTCTGGAAAAGGCAAAATTATAGACACAGTGAAGAGATGAGTGGTTTCCAGGAGTTGGGGTGAGGGAAAAATGCATAGATGGAGCACAGGGGATTTTTAGGGCAGTGAAACTATCTGGATGATACTGTAATGGTAGACACATGACATTATGGTTTTGTTAAAACCCATAGATTTGTGTAACACAGAGTGGACCCTAATTTAAACTATGGACTTTAGTTAATAATAATTATCAATATTGGCTCATAAGTTATAAAAAAAATGCAAGTTGTTAATAATAGGGGAAACTGAGTAGGTGGAATATATGAACACTCTCTATACTTTCTGCTCAATTTTCCTGTAAGCCTAAAACTGCTCAGAAAATAAAGTCTAACAAGTAAAAAAGAAAATCACCTACTTCTCCATTTGGTTTATCTGATTCATGAATGGAAGTTACAAAACAAGAAGATGGAAATAGTCATCTGCAATGTTGTAACTGGAAAACAATGCTTAAGAACCATAAATTTCCTGAAACAGTAAATGTCCTCTCTGATATGTTAGCCACCACACTACGCTCTTACATGTACTACATCTTACTAGGAAAAACAGCATCACTATGCAGGCTCCAAAGTATGTGCAAGTATTTATGTATTCATTTAATCAAAGTGTTTTGTTCTTACTTGGAATTGGGTTAAATAAGTCATCTTTTCCGTTTTCACTTTGCACAGTTGGTGTTCCGTTTAAAGCTGTTAAAACAACAAATTGGTGTTATAGTAACAATTCATTTACTAATATTGTATGTGTGTATAGTATATACAGTTAATTCGCATTGTTCATGGTAGTTATTTTCTATAAAGTCACATGAACACTAAGTTAGTGAATACTGAAATGCTGATCCTAGGGCAAATACAGGATTAGGTTCTTGTGAGCCTCTGGTCGCAACATTTTTGTCAACCAATCAATACAGAACCTTGTTTCATGTGTGTTTCTGTTTAAAGACACTTTCTTTTAGTATATATTGTTTGACTGAATGAAGCTCACCATCAACAGCACTGCAATTCATGCCTGAGTGAAGCGTATCTAACACACGTTATCTCTGTGAGGTACATCGCAGCCTCCTTATGCCTAGGAATACTGGCCAGCATTTTAATACTGCACTTGGGGGGCATTTTAAATAGCAAAATCACCAACAGAAAGCACAAAATGCACATAGCATTAAATAGACCACAGAAAGGACATTTATTTACAGTATGAGAGCTGAAAAAGAAGGTGGAATGTTGCCTTGTTTTCCCTTAGCTAAGAATTAAAATTTTTTGCTACTCTGACAGTGTCTGCAAATGACTGCGAAAGTGCAGCAGATATTGATTTTTTTTGGGGGGGGGTTACAAATAAATTGTAGATGTCAATAAATTGTCAAATACAGAATCAGCAAATAATAAAGATTGACTGAATATGGTGTATATTTTACATTTATAAGACATCCATATTTGTGTGTTATATTACATTTATATGAGTACATCTATGATATATACATTATATTTACACATGCATACACATATATGATATGCACATTACATTTATAATTCATGCTTATATATTTATCATATGTATACTAATTTTATGCATGTATGTACTTTGATATGTAATTTGCATTTATTCAGGCATTTCTATGTGCTTACATGCATAACGCTTTTAACACAAAAAAGGACTATAGTGGAAAAGAGACTTATTTAAAAATGTTAATTATAAATAAACTGAATGATTAGATTGCAACACTTATAGGAGAATAAAACTTTTGGGGGGAGAATCAGAAAATGCTTGATGCGATTCACTTTCTGGGTTTGTTTTGCATTTGCTATTACATGTGTTGCTGGTATCAAATGTTGACATTAATTCTCAGTATTTACACTGATCTTGGCTTTCTTACATAAGACTTTAGAAAAATAAAATATTTTCCCAGCTACCTAACTACTTTGAGTTTACCTTTAGCTAACATTGTCCAAAACGCGGGCTCATTTTGACCCGGGGTTATTTCTGTTTAAAAAACAAAATAGAACAGGATAACAAAATAAGGTAATTTGACATTAGTAAATTTGCAATAGAACATTCATTTGTTTGTTAGTTTAGTCATTTAACAGTTATACCTGAGGTCTTACCATGTACCAGACCCCTGTGGTTGGCACTAAGTTACAGAAATGAACAAGATGATGCAGGTCTTAATGCTCAAGGAACACAAGCTTGACTTCAAAAGCAGACAGAAATCACTGTTAATTGCATTGTTGGATAAGGGCTTTAAAGGAAACACACAGATGGTATACACAGAGGAACCAAATTCAACTTGTAAAACCTGCAAACTCTTCGGAAGGGAAATGATGCATCAGTATAGGTTTAGAGAACTAGTAATTGTTTGCTAGGCAATCGAGGTGAGGGAGAGGTCATTCTACTGTGAGCAAACTCAGAACAATGAGCAGGTTAGGTAAGCGCTTGGGGCTTTAGGTAGTCTGGAGTGAAAAACATCAATGGGGTATGTGACTAGAGATAAGACGGGAAAGTTCATTTCAGACTTTAATGCCTGGTTAAGAAGTTAGAACATAACCCCAAATTTAAGTAGTGAAACTTAAATTTTTACTCATTTAATTATATACGCTCCAGGTATGACTACAACCTTATAATTTTAATAGTTCAAATATATTTTTCAGAGGGTTCTTTAATGTTTTCTTCTTCACTTCTAGTAAATTAAAATTTTAGTGTAAATTACTAAAGATATTGAAGAAAGGAAATACCAGGATGATCAGATATCTATTTTTAAATATATCCTAAAAACACATAAGGTTTTTGTTTTGTTTTAGTAACGTTAAAGTTGCAAATGAATTCAGAGTAATCATATTAGGAACATACTTGGACTGCATGAACTGGAGAAAATAGGGTTTCATGTAACAACAGGTCCATTGTCTTCAATTAGACCATTCATTCAAGACCTTAGAGGAGAGCCATCCTGGGTTGTTAGGGTTTCACAAATATTTTATAAGAAACAATAGTCTTGGCAGGAAAGTAAAATGATGATTTTGGTTTTGCAACCTCTCATTTCTGACACCCCTCACCCCCGAATAATTTTAGGAAACATTAATAATCGATTCTATGCAGAGAGAAATTTATTCCTCAAGCAGGTAGAAATTTTTATGGAATTATTGAAAGTTATATTAAAATGTATTAAATATTTATATACATATATTATATATTAAATATAAATTTATATATAAACATAATACATTTCATTAAAATAACATTGTATTTTAAACAGAGCTCCCTTCCTACCCCTTGTTAGATACATCTGAAAATAGATTCTTATATTTTCACCATTTAAAAGATTTTAGAGTGACTTCAAACTGTAGCAATACAAATTCTTTAAGCATGCTATTACTTTATGAAATACTCAGGCTAGTGAAACTTAAATTTTTACTCATATAATGATATGCTCCAGGTATGACTACAGTGTAGTAACGTTAATACTTTGATGAGGTTTGTCAGAGGATTCTGTAGAGTATGCTTCATTGGGGTTTCCAGTAGGTGGTGTAGTTGTTTCATTGACGAGTTTATCTAAAAAAGGGGATAATGTATTATCAGCATATAAAAACATTGATTCAATATCTGTGACTAGGCATATTTTTAAACCAAAAAATGGAACAAAGAAAGGGAGAAAGAAGAAAAAACAGAGAAATGTTGACAATTTTTTCGAGATAATTTAAAGGAGAGGAAAGAAAAAATAAAGTTTCTGTGATAATTTAGTTGCCTGCATATAAAACTGAAAACTTTTTCATATAATTTTCTAGAGAGAGGAAAAGCTGGAAATGTGGTGCCACAAGCTCCCTTGGGAGGTAAGGAAGATCTATTGGATTAGAAACATTGGTTCCTGCATAGGCCTTGAACTGATACTATCAGTCAAGGACAGTTTGGTCACTGGTCAATGTAATGACATGAAAAGGGAGGCAGCATCAGTGTTCCTGTAATTTGGAAACATGAATATACTACTCAAAACACAGTTTCAGAAATAAAGGTTTGGAGCTACCAGTCAAGTATTTTCAGGCCTGATTTAGTACATATCTCAATGTATAGTGTGCCCATCTGGAGGTATGTCAGTAAGAGTATATTTGGGACAATTGTGACTGGAGGACCATATTTTTCCCCATGATGTTGATATAAAATTTTAGTTAATGTTGCCAAGTATAGGTGTCAATAAAGTTTCATATGCAATACTGGCAAGCTCAGCATAAGAGGAATTCTACAGAGAGGCAGAATGAATTCAGACTGAGCCTATAAATAGAATCGTCACAGGAACCTTGTTGGCAAGAAACCTTGAAAAGAGACTCTTGCCAGAGTTGACACTGATTCAGACAGGACTCAAACAATTGGTAAGTAATCCTTACACTGTGCTATGCAACCCTCTTATTCTAGTCTGGAGAAAAGTGTCTGGATTGCCTCAGCTACCTCCCTCGCCTTCAGAAATTTCGGGACTAACACAATTGTTAGTCAAAATTTTTCCAGAGATTTCCATATCTGAAGGGAATGTGAGGTACCTGGTCTGTTTTCTTAAACAGGCTCTCTGTATCTTGTCACAAAGAACTCAGATTGTTGTTTACTTGTACAAGCAAAATTCCCATGAGTCATTCGTCTAATTAATGTATACCTTAAAATATCCCTATCTCATTTATGTCCTAAGGTTTGAAATTGCTCAAAATATTTTATTATTGTCAAGTAGCTTTATTACCAATTAGGCATTACTGAATCTGGCTTTTCCCAATATTGAAATTTATATAGCCAGGAACATTCTTTTCTATTTACTTCCTTCTTTTCCTTTTCTTCCATTTTATGTTTGTGTGTTTCATAGATAGGAGCTATTTACACATCAAAGTGAAAAATGTCTTATATGTAATTTGGGGACTTTTAAGGGCCTCCAAATCCCAAGCTGACAATGGTTTTATTTATCAACTAGTTATGCTTGATGGAAAGATGCAAGGAAGTAACATTTGAAGCTGAAAGCATAAAGCAGAAAGGAGTAAAAACATCAGTCTAAGAAAGACATAGAGTTTTCTAGAGTCCTAAATTTAGTGATTTAATTTTTATTTCCATGCAAACCAAAAATATGAGGATAAGAAATGTAAGGACTTCTCCGCCTTCTGAATTTATCAATGCAACAGACACGGAGTCCCTTATCAGGAACTAAGACTTCTGATATTAGCTCCACAAAGAGCTTTGTTTTACCCAATACTCTCTAGTGGTGTTTTCAAATCTTGCTCTAAGGGCTTTTCATATTTGCAATGGTGCCTTTCAGTACTCACAGTTTCTTAGAGCAAAATTCAGATCTGTTGTTGCTCTCACGGATATTTCTGACTGGGTGCCATTTGGATTTGCTGTTGTAAACACATCTAAAAATGTAAGATCAAAAGTTTTCAGCAGCTAGCTAAGTCACTTCTTGTTCCTTTACATTTTTCTGCATCTAATTTTTTTTCTTAAAATATATGCACTGACTAATGACAAGAGAAGAACAATAAAGTATCTGAGATATTCTTCATCTACAAAATAAGGAAGTGGGGCAAAGATTAAAAATAAAATTAATGGAAAAAAAGCTAAACTAGTATCCTTTTGCTACCTGATTGTTTCTGAAAAGAAATTATTGAGGAACTTATTTGGCACATATTATGTACATATTTAAGTGCCCGATAGGTGCCAAAGTAGATTTGTAGATGTGTAATATTCTCACTGTTTGTATTGACATTATCAAAAAGCCAAGTTAATGCATTCATTTGTCCTTAAATTTTCTGTGAGACTATGGAAAAGTTCAGCTTAAAAATCATATGCTTCAAAAACAATCATGGTCTCCCATATACATTCACATTTACATATGTACATAAAGAATTCTGCTCTTAAGAGCTCAGCAGTGTTGGCTGTAATTCAAGACTAATGAGCATATTTACTTAACCAGAACCAAAGTAAATCGGATCAAAGTTGCATACTGAATGTACATACATGCTTCCTTTTTCCAAAATCTCATCAAATGACAGAAAATGTTATACACACATGATTGTATATATGTTTATTATATCCATATATATCTATTCCCTCCAGCATGCAAGCGAGCACATACACACATGCATGCACACGCATGCACACACACATGCACAACACTGTTGTTAATGCATCATAATTTTTGAAAAATTCCTGAGCTGGATCTTTGGAGGAAAGAAATCACAGCCCAACATTTATGTTATGAGTTATGAACGTATAAAAATTAAAACTCTGGGTATTTTTGCAGGGAAGAACAGATCAAAGAAACAATAAAAAAGATCATAAAAAGTGAATTTCAGGTGAAAATATTTAGATTATATTAAATGTGAGTTTCACCTTAGTAAGATATTGGTGTCAGACATTTGGTGATAAACCTTGAAAAATATAAAGTTTTATGGCTATTTGGTGCCATATACAAAGATAATTGTATTTAAGACCTAGCAGTTAAAAACAGAAATATAAAACTAATTTAAAAACTAGGAAAATAATTTAATATCTTGAATTAGGTAAGGCCTCTCTAAGTAAGATGCAAAATGTAGAAATTAAAAAGGAATTTATGAAAAATTGATTTTATACAGTTCAGAATTTTCTCTATGATTAAGATACCTAAACAGTTTTAAAGATAAGCAAAAGCCTGGGAGAAAGTACCTGTTACTTTTACCATAGGGAGAATTTAATATACTAAACATAAAAAGAGCTCCTACAAATAAATAAAAATAATATCTAATATAAAAATGGGCCAAAAATAAGATTGAAGAAATCACAGAAGTAGAAATTAAATGCACAATAAATACAGAGAAAAATAATCAACTCCAGAAGTAATCAGAATGTAAATTAAAATAGTAATAAAAATTTCTCATTTATTCACAAAATATGCTAACACTATTCACTGTAGTTGAGATTGTGTGCAATCTTGGGTTAAATAAATTGGTAGATATTTTTTGGAGGTCAGTTTGGTGGTATAAATGAATATTTTTAAAGATGTACCTTTATTCAACAATTACAGTGCTTGGTAACCATCCAAAGAGAGATACGCCCAAGTGTAAATGAAAAAAATATACGAGCCCATAATCTAATTTTTTATAAGATAGTGGATAATTATAGAACATCATTTTATGCAATGTTATGTATTCATTAAAGTAATGAAGTAGAGGTGAAAAGATCTCCAAAGGTGTTAAATGAGAAAAGTTAGTCACAATACAATCCTTTAGTATGATCCACTTTATGTTTTTGTATAAATATTTGTGTGTTAGAAAGATTTTTTTCCTTTAATTAATCATCAGGTTCTTGACTTATTTAACCTCTGGTTAATTCAAGAGTTACATCCTGAAAAAGAAATGATTGTACAATTTCACACACAGTAGAGGCAACCTAGTGGTGGACAGATTAGATATAACTCCTGACTCTGCTTCTTGGTAGCTGTGAAACCTAGCAATTGACCTCTCTGAGCATTAGGGATTTTTTTCACCTATAAGAGAGGGATAACAACTCATCAAAGAAAAAATAAGAATTCTATTTATGAATTATAGTTTTAAAAGTACTTGAGTATGTGTGTGTGTATGTATGTGTATATATCTATCTATATCTATATATCTACATCTATATCATCTCTATCTATATCTATATCATCGATATCATCTATATCTATATCTATATCATCTATATATCCATATCATCTATCTATCTATATCTATATCATCTTTATCTATATATCTTGGTTGTATTTCTATTTTTTCTTTTCAATAATGTTAAGAAAGATCCTAGAACAATTAAATTAAATCTTAATTTAAAAGAATTCTTAAGAATTTCTCATGAACTTTTAACTTTTTAGAATGGCAGACCATATAAGGATATGAAAAGAAAGTCCATATGAAGAATGGTGAATAACCTAAAGTTTAAGAGACTTTTCAAACATCTTAAAGTCATCTTGTTTGGGGTTGAATTTTGTCTGCTTAACCCATCCCCCCGGAAAAAAAGATGTGTTGAAATCCTAACCCCGCAGAACCTCAGAATTTGACCAAATTTGGAAATAAGTTCATTGAAAATGTAATTAGTTAAGATAGAGTCACACTGGAGTAGAATGGAATCCTAATCCAAAATGAATGGTATTCTTATGAGAAGAGGGAAATTTGGACACAGAAACTTAGCGAGGACTCTGTAAGCAAACGGAGGCAGAGACAGGACTTCTAATGCTACAAGCCAAGGAATGCCTGGGTCAACCAGCAACTAGAAGAGGCAAGAAATATCCTCCCCTAAAGGATTTGGAAAGAGCATGATGTAGTCAGTCAAAACGAATTTTGGATTGTTGGCCTCTGGAACTGTGAGAGAATAACTTTCTGTTTCTTTGAGCCACACAGTTTGTGGTACTTTGTTTCAGTAGCCCTAGGAAGCTCATACATGCCACCAAATCAGTTTTGGTTAATTCACCAAGAATTAAGTCAACTGTTACCCATGTGAATACATAACCGTAATGCTACAATGAATCCTAAGTTAATTATAGAAAATTACCAAGAGAATGTTGTTAAATTAACTTTATAATATCTCATGAAAAAGTTGTAGGAAATAAGAATGTTATTTTACACACTGAAACATCTATAAAGTAATTTAGGATTTAAGAAGTAGAAAATAAAAAGATTATAAGTGTTTTAAAAAGAGTTAAGATAAATTGAGCCAATCAACTTGGTATACATATTGCTGCTACCAACTTTAAAGACTTACATTGTTTTACATCTTTAAAATGATGGTCATTTTTATCACTAGCATGAGTATTATCCCTCATTTCTTCTTCTTTATTATAATCATCATAATTAATAGGCTCCATATAAGACTCTGAAAATAAGTAAGACAAATCATAGATCAGAAATATGTTAATTTGCTATTTTCTTTTTCTAACTGCATTTTTTCACAAAGGATTTGAGGCAGAGATTTAAACTCTAAATTATACTATATTTCCAATAATAAACTTCCAATATCATCACATAGAAAATTGCTGCATACCTATTTTCTAGGATAATGGGTCATCTTTCTTATCTGTTATTTCTGTGAAAGCTTTAAATGCTTACTCACCTTCATTATTGGGAATCACATCACTAATGTCTGAGGAAAAAACCCCAGATAAAATAATAAACAATATAAAATTCATTGGGATGATGTGATTTATCTAGTAATCTACTGTGTCTCCTCAATTTCCTTTTTGTTGGCCAGCAGTTTCTATAACTAGCTAGGACATTATGATGTCACTGCCAAATGGAGGTCAGAATGCTGGGGAGGAGTTTCCAAAAGCTTTGTGACTCATTTTGATGTCTATTTTTTTTTCTGCTATGATGGTTTTTGGTTTTTTACAAATAAGCTATTATAAGGTTTTCTTTGAAAATTAAGAAATATGTCTTTATAAACTAATGTGAATTATTGGTCCCTGGATTTTACTTATTTTTTAATTTAAAAAATTTCAATTACAGTTGAAATTCAATATTATATTAGTTTCAGGTATATAGCATTGTGGTTAGACATTTATATAACTTGTGGAATTTTCTCCCCAATAATTTCTGTGGATTTTTAAGAACCAGGAATACAGTTGATAATAAAATGAAAACAGACCTTTCTGGTTTACAACATTGTACTTTTGGATAACCAAAATCAAAATGTCTGTTAAAAACTATTCAGAGATACCAAAATTCAATCCAAATGCCCTGCATATTCTGATTCATGGGCTACCTTACCTATAATTCTTTAGAAAAAGTTTTTTGAAGATCACCTTTTAAAGGTTTAAGATCTATATTCTTTACAAAGCATAAAATATTTGTTTTGCTTAAGACTTTTACAACTAAACCCATCTTTTACCTCCATACAAATTGAGGAAATTATCTAATTAGTTAGTCAAAAGAGGACTTTGGTATAGATAATCTATATCCATACCTTTCTCATATGATAACTCATATAATAAGCAATAAAGGCAAGAAATCAAATGGTCACTGTCACCAATAATGCTCTCCATGATATGAAAGGATTAACTAATTTCCCCTCTCAATTTACATTATTGTTGATGAATAGCCTCTAGGCATTAGAAAACATCTATAATTAAAATGACACAAGCATCAGTGAAAAAAAGTATGACTTTAAAAAGACTTAAAAGTTTTTTTCAGTGTAATGAAAGTTTACAAATAAAGTCCAACCTGTGGTCTCTACTGGGCATACCTGATGAACTACAGAATGAACTCAGAGGGAGTCTAATGGCATAAGAGAATGAAGGGAAGCAGAGAGGACTTAAATTCTTAAGTATAATGGAAGTCAGGTTTTTTACTGTCAAAGAAGGGAGTTATAAATATGTAAACAAGTGTAGGCTTGAAATTAAAGGAAACTACTTGAACCCATGGTTTTCAATATATGTATAGACAGATACAGAATTAAATATAGATGTAAATGTGTGTATGCACATGTATGCATTTTTACATACACTCATGCATACAATAGATTCTCTACGTTTGTCCACTGAGAGAACCTGGCAAAGGTCATGTTCCAATTTAATAAACACATCTATTGCCCAGATCTTACATGTGAACACTATTCTCTACTGAAAGGAACCAGGAATTCTTGGAGAAATAGTTGGTTCCAGGTTTGTGGCAGGGAGAATCCAAGATGAGTATAGAACAATGAATATCAAGAGCCTAAAAAAATCTTTCTATGCTTTAAGGTAGAAATTCCACTTCTAGGAAACTATCTGAATGAAATAATCATGAATGCTGAAAAGAAATTTTAGTCAAAAATATGCTTATTACTTCATTGTTTAAAATAAGAAATTTGGAACCACCTAAATAACAAATAGTAGGGTAACTGACCAAAAATGTGATGAATATTCACTAAATTGGGTATTATATAGATATTAAAATTAAGTGTATGAGAATGCCTTTCTTATCATGTTAAATTATGAGTATAGCTTCTAACCGAGACCTGGCCCTTCACTGCAGCCTTCTAGAACCTCTTCTCTTATATCTCATGCACCACAGTTTATATTAGTGCCTTGAGCTGGGGTTGGCATTCTTGCTGCTTCACAATCTTGACTTTCCTGCTCTCAAATACTATCTGTCCTTCAAAGTTTATGTCATGTAGTCATATCACTCTCTACCACCCCACCTATCACTATCATCTTTTGTCATTCTCTAAACCTGTCCTAATTCACTAAAGACTTTGGTACAAGTTTTCCACTATTCTTCTCATTTCCAAGTGTTATGTCTCCCAGAGAACTTCATTGGCCTTATAGACAGTGCATCCAACTGCTTGTTCTCCCAGTTTACTTGACTCCCTAATACCAACTCTCTTCCCTTCTAATATAATTTAGCAAAACTCTGAAGCCATGCATTTGGATGTCATTATCACGCACAGTTCCAGCTTTGAAATGTTAAACTCTCAGAATCTGAAATTAAGGCTAACTATTTGAACACATGGTGTTTGATATGTATTAGAAGATTTCCTCCTGACCTTGGTTCAGTTCCAATATTCCACAAACATCCCTCCTTCTACTCAGATGCTCTTCTCATGCTGCTTAAGTTCTGACACACCACTCTGGGCCTCCATAGCTCCCTTTGCCCCATCCTGGCACAGATGCCTTCTGTGTTTGACCTTACCAAAGTCTTTGGGATGGGAATTTTCAAGACAATGAAGGGAAAAGTGACAATGTAGTTAGTTTGAGATTTAGTGAGCTCAGAAACATTCAAAACTTCTGAACATTATTTTCTCTTTCTTTTTTTCACTGATCACCCTTGCCACAAATCCTGTTCTAATTCCTTTCTCCCCTACCTTATATCTTCTCATTCACTTTGGAGTGATGATTCAAGTTCACATCTTCTAAAGGGAAATCTACACAGTCAAAAGACCAAGGAAATCAGCCTTTGCATGAAACTTAGAGGCCTCTAAATATGTACTGAAGTTAAATGACTTGCCCTCCAGAAAAGTGGGAGTGTGAAGGTCACCTTCAAGAGCAACTGGGAATTTGGCAGTAACCAAGTCTGACTGAATGAACAAGTTATCATAAATATTTAGATTTATTTTATTTAATCTTTAGCCCATCTTATCCCAGAAAGGATTTTAGGAAGTTTATAAGAGGTATAGGAAATAACTGGACAGTATAAATAAAATATGGAAGAGGAGGGTAGGAAAGCAAGTGCAGGGATCTAGTTAATCAGGATCAGCTTAAAAATGCAACTGCAGAGTCACATGATTATTTTTGAGGCTGGCATAGAGTTGGGTCTATCCTTCATAGCAAACAATATAAAAAGGAGAATCTTGTCACTTACAAGACCCATTGTGTTGAGAAAAATAAGGAACTCTTTCTCACAGGACAGACACTTATTCTTGCATTGGAATCAGTCAGGCTCATTTTCTGTGTGATCTGGCCCCTGCTTAACTCTTCAGCTGCATCTGTGCAACATGCTGCCTCCCTTGGGGCCCCAGCCACACTCATGCTATTTCAGCCCCTCAAATGTGCTATGTCTGTTCTTGCCCAAGGGTCTTTCTTCATGCTGCCTCTTCTATTTGCTTGGCTAACTCCAGAAAAACATGAAGACCTAAGCCTAAATGTTTACTATCCCAGGGAACTCTTTTGAGGCCTGAGACTATGTTAGGGTCTCCTGTTTTTATCATGCCTTGAGCTTAGCAGGAGTGCCCAACTCTTGGGCCATGAACCAGTACCTGCCTGTGGCCTGTTAGGAACCGAGCCGTACAGCAGGAGGTGAGTGGTGGGCAAATGAGCCAAACTTCATCTGTATTTGCAGCTGCTCCCTAGCGCTAGCATCACTGCCTTGGCTCCACCCTAGATCATCAAGCATTAGATTCTTACAGGAGCACCAGTCCCTGGTGCCAAAAAGGTTGGGGAACACTGTTTTAGAGAATTCATGACAATAGAAATTTTTTGCCTGTTTTTTTTTTTTTTTTTTTTTGCTTCCTGACAGTTTGCCCTTGCTAGAATATAAGCTCTGTGAGAGACTCTTGTTTACTGCTGTATCTCCAGACCCCAGCACATAGTAGGTACTAAAATAAATGCTGAAAAGAAATTGTAAGAGTCTCATTAATGAATTTCATTTACTGTTTCTTATAACAACCCATCTTACAAACTGAAGGCCTAAGCAATTTAGGGACTAAGTTGGGGGTGTTGGCAAAAGACCATCCTAATAAAAACTTATGGGGGAATGCGCTATGGATCTGGTAGAATAATGTCATTCTGTCTCTGTTCCACCAATGGATCAAAGAGATGCTGGAAATGGACACTTGGACATGGCTCCTGTAGATCTGCTCACTCTACTTTCTAGGGTTGTCCTTCCTTCCATGTGGTGAGGCTATCAGGTAGAAGAGGTGAAGAATATAAAACCACAGACATACAGTTTATTCTGTACAGTGACATCACCCTATACAACAGGTCTGCAGAACTCAAGAAGTCCTGAGACACCACCTTTTCAATACATAACTGTGATTCTTTCTCTTATGGTCTGATCCTTTATCTGTTACACAAACCACTAAAAGTTTTGCTTTGCACTGATTTACTGTTTACTTTGTATGTATGTGCCTTTCTATGTGATACTATCATTCAAAAAATGGGAAGAAGTCTGATTGTCAGGACAACCAAGAGGTGTGCTTGCTCAGTTCAGACTCTACTAAGACCACAGACTCTTACTTTGCTCTTGGATTACCTCACTTGTGTGGTTGCAACTATGCCAGTATTCTGTAGTTTTTTTGCTCTATGCCTCATGCTTCTGAATTAACTCATTTTATAAATTCCTATAACTAAACTCTGTGCATTCCCTTCTTCCAACGTAAGAAATGCCCATCTAGATTAATACTGCAGAGTAGTTGCATCAGCTATGCCCAGGAAAGCCTAGCTGATTCTTACCTTATCCTGGCTCCTTTCCAGCAGCTCAAAATAAGCATCTAGTTACTCACAAGCTGCCATATGCCTTCCCATTGGTACCATGAAAGGGCCAATACTAGGAGATACGGTATTCCCCCTTATCCATGGTGTCACTTTCTGCAGTTTCAGATCCCCATGGTCAACATGCAGTCTGAAAATATTAAATGGAGAACTTCAGAAATAAACAATTCATAAGTTTTCAATTGCATGCTGCTTTGAAAAGCGTGATGAAATCTTACAACTTCCCACTCTGTCCCACCAGGGATATGAATTATCCTTTTGTCCAGCATATCCACTGCATGCACTACCCACACCTTAGTCACTTAGTAGCTGTCTCAGTTATCAGATCGACTGTCATGGTATTGCAGTGCTTGTATTCAAGAAACTCTTATTTTACTTAATAATGCCCCCAAAGGCATTCACATAACTTGTAATATAATATATTGCTTTAATTACTCTATTTTATTAGTTACTGTTGTTAATGTTTTACTGTGCCTAATTTATAAATTAAAACTTAGCATAGGTACGTAAGTATAGGAAAATCATAGTATATCTAAGGTTCAGTGCTATCCACAGTTTCAAGCATCCACTCGAGGTCTTAAAAATATCCCCCGCAGGTAAAGTGGGGGAACTACTGTATTAGTCTTCCCTGGAAGACTCAGTCTGGTTAGGAACAAAATCGTTTCATTAGATCGTTGGAAGGCGTGAACCCCTCTGAATGCAAGCGGCGTGAGCTCTGCTGTACCTCTGACTGCTCTTGTCAAGCTAGAGGGGACTGGGCTTCCATAGTCAGTCTTTCCCAGGCAGTGGCCTGGTTACCAACACCTGCAGCAGGAGCTGTAAGTCCACATGTTTCCAGCCCTTTGACCCATCAATTTGAGGAGCTTTGCTTTCAGTGACATTTTCATCAGACTCACCCTTTCTATACTGTGAAGGAAGGATTCATTTCATCTTGTTGTAACTTCCTCATTATTGTTTCCCAAGATTCCTTTGGTCTTTTCAGGGGCAACTAATTTTATGATCTTCATGATGAAAGGAGCTTTGCGACATGGGTAGCAGGTGAACAATTAAAAGGAGGAATAATTTTTTAATAAACTGTGTGTGTCGGAGAAGACATAACAGAGCAACTAAGAGCAGGGGCTCTGGAGACAGATTGCCTGGGTCTAAATTCCAGCTCCATCACTAACTAGCTGCATGACCTCGAATAAGTGTCTTATGACTAAATTTCCTCATTTGTAAAATGGGAATAATAGCAGTAGTATTTACCTCATAAGATTGTGGTGAAGATTAATTCAGATAACCAGAGTAAAACCCTCGGCATGATGCCTCACACTAAATGAGAGCAAGGACTGTCTTTGGGGGTGTTCACCACTGCTCTTCAGCATGCAACTGGCTCCCTGTATCCACATCTGCAACAAGTTACAGAACAGTCACTGTCACCAGCACTTTCCTCAAAGAACAGTTGTGAGAATGAGATGGGAGACTATTTGTCACATACCAAGCACAGTGCTTGGCACAAAAAAGATACTCAGTAAATAAATTCCCAGCCCCTTTTTCTCCTAAAATGCCTTCCTAATTCCCAAGGAAGCGCTCGTATACTCTTCTGTTCTGCTTCTAGTTTTTTCTAATACAGTAACTCGGGAAGCTAGGAGCAGCAGGGGATGCTCATTTTAAAAAATTACCTTGTTCATTTTCCCTTCCTCTTATGAATAGATGAGAGAAGCTTGAGTACCTTTCTTTCACATTTCTCTATCCAAGTCGCCCAGATTTTTTTTTTCAGTCGCTTAGAAGAGATATGGTAATTTCAATTAAATATAATGAGCCCAAGGGCAGCACAATCTTTCTTCTGAATGAAACAAGACAACCTGGAGAGAGCTTGCAGCAATTAGGGACTTTTTCTTGCCATTTTTTATTCCTTTCATTTCAAACCACTGCGTTCACAAGGTTTTTCTGAAATCGGTGTCCAGAAAATGCTCTGCCAGTACTTAACACTAAAGTTCCACTTTATGTTATCCGTACAACCTCAGGAAGCTTGTGTGTTAAGGTTGGAAATGTGCTAATAATGTTCCTGCGTGTGTGAAATTGGCCTTGCTTTTTGAATGAATTTTCTTTAACTTCCATGGTATTGAGTCTAATGATTTACTATTTTTTAAAAAACACCACTGCCTGCTCCTTCTTTAACAAATGCTGACTCCTTCTATGTTCTGTAGTTGAATCGTTTTGTGGACAATATCCAGGGAGTACTAAAGAATGGAAAGGTAAAAGTCATTCTTTTAATCATAGCATATTTATTTCACCCCACCTTAAAATAGGGACTGGCATTGTGTCCTGAAATAAGTCATGATCTCCTGGTGGAACCAGGAACTGGGGAACATTTATGGTCTGCAAAACTCCTGGTCACCTGAAAGGAATCTGCAAGAGTCAGGTGGATAGAATGGATGTTGCTTTTAAAATGTAATGTGATTCCTATTCAGTTCTAAATTTAACATATGGACTATATGCATTAATAAATTCTACAGCAGCACATTGCTCTAGCCTCTCAGTTGTGTATTTCTAATTGTTCATGTACCTACATATTTTATGTTATGGCTGAAGAATTAATGCCAGTTTATTTCTTCAGTAGAGAAAGAAAATTAGCAAACTACTAACTGTGATAGTTCTGTAAAACTATTATTGACAAAGCTAAGATCCTCTGCTTTGGGTGTTTCTGTATATTAATTCTTAAAAATCTGCCTGTTTTCCTATAAGGATGAATAAAATGTATGCTTTTTTCCCATTTCACAGTAGGGAGCAAGACCTAGAAATTCCTTATGTATTCTTCCAGTTGCTCATAAAAACACTCTGTTCCTGCCTCTGGGGAATCTTCCTGGACTCTCAGATGGTCTTGCTGTCTCCTGCCCACTCAGAGACACCACTTGCATCACCCTCGCACCACTCAACAGCACTCAGCACTAATCATGCTGATGTTCTTGGTGTCCCCTCTTAGATCCATTGTCCCACCCAATCTCTGGCCCAGGGTCCACTTTGTATTTGTGAATGCACATCTTGTGAATAGAAATACTTTACGATCTCAGATGGACTGATCATAGAAGCACTAATGCAACCACATTAACAAATAACCAGAAACAAACTGAAAGTTGGTTCGCTACGCCACATGGAGCCCGTGTCTGTAGAAATGGAAGAGGTTGGAAAGAGGGCCCAGTGCCAAGTTGGTGAAGGTGATCCCCACAGTTAAGAGTGTGGGGTTCAGGGTCCGCTTGTGTGGTGTTAAATTCTGGCTCCATCACTTTCTTGCTGGTGACTTTGGGCAAATTACTTAAGTAACTTTAACTATAAAATGGGGATAAACATGGAAACCAATCTCATGGGATTGTCATGAACATTAGAAGAGATCCATGTAAAATACTTAGTGTACTTAATCTATAGTATGCACTCAATACATGTATGCTTTGGTATATTGTTAATTTGATATATATATTATATATTGCTTCTAATTAAACTCTGATAGTAGACATTAATTAGGTACATACGTCTATGTGGATTCATTATTCCATGTTCTACATATTTCTTGAAAATGCTTACTCATTCTTTGCATAGTAATACAATTATAAACTCAATTGAGGTTTAGTTAGATTGAATTGGATTTCCTTAGTAATTAATTGATTAAGTATTAGAAATTTTTGCTCAGTTTTTGTCATCATGAAAATCAGATGATGAATGCTGTTAAAATAATAAGTTTCAGTTTCAATAATATATTATACTAAAGTCTACTTCACAAAGAAGAAAAAAGTCAAATAAAATATATTATTTTTATAGTAAATGACACTACCATTGCTTTTCAATGACATTTCTTTATTATTTTGGTCAATGTGGCAATGAAGTTTGCTTGGAAGCAGAGCTGATGGTTTAGGATAATTGAAAGAGTGGCTAGATTTAATGATCAGCTTAACTTTTATGGGAATTAAGTTTCTTATGGTAGTCAATTTTGCTGTTCCAGACCACTGCAAGACAAAGGACATATCTGTTAAAGAAATAAGTCGAGACACATAAAAAGTCAGAATAGATGATAGTTACGTGTCTTTTATTGGTGACATTTGAATTCCTAAGCTCACAAATAATTGATTTCATAAATATCCTTTAGTTTTATCTTGCCTTTCTAATTGATTTAATGGTGTTAGTCTGTTCTTACAGTCATACCCTTAATTTAATCACAAACAGAACTAATAAAAAATGATAATGATGTTTTTCTGATACAATTAGAAGAGATAACGGAAATCTTTGAAATTACTACCCTAAAAGCTAGTAAAACAGCTCAATTGTCAGATTAGAACTGGACTCTTCCCTCTAGGTTATAAGATTTCCTATTTATTCATTGAAAATTTCTTATCTAGATTTAATAACTGCCCAGAGGTAAACAGCCTATTATGAAAGCTTTTAGCTGTTATATTTTTTAAAGCAGAAAGAAAAAAAAAACAATTATTTCCAAAACATGCTTTGTTTGGCTAATTCTAAGAGAGAATCATCTATTTCAGCAAGGAGCAAAATGATACAACATCAGTTGACAACAGTATTATCCAAGAGACACATCCAACTCCTGGTGATTTTACCTTTGTGCACATTCAAGACAGGGACATGCTTTTCCTATGACTGTTTTTATCACAGTGTGATACCCAAGGGGTGTGGATGTGATGTAAGGTTAGAGACCACAGGAAGTGATGTGCTTCCACCAATGACCAGAATGATGGATTGGCATTAATCACCACACAAAGATCAGCAGAACTCTATCCAAGTCCCTTAATGCTTTCCCAATTAAAGAGGTGTTTAAAACAAAACAAAACAAAACAAAACAAAACAAAACAGTGTAGTATTATAAGAAATGTTAAGGAAGGAAATGCAAAAAGATAAATCAAAATGGTTGAATATGATATAGATAAGAATTTAGTATAGGTGAATATAATAGAAAAGAAAATTTATAAATGTATAAAAATCAAGTCAGGACTTAGCAAAGACACAAGACGTTTTGGAGAAAACATGCAATAATTTCTTACATGTTCACTGCTAGTTGCATCCATAATTCACAATGACATGGAAAACTTTAGAAAGGTGTCAAGTTGGGCTACAGAAATGTTAGCAATGGGGAAAACAAGACTTCCAGAAAATTTTCCCAGTGGGAGGACACTAAGGGGAAAAGGGACAATCGATAAGGGTCTTCATGTTTAATGGGTATGCAAATGAAGCACTCATTTATTATGTTTTCACTTTTTCTGTATAGACTTTGGATCTCTATGAATGTGAAACTCTAAAAAAAGGAGCTGAAACTCAAAGATAATATTTTGGCTCAGGTTGAATGGGAGGATTTCAGATATTATAAAGTTTTCAGTTGGTTATACCAAAGGATCCTATCGAATTTCTATGCCTGGAGATCTTTGAGAGGAGAATCAGTTGTTCACCTGGAATGTTACTGATATGGTTTGGGAGGGCAGAGGGAATTGATTAAGAAAGCTCTCAAAGTTTCTTACATTCATCCTGGCCCTCAGAAATGAGAAAACACCCCAGAGAAAAAAGAAATTAACAAGTATTGAAGCAGAAACTTACTCTAGCTGAATATTCCTCAACCAATTTTCTTTCCATTGTCATCCTCCTAAGGAGCCTTTTTAGACTTCTTATTCCCAATCATCACCATATCCCTGTGAAGTTTTAATACTATATATATTCTTCATATCTGTGTATGTACTGTGTCCCTTTGGAGAGCCATATCATTGTAATATCTCAGGTTCCCCCAACCCCCAGTCAATTTTTATGCTCTTGGGAGATCACCTTCAATGAAAATAAATGCTTTCTACAATAGACCACGGGTCTGAATGGGAGGTCACTGGGAAGGGGAGAATAAAACAAGTTATATATATTTCAACTCTGGCTACAAAAACCATACCAATTCTCATCAGCCAGCATCCTCATGTATTGCCTGTGCAAGGAAACTTTTGGATTCCCCTTCCCTCTTAAAAGAGATGAATTCCTTGTCACTGCTATACCTTCTAACTGCAATGGTTGGAATCTTTGGAAGATCGTGGTCCTCTTTGAGACTATTAAAAAAGGCATGCATATGTGCACAGTCTCACACTCTATTAAACGCATGTGGTACTGATTTTCTGGGCCTCATAATGAATTATGGAACTTTATAATGAATGGATTGGGCAGATAACACCTGAACCCTCTGATTAAGCTTAATGTCATTAAAAGACAACTAGACAATAGATGCTTCCTGATGTGAGGCAGTAGAAAAGAAACAACATCACTTACCACTTATGTAGTATTCTTACTAAAAAAATGTTTAAGCTGAATCTAATGAGTTAAAATTAGAATCAGAAAAACATTTCAGATTGTGGGACATCTTATAAACAAACCAGTCTGAACGTTTTAATGACAGGGTCATGAAAGAAACACAAAACACACACACACACACACACACACACACACAGAACTCTAATCCATTAACTAAAGAGAATGACAACTAAATGCAATTAGTGATTCTTAATTGGATCCTGCATTTTAAAAAAAGCTAGAAACATTTTGGGGATGATTGATAAAGTATTTTGAAGTTTTATAATGTCTGCAACATATTTTGAAATGGTTCAGCAATAAGGATGCATATTTACAGAGACAAAGAAAATATAGAAATGTTAATTTAAAAAATGTTAGAAACTGAAAGGTACATAGGTATTCATTGTAATCTTTCTTTTTTGAAATTTCCATTTTAAAATTTAAAGAAAAATGATAGGGGATACATGTATAACTTACCAAAAAAAAAAAAAAAAAAAGGAGGGGAATTGAAGTGGAGCCAGCCAGGTTAGAAGGAAGAAGCAAATTATCACTCTCAGACCCAGAGAGACAAAAATGCCTGAGGGGCTGCCCAGACCTCAGACCCTCCCTTTGCAATGAGATGTATTTATAGTGTAGTGAGTCCAAAGAGATTTAAAAAAAAAACCCATCTGTGATGATTTTCTGATTTTCTTTAGAATTTGCCAAACAAAGTTCTATGAGAATAGAAATACTCTGTAATTAAAAAATAAGAGTAGAGTGCCGGAACTGTCCAAGGGAGAGTTGATTAGTGCAATTAGCAATATAACCAGGAAGAAATCATTCTAAACAGTTTAAAAAATATTTAGATTTTTAAATTGAGTGAAAATTTCATATGCACAAACAGTTAATAGAAAATAATCTTATAAAAGAATTAATAACAAATGTCTTCAGAGTCCAGCATCCTACTTGATTAGGCATTACTGAAATGCAGGAACATAGTCAATTTTTAATGCAAAACTCCTGTGGTTTTCCATCGTGCAGCACTTCCAAATTCCTTCTTGGTCACAGACTCCATGTGGTCATTCTTTGTCCCACCGCTCACCATTCCATGTGGCATTTACTGTGTGTTGCAGGGGCTCTTGTTTCTCTGTTCTCTGGATCCTTAGGATACTCAGATATTCTTTCAGCCAAAAGTGATGCTGAGAAAAATATTTGCCTATCTTGTCCTCTCAAAAAAAAAAAAAAAAAAAAGTGGGGGGGATGGAGTGGGGTGGGGTGAGCTGGTGGTGTTTGCTGTTGACCAGAGCACAGGAACATGAAGAGAGGTAGCAGCATCTGGATTCCATGAGACAACTTGGACGAGGTACGAAGCAAGGGTTGTCTTTCTGGGTCAGATTAATGCAGAATGCCACCGTGCCCAGATAGTCAGCCCTTTCTAAGTTTGGACAAAGTAAGATTTCATGCTTTCTAGGCTCTTATGGCAGCCACAAATGGATTTAATGCATTACGTATAATAAAATGAAATCAGTTATTTAGTTATTCTTTAATTAGCATTACATTAAAATGTACAAATCCATTCTTATCTATTTCCCTCCACCAATTGCTACTTTGTCAAATTCAAATGATCACTGGAAGTATTATGACTGCCTATTCACAGGCTTTCAGGGCCACCACAGTTTTGTGAAAAAATCAGAGAAGGCAATATTTCTTAAACTAAAACTCACTTAGGATTCAAAAGGCAGGATGTAGCATAGAATGCATTAGTCTGTCTATTGGAAAAAGAAAACTTGGAAAGGATGGAAGAAGGAAGTTAGCTGTAGTTCCATGGTTACCTTGGCAACTGTGGCACAATCACTGGGGCAGAAATTAATTTTTATGCCATAATATAATCTGGCAGAGGAAGGAAGACTGTGGAGGAAGAGGAAGAAAACATTGGCTGGATTTAGAAGCTCAGAGGGCCAGCTGGGAGGTTACAAGTCAATATGCTGGGAGTTTGAGCTACAAGCACTAATCACCAATTATATTTTTGTTGTTTTTACTGAAATTTTAGTATTATGCAGAGACAGCCATGACTCCTTACCATTTAATAAAGAACAAACACTGCACTAATCTGGCTTGGGGCTTCTGTGGATCATCTGATTTTAGGAAACAGAAAAAAAAAATCTTGAGTTTCTGGAAGGGACAGGAATATTGTGGTTATAAAAAACACACTCAGTTCAAGGTGAACTGCCAACCAGTCTCTTCCTTGTAGATAAAGTGTGCAGACTCTGTTGGGGGCAGAGACAGCCACCCCACAGAGTGTCCCTGACAAAACTGCCAATTAGAAAAAAGGTTCCAATGCTGCAAGTGATGGGGGTGGATCAGGTCCCCAAAGCTCCACAGCCCTGTATGAAGTTAGGCCACAGGATGAGGGTGGGAGCTTCCAGGGGCCTGGAAGGAAGGCTTGCAGAAAATCTTGCTGTGCATACAGAGTCCCCAAATGCACTTGGTTCTCAGAAAACATGTCACAGAGAAGTCGGCCGGCTGACAAGACAGATAAGTAGAATAGTACAAAGAGTATCTCAGTCTCAAAACCTGAATTCCAATAAAGCTTGGGCAGCAGGTACTAGGCAGAACTGTGACAACTTTGGAGGCTCCCTCCAGAGACAGGAGGGTCAACGCGCAGTCCTTCTCTCAGGCTGTGGCCAGCCAGGTCCATGGGTCATGGCTAGCAGCACTCAGGGTTCAAAGCACACGATGTGAGAGGGAAACATCTTTTAGGAGTCACCGCTTGTCCCCACCTCGCCTGCTCCTGGAGAGTTGTGCCATTTCAGCCAGGGAGGTCTCCCTGCTGCCCACTGGGAGTCCGGGAGCAAACAGCTTTCTTATTTCTTCCGAAGGGTGAGATGGGGTGTCAGTGACACATCCTGCTTGTCATCTCTTTCTGGAAAGCAGGAAGAGAAGGATAGTTAGGAGAAACTAAAAGCAGACCAATGACTTGCAGAAAGATCCCGACAATCTCCCCAAGGCCTCTGGAGCCAACTGTAGGTTGCAAGCATGGCCCATGAATAAGGCTTAGCATGCAAATGTATTCTGTTTGTTTGTTTGTTTGTTTTGTTTTTTAATCAAAGCAATGTTTAAAAATATGGCTTACTTGCCAAAAAGCCAGGTTGCTTGCTTTTCTGAAATATTTCAAGATCTGGAGCCACTGGGCAGCTGGAGTGGAAGAACAACTGTCGTCTTCAGATGGAGAATATGCTGTCAAGTTTGCCCCAGTCCCTGCCACTCCTGGCTGCCTCTCCAACAACAATCAAGTACCACTTATAGGTTGAATGTCATTGAATTTAGACTGCTGTTTTTCTTAGAAAACAATTTCTGTTTACCTATGTTTCCATTAGAGACAGACAAATGAAGGATGCCCTAAGCGGGTATAAGTCAAGAAGAGCAAGAGAGAAGACGTTGCTTAATGGAAGAATATACCAAAGGCTCTGACATGCAATCACCCTGCCTTTCACCCATCTACCACCTGCCTGGCTCTTGTGGGCATTTACAGATCCTAAATGTGCCCCCGATTATCTCTCTCTGGCCCTCTGCACAGGCTGAGACTCTTGTCTGTGGCCTGCTCCTACCACATCCTTCCCTCTTTCCTTGGCTAACTGGCAATGATTTTCCCAACTCAGGCAAGAAGACTTTCACCTCTCTGGCAGACCTTCTGACACTCCCATTCCACCCACTGTGCAGTTAGCTGCTCCCTCCACTTGTGTCCACCTAGAGTCTTGCATGCAGTGAGCTGGTTTGTATATCTGTGTGTGGGCAGAGACTGTAGACATGTCTGTTAGTCTTACTCCATCCACTATGAGCTACTAAGTGTCAGGACACTCATTCAATCACTACGGGTGCTTTTATTTTGTAACTCCCCACCCTTAGCCCAGTGCCTTGCATGGTAGTTCCTCAGTGGTTCCTCTTTTATCATCAGAAATGACCTGGATAGCAGGCTGGTAAGGAGCCCCGTGCCAAGCAGCATTCTGGAGGACATATTTCATGTCATTTTAATTAGATAAATGAGCTGCATCCGAGTTCCAGCTGCTACATCTCTTTCCCTCTGACCCTGTATCAACCCAGCGTATAAAATAGGAAACATCTGAGTAAAAGGAGCTTGAGTATGAGAGTGCCCAGGGGCCCAGAGACTCTTAGAAAACATACCAATGTATTGGTTAAAGAACATACATGGCAGAATCTAGGTACTTTTGCACCCCCAAAATATTATTAAATACATACAAGGGCATAGAGATACATATGTTGAAAAATTAAATGAGCATCTTCTTAGGCTTATTGTACTATAGACCAGGTGCCTGTGAGAGGAGGTTGCCATTCACATGAAGCTACAATCTTTTGAGAGAAAGAGATGTGGATCACAAGATAAAAATACAATGACATAAATGCAAATATCCAGAGGAGGGAAGGCCATGAGGCATGGTAGAACCAAATTCACTTAACATTTTGATCCCCTTCTGCCCTCACTACCCCTATGTGACCTCTCTGTGCCTTCAGGTCTTGGTTGGAATGCCCTTTCTTAGAGATGCCTTCCCTAACCTACAAGATTGAGCATAACTCCATCTTCAACATTCATGACTGGAATAGTCTACTATTTGTCTCATTCCTGACTCCCAAATTCATCCCATGTCAGATCCTGTAAGAGCCACGAAGGAAGAGACTGTGCCTGCTGTTTGCTGCTGCCTTATCAGTTCCTGGTAATTGACATTCAATAAATATTTGTTTAGTCAAGCAAGAAGTGGGCCCTCAGCCTCCTTATCGGTAAAATGGAACAGTGACAGCTACCTGAAAAGGTGATCGGGAAGGGTAAACATATTAACATATGATTGGACTCAATAACATGAATCCCCTTTCTTGATCTCTTCAGAAGCACAGACATGGCAGCAGTCACTTTGTGCCGGGGGTTTAGAGGTGTGAGAGCACTTCTCTATAATATACCCACTGAGAAAAACTCCACATTTTGAGAAGACAGAATCTGACAGGTGAGGGTGGGAGAAGGGGGACTGGAGAATAGAGCTTATGGCTGAAGGGAAGAGTGGCTGAGGTGGAGCCTGCCAGGGATACAGTGTTGCTGTGGCTGGAGCAGAGGGGCTGGTGCGGGATGGTGACAGCAGGGGTGGGGAGACATGTAAATGCACAATTGTTCAAATAAGGACCCACGCAGCTGGTGTGAGGAATGAAAACATATGATGACAATCTTAAATTTGCTGTTCTTTTGTTAATCTTCCACGGGTTCTTGTATTTTGGTTACCTTTTGATGAGAGAGGTGACAAATAAAAAGATAAGATGGAATGCAAAGAGTACATGTACATTTGTGTGTATATGTTGGAGAGGGAGAAAGAGAGAGAGAAAGAGAGAGAGGGAGGGAGGGGGAGAGAGAGAGAGAGAGAGAGAGAGAGAGAGAGAGAGAGAGAGAGAGAGAGAGAGAGAGAGAGAGAGAGAGAATGGATGAGGAAGAAATAATGGAATGAACACAATTTTGGCTTTATAACTAATTCTGTAATTATTTGCAAGGGGCCAATACTTTTGGAAACAAAGGACCTCACATCTGTTAAGCATCTATGAGATGCCAGGTGCTTGAGGGTGGTGAGGGTGTTCCATTATTGCATCTATAAAACACTGAGAGAAAGAACTAAGATTTCAAAGAGAAATCTGGGCCTCAGAGCAGTAGTCAGCTCCAGGTGAACAGGTAGCCGCAGAGCTTAAATAGTAACATTTGTTTCCATCAAACAAAAGTCTGCCATCCCTCAGTTTCAGTGTCTGGTACTGCCCTACAGATATAATCCTTATCCTAGCCCTGTCAAGTAACATTTGCCCTCCTTATTGGACTGATGAGGAAACAGGCTCGGAGGAGAAGAATAATTTATCAAAGCACACAGTTAAGTGGCCGGAGTGGGATTTAAACTCAGGTCAAAGTGCCAAGGCCAGCTCTTTCCTCTCCACTGTGTGATTGTGATGTAAAGCATCTGGGACATTCTTATGAGTATGCATTCAGATGATATTGATTTTGTGGCTACATTAATTACAGATGGTTAACAGCAATTCCTGAGTTTTCAAAATGCCAAAGAGATATGTTTCCATTACTCAGAATGATGCCACTTTGAATTACAAGTGCGATCGGTAAATGCTAAAACAAATATGTCACTAAAAGACTAGAAACTAGAAGTATGGAAAAGTAAAATAATAATAATAATAATAACAACAACAACAATAATAACAACAACAACAACAATAACAACAACAACAACAACAACAACAACAACAACAACAACAACAATAATAATAATAAAGCAGAAGAGGGAACAGTTTGAGAGAGAATGTGGGACTTAGCCAAAGTCACTGAGTTAGCCTGCGAAAAGCCAGGACGAGTACTTTCCTTACCACACCATGAAGGCTCAAAATTCAGAAGAAAAACTGTTTACTAGGATGTTGTCTAACATTCTTATAGGGAAAGAAACGCTGAAATAGCAGATTAGAAACTTGAGGAAAGACCTCTCAGTTGGATCCACCTTCAAAAGCCTTCAAAGCTGTATTCTGGCACTTTACCACTGGGTGGTGCAAATGAGCTGGTTGAGAAACAACTTGTTCCGTGGAATAAAAACCCCAACCCTAAACCCCAAACCAGCCAATACCGGGTTCCATAGTTTTCCTCCTGATCAAAGCCCTCCGCAGGCTCTAGCAGGGCCAAACATATTCCCTCCTATTGAGGAGACTGGCCTAAATAACTTTTACCTAGGTTGCTCTCTAAGGATGAGTTTGCCATTGCAAGCCACCTGAATGCAGGACATATAAAGGAAGACTAGAAAAGAACTCCAAAAGGTACTTAAAAGGTTTCTGTAGAGGTGGTGAGAATTTTCTGAGAAATGTTTATAAAAACTGTATTTGGCTTGTATAGAAAGAGTTTTTTAAGCACCATATTTAAAAAGTCTATACTTGAGAAAAGAGTAAAGCTGGGTTTTGGTTGTCTTCATTCAGTAACATTTGCTTTAATATAAAGTCCCTTATTCCCCACTATCAATGGGAGAAATTCCATACCCACAGCCTGGCCAGCAAAGCTGTTCAGAACAGGGACCTCCTCCTACAGTTCACTTCCAGTTGAACCCCCACCCACTCACCATGCCCATCAGGCTAGACTCAACTAGACTCCTCCCTTGGTCTCCAATAGGCCATGACCTGTCCAGGTTTCCAGTAGTTCCTCACAGGCTGCTTCTATCTGGGAAAATGCTTTCTCCTCTTCTATGCTTGGCATACTTTGACATCCTTCAAGATTCAACTGTCAGCTGCCAGGATGGATCCATTAGCTCTCTTCTTGGGTTCCCCATCACTGCACACACTCATATCATATCACTTTCTACCAGCATTGGACTTCATCATTTCATTTTCGCCTGAATCTGAGAAGTCCTTTAAAACTTCATTGTATATTAATGTATGATGAGGGATATTTTGGTCAAGTCACACAGCAGTATATATAGTTTGATCCAATAATTTTGGGATAAAGTATAAACAAAATATGAGTGTAACATGATGAGTTTATCTCTGTGCGGATGAAACGTGTTTTCCATTTCTGATTTTTTTGCCCTTTGCATATTCTTTGGATTTTTAGACATTTTTAATACATGTATATTTTTTCTAATAAGCTCCAGTAATTTAAAAAACAAAAAGGGAAGTAGACCAAATCTCCAAATTGAAATCATATGTAGTTTTAAAAAATGAAATTAACATGATTTTTGCCTGGTTTTTGTGGGAAATTGTGGTGGTAGATGACATCAGCATATGTTTTACATAAGATACTCAACCTCTTCTGTTCTGATATAAACACTTTTAAACTGAAATAGAGATATTTGCTAGTCATCTCAAGAAGTAGAACAAATGTATATGAATGCTAAGAATCAAATCTTATTCTTATCTCTCAGTTTACCCATTTTTAGAACTGGTAGTGGAGGGCAGGGGGATTAGGTGATCCAGAGAAGTAAAATGACTTATTCTAAATCACACAAATGATTTCTGACCCAGTCAAGACTACAAAGAAACCAATGAACTCTTAGTTTACTACACTGTTCCATCACACATATTAGTAACCTAATTTTTACATGAAATATATAAAAATTTGATGTCAGTCAACACACTAGCATGGCAATCTTACCTAGCAAATTAACATTAGGAAATACAAAAAAAGCTCCAAAAATTAATAACAAAATCATGGAATCATAGACTACTGCTAAAGATGAGAGGATACTTAGATATTTTCTAGTTCAACACCTTCATTTCAGAGATATAAAAACTCAGATCATGAGAGAGTAAGTGACTTGCCTAAGGTGACACACTAATTCATAGCAGAGATAAGACTTCTGCCCTGTGAACTCTTTGGACTTCACGCTAATTTGAGAGGCAATTTGTATAAACAAGAATTTCTTAGAGTTGGCTCAGTGTGCTTCAGGTAAAACCCTTCTTGAATTAATGGCTCTCTTTAACCTCAACCCCTTTAATGGCTCTCCACAGCTCTCAAACTAAGTCCCAGCCCTGGTGTACAACACTCCTCTTGGTCTCGATTCTTCTCAACTACGCAACCTCATATCCCGACTCTCCCCAACACTCCTTCTCTCCTGTCAAACTCACAGAAATTCCCATATATATGCATTTGCTCTTCTCTTCTTGGAATACCTTTCTCCAAACTCCAACATCCTTCATGGGTCTTGGTCAGTATTGCTTCCTCAGGGACACCTCCTACCTTCCCACCCTGTACCTAAGAAGCCTTTAGGTGCTTCTCTTCTGGTTTTGCTTAGCACCAGTCATACCCCTCACATTGTTCTGTGGTAGTAATTACTGCCTGGTTCCAGCATGCAAGCTTGCTCTTGAGGAGATGAACCATACCTTGTTTCTATTCGGACCCTGGTGCTTACAAAATATTTGCTAATTAGACTAAAATGGAACAAAGAACAATTAGTAGGTCTATAGATCCAGTAAAATGAGAGATAGAGGGAAATATGCATTAAGTACCTACTATGGTGGAGGCACTTATTTGTGTACTTCTTTCTCAAATCTCTGTGAACTAAGCATTGCTTTTTCTAATTTACAGATGAGGACACAGAGGCTCAGAGAATTGGAGTAATTGAGAATTCCCCATCTTCACATAGGTAGCAAGTGAAAGCATAAGGACTTAAATACATATTTGGTTGATGCAAGAACAAAAACAAGTAAGCAAACAAAAAACTTATAGTTTCCATTACTCTCCTGGGGGGTAGGAATAAAAGAAAAGGAGTCAAGCCCTTCAATTTCCCAGCATTTTAACATATATAAGGACTAGAGCTGCTACAACAGCCTTTTAAAGCCTATTTCTATTCTTTTTTAATTCACTAACTTTCTGCTAATTCTGTGAAACAAGAAGGAGAAAAGGAGGGGAGGAAATGTTGGAAATAAATAAATGATTGAGGAAGGATGGGACACAAAGAGATAAAAAGGAAGGTGGGTGTAGAAGGTACAGCAGTGTGGTAAAGAGAATGAGAGCACTGTGAAGAAAACTTTGTGAAAAACCCAATGGCTTAAAACTGGGTAGTTTGATGTACACAACATATTAGATTTGACCCTAAGAGGGAAGCAAATTGCCTTTCAGCTAACATAGCACACATGCAAGCTCACCCACACACTTGCTTGCCATCTCCAATAACAGATCTTTGTCAACGCATTTTAAAGGCATTATATTAAGGTGAGAGTTGCCAAGAAGATACCAAAAAATGAAAACAAAAACAAAAACAAAACAAAACAAAACAACAGTGAGTCTACCAGAAAAGGTAGTCAGGGATGGTGTTCATTTTATAAAGTGCTTCCTCGTCCACCAACGAGCAGCACAGCCTCAGGGCCTCCTTAAAACTCCACCTCTCTCCTACCCTTTCACCCCCCACTCCTCCCCTTTACCACCCCCAGCCCCTTCCACAGCCTCAGTGGCCCCTCTTACCAGTCCCCTCCCTCAGTTAGAGCATGGCCATGCCTAACCTGGCATCATCAGCCCCCAGTTTCTATCAGATAGAGACAGACTTAGGAACATGGGTTTGAGCTGTAACATGAAGCATGGGGACAATGTTGGAGGGGCTGCGGACAGGGATATGGGTTAATGCCAAAGCCCTGTGATTGAACAGACTCTCATTCCCATGGCAAGGTGAGGCCCTTTGGGGTGGTGACCAGGACAGGAGGATGGCTTTCTGTGGTACTTTTCATCCTACAAAGTCCATTTCTTAGAGACTTTAAAACCACTAAGTTGCATCCATGTTCTCCATTTGTTTCTTTTATTATTGACTATTTTTTTTTTAATTGTGTGGATTGAAAATGTTGACCATCATGAAAATTCCATTTTGCGCATGGGTCTTTCCCCCGTACAGCCTCCATTCCAAACAATCCTGCTGGTGAAGTCTCCCTAAGATTTCATCAGAACTGCCCCAATCCACAGGGCCCCCAAGGGCCTCAGCACCTGCCAACATCCTTTCCCATGAGGCCGTGTGTCTACACTGGAGGTCAAGCAGATATGTTGCTATTTCCTCATCATGAGATCTAACCCAGTGGTAGCAAAAGCAAGTGCCTTTGGAACCAGGAGTTTTCCTGGAGGATGAGGGGGGTATTGAAAAGAAGTCAATCAGACATGCCTCTGTGGTATGTGCATTGTTTTGAGCTAAAGGCCAGTTTAACTTCAGGGTCAAGAGAAACTTCTGCCCCTTCCTTAAGTACCCATAAGAACTTAATTAGGTTAGTAAGAGATTGTCAGGAATAACCTCTTTTGACATATCTATAGGGCAGGGCAAACTCTATTTACTAAACATCTGCTCTTCTTATCAACCTGCAATGACCTTCTGAAGCCCCAAGGGCCTTTACCTCATCGCTAACTCAGAATGTGTCATATGCCTATTTTCCCATTCTGTCTTTAAACCTTTGTATAGGTGGGGTCCCTGTACATATCATATGTAATTAAATTTGGTCATTTTCTCTTGCGAATCTGTCTCACGTTTATCTGATTATTAGATCAGCTGAAAGCAACTTGATGGTAAAGTTTCTTCTCCCCCTATAATGAGAACAAAAAGAAATGTGAGTTGCCATGAGCAAGGCACGGTATAATAGTTAGACAAACTGCATGGGTCAATTTAAGGTAATTTCTGACTGTAGACAGGGACAAGCATCCAATGAGGTTTCCCTAGCATTATGACATTATGAGCAGCATAACATACTAGTGTCAAGAGAATTCCAGAACTAGGCAGGTGTGGTTTTAGGGGCTGTAGATTCAGAAGAGAAAGTGGTATTTTGCTAAGGCATTTGATGTTTAGAATCAAAATCAGAGCTGTTGCTCAGAATCCTTCAGTTTGAAGGACTCAGAATCTCCTGTGATTCTAGTGTAGAAGGTCTACTACATTCTCTAATTCCTGCTGGTATCAACAGCACAGTGTGGAACGGTGCCACTGAAAATCCAGAAGACATAAAACTTTTTTCCATTCATCTCCACCTCCCACCAGATAAAGTCCCAGCAAGTTAAAGTGACTGCAAGGGTTTCAGATCTGCCTCCCTCTCTCCAGCCTTGCACACACCTCACTACTGTTTGTTTCTGCATCTTGCACATTGGTTTCTTCTGCATGGAAAGTCCCATTCCCTTCTCCTTCCTAGAACACTCCTGTTCATCCTTTTGCATCCTGCTTACATGTCTGTGAGGGCTGTAAACTGCTGAGATGGGATACAGAGCGCTTCAGAGAAAGGGAAGCAGACTCAGTGCCAAGAGCGTCTCCAGAGCCGGCAAGTGGCCTGGCAGCCACAGCAGTGCAGTTCTGCTCTGAAAGGCAGTGTCTCACTTCAAGAGGGAGCCCAGGAGAAAAAGCAGGCTGCTTACTGCAGGGAAATCCCGAACAAGATAGAAGAAAAAAACAACAAGCAAATATAGAACATCTTCAACCGCTCCCCAGACCAATTCCCTGTGGGGAAACCAGAACTGATGAAGGCAGAAATAAGAGGGGGTCAGCTCCTGCCTGCTGTTTGGGACACAGGGAGGCCCTGTTGTGGTCCCAAGACCACAACTGGCCACACAAGGCCAGCTTTCCCTTCACTGTGGTGTTTCTCCTGTTTTCTAGAATAGGAATAGCTGCATGGAACAGAGGAAGTAACACTTGTCTTTTCTCAAAAGCCTGGACAATTCCCTGGGAAGGGCCCCTCCCACTCCAGCTCCCCAATGAAGCATGGTGGGGCCTCCCAGGGCAAGACTTTCTAAGGAGCCTTCAGTTCCACCCAAAGTGCAAGGCCCAAGGAGAAGGATGATTCTGCCTTTGCCTACAGCAGGGCCACTCAGTATGTTCTCCAGGAGCATGGACCCAGCTAATCTCCTCTAGTAACTGGACCTTTCTGTGCTGGTTCCCAGATCTTGCAGAAGGTCAGGAGTTCTGTGAGCCCTCCTTGGAGATGCTCTGTATTTTGTTCCCCGCCCCGGGGCTCAGAGTGCTTAGCTCCTGCCATGGCTGAATTTGAATCAGGAGAATGCAGATCGTCCCCTGACTCCCCACCCCAGACCCTGCCCCTGTGGTCCTGGTCTGGAAGTTTCTGTTCACATGGGCAGACTGACCAGGGACTAAAGAGCAGGTGATCTGGGCAGGGATCAAGCACAGGGACTAAACTTTAAAAAAAAACTAAAACAATTTTTCTTAATGTAGTTGCATTTGTTTAATGGGAATTGGGAGAAAGAGTCCCAGTAGGAGACTGACACCAGGCACCTTAAATGATTTTTGGAACAAGGCTTTATGCATAAAAATAACTTGATAAATGAACGAGTGGATGAATGAATGAATGAATGAGTGTTAACTCACAAAAGGGAGTAAATAAGAGGCGGCAGTGGTATAGGAACCTTAATTAATCAACAAAAGTGTGCTGTTGTGTCCCCAACAGAGTAATATCTATTACTTCCTGTACTTTCTCCATGCGCCAGGTGCTCAATGCTTTACATTATTTATTTCATTCAGTCTTCCCAGAAGTCCCATGGAGTGTTATTATCTTCATTTCACAGGTGAGAAAATTAAGGTTAAGTACATTAGTCAAAGTCACATAGCTAGTAATTAGGGTAGTCAAGGTTGAAACTTGAAAACCTGTCTTTCTAACTCACCTACTATATCCCAGGGATCATGCCAACTAGATCTTCATTCATATCTGCATGTGCTTCCAGCTGAATCTCTTTGAGTCACTGGCTACACAAACCAGCACTAGCCGTGGGAATAGGGACTTGGCTGGTGGAACCATTCATGGGCGGCCCACAGCTCGGGTTGCTGTCTTTCCTTGCCAACATCCCAAAGTCTGAATTCTTATAAGGCAGGCAGGGCTGCCAAATTACAAAAAATGAAATAAAATTTTTTAAATCCTCCCAACTTAAGTACATAAAGGAGCCAACCAGCAAAAAGAAATTATAAAAGTCCTTTCCACTTTCTTTTGGGAATGTGGGTGGCAAGTAAGCCCAAAGGAATAAAAATAGAAACATGGCAGGCTAGACCTCCCTCCACAGGAAAGAACAATATTTATTTGATTAATTCTGTTCTGAAACAGCAGCCCACACTACTGATACGGAGGGCATTCCACAACAGAGGGGTGGGTGTGTGAACATGTGCACATATCTGCATGCCCTGAGTACATGTATACATATGTATGGATAGATAAACACACAGACCTGCCACCCACAGAGAATATTTATTCATATGATATAATCACATGGCTCTTCTTTTCCCATATCCTGCAAACGTTAAAAAGAAGTCACTTTATGTAAACAAAGTCAGTCTCTTGATTTACATTGTTTCTTATAAAGGCAGATCTGCACATTTCTGAAGCTCCTCATTTAACCACAGGAGATGGGGTATGAACACATGGCAGGCTTCCTCACCATGCATCGCAAAAGCAAAAGCCGAAATCAAATGTTGCATCGTCACTGCATTTCTCAAGATCTCCTCATCAAAGCTCGCAGTCCCCCTTTCTGCTTTTTGGTACTTTTTAACATCCTGACTCACTCTGAGGGTCTACCTACGATGCCATCCCCCATCCTGTCCTTCTTGCTGGTGCACTCTCAGTTGATGACCATGACAGTATGTGGATCCAACCTGATTTCTGCTCAAAGTAATATACCTACAACCCCAGGGGGCGCAGTTTCAGCCCTCTCTGGTCATCACCCTCTCCTCCCTCCTCTTTCATATCTCTGCCTTCCCATCTCCTCCACTGCCTGGCTTGGAGTCCATACACCTATATGGGGTCTGACTCCTCCCCACACCCTGCATTTGTGAGCACACCTGAACTGGTTTCTGGCAGATGTTCCTTATGCCCCTTGTTTGGGGCAACTGAATGCACCCACTCCCTTGGAGAGATGTAACAGATTTCAACATAGCCCACTGCTCACCCGTTGGGTGCCCAGCTCTTTTAATACTGGATATGGAAAGGCAGGGTAAGGAATTCTCCATTTGCTTTTGTCACTTGGCCTTTTCATGGCGGCAACTGGCTAGTGAAGTAGAGTTCCACTCTAGTTAGGCTGTGGGCACAAACTTTTATTTATCCTGAGAGAAGCTTAATGGGTCCAATTCTTAGTACATTCAAGATACTGTTAAGAAACATGATTCGTTATTTCGGGTGTGCCCTGAACTTCCAGGGAATGGTCCCTGGAGGAAGAATTTACCTCCCTGGGAAAACAGAATTCCATAGAAACCATTCAGCCTCGCTGAATTCACCCCCAGACAGAGCTTTCCATCACTTAACTAGACTTCAGGTATGGATCTGATGAAAACATACAGAGACTTTTCCTCCTCACCAAGCCTGTAATTTAGGAAGTCTGTAGTTTCCTAGTGGTCTCACTCCTTTGGTTGGAACAAGATATTATGCTGATGGAGTAAACCGACATTAAACAAACTGAATTTTCATTTAATAAAGTCAGACCTATTGCTAGTAGTCTGACTACCACTCATCAAAATGTGTTCTCACGTTCCCATAGAGGGAGATTTAGTCTCCTCAGAGCTTTAGAGACCAATTGCCTTTCAGTGTCCCACTTTGTACCTGACTGTCATCTCTATGGGGTGGCCATTATACTCCCCTGTAAAGAAACTGAAACTTGGAGAGGTTAATGACTCACCGAAGGTTACATGGTCAATACTTGGCAGAGAGAGAATAAGAACCAAGATCTGTCATTCAGACCTTTTCAATGCGCACTGGGATCCTGTTTCTCCTCCACATCAGAAATAGAAACTACAGCCTGAGGGCCAAAATCCAGTCCACGCCTGTTTTGTATGGCCATGAACTAAGAATGGTTTTTACATTTTTTAATAGTTGGAAAAAATTTGAAAGTAGAATATTTCATGACACATGAACATTACATGACATTCAAATTTCAAGCTATGTAAAGGAAGTTGTATTGGAACACAGTCCCACTCATTTGTTTGTGCATTATCTACAGCCCCCTTCCCATTTCTATGGCAGAGCTGAGCACTTGTGACAGAGACCATTAACTGCCCACAAGCCAAGATATTCAGTGCCTGGATCTTCTCAGAAAAAGTTTGCTAAGCCCGCTCTTCACACTGGGGATACCATGAGCAATGTAACTGTATAGTTTTCAAGCCATGTAGTTACAAATGGGTCCCCAACCTGTCTTTCCAAAATCGACCTGGCCATAAATAGTCCAACATGTCTCCTATGCTGGGAGAGCAGTGATGCCACACCAGCAAGAAAACACATGCAAAACAAAAAAGTGGTGAACTTCATCTGCATCCCTTAAAACTAAACTTCAATGGGTTTCAGAGCACTGGTGAAGGCAAGCCCTTTTTTCTTGTTCTCAGATTCCCAATTAATAAACCATGTAAACAGTATGAATTTTACATAAATGGAATGCGCTTCATAGGGCTAAAGGAATTTTTACCTGTAGGGCCCCTTCCTGACTTGTTCTGTGATGCTTTATTTTGAAGCTGCACTTTTAGACTTTTTAGCAATAGAAGTCATTATGTGCTATTGTTGTCACAATGTGTTTTGCTCTCAGTATAAGAAAATGTCCACGTATTGAAAGTTGATAGCATCACTGCTTCAGTTGAAGAGAAATAAGAGCAGATATCCTTTTCATTTACATTCTTTTTGTTCCCCTTTCTGGCCTCAGCTGTGCACCTTAAAGACCTGGCTCACATGTGAGAAAAATTAAAAAATAAAAACCATACTTATCGAGATGAAGAATTCTGAAGAGGAGTGGTGGTGAATAGTTGCATACCAGTTGAATATACTTAAAGATAGTTACAATGGTAAATTTTATGTTATGCGTATTTTAACAAAATTTAAAACTAAACAACAACAAAAAGTTTCCATAGTATCAATTTTAGAAAAACAAAAACAATTTCAAGGCTTTCAGGAAGATTTTTACATATAATCCCACTAACAAAATGGGGGAAAAATCCTCAAAGAAGGGATTTTGAAAGATCTGAACCTTTATCAGGAAAAAATGAGCTTTAGTGTATGTGCTTATGCACATGCGTGAGTGAGTGTACTTAAGCATGTGGATGTGCTTTCAAGAAAACTTTCATATCTAATTAATTAAATTCCCTCTTATTACTATCAATATTGGAAATAAAAAAATTTACAAGAATTCTTCCATTTAGAACAATCTCTATTAATACAAAATACCAAGAACTCTTGCAAGCAGCAACAGAAATAAAAATTAAGAGTAAGTATTCTGAGAACCTCTTATTAACTCTCACCTCTTACACCAGTGACACCAAGGACAAAACCATACCTAGTGGGTACCTATTAAGATTCCTCTGTAGTATACGTGCAAAGGCTACTGTCACCACCAGGGTAAAAACGAGTTCCAAAAAAGAGGAAAACCCAATAGAATAGAAACCTTATATTAAAAGTGGAATTTAGAGATCAGTATGAGTGGCAACCTCAATGAAAAGTCTTCCTCTTCAAACATTAGATTGAAAAACTAAAACCAGCATATGCTGGATGTGGGCAAACATCTTATTTGACTTCTTGTCCATTTGCCAATGCTTTTAAAGATTTATAAGATATAATCCCTTGAGTGTGTACTGTAAGTACTCCTGTACTTTCTGCCAGTTTCTCAGAGCAGAAGTGGTGCATGGCAGGGTGTCTAAAGGCTCTATGTGTGGAGTAAGCACATACAATAACAACAGCTGCTTATGGTCCAGGCCTGGCAGCGACAGGGTCAACAATCTAAGTGCCAACTGGCGATGACACTGGTCGTGTTGAGTGAAACCAATGATAAAAGAACAGATGTGCTGTGTGTCTCTTGGTGCCTGCAGCAACACAGTCACTGCAGACAAGCAGTGGTGATGGAGCACAGAGTAGCACGGTGTGAAGCTGACATCAACTCAATCAAATGGCCACTGTCTTGTCTGCTCCACACAAAGCCTCTACACCCCCAATGCACACATGTGTGTGTGTGCGCGCACACACACACACACACACACATACACACCTATGTTTCACTTCATATGCTTGGATGTTCTAGGCTTTCAAAAATGAAGAAAAACTCTACAAATAACACCTTAAGTGCAGACACTGTGAATGGGTTACCAAGTTATAATGGGTCAGACCATCTCCTGCCCACCACAGGATCTAAGGCAGAAGAGCAAAACAATGGCCTTTAGGCAAACTACCCTCCTAGAAAAAGTTTGTAAGGCCTATAGATCTAAAAATAAAATTTAAAAACTGCTCTAGTCAGTTGCCATTATAACATTCTGGGGAATTCACTCAAAATGTTAGAGCTCCAATTTCTTTGGATTTGGAAACCCCAGGTCTCTATGACCCCACTGAAAGAATTAGCTGGACTTGCATAGTAACTGCTCCCACAGCTTCCTTTTTCTTACTACCTGCTTGCTAACTCATATTTGCTACCATCCTGGCCTCTACAGGTTTTGAGTTTGGCTCTTTGATCTATGGATATTAAATTTCTTGAGGCAAGAGTCACGTGTTTTCAGTTGCCCCAGCACTTGGCAAGGACTCTTATATACTGTCAGCTCATTCGAGTCATTCAGCAATGCATATTCCATGGGCTCAGACATCTGGTGTGACTCGAACACAACTACACAACCAGAAGCAGCTGGGAGAGGAACAGAAACTTGGGGATCAGCAGGCTGCTGTAAATCATCAGGACCCAACCGAATCAGTGTGCCCCTGAGCAAAATTCCACCTCAAATGAATGTTCTTGGCAGAGGCCAGGTCAGACTGAGTTTTGGAGTCAGACTGCACATGTCTGACTCCTGTCCCCACAAGGCTGTGTGACCTTGGAGAAGTTACTTTACCTTCTTATCTAATTTTTATCTTCTCTAAAATAAAGTAAAAACAGTATTTATCTCATAGAACTGTGTGTATATTAAATAGGGTAACACAGAAACTCATTTCCTACAGCATCTATAGACGATGGACCAGTGGTGGTCTATAGTCTTATATGTCTGCAAGTCAGACATATCAAATTTAGAAAGCATGTAGTTATTACAGACCACTAAAAGTTCTTCTATGCTGAAAGAGTTTAATAAGACATAAGATATAAATCTCTACCATCAGTCTCTGTTCTAAAATAATTAGAAATAAATGAAGTAAAAGGAAAAGTAGTGACATCTATGTCATTCTGGGCCCACCATGAGCCAGAACTGAAGAAGAATCTAAACCTTCCATATCCAGTGGTTTTATAACTTACTTTAGAGGCAGAAACTATTTCTTCTAACGTAATCTTACATGGAAGCCATCGATGAGAGAAACATGGCAGCTCCGTTTGAAGAGAAGGTGAGGTCCCAGAACTGGGCTCCAACTTCACCGAGCACGTTCACAGAACCTGTTGTTAAGGACCACTAATCTTGGTTTTGGCCTCTCATTTACCAGTGGGAGAATTAAGACCATTCATATTTCTGTGTTGATAAGAAGACTGATGCCAAGACCTGTACTGGTTGGTCACTGTATCCCCAGCACCTAGCCAAGCACCTGGAGCACTAACATTGGTGTGACGGGGGTTCTAACACGAGTGAGGGAGGTATCACCCAAAGAGGTGAGATCTGAGGGGATGAGCTTCTCAAGTACAGTGATGACAGCTGCCTGTAGGGGGTAACAAAGACTCCATTATGGTCTAGACAGGATACTGGGTACAGGGTCGATTTGGGGGGAAGGGCTGGCTGGGGGGAAGTAAGCCTGGACTTAAGCAAACAAAATTAATGGGACTAGATTCCACCAAAAAATCAAGATGAAAGAGTCATTATTCAATCCAGGCATCTTGTTGAACTCTAATCCTTCTTAGAAATTTGGGAATACTTGATATTAGTTTTGAAACGCAATGCTCAAACCACCTGTATCAGCAGTATCTGGGAGCTTATTAAAAATGCAGATCATGAGACCTATTCTGGACCTACTGCCTCAGAATTTCCAGTAGTAGAACCCGTGCATTTACATCCTTCATAAGCTCCCCAGATGTTCTCATGCAGGAAAAAGTTCGAGAAGCACCATTTTTGGTCTCACTGAGGCTCTCCCATGCTGTCACATTGCTTGGACCACGCCCTTGGAGATTCTGATTTAACAGGTCTGGGATGAGGCCTGAGAACCCAGATGATTTCTGAAATCTCCCCAGGTGATGTGCAGCAGAATGATCTACAACCATGGGGGAGGGTGAGCCACCTGTCTCTGTGGTATGAGTTACTTTTGTCATTATAACCTACTGAAAATGAAGATATTCTAATTGGTCCTTAGAGATAAGTTGCTACTTTTCTTTTTAGTTTGTCTACTGAACCACCCAGGCAACAGGAGGACCAAAGTTTTCCACAAAGACCTGTCAAAACATTATTCTAATGACTACTGGGGTCGTTTGTAAAATATGTCGGATGTATTTACCAGGCATCTTCTTTTTTTACAATAAAGTTTATTGAGGTGTATTTTGTCTTCAAATGTACAGTTTGATGAGTTTCAACATATGTATGCTCCCATGGAACCATCACAGTTAAGAAATGGAACATTTCTATCACCTCTGAAAATTCCCTCTTGCCCCTTCGCAGTCAATCCCCTATCCCTACCCGTGGCCCCAGGCAACCACTGATCTGCTTTCTGACACTGTTAATTATACCGACACTATGTATTAGATGGTTCTAGAGTTTGATATAAAGGGGGTCAAACGGTATGTACTTTTGGTGTCTGGTTTCTTTTACTCTGCACAATATTTTTAAGATGTACCCATAACACAAATCATTAGTGAATTACATTTTTCATTGTTCCTTCTCTGTTTCAAAAGAAAGTGCACAGGGTACTACCTAAAAAGACATTTCCAGAGCAACCCGAGGACAGATTACTGTGAATTGAAAAGGAAGTGAGAAATCTAGACAATTGGCTAGGAAGGGGAGGCGGAAGTGACCACACTGAGGTAATGGGAATTTTCACAAAGGAGGTGATTTCTGGAGCAACGATCACTTTAGAGAGATGGCTGACCTGAGCTGTAGAATGTGAAAAGTGAGAGAAGAGGAAAATGCAGGGGCCAAAGACAAGCATCCCCGATTTAAAAACTTTTATCTGTGTGGTGGTTTAAAAATATGTTCAAAAATTCTTTGATAGTTCCTTCTTCAAGAGATAGAGCTTAATTCCCCTCCCCTTAAGTGTGGCTGGATTTAGCGATTCACTTCTAATGAATGGAAAATGGAAGTATGGTTTATCACTTCTGACATTATTCCTTAAAGATATTGTGGCTTCCATCTTGGCTGCCCTCTTTTGGATCAGAGAACCTGGGTAGCAGTCAGAGGTACCTAACATGGTGTAGCGTGAAGGGGTATCATCCCTGAGAAGAGAAAGTGACTTTCAGGCTTAGGAGAAAATAGAGGCAGGGGGACTGGCACATACTATAGCCTGGAGGTAAGAAGACATGACCCATTCAAGGAACTTGAAGTTCCCTTTGGAAAAGTCTGGATTTTGCATTTTTCATGCAGACCTATCTGTATGCCTTTATTTTCATTTATTGGTCCAGTTAAACCCAGGTTCACAATGTAATAGAAATCTATTAGCACAATGTCCTAGAACTAATGTTGATTAATATGAAGTTCTAGTACAACACCACGGTTTAACTGTCTTTGTTGGTGGCTTGTATACCTGACCTATATTTAACGGGAAGAAGTGTTCTTGGGACCATGGAAGTGACCACACCAGTCTTTAGGTTAGGGACTGCCTATAATCTTATTCACATGTTTTTATTGTGATGGGACAGATGGATGGTGAGAGAAGATATACTGTCATATTTCAATAAGTAAAAAATTCCCACATTCAAGTCCCAAGTGAATACTCATTTGATATCTTTTGGAGCCAAAGAATCTACTTTTATCTGGCCTGGAAATTGGAACTAGTCTAGACTACACATAGCAACAAGATTTGGCAGGCTTATTTAAAATATATGGGCATTAAGCCATATTGACAATTCATATTTTTGTGTAAATGCTCGTGAAGATAAATTAATTCCTGCTGTGACTGACAATCTGCAGCCATTTCCAACAATGCAGGCACAGTAAAGTATAATTATGATTTAGACCCCCCAGAGACCAACAGTGTGCCTGAGGTATTGAGCTCCTTCCTGAAATGAGGATTCTGACACGAGACCTGGGGAGAAACACTGAACAGATGATTTTGAGCCTTATCTGTTCTTCATTTGTAAACTGGGAGAGAAGTAGCCTCGCGAAGACAAGCAGACAATCCCAGGAGCTTAAAGAACTAAGTGACAATGCTTCATCGAGGCATCACGGGGACAATTTTGGACACATCTGGCAGCCATTCATGGTGGAAGAAAGTATTCATTGTATATTTTAGTAAGTAACTCTTCAAGATAGAGCCTCTAATTTAGTTGTGTCCAGTGGATGTTCCATGATGATAGAAATGTTCACTATCTGCTCTAGCTGATGCAATAGCCGCTAGATCCATGTGGCTTTTGGACACTTGAAATGTGGCTAGTGAGATTAAGAAACTAATTTTTATTTTTATTTAATTTTAATTAATTTAAGCTTAAGTAGTCACAAGTGGCTGGTGGCTACTGTATTGGATAGTGCAGTTCTGAGTAATGGGTCGAAGGGCATGAGCTTCTTAAGGAATGGAGATATATCTTATCTGACAAGTCACTCTGGCACGCAGCACAATATTTTGCATATAAATGCTTAACAGACCTTCAGCAGCCAAAAGGGGACTGACTTTATAATACAGAAGGTAGATTGTATAAAACTGTGTAGTTAATATCTTCCAAAGGTTATTTCAAACCCTAGACCCACAAAATACACTGGAGAGAAAGGATTTCCTGAGCAAATACATCTGCAAGCTCTATGCCTTGCTTGGAGAGTTAGGATGCCTGTGAGGGTATTAAAGAAACCGGAATACCTTTATTACCTCGTTGTTTCCCATAGTTATCTGACTATGAAACCTCCTTTCACATAATACCTTCTGACATCTTTTAGAACTTGTAGATTCTGGGAAAAATACTATGGGAGATACTGCAGTAATAACAGGGTAAGAGGAAAACCTCCAATGATTCCTTGAAAAGAGAAACCTGATTTTTAGCACATGGTCAGCAAGTAATTAACGTTTACTGAGTGATCTAGAAATGATTCTCTTCTAGTCAAAATCAGAGGCAAGCTATAAACCATCCCAGTCAGCAAAGGTAAAGAGAGAGGAAGTGTGGGACATGTTAAGTCTAGGCATTCTTGGGCTGCCTTTGTAGGCATACCTGCATAACTAGGAGATAATCTGACATATACGAATTAGACAGAGAAAGACAATAGCAAACTGGAACAGAAATAATACGAGTTATGGAAATACGTTAGTTTTCTAAGACTCTGTAATTTAAAATTTAAACCAAGCAGCTAAACACTGAGAATTCATTACGATAATACTATCAGACCCTATACAAAGGAATCACCCCAGAGACATGGGGTGGTGTAAACCAGGATGAGACATGGGTCCCTGAGAATAAGAGAACAGTCCTCTTTGAGAAGAAAAATGATATAACAAGAACAGGATTGAGACAAGGGCGGAAACACATTCCTTAGTCACTTCCAATCTTGGCTCTTGCTAATATCTGAGTAATAAGATATTGGAATTAACTGTAGATCCACACTACAGTTTCAGCTAAAAATTATTTGTAGTTATGTGTGCATATGCTTCACTATAGTAAACTGTATATAAACTTTTCGATGGTATGAAAGAATCTCTTTCAACAAATTCCTTTTGTTCTCTTTTAAAACTTGAAGTTAGAAAAAAAGAAAAAAAATCTTCAGATCCAGTTAGGTAGAGGAATCTGAATGGTGAAAATCCCCAATATAAACCTTCAGTCAAAATTGTGGTGACTTTGCAGTGAGGCGCCTGAACAAAGCTCTCCCTGCAGAGCTGGACATGTCACACGTGGATGATGTGCAGACTTCAATGTGTGCTTTAGAATCACTGAGATCTGCTCACTTAAAACAGGAACTTTGAAATGAAAAATATGTACATACTATAAAGATAACACCTCAATGTTTATAAGGACGTTTAACAGCCCTGTCTAGGAGGGACCTCTCCTTACCTAGGGCAAGCATAATCGTTTAGTCCAAGGCGATAATGCACATCCTCCTCTATCTAACTACAGTTGCAAAGGGGTCTGTGTCACCACTGGCTTGCTCCTTTAGGTATCTCTGTCACTGCAGCTCCGTGAAGGAAGAGCAGGGGACCTGGCCAGAGCCCTTGGTCCTGGGTACACAGGCCACCAGTCATGTGCAGCTTCAGTCTCTGCTATTAAGGCCTTTTAAAGCAAATAGTTTGATTTTTCTCACTATTATAAAAGTGATACATGTTTGTAACAGAAAACTTGAAAAACCCAAATAAGTATATGTAAAAAAGAAGCATTATCTGTAATCCCGAGAGAGAATCGCTCAACACTTTTTGCCATACTTCCTTTCTTCTCTATGATTAGATGATTCTAACAGACAATATTAATAGATATATGATTTGAGTAATTCTCTAATCCAGTTTTGAACCTTGTTTTTATTACTTAATATTATGTGCCGACAATTTCCTTATGGGTATTTTCAATTCTGATTAATTATATTTTAGGCCCTGAGATAAATCAGAGCACATTATCACCCTAACTCAAATAAAATTAGACAAACAAACAAACACACAAACAAAAACCAATTACCTACCATCCAGAAGCAAAAGCTCTCTGGACATCAGCAAAGGTGAATAAACAGAACCGACAAAGGCATGTGGCTGATCTTGCCACATTCTAATAACCCAGCACAATGCAGTTCATTGAAAACAGTACCACATTTCTTTGCTATTTTTCAAATTGACACTTTAGAAAATGTTTGCCAAGTCTCCTAAAATGGTCTCTGGCAGGCTCTCCCACTCAGTTCTGGGCATTTGGGTTGCCCTGAACAACCACCACCCGCTGGACACACACACACACAACACACACACACACACACCCTATCTTCATCATCATCATCTGAGATCTGTCCACTTAAAACAGGAACTTTGAAATGAAAAATATGTACATACTATAAAGATAACACCTCAATGTTTATAAAGACATTTATAAATGGACAAAGTTCCATAAATACAATCTCCAGCTACTCTCCATGCCAGATACAGACCTTCTGCTCCCATGGTGGATTTAATTCATGAAATCCTCTCTAAGCAAAGAGAGAAGGTCACCTTGAATGAACAATAAGGCCATTAAAGATCATAATCTCAGTAAGGCAAGTGGAGGGTGGGGAGGGGTGCTCTACATACGATCTCTTTCACAGATGAGGAAACTGAGGCACGGAGATATTACATGCCTTGTTCAGGGTCAGACAACTTATGTGGTAACATAATAGTGAAAATGTCATTGTAAAGGCCAAACTGCCTGGCCCATAGGCTGAAGTTCCTTCTTCTTCAATGCCTGTGTCCATGTCTGAGCCATCTGGCTAGATGTCAAGAAACCCGCCTGACAAGAAGCAGCCCAGAGGCCTTTGCACAGATGTTTAAAAAGAAAAGGTCCTTTCAAAAGGCCCACAATGGCTCTTCATTGCTGGCTATTTTAGGGGGCAGCTCTGGCTCATGTGAGAGGCTCTGCTTCTTTTCACAGTCCTGACCTGATCTTGCCATCATTACAGGCCAACTTTGGCTACTGTACTCACCCAAATGTCTCCAAGGGAAGTTCAAGTGTGATCTGGTCACCTCTTAGGGGAACACAAGGTCAGCATATGCTCAGATCTAGATGGGCTGTACTGAGCCCTTATGAGACAAAGTTTTTCAAATCTTTGCTCTTCAAACTGTTTTTCTTCCATTTGGTCCTAAAGTACTCATTTTTAAAGCAGTGATTTTGATGCTGAAGCCTAAAATTGTTTGGTCTATGAGTCAAGAGGCACTGCCTACAAACCGAGGAAGGGAAGATTTGGTGTGACAAAATGGCAGTTATGAGAGTCACGAGGGATGGAGAAATTGCCCACGACACTTATTGAAAGTAAAGGTGACAAGTGTGAGGAACAGATGAAATAATATGTTGTAAAGGGCTTAATAGTACACCTGAAACTCAAGAAACGGAGTCAGTGTTTATTTCTTGAAAACATTTATGTGCCTTACACCTGGTAAGAACTCAATGATGGGGTGTCATACAATGATGTGGGAGGACTGAGTGAGAATGAACAGAGCTGGGCTTCCCTTTCTTTGTGAAGACCTCACATATGAGGAGTTTCACTTCCTCCCATCTCCCTCTCTTAGTCAACTCTTTACTTCATCCTGTGCAGCAGTGGTGGGTGTGTAGTTGGAGCCAGGGTAGAGTCAGGGAGGCAAAGCTCAAAATCTGGAGACACATCACAAAGATAAACAGTGTTGCCCAAACTGAGGATCACATCTGCAGATCATCCTGCTTTCTATAATGTGGTAATGAGTGATAACAATAGAAATAAGATTTTGGGAACCAAATGCTATTAAATTGGGTGGGCTACACAAAATCGAAATAGTTTCTTCACTGATGACTTCTCAAGGCCTTTAATCTGTGATTCTACATTGTGAGTCCTCCAGGGTGGAGATGATGTAGCCTTTTGTAAACTCATTTGACCAAGGAAAAAAAGCCTGTTTACACCGAGCATTACTTAGGACTGGCATTCTGAGGAATACTCTTAGCCAACACTGAGTCTTAAATTTCTCTTCTTTGTTTTATCTTCCCACCTAATTGAGCTACCAACCTCCAATCCTAGAAGAGAGGAGATGATGTGCTAAAAATAGTAATTCTCAAATTTGAGAGTAACTACTAGAGCATCTAGAGCAGGGGTCCCCAACCCCTGGGCCACAGACCATACTGGCCCGTGGCCTGTTCAGAACTGGGCTGCACAGCAGGAGGGAAGCAGCAGGGGAGTGAGCCAAGCTACATCTGTTTTTGCAGCCACTCCCCAGAGCCAGCACAACTGCCTCAGCTGCACCTCAGATCATCAGGCATTAGATTCTCACAGGAGCACCAGTTCCTGTTGCCAAAAATGTTGGAGACTGCTGATAGATAATCTTACCCCTCAGGACATGGTCTGGCAACCAGCAGCATCATCATTGCCTAGGAGCACAATGTACCTGCTCAAGTCTCATCCCAAGCCCAGGTGTGCTGAATGTTGGCAAGATGCTCAGGTGATTCATGGGCACATTCAAGTTTGAGATGCAGACTGAGGGTGTTTGGGACTACACACTAACCATAATAATTTTAACTTTGGTATATGTGCAGTGAGGCCCAGTTGTGCACATTTTAAAATGCCACCTCCAGGGGATTTGGATGCAGCTAATATGAAGACTTCCATTAAGAAACACTGACTTAAAGAGATCCTATGACCCAAGTGCCCAGCTCTAAGGTAACAGATCAGTCTTTGAAAACATTTGGCTTCATAGCAGCATCTCTACAAAGTATTTGATGGTATAATCATCCTCATTGTTAGAAATAAGAAAATGAAGCCTTGGAGAGAGAAGGTGAAAGCCCTAGACCAAGGTCACCCAGGGGTCAGCAGTTGTATTAGGGTGAACAAGCATCTTCCTTTCTTTCCTCCCCACCTCTCCAACATCTCTCCTCCTCCTCCTTAGTCAGCCCTTTATTCACCAGCTACTGCATTGCTAATAGTCCTCTCTGAGTCCACTTTTGTTTCGAGTGAAAGGCCAACAAAACACTGCTGGCTGTTTGTGCTTGCTAATGATAATTCTGATTAGATCAATTCTGTCAGCTGACTCAGGCTGCCAAGTGCCAAGGGCTGACAGCAGCCTGCTTGTTCAATCAGGGCTTGCCCCATTTTCTAATTACCAGCGTCATTTAGACTCCTTTCCTCTAACTGTACACTTGCTTAAGTTCAAGTCCATCTTCAGCTGTCGCACTATATGAGAAATAGATCCTTTGTCACATCTGTGTGTCAGTCCTGCAGCCTCCCCTCCCTGTTGGAGACCAAATGAAATTGCATGTGTTTCCCTGGGTTCCCAGGCTGTTGCTGACCAGCAGGTCCCAATGGGATCCATGAGGCTAGCTCTGCAGGCGGAAGGCCACGCTGGCCTTCCTCAATGTGCTGGCCCGGGTGACCTCTTCCCAGCTCCTGAATTCCAAATCATATTCCCACTCAGAAGCCTGATAGGTGACCAACCATCCCAGCTTGCCAGGAACTGAGGGTTTTCCCAGGACATGAGATTTTTGGTGCTAACTCTTGGGAAGGTCAGCTATTTTGTGCCTGATACAACAGGACACAGGCAGTGTGAGATCACTTAACATTCCCTGAGTGATTTAGTTGAAATATGGAACAGAGAATTGTCTGAGAATCAGGGTCTCATCTTTCTCTGTCAGGCCTAAGACTAAAGGATGCATCTCTTCACTGCCCTGCACCTTATCTCGCTTTTAATCTCAATTGCTCATCTAATAGGGTGAGGCATTACTTCCAACAATGGATAAATGGAGGTCTGCAGGCGCGTACTGAGATGAGGGAGGCACCAGGGACGGCACACTTGGTGTGTAATCCCTTTGAATGGAGGTGCGTCATCCACAGAGTACTCCTCTCGATTCCAAAGCACAGCGGGGGCTTATTAGGTACTAGGCAATACAGGCAACGCACCTTACATCTTGTACACTCCCAGACCTTGAAGAGGGAGACACTGATACCGTGAACTATATCTGCTACAAGGCTACCTGAGGGGTCTCTGAAGAGGCAAAAGACCATATAGTCTAGGGACGGGAACAATAGGGTACCTCTGCTTACTACATGCTGCTACTTTACGTTCAAATCTCACTTAAGTACTTACCATGAGAATAATCCATTTAACTTTTATAAAAATTCTATTATTATATTCATTCAATGAGGAAAATTCAACTATGAAAAGTCAACTATCTTACTCAAGATTGCAAGTTAGTAAAGGAAGCACCCAGGGTTTGAACCCAGAGAGCTGAGCCTTGTCTCCAGCACTGTCCGAGACTGAACCTCTCCCCTTGTGGGGCCTGGACCTGCGTCACAACCAGAGTGCTGGACAGTCAGTCAATATCAGATAAAAGGAGCAGGTAGGTTGTGGGAGCAGAGAATTGTGGCTGTGCATGGAGAAAGCACGGCAGAGAAAAACATAAGGTGGGGTTTCTAATTCTATTCTGTATAATCCCAAGGCGTGACACCATCAATGTCCCACTGGAGGTATGCTGATGTTCTAAGGAAAGCAGGCCGGATAAATGCTGCCCTCTGGCCCTTAGCTGTAGTAGAGTCTAAAGAATGTACAACTATAATGTGAAGCCAAATGCTGGAATTATTTTTTATCATCCCTTTGAATGGAGATGCTTCATCCACAAAGTACTTTGAGGGCTGAGATAAACAGGCGTTATTTTACATTTTTTTAAGAGTGCATTTGTAAATTCTCAAAAGCATATTTTTCTTATGTACTTAGAACATTTCAGCAACTTGCTTTGCATGTATAGGGTACTTGATGCACACAAATAAACTGAAAATGTGTTGATTTGATAGGATATGACTGATTTTAATATGTGCATTGCAACAGTAGAACTCAGAAGTTAGGTATTCCAGCACTATCAGCAATTGAAAGTGCTCATTTCAGTAATAACAATACACAAGTACAGTATTCTTAGTGGACAGGGGACTATGCCAAGAGCCTGACACTATACTGTCATTGTCCTTAGAAACATTCTCAATATCTTTTTCTATTGCTTTATAGGCTTTGGTTTGTATAAAATGAATATATAATTTCAGGTAATTATTAAAAATGCTTGCTATTAATATGTAAAAACATTAAAATTAATCTCCCTGTAATGGTAATGAACAAAGCATAAAAGTAGGAAGGACACTGTTTCAAATAAATATAAGCTTCTAGGGAAAAAACCGATACCTCCTTCTTGCTCACTTCTATTGTTAAAAATTCCTGGTTAATCCAATTGTAGTTTTTTCCCCAAAGAGACTCTTATCTAGATTATAGGGTTCTGGGGGACCCTTCTGTGACTCTGAGACTTCAGTCAGCTCTTGGCACTGCCAGGTGTTAGAATCCTTGCAGCCCTTCTTTAGAAAATAACAGAGTTGTCTTATGACAAAGAAAAGCTTTGCCTGCTGACTTATATTCAGCTTTGTCCTACAATGGCCTTTATATTTCTGTATGTTAAGAAGAAAATGACTTTCAGATCTGTCCATCCGATGTTTCTGCTCCTTTAGATTAGTGAAACCGAAACTGTGAGTGCTCATGAGAGCCTCTTCCTTCTGTCAAACCTTTGGGGAAGGGATTTCCCCTCCATCTGAATGTGTCGCCTGAAAAGAACGAAACTAAACTCCCCCAAAGCAGAACCATGTTCTCCCCAAGGTCAAAGTGGTTCCTCTACTCTTCATTTACATAGCTCCTATCCACTCTCTCCTCTGCCTTTGGTATTTTTTGAAATTAGCTTTATTGCTTTTTCCAACATTTTAATTCCCATGAAGTATTTATAGGACAAACTAGCAAAACTCTCATAATGTGTTTCAGCTTCTTTCCACACGAGTTGTCCAACCAAATTCAGAGAAAACTTAATTCCTGCCCCTTTCAGAAAGCTGTTGTGAAAGAAAATGAAGAAAATTGGCACTTCTTTAGTCAATGATATACCTCAGTGATACCCAGAGTTTTGCTTTGTTCCAGAACTCTTGAGTGATGCAAAGAAATTTTTTTTTTTTGCCATTTACTTTCATAGCACAATAATAGATTCAAGTTCAGAAACTGTAAAGGTGATTGATAAAATTCACTGATGTCTCCTTTGCCAGATAGAGGTACTGTACTGTCCATGCACATGTCTTTTATTTTTGTATTTTGATTCTTTAACATCCAAGGTCTTGCTGACTCTGCAGGGACTAAACCTCCCAGGGCTAGCCAATTTCTAGGATAGTGAACAATTCACTCAAGCTCTTTACTCACCAACCAACATAAATATACAAATCCAGAGCCCCCACCCCAATCACCTCCTCTATCAGCTGTCATGCTTAAGGCTACTATTTTCCTGTCTTAATCACCCCACATATGGGTACCAGGCAACCTGGGCATCCCCCTGAAATTATTCAAAATAGTCCTTCTTAAACCTGCTTACCTGCCTTGCCCACTCCTTCCCAAGGAAACCACAATAAAGGCTCTTGTCCATGTTGTCCCTGCTCCTTCTGCCTCTGAACAACCTGGCTGCTTCCCTATGTGGCCCCGATGACATGGATTAAACCTTTGTCTTGAGATCGGTGAGTCTAACAAACTACCCTTCCAATGGCAGTCATCTCCTGATCTGTCAGCCCCACTATACATAAATAATAATAAAACCTATATTTTAAAAGCATGTACATAGAGAAAGAAAGCTAGGATAGCAAAAGATGACAGCCCGGTCCTTATATTCTGGCCACGATTCAGATGGACTTGGATGAAATGTAATTGCTCTATCAGTTAAATTTAGCAAGACTGCCACTTTAACTGTTTTGAGAAAAAAAGCATGTTTTTACTATACAGCACTGAATTATACTGACTAAGAAAGTACTCAACAGATCTGACTAGAAACAGCCGTGATGGGAGCATCCACATTAAGTTACCACGTTATAAAAGATGATGGGGTTTTAGGGGGTTTTGGCTTCTAGAGTACAGATTGAATCCACCTATAAAAATAACTTCATTTTCATGAAGAAAAATGAATGTAGTCTCCATTCACCTAAGCAATAATAGTAAAGTTTTATTTTAAATGTTCTGGATTCTATTGTATTTTCTTAAAATTGTTGAACAGGAGTTTTAGGATGAAAAGCAAAACTCCTGTGATGTATTCTTGTCTAGGCTTATTTCTGTCTTAATCTCTGAAATAAAAGCTAGTCAACGGCAGTTTTACTTGACATTGTCTAGCAGCTGCCACACAGTAGGTGCTAGATATTTATTTACTGATCTAAAAAATGTTTCTGATCATCTTTCAATAACAGTGTAAGAGATGAAATAAGAGATCAAAGATGCTCTTCTAAGGGATTAAGTTAGTAACCTTGGAGCTGAGAATTAAAGCTGCTGCCTTTGACCCAAACCATTACAATCCCAATGCATTGTATCACCCCTCAGAGAGACATTTAAAATCCTAATTTATTGGCCATGGACATCCTGGCATCTTTTGATCTTTAACTGACCTCTAAAGCCTGTCTAATTCTGAAATGCTTTGGCTAACAACTAGCCATTAGTGAATATTTCACATGGGTCTAGAAGTGTACTGCGACAAATGGCTGAGCTCCTGGGGGTGACTTGGGTGTTATCACTGCACAGTGACACTTACCAAGGGCTCGAGCTCCTTGCGGTCTATGAGATTCATCTCTGTGACAAAGTAATAGAAGTGTTTGTAGCAGGTGTTGACATGGGCCTCTGCACCCATCACAATGACCCGGTCAAAGTGGTGGATGTAGACGTGGACAAAGACCCGGAAAAGGCGGCACAGGATCTTCTTGCAGATCTGAAGGAAGTTCTTTGGGAAGGGAACACCTAGAGCAGACAAAAATAAATAAATAAATAAATAAATAAATAAATAAATAAATAAATAAAGGAAGAGAGAGAGAGAGATCATAATCACAAATGAAAAGCTTCAGCCCTGGGGCACATGCAGGAGGCCAAGGAACAGTTCTGGCCCCAGGCTCCCAGGCCACCCTGCAGATGCCCAGCTCTATGAAGGCAGCTACAACAGACACCACCTGAAAAAGTAGTTAAAATGACATTAAATTCCAGTGCCAACAACAACCAGGTATAGACCCAAGAAATGAGGGAAGAGGGTCAGGTTTGTTTCTTTGATTAGATCTTTTTTTTTTTTTTTTGGTGGAGATAAACATGCAGAAATATTTATTTTTACAAAGAAACATGGATTATTCCCTCTAGTCTTTTAATTTGCTCCCCATTTTATAGTGATCATGAAAGTTCATTTTCCTCCTCAATCTAATATAAGAAAGCTGGTAGCAGGAAGGTGATGCTACAGAGACTGGCACTCCTTGTCCCAGAGTCGTAGGGAGTGGTGCAGACAGTAGTGAGTTGGAATGTGCTCTCTCATCAAGGGGAGCAGCTGCCACACAACTCCAGTCAGAGGTGGCCATGAGGGGATGAAGTTCAAGGGCTGTTAGAACTTCTGATGCTTCGAGATAATTTAGAAATCTAGAGTCTCTGTGAACTTGCAGCATTTATTTTTAAACATTAGTAATTAATCTGAAGTTTTAAAAAATATCATGGGTCAAAAGAAAATACCTTTCCAGGTTTGATGTGGCCTGCAGGTTACGAGTATGCAAATTCTGATGCAAATTTTTCCTGAGATACACTGTTTCTGAGGTGGGCAAATGCAACAGACTTCTTGAATATTTCCCATTACACTCATTACCACTGCATCACCTTGAAGAAGGTAAGAGTTGGGAGCTGTTTTCCTTAAGACAGCCAGGGTGAGTGGTCAGATGGGACACCCATATCTTCCATCTGAAACCCGTTGCCAACTGCTGTTCCCAGCTTGGTTAAGCAGCAAATATCAGATTCACAAGCCTACCGCCTTTCTTCCTCTCAAACACTGCCGAAGTTCTTGTTATTCACACTGTCCTTACGTGGTGACATGTAATTATGGATTCCTAAGACAAATAGACTGAATTCATACTCTCCCCTTTTTTCTAGCTGTTTGATCGTGGGCAAGTTATTTAAACTCTGTGAGCTTCAGTTTTTTTCATGGGTTGGATCAAGATATAAATGCCAATGGTTGTGAGTATGAGAAGTGATACCTGTGCAGTTTTGGTTTCTTGACAGGCCTTCCTTACATGGATAGGAGGGTGTTATCATGAGCAAAATCCTCCTATAGTGCCCAAAAGGGAATAAGAGCTCACTGAGTGGAATGACACTCCTTCCCTCTACAAAGTAAGGTCTGGAACATTTAGCTATTTTTATTAAAAAAAATAATAATTATCCTTATCAAGAAATGTAGATGTGATCACCGACTGTCCTTTCAAGAGGATTGAAGAACTGTACTCAGGCAAGCTCCTGGTCCCAGAAAGCCTGGAGCTTTGCTGTCTATGCCTCCACAGGATCCCAGTGGCAGCTGTCTGGTGAGAGTCACTCTGTAACAGGATCACCTGGGCCTCTCGGGACAAGATGAGGGAGACAGCACATGGCTGGCAGTTGGCAGAGGCAGGATCTGCCTCCCCAGGGCCCGGCATTAATACCAGCTTTTCTTCAGAAACATAGTGGCAACATATCAAATGAACCTCGGGAGAGACTGGGGCACAGCCTTGCAGAGACTGAGCAACAGATGCGGGGATTTGGGGGAGGCAGGAGACAAAGCTAGGAGGAGGTGGAAGGCAGCCCCTCAAAGAGCTTACAGGCTGTTTCCTCGGCTGAAGGGAGGCCAGCTGCTGGGTTGAAAGAGGGTCTGGAGGCTTAGAAGAAGCTCGAATCCCAGAGGTGATGGCATCCCCTCTAAGACAAATGTATTCCCATCTGGAGGGGATTCCTGTAACCCACAGTGACAGCGCCAGGGGTAGATATATGTTACCTTTGCAGCCTATCTGTGAAGTAAGCTTTATCATCTCTATGTCACAGATGAATAACATTCAGGCTCTAGAGCATAGATTAACTTGCTCCAGGCCACTTGGCTTAACGGTGGCAGGGCTGGGATTTGGACCAAGTCAGCCTGACTCTGAAATCCAAAAGATGTGGTTGTGTGTGGAGTGTGACTGTCTCTCTGCGAAGGTCAGAGAAACAGCTCGATCACTAAGCACAGTGACGTGTCTACAGGTTACTCTTCAGTGACACAGAAATATAATTAAAAATAAAAAAAGGGAGAGAAGGGTGAAAAAAGTCCCTACCCTCAGAGCTGCAGATCTGAGGTGACAGAGGTCTGCTAGTACGCGCTGTTGCCTTTAAGGAGAGATGTATTTTTTATGTCCAGGCCTTAAGACCATGGACCTGCAACTCAGAGTAAAAGCCAACACCAGGGGCTGCATATACTGGGGACTGTGTACATCCCTGCCTCTGATCGGCTCTGAGCTCTTGGCTCTGTCCTCCATTCCACACCTGGTCTCTGCCTTGGCCTTTGGCTATGACCTTGGTTTGCTCTTGCATCTCCCCTTTGGGCTATGGTAAGAGAAGTTGAGAGGAGTTGGTTTTGGCCTCTGGAAGACCAAGTTTAAAATCCTAGTCACTACTACCTAGGGAAATTACTCATCACTCTACTTCATCATAAAACAGAGAAACATGTTTACTCTGCAGTGTTCCTTTAATAGCATCTGTACTGAGCCTGGCACTTACTGGGAACTTTGGCACTAAGTTCTACTTTCGTTATTTCTCACCTGAACTTCTGGGTAGCTGGGACCTCAGGCTCAGAATCTCTTTGCTCTGGCTACCACCTTGGGCCTGACCATTGCCTCTCTTACATGTAGTTCATTTTTCAAATGTGAATACTGAAGATAGTTCAGGCCAAGACATGCTCTGCGTGTACCAGTCACCGCAAGCCAGCTCTGGAAGCTGAGATGTCCTAGGCTGTCTTAGGGATTCCAGGGTTCTCTGCTAAGCCACAGATAAAATTCCAACTCGCAGAGTATGGGGTTAAAAATAAGAAAGCTATGTGGCATTTGGGAAAATCATTCAATATTATTTATGGTTCAGGGGCCAATTGTATAGTTTGTATACTATCTTAACCCTTTTCTCCTTTTCTCTTCTGCCTCCAGGTGTTCAGATTTGTGTGTGTGTATGCATGTGTGTGTGTGTTTGTGTTTTCAGTAAACTTTCTCCAGAAGGTGGGAAGTAGAAGAGATCGCCCCTCTGGACATAGAAAACTGGATAGTCACCTTTTTGGTGGACCCGAGAACTCTTTCCCTGTATAACTGAATTCATGGCAGCAAGACAAGGCAAGACTCACCCTGCTGATCCACTACCTTCCCAGACAGGTTCCAGAGGGACCAGATCACAGAAACTGATTGATATGAGGGGATTCTGTCTTTATGGTGCTAAGAAGTATCCAAACCTCATTAAATAGCCACAGAAAAGTAAACCCTGACTGAAGCCCACGTATGATGTTGTTTAGTCCCAGTGACACCTGAGCAGTGGTATTATCATTTCAGCATTTAAAAAAAAAATGTAACTGAGGCTTAGTTCAGTTAATATATTTGCCCCTGGCCCCACAACTAAAAAGAGGTAGAGCAGAGATTTGGCTCTAAAACTCAGGCTCTTCCTTCCACGTCTATTACTATAGGATCCACGGTGCCAGGGACCCTCCCTGCTGAGGTGGTCTTTTTTAAACCTGCATTTAGCTCAGTGTCTGGCTTATAGAGGAGGGCTCCAAAATGTCTGCTTATCTATTTTAAATGAACACAGTCTAGCAGTGGGAAGAATGAAAGGCTAATGACTCATCTAAAATGAACACTGGGCTAGTTACAATAGCAGGCTGAACCTCAGGGGGCTGTGCACTGGCTGGGTCTGAACAAAGTGTAGTCTATATGGTCCACACAGCACCACTAACCCAGCTCAACATCATGTCGAAACCCCTCCCTCTGTCTCTTCTGCTTCTCTCAAGTATGTAAGATACTGTGGACTCTCCACTTAGCATATCCCAAAGTATGTTTTAAAAATCGCTAATCCTGAGATCCTTGGCTATAAAAAGAGGGTCATGAGGTCAAATATATTCGCAAGAAAAAACAAAACACTTCTTTCATAGAGGTTTGTAACATACCTAAGCCTAATATATGGTCTGAGAATTCCTATAGCAAAATTTCCTACTTAACTCTGGAACTTCCTTTCCCTCGTGATATTTATTGATTTAAAACATATAGAATCTGTAATCACACTCCTCAGGTTTCATTTCTGGCTCTACTATTTGTTAACAATGAAGCCATATGCAAATGGCTTAGTGTCTCTAAGCCTCGGTTTCCCCATCTGGAAAGAAACAGGGTTGTTAGTGTTATCTGTAGCCTAGGAGGTTGTTGGGGATCAGGTACACACATGTGGAAGGTTTTGCTAAAGCCTTGCACATAGTAAGCATTCTCTCATGAACTGTTAGTTTTAGTATCCTAGGGGCCAAATGTTCTTTGTAACATACTTCGGGATTAAATTTCTCCTGAACTTAGCATGATAGGTACTCAATTAAGCACTGGGTTATATTCTGCCTTGTATTATTTTCTACAAGTCTCTCATATTTGTATCTTAAGTTGCCTGAACACCAAGATGGTTTATAGTTTGATTCTACCTTGAAAAACACTTGGCACAGGGCTAGGTAGGGAATACTCATCAATTAAAATTGAATCATAACAAAACAGTGATCTTATTTAGTCAACATGTGAATCCATCATCTCCTATTTGGTGGAAGTAAAAGAGCCTAGAGCAGAAACAATAGCTTTTTGCCAGAGTCCTGATGTGATCCTGGCATGGAAGGCTGCACACTGCTTTCGGTGAGAAGGGAGGTGAGCTCTGTGATAGAACATTTTGATTCAGCTTAGGGGGTGGGAAGAAAAAATTTGAAATTCATCTCTTTTTATCATTTAAACTTCCATTCTTCTTTCAATGTAGTTTTTCAGAAGGTGATAGTTAATTTTCAGTCACTGTACTCAAATAAAAAGTTAATGCCAGACAATATTAACCAGCAGTCTTAACTTAATAAATTGCAAGTTTGAAGGATTTGGAGTTAAACTTTGACTAGTCTTAAAATGAACCAGACAAGCCAACCAAAAATAATCCCAGACAGATAGGTATTGATAATACATTTTTTTTAAAAAAAACTTCAAAAATAATAAAAATAAAAAAGAACAACTTTGATCAGAAGGTCTCTAAGCAATTTGTAAGCAAGAACTAATCTCAGGGCACCCCTTCTTCTAGTCCACCCTGGGTCATATCCTATGACTCTAGGACTCAGGAAGGGAAATTTCAGATTCCAAGAAGTTGGCTCAAAATGGAAAAATGTGTTCAGATGAGTGTGGCACAAAGAAGTGACAGACATCAAAGTGACAGATATCAAAGTTAACCTTGGACCTGGATGGCCTTAGGTCATGTGATAGGTCTTTTGGAGTCAGTGAACCCAAAACAGGGCCTGGCTGAGCCCAGATTCCAGAGTGAGCCAAGGCAAGCCTGGGCAGAGGTCAGAATCCCAAACCAACACTCACATGCGGTTCTCACAGGAATTTGCCCAACCGTGAGACTCCAGGCAGGACTAGAGTTTGCCAGGTGATGGGGCCAAGGGAGGAGGAAGACTAGACAGTTGGGGTAAAACTGGCAGGTGCGGTGAGCCTGCAGGGCCTGGAGTCTCTGTGGAAGGCCTGACGAGGCAGCCCCACAGCTCTCCCTCTGCCGTTCATGAAGATTTGGTGCTCAGCCAAGGAGTGGTGTCTGACATAGCCCACAGTTTACGAATGTATCCGACCACAACTTTCTGATCTGCAAGCCACATTCAGTGTGAGAGCTAAATCAAGCACAGAATATAATCATTTTTCTGGGCCTCCATGCTGATTTGCCTTTTATCTCTGACTTAGTAAATCTCCTTTTCCCCCAAACAAAATTTAATAAAAATTCCAGTAATTTCTGACCTTCAATCCATTTTCTTCCTGCCTCTTTCTCTCCCCTCCTCTCCCTTCCTTGAATCCCTCAGATGTTCCATTTAGTCCTTCCTTGTTGGGCGTCCCTGAAAGAAAGTTGTCTAAATGGCTTGTACGTTTTCTTTTATCCTGTTATGGAGGCCACAAAAAGAAAGAGCTCTTCAGAGAGCGCAGACATGTTCTGGATGAGAGGGCCACAGACTGGAGACGCAGGTCCCAAAGTCAAACAAGACCCAGGTGGCAGTTTCTGAGCTAGCTGCTGCTCATTCTGTTTTCCTCGTTTTCTTTCTTCTGAGGAGAAAATCAAATGCTTGAGGATGAGACTCTGGTCTGTGATCGTGCTAGGCTGAACGTGGCAGTGCAGGTTTCGAGAGTAAAGGCAAAAAGGCTGTCCACAGGGACATCAGAGAACTGCCTCCAAACGGCCCAGGTCCACAAGCAGCTGGCAGATATTCCACTTGTCATTTACCTAGTTACTGCCCCTTTTTTCTTAAGAGCTCAGCTCAAAGGCATCCCTCACCCATGGTCTCTGGTTCCCTGGTGTCTACTATCTGCTCCTGAAACTTCCCTGAGCAGGAATTCCAGATGGCTATCCCACCCTTATCTGTGGAACTCAGGTCGGCCACTCTCTCTGGACTACACACTCCAGGGGTCAGGGGGTGTGTTCAGGCTCTGCACAGAAGGATCTTTAGTGCCTTGCACAGACTTTGGAGCAAGGTGGCTATATAATAAACACGTGCAAACTGCAGGACTGAGGGGAGCTCTTGTGCCATCTACTTACCCTGAAATCAAAGCTCAGAAGGCTAAGGGGCTGCCTGGCTCTGGACTTACAGAGCTAGTTTGTGGTAAAAAGGGATCTGAATTCAAGTCAGTCTGATCCTAGAGCCTTCGTTCTTTCCACTGATGGGGCCCTCACAGCTCCTTTCATCTCACTCCATTCTAGTTGGCAGCTTTGAGGAAGCAAAGTTCGTTAAAAGATGAAGGTGGAAAAGGGTGGTTTGGTTACTTCCCCAAGCACCTGGGTCACTGGGGTTGAGAACGGTGGTTCAGCGTCTGGCTTTGGCACCAGTCATCACTGGGTTCTCATTCTAGCTGCAGAACTTCCACGCTGCTTGCCCTTGGAGAAGTTTGCTCCCTTCTAAAGGGCTCAGTTTTCTTATCTGAGGAAAGGGGATAATAATGCCTCATTCTCTGGAACATTGTGAGGAATAATCAGGAAACACCGCACTGGCAGGTACTCAGAAAGCCTTCGGTAACAAGGAGCTGGTGTTACTATGATTCCAAAGATGACTCTTCCTTATCCAAGCCAAGAGTGGGGGTGAGGCCAAGTGAAACAGGACAGGTGAAGCTACCTTTTCTCCAAAGGGCAAACTTTTCTGGAAAGTGGACTCGGAGCAAATGTGATATACAGGAACATTCTATGAGCTGCCCAAGGAGTTTCCACATGACACAAGATGAAACCTAAGGCCCCCGTCAATCCTTTGGGGACCCCTGGTGACATGTCAGTTATAACAACCAGAGATGCCTACATCTCTCCTTAAAACTGTTACTCATGTCAGAGAGCATTTGTGCTCTCCCTTTTGTCTTTGGAGTCCAGTGATAGTAGTGCACGTGTGAAAACCCTTCTACGAGTCATAAAAATCTCTCATTCTCAAGAGCTCATGAATAAAAACAACATCCCACCCACATGGGAAAAGAAAACAGATCTCCTCTGGCAGCGTGGCTGAGAACATACCATTTCCAAATGACTTGCAAAACAAAATGCAATGGGATCACACGGGGGAAAAAAACAACTAATAACACATATCTGTTTCTTAAAAATCCACATCCTCCTCCTTAGTTTACCAAGTCCTGCCCATTCTATCCACATTCTCCCGGGTCCTACAAAGCGTATGTTTGTTTATCTAAAGAAGCCTCACGCTCTTGCTGATTCCGTTAAGCAGATGTTTTGTGTTATCTCAGAGTGCTCAAGAAAGTGTCTGTTCATCACGCCAAGGAAAACAACCCCATGTAGCAAGACTTTGTTCTCTGCCTAAAAAAAGGTCCCCAAACAGGCTGACAGCTGCAAATGGTTAGAAATAAACTGACTACTACTCTATTCTCCAACTCCCTCTGCCCTTCTCTAGCGCCCTCTGCGTTACCCTTCAACCTATTATCATGGTTGTTGGACCAAAGGAAGAAAAATAGACTAGTATGTGATGACATGTTTTAAACAGATGGTTAATCCTTTCAGGGGAAGTGCTGTTCTGAGCCACCCAAAGGAGTGACTGTAAATACAGTGTGTCTGCTTGTCACACACACTTCCCTCTTCTTTCCCAGGGCCACTTCCCTACTACCAGAGTCTGTTTCTTATTTGCATCCCATATCCAGGATGGCTGCCTTCCCCCATAGGGCATGGAGGTGGAAGTCGATCAAAAAAACCACAGAGTTTGAAAATGACTCGGCCTCCTTGTCATGGAGGATATATTGTACCTTCACAAATACATCTTTTCTTTATTCACCAGCAGGATCTTTCTTCCATCATACGAAAGACAGTTAATACCAAGTTTTATCTGAATAGTTTCTAATCTATAAACTGCTCTCCAAATTCACTGCCATTTCCCTAGTTCAAAGCTACCATCACCTCCCACCTGGTTTGCTGTAGCTTCCCCTCAATTGAGTGCCCTCCCTCTACTCTCAGGGCTTTCCAATCTCCACCTGGCAAGTGCGGGTATCTTCCTAATATGTAAGTCTAACCAGGATAACTGTCTTTCTGTATGAGACTCTAAAGCAGCTTCCTACGACTTCAAGGTAAAATCAGAGCTATTTAACATGGCAGGCAAGACGGTCTACAGTTTCATACATGTGTGTCTCTTCATCATCACCTCTGGATCCTCCTGACTTGTATGTAATGCTCCAGCCCTCTAGAGCTAAGATCCTCTCGCTGGCTCACTTCTGAGTCAAAGTAGAGCTAAATTCACAGACTAAGCTGTGTACAGTCATCCCCCCTCATCCATGGGGATACGTCCTAAGGTCTCTAGTAGATGCCTGAAACTGTGCGTAGTTCCGAACCTTTACATATACTTTGTTTTTTCCTATACATACACATCCATGAATGATAAAGTTTAATTTCTAAATAAGGCAAAGAGGTTAGCAGCAATAACCAATAATAAAATAGGATAATATACTGTATCGAGTTATGTAAATGTGATTTCTCTCTCTCTCTCTCTCTCTCTCTCTCTCTCTCTCTCTCAACAACTGATCTGATAACTGAGATGGTGTAGATTTGCTAGACAAAGATACGATTCATGTCCCAGCAGTAGACAACATGAGATTTCATCACACAACTCAGCACGGCACACAATTTAAAACTTATGTATTATTTATTTCTGGGATTTTCCACTTAACATTTTTAGTCCTCAGTTGACTGTAGGTAACTGAAATGATGGGTAACTGAAACTGTGGAAAGGGAAACCACCAAGGAGGGGACCCCCGTATCTGTAAATCATCAACTTGAATACAGTCTGAACTGAGAATCACATATTCAGCTGCCTTCTGGGGTCAGAAAGGAACATAAAAGAGTAAAGAAAGCCTGATGTCATGCGGTAGGGAGTGGTGTGGGCTGTGGCAACCTGGAGAGTGCTTCGTGCAGGAAAGGAAAAGTAGCCTCTCAGCCTTAGTTTTTGTGAACAGGAATATGTGGGACCAAGATTGCTGGAATTTTTGGTTTTTCAAGTTAGTGCAGAAGTCTAGATTTTGCTGTGAAATCTCTCCATAGCTAAATGTTGGTAATTCAAAAACATTACAAAGAAAATTTTAGATGTTTTATTTATGAACATACAGAGTTTATACACAGTAAACAGCTTGGAAAAGTTGACTCTCCATATAATGACAGCTTAATTTAAAATATTTACATTAAAATTTTTTTTTAATTAAAAAAAAGGCAAAAAACACTCTGGTAGCAATGAGCACATACATGTGACATCCAGCTGTTAGTTTCTAATACCATTCTTCAATAAAGGGAATCAGGGCTCCTTGGAGAAATGGCTGATTCCAGGGCTGAGGCAAGAAATACACAGATGGCATGGAACACACCTTGCAATGCCAGAAAGGAAGTCCTCAATCAAAGCACAACAATGGGAGCCTGTCCAAGGGACAATGGTCCTAACCTGAGAGAGCTACTGAATGGCCAAGCTGGAACATAAGCCACAAAATAAATGGAGTTATACTGGACTATAACTATAACCCAAATAAATAGCCCTGAATTCAGACTTATATAAATAAATAATTGAATTTAAAAAAGGGGGAATAGGCAAACCTCCTATGCAGCAGAATCTCAAATAATTTGTTAAATACTCCTCTAAAGGAGGTGGATCTCTCTTCCCCACCCTTGCCTGTGGGGTATGCTAGGTAACGTGCTTTCAAAGAGTACATTATGCAAAGGGAGGTAGGAAGAATAACTTTATGGTCAATAACTTCGAAGACAAGTTGTGTTCATGGAAAAAGCCTTTGATATAATGTGATAACAATGTTACCTCTGTGGTCTTCTCGGAAACCCATAATCCTACTCAAATCATGAGAAAAACATTAGACAAATCCAAACTGAAGGACGGTCTACAAACTATCTGACAAGTAGTCCTTAAAATTGTCAAAGTTATCAAAAATAAGACAAGTTTGAGAAAACAGCATAGCCCAGAGGAGCCTAAGGAGATATAACAACTAAACAAAATGTGGTATCTTGGATGGATCCAAGAACAGAAAAAGGGAATTAGAGAAAATATGGTAAAATCTGAATACTGTGTGTTCATTTAGTAGTAATGTACTGATGTTAGTTCCTTAGCTATGATGAATGGATTATAAACACAAGTATAAATGTCATGTAAGATGTTACCAACACGGGAAACTAGGTGAGGGGTGTATGAGAATTCTCTGTATTATCTTTTCAACTTTTGGATAAATCTAAAACTATTCTAAATAAAAGTTTATTTACATTAAAAATAACCACTTTGTGGGCTGAAAATATTTGATTGGGTCCAGGGTCCATGAGTTTGTACCCTCTGGTTTATGCACTGGCATTTCTATGTTGACTGATGAAACTCTCTGATCAGGACTGGCTACGCGATTTGCAGAGCCCCTTTGTTAAAAAAAACTATTAAGAATTTCAAGATGGTGACAGGAGAGGACTAAACCAAGCATGGGGCTCTTCTAAGGGGAAATCTGTGTGACCCTACTGGTTCCACAGCTGGAAAGCTGGCATTTTCTGATTCCCAGGATAGTCTAATCAGCATAGTCTGACCAGAGCTGTCAAGCTAGGAGTCATCCTTGCTAGGTAAAACTCCCACCACACACGCAATATTTCTTCATCAACTAATTTACATAACTAACACATGTTTGTCTGTTTGGAGATGTGCTAGATTCTAGAGATTCAGCAATAAGCAAAGGAGTTCATTGGACTGATAAATCAGAAGGTTACCTTATATATGAGTGAACTCAGGCACTGAAAGTTAACCCTGAGCCCTTATCCCCACCCAGGTACAGACTTCCCTGAGGTTCATCCCCTGGCTCTATTTTCCTTTCTTCCAATCTCAACTGCAACACTATTTATTACAATGGGAATTCTGAAGAAAATGGATTTTAAAAATTCTAATATTAAATGTATGAAGCTTTATGAGGTGGTTCATTTTATAACATTTGCAAATACGTTTCAATTATATTGACTCTTAAAAGAACCATTTCGAGCACTTAATAGCACCCGATATTAACACATGCTAATTATGTGAAACCAACAAACCCAGGAGTTGTTTCCTCCACTTCACAGATGAGAAAATGGGAAGATAAAAAAGGCTGAGTCACTTGCCCAAGAGATACAGGTGGTAGGTGGTGAGCTGGAATTTCACCAAAGATCCACCCCACTCCAAAGCATACATTTCCCCAAATAATACTCCTCAAAAGCCAAGGTGGTTCCTTTAAAATTATTTTTTAAATTAACCTTATCTTCAAGAAAGTACCTCACAGTACAGGCATACCTCAGAGATACTGCGGGTTTGGTTCCAAAGCACCATAAGAAAATGAGCGAGTATCCTAAGAAAGTGAGAACCACAATAGAGCGAGCCATAATCTTTTTCTGTGGAGGGTCTTGCCTTCAGATTGTAAGAAACACAACACCTGTGAAGCACAATAAAGCAAAGTGCAATAAAAAGAGATGTGCCTTTAGTTAGTTCTAAAAATCCTCAACTGAAATAAATTACTTTGAGACCATTAGCCAATTTTAGGTTCTTAATAAAACATGACTTTTGAGAAGTCTGAGAATTTAGAAAATATGTCTTTTGGAATTTGATAGAGAGATGAGTGAGGAGTGGGAAGACAAAGGTGACTAAAGTAATTATCTCTCTAGGACTTGAGATTCTAAAGTGAGAAACTGAGGGCCGCAGGCCAACAGCAGCCAGCAGGCATGTTTTCTTTGGACTACATAGTACTTTTGAAATGCTGCCAACATTTAGAAATTGGGAACTCTAATTCAAAGATCAAGAATTCTGGCTTCCTTTGGAAAAACTCAGAAGACCTGGCACAAATAGACTGAAATTTCCTTATGGCGATAACTAAGTGATGTCTGTTCCCTATGAATGGGAGATACTATATTCACCTGGGCAGCTCTATTTATTTCATTCATTTATTTCATTCAGTCTGAACCCTTTAAGGAAAATGTTGCAAGAGGTTACAATTTTGATTGCAGTAAATGGTAGACACCTCTGGCTAGGTGCCCTTCCTTGGGACAGGGCTTCTGCCCTTCAGGGAGAAGAGGCCACTCCAGAATGCTGCCCACTGGCCTGACACCTGCTCCTCTAGATTCGGCCATCAGTCCCAGCTGTTGTGGAATCAAATGGTTTTATAAGACCAGGTGAAGTTTGGTTGAATAGAAAATGTCTATTGGCTATATTGGAAAACCATTACCCTAGTAACATTGTCCCTGATTATGTAATACTTTCGGACTCCTCCTTCCTTCCAGGCCTCTCTGAGCAATATAGCGGGACAGTCCTCTTTCTGGTGCTCCACTTGACACAAACGTGCAGAAGCCTCTGTTTGCTTGTTTTCTGAAGGCCATCCCAGGGGAGCATTGACAGACAGACACCAGGGGGTGATGAAGGTAAATGAGCTAGGTGTTTTGCAACACACCAATTTTCTACCTATGTATATTTTCTTTGTTAATGTGCAGTTACATATTAACTTTGTTAATATCAAGTTACATTGGCTTGTCTTTCTTATTGTCTGCATATTTGCACAGTATACGTGAGCATTGCTAAACCCCTGTAGTGTGGCACATTTAGTCTATGCTACATTAACTGCAGTGATGCTTGTGTGATGTCACACCGAAGCACTGTCAGCCAGCTGTACTCACTGTAGAAGAGAACAAAAGGCCCACTGCCACCCCACTCCATGCATCCAGAGAAACCCCTAAGAACTCCAGGAGGACCATATGGCAGAGCAAGTGTCCCTTGCTCAGAACCTCTCCTGCGTTCCTACAGAGGTTCTCACATTTCTTGGGCCCAAAAGCATTGTCACACTTTGAGATGGTAATTAGCATTTTAAAAATGTTTTCTAGTTCTCTGAAAAAAAACTTCTAACTTATAAACCTATGGTTTGTATTTCAGAAAGGTATTTGGAAACATGTATTTATAAAAGTAGGGGACTATCTAAATTATTTTGGTCTAATTCTAAAAGTAATGTTAAAAATTTAGAAAATAATGTTTGTTATAAATATCATTATTACCCATAATCTCACCAAGAAACAACCACTGATAATATTTTAGTGTTACCTTCCAGTCTTTTTGCTTTGCACATATATAGTACAGTTTTTTAAAGAAAGATTAGAATCATATTATACATTAAATTCGCATCCTCTTTTCACTTAACATAATACCATGAGTATTAAATATTCCTTGAACAATGACTTGCATATACACATTACACAGATCTGAGAATTATCAAGACAAAATAATGTTTGGATGACTTGTGCAAATCTTTGGCAGTTGATTTCTGACAGTTTTCCTCCGATTCTTAAAAATGAGTTGAATCCTACATTATGCACATTTTGTACTTTACTCCATAGCAGAAAGTTGTTTTACAGAGAATATTTCCCCTGAATCTTGAAATAATGAATGAGCACTATTTATCTGGCACCCCCAGGCACACCATTGAGTCCCCCAGCCGTATGAATGCCTCAGTTGGAAAAGCACCCACCCTGGACTCAGAATTAAAGCTATAAACAGCAAGTAGGAGTCATCTTTTCGGTATAGCGGTGGCTCTCAACCCTGGCTGCACATTAGAATTATCTGCAGAGCATTAAAAACAAACAAACAAACAAACAAACAACAACAACAACAAAAAAACAAGAATGACATTGTCTCACACTAGAGCAATTGAATCTGAAATGCTCCAGGTGGATTCTGACCTGCAGCCCTGGCTGCAAAACATCGGCCTAGGTCAGTGATTCTTAAAGTGTGGTTTCTGGACCAGCAGCACCAGCAATACCTGGGAACTTGCTAGAATTGCAAATTTCCAGACTGCAGCCTAGGGACACTGAATCTGATTCCTTGGGACTAGGGCCCAGCAGCCTGTGTTCTAAGACACCTCCAAATAATCCTGATCCATAATAAGGTTTAAAGATGACTGGTTTAAAATGTTCCTTTGTGCATATTCTTGGCTCAACGATTAGTCTGCTTAACCAAGCTGGGAGTCTTGTTAAAGATGAACAGAATCTGGTGTCAGACAAAAAAGAGTTCTAGTCTCTTGCTGGCCACTTACTAGCCATGCGATCCTGGACAAGCAAATTAGCCTCTTTGTGGCTCAGTTTTTCACCAGCAGGATGTGGGGGTGACATTAATAGCACCTACCTCATTGGGTTACTATGAAGATTAAGTGGAAAAAAATAATGAAAATATTTCCCAACATAGGCAGAGGTTGGTAAATATTTCCCAGAGATACCATTATTAATGGTAAAGAGAACAGGAAAGAAGCTCTGGAGGTTGAAGAAGCCAACTGATCTGGCAGTTTGAATATCCAAAACAGGTGTTTGTTCCTTGACTCTTCTCTAGTGCAGGCTTGGATTTAGATTCCACCTGCTGTTGGCATGAACAGATGAGTCTCCCAAGATGAGACAGTAAATTATTCTCTCAAGAACTGTCTTCAGACTGTAGAAGTGCTGAAAATATATGGCTAGAGTTAGAGCTTAGTCATCTGGATCAGAAGTCTGCCAGGTGGCAGAGAGGGATCAGGGAGAGACATCCAGCTAACATATAGACCAATGATCTCAAACAGGACCCTTAAGAAGCCCCAGAGTACATTAAAACACAGATTCTGGGCTGCACCCAAGAGTTTCAGCATGTTTATGGGGGGCCCAAGGTTTTGCACTTCTAGTAAGTTCCCAGGTGATGACTGTGCAGCTGGTCAGACCACTTTCTATGCTTAACTGAAACTTCATGAAATTGAAAAGCAACACTGAACTGTGACCAATAAAAGTTTAAGAATGGAAGTAATGTCCTCCAAGACTTTCACATTTTCTCTGAAAGATTCAAATTCTACATTTGCCTTAGGACAGGACTGGCCAACTTCATTGATGTGCCAATGGCCACGTTTTCATTTCAACCCTAGGTCTTGTGAGGGGGATCGGAGAGATGGGCCGATGGACAGCCCTTGTTCTACTCTCACAAATGGCGATGGTGGGTTGAGAATCAAATCAATCATTTCCAGTTGCATCTCCTCCTCCCAAGAAGCCAACGCACATCAATCTCTTAGTCGATACTGCTTGTATGCACAGTGTCATCTCCTCCTTCAATCTTATGAGTAGGTATTACAGTAAGTTCTCACTTAACATCAACAGGTTCTTGGAAACTGCAACTTAAAGCAAAACATATAAAGAAACCAGTTTTACCATAGGCTGATTGTTAAACAGAAATATGCCATAGGAAATTAACTCTTGTTTCTGCCAATTAGCCTATGGTAAAATTGGTTAAACTTGCAGTTTCCAAGAACCTGTTGACTACATTAAGTGAGGACTTAGTGTACAGATAAAAGAACTGAAGCTCAGAAAGGTTAAATTTTCTAGAGACACATGGTAATAAGGATCTTCAGAAATCAGATCTCAAAACATTTACATTTCTCTTCCTGATCAATGTAACAACAGGTAGAAGAGTCCTTTGTTCTGAAAATACCATGTGCACAGTTGGGTACGAACCAGGCATTGTTGGTATCAGGACACCATGCATCTGGGCCGGGGTGGGACTGAGGTAATGGGGATGAACTCAGCATCTGGGTGTGGGTAAAAGGGCACGGTCCATATTCCTGCTCTCCTGCCCTCCGGCAAACTCTGGTCTCAGCTTCTGGATGAACTGAATAGGAGGGAGAGTTGGTCCTGAGCCCATCCAGTTCTTTGCTCACTACCCTCAAGGCTGTGGCTAGGATGATGATATCTACCCCCAGTCCCAGGTCCAAAGGTTTATTCCCAGAACAAGAGGCTGGCTTCACTGAATGACCAGGGCAATGAGGGCTGGAGGATCTGACATGTCGGGGTCTGTTCCTCTTTCACCCTTCTGGCTCACTCTTTGGCTTTCTGATCCATTCACCCAGGCTCTGCCAGACCCGATTCATTCTCTGACCCAGAACCCCACCTGGGAAGCCATATGCATTTTTATATTATAAGACAGGGCAGGGGCAGAGCCTGGGCAAGTGACTAAAGTGATAAAAGAAACCGAGGTCTTATTACGAAGGAAGGCTAGGAAAAGCCAGGAAAGATAAGGTTCAAATACTGAAAGACTGTCATTTAGAGGATGAAAAGGAGAAAAAAATAGCAAGACACTGCTTGGAGCCAAAATTTAACAAGCACTGCAATGGAATTCAAGCCCATTTCTTTTCAACTTAAGTTTGTTTTCTTTCCTCTACTCTTTCCTGCCTCCTTATGGCTGGGGGCAGCTCCTTCCTTCTTTAGGTCAATGCAAGGACAAGTTTTATATTGTTCAAAAGAGAAGCATTGTCTCAGGTGGTGGTGAGCTTCTCATACAAGGAGGTGTTAAAAATGGGGCCACTTGCTAGTGTCGTTGAAGAGGATACACAGGCAAGAGAAGGTGGTTTCCATCATCAGTTGCACATTACAGTCACCTACATTGCTTGTTAACAGAACATTCCCAGGCCCTCTCTTGATTCCTCAGGTCTAAAGTGCAGCTCGAGAACAGCTAATTTTTAAAATGTACCCTTAGGGATTCCAATGACGCCTTTGGGAATCATTGAGGTCTCTATGACTGTAAGACTCTAACGTAAGAGAGGACCAACTGTGATGTGTTAGTGCTGGTGTGAACAGTGACAACACAAGATAACTGTCAAGTGTTTACTCTGAGCCGAGACTGACTGGTACATTATCTCACTAAGTTCTCACAACAACCCCAAGAGGCAGGTGCTACTGTCAGTCCCATTCCACAGATTAGGATGTGGAAGATTAAGTTCCCTGCCCCAGGTCACGCCACAGGAGTTAGAAGAGCCAAGCTGTGAGCAAGCCCATGCAGGCTGGCTCTAGAGCTTCACTCCTAACCAGAGGAGAAGGCACCAAACGAGACCTGATCCCAGGTAGGTTGTGAATAAAATCTGCCAGCAGTTAATCTCCCAATTACAATAACAGCACAGTACAGAAAGCACCAAGAAAGGGAAACCAGACTCTTAGACCTTGAAATGACCATAAGAACTGAAAAGTTGCAAAGCTCTCAAGGCATGAAGTCTAGACATTTCTTGGGCCCAAACGTAATATTTGGCTTTTTAATTTTTAACTTTTCGACTGAGCACAAAGGGCACCCAGGTAATTCATACTGCCATTCCTTCATTTAAAAACAAAACTTGCTCATTAAAAATGGTTTCATTCTGTCATGGAATGTTCAAACAAAATGGTATCGAGCATATTGACACATCGGTTAAAACATTAACTCCAGTGAAACTCCTGATATGCTAATTCAACAGAAGCCACCCATGCCTTTCTAGGAAAAGCTAGGTCACCCCTACACTGTGAGTGCTGAAATCACTGGGGACTTTCCATGTTAAACTAACCCTCTCATTAATGCTGGCTCTGGGCAAAATGGTAGGAGGAGCAGAGGCGTCCATCTTCCTGCCACCCACCCTCCATGTAGCACTGCAAATAATCCATGTTCTTGCTTCTAGCCCAGGGCTCCTAAGCTATTCTTGCTATTTAATGGTTCTCTATCTCAGATTTGCTAACCCCTTGTGAAAAGGTTAAAACAAGAGAAAGAGTTGGAACAGCCAGGATGGGATCACCCAGAGATACCTATCTAGGGCTTTTCATGCTGCCTAAGGAAGCTCAATTTAACCTACGGAGGGAAGAAGCAGAGTCAATATCACCTTCTTAGATCCAGAAATCACCTGGAGAACACCAGTTCACAACCTCTCACCTGGATAACAAACCCGGTGAACTTTGGAGGAACTTGATTAATGTAAGTCTTTCTAGGTTTCAGGCTCCTCAGCTGACAAAAAGAGGCGTGGCTGAGCTCGGTGTGTTTTAAACTCTTTACTGTGGGTGCTGGCGGAAGGAACAGGGATCTCTTCCATCTCTCCCTGTAGATATCTGTATTTTAAATGAGATTTCATTTGACAAAATTAAAGCTTAGAAACTCCTGGCCTAGGTGATTTCTAAGGTCCCTTCCAGAACTAACATTCTATGGTTTTGAGACTTTATTTCCCACAGAAATAGATGGCTATCATGTCTTGGTGTTGCCTCCCCACCCATGCCAACTTGAGGACTGCTAAAGGATTAGAGACCTCGGGCTATCATTCTGTCTCTGCCATGACTGAGAAGCCTCCACGTTCTGCACATCTGGGGTTAGACGGACCTTCAGTGTCCTTGGGACTCTGTCACATGCCTATGAAAACCAAGCCAGAAGCAGACAGCAGGGGTTTGGGTGGAATGGCCACTTCAGGCATCACAACCCAAGGCACCTCATGGCACTGCCTGTTTTGTGACGGAACTAGGACGTTTTCCTTTCAGGTATTGCCCCAGAACTTCCAAGTCCATGTGAAGATAATATGAAACCGGTGAGGGGTGGTCATAACCTGATATGAGTGAGTGTTCTCTAGTTTGAAGGCTTGTGGTCAGAAAGCCCTAGGTTCATAACTCTGACACCCCCTTCATTCTTGCTATGTGGACTTGAACACATTATTTCATATTTCTGAGCCTCAGCTTTTTCATAGGTCAAATGGAAGGTGAAGTGACATTGCATGTGTTGACAGCTTAGCATAGTGTCTAGCACTGTGAATGTTATTATTATTGCTGGCACTTTATACTAGGTCAACACCTAAACGGCCTTAAAATGTGATGAGCAATAAAAGAAGCCAAAAAAGTTAAAGGGTTCAAAACCCAGCTGTACAGATACCCATTGCTTTAGATATCAAAACAATTCTCTTTCTAAGAGGGCTTCTCTGCCTAAAGTCTCAGGTTCCCCAAAATACACTGAGCAGATTCACGTGTTCCCAGTTATTCTCATGCCCTGACTCTTTGCACCCAGAAGCTGAAAAATATGTGCACTATTTAGAAGATCAAGGGCAACCATCCCTCAAGTCTCCCACCCTCATGCCTTAGGGCAGAGAAAACCACCTAATAAATCAAGGCACATTATGAGTTTCTTCATGTTGACTCATACGAATAGCTCTTCGCCTCCCACCTGGGCTGAGAAAGACAAGACCAAGAATTCCCTGGACTGTGTCCTCCCAGGACATAATAAAAACCTGACAAATGTGAACTTGTAGTGATGACAGCTTATTCTCCAGTGTGCCACGAGAGATGATGGGATACTCAGGGGCTGATCACAGTGTTACTCACTACAGAACAGAGCTGGCAGAAACAGGGTGCTTCCTGCAGTTCCTTCCAGGGAGGTGAAATTGCCAGGGTCCCTGCTTCCCCTTCCCTCTCCTCCTTCCCCGTCTCATTCAAAGCCCCACAACAATGTCATGAACTTCCAGGACTTGGTGCTATGTGGTCTTTGTGTTAAATATACAAGCAAACAAAATTGTACTAAGCAAGAAGGTATCAGGGGAGGGTAGAATACATTGATTACTAAGATAATAAGAGATAACAGTTGAACAGAGGGAACATATGTAGAGGTAGAAGGAAATTTTCATCAGTATACAAATGCTATGTACCAGGCACTATTCAGGTAGATACTTTATTGGAAAGCTGGGGAGGTGAGGTGGTAATAAATGGATCTGGAACCCAGACTGTCTGCATTCACATCCTGACACATAGTCACTTGGACAAGTTATATAATTTCTCTGTGTCTCCAAGGTAATAACAGAACCTCACCCACAGAACTCTGCGATGATGAAATGAATTCATATATGTCGGTGCTCTCACATCAGAGCCTGGTGCATAAGACATGCTACATGAGAATTTGCTATTATTGATAAGTATTCTCATTTAATTTCTCCACCTCATTTTTACCTTCCTGAGGTGAGGAGGGTCCAAGTTTTATAGCTGAAGAAACCAGGACACAAATAATGCATCTAGGATCATAAGCCTGTGAGCAGAAGCTTGGGAATTCAAACTCAGGCTCAAATGATTCCAAGTCAATTAGGCAAATAACACGGATTGAGAAGGTTACATGAAAGAGGGCGAGACAATCTGTCAAAGGAGTTGCCAAAAGGGGCTTCGGGTGGCTCCCGAATTAAGTCTAGAAGGATGAGCAGATTGTTTACATGTGGATAAGAGTGTAGAAGATACCTATCCATGGGAGCAGATTATTCTTTTTAAATCAGGACAGAGCAACTCTGTAAACCTAGTAAGACAGTGCCTTTAAAGAGTGTCTAGGAAATATGAATGTATATAGAGTTCCTGCTGAAGTGCTAGCTGATTTTATTGTTATTTGTACTGTATTCTACCCAAAACATAGTGAGCATCTAATAAATGGCTGCTATTACTCTTACTACTATATGTTGGCATGAGGTTAAATTTACATGTATTGCCTAGCATTCCCCAAAGTTTGCTCTCGCATGACTAGATGTTTCTTAAATAGATAAATTAAATAAATAAATAAATTTTAAAAAGGGTATCAGAGTTAAATGAAATGCTGTTTATTCTAACCCTACTGTGTATAATGTAAAGGCTCTGAGGAATTCTACAGTAAAGACAACTGCTTACTTTTAATGCAGTGTTTCCTAAACCTGTTTGGCCACAGAAACTCTTCTGCATAAATGCACACCTCAGATATATTGTGGGTTCAGTTCCAGACCGCCACAATAAAGTGAGTCATAACCTTTTGGCTGGCGGAGGGTCTTGCCTTCAGTTTAGAGAAAACAGAACACCTGTGAAGTACAATAAAGTGAAGCACAATAAAATAAGATACGTCTGTAATAGGAACTTAGGGGAGTATTGAAATTTTCTGATAAATTTTGATTTCCCTGTGGGTGAGGAATATTCCCACTTTTCAGGTGAGGATATTGAAGCTCATCTACTAGGTGGTGAAGCCCATGCTAGACACCTAAGTCTCTGCTTCCTAGATAAGAATACTTGCATTTCCCAAACACTGCACTATGAAAACCACCATCCCAGGAATTACATCTTTTGCTTTTCATTTTTAAAACGTACAAGTAAAACTAAATGTTAGTAGAATTAAGTGGCTTGGCCAAAATCACAGAGCTTGTCTGGAGTGGAAAAGGGACTAGGCCTAAGTCCACTAATGTTTAAAACTCTGTGGATGTAGAAATAAGCTACCTTCATTCGTCATGAATGGTTTGAGTGCACACCTGCCTGAGCTAAGCAAACAGTCAGTGCTGACCTCTGACAGCATTTAGGGTTGGTTCCAGTCATCCTGACAACTGGCCGGCACACATCTCATTGGACTAATGAAAAAAATCTGGTCACTTGGCAAATAAAATCACTCTCATTAAAGCAATTGTTCTGCAGCAGTGCTTGCTCTTCCACAGGAAACGACCGTGGAGGCGGACAGGCGTTAGGATTGGAACACACCCACGGCAACTCACTCTTCATCAACACCACCCTCCAGCACTTCCCTGGCACATGTGAGTGTGGGACAGAAGCAACCCCAATGCCTGCCAAATGCCTCCTATCACAGCACCCCCTCACCACCCCACCCCCTGCCTGTTCTGCCAGTAAGCAGACTAGTCCTTCTGGCCATGTTGTACCAGCCTGTACTCAGGAAGGGTGGGAGAGGTGAGCCTGGACCTTGACCAGCGGCTCCCAGCCACCAGCCCCACTTGCCAGGAACCAAGAGTGTGTCTCACAAGACCCATAGGTTAGTCAGGCAGTCCCTGTCACCGGTATCTAGACTCATGATCATCTGGACACCACCAAGGGATAGAGATAGGCATCTTGCCTTAGAAATTAGTCTCAAATCAAAATCACTTACTGTTGCCTGGTCCTGCCACAGAGCAGGAAGCAGGACAGCAAGAGGAGAAGGGAGAAAAAAAATAGTGTGTACAATGTGCTTCCTTGAAGGTATTTTTCTAGCTGAGTTACCCTGTGGGATTGACATTCTCCCGTGAATTCATAAACGATAACATGTTTTAAGGCAAAGCAGGGCATATAAAAAAACAGTGACTATTTTTCCCCAGTTATGTCAACTCAATTAAATGTGTATTTAGCACTTTTAGAGTAGCAGGCGCTGTGCTAGACACTGTGAGACAATGCCACCATGATAAAGAAGATGGGACAAGAGTGAGCAATGGTTTTGAAACTATTCTGCAGGTGTTACAAGGTGCCTAGGGGCAGTGATGGGCAGGTGGTGGTAAGAAACTGAGGGCGTAGGATACTCTCCAGCTCTCTTGCCCTCTCTCTCCTTCACCCTCTCTCCACCAGTTTAAGCAGCTCTACTTTGTTTTGTTCCCTTGCAGTGAGAGCTGTTGGGAGGTTTCATTTCTTGATGTTTATCATTTCCTTGGGAATATTTGAAGGTACTTTCTGCAGGACTTGTCCAGGAACATGACTCTTACTAAGCGTGCAAAGACAGATGCCAATACTGATTGCCCTAAAAGGTTCTGGCAGAAGAAACACTTAGTTCGCTGAGAGCTTTTGAGCACGCTAAATTGCTGGCCAGATCTGGCACAGTCCCAAGTACCTACATGCTCCCCTTGACAGTTTACTGTGGCAGCTGCTGAGACAAGCCCTAGAGCACCTTGAGGACTGGATGCCAACCATTACGATGACAGGTGCCTCTGGGCCTCATATACTGGAACCAAGAAGATTCTCAGACACTTTCTCTGCAGACATTTCTAGGGAGGTTTATACCTCACTAGTTCTGGACACCTGGATTGCTACACAAACATGCGCAAGAAGCACATGAATGGTCCATCCTGCTGTTTCCTATCCTTAGGTATATGGTGTTTATAAGTGTATGGTGTTTATGGGGACCCAAGAATGTGTGTGATGACCCAGTCCTGGCCCTACTGCTGCTGCACTTGTGAACTGGGGCAGGCCATTCCTCTCTTTAAGTCTATCTTTTCTCATCTGTAAACCAGGTGGCAGTGATTGTTCCCACCACATAAGATGAAGGGGTTAAATCATCTATGTAAAGTGATAAGCATATTAGGTAAGAACCTGATATAACTTAGCCCTTTTTAGTATTATTATCATTATCACTCACACATCTGAGAGAAACAACTCAACAAAGCGCAAGGAAATGTCGTATCATGGCAATAACCCACTCGATGGTCTGGATCTGGAAGTAAACCTTGTCAAAATGAAAAACTAAAAGCAGGTTGAAGGAACTGCTGTGTTGAGGACAAGAACATCATGAAGAATTTTTTTTGTTTGTTTTAGGATGCTAGAATGCATAAATGCAAGAAACTTCTCTCCTTAGAAAATTCCATCAGAGGAATTTCAAAGACTATAAATGTAGCACTAACAGGGTCAGGTGTGGCCCTCTATCAGTTGTCATCACATTCTCTATGACCCTTAAGGCTCAGCCTGAGTTCCACTCAAATTTTATTAGCTATAGTAATTGGATTTCAGAACACGTTAAAGGAAAATGTCAGGAGCTTATCTTTCCAGGGGCCAAGGCAGCAGTCAAAGAATCAGATCATGACTCTGGTTATAGCCTTCATCCAAACACATTTCCCTCTGCAACCTATTTGCTCTTGGCGGGAGGGCAGGTTAAGGAAAGAGTGTGAGCATTCATCCCTACTAAATCATGTAAACCCAGCACACCTGCAATTTCACAGATTGCAGTTGCCACAATCATTAAATGTATTGGCTTCTACATGCCATCTGGAAATGGCAGCAAAATGTGGCAGAGTTGCTTCTGGGTATCAAAAATAAAGTTACAAGCCTGTGAAAACGAGTCCCTGTGACTTAATACAATCTGTGACCTAAATGTGTGTTCTCTGAAAAAAGTGAAGTTAGATACCTCCTTCAAACAGAAGGAAAGCGGGAAGTGGATGAATAAATGAATGATTATTTACATAAAATATTTATTATCAGTGGGAATCACAATTTCTAAAATACTTCTGAGCATGGAAATTTTCTACTGAAGAGATATTGTAAATTAAAAAGTGTGGTTTAAGGATTAAAGACAATGCATCTTATCAGGCAGATCATTTTACACCCACCTGCCCTCATATTTTCTCCTATCAGATGCCCCCCTCCTTTGAAAACACAGTAAAGTTATGAGGATGAACTAGGGTGTGGGGAGCGAATTGTCTGGGTCCGAACCCAGCTCTTACTTAACTATCTGTGTGATCTTGGGTAACTATCAATTTCCTCATCTGTAAAATGGGGATGATAATACTACCAACATCATAGTGTTACTGTGGGGATTAAATGAGTTAATATTTTTGAAATATTTAGATTTATGTATGACTGGCACATGTCTATAGGAATGTTAGCAGCTGCTATAATTACTTATTATTTATTATTATTATTATTATTATTATTATTATTATTTATGATTGTTATCAGATTCTCCCATTCTTCCTCCTACAGGAGGAACTATTCTAAAGCTCCCTACATCAGTATCATTAACAGAAACATTTTAAGGGGATGTCCTCTCCAGAAGTTCACTGTAGCACCTCCTTAACTACTGACCTTTATTAACATTTCAGACTGAAAGGCACCTTGAAAGACAGGGAGAGGCTGGGGTTAAAAACAGATATATTAAAAGAGAGAACATTTCTAAGGGAGGTGTGTGTGTGTGTACATGCAGGTGGAAGGCAGGCTTGGAGTGGAGCCACAGCTCTCTAGAATAAACAGCATGGAAAGAAGAGGAGTACCAGCAAAGGACAATCAGAGAGGTTAGGAGGGGGATGAGACACACTCAGGGCTGGTAGCAGGAGACTCGACTGCTTTGGAGACTCAGACGGCTGCGAGAAAATGCTAACAGTGAACACTGAGCAGCATACGCCTTCCCCAGAGCCCTGTGCTTCAGGTCTCCCACTCCTCACTCCTCATGCATAAGAGTAATTCAGAGTAATTTTCCTTGACGAATACTTCTAGAATATAAAATTTATCAAATAAATTATATCCAGATATGATTCTTTTACTGTTTCCCCAAACCGAAATGCTACAAAATCATAGGTCCTCCTAATTTTGTTCCATTGCAGTGGGCATCATAAAAGTTTCTCCCCAGTCTAGATGGTAGAGTAGGTAAACGCTGCATTTGTCTCCAACCATGACCATATTAACAGTACAATTAAATTATAGAACATTCAACCTGGAGAACCTGATTGCTCTGGAGTTATGATGAGCTAAACATAATTCCTATAACTAAGAATATAAAGAAGAGTCCACATCGAGACTGGTAGGAGGGTCAGAGAAATGAAACGGGCTAGCCCCACACCTCTGTATGGTGATTGAGAATCAGGAGGAATATCTCAGCTGCAGAGGTCCCTCGGAAGGAAAGAGGGGTCCCAGCACCACGCCAGGCTCCCCATCCCAGGGTTTCAGTGCTGAGAAGAGGAGTCCCTTCTGGCTATAAAAATCAGTGGAGATTTCAATCACCTGGGTGAGACTCAAGGCTGGTTGAAACGCAGATGTCCCCTTAAACATACTCACTCGTAGGTACTCACCCTGAGGTATGGCAGAAGAACAGCAGCTAGGAAGGCTCCAGAGACATATAGAGAAAGAATAAGTTGTGTGGCCTCAGGGTGAGGGCTAGCGGGACAATGCCATTATCCCCATTTTGAGCCCTCCTCCTGTGCAGCCTACAGGTGGGTGCCATCTTTCCTGTGTTGAGCTCTCCCCCAAAACAATCAATTCTGATTCTGCATTGGCTTGATGAGACCTGCTTGCTCCACCCTGGTGACTCACTGGAACCTGGCCCCATCCAACTCATGAATTGCTGAAGGCATATTCATGGGTAGGCAATCAGCCCCACTCTGCCCTCTCAGCAGAAGGCTCTTTCTACAATGGACAAGTTAAGAAAACAATCCCATTTACAACTGCATCAAAACCAATAAAATACCTAGGAATAAATTTAACCGAGGAGGTAAAATATCTATTCTCAGAAAATTATAAGTCATTGAAAAAATTGAAGAAAATACAAATAAATGAAAGTATATACTGTGCTCATGGACAGAAAGAAATAGCATCATTGAAATGTCCATACTACTCAAAGTATTTTATAGATTCAATACAATCTCTATCAAAATACTAATGGTTTTTCACAGAACTATAATAAATAATCCAAAAATTTATATGGGTGCATAAAAGACCCTGAATAGCCATGACAATCTTGAGAAAAAAAAAGTTGGAGGTGTCATGCTACCTGATATCAAACTATACTACAAGGCTATAGTAATCAAAACATGGTACTGGCACAAAAACAGACACATAGATCAATGAAACAGAAGAGAGAGACCAAAAATAAATCCATGCCTATATGGTCATTTAATCTGCAACAAAGGAGGTAAGGATATACAATGGGTACTGTCTATTTAGTGAATGATGTTGGAAAAAATGAACAGATACATGCAAAGAAATGAAATTGGACCACCTTCTTACACCACATACAATAATAAACTCAAAATGATTGAAAGACTTAAGACTCAAAACTATAAAATCCCTGGCAGAAAACATAGGTAGTAAACTCTCTGACATCACTATTAGTAATATTTTCTTGTATATCTCTTCTCAAGCAAGAAAAACAAAAGAAAAAAAAGGAACTATATCAAACTAAAAAGTTTTTGCACAGCAAAGGAAACCATCAGCAAAAAGAAAAGATAACCAATTGAATGGGAGAAGATATCTGCCTGTAATACATCTGATAAGGGGTTATGTCCAAAATTTATAAAGGACTCATAGAACTCAACACCAAAATAATAATAATAATAAAATAAAAATATCCAATTAAAAAAATGGGCAGAAGACCTGAATAGGCATTTCTCCAGAAAGGACATTCAGATGGCCAATATACATGTGAAAAGAGGTTCAATGTCACTAATCATTAGAAAAATGCAAATTAAAACCACAATGAAATATCACCTCACTCCTGTCAGAATGACTATCATCAATAAATCAAAAAACAAGTATTGGTGAAGATGTGGAGAAAAGGAACCCTTGTATATTGTTGGTGGGATTGAAAGCAGTATAGTCACTATGGAAACAGTTTAGAGGTCTTTCAAAAATTTAAAGATATAACTACCTTATGACCCAGCACTTCTGAGTATTTAACTGAAGAAAATCAAAACAATTGAAAAAGATATATGCACCTTTATGTTCACTTCAGCATTTTTAATAGTAGCCAAGATATGAAAGCAACCCAAGTGACCATTAACAGAAGGACTGGATAAAGAAGTTGTGATACATATATATGATGGAATATTACTTGGCCATAAAAAATAAAATCTTGCAATTTGCAATGACATGTATGGACCTAGAGGGTATTATGTTAGGCAAAATAAGTCAGACAGAGAAAGAAAAACACCATATGATTTCACTTATAAGTAGAATCTAAAGAACAAAATAATGAACAAACAAAATGAAAACAGACTCTTAGATACAGAGAACAAATTGGTTAACATCAGATGGGAGAAGGGTTGGAGGTCTGGGTGAAAAAGGGGAAGGGATTAAGAAGTACAAATTGGTAGTTACATAATAGTTATAGGAATGTAAAGTACAGAATAGAGAATATGATCAATAATATTATAATAACTATGTATAGTGCCAGGTGAATATTAGACTAATTAAAAGAATCACTTCATAAATTATATAAAAGTCTAACAACTATGCTGTACACCTGAAATTAATATAAAATAATATTGAATGTCAACTCCAATGAAAAAATTAAAATTATAAAAAGGTATATTAAATGGGAAATGCAGTTTGTGGCAAGGAGTACCACAAGGGGATAAATATATAGGCAGTGCTTCTCAACTAGAGGTGATTTTGCTACCTAAGGACATTTGGCAATGTCTGGACACATTTTTATTTGTCATAATCCAAAGGGGCAGGCGCTACTGGCATGTGGTAGGTAGAAGCCAGAGTTGCTGTTAAGCCTTTACAATGCTCAGGCCAGGCTCCCTCACAATCCTCTCCCAGAAAAGAATGTCAATAGTGCCAAAGTGTAGAAACCCTGTGTCAGGGTAGACCACGAGCAGAAAATGACCCTGGCCCCAAAGGAGTTTCACTGTCAGTTGGATCTAGTGTTAACCTTCAGCTACCTGGAACTTAATCTAGTTTCTAAAGGTGTCTGACCTACTCTAAAATGATTTACATTGGATGGTACTCCTGTAAGTGCAGTAGTAATTTATTACTGAGCATTCCTTGTTCTCAGAGAGAAAAGACTGGGATGCTGGCTTAATACCCAAGAAACCATATAGTTTCCATGTTAGCACTGACCAGGAGGCTGTTGCCTTCAATATTATTAGTTTATGCATTGACACATCTGTACATGTGAGGTTCTGAGCCTTTCAAAGTTGACTCTTTAAATTTAATATGTTAAAACATGTTCAGGTAACTCATTTTTCTCTCCTTCCTAAACATGACCTTGCCCCAATCTTCCCCATCTCAGAAAATGCCTTGACCATATTCCCCTTTTCTCAAGCCAGAAGCCCAGGCAACATCCTCCACTTCTCTTCTCCTTACTCATCAGGCAGATACTGTTGCTGCCACCTCCTGAATACATCCTGAATGCATCTTCACCTCTCTATTACCACAGCCCTTGCCTGACCACAGTGAATAATTTCCTAAATGACCTCCCCATTTTTATTCTTGAAAATTTCTACTCAATTCTCTACAGAGTACTCTGAGTCATCTTTACAAAAATAATAACTAAAGGCTTTGTCTCTTGACATCCTTTGATGGCTTCCAGTCAATGCTCAAATGAAATTTGAACCCCTTACCGTGGCTCGAAAAGGCCTTATATCAGGGATTCTCAAAGAACAGTCTCCAGACCAGCAGAATCAGTATCATCTGAAACTTGTATGGAAATACAAATTTCTAGTCTCCACACCACCCCAGAACTACTGGATCAGAAACTCTGGGGTAGGACCCAGCAATCTGGGTTTTAATAAATCCTCCCTCCCATTGATTATGATACATGCTAGAGTTTACCCATTGATTTATACAGGCTGGCTCCTGACTATCTCTCCCACCTCACCTTGTTCTGCTCTCCTCCGTTCCAATTACACTCCAGCCTAAGGGGCTTCTTTTCAGTTCCTTAAGCAAGCCAAAGTATTTTCTACTTGAGGTCCTTTATATAGGCTGCTCTGGCTGCCTGGGACACATTTCCTACTCTGTTCTTATCTTCAGGTCTAAGCTTGAGATACCTCTTCTTACCAGTCTTTCTAATGTCAATTTCTATCTCCATCTTTAGTTCTCTGCAGCTATAATCTGATTGTATAATCTGGTTGTATTCATAGCACTCTCCTTCACCAGGTGCTGTACATCTTTATTTTCTGGCTCACTTGTTATTATCTGACTCCTTCGCTAGTATGTAACCTCCACAAGGCCAGGTCCAATACCATGTCTGGTTTATTGTATTTTTATTTATTTTTATTTTTTTGGTTAGCGTATATCCAGCAGGTATTACAGTGCTTGGTACAGAGATAATCAATACATTAACTGCATGAATACATCAATATCCTTGAAGTACTTTCAGTAGAATCCAGAAAGAGAAATATGTAGAGCTCTACCCCCTCTTCTCCATTTGAATGAGTCGGACCTAGCTACTTGAACTCCAGTGCCTAGATATGGCCACAGAATTTATCATAACACTTCATTCTAAGCATCTATTAAAAAAAAAAAAAGGTTGTTACTTGCAATGGAAGTGGAAGAGACAAATAAATGAATTTTCTAAATAATATTTTGATAATGACTTAATTGTTAATGTTATTTATGTGCCAGAAACTATGCTAACATTTCATAGGCATTGTCCTATTTAACAGTCATATGAACCCTACACGAAGGATGCAAGTATTGTTCCCACTTATAGATAAAAAGAAAATGAATTGTAAGATGATATCATCTGTCCAAGTTCCTGCAGTAAATGGCAAAGGAAGGATCTACAGCCAGAATGGTGTGACTGCAGCACTTGAGCTCATTGCTGAATCCTTCAGTGCAGTCGGAATAATACATGATGTAGGTCACCAGTGAGAGACTGATAGCTGAGCACTTCACCCCGGTAAGGGTGTTTGAGAGAATCCTAGAGAAGTTCTGAGGCCTGAGTGCGTCGAAGGCACAGAAAGCAAAAGAATGGAGAAGCCAAGGCATAAACCCTTTATTCATACCTACCCATTCTGTTTTAAAAGAGGTTGGGAAGAGGAGAACTTTGGTAAGATGTGCTTAATTCATACAATGATGTTTGGCTGAACATTTTCTATTCAGAGGTGATGCTGCTGTCTGCCTCTCACCCTCAGTAAATTCTTTCTTTTTGAATATTGGCAGGATATCTGATCTCTGTAAAGTTTCCTTGTATAAATGAATTCTGGGATGTGGTGGGCAGTGCTTCAAAGGTCTCATGAGAAGGAACTAGGGCTATTCAAGTTACACTCAGCTAATCCCATTCATCTCTCCTAGGCCAATAATCCTTTCACATAATGAGTTATGATATTGTTGGAAGTATGCTGTTCTTGTGAAAAATGTGGCAGTAGAAAATATTTGGAAACCATAAATTATTAAGGTATTTTAATAAAAGTAAGTATTTACACTAAAGATCCTCTCTGAGCATGATCAAAAAAAAATTATCAGTTGATTCGTGCTAAAGAGAAATGTGCATGGAGGTGAAATTTATAACACAGTACTGCCATGGCAACTAACTGATGTCACGTACAGGATGGAGACTTTCCGGGATGGGCCCAGTATTCAGCTTGGAGGTATCATATGTTTAGTTAAGCCAAACGTGATTTAAATTTAGTAAATTTTTTTTAAGGTTAATTTTACTTAAATTGATTTCGGAAGGAAGCTATTAAAGAAAATCAGATGGTTCCTTCCACTATTTTAACCAGAAATGGATGTAGAAGTCTCATATAATTCACAATATTGAGCTTGACATGATGCCATGACTCTATGGAAAGAACAAAGAATTCTTAATGCAGAGAAGAGATCATTTCATATGAGAGCCAATGCCTTTATATGAGAATTTCTGAACATATTATTCTCAGATGAGCATCCCCTCAAAAGGGTCCTAAAAACTCAAATTTGGGTCTCACCTAGAACTACTGAATCAATCTCTGAGGCAGGCTCTGGAATCTGAGATTTCAATGTTTCCCAGAGAATTCTTAACTGGAACCATTTTTGGTAGACTCTGAACAAAGAAATTTGGAAACATTCATTTGTCATATCAGGAGCAGGTAATTTTTGAACACCATTAATATCTTAATGAGAAATATAGGGCATAATCACATACTAGGCCCACAGGCTCCAAGGAATATTGTAGAGTACAAATGGAGGCATTTAAGACATTTGTGCAAATTCTGAGGGAAGCAAAACAGTGTAACACAGTAGTACTGGACTTCTGGGTTTCAAAATCCAGCAAAATTTTTAAAAATTGGGCAAAAGGATCAACATAAATTGTCTCTTTTATTTTGCCATTAAGGGCAATTAAAAATTCCTCATCAACTCTCACTATCATTTCTCGTTAAAGGGCATTTTAAACCCTAAAAAAAAAAATAAGCAGGTAAAAAATAATCTCGGAATAAAGGGCAGTCTTTTACATAGAAAAAAAATTAGGGATAAGCATGAGGCATTTCATACTATGTCCTTATTTTCCTCATTCTTTTACAGGGAGCACTGGTCCTGGCACTGGCATTTGGGAAGCTCTCAGGTATAGAGAGACCAGGGATTCATAGAGACAAAAATTAATTCTAAGCCCTGCCCCTTGAGAGCTATATGATTTGAGCATCACTTACATGATCGGTTCATCCTGGTTTGCTTACCTATAAAATAAGGATAATCGTCAATGTGACCATTAATGACCTAACATGGATTGACCAACTGTTACACAGAGGGGACTCAAAAGGTATCCTTTTTCCCTGGTTTCTTTTCTCATGGCTTTGCAATGTACTAAGAATCTTATTGAACATGAGATAAAAAGACTTGAGATAAAAAGGAGGGAAAAGGGGGTGTTTAACTCACTGTTCCCAGATTTTTAGTTTAAGCTTCTTTTGCTTTAGGTTCTGACAGTGTGTCACATTAGACAGATCTTTGGTATCTGACTGTTACTGACTCTCTGAAATAGCAGTTCTCTGTAAACTAGGCAGAGTTTTTGACAATCTAGTCACAAAAACAAGAGGGGTACAAGTAAATTCCTACCACACATATTTAAAATGCCTTTCACTTTTCTGTTATGCCTATTTATGAGTAAATTATTTCCTCGAAGTAAATATAGTCCAGATGATTATTTGTAAATAGTGCAGAGGTGTGTGTGTGTGTGTGTGTGTGTGTGTGAGAGAGAGAGAGAGAGAGAGAGAGAGAGAGAGACAGAGAGAGAAAGGGAGAATGAATGAATTAATAGAGGAGGGTGAGGAGGAGGGTTATTTTGTTGCACAACCCCAGGGCACCATCCACACTGTATACTGTGTGAATGGCATCTCACTGTTAATCGTCTCCCAGGGAATTGTGTTAAATGGTGGACCTGGGCAGAGGGAGGCACACAGATAAATGTTCCACAAACAGAGCCCTCACACAACACTCCAAAGAACTTAATGAAATAATTTCATAGCTAACACTTTTCAGGTGCTTATGTGCCAAGCATTATGCTAAGCACGTGACATGCATCATCATACTTTACCCTCACAATAACCCTATGATTATTCTTCCCACTTTTTTTGTAAGGAAACCAAGTCTTAAGTGGCCACTTGCTCAAGGTCACTCAGCTGGTCAATGGCAGAGGCAGAATGTGAGTCCAGGTCTGTGAAATCCAGAGACTAAACTCCAGACCACTTCGCTAAACTACCCCTCCAAGTAGGAAAAAAAAAAAAAAAGAAAGAAAGAACAGATATCTTGTTTAACGTCTATGAGCTTGAAAGGAAGGTTGCTTTTTCTTTTTTTTTTCCTTAGTCTTAAATGGCAGTTGACCAACTGTGACTTGCGTTTACATTTGTGAAGGTAGAAAAGAAGAGCCCTTTGGAATAACTCACAATCTATGGGGCAATGATGTCTCTGTCTTCCTGGACCAGCATCAACCATAGCTGAGGCTCTCTCAGAGTAAGCTGGTTACTGTATTTCCTAAAAGAATGACCTCCCTTTCTTCCAGAACTAATCACTCATGCCCCGCTGAACTGGACCAAAAGCGATGGCCAAGTATCCTGTCATCAAGCCTCCTTCAAGGCAATGCTGGGGAGTGGTTATTTTGAAAGTGGATCTAATCTGTCATGTTAGGCTGCTCTGCTAAGGCTCACTTTATTAGCTACCACCAAGAGCTAATAAAACATGTCAGGAAGTCTCTGTAAGCTGTAAAAACATTTTCAAAGGTCACTGCCAACACTCCGGACTTCAATGATTTTTTAAAGGAAAAGAAAACAGAGGCAGAGACCCAGAGTTCCAAAAGCGGTGGCCTCAAATGGGCTGTAAAGGCTAACAACTCCAGCTGTTGAAGAAGCTCTGCCTAGAGAATGTCTTGGAGAAAAGGTCCAAAAGCCACAAAGGGCTGTGGGGATGGTGGCAAGGAAGGAAAGCAGGACATCCCAGGCTTGATCTCACGTGAGGATACTTTCTTTCTCTTAGTTATTTAATTTTAGTGTGTGGGGCATCTAGCAATCACACTTGCAATAGCTTCCTTTATAAACAATAGTGTAGGTGGCAGAGGAGTGATTAACCTTAGATTGACTATAGCATGCCAGGCATTTTTCTCAATACATGAGTTTTTTTCTATTATAAAAGTAAGCATGCTTTAAAATAAACAGTAGTAAAACATAAAAAAAAAATAAGGAGAAATAATCATTCACCTTAAAAATTGGGAAAATAGGTTCATGTTTTGGGAGCCATGCTTTGATATTAGGGATGTCTCAAGACAAGTGATTCAGAGCCAGTGGGAAATATTAATAATTGAGATTTCCATTCACTGCTGATGGACAGGCCCAGGAGAGACAATACATTTTAACCCTGGCTTTGGATAAAATTTTAGACTGGAAATCGGAACTCTTGGGATGAAAAGTTCACCCAAGGAGTCAGTAAACCAGAATGTGGTCTTGTAGAAGCTCAGTGTGAAAAGATCATCGATAGGATAGCATGTCCCAGATGGAGAGTGGCAAGTTCTGTCCTGCTTTGGAGCGGTTGCTGGTCTGCTCTAGTGCATAGATTATACACAGTTGTCCCTAATGATTTATTGTAGGATTTGATAGGGACTGGATGTGGTTCATTTCCCTAACATTGCAATGCTCAGTGAACTAGTCAATAACCAGATACTACTGGCCTGCACTGCTCCTTCCCATTAGTTTCTCTCTGTTTTCTTTCTTCCCTTCTGTTTGCTAAGACAGGCAACATAGAGCAGTTAGTTATAAGAATCTAGCCCTTGGAGCCAAATTGAACAGAACTGAGCCCCTGCTGTGCTTTGCCTGCTTTCTAACTTTAGGCTACTTCTTGCTCCTCTCAGCAACATCTACACAATGGAGATAACAAGAGGACTAGCCTCAGAGGACACTTACAGGATTAAATGAGATATGCTTTTAAAGCTTTCAGCAAGAAGCCTGGCAACTAATGGGCACTCAATAAATGAGGAATTCACAGCACTGTGTTGCTGGACTGGGACCTCTCAGAATAAGGTTACTGGACACCCAAGGCAAAGGGAATTGTAAATATGCTGATAAATAAATTAATTTGGTATGATTGACTTCACTCTCCTGGTACATTCTCCCTATTTTATTTTTCTTTTTTCAAAATAGTAAACTATATTTTCTCTTGCTTCAAATAGATGTAGGATCAACAGCAGGTTTAGGCTGTCCAAGTGTCTTCTTATTTTTTTACACATTCTAGATATATTTATCTTTCTTGTATTATTTTTGATATTCAGCATTCTTTACCTTTTTCCTCTTTTCAAAGCTTTCTGCCCTGGGAGAATAGCTTCTCCCTCAGTTATTAGGGTTCTGGTGAGTTGCCTATCTTTTATCCCCCATTCCCACCCCATTCCTACCCATCCCAATTCACATGTACTTAGAATCATCATGTGACCTGAAGTTACCTACTTTCTAATAAATCCTTTTTCCCTCTCAGGTTCGTTTGAGTCAGTTTCTGTTGCTTGCAAACATAGAGCTCTAATATACCCATCTTGTTTCTCCTTCCTCTCTAGTCATGTTTCTTTTCTACATCCAGGACCTTCTGCCACCAAATTTAATTTCCTTCCTCACTGACCATGAAAGAATTTATTCCATTTTGTGAATAAGGATGACATCACCTCTCTAACAAGTAACAGCCCTTCTCTTAACAAGCACAGTGGCTCCATGGAATTCAGTTACCATCAAAGCAACCTGATTTTTTGCTGAGTAAAATGTTAATGCTAGCATCCCAACTGCCCTGAGACTTAACTATCACAATCTTAAAATGGTAATGCATGAAGAGAAGTATCTACCATCTGCTTTAACTCTATTCATTTTACAATGCAGAAAAAGGAGGAGAGACTTTTAATGATTTGTGTAAAGCCAAACTCCCAGATAGAGGACAGATTAGAATGCAATCTCCTGATATTTGGTGAGGCGCTACCGTCATCTTATTGAGCAACTGATGAGAAAATACTATTTTGGACCAAATCCAAGCACATTTTCTTTGTTAACTAGAAAAAGCCTTTGTCATAGAACAGTAACATCTACAAGACAGTCTCATAATATAGACATCTGAGAACTGTTTAAATTAAAAGGAAGCTAGGGAAGAAAGGAATCAAAGAGGGAGGGGCAGAGGTACTTAAGAAAGATAGATGCTTGCCGTTATTTCTTCTACAGAGAGGCGCAAGGATCCTCCAAAACAGTCATCCAAAGTCATTTGCCAGCCAAGGAGAGTTGAACTCTTATGTGTGGCTAGCTGGTTTAAATTTGAGGGTTTGCTATACTGCACCCCCGTCCCAGCCTACCAAATGCATTGGATAACTGACCTAAATCAATGAACCAATAAAAGAGTTCCTTATTTCAAATTAATGTTTTAAAATGTTTCATTTTCTTTTATCCCCAAAGAATTAAAAATCATAGTCTCTTAAAACTACCTGAGTGATTGAATAAAGGAAATGGAAAGGAGATACACAGGTGTTAGAAATGCATAATACATGCATAGTTTACCAATTTTTTTTAGATAACATTATAGAAATGATCCCCAAGTATGAACACCAAAGGCACATGGCAGTGCTACACACCTTTAAATTTCTCTGATCTAAAAATTCGCCTTTTTTGCGGGTATTTTCTGGGTGGAGGTGTTGGTTGACATAGCAACTAGTATATTACATTAACCTTAAAAATGAATGAAATTAGATCTGCACACATGACTTCAACCACAAAATTAAAATTAAAGGCAGGTGCAACTGATAAAAGGTGGGGCAGATATAGCTTTCTAATTTTTTCTTTTTTACAGTCTCTAACTCAGACAAAATTTTAAATGAAGGGCTTTAGATAATACTTAACTCTTAAACACATAACCCAGGGTTGTCAAATATATGGCTATGTGTCGCCAGGCTCCCCGCACATGTCCAAAGCAGATGTCATCAACTGATTATAGCACCCTTTTCCACTTAGGCCAAATGGTCTCAGAATCTTCACAACACAGTATAGCAAACAGCCATAGCCAACAGGTAAACACAAAAATCCCCACTTACCATTTCTCTATTAAACTACTTTGGTACCTATGAATGCTTATTCAATAGCTGGAATTTCCATAGTTCTGTTATTTATTAAGTTCATTATTTATGAACTTAGTAAATTCATAATGAAGAACCACATGTATCAGTTGCAAACAGCTCTAGAATACCTAAGATATTCATTTCCTCTGGCTCTCAAGATTATATAGCTGGGCCCTGAGGATCCACATACAATTCAATTATCTACTCTAGCACTTTCCATAACATTCCACTCAACTCCACTCCTATAACTGAAGTAAAAATATCATCAAGTAAGAGAGGGTAGGAGTATTTTTTTTTATATATATATTCCAGCTCAAAATTAGATTTCTTTTCCTCTGTTCAAGACATAGGCCCTGAACTCTTCAATTTCATATCCTCCCCAAAGTGGAAATAAACCTCAGATAGAAGGCCTAGGATGAGACACTATGACTATGAGACTGATAGAAGTGTCCCTCTCCAAAGGGCCAAGATTTACATACTTACAGTCTTATTTAATTCAAGGCTTTTCTCCCATTGAAGCACAGTAAGAATTAATGCATACATTAGAAAGCAATAACCAAATAAATACAAATCAATAGGGTCTCCACTGATTACTATGTAGAATAATACATTATAAGGGAATAGATCAATGTGTTAGTATTTTTAAGTTTTCACTAATTCTGAGTAATTACCTCCTCCTCTTGTTCTGATGAGTTTAAATCTGTGAAATTTGACTGTATCTCTTTCTTTATTAAAATGTTCTTTTAAAAAAGTTTATAGAATCTTCAGAAGAATCTAATAAAAATAATAGAAGCTCCCTCCTGAAAATTGCTCTCGAGTAGATATTTTGTTATTTCCAGTTACAGTGATTTTTTATGTGCAAATAAGTGCTTCCAAATTACTTGATAGTTGATGAAATTAACTTGCTCTTTTAGAGTACCTGAACTATCTCCCTAGCAAGTGTACTTTAGACCAGTGTTCCTCAGCCTCGGCACCATTCACATTTGGGGCTGGATTATCATAGTAAGAGGCTGTCTTATGCACTGCAGGGTGCTTAGTAGTATCTACGCACTAGATGCCAGGAGCACCCTCCCAGATGTGACAACCAAAAAGTGTCTCTAGACATTGCCAAATGTCCTTTGGGGAGCAGAATCACTCCCAGTTGAGAACCTCTGCTTTAGGCCATCAATATATACTTTACTAACCTCTCCCTTCTTATGATAGACAATCCCAGGTAAACCATATGACATACCTCCTCCCTTTTGTAAAGTTCACCCTTCTGGGTTATCTGAGTAGAAATTGAAGCAATTTTACCTTTAATCATACAGCACCCCTGGGAGAAGTTCATATGTTATTATTGATTTATTGTTGAAAAATAGAATCCAATATCACACGATGAGACAGGCATTCGCTGTGTCTCCTGAAATACATCCCCCCTACAGCCCCCGTGACTGAATCAGGGTAGCAAGATCATCACCCCACCTATTGCCTTCTTTCCTTGGGGAGATAAACTACACTGGAGACTTCCATAGCTCAGGGCAAGAACTAGCCAACAACAACCATCTCCTAGGTAATTTTGGATAAGTTATCTAATCTTTTAGAGCCTCAGTTCTCAAATTCATAAAAGATAATAACTCCTACCTTAAGAGGTTGCTTCTCAGAATTGAAGAAAACAATACATATAAAGCATTTAGCACAGAGTCTAGTATATATATATTAAGTGTGTGTAACAATTATTAGGTCTGTCATTACCCACTTCACAGGGAATCTCAAACCAGGGCCACCACATGGTCTGCCTTGGAAGTCATGTTAGAGACCAGGAGAGCTGTGTGGAAAAGAAAGCAGCAGGTGTACCACCACCACAGATCTGGATGAACAAGGAAGCTCAACATGTCAGAGGGGCAGAAAACATTTTGGAGGCAGAAATATCACTGTGTCATATTGCCATATCTTTCTTCAAATAAATAATTATATATAATTAAATACTGTATTGCCTTTTTTAAATCATGTGTGATCTGAATTAACAAAAAGAGACATGTGACTATTGTGACAAATTACTTGAAAGTACAAAAAATTTCTCTTGCTTTCACTTCACAATATCCATCTTTTCCTGCTAGTAGGTTGAATCACATAAAATTGCTTATATTCAACTATTTTTTATCTGCAAAATGGCACTGTCTGAGGGGTCAATGTACATTTTGTGGGGGAAACCAGACTCAAATATCTAAAATGTTAGGTTCTCAGTGAAGTCAAATAAATTATTCTTAGTTATGTGTGGAAAATTCTGAGGAAGCCAACTCCCAGAAGATACACTATTATTATGGGTGAAAATTCTATTCTTCATACTTCTTTCATAAATCCAAGATGCTAATTTACAGAGCTCCCAAAAGACCCTCCAGCAGAAAAGGCAGGTGCTTGACCCTGCATCCCAGCAAGGCTCAGAATTAATCACAGGGAGAAGGGATAACTCATGTAAAGCTGCTAATAAAACTGCTAAATAAAGTGATGGTATATGTATGTCACACTGGGGCCAGACACGGGAAGAGGCCACAGTTCACAAAATAGCAGATGGAAATGCAGTTCGAGCCATTACAGATTTGTGATTAGTGAGCATCCCGCCCCTCCCCCACCAGCTCCTTCCTACAGAGTTTGCCTGCAAGGGATGCAGAAAGCACTGAGAGCAGGAAAGGCAGTCCCAGAGACTTGGCTGAGAGAGACAAGTCAGTGGATGACTGTTTTTGAGTATTTCATGCACCAACTATACCTTGACTGATGTGCTCTGGACACCTTTCCATTAACATAAATTTTGAAAACTGTCAAAACTGTCTTTACACTTCTCTGGACTCTTCCATTAATCAGAAGGACAGAGTGATAAAAACTCCTAAATTTGTACATTCAATCCTAACCATTTCCCAAATCTCAGACTCCCATATCTGACGGCCAACAGATCTCCACCTTGATCTCTTATTAGAACCTCCAATTTGATATACTCCTAAATGAAATCATGTCCTCTTGCCCACTCCTGTTCCTGTAGCATCTACCTCAGTCTGTGCTATCACTACCGACTGTACCTCTAAAAAGGCAATCCTTCAAAGCTGGCTTGAGGATCTTTTCATGCTCTCCACACATTTAAATAATTTTGCCTTAGAAGCGTGTCTCAGGTTCAGCTACTCCTCTTGATCCCACAGCCACTGCCTTGGATCAGGTACTTATTTCTCACTTGGACAATTACAGCTGTCTACCGCCTGTACTCCCTGCTCTCACTAGTCTCTCCTAGAAATTGCCCCCAGGTCCTCATTCCCAAAAAAGAGCTTCAAAACCTTACTTTTGGTTGAACACTGTCCACAACACATTCCCATGGCATTTAACTAAATGAGGATAATACATATAAATGGCTTACTTTGTCTCTGGTAAAAAAAATAATGAATAATACTTACTATCACTATTAACTGCATTGTTAATTGTATACACAGCTCTTTATTTATTATTATTTTATTATTATTATTTTTTAACACCTGCATCACCTGGTATTCCTAGGTGGTCTCCTATCCACGTACTAACCAGGCCCAACCCTGCTTAGCTTCCGAGATAAGACAGGATTGGGCATTTTCAAGGTGGCATGGCCATAGATTACATAGTTCTTTAAAATCTGCTCTCAACCTAACCTTATTCTTGCTGCTCATCCATAACGCCCACTTTTCCAACCACACTGACTTTCTCCTAGTTCCATGAACTCAACAGGCCATTTCACAACTTCCTGCCTTTGCACATTCTGTTCCCTTTACCCGTAATACCCACCTCCCTCCTTCCCTACTTTCTGAACTGCCAGGCAAATGGTCACTCAGCTTTCAAGACTTAGCTCAAATTACCTCCTAGGTGAAACCTCCTAAATCTTCAGGTTGGATTACTCATTTCCCTTCTCAAAGAAACATTTGTATACCTCTGCTATAGTAGTCCCCACATTTTAGGTGATTTATTTGTTTGTTGTTATCGCCATGTTACACTGTGAACATCTCAAGAACAGGTGCTTTGTCACTCATTTTCATCACCTAGCATCTAGAATAAAGCCTGAATTAGAGAAGGTCTGTGTATTGGTCGGTGAGAGGCCAGTGGCCTGAATTAACGATGGTTCTTCTAGAATTACATTAAATGTATAAAGATAATTACTTAAAGGGGGAAGTTTTTCACATACACTTTCTATCCCTTCTTTTAGTATTACTTTAAGGAGACAATAACATGAAATATTTAGCTGAGCCTTCCTTGGAGAGGGCAGAAGTATCTGAGACGTAGAACTAGGCTCTCTTAGGGTTCCTCTGTTCCCTTTAGTTGCAGTACAGATTACTTCACCTACTTTACAAACTTGTGTTTTGATCTATTCATTATAAGGAACAGAATGCTATTCAAGCTGTTTAAAAAAGTAAGGTACTTATTGTGTGATAACATGGCACCCAAAGGGTGGCAATGAAGTACAGTGATGGAACTCGGCCAGGGACCTGAAGAGCAGGAACTGGGTGCTCTTTTTCTTTCAAGGGCCATGTGGTTTCAGTTCTCTGCCTCACTCTGGTTGTGGAGGCCTTGCTTTTCTTTTCAGTCCCCTGTGAGACTTTATTTTCTCTTCATTTGGCATGCATGGGAGCCCCAAATGGCAGCCTCAACTCAGCTCCCATGACTTTTCTGTGCAAGGGCTGTGATTAGTAACTTCCCTTTGGGCTTAAGTACTTTTAAATTAATTTAAAAGGAGGCCATTATACTGAGGTGGCCTTAAAGCCTTAGTAGCCTGTGTAAACAAACCAGAACATATACTGAGATGCCTCAAAGTTTAGAAATCAAACCCTAAGGGCAACCAATTACAAATAGCTTTCTCAAATGAGGCAACCACTCAAGATATAGCCAGTGAAATTATTTCCTTTCTTTGCCTTGGCCTCTTCTCTTTCCCTAGGCTCCTGTCAGTGGAGCACTTCTAACCATTTCCAATTTGGCACTGCCAGATTGGAACAGATTTTTGCTCAAATAAGCTCTTACAATTTTTAAAATACCTCAGTTTATCTTTTAACAGTACAAGGCCATGAGAGAGGACCTCCAGTTAGCCTTTCAGATGGCACACAAATTACATGGCACAGGCCAACTTATTGGTGGGCCTGGCTCAGGTCAAGTGTCCACCCTGGTCTAGTCACCTGTGTGAGGTTGGGGTGGGATCACATGGGGTATCATCTGGGGCTATGAGCGAGGATGGATGATCTGGAAGGGTCACAGATAGTACAGCCACCTCCAAAGATATATTCCCCCATGTCCCCCCCAAAAGAAAACTTGCCCTGCAGCTTTCTGCCTTGTGCTTCATCACTGCCAGCCTTGCCAGCCAGCTGCTCTACTAGCACCAACAGTGCTGAACAGAACACATGTAGATGCCAAAAGTTAAATCCTCTTAATACAGTAGTTAAGGATTAAAACCATTAAAGGAACATCAAAGCTAGGAAAACATACAGGTGAGGCAGAAGTTAGAACGTATGGTGAATTTAGCAATATATCTTCTATGTGATAGAAGACTTTTAAAACATGGCACTACAACAATTCTGGTAGTCAAACTTTATTTCTTCATCCATTATTCCACATAATAGGTAGTCATTATACTCTACCAATTTCCTCTGCTCCCCTCATCTCCCAAATGAGGACTGGCACACAATGTGAAGATATTTCTGTATCATAGACTAAAGCACAGAAGCTGGAGTCACACAGACAGTTTTGCCACTAAGCACCTGGGATCAAGAGAATTTCATCTAACCTCTTTATGTCAGTTTCCTCATCTATAAAGTAAAAATAATAAAATCTACTTTGCAGGGTTCTTATGACTGTTAATCACAATGCATATAAAGCACATATTCCTATGCCTAGCATATAGGAAACAGTCAATAAATCATTTTAGGTTGAATCATGTGAACTAGACATTTTGGTATGTCAGACTAATATTATATGCTTCCTCTATCAGAGGACTTAACACTTTTTATTATTAGTGTGCATTTGTATATTTTCACCATTAAATTTGAGCTCCATGAGAGTGTAGGCTCTGCTTATCTTGCTTCTCACATGAGGCCTGGCACAGCACTTGGCAGATAGTAGGTGCTTCATTCATATTTTTCAAATAAACAAATGTTGATAGTGAGGGTGATGGTGATGATGATGAAGCCACCTCTTCGGGACTGCCTATATCTGGGACAATATAGACAATACAGCTTTTTATTCCATTACCTGGCATCGAATAGGGACAGACTAAATGTCTATTAAAGAAATGAATGAGTGGAAAAGTAAATGAATTTCAAGTCTATATATAGGAAGTCCAAAGAGACTATCAAATCAATAAAAAACTGCTTGAAGCTGGATTTTGGTCATTGTCATCACAAAACATTGAGTGGCTTGCCTTCATTTTCACATTTCCAGCAGGCTCTCTGGTGCTGTGTGGATACTATCATCATTCATGTGGCCCCATGCGCCTCCCAGGGAAGCGAGAGAGGCAAAGAGCTGAATCTATCCCGACAAGCCAGGGAAGTTTAGGATTGTTAAGTGCACCTTCCAGAAGACAGCTAACAGTTTGCAATCGTGCGATAAGCCTTTGGGTAGAGGAAGGCCATCCTTAAGCACTGTGTGTGACTCATGCTACTTAATGCAGTTTTTGTACAAGAACTTGCTTTATTTGATTCCCTGTATCTCTCACCAAACATTCAATCTTCCAAAGAGGAAAACAGGTTAGAAGAAAGAACAGTCCTAAAAAAAAAGAAAAAAGTTGGAGGGAGGAATGGGAATCTGGTATCTGGCCCCAATAATAACCAGGAGAGCAGGAGAAGGTCTAGATTGATTCAGAAGACATAAAAAAGAAAGAAAGAAAGAAAAAAAAAAGATAAGAAAGAAGAAAGAAAGAAAGAAAGAAAGAAAGAAAGAAAGAAAGAAAGACAGAAAGACAGAAAGAAAGAAAGAAAAAAAGAAAGAAAGAAAGAAAGAAAGAAAGAAAGAAAGAAAGAAAGAAAGAAAGAAAGAAAGAAAGAAAGAAAGAAAGGAGGGAAGGAAGGAAGGAAGGAAGGAAGGAAGGAAGGAAGGAAGGAAGGAAGGAAGAAAGAAAGAAAGAAAGAAAGAAAGAAAGAAAGAAAGAAAGAAAGAAAGAAAGAAAGAAAGAAAGAAAGAAAAAAAGAAAGAAAGAAAAGAAAAGCTACAGTGAAAAAGGAAGACTTCACCCAGCCATGCATGTCTTTAAAATTTCACATAATAGCCAGTTTATGTTTCTGGATTTTAGTATGAAGTCACTTTTAAAGGAGGGGAATGTTCTTTCTAGTTTTGACAACAAATAATGGAGGAGCAAAGTATGAAAGGTAAAATGTAGTTACAGTTAGAAGAAAGTCAGTCACTTTCAATAATTTAACCTTCAGGAAACCACAAACAAGTGTGCAGGGAGACAGGAAGGAGGAAAGAGTGGCTGAGGGCCAGGAAGATCAACACCCTGATGCTCTTTCCAAGGTCCCCTACCACTGCTTGCTGCCGGCCCCCATCTTTGTCTTATCACACAGGTCTGGGAAAGACTGACGTGCCCTGCACTTTTTACATCTGAGTTTAGAAAAAAAGCTTGGAGCAGAACATTAGGGAACCAGCGGAGGCTGAGGACTACTGCTGTTTCCCATGATTCAGAACTGCTCTTTTCAACTCCAGCTACTGTTTACAGAAGCGTTACCACAGGATTATAATTATCGGTTTTGTTTAGTTATAAAGAGGGTCTGAATCTTTCATCAAAGGGGGCGGAAACAACTCACTCAGAGGTGTGGAGTGAATCTCACACTCATAGCTTGCTGGGATTCCAGCAAGCTGCATGGATTCAGGCCAGCGCATGAGCCCCAGAGGCATGGAGAGTTCTGAGTTCATGGTGGGGAGGAGGGCCCAGTGTTCTGCCCAACCCTCCCCAGTGCTTGGAGAGGCACTGGAGGTGGAAGAGGCAAGAAAGTCCTGCACTCCCACCTGTGGCACCTTCCTTCTCTTCCATGAAAGCTGGCCATTCTCATTATGAAAGCAAAACTGCCCAGATGCATGGAGGGGAGGCTGTTTGGACAATGTGGGAATGTGGGAAAAGACCCCAGGGGCAGTGTCTGGCAAGACAGAGATTCCTGGAGTACTTTTTTGCTTCCAATATTGTTTCCTCTCAACTTCTTTCCTTGGCTTTTCTCCCATTTTTGGCCCTGATTCTAAAACTTGGGCTCCACATTTTTTGACAACCCATCACACCACTAACTCCAGGGACCCAAGCCCTGGTCCTACCTGTCCACACCTAGTCTTCACAGGCCTCTCCATCTCTACAGGTTTCTGGGCACTGAAAGAATGTGGTAAGTGCAGGATAGGGTCTATTGACCTCCTGCCCCATGAAAGCTGCACAGATTAATATATAGGTGACTTGGCTGCTGGAATAATGCATGTATCACTTCTGAAAATGACTGGAAGGCTCTGCTAGTTGATGAGGCAGACAAACCACATTGGGGGCGGTGAGAGTAAAAACTATGCTTCTCCGAAGAGAAATCTGCTTGCCACTTTCCAGCATCCAATTCATTGGACCTCTAACAAACCAAACTAGGACTTAGTTTCCAGCCTGCCTGAATTCTCTTTCTGCACCCAGATGGGAGATGCATCTTCAATCAACACCTGAGCAAAGAGGAAATCCTTAGTGCTTGTTCTCCTCTTTCAGTCTACTTCCTTCTGGACTTGGGACATTAGCATTCCTTTAACATTTGATTACAAGAAGCTACATTTTCCCTGACATTATTAATCTTGAAAAAATGTGGTAGCTGTACCTACAAGACCCACCATCAATCACTAGCCATTAATTCCCGCTGAGTGTTCCTTCTGCTGCGACCTCATTGTGCCAGTTCTGGCTTAAGGTGCTGCTCATTGGGTACATCAAGAGCATACCTTCTGGTCCTCTTTCTTCTGCCTCTGGCCCCCCAGCATCATTACTGGGGATTGCTCTGGGGAGTTCTGGGCTTAATGGGTTCTGTAGCACTTCCCCTTCCTTCCTGCTATAAAGCTCTGGCTTAGCGTGAAAGCTGCACAGATCTCTGATCTCATGGCACCCTGCCTGCCTCTGGAAACTCAACACTATGCTGCAGACCAGGGCTCAGCACTGGCCTATGTACGAAGCCCCCTGTTAGGTCATAACAAGCATACAAACTACCATTTATGGAGCACTCACTATGTGCCAGGCAGTGTGCAAGCACTCTGTGGCTGTTGTGGCATTTAATCCTCATACCCTAGAAGAGGACTGTACCTTTCTTCCTGTATTATGGTTGAGGAAACAGAGACTTTGGTTATTATCTTAAGTCAGGTCACATTGATGGTAAGTGATGGAGCTAGAATTCATCCATTCAACAGATATTATCAAGATCTTATGTGCAAGTTTCTGTTCTAGGGATTGGGAATACATTAGTGAACAAAACACTCCCAAATTCTTTCCCTCATGGAGCTGATTTCCTACTGGGGTTTAAACTCAAACCTGTTTGACACCAGATCTGGAGTCAAACAATGGTTAAATTGTATGTCACGCTATATATACCTCAGATGTTGTCATAACCACAGAGAAAGATTTGCTTTAAAATATTTGATAACAACCACAATGAGCTACCACTTGACACCCATAGGATGGCTAGTATCAAAGAAATGGAAAATAAGTGTTGGTGAGGATGTGAAGAAATTGGAATGCTTGTGTATTGGTGGAAATGTAAAATGGTACAACTGCTGTGGGAAGCATTTGGCAGTTCCTCAAAGAAGTAAACAGAATTATCATATCATCCAGTAACTCTACTCTAAGGTATATACCCAAAGGAAATGAAAATACTCAAACAGATATTTGTACACAATTGTTCATAGTAGTATTATTTGCAGTAGCCGAAAGTTGGAAATAACCCATATGCCCATTAACAGAAGAATGGATAAACCTCCAATGAAATATTATTCAGGCTAAAAAAGAATAAAATTTTGATATAAGCTGGGTGAACCTTGGAAACATGTTTCTAAGTGAAATAAGCTAGGCACAAAGGAACAAATGTTATATGATTCCATTTATATAAGCTACCTAGAATAGGCAAATTCATAGAGACAGAAAGTAAAATACAAGTTACTAGGGGCTGGGAGGGAGCAGGGAATGAGTAGTTACTGTTTAAATGGATACAGAGTTTATGTTTGGGGTGATGAAGAAGGTTCTCAAAATGGATAATGGTGATGGTTGAATAATATTATCAATGTATGACTTAAGGCAGTGATTTACAGATTTAAAAAATAGTAAAAATGGTGCATTTTATGTTACATATATCTTATCACAATAAAAGGAAATAGATTTTGTGTTGTTTGATCACAAAGGAAATCAGCCCAACATTAAGACATCAGCCAATCATTGAGGGCCTTCAGGGTGGGAAGCATGTGCCTATCATCTTGTCATTAGATCAAAGTGAACAAATATTTCTGTCCCAAGTCACTTAGGGAAAAAAACTGTCAGCTTTCCAGGAGGCCTCACTCAGCTCATCCTTCATCCAATAAGGTCATTTATCCCTAAATGTATTGTTAGCATAGTGCAAATAAAAAGAATATAATTTGATGAAGATGGTGGCAGGGGAATATTGAAAACTGGCAAATTTCAGGCACTCAATTTAAGAGTTTGTTTTCAAATTTATTTTTTATTTATTCTTATTATGGTGACATTGGTTAATAAAATCCAGTAAGTTTCAGGTGTGCAATTCAACAGTAAGGCATACATATCTATATTGCATTGTGCAGTTTAAGAGTTTTTAGATACACCTGGTTAGGATATTGCTTAGAAAAGAAGATTTTTGCATTGAGTTTCTGGAAATTTTTTCTTTTAAAGAGGACAGTTGCTCTTGTGATAAATGCATATTTTGCATCTTTCTGGAGGTAAGCACAGGCAAGCTGATGGCTGAAGGGTGAACATTCTGATCAGGTCTTTGAATTTCCATTACTCCTAATAAGATCTGCTAATGAAAAGAAGGCTGCCTGGTAGGTCTTCAGGCTAGGTGCATCTCCTAGAAATAGCACACAGACCAGTATTGCTTTCTTTAAAAATAAAGTTATTTTTTTTCCTGATTGCAAATTAATGGTGCTCATTGTAGATTTGTAAGGTCAGAAGCATAAAAAGAAAGAAAATTGCTCATAATCACATCGGCAAGAGATAACCACACACACATATATGTATATATACATGTGTATACATAAACATATATATTCATATATATATATGTATATGAATATATACATACATAAATATAGATTATACTACATATAAGCTTGTTTCTTATTTTTTTCTTTCACATTATACTGCATATTCTTTGAAAACAAAGTTTTCAACGGCTATCTAAAATTATATCATATGAATATTATGAATGAGAATGCAGAAACCTGGCAGAAACTTGGTTTTGCTGTGAGTCTTTGAGCAAATGATCCTCTTTTTCCTAAATGCATGGAATTCTTATAATATGAATGCTATATTTATAACAGGGTTTGATATGGTTACAATCTATGGCAGCAGTCCCCAACCTTTTTGCTGCTATGAGAATCTAACGTCTGATGATCTGAGGTGGAGCTGAGGTGGTGATGCTGGCGCTGGGGAGCAGCTGCAAATACGGATGAAGCTTAGCTCACTCACCTCCTGCTATGTGCAGCCTGGTTCCTAACAGGCCACACACTAGTAGGCCCACACCCTGGGAGTTAGGGATAGGGCCTTGGATATAGCAAGTGGGATCTTCCCTAAGTAGTAGTGACCGCTCTTGGTAGATGTATCTCTTTTAGGGAAAAGGCACATTGCCTTCTCAGTCTGAAATCTGTACCTGGGAAAGAAAGTCCTAGGGTTGGAAGGAAAAGTACTACTGCAGTGGAGGAATCCAGCTCTCTCTTAGTCCTATAGAAAGTTCAGGATTTCTAGGAAGGAGCATCTGGGTGGTGTATTAGTGCTCTCTAATTTTTCCAGCAAAGTACTTATAGTTTTTGTACCAGCCTCTTGGGTTTACAGTGTGGAGAAAGCCACATGAGGTCTTGAAAGGGCAAGGGAGCCTGTAGGAGAAGGACAGCCATATAGAGCACATACTGTGCCTAATTTTAGACTTTTAGATTGTCTATGTGTGTTTTCTTGTTGATCTTCCTCAGAATTTGGCAGTCTTTTAAAATCTGAAGCAGTTGCAGCTGCCCTAAATGAACAGAAGGGGTCTTGCTCACACTTGAGGTATGACAAATGTAAACAAACAAACAAACAAATAATTAAGACAAATGAAAAGGTAGAGTACAGGGGAGTTTTAGGGCAGTGAAACTATTCTTTATACTATAATGGTAGATACATGACATTACGCATTTGTCAAAACCCACAGGTGGCGCAACACAATGTAAACTATGTACTTTAGTTAATAATAATGAATCATTTTCGGTTCTTCCATTCTCACAAATGTACTACACAAATGCAAGATATAAACAATAGGAGAAATTGTGACGGTAAGGGGCATAATGGAACTCTCTGCTTTATTTTCTATAGAAACAGCAAAAAAAAGAGGGTGTTTGTTAGCCCCAAACCATTTATCGTGGGTGTGTTTTGTGCAGCTAAACAAAATGAAACAATTCATATAGTGAGTGTATGGCAGAAGAACATGGGACAAAGATAGTAAAGTGTGTGTGTGTGTGTGTGTGTGTGTGTGTGTGTGTGTGTAAAGGTTAGCAAAAATCTTCTTTTCTAAGAAATATCCTAACCAGGTGCATCTAAAAACTCTTAAACTGCACAATGCAGTTGAAATCTGCCCCTATTATAGAAAATAAAATAATACAATAAAATAAAATAAAAAATAAAAAATAAATAAATAAATAAATAAATAAATAAAATTCAATAAAAAAGAAGGAGCAGCACACCTACTCCTGTACAATACAGTAGTTATGGGGGTAACTCAAAATTTCAGGGGACAGAGACAGCTGCTTGTCCAGATTCCTTTCCTCACCTGGAGATCCTTTTCAGAGCAATATCTTAGCAACTCTTAGTTGACTTCTAATAATGGAGAGGGTGGGGTTCCATGAAGAAGCCCCCATCTTACCAGATTCAAAAGCTTTATTGTCACACAACAACCCATTCTTGAGATTTATTCTTTTTCTATACTTCAGTGTCTTGAGGAAACATTCAGTGCCAACAGTCAATTTTATTTTTGTGCCTATAGTTTTTAGTTTTTTTTTTTTTATTTCTCTTCTCTCCCTCCCATCCCCGGTTCCCCTTCCTTTCTTCCTTTGTTCTAGATTAAAGTACAGAGTTATACTTTCCCCAAAGTGAGACTTCTGGATTTACAGCCATAAATCAACAACAACAACAACAACAACAACAACAACAACAACAACAACATTCTTATTTCTATCATTGGGAGAGAATGATGACAATCAGTGCTGAAAGTTTCTGCAGTATTGTCTCAGGATAAAGGTAAAGGCTATGGTCATCCTACTTTAAACAGAATCAGTGAACCTGACGGGTTACCTTAGCTTATTACAGCCAGTCATTAGCCTATATTTGTCTGTTGCTCAATTAAATTCTGATGACCCACGAACATCTCCATGGCAGCCCTACCTATTGAGACACCACCCTTCCATGGCTACAGCTGATTGAACCATGAGTGGACCAAGCCAGAGAGCCTGTTCATATGGGTTCTCCTTTGAAAGTTTCCCTTTAAAGAGTTAGCCTCTAGCCATGTGTTGGGCCAGAAACACAAGACCAAGTCAGAGTGCAAAACCACCTAACTCTGGCAGAGTCCAGAATAGCAGTCCATGCTGAGAGAAGGAAGAAGTCTTGGAACAGGAGGAGCAATCCTGCCATATTTCTATTGCTCCACTCCCTTGATGCAAACAGCCCAAGTGTAAATCTTAGCACAGCGGGGAGATGGAGGGTAGAAAGAGGGGGGAGGAGTCTTATCTGAAATGTTATCATCTTGGATTAAGCTAATTCTCACTACTTAATTCGAACTTTTTTTGGTGTGGTTGAAAGTGATGTAAGGTTGTTATTACCTGACAGTGACTGAGAAAAGATGTGGCCTGTAAGAATTTTGTCTGAGAATAAAAGGAGGACTACCACCCGGAATACATTTTATGAAGGAACAGTAGGAGTTAAAGAATCAAGTTATATTCTGATTGCAACCCTAGTTATACTCTCTAATGGACCAGTTATGTACATGGCTAGCTTTGTTTTAGAAGCTTACTTTTGGATATTTTGAAAAGAATGGATTGAAGAGAGGGCAAGAGTAAAGTTGGGAGACTCAAAATTGCAGGTTGCTCTGATATTCCAGTTGAGAGGTAATTACAGAAATGGCAATACAGAAAGATCAGGGCAATCCAACATACATTAGAAGGTATAAACAATAGGATTAGAGGATAGAGATTGAAAGAAGGGGCAAAGGAAAGGGTCATGTCAAGGATTTTTCTAGGTTTCTAACCTGAGCAACTGGGTGGATGATCTTGGCAGAATTGTGAGCTGGGAAGCCCTGCAGGAGAAGCAGGTATGAGAGGGGGCAGGAGGAGGTTTGATAATAGGTGGAAGCCTTAGGAAGCTGTCAAAGCGATTTTAGAACAGCCTTGCAAAGAGCTTTGGTTTCTTTGAGATGTGTCAATGAACAGAATGCAAATGCTGGAATCTGAGATGTATTTTAAAAACTGACATATGTGTTGGCTGGAGTCAAGCTTTCAGTAAGCTTGGGAGCAACAAAGTATCCTGTGACATCTCCCCACCACATCTAGCTCTATATAAATCTAGAGTGGATTTTGATGGAGGAATACATCTGATCTCTCTTGCTGCTGCTTCCCAAGGGAAGGCCTTGCTCTTCAAATGTTTGCCTGCTCTTGTCAACAGATGCCAAATTGTACAGGTACCACTTAACAGCTTCAGAAGACCTCAGAGCATGACTGTGAGCAACCATCATCCTTGGCAACAGGCAGCGAAACTATACATTCATTTCCCAGTGTTCAGAGCAGAAACATCTGTCTAAAGCCACAAGGCCCGGGTGGATGCAAGCGGCTATGAAGCCCTGGAACCCGTGGGGCTCATTCATCTTGACACTAGATTGTTACAGACGTTTGCAGCTGCTGAGAGCCCTTTCCGAAACTCATGGCCTCTATTTAACCAGGGCCAGGCAGAGGGATGGCCCCGAGGATTCCCCACCTCTTGCCTCAGCAAAGCTAATACAGGGATTAGGTTTAAAATGTCAAAGAATCTTGAACGAAAGGCAGTTTGTCTTGGCTCCTGCTACTGAGGTTATACTCCCTATGGCCCTGGATTTGGTGATAAAGAACCGGTTACACATGGTGTAATTTTCAAAGTGCTGCCTCACTACTTAAATCAGCAACATAAACACGAGATGACTCGGTCACAAGGTTTTTTTCCTCCCCAATAAGACACTTCCAAGCAGCTGTTTGGAGGAATTGCTGGTCAGATCTTCAAAATTCTAAAGCACAGTAAGAAAGAAATCCTGCAAGAGAGCTGGGCTGAACTGCGCTCTAACTAAGTAAGCTCCTTAAAATCCTTTAGAAGGAAGGGATTTTTATAAAAATGTCTTTATGTATATGTACAATCAGTAAAAACAAAATTTCAATTTTTTCTCAAACATAAGCTAAATTTTACTCTTTGCTTTCATAAAAATTATTTAAAAATATGACTTAATGTCAATTTCCTGGGCTTGAAAATTGCTCCAAGTTTATATAATATGTTAACATGAGGAGAAGCCTGGTGAATGGCATATAAGAACTCTATGTACTATTTTTGTAACTTAACTGTAAGACTAAAATTATGTCAAATTTTAAAATAAAATTTTAAAAATTAGGACTTATTTCTTGGGTGTCTACATTTTCCTACCCATGGCTTTTCTTTCTAAACATGCTCTTTCCCACTAATTAGATAGATAGGTAGATAGATATAGATATAGTTATAGATATAGATATAAATATGGATAAATGTAGCTATAGATATAGAGAGATAAAATCCTTTTTGGATGAAATCATTAAAAAATAGATGAAGGGGCATTTATATTTATATCAATCTAAATTTGCAGTAATTGACCCTACATGCTAGCAGAGCGTCATCAGTTAGCTGTGTGAGAAAGATCCTCATTTTTCATTTTCAGATGGAAAAGTACTGGCTGATTCAAATGGATTTGGCTTTAGATCTGAAAACACTGCATCATGTGGAGACAACCAAACAGATGTGTATCTACTTTTCTAAAGCACTGCCCTGCTGAGGAAAACACAATTTCATCACATTTGGTTCTAAATTGCATGATGAGTGAATTCTATCACTCATATAAGTTTTAATGTGGGATTTTATGCACTTATTTATTTGGCTAACTCACACAGACATGGAATTAGATTTGCTTTTCAGATGCTGTTACCTCTGAGTTAGCTATAGTATTTAAACTTTTTGGATATTTGGATGCAATATGCTTGTATCCTCTTGTAATACGTTTTTATTTTCATTACATGACAAAATGTATTGGGGGTTAATATACTATTCTGATTGATAAAACTATTATGTAGCATATACAAATATTAAATTATGAATAATTATATTAATAAACTATGCTCATGAAAAAAATTGAGTATTTCTATTAAGCATTAAGATATTTCTTCAAGACTTTGAAGGACCTCGAGATTTTGTTAGAGGTGTGCTTAAGGTTCAGTTAATAAGAGAACTCCAATAAGTAGCATATCAGAGGGAAAAAAAAGTTTTTCTTGGACTGAAAATGAGAAAATTTGGTGAAATTGCAATAGTAGAGAGACCTCACAGAATATCTGGTCTAATCTGCATGTTTTGGGATTTTAGGAAGTTTAAAATGACTGGTACTTAATTTCAGGATGCTAGACTCCTTTGACAATCTGATAAAGCAATAGATATTCCATCTATAAAAGTCATTCTTATACTTTAGCTATATAATTTGGAGGGTTGTGTGGAACACTTAGAATTTTTTCTTTCTTTTTTTAAAAATAAAAGACCACCATAATCTTTAAATGTATTTATGACAATTAGCTAAGCAAAGGAAAACTAAAGATATACACTCAATTTTTATCTTTAGTTAAATCTGGAGTTTGGAATTGGGGTGGATTGAGGGGTAAAAGAAAATTTTATTGAGACTTGAGACTCTTGGTGTGGCTTAAAATATTAAAATATTAGATGTGCTTCTTTTGAAACACAAAAGCCTGAAATGGATTAGAAACAGAGAGAGGGAGGGAGAATGGGAAGGCAAGAGAAGGTGAGAGAGAGAGAAAGAGAGAGAGAGAGAGAGAGAGAGAGACCCTGTTGTTAAAATGAAATTATAAAGTTAGGTTTGTGCTTCTCTGCTCATAGCCACCTGCCCAGCTCCAGAATTCAAAAGTTCTCTTCCCTGGGATGTTACAAAACACCCTCTAAACTTCCAAATTCCTGTTCAGTGTCCCCAGGGAAGAATAAAGAAACCAGTGCTTTGGCCTTTAATAAAAAAAAAGGATGTTTTTTATTAAACATGTTTACTGAGCTCCTGCAAGGCACTTTACATATATGATCTTGTGATTCTTACACTAACCCCCTGGGGTGAAAAGATAGGAAGGTTGACAACATACACCACTGACCCAAAGCTTGACAATAATAATAATAGTCTTATCCATACTGTGAGGCCTTCTCCTTACATGAGGGGTAACCTTGCACCCAACTTCCCTTCACAGGAAAAAGAGGTAGTCTCATTTCCATATTTTATAGATAAGGAGTTGCAGTCAAAGGACTATTGAGAGTAGCAGAAATCAATAAATGTCTTTTGCTCACCCCTAATGTTCCTCTCAAACCATGCTGCTCTCTACCCAGCAGCCAGAGTGGTTCTTTTAAAAACCAAGGGAGATCACGTCATATTTCTGCTCAAAACCCTTCACTGACACCCCATCTATCTCAGAATAAAATGGGGCCTTACCTAATTTGACTTCCTTTAAATCTCCCCATTTCCCTGCTGCAGCTGCACTGGTCTTCTCGCTGTTCCTCAAACATTCCATGTGACCATTCCAAACATGGCCCACTTCCGGGCCCTGCTCTTCCCTCTGCCTGGAGCATGCTTTCCCAGATATCTCAGGATGTTCTCCTTCATGCCACTCAGGTGTGTTGCTCCATTATAATTTTCTCAGAGTGGCTTTTCTTCCCTGACCATATAAAATGGAATGCTGTCATTCTCTAGCTACTTTTTTTATAGCACTTTTACCACCACCTGGTAGATTAGGTATTTAATTATAGTCTGCCACCCCACTCCACTGAGATATAAGTTCAATGACAGTGAGGACATAGTCTTTATTATTCTCTGCTGTGTCTCCTGTAAAAGTCAAAATAGTGCCAGGTAGGAGCTCAGTAAATATTTGCCTAGTGAGTGAATGAATAAATGCAAGAATAAGTGAATAAATGCTACCTCTCCTCAGGGCAATAAATTACAAATGGAAAATGCTGAGGATTCAATATTCAATTCAGCTTCCAAATCTAGGGCTGATCTTGTTTTCAAAAGATGGCTGGCTGAGCAATTTACACTTGAGTTTTCATTTCCCAATATTTCCTGAGTTCATTTAATCTTTTCTACATCAAAAAAAAAAAAAAAAAATCAAGCACCCACCGTTTCATGCATAAATTGAGTCTGATTTTGTGACTTGCTTTCAGAAGAGGCTTTTACAATAGAGGCATTTGGTGAATATGAAATATGTCGAACACCTAGTCTGGTGTCACTTCTCTAATTCTGCTGATGTAGTCTGACCTGGGTTAAAATTAGGCCCCTTGTAGAAGTTAACGATAATCAAGACAGCTGAAGACAGATTTTATCTTTCTCTTTTCACACCTTGGCAATATGTAGTTTTATATCTTGCCAAAAGGGGTGATGCATTTCATAAGGTTTTTTGTATGACAATCCTTGTGAGAGTTCAGCCTCTGATGAATATTAATGGCTTTTAAAAGATTGGATCTGGAAGAGATAATCTTAGGACCAGTTGAAGCATGTATACCACCACTCACTCTTGTTGGCCTGTAAATTGTAGTTACAGAATAATCGGTCAGGAAACAGTGTATTGTAGTTTTTCAAAATTATTAAATGTACTAATAAAATTTTAAGAGACGTGCTTTGAAAATTAGTTTTCTTTGTCTTGAATCTATAGACAGAAAAAGAAGAGGATATACATCTGTTGGGTCATGATAGGGTCAGGAAAAAAAAGTACTGTTCAATTGTTACCTACAGAGAATTAGTATCAATCAACCTAATGATACTAAATAACCATGAACTCTAAAACTACTACAGAGTGGAGGTTTTGTTTCATTGACAACCAGAAAGAACGCTTCATGGGGAGTCAGGATGCGTGGATGCTATTCAATCCAGAAAATACTACTGGTGCTGATTCTGTGTCAGGCATTCACCTTGCCTATCACTTAGGGTCAGTCATTTTCCTACTTTGGGCTTTAGTTTTTTGTCTGTAAATTGGGCATAAATCCTGCCTTGCTGACTTTACATCATTGTTTATGACAACCAAGGATGAAGAATGAACTATGAAGCATTACAAGTCTTCAGGTTGTTGTTGTTGATTATTATTATTGCAAGTAAATACAACAATTTCACCTTTTCTGTAGATATCTTTAGCCTCCAAACATAAGATAGGACAATAACTCTTTAAAAATTTATCCAAGATTTATATCACTCCTTTTCCCAAGCAAGAAGCTACTGATATTACTGTTGTCCTAAGACACTCTCACTTCTTACACCCTGATCCCTAGAGAATGTATGGAGTATTTAAAGAGAAAAGACAATAAAGTTGGATTTTTTATAATCTGATTTCTGCTAATCTTTGTAGAAAGCATAATGCTTGTTATAGTACTCATCACATGTGTAATAACTTGTTCAATATCTGCCTTCACCATGAGACTAGAAGATACCTAAATTGTGCACCTATAGTGCCTTCACATAGTAAACAAAAAATATACAAAATAAACATTTGTTTCATGAATGAATAAGAGCCTAACTCAGCCTCTATGCTTTTAAGAGGAAATATTTATCCAGAACTTGTGACATGCCAAGTACTTTCTAAGTGCTTTCACATACATTAATTCACTTAATTCTCACAAAAACTTTATGAAGCATGTGCCAATATGCCCACTTTGCAGGTGAAAAAAAATGCACAAATAACACATATTAACCTCACATAGAGGTTAAGTAACTTTCCAAAGGTTATATAGCTAGTATGTAGTAGAATTAAGATGTGACTAGAAGCCTGGCTCCAGAGTCTGTACCCTTTCATCACTACACTAACACAGGGTGAATGGTGATGTATGTTTGTATGTGTCTCAAAGCTCTAGCTCCCTGACAGTTGATCTTTACCCAAACTGATGACACCCCTGAAATATTTAGGCATCCCTCTGCCTAAGTATGATGCTGTTAGATAGAAGGCAGAAAATGGAAAAAAAAAAGACATTTAGAGAGGTTTCTGTGGCTTCTAAAAGACACCAAGAGCAGAGACAATGTACTTAGAGGAAAAATGACTAGGCTGATTTAGAGGTTCATCTCAAACATCCCAAATGGTCATGACCAAGTGAAGCCAGGTCCCAAGGCTTGCTGGCCTGGAAAAGAGAGCTGGTGTGGGGCTCAAACTGAAGGTCCAAACTGAAGGTTCTCAAACTGAGAAAAAGGCTAGGTTACCTTGTTTCACATCAATTATTATTTTCTACCTTTCTTTCATTTTACTTCATTTCTCATCTAGCCTTATGTGAATCAAACTCCTCAACTGCAAGGAGGAACAACTTGTAGTGATCCCTGCTATTGCCAAACCCAGTGAAGGAGTCATGGAGGAGCCAGTCACAGCAACCTGCCTGGGGACTCACAACTGCTCAGTTAAGAGGACCACTGCTCAGAAGCCTGGGAGCTCAGCAGAGCCTCAGAAGACCAACATAAAGAGTCTCTGCAAAGGCCAATTCTGATGATGGACTTAATAGGAAGGTCAATTTGTATTGGCCATCAAGCAAGAGATATATGAGACTGGAAAGCCAATGTATACGTGAGGTCCCTACCGTTTGCTATAGATCAGGTCTCTGGGGTTATAACTGTGCATCAATGGCCACCATATGTATTCGTGACTGGAAGAACCAGAACGTGAGACAGGGTGTCCTAGATCTCCCAGGCCTGCTTCCATCCACCTCTCAAGGCAGCTGCATTTCTGCCCTGGGGTTCTGTGAGATCTGCATATAATCCCTGAAATATATTTCTCCCCTACCACCTCCAATTTAATGTTTGCTTGTTTAAACTATTTCAACTTTGTTTTTGTTACAAAAAAAAAAAAAATCCTATTCAAAGTCATTGGTGACAGATTCAGTTCTAGAATTTGAGATTTTTCAAAAAGAAGAATGGTAATATGGTACATATTCTGCCCGTTACATCACACTCCCAGCAGGGCCAGTGAGAAGATCTTGGAATAGAATACGTTATTATCTTTATAGCAAAATATAAGAATGGTCGTCCTAAGTTAAATAAATAAAGAATACGAATGGCCTCATGTCAGAGGAAAACACTTGCTGTTTTCAGACCTCTTTTGGACTTCAGAATGGCTGATGATGGATCGTAGACCCATATTTATAACCTGAAGCCCAATACAGTGAGCTTTACAAACCTGGCCTGGACGTGGTCACGGTTGAGTGGAAGACAAGGGTCAGTGTGTCCCTCAGAAAGCCTGCCGGCCCTTTCATCAGCCCTCACTTCATTTCTCTTTTCCTAGCACCCCCTCTCCAAGGCATTTCCAAACTTAACGTATTTCAAGTATACATTTTACCATCTGTTCATCAATCAAACCACAGAGGGCTCAAAATGTGGGGCTAGAAAAGGCAAAGAATAAGTAAGGAAGTCTGACTGGAAACTGACTTGTCCATCAGACAACAGCACTGATTCACTAAGCAGAAGAAGGAAGTTGATCTCCTTCTTTATGAAAAGAATTTTAAAAACCCAATATTTTACTCAGTGCTTACTATAGCAGAGGACTGTGCTAAGCCTTTAGTTATAAGACCTCATTCTGTCCTCTCAGTAAATGTTAGGGTGTAGATGCAATAATTATCCACATTTTATCTGAACACAAGGAGACTCAGTAAGGTTAAGCAGCTTGCCAGTAAGTGGCAAGATTGAGATTCTAAAGCAGACTGTGGTAATACCAGAGCCCACACTCAATCTGTTTAACTTGGTATAAATAAAGTCAACTCTATTGAGTGGTATTCAAACCCAGTTATCTCAGTTACAAGTATCACTTGGGAAGAAAAAAGAAAAAGGCATATGTGTTGTTGCTGTTGTTGTTTTTGTTTTGCTTGACATGAATAGGGGAAGAATCTTTGGGAGAAATACAGTTTTTCAAGCCCTTTTCAGTTGAGATAGCACATATGTTGGCAGAGCTTGTGTACACAGAGGTCCAGGCAGGTGACCAGGCTGCTGTGAAGAGAATCTCTCATTTGGGCACATAATCTCACTGCTATGGGGATTTGCAAAGCTGACTTGAAAACAGCAATGCCATGCTTGTCACAGAGCTCTAGTTCATGTCTAGGCAGCAGCTGCTGCTACTTCAAAAGAAGTCCAGGCTCAGCTGAATTCTGATCTCAGAATAATACATGACACTTCCCTACTCCTAACTCAGAATTCATGGTGAAAATGAGCTGCTCCGGATTCCCCAGGACTCATTTCCCCAGCTTGCTCCATTTCCTTTCTGCAGCCTCCTACTGCCTAGACAGGGAGGCCTGGCTTCAATCAGAATGGACTCCCCTCCCCCATGAGTGCTTTAGAAGCAAACTTGCAGAGTTCATTATAAGCACAGAGAGGTGGAAGGGAATGGAATGGGCAAAGACACTTGATTTTTCTTGCAGAACCCCATTCATGTGTAGGCAAGATGGAATTTGCAAGCACATGTGGGATTATCTTAGGTGCCAGCTTCAGCAGAGGGCATCCAAGTTTGCCACAAAAAAAGGCAGAGTGAGTGCTGCATGCTCCCCTAAAAACAGATCTGGGCATTCTGGGGCAGGGAGTGCAAAAAGCCTCCCAGGCTTAACTTCATGCCAATCTGCAGTGGAGTTCGGGGCCCCTCGTTGTGGCCCTATGACAGTGCTGCTTCCATTTTTTCCCCCTACCCTAGACCCAGGGCTAAGCCTCCTTGGTACAATCCATAGAGTTTATGTTCTACAAAAAGAAAAATTTCAACAACTGATATGGTGCTAATGTGCAAGCATTCCAAAAGAGCATCTGCTTATCTCTTAGGGAAAAGAAAATGCCAGTAAGAGCGAACCACGTCAACTGTCAGACAATTCCCATGTAGCCAGCATCAGACATCCTTTTAGAGTGACTAGTTTGAAGAGAAATGTCTGCATAGACAAGCACAATCTTTTCATAGACTGCAGCCTGTCTGCCCTCATTACTCTAACAGTGCCTTAATGTCAGTCCAGGTGGCCACATCGTTGTGATAAGTAGGTGTGTAAAAGCCACTACTGAAATCTCAGGTTTCCTAGCTAACCTGAGAGATGGATTTAATCCAGTTTTTGGCTCTTCTCTCCCCACCCCCAAGTTCAAATGCATAAAAGGAATGCACAGAATAATAAAGATTATGTTTATATTTTTGGTCTTGTCTTTGATCTAGTTGGAATCTATGTTTCAACATTGGGTAGGAAATGAATGCCACTGCAATTTCAGTCTACTTGTCCAAAATTATTTCCTGTCATCTCCTTCAGGAAATCTTACAGAGGCTGCCTTATTCACTCTTCCACTTCTTTGGCTCAGTCTTTGCTCCTCATCCTCCTGGGTCAGGCTCTCTAAGAGGTTCTCCAAACAAGTCCACCTAGCCCCATCATGACTATCAAGTTGGTTGTTACATCTGTAGGCCTGGCTACCTAACCTGAGCTCAGCCCATCACATCTGGCTCCACCAAGTGATATCTCAACCCACTTCCAATCTCCCGCTTAATAAGCTCCCAGATCATATTTTAGGCACAATCCCTCCTCTAAAAACAGCCATCGCAAGCTGAATGTTTGGTCTATATCATTATTATAGGTGATCATGTATCCAAAAGCTATTTACTGAGAGGCTGCTCTGGAGCAGACACCGTGAAAGGGGACGTAGTGGAAACATCCTTGTGATCAGAGTGCTCTTGATCTAGTAGTCTGTGCTTCTAACACCGATGCATGTATGGGCCACCTGGGAATATTATTAAGATTCTTTCCCATTACTCTAATCTCAGAGATTCTGCATTTTAACAATTTCTCATGTGATCCCAATGTAAATCATACTTGGAATACAAGGTAGTAGGAAACTGGATGGGCAAGTAGAGGGGGTGCCAACATGGGTACCACTAACTTGGTCAGTAATATTGCAGCTGAGACCAGGGGATGGATTGGCCAGAAACGGATTGTTAGGTCTGTATGGGGGAAATGAGGAGCAGCAGAAGCAAAGATAAAAAATAAAGTTAAAATGTTGAATTTCCATTCACTTAAGTCCCAAAGCCTGAATAGAAGAAAGTGCCTCTTTAGCTAGGGGAGATGGCAACCCATCAAAGGTGAGAGTTTTAGGACATGCCTAAAATGGTTCAATGGCAGGCACCAGGGTCCCCAGCTCTGCCAAAGATTCCTATGTCCCAGGGTGACACAAATGCAGAATGCTCATGAGGACCACGTGGACTGGGACAATGGGCATCTCAGTGGTGATTAGTGTGGATAAAGGACTAGTTGGGATGAATTTGGCACTGACTCAAGTCCTGGAAGCTTTGTCAAACTTCGAGGAAGGATAGGAAGCCCCAGCAATGTCTGAGGCTGAGTTTCCCACCACCTGGTGGAAAGGGAACTGTACTCAGACATAAGTTAAAAAATTAAGGAGAATAAACATGACATTCCACTCACACTCAGGCTTGTGTTCTTGATCCATACACACATCAGAATCTTAAGGAATTCAAAATGGTTTAATCCGTAAGTGACATAAGGAGACACTTGGGTTTTGGCCCACAATATCGATGCCAGGAAAAAAAGGGCAAGGCACAGAGTAACACTTCGAGTATTTCTTACCAACCTTAGGAACATTTTTGTCACACTCACTTCAACTGATAGGTTTTGGTTGAGTTAATGACTTCAGAATAATGTTGTAAGATGAACCACTTGGGAAGCCCAATTAGTTACAGCAGCCAATACACCAGTGAAGTGAACAGCCCGGCAACGAAATGCGTAATGTTTGGAAATACCAAGGGAGGAGATGGAACGTGCAGAATGAGCAACAGCATCTCACAGTAGATGTCACCTGAAACCTAATTTCTTAAGTCATAAGAAAAGAGAATAAAGGGGGAAAGCTCTCTTAAAAATATTTTAATCTCATTCAGAGCAATTTCTCCAAAAATAGGAAACATATGAAAGAAAAATGTATTTTAAAACCATTAAAGTAAACAGATAAAATATTCTTGGGAGCTAGAACATGACTTGTTTTCTTATTCGCTTGGCAGTTTGTTAATGGAAGAGGGAAGCTGAGTTGAGCATTGAAGAGTTAGAAATCAGGGAAGAGGATGCTGTGGCTGATGTGTGGATGGGAAGCTTGAGCGAGCCAACCAAATGGTGGAAGGTTACTCAGTTTCAAGGTTACCATTCAAGGTCATAAGTCTGAAGTTTCATAACCATGAATTTCAAGGTTACCATTCAGGGAATAAGCACTATCGCCACATGAAAACACAAATGCTATCTCTCATGGTTACTGTGAAACCAGGTATCAGGGAGGAGAGGGAAAGGTTGAGGATTAGAGAATCTAAGTGTCTGCGGCAGCAAGTTCAGTGTTTACAGCTCAGAAGTGAACACCAAAAAGCTTTTTGGAGCACCTTTGCTCAAAGAGTTCCCTGATAGGCCCTGATGGTGTTAATTGCCTTATAGGAGCTTCCCGGAATGGTTCTTTAAACCACTCTGCCTGATCAACCTTTCTGGATTTCAGGAGACATCTTGCTCCTTGACCAGCAACTTGCATTATCCATACCTTTGTCCGGGCACACCCTCTCAGGGTATATAGGGAAGCTTAGAGGAATTTCTGAGAACACGAGGAGCAGGCACCTGAGCCCCCAGCCTCTTCCTTCCTTCTTAAGCAGCCTCTGTTGGTCTGTGACTCCTTCCTGACCAAAAGAAACAAGAAGGGAGGCAGATCCCCAAGGGAAATTATAGGTGACAAATGCTTATGGAGCTATGGTTTTCAAACTGCGTTCCTCAAAACTGCGTTCCTTGAAACTTTAGGAATTCACTTCATGAGTGAAGGAAGCATTTCACCTTGGAGGAGTGGGGGTAGGGTTCTTGAACCTTTCACCCACCACTGCAGCCAACACGGATTTAATTTTACTCATTTTATTTGAGGTTCTATGCCTTTGTTTGTTTGAATATATAAAGGCTTAAAACCAGTTAAATGGTATATCTTTATCAATAACATCACACCATGTATCTTCACAGTTAAAACCACTAAAGGGATGAAGCCGAGATAAAAGCAGAGTGTGTCCAGGTGGAATTCAAAGGAGATGGAAAATTCCTAAAAGAAGTCATCATGAAACACAAGACTCACTGGGCCAACTTTTTTGGCCTATTAAGTGAGGGTTTTTATGGTAGTCGTTTTTTAAATATTTGCTCTGAAAATAGGCACAACTCCTGGTTCTTACATGATAATGTTAACCTTCTTAACCCTTCCTCCCCTTCAGAACATCAACCACACAGATTCTCTTTCACAGTTTGTTAAACTGCCATCCTGCTTAACCAGGGGGAAATAAAAAACCTAGTTAAGGATCAGATTTCACTGAGACTCTTAAGCCCAAAGAATTTGGCCCCTTGCTAATTTAGCCATTCCTTAAACAGGTTCCTCCACTTATAAATTACTGGGAGTTTGTGCATAGTTTTTTTTTTTTTTTAACTGACATCTGTGATTAGGGAAAAATTCAATATTTTTTTAAAAGAAATTTCATTTTTTAAAATGATTTTTCCACTCTGGAAAGGTCATTCTCTATATTCCCCACAGAGGAGATGCTAGATCACCCTACAATTAAAAATAAAAACAAACAAATCCCATGAATCACATCCAAAGAATCAAAAGTTAAACAACATTTTCCTCACTTAACTGGAGATGTGTGGCTTTATTTTAGTTGTTAATTCTAACTCCTAATCTCCTTGAGATCTAAGTGATTTAATAACCACTGAAAGATCCAAGGAATTAAATAGAGACAAGGAAGGGGGCAGATTAATCATCTTGGCTGTTCTGTTTGCAGTGTTCATAGAATTCAGAGAAAGTCCAACCCCACAGAGAGCACCTTCTAGAAAGACAAGACTTCTTTTGGGAAGGAGAGCTTGACCTCAAGCGGCAAGAGGAACTAACTGCTATGAAGAAGACATGAGGACGATTGATGTCAACCTCCCTTGCCAACTGAGATATAACACAGATGACTGACATCACACAACTCCTACGTCTGCACTCCCCACACTCATCTTCTTTCAGGTCCCTTTCCCGTCTGCTTTTAAAATTGTGAAGCTGGGGGTTGGGAAGGTATAAAGTTGGGAATGTATTAATTTTGAAATGGAAAACTCTCGAGGCAGCTCCAGAAGAAGAAGAGAAAGAACATTCTTTTCCAAATGACACAAAGCAGGCTTAAGTAAATTTATTTACTCAGAAAAGGTCAGTAAGTCATGCTTTTCCCATTAAAAACTGTACACAATTGATCAACACTAGGGATAAACACAGCTCCATGTACCGAGATCCAAAACATGCGAAAAATTCTTCCAAACTCTCTAGGGTACCAGGCTGATGTTATCACACAGAACAGATGAACGAGAAAAATGTGTTTTGGGGGGCATCAGAATGCAGAGCAGTTTAGAGCAGAGCTAGGTAAACTTTTTAGGGCTAGAATAAATGAGCACCAGCCTGGAAAAATAAGGTAACACTAGATATAGTCCAACACCCATTAGGCAATGTGCTGCACAAAAGCAAAAAACTTCAAGCAATCCACTACCATTTTCAGAAAAATAATGTAGGGACTTGCATAGCTAAGAGAGAAATTACGTAGAGGGAGGAAAATAGCCTGTCATTAAAATGGTCACAGAAAAGAGCAGTGGATCCAAGGTTTTCTCCCAGTCATTTTTATAAAACTTGTTTTGATCACCCAGCCAGATAGGAACTCTCCATCTTTTTGCAATTCTATAAGGTTTCTTTCTTTCCATGAACTGAATTTCTTCCCCTGCATAGGAGAGACAATAATAACTCTATCACAAAATTACTGCCACATGATATATTAGAATAATCTGTATACTAAAAAACTATTTAGTGTTTCTTGTATTTTTTACTGGTCTTTTTTTCACTTTGAGGTGGTAAGCACAAGGACAGAGAGCACCTTTTCTTATTCTTGCTATGCCCTGCAATGACTTACTCCATGTTCAGCACCTGGTAGACATGCTATAGGTCTCTTTTGAACTGAACTGAATCCCAGCCATGGTTGCCTACCCCTGACCCTGTCATACCCTCAGAGCAGCTCTAGTCGTCCCTGGGTCATTATGGAGGATTACTTCCGAGATCCCCCTACAGATGCCAAAATTCCAGTATGCTCAAGTCCCTTGTATAAAATAGCATGGTATCGGTTTATAACCAACATATATCCTCCTTAACTAATACAATGTTAAGTGCTATGTAAATAGTGGTTATACTGTACTGTTTAGGGAATAAAGACAAGGGGGAAAAAAAGGCTGTACATGTTCAGTACTGCCACAACCATCATAGGCCTAACTACATAGTACACGTGAACAACAATGTAACCTTTTTTTTAACTATTTTTGATCCATGGTTGGTTGAATATGTGGATGTAGAACTCACAGACACAGAAGGCCAACTACACTGTCATTGTCAATTCTTTTCATTAATGTTTGCACTTGAGAGGATGCTGGAAGACTTCTAATTTCATTCTTTTGTGTCCAAAACCAGTATCAGAGATGCAGAGTTTCCAATTTTTAAATAAGGATGAGGTTCAATACTAAACTATGCATGAACCAGTGTCTCTGGAGGATATTCTTCCTCTGCCCTCTCAATTTCATACCCTCTAGTGCAGGAATAGGAGCTATCAAAGTAAGACTTCAGGATGAGGTGAAGTAGGAAGAGGAGAATGTTTTCTAACTTTTGCTAAAAACAGAAAAATATTTCCCAAATTCACTTAATTCTCATTCATCTGGGAGATAGAGAATGATGCTAGAGTATCAGTTCAGGGACTGCCTTTTTCTCTTTTCTGAGACTGTTATCTTTCCTTTAATAAAAATTCTTTTCCTCTTAGAAAATTTTTTTTCTAAAGCAGATTTGCTGATTTTCAACTAGGCATCCCCCAAATTTTAAATCAGAAATAGTTCTAGTCCAGATTCCCCCTCTTTTCCAGCTCCAAACGCATTTTCCACCATTTGTCCCATGCTATAGATGTTCCTTTATCCATCTTGATCAGCATGAGGCATCTGAGAGGCAGCCATGAGTTAAGCCACACAGAGGTGAAATTGGTGTCAGATATTTAGTGAAAATGGGGGTGCAAACCTCACTTCTTGTTAGGGAAATTGGAGGTGCAAAAAGTCTCTTAGATAAACTAATCTCACGCCTTCTGCCTTAAAAAGAACTATTTCTCTCACTGGTTCGTAAAGCCAAGGATACCAAAAATGAGCCTGCAAAGCCCCATCTCCACCCTTCCAGTTAATCAAGTCTGAATAAATTCCTGGAAGCGGAACAACTAAGGGAGGTTGCACTATGCACTGTCAAGGCCTTTAGAATTCCCGTCATTTGTAGATAAGAAGGAAGGCTTTCCATGCATGTTGAAGGTGCATGGGATTTTTAATTTATGGTTTAGGAGTTACAGGCTATAGCAATAAACCTACTAAGCTACTGAATCACTGCCAAGAGTGACCTCTAACGGGGCCTGCAAAGTTCAAGCAACCTTTCCTCTGCCAGTCAAAGGGTATTTGGCTTACCCCAGACACTTTGGGTGGAACAAAAGAGAAAAAGGATTTCAGCCAGCATAAGCTAAGGTGGGCAATTTGCTGGAAGAAAACAAGAACAGAAAATGTAGTGAATGAAAATGGAACTGAAAAGTCAAGACCCATAGCACTCATTCACCCTCTATAATTTAAGCTCCACTTTAAGCTACGTCAGCCACACCTGTAGCTGCAATGCCTTTTTATGTGATCCACCTCTTTTCCGAATCCCAGATCCGTATACCCACTTGCTTGGTTCACATTCCTATTTGGATGTCTCCTCAAAATCAACTCACCCAAACTTCTACCCCACAAAGTGCACCTCCAAGGCTCTAACTAAGTTACTTAGGATGGAAACCTAAGAGTTACCCTTTACTTCTCCTGTTCCCTGCCCTTTCCGTCCCCCACGTGTTCCATCACCAAATCTCCTTCCGAGGCCTTTCTAATCTACCTAATTTTCTCCACACTTGAGTGTAAACTCTCAACGTCTTTTCTCTGGACCACTGCAGTGGTTCCTCGCCAGTCTATGCATCCATCTTTGCTCTTCTCCAACCTGTGGCCAGAGCAATCCTTCTAACATTCAAGTCTTACCATGCTTTAAGAGGTTCCCTATGACTGTAGAATAATGTCTAAAGTTCATCTCAGGACCTCCACATTCTCTGGTATGGTCTCCAAGGCCCTGCTACTTCCATGAACTCATGTGTGACTCCTGCCTCACTCACTATGCCCACAGTACTCACTTGCCCACAGTACTAACCTTCTACCCTACTGTTTCCAACTTGTGGAATTCCAATCACCCTTCTGGTCTCACCTAAATATTGTTTCTGAGCTCCCACTGTTAGAGGTGTGTGTGTGTGTGTGTGTGTGTGTGTGAGTGCATGCGTGCGTGTGTGTGTGTGTGTGTGTGTGTGTTTGGGAGTATTTATGCACGTGTTTGTATTTTCTATATTTGGCACACTGTATTTTCCTTTGCTAAACGTTTTACACTTATAATTATTTGTTTCACTTCCTTCATCAACTTGCACAAAACACCTGCTTGTGTGCAACCTTAGGCACTGGGGTTGTAGTGTCAAATGGGAAAGGTACTCAGAGAGTTTATATTCTTTGTAACACCTTACTCTGCTATTTTGTTTTAAGTTCCATGAGGAGAAGGTCATACTTGTTTTGTTTACCTCTGTATACCAGTGTTTAGCACATTGGCACACTGCCTGGCTCATGTGAAACATTCGGTAAATATTTGCTGACTGTCTGATTGGCCTCCTGAAGTTACTACTGTACTGGGCACATAGTAAGTAAATACATATTGAATTAGACAACGTCTTTCAGGCAATTATGTCCATAGAAAAAAGTATTATTTCAGATTTATTATGATGCTTTTCATTTTGTTGTTTGACTTTTAGTTACGGATTACTGGTTCTGTTATCCCTGTGAACTAATATAAATGAATACATGAACAAGACAAATAACTTCAGAATGAAAACACTATTAAGAAAATTGGACAGCTTGGTCTAATAGAGATAAACCAGAGAGATCTATGTCACATTATATTGAACTGTTAGAAAAGCCCTCTCCCAGGAGGCTAAAATTTGAACTGCGACCTGATAACAAGGAGATAGCCGTGCAAAAAAAAAAAAAAATGCAGGATGGAGGATTTCAGACACGAGGAACAGAAAGTTCAAAGGCTTGGAGGTGGAGAATGTGGGGGCAGGGGGTTATTTGAGAAGCACAAAGAAGGCTAGGATGGCTAGACTCCAGTGGGCAGGGGAAATGGTGCAAGAGGAGGTGGGAGAAGTAGCTCATAAAGAGAACAGTGGGCCGAAGGAAGGATTTAGGGCATTTTTTCTGGTTGTAGTGGGAAGGTAGTGGGGTTTTTAAAGCAGAACATGGACATGATCTGATTTACAATTTTTTAAAAACTGACTATCTTCTCTGTGAAGAGTGGGCAAAAGACTTAAGTCCATCCTGGTACTAAGAACGTCTCTGAATATCAAAAACTACCATATGAGAATACAAAATTGTTTTGATGTTCAAAAATCTGACTTCATTTGGGGCTATTATACAATTACAAAGGTATTTGGTATCTTCAGTCCTTTTTGATAGTTTTGAGTCCTCACTGACAGCAATGTGACCAATTTTCCATTTTATTGGTCGTTAGTCCATTGAGAAGCTATAGCTCTATTACCACATTTATTTATTTATTTATATGAGATCTATTTGTTTTGGACATAAAAAAAAAGTCACTTCAACTGCTGCAAAGTGCATAACATTGTTACCAGAGCTCTTCCTTTTGAAATTCACTAGTGCATCTTGCATTTGTCAAGCTCATTATTTATGAGCAGTGAGCTGTGCAATGAAAGCGAGAGTCACCCTTATGGGCACATCTGCCTGTCTTATATCAGGAACTGCTTATTTCCAAAGAAAAGAGAAGTCTTCAGTTTTTTATTATGTATTTAAAAAAAATGTATTGAGGTATTTTTAGTCTGGAGGCTTCTTCTGAAAGCATGAGATAACGACTTTGCTAAATCCTACTGAAAGCAAAAACACATCTAGAAGCTATGGAAGAGCAGAAGCTACGTTGCTCTCTCTTTAATTAAGAAGATGGCCCCTGGACTAGATGAATAGGGGTCTCTCCACAAGGTCTGTCCATGGGATATGACAGATGCAATTTTCTTTGCTTATTTAGCTACAACATCATTAAGACATTGTGATACAAGCCAGTTTACCTTTTAGAAGCCACATTCACAGACAGAAGTTGCAGTAACTGTATAGTCAAGAGCACTGAGAATTCCTTTAAGGAAGGGGCTGTATGCACTCAGTGATTCAGCCTTTTATTACCAGTTCAGCCTGGGCAAAGGAGCAGAACATTAACCTTAGAAAAAGCCTGAGCAGTAAATTCAGGGCAGCACCTAGATGGGAACTTGAGTCAGAGCCCCACTGCTGCTGAGTCTGGGAGCCCTCACTTGGTCCCGACTGAAAGCACTGTGCCCGGCCTAAGGTTGTGGCTGGCTTCACAACTTCTAGTGCTGAGTAGGAGGCCCTCTTCAATAACAGGACATTTAGGACCCTGGTAAACCCATGAAGGTGAGGCAAGTGCTGAAGCAAACTGTAGGAGACAACCAAGGGAGCCGTGGCAGATGGCACAGGGCTGGGCAAGCGAAAGGGGGATGAGCAGAGGAACTAGGGCCTGGCCAGTGCTCAGCATGGAGGGGCTGACATCAAGTAGTAGGGACCTGTCATCAGTCTGAACACCAGAAGTATACTCCAATATGTCACAATGGGCAGACAATGTGGGACAATGTGGGATGCCCATCTTAAGGATACCAGGTAGAGTCCCAGACAAGGATCCACTTCTTGGTCTTGGAATTTGGGCTAGGAGGTTAGCCCATTGCATAGTACTAGGAGAGTCCATTCTGTTACTAAAACCTGGGAGCAAGGTCAGAACCTCTGGTGGGTCAGAGCCTACGGACAGGGTTACAGAGGGCTCTCAGGGGTGTGGAGGAGCCCCAAGGAGCAGGCACAAGAACTGGGCAGACAAGTTTTTGTATTCCATTGCCTAAGAATATATTTAATAAATAGTTGTTGATTAATAACTCTGAACTTAGTTCTGAAACTCAACTTCCTCAAGAAACCAATCCTTATGAATCTATTTATTGGGCAATTGAAAAAAGTCACTTTGATAACACTCCTCTTTCAAATCATCAGGGAAAAGGCTACATTAACATGTAAAAAACTAGAGCCCCATTTTCAGTCATATTTCTTGTGAACTGACAGAGTGCCCTGCCCCATGGACCTTTCTCAAAGGCCAGCTGCTCTCTAGCACTGCAGGAGGCCAAGGGGCTGCAGGAGGTGAAATGAACACCTGTGGCACCTGAAACAACATCGAGTCCAGTCAGTCCCATGGTGAGTTATCGGAGACTGATAAGGGCAGCGACAGTCTATGCCTGTTTTAAGAGTCAACATGTTTTAGAACTAAACAATTTAATGGGCCCCAAAGTGTCAACTGTCTGAAGGTTGACCGAGAAACACCGGCTGAAACGTCCACCGCTGGAGGAAGTCCAGAAACCTGCCTCTGACCCTGCCTAACAAGGGGCTTAGGGCCTCCAGGGTCTTTATTCCTGGGAATCTCAATCATTTAGGTATGTGTTGCTTCTCATATGGGAGAAAATATAGCAGCTACTTTGCAAAAATACCGTATCAATGATTTTACTACTGATTATTTTATACATATCAAGCCTAGTGTATCATCCTATTAAGACTTTACAGCAACCTTATGACCCAGATTTCCTGGTGTTATAGCAGAAGAAAAATAGGGTTAAGAAACCAGGAAGTAAGAAGAGAAGATGGACAGAATCACAAGAACAATGTACACTGGACTGAAAGTTTTAAGTGAAGACTGAATTACATTGGTCTGTTCATTTGTTCTATGTGAAACCACAGAGGCTAGTTTATGTAACTTCATATTCTTTTTTTTTTTTTCCTCTTGTTCTTCCCAACCAGTGAGATTTTTATCTTTAAAAGACACACACACACATACACACACACACACACACATGCACACACACACACAATAAGCCCTCATAACACACATGAAAATTATGTGAGCCATCTGTCTCACCTTATTAATGTGAGGTTTGTCCCACTGGCATCAGTACTAATAGTTTCAGCAGACCACGAGTCAAAAATCTAAGTACTGTATTGAAGGCACAATGAGAAAGTAACAAAGCCATGACTTAAAAAATCTTATTTCATCCAGATAGGATTTCTTCTGCAAAGGCCTTCTGCTTTGGTGTCAGAGAGAAGCCAAACTTTTTGCTTCTTCAAATTATCCTTTGGATTTTTTCTCTCTTGCTTGGTCTTTGAATCTATTTGTCGGTGTGCTTATGCAAAAGTATGTACGCACGTGCCTAGAATGTGTGTATCACAGAGGTCCCTGGGATAGTGAAAACACACAGTGATGTCAGAAAGATAATAGGTCTTTATAAGCTGGGTGACCTGTGCCTCTCTGAGACTCAGTTTCCTCATTTGGGAAAGAGGCAAAAAACACCTTTCTAAAAGGTTTCTAAAAAGGTTGTGAAAAGTAAGTGAGCTCTGTAAAGCATCTAAGTACTCAATAAATGGTAGACATCATTTTCTTCACACAATTGCATAAAATCAAGGCTAGGTGTGACATAATCCACTTCGAAAGGTAGGTGCAAGATTTGCCTCTGAAATCAATGGTAAAATACATTTCATTTGGCATAAGATGTTTTACAAGTTCTATTCAAAAGTTAGTCTGTCCACAGAGGGTAACTTATATCTGCCTATTTGCAGGTTGAAGTAATGTGGCCACGTCCATTTAAAGCTGACTGATGGTCATTTCCATTACAGTATACCTTGTCACAGGGCTCAGTTTATGGGGCTCTCCATATGCTGATAAAAGAGTAGGGCTGCAATAACCTAAAACAGCAAATAATGTCTAAATCATTCATTCAATTTCTTTCCATAATAGCTATCTTACAGTAAAGAATTAGATCTTGGCTATGGCATTCTGTAAGAATATGTTATCAATTGATGGTGAGAAGAAATACAACCTTCCTGACCCAGATAGAAAGCTACCATGAACTTGAACACTGCTGCAAAAAATTTGCAAGAACAACTGGTGGTGGTCTGCCAGTCTCTATTGTATGGTGCAATAATTCTATCACAGCAATTCAGTTCAAATTTTAAAATACTCCCTATATGCACATCAAGCAACACCAGTTAAATATTTAGTCTGAACTAGCTCATTAGTTTATTGCTAAGGAAATTAGAGGGTGAATTTTTTTCAGACTAATATGCATCTTCCTTTCAGTGGTCCTACAAAACTGTGTTAGAGAGACAGCATGACTTATGAACACAGGTGAAAATCCATCAGTGCTGCTGGTAAATAGCACAAAGCATGTGTCCAACTAATTGATAGGGCCCTAAGAACAGTGCTGTCTAACTGGTTTAAGCTAATGCCACCATTTATCACAAGGAACACTGTGAAACTCTCAATACAATTTTAATTTCCGTTCATTTGACGAAAATCATCAAGTGCCTACTAGGTGCAAAGGATTGGTTCCTCCATTGCTTTATCTACAGTAGTGGTTCTCAAAGTACTGCAGGGATACCTTGGGTCCTCTCAGGGGTATACAGAGTCCTCTCTTTTCCAACTATAAACCCATAAGAACCTGAACTTGAACTTAGAACATGTCACAATAGACTGAAATTCAAAAGCAGATGAGAGTTCAGTTGTTTTCTATTAAACCAGCTATTAAAAAGGTTTGCAAAAACTAAAATGATACCACCCTTCTTATTCTTTTTTTGTTTTGGGCAATATAGTTATTGCTCATTAAAAAAATAATTATGTTACTTTGTGATGGGTTTATTATTTTTTCAATGAATTAATAAATATTTTAAAAATATTCCTAGTTTTAATTTCTAATATGGTAACTGTTGACAGATATAATCCATATAAACAAGAGCTTCAAGATTTTCAATAATTTTTAAGAGTACGAAGGAGTTTTGACAAAAAGAATTGAGAACCACTGTTCTACATCTATTGCATTTATATCTTACAGCATCCCAGTTCCCTTTCCCAATTTTAACTGTATTCACAGAATTTATCACTACCAAAAATTAAACATTACATATGTAATAATAATTATATATTTTTGTTGTTTTCTCCATATGCCAGTCATTCATCTGCTCTCAGATCCATTCCCTACCCTCTCTCTGCAACATACACTTCCCAGGATCCTTTGCCGAAGACAATGGGATGCACTGTCAGGAGGCTACAGGAGGAGAGGAGAGGCTTCATTCTCTTTTGGCCTCCAGCAGGTAGGTACTGCCTCTTCTCCTGGGTCCAGTACTTCCTAATGAGCCTTTCTTTCCTCTGTGCTCTCAGGTCCTGTGGAACAGCCCAGGCTCCCGGATTCTAGTAATCCCCTCTTCTCACTTTGTTTGTCTAATCCTAGGGTGTAGTAGTTTCCAGCTCTTGTTATTACTACCTGGTTGCTTCACTTTCCCAGTCTGACTTGTCAGCTTTCCTCACACTTTGGGGGAAGAAACTTATCTTAGCTTCCTCATTTGAAAATAGGGCTAATAATAATGGTCAATCAGGGCTGCTGTGAGGATTAGAAAAAAAATACATAAAGGACCTAGCATACTGCTTGGCTCAGAGCTGGTGAAAAATGTTAGTTAATATTATTGTTAGTATATTTTAAACTTTGGAATTCCTGCCTTACATAAAAAAATAGAATCTGTTTATTTCAGCTGGTGTTAAAGTTTTGATTATTAACTGAGATTCTAATGGATTTAGAAATTATTTTTCCAAGATAACTACTGTAATTATGACATGATCAATAGCTTTTCTCAATTTTTACTTCAGTAGAAAAAGAAATGTGTGGAGAACAAACCATAATAGCATTACAAACCATAATAAGTCAGAGGTCTTCCCTTTTTATATCATTGTGGAAGAAAATAAAGCTCAAATGTATTCAGTACTTAATTTTCTACTGGGAACTTGCTAAAAGCTTTATTTATATACATTATGACACTTAATTCTTATAACCTTACAAAGTAGATATTATTATCATCACCCCCCCACTCTTCAAAGGAGACAGGCTGAGAGAGCTTCAGGGCTTGCCAAGATTACATAGCTCACAAGGAGAGAAACAGATTTGAACCTGGACTAAAGATGACCCCTAATCTGTAATCTACTTTTGTAAAACAAAAATAAAGTCATGAAACCACATCCCATGTGATTTGATAGTTCCTGCTTACAGATTGTTTTCTAGGAGACTTTGTACCTATAATTAATATACTTGCTCTTATTTCTCTTCAATGACACAGAAAAACAGATGCCCTCAATAGCAAGCTTTTTCCCCCACTTTGGGATGGGCAAATACAAATGGTTTCTCTCAGGGCCATAGGAGGTAAATCCCCAATATTCGATTACTTTCTACCCTTTGCTCCTGGTGGCAATGGGAAGAATCTCTGGCTGGGCCAGGGAATCGAGGTGATGTTGAAGGTAGTCATCCACAAGGAATTCCTGGTGGCCCCCAGATGCCGAAGTTCCACTGTGCTGCCACAGCAAGCAGTGGGGCTCCCTCACTTCAGCTGTTCTGGAAGCCAGGCAGGAGCCTGCCGTTGCTGGCAGATTCCTGTAGAGTATGACAGGGGGTGAGTAACAAAACAAACACCTAACTATTGGCCGGAGTTTCTCCCTTACATCATCAATGCTCTCCAGTTCTGGGATCTGGGGCTAGATGATGTAGAAACACCAAAAACCCATTGCTTCCTTTGAAGAAAGGTTTTTTTCTTTACCTGAGAAAGAAAAAAAACAACTTCAGTCTGTACTCCACAAAGACAAACATTTTAACTTCCAAAGGCATGCGCTAATAATCAGTTAGACACATCACTAAGGAGATATCACACATGAAAGGATTCTTTGTCAATCTCTCTTTAAATACTGAACTGTGACAAATGAAAGTAATAGCTAAGTGACAAAAAAAATTCAACTACCTGACAATTTTTAGGAATACATCTGTTCCACAACATAAACTATATGGTATCAATCAAACAATTTACAGATGCATGGTAGTAATTTGTTCACCATGTGTCCACTTAGTGCAGAGTGTTATGTAGGAGCTATATCCCATAGCAGAAACGTGAAGGTAGAATTGGCTTCATGCAGGCCACATGGCCTATGTGTGTAAAATCTCTCCTGAAGTTCTTTTGTGGACCTATTCCTGGTTCTGGCAGTCAAGGCCATGCGGTTAAACTCCATTGATTCCCTAAGATAGAGCAAAAGATGAAAGGAACATGGATTATCAACTCCACAGCCAAATATCTAATATAATTATCCATTTTCATCCTAGGTTCTTTCCTTTCTCTCCTCAATTCACCTGATGAGTCTATTTTACCACCACACTGACATTATGTGATACTGAGGCAACGAACATTTAAAGCACACCCAACATTGTGCTAAGTGTTTAAAATGTAACATGTTATTTTATACTCTCATTAATACTATGAAGTAAGTACTTTTACATGCATTTTATAGACAAGGAAATAGGTTTAGAGAGATTGAAAATTCGCTAGCAAAAGTTAATAACTGGGATTCGATTGCTGGTCTTACAAACTAATGCTTCTGTTTCTTTTTACCACTCCTCCATCCAAAACTGGCTCATCTTCCCAAAGCATCCATTTTACTAGAAAACTTGAGAAAAAAAATGATTATGTGAAGAAAACACGGATAGAATTATCATTTAGAATACGAATTTAACACAAATTTTTAAAGATAGAACACCAAGAAAGGTCCTGTCTACAGATACCTGACAGACAATCCATGTCCCTAGACCTATAAAAGTATTTTAAAGGATCTAGGGCAGGCTAATTTGTTTGGGGAGCCTTCAAAATGACAATATTTAAGTATCTGGAGACCCTCTATCTAGAGGAGTAGAGAGGGCAGAGAGAAGGCTCTGGTGTCAGGGCCCTGCTGATATGCACTGCTCAGATAAATAAAAACCTGTGCTGTCATTTGAAGTCAGTTGGGACCTCAGTGATAATTATAGTATGCCCTTAGGGATCTCATCCTCACTTAAGTGGCTATACAATTGTCCCTTCCAACTCTATATTCTGGTGTGGGCAACAGTTCTAGTTAAGCCATTTTTCTTCATCCCATTGCACTTCCTGATACATTTCTACATCCCTTACAGCTTGGCCTGCCTTTCCAAAAAGCTCTGGCCCTCACAATGTACCCACCTTTGGCTAAGGAAGGGTGCCACCTCTACAACCACCGACCCAGTAAAAGCAGCAGATGCTCCCACCCCCATCCCAATAAGCCTTTGCTCTTCATCTCTGCTTTCCACCGAATATCACATATCCCATTTCCCTTACTAGCTGATGCTGAGATGCAATAACTTGTCACCTGAGAAATGGCTCATTAAAATTACATAGCACAGGTAATGGAGAACTCAGTGCAAGTGGGGACAGCAGGTAATTAACCTTAATTTATGGTGCTTCTCTGGGCTCCCTATCTCCACTGCCTTCTCTATGCTTAGCACATGGAGGGCCTCACCATTTCTTAGAGGTATCTCCTGGGATTTGTTGAGTGGGGTGGTTATTTAACACTGTCCCCATTAACTCAGCCACCAAGTCACAGCAGTATTGGGTTAACAAGGTGGGCGCAGGGAATTGTGACCATTACAATAGACTATCAATTCTCCAGGGGCAGTGGGCATAGGGAAGAATGAATTCAGCTGTCTCTGCATGTTTTCTATGAATAGACAACTGAACAAATTTGAATAGCGCTAGAATCTAAGGAGACAAGATCTAAAAGGAGCAGAAGCTTAGACTTCCCACCAGGAAGGACCCCGTACAATTTGCATCAGATGCAAGGCCTGTTTTCATGTTCCTTGCTGTGGCTGTTGAGTTTATCTTAGGACATTCTCTAAAGTCAATTTAACATTGGATGCAACAGGCAGGGGTAAATCAAGAGTAAGAATTCTGCTGATTCTGGGGTAAAAACAGACACAAGATGGGCTGTGAAGCTGAGGAAACTTGGGTCTAATTTCTAGCTTTGCCTATGTGACCCTGGACAAGTTACTTAATCTTTTTCTTCTGTGAAATGCAGATCATACTATTTGCCTTTACACTGTTGTTTAACTGATTAAATGACATAACACAGCTAAAGTATTTAGGGAGTATGCATTCAGAAAATGACAGTTTTATTATTATGCCCCCTGACTAGTAAATTCATAGGGAGTCAAACGGTTATCAGGTCCCTAAGACAAATCACATTTCCAGAGCCTTGGAAAAACTAGTTCACAGGGCTATCTTGGGGCTTCATTCACAACCACTGAGTTGTCTGAGAAACATTTTCCCATCCTCTTGAGAGATCAAATCCAGGGAACCTTGACCAACTCTGAATAGAATGAGTGGCTTGTCTCAGGTGTGACTAATAGGCTATTTCCCCATTCCTCCAGCTAACCCGCTGGTTTGACACTGGACATTGGCAGGCTTAATATCTGGTCTTCTGAAAACCAAATGAGAAGACTCAGCCTAGTGGCTTTCTCTCTAAAGAGTTAGGTACTCATCCCTGAAACCAGGAGTTGACCTAGCTCCTAAAGTAACAACCAAATTTCTCAAAGTCTTTGACAGATGACAGCCTGAAGTACTTATAACCCCCTCACAGAGTGACCCAGCAATGAAGACTTGCTAATTTAAGAAGAAAAAAAAAAACTTTATTGAATTTGTAACAATGCATTTCAATTTTCTGGGGATACAGAAATTGTCTAGTGGTCTCCATGAGTTTTGATTGATAGCTATATATAAATGTGTGCAGAGCGATGACTAACACATTTTTTTTTCATCACCTCTTCTTGGTGCTTACGGCTCCTGGCTGGGTGTTTTTACTCACACTGCCTCATTTAATCCTTACAACAGCCCTGTGAGATCAGAATTATAATCTTTCATTAACAAATAAACAAACTTTGGCTCAGAGGTTATGTGTTTGCCAATGTCACAGAGCACCTAGTCATGGCAGAGCTAGCTGACTAAATTCAAGTCTCTGTATGCAAATTCAGTGCTGATTCTTCCACACTGTAAATGTGTTTTGTTGATATACATTGTTTTACCAGTGTTATGTAGATTTATATCAAAAAAAAAAAAAGTGAGGGGAACCTACCATAGAAAATTAGAAGTTAACATTTAAAGGCTAAACATAACCTCGGTTCTCCTACACCTTATGACTGAAAAGCTCACCCCTATGAACATTTTTATAGCCTTGTGTTTCCTGTCATGATATTTCGAGAGGATGAGACTCAGCCGAAGTCTCGTGTGAAGGGTTGCCAAAAGGATGCGACTATTTTCACAATTTACTTGACCACTGAACAAACTACTCATTTTAGAAAAACGTGCAGAGCAGTTTGGAGAAACTAGATATTCTGGACAATATGAAAATTGCTTAAAGACTCAACTGTCTGCTTTGCTCCCTCTTGGTGCCTAAAATAGGGCCTACTACCAAGCAGGGGCTTGACAGACATTTTTGAATGAACAAATGACTGAATGGCAGTAACAGGTAGTCATGGGCTCACAAAGCGTTTTCATGAGTCTAAGTCATCCTCTCTGCCCAATCTTGGAATGGAATGTAGGAATAGTTATAGTGCCAGTATACTCATCAGGCATTCCTAAGGTGTTTTAAATAGGAACAAATGAAAACAAAACCAAACAACAACAAAAATCATTTCTTTAAGTCATAGCAAAAATCGGGTTTTCTGAAATTTTCTCCATCCTAGACCACCTCCTAAAACCATTGATTGAGAAGTCTTTAGCCATATGAAGGAAAATTTTCAAAATAATTGATACATGCTGTGAATGGTGGTGGGTGACAGAGGCATAGATTTTTGGCCTGACACTCTTGAGCTGAAACCCTGACTTCTAAATGACTTATTAGCCATATAACCTTTTCAAAGGTTATATAGCTCCTTAGCTTGTTTCAATGTCAGCTTCCTCACTGGTAAAATGAAATATTTAATTCATTGAGTTGTTGTAAGAATTAAGAAAGATTAATAGTGCCTGGCACTTCACAAGCTTAATAAATGTGAGTTCCCTCCCCATTTCTCTCCCTTCCTTTCCCTGCTCTTTCCTTCCTTGACATCCATTTATACTAAAACCATAGAGGTAGGTGAGATCATGTAATTATTTTTTAAGTGTTCTTATTCCTGCTCTTCAAACACTTTCTAAAAACATGAGTTGGAGGAGCTCTAAGTTTTCTACTCCTTTTTTTCTTTGAGTGTCAGATCTAAGATATTAAATCCTATTATGTAACAGAAAAACAGGAAAGCTGAAGGCTAGAACATAAAAATTACTTTAATTCGACAGGCAATGGAAAAATAAAAGGCTTTGACTTTCTAGGCTTCTTATTTCTTCGTCGTTATTGCTAAAAGTGGTTAAAGAGATATAATGGAAGGAAAGCTGGCCCTTGCTTCTGAAGTTAACTGCTGTCTCAGGAGCTTTAATGGGGATATCTGCTGGCTTTTTAACAAAGGAAACTGGAGAGGTCAAGGGCAAGTGCAGGAGACTATGGTTCACGGGGGAGCCACATCTGTTTGGTATTCTCCCAAGTGAGAAAGCTCAACTTCTGAAACAGCATGGGTATACTGGTTAAACTAGAATCAAGGAAGAGATAAAAGCTTTTCTGTCCTCCATGTTTCAATGGTAGAGATCAACAGCTGTTTATATCCTTTAATACCTAACTAAGGGCGAAGCCTTCACATCTGTCAGTATTTTCCGGTTCTATTTCCTTGAATCACAGTGGGGAGGAGGTGAAGTTTGAACCTCTCTCAATTCCCAGGCAAGAACACAGAAACATGCCTAGGATTCAAAGCTGTAATGCTAAGCAGATATCCCCATTTCTTGTCCACCCAGGGTCTGTTGTTTGCTGAGAATTCTTTTACTTTATCCTGACAGATATCTTGATCGTTTTCATGATAATGACTCATGGCAGCACAAAGATCAAAAAGAAAAAATGTAGGCTGAAATAAGGGGGAGAAGTAAGAGAAGGAAATGAATTCTAATAAAGAAAGTGGCTCCTGAAAATAAGTTATTTGAAAAGCTAGCAACAATATCGTCCAAGGGCCAATAACAGAGGTGAGCAGAATGCTAAAGAAGCCCCTCAGGGTGGTGGTGGATGATGGTAGTTTTCACTGACCTCTAACATTTCACCTTGAGAAAGTTAAATAGAGAAAATTAAACTCCGTGGAGCCAAGGTACAGAAAATACTCAGGATGGTGATAAAGGGATTTAGAGATATGTGTTTAACTTCACTTTGATCACCAGTACCATAGACACATTAGGACTTTATAGAGATTATTTTTCCATCCATCCATCCATCCATCCATCCATCCATCCATCCACCCACCTATCTATCCTATAACTTATAAGGCACAAAGACTGGATCTTGATTTTCAAAAGAATAAGACATATTCCATAACTTTAAAGGGCTTATATTCTAATGAGTGATAGGACATGGTATAAAGAATGCATGAACATTCACTAGAGACGATGGTAATTCCAGAATGACAGAACAACATGGATAAAACCAGAGAGGTAAGGGACAGACAGTTTCTGGCGGATGAAAAGTATTCTGAGCGGTTATAATAAATAAAGGAGTGCGTGGTGAGTGCTTATTAAAAGTGGAAATTCTTAGGTCTTACCTAAGAGATTTTGATTTAGTTGTTAAGAGGGAGGATCAAGGAATTTGCATTTTAAACAGAAGGCCCAAACAAAAGTTTGACAACTCTAACTTATATAGATTCGCATTTCCCAAAAGCTGTTAATGACATTCAATTAAAAAAAAAAAAAGCTAGCAGGTTCAAATTAGAAACACCACATAGTAAAATATTATTCCTTTCTTAGAGATTTATAACGCACATTAGCATGTTAAAAGTCCTAGAGTAAAAAAATCAATTTTACTCAGCATTTCCTCAACTTATTTTTCCAAGGAGGTAGGGGTGGAATCATGGTACACCTATTAAAATCTCTCAGAAATGTGGTGACAGAAAGAAATCTAACTATGGGAGGCAAACACACAGTGTAAGTATATATATATACTTACTTTTAAGAAAATAAATATAATCTTGCTCTAAAAATGAGAGGGAAAAATAAAATCTTTCAGAACATTGGTATACAACAATGGAGCACATGATTGAGAAGAGCTGAAACAGATGATTCTGATCAGGGAGTATGTTCCCTAAACCCACTGAATGGATAAAGAAATGCCTAGAAAAAGATAGCAAAGTCAATTACTCTGGAGGACATGGTGGCATCCACTGATTTCCTACAAGCAAAGTCTAAAACCACACACGATGCCCTATATTCCAAGCTGACCACAAGAAGCTTCTAACTCTGAAGTAGCACACCATGGCTCTGTGATATTATTTCTGGTCACCAACTCTATGTGGTAACCTCAATTGCCAGAGAGAATAGAGGCACCCAGAGTTCAAAGCATCAAAGAGCAGAAACAGAAGGGGACAGACAAAGACAAGTCTCCTTCCCCATGTTTATCTTTATTGCTATCATATGTTCTGCACAGAGCACTGGCAGTTGCTTATGGTGCTTTCGGAAAAGAAACATTACTCCTAGCAACAAAAGAATCCTCTGACAGTCAAAGAAAGTGCAAAAAGACGTGAACCTAAGAAATTACCGCCCCTTGGAGGTGCCTATTACATGACTGGGGGTGAGGGGGTTGAGATCCATCTTCTTCCTCCCATGTTGGTGAATGGAGGGTTTACACTACCCCCACCTCCTTTCTTAATGAAGGACAGCAGAGGGAAAGAACATGAGGGAACTGGACAAGTCAAGGCAACACCAGAATTCTGAGCAAATTGGTTTTGTGCTGAATATTTCAAGATGTACATACTGCCCTAATCAATTTATAGACTTTTTTTTTTCTGGTATTAACTTAATTACTTCCATACGCCCCACCTCAACTTTCCATATGCCACGTGGGGACACATACAACCCAAATAGAGGTGATTTCAACAATGTGTTTCAAATACAAAGTTCTTTTATACTCCAACCATCTCAGAGCTTTATGTTTTTTTTCCCAGAGCTTTTTAATAATACTTTCCAACAGCACAAGTAATTTTTTCAGCCATTCCACAAATATTTCCTGACTGCCTACAAGGGTTCCAGGGCACTGTGCTAGATACTGAAGAAACAACAGTAAATCTAAGAAGATTCCTCTTTGCCACTGAACCTAGGGCCTAAAAATAAATGAATTTTACATTCAGCCTGCCAGTGCAGGGAAAGTCTAATGATCAGCAGCATAAAGAAATACAAGAGGTAGGAAGGTTTGGTCCTTCTCCTTAAAAAGTTTTATGACTCAGAACACAAGAGAAACAAAAGCATTTGCATTTCAAGTGTCCTGGTGGGTCTAGCAGCCACACAAGGGTCTGAGTTAACAGTACAGCCTGGAATTACTAACCTATAATTGGGAGAGGGAAGGACAGATGGCAGGATCTTAATTTTCCCAGAATGCCATCTCCTTGTTCATTTGATCTGGAAATAAATCCATGGATTCTCGCACTGGGATTTCTTAGCCTGGGAGATGAATATCAATAACTGCACCAGAGTTACTGTAACTTTAACTAGTTAATTAGCTAAATAATAAGAACTTTACCAGAATAACTGAGTAGGTTTGGAGTCTAGTCCTAAGGAAGCCAGTAGGATCAAATCTAACATTTTACCAAGTCAGTGTTCCCAGTACATGGTATGTGTAATTTCATGACTGAGGTCCATGAAATTATTTTAAGTAGTCCACAAATGATATTTTTCAAAATTTCAATGAGTTCTTAGCTATGGAAAGAGAAACTGCAGGTATGTGAGTGATGGAATTTGGGGAAACATTGGTCATGGGTGCTATCCAGCATTCAAAGTCAGTCCTGAGCTTAGGTAGGATATGACAAAGTAACCAAGAAACATCAAGGACTCACCCACACAGGTTGGAAATATGTCTTCATTGTTGATCTGGACCTCAATCCAATCCATGAGAAGGTTCATGTACTGGGGAGCTGGCAGCGCAGTAGGCTTCTTGTATTTGAGGTCATCCTGCCACCGATACTCATATTTGGGGCCCCCTGACATCACAGGACAGGTCCGCTCGGTGCAGAACTCACAGATGGTGCCGTAGATGAGGTTGATCCGATTGAAGAAATCCACCACATGCACTGCCACCCAGTCGTTCTGGTCTTCGCCGCTGGGCAGCTGCACGGCTGCCTTCAGGTCCACACCAGAGTTGAGGGATGCCTGAGCCCGTTTGTGAAGCTCGAACCTCTGTGTGCCAGGTTCAAATTTCCTCTTGGGCCGGAAGGTCTTGTCCTTGTTGAATACCTGCTTCAAGGCTATGGACATGGTCTTCTCCTTTCCTTCCTTTGTTTTGCAGGAAGCAAAAAGGCCCCTGGAACTTTTCAGGGAGAGATCACAACCCAGTAGCGTTTTCCAGCCCTCTGGCCCCAGTCTTGCGTCCTATAGTGTTAAGCTATTTTAAATGGCCCTTTCCATCTTCCTCTTGAGTAATCTCCAGGGGAACCTCATGTTTCTTCCTATAGGCAGGAGAGAAAAGGGTCTCATAAGTACCCAGTTTGCATTTAAGAGATGACAAAGGCTCAGACCAGATTTCCACCTTGCATTTGGCTGTACCCACTTCCATCCAGGTATGTGGATGAGGAGATTAAGCCAAATCCCTGTGAATCTGCATTGGTGAATCAGACCGTGCAAATCACCAAATAAGTAAAGGCATCTTACTCCTTTTCCTCATGGCCTTGGTCAAATCTCTGGTGACTCTTCCTTGTGTGATTATAGGCTCAAGGGACCTCTCAAAGGTGATAAGGATGAACATGGTAGTCACTGACCTATCCCATCCCACACATGCTCCTTTTAAGAGCACCTGTTACCTATACACACACACACACACACACACACACAATCATACCTGTCCCTATTGAATAAGCATGGGGCCGCTACTCCCATCCTCCTGGATACAGCTGATTGGAGCAAGGGTGGCTATCACATCAAGCTAGCTAATAAGAATATTTCTCCTGGGAATTTGTAATCAGGCTCTAGCATATGTTACACATTATCTCTGAGAAGTAATGAGAACTGGGTCTAGCTGAGCCCTATTTGGACCATGTACAGTGCAGCCCAAAGAGCTGGTCTGCAGGGAGGAGAAGGAGGAGAGAAAGAGGAAGAGAGAAGAAGAAGGAAGAGGAGATAGGAGAAGCCGCCTACACACAGAGAAACAAAGACAAGAGCACAAGCGGCCATGTAAGAAGAAGAAAGAAAAAGAGACAGTGAAGAGAGAGTAGCTTCCTTAGTTCCTGAAAATCTTCTAAGAACTGATTCCAATTCTTTTTAAGGCCTCACTGCGATTCTAAGCCCTTGGGATCCATATATTTTTTCCTGAATTAATCAAATCCCATGTTTTACTTTGGCTAACCTAAGTAGGTTCTGTTTTTTTCCAAGAGTCCTTAACTGTGACAGCATTTATCACTCCTATAACTGCTCATCCTTCATGTCTTTAATATCATCACACTCTAGACAGAACTTCGAGGCAGAGCTATCCAATAAACCTTTCTGTGATAATGCAAATTTTCCATATCTTTGTTGTCCTGTATGTTACCCACAAGTCACATGCGGTTATTAAGCACTTGAAACATGACTAGTGTGACTGAGGAACTGAATTTTTCCTTTTATTTAATTTTAATGAATTTAAATTGAAATAGCTACATGTGGCTAGTGGCTATCATATTGGACAGCACAATTTTGCTGTCTTCAATGCTCTCTTCTCCATTATCTCATTTGACCCTTAGAAAAATCCTGGTGAGGTTTATAGCAGATTTATAGCAGGCATAGTAGATTTGTAGTAGTAAATGAACAGGACAAACAGAGACTCAAGGATGTGGACAATGGAATAGTGGTGACCAAAGCATAGGGAGATAGACAGGGTAGTAAATTTGTAGTAGTAAATTTATCCCTGGGTCTCCAAGAGATAAAATTACTTGCCTAAGAATGCTCCATAGATAGTAGGATGCAAGGTTGGGATTGAAATCCAGTTTCTTGTCTCCTAGAAAATGTTCTTTCCATGTGTCCTTATATTCTAAAAATGGATGCCCTTCAACTTGTCTCTCCCCTTTTACCCAGACCTTTCATCTACATGCTCCCCAAAGATTACAAGCATAGATTCACTGGAGGTAAAGTCTGTGTCCTCTGAATATAAGACCTGGAACAATAAAATGCATAGAAGAAAACATAGGCACTATACTCAAGGACCTTGGATTTAAAGAGGATTTTATGAATTTGACATTAAAGGCAAAGGAAGTAAAAGCTAAAATAAATGAATGGGACTACATAAAACTAAAAAGCTTCTGCTCAGCAAAAGAAATTGTCAATAAAGTAAGAAGACAACCGTCTCAATGGGAAAATATATTCGCAAGCAATGCCTCTGATAATGGCCTAATATCCAAAATATACAAAGAACTCATGTGACTTGATAACAACAACAACAAAAAAACAAATGATCCAGTCAAAAAATGGGCAGAGGACCTGAACAGATACTTCTTCCTAGGGGACATACAAATGGCCAACAAACACATGAAAAGATGCTCAGCATCACTAGCTATTAGGGAAATGCAAATCAAAACCACAATGAGATACCATCTCACACCTGTTAGAATAGCTATAATCAACAGGACAAGAAATAACAAACGTTGGAGAGGATGCAGAGAAGAAGGAAGCTTCAAATACTGCTAGTGAGACTGCAAATTCGTAGAACCACTATGGAAAACAGTATAGAGGCTCCTCAAAAAACTAAGAATTGATCCATCGTACGATCCAGGAATCCCACTACTTGGTGTTTACCTCCAAAACTTGTAAACCCAGAACCAAAAAGATATTTGTACATCGATGTTCATAGCAGCATTATTCACAGTGGCCAGGACATGAAAGCAACCGAAGTGTCCTTTGATAGATGACTGGTAAAGAAGTTGTGGAACATATATACAATAGAACATTACTCAGCCCTAAGAAGAGATGAAACACTGCCATTAGTGACAACATAGATGGACCTGGAGATAATCATGCTAAGCGAAATAAGCCAGACAGAAAAAGTTGAAAATCACATGATATCATTTATATGTGGAATAGAAACCTAGAAGCAACAAATGAACAGGACAAACAGAGACTCAGGGATGTGGACAATGGAATAGTGGTGACCAAAGCATAGGGGATGGGAAAGGAAGGGGGAGATAGACAGGGTAAAGGGGGTCAAATATAGGGAGATAGGGGGAGGGTGAAGTGGGTAAAGGGGATCAAATATATAGTAGCTGAAGGAAGCTGGACTTTGGGTGGTAATCACACAATAGAATATATAGATGTCAAATTATAATGTACACCTGAAAATTATAAATTGTATTAATCAATGTTACCCCAATAAACTTAATTTAAAAAATAGAAATAAATAAATAATAAAATAATAAAATAATAAATAAAATAATAAAATAAAATAAAATAAAATAAAATACTGTGTCCTGTGGCCTGGAAACAGAGAGGAGACAAACTGATTCACTCACTGGTCAGTCCCTAGCCAAATGAGCCAGATTCAGAAGGACGCATCATAGAATCTGGAACTGAATTAAATAAGTCAAAACAAACGGAAGTGCCCTTTCCCAAACTAGATGGGCTTCTGTTATTCTACACTCAAACATGACTTGGCATTGTCTTCAACTTTAGTTATTCAAGCAAAACAAAACAAAACCAAATAACAAACAAACCACACCTGCGACATTTCGATTCCCTCTCACAGACTCTGCCCTTGTGCTCAGAACTGCTGACCATTTAGCCAAATGCCTCTTCTGGACATTGCTTACAGCTTCTGTGTGCTCTCTTCCTCCCTCTTATCCCCACCCTCTTCCTATTATATTTTCAATGAAATTCCATATGCTGAGGTGTTTTTTTTTTTTTCCCTCCTCATACAGCATTGAGCATACACACACCCCACAAAGGGACCTTTGTGGAAAAGCAGGTCATGTGACACTCTCTGCCTGAGACTGTGAAATCACATTCCTGGGTATTTCTGTATGTCACCAAGAAGGATATTACCACACAAACTCTGAAACTCTAGAAAAAGAAATAACAATCTCTTCTTCAAAACAAAACCTTCCCAAAGGCTTAGCCTACCTGAAGAGAGGCTTAAGAAAATTGAGAGCCTTAAAAGAGCATTTCCAAAATAAAAATATGAGTTAGAGGTTGGGAAGACAGAGAAAGAATGGTGACCACTTGTTTTTGTTTGTTTGTTTTCCTTTAAAAGAGACAATAGTCTCTCTGTAAAACAATTGCTTAATTGCTGACAGTAAAGTAGCAACACCCCAACAGCCACCCCCTCCTGTCTTCAGCAAAGAACATGTGTTGTTTTGTTAATCTGATAATGAGGGTACCATTAATTGCCAGGGCCCTCAAAGCAGTCTCCTCCCACTGCTTTTCATGACCCTCATACCACTAACTGCTCTGTTTCTCCATGGTGAGGTGTGTCTGCTTGCATGGACACTAGAGTGGAAACTGCCCTCCGCACCAGAGCCAGGTTCTCAGCAAGTCCCTCTGGTACTTGAGAGTGTGAATGTGACAGAACAATCAGCAAATTCTCCACACCACAGAGCCCTCAGTGGCTGGTACTCACAAATATTTAAATAAATATTACAGCCTTGTTTGATGTTTGGAGACTTTCCTTCCTGAGATACTTAGAGTGGAGGGTCTTCAATCTCCGGGCCATGGGCCAGTACCAGTCCATGGCTTATTTGGACCTGAGCTGCACAGCAGAAGGTGAGTGGTGGGCAACTGAGCACAGTTTCACCTACATTTGCAACCGCTTGCATCACCAGCTCCACCTCAGATCATCAGGCATTAGAATCTCATAGGAGAATCCCTGGTGCCAAAAAGGTTGGGGACCACTGACTTAGATAATTAACTTCAAGATATCAGTCTCTTGAAATGGATGGGAGTTCATCCAAAACTTTAACCAGCTTTAATGTCACTTTCTTTTTCGCACCAGCACAACAGGCTTACCTGAGGGAAAAGTCACCTTTGGAAGATTATTTCTCAACCAAGTGTCTTAATGTGCTGCTCTTATTAAACTCTACTATTAGATTATTTACATACATTATTAATATTTTAATCCTCACTACAACCATACATGGTGGATGTTTTTATGACCATTTTACATAGAAAGAAATTGAGACTCAACTAGATGAAATATATTGGTAGAAATCACAAAATTAATAGATGGAAAGGCCAAATTTTGAATCCAGATTTCTCTGACACTATCGTTTTTTTCTCTCTAAAGAAGTTTTAAAATCTCATGAGCATCTTTATGTTTTCAAAGCTCCTCTGTGTGTAGATTTCCAAGCTCCTCACAAGACTATAAAAGAAGCTAGAACAAGTGGTATTGTCTCCATTTTACAGATAAGGAAACAAACTCTGTTCTCCTAGTGTTTGTTCTAAGTGTATTATCATTCCGACATACTCAGACATGAGCATGTCAAATTCTTTGTCTAGAACAAAGTTCTCTGGAGAGGGGATAGGATGGTCAATGGTAATCAAGGATGGATAATAACAAATTCATCATACCATTGATTGACTAAACAAAGAGGCATGTGGGTCTTTATCTGAGTGTCAGATGCTATACTGAGACAGGTACCCAGAAGAGTCTTGGGATGAAAAGAGGAATAGAATATCCACTTGGAAAAAAAAATAAGAAAAAAGAAAATCCACTCGGCCTTACTTTCCAACCCAGAGCCCCATGGCGAGCCCTGACTATAATTTGTACCGTCAGCTTATTAAATGCTTAGAACAGTGCATCTCAATGTTAACATGGGATCTTAATTTTTATTTTTTAAATTTGTCAATTAGAGTTGGCATACAGCATTATATTATTTTCAAGTGTAAAACGTAGTGATTAGACATCTATATAACTTACAAAGTGATCACTCCATTAAGTCTATTAACCGTCTGACACTACACATTATTGACTATATTCCCTACGTTGTACTTTACAATGTGAGAGATCTTGCTAAAATCCAGGTTCTAATCATAGTTGGTTTAAGGTGGCACCTGAGGATCTGCATTTCTAATGTGCTCCCTGGTAGTACCAAATCTCTTGGTCTGTGGATGGCACTTTCGGCATCCAGGCCAGATCTATGAGATCTTATTAGAAATTCAGACTCTGCACATCCCCTCCTTCCCCAACACACACACACACACACACACACACACACACACACACACACACACACACACACACACCTAGCACATCTAAGTCTGCACTCCAATAAAATCTCAGAAGTATATGCTTTGAGGAACACTGGGTTGGAGGGCTGCCTGACTGGCTGGGTAAATGGATGATTAAATTAACTTGCAATTGTTATTCTGTTGGACAATTTGCATCATAAACACAGTTTCCAGTTGAGTGTGCATGTGTGTTTGAGAAAAAGAATGCTGATGGACTCACTGTTGTGAATACAATGGCCCTGGCAGATAGTGACAATGACGATGGGGTCTTTTGATCTGGATTGATGTGGATAGCATGGCACTCAGAATCTTGGAGATTCCCAGAGAATACCTTCTCATAAATGCCAGATGGAATGTGGCTGCTGATATTGTTGCTGAGGCCTCAGGCAGAAAAACTTCTTTGGCTAAATAAAATGTAGCACTAGCAACAACACAGTCATTATTCTCTGTCCTTATCCAGTATCAAGAAAGAAAAGAACAAGTCATAAGTTTCGCTCCCTGGGTAGAAACTATAAGCAAATTCTGTGTTATGCATGTCACCCATGACAATGCTGGCCTTCAATAAATATTTGAAACCAATTGCTCATTTAACCAATCAATATTTACTAAAGGTCTTTTATGTGCCAGGCATGGGGCTAGGCACCAAGGACACAGAGCTACTAAAAACTTAGTCTCTGCCTTTGAAAAGTTCACAATTTGTTATCTAGTATTGAGGTGAGTTTATTGGCTTTTGCTTTTTAAGCTACAAAGTTAAATGAACCAATATAAATAGTGATGTGATTCCTTCACAGTTTTATTCAGGTTAGGAATGAAAAATGACAATAAAAAATGAGGTCTTGTGGAAAGAGAAAAATGGAAATCCAAATAAACAGCATAAAATTGACAGGAGCTCCATGTGTTCTCCATATTTTCTGTGTAATAGATCAATTATAGCAATAAAACATGATGTACACTATAAAAATATGCAGAGAGAATTCTGCTGGACTGCAAGGGAATGTTGACAAGGTAACTATGCAATGCTGGCAAGGAAAGTTCTTATTTCTCTTTTCCTATTGATGTCTTCTGCCTTATTAGTAAAAAAAATCAGAGTCCTTGCCAAGGGTAAGGAAGAATAAAAACAAATCTTCCATTCACTCCAGAGAGGTCCACCTTCTTTAGCTATAACTGCCTCTAAAGCGACCTTGGTGGCACAGAGGAGTGTGTAAGACAGAAAGGAGACTAAAGTTAATATTAACTGGGGGAAAAGAAGCTCAATATACCATCTGCGGGATGGAGGACTCTTCCTGGAAGGACCAGCAGGCAGGACAATTCACTACAGGAAGGCCATAAGAGAAATGCCCCAGAAGAACCCCACATGAGGGAGGTACCATGTCATCATCATTGCAGGGGCCCCAGAAACGAGGATGATTCCTGGCACAGAGCTCAGCTTCACTGGATGTTTGCTTGCTGAATGAATAAATGAGAATGAATGAAGAGCCATTACAATGAAACCACAAGAATGAAACCAAATTGGACTTCCTGTCTTTAGTTCTTCAGTAACCCTATCTCAACCTGTAAGCTCACTAGCAACTCACTGAGGTCAGATATCACCAGATGCTGGGCCACTCAGAAATGTCCCTTCCTGAAAGGTCTAGACATCTGTCTCACTTCTTTCTCAAATGGGCTGTCCCTTTCTCCTGCTATCTAAAATTCCAGCTGTTCAGAATTGAAGAATGACTAATCTGATTTCCACCTTCCTACTATATTTTTCTCTTCATGGCTGCAATAGTCCATGGAACCATCCCCTCAACACCCCAAATATTAGATAAAAATAGATTAGATTTTTATTTTAAAGGAGCGTGTGTGTGAGCAAAATAAATATCATCTGACCTTCCAGGCTCCAATAAAGACTATACCTAAATATATGTATCAATCTTTATATATTGTTTAATTCCTACCTACTCATTAGGTGCTATCTTTGCTCATAAGACAATCCCCAAGTTGGAGAGATTTCTGCCTGAGAAGCAGACTTCCTTCTTTTTTTTTTTGTCCTACTGATGTATCTCCTCAACTCTGAGCCACCATATTGTTGCATTTTAGATTAGTTGAGAAAAACATCGTTGCTTCATTTTACTCTTCAAAGACAAGCATGATTTCAGAACTTTAAAATGCCCATGTTATTTCTGAACACAGATTAAGTCAGTGCAGATAAGTGCCGCACTACAGAAGCTGATCTCATGACCCTCACTCCCCATTATTTTCTAGCTCTTTAATGTCCATTCAACAACTTGCATTCTCACTGTTTCATTTGCACATTTATTTAGTAGAACATTCTAGCATTAAAAATAGAATTAAATATTCCAAAGATGAGAACATCACATGTCATCTTTTGTACTGCAGCAGCAACAATATGAGTGACTAATGAATGCACAGATGTTGCAGCAGAGACCCATAATGATTCTCCATTTCACAGACTCAGAAACATTGCCATTCAGAAGAGGACACTCAGTGTGAGAAAAAACAGAATGATAGAATAGGGTGGGATGTATTTGGTGTGATTTAATTCACTACATACTCATGTTCTGCTGAACAAAAGACAGCTTTTAAAAAAATATTTTCTTAGAATAAAATTCTCTTAAATAAAGGCCTTCCTGAGGTCAGTAAAGACAGGCTTCGATTCCCAATAATGAGGAAGATGGCAAATTTTTGGTCCATGCTTGGATAGGATTGATCCAAACTCATCACAGTTTTAAAAATAAATGGTGAAAGTAAAATTATTATAAGATAAATCTCAGCTGATCTACTTATAATTTATAAAAGACATACTAATTATTTTAATAATTTAAAAAAAAATAGTTATCACTTACTCTATTATTTATAGATCTTTGGACTAGCTAGAAAATAATTTTGTGGTTTAAATACATATGTATGTATGTATGTATGTATGTATGTATGTATGTATTTATATACATATATGTGTGTGTGTGTGTATATATATATGATTTGAAAACACGATATCTAAGGCAGGTGGTGGTAAGAGAATGGAGGATGGGTAGGGAACTACAGATAGAGCTAATATAATAGCTAGAGGAAAGGAAATAAAAAAATGTATTTTTGCTTTTTAAAAAAATTTTTATACTTTTTTCTATCTTTGTTTTCTAAAGCATAAGTATATACCAGCTAATGTATGTCACTCAGAACTTCCATCAGATACTGGGATAAAGGTCATTGTCAATTACCATTTTCTTCTTTTTCTTTGAGACAAGTTATGCCAATTCTTTCTTGGAAAAGTCTTGCTTTAAAAAAAAAGTTCAAATTCAAGGAAGTTGGTTTCTGTAACTGTCAACAGGTTTTTTAATCTTAGCCAGTTTAAATGAATTTGAGTCTCAGGGTCTGGAAAATTTTTATCTCTGGCACTATGGAAATGTATGTATGACATCTGGAACCACTGCAAGAGATCTATTAAGAGGGCCAAGGAGCACAATATGGGCTAGAAGACTGGAAATTAGAAAATACAGTTCTAATTTTCAAAAAGGTACTATTTTAAGCATGGGTAAAACTAACATGAATTGCAGGCAAATTTAGAAGTAGCTTATTGAACAGTGTCTGCAAGGTTGCTGTGAAAATTCAAAAGGGTATATGTAAAATGTTTGGAACATAGTAGATGTTGCTATCATCCTCATCATCATTACAATCATATTATGATGAAAGTTTTAATAATCAGATTATGGATAGACCAATCACTCTAGAATCTATCTTAGAATACTTAAAATTCTATTCAACCTATATAGTCGTAACAATAACTTTTTTTTTGCTATTTATTTTAATTTTCATAACAACCTTATGAGTTACGTATCATCATTCCCCCATTTTACATTGAGGGAACCTGGGACACAGTGAGATTAAAACTTTGCCCCAGGTCATAGAACTAGTAAGTAGCCAAGCTGACTTCAAAACTCTTAACCCCAATTAAGACTGACTCTTTAGACAGTTGGGTAGTTCCAAAAAAAAAAAAAAAAATCAGGAGAACTTCTAGGGCATGTCTAAGGGAGTTGAGGAAGAGGATGAGAGAAACATAGCCCTAGCCTTATGTACACAGTCATGTGCCATTCTCAAAGACATATATTTCTTGACCCTTTGTGGTCTAGAGTCAGATGATCTGGATCCAGATCCTGGCAATGACTCTAACTGGCTATGTCTTTGGATAAGAAACCCTTTATGATCCTCAATTTTGACCTCTTTAAAGATAATGGTACTTAATTTTCAAGGTTATTGTGAAAATTAGAGATACTGCTGCAAAAGCACTTCATAAATGAAAAACCGTTATGTAGTTACTGACATGGTGATAGCAATAAAGGGACTACAACTTTTGACATAACATCAAGAAATGAGTAATGAGAAGCAATTCAGTTCAATAAAAATGTGTGTTTATAAGCAATTGATTGACAATGGATTGACAATGCATAGGAGGAAAGAAAGAAATCAAGCGCCTCCTTCTTGCTTAATTTAGATGGACTTCAAATTCTCACACAAAAAGATATAATATTAACCTAAGTAATTTGATAATGAGTCAATATTCCCAAACATTTATAACCCACTTCGCTTAATATTATGAGGGAGTTCCATGTAATAAAATCTTTTGCAATGTTATTTTATGAATTGATATGCCAGGACAAATTATATCCCCTGTGACCTCTCATTAATCCCTAAAACACTTTTTAGAATAAAGTATAAAAGTTTTTCATTTTAAATTTTAAAACACTTTACATTTAATACAATACATTAGGCTATAACTCAGCTGAGAACTCTGTGTTCTGATAACAAGACTAACTTGCCTGATAGTTATCTGACTGGAAGATTAAGGCTGCATCACCAGAAGCTCTCAAGAGAGAAAAGACAACCATCTATCTGGGAGCTTTTCAGTTTGCTGAGGTAAAAACGGATGGACAAAGAAGACAATGTTCAGATAAAATTGAGACAAATAATTAATGATGCTATCCTCTCAGCACTCCTGAACATGTCCACAACAACTAAAAAAAGGTGTGAAATATAACAGACTCAAACAGTAACTGTAGATGATGTGGCCACCTGGAGTACTGAAGAGAACCCTACCTTTAGAGACAGAAAGATGTGGGCTTGAGTCCAGACTCTGCCCCTTAACTAGTAATCCTCCTGGGCTAAAAATGATCTCCTTGTGATTCAATTTCTTCTTTGATTAAATGGTTGGGATAAGTGAGATAATATAAATAAAGATGAGCAAATGTCAAATGCTATATTTATTAATCCGGATTTCTCATATTATCAGATTGTTTCTCATATTAACTGGCTCCATGATTAATAGGAATCCCAACCATAACTTGGTGTGTTTTTTGACTTCTTTCCCTCAAGACATTAGCAACTGACCCTCAAAATACATACAATCTTGGAAATTTTTAGAGGAGAGCTCTGTTCCCTCACTCCTGGTTTTTATGAGGAAAAATTTTCCCTAAGTACACAACTAGCCGTTCTCTGTCCTTTTACTACCTTTTCCTAAGGGGAAGTAGAGGAACTAATTCATTTAATTGGTAAATTTGAGAAGAACCAACTGGGCATGCTCCTAGGAGGTGCCTGCCCTCAGAGAGTGTGCCATTTGCTGTTTCCCCCACTTTCTGAAGGGAGGAAGCTGTTTTCTCCAATGCTACATGGAAAAAGTGGGCAAACTAAAGTTTAGATTTAACCAATTCATTCGGCTAACAGACCTAGAGCTACATCCTCCAGCCTGGCCTCTATAAACAGCAAGGCTGACCTGTTTCTTTGTTTCTTTTTTTTTTTTAAATGAGGCAATTTTTGGTTGACCTCACAGATTGCAAGGACCTTGTCACTTTATAATCCCTTATTTTTTTATTCTTTTACACCTACAGTACCTGGTCTTCCTAGGTGGTTTCCCATCCAAATACTAACCAGGCCCGACCCTGCTTAGCTTCCAAGATAAAATGGGATCAGGCTTGTTCAGGGTAGCATGGCCGTAGCCAGGCTGACCTGTTTCTGTTGTTTCAATCAGCTTCTTCAGAAGCCATTAGAGAAGAGTGTTCTTTGTTTATTGGAGGCCCCCTTAAAGACCCCACCATTATGTTGTGCAGACTGGCTAGCCTATGCAAAATTAGTTGTTATTTTTAGAAGAGCTTCATTATATCATCAGTTGAACATGTAACTTACTTATCTGCAGAAAGAAGGTCTTGTCTATCTACCAGACACATGAAATCTTCTCAAGAGTTTTCTCAGACAAGAGAGCCATGCCAGTGCACTGCCCAGTGAAGGCACAGAGTGAGAACACTCAGGACAGAGCACTCTCTCACCCATGAGGCATTCGCAAACATGCCACAATGGTCACTACACATTAGGTTTGAGGGCTCTGTGCCCTGTAGGGGGCTGCAGCCCAGGGCCAGCATTCTCCATGAAGGATCTAAACACTTCCATCCAGGTAAGGCCTCTCCCACGCCCAGCCACATTTCCTCAAACTTCTCTCTGGTTTAACTTCTAAACTCTGAAAAAGTAAGAAAAAAGTGAAAGAAAAAGAAGGGAGGAAGAAGGAAGGGCTGGCTGAGCATCCCTGTCCAGTGACGTCTGCATCTCTTATGCACCTCTCTCTCATGCTTACACCACGACCTCACACAATGCAGCATTTCTGTATCCCCACATCTGGCCCATCAGTCTGTGAGGGCTGGATCGCACTTTAGACTACGCTGCAGTTCTGATACCTAACCCAGGGCTCACCACGAATGGGAACTCACAAGTTTTGTGGTTGAACTGTGTATCTAACTTATTGCGAATCAAATACTACACAGATAAACAGTATCTTCTCCAGCTGAGATGGCCATGCTCCCGGAATCATGATCAACAAAAGAAACCTTTTTAAAAAACAGAGATACCTCACGCAAAGATCAGCAGTTGCCACTGACATGTGGTTCTCCAAGCCAATCTAAACAGCTTCCACGTTTTCCTTTCCCAGCATTCACTGAAAAGGCGGCTCCTTTGGAAGCATGTCCAGCTTTAAATGAATGTTTAAAAATTCATGGTAGAGATTTGAAATGATGGCAGGTGGTATGGCAAAGACCTCTACTTTCATGGTTTTTTAAAAGAATAGGCTTTAAAAATATACCTCAAAGGAAAAATAATGGGTTAGAAAAGTCAATTGGCTTAGGAAATTTTTTTTTGTCTAATAGAAGAAAACTTATCCTATCACTTCCTGTAGTGTAATCTTTACATCTGTGACTTTGGTGCCCATCCCTAAGCTTCCGTCCTTGCTGTACCCACCATCCTCCCCTTTGTACCCCTTCACACCAGATTGAGGCAGCAGGTGTCCTGGCCCCTAACCTGTGTCCCTCAGTCATCCATAAAATTCATTTCCCTCAAACAATGATCCTGTTTATGAGGGAGTCCTAGAGCATTTTATAGCAGGGAGAACCCTCAAAAATTACTTAATTCAATTAAATGTCAATGTACTAAATACAAAAGTAGACACAGCCATACCTAATGCCCAGAAAAGCGAGGCAAGGCCCACAGGACAGACTGGAGCTGGCAGCAAAGCTTCAACCTCGATGCCAGCGTCCCTTCTACTAAGCTGTGAATCTCTTAAATTCTTAAACAAACCTGATGCCTATCTGCCCTTCAAAACTGCCCCCAACTTAACTATCTCTTTCAATAATTTAACACATACCATATATAGTATATTTAATACTCTGGGTGGTCTTTCTTTCTTTCTTTCTTTCTTTCTTTCTTTCTTTCTTTCTTTCTTTCTCTCTCTCTCTCTCTCTCTCTCTCTCTCTCTCTCTTTCATTTCTTTCTCTCTCTCTCTCTTTCTTTCATTTCTTTCTTTCTCTCTCTCTCTCTTTCTTTCATTTCTTTCTTTCTCTCTCTCTCTCTCTCTCTCTCTCTCTTTCTTTTTCTTTTTTTCTTTTTTTAAGCAAAATAGCTTTTTTTCCCAAAGGAAATCTTATGCAGAACCTGATGATATAAAAATGGATAAAAATTCTCTCTTCCATGGCGGAAGCAGAGAGAAGGACCCTCACTTTTAGTCTATCCCTCCCTAAAACCCACTGAGACCCCTCTGTGAACCTTCAGGTATGGCTCTATCAGTCAGACAACTCAATGGATTCCCATTGCCCATTGTACTTGCCAGTGACTAAATCTCTGCCCAAGCCCCTTCCTTTCCTCAGCCCACCTGCCTGCAATCATCCTTTAGCCTAGAGACACTTGTCTCTCCTTTGCTCAAATTCTCTGAATTTGTAACCCCTCCTTTGTACCCAAACTGTCTGAATCATTTGTTATTCTCTTGCCTGCCCCCGTGCCATCTTCCAGTCCACTTGTGAGAGCCCACCCCCGCTCCCACCTGGCTGCCCCCGTGAGTCCATCAAAGCAAGCTTTAAACATGAACTGCCACTGGGTTAAAGGTTCAGCCCACTCCTTCACTTTCTTTCCTGACTTCCCTAATCTGGCTTTGTTTCTGCTCTTTTTTATTATGCTCATTTTGAACTCTTGCTTCTGAACAAACTTACCAATAGGATATGACTTTCTCTTCTTGAATTCTGCACTCTTCCCCAAGCGCTGCCTCCCATTTGTACTTTTACTCTTTCATTTTTGTCCTCTTGGGCTGTGGAGACTCTGCTAGAGGTGAGTGACTGCTGGGGGAAAAAAATACAACGCCTCACCCCCCATCCTGAACAGACTGACTATCATACTCCCCCTGGACCTGCCTCAGAAATGATAAGAAAACCAAGATTGCCTGGGTGCTTGTTTAAAATGCTGACCCTTGGGGTCCTACCCCTCACCTTTGGAGGTATGTGATTGACTCTGACACATTCCAATGTTTAAGAACTCCCTGAGTTGGGGTGTTTCACATGCCAGGCCTGGCATATCCAGAAGTCCATGGCCAACAGTCATTTCTGGGAGAGAATAGACAGACAGAAATTTGGTCATCCAAAGTGTTGAATTTCTAGCAGTAAGAATGACAGAGAAAGACCTTAGGGAGAAAGAAGACTAACCTGAATCACACTGGGGATTGTAGAATGGCCCTTCCCCTGAATGGTCTATCAGCTATACCACGGTTGGGCAGTCTGGTTCAATTAACTACCTGATGCCTACTGAATCTCCTGTACTGTGGGCTTCTGTACTGTTCAATCTCTTGAGCTTATTATGTAACGCTGCTAAATTTTAGCTTCGTCTTCTATAAAATGGAGATAATTAAATGATCTCTCTTGTAGGGTTGTTGTGAGAATTAAAAGACATTATCTAAATCAAATATTTGGCAAGGCACCAGGCCCATAGTAAGTTGACAATAAGCATTAGCTTTTCATTCTTATCATTAACATAATGCTTTCTTATTTATATATGTGTGTCCCCTACTTCTGGACAAAGATCTCCACAGACTTTCTGCTTTTCCTCCCTTATAAAAATACTGTTAGTAGATTATACTTTGCAAGATTGTGGCAGTGATGGAATAAGATAGTAGGTAAACAAACAAACAAAACAGAAACCAAATCACAGATACAGAGAACAAACTGATGGTCACCAGATGGGAAGGGGGTTGGGGAGTGGGTGAAAAGGGTGAAAGGAGCTAAGAAGTATAAAATGCTAGTTATAAAATGAGTCACAGGGATGTAAAGTACAGCATAGGGAATATCGTCAATAATACTGTAATGACTATGTGTGGTGTCGAAGGGTACCAGACTTATCAGGAAGATCACTTTGCAAGATATATATATATATATATATATATATATATATATATATATATATATATATAATGTCTAATCACTATGTTGTATACCTGAAACTAATACAATATTGTATGTCAAATGGAAAATTAATTAATTAAAAAAAAGCTAGTCGGTGAAAAGAAGTCGGCAGTGGGTCTGGCACACTGTAGGTGCTCATTAATGTTCAGTGAGTATTAAAGGGGCTGACCCTTGCCCTGAGCTCCAGGAACAGCAGGAGCTTCCCCTCACCAGGTCTAACACGCTGCCACCTCCCTCCAGCCACCAGGCAGAGGAGCCTTTCAGGAGGACGGGGGCCAGGTTTAGGAGGTTTCTCCAGGGACCACATGGAGCAGCTGGCCAGAAAGCCTGTGTTGATTGAACATTTATGCCGATTATTTTATGATGAAAATTTGAGCTCTCTCACTGCAGTTCCAGAAAAACTCATTCTGAGTCGTGGAGCTTTTTAAATATCAAATACTTTAATCTTGATTTTCTTATGTAACCACAACGTGTAGACTTGCCAAAAATGTTAAAAATAGAAGACAATCAAAGAAATCAAAGAGAACATCTTTTTATAGTTTCTAAACCAACTTACATGGAAACAGTTACCCCACAAAAGCATAATGGATGTCAATTTTTTCATTCATTTAGGGGAGTGGTTTTTGTTTTTCCTGTTTTATTCTTCAGTTAGTTTTATTTATTTTTCCCACACTATTCTTTAATGACAAGTGAGGGTGAAGCTACTTTTCTTAAAAACAATAAAAACTACAGGGGGGAGAAAAAGCCCTTACAAGCCTCCAAAGGCCTGGGGAATTTGCCTGGGGAAGTGTACACTCAAGCAAAGTGTGGAAAACTGACTGCTTCTGCTGGTGCCCAGCTGAGCCAAACTCCTGCGGTGAGAATTTGCTTTATTTTTGGTCCAAGCATAGAGTCCAGGAAGCCACATCTACTGACTTCTTTTTCATTTGAGATTCTACATTCATTAGTATGCCTTGTTGAGAAAGTCTCCATTAGAGATTTCCTCTATTTGTTCTAAGAAAGAAGAGAAAAAACAGAAATACAGACTCACCATTCCTAAGAAACAACACCTGCCCAGCAACTGACCAAAATAGGTGTTTGCTGCCTACTATACTCTCTTTAAATTGCATTTTATTCCCCTCCCCAAAAGAAACCACAAAAAAGCAAGTAGCTCCCCAACTTTAGTGTTTGATTTTATATAAGTGCCAGATGACTCAAATTCCTCTTAGAAGTGTAGAAATCTATAAAAACACTGATAAGCATATAACATTTCTTCCAACTTTAGTCAATTAAAAGAAGCTCAAAGGCTTAATATAGTTGAAGACGGAAAAATGGAATTCCACGAAGACAAGTAAGACAGTCATATTAAAAAAAAGAAATCCACTTTAGCACATCTCAAACGAAGATCTCTATATAACTGATCAAGATAAAAACTATTTGCAAATATTTATATTTTAAATCACAAGATGGCTGTTCCCAGACTGTAGAAATTGAGAATAATTACACAATGAGCTGGTCCTAAATTTGTCTCCCCTGATTTTCTCTAAGCCAGCATGGCTTCTCAAAAAAGACAAAACCTGACAGACCAGGGCATTCTGTCCAAGAAGCCCTGATTTATTTCAGCTTTGAAAGGCCAGTACACAAGGATTCTCATTTCTGTTGGGAATGCAATCCACACGCCTGGGCTCCTGGTCCTAAATCAAGTACACGTTTTTCTCATCTAGCGAGAGATCTCATGAACTCAGAGCTCTACCTGCGCAGGCGTCTGGGAGAGAGAGACGAGGGGGGAGGACAGGGTCGTGCTGGGACGCAGAGTAGTTCCACGTCGCTCCAGAGGCATCCGGCTAGCAGAAGGGCCAAGACAGGAAGGAGGCAGGGCTTTGGCCTTCAAGATGTCCAGTAAGAGAAGCTTTGCAAGCTGGCATCACAAGCAGAGATGGATCTGCTTGCTGCCTGGAGAGTTAGGTCCCTAAAGTGGCCCAGATCAAGGAGGGCCTTGTGACTTCCGTGACTTCCAGAAACGACACAAGGACCTGAAGTTGGAAAGCGGGGGCCAGAGTGGTCTGGAATTCCAATCTCCCTCTCCACTGAGGGGGCTGCCCAGAAAGTCTAAGCTTTCGCCTGGGGCACCGGACCTGAGGGCAGCCACAGACACTTGAAGCACCAATTGTTTGATATTTTTTTTTAACAGTCTAGGTTTAAGATGTATTTAAATGTATAAAGCCACCTAAAATTGTGTGGGAAGGAGACAAAGCAAATCAGATAAAAATTTGCATTTCCTCCAACCATATCCTAGTAAACATAAGAGGGAACGTTTAAGTACAAGGTGCTTTCTGACTAATAACGAAATAAATGCACACCTCTTTATTCCATGGCCTATGAGAAACTCCTGAGGATTTAGGATTTAGAAGAAATGATCCAAGTGTAGTTTCCTTAGTCCTTATTGGCCCAACCTACCTCTCCCCACTTTTTCATCCCTCTCACGAAGACTGGCTGAATAAACCTTACCCAAGCCAGAAAACAAGTGAAGGCAGTGACAAGTTAGCATACCCTAGACTAGTTGCCATGACAGGTAGGGCATAAGCCTGCTGATTAGAACCTTCCTATCATTTATTATGAGACACACAGCTATTTCCTGTTCTGGGAAATTTTGGAGGGGCAAAGAAAAGGAAGAGAGGAAGGAAAGAGATATTTGTGACAAAACCTGGCAGAGGCTGCCTTAGGAACCACAACTCTTCCTCTTAGGCAATAGCAAATAGTCCCTTCAAAATGAACTTAGAAATCTGGAGTGAAGCTTTGGAAAAAAATCTAGTGTTCCGATGTCGTAAAAAAATATCTGTACCTTTTCCCTCAGCAAACCTACCTTTAAGGACCTAGCACAAGACAATTATAGTGGACTATAGTGTATGGCTGACTTCAAGATGGACCCAAATGATCTCTGCCTCCTGGTACATATGGCCCTTGAATAATCCTCTCCATCTGAGTGAGGGCTGGACCGAATGACTTACAGTGATAGAATACAGAAAAAGGGATTAGGCTATAAAAAACTGACTTCTGTCTTGTTCACATACTCTTTCACACTCTCTGCTTTCTCACTTTGAAGCAGCCAGCTGCCAAGTGTGAGCTCTCCTACGGAAAGGCTCACCTGGCAAGGAACTGAAAATGGCTTCCAGTCAATAGCCAGTGAGGAATAAAGGACACTAGGAACTGACTACTGCTAACCACCACCGAGTAAGCTCAGATCCTTTCCCACTTGATCCTTGAGATGACTGCAGCCCCTGCCGATACCTCCGTTACAGCATTGTATAGGACCCTGAACAGGAGAACCCAGCTAAGCTGTGCTCTGATTTCTCACCCAGAGAAACTGTGAGAAGCTGTGATTTCTCACGTAGAGAAACAACTGTGCTGTTGTTTTTAAACCACTAAGTTTGGGAGTATTTTGTTATTCAGCAAGACATAAACAATATGGCTTTTAAACATCATTGTTTAGAATCACACACAAAAAAAGGGGGAAACCTGAAAGTCTATTCAGAGGAAGCTACTTCAGTCAAGGGTGGCACATCCATACAAGAAATGTCAGGCAGCCCTCAAAATACAAGGAGGCCGGTATAGCTATACTGACATGGAAAGAAGTCCATGAAAATGGAAATGTTGCAGAACAAAGTGAGACTTCTAAGACATGGCAGATATCTAGATTTCCATTCCTGGAAATTCAAGACAAGCTCATTACCCAGGTTCCAATTCAGAATTGAACACTTGTAGGTATCCAGTTGCTATAGGCAAAAAAAAAAAAAAAAGAACAAAACAGAAAGAAGAGAAAGAGGGGTCATTCTTGACTTTCCTCTTTTTCCTCAAACTGCTCATTCAAGCTTTCAGTAAATTATATAGTTTTCCTTCAAATTGCCACCATAGCCCATACTTCTCACCACTTCCACAATTACTCCTTTAATCCAAGCCACCATCCTGTCTGTCTTGGGCAGCTGCAATAGGCTTGACTTGTTACCCAGCTTCTACTTCTACTCCTTTACCATCTATTTCTAGACACTAGCCAGAGTGGTACTTAAAAAATATAAATGAGATCAGGCCAGTCCCCTCACCCAACCCTGTAAAGTCTTCTCATTATAGTTAGAATAAAAATCAAAGTTGCTATGCTGATTCACAAAGCCATGATCTATAGATCTGTCTCCTGGACACCTTTCTCTATAATTCTCCCTCTCACTTATCTGCTCTATCTACATTGGCCTTCTTGATGTTTTATAACACACCAAGTTTATTATCATTTGAAGGGTCTATTAGTTTGCTAGGGCTGCCATAGTGAAGTGCCACAAGCTAGGTGGCTTAAATGATAGAAATTTATTGTCTCATGGTTTTGGAGGTTAAGGATCTGAAATCAAGGTGTTGGCAGGGCAATTACAGGTGAGAAAATATCTGTCCCATGCCTCTCTCCTTGCTTCTGGTAGTTTACTAGCCATCTTCAATGTTCCTTGGCTGGCAGACATATCACCCAATGATGGTGTTCTCACCATGTGCATATCTGTCTCAAAACTTCCTCTTTTTATGAGGATACTAGTCTGCATGGATTAGTGGTCTACCCTATTGCCGTGGGACCTCATCTTAACTAACTATAACTGCAATGACCTCATTTCTAAATTAGGTCCCATTCTGAATACTGGAGCTTAGAACTTATATATATGAATTTCAGGGGGATATACTTCAGCCCATAACAATTGCTGTTTCCTCTTCCTTGAAAGCTCTTTACTCATTATGGTTGCCACAACGATGTGCCTTGCAGTCATCCAACTTCCAAGGCACATAACTGACCAGGAATCACAGCTGCTGTGCTCTGATTTCTGCATTTGTGCTGGAGCCATGCTATCCATAACCTACTCCTGGTCAGTGACTGAGAATGACAGAGATGCCAAGGCAAGTCCATTCCTGGGAGATAAAAGAATTTACCTGACAGGTATCTTTAGCTCAGGGGCTTTCCTAGAGCCTTATCAAATTCTCTTAGAACAGCACAGCACTGTAGAATGCTTCCACTAAACCTTCCTTCCTCCCCTCTTTTCTTCACTTAAAGTCAAACTCACATCACAATCTGATGGCTCTCCCAGGCTCCCACAGGCTCCCCACCCCCATTTTTCCCAGTAGTCAGAGCAGAGCGCTCAAAAGGGCCCCATGCTTGGTTGAACACTGTTCTGTGGCCACCTTAAATTTCTTAGTATGTTATTTTTGAACAAAGAGACCCACATTCTCATTTTGTACAGGACAGGGCTTGCCTCAATATATCCCTTGCATCACTAATTCTGTCTTAGTGTCTGCTTCTTGGAGGATCCACACTGACCCCAGAGATCAACATGACTCTTCACCACGTCATGTAAGCCTCTGGTCACCTCCTTAGAGAAACTTCCTTTGCCATCTTAAATAAAGCACACACATCCCCTGCAACCCAGTCTCTTTCTATCTCTTGCTCCTATCATCCTGCTTCAATGTTCCTCATAGCTCCCAATGACTTTACTGTATATTTTAATTTATTGTTTGTATTGTCCTCCTCTTCAGAAAATAAACTACACAAAGACTCTGTTTTGTTTATTTTTAAACCTCAGCACCTATAGCAAAGTCAGGCACATGATAGGTAGCCAAGAAATCCTTTGTGAATAACTTAATGCATTCCAAATAAACATCATTCTAAACTTGCCCATATTCTCCTTCAGTTCCAAACACATATAAAATATAATATCCAGTCGGACCATTTTGAAAATGTACTTCACAGACCTTTAATACAACCTTTTGAAAATATAGGCTGGAAATGAATGAAGAACCCAAAGCCAAAGCAGTAGGCATGAGAACAAAAACTGCATCACCAGAGGGGGCTACATCTAGAGACAGCTGTTAGAAGCCCAGCACTGGGATTTTAATGACCAGATGAGGACAGGTAATATGGCCCTGGGCCCATGCAAGGTAGGAGACCGGAAATGACATTACTACATTCTTGAAAATATACTAGAAAAACTACACTGTTCTCCAGTAGCTCAGGGAGGAGGCAAGTAAGTCTGTATTCTGCCCCAGACTCAGGGTGGAAAACAGGCATAGAGTGAAAGGAACATCTAGTGAAAGGTGTAGCCCAAATTTACATTGTTTAGATTGTGAAAGAATCTCGAACTGAACTGATAAATCACCATAAAAATGTCCCTAGGACCAGAGAAAGCTCAATAGAAGTAGGAGATTGTGAACGAGGCAATATTGAAAAGATAATGGCTAAGAATTTAACAGAATTAAAGTAAAACCCATGTTCTTCATTTGAAACATCACAAATATCAAGCAAAAGAAATATACACTCATACACACACACACACACACACACACACACACATTCATACACCTGGGCACACTGTAGTAAACTTGCAGAAAACCAGAGCCAAATTGAAAATCATGAAAGCAACTAGAGAAAAAAAGTTTACCAACCTAATAATGGCAATCGGATTAGCAGCCGGCTTTTTATTCAAGACATAGAGGCCAGAAGATAATAGGCTAACAAAAAATGGTAAAAGAAAATAACTACCAAACTAATATTCTGCTCAAAAAAATGAATGTGAAATAGACGTATTCGTACAAAAAAAGAGAATATCCAATTCACAAAACACTCCCCCCCAAAAAAAAATTGAACAATATTTCAATAGGAAGTAAATTAAACTAACAAAAAAGTAAAATAAATAATGATGAGCAAAGAAAATAATAAACATGATAGGAAATTTATAAACACCCTACTGTTTAAATAACAGTTTTAAGATTAATGGATGGAGGAGTTATGAACAACTTGGAATTCACTAAACTATTAGATAGCAATAATATAGAAGGATAATTACTTGTAATACTCTAAGGTCTTTGTATTATTCAGTAGGAGAATAGCACTTCTAAATAATTTTTAAAAAATTTAAAGCTAAGCATATATATTGTAATTTTAGAGCGAAGAAGAAATGAAGTGTATAACTTCTAAAGTAGTAGTAGAGGAGGAAAAGGGAAAAAAAGAACCCTCCCTCAAATAAGACATGCAAAGACAAATAAACCCGGAAAGGACTTGCCACCAGCAGATCCTCAGTGAAGGAAATAGCAAAGAATATAGTTCAAGAAAAGTAAATGATCGCAGATGTAAAGCATGTAAGAGGAGATATAAGAAGGAATTGCAAAGATATAAAACATAAGATTCTGAAATATAAGAAAGAATTTAAAGTACAGAAAGTGGTAAACAAATATGTAAATCGATATAAGCATCAACGCTATAAAAAAATAAAAGAAACAATGCCTCGTGGGATTTTTAAAAGAAAAAAATACATAGACCTAAAATACAGAAAAAGACTAGCATAGAATTTGGGGATGGCGAACATAGTGGGAAGGGTGTTGTTCAAAGGAAGGTAAAAGATATTGATTACTTTAGAATTGGGTAAGTGAAAGATACATGCTGTGCTGTAACTACTAAGTTAGCCACTAAAAGAATAAAAACAGTATACTTTTTGGAGTGGTACAGAAGGAAAAGTGGAGGGAGACAAAAAATACTCAAGACAAATAAAAAGAAGAAACAGAAACTGTGGGACAAATAGGAAGCACGAAGACTCTAGCAGACATGAATCAAAATATATCAGTAATAATAACACGTAAATCCACCAACTGTTCCAACTAAAAGACAGTAACGAACTCAAATGCCTCCCAGGCAGGCTAGGTCACATAAAAGCGTAAACAGCAGAAAAGCAATGGCTCAAATGAAATGGTAACTGGTGTTCCCTCAGGGTCAGGGAGACGAAAGAATATAGTGGTGCCTGGGACAAACTGGTAAGAACGTCTGTCTGAAGGAGGTGTAGCTCTTACAGATTGTTGCCATGTGGGGATACAAACCAATGTCAGGTATGTCAACAAAGATAGAAAACATGATTTTGGGGGAGAAAATCTGATTTGGGGGGGAAAAAATTCTGCTCTGCTGGAAATCTGATTTTTAAACCTAAAAAAACCCAAAAAACAAAAAACTCCACAATCCTTGCAACATGAATGGAAGAGATGGCTTATATTAAAACCCCAGAGTGTTCCATACCCTGTAATTTCTACCCTGTCCAACCTTATCATTTGGCTGAAGAAACCTAACATTAAAGGATGGGAAAAACACTGAATAATCCAGACATAAAGTATATCGAGCACCAGTGGTCACTCGAAACTCCAAATAATGTTTGGATGTTTGTTTCATCAGTTCTGCTTACATCAAGTCTCTTCTGGGGCTTACTGGGCACTTGAGTTGATCTAGCTGTTAATAAAAATAGTGATGTTTAAAAAACCTGAAAAGATAGAGAAGAGAAAGCAGAGAAAATGAAAGAAGAATTAATGATATTCACCTCCCGTTACTGAGTCTGTTATTTGAGCCAGTTCTGGAATGTCAGCTCTTCCCCATGGCCTATGAGGTAACGTCCCACACGTTCAGCATGGCTTCCAAGGTCTTTTAGACCTGGCCCAGCCCAGCCCCTGCTCCACACCTTTGCCCAGGCTTGTGCTCCTGCCAGGATGCCTTCGTCTTCCCCTCGCACTTCAAACCAAATCCACTACCCAGTGAAGCGTTCTCTAAAGTTGCCTGAGGTTCCTGGTGAAATCCCTGTAAGAAGAATGCACCAGATGGCTCTTTTTAAACTTTGCTGAGCTCTGCAAAAATACATGTAATGAGACAAAGAAAATTGTGTTTATCATAATTCCAGAAGACATGAGAGGTAAATATGTTGGCCTAATGGGGCTGCTCCTGGCAAGGAATACAGCCATGGTGGAAACTGGACTCTTTCCTAGAGGGTCTTGTCTGTGGGAGGCACATGCCAAAGCTGCCTCATCCACTGGAAAGCATCGCTACAGTGCCCATGATCTGATCTCTTTATGGGGTGTATGTAAATATTTGAAATCTTGAGAAAGATTATTGTCTCAAGAATACAAAAAGAAAAACAAAAAAATAACAAATGTTTAAGCAAATATTCACACATACATGATGTTTACTTCTTAATTGTTAAATCTTATATTCAAAGATATTTTATTCCATATGAAAACAATCGGTAGTTTAAATTTTCTCACTTTTGAAGAACACGTGACTGTATAACTCCTGAGGAATCAGAGCCAATCAAAACTGAGTGAGTTACTTATAGTCAATTTCAAATGCCAAATTATAAAATGCTTTCCATTTCTTTCAGCAAAAACTTACGTTTCACGTTGGGTGTGGGTGCACATTGACATGTTCGGTATGTGTGTAGGCAGAAGGGGACCTAGAGCCTCGGGAAGTCATAATGGCTGGTCCTGCGTGCAGTTGAAGGGACAAGGAAAGCTGATAGAATAGAAAACAATGAGGGGGACGTGGCAGAGGGTTGGTCACAGCTGAGGTGGTCCCTCCTCTGCTCCTGCCTCTCATGAAATCATTAATGAAACTACAGACCGAGGAAAATGCTGATTGCCACGTTATTTCCTGTAGAAATGGAAAATGGATAAGGCTTGGAATCCAGATTGGGTGAATGGGAGTAGGGAAGCTGCACAATTCAGGAGCAGGGACAGAAAAGCAAGATGGGGGCCAACACATAGGTGAAAGGCCGTGCTAAACTCAGAGCCAGAAACTGGGGTTCAAACTAAGTTCTACCTAAGTCTTTGAGGAGCAAAGATGCTCCAGGTGAGAGATGTTACCTGTATTTCACGATGTAAATACACTTTCTGAAATGCATAACCTATCAAGGTTGTCTGAGGTGAAGGATGGGCTGAAAAAAGGGTCCTTTATAAGGGCCTTCCTCTCGAGATTCACATTCATTAGGAGAAGGGCGAAGGGCTAATCAAATGCTGCACAGAGATCTTGATCCAACAAGGTCTCCCAAGGTTGCCATGGAAGCCTTCTGTGTACCAGGTGAGGGCTGAGAAGGTAGTCTCTGTGCTTCTAGTTATAACGGGCCAATATTAAAAACAAAATGAAAACAAAAACCTGGGTGGGACAGAAAACTATAGGAAGTGAGCAAAGCTCATAGGTGGGAAGCAACAATCAGAGAGCTACTTAAGTCCATTATTTTGACGTTTCTACTCTAAATAAAAAGCATAAAGAACCTGAAAAATATTTGCTGTTAGCCTCAACTTTGGAGTCACTCTAAGCCATTCAGGTTACAGGGCTGCCATAAAATCTCCATGGGCAGCACTCCCAGGATGATACCACTCTGTCTTTTCCACATTGCTCCTGCTGCATTTCAAGTCTGCCCACCTCCTCAACCATGCACCTGCCCTGCACACCCCTTTGTTTGCACAAGCGCGCGCTCTCTCTCTCTCCTCTCCCTCTCTCTCTCCCTCTCTCTCTCTCTCTCTCTCTCTCTCTCTCTCTCTCTCTCTCTCTCTTTCAGGATCCCATGCAGCCTGGGGCTTTTACTGCAGGCACTCATCTCCAGGCATCAGTATTTTGTTGGCAGTTTCTTTTGATATGCAAAAGCTTCTCAGTCGGATTTAGATTATTTATTTATTTATCTATCTATTTATTTATTTATTTATTTATTTGTTTATTTAATATGTTTTACTTCCCTTGCCTTTTGGGTCAGACTCACTAAATCCCTTCATAAGTTTTAGTGCCTATGTTTTCTTCTATGTATTTTTTTTTTTTTGTTTCAGGTCTTATATTCAGGTACATAAACCATTTTGAGTATATGGTGTCAGATAGCAGTTTCATTTTTTTGCATGTGTCTTTTCATTTTTCCCAGCACCATTTATTGAAGAGAATTTCTTTTCTCTGTTGTACGTTTTTGGGTCCTTTGTTGAAACTCAGTTACCTATATATGTGTGAGTTTGTGTCTGGGCACATCAATCTCAATTATGTGCCCAGAAACAAACCTAGAATCTCAATTCTGTTCTATTGGTCTGTGTGTCTGTTTTGCTGGCAATACCATGCTTTTTAGATTATTGTATTCTATTACTTATTTATTCTCAATTTGGATGCCTTTTCTTCCTCCCCCCCCCCCCTCTCTCTCTTTCAGGATCCCATGCAGCCTGGGGCTTTTACTGCAGGCACTCATCTCCAGGCATCAGGCTGACCAGGGTACCAGCCAGTAAACTATATCTATACACCCAGGTCCAGGTAGCCACCTTAGATGGGTTAGCCTAGGACCCTTAGACATGACAGTGATCATTACACCTCAATTAACAAAAACTTGACTCCTAGCCTTTAACTCCAACTACACATGAACCACGCTGGAAAACTGGCCTTGCCACCTTTACTTTCAAACAGACCACTCATCTAAGCTCTAGACCAGCATTTTTCATTGCCAGGTGAACAGTTTTAGTAAATGATGTCTCATTAGCATCCAGTCCACATACTGATAAAATATTAGTAACGATAAGAGTCTTAGCAAATAGTTCTATATATGGTTAAATCAATGCTATTAGCTATTGTTAATAATACAAGTGCAAACTCACTGAGCTAATACTTGAGCCTCTTTACAGTAAAAGGGTCAAAACCTACATTTAATTTGTCCACTTAGTATTCCTTGATCACCTGTTACCTCAGGCTGGGTTTGCTGTTGTGAACAAGACAGACATGATTTTCATCTTAATGAGCTTAGAGTCTGGTGGTGGAGAAGCCATTACACACACACACACACACACACACACACACACACACACACACACAATATATATATATACAGTAACAAATTGTGCTGTGTGCTCAGAATGAAAAGAGCAGTGCTCCAAGAGAAGACAAAAAGACGAAGGCTGCTTAAGGTGGTGGCCCAGGAATGCTTCTCTGAGGAAGAATCCTGGGCAGAGACCAGAGGGATCCAGCACAGCTTGTCAGAGTGGGAGGAGCTTCCAGTGCATGAGGACTGACAAGTGAGAAGGCCTGAGCTGGGCACGCTGAATACTTCTGGAATCCCTTACAACACTGAAGAAGCCTGTAGTTTCTAGGTCTTTCCTTCATCATCACTGTAGCTTTTTCAGATTCTTTTTTACACCATCATCTCAGGTCCTAAGAAGTATGCCATATTTATCTACAAAACTATCCACTGTCTCTCAGCCCCACGTCTTCCCTCCTAGATTCTTCTCTGTATTACGCCCTGGGGCTGGAGGTCTGCAAACAATTCCCCAGGCTCCCTTACCAATGGGTTTCCTATAATGATATAACCATGGAGGCAGAGGAGGGAGAGCACCAGATCTTCCTGCATTTAGCTCCTCCAGTGAGCCAGCTGCTGTAGTAGCAGCAAGACTGGGTGATTCAGAACTTTCACTGAATCATCTAACTCAGCACAACATTCAGAAAGGCGGATATCATGGTGAACCACAAACACAATTTTTTACGCAGAGATTCCAGACTGGCATCACATCTGTAGCGGGTTCATGATACACCCATTGAGAAGTACTGACTCAGTTACACAGGAGACTCCTTTGCATACCAACAGAACACCATAACATTGTGGTCAGCACATGGGGAAAGTGAGGCTTGCTTACGTAATGTATATTTTTCCAGCCTGCGTGCCCACTTATTGTGTGCCAGTGCTAAGAGAAGGACTGGAATAGGGTTATCACCATCCGGTGGCAGGAGCCCAGGATAGTTCCTACTTATTCTGAAAAGACTAGTAACTTACAGAGACTAAAAAAGCCAGACATGCTGTTTCAAATGATGATGTCCCATGGAGATTTTAGATAATCATGGTTCCCACCCTCGTTTTGGAAAATTTTGATGGTGCCACCAGGTTTTCTATCTAGCACTTTTGGGCTTGTTTTCCAGCTTTTCTCTGCTGTTTCCTACTCATATATTTCTTTTTGCCTTAGCACAGCTTTTTGTCAAAAGAGTCCCTTTTCACTTCTCCTGGTCAGTCCCCTTTCGCTTGTGGTTTTCTTTCTTCCCTTGTCATTTAAGCTTTTTCAGCTATGCACGGAAACCAACAGAAAAGTCTTTTGTGTGGGGGAGTCCCTCGCTCCCAGGCAGTTCTGAAAGCAGCAGATGCTTCTGCAAAGGCTTCAGTCCAGACCTTAGACCTATACCCAGCAGCTGCTTATCCAGTGCTCTCACTCTTAAAAGCAGTGAAGTGGTCTTAAGTCAAAAACAAGTATGGTGGGGATTAACCCTCTAGTCTTGAACTCAAACTACTCTTGTCTTGACATTTTCCAAAAACATTAAGCTCATTTCTTTTGCCATGGGAAGAGAAAATGAGTATGCTGCTGGTGTAAAGGGTGGCTTAAATTGGAGGTGGTGAGGCATGCATTTCCTTAGTCAGGTGATGAACCCAAACTTGGGTGGGGGGTAGAGGGATGAAGGTTAGAGGGTAGTTTGCAAGGTAACAGAGCTGCAAGTAAAAGCACACATTTCCCTGGCTGGGAACAGACCCCTAGGAAGGGAATGGGCATCGCACCATTTGAGGAAAGAATCTACTTCCTTTTCTGGAAACTGAGTCCAATGCCTCCAGTAAGCAAACAGGTATAGAAGACCCACTTTGCATCAGGGGAAGTTCTAGGTTCTGAGGAGACAAAGATGAATGAGACACAGTTCCTGCCCCAAAGGTGCTCATGGTTTAGTGAGGGAGGTATACACATACATACACGCAAACATACGCACACACGACCACAATAACATTAAAAATATTGTCTTGAGTGTTTGGGGAATTACTAATTCACTTAAAGAAGAAGAAGCAACTAACAGTATTTAAGAGAAGAATTCAAGAAAAGTTTCCTGTAGGAGATAAGATTCGAACTTGGTCACTTAGAGATGAGCAGGAGTCTGTAAGGAGACAAGAGAGGGCATTCGGGGCTGAAGAAATGGTGTATGCGTATGGTGTGAAAGCACCTGATCTATTGGGGAAGAAGCTGCTGCACCTCAGGGATGAGAGTGCGGTGTGGGAAAGGAGGTCTGCAGAGGTTACATGACTCGCCCTAACATTCCCAAGTGAAATAGCTCTGAGACCCACCTAACCAGGTTTCTTGACTCTCCTTTCAGTGCTCTTTTCACTGGACTGAAGTGCCTTTATTCCCACTGAGATGTAGCCATGTGACACTAGAATCATTTTAAATAAATGCCATCAGATGTTGTGGGCAATGAGAAGCTCAAGAGGACACCAGATGGAAGCACAGAAAAGTGAATGAGAAGATAGATTATAACAACAATGAAAACAACCTGAACAAAAAGATTATTTATGAAAGCCCCAAATAATACATCGTATAGCCATTTCTTTTATTAGAAAATAAAGTATATGAAGGCAGAGGAAGATGATAATAATGGTGACAATAATTGCAACAAATGTTCCTAGTACTTTATACTTTTAAAATCCTCATGTAAATATTATTTCATCACAAAAATAGATAATTATAAATATGGAAAAATTAATATGCAGTCTGTAACTAAAAAGAACAGGATATATTACTTATAACTATTCACTGTTGTCAAAATATAAAACAGATGCCTTCATGCTGAGGGATTTGGCGCCAATTCCACTTAAACCAGAAGGTTGAAAAATGAGAAAAGAGAAGTGTATTCATGCTGTTTATTGAGGAAAAAAAATATTTTGCTTTCAACGGTTGGGGGAGGGGCGCTGGGGCTTGGAAATTATGCAAGAGAACACAGCAACAGGCATGGAGAAGAGTGAAGCATACTTTTAGGGCATTTTAAGTCCCAGAGTAATTTTGCCAGAATACGGCTTATTTTCTTTCCCAAAATAGTCACTATCAATTAAACTGCTTAGTTTTGGAGAGTGGAGGAAAAGAGATATATCAGAGTCAACCATTTTTTTTCTATACTCTAGATTTGATACATAATTCCTCATAGATCAATATATATACTTTAATATTTTCTGAACACCTTTTAATTGGTATCACCACCTTTAGAAGTATATTTTAAACTTGTCTGAGATAGCTAAATTGAAAACAGTCTTCTCATTTTGTCCCCACTGAGATTGAAAGCTCTTGTAGTGAAGAAAAATTTTACAAATGAGATTTGAAAGTCCAAGACATATTAAAAGCAAATCGTATTTTTTGTAAAACTGAAAACTCTGTATGCGCGTATCTATTTGTGTAGGTTTGCATGAGGAAAAAGAAAGGTGTGGAACAATAGAAGCCAGTCTGCGGAGGAAATGGGAGGAAGGAAATGAGAAGGAAAATTAGGGGAGAGATTGTTAACTTTTCCTCATATATCTTCATAATACTCACACATGTTACAAGGATCAGATAATGTCACACTTTTCCCTTAATTGAATAGAAAAAAAATTGAAAAGAAAAATAAATCCCATGAGTTAAAAAAAAAAAAAACTTTAAAAAGTTGATTCAATAAGTATTCCCTGAGTAAAATATACCCCATAGCAAAGAAATGGTCTCTTAAGGGCCGGGAACCTTAGGCTGCCAGCCAAATGCTATCCAAATGATCCCTAAGATGGAGATAACTGAAGATTTTCAGAAAAGTAATTCATCTACTATCTAGCACTGTCAATAAGCAGAAAAATGGCATTCAACCACTGACCAAAACTATATTTGGAACTGGCAGCCACCAGGCATCATGCTAACAAGCTTAGAACAATTCTTAATTTTATCTGGAGCAGAAGATAATTAACTCCAGTTTTAGATTGTTTAGGTTTAGTGGACTAAATTTCTAACATGAAAGTGACAAATAAAGGAAACTAAATGTAAATCAAGCTTTCAGGGATGTGTCCCAGTACTGGGGGTCTGTGTGGAAAGAGCATGGCTTTGGAACCAAGCAGTCATGGGTTTAAATTCTGGCTCAGCTATTACTTGCTGCATGGCCTTGGACATATCCCTCAATCTCACTGGGCTTCTTTTTTCTAATGTGCAAAATGGGGATATATATATTCCTTTCTTCCAGGTGGTAGAGAAAAATGAGTAAGATTATATATTTAAGTCACTTAGCAGCCATACTGGCAAGCAATAGAGACGCAAGAAAGGGAGCTATTATTATTAAATCATGGTAGAGAAAAATGAGTAAAATTATATATTTTAGTCACTTAGCAGCCATACTGGCAAGCAATAGAGACGCAAGAAAGGGGGCTATTATTACTAAATCATTCCAACACTCATTGATTAAGCGTGGGCCCTCTCATTTATGGTCATCCTATCCTGAACAAGCCGGATCCTGTCTGATCTTGGAAGCTAAGCAGGATCAGGCCTGGTTAGTACTTGGATGGGAGACCGCCTAGAGAAACCAGGTGCTGTAGGTGTAAAAATAATAATAATAATAATAAGGGATTGTAAACTGACAAGGTCCTTGCAACCTGTGAGGTCTACCAAGGGTTGACTCACCTAAAAAGTAAAAAGATATAAAAATAAATTAAAAAAATAATAATGGGCCCTCTCTGCTCACCTTTTAAAAACATACATTTTTAATGGTGCCCCTTCCCCATCCACATGAGGAGTTTTAATCATGTGACAAAATTGAGATCCTGGGGATCTTGTTAAAAGGCAAATTATGATTCAATAGGTCTGATGGGGTCTGAGATGCAGCATTTCTAACAAACTGCTAGTGAACAGATGCTACTGGCCTTCATGTCTCAATTGGAGCAGCAAGGCCCTAGGGTAAAATAGTTATACGTTAAAACATGATGAATGAAGCTGAGGAAGATGGGACAGATTTTGAGGCAGAGGCAGCTACTCCATTCCTGTGCCTGCACACATCGGGTGCACTTCTTCTGTAGCACTTATCCCTCCTATCTGCACCACTGGGCTGTGAGTAGCTTGAGGGTAAGGAGTCCGCCCTTATGACGCTAAGTGGCTGCTGCACTCAGCTCAGCTAAAAGTTAATAAGTGAAGGAAGAAATTGATCCATGAAGGGGGTGAACGAATGAAATTCAGGGAAATTGCTGTTGGTTAATGTATAAAAACCTAAATAAACATATTTCTTAGTTACTGAGTTCACTTCACATACATATGTGTTGTTTGGATTAAATGTTTTCCTGTGCTTGATAATGAGACAAAAGAACCACTAGGAAAGGTTAATCCTGGGCATTCACTCTAGAAATATAAAGTTCAAGAGTTTCCTTTACTCTAACATGAAAAAGAAAAATTCAGAACTCCCTTCTCCTCTCAAGTAAAGTCTCCTGTCCTCAAGGAACAGTAACTATAGCTCTCAAAACCTCAAAGGGACAATGTCTCTTACAAAACAATCATGCTGGCAACATATTATTATAATTAGCATAGATTCTCTTCTCAGGCATATAACAGCTTTATCCCTTGATGCTACTCTAGTTTATAAGTTTCCTAAGTAATTCAGGGTCACTTAAAAAATTTTTTTCATTGGTTTTATGACAAAATATATCAAGTTTTCCAACTGGGGCTTCATATCAGCATCAGCCTGTATGATCAAGTCACGTGGTTTTTTACATGGTTCATCTTACTCCATGGATAAACTGGATTACATTTGCCAAGTAAACTATAATAGCAAAATCTGGTTTTATTACTAGGAGTTAGAAAACTTGCTACACCCAGAAGGACCTCTGAAAATCTAAGCTTCATTAGAGAATACTGGGAAGCACTTGTTCGATTTTAATCTATTTACATAACATGATTTTTTTTTTCATCAGAGCCTCAAGTTCTAGTTCAATTGGTCGGTTCACTGCCTGTCTTTGTATGGTTCTTTTGTTGCAAACTTGGATGCCGCATATGGTCATATCTCTAGATATGTTTAAAATGTTAGTTCTGCAGCCTGAATGTTCAAAAATATGGGTGTGGTTTGCTGTGGCCATCTTCTCGATGAAATTATAGGACTTCCATAAATATGGTACTTTACTTTTAAAATAGGGGAAACTGTATGTAGGTGTGCTTTAAAAAAAAAAAAAATCACCTTTGATTTAATCAAGTCAACCCAGGTAGTCAGACATATTAACCTTAGTCAGTAAAGGAATCTACCTTTTCTGAACTGAATCCTTCTGCTGGAGAGCATACACTCTCCCTAGGCTTCTGAAGAACTTTACAATCATTCTTTAATTAATATTTTCAGCACCCCTGCGGCCTCATTATGCTACAGTTATTAAGCATTTTATTTTCTTAGTCCTAAAGGTTCTCAAAGCAAATACATGTTCTCCAACAGGCATTTATGTTTTCTTACACAAGAGTTGATTTTCCATTCATGATATAAAACAAATGTTAATTAGGATGATGATTAAGATGGCCCAGACTTTTTCCAAACATTTTCGTAGTTGGCAGCACTCCACTTTCCTCTTCCTATAAGCCAAGAAACAAATTCGTTAGTCGTCCTCGTGGGGTAAAAATATCTAGTAAAGAGCAGTTGAAGAATACTCTCAACAGCTTCCCAGAAAGATATTCTTTAAAAAGCTCCCTATTTAGGGCTCTCCTAAAATTCCATTGGGAGGGTCAATTCCTACAACCTTTCTGAAAGTCCCCAACGATACCCTTTGATTCACAGGTCACTTCTGGGAATTTTTTCAAATGAAAATCATAGATGTGCACAACCTTGGATGTGAAAACTTATGCATGTCTGTATTACGACATTGTTTATCATTCAAATTTGGAAAGCCTGTCTTTCCAAAAATAGGTCAATCATGGAGTATTCCTATAACGTAATTCGTAACACAATATTTAAAGATGTGAAACATTTATGATTTAGTATCACACGTAAACAAATAGATACAATTAAAAAAATAAACTCAAAGAGTAATTACCTCTAGATGGTAGGAGAGGGTGATTTGAAATATCTTCTTTTGTACTTTTCTGAATTTCTGTAGTTTTATATCTTCTGCACTAAATATGTATTACTTTTATAATTAGATTATAAAATTGCTCCCTAATTTTTTCTCTTATCAGCAATGTAGTCTTTATATATGTAAAACTAATTAATTTATCGATTAGTAGGAAATAAAAAAAGAGTGGTGAACATAAAGTTAACTTACTATGTAGATTCAGCATTCACTTCTTATATTTAAATAAATTCCTCCCCCTGATAGACTCTCTACCAACTAACTTCAATTTCTACTGGCTGATCCTTTTCGTGAAGAAGTCCCGTGAACCTTAGTAAATCCAAATGAAAATCTAAGACAAGGAAATAAAGTGTGCAAAGGAAGCTGGCCTTGCGAGAGGTGGAAACCATTCATATGAATGGATGGAGCTTTCGAACAACAGAATAATGGAAGAGGGAAATGCTATTCAGATGACAGCTGCCAGCTCCCTCTCCCCAACTGTCATTCCCCTACTGCCCCTCCCCTTTCCCCGGCCTTGATTCCCAACCCACAGGAATGCTGCGGTGCATGTGGCCTGCGTGGTGTTCTCACACACCAAAAACACAGAGGATAAAAGGCCACTGTGTTGAAAGCAATACCTCAAAGAATAACCACAGGGTTCAAACTGCTTAAGAACACGTTGCTCCTTTTCATATCAATCACAGCATTTGCCAAGCTACTCCCCAACCGTACTGGGAGGTACAAGGGTGAACATTGTTTAATTGGCTTTGGGAATCTTCTGAGCTGTACTAGACCATTAATTAGAGGAGTCGTGGGAATTCAGTGTGCAATGTATGTGTCGGGGACGGGAAGGCTAGTTATGCCATGGTCATGGTAAACCATTTGCAAATGCCCCTTAAGACAAACTTAAGAGAAAGTACAAGGAAATTAGAAGAACTCACTTTTACTAAAACAAAGTCCAAGACAGCAGTACCCTAAGTTTTTGTTCAGGTACCTAATCCCACTGAATACAAATACCACTTTAATAATGCTTAACTGATTTATTCTCGATGCCAGAATTTTCTCATCTAGACCAATAGGGAAAGCCCTGGTTTGTGATATCAGGGTCTCACACTCAAATGCTTTTATAGCTGTCAGCAGAAAAAGAGACAAACAGCACTGGGCACATGCACCATTTGAAGGGAGCAGTCATTCGCCCAGCACCAGCAGTGGTTGCTAATGTAGAGATAAAGATCCAGATTGCTAGATCTTCTGATTTTTCTAGAGTAACTGGGAATCCAGATTTTTATGTGAAATCTGTGTGTTTTTACAGGTTGACAACTAAAAAGGAAAATCAGTGCTTTCTATGAGCAAACAAAATATCTCTGAGGGCCAAAATAGGACTATGGACTGCCAGCTTGCAACCTCTGATTCAAAAGAACAAGATCTTCACATAGGATTTTCAAAGTTCATGCTACTAAATTTATCTGGATATGCATAAATTACCACCCAATACATGGACTAGAAAAGAATCATAGATTTAAATTCTAAACCACTTGACCCATTTACCCTAAGCAAGTTCCTAAATTCACTTTGGATCTGTTTTCTTCCTTTTATTAAAATAGGAATCATATACTAGGGTTTTACAATTTAAATATTTTACCCTTAGACTTAAAAGAGCAGATGCTTTAATTTTTACACCTCAGAGAGACTGCTAATGATTTCTTTTATATATGAAACAACAGAGGAGAAAGAATAATCACACAGAAGCCAGAGGTTGGGGCTGGAAGCCAAGAGTCCTATCTCCTTATGATTCAGCAATCAAATAAGAACCTTCTCTAAAGAATGACTAAGAAAACAAGCCTATTAACCATTCAGGCTCATGAAGCAAGTCCTCATGTAAACAAATTATTATTCTAATAGTTCCAGCCAGACAACTCAGGTTCTCATTTAAAACACATGGAAAGGAAATATGTCAGCTTAAGACATCTCTATCCATCTTTAATAACTGGGATATTAATCACATCTAATCCAATATACATTTTAAGATGAGTCACTCAAACATTCAACAGAACTGTCGAATTTAATAAGCATTCTCAGTTTCTGATATTTACTAATCTGCTTTCCAAGCATGCCAATTCTTATTAGAATGGCAGCATCCGGTTTATACTATGAGCCATACTATGCCACACTATCTCACCTTCTGAGGGACAAGTAAAGGCAGGAAATAAATGACCGTGGGTGTGTGTCTGTGTGTGTGTGTACAGAAAAACAATGTATTCTAATACTAAAAGATCTCAACTTTGGGGCATCATTTTTTTCTAAATACTGTCTGTAAAATCTTCAGAACCGTCTTATACTGGGAAAAAGTATAATTTTGCCATTAAGTTTTATGTTGAAATTATTTATAATATAGAGATATCACTCAATGCTTGTGATTTTTTTTTCATTTAAAATCTTTCAATTAGTCTTCTGCAAAGACACCTCAATTTAAATCTCTGTGTTTTGTACCTAACCTAACCGCATCTTGTTCTTAAATGCTGTGGCATACTTGACCAGACTTCAGGACTGCTGAGACACCCTAAAAATTGTTGCAAAATCACCATTAAAGTGAGTATACCAAAAATCCAAGACTGAGGTACCGCGTTTCCTTTAACTGAGTCTGGTTCACCTTCCTTTAGTTTCTTCCTTTTATGTCTCCAATGCCCTGAACTGGAACAAGACTGTGACTTTCACCTATAAGATATCTTGTGAGGAAAGCAGAGTTTCTTTGCAAAGCTGCCTTATCATGCAATCCAAATTACAGAAAGTTCAAACAGATGTCCTCACTTAAGAGATGAAAAGAGTCCTCATTTAACACTCAAGTTACCTCAGTAGGACCTTTATAAAAGTGTTCTTCTTGAGGTGAGAAAAATTTTTGAGCAAAGTAATATACTTCCAGGAAGGGAAACTGTCAGAGAATTGATATGGCAGGCTTTTGTGGTTTTGCTTGGGGGGAAAAAAAGGAAGTTGCTGGCCAGAAAGAAATTTTAAAATTACAGTTCAAGTTTTGCCAATAGTCTTTGATGCTCTTTAAGGGAAAGCACCCCCTCAACCAAAAGGACAAAGAGTCAAATTGAACCCTGTTTTTCCTTTACTCTTCTACCACTAGTTCAGCATTCTTATTTCTTCCAAACACACACCATTCCTCTTCCTACCAATTTGGTAGATCTCGTTTTCAATCGTGATTTGCTAGTCATGGTGCTGCAAGTTCTACTTTCAGGCTTCACTGCCTGCTATCAGAGTAAATGAGATAATGAGAGGATTCTCATTTCAAACCCAAAACAACCTTTAAACCAGGAGGTCCAGCCACACAGTACCTAGAACTATTTTGGTGGAATCACTGCTGTGTTTCTTACACAATATCAAAACTAAATAATACTAATACATTCTAATTTCATCTCTTCCACATTTAAATGCTCATTCGGGATTGAATTACCCTTCACCTTCTCCCTCAAGTCTGGGAGAAAAGACAATTATCCATTTAACTTACCATCCTACATTCAGCATTTTACCGATGAGTAACACAAAAACTACAATATATCCCACACTGGATTAAGGGTAAGCACTAGACATGTTTTAAAAGAACAACAAAACAAACAAACAAACAAACAAACGAACAAACAAAAGCACCCTTCAGCCAAATGAGGACTGTCAGTGAAAACTTTAGTCCAGAAAGGGCCAAATATACAGTGGGTGTATCACTCCTCCCCAGGTATGCAGGCAGAGCAGCCATCAGTCACCCAGAGGCTATTTCTACCTTCATAATCTTACTTAACTGAGCCTCTCCAGGTAGGCACTGCCGATGACGGGTCAGACTTAGCTGTCCAGATGAAAGCCTTTGTCAGGCGGTGTCCAAACCCTCAATCTACCAGGATACTAAAACTAAAACCTTACAGGCAGAGAGCATCTTTGCTTTTTTGAAATATTATCACAAGGAAATAGGCACGAATTTTTTTTTTTGTCTAGTATTTAAACTAAGCACAGAGATCAGCAATTTTAAAACAAGCTGTGAGCCCTTTGTGACAAAGTTCTCTATTATCTTGTTCATCTCCCTGCTAATTTATCAGAAACTCCCTCAGAGATCTGTGGACTCTTTTAATTTTTTTCAGGGAGGAGTTGGGAGAATGTTCTCAAAGCCATAAGTCTGAACTGATCAGTCACTTCAGAGAATGAGATGCTCATCCTAATGTTTCCCAGTTCAAGGGCAGTGGAAGACAGATTCTAGCTGTCTAATTCTTTATGAATTAAGAGCTTGGGGTGACTAAACTGGAGAGCAAACCTGGTGTATGTGTGGAGAATCAAAAGGAAAAAAAGGGGCAGGGAGGGCAGGGATTTGAAAAAATTTAATCTCTCCTTTATAAGATACCTGTTATTTACTCGGGGAAAAATCGACCACAAACGTCAAACCTAGTAACTCTTTATCTCAAGTCTCTGGCACTTTCTCCATCTGCTCCAATTCAGAGACCAAGATAAGACCAAGTAACAAGACCTTCAACTTCTCTCAAATTAACAAATTATGGTAAGTGAAAACAAAAGTAGAGGCAATGCAGGCCCAGCAGGCTGCTTGTTCTTGGTTCTGAGGAGAGGGAGTTGGCCTGGAAGGTGACACTGCTTTCTCGCTCCATCAGTCGACCTGGGCTCTGCAACTCTGTCTCTTCTTCCTGCTTACTTTGCCCAGTTCTGATTAGAACCTTTCTAGAAATAGTGACCAGGCCCCTCTAGAGTTCATCTGTGGCACCTGAATCACAGAGTCATCAGGGTAGTGGACCTGTAAGGCGTTGCCCTGATCCCTTTAGGACTGGAGTATTTACTCCCACAGTTGCTGGGAGTGTTGGAGGCTGCCAGTTCACGGCTGAATGTCGCTCCAAGAATTACATTTAGAGAGCCACCTGGCTGGAGGGCATTATCTGCTGGGGTTTGGACAGCTCATATCCAATGACTGGCTGATGGGAGAAACATAAAGGCCCACCCCTTGCCTTAGTGCTATCCCAGTTCTAAGCCCATCCCCCTTCCCCTGCCCCCAAGCATTACAATTAATTTCTCCCTCTGCCCAATTCTGCTGCTCTCATTTCCCTGACAGGCATTGTTGTCATCAGCAGTCCCCCAAAATTCTCCTACATGCAAATTTCAGCATCTCGGAATCTGTTTGCTGGAGAATTGACCGGTGATCATCAGAAAAAAAGTGCAAACAGTGCTTCACTATCCTTTGCTGAATGTTATTTATTTAAAAAAATCTTTTTGGCATAATATGCTTTATTTTTTAAATTAATTTATTGGGGGTGACATTGGTTAATATATGGTGACAGAAGGAGATTTGACTTTGGGTGCTGCACTTTAAATCATACATTGTTCACTGACATCCCTAACCCCTGTGCCAGCCACATTCAGACTCTGCTATCCGGTGGGTGCATGAAGGCCTGGACGGGCTGCCCACCAGTCTAGTTATAACAACTATACTGCAAAATTTGTGCCATAATTTTTATACATGCAGTCCTCCCCCATTTTTGCTTGGTTCTGACATGCATGCACTTTATTGACCATGATTTAGTTAAATAACACTAGTCTCACAATACCCTGGTTCAGATTTCGGTTACTACAGTATATTATATTAGTAATTGCATGAAGGTAGCTCTTCAGTCCACAAATCACTATGTAAATAACAGGTGTGCATCATGACAAGTGACCAGTGGCATTGCCTTTTTCAAAGCCCGTTGTTGATCAGTCACTGAACATCTGAGTAGTATAAATAAGCAAGAGCTGCAGTGATGTTTGGGCCCTGGGGTTTGGGGAGGTAGAGGAAGGACAGCCAGAAAGCAGGACCCACTTGGCCAGAGTGTGGTTACTGGCAAGCCTCTCCCTCAAGTGTAAGTGTCTGAAGGGGTCCAGGGTCTCAGAAGGATTCTAGGTACGTTAATCCATCCACCTTCAAGCACCAGAAAGGTGGGACCAATACCAAACCCATGTATTAGTTTCCTAGGGCTGTTGTAACAAATTACAGAAACTCAGTAGCTTAAAACAATATGAATTTATTATCTTAACAGTTTGCATGTCAGAAGTCTCAAATGGGTGGCAGGGCTGTGTTCCTTCTAGAGGCTCTATAGGAAAATTTACTTTCTTGCCTTTTCTACTTCTAGAGGCTGCCGCAGTCCCTGACTCTGGGCTCTTCACCATTCTGACCTCTGCTTCTGTCCTTGCACCTCCTCAGACTCTCACCCACCTTCTTCCTTCTTATAAAGCCCCTGTAACCACACTGGGCTCACCCTGATAATCCAGGATAATCGCCCAACTCTATATCTCTAACTTAATCACATATGCAGCATCTCTGCTAATATGTAAGGTAACATATTCACAAATTCTAGGAGTTAGAATTTTGACATCTTTATTTTGCCTATCATACCCCATTGGGTTTTTCCAAATGATGGTACTCTCCTGAACAGTGACCCCCATTTGGCTGCTGGAAAGGCGAAGCTGCCTGAAATCATGTGTGTCTGTATCTGGACCCTCTGAGAGAGTACAAAAACAAAGAAATGCTTTCAACTGGTGTCCCTGGCCCTGAGTTAGCTTTGCCCAAATGGCTGCTCAAGCCTCTCATCTCTAGATACGTTCCACATCAGAAAGCACCACTTTCCAGTAAGCTCGGGAAACAAGGCATTCAGAGTCTTCTTTACCAGACACTCACAGTGCATGATGGCATAGACGGGTCTTGCCAAGTCCTGGAGTAAAGAAACCTCTTTAACTTATTAAACCATGAGTTTTAGCAATTTATCTTTCACATAACATTTCATGGAACACTGTAGAAATGCTGCACTAGATTGTCTTCCAACTCTTTCGGTGCCATGAAAACAGCTCTGCAGGAAGTCCCTGCACCTGTCAGGCTCCTCCTAAGAGCCTAAAGGGTGAAGCTGAAGTGTGCTTGCTTTGAGGGACTGGTTCTTCTTTTGCACCAGTCCTCGAGTGCACTTCGGCAAACCCAGAAACTGCCTATTGACTCACATGTATAAAATATAGAAGTGACGTATTCTTCAGGTGCCTTAGCCCTGCCTGAAGACTCATTTCCTGAAGAGCTGGGGATTTTCTTTTCCCTTCCCTTGACTCTGGCTGTCAAATTAATGGGGAAAAAATGAGCAGGAAATAACGTGTCACCACATACACTCCTGGGCTTTGCTTTCCTCTCATACCTGTCGAATCAAATATTTGGGCAGATTGCCACGTGAAAACTAAAACATTTTCTCCTTCCAGAAAATGGGCTGCTAGTATCAAAACAGAGAAGAGTGCACTCATTTGCTTTATTTTTGGTGTGTTCCAGGGCATTGCTTAAAAGCTGTATTGCATGCAATATTTATAATTCATTGTCGTCTTTCTCAGGAATCACTGAAAGTTTTGGAGGAATCACAGAATCTCAGAGTCAGAAAGAAACTTACAGATTGCTCATTTGATTTTCTTCTATAACCCTAAAATCTTCCATCAATATCTCTAATTAAGAGGCTCTTTGTGTATGTTTCACACATTTTACAACCAGGATCTATCTCTCAATTACTACTCAGTTGAACAAGAGACCCGAGTAACTTGCCAAGCCCAGCCAGGCTATGAGCCTCCTCTCTGTGTCTGAAATGCCTTCTCTCATCTACCACATTTTTTATAACAACAATAGCAAATACTATCGCGTGCCTACCCTATGGAAGACACTGTACCAGGCCTTTTAATTGTCTTATTTCACCTTGACCTCAGCCCTATGATGTAGTATTGCTACTTTATACAAACGAACACACAAAACTATTTACCGAGTATTTTATTGTAGTTACTGAGTATTTACTGATATTATTTACTGAGTATTTCCCCCATTTCAGATACTAAAATGCTAAGCACTTTACATTTGTTCATCACGTCTATGATTAGATGTTATGGTTCCTCTTTTGGACGTGAAGAAACTTGAGGCATGGTAAGAAATTCACCCGCTGTCACAAAGGTAGTAAGATGCAGGACTGGGATCAAAACTTGTATCTTCTACTCACCTTTCACTTCTTCCCTCTCCCTTTTGTCTTTCCACCCAGAGGGGACCTCTGTGTATCTCTGAATTCACAGAGTATTTGTTCATCGTTCCTCTCTTGTTACTTGTCATATTCTACATACTGCTTAATTCCTCCTTACTGAGTATCTCTTAGGCTACTTTGTACCCTTTAGCATGCTGCTCATAACACACACTATATAAATATAAACTGGCTTAGAACAAATATAACCAAGACTGGCAAGAAAACATACTGTTGATCTCAGTTGATTTCTTGTCTGTTTCAGGAAGCAGCTATACAATGTCATCTAGTACAGGAGATTAAACTGAATAGTTTGTCCTTGATGCTTGTTTTAGTAGCTACAATGGGACTAAGTGACTGTTAGACTGAATCCTCTCAGATCTATTGGTGAGGCGAAGATTGGAAGAATCTCTGAGTCAGAGTCAAATCTCCAACTTCTAGCCAACTGCCTGGCATATAGTTGTTGTTCAATAAATATATTTTAAATAATGACCAATTACAAACAAAGCCATGTCCTAGATATTTTGCATTTAGAAACTATACTCTCCTATACCTCTAAAGTAATTCTTACAAATAATTCATCTAGGAGTAGCATTAAGTTCTTCAAGTAATTATAGTTGATAATGATAAATAATGGCATTTTTTTTTCTTTTGGAATAAATTTGGCAAGGTGATAAGTTTTTTTTGTTTTTGTTTTTGTTTTGGAAAGAAAAATTTGAAATTACTCATTGGGCATTTAAGAAGAGAATACCGATAGAGGACTGTGAAGTAGCTCCAACCAAGAGCCCCACACTATTTGAGGGGAACAAAGGAATACATTTGGGAAATATGACTCTCTTTGTAATGTGCACTTGGGACATTCAAAACCTGTAAACAACTTGTGAAGAAACTATTTCACCTACATCATAATAAATACCTTTCAGTGAAAGCATACCATCTTTCGACTGAATCTCTTGAACTCTCAATAACAAATGCTGATGTTCTACAATGATCAAAAGATCAGAACTGAAGAGTTTTTTTTAAGTATCATATTAAAAAACAGAAGACTCATTCAGAGTCTTTTCATTCATTAAGCCACCGGGGGCCTCTCCGGGGGCTAAAGAATCCACATGCAGGGACTGCCCAGGAAGCCCTGGCAGGATTGGTGGATTGAAGGTGGAGGGCAGAATGAAGAGGTGGGTTGCCTGATGGCCTACGTACACTTAGGAAAATAAATTAAATTTTTTCGAGGGGCCTGCATCACCAAGTGTAGAAAATTAAAACTTTTATTCTTTCATCTTGAAGGCCATTTTTCCAAATATAAATAAATAAAATACATAAAGGTATATTAAAACATAGACCTATAGAGAAAATAAGAAGAGATAAGGCATCTGATACTCTTAGTAAATGCAAAGAGGAAACAGTTTTCAGCTGAGCAGGTTGAAAACTGTGCTGAATTTCATTAAATTTGTCACCAAGTTAGTTCCTTGTAGACAGAGGAACAAAATTAATGTGGATGCTTAATATAGTATATCACCTGGTTTAAATATATGAAGAAATAAAAATTTTCCCACCAGAGTCATTCATTTCCCAAGGTCTCCTAAGATTCTAAACCTGGAAACTACTCCAGGGAAGCTCTGTAGTGGCTGCCTGTCTATTATGTGGAGAAAGTCAGGCCTGGACTTAGCAGCATGAGTGCTGTGGTCAGTTAGAGATGTCTGCCATGGCATTATGATAAGAATGATGGCACATGTAGTACTTAACTGCATCTCCTCAGTATACTTTGCCACACTATCTAAGTCTATACAATCAAAATTGCAGTGACCCATACAATGTTTTTAGTTTTCTTGATGTTCTTTATTCACATAACAGATATATTTATTCATGCCGTAAAAAATATATAATTATATACACACATTAAGAGATAAATTTTGTAGTTCTAATGCCAAGCCTTAGTATCAACATATATTTGCTATAGGAAGGAAAGAAGAAAGAAGAAAGAAAGAAGAAAAAAATATATAATTATATACACACATTAAGAGATACTGAATTTTGTAGTTCTAATGCCAAGCCTTAGTATCAACATATATTTGCTATAGGAAGGAAAGAAGAAAGAAAGAAAAGAAAAAAAGAAAGAAAGAAAGAAAGAAAGAAAGAAAGAAAGAAAGAAAGAAAGAAAGGAAGGAAGGAAGGAAGGAAGGAAGGAAGGAAGGAAGGAAGGAAGGAAGGAAGGAAGGTCAGGAAAGAGGAAGGAAGGAAGAGAGGGAGGAAGGAAGGAGGGTAAAAATAAACTTTAAGTTCCCCAAATTTTAAAAAACATCAAATAAAATTATCAGCCCAGTAAATTTATAAAACATCTTTAAGTGACATTATGCACTTTACTAATAACTATATTTCCCTTCAATGGGATTGTAACATTTCTAAAAAAAATAAACATTATAATTTCAGGTGACTCATTTGATGATAGAAAGAGGTTTAGTGTTTCATTGGAACCAACTTTGGAGAAACTGAGTACTTCTGCACCTGGAGATTAAATTGTGTTTAAATTGCTCTAAATATTCTTCTTATTGCATGATGCTGTGGTCCTACCCACAGGCTATCTCTGTGGCAGAATCCCCCAAGATGGCTTGAACTAGAATCCAAGCCCACTTGTGCAGCCCCTGGGATGCTCACAGTCTGCTGCTGTGCAGAGACTTTGGCAGGCCCAGCTCTCAGCCTTTCTTCCAGGGGCAGCAGTGCTTTTTCCTCCAATTGCCACAGAAGCCTGAAATGAATTCCAGCCACACCCTGGAATCTTATTTGCCTCGTCCTCTATATCTGGTCAAGCTGCCCGGGCTCATAAACAGTTTGCAGCACCTAACCTGACTGCAGTGGAGGAGGAAGGGGTCTTGCTCTCTATAGGCAGACAAAGGAACCTGAGTCTATTTAACATAATTATCAGAAGCCAGGGTCTTTAAAAGTCTTTCTCACGAAAGCTATCTTATGGTTATGATTGTGACGTTATTAGGTAACAAATTTTTTCTCTATGAAAAAGAAAAACACAACATACTTATTTTACACTTCAATAACAGTTTAACATAAAATCAGGCAGAACTTAGTTTTGTGTGGCCATTGCCAACAGCTCCTCAAAACTGTAAAATGGGATTTTGCGGGATTCTTTTGGTGATAAGGTAAAGTGTGTATGCAAACTTAGCTGTGCTTGATGCATGGCTAACACCCAGTGTAGCATTAGCTCTAGGTGATACTGTTCGATTTTATTCTACATGCTGGTCCCCATGGGAAATAAATTCCATGAGTTCTGTTTTTCAAAGAAAGCAAATGACAGTATCTTTCTACCAAAATAGAGTTCTTGTAAGAAAAACATGCTTTTTCTTGAAGATGCCAAATTAATTATTTCTCTTATTTGTTTAGCCTTGAAAAAGAAGTTGAAATCTTTCCTTTCAGCAGTACCTCTTCTTCTACTCTTTGGAACCTGTCTATGGCTGATAATTCCAATTCTCCTCAAACAGATTTTTTAAAATCTTTCTTGGGTATCTACACTGTGTCCTGTCAGGCCAGCCCAAATCCCAAGCCAACTCATACCAGTGCAACACATTTTGATTGCTGGACTTTTCCCAAGTAGATCAGGAGCACGGGAGAGATGGGCTAGCTATTCATCAAATTATTCCCTCTTTTTCTTGGGCACATGGCTTGAAAAAATTTCCCGGTATCCCTTGCACTTAGCTGTGACTATGTGACTAAGTTCCTACTAATAATGGGATATGACTGGAAGTGATGCACGTCCCTTCAAGCTTAGATAACACTCCCATGTACACCCTTCCAGCTTTTCCCATTCTGCCCTAATTTAATGAAGATAAACCCTGTAACCTTGGAAGCCACATGGAAGATGGCAGAGCTACAAAATGGAAGGCATCTGTGTCCCGGATCATTGCTTGGAAGAAAGCCAACTGCAGCTCAAGCACCTATGTTCTAAACTTTGCATTCTTTCATCATTTTTGAGCCATTCTGATTTTTTGGACATGTTTGTTATAGTAGTTTGTACCTGAAGCATCTGGAAGTTCTAATGTTTCTGCAAAATTATGAAGTACCAATAGATTATTTGTAAAATAATGAATCTAATTATTGTGTGCCAAACCAGACACTAGCTTATAAAATAACCAAATAATCTAGAACCAAGAAGACTAGCTTCTACATAAGTAAGCTATCAGAGTTTTAAGAAAAATGTTCTTGAAAACCTTGGAATATAGAATCTTCATTTCATTTAATTGTTCTTTGACATAAGAAAAAGCTGCTATTGCTTGACTTAGTGACAAGAACATCTTGATTCAGTCCATTAAACACCAGTGTTTCATGGGAATATAATTTGTGCTACAGCATTAGTACAGAAAGACATTTCTGACAAGTAGACATTTCTGAGGGGTTGTTTTAAAAAAGATCAAATTGGAGAGAACTGGAGTTTAAGCTATAAGCTCTTGTCTATATTTAGTAAACAGATTTGAATCACATTCTTAACTTCAGAATTGTGATTATATTCCATTATGAGATGACTACAGACAGTAATTTGTATTTTAAATAGATCATAAAACACATTTTTTATTTAATTGTTCAAATGTATAGAAATGTACATTTGTTCAGTGTACACACAGGAAATACATCAGGGTACATTCTCAAAAATTTAACCTTCAAGCTAACCCTGAGAAATTCAAGTCTCAACCACAAACTAAGTCCAAAGAAGTAAATTATTTATTTTGTTGTCCAAAGTATAAGAGACCTAACATAGTTTAAAGCCATACAGTTACAGATGTAATGCCAAATGAAATTATTTACTAGTTATCAAAAAATAATGGTATCGATAAGTAAAGACCTTATAATCAAATGGATTATCAGTGGAACTTTTGGAAAACTGCCTTAGGTCATCACAGATGTGAACTCGGACCCAAATGAATTATAAGTTACTTACTAAAAACATCTCTCAAATCAATGTATTCTCTCCATCTCTATTGCTCCCACCTTCATCTATGCCACCACAACTCACCTGGCCTACTAAAATATTTGCTCCCCTACTGGGCTCCTCGCTTCCACTCTTGCCCCTTCTCCAAATTGTTCCCCAACAAGAGATCTCCAGAGTGATCTTTCTAAAGCACATACCACATTATACCACTGTCTTGCTTCAAATTCTTTCATGTGTCTGCATTAGTCTTAGAATAAAGTTGGAACTCCATCATGGCCTGTCATGCCTTACCCCATCCCAACCTATACTAATACCAACCTCTTCATACCCTTCACTGAAACCCAACTAATCTCTTTTATGTTCCTTGAATATATGAAGTTATTTTCCATCAGGGCTTTGGGACTTCCAGTTCTCTCTTCCTGAAGTACTCTCCCTCCAGCTCTCTATATTGTTGGCTTTTCTTCATCTTTCATGTAAGTCTCAATTCAGCCATCACCTTTCCCAGTTACCTTCTTGCTCTGTTTATTTTCTACATGGCACTTATTCTGTAATTTTATCCTTTATTGTCTGAAAATCTGGATACTTTATGCAAACATGAACCTTTGTATTTTTTTTTTCTCTTTTTACTACCTTGTTTCAGGCATCATATCCTCAGAGACCTATGGATGGATGGATGGATGGATGGATGGATGGATGGATGGATGGATGAAATGTATAGGCAGTAGATAATTTCCATACTTTTTGTCCCATGAACCATCCATAAAAAAACTGTATTATCACATTTGACAAGGAGTGCTACTGCCCTGTCCTTATGGGGATGGTTATAGGGCAATCTCAATTTCTGTTCTCTTAACTCATCTCTTCTGGGAATACAAAAAAGTTTTAGCTCTGAGGCTATCCATATGGCCTTTTACATACAGTGAGTTTTAATCTTAAAGGAAAAATAGCCAAGTTTGCAAAATCAATAATCTGAAGAGGATGTGTCTTAATATTTCATAATCTATTATATTTGAGGACAGAATGTTATTCTGGCTTTGAATTTTAAGCTATTCAACTTATGACAAAGTTCTTTCAGGAAAAAGAGAAAGTTATCTCAAAGTAGAGTAAAACCATAGTCTTCTTCCTTGGGTTTCCATATCTAAAACCATAGCCCTTTGGAGAAGAACAGCAAATCAAACCAGCAACTATGCAGAAGTCCAGGACACATTTCTCACTTGTTGATGGCACTGGGTCAGTCTGACGAATAGCTAGTTTTCCCACTTCTTACTAAATGGAAGAGAGCCATACCTACAAATAGTTTTCCAAAAAGTTCCTCTGCACAAATCATAAGAAATATAGGACTGGATCTTGGCAGGGCCTCTGGAAATGTCAGGGCAGTCTCTCCACGCTGAACACTCCTGAGAATGCCAACAAGTGTGACCACACTTTTCCCCAATTTGAGCCATGACAGAGAAATGCTGTCCCAATCCAACTGAACTGATGAACTCCATTCTGTAGCACAACAAGAGAAAACTCAACAAGGCCCTGCAGAATGCCTGCCAAGGAACTGCACACTGGCAAGGGGACATCTCCCTACATGGAGGGTGTTTACAAGATGCAGTCCTGACACGCATGTGGCAGTGGTTACTACTGTCAGGATGTTGCTGGGGTCTTTGCCCGAGAAATCCCACACTGCTCTCTTCTTAAAGGCTCACAGGAAAAATTCCTCCCAGGACTCGGTAGCAAGGAAAGCTTTGCTTCTATTGAGGATTTAGCCTTGTTGTTGTTTGTTTTACCTTTTGGATACTGTTATTTTAACAGATCATATTTCCTCTTTGCTTCTAGAAATCCCAGGGACAGATTTGCAACCCTCTGCAATATTATGACATGCATTCAGATGTTCTACCTGACTTCATCTTATTTTCTTACATTTGTTTTCCCTCAACTGTGGTTTAACTATTTTTTATTCTTTTGTATTGTGTATACTTTATAAGTGGCTTCAAATTCTTTTAGGAATGAAATAGGCTATTACTGCATAGATACACACAGTGGATTTTACACCAAATCTTTAACAGCCCTAGAACTTGTAAAAATATAATGTGAGCTCAGACAGAACTGGGTTTGAATCCCGATTCTGTGGATTCCAGTTATGTGATCCTGGGCAAGCCACTTAATATTCCCAAGCTTCCATTTTCTCCCTTTCAAATTGAGGATAAAGACATCAACATTGTACAGTGGCTGTGAGAATCAAAAACAATTTATCGAAAGAGTTGGTACTTAGTAACTACTAGGTAAATAGTATTCTCTATTATTATTAATAACTGTGTAGACTGTTAGCAAAGACTAAAGGTGATGTCTGGAAGATACAGGGTCACAGACACATGGAGAGGAATGTCATGTGACTATGGAGGCTGAGTTGGAGCAAAACATCTACAAGCCAAGGAACACCAAGGATTGCCAGCAACCACCAGAAGCAAGAAGAGAAGAGGAAAGATTCTTCCTTAGAAGGTTTGGAGGAAACAGAGCTTTGATTTCAGGCTTTGATTTCAGACTTTTAGACTCCAAAACTATGATAGAATAAGTTTTTGTTGTTTAAAGCCATCCAATTTGTGGAAATTTATTACAGCAGTTCTAGAAAACTAATACAATCACCCCAGACTCTTTTTCCCAGACACTACCCCAAACTCAGGCATTGCTCAAACATGAAAAAAAAAAAATCCTAAAATTTGATGCATGTGAATCTTCTGTTAGTCTAAAAACAGAATTTAAATTTTTCCATAATGATGGCTTTCTTTGCTCTTTATAAATGTCGTGAAACCTTATTACCACTGACAAGCTGATAGTAATTAAAAAGAAACACTATCCTCATCTGTGCAATAGAAACTCTTTTTCAAATATTTATCCTAGACAAGAAGACATTTCTGTCCATCACTCTACTCTTGTCATTTCTTCCTAGACTACAGACACTCTCAGATGTGGTCTGGAAAGAAATCCACATCTCAGTGAGTAAAGGGTAGTGTGCTGGCAGGTGACACCTTTCATTGCCACTTAGTATAATCTAAAGTGAAAACCCCATTAAGTTTCAAATGGGCCAAGAGAACCAACAGTGGAACAAGCAGACAAATAGAAGCTGTTCTAGGAATTCCAAAACTGAGGGTAGGTTTTAGTGATAGTGCTTATTATTTCTTTATTCATTCATTCATTCATTTAAATACTTATTCCACCATGTTAATTTTTTTTTAAATCAGGGATCATTTTCTAAGAGCTCAAATTATTACCGTTTAGGAAGTTACTATGCGTATAACCTGAAGCTGAGCTATAAAAGAGAACCAAGAGTAAGTTTCTCCAGAGAGCCTCCCTGAGGGTGATATGATAAAATGACAGCTACTGGAGTATCTAATACAAAGAAGTGGCAATGTCAGGAAAGTTGGAGGAAGGATGGTCTTGGAAACTCTCGGCAGTTTTACCTCACAGGTTGATACCCAAATTTGAGAAACATAATAAATCACAGGCAGCCTTTCATTCAACAAGCAGTTAGTGCCTTTATGTAAGAGATGCCATGGAAACAAAACTGAGTAAGACACATTTCTTATCTAGAGAGGATGATATATGAGTCAACCAAATAACATGAAACTATATGTTACCAGTAGAGTAGAAATATGACAGTGCTCATGACCTAACCAGTCTCAAGGGATCACAAAGCAAAGCAATGGAAGTAGGAGAGCTGTCATCTACCAAACTATGAACTCTTCAGCTATACCCAGCACCTGACTTGTCCTCCCCATTTCTCTAAGCAAAAATAACTAAGCCACAGAATATTGGCACATGGCTTCTTTATTTTCTTTCAGTCATCCAACAAATAATTATTGAGTCATCCTACTGTGTGCCAGGTGCCAAGAGAGAGACCTGGATTCTTCTGATTCTGGTCTAGTGACCCATTTATATCCTGGGCCTCATATTCACAAAGGGTTTAAAGTATAGATTTTTAACTATTATTTCCAAGTGATATCATATATACAGTCACAGAAGATATAGTTACAGGATTAAACTTCAAAGCAAATCACAATTTTTATAATCCTGTTTTGGCAATTTAAGATAATACACACACACACACACACACACACACACACACACACACACACACACACAAGCCCTCCAACTTCCCAGCTGCATATCACCCATGGTGATGATCCAGGTCTCTTTTGATCTCTTTGGGTTCTGCTGAGCATTCAAGAGGGAGAAGCAAACAAGACAGTTGTTGTACTTGCACTCACAGAATTTAGTGTTAGCATGGAGACAGAGATCAAATAAAGACACATACCAAATTGATAACTAGTTACTGCATGAGAGGACAGTGGCATGACATGAAGCTGAGCTGGCAAGCAAAACTTTTGCTTTATCTGAAGTACTTGAAATTTTACAATATGGGTATATCTATGTATTACTTGTGTAAACATTATACATTTCTACATCAGATACACCATCAAGAGAAGAACAGCCAAGAAGTGAACTAGAGGATATAGCAGAAGCTGATCCCAATGTGGGCAGCAATGAGAATGAGTGAAAAGTCAGGTTGTTGAAGCTTCAGGGTTGGTCTAGAGCTACTATAGCTGCTTACAACTTTGTGGTGACTGTTGCATCCATGTCTTGTGGGAAGCAGTCAGACATGGACTCAAGGCTTTCCATCCCTGAGCTCTCCACTGGGCTCAATCATCTTCTGACCCCACAAATATAATGGATTACTTTCATGTACTAAGTAACATGCATTATCAACATGTTACTCTCAAACACTGGTTTGAAACTTGCCTTTCTACGAAGAGCAATAAATCTTATCAGAAGGTGCCAAATGCCCCGCAGCTATCTTGTCTAGACTAAAATGTCTCATCTCTATTTTATTAAACAAATTGTGTCTTGCCCATTACCGTAAATCTTGTAATCCTTGTGGACTTCCCACAGTTCCATCGACAACAGGGAAGTCCCTGCTAATCAGCTTTCCCTGCATGGAAATGATCTCAAGACAAGCTAGAGAAATAAGAACCAATATCATGAAAATGTTACCCATGTCCACACACAGTCCCCTAATGACAGACAGGGCAGTTGTGACAGACAAATTTGGGGACAAAAATGTCTCCCTACACTGTCATTCTTGTCAATTTTCTGATTATATTTTGAGATCTATTCAGATGGTATGGCTTTTACAGAACAGAGGCATGACCATTAACTGATTATCCAATAATGCTTCTGATCAGAGCAATTATGTGTGCATGTGTGTGTGCTATTTTGTTTTAATACGGCAGGTACCCTCTTTGGAGTATGCAAGGTTATTAGGGATATGTGTGCAAGTAAAGCCAGCACAGAGAAAGGCAAATGAATGCATCTCTGCACATGGGTGTGCAGTTAATAGAGGAAAAGCTTCCTGCAGAGGGCTTCATGTCTGAGTTCTGCTCTAAAAAGTCAATGGGAGCTTGCATGGTGAATAGGTTGCCTGATAAAATATGGAATACCCAGTTAAACTTAAATTTTGAATAAACAATAAATGATTTTTATAGGTACATCCCAAATATTATTGCATGGGTGTTCTGTATTTTTATTCGTTAAATCAGACCGTCCTTCTGGTGGAAGCAGGGAAGACATCTTTCCTTCTTTGTCATGAATATTGTCAACATCAGTATCAATTAACATTTATAGGACATGGGAAATGAGGTCCATGCTATAGAGAAGACCTATGAATGATTCCTGCTACCTTGAAACACTCAGAACATGCCTTGAGATCCTGAACTACACCTTATTCTTCCTTCTTTAAGATCTATCCCAGTAATTGGTATGTGCTAGATGCTGAAGACAGTTCTGAATAAATGAGGATAAGATAAAAGATGACTATAAAAGGAGGAAATTTCAGGTGAGGGGAATTTCTGTACCTGGCAGAAAATACAGGTAACTTCAAGATTATTGACAAGAGCCAAATCTCCAACCACCTCCATCACTTATGAACAGAACCTCTTAGTAGAGTGGTTAAATTGAACAATCTCTTAGCTTGGTCAATATAGTTGTCTCAACCATACGTATGCTAAACACCCTGGGTGGGTGGGGGTTGGGGAATAGATGAAATTGAGAGATCAACACTTACACAATTATTTACTGTACTTTTTAAAGCCACATTTAAGTGGGACAAAGCATTGTAAAAGCCCCAAAGAGGAACAAGCAGTCTGACTGGGACGATTCGCGATGTCTTAGGTAGAAGTTATATGAGGTTTATAACATGGTATGGCCCTCAGAGAGGCTTTGCACTTATAGATTCTGTGTGTGTGTGTGCGTGCGTGCATATGTGTGTGTGTAATCATAAGTCTATGTGTACATTTATATAAACATATTTTTAAATGAAAAATTGCAAGAATAGTTCATTGAACTCCCATCTATTCTATGTTATTCATATCATCTGTAATGGAACTGAGTCTGAGAGAAAATTCACATTTCCTTTTGAAGTAATCTAGCATGGAAATGTTTAAAAACCTAGGTAAATAAAAATGTAAAAGTAAAAATCACTCATTTTTTTTCCAGAGATAATGACAATATTTATAGCATATATACTTCTAGATATTTTTTCTGCAATACATGCACATTTGTTATAGCGAATATGGTATCAGAGTCTATATACTACTATGTTAGCTTCTTTTTAATCTACAAAGTGAATCTATTCAAGTGACCAAATAAATATATTCCCACATAATAACTTGTACTGCTTGTACAGAAATTTTAGCTGATGAATTACTTAGCCAAATACCTGTTGCTAAACATTTAAATTGCTTTCAGCTTTATGTGGTGATAAACTTTTCTAACAGCTAAGTCTTTAAAGACATTCATCTTTATCTCCTGAGCATAAATTCCTGGAGGGAGAACTACTAAGTCAAAGACTATGTGCACTTTTAAGGCTTTTGATATATATCACCATCTTGCTCTTTACAAAGGTCATATCGAATTACATAAAAGGTCCCCTTTTCCCAATTATTTTTCCAAGTTAGTCACCCCACAAAATCTGTGAAATTACATATGTATATGTTTATATATGTACATGCTTATCTATATACATATCTATAAAATATAGAATAATATATGTAATAAGATTTCTTTTCAGAGGAAACCAGTCCAAAAGAAATTTTTAAGTAATTTCACTTGGCCACAATTACCCTTGGGTGCTGTCAATTGATCTAGACAAGAACATTTTAAGCCAAATTTTCAATTAAAGTCACCACATTGTGGAACTGTGGTTGTTTACCATTCTAAAATGGATTTATTGAAAATTAATGTATTTCTTTTTGACAAAGATAATTAAGCTAGCCTTATATAATGATATCCCACTTCACGCTCCTGGAGAAAGAAATCCATTTGCCTTAACCATAACCTGAGAAAGGTTATTTGGTCAAACAAAGTGAAAACCATAAATGGTAAATAGCCATCATTACCACAGTAACATTGGTCTAGGTGTAAAGCAGTTTGGCTAAAATGGGTTATCACCTACTCATACATCTCCTTGATAAAAACAAAACAGGAACAAACAAAAACCATTACAGCATCTAGAACCGCCAAAGAAAGGATAGCCAAACAAAAGTTTCAAAATACTAAACCATATCTAAAGGCACAGCAAATGCATGATACTATAAGATAGAAGTTAATAAAGCAGAAAAACATTTCTCAATATACTACCCCCTTGAAGACTGATAAACGATGTCAGAGCCTGTGAAATGCTAAGTGGGATGGGAAGTGCTGGTTCGGTTTTAACTAAAGGAAAGGAGAACTGGAGAGTATCAATATTTTCTAATGGCAACAGAATACCAAGCCAGCTTATTCTTCTATTTGATAAGTGCCATGCTCAATTGACCAACTCTGTTTTTTATCTTTTTTGAGACCCAGAAAAATCAAATAGAGAAAATATCCAAATCAAGAAGCTAAATTTAACAACGTTGGCCTTATAATCAAATAATTATAGCCTTTTGGTCAATGTCTATGATTAACTCAGTGAGGTGAGATGTTTGGCTATAGGGCCAGCACACACACACAAAAATCTTGGAAGATCACATTCTCTTATGTAATAGTGTTGGGTGAGTGAGCATATAGAGTCACTCAGTTCTTTCCAAAATACTCTGCATCAGTCTTGTACTATGATGATTCTATAGTACTGGGTTGGATCATCCAGGCATCTATGATAACACAACGGTAATGCTTTGCTCACTTTTCTCAAAACAAAACAAAACAAAACAAATGCCTCAAAGGCAAAGGAAAGGGGACGAAACCCTGAGAAACGTAAAATGACGAATGAATAAACTCCTCCCTGCCGAAGATATTCAGGTGTATAAAAGGCACACAAAGACATACTTAAGATCTAGAACATCACTGTCAGCCTTGAATCTGGTGGAATTTTTAGCTTGGAAAAAAAAAATGAGCACCAAGCCTCATGTGATTAGAAAGTGTTTGTGGCCTGTATGCCTCATGGGTCTGCTCATCACTGGCATCCTCTCTTTGGACTGTAACTTGCTGAATACAGTCACCCGGAAAAATCTGAAACTTCTGAGCAGTATGAGAAATTCATTTCCCATGAAGTGTCTAAGAGAAAACAAAGCTTTTGAGATGCCCAAAGAGATCCTGTATTTCACACAGCCTCTGAAAAGAGACATCAAAGAGGCCATCTATGAAATATCCCTACAGGCCTTCAACATCTTCAGTCAACACACCCAATCCTCTTGGGAAAAGAAATACCTCAAAAAAATCCAAATTGGACTTGATCAGCAATTGCAGTACCTGGAACAATGCTTAGAAGGAGAGGAGAAGGAAAATGAAGACATGAAAGAGATGGAAGAGGATGAGAGTAAATACCCAGGAGCTATGGTCTCCCAGCTGACCAACCTAGAGCTGAGGAGTTATTTCCACAGGATAAGCAGTTTCCTGAAAGACAAGAAATACAGTCACTGTGCCTGGGAGATCGTCCGAGTAGAAATCAGAAGATGTCTCTACTACTTCACAGAACTACTCAGGAAAAAATAAGGTATATTTTTTAAAACTAGAGTTCCATTTCTCTCCAAATCCGCTTCTCCTTCATCTTTTTAAGAATCATTACGCTGGTCTTAGGTCAGCCCTCTGCTAGATTCATGGTGGGTTATGTAATGTTTACTGTCTCTTAAAGTTTGGCTAATCATCTCCCAAGTGACCAAGAGTCTTTGTTAGAAAGTCTCAAAAACAGTTTTAAAAGAATAAGATTCCCCTCTCCATCTTCTACTCTGTTCTTTTTTCTGTTTGCTATTTTGTACTTGCTTTCCTATATCACCTTTGAACTTCAGAAAGCCAATGGCTAGAGCCTATGGATCAGAGTGTGTTGCAAAATGTAACACCTCAGTGACTTAACCCTCTCCTAGCCAAGGTTGTTTATTCTATGAAAGTTCATCACCTTAAAAGAGCTTATACAAACTTCAAAAGAATTAAAATTCTCTCCAAAAAAAGGTGGGGAGAGTTTAAATTCCTGGCTCATTTGTTTCTCAGGTTTGTTTGTTTGGAATGATATAAAGTTTGTAGGATGGTATTTTATTATTTTAAGAGATTGAAGATCCATTCTCTGATATTGAATAGTTGAATTACGGAATTCAACCATTAAGCCCTTGTTCAACCTCCAAGAGCCTATGATTCTAAGGCAGAGAGCACCATTCATTCCTAATGCATATTATTTGATTTCTACATCTAAAAGCATGAAAAATGCTGCAGAAAAGTGTAGTATCTGCCTTCATTGTTTTGTGTACCTGAAATGAAATGCCTACAATCATATTAAAAAAAAATTCACATTAGATTTTCCAATTAAAAGACCACTTTCTGCCTAAGTGGTTTAGTCATTTGAATAATACCTGACACTTTAATATTTTTTATATTTTTAAAAGTTATTTTATACCTAGATTGCCAGATTTTTCTCATAAATTTTCTCATGTGGTTCTTCATCTGTATTAATTCATCATCTAGCTGAAATAAATTACCTTTTCCTTCTTCACCCCATTTCAGAATCATCTTTCAAGCAAGAACTAACACCGAGATGGTGCCTACACAATGCACAAAAGGGTGAAAACGTACCTTGTTCAGTCCTTGGGAAATGTCTCCTGCTATTGTTTTAACACTGTGCACTAAACAATTTAAATTCAATATTTATCCAAGTATAGCTCTCAAATGGTATCACCAAACAGAGGAAGTATCATGATAAAACTGAGGCAACTTTCAGTCAAAGTGAGAATAAATGTTTAAAGAACAAGAACAAATTGTGGATCATGGTATGCTGGTAATCAGTGAAAGGATCAGACCATAAAGTGAATTAGTAACATCCATTTAGTAAAAACAACCTACAAATAGAGATGTTCTAAAAGGAAAAGAAAAACAAACAATAAACAGTACTACAAACTATAAAGGAGTTGGGGCATGCAAGCTACTAAACAGAAAGTATAGACTTGGTATTTTCCATGAATTCTCTAATCATGCCTTTGTGTGGACTCCCTAATAACTCTACTGGGATCATGTCAGTTACTTTAGTAATTTATGGTTGCAGTCTTGTCAAATGTTTGCTATACAAGAGGAAAGAGAATTGGCACTTCAAGTCAATAAATATCGTCTGATTGCACAAGCAAGGGCGGAAGTCAGAACACTATGCTTTTACTAGTCAGAAAAAGGAGAACACGGCCACTGAAAAAGGACACAAACTGGCATCATCCCTAAGGAGGAAATACTGACAGACAATATGTGTTTCATTTCATTTATAATTAAGGAAATGCAAAGAAAGACAGTAAGATACTTCTCCTTGCCCCATGAGTCTGGTAGAGATGAAAAGGAATGGTAATATAGAGTGTGTATTGAGGTGTAGGGTTATAGAAAAAAAAATCCTCTCGTCTGTTTCTGGGGAGAGGGTAAACTGGCACGAGTTTCCTTCAGGACAATGTGGCAATCTTAAATATCCTAAAAAGATCACGAACACCTTTAACCTAACTATCCTATCTCCAGAAATGTATTACAAAGAAATAATAAGATTGGATGATTGTTTATATTCCTCCTCTTTGTTCTCATTTTCACCTCTCAATTTTCTACAGTAATTGGTGGTGGTGGTGGTGGTGGTGGTGTGTGTGTGTGTGTGTGTGTGTGTGCACGCGCGTGTGTGCGTGTGTTGTAGGGGAGGGGTAATTCTATAATTAAAGAAACTTGTAGAAACTTATCTTCCCCAGGGATGACCCTGTTTTCCTTACTGGCATAGCTGGGATGAGCACTGCCCTTTCACTTTGGACACTTCTTGGGCAAACCAGGTCTTCCTAGTTGCTTCTCTCCTGTTGCTGCTGCTAAATTTCAAAGGAATCCTTTCTTGGGAATCATTTTCATAATGAAGTGTTTGTAAAGTGCCTTCAGGTGCTTCAAGGATTTTATTTTCTTTTGTTGGTATCACTGGTAATATCCAGATATCACTGGGAAAAAAGTGCTCTATGCATCCACCCTCCTGACTTAGCAGTCTCCTTTACTCTTTACCAAATGGAAGTGCAAAAGTTCTGTTAAGTCGGGGAAAGGGAAAACTAGAACTGTTCAGAACTAAATGTACAGTTTTCACTTGAAATGCCCGACTGGGTACATAGGTCTCAAGTGTCTGAATGGAACCTTCCTCCCTTCCCTGGCTTGCGGAAGAGACCGAAAAGTGGGAGGTAAAAAGAGTGTAATTGAGTCTCCTCGGAAGAAGGGCTCATTGGGGCCCCACAGGAAAAAGCTGGCCACACCGGTACACGTTAGGATAGAAGATAAAGATTCCAACAGGTGCTCAGACTGGGCCTTCTCTCACGACCAAGCCAATCTGGCGCGGACACCGATTTGGGACCGGTCTTCCCAGAGCGCTACTTCTCTTTAGCCCTAATTTCTTAATAAATAATGCGCACTCACTAAGAATGAGCCCGATGTGTAAGCATCTAGCTTATGAGGACACGGAGGGCAATAGGGCGACCGGCTTATAGTCTTACAGGCGCACCCACAGGGGGACTGGGGGCCAGTCCCAAGCCCCGGGCTTTTAGGGGCTTGGGAGTGGGAACGCGGCCTTGGAGGCGTCTGCGCTGGGTCCTCCTTTTCTAAAGGAGAAAGAACGTGGGATTTGAAGTTGGGGCCCCACGCGAACTCAGAACTGCACGTTAGTTCTCCACCTCGCCATTATTTCTAGGCGCAGACTTCAGGCTTCCCGGGCTATTGTCACCGTCGTTCTCTTTAAGGCCGCGGGCCTGTCCTTCGGCCCTTGGCATCTCGCAGACCTCAGAAGGGCTTTCTGCCTGCCAGAGCGCTTTGATTCTGCCGGCCCTGCCACACGCTTTTCGGCGGAAAATGCAATCTGCTGGAACCCACCAAAGGACACGCTGGAACGGGGCGGGACTTTGCTTCCACTGTCTAGAAAGCGGCGGCCCTCGTGCATCGGCGCCCTTTGCGGCGCGTGTGGGATCGGATCTGAGAAAGGCGCCCGGGGGGGGGGGGGCACAGGCAGCCGAGGCGGCGGCGGAGGACCCAGGCCCCCCGCCCCGCGCCCCGCCCTCGAGCCGCACGGCCCGGGAGGGGCGGCCTCGCCGGGGTCCGGGTCGCGCGCGGGAGCGGGCCGGGTGGCGGGGGTTGGGGCGGAGGGTCCGGGAGGAGGACGCTGGGGGCCTCCTCCTCTCCCCCAGCGCCACCAGAGGCTGGAAAGGCGCACAATAGGGAAAACGCGGAGAAACAAAAAAGCATCCGCCGCGATCCCGATCGGCTATGTCGCGTGGTCCCTGCGGGAGGACAGCCGGGAGGGGGTCAGAAAGGCGGGTGGAGGAGGATCCCGATAAGTTTGGAGTCTCTGATGCTTACTTGCCTGGCGCTGGGGTCAGCCCCTGACCCTCCAGAGAGGGGCCCAGGGAAGTTAAAGGGTTCTGACCTTCCCCCGCCGCCGAGCGAACGGGCGGGGCGGGGCCGTTTGACAGTTGTCGGCCCCAGGGCCCGGCGGGATGCACACATCCTCTACCCACCCTCTCCCTCCGCCAAGCGTTAACAGGTTAGGGGCGGCTTTGGCGACGGAGCGGCGCTGCCCTTCGCAGCCCCACGCCGAACCTGCTCCTCCCCGATCCAGACGCCCGGGACGTCGTCCCCCTCCTGCCCAGGCTCACTTTCGTGAAAGTTTGTTTTCCCGCCACCCACAGCCCAGCACGCGCCCTGCAGTCATTTGCGAGTCGGGATGGGTTGTGACTCGTACCCCGAAGGAACATAGGTTTCATGTATATATATATGTATATACATTTTCTTTTTTTTTTAAATCGAGGCCCGGGAGCCCGCGGTGGGGACCGGACTCTCGATCCTGCCCGGGAAGGGCGCGGGGAGAGCCGACCAAAGCCGAGACGCGGGCCGAGGGTCTGAAGCGGACCGCAGCCGCGGAAGGCGCCGGGGGCTGGCGGAGGAGGGGGCTCGCCACCGCGCGTCCCGCCGCGCCCCCGCCCCCGCCCCCTGGGCGCCCCGCATCCCGGCCCGCCAGGGCGCGCCCAGCACCAGCAGCTGCCGGGCTGCGCCACCTCCCTCGCTCGAAGCGAATTCTCACTCACCGTGGGGTTTCACCGCCAGCCCTGGGCCCTGTCGGCTTCCTGCGCCAGGTCAGCCGCAGCTGGCGCGAGAGGAAGGAGGTGAGCTCGGGGCGGCAGCGACGGCTGCGGAGCCACGGCAGGGGCCCCAGGGCCAGCGCGCGCGCGGGGCTCCGGCTGCAGCCGCCGCCGCTCCCAAGTAGCCCCCGCGGGCGCTCAACGCGCCGCGGCCGCGCGGGGGCGCCGAGCCGGGACCTCCTGGCGGCTGCTCGCGGAACGGCAGCTCCTTCGCGGAGCGAAGTCAGGTCGCCTTCGGGTCATCTTCCCTCGGGAAAGAGGTGGAGACTGGACAGGCCACCCGGCTCCCAAGCCTTAAGGAAAAGACATTGACCCTCTGACCAGGGCGGGGAGGAAAATACCGGATCAGAAAGGAGGCGTTCTGGGTCCACCAGGGTCACATCCAGAGCACCAAGGGAGCTAGAGAGGGGGCAATCTCTTATCTTCTCCAAGATTTTCTTACTTGTTGAAAAATGCCATTGGCTGCCTGACTGAGGGGAAGCATGAATCGTTGAGAAATACGTTGAGATTCTACCTGATTTGTTAGGAAGAGCTGGGAGTAGTGAGATGAGCATGGGCTTTGAAGCCCAGTCCACAGCCTGCCACTGTCTACTTGAGTGGTCTTGGTCCATGACCTCGTGTTCTCTTAGATTCAGGAGAGCAAAATCTAACTTGAAGGATTAGGTTGTAATGGGTAAACTAAACATAGTATTTGTAGTTAATAGTAGGAGACATTAAATTTGAAGCTTCCTGAAGAAAAGCATGAATCTTCCACATCTTTTTATTCCCCATAAGATTGCATCTTAATGTATATCGATTGAAGAGTACCAAATGACTAAGTATTTCATTTTATAACTCTTATTATACATTTAAAGAGGTATGGAAATGTATTAAGCAGAAATTAGGGTATATGGTGATTTCCAAAAGTGGTTTCCATGACTAGTAAATGAGAACCTCTGAAACCACATACATACATCTTTTGTATTATCAAGTTATTTCTGATATTGCAGGAAATATTTAATAAATAGTCATGGTGTAATGATGTCAATCAATCCTGGATTAAATGATTCCATGCAATTCTGTAACACTTAGACAATGCAAAGGGTAATGGACAGTCTGGAGATTTTGAATATAAAATCTAAACATGAGGGGGCGGGGAACAGTCAGGTACAAAAATCCAGCTATTAAGCAATGCCTCTGTTCATCACTGAATAATGCAGTCTCATTTCCAAACTGCCTCAAATCCCAGTCACTGCTTTTAAAGCTCTTTTTGATCTTCTGGCCTCATGGCAATCAGAGAGTTCATCAACTACAACAATTAGGATGGAAGTGTCTCCTAATTGCTCAATTTACTTTTACGGAACCATCTCCCTCCCTCACTAGTCCCCAGTTGGGAAGAGGCCATTGCTGCCCAAGAAACCTCATTGCAAGATCTTTTCTGACCTGTCAAGAAGAGAGGAAAAATAAGGTTACTTGTCTCAGAAACTAAAACAGAACATTGAGATCCAACTTCTGCCTTGGAGATAGGGCTCACCCTCCAGGGTGCAGATGAGCCAGGCTTGCACAGGGCAAAGAGGACAGTTGAATCTAATCAATAAACAATAGAACTGTCACAGCCTTTTTCCTTCGGTTTCAGACTCAACTGTAGGAAAAAAGAGAAATTTCATCCTACTTCCCCATCCTTAATGGCTCCTTCCCTGGGGAAGAATTGTAAATCTGGCAAATGGGAGGGACTTTGTTGGGTATTTTCTGGATAACTTTTACCAGTGAGTGGTTCAGTGAAGAATGTTGCCCCAGCTCTCATCTACCTTTTGTTCAGCTTCTCTACCTGTGACTAGTGACAGAGGAGGATGGCTCGCCTTCAGAATCTGCTCTGAAGAGCTGGCATTTAAGATGCAACCCCTCCTTGATCTTCCTGTTTGGCTGATGAACAACAATAATTTATTTCTCACAGTTCTGGATGCTGAGAAGTCCAAGATCAAGGCACCAGCAGATTCAATGTTTGATGAGGGCCCATTTCTTCATAGACTTTTTGCTGTGTTCTCATCTAGCGGGGAGGGGCAAGAAAGTTCTCTCAGGATCATTTATGCAAGCATTAATTCTGTTTATAAGGGCTCTGCCCTCATGACCTCCCAAAGGCCCTGCCTCCAAATATCACCACCTTGGCGGTTGGGATTCAGCATATGAATTTGAGGTCTCAAACATTCGATCTATAGCATCCTGGTCTACATCTCATTCTCAAATCCAGTTTTTATCAGAGCTTTGCATGGATATTATATAGCAAACTGGCTCCATCATGAATTCAATAAGAGACTGTTTCCCAATAGCTATTATTCTTTATCTGTATGCTTCTTTGCTTCTGTGGAAAAGCAATCTGAATTCAAAGAATGAGGAAAGGGAAGGATTCGGGTACAAAAGTTCACCCAAGCTGAAATGATCCTCTACCTCAAACTTGCTTCAGCTGCTGCCTCCCCCCTTTCAGTGAATGGCCACTCCAAACTTTCAGTTATGTAAGACCCTGAATCATGGCATCATCTTTAACTTTTCTCCTTTTCTAGTCTACTTCCTATCTATGGACAAATCTTAGTGGGCTTACCTTCAAAATATATCCTAAAGCAGGCCTCTTTCCACCACCCCCATAGTTACCATCCCAGTTCAAGCCACAAATACCTGCAGCCTGGACTACTGCAATAGCCTCCTAACCGGTCCCCCTGCTTTCCTCCCTGCAGTGCCACCCCCCTCATATGTTCTATTCTCAATACAGCAGCCAGTGTAATTCTGTTAAAATGTATGGTACATGATGTCATTCTGCTAATCAAAATCCTTGAGCTTCCCGTCTTAGAGTAAAACTAACACAAACATACATCTCTTTATCTCTGACCTCATTTCCTACTACCTTGCTCATAACAAATTCACTGCATCCACGCTGCCCTCTGTGGTTTCCAGAAATGCCAGTTAAGCTCCTATTGTAGAGCTTTTATACTTACTGTCTTTCTACCAGGAACACTTTTTCCTCAGATACTTCATGATTTACTAGTTTACTTCCTTCAGGTCTTTGCTCAAAAGTCACCAAAGGCCTCCTGTTTCAGCTCTTTTAAAAATTCCAATTACCTCCCCACATTCCCTGCTCCAATTTTCTCCACAGAATTTATTGCCATTTGATATCTGATATATATATATATATATATATATATATATATATATATATATATATATACATACACTGCCTGTCTTTCTGTGGCTGCTATAACAAATTACCATAAAATTAGGGGCTTAAAACAATTCAAATTCATTAACTTATTCATTATCTGAAGGTTAAGTCTCAGTTCTCAAAATCAAGGTGTCAGCAGGGCTGCATTTCTTTTGAAGTCTATAGAGGAGCATCAGTTTTCTTCCTTTTATCAGCTTCTAGAGGTCACCTGCATTTCTTGGCTCATGGTTCCCTTTCTCTGGCTTCAAAATCAACAACAGCAGGTTGAGTTTTTCTCATATTGTATTACTCTGGCCTTTTGGCTTTCTTCTTCCACTTATAAGGACCCTTGTGATTACACTAAGGCCATCAAAACAGTTCAAGATTATCTCCCTATGTTAAGGTTAGCTGATTAGCAACCTTAATTCCACCTACTTCCCCTTTGCCACACAAAATAACATATTCACAGGTCATAAAGATAAGGGTATGGACCTCTTTTGGGGCCCTTATTCTGTCTACCACACTGCCTTACTCTTTCCATTGGAATACAAATACCACGAGACAGAGATTTTTCCCTGTCTGGCTTATTGCTCTATCCCTATCTTAATAAATGTATAGGTTCTTGCTGTGGACTGAGTTGTGTCCACCTTCCTCCAAATTCATATGTTGAAGCCCTAATGCTCAATGAGTTGGTATTTGAAGATGGGGCCATCATGATGAGATTAGTAGGTTTCTAAGAGTGAAAAAGAAAAGAAAGAGCAATCTTTTTCTTCTACATGAGAACACAGTAAGAAGGTGGCCATTGACAAGCCAAGAAGAGAATCCTCATCAGGAATCAAACTGGCAGCCACTACAATCTTAGATTTCTCCACCTCCAAAACTGTACGAAGTAAATGTTTATTATTTAAGCCTTCCAGTTTATGGTATTTTTAAAAGAACAGCCTGTGCAGACTAATAAGTACTCAATAAATATTTATTGGATAATTAATGAAGAGAGCTCACTATAGGTATTGTGTATACTGAACATTTATTATGCACCTACAATGTGCATATAAGTTGCTTAGCACAGTGTTTGTCATGTGTAAGTGCTCAGGAAACACCACCTCTTTTTCTTTGCAGCTCGTCATTCTCACACCACCCTCACATAGCCACAACTCCATGGCTATGCTAGGGTAAGAAACCCTAGCACCCAACACATGTTACATTCCACACTGAATCCAGAAGCCTTTATGCCCCTTAGGATGTTATTTCCTGGAATTCGGACTGAAAAGAACATTTCTGAGTAGTTTGATATAGAATGAATAACATTTACATTCCTTGCCTACGTCAGTGCAAATTACTTTTCATCAATTTCAATTCACGGTTTATACATTTCCTGTAAAAGGAAAGTCATGCTGGTCTTCAACAATGTGCAAGAAAAATCTCAGAAAGATTTTATTGCCAAACCACCTCATTACAGCTTCCCTTGAGAGGGTACCAAAGAGCAAAGAGATATCAGAAGGGAGTCACCATGGCAACATAACAGATTGCAAGAATAAAAGTGGAAAAGCATGTTTGCATAGTCATTGACAGACCCATAATTACATTGCTCTGGAGAGTAGTGCTCAGTTCAAGGGTTACTCAAATCAGATTTGGTGAAAGAATATTCCTATTTATTGACTGAGTCTGATTACCCAATGCCTTTGCATACTAACTCTAATTGTTATGGGCAACTTACTAACAAACAGCATTCTCAGAACAACTCCTTTCTTCCCAAGTAATGAGAGTTCACAAATCTAAGTGTGAACCTAACAAATCTTCAACAGTAAGACACACTTCCTCTCTACTTTGATTTTGTTTTCAAACCCTGATTAATCAGAAGGCTGGAGAGGTTGTCTCAATGCTTTATGGAATACCTCTTACCCTGGAAATAAATGTGCATGGCTTCCCTAAGCACTGAAATAATGGTAATTCAAACAAACAATATATAAATATATGTATACTAGATATGTATATAAAGTACAGATATATAAAATAGATAAGAAGTATGCATATAAATATCTTTATATGTACCTATATATATATTGTAGGTATATATATAACTTTTAAAGTCATTTTAACCATGATAAGAATCCATGCTATGTTAAAGCATGTTTTCTGGTAGCATAATTCTTTAACAGTTATAATGACACTAGATGCCTATCGTCATTTCCTCTGAAATACACGTTACATCAACCGTATTTGAGGAAGTGCACAGAAGTATAGAAATGAGACAGAGTTTGAGGGCTGGGAAGAACCCATGACACTGTTCCAAGCTGCATCAGTGCAACTGAACAAGATGGTGCTGTTTGGAATCCTAATGGGCATTTATCTATTTCAATTCTGTAGGAATAGAGTGCATGTTCTTCCTCAAATTTTTAGTTAATTTTATTGAAATAAGGCTGTGATATTTCTTCCTGCTCTTAGGATCTGTTTGTAGTGACCCAAGGCTTCTTCAGATCTTCCTACCAGACCATGGGGTTCTGTTGTTTTTAATTGTTTGATTCTTTAATGAGTGACTCTTCTCAGGAGATGAACCTGATGTTTTTGTTCTGGCCTGACATAAACCCGGGATGGTACACTTGTGGTCAGCCTCAGTACTTTGAATAATGGCGAGGAACTGACTCACCATAAACAAGTCAGTTTATATATGATCCCAGGAGGATTAGTTGCCAGGAGAATGACCGTCTAAGTCTCATCTAAAGGTATCATAGCCTAGATCCCCCAAATCAATTTAAGCATGAGACTTCAGTACCTTTCTCAAATGGGAAAATCAGACCACTGTGTGTTCAATGGCTTTGGAAAATTGTGCTCTCAAAGTAATTATATATGGGAGGTAAAAGAAGATGGATACAAGGATGGTGTTCATGGATGCTTCCAACTGGATCCAGCTCCCTCTCTCTTCCAAATAGAAAAATAATGGGGATCTCAAATGGACTTTCTCCTGAAGGGGGAAAAGACACAGTTTTACCACCTTTGTGATCAATGCCCACTACCCAGGCCAATAAGTCATTCATTAACTCCCAACTGCCTTGTATGCAAGCAAAGAAAAGACTTTTTTGACTCCTTAGCAATCCTTGAATGTCTTTGGAAAGAAATGAAAGAAAGAAACTTTTTTGTCAGACTGAAGGTGGCTATTGATGAATGGGGGTCTCTCCAAACCAACCCCTGCTTTTCTGGCATAAAGAATAAACACAACTTTCCTTTTCAGATCATAATTAAGACAAGATACAAAAGCGAGGGTGTCATTCATCTCAACCTACTTTAGTCTCCAGTTGTTTTACCTACTCAGACCCATCCCCACGAGATTCCAAATAGATTTGATACGCTGCTCAATATTAATGTCCACCATTTGGAAAGCCCCTTAGTTGGGATAATTACTGAATTTCTAAATGGCCTCTGGCCAGGCTCAAATGTGATAGTGTTTCATGTCCAGCAATATGAAAGAAGCCTGCCTCAGGTATTGAACAGCTCTGATGATGCTTTTCTGAGAAAAATATCTCCCTGAAGGCTTTTTAAAAAGTTGCAGTTAAAAATTTCCCCAAGCCTTACTGCCTAACATTCAGCAGTGTCTCTGTAGAAACAAATGGATAATTTCCTTCCTTCCTTCTTTTATTTATTCTCCTTCCTCCATCTCATTATCTCTCCCTCTTCCCTTCATCTTTTCCCTTCCTTCCTTTGTTACTTTGTCCTAAAGAGGGTTTATGACAGCTATGTACTTATAAGATTTCTACCCAATGTCCCAGTAGAATTCTTTTTAGAATTATAGACATGAATTAACACTTTCATTCGTTCTCCTTGACTTTCTGCTTTCCTGTGTTCTTTTCCATTTCTCTCAGCAGATGTTGAATCAGGTTTACATTTGAAGTCGCTCCTTATTACTGCTCAAATTGTGTGCGGTCAGCACCAGAAGCCAAAAGGAGAGCACGGGGAAGAGCCAGAAGGTCCTGCGACATCATTTGCCTCCACGTCTAGAAGAGCTCCAGAACATTTATAGGAGGTTGAGGGCAGAGGACAAGTTTTTTGTCTATTATGTGCTAGAAGCTGTGCTGGGTATTAGCTCGTCTAATCCTCACAATGATGATTGATGGTAGGTATAATTACCCCCAATTGAGAGATCAGAAAACTTGCCCAGGGTTCACACAGGCCTTCTTTGGTGCTCTCAGTCACAACTTTGCATTACCCTGCATCTGTCAGCCCTGTAAAATCTGAGATTAGAGATTAGAGATACAGTTTGGTGTAATAAACATCCTTGATATCCCTGGTCACATCTCTGGGGACATCTCTGATTCCCAGATTTCAAGTATACACTAGACATTATTTCAACATCTGCTTCAAGACTGTTTCCACAGCTGCAGGAGCCTGCTCAGCCTAAGAGTGAGCACAGTGTCTGTACTGCAAAAAGGGAGAACTAGCCAAAGCCCCTAAGAACAACCAAAGGGAATGAGAGTCAGTAAATAAATGCTCCGTCCTCCTGTCCTTGAGGCGGATAGCTACAGGAGGCATTTTCGACATGTCTTACAGAACCAAGCCTGCAGTGGCCAGTTGTCACTTTAACCTTATGTTGTCTTTTCTTCCTCATTGTTCAAGTCAGACTGTTCTCTCACTTGTGTTTCCTGGAATCAGCTCCCAGATAAACTAAATGCATTCAAATTCTTGTCTCAGGCTCTGATTTGGGGGGACTCCAAACCAAGATACTTGGGTTCCTGGTAGACTGGAAATAAAGAAAATCTTGTGTGCTAACTGGTAAGGAAGAAGGTTTTTGTTGTGAGTCCTGTAAGAAAATAAGCTCAGACTAAACCAGAGAAAGATCTTGAAACAGAGAAAACAATTCCAAGTCAGGAACTCTATTAAGAAATTTCCCCTTAAGTAGAACTCTCTTTGAGGAAATTTATGCAAAGTGTTCATTCAGTAAACATGCCTAGAAGAAAATACTTCAAAACATTAACTGTGTGCTCTTCTGAGTAAATCTTCAATCGACATTCCTGTGATCTTCCTTCTCTTTATCCATCGGTCTTGACTGCCCCCTGGGGAATCTTAATTCCTATCTCTGGAGATAACTTTTTTTCTCCTGCTCTTCAAACTAGGTAGAACACACTTAGCCACCGTTCTCCACCTGGAAGGCAGCACAGCTTGTTAATGAAAAGTAGGTTGTGGGCAATAGAGGCAGGTCAAGTTCCAGTCAGCTCAGAGACTTGGTCTCAGTCAGGTTTTGCTGCAGAAACAATTTTAATTGGCTTAAAAGAGAAGTTTAAAACTTAACCTCAAAGATTAAAACAAAGGTTAATGTCCTGCTCATGCAACATGCTCATTTTAAGTAGATGGGAGTGGAAAAGGGACTCTGTTCCTGTGGCTCCCATTGCAGCACCAAGGCTGTGGAGCGGCAGCTGTCCAAATGTTGATCGCTGTGGCAGAGTGACAAGGAGCCAGAGCTCAAACGGGTTCTCTAACCTTCATTTTGAAAGTGACAGTTGTCACTTGCTCAAATTTCATTGGCCGAAGAAAAGTCATACGTTGCCTGAGTTTCACTGAAAGGGGAAGTGAAATCCAACTTCCAGGTGAGAAAAGAAAAAAAGAAAAAATATAAAGCAGAGTATTTGTGGAAAATGTCCATCATATCTGGACGATCACTGAACCTATGTTTCAGTGTCTGCTTTGTGTACCAGGGGATAGATATTCACTTTATGAGGTTTTTGTGAGAAAATTGCTTATAAAGCCCCTGGCACATAGCCATTACTAAAATGCTGCTAATTTGACTATGACCCTTTGTATACCTCAAATGTAAAAGTTTAGCCCATTATTTCCCACATCTCTAGGATAAATAATAGCAAGTTCTTTAGTCCATTTCCATAAATTGCATTTGTTTTAAAAAGTGGTTCCTGTGCCCTTTCTCTGACTATCTCCATGTTCTGTCTGTTCTAAGATATGAATTCTAGCACAGTGCTCCCCACATAGAAGGTACCTGACTACTACTAAGAAATGACCAAGTATTTGTTTTTAAAAAGAGTTATGCAAAGATAAAATAATGATTACGGTGTTTCTTACTCAGATCAGGTTTTATTTTAGTACACAGAAAAACCCAGCATAAGTTCATTAGAACAGCATGGGCCTCATTAGAAAGAACATCACATTACTATTATTATGCTCAACAAATGAGGGCTGGACGTGAAGTGTGAGTCCTTTGGCCAAGTATGCTATTACAGTTTCAATGGAACCATTACCTTGTCATGGCAAAACCTGCAGATAATTCAGACTTGAGTAGACTCCGGCTTTTTCTGGGGAAAGTGGGGGCCTGTGAGCAGGGCCTAAGGCATAGGTTGTAGCCCCCACCCTCACCATCCTAGCTTTCAGTTTGGAAAGCCAGCATTTTGAGTAACTAGTCATGGGACTTTCTTGTTGTCCTTGGGTTGGGTTACCCTGTACCCCTCCATCTTGTTCTCACATGATTGTCATTGACTCCTTAGTTTTATGACATTCCTTATCCTGGCAGAATTTGGGCCAGGGATTCTTTCTGTTCAGTCAAGTGGCTCAGCTCATGTGGACCTTGGAGTTGTTTACGTGTTCAGGACCTGCTATTGCGAAACTCTAAAAAAGTTTATTTTACATAGCTGGATTGCTTTTGCCAGAATGAATTCATTTGCTCAAGTTATTTTTAAAATGTTTTTCTTAGCTTCTTTGAGAAACTCTAGTCTCTTGTTTGTGCGGTTCTAGGCCAAAAAAAAAAAAAAAAATGCTGAGTCTATTGATGGAAGCCAGAGAAAATGTCTAGCCAAAGTGGATCAAAGAAGGCTCTCATTGGAACAGAAAAACCTCTACTCTCTGAACACTGGACTAAAGTACCATCCCAGGGGCTGAAATCCTTGATGCTTCTAGAACCTGGAAGGCCACATAGTCTCTCATTGCTCCTACAGGTGTGTATGGGAGAGGGCATCACAAATAGATATTTGTCCAGGAAAAACACCCACTGCAGCCAATTGTAGGCAGTTCAGCAGCAGAGAGACTACTGGAAGTAGTCAGGCTGTAGAAATAGAAATCCGTTTCTTCATCCAGGTCAAATGGGCTGACTCACACTACTTTGCAAACATTTTACTTCACAACTGTTTTTTAAAAATAACTCTTTAGGACATAGATTCTTACCTTTGGGAAAATCAGAAACCTTTTTGAGAATCTGAAAGTAGCTATGAACCTATCATCCAGAAAAATGTGCATGCAAGCTTTTGCTTAAATTGTCAACAGTGTCAATGGGGATAACTGCCAAGGAGTTTCCATAAATCCCCTTGCTTCAGAATTTAGGGGAACTTTAAAGCTGAGACTGATGGTATGCAGAAACTAATTCTTTCAGAACTTACTGAGTTCCTGTTCATGGCAGGCACTATGCTGGAAGCTGGGGATACAATAATATATGAGGACCAGCCTTGTGGAGCTCATGGTGTAATAGAGAAACCAACCTATAACAATGATGCATAATGAGTTAAATAGTACACTAGGGCTGCAAGCACAGAAACATGCAAGAGCCCTGAAGAGAGGGTAATTAATTCAACATCAGTTTAATAAATATATTATGTATCAGGCAATTAGATATAAGCTAGTGCACAGACATGGTCCTTGCCTCATGGCTTAGTCTGAAATGCTTTAAATCTGAAGTTGAGGGAGGGGCCCAGAAGAACCTGACACCAACCTAAGGTAAAGTGAATCTTGATTGACAAGTATAAGTCCATGCAGGTGAAGGTGAAGGAGGTAAGTATTTCAGGCAGTAGAAGCATGTTCATAAGGTGAGCTGGGGGATTGCAGAATTCAATGAGAGGAGTGGTGAGAGAAAGGGGTGGAGAGGTTTGCTGGGGCAGATCTCTAAATTCCTGTTCTCACCATAAATTGAGGGCTTTATAATGTGTCAAATGCTGTCACTGAGGGTTTTTTAAATCAAGTATGGGATCAAAGATGGGATAACATTAGAAAGATCACTCTAACTTCTGTGGAGAAAGTGGATTGGGCAGGAGGAATGAGGATGGTTAATGGTAAAATTATGGCGACCAAAAAACAGAAAGCTGTTGAATTAATCTGGATGAGAATGGTCCTAATAGTGTCAGTGGAGATGGAATGAAGTGGACAAATTTGAAAACCAGAATGGGCCTCTGGATAGTACTTCACAAGCACTCTCTCTCATACCCTAGAACAACTTTCTTCTTTCTGCTCTATGTAATGAAGTAGGGATGGGTTTAAGCTAATAAAATAATCTTGCTACTGAGGTGGTATCACTTAGAATCATGACTGTAAAACTGTCATGGTTTAATAGTCAGATATGGAAACTCTACATTCAGCTGCTCAATGATAATGACAATGACAATATAACAGCAGTAACTAAATTTTACGGTTCACTTACTCTGACAGTTATACTTCCAAGCATTCTGCATGTATTAACATACTTATTCTTCACACAACCCAATGATATTCTATTCTTATTCCTATTTAATGGATGAAGATATTGAGGCAGCACAGAGAGGTCAAAAACCTTATCCAAGGTCACACAGCTGGGAAGTGAAAAATAGGGATTTGAACTTTGGAAGTCTGACTTCAGGACCCATAATACTATTAACTTTATCTGCCTATACTGTCAGAAATATGCTCCTTCTCCATAGAAATCAGCAGAAGCATTAAAACGAACATTTTTAATTGATTCTGAATATTCTGAACAATCACATGCCACTCACATCTCCAACTCACTTTCTCCAGAAATGTATTAGGAGAGGTAATGAAGTAAAATGCTGGGTGTGAATGTTTTTGTAGATTCAGGCTACAAAGAACAGAAAAGCAGAAAAAAACAAACAATGGTGTTTTTAAACAATGAATGTTGTTTTCCTTCAGCCTTAAGGGTATTTTAAAACTTAACAAATCCATTCAGCTTTCAAAGCATTCCACATTCCCCACCCACAAACAAGTGCCAGAAGGTGCCAGTTTGAGCCAACTCTGAGCTCAGAAATGATTTTCTAAATATGGGATCAGATTTCTTAAATGTCCACATTCCACAGATAGATACTTACCACTGTCCTAACTGGTGTGATGAAAACTGCTTAGCAATTTATCTAGCTATTAATTTAAAGAAAACATTTCAGCAAGAGATGGAGTAGTAAGGCACAAATGCAGGAATAGAAAATGATACGGTTTTACTACTCGGAAAAGGTTGAAAATCACTGCCTTGAGGTCTTTGAAATTTACAACTAGGTTGTACATAGGCTCAATTTTAATGAAGGACTTTGAAGAGAAAAAAACATTCCTTCATTTGCAGGAACTGATTCTTTTTGGAGAGGACAAAGAAAATAATGTTCAACATACTCATCATTATTCGTTCAACTTTTCACTCATGCCTAGCACCATGCCAGGCACTGAAATACAGAAATGAAAAAGACATGGATATTGTTCTCTAGCTTAGTGGAGACACAGAAGCAAAGAATAGTGTAACAGATGGAAACAAGGAAATGAAAAGTGAGAAAGTGAAAGAAGTGAAAAGTGAGAAAGTGAGACAGTGAGGTTAAAGGGTTGAAAGAAAACTATGTTGCAAAGGTTTTGATTTAATTTTATAATGATACAGAGAGCCATTAAACAGAAGTGATCATCAGAGTTAATTTTTAGAATTATGTTGTTATTCCTGTGAAGAATGGGTTGTATGAGGAGATACCTAGGGCAGGATGAATTCCACTCTCCATAAAAATCATTCTGCAATTCTAACATTTCCCTCTGCTTCTGCTCTCCAATTCATTTCCTCTTATTTCCCGAACACACACAATTTAGAAATGATCTAATCTTTTAAAAGTGTTAGTTTCCAACTATTTGGTTTTCCTAGATACCCATTATTGGTTTCTAATTTAATTTCATGTGATTGGAGATTATAATCTGTATGACCTGAATCCTTTTATGTTTATTGAGACTTGTTTTATGGCTCATAATGTGGTCTATCTTGGAATATGTTCCAGTGCTCTTGAAAATAGTGTGTAATCTGTTGTTTGGTATTGCTTTGTTCTATGCAGCTTACATAATATCGGTTCCTAGTCTTGTTCTTCTGTATTCTGAGTTGTGTTTTCTTGTAGTCAAATCTCTGACTACAATTGTAGATTTGTCTATTTCACCCTACAGTTCTATTAGTTTTTGCTTTGTGTTGTTACTAAGTGAACAAGCACTTAGGACTATTATGTCTTCTTGCTGCACTGATCCCTTTAAATACTATGAAATTATCTTTATCTCTGGTAATATTCTTTGCTCTGAAATCTACTTTTTCTGATAATATTATAGCTACTCCAGCTTTCTTTTGATTAGCATTAGTATACCTTTTTCTATTCTTTTACTTTTAATGTTTGTCTTTTATTTTTATGATTAGTTTCTTAATTACAACATATAGTTGAGTATTATATTTTTTATCTAACCTGACAATCTCTGCCTTTTAATTAGGATGTTTAAGATATTTATAAATTCTTTAATATAATAATGGACTATTTAAAAAAATAATAGCAATAAAGTGTAGAATTTATAATAGACGTAGAAATGAAATGTAAGGCAATGACAGCACAAAGGCGAGAAAAGAGAAATGGAAGTATATTATTATAAGGTTCTTAAACTATATACTTATATTGTATGTTAAGTGGTAGTATCGCTTGCTATAATCCTAAAGTAATCACTAAAATAATAACACAGAGCTATAGCTAATGAGCTAACAAAGGAGACAAAATAGAATCATAAAAAGTTTTGGTTTCTTCTTTGAGAATCTTAGCAATGCAATCAACCAGTCTTTTAAAGAAACCTTTTAACTCAACTGTTTTATTTATGAATTAATTTTCTTTCTGTGAAAAAATGTCAAATCTTTCTTTTCAGATTAAAGGGCATAGAATGCTTCCACTTTCATTTTGGACACTTGTACTGATTAACTGGAAGGAATAACCAGCTTAGGTTTTGCTAATGTTAAATTTAAAAAATCAAAATGTAACACTGAGAATTAAGGAGAAAGCCTTTTTAAACAACAAAAACAACATAAGATTCTAGTGTGGGGGTGGAAAAAATAATTTTCCTTCTACCTTCTAAGTTCTTGTGTCTGGAATAATTACCAAATTAACATGAGACAGAATAATGGGAGAGAATGACCAAATTTATTTTGTATGTACATATGGGGGCTCCTTAAGAAAATGAGACACCAGGACATATCAGGCAGTTAAGGCTTACATGCCATTTCAAGCTAAGGAGAAAGGAGGAGGGGTTTGTGGCATGGGACCTTGAATAGCAGGAAAGCAATTCACACTGAGATGGAAAAGCAAATGTTGGTAAATATTTGCTACACCATCTTTAACTATGGGACACAGACTTTAATCAAAAGGGCCTCCCTTGCTATATTCCTCCCTGCTTAACATGTTTCATATTAACTATAGTTATCTATAGTATCTCCTTTCCTAGAGCAGGTCCTCTATCTAAATATCTTTAGGCAGTTAAAAAGAAGATCGAAGATTCTTTTTGAGTCTTGTTTCTAAAAAATAACCAGCTGATAATAATCAATATCCCAAAAGGCCTATTTTGGGGTGGCAAACTTTGGTCTCCCCTCACCAGAAGCATAATACAGAATCTTTAAATGTATTTTCTTTCAAAAGAAAAACTAAAAAAATCTAGTTTAAGTTCAACATAACAGTCAGCTGAAAGAACAGTCTTTCAATATCATAGTAAGGCTTTTCGGAACGAATAACTGTAGGAGACAAAATTTCAAAGATATTTTATTCAAAATTTTCTTCTAGGAGAAAATATATGTAGCAGCGTTTACACATGCTTTAATAACTTATTTTACTATACAACTTGCACTATGTGTAACAATACAATAAACCAGAAAAAAAATTAGTCAGCACTTAAATAATCTATCATATAAAAAAAAAACATTGAGTATGGGGTACAACACGGTATTTGTACAGTTTTTCATGACTGAGCTACAGAGCAGTTCAAGTTCAGTGTGTGTGTCTAAAAATCAAACTGTACAACTTCCTTATTAGTGACATTAAAGGCTACTAAGACCTTTCACAACAGAACATATTTTTGGTTAAATCTGGTGGGTAAGGGCAGAGGCCTTCTATTACTTTTATCCCTTTCTTATAAATATTTGTCCCTTTTGTGTTACTTCCACAGTTTTAAATAAAAACACATTTTATGCTTATATATATTACTATGTCAACACTATTCCAGCACAGAATTATGTTAATCAGTTATTTCACAGCTAACAAAATGGTCTAAACACATTAAGGAAACAAAAGAAATAGACCACTTAGTTCTGCTAAAGTAGCACCTAGTATAATAGCATGTCAGTAAAGTTTTTCTTGCTATTCCTCATGTAATGCAGGCAGACAAATGGCAACAACTTCAAAAATATGCACAGGAATATAAGCAAGAAGAGACAAGATACTATTGTCTATTTCTGAAATAACATATTACCAGCTAGTACATTCTTTACTGCATTTAATAATCTCGAAATTACAATGATTGCCAAATCAGGGTAAGACTATACAAGAGGAAAACAAGATGAAAATGACTGACTAGTGAAATACGAACTTCTTCTAAGTAATTATATTTTCCAAGGGGAAAAAAAAGGCACAGGAGGTACACAATTCCATTTGGCTCAAAATAATAAAAATTAATTTAAAAAGTTGGCAACATCTACTAAAACATAAAATTCAGTTGTTATATTTTCTGACAGAGCTTAACAAACAAAAACCACCCTGACTGCAGTTTATCATAACTGGGACTATATACACTGCTTGACATATCTTGACATATCAGACTGAATTTAAAGGACTAAGTCTACAAGTAGGATCTAAAAATGAATTTCAATTAAACATCTGCTTGACCAATATTTTTTTTCCAAAGCTTATGCTAGGTTCAAGTTAACTTCCTGTCCCTGGAACTGAAATATGTCAGATCCTCTAATTTTCAGCTGATTGCAACATTATAGTAATCCCATATACCAAGAAACACCAAAAGATGGAAATTCAACTAGTATTATATCTGTGAAAGCTAACTCAGATTTCACTTTGATACATGTAAACCATGAATCCTAAGTTTCAAAAAACAGTAGTTGTGGTCAAGTTTATATGCTATCCCTATGTCTTTAAAAGACAGTGATAATATTTATTTTAGTTGTAAACATAAGTCTGTATCCCAAGAAAGCACATCTAAGGAAAAGATGTACTCATCATTAACAATGCACCCGACATCCCCTTGCAGACTTCTTTTGACAATTGTAGTGTAACTAAGCTTAACTGCCATTGTTGAGTAGGATTCTGGGGTATGACTTGAGGGACTGATGTGTCCCATATCACTGAGCTATTTTAGCAGCAATCATGACTGTGACAAAATATACTTAACAAGTTACACATTTAAAAAGTCATCAGAACATCTCGTTCTTGTACACTAGTATAGAAAGGTCTTCCAAAAATAAATGAGTGTAGGCCTGGTTTAATTTTCTCAGCTAGAGCCATTATTATGTTAAGATCGCCCTCTGCTGTTAAATCAAGGTCTATCTTCAGGTTCCGAAGAGATTTAAAGGGCTTTTTCCCCTTCTGCCTACAAATAACGAAAAAAAAAATGTATACATAATATTGAAAATGTCCAAAGGGAACAAAACAAAACAAAAACAATGCACAAACAATCCACACAGTTTTACTTACGTATCATCTTCTATATATTTTATTAGCGTCAAGGCTTTTCTGTGAAGGACCAGTAGAAACTGTGCAAGGAAAGTACTCCTGAGAGATAAACCAGGTTTCAAATGAAAGACCTACAGGAAAATGAAGCATTTTAATAAATATTTTGTTCTCATTCTACTTACACAGCATGTTTTATCACAACATTAATAGCACCTGGCAGGTCACATGCATTAGGGCAGTCTCTTAACAGGAAGGAGTATGGTGGAAGTACTGAGTCTGGAAAACAGTCTGACTCAAACAGACTCAAATTTTGCATTCCCCCTCAGAATATATGCATATTTACTTTACTATTAAAAATCACAATGTAAGTTACTTCCAACTGTGTTACTTGACTTTTTCTGCCTACAGTTTCAAATAACATGGAAGTTCCCAGGAGTTGAGCCATGCTTAGACTAAGATTTTGAGATATTAATAATCCTCTAGTACTCTTGTTGGAGGAGAGGGTAGAGGTATAGTAGGATTTTATTTCTGCTTGAGAAACATGGATTTACATGACTACAATTATTCCTGAACTTTGAAATATGTCATAGACCACATATTTGAATCCAAAATTTCTAGTTAACCTAAGGATCTCATTATTTCAAAGTTACATTTATGACAATGTTTCCTGGCCTGATCCCCAGAATGATATTATAACGAAGCTCTGTTATATTAGAAAATAAGTCCTATATATAGTATAATTTTCTCCAAATGTATACTTAAATAGAATTTTTTTCAAAAGAATGAGACAATAAAGATGCTATCATTTAAACAGAAGTATATTAAGTTTTAAAGATATCTTTGGCTCAAAGCAAATAAAAATCATTTATATACCCTTTCCCTACATCCCCTAAAAAAAATACATTGAGTTATAGGTTAGTGCTTAGAATTAAAAACATTATTTAAAAAATGGGGAATACTGCATCTTTAATTATTAATATTCAGGCTGCTATTCATAATTCAAAAATCACTTAGACACTTTAAGAAAGACCAGAGACATCACCAAAAGATAATGACTTAATTCTATGATGTTACAAAGAGAGAACAGGCATTGCAGGATATGTTAGAAGAGAAATGTGTCACAGCATTCACTATGACAATCTTACATTTAACACTTACCTGATCCAGGAAGGCTTTTACTAGCGTGTCTCTGTGTAAGACATCTTGAAAAATATTCCTATGAAGAAAACAGTTCAAATGCTGAAATGGCTATACAATGCTACCTTCCATAATACATACTCTAGCCAATAAACTTCTTAGATATGGGATATTATATGTAAACATATTTATAAAGATTAGATGTATTTTATAATATAAAATATACATTTATTTTAGCTCAAAGCTACATTTGTATATTACTTGCTTTGCCAGGCCAGTATGTAATTATTTTTCTCTTAAAGATATAAGCAGTCCCAAGCAAGGTATGTAATGTATACCAAACTATATAGTATCCTCACCTTATAAAGAAATGATGAGAGTCTTAAGTAATTGGTAAATATAATTACCAATTCCTGCCATCTCAACAGCAATAAAAATAAATACACACCACTCCCACCAAAAACAAAAACCAAAGGTTAACTTTATATACTAATAACTTCTAATAAATATTTTAGGATAGAAAAAGGTAAAAGGATGAATGCTAAGAATTATTTGAGTGGGATCGAGGAACACACCTAGAAAACTATCTGCAACATCAGGACCACTGAGTTGGCATCAACAAGCCTCATCATCTAGGAAGTAACATGAATCAGCTAGTGTTCTAGGAAAGTGTTACCTACCTTGGCAGTGACCACAGTAAGATGTTAAGATGTAATGAACACTTGAGAGAAGGTGTACGTAACACACCACCAAGGATATAGCAGGTGTTTAAAAAAAAATGCCCCCTTCCCAGGTCCAAACTCCTTTTAATTTTTTCTTTTCTCCTTCCCTCTACTTTCTTTCTATTTCCTTTAAGAATTTATTGAGATGCTAGGTTATAGACAAGTCAGAGGGGTAACATAATACTTAATAAGGTAAATGATTTTTAACAGAAAAGACTAAAAATAGTAGAGATTATCATATAACTGATAGAAATGTCAGGAAAAGAGGTGTGTGTGCAGAGGTAAATAGGAAAGTACCTAAAATTTCCTAGTTTTAGGAGATAGGTATACCAAACAGAAGGAAACTCAGAAGAAGGGAAAAAATAAGCATTTCACAACTACTGGTTGTCCATTTTGTGGCCAATGTGGACACTGACAGCACCCTTCTTTGGTTGTGGAGAGAGAATAAGGCCAGTCAGGTCTAGTGTTCTGAATAAGCCTGTTTCACTGAATGAATTGTTTTGGTCATAATGTGAATTAAATGAAGCAAAGTGTCAAAAAACATTTTTAATGACTGATTTTTCATGTATTGGCAGTGACTGAAATAACTTTTAAATGTTAAAATTAAAAATATCTTTAAAAATTTGCAATATTACTTAAACTAAAAAGCAAAATTTGTCTAAAATATGTAAAATTTAACAATACACAATCTAGTTGTTGAAATATTTTTGGACAATTTTATGTTCAGAAAATTTACTTAGAGCTGGAAAGAAATTTTTAAATTCATGACATCATTTTGTTCTGATCAGCAAAACAAGAGTAGTTGGCTGATCACAGTTTGTCAAATCAGCAAAGTAAACCTAACAGGTTAAAAAGAGTAAGAAATATTAAAGCATATGTATGTGTTCTCTAAAAAAAATACTAGATGGTTGTAAACCCATTCTAAAGCTCACCAAATTCCCCACTGCCCACCAAAGAGCTTTGAAGCAAACAATCAAAAAAGAGGAAACACATTAAACACTTTATGGAAGAAAAAAATGCTTAAAGGAACAAATTAATTCTCAGATTTTCTACATGGGTACCAAAATTACCAATACCATATGTGAAAACTTAGTAACCTGGATTCCAATTTTGACCAAGTAATTTTCTACACCACTTCCCTTAAAACTTTGTAAGGAACCAACAAGAACACTGGAGAGCTGGGAAAAGATGGATCCTAATAGTCATCTTTCTGCAGCTATTGACAAATGAAGTTGGGGCTCCTTTTGATGTGGTATTCTTTTTCTATGGTTTTGGTCAACACCTCAGCACCTTCACGAATACTGATGCTCCACTTGTCTGTTGCCTCAGCTCAAAATTTTTTTAGAAACAAAGGACAACGTTGCTGGCTCCAATTTTACTGCTCCCTTATATACTCAAACCTGTATCATTCTAGTTAAAATTTATTGTGTACATTCTAGGTGCCAGACACTTAAAATTGATTTAAAAAAACCATAATAGTACACTAAAATTCTTTCCTTAATTTCAAAACATCATTTAAGTTTATTCTTGGGGTTTTATAATTCAGATTTATCCACACTACGTTTTTTCTAATTGGGTTCACATTCAATATTTTATTATCATTATTATCATTTTTATCTTTTTAATTTACTGATCAGACTTTATGGCAAGAAACAAATACCATGATATAAAATTCAAAGTAAAAGAATGCTCTATTAATATTTTTTGACATTTTTGTTGTATTTTATATTCATATATCAAGAAAAAAATACTGAGAATTACTGCTTTGTTTTAGTTAATAAGCTTTCTAGGGATTCTTATACATTATATTGTATGCAACATTAGAGTTGGGGCTGTCTGGAAGATAGTAACCTTAGCACCTAGTACTGAGCCTAGGGGCTCAATACGTATTTGTTAAATTAATATTTAAATATTTATTTTAATATCTAATCTAATCTATCTTATGGGAAACACAATTATATTTAGAAAAACAGATACTGAAGAAAAAAATGCTTGATTAACCAAATAGATCTTTGAACATAATTGTCCCAGTAATATTTCTTTCATTTTAAACAGACTCATTTGTTTTGTTATTATTCATAAAAGATATGATTTCATAATACTGTTTAATGACAATGCCAAAAAGCAGGGCATTACATACAAATCAGGAGTGAAGCTTTCATCTGTGTAGATGATCGTATCCTGAGCCATGTCTTCCTCTGAGGTGGCTCTCCAGAACGCTGTCAGCTCTGATCTCATGTATCTACGCTGGTTATAAATATGTTCGTGACAGGGTGGCATCTGCTTGACAGTATTGACATCCACATCTATGTGGGTGGTGGGGTAGGGAGCATACATAACTTGCCGGAAGGGTAGCACAAAACTTCCAGTTGAATCCTGTTGTAATGAATGGAAAACATACTGTCTTATAGGCCAAAAATACAAATAAGTTTTTTTTAATAAAAAAAAACTGGCTTTGATTTAGCAAATCAATCTCTAGAAACTTATACCCAGATATTAATTATGAATATATGCAAAATTATAGAGACAGAAACAACCTAAGCATCCAAAAAGAGAAATGATTAAATTAAGCTGAAGTTTGTGTTGATACTGAAGAATACTCACAGCATATTGTGAAAAAAGCAGGCTAGAACATGTGGTGTATAATCCAATTTCTTTTTAGTGGGGGGAGAAATGTGAAAAAAAAAATACAGAAGAAAAAAGACCACAATATACCTGCTAAATATCAGCAGTGGATATTCATTGAATTGTGAGATTACAAGTAACCTTTTGTTCTTGACTATTCCTATGTTCTTCTAAATCTCAACAATATCTGTTCAGGTTTAAAAGTAAAAAATATACTTTCCATGTATAGTCAATTGGGTTGCCATGAAACAAGGACATACTGTATATGAGACACTGTGCTATGTGCTATGAAGAAAACAGAAGACAAAGGCTATTTTCAATTTTTCACTTTTATAATGCTGTGATAAATCATCTTTATAAGTAAATCTTCCTCCATACATAATTGCTTCCTTAGGATATATTTATTACCACAGGTAGAAATAGTAGGTTAAGTTTTTAAACATTTGTAAGGCTCTTAACATATAATGTCAAAGCATTTTCTGAAAGGCTATACAATTTATAGTTGCATGGAAAATTCTTAACAAATATTTTTTCATTAAATTATAGTTCCAAGTTTTCTTCTATGAATCCAGTACAGGATCCTTTCAGGAATTATGTAATTAAATGGGAGGGACCTAAGAAAATAAAAGTATTAAGTATCTTCTGCCTTTGATAAGAAAGAAGTTCTAATTTTCAGATTTGTACAATTCAAATTGGAAATGAGTTTCCCTTAAGTAGTTTCTGTACTTAAATACTATTACTTTGAGTGTATGGCATAGACATTATTGAAAATACAAAAGCTGAATGTAACTTTTATTTGCAACAATTTTTAATATTTTTTCTTTCATTCTGTTATGTCTATATCCTCAAGAAAGCATCCACTATGAGAAAATCACATAACCATTAGGAAATCTACTTCTTCACAAGTTTGATTATACTTGAACATCAATATTGGATTCAATAAAGTGAATAACTGTCTTCCCTGTAATTAGTGAAAATGGCTAATTTACATTGATCTGTTTTGCTCCTTGAAAAGCAGACTCGACAAATAAAAAAAAATGTAAAATAATCTTTCATATATATATATGTGTGTGTATATATATATATATAAACGTAGGAATTGATCAAATCTTAAACATTTTTTTGAGATAGGAAGCAGCTTTAGTTTTTTTTCAATAGATGAATATAGCACATAAGCACAAAATGCTAATACAAAATTAAAATCTGTTCAGTAAAAAAGAATGTTCTTATTTAGATATGCAACCTAATTTAAGTGAATACAAAAAAACATCCTAAGGCTAGACAAGCAACTAAAAGAAACCAAAGAGAAACACAAATATATTCTGTGATATTTCACTAAAATTAACTATAAATTCATAAGACATACACCTATGTTCAGACCTGTGAAAAGGAAATCAGCTCCTTGGCACATAAACATGAGGTACATTCAATGCTAACATTCAAAATATACTTATAGAGATTCAACACTGGTTTCACTTGTGACATGTGGAAACTATACCTTTAGCAGGCCTTGGACAAACAGTCCTGACTCATATTTAAATGATGATTCTGCTTCACATAATCTGGAACATTTTCTCTCTGCTGGAGTCAGAAAAAGGCATAATGTTCTTACTATCTGTAAAAGAAAATATTTTAGCATTAAAATAAATTTAACGTAAACTATTTGAACATACACACAAAAATACCACCACTGGTTTGCTTATGAAATAAACTAAAATTGTTTTCACCAATAAAATACATCCTGAGAAATAAGTATTCCTTAATCACCCAGAATAGTCCATGAGCTATATCAGTTGCTTAAAACAGGCATTCTGTGATCAAATAAGTTTGGGAAATGCTAGTAAATTTACTGTATGATAACTCAAAACTTTTGACATTTGAATACATATTAATTATCCAGGTGACTAATATCATATGCAGACTTTCTCAAACTTATTTGACCCTGGAACCCTTATATCAGTAAGAAGTAATAATCTAGTATAATTATTGACTGTATCTTCACCCAGGGCCAAGTGCTTTTCAAATATGCACACAATTTTGGACAAGAAAAACTAAATGTTATTAAATTAGTCAAAATTTGCTTTTGTTTAATAGTTCTACAAGCGAAATCCCATTATAATGAATATAAAAGAGTATCCAAATCCTTCAATAGAATGAGAACTAATTCTATCAAATCTGATTTAAAATAAGCAAGCCATTGGTTGGGGTTTAGAAACCTATGATTCTAACAGGATTTGATCTATAAATCCATTAGGGCAAGTAAAAAGCCATTGAAAGGGAGCAGAATTTACCACCCCCAAATATACCTTTTTGGCAAAAGGATTACTTTCAAGAAATAGTCAACACAATGGAAACCCGGAAAGTTATCCTTTTCTAAGAGACATTTAAATTTATAAGGAAAATCTCCATTTGTAAAGGTGTATCCCTCTTTGTACCAGGAAGAAAAGGATGACTAAATCTCTAGAATCTTTTAACAGTGGAGAAAGCAAGGACTTGGAACTGTATAACCATACCCTTATTACTGTGCTTTTCCTGGTAATCTATCAAAAGGCCTTCCCACATCCCTACCCCCAAATATCTTTTGTCATTGGCTGAAAACAGTATTTATGGTGAAGGCTTGGGCCATTTGGGGAGTTACTCAGTTTTTCTGCACATCTCCTATGTATACAGGAGGTATACATGTTATTAAGCTTCTGTCTGTTTTTTTTTCTCCTGTTAATCTGTCTTATTACAAAGGGGTCTCAGCCAAGAACCTAGAAGGCTGAAGGGAAATTTATTTTTCCTTCCCTATACCATGTAACTATGCTGGAATTCAGACTACATTCAGAGTTTTAATATTAAAGCAGTGGTTTTCAATCTAGAGCAGTGGGAACCTTTTTCTCAAATTAAAAAGATAAAGAAAAGCTATCAAGCCAGAACACAATGTGTCTGAGAAAAAAAATGTTTAAAAAACACATAGTCCCATACCGCCTTTCTCCCTCCAAGAAGTGACTGGGAAGTCCCTCCATGGAACCCAAAGACTTTGGGGGGCACAGATAGAAAGCTACTTTCTTGGGGTGATAGAAATAATATCACTAGTCACTAGATGCAGTAAAATAATTGAGGTAAATGTATCTCTCACAAATGGTTATATGAGAAATATAATTTTGGTAAATTAAGAGTCATGTAAATATACAGGGTAGCTTAATACAGAAAAGAAGTTATAAATATATTTGTTAAGCAAATAATCACTCAGCATGTTTTCTGTATAAGACTTAAAAATATAAGTTTGCTTAAATTGATAGATATGTATACTTAATCTCTAATCAATGATCAGTGAAGAAAAGTGCAAAATCTCTTAGTTTGGGTCTAATGCTTGGAAAGGTAATTGTTCATTAATTCTTTGGTAACTCACGTAGCAGTAAAGTGGCCACAAACATTACTAAATAAAGTATAACCTCCATCGACTACTTAATAGCAAATGGTCTCTAAAATGGATATATTTAGGGGGAAAAGCAAGAAAATAAAATCAAGGTGATCAGACAACATTTCTTTGGAATGAGTACCAAAAGTATATGGCTATCTTCACAGTAAAGATAATATCAGAAAATGGAAGACAAATTATTTTAAATATCTAATTTTAAAATAATCTCTAAACCATTATACAATTTATATTGAGATCAGTATTTATGATATCAAAAATGAAACTAATGACTTCTTATTCAAACAATTTACTTTAAACTTATTTTTCCCATAGGATGTCACAGTAATTTGGTCAGACTATATTGCCTTGTTATACTATTAGATCATCTTGACTGTGACCTAACCTTTGAATTATAATCCATATGTTAGCAGTATTAAAAAGACAGATTATTTGCTGTATTATAAAATAAATTACCTTGTTTATTTTCTCTGCACTGCTTCCTACTACGACAGAACAGCCACAGGTTTGCAAGTGTGAGCTAATGGCACTATAAATTCAAGACAAAAATATAAAAACATTGGCTATAAAAAAATTTCACAAACTAAAAAAAAAAAGGCACATGAGCTTCAAAAAACTTAGAATAGCTTTACACGAGGAACTCCAAGTATAGTAGCCGTCTTTATTTTTATAGTACTTTACATTTTCCACATGCCTTTCACAGAGATTCTCCCATATGAACCTTACAACAACATAGCAAAATATCACCATTTTATAGTGGAAGAAATTGATGTGTAGAGAGATTAAATGATTTATTTAAAGTTAAATGGAATTAAAAATAATGTAATGAATGAATGACACTGAACAAGATCAGCACTAATGCACTTCTGATTCAAGCCATTGAAGGCTTTTAGGTTAAACATACTCAAGCCTCTAAGATTCCATTTTAAAAAATAAAATTTCATGATAATCTGCGATTGTAAAGAAACACTAAAGTGGAAGAATGAGATTATATATGTAGAGAAAGCACTTAGTATAGGGAATAATATGTAGGCACCCAATAAATACTGGCTATTATTACTGGTTACTATTACTATCATTTTTTCTTAGAAGAAATATAAATAAAAAATGTTAACTATTATTATGGGTTTTTATGTTCCAGGCACTGTTTTTAAATGCTTAATAAGATTTATCTCACTCAATGCTTACAATCATCTCATGAAATAGGTACTATTATCATTCCCATTTTACAGATGAGGAAATGGAGGCACAGAGAGTTCAGGTAGTTTTCCTAGGGTTGCACAGTAGGAACCTAAAAAATCTCATTTTAAGATAGAAAGGGTGAATAAAAGCGGAAATAACTTTATTTTCTAAGACCAAATAACTCAAGTTATCTGCAATGCAACTTACTTTGAACGGGTTCTTAGTTTCAGTTTTAATGAGAAAACAAGAACCCAGAACCAAACAAGGGACCAAGATTTCTTGTCCTGATACTATGAATACTCAGTTTTTTAAATATTAAGAAGAGGAACATCAAATATATCACAGACATGTAATAAATGACAAAATAACACAAAGATAAGCAATAGGTCAAATACACAATGTTGTCCCTAGAATAATCCAGGGTACACATGCTATTATTTACTTCCTTCCAAATCCTGTCATAATTGAACATAAGATTTGTATCTGCTTCATCCAGCTTTTATAAAAAGAAGCTAAATTCTTACTTGAGAAGAAAGCCTTCATGACAACTGTCACCAATATCATCATCATTGAGAACTGTATCAGTTATCTAAAATGTACCAAAAAAAAAAATTATTCTGGTATAACATATTACTGAAATAACTTTTAATACACAGGTTTCCTGAAATCTAGGTTCAACATAATACATTGCCCTCATTCCTTAAAATCAAGACTCCCATAAAACGATCTCTGTGTATTACCACAAACTTGTTCAGAAGAACAAATGCAAAAGCTGGTCAGGCAGGTTTAGCAACAAATTTTACAAGAACCTCCTCCTCTTCTGAGCTATCAGAATCAGCAGACAAATCTTAATGACAAAAATGTCAAAGCAACAAGAACAGTTTCCTAAAGACTTCCCTATATGTGCACAGCATGTGATTCAAAATGTCCTCAACAAATGATAAAGGAAACTAGATCAGTGAATGTGAGTAATCTTTCATTAAGGGCCACTGATTTGTAAACTGTTTTGTTACCAAAAGTACTACCTTAAATACTGATTGTTTCTATAAGGACTAAAATTTCTCCACTTCTGGGAAATACAAAAGTGGTCATATAAATAAATTTAATGTTTTAACTATCACTAACCAAAAAGCCTCTGTTTGGCAAAAAAACTTCAGAATTTTAGGTGTGTTTGATAAAGCGGCTAATACTTTATATGAATAGTATATGTGGCAAAAATGAACACTACTAAAATTAAAACATTATTAATATACACAATAGTAACGTAACTCAAGGAAATTGATAAAGAATACCATTGCTCCTATTTAATAAAATTAATAAAAACTTACATCTATTTCTTCAGGAACACTGTGTGACTTCATAGATGAAAGCAGTTCCATTACAGGAATCACTTCTCCAGTAAGCATTGGAATAATACTCTGACCCTGCACAAAAAAGTGAAATGAAGTAAAGAAAATCACACAATAAAGTTTAAGCTGGACAATAAAAAATTAAACACTGAAAGCAAAGAATAATGCTCTTTGATAAGAATACTAGATGACCTGTTCAAACACAGCTACAAACAAGTCTATCACTCCAAAACATTGCTGAAGGATTTATATTTCATTTAAAATTCATCTTCATTCTGCTGGAAATAATTTTCTTTAGTCAGAATAGAATCATTGGTTTATCATTTACTATTACATGCATAGTTAAATTACTACAACAAATTTAGAAAGTACCTCCTTTGAAATGTGAGATATAAAAACTCTTGTTAAAGGTCATCAATGTAGTTTATGTCTAAAAATAAGGAAAGCCAAGGATAAAAAGACATTGAAATCCGCAGCAAATAACAAAGTTGTAAAGCCTCAATCAATACTGAAACTCTATATTAATAGCAAGGCATAATCTACCCAAATGCAAATCAAAATCATCATATTTGTATACTTTAATAATCAATAAAATGTTTCCTTTAGAGTTATTTCAAGATAATACTACTTCTTACTCCTCAAAAATGTAATTTTGAAATTTCTAGACTGAAACTGAATGAAAATAATATAGTACATCACAAATGTAAAGTGTCTTAAATTTGGGTGATCACTCATATATTCACTAATATCACCACTCTCCCTAAAGTTTTGACCATCCTGAATATATAAACTTTTAGAGAAGTAGGTAAAATTGTCATGTCTATCAATTTTTAGCTGAGCATGTTTTTAAAAAGCACATATTTAAGATCAATCTAACAAGGTTTTTCCTCACTCATATTTCATGAAACAATTTTATTCAAACTCTTCACATGCATCTTCAAATTAGAACCTCTGTCATTCTAGAGTCATTTTTGAGTGACCTAATCCAGTTTTCCAGAGTCCCCTATCATGTAAATTACTTGAGAATTTAAATGTGATGCTGTCTCTGGAAATTTTATCCTAAGCCATAAACTCCCTTGTACCAAAGGTTTTATTATTTAAAAAAATGCATCCTGTAGTAACCTCCACAACCTAATCACTTATTGCTTCTGCTTTAATATTTTAAATTCTTTTATACAATTAAACAATCAGTAACATTGTAAATCAATGATAGCTGAAACTGTTGTTAAATTTACTTCCTTGTAAAGCGATTTTTTATCAGATGACAGCTGTAAGCATCCACAACTAGCAATGACTAAAGTCTGTCACACTAATGTGTCATCCTCAAATAGTATTAACTTTTAAAGTCATTGAAAGCACATCATGTGAGGTTTGCAAGGACTCGATTACCAGAAAGCTCTTTTTCAGAAAGAATAATTGTGGGAAAACACCTTCCTTTAGGTCTAGGTATATGCAGTAGTTCATATACACAGTATCTGACATTTATCATCATAAGCAAATGGATATCCTCACTGAAGCTTAACAAAAAGAAATCCGACAGGGCTGTACACAGGGAGGCTCTAAAAAAAAAATCTCTCAAGTTTTTTTTTCCCTCCTCCAACTTCTCTAACTTGAACTTCGCAGCAGGAGAATGTTTCACCTTAAAAACCTCCTTTGTCTCAAGTGTACTTTCCTCTGGACATAGAAAGGGTAGGATAATATCTTCAAGAGCCATTAAAAGAGCATTTATTAACAGTGTTTAATTTGTAAGTATAGGCTTCTGGTTTGATAAAAAGTCTCAGTAAAAGCAGAATTTTACTGGGTCTTGAATTTCCTTATTTGAGATAACTCTACTAATTATTCCATAACTAGAGATTGATAAATGTCACCCCATTCCTTGAGACCCTGTTTACTGATCAGCAAGCAAAGGCTGGGCTTCTCTGGGTAAAGGGAAACATTTTCTTATAAGTCTCAGACAATTCTCCAGAATTATCTCCTCTGGATTGGAAAGTTATTTATAAAAGTATAGACATAAGAATTTTATAAAGAAGATCATTTTATAGGGTTTTATATATTCCTGTTTAATGTCCCTATATTTTCACAAATTTTTAGAAAAGTTTCTGTTTAAACTTCCATTCTGTGTCAGGAGTATTAAGGAGAACCAGAGAAAAGGCAATCCATTCATAATGTTCATACTAGAATTTCAAGAGAGGGAGCAATGAGAGTGGCCACAGGTAACAGGAGTAAAAGCAAAGAAGCCTTTCTCCATCCGAGAGTCGCCTTCAGAAGAACTTCTCTGCCCTGGTTTGCATTTCATTTCTACAGGGGAAGACACATCTCTGCAATCATACTCTTCAAACTCTGGTGCCTGCTCTCTGTGGATATTCAAAGTAATGGGATAAACATGGTACATTTTCCTAGAGACCTATCGCTAGAAGCCTGATCAGTATAAAGGTGAGGAGTATCTCTGGCAAACTTCAATACTAAAACAAATATAGATATGTCATAGAATAAAATGTAAATTACATGAGTTTTAAATATAGAACTTCGAATTCAAAAAAATATGCTTAGAGCTATGCCTATACCCACAGATACCTTAGGAGTACTCACTTTCCACTTGTTATAACCACGTCTGAGAAAATGTCTGAGAAACAACACCTTAAATAAAATCTCATATACGATTTTTAATTTTGACTATAAATTAAGTTACTCAAAGCTTACTGTGCATACTAATTAAATTAAAATATTAATTTATAGATGCCAATACTATTATCCTTTACATTGAATTATTCAGGTCTAAGATATGGAAGTTTTTATCTGGTTTATGCCATACATCTCCATAAAGAAAGGCTCTGTTCAATTTCAGGCTCACTGTTAAGCTAATATAGCTTCAAAGTCTAAACAAAGTAGGCTTTGTACAGACATATGCCATGTGCATAGTGGTGTTTGAGTATAGTCTGTACTTTACCTGATCTTCCATTCTCTCTGTGCCTTCTAAGATTATCTTCTGGACATTTTCTTGCCTTTCCTGAGCAAGAGAAAATTCATTAAAATAATTTAAAAAGTAACATTTGGATGTTTGATGTTTTTGTGCTTTTTTTTTAAATTTTTTTTTACAATACGGTTAAATAGCAGACATATTTTGTATAATTTAGTTCATGGGGAAAATACTTTTCACTTTAGGGCAGAAAAGAGGGGGTTGAAACTTATCTAAACAAATCCATGCTCTCCTAGAAAATACAAAATAAAACAAAATAAAACCACTTTTTTGGGGGTTAAAAAGAAAATTTAGCAGATACTAGTCAGTGTAACATCTGCATAGTTTCACAAAGGTAATGACCTGCACTTTTCAAATTAATAAGATCAAGCTGAATCTGGGGCATACAGAGCTTCCTGATTTTAAATAATTTTCATATACATGTGAAAAATAAAGAGCAAGTCTGCAAGCACAGTAAAAATTATTCTTTTAAAAGATACTATTTTTCCTTACTATCTGGTAAAAGCCTCATAAAACTAATGCTTTAGTAGATTTTCATGTTAGCATCAAACTGCAAAGTGGAAAGGAGAATTAAATTGGTATTCAGATCTGTTAAAAGTATGTAAAAATATAAATATTACTATAGATTAAGCTATAGATCTTAGGGGATAACAATATTTTCCTCTAGCTCAATCTGCAAAAGGAAAGAAACAAATAAAAATATCATTTATGATATGAAAATGAATATCTCCTAGAAACCATTTGATCTAATCTCCTCATTTTGCAAATACAGAAACTTGGCAAAGAAGTTAAAGGGACCAAAGGCTCCATGGCCAACTGCTTAGGAAACAACTGTTTTGAAATGCTTGTACCCACACACAGTAGTAACTGAAATAGTCACACAATCCCCCGCTACACTGAAAAAAAAAAAAAAAGAAAAAGAAAAAAAAAAGCTTTAGAGTCAAATGATCTGAAGATAATTAGACTATAAAACTTATTATTTCTCCTAATTAATCTGTTAGCTTTTCATTTGTAATATAGAGTTACCATCTCCTATCTTTGAGAGTTATTATGAATAACATAGACATCAGACTACATCTACCTATATCTAATAAGACAGATGAAAATAATAGCTGTTTTAAGTTAATTGCATATCATTTCTAAAAATTAGGTATAAATGTATCAGAAGATAAGCTTTCACTGGTTAAGTTAGCATGATTAATAAGCTCAAAAACCACTTACCTTATGCATCCATATCCTTCCTTTCCGGATAATGTGTGTTAATCTATCAACACACACTCTGTGAAGTGGGAGGTAGAAGCTAAGTTCGGTCTGTGGAAGTATAATTGATAGTCCATATGTGCTCCTATCCCCATTCCAGTTTCCATCAAAGATTAATGAAACAATAATTACTCCCTTTTCAGACAACACAAAAAACTTTACATCTATAGCTCCACTCTCTGCATTTCGAAGGATTTCTCCATTTAGGGTGTGATTGGCAAGGAAAGTTATTTCTCCATCGCTGAGAAGTACCTGTTCTGTCTTCGGAGCCCAAATGTGTCTTACTCTAGGACCAAGAATATTGTCCCAGTAAGCAAAGGTAGCTGCTAATAAAGGTGATTCACCACTTAAAACGATCTCTGTCTTGGCAACAGCTGGAGATGGTGGTGGACACAGAGTCGACATCACTGTATCCCAACTGTTACATTATCCACATGCTCCAGGGATAGCTAAACAAGGACACACGAAATGAATGATTAGGTTAAACAATTTTAAAGTCATCCATCAAAAACCCAAATAATTTAGGCATACGTGACATTTTCCTTGAGGCAAAAAATATTTGGAAGCATGTCTCCAATCAGGACAGAGACATTCAACTAGCATAGCAGATGCACATTAACCATTTGCTGCTATAATTTTGCAATACATAACAACTTGTCATTTATATTCAGAAATTTACTTAGAAATGCAAATAATACACTAGAAAAAAAAGGCTTCTCAACATTCATATGAATTATTACAAACTAAAGCTCATAGAATAGATCCTCATTTCCCAATATCCAGTCTATGTGCAATTCTAATACAATTGAATATTTGGTTCCTAAGCCATCTCAACTAAAGAGAAATAAAGAAGATAGGTGAGGGTTCTATAAGTTACTGATGTTTGTTATGGGTTGAACTGTATCTTCCCAAAGATATGTTCAAGTCCTAACCCCTGGTATCTGTGAATGTAACCTTATTTGGAAATAGGTTATCAAGTTAAAATGGGGCTATCCTAGATGAAGCTGAGTCCTAATCCAATGTCTGGTGTCCTTATAAGACCTAGAAATATAGACACAGAGGGAATGGGAGCAGACATTAGAGTGATGTAGCTACAAACCAAAGAATGCCTAGGATTGCTGGTAGCCATAAGAAGCTAAGAGGAGGAAGAAAGAATTCTTCCTTCAAGCCTTTAGAGGAGCTGACACTTCACTGCAGATTCTAGCTTCCGGAACTTTGAATAAATTTTTGTTGTTTCACATCACTCAGTTTGTGTTGTGATACTTTGTTATGGTAGTCCTAGGAGACAGTGGACAGTAAAAATACTTTAAAAGCTGCTAAAAGTTGGGAGAGGGGACAAAAAATTGCAAAAATTCAATAATGTGGAACAATAACAAAACATGAGCAAACACTCCTATTATCCTCAATGAACTCTTTGGCTACCAGGGTACTAAAGCGCATTACTGTGTTTTAAATGACACAAACACCAAGACAGAGATAAAAAATTTGGTATGCTATTCAAGACAGAAAAGAACAAACTGCTCTCATATATCTTAACTTACTCAAATATCACTCTGAGGGTGCACAGTCTATGTGATATTAGTGTAAAGAGAATCATTTTTGCTTAATATTAAAATCAAATATTGGCATTTAAAGATGAAATAAATGACTATTTCATTTAAGCAAGTCTGAAATTGAGGAATCTAATCATCATCAAAATTGTAAAAGATAGCAGTTATTAGCTGAATATGGCATTCCTATCTTTGCTTATATGACTGCTTTGGGAAAACACATTTGATCTAAAAATTCATGTCAAAGTAAACCATTTTACTTAAAAGATTTTATATCTTGTCAAGAGAGTTGAGACTGAGGAGAAGCAGTAACTTCCTTTGTTAAAATATTAGATGCACACTTTTAACATGGTATCAAGAACAAGGACACACAGTTTGGCAAGATGCTTTACAGTAAGTATATGCAGAAATGGTTTAACACAAAGACAGTGCTTATGTATTTTATTTCAACAATTCATTTAGAGGATTTTTAAAAAATGTGTCATATCACATTATAAATGGATATAAACTGTATAGCTTCTTTAAAATGTTCACTGTTTTGGATACAATTTAGACCGTTTATAATGATAGAAATGTAATTTGAACTGAAACTGTAATGATGCTATTGTCATCACTAATAGCAGCAAACTGGAGGCCAAGAAAATGAATTAAGTAAACACACAGCCATATATTGAAAAATATTATTTTTTTTGGATAAAAAAGGTGAATAATCATAAAGGCAATACTGCAACTCAAGTATTTTATCATTACATTGAAAATAAAGAATTTCCTAAAACTAAATTCAGCCCTAGAGCAAAATTTGGATTTTGAAAAACTTTTTACATGATATTGAAAATTAAACCAGTATAGACCACTGATTACACTGTCTTACTGCTAACATTATTAGATAGAAAACAAAGGACAAGGATCATGTTGAATTGTTTAGTTTTAAATCTTGCTAAAAGTAGTAATTTGAGAAATGACATGTCACAGAGAAGTATAAGTAGTAGAGATGTAAAAAATGACTTTACTAACACTTAAAGTCATCATTTTGGTGAGGAAAATCCACATATACAAATGTGGCTGGAAAAAAAATCCGTTCAAAACTAGTAGTATTTTTTTTAAGTCTATATATCTTATTTACATGTAGTGTTGGCTTCTCCAGAGGGTCATCAAACATTTGCCTTAAGAGTCTTTTGAGGGAAGCCAGGATCCAAATTGGGTGACACAGTGGCTTGCCACTCCTGTAAACAAAGAACAGAGTTCATGAGATGTACCCAATATATGTTCTGAAAATAATCCAACATATGCAGATTATATTTATTATCTATTAAAACTATTAGCCTAGTAGGTCTGAAGCTTTGCCTTTTCTTAAACGTTTGCTAAAAATCAGCCACCGACTGGTATTTAAAAGTGGGTTGGTCCACTGCTGTTGTATATCAGAAGTCAACTATCATTAAAGCCCAGACATTTTGTAGTCATACTGTTTATTTTCTCCCAGTCCTAAGAGAAGCAGGGTCCTAAATAAACCCACACCTTACTTATCAGAGACTTCCCAGACCGACTTTTTTAATTTTTTATTATTTATGCCTACAGCACCTGATCTTCCTAGGTGGTCTCCCATCCAAGTACTAACCAGGCCTGACCCTTCTTAGTTTCCAAGATCAGACATAGGGCTTGTTCAGGGTGGCATGACTGTAGACCATAGACCATGGCTCTAGTGGGGCGTGAAACCATGTAAAGCAAACATGCTAACCGCTACACTATAGAACCACATCCTCAGACAAACTTTATTGACAGTGAACTATTTGTAACACCAGACAGTTTGCAACACTTTCAAAAATTTTTCAGGCAAGAGTCAGGAGATGTTCAAGATATCACTATCAGGCCATCTCTCACAGCTTCAAATTTCTCAAATAGGCAGACTATAAACTACCACTCCTTTGAACTAAACACAGAGGCCAAGGGCAGGCTTCAAAGATAGGAAGTCTTATAGGTTTTCTACTTTCTCAGAAAGGAAATTTTTGGAAGGCTAATAGAGACAAACTTTACAAAGAAAAATCTTTAGCTCCTATGTTTCCTGAAGCAGGTTACTGCTAGCTTACTGCAAAATCTGTAATGTCTATAATAGCCCTCATTTTTGTTTCATATGTTTAAACAGCAGTCATCACGAAGGAAATCCAACCCATTTCCTTTTCTAGAGAGTGGCAGAGTTTGGCTGTGGTTCTAGCAAAGGTATGTATGTCACATAACAGCATCAAATTTCAAGTATTCTGACTCTGTATTAACCTCCCATAAATTACATTTTTGCTTCTGTAACGTTCTCGTTATGTTAAAAGTTTTCCAAAGTCTGCGAAAGATCATGTCTAACAATCCCTTTTGCACAAAGTAATGCCAGACATACTGTGTGCCCTTGCTGTGCATTGTAGGTGAGGGATGGAAACGGTTTGAGACGGAATGTATGCACTCGCCACAACCAGCCTGCTCAAGCCTAACAGTCCCCATTGTTTCTGAAAGGGCCATCTCTTCTGGCAAGTGCACGAACGGCACACCGGTAATCAGTGCACTTCTGCAACTGATACCATCAGTCAAGTTGTGCCCCAAGCCACAGAGGTCACTTCCTCTTGGTAAGTCCGGGTAACCACGGGGCTGTGGGGCAAGCAGGTCATGTTCCACAAAACGGGCGCACAACCCAGTCTGGACTTGCTGCCCAAATTTACAAGGCATCACCAGTCCTCGGAAACTGCAAGTCTGCAGACGCACGTCCACACCGCCACGCCAACCCGCGCTATCTCGTCTCGGACCCTAACTTGGGCAGGGGCAGCCGCGCGCCCTCTGGCCTTCCCCGAGCCAGGCCTCTCGCCGCCCCAGGCTCTATCTATGCCGTGGAGCCAGCGGCACAGCGGATCCGACGGGTCCCTCTGGGTCTCACTCCGGGTGCCCGGGAAAGATCCGCCTCGGAGACAGCGGGAGGGAACGCGCGTAAGATACTCGATCCCCATCCCCTGGTCGCTCTGCCGCCGCGGCCGGGAAGCCCGGGCCCGGATGCAGGTACCGCCACGAGTATCCAGGCTGGGGAACCCGACGCCCGGTTTCGGTCACGGAAACGAAAGGAGAGAACGAGAACCTAGGGGAGCGCCCCGCGCCGCTGCCCCCGCGCCGTCCGGGTACCCCGAACCTAAACAGTCGCGGGCGGGCAGGCGGGCGGACGGGCTTCTCACTCACCCACTCGCCACCGCCTGCGCGTCGGTCGCCGCCGCAGGCGCAGGGACCGCAACCGCAGCCCCGCCCAGCCCTGCCTCCGGCCACGCCCCCGCGCCGCGCCGGGCCGGCCCGTCTCTCGCTCGCTCGCTCGCGTTCGCACCCGGAACCCGCTTCACGCCGCGCCTGTTTCCCGCCTTGTGTCCTTCTGGTTAGAGTTTCTTCGACCCTTTCCTCGTTCACTCTCGGCAAATTCAGTGAGAGCAAGGAAAGGGGAGAAAGGGCGGGAAAAACAAAATCGCGTCAACGAAACACACGCCTCTGGCTCTGACTAGACCCCGCCCCCGAGGGGGGAAGTAACCGGGCCACAGGGGCGGCTGACGCGTCGAGCGCCATCTTCTACGCGGGCGGAACAAGTGGGTGCTCGAAGCGGTCCCATTTCCTCGTGGGACACCGTAGGGAGCGTCTCGGCGTTTTCTATTTGCGGAGACGTAAACGCGCGAGGCCTACGAAAGGGGGCGTGGCCGACTCACGCCTTCGGCCGAGCGACGCGCTCCGTGACAAAGCTGGCGCGAGGGGTGGGTCGAGATAGTGCAGTTCCTCCTGGGGAAGCCTGCTGGGTTCCGGGAGAGCAGAGTTAGGGGTTGTGAATGGTTCTGTTGGTGCTTGGAAAGCAGTGGGCATCCAGTAAATACGTGGTGAATTAATTAACGTGCTTACATTTGTCCTTAGGACAACAATTAAACACACTGTAACTTCACCCCAAGTTCGGGTAAGTAATGTCCTTTCCCCACAATACATAATCGCCAAAATTTGTCTTATTTAATGTCACATAAACATTGTGTCAGGCATGATGTTCACCCCTTTAAATGTCAGTTTTTGTTACTCGCCCAAAATGAGTTGTTTTTGTTGGTTTGTTTTTTTTTTAACCTTTAGAAAGGTACTTTACCAGTCTGTTGGATGTGCTGTCAGACTTAGTTAAATCCTCCTTTAGTCTGCAAGTGTATATTCAGGTTATTCATTACAGATGAATGGCACTTAACATTTTTTTTATTTTTATTTTTAAAAACCATTCAGCACATCTTTATCACTCACAGAGGAAGGGAGGAATAACTACTCAAATGACTCCTTCAAACCTGTACGCTTTCCCCACAGCTCTATGCTTATAACTCCAAATAGCTACTATTTATCTGTTTCCTACTGGGGTTGGTACTGTGCTTCCCAGTCTACATAAAGAATGTGATTAATCTTCCTGACATTTAGGGTATACTTACTGTCATCTCTATTTTACAGAGGATATAACTGAGGTCCAAAGAGATTGTTTACCCACGAATACCTAGCTGTCTGATTCAGCCAGTTTTGTACTGTTCCAGAGTTCAATGAGTCCTGAAGACACTAGGCTGGTACTGAGTTGATAATAGCCTTTCTCAGATAACACCTGTAGGGGATAATACTAATACCCTGTAGTTCAGGGTAACATTGGGACTCAAATGAATTGCCTTGGAGCGGACTACAGCACTAAGAATAGTTTTTCCTACTTCAAAATTTTACCTAGAGGCAATCTTTTTTTTTGTCTTCAACAGGTTTCTGGTTTTGTTCAACATCATCCCAGAACAATTATACTTCCTAAGAGAGAAATAATGGAACACCAAGGTCTAAATTATGTATGAATAGGAGAAAAAGATAAAAGTGGCTCTGTATACATGATGCTTGTAGCTAGTTAATGTGAATATTTTCCCCCACATCTAATTGAACAATTGTCTAGGCATTGTGTGAAAGTAGCTTGTGTGTCTTTTCAGTGGATTGGATTTTAAAAAATCAGAAAGGAAAAGGTAATTATAATTTAGTACTGTGGTCCATGGTACAGATAAGCTTGAAGATATAAAGGGACAAATCCTAGCACACATCCCTTCTAAAGGGAACTAAAGAGAAAATGGCATTATATAGTAATGTGATTCATATACCAAAGGATGGCTTGGACTGCTTTAACCCTTCTCCCCTCCAAACTGTTAATTAGCCCAAATAAACCATCCCAAATAACGGCAGCATCTAAGTTATAATAGGTTTTGCTATTGAAATATATCTTCAAGTGAGAGCCCTAGTCCGCTATTTTCAAGTAGAATGATACCCCTAAGACCTTATTTAGAAATTTTTAGCTATCCACCTACTCGCATAAAACTAACAAGCAATTATACAAAAAGCCTCTAAAACTAGGAAAGCAGACAAGGCAATGGTTAAGAGCTTGGGCTCTGGAACCAAAACTGGCTAAGTATCATCTCTGCCTGTGAGACTGTGCAGTACTTAACTTCCCCTTGTGTAAGTTTCCTCAACTGCAAAATGGCAAGCAGGGTAGTTTCTCATAGGGTTGTAGTGAGGCTCACCTGAGATCAAACAAGCTAAGAAGAGCTTATTCAAGAAATAGTGGCTCTAATCTCAATTTTAGTAACTGAATGGATAGCAAATGACTTATGAACCTCCTAAACTATGTACCTATGTATAATTCCAATACATATAATATCAGAACTCAGGGAACCTTACTGCATTGCAAGTGTCAGTTATTGTCAGGAGGCCTTTCCCCTACCTTCTCTTTATTAATGTCAGAAATGTATTACATGCTGCTTTGGAGCTAGACCTGAAGGCTTCTTGATTACCTCCCATTTACCAAGATTATGGAAAATTATATTTACTGTTACTGGCATGTGAACATTTGATGTCGGACATAAATGAGAAATATTACTACATAAACCACAGTGAGTTTACTTTTAAGTAATGAGATTTTATGTCGTCTTAATCATTGCAGATTTATCAAAATGCACTTTATGGTACATTGCCTTTTGGTTGAAATATGGATGAGCCAACACCCAACTCAGGTATTTCCAGTTGGAATCTTGGTTCCTGGATATATAAAGTTAGTTCTGTGAGCTAGTGTGAATAAATGGTTTAGAAAGTTCTAGTGGGTCAGTGCCTAGCCCTAACAGTCTTTAGTTTTAATGATGCACAGTGTAGACAATGGTCCTGCAAGAAAACATCATTAGAATACAATATGTATTTATGTCCTCCTGGGATGTGTGATTGTATAAACAGTAAGCCAATAAACTTATCAAAAAGAGGAATCATCTCCCACCAGGTATTAACCTGTGTTCCTTCCATGTTGGTGTCCTGCACCTTGAAAGCTACAGTTGTGAATGATCTAAGGCCCAAAATAAAGAGTCCCCAGGGGGAGAATTTCTAGCTCACTGCAGCTTCATAAAACAAGAAAGAGAACAAGAAGAAGACAACTACCATTTTCTTAAACCTTAGACAGGATCATTAGCTAATTTCTTACAGAGGAAGACATATTTTGCACTTGTGCCTTGATAGGTTGGTCATGATTTGACAGAATTTAGATGCAGTCACCAGTGCACCTCAATGGTTTTGGTGCTGCCCTTCTATATGCCTAAGTCATGATGTACCAATGGCAAATGAGTGGCAGTACTCTCCATGACAATGACTCTCCAAAGTGTATACCTCAGAATAACTCACAAAGGTTATTTTACAGGCCAGTCACTCCATACAGTCACATGAAAGAGAAAGGGCCAAGTTTGTCAAGAAAATTTTGAAGAAAAAGGGTAGATATCAAAAGCTCCCAGGTGTCAAAACATTTTAAAACTAAGTGACCTGAGATTGGCCCAGAGATATTAGTTTTGGTTTCATATTCCAGATCCTCCCAGAATATCTCCCTGAGCACATCTACCCTTCTAACTTGTAACTCTCAGTAGGTTTTTGTATTTATATTTGTATGGTACTTTGTAAGTCGATTCTTTAGTTATTTCATGTGTGACTTCTGCCTCTCAATTTTGTCACAGCTATTTGAGACCCAAGATAGTATGCTTACAATTTCATCTTCTGACTCCTATGCTTCTAGCACATATCAGACGATTGGTAAATGACAGGTGGCTTATTGAAACTTCACTCCAACTACTAAGAATTATTATTTTTAGGACAGCTTTCTGTGGTACAAGTTTTTATTTTGAAAATAGCTTTTGTCTTTATTTAAGAGCTCGGTCACTCTGTTTAAAGATCGGGATCACTCTGATTTAGAGTAGGTGAGTCGCTTTGGGTGAGTTCATCTCTTTTTTGTCATTGAGATGTCATCTTTTCCATCTTCCTTCACAACACTATTTCTTTAACCAAGAAAAGAAATGTGAAACCACAGCTAATATCTCTGGGCCAATCTCAGGTCACTTAGTTTTAAAATGTTTTGACACCTGGGAGCTTTTGATATCTGCCCTTTTCCTTCTTCAAAATTTTCTTGATAAACTTGGCCCTTTTTCTTTCATGTGAATGTATGGAGTGACTGGCCTGTAAAATTCACAAATAACCTTTGTAAGATTTTCATTGGCATCGTACTGAATTCATAAATCAATTTATTGCCTTTTCATTTTTGAGCATTGTATATCTTTCTACTTATAACTTTTCTTATATTCATTAATTAGGTTTTATAATTTTCTCAGAGAAGACATTTTGCATCTTTTATGAGATTTTCCCATCATATTTTAGTTGTGTTATTATTGAAAATTGATTTATCTAAATCAAATTTTAAATTATTTTTGCTAGTGTTATGTTCATCCTGTGTTTGGCAATCTTGCTAAACGTTCTTATAGTTTTAAAATAATTAAAAATAGCAACAAAAACTCAATGAAACAAATGTGACCTAAACAAAAAAAGTAATAATCATTTCTCTCTCATGTTCTTCACTTTCAGTAGTTGCCCATTTCCTTTAGTGTCTATGGTCCCCAGTGTGACTCTGAAGGCTCTCCACAATCTGGCTGTAGCTAACTTTTCAAGGCTTCATTCTTACTGCCCTTTCTCCTTTTTCCTTGTAGGTCCATGAGCATTTACTACTCTGTAACAACTCACATAGTTCTCTCAGCCTGGAATACCCTTACCCTTCCAGTTCTGTGGAGGACATCTGCAGCTACATTTTGCCTCCTCTAGGAAGTTTTCCTAGGTTTCCCCTGTTGGAATCAATGTATCATCATTTTATTGTGTACCCTTAATCTCCACATTAATGCAAAATGCAAACTTTGTATTTATACTTTACATTTTTAGGGAAAATAATGGTGACATAACATTGAAGTTAGAAGATATTAGAGATAGTTGCAGTATCACAGTGTGGGATTTAAAGGCATGAGCTTTTAGGTTTGAATCAACCCAGGCTGAAATCTTGGCTCAACCCGCTTTGTAACCTTGGAAGAATTATTTAACATCTTTTCTCAACAGTTTCCTCCTCTTGCAAATGGGATTGCTTTGAGGATTAAAGATCAGTGTATAATGTTTACTATGATACCTGCCAAGTGGTCATTGTTCATTAAAATTGACTGTTTTTATCAGAGAGTAGGTGCTAAGTTTGTGTATGTTGAATAAATCTATTCCCAATTCCTACTTTACAGATAAAGATATTAAGAGGGCAAAGAAAAGATTTGCTCAAGGTCACACCTTTAGTTTGAGCAGTTCTGAAACTAACGTTTGTGCAGCAGCAACCAGGTGAGAGGTCTTTCTGCTTTATCAGCAGGAATATAAATCTGTCTCCTTACTAGACTGCTTCCTGAGGGCAAGGACTTTGTCTGAGTCACCTTTGTCTGACCTTTGCCTCTAAGCATAGTGTCTTGCTTATGTTAGAGTCTCAACAAATGTTGAATGCAATTTAACTTAAATAAGTTCCCTTCAGAAACAAAAATAAATTTAAAAAATTCCTTTAAGGTGTGCATAGATTTGACTTTGCAGAATTTTCCCAAGCACTGAATATGGCATACAATCAGGTAACATTAATAAAGAAAAGCATAATTTGAATGTTACTGTATTTTAGGTGACACAAACAACAGGCCACTTAAGCATCAAGATTTCCAGATAGTAAACATTTCATATATTACCAAAGGATTTGAAATTCAGACACATTATTTTTAATCTGTAATTGTACCCATGGCCTTAATTATCAGTTTAAAATTTGATTATGAAAAATTAGAAAGTATTGCCTATATAGAAGTAATAGAATTTGATAAGTTGTTTTCATGAAAGTTAATTAGGATTCTTTGTGAGAGCAAGCAAATGAGTCACAGGCAGTAAATCTGTTTTAAAAAATGTAAAAAGGGGTGGCTTGTGTCATTATTTTTCATCTTAAAATATGTAGAGAGCTATTCATCTTTTTAGTAGCTTGCTTGGGAAATTATAGAATTTTTTTTTTTGCCATAATTAAGATTTTGCAATTTTTCATATGTTATGAACATAGAAATGTACATGAATAGTTTTGTATAGAATAAACTAGATGGATAGATGAAAGGTGAGTTATTACTATTAAATCATTGTATTCTCTCAAAACTTATTTTCCTGCTCAGAAATGACTCGTTATTTGCTTGCCCATATTCCATGTGTAGAGATATAAAAGAGAAATAGTGCTTGAACATTGCTGATAACATCTCAGGACTATCACTTGCTTTTACCAAAGAGTGCTTTAAGAAAAGAATAAAAATGCTGCATGGGAAATGACATCGGATCTACTTTTACAGCATTTTTTCACTAATGAACTCTATATTTTAAATCAGGAGATGTGCACATTTCTTTCTTGAACACCAGGGAAAAGAAAAATATGTTCCTTTGATGAATAGCAAATACCTAATATCCTTTCAGTTTTGCTATACCAAGATCCAATTATCTCCCTCATTTCTTAACAGTTTTTACAAACTGCTTGTATGTTCAAGTAGAATTAAAGAAAAAAATCCAAATGAGGAATAAAAAGAAAGAACAAGTATAGTTGCAGGCCAGATGCCTTTAAATGCCTAAATAACATCGTTGTGAAAAAACACCATAAAAAGTACAGTTCAAATTCATACTTGGTCTTGAGCAGCTTATGTAGTGTCCAGCCCAGTCTGTCAAGTGCTTGTTAAAATTAATTATTATGCAGCAGCTTTCACTCTCTAAGTAGAACTCACAGAAAATATGCTTGGAGTGGAGAAATGCAAATTAGGTTATGAGGTAATTTTATACTCTAGGGACAGATTTTTTTTTTTTTCACATTACTTTACTTGGGAAAGGTTCATTATTATTTATAAAGCAGAACAAGCCCCAAAGCCAATCCATTTCTAACCTCATTGTCACTTTCTGCATCCCAAACACCACTAAATTCCCAAATGAGTAGGCTAATTCTTTCCTTACAGAACCTAAAAACTTGCCTGGGGCATTACTAACTTAGGTGACAGCACTTTATTCAAAACGATTTTTTTTTTCCTCCAGGAAAAGTGTTCAAACACTTTATTTGTCTGAAGCTTTAACTAGGGGAATCGAATTAGACTTGTATCTAATCACTATACTACTAAATATTGTTTCTTTCAACACTTTGGTTTTACAATACTGGGGGCTACTGAAATACTTCAGTGTGCACTTAGAAGGCAATTATTGTTTTGTGTATCATTTCACGTGTTTAAGTAGTACTCCTGAAAATGTTATTTTTCAACTGAATTTCGTCAACTAGATGATTAAATAGTACATTTAATATATTTTGTAATACTGTATTTTGCAATTATTCTAAATATTGTTATCTAATTGTTTTAAGTGCAAAAATTATAAAGGTGTGTTTAGAACCAAACTAACAATAACAAGAAGAAAATGTTATTCATTCCCCTTCCCCACTCCACCCCCACATCCCAACTCCAAACTAATATAAGGCAGAATGGTTCCTCTGAAATGACTAGTTTAACTTTTGTGAGATGAATTTGTGTTATTTGTAGGGTTCTGAGGTTAGCATTAGAAACAGTAGGTTGAAGATTGATTTTCCATCTTAGCATAAGAACTTCTTGTCAGTTATAGCTGCATCAGGATGACAGTAGTGGTGAGTTTCTGTGGGTAAGTGGTCAAGTTTGGGCTAGATGTGCCAAAGAGGCTGTTCAGGTATTAGAGATGCCATTGCAGTCCTGAGAATTGAGACAAATGAGGGGAAGTGTGTGTTCCCTCTTTTCATCACTAGAGCCCAAAAAGCATTTACAAAGTGAGACCTTTTTGAAACTGTGGAATAAGAATGGAAACTTATAATTCCTCTTCTGATTCTGGCCAACCCATGCACAGAAACTATATGTGAAAGCTGTCAAAGAGAAAAGCTTCCTGAAATGACATAACATTTTAAATTAGAGTTTCAATCCAGCTCTTACTTCTGTGTACTACTTCTGTTTTAAAGAAGGACTGAGATGACCAGGACAAACTAATTTTGCAAGGTTGTTCACTTTTTGATTAATAGGGATGATGGGTGTATCCTTCCCACCCTCTCACCCCTGTTAGAAAATCAGTATAATCGGGGAGGTTCTAAAAACATCTTTTTCAACAGAAAAGGTTCTATAGAAGAACTTTTTTGTAAAAAAGTTTTAATTTATATGATACCCAAGACCCATTTTAAGTTTTACTTCCTCTGAAGCTTTTCTGGACATTTTCCTTTTCTGATCTAGAGCATTTTCCTTTGGCATTTATTCAGCATTATTCTGCACTATTGAAATTTTTCTTTTTATCCATATGTGTTCTGTCTCTCCTAAGATCATATTCAAGTCAGGTTCTGAGGGAGGTAGGTACAAAGTCAAAGCTGGGGCCTTTAATATAACTTATAAACCATGGGTTCTCTTCCTTCCCCACCCCCACCCAACCAATGTAGAACACCATGTCTAGCACATAGATGCTCGTAAATACTCATTGTAGCTGGTTTAAAAGTATTACTTTAGTACCAGACACAGGGTTTTCTACATAGCAGATAATCAAATAAATATATCTTAAGTTTTATTTAACTTTATTACTAGATAATACATTTATTTGCATGTTAAGAAATCCAAATGATATTAAAATGAATACATTGAGAAGTCTAGCTCTCACCCATCTTCATTTATTCTATACCTCCTAACCTTTCTAGGAAATCACTTTCTTCTGTTCAATTTTTTTGCCTCTCTAGTATTTCTTAATGTAATTGCAAGTAAATATAAATATGTATTCATATCACTTTCCTTTCTTAGAAAAGTCTCACATTCTGCAGCCAGTTTTGTATTTTTTTCACTCAGCCATCTGTCTTTCTTGTATGTCAATACATAGAAGATATTTTCATTCTTTTTAAGGGCTGCAGAATATTCCATTCTGTGGCTGAAACAAAATTGTAGGACCAGTCCCCTTTACATAGACCTGTGAGTTGCTTCCAGGTTATTGCTATTACAAACAATTCTGTAATGAATGACCTAATTCATACCATATTTTCTGAGCGTGCAGGTATATCCTTAAGATAAACCCCTGGGATAAGATTGCTAGGATAAATGTATTTATAATTTTTATAAAGATATCCTCAAATTTCCTTCCATCATTGTATCGTTTTCACTTCCCCCAGTAGTACATGAAGAGTCCAGATTTTTCTACGGATTTGCCAACCAAATGTTTAATCAAACTTTTGATGTTTTCAAATTTGATAGGTGAGAAATTATAACTTAGTTTGATATTATTTTTGCATTGCTTATATTATGACTACAATTGAAATATTTTCATATGTTTAAGAATCATTTTCATTTTCCTTTTTTCCCATTTTATATTTTGCCCATTTTTTCTTTTGGATCATTGGTCTCTCTTTTTTAAAAATTATTTGCAGGAACTTACTACATAATAAGGAGATTAGCCCTTTATCTGTACAATGAGCAATAATTTTCAGTATTTTGGTTTTTTTTTAATTTTTGTTTTTTTAAGTATTTTTATGTAGTTGAATTGATTAATTTTTTTTTTTTTTTTTTGCTTTATGACATCTGAATTATGAGTCATAATTGGACAGGCCTTTTCTACTCCAAGGTTTTAAAAAATTCTCCATATTCTTTGTATTCTTTTATGTTTAATTTTAATTCTTTGATCCATTTGGAGTTTATCCTGGTGTATAGTGTGAAGTGGGGAATTCAACTTCATCCTTTTTTCTCAGAAAGTCACCCAATAGTAATCCATAAATATGGATTGATTGTAAATAGCTATGACCATATTAATATTTAAATGAGTAGTTTGATTTGGTTAATTCAGAGATGCAAGTGATCTAACTGGCAAAATGAGAAACAAATCAACAAATAAAGAACAAACTAACAAAAATCAAATCAACAGATTCTATGTATTTATCTTTAACCTCTATTTGATCTTCATGAAATTGTTTTTTAAAGAGTCTGTTATATCTCTGTCATAACTATGATATGTGTGACATTGCACTAGGTGCTTTATGTGTGTTACCTCTAAGTTACCCAGTTTCATGTCTGGCGGATTTTATTAACCTCATTATACCCCTGAGAATCTAAGAATCTGGGCCTCAGAGAATTGAAGTGATTTGCATAGACCTCATTACTAGAATATGTTGGAGCAGAGTTTTGCATCCAGTAAGAGGTTACAAAGTCAAAGGTCTTTATATTTTCAGAAGACAGTGAGCTACATTGTCTGAGATATATGCAAGGGAAATAAGTACACCTGTTAGCAAAATGACATATAATTAGACACATGCAAAACCACAATCAGCCTTACTTCTACTTACCAGTGTTACTGCATTCATGTAGTTATATTGTAAACAAAAATGCCCATTTACAGAGGGCACATTTTCTTAGAAAAATTAATTTACTTATTCAGACAAATACGATTCTACCTTGTTTAATTGCTGTTTGATTTATTGTGCCTCACAGATGTTGCACTTTTTTTTTTTCAAATTGAAGGTAAGACCCTCCATCATCAAAAGTGACTCCACTAGGAAAAAAAACATGGTTAGCATTTTTTAGTAATAAAATATTTCTAAATTAAGGTATGTACATTTTTTTTTAGACATAATGCTATTGTACACTTAATAAACTATGGTGTATACTGGGAAACCAAAAAATTCATGTGACCTTTTTGTGATAGTCGTGCTGGTCTAGAACCAAACCCACAATATTTCATAGGTGTGCCTGTAAAGAGCAATAGTATTTAAGCTTTCATGTCTTTTAGGCCTTCTGCTTAATTTTTGGGTTGGGTTACTTGATATTTATTAAAACTGAAGATCTAGTCTATACAAAAGTGAAATAATTTTTTCATCACCATGAGTGGGTGATCTAAGTCATACATTGGCTGACTTGAAGGTGACTATAAAATAAAATAATGTTAATACTGACCAGATAACTAGTTTTATTATGATTAAAGTATAAAAGAATACAAAAGAAATTGGAAGATGCTCACAAATAATGTAGTTTTTAGACTTAATTTCAAAGAACGGTATTTATTGGAATTTCTTTAGGGTGTCTGGAAAAAAAAAAGACTTTGTGTCTTTGTTTCAGTGTGTTATTTGATTCTTTCTTTGATGGCTGAATTGTTCATGCATTCCTATAATGTGTAAAACTATACTTTAACATAAGCCTAAATAAAACTGCATATTTTCAAAATTATCTGTTAATTCTCAAAGTCTCTAGAGTCCCCCATTATGCTTTGGCAGGCCAAGGATGAGGGCACCTGTGGCAGTGAACACAGCCACACTTGGGAGGAGGGCAGAAGTCTTAGCCAGGATAGTGGAAGGGGCATCCAGTGAGCAACCTAACCAAGTAGCCAAGAGTATGAAAGTAAGATCTTGAGTAAGATACAGACACTGCTCCTCAAGAAGGCAGGTTCTTTCAAATGTTTTAGGAATTTAAATCTGAGAACAGTATGCTTTTGCAGGGTCTAGTCTATAGGTGTGGAGCCAGTCACTTCTGCTTGAAGTTGATGTGGGATTGTTTAAATTTACATCAGTAGCATCCTTTGGCCAGTAGCTTTTTCCCATATCAACATTATGTTTTTGAGATATATCAGGAAAATTCTCTGTTTTGGAGGGTAGATAGAAGGAGAATACAAGTAGAACAATTATGTGTAACCCAGATACAGATCAAGTTTGGAAGAGGGAAGGAAATGGGATGCAGAGAGTGAGGGTGGAACTTTAAATCTGGGTAGGTGGTGGTATTACTCTCTACTTTTTGGCATATTTGAAATATTTTATATCTTTATTTATAACTGTGGTAAAATACACATAACAAAATTTACTTGTCATCTTAATCATTTTTAAGGGTATAGTTCAGTACAGGTAAGTATAATCACAGTCTCCAGAACTTCTGTATCGTGTGAAACTGAAACTCTACCTGTTAAACAACTCCCTATTTCCTTCTTCCAAGCCCCTGGCAACCAACATTCTACTTTGTTTCTTTTAATTTGATAACTCTAAATACCTCGTATAAATGGAATCATACAGTATTTGTCTTTTTATGACTGGCTTATATTACTTAGGATAATGTCCTCAAGGTTCATGCATGTTGTAGCATGTGTCAGAATTTCTTTCCTTTTTAAGGCTGAATAATATTCCACTGTATGAATAAACCACATTTTGTTTATCCATTCTTTACCTATGGACACTTGGCTTCCTTTCACCTTTTGGCTATTGTGAATAAAGCTACAAGGAACATAGGTATACAGATATCTCTTCAAGAGCCTGCTTTCAGTTTTCTTGGGTATATAGCCAGATATGGAATTGCTGGATCATATGGTAATGATATTTTCAATTTTATTTTTGAGGAACTGCTCTACTATTTTCAGTTGGGGCTGCATCATTGTCCACTCCTACCAATAGTGCACAGGGTTCCAATTTCTCTCTACTGTTGCCAACACTTGTTATTTTCTGTTTTGATTTCTTTTTGAATAATAGCCATCTTGATGGGCATGAGGCAATATCATTATAGTTTTGGTGTGCATTTCCCTGATGATTACATATATTTTCTGAAAAGATTCTACCTTGTGAACTAAGGTAGGGAAGATGAGTGGGACTTAGCCATTGTTGTGGAAGGGGTGGAAGAGACATGGACCCAGTCATGCAGTGATTGAGGAGAGAGACTGAATCCTTCCTTGTACCCAGTAGGTACAGAGGTTGCTATGAGTTATCAGAGTGAGCCAAGTGAGCAAAGAGAGGGGCCAGAGACTGGAGGGGCCTGAGATAAAAGAGGAATCATGGTGCAGATGCGGTAAAAGCAAAGGAGGCACCACAAATTCCTAGTAATTATATTTTCAGCAAAATTGAATTCAAAGACATCACTTTGAATGTTACTGTACTAGTAACTGCCAGTAGCAATTAGGCTCCTTTCATAAGTCAGAAACCAGTTATCATCTACTCTGGAGTGTTTGGAGTCAGCAGATTTGTGTGATGATTGATTTAATGAAATAGTTTAGAGGATGAAAAAGTTCAACTGAGTACTCATACGCTCTCTGTCAGAGGGGTGTATGCGAGGGGCAGCTGGAGCAATTATTTGTCCCTGTCTCTTGGTGTTCCTCCGGGGAGGCATACTGTAACTATCACTTGCCACCCAGAGACAAAAGAAATGACTAGAATTTACTAAAAGATGAGTTAGTTTTCAGTTGGGGGAAATGTGGGCTTCTTGATGAGCAGTGTCTCTAATGGTGTATTTAGGAGCTGTGTGAGTTTTATAGGGCTGCTGTAACAAATGATCACAAACTGGATAGATTAAAATAACAGTGACTTATTCTCTCACAGTTCTGGAGGCCAGAAGCCCCAAATCGAGGTGTTGGCAAGGCTGTTCTTCCTTTGAAAGCTCTGTGGAAGAATCCTATCTTGCTTTTCCAGCTTCTGGTTGCTGTAGACTTTTCTCGGCTTCCTTTACTGTGACCACATCACTCTAATGTCTGCCACTCGACTTTTGCATGTCTCTCTTTTATCTTTTATAAGGATATTTGTCATTGAATTTAGGGCCCACATGAGTAATCCAAGATAATCTCATCTCAAAATCCTTATTCACATCTGCAAAGATCTTCTATTTTTTTTTTTTTCCAAATAATGTTCTTAGTTTCCAGGGATTTGGACATGAATATATCTTTGGGGGTTGGGCATTATTCACTAGTAGTACAAAACTTCTTGGATATTACCAGCCCTTTCCCACTGATGTGAATCTATTCACTCTGAGAGTGGGAAGAGATATGGGGGCTTACATGTCTTTGCTTCGATTTTGAAAGGTTCCTAGGGATGTAAGTCCTCTTCTGCTCCATCCTTTCTTATCACTCCTGCTCAGAGTCCCATTAACTGAATCTTCCATGTCCTGTGTCAGAACAGGATATGGGTAGTACTTAGTGAGCATCTTCTGGGCTTCAGTAATTTGGGCAACCTGAGATGGAGGACTATAGCATCCATACCCCTAAACTATCCTATTGAAATCTGCTTACTGAAGGAAGCCATTTCCAATTATGGGTGTCTTCAAAATAGCACTTTTTTGGACCCAGTTATGTGTATTAGTACACAGCAAGCCTGTAATTTTAGAGAAACTATTTTACATCAATAGAAACATCATTATACAACACAAGATCAATATTTCTGATTTTCATGCTTAGTGTTGTTCTTTGAGAAAGACCAGAGATTGTCATGTATATAAAGATATGTTCTATTCTGATAATGCTTGACAACAGATAATTACTTGGGAGACCATCAAGATCAATGTTTCTAGGATCAACATTTACCTGTTAGCCAATGTACTATTAAAGCCAGTAGTACAATTTACCCAAAGGAAGAGTAAATTCCCCCCTTTTTTTCAACAAATAGTTTATTGTAAGAAGACATATCTACTGCATTTATTTTGTAAAATTCTTTTTACATTGAAGAATAGAACACATACAGAAGAATGCTCAGGTCATAGGTGCACAGCACAGTAAATTATCAAACACTGACCTGTATAATTACTGTCCAAGTCAAGAACAAAGACACTGCCGCCTACCCCTTCCCAGAGGGACCTTGGAGCCTCTTCTCTATCACTCCCAACTCCCTTCTCACCAAAAGTAGCCAGTATCTTGGCTGCTAACAGGATTAGTTTTGCCTACTTTGGAATTTTATGTTGCGTATATTCTTTAGTCCTTTTTTAAGCAAAGCATCTGAAAACCATTCTTTTCATGACATCCCATCTCAGAAGCAAAATAATTGTTTCTTTGTATGTAACTCTGTGGGGAAGATAAATAGCTAACTCCATAAATCATTATCATAAAAACTTACTTATAATTTACATGAGTCAGCATGAAGAGCAACATCATGACCTTGTGATCCAACACATGCACACAAATTGAATTATTAAAAATAAAGATAAATGAGCATCGGGATAACCAATTATGAATTATCTGGCTCTCCTTGCTCTAGTCTTTCTCTCTTGATAGCAAGATGATACTAACTTTTGGGACATAGTAGCATTATTTTGATTATTTTTATTTATTTTTTCCTTTCTACCAGCTTAGTCTCTTGTTCAAATGCATTTTCCCTAATAAACTATTTTAATATTTAATAGTTTAAAGAAGAAATTATTTCAAAGCCAATAATATATAGATAGGCTTGTATTTGAAGACAGACTTCTAAAATTATGATTGACCCTAATTCCCATGAACACATGTGAACATTATGCTTACTCAATTCTAAGGGGAAATCAGGTGTGAGATGCAGCAAAGGATAAAGAAAGACCACATTGAATATGCAGTCAGGTGTAAAGTACAATTCAGTTGCAGGAAGTGTGGTGGGGGAGTAATGTGCATCTTAGAATTCAGGAATCACATGTCACTTGCTGATGATATCAGCAGATGATATTGGCTAGAAGTGGTTTGATGTTGATAGAATTTACTCTAAAAAAAGTCACTTCATAAATTTATATTGCTGTCCATTAGTGGTCACTGGAGGTAGGAACAAGCTACTTTTTAGAGTTAATGGTGATATTTGTGTATCACATCATTTCAGGGGTTCTACAAAAACTCTACTTGTCTTCAGATATTTGTCTCATTATCTCCCCTTTCTTCCTACCACCTTAACAACCTCACCACTGAGTTAGTCTTTGAGTACTGTTCTTATAAGATGTCTGGGAAAGGTAACTGCCTCCTGGGTTTCTCCTCTAGCTTTCTCTTAGTTCATTTGCATAGCCTAATTGTATATGTTGGCTAATTGTCGCTATGAGAAGCATGGATTCCGATCTTGAGGTAATGAAGTACAGGACAGATACCTCTTAATCTCCCAACTAAAATCTCAGTTTACAGATAACAGAAAACTCCTTCTAAGGCCTGTGAGTGCTTGATTAACAGAGGGAATTTCCTCAGAGCATAGAAGAGGAAGCTCAGTTGCTGGTCTAAAAAGCTACTTTTTCACCTTGTATTTCTCAATCTGAATACTACCTCTTTTGCATGAACTTTGAGTGGTCAGTAAAAATCGCTATTTCAAGCTGTTTCACTTTTACTTACTTATTAAAGGATGTAATGAATGTAATGTCATTTGCCATATCCTTGTAAATATCTGAGCTATTTCTTAAAACCAGTTTTTGAAATGTAATTAATTTTACAGGAAGATTTTATATCACTTCTATAAATAGAGAACCACTATCACTTCCCATAAATAAAAGATATATATTAAATAAATACATACCTTTAGAACCATCTCCCACTTTGGGGAATGGATTGGAAAAGTGAATTTGGCATTTGTAATCAGAGGACCAGAGTTCTCATTTCAGCTCTGCTGCTTAAAAGTTCTCTGCTTTGAGAAAAATTACTTAACTTCTCTGAGTCCCAGTCTCCTCAACAGCGCAACAAAAAGGGAAATGATGACAATGCTCCACCACAAAGGGTTATCATGGGGATTAGAAACAACACTTAAAATATCTGGCACATTTTAAGTACAGGGACTCAGAGGTTGACAACTACTTTCTAGAATGCTATCATTAACATTAGTGTAGCAATTTGTTTACCTTTGCTTCTCTTTTGAAGCTTTGCCTTTTCTTTTTTTTTTTTTTCTTCCCTCTTCATCTCTATGTCTTTCTCTTTCCTTCCTCCCCCTTGATCCCTCCACCTCTTCCTTCTGAGTGTCATTGGATAAATCAATGGGTGGGTCCTTTTACTTTTAGCATAAAGTTAAGCAAGTGTGGCTAATGTAGTTCACAAGTGCAAATGCCTTTTCATTAGTACTGGTGCATGGATATCTTTACCAAGAAGGGTTGTGATAACAAAGCTGTGATTGTGTAAGCTGTTTGCTTCAAGCTGGGAGAGAAGAAGGCTGGTCCTGCATATTTGACAACATTTAGCTCCTGCCTCCCCTTCACTGAGCCCTTTTAGCTTGCCAGAATCTGCATCTTGCAAAGTACCTCCAGTTTAATATGGACTTCTTCCTCAAAAGAGCGCTGTTCCCCACCCCTGCCTCCCAAAGTCACATCAAGTAAATTTCAAGTAAATCATACTTATTAAGTCTGTTTTCTTTCCTAAAAGTTTCCTAAAAGGAAGCCCTTACAGGCTTTTCTGATTCTATCTCCCTTTTCTCATTCCCCCCAAAGAACCCACCTTCCAGTTAACAAATTCTTCTTGTTTAAATAGAGAAGAGCTGCCCATGTAATTAGGACTGCTGTTCTGTTACTTTCCTCACTCTGTGATTGATGTGTCATTAAAGTTCAGCAGGTACATGCCCAAGGAGTCTGGGGTGAAGGAGAACTATGTGATGCCTGTATTTCAGTTAGTATTGAAGTCTCCATGGCAGCTTGCCAAATGCTCATTTATTAGACTCTGCAAATAGTTTTGGCAATGAGAAGTGCTACCAATAGTGAAACAGTAGAAAATCATGGGCATAAAAGTCTGTCTATGACACTTCCCCGTTTTCTAGCTCATACTCTGGGATGAACCAATAAACAATTAAAATAAGACCAAAATTATTCTGAGTTGTAACGCTCTGTCCTAGTAGGAAAAGAATACTGTGAAAAGAGACTTGATAAAGAATATTTGGGAGAACCAAAGTTTTAAATGACATTTTGATACTAAAGGAGTTTAAAAGCTGACATCAACATTTCTAATATTTGTCAATTACCATTTAATATGATAGGTTAAGTGTTGCTTCAGGGAGCTTGGAATTGTTCAATTCCAGGAAGTGAGGAGGATGCTCATTATTTCTCTTATTACTTCTCTTTAGAATTTGTATTGCTCTTATCACACACAAACTGCTCTTTAGTAATTTTTATTACTAACAACCCCATAATCTGATTGGCTTCTCTTGAATAGAGGGTATTGTGAAGTCACTCAGGATATAGATATGGTGCTGATGGGATCAATTAAAATGAAATGTAGCCCAAGGAAAGGTGCTTTGTGAAGCATTACAATGTGACAAAGATGAGTTTAGAAATAATCACTTATTTTATGACCACATTTCATAATCTTGTTCACTCAGATACTTGGTGACAATCACATTCTGGACCAACATAAAGGATGAGATAGAGGAAGACAAACTGGCAAACATTACGATTTAAAAGGAATTGATGTTTATCAATGAGCATGTCATCATTTCAAAGGGCTTTCAAGAAAAGGCATATCAGACAACGAAGGGAACTATTAATTGAAATAGCATCATCTGGAAGCTTTTACAGTCTCCTTTCTACTTTACTTTCCATTCTCTTATTTCTCTTTATATTAGAAATTACAGCACCTCTGTACAATAGCATTTTAAAATGACAAAAAACAAAACAAAACAAAAACCTAGCTTTGACTAAAAGCCAAGGTTAATTAGATATGTGATTATCTGCTGTTATTTCTTACTGAATTGGGTGGCTGAGCTGTACAGTTTTGTGGTGTTATTTGGAAATTTGAATTTAATAATTGTATTAGAACTTTCTAATATGATGAGAGATTTAAATAACTCAGTACTAGAATTTTCTTCCTTAACTTCAGCTTTCATTCGAAATCTCCCTCAGTCAAACTCTTTCAAGGGCTGCCTTCCTTCTGTGGAATCCCCAACTTCGGCCTGTCTTCAAAGATTAAACCTCCTTGCATCCCCTCTGTCTTACTCCTCAGTCCTTCTCAGTCTGTTCTCTCTAATCTATCCCAAGCTGCATCTTCTGCAACCTCTGTTCCTTTTATTACCTTCTCTCCCCACTTTTACTCCATCAGCACATTTCCCAGATTCAACTTTCCTTTTACTTTCTCTGCCTCTCCAAGTTCTGTTTCTTCTAGGGGATCCAAATTACTCCATTTTCTGCTGAGCTCTCATTCCTCTGAAACACATTTTTTAAAGCCATGTTACCAAATAGGAATAAAATAGAAGCCATGTATGTAGTTTTAGAAACCGGTATAATAAATTTTAACATGTTTTATTTATTCTAATATTTCAAAAATATTTTCATTTCTACATATACTCAATTTAAAATTATTGATGACTATTTTCATCTTTTTCTAAACTTTAGAAAACTGGTTTATATTTTATTCTTATAGCACAACTCACTTTGAACTAATCACATTTTAAGTACTAAGTGTGGCTAGTGACTACTGTATTGAGTGGTGTAGATTTAGAATCTGTACCGCTTTCTCTAGCTATCAATCATGTACTTTCTAATTTCATATTTTTCACTTGAACCAAATTGCAAACAACTCCTTGGAGTTGGAGGCCACATTTTACATTTCTTCTGTCTTCTGTTAATAATTAACTATCAATGGATTGGCAATATTCTTATTGGTGACCCCTGTTTAAGTATATTACTTAAGCACACTTACTCCCACTACAACATACTCATGCTGGAAATTTCCCTCCTCTTTCTCATACTTACATTATGATTCAATTATTCTGTTATGTGTGTTGGGTTAGATTTGAACCTTTGGGAGTATGTTGGATGGGATTCTAAGAAGTAGATGTGCATTATTTGCAGTTCTTTTGCACTAGAGAGCAGCATTTTCACGGAATACTCATCATTCAGACAACTCAGTCAAAATAGGATTTATAGCTGAAATAAATGGAATAATTACCTTCATTGTTCCTTTTGCTTTTCTACCAGAGGCTGGCCAAAAGACTCACAGGCGTCTCCTGGTCACAGGACCCAATTATGAAGCAGAGCCTCTTCAATTTGATTAAATAATTGCACAGACAAGAGTTTTACAAGCTGAAACCAAATCATGGGGATAGAAATAGCTCATAGGATTTCAGGGAGGGAAGGTTGTATGGAAGAGATGGAAACTCTAGAGAGGACAGAGACGGTAGGAGGACCTGAAGTATAGGACAGAATGAGGACAGTTCCAGTCTCTGTCAGGGGTGCTAGCATGAGGGAGCAAGAGGAGAATACCTATTTCACAATTTTATGAACAATGTACTGATGTGTACAATTTCTAGCTCTCTTCAATTTAATTCAAGGCAAAGGTCTCAAAGTCAGTATACTGGAATTATAATTCTAAAACTGTGCCAATAAACAGTAAATCAAAGTCTATGATTTTTCTCATCATATAAAATTGCCACATTAAAGTTACAAACGTTCTATTCATACAGTCTAATGTTTAACACATCTTACAATTTTTATTAAGAATCCCTCAATTGGTCCCTAAATGACCCATTTATTTAATTTTAAAGTGTCTTTTCTGTTTCTTATTGGTAATGTTAATCTTAGTTCTCTTTTAACTTTTCCCTATGTGATAGCAAGTTCATCTGCTACTGAATAGAATTGCTTAGCTTAACTTAGTTTAATTTTACATTAAAAATTTTTCCACTTTTAAAACTTTCCTACCTTTATATGTTAATAGCATTTTGACAACAGGGTCTTTTTATTATTATTAAATTTATTGCGGTGACATTGGTTACTAACATTATATAAGGTTCAAGAATACAATTCTATAATGTATCATTTGTATATTGCATTGTGGGCCCACCCACCCCAAGTCTAGTCTCCTTTCATTATCATATATTTGACCCCCTTTATCCTCTGCATTCTCCCCCCACGGCCCTTCCTCTCTGGTAACCACCATACTGTTGTCTATGTCTATGAGATTGTTTTTGTTTGTTTGTTGCTTTCTGCTTCATATCCCACACATGAGTGAAATCATATGGTTCTTGTCCTTTTCCATTTACTTATTTTGCTGGTGAAAATGTAAATTGGGATAGCAGGGTCTTAATGTCCCAGCCAGTTCAATGAAAACAAAGGTGTACAAATAAGTACCCACATTGCTTCAAATGAGAGGCTTCGGAGTTTTCTGAGACTGAAGAGTGACAATTCTGTCAAACTTCTGCTGCTGACATTTTTCCCTCTGGCCCATGCATGCTGGCCATCCCTGGCAACTGTCAGATCCTGAGCACAGGCCTGGACGTGTGATGTGTGTACTGACTTCTGAAGGGCCTGGGAAGTCCCCCTGTCTCAACGTGTATTTGCCACTAGCTAGCAGATGCCTAACATTCTAAAACAAAAGCAGCTCTCCTTTCACTTATATTTTGTCAGTGGAAATGGAAATGCCCACAGGGGATAGATTTTGCTTCTTTGTAATTCATGCCAGTGTAGTCTGGACATGGGGTCAGTTTGTGATGCTTCTTTTTTCCTATGTCATGTCTGCTGTGATTTTATTTCTTGGAATGAAATTTTAATTCTTTGAAAGCCAATAATAAAAAAATTAAGACTAGTATTTTATATATCTTTGATTTATAAATTTCATTTTATGATAATTCATTCTTATTGCATTTTGCAAAAGTACTGGTCTTCAGTGGGTCCTTTGTCATAGTTTGAGAAACACTAGTTTTATTCCTTAGTGTATAGAGTAGGGAAGAATTCCCCCCCACCCCAAGTGTAGATTTTGATAGGGAAAGGAAACACAGAGCCCTGGACACCAGAGGGAATAAAGCAGGGCAGTATTGTTTGAATGAAAAACATGGCTGCCTTCATTACTTTGCCTGAGGCTAGCCCCTGCATCTATTAACAGATTTACCATTCTACGACTTTTGTTGAATGTAAAGTGTATTTTGTGTTCAATGCATTGTTCTTGGTGCTGAAAGGGATAAGAATTATCCTTATTTTCTAGGAAGAAAAATGGTTTGGTGAATTATCTGTGCCACAGAATTTTAAAGTATAATCTGTGTTAATCTTTTAAATAGTTTCATTTCCTCTGAGGTAGTAGGAAATAAGACCACCGAAGATACACAGTTTAAGCAAGTACAAGCTTATTTCAATAGTAGAAATAAGGGATCTACAAAGAGTGTTCTGCTCTTAATTTGCCATTACAAAAGAATAAATGGTAATTGAAGCCATTAGATTTCATATTATAAATTATATCATCAGTACTTCAAATAATGGGTATATATTGGTCACCTCCTTTGGGGACTCCACATGCTGCTGAAGCTATTTGACATTCTAGATATTTTGAAATCAAGTTCTCTTCTGATCTACCTCATACTGTCCTTGGTAGAGAAAGATTCTTTAATATGTGAAAGGACAAGCAGTATTCTAAGAGAAATCAGGGAGACTAACACTCTAAAATCTAATTAAATCACATAAATTAATCCCCAAACCTGAAGTAATGAATTTTACAATATCTTTAGGAAATGAGTCATCACACTTGAAATATAAAGAGTGTAGTACTGTATATGATAAATACTAGTATGAAAGGTGGAAGAATTTAGGATCCCATAATAGAATAGAGAAGAATGCCAGAGGTCTATCTGGCTTGAAGAATCTTTGAAGATTTTATTGACTGTGTGATGCCTGGTGACAGTTCAGAGTAAGCTACATTTTATCTTAAACCTGTACCAAAGTATCTTATACAAAGATCTTCCTGACGATTTCATACATTATCTCTCCCAATCTCCTTAAAGTTCTATGCTCGCTCATCAACAGTATTACATTTTGTCTCCCATAATAGGCTGGGGGATAATAGGAATTTTTGTCTCTGTTGTATTTTAGGACATATAGTACCACCAGTATATTAGGCTTTGAATATCTCCAATTATTCCAGTTTTTTAGGTGCCTCATATTTTAAAATTAACATTGAATCTGAGGTCCCAAAAACTAAAAAATAGGAGAAAGGGAGAGACCAGGACCAGAGTGTTTTGCCTTATAGTATGATGTTCTTGAATTGGGTATATATATTAGTTTCCTGTAAGGCTTCTTAAATACTAATTTTCCTCATATTTATATTCTGTTTAATACACCCTCATTTTTATTCTTAATTATTCCTGTGAGTTATTTACTTTAGACCAAAAATCTGAATCTTAGCTGCACCCTACTAAAAGGTTCTTTCTTGAGCCCCTTTGCTTCCAGTCATTCAGAGGTTAATAGGTCAGCCCTTCCCAAGGCCATCATCTCTTTTATAAATCTTGACTGCTAACTGATTCAGTATTTGAACAGATACCAGGTAATTGGGTGTTTCAATATGCTTTGTCTGTAAACTTTTTTTCCCATTAATACTCTTATCCAGAGCCAGGTGATCCTAATATTCCAATGGTACTTAATAGCATGTGTTGTGTTTTATTCAGTTAATCAAGGTTGGTCTCTTATCACCGCATACGTGAGGTCACTTGAAGGTGAATTAACCTTCCAAACATAACAGTAATAGGCCTCAGTGAATTTACTTTTCTCCTGTGGTGGTTTGTGTTTAAGTCTGAAGAGCTGGAACAGACAATCTAAACTTGTCCAATACAAAGTAATTTAAAACTTGAGTGAAAATAGGTGAGTTAGCTAATGGAAAACAGGATCTATGAAAGGTCAAGATGCAAACACCAAATGGTATGTAAATCCAAATTAAATATAAACTTTTTATTGGGTTAAGAAGATTGGCTGCTTAAAATTGTTTTTTCTTATTAGGATTATGTTCTGAATTATTACCCTTCTGAGTAATTACTCTTAAATAATTATACTCCTGAAATGGATCCATAGGAAATAACAAAAAAAGTTATATATATAAAATTGTTCATTAAACCATTATTCAGAATAGCAACAATTTTTTAATGACCCAGTGTCCAATAACAGATGAATGGTTAAATTGGTGATACACCCAAATGATAAATTATAACGTAATTGTTAAAAATGATAATCGATGATTTTATAGTAACTTGAAATAAAATCTATGATATATGTGAAATTAAAATACCAGGGTACAAAATTTTGTTGTTTCCACCAGTAAAACAAAAATTCACTAGGCAAAGGAGGAAACGAGGGAAACAATCAAAGGATGATGAGGTAAAGCATAAAATCTGTGATTTCCATGAAGCTTGGTATATAGACAAATGAAAGGAAGAAAGGCTGGGAAAGCTGCAGTGTGATCCATTCATCAGCTCTAAAGCACTTGCATTGTTAGAGATCCAGGAGGAATTAAGAAAGAGATCATTTTAAAATTGTTCCTCCATGAGTATTTGTCCATACAAGGTTGTGATTTCATTGAGAGCTCGTTATAAACTTGGGAGCATTTTGGTTATTAATATATTCAAATGATATTTGAAATTCCTCAACAAGGTGCAATTTATCTTTTAAAATATAGTCCTTTCTAGAATGCACATGCTGTAAATACAGTTATTTGAATTTTATTTGAATTTTAACAGTTATTAGGAATGTTCTCTGCCCTTGAATTGAGTTTTGTTTAAAATAGGCTGAATCTATCTTCTCTAATAGCAAGGAAGAGGATAAGAATACACCAAGGACATATTATTTTGCCACTGAACAAGTTTCGAAAATAATATTTATTAAGCTCTTGGGAACATGTATTATGAACAACATGAGTTACTCAAAAGATTTTGTGGTTTGGCAAGAAGTGTATGTTGACTTTGGAAGTGGACTGGCAAGGTTATAGCACAGAATCAAAAGCTAAAGGGGGCTTGAGAAATCATATTTTAAATTACCTACCTTCATGCAAAACTTCAGCAAAATAAGAAAAATAAGAAAGAAAAATAAGGCTGTGGTTTTTAATGACATCCAGAAAGGCATATTGTAATCATATCGAGGAATGGCTTTGTGAATGGACAATAAGTACGTTTGCATATCAATGTTATTGCATTTGAAAAAAACATTGCCTAGCTGTTGAAAAACATCAAGGATTAAAAATGCCTGTGTTAGACACTAGCTGTGGGATGGCAGTTTGTTTCTCAGGATTTCCAGGGAAGCAAAACACTCATACCACCACTTATATACACTAATAACACACATACATACTTATTATTAACAAGAATAACAAAAATACAACTGTTTCCATATGGGACTCCATAATTAACTAGTTTTATTATCAAATAATGTATTAAATATCTTCAGAACAGCTGAAATACCATAGAAAAACTTATAATCTCTTTAATTTGCTTATTAATATTTACAGAGGCTCTAGTATGTACAAAATAACTTCTTAGGTATTTTAAAGCATATACAGGCATATAAAAAGAAAAGAACCCTGACCTCAAACACAATCAGGGTTGGGGGGGCCGGGGGGTGCGGGGAGGCGGGGGAGACAACACAGACCAAGGAAATGTATAATAGAATTTTAGGAGAAGAAATATCCCTTACAGGTGAAGAAATTAAGGACCTTGAACTTGATCTTAAGGGCAGTTGTTCTCTTGGTAACTACATCTATTCTCTCACCAAATATTTGTTCAGTGACCATGTACCAAGCCCTGTGTTGAAAATGAATGTACAAAGGTGAAGACAGATTCGATATAGTTCTCTTAAAATTTACAGTCTGATGCGGGGATGGGCATGAATCAAATAACTGGCATGTAAAGCATGTAAAACCAAAATAAAATAATCTCAGAAATAGCCAATTCTGGGAGTGAGAACCTCACTTATTGTTGTTACTGGAACAGGGACTGAATCAACTGGTCTACTTGAGGGCTGATAAGGATGTAGGTCTTTTGTGAAATAAATTTTAATTGGAAAATGATACTTAAAAACCTCATAAGCACCAGCTTTCTGCTAAAAGTGACTCTAGGCTGTTGTAGTGCAGAAAAAAGAGGCAGAGAAACTTTTCAAGGTTCACCTTTGCAATTGCTACACTTTGATCATTTTACAGTTAGAACCTTTCTTTGTTTGATATTGTCGCTGATTAGATAAGTCAGGAAAACATTCAATAATTTTCATTGCTCTAGTATATTATGCCATGCATTATTGATGTTTTCCTGTGAACAACAACAGTGTGAAAGTCTATGTCAATACCTATAGTGTCTTATTTAGTCCCATTATCTATAACATCTCATTCGTACTATAAAAACCTTTAATACTCCTGGACACTGATTTATAGATGTACTGCAATGAAATCGTATTTAAAAATAACAGTCAAAGCCAGGAGTATTACACTTGAATGCTGAACCTTTCAGAATACCTGAAGCTCTTTCCTTTAGTGTGTATATGTTATTCCCATTACACTGTTCTTAGCGTTAATGTATTAGTTTTTGATCCAAGTAATTTGCAGCTCATTTGCCTCATAAAGTAAATTGAGAATATCCCTTCTGTAACTTAAGTAGTTAACTCTGTATTATCTTTATTTATGGGTGGTGGTATAGTGTGAATAAGTCAAATCCAAAGGTAATACACAGAAATTTGGCTCTGGGTCAGTGATTTTCAAACCTTGGAGACCCGATGTTGTACATTAGCCTCATGAAAATGGAGTGGCTTTGATTAAAACAAGAGTAGGAAGCTGGAAACTCTTCTCTAGGTCACAAGGAACCTCCAAGGAATCCCAAGACTTCTCAGAACAAAGTTCTAAAGCCTCTAGCTCAGACCAGTGATCCTCAGAGTATGCGATCCATGGGTTCCTGGGGGTCATGGGCTACCTCTGATGAGCTAGGAAGTGATCATTTTCACATGAAAATAATGCAAATTTATGTAGATTTTAATCTTTCCTGTATGTCACTTAATTATTATCTAATTGTGTGTTAAAGTGTACAAAAATTTGGCACCATTGTACCATCTTCGACATGTTTGCCTTTATTTTTTTTAATTTAATTTCTTAAAATTACTGAGTTCATCTTTTTTTAAAAAGTGGGAGGTCACATTGTAGGTGTGTCTCAGGTCTTTTAGTTTATTTAATGAGCCACAAGGCAAAAAAAGTTTGAAAATCCTTCCAATAAAAATACATTCAAATTTTTCCCTGTCCAGTCTTGGCAGCAAGTAGACAAATGAGCATGTTTTCCTTTCAGTACATTTTATTTTCTCTGGTCATCTTCTGATGAAGGTGTGAAAAGCCGAAATGTGGATAGCTGGAGGGAAAAGAAGAAATAGCAACTGAAGGGCCCCATTAATGGAAGTAGCAGTATGGAAAATGCTTCAAGATGCTGAGAACACAGATATTGTGTTGCAGTTTACTGCTCTTCATGTGCATATTCAAAAGCAGCAGATGTCACAGTTCCTGCTTATCTCCCAGCCTCTGCGATCCTATTTTTTCTGTAGACTAAGCTGCATGGACCAACCTCCATACACAGTATCAGCCCTACCCTCATTTTAGGAAACCATCCTGAATATAGCCCAGAGAGACAGTGGATGCCTCATACTCTGATGTTGGCATTACATTACTTTTTGAATTCTTATCCCATTTTGCCACTGACCTGAAAAGTGGGACTTCTCCATGCCTAGTGAGACAAGCCTTCTAGAAATCTGTTGCTCAAAGCATAGTTCAGGAACCAGCAAGTGTCAGCATCATCTGACATCTTGTTGGGATATGTAGAAACTTAAGCTGACCTCAGACCCACTTAATCAGAATCTGCATTTTGACGGAACTCTCAGGTGATTTGTATGCACATTAATATTTGAGAAGTGCTGGTATAGAACACAGTTCCTGCTCTTTCCACCCTCGTGACTACCTGTAGCCTTAAACCTGTCCCTGGGGTATATACACACCATCTCGATGGTGGCTGCCAGTCCACCTGTCTACCTTCTTTTCTGGTATTGTCAGTACTGCCATGGAATTTATTGTATTGGGCTCAACTCTTTTGATACTTTGTCATCTCATCTCAGATGACTCGAAACTGGTGTTTCCCCTGGTTAATTTTCAGGTGTCTGCCTTCATGATCTTTGAGAACTATTTATATAACTAACTGAAGTCTCTTCCCCTACCTATGGCTCTGCATCCACTCAGTCCATTGCTCCTAAATATGTTAACCAAGTGTGCTCTGACTGAATAAAAACCTTTAAGCCAGTTACTAACCTGAAGAATTCCTTTAAAATGATTTTGTGAAATCCTCCAATGATTGATTATCACCTAAAAAGGACAAAACAAAGTTTTATAGTTTTTGTTTAACGTATTTCTCGGGGACCTATTGGGAATGCAAGTGAAATATATGTGCACATAGAACTTGGTTTTAAGGAGAGTAAAGTAACTTAAGTGTGATTAAGATGTACATAATTAAAGAATAAAGCAACATAAAGGTAAACTATCCAGAGAATGAAGGATACCATAAACAAAGATAAAAAGTATTGGTCTAGGAGAAAATATTTGCCACATACATAAAAAGCAAATAATACTCTGAATAAAGAGCTCATATAAGTAAAAAAGAAAAAGATAACAACCCAAGAGCAGAAAACTGGAGGCTATGAATAGGGAATTCACAAAAAAAGCCAATAATTCATAAAACAAAATAATGAATGTTCAACCTCACTAGTAATTGGAAAAATGTAAATTAATAAAACTGTGATATTATCTTTCATCCCTCAGATTGGCATTAATTAAAAGTATTGACTGTAACCAGTGAGAGTAAAGAAGCAGTAAAAAAGACACTCTTACATGGTTGATGTGAGTGTAAACTGTTATAGCCTTTTGGTACATTATAAAATTACAACTGTACTTAACAAAATAAAAATATTAAAACCCTTTGACCTCTTTGCAATTGCACTTCTGAGAACCCATACTGAAGCAATACTCATACATAGAGATGTTTACTCCCATCGTTTTCAGTTTTTAAACATTAAGCAAGCTGTCCTCTTTAAAGATTTTGTTTCTTTTTATCTTTACCTTTTTTTTCTTTTTGAGCTTCATATTCATATATTTAGTTGCTGTTATAATCTTGATTTGTGCCCATTCTCAGTGATTGTGGTAGATTGAATAATTACCCTCTAAAGATCTCCAAGTCTAAACCTCGGACTCTTTTACATGACAAAAGGGACTGTTTATGTGATTAGGGTAAAGACCTTTAGATGGGTTGATTATCCCATGTTATCCAGGTGAGCACAATCTAACCATGAGTCCTTTAAAGTGGAGAACCTTTCTCAGCTGCAGAGAGAGATGAGGCAATGAAGTAAAGGTCAGAAAGACGTGATATGAGAAATCAATTTGCTGTTGCTGTCTTTGAAGATGGAGGGAAGGACACCTTGAACCAAAGAACATAGGCAGCCTCTAAAAACTGGAAAAGGCAAGGAATGTATTCTCTGCTAGAGCCTCCAGAAAGGAATGCAGCCTTGAATGTAGCCATGTTAGACTTCTGGCCTATAGAATAAGATAATGAATTTGTATTGGTTTAAGCTACTGACCTGTGATAATTTGTTACAGTAGAAATAGAAAACATATACTAAATGATCAAATAAACAATTACATATAGACACATTTTCACCTAAAATTTAAATGAAAAAAATGTAAAAATTTTTAAATAAAATTATTTTTTATATATCTTTTAAAAACCTAATAGCAAATGTATTAAATGTTTATTATTAAATTTGTCCAGTTAAAAGAAAACATACAAGTTATAATAAATAAATGTAAAAAATTTAAAAATTATTTAAAGTTTTGAATTATTTTAATTTTTTATAAATTTAATAAAACCTTAAGTATTTTCATGATAAATTTTTGCACTTCTCATATTCAGCTTTCATCTAATTGCCAAAACTTCAATCACATTACATCTAAGACTACATATACACAAATTTAAGGCTAATATAAAATGTTCACTATTGCAAAATGTTCTTAAAAACTATTTTTAATATTCAAAAACTGGTTTAATTCATAAGCACCTCTGGAATTGTGATTTGGAACCTGAAGAGAAGCAAGAAAATAGATGCATGGCACTCCTAGGAAACTGTATTTCATCATTCAAGTATTTGTTGCATTCATATTGTCTGAGAGAATTGGACAAGTTAATTTGTCTTTTACCTAGTAGTGTCTGCCACTCAAACACTCCCCACCTAAATCAGTTTGTTTCTGATGTCAACAGTGGTACAATCCACAAACTTTCACAGAATTCAGGTGTACTTACCTTTTCTTTTGAAGTCATGGAGCAAGATACATGTAGAAGCATTTCTCTGGGGACTGAATGAGGTGAGTTGTGAAAGCAGATGTTTATGATCGTGGATGTTCTGTGCTGGCACGGGGCATTGGATCCCAAGTGACAGAGGCCCCTTTGTGCTTTGATAAATATATTTGTGTAAGTCTGTGATACACCAGGCCCTGTAAGGCACAAGTTACATAGAAGTGACACCTCTTGTCTCAAGGCACAGTTGAAACATCTAACACACCATCAGATCTTTCAGACCATGAAGTGTAATCTCCAGCTTATTGTGTTAATGGAGTGTTTCTTTCACTGTTGAGTTATATTACAATTGTCCCTATTTAATTACTTTAGTTCTAGAGGTGCTGAGCTCTAGAAAGAGAGGAAGCATTAAATAAAATTTATTTCCTCATACCAGTGAGTATGACTCACTTTACTGATAATCTCCAGTATTGCATTACTTGGTCTTTGCCTTTTTGGCTCTAAATTCTTAGTACTGAATTTTCTTTTCCTGATTTTCATAATACTCTCATTATTTTCTCTCTCCTGCCTATATTCTTTCCTGAGGCAGCATGTTGGGCATTTGCGGTGCTCTGCTGCATCTTTGTTGGCCTGGCTTTCTCTCTGTGCTCTAGGCTGTGCATGCTTTGTCAGCTGGCCCCCACCTCACTAGATTTATTCCCTTATTACATTGCACTTAACTTTTCTCTAAGTTGAGAAGCAAGGGAACCATTGTAGAGTTCTCTCCCAGTGGTGGAACGAAAGTGGATATTAAAGGTTTCTATAGCAGAAGAGAAAAAGAAAGTATTGTCTGAATATAAGAGTGCACGTGAGAGTTTAAGTGTAAATGATCAAGCAAGGTGTAATCACTAATGCTGCTCCTTGCAGATCAGTGAGCATATTACCAATCATTCATAATAAAGTCATATTTTATTACCCAGCATTTATTTCAACAGGATTTGGTGACATTGTAAAAATAAAATATGAAGATTATTCAGATATTGTAGGCTAAATAGCAATGTGGTTGCAGCTCAATAATTAGTAAGTTATCACTGATTTTAAAAACCTGCTTGGTGCTACCTTTCTCTACACCAAATTTGTGTACTCTGGCCTCATGTCCACTTTGTTCAGTAAGAGGGATGTTTTGTGCCTTGCAGGACGTTTGTAGGAAGATCAGTCTCAGTAAGCAAAGAAAACCCCTTCTCTAGACTGCCTCTAGGTCTATTTCCCCAGAAGAGCCCTGCGGAAGCAAAGGTTTGCCTGCCCTGGAACTCTAGAGCTCGGCAGTGGGCAGGCGGTTAACTCTTTACTGCACACTCTGAGATTTAGAAAAGGCAGTCATGATACTATCTTCAAATATTTGAAGAGCACCACAAAGGTGTTCCTAATAACTACTCATGTTCCCAAGCAATAACCGGCAGTCTCACGAGATAAGTGTAGTAGAAGGCTTCTAAAAAACGAAAAAGGAACCAGCAAATGGAAACTACCCTCTTTTTTTTTTTTTAACAAAAGGAATTTTTTTTAAATCAGAGTTCTGCAATTTCTCAATTTTGTGTTCCTGTTCCTTTTCCTGTCTTGCAACCTCATTCATATAACCATAGCCTAACACGTAAAACTTTTTTTTTTTAAATGCAGTTAAAACATGCTAAACTGGAGTAAGTAGATGCTAGATGCTATCTGCCAACCTTGGGCTTTGCGGAGCCTGGTCGCTGTGGCTTTTCAACAGCTGAAGCCATTTGACCCACATCTGTGGACTCAACCCTGGGCCCGCCCACAGTTTCTAAGAGTTACTATCATTTTGAAGACAGAATTCTTTTTCCTTTTCCTCTTTTCTTTTTTCTTTCTTTTCTTTTTTTTTTTTTAAGCAAAGTCTAGTGCATTGTTTCTCAGCCCTAGCTGCATGTGAACTACAGGTACAGCTTTTACAAAATATCAGTGCCTAAGCTTTACCCTAGGTCAGTTAAATCAGATGCTTTGGGGGTGAGACCAGGGAATCAGCGTTTTCACAAGACCCCAACGTTCTTTCAATCTTCCATCAGGGTTAAATACCACTCTTCTTTTTAATCTAGACCAGTAGTTCTCAACTAGGGGTAATTTTGCCCTCCACGAGACATTTGGCAATTTCTGGAGACATTATTTGGTTGTTACAACTGTGCTACTGGTGTCTAGTGAGTAGAAGAAGCTAAGACTGTTGCTAAACGTTCTATAATGCAGAGGACAGTCATCTGGCTCAAAATGTCCAAAATGCCAAGATTTGAAAACTGAGATAGAGTAACACCAGGCTCTATGTCAAGTTATGGTTGGGCTGATGCTATTTTTTCTTTTTAATTTTTACTTTTTTAGTTGACCTCACAGATTGCAAGGACCTTGTCAGCTTAAGGGTATTTTTTACATTTATAGCACCTGGTCTTCCTAGGTGGTCTGCCATCCAAGTACTAACCAGGCTGGATCCTGCTTTGCTTTCAAGATCAGAGGGGATCAGGCTCATTCAGGGTGTTATGGCTATAGACTTGGGCACATGCTATTGAGATTTTAGTAATGCACATTTCAGGTGTGGAATCTGGAATTTTGCTTCCTTCACATGCCTCGGTTCCTACAATGCCCTGTCCCCAAACCTTAATGTTTATTAGAAGAGTGAAAGATCTCCAAAAGGCTGACCACTTTCTTGTCTGCCTGAACAGCTAAAAAACTATATCATTCCAAATCGCCCATGACTGTGCTCTGCCCATCTGTTGGGACACAAATGTTATCATCGCTCAGACTTTCTATTGTTGACTGTTTTCCTCTTTACAAAGTTATTAATACTGGAATTTCATTACTAGTGTTCTTTTTTTCTTTTTGTGGTTACATTAGTATTTAATGGCAATCCCTGCCCCCCCCCAAACCTTCAGTGTCTTTATTTAAAGATAAGAGGTCACCTAGTATTCAGAGAGTTGGCCATCATTTGCAAGAAAAATTCTTCCGTAACACTATTGTCAGTAATGGAAATGCATGATAATAGGAAATATAAAAGTGTGTAAGACAAGCATCTCATAGCTCCAGGGGTCCCTTTCTGTGCAGACTGCTTTTAAAATTAGAATAAGTCAGAATAGGAGAAGATTCAGTGAAGGGAAAAATGGATGAATAGCAGCTCCTGGCAGGCTTAGAGATAAATGGCAAATGCAAATACAGAAGGACATACAGACTTTAGTGTAATTTCTTTTCCTGGGAGGATCCAGCCCTCTGGCATGATGAAGATCAAGGGGAGAGCTGTCCAAGCAGTGGGGCTTCTAATTGCTCTGAACCCCTAACTGAGGCACCAGAAAAGTCAAGGTCCACCCTTTCTTAGCCCTGGGTTCTGATGTGGAATTGGGTTACCAAATATAGCAAATACAAACACAGGGCCCTGATTAGATTTGAATTTCAGGTAAACAACAAAGATATTTAGTATGAGTATGTTCCAAATATTGTACGGGGCATATTTATACTAAACAAAATATTGTTATTTACCTGAAATTCAAATTTAATTGGGCATCCTGTCTTTTTTCTGGCAACTCTAATCAGGAGTTTCCTTCCAAGCAGACAATAAAGAATAGATTAGGTAGGAGGATAACATAGAACTGCAACTACATGATTTATTACCTACTTAAACAGAGTGGATGGAAGAAGCAGTGGGTCAGCAGTACCTAGAGGCTCCCTCCAATGCTCATGCTCAAAGCAGTCTTTTCATGACCTTTATATTCTTTCTCTTGATGGCATCATTCTTCACAGCTTAAACTCATCTCAAATGTTTATCCAGACGGCCTCCCTCTTATGAAATTGCAAAGTTAAACAGACTTAGAATGGCCCTCTTTAATTACTATTTACTTCATTTGCATGACATTTTTTCTTCATTATAATGTCATTTCCATGGGATGGGGGGCATTGCCAGGGTAACTAGGAATGGAATGTGTGCAGTGGAATTTTAACAATTTTTTTTTCTATTTATTTTTATTTAAATTCATTGGAGGGGGGTAACTTGTTAATAACATTATGTGAATTTCAGGTGTATGACTTTATAATATGACATCTGTATACTCTATTGTGTGCTCACCACTGAAAGCCTACCTGGTCTCCTTCCATCACCATATATTTGCTCCTTTTTGCCCTCTTCATCCTCCCCCACCCTCCTTCCTTTCCTTCTGGTATCCACTATTCTGTTTGACAAATATTTTTAACTTTCCTCATTCAGATTGCTTATGCGTTTTTGGTGTCAAAAGAATGCAAATAATTCTACAGTCCTATTTTCTCTCCTTGTTTTTTCTCTCTTTTTCCATTATGTTTGACTCATCCTCAAGTTCTGCATCTTCTTAATTTATTAACTTAATGATGCCTTTTTCTCTTCCTATTTCATAGATCTTCTTGTCCAGGACTTTCTACTGACTTAATTGTTGATGGATACATAAAACAGGAGAGACAGACCTGCTGCTAAATGCATCGGTGTCAAAGAGGTGGCAATTCCTAGGAGAGGCGAAGGTGAAGTTTAATGAGCTCTTGTAATTTAAAGATTATGGTTCTGCTAATTTTCTGTGACCCTAGATTTCCTGCATAGGTAGTAGTTTACTTTTCTGAGACAGAAACTTTAGCCATAAGGCTGGTGGTCAAAAGCATGTAACCAATCTGTAAGCCTGGCCGACTACTCAGCATCTGAATATTGATATTGCTGTGTTCATTCATTCACCAGGTAGCATTCTAATACTAGAGATTCAGAGATTAGTAGACCTTGACCTCATACAGGAAACAGATAATAAGCAAGTAAGCAGGCAAATATGTTAACCTCAGGTGGTGATGGGTACCATGAAGAAAAATAAAGTGGTATGAGGGATAAATGTACATTATCATGGGAGGGAGGATGCATTTTTAGTATGATGATCAGATAAGAGTTCTCTGAGGAGATGGCATTTGGTAAAAACCAGATTGATGGGAAAGAGTAAGCCATGTTGCTATCTGAAGGAACTCTAGACAGAGAGAATAGGAAATGCAAAAGCTTGAGCTTAGGAAGCAACAAGAAGTTTGCAAGGACTGAAAGGGAGTTGATTAAGTAGAGTGATAGAAGGTGAGTCTTAGAGGTAAGCAGGGGCTGGTGGTCCACAGAAAGGAGTTCCATGGGTGGCCAGTGGAGATTCTGAACAGGCGAATGACAGGAACTGAGTTAATTAAAAAAAAAATCACTCTGGCTACTGTGTAGAGAATTGACTGGGGGAGGGAGAGCTGCAGAGCAAGAGTGAACAAGTGTCTATTGAAATAACAGGCAAAGAAAATGTTGGCTTCAATTAAAGGTAAAAGTGGAGGTGACGATCAATGCTTGTATCATATGGTGATTGTATGAATAGTGTCAGGAAATAGAGGGATCATGGATGATGTCTAGGTTTTTGACCCAAGTAACTGGGGAAATGGGGATGTTATTTGTAGAGGTGGAGATGACTAGGGTAGAAACAGTTTTTTGTTTGTTTTAAAAATATTTTTACTAACAATCTCAAATTTACAAAAATAGTTATAAATGTAAAACAAATAACTTTTTTCTGAACTATTTGTATATTGCCAACTGGATGCTGCATCATCTTTAAATACTTTGAATAAATAAACAATTTGAATATCAAAGTATTTACTATTCAAAGAATTTATGTTCAAAGTATTTACTTTCTATTTATTTAGTATTTCCTACTAACAAAGGTACTCTATATAACTGTAAAACATTCATCAAAATTAGCAAAATAACATTGATATACTTTTTATCATCTAATTCTCAGACATGTTCAAGTTTTTCCAGTTGTCTCAATAATGTCCAAAATGATCCAGTTCAGAATCATGCATTGCATTTGGTTGTCATATTCTTTTGTCTCCGTTAGTCTGAAGGAGTTTCTCAGTTTTCCATTGACTTTAATGATGCTATTACTTTTCTATGCTACATTAAAATACTACCACACATTTAGCAGCTTGAAACAACTCAAACTTATTACTTCAGTTTCTGGAGGTCAGGAGTTCAAACACGGCTTAGTTGGATTTTGTGCTTCAGGGTCTCACCAGGCTGCAATGCATGTGTCAACCAGTGCTGTGGTCTCATCATAGGCTTGACTGGGCAAAGATGTGCTTCCTAGCTCCCTTGGATTGTTGGCAGAATTCATTTCCTTGCTCTGCAGGACTGAGGCTTCAGGTTTTTGCTGGACACCACCCTTAGCTCCTGCAGTTCCTTGACTTGTGGGTTTCTCCAAATATGACCACTTACTTCATGGCAGCTTACTTCTTTGAGGACAGTGAGGCTGACAAGATGGAGTCTTATATGTATTGTAACATAATCATAGGAACAAGATAATTTTTAACACAATCCCATCACCTTTGCCATTTCTTTTGGTCCTGCTCTAACTCAAAGAATAGGATTATAAAAGGTACAGACACCAAGGGCAGAAATTATTGGTGTTCACCTAATGATCTGTCTGCCTCTATTGGGATTTATACAGAATGTTCCTCATTTTGGGTTTGTCTGATATTTCCTATTAATTTTAGTCAAGTTAAGAATATTTTCCCAAAATATGACAGATATTGAATTATTCTCATTACATTATGTCTGGTGGCTCATTATTTCAGTTTGCCCCGTTATTTATGTTTACTTTGATCATTTGAATTAAAGAATATCTGCTACTGCTTCTCCAGTATAAAGTTACACTTTTCCCTTTTGTAATTCATAGGTGTTTCATGGAGAGGTACTTTAAAACTATATAAATATCCCATTCCTTGTCACACTTTTAACCAATTTATATAATGTATTCAGTGTAAATTTATGATTTTCTATTTCATCCATTACTATAATTATTTATTTCAGTGCTCAAATTACCCCAGATTTATCCATTAGAAACCCCTTCAAAATGGCTTCTGTGTCAAAATGGCTTTTGACATATCTCTGTCATTCTTTGAGCACTTTGTTACTTTCTGGAGCAATGAGATACCCTAGGCTAATGTACTTTTCCTTGCCCCAGTACTGAAATCACCCATTACTCCAAGGAGCCCTGGACTAGAGGAGAAAGATATTTAGAAGCCAAGACCTGGAGGTGAGGTGTTCTTTTTGGTATTGGAGTTCTGCTGCTCTGAGGTTCTCTCAGTGGACAGAACTAGGGAATATTTGTCTGTCAATCAGTCCATGCTCACATTTACACCTATATTTCCATATTTATCTCTATTAAAAATTATGAGTTCACATCTATACCTCAGGTTTCAATCCAATACCACAAAGTTTATTTTATTTTTTTCTTTTGCATATTTGTAACTCCCTTCTCCAGCAGTGAGAAACCTGGCTCCCATATTACTAGATCGGTTGCCCTATATGTAACCAATCTCCCATTGCTGCTACAGTCTCCCATGGACATATTCTCCTTACTCTACAGAGTCTCTGACATCCCTAGCTGATCTGCTATTACCCCCTAACACGCCCATTTTCCCCCCAGCTCAACTCCCCTGTGCTTCAACTATTTGATCTAAGCCACACTACTGTGTCAATCTTCCTTGTTTTTTTTGGACTCTGAAGCTTCCAGTCAGGTATGTGTTTGTTTTATAATCAAGCTTTTATTCCTCTTATGTAATTCTCTAACACAAAGTAACACTTTTTTTTTTCATTGTGAAAATAGCCACCAATCTTATTATAATATCCCTGAAATATTAAGGAGCTGATATATTTGTTGATTAATGGTATAAATATAATGAATGCAACAAGAGAAATCATGATAGACAATTATTCCATGGCTCTAATAAGGTGTTCACTTCATGGTTCAGATTTGCTTCTTGAAATCATGCTAAACACTCTTGAAAATATCTAGAGAAGAGAAGGAAAATTAGAAAAGATAATGAGTTCTTTTGTTATGACAGCTGCCTTCCAGAAGAAAAGGATGTAAGAAACGATACACCAACATGAAGTTTTAATTGAATTCTATGTTTGTGAAATGGTAATATATTTTTTACTAGAAAACAATGAAACTCTTTAAGAAAATTAGTAATTGGAGATCTTCAAATATCCAGAAGCATGAGGACTGTGATACTTAACAGTGATGAATCCTGCAGAACTCCCTGTGGTTTATAAAGCCAATTTCTTCAAGAGACATTGTAGCTAAGATAATTTTTAACAAAACAACCCAAGGGGAAAATATGTTTGAGATTCAGGGTGCATCATTGTGAAAAGTACAAAAGAAAGTGGGGGAAAAAAGGAACAAGGCAAATTTAGCTATTTTATGATTCTGCTAATATATATATTTTTTAACACCTACTGCATCTGGTATTCCTCAGTGGTCTCCCATCCAAGTATTAACCAGGCCCAACCCTGCTTAGCTTCTGAGATCAGGGATGATCAGGGTGACATGGTCATAGTGATTCTGCTAATCTTTGATAGTCAAATTTCAAGCACAGAAGTGATGGAAAAGCAAGCTCTGCATTTCATTGGATTACAAAATTGGGTGTAAAGTTAAAACTTAGTTTTGGAATGATATTTTCAGTTGTTAGAAGGTCACTTTTCTATTTTTCTTCACTATTTCTAACTTGCACAAAATGTACTTTTGAAATTAGAATCTTCCCCTTTCCTACGGACAAAGACAATTGCAGAACCAGAAAGACATTAGTTCCAGGATGCATCTGGTATTATGCCCATGATATAGCTTCTGCAACATTAGAGGATCAGCCACAGCTGAAGAAATGAAACTGGTTAGACCAACAGTTTGCAACTCATATGTCAGCATCACGTGGTGCTACTAAGTTTTGAAAACATAAATTTTCTTGTATACTGTATTTTAAAAAAAATACAATTTATTTTTTCTCAGACATATATGCTGCTTAAGACAAGGGCTAGTGTGTAATAATTGCTTGGTAAATACTAGTTCCCCTTTTACTGTCCCTCAGATAGTTGTTTGCTATTCATTAAATTTGATAAAGGTAAATTTATCTCAGTTTAGTTAGTAGAGGTAAATTTAGTGAGTAACCTGACAATTATTCTGTATATAAGCTGTATTGTTAAATTTAAGATACAAATATGATAATTCTAAAAGCAAACCAAATTAAATATAGCATATTCTTCATTTTCCTAAATGAACCAACTTGTCTTTACATCAATAGTTATTAAAAAATTACGATTATAAACATGTCATTTTCTCTGATATTTCTATATTTTCCCCTTAAAAGCAAAAATTAAATACCCAATTTCCTCATTATCATTTAAAAATTTCCAGCACTTTCACTTCTTTCATGGGAAATATCCATGGGAAGATTGTGGATATTTAGAGGGTGTTCCTCTCAGACTCCACTGTTTGAGGTCTGCAACCTTTGGGTGACCTCCATTTCAGCTATATATTAGTAATACTGATTTGGCAGCATTCTGTTGAGAAGCACTCTATTCTATAGTAATGGTTCTCAGGCCCAGATCTGTGCAAAAATCATCTCATGATCTTGTTTAAAAAGTTCAGAATTGGTTCACCTTTCCAGATTATTGATTTAGTGACTGAGGAATGGCATCTAGAGGAACAAGACCCTAAGCATTCTTTGCAGATCTTCAGGGACCACACACTGAGAAAAACAAACTGGGTCTCCCTTGATTTCGTGCCCATTTATGTAAGTGCTGTTGCTATAATGGGGCTTGTTGCTAGTGTAGATGCCCTCACCCTTACCACCATTCAGACTTCACCTCAAGTGGCAGTAGGTGGAAGCGTTAGGAGAGTCATGTGGTACCTTTTCAGGACCAGGTCTTCTGAACTGGTTTTGAGATACCATGAAAGAAGGAGATAATGTCAGGACCTCACTTTGTGAAATTCTCAGAGCAATAAGCCCTACAGGGCTCAGTGGTACAGTGTGCCACACCACAGGCAGGAAGGAAGCCTCCCCACTCTGCATACTGGCGGCCTTAGTTTGGAAACTCCCAGAGTATCTAGAGACATCATCTTCTGTGTGGTCAGTGCTGTTCTCAGGATGGCTGATGAGGGGGTGAGGTTTTTCTGGTTTACTCTGGAAGGCCAAATGGGCAGTGGGGACTGGATAAAGAAAAGAAGGAGAGTCTGGGATCTGTGCTTTTTATTGAAGTACATTTGAAGGACTTATTTGGAAATTCTTAGAAATAATAATGGGACAGTTTGAGGAAAGGGCTAAATTCTAATTATACTAGTAGGCCTATTAAGGCAGGAGATATTTGAGCCTCATATTTTATGCACAGAAGTGTGTATTTTTATTTAATTTAGGGAAGGTTTTTTGTATTGGAGGAGCATCACCCATTGAACTGGATGTTGTTAGATATTCACTTAGGACAAATCAAAACTATCAGGTATCTTATAAATGTGGGCAATGTTATTTAAGTGCAAGAACTTTTATCACACATGTACTTATCAATGACTGACCCACAGGTGAATTTGGCCAGTCAGAAGCCAGCAGTGTCCTGGCTGCAGGTGGCACACAGAAGTTCTTCATACCTGCCACCATCATTCAATAATCATTCTGTGTTCCTGAAGCATTTTATTAATATTACAGGTTATTGAGAGTAATGACAAATAAAATACTCATAAAACATAGAAAAAAAATCCTTGTGCTATATTAAAAATGAAAAGAGTAGTTTTTGGCTATTATGAATAAAGCTTTAATGAATATTCTTATACAAATCTTTGTATGAACATATGTTTTTATTTTTATTTTTTGGTGGGGGGTAAATGTTTAGAAGTGGCATTGTTGGATAAAAGCTTTCCTTTAAAATTTCTCTATTATATTTGTTTTGTTTCTTTAGTGATTTGGTCTATTTTAGCCCTAAATAAATATCTCCTCTTTTGTAGAACCATTTGATCAAAATTATTCTGGTAGAAAGGAGCCAATGTCTAATTTTCTTTTTGTTGATGTTTAACTTGTTAGGGACTGGCAGTAGTCCAGATCTACTGCAATTTTTTTTTGTAATGCTGCCTGTATTTCCGGAAACTAAAAACTTTCTTAGTTTATAAGGGGGAAAAAATGAAATACTCTGTGGTAAACTTTGGAAAGACAAGAACTAGAAACAAAGAGACAGAATTGTCAGAATATGAATTGGGTGGAAAGACAGGGTTAGACCAGAGGAGTAAGATGAACACAAAAGGAGGCATAAATCTCTGGAATAAACACCTAAGTGTAAATGCTGAGCACAGAACAAACTTTCAAATCATCCATCTTCAAGACCTTTCCATCTTTTAAAATACAAACGTGTCAGTTTACCCTGGGTTCTTTAGAACCTCTCAGAGATGATAACTTTTAGGTACATAGTAGTTTCTCATGAAAATAAAGCAGACATAAGGTGTTTGTTTTTTAATAGCACATCGTGTTGGGTGTTAGGTTAGAGAATCCTTCTGTTTCAGGATGCCCAGAAATCCCCCCCCCTTTTTTTTTTACAAATCACATGTATATTTTTTTCTTTCCTTCTCTTAAATCCAGGTATAAACCAACTGATTTGTAGCTATATCTAGAAAGCATCCTTTAACATGTTGTTCCAATCAGTGTTTGCTTAAAAGGAACAGACAGTGACTCAATTTATTTCAAGTAAAAAAGGGGTACATGGAGAAGTTATGAGATGGTCACTAAACTACGGGTAGGAAATATGGTCAAGCTTCGTGAGAACTGGGCCAGGAGATGGAAAGCCTGTGTGAACTTAGGAGTCCTCTGTTTCCGACTCTGTTATTTTATAAATCTCACTCTCTTTATTTCTCCTTCCCTGTGTCTCTATAGTACAATATGTTCTTTCAACTATGTCCCTTTCTGCAAGTCTCCTTTATTCTCTTATCTGCTGGATGGTTTAACCTGCTTATCTGTAGCCTCTGATCCTTATTAACATGGCTTTCCTTGACACCAACTCTGGTCTCAATTTGACATGGCCTTTTGGCCTTTCCTAACAATAACCTATGTGGATAGGAGTGTAAATTTGAGAGAAATGGAGGGAGGGAGGAAAGGAGGGCCAATAGTCAAACTTCAGACATCTCAATCATTTTGAAAGAACATTTTTTCCTAAAGTCGAATTAAAATTGTCTAGATTGCCAATGGTTTGCTAACTGATTTGGCTTAAAGCAACTGCTATTAAAGTGTGTTGAGCAAAATGTAAAGAATAAACAAAGAGGTGAGTCAACTTAAGGGATCGTATCTCATGATCTGCAATAATATTGAAGAAAATATCTAAATTTAGCTGTCTGCTCAGCTGCCATAACCCTGTCTGACATTTTAGGATCCTAGCCATAGATCTGAAGCCTGTATTTTGACTAGTCTGATGTGTGATAATACTCAGATTTAATAGAAACCAGATATCAGTTTTGAGTTACTTTGTCTTTAGCTCATCAGGGTGCAAATGGACTTCATAATAATTTTTAATCTATATGTAAATTAGCTACTTCTATAACAACTGTAGTATGAATTTGAGTATGTGCAGAAAAGAATTAGATGCAAGCAATATTTAGAAAATAATGTCAAGAAAGAGGCTGTACAAGTGATACATGACATTTAAATGAATTTGAATATAGGTTGAATTAAGACACTTTCAAAGAAATTATTGTCATTGAAAATTTTCTGGGGTTGATAATGCATGAAGTAATATAGAACAGAGAATGAAAATAAGATTTTATTGTAGGTTGTTAAACTATTTTAAAGGTTACACAATTTTCCATTAGAGAACTTCCATTTTGCAGATTTTCTATACAAGCTGATTGTATTTTTACTGAATTCATTTTTTACTCAGATAGTAAAGTGATTACATTTAAAGTGATTAAAGCATTTCTTTTAGATTGACAAAGAAACCCTGATTTATTCATTGTTTAAATCTAAGTTTATTAAGTTTATATGCTGTCTTACATTTATATCTGTAGTGTAACATGCTAAAAATCACAAAACTCCTATTTTTTCCTGATTTTAATCATAGTGAAAGCTGCATTAATATATCTTTAGAATATGCATTTTTTAATTTATAAAAATTTGGGCTTTAGCCTACAGAGACCAAAGCACAAAGATCTTCTAAATGTGACATTGATTAAGAAAATCAAATAAGTGTCAAATGTATCATTCAACAGTCAGTCATATGTATATTGCATTGTGTGTTCGTTACTCAGAGTTAGATTTCCTTCTGTCACAAATATTTGACCCCTTTTACCCCATCTACCTCATTGATATTTAATTTCCTAAATGTTCTAATCAATTAATTTTTTAAGGAACAATGCAGCATAGGAAAATGTTCTGAAGGATATTAATAAAAATTAGTCATTCAAAATTCATCCTAAAGTTCAGTATTAGTCTCCAAAAGCAATTATCAATCTGAAGGAACAGAATAGAAAGCTTAGAAAGATACAGAATGGGTTAATATGGCTACTATTTTCTAGTCTCTAATAGTTTAGTTAAAAGGAAAGTAGAAAACTATGTTGGGGGTGATGCTTATACCAAAATTAAGTAGTAACTTCAAAATAAAACCTAGGCTAAACTAACCTGAGCTCCTTTAGTTACACCTGGTGTTAATTCAGTATGCTTTGGATTTATTTCCACAGGGGAATACATACATTTATTAATGATTTAAATCATTATCATTAGGATTGATTTATATCTAAAATATAAATCATTGTCATTAGGATCAATGTTAAATACCCGTAGGAGTAAAGAACATCTATACTTATCAGGTTCCTATTTGATTCCCAGACATGTTAAATACCCTGGTTCTTTAAATAACAACACAAATGTTTTTTAAAATTCTGACTTTACTTGCATTTGTATAACCCCCTGGACTTTAACTGCTGTGTTGGATGGTTCTCACTGTAAAGTGACTCTCATGCAATTGTACTCTTTCTGGGAAATGATTTTATTGCCTAAGAATATGAGTGAGCAGAGACCAGTGAGTTGTGTCTGATGATGGACTGTAATTTTCAGACTGTGATGTCAAAGCAGATTTGAGATTTGTGACAACAGTTGGCAGCAATGAACCATGCCATGCACAATCACATTCTACATTTTTCACATGTAAATTCAGTTTACATAGTCATATGTAGAAATCTTTCATGGGCACAGGACATTGGCTGGGATTGTTGTGTTGGTATTACATTTTCATTACAGTACTGATGGCATTGAAATATATTTCTCATCATCCAGAAGGAATAATTTTATCTCATTCTATCAAAGAACTAATAGGGAATGTTTATTGGTTATGTAATATCTGACATGAAGTAAGAAAATGATAACTATTAGCTATTATTATTAGTAAACCTTCCATCTATGTTTTCTGATGACATTGCCTTAAAAATAAGATGGATGTATTTTCTGTTAACTTGTACTCTACTTTTAAGTACTCTGTCTTTCAGAGCTCAGAACAGTTTGTAATTAACAAGTTGATTTGGTTACTTTCTAAAGGAAGAGGCATTTTTGTATAAGGTTCTTGGACTCATAAAATTTGGACAATCGACTGGTGTTTTTGGTGGCTTCATTGTTTTAGAGTATTTGTGAGTCAGGTCCTGCAGGAAACATGGTGCTCCCATGGAGCTTTGCCCTCTAGTGGCATGCTGTGGTTATCTTAAAGGGCAAAAGGGACCTTACAGATTGTAATAAAGGGTAGTGCCTTAAGTTAGGGAGGTTATCCTTGATTATCCAGGTGGCCTTAATCTAATCACACATGTCCTGAAAAGTAGAGAACTTTTTGGAGAACTTGCTGGAGTTAGAGACATGGCAGAAAAAGTCAGACAAATTTAAAGCATGATAGGGACTCTACTGCCATTGCTGGAGGAGCTACATGGAAAACATAAGCAAGACTGTGGGAAGCTATTAGGAGCAATAACTGTTCCCCCACCCCAATCCCCAGGCTTACAGCAGCAAAGACCTCGTTCTACAACCACAAGGAACTGAATTTGGCCAACAAATTAAATTAGTTTGGGAGCAGATTATTCCCCAGCTGCTCAAATAAGGAATTTAGCCCTACCAACACTTTGACTTGGGTTTTGTGAGACTCCAAGAAGAGGACCCATCCTAGGCTACCAAGACTTTTGACCTTTAGAAACTATGCAATAATACATTTGGGTTGTCTTAAGCCACTAAGTTTGTGTTAATTTGTTACAGTATCAATAGGAAACTAATACAGTGTCCATTTCTGACAGACCCCCAGATATAGTTTTGCTGTTTCCACTGGTCAGATTCCATCTATTTCCCTGGTCTTATATTCCTCACCATTTAAATTGAATTCTCCTAACTCCGGGCCTATCCTTTGACTTCCTATACTATCCAGTTACTCATTATAATATCCATTAGCTTCCTGTAACTTCCAATACATACAAAATTTCTGTAACATCCTATAATAGCCTATAACTTCTATGTAGACATAAAAATGAGTCTACAGAGGTAGGAAGCATGGCTGGGGAAATCACTCATGTGATCCAAGTAACCTGTATCTCTGGAAAGTGATGAAATTATATAAAAATCTATCTTAAAAATATGCTGTCTCTTTCCCACCTTCATACTTTCTGCTGACAGTCTCTTTCCCTCTAAGCAATTGGTTTTTTAGTAGTCTGCAATTTAGATTTAGAAAACTAAAATTCATCATATGAGACCATAATGTTAGGCTACTTCAAGGTTGTTGTTAACAAACTCCAGCACTACTTATTCAATGGAGAATTGCCTCTCCTTGGTCCACTTTAGCTCAGAGAGCAAATTAACTCATTTGTTTACTCAGAAATCTGCTTCTGCAGTTAGATGAGAAGAATATGAGTTTACAGCTGAGTTAACAACAGCTATGAGAGCCCTTTCCATTAATTGCTGGCTATAGCAAGAAGCATGTTATGTCTATTATTTCTGTTTCCTTTGCCAATTTGTGAAAACACCCGGAGGTTTAATAAGTGAACAAGCTTTTGCATTCTGAAATAAATAAGGAGGATGGTCAATTAAGGGTACATGCATATAAATCAAAATTATTTTCCACATTTGTACTTGTAAAAAAAAGATCTAGAGAGCATTTATAATATTTCCACCAACATGGTTAGTGTTGGAAGATTTACTAAAATTAGTAATAGCTGCACATTCGCTCAGCTTCAGAGTCACAGAGCTGAGTTTGAATCTCAGTTTCATCACTTACTGGCTGTGTGTTGTTGAGTGAGTTACTCAGCCTCTCTAACCTTCATTTCTCATTTTTATCATAGTGATAATGGCATATGCCTTGAATCTTTACTTTAAAGAACTTGGAACAGTTCTCCCATGTGACCATTAAGGGTTCTTTCACCAAGAGAATTTGAGGTCTTGACACCTTTTTTTTGACAGTTCTCTACACATGGTGCATTCCGTATAAAACATTAAGGTAATAAAAGTCTCAGATCATTTCTCCCCCTAAGCATGGTCAAAGTTTTCCTATATCTTTCAAATAGAATAAGAATGATGAAATGAGCAAGAGAAAGGTGACATGGGGAAGGAAATTGAAACGAGGGCAGGACATATGAAAGCTATCCTATATAAACTCTTGGAATAATTAATGTATAAATGTTCCTGTTTCTTGGAGCCAAATTAGTTTTAAAAGCCTTTATATATAATTCTAAAATGTTTTGTTTTTCAGGTACCATCTATGATATGTTAGTATATCTTAAGTTGAATCTCAGATTTGAATCCGAAGTTAACTTTTGAGCATCTGAGAATAGAAATTGAACTTCCTTGTGCTGTGTTTATGATGGTAATAGGGCATGTCAAGACAGTTCTGAACAAAGGGGATCATTATTTCACATTTTCTGAGGTTCCCAGAGAGAGGATTATCTTCTTAAGTAGAGTACTAGTATTTTCCTTTGCTAGAAACTTAAATTGCAAAAAAAAATTTTGTTCATCAAAACCTACCTTCTTTTTCTGCTTAGATATCAGTCCTACCATTGGCAATGTAGAAATTTGTTCTTTGTCTCAGCAGAGGTCATTATGCTGATCATTTTAGGTTAAAAAAGAAGAGTCATTGTCTTCTAAACAATAGTTTGTCAGAAAAGCACATTATTTTCTCTTTAAAAATAACAAAATAGGATAATCTCAGGTGAGTTTTTCTTAGCTGAGATGTTCAACAGTTTGCAAAAATTAAAAGACATTTCTTTACATAAGGTGGAAAAACTTTTTATTTAAAATGTATTGAACTTAGAGTCTAGTCATAAAAACCCAGAATTTACCCTAATGCCCTGTCTCCCTCACCCCAAACACTCAGTGTTGTGAATTCTGCACCTACCGTCTGTTCAATCTTTTCTCATCTCCCCAACCCCCATCTGTGGTCTTATCTCAGACCTCCATTTCCTCTTCTAGACCTTGCCTGTCTTCTGCCTGGTCTCCCTGTTTCACAGGCTTGTACCCCTGTTCTACCCCCAAATCTCACCTCTCTGGTTCTGTTGCTATTAGAAATAAATCCATTCAGGTTGTTCTCTTACTTGAAAACTTACTGGCTTCTATTGCTTAGAAAATGAAGTCCAGACTTCTAACTTTTCAAGCCCAGGGCTCGTGATCTGGCTTTTGGCCATTTCTAGTTTTCAGTCCTATCCTCAAGCTCCTCACTTTCACCCTGTGTCAGAAACAGCTTGCTATTTCCAGCATCTAGCAAGCTGTTTAAGTTCTCTGTATCTTTGCTCAATCTGCTTTGCTTATCCTCCCCACCCCTCGTTTTCCCTATAAATATTTATCTTCTAGACTCAGCTCAATGCTAACTCTCTGGGCATCCCTGCCCTACCCATCTGTAACTGACTCCTTCCTCCTTCAAGTTTCCTCTATATTCTGTAGAGACTTCTGGACATAGCACCTGTTGTATTTTATTGCATTTTTTTCATACTGCCATTTCTCACTTTCAGACGTAATCTAATTGAGATTAAGACTATCTTATCTAGCAAGTAGTAATGTGCTTGGCATCTAGAATGCACGTAACATGTATTTTAGAAAAGAAAGATCTGGGATGGAGCTGTGAGCTTGCCAGGTATAAGAACTCTGACAAGACATGTAACCTCCCAGGCTTAATTTTACTCTCCTGTAAAACAACAGTGATGTTGTTGACTCTTTTCCTTCCATTTTGAATAAAACCCTTCATACATAGTCTGTTAGCTCCAGCCCTAGACAGCATCTGCTCTCTGTTTTTCTCTGTGACCTCATTTCAGGCCTCCATCCCCCTCCTTCTTAATTTTCCAGAGGACTTTGCCTTCTGATAGTTTCCATAATGTGCCAAGTTGTTTTCACACCCCTCCCAGCCCCCTTGCACACACCACCAATGCACTTGCTGATTCTTCTGAATGAGAGGTGCTATCTTCAACTTTGTTGCCTGCTTTTCATCAAATGTCACCTCCTCAGAAAGGTTTTGACTAATAACCTCCCTAAAAAAGGTTTCTCTATATTATACTTGGTTATTTTTTTACTTTATTGTATTCTTTTTATTTATGACTTTGTACTTTGTACTTATTTTATGTACATGTTTCCTCCTCTCCCCTTCCCCCTTTTTTTTGGCTTGTATTCTCCACTGTAATGTCAACTGTAGGTGGGTGGGTGGGCAAAGATCACATTGGTTTTGTTCTCTCTTTAATTCCTAGGACTTGACACATAGCAGACTCTTATTATGTATTTATTGACTGACACATGAGCTAATATCATAGGTGGTTTGAAGTTCAGGTACAGTATGTGAGTGAAGTTTATAAACCAAAAGCACTATACAATATGGAGCACAGTTATTATCATAACTGGAATAGGCATAGAGGAACCTGGGAACATACGTGCCAACTTCCATTCCTTCAGGAAATGAATATACAGTTTGGCAACAAATAATTACTCATTTCCTGAGTGTGGAGTCTCAGTATGGGTGACTAGTCCAGCAAGGGAGGGCTCCTGCATGCCAGTGGGGAGGTATTATGTCTTAGCACTTTTTCTGCCAGAATACTGGTATTAAGGAAGGTGGTGCTAGTTCTTTCAATGAAGGAGGCAAGTGGTTTGGGCTTTGGGACTAAGGTCCAGCCAGAGGAAATGTCTTTCCATGTATGACTCTTCCCTCTACTTGATCTAATTCCAGTGTGAAGAGACTCTTCAGTCTCGGCAGTTAATTAACATAGGGTATATCTGGGTTACACAGGTAAAATACACTGGTGCAGGATTGGTAAATAGATTATTAGAAGGGAGAGATAGGCCAGGCCATGATTTTCTCTGTAGTTTTCCCAGTAACATACTTTTTTTATGCCTCATTTTCCCTCTCTGCACCCCAGTTTTCTTATTTGTAGAAGGGGAGTAATAATGCTTAGTAGAGTTGTGAGAGATGAGTCAATACGTGGAAAGAGTTTGGAAAGAGTTTGTGTGGCTGTGGCAAGCTCTTAGTAAGTGATATTGTTATTACCACCAGCCCCTCCTTTCTTATAAAGTTGGGTCAGGTTCACAGGTCCCATTTTTTCCCACCTTGGGAAAAGAGAAGTAAGGTAGATTCTTAGGATGTCACTTAAATGCTATTATATCGGCATATGTGCTATGACCAAGACTCAGAGTTTTTAGGGTGCTCCTGTCTGTCAGATCAAAACCATCTTTCCCTAGTCCTTCTCCCTCATGACTATTGAATCAGAAGCAAGAAGATGATATATATTGTTGGATTATTTTCTATAAGACCAAGAGGTCTCTAATGATAATCAGCTCATTATTTTATATCACATGAAAGGAAAGTTTAATAAGTCTTCTGAGTAGGTTGTGTTGATCAATTTAAAATTATTTTTAATTTTAGACTTCTAAAAAGTTGCAAAAATAATATAGATAATTCTTGTATACTGTTCATCTATTTTTTTCTAAGATTAGTATCTTATATAATCAGAATAAAATCATTGAAACTAAGAAATCAACGTTGACACAATAGTATTAACTAAAGTACCGACTTTATTTTGATTTTACCAATTTTCCCATTAATGCCCTTTTTCTGTTCCAGGGTCCTTAAGGTCTCATATCACCACAGTCTCCTCTAATCTACCACAGTTTTTCTGTCTTTCCTGGTCTTTCATACCTTGATACTTTTGAAAAATACTGGTCTGTTGTCATTTTGAAGATGTTCCCTCAATTTGTTTTTGTCTGATATTTTCCCATGACTAGAGTGAGGTTATGCATTATTGAGAAGAATAACACAGAATGATGAACGCTTCTCAATGCAAGATAACAGAAGGTACATGATGTCAGTATATTAATACTGGTAGTCTGAACCTTGATTACTTGTTTAGGATGGTGGCTGTGAGGTTTCTCTAGTGTTATTATTTCTCCTTTTGTGATTAATAAGTATATTGGGGAGATAGACTTTGAGACGAGGCAGATGACTTGTTTTTCCTCAGACTACCATTTAGGAGTTTTAGTGAGCATCTCTGGGTCTTGCCTGCAACAATTTGTGGTGTTTTAATAGTGATTCTTTATTTCCTCACCATCCCCTACATTTATTAATTAGAATTCATCTGAAGAAAGTGCTCTCTTCTCCATTTACTTATTTATTCATTTCTTTATATCAGTATAGACTCATATAAGTTAACTTACTTTAGACTATGAGTTGTAATGCATTGCTATCATTTTGTTGCTCAAATTGTTTGGCTTTTGGCCATTGTGAACTCTTTCAGATTGGTTCCTGTGGCCTTTCCATATCCACTTATTCTTCTTTGAGCACTTCTTTATTTTTTAGAATGATAAGATACTCCAGACTCATATTGCATTTTCCCTGCCTCTGCCTTAGAATCAACCACTTCTTCAAAGAAACCCTCTGGTTCCTTTTACTGGAGAATGACTTAGAATCTGAGGTCTCAGCAATAGGTGTGCTCACTGCCACTAGACTGTCATTGTTCTTCCTTCTCTCTTGTTCTTAACTTCTTTCCTGAGCATGAGACACTTGGTCCTTATTATGTACAATGTATTTATTTTGTCCAACCCTAGTAAAAGATAAAATGGTTTCAGAATTGCTAGCCCATTTCTCTGTGAAAAACAAATTTACTGACTATAGTTCACAAATTTATACAATCCTTAATACATTTTGTGCTAAATCACACTCACTATGTGAATGGTGATCCTTAGTATTATGACTTTTGGCTTCTGTTTTTTCAAGGGAGAAAAACCTTTGCAAAAAGTATTCCCATACACAAACTAGAGGGCACTTTATCAGAATTCTTCATGCCATTTCCTAAAATTTTCAAAAGTATATTTTTTCATCTAGTAAGCATTGTTTGGAAACTAAGATGAGTATTGTATTTAGTACATAGTTTATGGTACATTTTCATACTTTTCTGTTTGGAGAAGTATGTAGTCTAATTAAAAAGTAGAAGTTGTACATAATTAATTTAGTTTTTTTTTTTTAAATCAGGAATAATAACATTCTTCCCAGAATATGAAGATATAAACCTACTCTAGGGAGGCATGACAGCTGTACTCAAGATTCAGGTGGACAGACTGGGTAAGCAACAGCTCTTACAGAACAATGTGTAAACCAGGGCAGTTCCCATTTGTGTGTAGCATATACACATATGCATTCATGCACAAACATGTGCACATACACACATATGTGGGCACATGTAGTCCAGTCCAGTGAATTATTTTTTTAATTAATTGACTCATCTATTTAATGAAAGAAATGTGATCTTAAAATTTGCTTTCTGTTTTAAACACCTAAGCATTTTGAGGGAGGAATCTTATAAATGTGTATGCAGTTAACAAAAATATTTGTAATTCTCTTTGGCAATTGTATTCAAAAACGATTACAAGTTACTTTAGATAACAAGTTACTATAGATAATACACTACTTTATAGTCATGCCTTTATGTCAAAACTAAATGATATTATCCAGCTTGATTTCTTACTTTGTTTATTACCATGGCTTAGAATAACTTTTGGCCATTTCAAATATTCTTCTAAAGGATAAAAAATTCCTGTCCCTTAAAGAAGAAATCTTTGAGGATGTTCAGAACGTGCTCCACAGATGATGGTAATTCCAGAAGAATCCCATCCTCAGACTGCTCTTCTTTTCCTAACACAAGGTTCAAAGCAATTGCAACATTGTTCATATAACTAGTCCTCAAAAGTTCATCTCTTAGCCAAGGATACATATTCATTGGTAGTTTGTTTGGTCAGAGTCACACCTTGAATATAGAGGAAATCTCAAAGTGGGAGTGAGTCCATAGTAATTCAGGTCCTTGACAGCATTTTTGTGAGTTGATTAAGGATTCTGTATTCTTGCTTCAGTTTCCCATTTAGAGAAATGAGAGTCCCAAAGGAACAAAGGCATATGCCTCTAATAGCAAGCCAGTGATCTCCTATTCTGTGCCACCATGAGTCTGCCACTGCTCCTCTACTTTCATCCCCTGTCTAAAATCCCTCAAAGATTTGATGACAGACAACGATAGAAGGCTGTGATTTGGTGGGATGCTCATGAGATTGGAATCAGAAGACCTGGTTAGGAATATGGGTGTTGCTCAAATGAAGCGGTGCCTTTGAAATCACTTGAACAGTTTTTGGCAAAGAATTGGTGATTTTGAATCTGAAATTTAGAAGTTAAAGCTTTAAAAGTCAAAGCTTACTATATTTAATATACACAGTTTAATAATAGGATAAAAATGTGTGCTATAAGGAGTCAGTCTTTTAATAACCCCACACAGTAGATCTCTTAATTCTTAATAAAAATAAAAGTACAAAAAAGATGAAAGAACTAGGCTATAATTATTCTGCCGGGTCATGAGGTAAAAACAGGTAATTTTAGAATGTTCTATAATTGCACTTTAAAACACGGATTGCATTAAGTCAGGGTAGTAATTTTTCAGGTCTCCCATGGCAGGATTTATTTTCTCAATATATAGATATTCAGTTCATCATGCAAAATTTTTATATAGCTGAGAGCTCTTCTTCATGCCCTGAGTTTCTTTATTTCCATCTACCTACACTCATCCATAAGATACATGCAGTGCACATAGACGTGCATGTTCACACACCTGCACACTTCTTAGTGCGTGCATATTAAAGCTAATTAGACATAATCGGTCACCCTTTCCATATAATTTGAATTTTAGGGGAAAAAACCCTTTCTTATTTTTCTCCTTTTGAGAAAACTATGGAGAGATATATTATCATCCTCGAATTTATTGGCCTCATGCATTTCCTTTCTTCCTTCACATGTAAACTTTGTAATCTTGCCAAGGGTTTCTAATATTGGCATGTCAAATGCAGATTACAAATCCCCCTGGGCTAGGTTCACGCTGGCCTCTCAGCTTTTTACTGAACCTTACCTAGCCTTGTCACTAGCTTGATGTTAAAGCAAATAATGCTACCATCCTCAGTAAGGCCTTTGCACTGAAAACCAAGGAAATGTGACCATAATAAACATGCTGAGAATAAAATCAGGCACCGCTGTAATTATTCAGTCAGAGGCAGGTAAGCACGATTATTTCCATACTGAACAAAGGCACGTGGTGAGTAGCTGACTCTGCAATGAGAGGGCAAGGTGAATGAGGGCTGGGGATGCTCAATCTATAAACCTGCACGTGTCCAACACCCACATGCTGCCTCCTGTATATTTTCCTCCTCTGTGCTAGTCTTTCTCTTTGTTTTTAAAAGCAGTCCTAAATTGCTTAGCATTTTTCCCCCTTCCTCACACTTCTTTCTGTGCCTATAGGCAAATACAGTAAATTAAGCATATCTAAGGATTTAATGCTCAAAATCACCTTGGATAATTGGCTTAAGGGGTTGAAGCATGCTTTTCCCTTCGTCTTCTAGTCTTAATGCTAGTTCTCCTCTGAGAGTACATCTGTCAATAATTGATGGAGCTTTCTTGGGTAAATGAGCTGTTGCTTGGGACATTATAAATCATATTTGGAATCAAGTTTATTCTCAAGCTGCTTTTAAAGTCTTGATGCTGTGCTAACTGAATAGAAAATGTTAAACGTTGGGAGGGAGTAGTATAAGCACTCAGTGCTAAAAGCATGAGCTGGACTTAAGAAAACAAATGGAATTTACACTCTCCAAGGAAACAAGAATATGTCTGTTTTATCAGAAAAAAGCATGTAGGTTTGGCAAGGACATTTCAGAGGGAAATCACCTGAGTACCTACTGGCAGGTGTGATTCACTTAGGGTGCCTGAGTTATTCCTCACATCGTCCTCACCTGGCAGGTGTTAATGATGCCTCTTTTACAGATGAACAAACTGAGGCTCAGAAAGTTTGATCACCTCCTCAATGCACACAGGGAGCAAGAGAGGTAGACCTGAAATTGGAATCAGTTGGACTGTGAAGTCTTTGCTCTTCTCATTCCACCAAAAATCACATGATCTGTGATATGGTCTTTAGTCTGTGTTCACTGGCATCCTGGTGTTTTTCGCGTGTTTGGTATTGAGACTAAGGTCAGCGGCCCCTATCACTGAACCTTTTCTAGGTGTCTCAGCTGGAAAGAGGTGAAACGCCACTTTTATCTGTTTCACACAAAGGGCTTTGGCATGAAATTTTAATTAAAATGTTCTGCCGCTAAAAGAAGTTTGAAAACCACAGCTTCATGAAAACAATAAAAATCAATCTTATAGAATAAAGATATTAGTATATTTAAGAACATGTCTGATATGTAAAAACTCGGGAAATGTTTTGCTCCTTTCTCTGCTTCAGAATACACACCCAAAGAATGACCCTACTCTAAGCATTGCTACAGGGTGAGAGATAAGCTCAGGCTCAGAGTGTTCTAGGTGTTCATTTTTGCTCAGAAATGAATCTACTATATGTTGCTCTTTTCCCTTCCTCAATTTCCACGTCTAAGGCCTGGAAATAATAGTATTTGCTCTACCAACCTCAGAATCTTGTATGATGATGAAAAGAAACCTAAGATAAAAAGAACATGGCTCAAATATAAGGTATTATTATTCCTGCATTTTCTATTTCTTAGTAATTTGAAGGTCTTAGTTAATATTTCAAAGGCAAAATGTTAAGAGCTGAGTGTATTTTAGCATGGGACAGGTGGGGATGTAAAAAGCATGAAACCATTTTTAAAAGCTTATTTGGAACAATTGTTTTAGAGATAATGGTTTATTAAGTCAGAATATCTGCCCTTGAATTTTAATTATTCACAATATTTGCTACTGCTAATTTTCAAATTTTCTACTGAAATGATATAATGTAAATTGCTTTGTATTTTTTTCTCTTTCCTGATTTTCAAGGCAAATATACTAGATTTGAAAGGATGAATTGACTCTGGCTAATTGAGAGAAATTGTTTCTTGAAAGTCTCCTTGCCTGTCATTCTTTCTATCTCTCCCTTCCTTCTACTTTTCTTTCCTCTTTTCCAGAATCATTAGACACCAACTATGTACACATACAATTAGAATATAGTTTCTGCTGCAAAGGCTCTCAGTCTAGCATCTAAGTAAATACACATTTCACAGTGATCAATACAGTGCTGGGGATCTGCCTCCCCATGCCTGATGCCATTAGGAGCACCATGAGAGCCCAGAGGACAAGATGCCCTGAGTGCCGGGAGAGTTTCAACAGTATTTCTTGGTGAGTGTTTAGCTACTTCCAGTGTGGGTGATGCGTGGGTTATTCCATCTCTACATTTCTTTGACCTCTTTGTTTCTAATTCAACAGTCCCTGACTTATGATGATTCATTTTATGACTTTTTGACTTTACGATGGTGCAAAAACTATACTCATTAAGTAGAAACAGGCTAGGCTCAGCTGCAACGTTCAGTAGGTTTGTTGTATTAAATGCATTTTTGACATGATATTTTTGACTTATGACAGATTTATTGGGATGTAACTACACCATAAGGTGAGGAGCCTTTATTTCAACCCACTTGAAACCCATTCATTCTCTTGGGCCTTGTCAGTATACAAGAATGCTCCTCAGACAAAATTCTAAGAAATTTCTGTATTTCCTTCTTTTTTGTTTGATCCTGGCTATTTCTTTTCGGACCTCACAATGACCACAAATCTGTAAGCACCTACCTACCTATTTCACTTTCTTTTCTTTCTTCCTCTGTGTTCTTTCTGCTCTTGCCCCTATTTTATTTTTTTTTAAATCTCTTTCTCATTCCCTCCCTCTTCCTTCCTCCCTTTTGAGAAATTAGGGACAAGGTTAGATTGGTTATGTGCAACATTAGAAAAATGTATGGAGAAAGTTGAAAAGAAAATAAAATTGAGAATCAAGTTTAATATTTTAATATTTTTCCCTCTTCACTGAATCCTCTTTAAATTTTCTGTAACATTCTAGAATTTGTTTTCAATTATTTTGGTCCAGAGAAGGAGCAAATACTTTCTAAATAGTACCTGAGAGTACAAGCTCTTCTTATGGATAAGATTGCAATTGATAGTGCTAGTCTGGGTTGTGCAATTTATGTCACTTGGCACAACCAGACTTATTTCTAAGGATTCTGTTATTTGGAGTCATCTTGTCTCTCTGCCATTATAGAGCAATAGCTCCAATGAGCACTTTTTTTTTTCTGCAGCAGGGGCCATATCTACAGCACCCTTACATTAAGGATTTGTTGGTTATGAATTAATATGAGAATTAAATTACAGAGAAAGATTGAAATAAAACTTGCTGATGCCTACTATGTGTCCAACCACATCATAATCATGTCCACTTTTCCTTGCAGGACAGTTTTTCTATTTCTAATCCACGTAGTGGGCCCAAACTGTCATAGCAGGTCCAAATCAAAAGGAATATGTCCTAAGGTCTCAGAGTGGTCTGCCGGCAGGTCTGCAGAGATACACAAACCACATGATCTTTGGGGACAAACTGCCTTGCCTCAAATCCTTCTTCTATCACTGACTGTCTATGAGCTTGGACAAATGACTAATCTCTCTAAACCTAAACTTCTTTTTTTTACCTTTTAATCTATAAACTGGGACAAATAAAATTATCTTTGTCCTAGCATAGTGTGAGGGTTAAGTGAGATAATGGTAGCTCTATCTCACCTGTGATGATGAAACCTGGCATTTATTGTAGGTATTGAAATACCTACAGAAACCAGTAAAGAGAGTTAGGGCTTTTCTTGATTCTCCTGCAATTAGGTGTTTGTTCAGGTGAATTTATATAATTCCATTTAGTGTTTTTTTTCTCTTAGAATATCACTAGATAATCATAGTAGCTGACTTAGAGCCAACTGACTCCGAAGTGATTTTTTTACCTTTAATAGCTCACTTTATCCTCCTCAGAATTCTTTAAGTTAGGTAAAGGTATCCCTATAGCAAAGGTCAAACTAGTACGGCTTAGAAATGTCTGAGAAGTTAAAGCTAGGTCTTTCCACCACTAAAGCCTGTGTTTACCTACCTAATGAGCCAATCTCTTCTGTAATTGCCTGCCACTTCCATACTAGACTTTGAAATGCCTTCTTTTTCACTCTCCCCTGAGAACTTACTCAAAATTCTGGCTGTTAACTTACTCCTGTGTCTTTTGTGAGTCCATGAATCATATCTTTGGGGCCCTTTGCTCATGGGAAGTGCCCTTTGCAGATGTAAATCTATCCTTACTCTAAGGTCAGGCTCAGAGCCTATCTTTTCTAAGAAATATCTATCTGCAGGTTAAGATGCATGTTCTGCCTAGTGCCACACTGATCTCCCCTTTAGTCAATTCTTATTTGTGTGTTTTATTTTATTTTTAAATTAAATTTATTGGAGTGACATTGGTTAATCAAATTATATAGGTTTCAAGTGTACAATTCAATAATACATCATTTGTATATTACATAGTGTGCTCACCATCCAAATTTAAATTTCCTTCCGTCACCATACATTTGACCCCCTTTGCATTTACCTTCCTCTTCCTCTTTTCCCTCTGGTAACCATTAAATCATTGTCTCCATCCATGAATCTCTGTCTTGTTCATTTGTTGCTTTCAGTTTTATAACTCACATATGAATGAAATCGTATGATTCTCAACTTTTCCTGTTACACTTAGACTGATAATCTCAAGATTATCATTTTAAAGCAGTACAACCTTGCATAGTACTTGGTCATTTTTATATTGAAATGATCATCATCCTTATCATCATCATTATTGAACACTTGATTGGTGTTAAACACTTTACAAACATTATCTCACTTAATCTCATGATGTACTAGTTAGGTACATCGATTATGCTCCTCATTTTATAGACAAAAAAACTGAGAGTTTAAGTGACATAGCCAAGGTCACAAAGGTAATGGAGCCAGAATTCAAACAGGACCACCTAGGAGCCCAATCTCTTATTAACTACATTATGCCATCTGCCTTAGTCCTATGTTGTTGAATATAATGTGAGATGCCTCCAGAATTAATTATGTAGTCCCAAGGCATGGTGGAGGGACTTTCACTGATTGGCTTGTTAAGCAGATATTTCGAGTACCTATATTGTGCTTGGCATTGAAGATATACAAACAAAGGTTAGTTCTAGCCCTTGCATGACTATCTTCACAGGAGCACATCAAATCACTCACTTAAGAAAGGGCTTTGATGTCTCTCTAGATTGTAGAATGGGGGATGAAGAGCTATTGACTTCTAATCAAAAAAAGGGAACAAATTAACAGGTTGTGTCCAATACCTTGAATTGATGATATTAGGTTTCCATTAGTCCATTTCTGACAGTCAGATACATTAATCCCATTTACCTCAACTACTATTGAGAGGAGGCTTTTCAGTTTCTTCCATGTTGGAAGAGAAATGCATGTGACTATTTTCTTAAAAAGATGAAGTTGTGCATGAAAGAGATCATTAACTATAAGGATAAGGAGATAGGGAAATTACAGTGTAACCCGATTCTTCACATGTAAACTCAACATAATCACAGCAGTTGTTAGCGTGTTTGCTGTAAGTCAGGTACTGTTTTGCATACCTTTCTTGTATTTAGCACATTTAATCCTTACAAGAACCCTATGAGGTAGGAATAATTATTTTCAAGTTATCATGGATTTACTGATAGTTCCAGAGAGGTTAAGGAATGCATCTAAGTTCACACAGGGCCAAGAGTCATCACTTAGTCAGCCTGACACCACTGGCCGAATTCTAACCACTTTACTGTCTCCAGTGGTCTGGAGAAGATGGCAGATAACTTCTTACAGTTCTTGATGGTGAGAGGGCAGGAAAGGGAATACAAAGAGAAAGTACCTACTTAACATTTGTTGAGCTCCAAGTACTGTGAAGACACTTTATATATCTTAAACTCATAAGACTTATCTCTTAAGATGAGAAAACTGAGCTCCAGAGGATAAGTGACTTTTTTGGTGTCACTCTGCTGACGACTATCGAACTGAGCTTTCAAACAGCTTGTGCTCTTTCTATTACCCTGAAGGGTTTAAAAAAGAGACTCTTCTTGTTCCTTAAGGAATCTGTGATGCATGGCAACATTTATTTTATGCTGATTTCCTTTTGATAAAGAGCTTATGTCCTAGAACCCTGTTTCTGTAGGCTTAATTAATTATATTTGCTGTGGAAAAGATGGAATGAAATGGTAGAATAAAAGGTGACTCACTGGATCTAGTTTGGAAGGTGGTGCTTTTCAGGATTTTGTGTCTTGTTGATAACTCTTTCATCAGCTCATTCTGTAGGGAAGTGAGAAACTTACTTTCTCTTCTTGGAGTTTAGTTTCTATAATGGGAAAGTTGGGTGAGATGATCTCGCTGTTCCATATGATCATATAATTTTGTGATGATTTCAAGGTAAAATTGCACAGAGTTTGAGTTTTGGAAAGGTCCTCGAGAAAATCAGTTTTGCCTCCTAACCTTTTACAACTTTGCAGACCTAATCCAGGCCTCCACATCTCTTGGATTTTTAACTTGGTCTCATAGTTTGTCTTTAATTTTCAGTGTTGTGCCAGTACCCAAGACTGAATGATTCATTGAAGAAATGCTTACTCAGTCACTGATCTCTCATGAGGAGACCTAGAAGAATCATGAGTATAGGATCTGTGCCACCAGGTCTCATCTCAAACATTTTAATGATGATATGTCTACATCTAAAGCACAGATCTCACCAGGTCACTTTCCTGCTTAAAATCTTTTAATGCAGTTTATAGAATCACATCTAAGTTCTCTCCCTCTGCCTTTGTCTTGACTTTTGTGCCCAGCACTCCTTGGACACACCATGCTGTTAGCATGCCTGGCCACCTGGCTAGTTTTTCTTCATCTGTTATAACTCAACTCTAGTGCCACTTCCATCAGCCCATTTCTCTCAAGCCAGATATATGCCTTGCCTAGTTCTCCAGGCAATAGCAATACCTCCCTTTCTATTGCAATTGCCTAATATAAAATGTCTAATAAAATAAACATATAATAACTCTATACATATAATAAAATATACTAATATTTTTTTAAGTATAATAAAAATGTAAGTCTAACAAAAATATCAAAAGCACCTGGTGCTTTATCTAATAACTCTCTTAGAGTTAACATTATAGGGGGTAAGGTGCTGCTGTAATTATCTACTCTTTACAGACTAGGAAATTCAGAGGAAGGTTTTGTTACTTGTGGAAAGACAAGAAAATGAGTGGTGGAGGCATGACTGGATCTTGGACTGACTTTTGACTGGTTTAGAGCAAGCACCATGTTCTAAACCACCAGCTACACACTGATGCCCCTGGGTTCTCCATAAGCTTCTGGAAACTAAGTACAAAATGTAGTTGCTGCTAAGGTAAAGACACTTAAGTTTTATCAACTTCTCACAGGAATCCTCAACCCCAAATAGGTTAAGAATCACTGTGTTAAAGGTAGACTGACACTGAGCTTGTAGCCCATTCAAATGCCAAACTCATTTTCCTATATACTGCTGTTAAACATCTTCACTCGACCACGTAACTGGTTTCCTTTGACCTACCTTAAGCAAAAGTTAATATATTTGCTATTCCTTTAAATAATATGATCAGCATTCTCTTTTGATCTTTAAATCATTGCCAAAAATGAGGGCTGACCCAGGGGAGGATAATGGCTATGAAAATGGTTTGCAAAAACTGCGTCTCTTTTGCGTTTTTTCCTTGGGTTGCTCAGGTTTCTCTCTGGATGAGAATATTGATGGCTAGATAATCTGCTGTCCTTGACCAGCTGCCCCTGTGATTCTAGGTTTCTGAGAGTCCATTCTTCATATTCTTTATATAAGGCTTTGCCTTTCAACGTGGCATTTTCTCTCTCAGCATTCTTTAGTATATTGGTGTTCCAAAGGCCCTTCCATGAGAGGCCTTCTAGTTAATCAGGAGTTGTTTTCCTCTTAACTCTTTTGAAGCATCTTATCTCCCTGCTAACCCCCATGGCTTCTGAGAAACTCAGCCCATGTCTGTTATCAGATCACAGAAATGAGAATATCCTCCATTTATTTTTCCCAGTCTTCATGTCACTTTAAAGAAAAATAACTCTAATATTAAATGTGGGACAGATAGATTCAAGTTTTTCTGTTTATTTTTCAACAAATCTGCAATATGGTCTGCATCTAGAGACATTCATGAATCCCTTTAACAATACATATTTTCAGTTTCAAAAGAAAACTTATCAATAGCTTTCGATTTTTCTGCAAGCTTTAGACTGATTTCTTATCTTCTGTGTGTTTGGTAATAATCGATGTCTTTGTCTTTGCACTATTTTTAATCTTTTGAGTTTCTTACCTACATTTTGTCATTTCTGATTCCCCCCCTTGGTAACAACAAGTGTTATTTGATTCTATGTTCATGGTTTATAGCTTTTATTTTACCCCACTTTTCAAAGCCATCTTTTCTATTAGAGGCTCCACCTGCTGATTGATTCTGATTTCTCTATTGAATCCTTCCTGACCTTCTTCAGTAGCATTTTGAACCATTTTCCCCCAGTTTCATGTGAATTATGTCATGTTTTTTTGTCATTACTTAAAAAATATGTAAGTGTTGGCTTATGATTCCCTTTACCTTTTAATAGCCTTCAGTGTCAACCCCAGCTTCAACAATGAGGAAGTGCTAAAGTGGCTCCATAGCAACCACCAATTTGCTTATTCTTTTCTAAGGTTAGGTGACACTCGATACTTTGGCCTTTATGCTAAAGAATTATAGAGAGAATGTTTTAAATATTACTGTTCCTAAGCCTTTCTTTTTTCAAAAGTTTTCATTACATAGTGTGAAAAAAGAACTAGATTTGGGTTTAAATCTCAACTGGATCACTTATTAGTTTTGTCACCTTGGGTACCTCAATTTACTTCTGACTATTTCAACATCCCCACTTTTAAAGTGGGGGAGCAGTAGTTACCCTGCTACTGCAGTGGGGCTGTTATTAGAAAAAATTGAGATGAACTATGTGAAGCACCCTGTAAAATAGAAGATAGTGTGTATTCAGGCAAATTGGAGTTAAGAATTATATACTCTGATCATTCTTGATCAATCCTAATACTTTAATTTCTATAATTAAAGGCTTTAAAATTCCTGTCTATGCTCATAATCCTCAGCACCATATCTCATTTCTTTTTCTTCTTCTCCCTTTGAGTACTCAGGAGGTGGTCCTAACTTTGTTTCATTCATCATTTTCCAGTGCCCAGGTCAGTGAGTGCTCCAGCCCTGCCCAGGCATTTTTGGTGGACAGGATCCTAGATGTGGTAAATAGCATGACTTGTCTCCAATTCTTCACCTCTCCTTGCATTCATTCTTTTCTCGTCTCCAGGTTTGGCATTGTGATTTGCTTTGGCTCGTGGAGTATTAGCAGATGTGATGGAAGCAGAGCCTTGAAAACTGTGTTTATAACTGAACTTGCTCTCTTGTGCATTTGTTAATACCATGTGACCATGCCTATGTTAGCAGCTGGTCTCAGGAAAAGAAGAGGGACACACATACTAGAATGGAATGTTCCAGTCACCCTGGCTGAGGCCAGCTTACATCAGCCAACAACCAGCTGATCCCAGATATGTCAGCCTACTCTGCCAAGATCATTAGAGCCACCTAACTGGCCCCCAAGAATGTGAGTGCAGATATTTATTGTTGTATAGTTATTAAGTTTTATGGTTGTTTGCTGTACACTTTATTTGTAGCAATGGTAAACAGATGCAGGAGGTGTCATAACCATCCAAGTCCCTGCCTTCAAGAACAGTAGTCTCAGAGCTTATGATCTTGTGAAAGTATTATGGTAGGCAAAACTAAAGTTTCATAATTAGAAGAGGTCTAGGGAAATAATAACTTAAATTCTATTAAATGTATTTTAAATACACAGAATCTTCAGTATGAAAAGCCTCCTCTGGAGAGGACCCCATCTCTTGAATCACTTTCAGTGGTTAAGAAGAAATGACTGGAGCATTGTGGTTTGCTAAGACAGAACCTCATACAAATACTATGCTATTCAGAATACAGTACTTTTAAAAGTTTTGTATGGAGCTTCTTAGTCTAATATTAAATGTATTTTTACTCCCATTTCACTCCTTTCATTTTCAGTGAATGCCAGAAAAATGCTTGTGTAATTGCTGGCATCTTTACAAATTTTACAGCACTAAAGGATACTAAAAGATACATTTTTGCAGACCTGTTCTCTGATCTATGCATTAATAGGTTAAACATATTCGATTTCTCTGTTCAGCCTCCATAGACCCACTCAGATGGTCTATGAAAGGAGAGAGCACTATGTGGTTTTGGTGGAAAGACAACATGAAGTGTTCATTAGTACTTATTTACTTCTACACATTTTTAATCCTGTGTCTCTGTCCCATTTCATTATGTCAGAAAACATGTGAGGCTGACATTCCACGTCGTGTGGCAGAGAGTACACAGGACAGTGGAGGCTGTCGAGAAGACATGAAAATATATGTCAAATTTCTGACTTTTAAAGTTAAAAGTCTTAAATCGTTATTTTAATATTTTTCCTTTTAATCTCCTTGCTGTCCCCCATTCTAAATGGATAAAGATACTCCCAACTGAAGAGAGAGAAGGAGGCTAGAAACTGAAAAAAGAGAAACAATCGCTCATTTTAGGGTCAAGTCTCCATTTTTAGCAAGTCCCAAGTAATGAGCCAAGTAACAAGCAAAGAGTCTATAAAACCCCTATATTAAGTGTCATGATAGAAAGAACCAGTGCTGTAGAAGACATTGTTGCTACAATATACTAATATTTGAGCCTCATTCTCCTGGGTATCTGGGACATTGTTACTTCCCCTCTCCCTTGAAGTTGGGCACGCTCCTGTGACTCGCTTATCCAATAAATTGTTAATGAAAGTGACAGGGGTCATTTCTCTATTAAAGCATCTCATTTCTAGAGCTTGATTTTCCAGCCTGCTGCTTTTTATACTAGTCTGGAAGACTGAGGTAACACATGAAAGACAGATGTTGTGGAGAGTGTTCTGGACTTGAAGTGAATTTTATATGAGTAAGGAATGAAATTTTGTTGATCTTTTGGGTTTATTACTACAACATGACCTTCCCTGTCCTGAGTACAATAAGTGCTTTTGTTTCCTATCTGGATGACTAGAAGAGAGCGATTTCACAAAGGTTTTCATGCCATTCATAATGGGGGCAGTGGAACAGAGAAGACTTCATGGGCTGTCATAGGTAGAAAGGGCTTGATGACAGGTCCTAAATGTCCCATTGTCCTGGAGTAATGTGAGAGCAACTGAACCTTCCTCATGTCCTGAATAAGAATGCATATTTTTGCTGAGAAAGAAATCTGGATAGCCAAAGGGTTCTGAAGGTCATGACAAGGGGATGCAAGTCTAAGTGGTGGCGTAGGTTATTCAGTCTGAGACCAGATGAGTGGAAGCCCATTTGTAGAGTGCCAACACTAAGAATCAGATATTGTGGTTGTATATATCAGTGGGCATCAGATCTGGACAACCACAGAGACACTTCCTCATAGATACTATGTTACTATGCAAAAACCTGAGTTAGATTCAACCCTAGAGAGAAGAAAGAAATGGAAAAATCTGTTACCATATAGAGTATAATACTAAAATAACTTAGAAAATACTGAAGTGGTTATAGAAGTGACCGATTCAATTTTCTACCAGGAAGCATGGAGTGCTGGGACAGAAATTTCTTCAGTTAGCAAGAAAAAAGTTCTGTATTTGCAAGTCTGAGCTGTGTCTGTGAAAATCGTGCACACCTCATATTCTTGTGAAAGGACTGAACAGAATTTTGAAAGAATGGGATTTAATGATTTTATAGAGAAACACAAAGCCATGCTATTTCTCAACTTAGTTATCTTTGTTATTGGTGAGGAATTATTGATGCCTCACCCAATTAGAACCCTGCTGGACATCTTGAAAACATGGATCTCACTGTTACCATTGGACATTGGGCTGTACCTGCACAGCTGCCCCTATGTGGTTAGCCTCTGTGGTTCAAGCACTTAGCCCCCTGGCTTATTGTGGTGGGTGGGTGTCTAGCCAGGTGTCAGCTGCCTCAGAAATAAAACTATGGAATTAGACAAACCATTTTGCCAAATGATTACACTGCACAATGACTTTTGGTGTGCAGTGGCCCATAACATTAGACACTAATGTTAATGTGCCAGATTATTTTGTTGGTTAGAGCTTCCTTGTTTACCAAAAAAAGTATTTAAAATTTATACACGAGATTAGGATACATTATTTATGTCATGCTACTCATTTGATAATATAAAATTAGAAATATTAAATTAAATTGCCAGTGGTCTTAGATTAACTGGTTAAAACAATCCCTTAAATGCCAAGAATGTGGCAAAAAAGAAAAATAGCATGTCCAGAGTGATGTAAAAATCTCACAAGGAATTGAAACATGAGCAAACTGTTTTGTAAGCATATTAACATAGAGTCTTTATTAAATTTACTTAACATGAGGGAGATTTCTACAAATCTTTAGGTGAGAAAACTTAGATGCAGAAAGTAATTTTTTAAAAAAATTACAGAATCAGTGAATAATAGAGCCTTTAAAAAAAATCTGGGCTTTTTCTACGTTAGCACATTTTTATATAGACTTCATACCACTTCATTTGGTGGTTTGGACTCCTTCCTTTTCTTATTTGTGCTCCTGATAGGTGAGAATGCTTTAGATAGACTTAGATGAATATCAGCAGTTTTTTCCTGGCTGGATTGTGGTGTGCAGGAGGCAGCCTTAGGTGCTAAATTAGGGATACAAAATCCTCATTTACATTTGCTTAAGGCAGTGTTTCCCATCCTCATTGTGCATTAGAATCACCAGGGAGGCTTTAAACCCTACTGATACCTAGGACCCACTTCAGTCCAGTTCATTTTGAATCCCTGGGGTGCAGCCTGAGCATTAAAAAAAAAAAAAAAAAAAGAGCCTAGGCAGTTCTAACATGTAGCTGGGACTGAAAACAACTGGCTTAAGTTAACATTTCAACACATTGAAAATCAGATTTTAAAGGGAGAAAGCAATTACCACAGGTGCTAAGTCAACGTGCTAAGCAATCTGTGATATCAAAACAAGTAATCATCAGTAGGAGGTAAAGAAAAGAACTCTAATCAGTCATTAAGAAGGACCACTGGGATCTGTACCTCAAGATGTTTTTCCGGAACTTGAGAAATGAATGAGTGCTTAGTTGCAGTGCTGGCATTAAAATCTCTTATTATTTCAGATTTTAAAAATGAGAAGAGGGAAAATAAATGAGGAAACTCTGTGGGGACTGGTGCTTTGGAAGTTTCCCATGCTTTCATGTTTGTGAAGCAAAGTGTTTGATTAGGAATAGAATGTCTGCCTAGCAATAGAACTGCAATCAGAGAGGAAGCCTTGTGTACCAGGCACATGCTCAGTGCTGGGGAAACTCAATGAAACCAATTCTTGCCTTAGAAGAATTTACACTCTATCTGGAAAGACCTGACATATATCAGGAGTGAACTTAAAGTGACATGACTGATTCCATAAAATGCATTTAAAATTTAACTCCTTATTTAAGGTTATATCTTGTGATTTAAAGGGTGTTACAGTTAATATGGTAGGACACCCCATATGCTAAATGAATGCTACACACCTTATTTAATTGTGAAATATAATTGCGAAAAACAGAATTGCCTTAGCTATCATCTCCTGTCTCTTTGCCTTATCTGTGCTTCCATTGAATACCAATTCATGTTGGTTTTACCTCTTTGATATTACTAAATTCATCCTCTTCCCTTTATCTTCAGTGTCTTTAGTTTAAGCATTTCTTTCCTGTGCTATTGGAATAATCTCGTACCTGCTTCTAGCTTTTTTGAATTCTAGTCATTCTCAGGCTAGAGAAGCCACAAGATGGCTCCCCCTTGTATTCAGGAAAAGATTTAAGATCTAAAGCATGGCATGCATCCTTCCTACTCTAAGTATAATTATCAGATGAGCTTCATTTGCCTCATCTGGCAGCTTGTTAGAATATAGAATCTCAGAGGCTCTACTTCATATCTGTTGGACAAGATCCCTAGATTACTGGTGTGTACAATAAAATTTGAGAAGCACTTGTATGTCGTAGGTTTTTTATGATATGGCTTTAGCCGACTTTTCTTTCTTCTCTTGGCCATTGTATGTTCCAGAAATATCAAACATACCTCAGAGAGACTATGATTTTCAACACTGCCCTGACAAATACCAGCTTTTTCTTTAAAGATGTCTCTCTGGAGCAACTTCTTTTATGAAGTTTTCCCTGTCACTTCCTAGACAGTTAATCCTGCCCTCCTCTGCTGACTTTCATTGTGTATGGAAAAGTCTAGTGTTGAAATTGCTTCTTTACCTGTAGCTTTTGTCCACCATACTATAAATTCCTGAAATCAGGATTATGTGTTTCTCATCTTAGTTTTTCTGGATTGTTGTGTAAGGCCAGACACATGACACTCAATTAACATTTCAAATTTATTGCTCAGAATTTGGTGTGATAATAGCCTTTACCTGAAATTATAATTCTGCTTCAGTTTCTGATGTCTGAAGAGAATTCTTAAGCTATCCAAGTCCTCATAAGTTGAGGTTAGTATTAATTCTTTTCAGTAAAAACCAATGGGCATCCATATTTTTTCCTGTGTGATAGCTTTCCTTTTTATTCAGAGTGCCTTTATTTTGGCCTAGCTTTCTGAATTGGGCTTCTTGGTTATATCTTAGTTTTAAAATTTGGTGTTGTGACATGGCTCCATTATCAACGGGAGAGTGAGAAATGATGTGCCAAGGGTCACCTGACCTTATTGTTCTTGGGGCTGGTAGCCTTCTGCTCTTTCCTTGCTACCCTTGGACACTGGAGTCTTTTGTTAGTCTGCTTGTGGTTTCATCTGCTTGTGGTTTCACCATCCCATCTGCTTTTTCTCAGATACTCTGCCTGTTGTGTGATATTTTTTTTTCTTCGACTTTCTCCATAAACTATCCAAGTTTTCCCAAGGACAGGGTTGCCAGGTTTAGCAAATAAGAATAGAGGATTCCCAATTAAAGTTCATTTTCAGACAAATAACAAATAGCTGTTAATACGTATATCTTCCAAATTTTGCATGGGATGTGCTCATACTAAAAATGGTATGTCATTTATCTGAAAGTCACCTTTAACTAGACATCCTATATTTTATCTGGCAACTCCTTCAAGGGCTTAATCTTTGAAAAATTCACACATTTCATAATTCCTGAAGGAAACTAGGATACTTACCAACTTGAAAGAGAAAGGGAAAAATTCAGACAGACACAGTCAAACATTAAGATTTCACGATATTATCCAGTCAGAATAACTATGTTTAGTGTATACAAAGCACTCATTTCCAAGCAAAAGAAAACATTTTAGTGGCATATAGAAATTTTGGTAATATTTATAAAGTTTGTTTTTAGTGACATTGGTTTCAGTAAAGTTGGGAGGCAATAGAGAGACTAGCAGTTAAAAATGCAAGTTATGGAGTCAACCTCTGAGGTTCTTATTGTGACTCCACCACTAACTGTGTGACATTTGGGTAGGTCACCTTCTTTTTCCAGGCCTCAGTTTGCCTCATCTGTAAATAAAGATAATGGTTGTACCTACCCAACATGGATTTTATGAGGATTGAATGAGTTATTCCATGTCTCTGACAGGTGGTAAACTCAATAAAAGTTCATCTGCCAATACTGTCCCTACTACATCACTAAATGTTTATCTCTAGTCAGTGTGCTGAGTTCATCCTCAGGAAGCCAGGAAGCACTTTTACATTTGCATAAAAGTATATTTGAGAGGAACGATATGGTTGGAGCAGGACTTTCTTTTTTTTTTTTTAATTATAGTTAACATACAGTATATTAGTTTATTAGACATATGTTTGGTATGAACTTTGCCTCCAGGCGATTCATATAAAAATCCAACTGGTCTTCCCCAGCCCCACTGATTATCAAATGACTTGAGTTATTGTGTAAAACAAAGTCATGCAAAATAAGTCCTATACTCCTGAGATCCAAGAGAATAGGACTCTTTTCACATGTATTTCATGTCTTTATCAAAATGAAATGTTTTTAAGTGAAAATATTTTTGCTTTTTAAAAAGTATACTGAGAACAGGATGGAGAAAATACAGTAAATGGCCCCAAGACTCTATAATTGTATTACCTTATTTTCCAAATAAATTAAAAGACAGATGTGCCGACAAAGGAGTATTTTATGTTTTAAATGCATACTGCAATGTATTCATTTGAACAATTTTATTTAGAATTTTATTTAGAATTTAAATTCATAAGTAATCATAGCTACAGAAGAAAAGGCAGTGAAGATAAATAAAATAGGGGGAAAAATTCAAATATTATATTTATATGACATAAATACTGAAAATATTTTGTTGTAGGTATATGATGTTTTAAGTAACTAGTATATCTACATAGCATATAAATAGCTAGTAATCATATGTATGTATTACATACACATATATATGAAACCAGTGAGCTACTTTACCTAATTTTTTAACTTGATTTTGTCACTTAACTTTGCCTTGCAAACATAAATTATTTTTTGTTATTTGCAAAATAATACAGTAGTCCAAGTCAGCCTGAAGAATTCTGAAAGTCATGGCTAATATACAGGTGAATTTGATCATGTTCCAAATGATCTGCCTAATAATTTAGCAAGTAACAAAACCAGTAAAATTTCCATTAGACAATATATCAAATGTTTATGTTTTTGTAATACTAAAATAATAAAAGCAGTTATCATTATTTTATGTTTTTGATAAATGTTAATACCCTAATTCCTTCATTTATTTGTTTATTTAGTTATTTGATCAGTCATTTAAGTATCATTGATGTCATTAGAGGCACCAGAGCTCAAAAGCTTACAGAGCTCAAAATATAAGGGGGCATGGTAAATAATAAATAAATATACAAACAAATTAATACATAATTAAAATTGTAATGAGAAAAAATGTGTTATGTTTACAGGTAATAATCTAATCTAGAGATTAGTGATCAGGGCAAGCTTAGACATAATACAGGAATAAGAAGTTTTATACTTATTGTTCAACATTCTTTCTCATCAGAAGCCAGTGAAGGTTTTATTATAACCATTTTACAGATGTAGAATATAAGACTCAAAGAAATTAAACATAACGTTATGCTACCATGAAATCAAGTTGTGGTGTGGGAGAGCAATTTGAAGTGTATGTTTTGGTTGTTTTTTACAGCTTATCCTCTAGGGTAATTCCTGTCAGTTGGGGTTTGTGCAATGTCAGAGTAGCCTGGAGTGATCCCTGGAGGTCAAAGTGATTAGTTGTCCATAATTAGTGGTGACAGGCTCTGTTCAATTTTCCTTTCCAATCTTTTGTACAGTTAATTAGGATACCACTCTAAAATTCACTTTAATAAGATAGAGAACTATTGACTTTAGGAGACATTTAAGAATATTTGGGTACATTAAGTGTGCTTCAGGATCCTTCACAAACATGAATTTGGGCTTCTGAGCTTTTGGGAAGGTTGGAAGAACAGAGTTCAAGGTCATCAGTGTTGCCAGACACCTCAAATACAGTGATTACTTTGTAGGGCAGCTCCATGTGCTTGGGCAATCAATGGGACAGCAGACAGAATTAAGATCCTGTAGTGGAGATATAAATTCCTAAATAGGAATCTAAAATGTGTACCTGAATGGGTGCTCATATTTTACAGGTTTAGAGATGGGCCTCAGAGCACCCATGACCGGGACTATAATCTTTCTCAGAAAACTGCTGTGTATACCTTATCACAGATATGTGAATAGGTGATGCAGTCTCAGTGTTTTGTTCCCAGTGACAGCATGATCATAGTGTATTTATCTTAGATAATTTCCAAAATAGGCATTTTTGATTTTTCACCATGATTAGAAAGAAAAAGAAAACCCGATCAATAGTATGTCTAATTGAAAACTCTATCTTATTGAATCCTGAGAAAACGTGGTAATTAGTTGTAAAGGACTGTTGGCTGAATACCAGCTGAATGTTGGAGGATATATTTTCATCTGGAGAAGTTTTGGAAATGTGCTTATGGATGACACTGGAGGACTTTGCCCTCCTCCCTTCCTGTAGTTAGGAAGATTGAGAAGGAGCTGCTGATACTCACTTCCACAGAAAGCATACCCTTATGGAGAAGCCACCTGGGTAGAGTGCCATCCCGCTACCATACGGAGGGCCATCATGACTATTTATTAGCCATCAGGCCCACTGCATTTCTTATAGGCAACTGAGACACCTACATCTTAACACTGAAATGGCTAATTAAATTCTTAGAGCCTTGGGGTGTGTCTTAGAAACCCTCTAAGCTTCTCATTAGTCAAGGGCAGGGGCCAATAGTATTTTGACCAGAATTGGCCTTGAGAACTGAAAGGCTATTTATTGATACAGCCTGTAAAGGCAATGTAAGATTAGCTGGTAGAGTGACTGTGTAATAGTGATTATGGACCTAGAGAAGTTGGATGTTAAAAAAGTAGCAAATTCCATCCCAGGTCACCTTTAAGTAGATATTATAGATCTTTAAATACAAGTTACTTTTCTTCTCAGTAGGAGGCTGGTGAAGATTGCTAAGGTGACTCCCATTTATAAGGAACTGATGTAAAAGATCCTGGCAGTTATTGTTCCTGGTAATCAGTTCCTTCTCTACTATCCTGAAATGACTTTCAAAGTAGTTCATAAATAGGTTTACAGTTATTTTATGGCTTACTGTTTAATAGTAACTCCCCAGTCTGAATTTTGCTCAATGTATTTTACCTTATGAACAGGGCTTAATTTATTGGCTCTATTAGACATGGATACCAAGTTAGAGAAAGCATTGAAATAGGTGTTTTCTTACTGTGTAAAATATACCTGCTGGATTTTTAAGCTCAAATCTGTTACCTTGCATTTGGCAAGAGCCAATTCTATATTTTCCTGAAAAGGAATAAAATGTGATATAATTCTAGTACCTGGTATATATTAGGCAACCAATGAACATTTGTTTAGTGACAATTTATTTGAAAATTTATTAGTTGCCTACTCTTACTAGACATGTAAAGTCAGTACAGCCAGTACTCATACTTCTATGGATGAATCAGTGACTTTACTCACAGTCATTATTACCTATGGAGGAAATATTTCCACCCAGATAATGGCAGAACTAAGTGGAATAAGATGAATGTGTGATAACTAAAAGCAGAGATTAGTTAAAATACTCAGGAGAGAAATATTATTTCCATCTTAAAGTAATAATGATAAACTTCGTGGATAGGATTATCTCTGTGTCCCTACCATGTATACTACCAATTTTTTTAGAGTGTTGTGTGTGAACATAAATGACGTCTGTCACCTCACTGTGACATCAGGGCTAAAATAAAGATTTAATATTGAAGCTGTCCATATTTATTTTTCCAACATCATTGAAAGGTTGATGAGTTTTTGTTTTTAATCACAGAGCTCCTTAGTTTTAAGTCTGAGTTTGAATTGAGCTGTCATAGATGCTCATAACAGCAGATGTTTTTTCTACACAATAACATGAGTTAAAGGAGAGGAAAGCAAGGGAGATGGAGAGAGAGAGAAAGGGGGAGAAGGAGAGAATGAGAGAAACAGGAGAGAAGACCTCTTTATAGTGACTTTTGGAGTTCTCTAAATGGACAATAGTGTTAAGCAGGATATGGAAAACTGATACAAATGAAGGTTATTGTAAAGCAAGGTCAATCACTTCTAACCTAATGTTAATTGAAATAAAGCTAGATTCTAAAAACATACACAAAAAACAATAACAACTATGGTAAAACACACATAAGAAACTTTGTGTAGTAACATATTGGAGGGAAATACATAAAATTATTAATAACAATTGCTTTAAGATGGAGAGACAACTCCTTAAAAAACATTTTAACAATGATCATATTTTCACTATGAAGATAAACTTTATTTATATAAAATAGAGTTGACATTTAAGAGAGAAGCCTTGCAAGGAAATGAGTCCCCTTCAAGACTGCACCAGGGAGAGAAATTTGTTTTACTTAACATTATACATTTTGTATAGATTATGGAGAAATGCTTCAGTTCCTAATCAGGCTCTATTGCTGTTTCCATTTGATATGCACTTGCAATACCAAAATGTTTCCTGAGAATGTTCTGAAATAGTTCTAGTCTTAACTGGTTCAAGGTCATATAGTTCAGCTCTGGATCCACGTCTCATTGGAGACAAGTTAAGGAAAGCACAGAACTGACTGCTCCTGGAAGCACCGTGTTGTTGAGGTACAGAGAGAGTGCAGTCAGCACTGGGATTGGCTGGTGTGAATTGCAGAGAAGGTAGCTAGGGACAAACTTCTCCAGCTAAAGTATCCACTAGCATTTGAGATCCTCAGTGAGACAAGTCTATCTAAAGTCCGTCAGTAACATGTTTCAGGTGATAAAAAGATGCTGTGTTGGGATATTGTACCACCTCTTACATAGAGATAGTTAACTCTGCATTAGGAAAAAGCAAACACAACAGCACCTAAATTTCATTTTCTAATCTTTCCTCCAGAAGAACATTCTAGCAGTTAAAACTTCTCATTAATAGGTTCAAATTATAACACATAGTGGATTTATAATAGAAGCTATTTGGATAATTATGATGATGAGGGCCAGACTGAGTTATTATGATAGAAATGGTATATTTATAAAGGTTCCTTTTGTGCTTTCAGATCCAAATTAGCCCTTTTATGTCACATGGCATGAAACTCTAGAATCTCAACTTATTTCTTGCCAGAACATATTCAAATTTCCTTTTTTTGAGTAAAACTTTGACCCTTATTTTTATCCCTCTGAGACATACTTATATGTGAGAGTCTTAGTCACATCTGTCCCAACAAGGCTGAACTTAGTGCTTGACTTACAGGACTCCAGTAAATGTTTCCTAAATGAAATAAACAAATTCTTTTTTTTTTCTTCCTGTCTTCCTAACAGTAGCAAACTGTGCTCCCCTATCAGGATTTTATTGGAAGTGGCTTGGTGGCTTTACCATGGCTGGATTGACTGCCATGCCTAATTTAGGCTCTCTTACTTTTTGGGGAGTACAGGCTTTACTTTTCCTTACCCTTCTGACTTCGTTTTCCTGACCCTTCTCTATACATTGGATTCTGTTTACTGTGAGGCCTTCAGATGTGCTGGTATGGTGTGTCTCTGTGGTTCGAGCACAGATTTCTGAAGAAGACTTTGGAGGGAATATCAGTACGATTTCATTTTTGAAGTGACTAGCATTTTGAATTCTGCCTTAAGTCACCTTAAACCAATTTAAAGCTTTGTGTCCTCACAGCTTTTATAGATCAGCAGCATGTGTCTCGCCTAGCCATCAAATCTAATAAGAGCAGACAGTCTTGTCTCTCTGATGGTTTCTATGTAATCATCCCACATCCATGTGTCATCCAACACAGAACCTTTTATCAGGTTAAGAAAGTGAAATTCATGAGCTTAAAGAGAGAGGTCATTCTCAGAGGAGTTTTAGACATACTAGAGTTATGCTTTCTTCAAAAAGGGGCTACTCAAAAGCTGCACAGCTGGTTTGAGCAACACAAGATGCATTACTGACACCCCTCAGAGGCAGCATCTGAGACCGCTGGTTCATCTGGCCTTGGAATCAAAGATTTGACTACCCATTAATGCATCTCCTGGCCTGGACATTGCCCTTTGGCTGAACCCTCCAAACACTGTACTTTTGCTGAAACTTGAGCTTTAGACTTGAGTGTCATATCAGCACTTTTTTTTGTTATTGCACTGACTACCTTTGGTTCAGATGCCACAGTGCCATCCTGATGAGTGAAAAATCAAGGAAGAATAAGCAAAAAAATAAAATAGACTGGGAGTCACAGCAAAACATAATTATTATTGAAAAGAGGACTTTTTGTGTTAAAAAGATACTGTGTTAGGATGTTGTATCACCTCTTGTCAATGTGTAGCTGGCTGTGGATTAAGATAAAGCAAAACAATGTCACCTAAGTTCTTTTTATTTTTCATATGTCCTACAGAACATATCAGTAGTTAACACTTTTCATTAATAAGTTCTATAATATAGACCTGTTTGAATAATGATAATAATGATGATGCTAAAGGTACCTACAAGGTTATAACCTAGGCACTGTACATACTACTCTGCCTTCACTACTCACAAAGAAACCTATAAGGAGTAGGAAATGATCCCTACTTTACAGATGACAAAACTGAAGCTTAGAGGAGCGACTTTTCTGTGGTCACACAGCTAGTAAGTGATGAAAACAGGTGGTCTAATTGAAGACCCTTCATGTACCAATTGGTGTTCTTTTGGAAAGTAATCATAAGAGATGTGGAATAAAGAAGCTGGTAGAGTCTAAGGAAGGCTGTTGCTTCTGCATTTCTAGGGTGGGACTAAAGTTGCTGTTGGTAAATAAAGGGTATTTATTATAAGACTATAGAGGTATTTTATGGAACTTTGTGTCCCAACAAGTGCCTGTAATCAGCAATTGGCAAGTCATGAGGAACCAAGGCGATAGTTCATTGTGTGTCTCTGTCTTTGTTTCTCAATATTTCTCTCTTTCTCTCTCCCTCCATCTCTCCCTCTTTTTTTTTAACCTTTCTTTTTCCCTCCTCCTCTCTCTCAGCACAGAATGTTGTCTTTATTTCTTTCCAGGTATCTGCTGTATCTTCTTACAAAAACTAATTTTTTTTTCTTTCTTCTTTGTGCAGAAGGTAGATAGTTCTATAACTACCAGGTAGATCATATGTCGAATGATGAACAAAAAATGACTTAGGGCTATGAATCCTAATTCCAGATTCCAGGGATACAGGATCTCATTAACCCAAGTTAGATCGTGTATGCAGTCAACTCTGACTAGGGAAGAGTATAGTGAAGACAAGGAGGGTCATGGGTGGGCAGCCATCTCAAAAAGTAAGTTACAACCAGGATCATTCTGGCACTATATAAAGAATGGATTACAGGAAATGATAATGGAAACAGGGAGAAACAATGAACTATTGCATTTGTTCATTTCTGTAGTTTGGGTCAGTACAGCAGTGGTAGAGGTGGTCAAATTTTGGATATTTTTGAAAGTTGATTTGGCAGGCTTTGCTACTTGCTTTTGTAGCAAAGGGTCTCCTGAAATTGATCAGACAAGAGGGCTGAGATTGTATTTTTTAAGCCAATTTATTAGTTTCCAAGTAGATGTGAAAACTACCTCAGAAGAGTTACATTCGATCTGAGCTTCCATGGTTTCAAGGTAATTGTAGAATTGCTGTAGAGCTATAACCCAACTCCCTAAATTCATGAAAACAAAACTGAAAATCAGAGAGATTAAGGGATTATGAAATCTCTCCTTTTAAATTTAGTTACATTTTTAACCATAATCCCTCATTCAAATTGTATAGATCTCTTTGGAATATATTTAGAAATGAAACTCAGTAATCAGAACTCCACTTGGCAGATTGGTTTAATCTTCAGTTTATCAAGAGAATTGGAATTAAGCTAAATTGTTCTCACTCTATCTTAAAATAACTACTTTCCCTACCGAAAAGAACATGCATTTAAGTTGACAATCTTTTAGTTCTGATTCTGCAGATGCTGTCGTTTGAACATACGGTGATTGTACTTACCACCTGTGCTGAAATTGTTGCAAACACTGGGAATCTGAGACCAAATGTCAGTTTCAAGTTTGATATTTATTGGCTTCAGTAACTCTTTCACATAACCTTATCTCAACCTTAAAATAGTTTGAGATTATTACATTTGTCTGAGTGTTAGTAAAAAAGTCATTACAGCATGGTGGAGAATGGCATTTGAGCAATTGTGATGACTTGTTTCAATTCAGGAATATTATACTTTTCTTTGTCATATTGGGGCTTTCTAAGCCACTAACTTTTCTCCTTAATATATTGTAATAGATATTTTTTGTATTTTTTATTTTCCTTGTTTATAATTTCATTATTTTATGTGAGTTTAAAGTCATTTACAAAAAGAGAAAGAGTAGAAGATTCTCCTTAGGCTCCAACACATTTAAATTTTAGTACTGAAAAACTTTTATGCTGTTCTTATTTTATTGTAGCTATTAATATTTATGTATAGTTAAATTACCTTATAATATTTTCCAAGAGACCAAGCTTTAATATTATAGGCAGAACAATGTGAAATGTATAATATAGTGGATGTTGAGGCAATTTACAATAGTTAGCCTGCAGGTAAGACACTTCTTAGCATAATACATCAGAAAAAGATATATATATCTCATCTTATTGCACAGATTTGAAATGGCCACTATAGCAGGCAGGTTTGAAAAAATGTGTATAAGCTTTAAAGCAAAGGATAGAATAGAATTAATAGAATCAAAGGCTGAAGTGGAATACATTTAACTTGATGTTTATGGACTGATTTTTCATTAGATGTTAAAATTTTTTATGTTTGATCAAAGGGGTCTGTGTAGGTACATTTCAATTAGCTGGGTTTCTTTTTTGTTCCTTCTTCATAAATGTTGAACATGAGTCATAGATACATTAAGCAGCTTGTTCAAAGTCATTTAGCAGTGAACCACTAAAGTAACTAATGTAAATAACAATGTTTTGTTAGTTTTGCCATTATGCATTTGTACCACTGCAAGCAAATGACTTATAAGAACCTAGCCCTTACTAGGTACTCAGTAAACCTTGCTGATTGAATGAAACACCAAGCCTCAGTTTTCTCATCTCTAAAATTGGCATAATAAATTCTACTCAGATAATAGTGAAAATTTATGATCTACATGAAAAAGTTTAATAAGAATGTAAACAAAAGTCATTTAGGGATTTAGAATTCTGGCTCTAGAGCTCACTTGTCATATTTTAAAATAGAATGGAAGGCAAATGTCCACTTGTGGTTAGTTGATATGTGGTTGTAAAAAAAGAATATAAAGCATCACAAAAGTTATAGAATAGGAAGAGTGGCCATGCAGAAAAAGCTAACCTTGGGAAAAGCACAGGATGACATGGGTAAAGGCTGATGAACTGCAAAGGCATGGCCCTTTACTGCAGCAGGAGTTGGGGATAACATCACCCCCTTGCTTTGGATTTCTGTGGTGCTCTGCTTCCATTTCTGCTTTTAACATGAACATTTTTCTAAAGCAAGCCCTCACATCCAGTGAGGTGGGTTCACTGGTTGGTTAGTGTGCTTCCTTCATATCTCATTGCCAGCATATGGTCTATGGTGAATAACCCTTCCATTATTTGCACAGCTGTTGAGTAATATTACGTTAAAACATTACATGCACAATTATGTTCAATTATATAAAATGAATCTATTTTACCTAATGCTTATTCTCTAGGGTTTGTGTATCTTTAGTTACAGGAAGTTTAGTGTGGAGTAGCAGATGGTACAACACAATGTTTGTCAGTTAATAAATTTAAATATCATGGCATGCTACGTCTTTTAGCATATATGGATCTATATATTTTAGGCAAATGCCTCAGATTGCTTTTGAAGTAGAGAAACAACTATACTAAACTTCATGCACTTGTATCCTTCTTTGGTGCGATGATGTGATTTTGGTGCTGGAGGGCAAGTGGTATTAAGCTATAACAGTTTCTCCTTTGTACTTTGGCCTGTTCCTCTTTCCCAAAGACCAGCTGTCAGAGCCACTTCTGTGACATTGCTCTCTGTCCTTTCTCTAATACTGCTTTTCCAGTTCCCTGTTCTTGCCAAGTGATAATGATGCTGCCACCACATCTCTTTCTCAGCCCAGTTTACCTAGCTGAGGGCTACTCTTCTTGCAATGGTTCCAGCAAACCCTTTAGTGATGCATTAGTAGTACTTTTGAAATGTTTTGAAATGTTCTTCCTATTCTTTTAGCTCAGGCTTTGGTTGGGGGAGGCGGGTGTTTGTATTTGACACCCAGACTATGGACAGGTATAGATAGTCCTGTGTTACTGAGAAAACAGAGTGATTTTCCTCTAGTTCTTTTTCTCCTGCCTTCTTCCCTGAAACGAAGTATTTCTCACTACCGTCTGCCTTTCTGGGAACTTGGTATTCTTATGCTTTTAAAGCCATCTGTTCTGAAACTATCTGGCTAATGGGACTCAGACTTCATTTCTTTGAGACTAAGGGTTCACTTTTTACTTGGATCTTGAACTGCCATGAGAACATCGTGCTTGTGAAGTCATCCTGCTTCCTGCCTTCGGGTTTGGCAAATTCTTGTCCATCTCTGACTGCATGGGCTGTAAGCCTTCCAAGATCATGTTGCCTTTGAAGGGTGCCAGAGGATCCCTGAGAAACTTAGGTTTGCTCTATAATCAGTGACAACACACCTGAACCCCAAGTGATGCTCCATAGTCAGCCTGCTTTGAAAGTCTGTCTCTGTTCTCTCCATCTCTAAGGTCCTCTACTGAGCAACTTCATTGTGAGAACTCCTCTATGTGAAGAAGTGTACCCCATGCCCCTTCTTTTTGAAGCTACTTCCCTGTTATGATTAGTAACAAAATTCCATAGAGGGAATGATTAAGAGCCCAAACCTTGGAGGCAGAATTCTGTACCATGTTGGTTTTCTAACCTTGGTCAAGTTTTCCTTCTTTCTGAGCTTCAATTTTCTCATTTGTAAAATGAGGATGATAAATTTTACCTCAGAGAAATGTGGAAATTAAATAAAATAAATCACTTAAAGCTCTTACCATGGTGCCTGGCACAGAGTAAACACAAAATAAGCAGCAGCTATTATTACAATGGGGTGAAATTATTTAGAAATGAGAATTTATTTATTTATTTACTAGTTAAATATATTAAGTTAATAGTAATAGCTAACATTTCTTGAGAATATATATGTGTGTATGGCTACTATGGTCATGACGTGTACATTCTTCTGTGGAGCATATGTTCTAGAATTTTTGTAGTTACCTCACAAGTTGACTTCAGTGGACCTCTGGTATCTGCATACAGCTGTATGGAATGCGGAAGAGCACTGATTTCGAGCTTAGATGTGGCTCTGCCATTTATTCTGGAATGATTTTAACAACTCATTTATCCTCTTTATGTTTTGATTTCCTTACTTGCTGCTGATTGAAATAGTGCCTTCCTTTTAATGACATAATAAAGGCAAAATGCTTGATACATAGTAAGGAGTCATGCTGCCCCTCCCGCCTCCCATTCCTTTCTCCTTTACTTCCTCACTTCCTTTTCTCCACCAAAACTTACTTTGGAAATTCTTGAGATAGTGCTATGATTTTCTAGACTTTAAATGGAAATTCCATAGACTTTCAATTAAAAGGATCAACATCTATAACATCTGGGGAACTGAACCTCATTCTCAGAGAGGGCAGAGATTTGACTTTGACCTTGTATTTTTGTCTAATGAATAGCAATTGAGAGCAAAATGCTAGAGAGTAGTAAAAGCCTAAAAGAGATTGTCTTCTTTAGGAAGTCTGCATTTGCGTCTTCTTACACTGCTCTTAAGTCCTAGTACATGCATTTCTGTGTGTTTTATCCACATTCTGGTCAAATCTGACTTAAGAAGACAAGAGATTATTTTTAAAATAGGTTGAAAAGAAAAATAAACAGATAACTATCAGGGTTTCTTCATTTTTTCTTTCTTTCTTTTTTTTTTTTTTTAATTAGCCTAGGTAGCTGCAATCTAGAGAAATGAGGGATGGGTGCTACAATGTCCATGATACAGGATTATCTAGAAGTGTGCTTTTGACTTTTTTTTTGCCTTATCCTGAGTACTGCCTAAGCACTGACTGGTGGGTGGAACTTCCAAATCTCTTCTCCCACACCACAAAGCTTTTGATTTTGTGATTGTCCACCCCTGAGGATATGATGGTAGGTTATTTGTGAAGAATCTCAAATCAGGTGACCTTGATGTTTTCAACCAATTCTCCAGGGCTCTGCAGCATTTGGAACTTCTGGCATCTGACACACATCACGAGCTAATGATCTCTTCAGCTATATGTGAACCTTCTTTTATTAAACTAATCTTCAAACTTTCCAATTTTGCTAAAGGAAGGCAACTCATTTCTTTTTCCTGGCTGGAGGCTTGGGAGATAGCAACCTTGTTATTATTGTTTCTCTCAGACCTTTCTTACTTTTTGCTTTTAGTGAGAGTTTGAATACTACTTTCAGTCTCCTCCTCTGTTTCCTTTTTAAAAGGCTCATCCCACTCTCCTCCAGCCTGGTGTTAAAACTATGACATAATGGTGATGGGAGAGGCATTTGGACCTGACGAAGGTAGAGACGCTAGAAAGAGAGGTTCCCTTTTCAGACAACAGGAACCTGGGGGAGGTGATGGAGTTGTCAAGGCAATCGGAAAGAGAACCTTGTCCTAGACCAAGAAGAAGTGGAATCTGCTAATGCTGGTGGAAAGTAAACACTGGCAGAATGGAAAGTCAGGACAGAAAAGATCCAGACCCAGAAAAGTCTGCACTCAGAGTGTTGGTCAGAGTTATCCAGCCTGAGGCAGGAGCAACTGGGAGCTACCTTCCTGATGTTTGGTCATAGAGGGAGAGTATAGAAATGACCCATGAACTGTCATGTTAGAAGAGCATTGTCTGGTTGAAATTGGTTGAAATTGCCTTGGTGTAGAGTGTGAGTTTGGATCTTTGGTTACTATTTCAGATAAAAATTTTTTATCTGTTTTAAGAGTTCAAACACGGACATTTATTCCTCCAGCTCTGTGTTTATAAATTGTAATTACAAGGGATAAGAATATTGCCTGTTTGGAAAGGGAGAGGACAAAATATTTAAGAGCCACAAAAGTTTATGCTGTGATACAGGGATTTCCCTACTGAGAATTTCTCTTAAAAAAAAAAAAATCTAATAAAGGGAAAAAGCTTCATACACCACGATATTCATTGCAGTATTATCTGTTGAGGAGAAAATCTGAAAATTGCCTAAAAGTCTAATATTAGGAAAGTATAAAATAAGTTAAGCTAATCAAATCAATAGACTATTCAGTAATCCTTAGGAGTTATAATTGAAGACTTTGTAGCAATATTTAAAAACATATTTGTAACATAAAATAAAAGAAAACCTACAAATATTATATCAAAGTTATATCCAACTTTGTAGCTTTTATTTTCATTTATAGACAAGGATTGGAAAAATGAAAACAATCTTTGTGAGAATGATGGAAATGTGGGTGATCTTTCTTAAAATCTTTTTAATGTTCTTTACTTTAATATCTTTGCAACTAGAGAATGGGTTTTTTTTTTTTTAAATGCCTAGGAAGAAGTGAAGATTAGATATATGAATAAAGGCTTTCAGTGATTTTTATTCCCTGATCAGGGCAACCTAACTAAAATTTTGTATACTCTGTTCAGTAACTTCTTGCTTTTTTCCTTTGTAAGAGAATAGGGTCAGTTATTGGGAGATTTCTAGAGTTTAAAACAAAATCTCTTGGAAAGCCAAGGAAATATTTGTCTTTAAATGTAGTTGCAGCAAAAAGACACTGAATGTGGATCAACGAGCAATTTTCCAGTGGAAAAATGCTATTATTCTTAAAGATGCCAATGAGAATACCAGCTCTGCTGGATGTCTCCTTCATTTGGGGACAGTATCATGGATGAGGCTGGAATTTTTGAACTTGAATGTCATTGAGAATGCACTAACAGGGAACTCAGGACCTGACATCTGCGAGCTGCTCCTCCAGGTCTGTACATATATAAATATGCATTCATTTAAATGGGTTTCCTCCTCTTTTTGTGCTTCATTGTATGTGTTTATTATGGGGACAAAGAGGAAGGATAATTAAAAAGCATCAAATATAACACCTTAACTTTTTAAAAGAAAGCAAAGTTTAGTAAGAGGGGAAAAAAAGGAAAGAAAAATTAAAGCCCTTTCTATTGTCTTGTGTTTCAGGCAAGCCAATGTCCAACTGCTAGCCCAGTGGCTGCTTGCCTCTGCCAGGCTTTGGTGCCAGCCTGACAGCAATCTACAGCAGGGGCTGGCATCTTTAGTTTTCCTTTTTGATTAAAAAATGTGCCTTAGGGCAGACTGACAGTGGATATGATTAGACTAAAGTTTTGGACAGGATGAAATTGTGGAGATCTGTATACTCCGAGGATGAAGCATAGTAGGGGTATGAGAAGCATCAAGTGACCTGGGGAGTAGGGGTGAGAGAGGAATTGAGAGTGTGGTGACAGGGGGAGGATGCCATGGAGTCACCCTACTGGGAGCATAAAAGACTGAAACATTGATTGCCCAGTTCAGTGAAAATAGAATTAGAAATAATAAGCAAGCATCTCTATCTCATGGTACACAAGATTGTGGCCTAAAGGTCTGGCTTACAGAGCTGAAGACTTTCCCTCTTCATCTGAGCTCCTAGGGCCTGGGCTTCTTTGGGGACCCTAGGTGATAAGTACTGGTCTTCAAAGAAAAAAGCCTTTCAAAAATAGGGCCTGGTCTCCTTTACTGAAAATTTCTACTTCTTTTTCCTTTCTTTTTTCTTTTCTTTTTTTTTTATTTTTTTAATTTTTAGCCTTGCCCCTTTTTGTTCTTCTGATAGAGACAACTACAGATGGGACCCCTATTAGCTGTAGGCAGGAGGCCAAAATGAAGGCAGTAGACCTTCTGTGGGAAATGTGGAGCCAGGAAACTTGGGTCACGTGCGGCTGGATTTCCATTTCCTGAGTTTTAGGCCATTGAATCACCTAATGAGAAGGTGAGTTGAAGACTTGGTGAGAACCCCAGAAAGCCTGCAGGAATGAAAGGAAGCCAAAGGCAAAGCATTTTTAGTTAGGGCAGGACTGAGATGGTTATTGGCACAGTAGAGTGGCAGGCCCTGGGAAGCCAATTTTGACAGCAGGAAAGAGACAGCATCACACATTCAGGAATTAGAGCAGGTCTTGATGCTTTACACAAAGGGACTCATGTGCTTTGAGAAAGCCCCTGGATTTTATCTGGGAGTAGAAATGGACTGAAAGGGGACCACTCTGGTGTCAGCCTGAGGAATGAGAAGGGCAATGAATCAGTGTGCGAAGGACAACTAGAGGCAGGTAATGTTATTAGGAGGTTTAGCAGAAAACCAGGTGGGAAATACAATGGCCTGACTTCAAGCAGGGAAAGAGAGGATGGAGAGGCAGGCAGTGAAGGTGAAGGGAGGATCAGGGTTTGTTTCAGTGTGAAGGAAGGGCTACTGGGGTATCACTCTTCCCCTGGAATGAAAATTTTCTTCCAGATAATTTATTCATAAGAAACTGGAAAGTGTGGAATAAATAAATGTTATCCCTCTCTCCCCAACTGAAGTTTTAAATAAGTTAGAAAACAGATGAAGAAGGAGAAGCAGAAGCAATCAGGAGGAAGGGCTGTCGCTTCTAAACAAAACCTGTCTTTGGTGACAAAAACCATTCTGGAATTATGACCATTTCCAGGAAGTTCTGAGGCTTGACACAAATACCCCTTTCCTTAACAAACCAGGCAAGATCTAAGTCTGGGGCACAGTTAAGATTTAATGATGGCAAGGGAATAAACATATGGTAATATTCAGTCAGGGAGTCCAGTTTGCAGGATATTGTTGCCTGCCTGGTACACAAAAATAATTACCTCAATTTCAGAATGTCCAGATTTGAGAGAAGGAGACCCAGAGGAGAAAAGCTGTGAATCTTTCAGAAGGCACCAATGACCTTTCTTCTAGCATTCACCTCTTCCCCAGGGACTGACATGCAGAATAGCATTTTCCTCTTGAGGTTCCTAGATAGATGATAGGCAGATAGATGATAGATAGATGAAAAACAGATGATAGATAGATAGATAGATAGATAGATAGATAGATAGATAGATAGATGATAGATAGGACTTGTAGGAAGAGTTCATTATGTTTCTTGGCTCTTTTGCATCTTTCTTCAAATTCATGGGAGCTTGAAGTCTCAGGGAACGGGTCACTTTGGGACATGGCAGACACTTAACTATGAAGCTTCTTAATATCTCAGTGACTGCCAATACTTCCAAGAAACCATTTCTAGCCTCATTTCTAATATTTGAGTGCAAAGCAGAGGCTTGTGGCTAAAGGTGAGTGAGAATTTCATTGGTACCAGTGAGATAGGCTGTGATGTAACCTCATCTGTGAATAGGACATATAGGGACCATGGGGATGTGGTTATGGAGCAGCAAGAAGTCAAATGTTGGTCCTGCTACTCTCTGCATCACATCTGACCCCAGTCCTCTACATGAGCACAGCTGAGATCTTGGCCCAGACAGAGAAAGTCTCTGTCTTGCTAAGAAGCAGATCCATTCCTGGCAGGGACTGAGCTCGCCTAGGATATAAATCTAACACATCAAGGAAATGATGTTTATTTTCCCTTCTCGCCAGCAGGGAAGCAGGGAGAACAGCTTTAAATCCAGATGGCTAGGACTCTGCTGGAAAGAAGAGACCAATAGCAAACCATGAAAAGCAATACATACCCTTTTTTTCCCCCCTGGTCCAATCTGGCCTTTGGACCCTTAATTGTTCCCGATAATTGTTCTCTTAATTTGTGTGATGCTTTTTACATGTAGTATACCACATAATTTTCACAATAACCTGATAAGAAAGGCATGATCATCCCAATTTTACACATGAACTGGGACTAGAGAGATTCTATAAGAGTTCAAGGTCACATAGCCAGTAATTGACAGAGTTGTTATTAGAACCTTTGTCAGTCTGAACCCAGAGTTCTTGCTGTCTGATCTGGTGCACATCCCTGCCTCTCTCAGCCAATATCTCTGGAGGACACGAAGGTCACAAGGAGAGAAGCACAGCAGCAGCTCAGGGACAGCAGAAGCCCCTCTGTGTACTGAGATGATTATGTACCCCACTTCTGGAGTATCATCTGTACTTGGTCACCACATTTCTCAGGACACCCTGACACACCAGAGCCTGTCCCCAGCATTGCAGCTGGGATAGGAAAGTATCCAGAAATAATTCTTAATGAGGAATGAGTGAATCCACCAGCAGGTGTCGATGCTGCGTATTAGAACAGTCAAGAAGGAATCATGCAAACATTTGGTGAATAGGCATTTGTCTCTAGACATTGGAAATAGACCAACATATGGGTGGATTTGGGTTCACTGTAGAAAAATAATTTCTCAGAACTGGAGTTGTCCATGGGGGAAATGGGTTGCCTCTATTCCAATGCCTGTCAGGGATATTGGAAAGATGATTGCTAATATAGGAAAGAATTGGGCAGATGGCCTCCAAGGTCCCTCCTCATACTAAAATTCTCATATCCAAAGTAATTAAAGATAGATATCATAATTCATATCCTATCTAGCTAAGTGCTTTGCCAGTTTTGTTGATTGAATAAATGAATGACAAGCTGGCCCTGGGGACTGAAGTAACCTGGAGAAGGTGCGTAAAGCACAGTGTTCTCATTTCACTTGTAACACACAAGGCTGAGACTGTTGCTCAGCACAGCCACACAGCCCTGCAGAGCAAAGGTATCCTCAGGCATTTGTGTGGACCGTGAGAAGATCAAAGCAAAAGGGCCAGAGCAGTCTTGCAGCTCTGATGGGATGCAGTTTCCATACCAGAGGCAGGTGATCCTGTCCTTAGAGGAATTGAGAAGCACAGCCTCTAAGAGACACAGCTGGACTGGCCTGGAAGGAACAGGTGCATGCAAAGCCAGGGAGTGATGAAGGTTGGGAGCAGGGTCAGGAACTTATTATCCTTGGGATAAGGTTTGAGGCTTCAGAAAGATCTTTGTAGAAATCTTCCTGTCTTTGGATTCCCAGGGGCTCAAATTCTTTCATGGAGAAAAAGCCTTCCTTGTACACACAGAACTCAAAGTGTCAGATGCAAATGACTTGATCATCATGTGAGCTAGAGTGAAGCTGAACCTCTCTGAGGTAGATTATGAAGGGCAGAAATGGGGAAAAGGTGGGAACATTCTGCACCCCTGAATGGAGGTGCACTGGAGGAGGGAATAGGCTGCAGGATGACAGGAGCAATCAAGACTTCTGAGGACCACTTTTTCTCTCACACAGTATTGCATCAGCTAGAGAGAGAGGGTAGAGATACTTCAATTTGAAAAACAATCTCATAGGACTGACTAAAGAAGGTAGAATTTTAAAAATGTTTTATGCCTCAGGATTTTCTCTGAATTTTGGCTCTATAAGCTGTGTCTGGGAGATTTTGGCCAACCTTCAAGGCTCTCCTGAGGGATTCTTGAGAGCCCCGTACCCAGAGAGCATCTTTGATTGTCTCAGCAGACAGCTCTCTGCTCCTACCTCTCCGTAAGGGAGATAATTTGAACAGTTGCTGGAGAGACATTCTTTAAAGGGCATAAGCCAAGCACCAACAGTGGCTTTGTACTTAATGCCCCCTCTCCACACCCGCCCCCCCACAAGTCTGAAGGCTTTGCCCTGTCAGAAATTTTAATTTCCTTGGAAAATGGAAATGTAGGGAATATTTTTTCTAACATGTTTCTTTTTGCTTTTTATGGATAGTAGAGTCACAATTTTGATTTGTGTAGATGTAAAAACACTATGCGTGGTAAAGTATTATTATGTGTTTAAGCCAGTGTTTTAAGTAGTATTTGGAATTTTAGTTTCCAAATGCATTCACACCAGTTTAAGGCTATTATTTCCAGCTGGGAAAACTCTAAGGCTTCCCGTTGCTTTCAGCATTAAGCCCTTAGCTGCTTAGAATGGTGGAAGCCTTACTAACTCTCACCCACCTGTCTAAGTTGGTACTCTCCTTCACACAAGAATATCATCTATCCCTTTTGACTATCCAAATTATGCTCATTTCTCTCAGTCTATCTGCAGTCTCTCTTCCTTTGAGAAAGCTTTCCCATTTCTTCCCCTCTGCTCCTCTTTCATCTTAGAGCACTTACAGTTTTTAACCACTTTCAGCTTGACTTTTTCTCTTTCTTCTTTTCTGGTACACGTCAAAAATCTGTGAGTATTCTTGCCTTAGTGGAGCAAAGCCACTTCTTAGCTGGGGCTGCACTTCGTAGCTGTGCTTGATGTTTTCTTCAAGTGGAGGGAAATCAATTAGTCTAACTCCTGCCCACTCTTCAGATCCTTTATTTTTAAAGATGGAGAAGGGAGTGATTTATCTAAGTGCTAACTTTGGGAAGAACAAACAGGATGCAAGCATCCCAGTTCTTCCCATTCCCCTAACCTCCCTTCCACTCCCTTGGCTGCCAAGAATATTAATTCTCCACTGTCCTTCCATGAAGAGGTGTTTGTTAATTCTTTTGAGAGGTGTATGCAAATCTACCTAATTTTGTGTTTCACTTTCTGGCATATGTAGCTCTCTAAGTTACATCTTTCAATTTAACTTTTAGCAATAATAAAAGTATTATTTTGGGCCTACAGCTGCCATTCCTTTGTTTTATTTCTAAATTTATTCCATGCTTGCATTAGAAAAAGAGGTATTATTTGTTAGAGATCCTAAAACTGGGAAGCAGTGGCCTTGGCATATGTGAGTTCAGGCAGGCAGCATCCATCACCCAGAGTCATCTGGTAAATAGAACTTTCGGGTATCATTCCTTTAGATGCTCAAACATCCAGGTCAAATGGAGCATTTTGGTTTTGGCACTATGAACATTTAGTTTTTCCTTCTGATAAAAAGTGGGCGAGAAGTTCAACTGCTTGGAGGGGCTGTGTCTGAAACCAGAAGTGGGCCTGGGTCACCAGGAGCTTTATAGTTCATAATGGCCAAGGGCCCCGAAGTCTAGCCCATCTGAACACTGGGCCCTTATGGTCAATTTCAAGTTAAAAGCAGAGAGGTCAGATTTCACATAATTGAGGATACAAATTTCAGATTAAATATTCTTTCAGTCAACAGCCTCACCTATCTTTTTTTTATTGTCTCCAGATATAGAGTAATGAAGTTTCAAGAGACAACCAACAGTCCTGCATCAGAATTGAGCTATTGCTATTAGGTCGATAAGAGATTTAATGAATTTGGATTTAGAGTCTGATAACAGAATAACAACAACTTTATAAAAGTCTTAAATTATTCTCAGGGGATTTAGGTATTAGGTTGATCAAAGAACAACTATGGCTAAAGGGAAAATAGTTAAGCTTCAAACACTTCTGAATCTTAGGCAGAGTATTAGATTGAATGGCCTTAGGCCTGCAGGTGACTGAGAAAACCTGGTACCTAGGTTGTGGGAGCCCTCCCAGCAGAGAGCTTTGTCTGTGATTTAGAATATGAAGTATAATTCTTTATAAGAAATTTCATGGACAAACTGTCCTCTCATGAGATTGTGACCAAGAAGTGAAATAAAGTGTTTTGACTCTCAGAGAAAGCTTATCATTTAGGATTTCATTTTATATTTCCATATGTCTCCCAAGCTCTGGCTGTGCATCCCTCCTGCCCCGCCCTGAGCACAGTGACTGACTCATCCCAATTTGCCTGGGATATTTTTGGTTTCAGCACTGAAAGTTCAGCATCTTGGTAAATCTCTCAGTCTTGGGCAAACCAAGGTGATTAGTCACTCTATAGTATGACATATGAATGAGTGGTTGTGAAATTTTTTTTGAGTGGATGAGGGCATACGATTAAGTGGTATGATATCAGCATAAGTATCATGCAGAGGAAAAAGCACAAGCTTTGGCCTGAGTGGGACCTGGATTAGAATTCTCACCCCCACTTACTGACTGTGTGACCTTCAAAAAGTTATCAATCTGCCCTGAGAGGTGATGTATATTAAACATCTGAGATAGTATTTTAATATCAGGTGCTCAATAAATGGTAGCTATTATACGATTTGAGAAATAAAGTGATAATTGGGAGAAAGTTATGATTAGTTGCTTCTGATTCCAAAAGAGGTAGGCAGAGACCAGAGGCTCTTTTGAGCTCTTGATGCCTAGTGTAATTTAATCATTGGAGTCTTTCTAGGCTGTGTACATTTTGAGGTATCTCTGTATTGCTTTTAAGGCCACTGTGAAGATATTTAGAAGTGAGAAAATATCAAGTTTCTCTCTACTCTTCCAAAAACTCATCCTTCATGAATACCTGTTCCTTGGGGGCTTAGGGCAGCTTATGGTGAACTGCCATTTGGTGCAATGTGGATGGAAGGTAAGTGGCCCATGCAATGGAGGATGTAGTTTCATAGAATATTGAAGATTGGAGGGGGTCTCAGAATTTATTTAGTTCAAGTATTTCATTTTATGTGTGAGTAAACTTGGTGGGACCCAGAGAAGAAAAGTGATGCAGAACTGAGGTCTTCTGATAGCTAGTGATCATATTCTTCTTTGTATGTACTGCCTGCTTCTGCCCCATGGCCACATTTTTGTATATCTTCATTCTTGTTCATAGCATACTTTTAGATTGGCATTGGGCATTGTACTAGTTTTCTATTTTTGTGAAACAAGTTACCAGAAACTTAGCGGCTTAAAACATACATTTAGTTATCTCACAGCTTTTGTGGGTCAAGAGTCTGGACACTATTTAGCTAGATCTCTGTTCAGGGTCTCCCAAAGCTGCAGTTAAGATGTTGGGTGGGATGTGTTCCTTTCTGGAGCTTAGGGTCCTCTTTCAAGTTCACATGCTTGATGGTAGAGTTTAGTTTTTTATGATCATATGACTAAGGTCTGTTTTCTTGCTGGTTGTCAGACAAGAGCTATTCTCGGCTTTGCTTTTTTTCTTTATTTTGCCTCAAAACATGATAGCTTACTTATTCAAGACCAGCAGAAGATTCTCTCCCTTCAGAAAGGACCCAGTACCTGTTTTTAAAGGTTTACATCTGATCAAGTAAGGCCTACCCACCAAAGATTACCTCCTGTTTGATTAATTCATAGTCAGCTGATTTTGGACCTGAATTATATCTGAAAAATCCCTTCACTTTTGCCAGATAATATAATCTAATCACAAGAGTGACATGCCATCGTATTCATGGTCCCTGGGTGTATCCTGCCCACATTCATGGGGAGCGGCTTATGCACGGTAAATACACCAGAGAGCAGAGATCATGGAGACAGACTTAGATTTCTGCCTACCATAGGATATAGACCAAGGAAGACTTCTCGTGAAAGGTGATGCTTGATCTGAGCACTGGAGAATGACAAAGATTTCTAGTTTCCCCACAAACCTGTGAGTTACTTGATGATACATTATTCATGCTTCTTTTACTTAAATTCTTAATGCATAACACAGTGCATGGTATATCATTAGGTACTAGATTTTTGTTATAACATTAAATATGCATACAAAAAGAAATTAGCATGAGCAACTCTTAGAGATTTGATAAAGCATTTGAATTCTAGGAACTACTATCAGAGGGGTAGGTTAAAGAGAAAGCAAGAGAGATGCAGCTTCTGTAACAATTTGGTTCACATATTGGTCAATAGATTTATACTCTCAAATATCCAGATCTGGTTATGGCTGCCCACAATATCACTTTCTAATGCATTCTAGATACAATATTTCCAGCAAGCTTTTGATGGAAAACCCCAGTGTTTCTACTGCTGACCCAGTGACTATTTGCTGTATGGTCACTGGGTTTCTTGGCTCCCAGATGCCTCTGTATCTACTGATGTCCTGAGACATCATGGATTGTTATCTTAAGAATCAAATAATATTATTTTTATCATGTTTAGAATCTTTGAAGGAGAATTGGGATTACAAGTACTGTTATTTAATTTTAAAATGAGCTTCAGTCAAGAGGAAGGAGGAAATTACTTAAGTCAGACCCCATAGCTAAAGGTAAAAAATGCCTAGATTTTTTGAAAGCTTTAGTTTGAAAGCATTTCTAGTGTTCAGCTCAGCTTAAAAGGAAGAGTGCTTTGTTATAGAATACAATGACAGCTCTGGAAAATAGCAGCCTCTATGGCTTACTGACACTGGGAACATAGAAGTAGGAGGGGAAATCGTTTTATGAAAAGCTACCTTATTTGGAAAAAGTCTTGATTTAAGTAAAAATTTTTTTTAAAGAGCCATGAGCTTTGTACGTTTGGAAGTGAAAAAACAAAATAAAAACAGATATTCCTTGGTAGATCTACCTAGTGTGTGTACCTAGGGGCCAGGATGAGAGAACTTCATTGCACAGGGTCAAACATGTTACTTTGATGGATATTTTGTTTAACTGTTTATTTACCTTCCATTTTTTGTGTCCTTTTATCCAAATTATTTTTTCCTCTTTTTTAGTAACTTGTATAAAAATAAAATTATCAATGTACTTTATTAAAAATGGCAATGGAAACACACACACACACACACACACACACACACACACACACACACTCACACACCACTAGCACTTTCATTTAGCAAAGTTCCCAACTGTAATGTCTTTGTTCCAAGTGTATGTGTATGTATGTGTGTCAGTTATTTCTAGAATTTCAATAACAGCTTAGCAACTGAAGGATTACAGATTCTTTTCTAGATCAAAGATTATATCCACTCAGGTGATAAATAGTATCACCATCAGTGACAGAAAAAAAACAATGAAATATCAACTATAGAAAAGGAAATTATAATGTGCCTTTCCCAGAGGAAAAAACCCACAATAAGGTCATGTTGCCCTACCCCCCTCTGACTCAGGGGACCACATTATGTGATTTTCATTTCTTTCAGCATTCCAATTTTTTTCTGTAGGTTAGGATCAGGAACAAAAGCACCAAATAACATTTATAGCTTCTGCTAAATGGCAGTTTCTTTTCTTTTCTTTCTTTCTTTTTTTTTTTTTGTAGAAGATCCAAAGCATGCCCAAGGGCTCTAAATTTAAAGATTTCTTCCTTTGTCCTCCTGCAGTCTCGATCAGATTATCTGCATCTCCTTAATCAAGCACTCCAGAAATCCAGGACCTGAAGTGGATTGCTTTCACTTCAAGTGAAATAAAACCTAAGCCCCTCCATGCATTTTGCTAACAAGTCTTTTTGAAAAAGAGAGGAGTGAATTGTTCAAGTAAGCTAAATTTATTATGGAGTATATTGACTTTATAGCCCCTCCTTTGCAAGTCTAACTCACTCGGTTGACCTCAGTTGACCCTCGTGAAAGCTTTCCAATCCTACAGGTTTGGTCCTGACTTTTCTTCTCGGCTTCAGTTCCACACTTCCAACTGACTACTGACCATTTCCAGTCGCTCATATGCCTTAGCTGGGAATCGCAATCATAATAAAACAAACTTATCTCCCCCTCCCCAAACCAGCCACCCCTCCTTCTCTACTTCTGCCACTCACCCGCAACTCCCAGGCTGGGAAATGTGAAGTCATATTTTTTTCCTCATTCTTCCATAATTTTACAAATGGTCACTCACAAAGTTCTATTTTCCTTCATATTTCTTATGAACACCTCTTTTTTTCTATTGCCCATCCTAACTCAAACTCATAGTATCTCACATCTGAAACATTACAAGACATCTTTAAACCCTTAAGGTCAGTCTCTACTCATTAATGACTTATCTGATACAGAAGCACAAACCCACATATGATAAGAGGCCTGGGTATTATTTAGCTCTTGAGAAAAGAATCTCTCCCAAGATTTTGATAGATTTTAAAAATTCTGGATTGCCAATTCTTCACATATGACCCACCTATTTACTATATATAACATAGTAAGTATTTTCACAATTTGGAGAACTTTCCCTGTCAGCAAGCTTGGCTGAACTTAGCTTAGCTGTCAGAAGCTCTTAGTGAAAAAGTCTCCTTGTTCCACACCTTGCTGCTGCTTTTTTCAAGCACAGTCATTGAGTCTCCAACCTCATTGTGGTACCTGTCCTAAACCAGAGACATCAGACCTTCATGCAGAAGAAAGGAGCAAGGTGGGACAAGGTGGGACAGTCTTAAGAAGGCTTGTAAAGATCAGTTAGTCAAGCAGCAATCAACCACTGAACACTGGGGGGATAAGAGCACAAAAAAACTTTAAAAGTTGTGTAACTTTAGCCATGAATAACTCAGGTGTTATTTGGGGTTCCTGTAAGTTTTATGATCTGAATTAAATTGCCTTGACTCTCTGAATGCATAGACTGTGGAAGTTCTAAGCCCTCTGAATTTTTATACCTCAAGTGGTATCTCTTTTCCTGACTGCAGTCCTTTGGGTTCTGGCTTCTTTTCATATGGCCTGTGCCCTATTCTATATGGGAACCTCATCCCTCATGCAGTTTCATCTCTAAATTCATGCAACTGCCAGAGAGTTTGCTAGACTTTGAGGGGAAGTTTTGGTTGGCCTTGGTGTGTGGCGTATCTTTCTGCCCTCACACTGGGTCTCTATCTTTTCACTGTCCATGTTTTCCGGCTGTTGCCTACTTTCTGAATTGCCTCCAGAAGCAAGGGAGGAGAGGGGAGGCCTAGTGTGACCTTGGGCTCATTTCTCCTCTCTGAGCTGCTGGGGACAAAGAACTGACCATTTTCATTTGATTGGTGGAGGTTTTTGGTGACTTTGAAAGAGCTGTTTCAATACAGTTGGGGGGACAGTTCTGATTTCTGAGTGGGTTTGTATATTTGTCTGTAAAATATTTAGTCTTTTAGAGTTCTAAAAGACTTGAGAAAGTGGAACATTTTTTTCTTTATTTTTTTGGATATGAAAATCATATAATGTAGTCTACTGGGTGAGAGATGGGTGGGGCAAAATGGCCTCATTATAGGTTTTGGAATGCATTGTAATTTCCTCTGGGCAAGGCACATTATAACTTTCTTTGCTATAGCTGATATTTCATTTTTCCCTTCTGTCATTGATGGTGATACTTTTTATTATGTGGGAGCAGGCCAATGGAAATGTTTCTGTATAATTTGACAAAGCTTTTGAAACATACTTCAATGTTCCTCATGTGGCTCCTCTTTTGAACAGCAAACCTATTTTCAGGATAGCCAGCCAGGCACAAGGGCATATTTGTGGTGTTGAGACCACAAGGTTTCCATCTAGACAGATATGGATCTGATTCCAAGATTTTCACTTACTGACTTGCTACCTTGAGAAATGCTTAATCTCTAGAATCTCAGTGTCCTCATCTATAAGTGGAGGTACTGATGCCTATCTCATTGATTACTTGTTAGATTTAAATGGGACAACATATGTATATGAAGTCACCTTGCCTTCATAAATATCAGTTCACCCTCCTTATGGAACAGAAGTTTTCTAAACTTGATGTTAGACTCATGGACTTGACCTCCTTGGCAGCAGCAGCCAACTGGTCCAATTGATCAGTTAACCCACCCATAGTGTCACATGCAATTCCTATTTTGAGTCATTTTTTTTCATGGTTTTATTTGTTAGGCAATTTTTCTGCAACTTAAGAGAAACCAGATTTTCAGGTAAAAATCACTTATTGGATCCTCTCATTCTGAAACAGAGGCAGAAGCTGACCATATGTAGATAGGCCCCTGATCAGCCAACGTGACACATCAAGTTGAACAGAACACTCATAGGGGCCTGGAAAAGATGCCATCAGGATTCAACAAAAAATATTTTATCTGTTTCCAATTTTGGCTTTTTTACTTCCCCATCCATCTCAAAGATAAAGATAAAGCATCTCATAGAGTGAGGGGAGGGGAAGGTGTATAAAAAGAAAGGATATTAAAGATATTCCAGCTTTCAACCTACACGCTGGTGACAAGAGTCCCAACGTGAGTCGTTTTTATTCTCTAATGCAAAAGCAGAGACCCAAAGACTCCACCACAACAAAAGTTATGCAGGGAATACCAGCAGGTGGTGCTGCCGCTCCATGTGTCTCTTCTAAGGCTCACAAATGTGCGTACGTAGAGAAGATAGTTGCATTTCAAATGGCGCAGAAGTGTTTTTAATGATGCACCGGCAAGGGTCTGCTAAAAAGAGTAGCCCCTTTTTGTGTCAGTCAGAAGTAAGCTCCTTTCGGAAGGGACTTAGCTCATTTGACCTTGGAAACCGAAGTTTTAGCTCCATCAAAAAGAACAGAAATCAGAGGAAGATTTGCAAAGAGCAGAGCTCTCAATTCCCCCAAGGAGAAATGAGGTTAGTGATGTGGAGACAGCAAGTAAAAAACAGCACAACTAAAGATATTAGCCTTGGAGAGCCTGGAGGTTAATGTGGATGATAAGAGCCACAAAACCCTACTACAGGCTAATTTGGTTTGTTAACTTATTACATCCTTGAGAGAATACATTTTTTTTCCTATGGACTGGATGAAGAATTCCCTTGAGCAATAGCAGTTTTTGTATCAGGAGATTAAGTAGCATAGAAAATTACAGCCCTGCATTTGTGCTGTTTGAGTTAAGGTGGTGTCAGCATTCCTATTTTAAGCCATTAGTTTCAAGAGTGTGAGTTTGCCTGCAAATACAGATTCAGACTGAGTATCACCTTAATGCAGGACATGTGTGGTGTGGGTAGGCTCACATAGACAACCACATTCACTGCAGGGGAGATCAGTTATTGGAGTTGTCTCACTCTAACTCTTAAAAAACACAACAGAAGTAAGATAAAAATCCATTGTGGAAATATGTACTGAGTTAAAAAAAATGTTACAAGAAGATTAGTAGTGCAAAGACTTAGTGCTCATGCATAACAACAGAAATGACAAAACATTCCTTATTAGATTTAAATGATGACTTGGGCCTGTGGTCTGTGAACTGAGATGGATCTCCATGAGACTATAATGATCCTAACGGGTATCTAGGTAATTTAATTAACACATATTTTAAATACTTGTTAGCACACAGCAATGAGCATTACTCTGGAAGGCCAGCTGTCTGGGTTATAAGATAACATAACCCAAGTGTCTGACAATATATATAGCATCTCATGTTCTTTATGAGATGTGCTTGTGGTAGCCATAAGGAGGTAAGATAAGAAAACTTGCTGAGGATTTATTATGGTATAGACTCTATTCTATATGTTAACTCAGTCCCACAATGACTCCTACAATAATTCTGTATAATAGGATTTATCATTCTCATTTTAGGATGAGAAAACTGAGGCTTCACAAGGTAAAGCAACTTTTCCTTGGATATCAGTTGATGAGTGTCTGGAGTTTAAAAATCAGGATTATCTGGTCATGATCTGTTTATTGTAAGAGCTCATGTATCTTCTCCTTAGAAGATTTTTAAATTCCCTTTCAGTTCATATTTGTTTTTGACAAGACTGCTTAATCTCAATTTCCTCATCTATAGAATAAGGATAATATTATGAGCCTCTTAGGGTTATTGTGAAATTGACTTAGCACAGTCCCTATCACACAGAAAACACTCCATATGTGCTCCCTACAATACTGCTGTTACATTGGAGACAAAGTGAAAAACAAGGCCATGATCAACAATGCTTTGATTGCAACTAGACCTTTCTGCATTTATTGAGTTGTGCAGTGGAAATCTTAATTAGTTTCCTCAATTTTCTCAGATTTATGAAGTGCAAGAGTAGAGTGTATACATTGATTTTCCAGCCAATAAGTAGACAAAAACCAAGAAGGGAAACAGGCATGGAAAATTGCGTGTCAATACTCAGAGAAACAAGGTGATTGCAGTAATTGAGCGGAACCAGAAGAAGTCACATGTGTGATTATCAGCTGCCCTCAGGGTGTCATTACTGCTGTTGTCTTCATGGTATTTGAATGGACTGCAAGGGATTGTGTAGATTTGATACCTTCATTTCAAATCAGTAGCATCCATTTTTTAAAGGGACTATTATACACATGCAATAAAGTGGTTTCAGAGAAACAAAAAAGCTAGCAAGTGTTTTGAGAATACGTATGTAACTGAGGTTCAGCCTTCCACAAGGCTCAGCTGCCTCTCATGGGTGCGGTGATAAAGAATGTCCTTCAGGCTCTTTGGTAGAGGTTATAAAGATGTTTTGGGGACAAAATCCCTAACTGGGAGGACTAGGTTGACAGGCTGGAAGGAGGAAGTATTTGGTAGGGAAAGGAGTGGAAATAGAGGAACAGAGAAGAGGAGGGGAAAAGGATACAGTAAGACTATAGAAGAAGAGTAAGGAGAGACACGTGCTCAAAATTGAAGGCAGAGAATGAAAAATGGCCTTCAAAGAACCTGCCTGGGTCTTATATTTTCAGCCAGTCATGAGTAAGAATTTCCTGCAAAAGGGTTTGAAAGTTGAATGCACTGTGCACACGCACAGCCCATGACGTTTAGAAAGAGAAATCTCAGAAATGAAGTACCTTTATGTGCCTGACAATGTGCTAAGCACTTCTGCATTCATTAGCTACCCTAATCCTACTACCATGCATATCCCATGTTTCCATATTAGGTCTGAGGAAACCCACTCAGCTTTAGGTTACATATTTAGTAAAAAGCAGAGCAGAGGTTTAATCCTACCCCCAAACTTGTGTTCTTTCTAACTAGCTCAATGATCGGGTAACCTCTTTGAGCATCCCTTGTTCTGCAAGATGTCGATAGCAGCACCTTTCTCTGAGGCTGGTTATGAGAGTAAAAATAGACAAAATCGCATGTATATAAAGCCCCTCAAAGAAGCTTGTGCATAATAAGTGTTCAAGAAATGTTAATTTATCTTCATTGTCTCATTAAGCAGTCAGAATGCATGTAGACAAATGCCTCCTAGTCAGTTACCAATCTGGGCTTGATTCAAACCTCTGTTCTTTGGTTGGGGTGAAGGGGATGTTTGTTATAGGAGAAAAACTTGAATTGTATGAAATAGTCTTTAAGAGACTGAGGATGTTGTTGAGAGTTTTCAATTTCATTACAAATAAAAACAATAGGCGCTGCTAGACAAGGCGGGGTAATCAATTACAGGTGATCGTCAGGAGTAGTATTTGCCGGGACCTAATCTAGAAACACAGCTGTATTGAAACAGAGTGAATTGTATGTTCCTTAATGGCTTGGAGGGCCCTCTGGGTACAGACAGATGTGTGGGATGTGGGCTTCTTTAAATTACATTATTTCACCTCCTGAGGGATTTCAGTTCATCTCCACGAGCACATCTACATACCATGCAGGATGTTGTGAGTAAAAAGTGTATCTTTGAAGTGAAAGGTGGTAAGATTTGGAATTAGAAATCGAGTCCTGTTTAATGCAAAGGAAAACACTGAAGCTAAGTAGAAAACTGTGCGAAGGAACACCATCTGGGTTAGTAAGGCCTGTGTTGACAAGAATTTAAAATTGCTTTCCCAATGAAAAAGCCCAAGGAAATCTATATGTTTGAGTCTCAATGAAGACACCAAATACTGATGAAAAATCTGTTTTTCTAAAAATGCAAAAAAGAGCAGGGGTGAAGGGGGTGCTTTTCTTCCCACATTAAAGGGAAGGAAGTGGTGTGAGATAACCTGAACCAAGTGGATACTTCTTCTGGCATCCTTGAGATGCCATCACCTGTGGAATGGCCAGGTGATGCCCGTGGCTTTCCCAGCTGATCCAGCCAAGTCTTGGCATGTTCTTTGTCACTGAGGGAAGAGAACCTCTTTTTCCCAGGGCTCTGTGCCTTGCATTTACTAAATTGTTCAATGATTACTGTAGCTGTGTTTTACAGTGCAGAAAATTGAGACACAGAAAAATTAAACTATGGCCAGGGGTGGCAGTGTTTACCTGCTGCTCCCCTCCAGGGAAGGTGCACCCAGGCTCTAGATGTTGACTAGTAACTCTTGTGGAGTGGCTAAAATGACCTTTGAGTGTAGCACCTGTCACATCTGAGACATGGCTGGGCTGGACTAGAGCCTTTTCTTCTCACCCTTAGCAATATCTGTTAACAAAGGGTTTATTTGAATTGACTTATTTAGCTTTTGGAAATAGAATGAACATCAAATCAGCAGCTTCATAAGGAAGTGGAACTCCCCATATTTCTAAAATGACAGCCTAGAATATCTTTTCTTTATTTGTGTGATTGGAAGCTGGGCCTCCATGTAACCATCTTCCCTAGGCCTCACTAGCACATATGGTCCTCAGTGCTTTAATGTCCTCATTCCTCAGCATCTTCATGATTTATAATGTCCTCAGAGGGGACTTCTATTTCTGGAAGCTTTTTGAAACCAGCTGTTCATACTTTTCTTTGTCTTTTTTTATTCTATTCCTCCTGGCTTCATGTCAGGAGTCTTAAGCTGGGGACGACCCATGGGCTTCCAAGGGTCCACAGATCTAAAGAATTGCAGGTAAATTTGTATGTGTGCATTGCCACGTATTCTGCACATATCTGAGAAGAGTGTCTGTTGCTTTAATCGAATTCTCAAAAAGGTCTCATTTCCCACCAAAAAGTTAGGTTGCCCAGCTCTAAGAATGTCCTTTGAGTGAGCAGATGGTTTCTGGTATGCCTTGGGTCTTTTCCTACTATTTTGTGTCTATTGTATATTCCATACATTTGATTTTTAGATCCCTATAATACAGTGGAATAAAGATGCCTGTTTGTTACTGCCTACTTACTAATTTTGGACTAAAATTTTGGAAAGTTTTTGTGGAGAATAACTATGTTTTTATTATTTTCCTAAAGTCGAGACTACATTTTGGTTACCCACGGGCCAACACTGACTTAGAGCAATGTTTTTAAAATGATTATTATTTTTTAGTTGGGGCCAATGGTCAGAAATTGGATAAATTTTTACATTAAAATTAAGATTTTGGCTTTTAAAAACTATTTAGAAGACCGACCAATGCTGGATCTATATGCCTGCATGAAAATACAGGCCAGAGCTGAGTTTTCTCTCCAGCTGGCCAGTCTCTATCTCCCCCTATTCTCTCCCTTTGCCAGGGTCACCTGAGTCTTGTTTATTATTGCACTTTTTCTTTTTAGAGAAATATTCCTTTGTACCTACAGCCATCTCATTCACTTGCATACCTCTTCCTGAAGGCATTTAAGTTTAGGATCCCTGTTCTAAAATATAATGATTAGAATAGAGAAGGGGAAAAGAGTGAGTTACTATGGTAAAAGCTTATGTCCAGCCACTATCTTCCTTTCCGGGGCAGTCCTTGTCCCCAGCAGCCCTGAATGTTGACTGCTAACAGCTCACAGATCTGCTTATCACTTCCTCCACCTGCGTGGGAGAGTTATTGCCTTCCATGAGACCCACACCCTTCCCCACAGACATGTTATGAGTCCACAGCTCTCTGCCAATGCCCAAGTAACCCAGGATGCAAAGGTGAGAGGAAATTTGCCGTGCAGTTTTTGTTCCAGAGTTCCCATGGGGTGACTCTAAAATAAGCCTCCAGTTGAGGCTCCAGCTTTGCTCAGCTGTTCTACCCTATCCTGTTCAGAGCTTGCTCGCTCTTTAGGACACCTTACCCCAATTAATGTCTTGCATGGGAATTTCTGCCTTAGGCTCCCTTAGGAAGGCCCACCTGATAAAGATAAGGTACTGTCTGTGAGGAGTTGCCCCAAGCAATAGTTGTGGTCCTGTCCTCAACCAGCACAGATTTTGTGATGGGACAAGGAGGAACCAGAATTGAAACAGAATATTCTAAAATCTTCAAACCCCTTCTTTATCAGAATAATTTCCATCCCAAGGATAGCTAATCAATTTTACAATCCATCCCAATACTATTAGATTTGTATCCCCTACTTGGAGTACTATGTTGGAAATGACTCTGAGATGAAATGGAGATAGGCCCAGGGGGAGAGAATGCTATGAATGATGATCAGGTCTGTTGGTGCTCAGGATGCAAGGCGGGTGGCACCTGTGTCCTTCCTATCCTACCCTTTCCTTCAGGGCTCAGCTTGGGTGCCATTCTCTCAGGAAGCCTTCCCCGACTCATGCATCAAAACTAGGAGCCATTTCTCTGAGCTTCTAAAGCAACTGCAATTATCTATATTGTCATTTTCCCAGAATTGCATCTTTAACAGTTGTTGTGGTATTACTGACATACATATTTAAATTGTACAATCTGATAAATTTCGATATATGAATTACCTGTAAAACCACCACCATAGCCATGAAAACGAACATATCCATCTCCATCCAAAAATTTCCTATGTCTTTTTGTAATCCCTCCTACCAGTCCCTGCTGCCCTTCACTCACCTTTGGCCTCCCCAAGCACCACTGATATGCTTTCTGTCACTGTAGACTAGCTTGCATTTTCATTATATAAATAGTCATTCACTACGTATTATTTATATATAGAATAATTTACTATATATATATATATATATATATTTAATTTGGCTTCTTACACTCAGCATTATTATTTTGTGATTTGTCAGTGTTATGTATACCAATAGTTCATTTCTTTTTATCATTAAGTAGTGTTCTATAGTAGTAGATGTGCCAAAATTTGTGTATCCATTTATCTGTTAACAAAAACAAATGTGTATTGTTTCTAGTCTTTGGCTATTACAAATAAAGCTGCTGTGAATATTTATGTACAAGTTAGAAGAATGAAAAGAAAAGACATAGATGAGGAGAAAATAATTGCAAACCATGTATCTGAAAAAGGACTTTTATCCAGAATATAGAAAGAACTTTTAAAATTCAATAATAGGAAAACAAACAACCCAATAAAGAAATGCAAAATTGATTTGAACAAATGCTTTACAAAATAAGATATAGAAATGACAAATAAGCACATGAAAAGATGCTCAATATCATTGGTCATTAGGGAAAATTAAAATTAAAATGAGATATCACTACACAGTTATTAGAAAACAGTTTGGAAGTATCTTAAAAATTTAAACATATATCTATATATGATTCAGCTATTCTACTCTTTGGTATTTACTCAAACCGAATTTTGATTTCTGATTATTTGGATGTTTCTTTCATTAGAGTGTAAGTATAAGCACCTTAAAATTAGAAACACTGTTTTTAAAATCTTATTTTATCTTTTTATCTAATGTGTATATTCCTAGAATCAAGCATTTTGTTTGAAACCTGCTAGTTGCTCAGTTAAGTGTAATCCTATAATGGAAAGATGAGCATTAGAAATTTAAGTGTCACTGGAGAAAGATTTCCATTTTCAAGAACAAAAGTGAGAACACAGAACTGCATCCTTCAAACTCTGCCATGATTTCCTTTGCATTTGGAGTAAGAGATTTTCTAAGGTCCCATCCAAAGCGACTACTACCCACTGCCCATCTACATACTTCTCAAATCATAGTGAACCCCTACAGGCTCTTTACCTCCCTAGTGGTTGGTACTTACCTACCTACTTTCGTAGTTATTTATGTATATTGAGCCATTAGTTGTTAAAGGGTAAAATTCAGTTTTGATTTATTTTTGTACCCCCCCCACAGCTTTTCATTTAGCAATTTGTACATATATTTGATCAATTTATATGTCGATTGGATGAATTAAATATCCCAGACATAATCTTTTACTCTCAGGATATATGGGAGTTATAAACGAAGTAGACAATTATACTGTCTTTATTCAATTTATCAAAGATTGATACTATTTCTAAGACTAGACTTGAAAGTTTTAAGGCAAATACTAAAATCTATTTTTTCCCCAGTAGAAATGTTATCTATACATATTAGGGGATATGTAGAAAATATGAATAATATACTGTTAGTGAAAAGAAAAGTATGGTGAGGCACCTTTTTGGAGGACAATTTGGCAGTCTTCTAAAATTTTAAATTTACTTCCATTTTAATCTAGTATCTCTGTTCCTATAAAATCATTCTATAAAAAATACTTTTAAAGAGTTCCAGGCTTTTCCCCACTTTTTTTACACTTTTTAGTTGTGATTACACAAGTGACATGATTTTGTATCCACTTTTTTTTTCATTTAACTAAAGATTATTGTAAAATAATTATTTCCTTATATTGTTTCAAAGTCTTTTCTATATCATCTTTAATACCTGTATGAATGTCTTTTATGAGATGGCACCGCGATTCTCCTATCGTTTGTCATTTTTTTTAATGTGGTGGGAGTAGCCTATAAATATTGCATAGCAGCAGATACCTTTAGAAAAAGGTTTTTCTGTATGTGAGTTATTTCTTTATTTATGCATATTGTTTAATTGTTCTGTAGAAAGTTTTTCAGATGGCGCGTGCCATTAATTGTACCTTCAGAAATGCATGATTGCTTTTAAGGAAATTTAACTGCTTTCAGAAATTCACTTGGTTGTGAGTCAAGTACTTGATAGTATGAAAAGATAGTCTAGAATGGAGGGTTCTTTATTCAGTCCCTGACACCAGCTAAAGATTATCTTCTTGCTATGTGCATTTTATTTCACTATTTGCTTATTAAATAAACCAGGATTTTAAGTATAGCAGAAGACTAATGATACTTTGACACACTTGATATTCCACAGAAGTTGTAGACACTGATCAAGAATCAAAAGAATCTTACAATTCTGTGCTCTAATTTTTACATCAAAGCTTTCATTTGGCACTCAAACATTCTTAATGAAAGTATGACAAGCAATGGCCTAATTAATTTATTTTTATAATTTGTACTTCCTCACTGCTTGCAACATAGTTACCAAAATTTCCTAAAAAGCAGAATTGAAGGAATTTATCAATCCATCTTGCAGATAAACAAACCCACCAAATTTCAAATGCAAGGTTTGCCATTGTCCAAGTTACATGGCTTTTCAGATCCATGGTGAGAGAGGTACATCTCTAAAGGGATAGATGAAATCATCAGTATGGAATAGGTTTTGAACTGTGAACAGAAAAAAGCAAAGAAGAAGAAATGTAATAGGAGAAGGTGAATATCGAGCTTTCATCTTTTGAACATGCTGGTGGTTGTTACATTTATGAAGAGATTCATATTTGTTAAATTTTTACTGGAGTATTTATATTTTTATATCTATCCATTCATCTACTCTATCTGTTGCCTATCTGTCATCTATATCCATCTTTTCATCCATCCATCCATCCATTCATCCGACCATCTATCTAAGCTATCACAATGCTAGTTGTCAAATGATTTCCTCTCAGCTCTAAATCTGCTACTCTTTGTTTTGCGATTTGTGGCAGGATGCTTTAAAACATTTTGCCTTGGAATGCTTATTCAAGGTTTGGTTTTATCAATAGAGGGGGCTAGAGAGACACTGCAGGCTTAGAAAAATTGATTTTCCTGTGTGCTGTTTTCTTCTTCCTTCAGCTGCCCAGCTGCTAGTGGTGAGCGGGAGGCAAAGGGCCTTCAGTCTTCAGTAAGATTCTCCAGGGAGAGAAGTCTTGCTTCAGAACAACTACAATTTATTGGCACCCCAGCATGCAGCTTCCTATGGATCCGCTTCATCCCATGGCATCCCAGTGAACTTTACCAACACTCTGACACATGACTTTCTGTAGATCAGTTTGGATAGCACCCAGTGAAGTTTTCTGCTTTTTAGCAGGTTGCAGTTGTACTGTCTCCAGTGAGGTCTCAATCTCAGCCTCGGGAGTGTCAGTGCTCTTCCAAATTTTCAGTTTGGGCTCTCTCTTTCAACTACAGGTATAACATTTGTTCTGAGTCTTCTTTAGTCCATTTAGTATTAATCACTTTTCACTAAAGTTCAGCATCTTGAAACACACAGCATGCTTAAACAAAACCTGTTCCTGGCCCCAGACCAGGTACGTCAGTCTTTCCTGGAGTGGCTATCTGAGATTGGTAGCCTTTAAGTTCTGCAGGTGATTCCAATGTACAGGGAAGGCTGAAAACCACGGATCTTGAGGAACAAAAATATAATAGTATGGCATGAAGAAGGTTAAATAACCAATTTCAGGATAAAGCCCATTGTTAGTTGCTGAAAGTTTTCCAGCCTAAAGATTGCTTAACTAATCTTTAATGCTGCTCCATTATGTCAATGTCATTTAGAATTCCAAAGGCACAGATTTGGTATGTTTTGCTAATAAAACAGTGGTTAAAGGTGGCATTTTATTTTTCTTTTTAGAAAAAGTAAGATTTATTGAAAGTACATTTGAGGAGACAGGCCAGCTAAGGAAGCCTGCAGCTCTGTGGAGTTTGGAAGGTGAAAAGATAAAACAGAGTATGCCCTAAGGGAGGAGCGGGTTTTCCAGCAGAGAGAGCTGAAACCTGGGCACTTACCAAAGGGAGATCCAAGTCACCGGCACCAAAATCTGTTACTGTTTGGGGGTGATTTGAACTCTGGTGTTGCCACAGTGGCATGAGGGGAGCTGGTAATGACACAGAAGTGCAATTAGCATCTTTCCTCAGTTCTTCCTCGCTGATGCAGCAAAGAATTAACAGGTCAGCAGATTTAAGAGAAGATTTATTAAAGATATATTTTAGAAGGAGACAGTCCACACTAAGGAAGGCTGTAGCCTTGTGGAATTTTGGAGGTGAAAAGATAAAAGAAATAAAAGATAGTATGCCCCCAGGGAGGATGGGTTTTCAGCCAAGAGAGCTGTAAGAACAAACATTTTTAATGTAAGTTCCTTCAAATACTTATTCAAGGCAAGGGTGGTATCACTGGGGAGATCAACAAGTGTCTAAAATTAAGAAAATGTAGCATGGAACTTCCTACTGAGTTTTGTTTTAGTTAAAAAAACTTCAAAGAGTTGAACAAATATTTGCTGACTGAGTCAATGAATGAATGGATGACCTTTTTGTAGTTGGAGTCCAATTAAACAGAAAAGTAGCATGTCAGCCACCTCTTAACTTGACTAAAATTAAACATTAATTTCTCATCTGAGACTAACCTCAAGATAAACCAGCTCTTATAGCTGTGTTTGACTAATTTATGAAAATCTATATTTAGCATAAGGGTGAAGAGTACTAGTACTGTTGATTTCATTTTTTTTTTTTTATGGGACTAAATACTAAAGTCGTTTCAAAAGAATCTTAAGCACTTTCTTTGACTGATCAATTGTTTCTATTGCTTTCTAACCTGCTGTGCTGACCTCTCCAAACCACACTGTGTACTTACTTTAGAGACTGAATCAGATGCACCACTTCTGAAGACTACTCAGGTTTAAGAAAAACAACAAAAAAACAAACTCCCCCCCAAAACATTAGGTTTGCATTACAGAAGCATTATAGGGAATGAGGATTGAGATCATAATGTAGCCACAGTAGACCAGCTAATCTCACTCAAATGGGATATGGTTCTTTTTTCCTTTAGTAATTTAAAAAAAATTTTCAATTACAGTTAGTATACAATATTATATTAATTTCAGATATACAACATAGCGATTAGACATTTATATAACTTATGATCACCTGATAAATCTAGTACTCACCTGACACCATACATTGTTATTATAATATATTGACTATATTCCTTATGATATACTTTAATCCCCATAACTGTTTTATAACTACCAACCTGTACTTAATCCCTCCCCATTTTTATTCACCACCTCCTTCAAACCTCCTCCCATCTGGTAACCATCAAAATGTTCTCTTTATCTGTGAGTTGGTTTCTGTTTTGTTTACTTGCTTTGTTCTTTAGATTCCACAGGTAAGTGAAATTACATGGCATTTATCTTTCTCTGTCTGACTTACTCCACTCAGCACAATACTCTCTAGGTCCATCCATGTTGTTGCAGATGACAAGATTTCATTCTTTTTTATGGCTGAGTAATATTATATTTTGTATGTATGTATATATATGTGTGTGTGAATATGTGTGTACATATAAATGTGCATGTATGTACATATACATGTATATACATATATATGTATATATATATGTACATATATATACATATACATGTGTGTGTATGTGTTTATTTATATATATAAAATCACCTCTTTATCCATAGTGCTTTGGGTTTGTTTGGAGAAATATCCAGAAGTGGGATTACTGGGTCCTTCTTTATTTCCTGTTATAGCCTTTGTTTTAAAGTCTATTTTGTCTAGTAGAAATATTGCTTCTCCAGCTTTTGTTTGTTTCCATTTTCTTGTAATATTTTTTTCATCTCTTTCAGTCTTTGCATGTCTTTCAATATGAAATGAGTCTCTTGTAGGCAGCGTATGTAAAGGTCTTGTTTTTTTATCCATTCAGCCACTCTATGTCTTTTGATTGCATGGAGTATTTAATCCTTTTACATTTAAAGTAATTGTTGATAGATATATAGTTATTGCCATTTTGTTATTCATATTTTTGATCTTCTCTTAAAGAAGTCCTTCTATTTCTTGTAATATTGGTTTTTTGGTGAACGCCTTTATCTTTTTCTGGGCTGGGAAGCTCTTTATCTGTCCTTTGATTCTAAATGATAGCTTTGCTGAGTAGAGTAATGTTGGTAGTAGGTTCTTGCTTCTCATCAACTTGATTATTTCCTGCCAATCCCTTCTGGCCTGGGAAGTTTCTGTTGAGAAATCAGTCTTATGGGAGCTCCCTTGTAATTAACTAGATAATTTTCTCTTACAGCTTTTAAGATTCTCTAGCCTTTAACCTTTGGCATATTAATAATGATGTGTTTTGATGTTGGCCTCTTTGGGTTCATCTTGTTTGGTACTCTCTGTGCTTTGGTACTTCCTGGGCTTTTTTGTCTGTTTCTTTCATCACGTTAGGGAAGTTTTCTGTCATTTTTTTCTTCAAATAGATTTTCAATTTTTTGTTCTCTTTCTTTTCCTTCTGGTACCCCTATTATGCAAATGTTGGTATGCTTGATATTGTCCCAGGGGCCCCTGAATCTATCCTCATTTTTTAATTTTTTTTCTTGTTGCTGTTCTGATTGGGTATTTCCTGCTACCTTATCTTCTAAATCATTGATTCAGACCTCTGCTTCATTTAACCTACTGTTGATTCCTTCTAATATTGTCTTCATTTCAGTTATTATATTCTTCATTTTTTACTACATCTTTTTTTTGTGTATGTTTTCTATCTCTATTTTTGTTTTCTATCTCTTTGTTAAAGTTCTTACTGACTTCATCTACTCTTTCTCTAACTTCATTAAGCATCCTTATAACCAGTGTTTTGAACTCTGCATCTGGTAGATTGCTTGTCTCCATTTTGTTTAGTTATTTTTCTGGAGTTTTGTTCTGTTTTTTCATCTGGGACAAGTTTCTTTGTCTCTTCATTTTAGCTGCCTCTCCATGTTTGTTTCTATGTTTTAGGTAGAGCTGCTATGTCTCTTGGTCTTAATAGAGTGGCCTTATATAGTAGAAGTCCTATGGGCGCACTGGCACAGCCTCCCTCGTAAACTAAGCCAGATGCTCCAGGTGTGTTCCCTGAATGAATTGCATATACCCTCCTCTTGTAGTTGAGCCTTGGTTACTGTTGGCATGTCAATGGGAGGGATTGTTCCTCAGGCTGATTGGTTGTGAGGACCATCTGGTGACTGTTGTGCAGAGGCTGACCATACAGAACAGGATTTGCTTTAGCTGGGCTCTGGTGTTTGCTCTTTAGATGTGTTGTTCTTGGATGTGGCCCTGGGTGGTGCTACAGTTGGGTCATAATCTAGCCACCAGGAATGATGGCCCTGGGACCTCTTGGGAAAGGCTCTACCACAGGCCAAGTTTTGCCACAGCCAGTGCCCTGCCCGGGTCACCAGGCAATCCATTGATGGTCATCTCCCTTCTGTGGAAGTGCCTCAAGAGGCCAAGCTGCAAACCAAGCCTGGATGCTGCTAGTGCTGGGTTTGCGGCTCCTCGGCAAGAAGTATGGGGCATAACAAGGCCAGATCCTGCTTGCTTGTTTTTTGTGAATCTTTGAGAGATTTTAGGAAAGTCTGCAGCATGAACTAAGACAGGCCATTTATATGGAAAAGCCACTGGAAGTGGCTTAGGTGGGCCTGCAAGCTGGGTGAGATGGGTTCTCAGGGAGTCACCAGTTTGGGGTGACCAGTGTCAACCAGGTTGATGGAGACTCAGATATGTTGGCTGTATGTGTGCATACTGGAGGCAGGGAGAACTCAACTAAGAAACAATGGCTTTTGCCAACTCTTCTGTGTGAGGAAAATCTGCCCTTCCACCCCTACCCAGAAACCAGGCAGTTCAGTTCTTCCCCATATGTTTGTGATGTCTTTTAAGCTTCTGCCTCAGTGCTGGAGCTCAAAGTGAGTCATTCCATCAACAAGTAAATCTGTGTGTGGGCCCTTTAAGAGGAGCCCCTGGGAATCCAGCATCCCTCCATCTCACTCAGCCACAATTTCTGATGGTTTTCACACTTAGAAGTTGTGGGAACTTCTCTTCTTTGCACTGGAACTCTGGGTTAGGGAGCTTGGTCTGGGGCTGGGACCACTCTCTTCTCTGTGGGGACCTTTACAGCTGAGATATCTCTCAAGATTAGGTGTGGGACCAGGCCCTTTTGCATTTCCTGGCTTCCTACCAGTCTCTTCCATATATCCTTAGTTGTAGGACTTCTATTCAGCTAGACTTCAGGTGATTCTCAATGATGGTTGTTCTGCAGTTTAGTTGCAATTTGATGTGGTCACTAGAGGAGGTGAACACAGTGTTTATCTACTCTGTCATCTTGACTGGAAATGGGGACATGGTTCTTATACACCAGTTACATGGCATTAGAACTGATGCACATATGGATTGCTGTGAAGAGAGAATAAATGAAGTGATTATTGGGCTATGCTAGTCAACTTATGTTCCTAAAACATAAAAATTAATATTATTGAAATATTTATTCAATATTGAATTCCTTTCAGTGGTATTTATTGTATATTCTAATTTTGGCCCTCTATTTTAGAAGTTGTTTTTTTCCTAGCTGTTTATTGCATGCTTGCAAATATCCATGAGTATAAAACCTCTTGAGATTATAGTACCAAGTTTATTATAGAACACTCTTCTTTTATTCACATGCCTGGTGGGAAGTAGGCTCAGAGTTTAGATCTACAGTAAGTGCTTTTTGAATTACATTGGAAAGGGTATTGGGTTGATAGGTCATTACATAAAGAAAATGTGACTGAATTCATGATATCATAAAATATCACAATATGCTATAAAAGACCACATTGTTCTCTGGGGTTTCCCTATATCTAGTTTCATACTTACTCAGCTTTCTCATATATATTCCAAGGCTTAGTTACTGTGATATAAAAAGCCATGGTTAATGGTATATGAATTAGAGAAAGAAATATCAATCAATTAAATATGGCCTAAGTATAATGTATGAGTGATACCTGAAATAAGACTTAAGAACAATTATAACTGGCATGAAAAAGTAACTGGAGAATGGTATCTTAATACTGAGAGAATGAGGAAATCTACCAGTTGCTCAAATTACGTTCAGTAAGCCCCTCACAGGGATCCACTAAGAATTACAACTATTTACATATTACTGCCTGTACTTAATTCCATTTCACTTCTAGGAATACAATGCTAGGTCCTTCTTTAATTGTCTCATCAGCTACATCTGATATTAATAGTCCTATTGCAGAAGAGCTAAAGGAAAGAGAACTGGAAGATGTAGGTTCTAGCTTTGATTGAGCCACTAAATAACTGCAACTTTGGGAAATTCATTCACCTTTTTGGAAAAGGTACAGAGTTGGAGGGAATTCTAGAAGTCATCCATTCTGACTTCTCATCCAACAAGTAGCCATTTCTACTGCAAAACCACTTGAGGATTTAGCTTCAGTTATTTGTGATATGGCCTATTCTTCTGCTGGACAGATCCAAAGATTTGAAAGATTTTAATTACATTGAGCTGAAACCTTCTCATATGTAACATCCATCTACTGGTGCTAGTCCTTTTAAAGACAGGGTTTGGCACATAGACAACACACTCTGTAAATATTAGTCATTGTCATCATAACTGCCATTATAATACCATATTGCATCATTACCCTTGAAAAAAATTATCCTTGTAAAGCTAACATAGTAGTAGAAAGAACCAACATTTGCAGTTAGAAGACTTCAGTATGAATTCTACCTTCAGTGATTAATGTATATGAATTCTGAACCTCAATTTTTTTTTCAGTATAAAGAGAATTTCTGTCATATAAGAACATTCTCTATAAAATGCTAACATTTACTTTTTTCTCTCTTTTTAGATTTTGGTGCTGTTATGATCTTTGCAGTTATAATCTTCTCATTCCTTACACCTCCTCCCTCAATTTAAAGACATATAAAGGCAAATTCTTAGTTGACAGCTCCTCCAGCACATGCTGAGTCACACCTGTGCCTCTTTTACCTTTCTGCTAGCATTTAGTACCTCACGTTGATATTTATTTCTATGACTGATTGTGAGCATATTGAGAGAAGACTTTATAGCACTGCTTCTTTGCATCAAACTGAATTAATTTACCCAGACTGGAGGATTAATGTAAAGATCAAATATTATATTGCATGTGAAAAAAATTCTTAAAAGATGCTGTACCATACAAAAAAATTAAGTTTGAATTGTTGTTGCTATTCATTTCCCACTGAAGAAAAAAGTTCTTTTTTAAAAAAATTTTCTGGCCAGATTTGACCTGTAAGCTATAGTTTCTAACTGTGACCTATTACATTGCTACTTAAAGTGTGGTCTGTAGACCATGAGTGTCAGCATCACCTGAGATCTTGTCAGAGATGCAGAATCTCAGGCTCAACCTCAGACCTCCTGCATCAGGATCTGTATTTTAATAGGAATTCCAGGTGATTCACAATGCATATGCAAGTCTGAGAACCACAAAGGAGACATCTGGGGCATATTGTATTGTGTTTGCTGGGGTAGGGCTGCCTCTCAGAGTGTAACTTGTGGGCCTTTTTCAGTCTCTCCTTCCTGTGCCAGTTTTCTTCTCCTGGTACATTCTCACCCACTAACCACATGCTCCACTTTGCTGTCAGCTTGCCTTGCCACCTCCTCAGCTTAGCAGTTGTTCATTCCCTAGGTTCTCTGTGTCCTCAAGGGAGGGTGTTGGCAAGTTGACAGATGGCAAGGGTTTGGCTTTCTTGAAGCACTGCTCAATGTGGGACTGTGACTTGTATATTTATGTAATATCCCTGTTTACCCACTCCCTTTACTATATATCCAACTCTCCTTTCAAGTGTCCATATAAATAGAAAAAGAAGCTGAAGGCTCCTGAGGTGTTTCCCCCTTCCATATTAGGATACTGAAGAGCTTACAGTAATGACTAACACTTTTCAACAAGAAAAAAATTTAAGAGTGCTGGGGAGCAAAGCGATTGAACTATTCTACCATTTTCTTAAATGGAACCCAGAGGCCTTAATTATGATGGATATTTCTTCAGGTAAGACTTTCAAACAATTTGAAATAGGCAATAATGTAATTTTCCTGCTGTTCTCCCTCCCCCCTTCTCTTTTATCCTTCTTTATTACTATAGCCACCTATCAGAATGAAGTGGCCCACACACAACTTTAGGTTGAATCAAGGGGCTACAAGTTGATTATTTGACTTAGAGTAATCTGATTAATCTCTCCGTGCCCTAGTGTATCCCACTGGGCTGAATTAGCTTTTCTGGGGCGGAGAGTGCACTCTGCTGGCTCCTGCTTTCCCCAAGTGGTTGCCCAACCCACACTTAAACACATCCAGTGACAGACGACTTATCTATCAGCAGTCTTGTGGCTCACACATAGTAGGAGGCATGTATTTTTAAAGGCATGTATTTCCTTTCAGGGCAGTGCCTCACTCCTGGTAAGAGATACTTTACTGAAATTTCTTTTCCTGTAATTTCTACTAATTAACCTTTCTACTGTTTTGTAAAACCCTAATATAGGTCCTATAAAAAAGACATTAAAATAGTTATAATTTACCATGCCTAGCACTGTGAATTCATTTTTTCATTTAATATTCACCATAAATAGTTGCAAATACTATCCCTGTTTTAAAGATAAGGAATCTGAGGCTTTGAGAGGTTAACTTTTCTGAAGTCTTACAATTAGAAAGTGGAGGAATGGAGATCAGAATCCAGACAGTATAACCAGAAAGTAAATGCTTTTAACATTAACAAAACAATAAGTCTCACAATAGAAATTTAGGGTGTATAGGTTCTCTAAAGTACAGCATTTCCAGAAACCTGCAAAGTATTAATTGTAAAGTGAGCCATGGATACTTGAGGCCCATGCACAGGAAGCTATTAATGCATGGTTCATCAGGAAAGACATTGAAAGCTGATGCTGACATCTTATTCGTCTCACTAAAGTACAGCAATGCAAAAATCCATCAGTTTCTCAGGGGCCCCATTTCAATCAGAAGTGTAGCTCTGGTATACACATAAATAGTGGTGGTTCCCTGAAGAGTTAGCTGGTGGAATCCTAGTGATCGCCTTTTCACCAAGTCCTCTAATGCAATCCCAGGGTTGCCGGCTGTGCTCCTTAGTGAAAGCAATGCATTAATAGTGTGAAAAATTGCAGCTCACAAGCCTTTCCTTCAGCAATTTTGGTGACAGTAAAAGGCTGCTTTGCTGCCATAGGGGTAGGTATCCTGGCAGAACATACAATTCTTGAGAATCAGTAGCTGGTTCACCTTGAATGCATAGAAATTGACATTCTGTTCAGATTTCTGTGGTTATAAGCCTGAACATTTGCCTGGAGCCCCGCTGTTTCAGGTACTTACTGAGACCAATAGAGCTGGGAGAAAGGGGAGACTGAACAGCATCTCAGCTACTCTGCAAAATCAGACCTGAAAGAGAGGTGAAAAACAGCACGCCATTGTTTTCTCTTCCCGTGATTGACAATGACAACAAATCATTATTTATGGGACACCATAAAAGTTGCTTTTCTGGATTTTCTGGTGCAATAAGGGACATGAAATCATTTTATAAAGTTCAAATGTTATGTAGATGCAAAGTGGATGCTATTGTGCTTATTACTAGATTGGCTTCTGGCAGAAAAGCAGGGACTAAGTAGACAGGAAGAGGAAAGAAATCAGTGTGTTGGAGAGACCAGAATGTACATGTGAGCTTATAGTATGTTCTGTCTTAAATGTAAGTATAAGAGTCAAGGAAGTTACTAGTATAATTTAAATCCCATTTAAATGAGGCTATAATAACTTGCTGCATCCATCTCTCCTTTGGAGACATACCTGCATACCTGTCAATGAAACAGTGTGCTTGCTTCAGTTTGTTGACCTCCCTTAGACAGTGTCTAATTTACCTAATTTCCCCCACACTTTTGTTGCTATATAACCACCCTTCTATTGATTCCTTTTAATTTAGATTCATTTAATTACTCAATAGATATTTATTTATCTACCATGTGCCAGGCATTCATCTACACATAGGTACATAGACAAATAAGTTGAGACAGCGTACTCAGTGTCTAGTAGGATGAGAGAGACAAACATACAGACAAAAAGATCTTGAAGATCTTGTGAATTTACTTGTACAGTTTATAGTTGGGGAAAGAAGGAAGAAGGGATCAATCCTTTTTGAGAGGGATTGGAATGGAGACAGATCAGAAAATTCTCCAAGCAAGTGCTGTTTTGGCCTAGAAGTAGTTATGGTTTTACAAGAAATTGCATATTCTTGATCTGATCCATCATAGCAAATCCAGAAGGCAATCTTGTTTTCCTTATTTCCAGACATGTATCAAAGACATGCTTTTGCCAGGCTCTATGGCAGGAAATAGGGATTTGGGAACTTAAGTTAATCTGCAGGCAGACATACAATAAATTGTGTCTGCAGAAGAGAAGTATACTCCAGGAAAAACATTTGGTGGTCTTCACACATATTATTGCCTTGGCATGTGTCTGGAATTCTTTTCCTCAGGCCTCTGACCTTCCTTCTCATTTCATGGGACAACTAGTCCCCTGCTTTTGTGGTCCAGAGGAATCATTATTTGCAAGTCATTATTGAGCACCTGGGAGAACTCTACTTCCTAGTTGGGTGGGGTCACATGATTAGTTCTGGCTAATGAGAAGTGAGCAGAGTAATGTGTGTCACTTACAGTATTTGAATGCTAGTGCCGGACCCTCAGAGCTCTCTTGGTCTCTCTGGCTTAGCATTTGATGCCATTAGAGTTGATGACTGTTCTATCAGCCTAGGTCCCTGAGTAACCATGATTTGCAGAGTCCCCTGGTAAACTGTAATGGAAATCTAGGGTCAGCAAGAAAGAAACCAGAGATTTTTAAGTCCCTGAGATTATAAATTTTAAGTTCCTGAGATTTTGGGTTATTTGTTACCATAGCTTAACTCAGGGTGTCCTGGTGATACATTTTGCTGGGAAGGCCATTGCGATCCGCTGAATTAGTTAGGCCTCTCATCCATGTGTGTTGCTCCCCGTACATAATCATTCATTTAAAATAAATCACACATTATTGTATGTTTAACTAGTCAGGCCTAGCACAGTGATTGGCACATAGAAAATAAATTCTTGTTGAAAGGATTAATGAATGAATAAGTGAACAAATGAACTGGGGATTGTTGCATGAAGTCATGATTTTCAAGGTATTCAACTCTTATAAATTCCTTACTGCTGTAAGTCCCAGAAACCTGTCAATGATTTCAACACATTTCTTTTACCTCCCTGACTTCTCTATCAGTTTTAAACACACTTATGGTCAAATAATCCTAATTCCAATATGACAAATTATGTTCCCCCCAAAATCATGTGTGATCTGTTGGAGGGAACAAAGATTTTCTCTGCCTTGACCTGGAATTTGCTCCATCACATTTGCCTACATTTGAGGAAGTACTGTTCCTGGCTGGCTGTCACACTTGAGCCTCAAGTTAGAGCCTCTGTAAGCCTCTGATGTGGACAGTAGCCTACAGACTTCAGACCACCACACGTCTCTGGAAAACATGTCTTTGATGAAATGACTCCCTTCCTGCACAAATACAATGAACTAAAGCAGGCAAAATTGTGTCTTGGGAAGATAATGAGGTTTACTTTCCTGCCTGTATAATTTTGCCTGTGTGTGTCTGGTATCCTGGCTTGGATTTTATCCAGCTCACCCCAGGGAAAACATAGCTGGTATACTCCATAGTGCTTTAATGAAGTGCTTGTCTGTGTTAAGAAAACATTAAAGTTGCTCTAGCTTCAAAACAAGGTAAATTTTGGCAGCTGCAATTTGGGGAGCAGTATGAGGACCACTGTTCACCTCTTTGGTTGGTGAACTAATGACAAGAGAACAAGAACCACTGCTGTTGTGTGTCACATATATCCCTGAGCCCCAAGTCTCTTTTATACGTGATCCTTTCATTTAGTCCAGGACATGGAAGGTACAGGGGAGAGGCAGCCAGAGAGGATTTCCACACTGGCTCATGGTCAAGAAAGCTGTGTTTCTTGAGGAGAAAAGCCAGACTGAGATGTGATGCAGCAAATGCCAAGTAGCCCCTGCCAATCACTTCTACCCTCCTCTTCCCTGTTCTTCTGCAGGCCTCAAGTTGACTTGACAGTCTCTTTTGCCTTGGGTATAAACTTATTTCCAGCTCTCCCTCTGAAGCCTGCTGAGCATTTATGCACAGAGGCACTGGCTGTGTGGCTGAAGCAATGGCCCGTGCTTACTGCCACCTCTTTTTGTTACGCTTCCTTTCAGTATATTCATCTTGTTGCTAGTGTTTGTTTCCCTGACTATTTGTGATTGCCTCAGTTCTGCTGCTGCATGACCACTCATCTTTATTTTTCAGGGACAAGGACAGTTTCCTTTGGACATTTAGGGGCAAATAAACATAAATAGCATGATTTATAAATCAAAATTTCAAGGGGGTAGGGGAAAAATCTGTAACCTCCATAATGTTAATCTAGAGATACACCCACAAAGTCAGGAAATGCAGAGGTTAAATTGTCCATTTCAGTGCTGTTTGCCTTCAACTTAGAAGGACAATTCTAAGTTACATTGAAGAGAATATGATAAAGCTGTGTCCACTTGATGGTGAATCCATTCTGGCACATCTACACTGGGTGGGGCCCTCTGGTGAAAGCAGGATGCTAATTGAGGACGTCACTTTAAGCCCTATGTTGACTGTATTTCTGTGTCTCCTATGGCCAGAGACAGAGGCTGTGTCTTGGACTTTATTGCTCAGAAAGGAGCCAGGGTGGGGGTAGATTTAGAAGGAAATCAGCATAGATGTATTAAGACAGTGCACGCAAGTGTGCTTAAGAAATTCAAGCCATGTGTCTGATCAATGTTTGGCCATATCTCAAATCAGGTTTTTGGATTCACTTGATTAGAGGCTTCTGTTTAGAGTTTGTTTGTGGTTCTGTACCTTATCCTGTGAAACCTCTCAGTCAGCAGTTCAATCCAAAGAGCACTTACTGAGTGCCCTCTGTTCGTAAGCCAATGGAGAGTATGTCTTATTTATCTTTTTATTCTCAGTCCTTAGAATGATGCTGGCACATAGGCACTCTATAAATGGTTATTGAACTTACTAAGGTACTAAGTGGAGAAGGAGGACTAATGTGTAATGGAGTCATCTCTGCCTTTAGTAGTCCATATTGAAGTTTTTTTCTATGGATCATAGATGCAGATGATCTGAAAAATTAGAACTGAGCTGATACTCTAAGGTCAATTTCAGAATTGTCCGAGTTTGTGATTAATGCCTTTGAAGAGGCTTGCAGCACCTTTGCGGCTATCCTTTCATCTTTAGCTATCTTTAATCTACCAGAATGAAGGAGAGTTTAGCTCTCTAGAATGGACCTGGATATGGCATGGGAATCTGAAACCTACATCTCATGTTTTCCATTCCCTTGGTTGATAGATGGCTTAACTTGAGTCAGAGCAAAAACTCACCAGTCAAGCTCATCCCTCTGAAAGAAGTGCTAATTCTCTGCATTGGGGTTGACTGGTGGGAGCATCTCACAAGCATGCTCCCATGGGTCATGCATGTTGATTAAGCCACTGTTCACTAGCTCTCACGTCTGTCACCTTACTAAAAACAGAACTATAACAGAGGTACCTGGAAAGCTCTGACTAGTTCCTCCCCTAGCATCTACACATCCCTTTCCCATAGAAGTTATCACTGTAGAACAATGATTTATCACTGTGTCTTATTTACTGGGCTTTAAGCTCCATAAAGATCCAGGCTGCTGTGTATGTAGGTATCCCACAATCACCTGCAGGGGGAGCTCAGAAGGATGATGTTGAGGGCTTGAAGTTTCTTTGGGACAAGTAAATCAGTGAAAGCCTCTGACTTCCACTTTCCCCTTTTGGGTCGCTCCAAGCTTAAAGAAAATCTCTATTTTTATCACATCTTCTGTGACACTAATTTGGTGAGATAGGCCCTGTAGTTCTCCCTATCCTACTCTTAAAAAAGTCAGACAGAACCAGAGTTGGTCCTAGGAAAATCATGCATAAAGAGAGGTTCATGCAGGGCTATCCACTGCAGTGTTGGGGGTGCCATCCACATAGAATATAATGTATATAGTGTTCCCTGGAGCTGCTCTTGTGAATACCCTCATTCTCTCTCCTTAGTGATCACACCTGGACAAAGCGGCAGCCAGTTCCCAGTGTATGAGAGACGATGGGATTTAGAACCAGAGCGTTAACTGTGTTTGCACCAGCTGGCAAAGTCTGAACAGTTGCTACACCTTCAGGCTGTGCTGTGGGGACAGTCAGCAGAAGGGACACAGTCATGGCCACATTTTACTATCACTTACAATCATGTCTTAATTTCTTATTTATTTCAATATCAGGAGCTTCAGGCACCCAGCACACAGTAGATACTTAACAGATGGACTCACTGGATGACTGCAGCAGCTCCTACATCATTCCTCTTACATAATTATAAACAGTAATAATCATCAAGATAAGAAGGTTTAATGCTTAAGGATATGTGTAGATATTTGCTGCTCACTAGTGGGTTCAGTTTGCTGCTTTCACTCTGACATGTCTTATTTTTTGAGTATTTTAAAAAGAGCATAAACTTTGGAAACTTTTTTCAGATTCTGGCTTTCCTACTTACGACTCTATGATCTCACATAAGTCTGAGACACATTTTCCTCATTTGAAAAATGGGGCTAGTATTACCTACTGAGAATCGATACTCAGTCATTATTATTATGTTTATTATTATCTGTCTTCAAAACCTGTATCTTTCCCTCCTTTGTGTAACACCAGTCAACTCCTCCCATCATGTTTGACTTCTTTTCCACAGACTTTTTTGCATACTTAGAACATACCACTGAAGTTCTAGTTTTTATCCTGATAGTCAGGATCTGTGCTGTCCAGTATGGTAGCCACTAGTCAGATGTGTATGTTTAAATTAATTAAATTGAAAATTTATTTTCTAAGTAGCACTAGACACACTCAAAGTGCTCAGTTGCCACATGTGGTTAGTGGCTACTGTATTGCACAGCACAGCTGCAATATTTCTCTCATTGCAGAAATTTCTGTAGGTCTGTGTTGCCTCGGATATTGTTCATTTCTGATATCAGAACCATTACAGATCAAGTCCCCCAAGAAATAGATTCTGAGACAGAGATTTGCATTCAGGAAATTGATTGGAGAGTGATCTTGGGAACAAATCTGAAAGGGAGTGAGGGAAATAGGATTAGGAAAAGGGAGAGATTGAATTGTGAAGCAGACACAAAAGGGACCTTAGTGTTTCTTGGGGGAAGCTCTGAACCTGGATGGCTCTTCAGAAATATCTGGAATTGAGGCAAGGGGTCCAGGCCTCTGTACCCCTTTTCCAATTTTCATCAGATATTGGCTCCCCTACTCTCCTCCTGAAGGAAGGGCAGGACTTGGGGAAGTAGCTTTGTTTCAGTGATGGGGGATCCCAGGGAAGGGATCAGCTGTGAGCTGTCAGTGAGGAATAAATGTCTCAGTCCTCTAGGGGCAATGAGGTGGCTCACCACAGTGTCCAATGCATGGCCCCACTGGAGCTTTGATGTGCTCTCACATTGCAGCCTTCTGATATCCCGGGACCCTGTGCTCTGCCTTATCAACAGTTTGCTGTTGCTGTTCCTGTTCAGTGTAACACAACTAGTGAGACTCAGCATTACTTCTGTCTTTCAAATGGAGGTGCTAATTAAAGACCAGAGCAAGTTGTGCTAGAGCCATGTATAAGTTATCTCTATTGGTCTTATTTTCTCACCATGAACATGAAAGTAAAAGGTGAAGAGAATAGCACTAACTCTGCTGCTAAGCTGACCTGAGTATTATCCTTCAATAGGCCAGTGTGGAATGCTAATCACTAACAGTTATCTTTGGATGACTTTAGTTATAAGTAATAGAAACCAACTCAAGTTAATTTTAACCGAAGGGTATTTATGAGACTAATACTATGGTATCTCACAGGATCCAAAGGCAACCCAGCTGGAATCCAATCCATACTCATATTCCAACTATCAATATTATAGGTAGAACCACTTTTTCCACTCACTCTTTCCTTTGAGGAGGGGTGACTTACCTACTTAGGGAATTTGGAAGACTAAACTGGGCATGTTTAGCTTATCCACTTTCTTCTTTTTTCTCTTTCTTCTTCTATCTGCTTTCAGAGAGCAAATATTCCACATTCTGCTCTGTTCCTTCATCTCATATGTGTTAAGATGCCTGGAAGATGCCAGCAGGGAAAAGCTGTGGTGGTCCATCACTGACTGTGACTGGAATGGGAGGGCAGCCTAACCTGGGGTTATGAACTGGGAAGCCAACTTTGCCACACCTAAAGCTGTGATCTCCAAGCTATATCACAAATAAAGGAGTTATTTTGATCTCAGTGTTTCCGGTGTCTCTCAATTCATTCAGAACTTGGTTAGGGAAGAGGGATCTGCATATCAGGCTCTCTCCAAATCCAACACATCTTTCTTCTCTCCATCTTTACCTCAGTTCAGCTTTTTCTGAGTTTTCATGGCCATGTCACAAGGTGACCATAGTCATATCTTTCAGTTCTAAAGCCACTTGCAGCAAGTGACTGGTTGCCTTTCAATTCCAATTCCAAGTTCATTCGATAGAGTATGTGATCGACTTAACATTTACTGAAAAAGATAGGCTGAACTGGGGTGGTGTTGGTGGTGGGGGTAAGTTCAGGTGTAATATAGAAATAGTTTTTCTGGGTGGGAAAGTAGTTGCCAGAAAGTGAAGTAGTTTTGATTGCCCAAAGCAATCTTTCACACAACTATGGCAGGGTTTAGGTGTTTTTTACCAATTAATTGATTTCATTAAATTGGGGAAAAGGTGGCTTTTGAAGCCTATTCTTGTCATATTTCTGTTGCTATGAATCTATACTCCTTTTAAACTGAACCTTCAGCTCAGAGCTATTTACATGTCTTCTCTAGGTAGAGCTCTGAGAATCATTTGACTAAATAGCCTCTTTAATCCATTTCCCCCAAATGTCATGCACTATTGAAAGTTTGCTAGGCAATTGTGTACAAAGGATAAGGAAAAGGATGAAAAAATAGGTATTTCATGATACAGCTTAAGCCAATAGGTAGTTTACTGTCGTACAAAAAGAATTTCCTATATTTAGAATCAGATATCACCAAGCTTCGTACAAATGATAGCTTTTAGTGGCATTTCAGACCATAAGATAATCTCTTACTTGGATTGTGATGCTCCATAATAAAATGTGTGGTCTAATCAGATCATCCTCTTTGACTTGACTTTAGAAAAGTTCATATTCTCTAGAAACCCAGAGCCAGCTCAAAGCAGGTTCCTTTCATAATCATTAAGGTCATCTGACCTATGTCACACGAAAGGCCAGATATCGATAATGAACCACCCTGCTGAGAAATTAATCTTCAATCAACATGTATCCTCTAGAAATCACCATTGATATTTCATAGTTTCTTTTATTGTAGAACTGAAAAACACGTTACATATCAAGATGAAATGAATGTGGAATTGATGTGCTGAGAGGAATTTGATCTTTAGGCCTTTGCAATGGTGTAACAATCAAGTTATTCTTTCCCCTGCCTTACTAAACTATTTTATTTGCAGTAGCAAATTATCCACATAACATTCTCTATATACTTCCAAAATAACCCCTTTTTTCCTAAGAACTCTTAATCTCATTATGCTTACTTGTATTTTTATTATAACATGCATATATGCTCATTTTATAAAGGTGGTAAAAATAAAAAAGAGAGATGAGCAATTATTCATAATCCTACCACTGTAACATTTTAGACAGTTTCCTACAAGTTTATTTAGGCTTTCAAAAAAAACAAAAACATAATTGAGTTTATTTTGTATCTGTAATTTTGTTTCTGCTTTTTTTACTATTATAGTAGGCATTAATCATAATGTTATAACTACCCTTAACACCCATAATTTTTAACGACTGCCTTTCCTTTTTTGTTGGATATTTTATTTTGCCTTAATTTTCCATATTTGTAAAAGGTTCAATAATTTATAGAATTGCATTGGTGATATTACAATTTGTGTATTAGATATTAAAATTATGTATGTATTTCAGATGAATTTCTAGAAATAGAATTACTAGGTCAATGTTTCTTTTTAATTTTCACTTCTTTTTAATTCAGGCCTAAAAAAATTTGCTAAATGCTTGAGAAAAATACGTTTGCTTGGTCTGAGATTTCTCTGAACAAATAAAAGCATGTGCTCTTCATTTCAGTGAAGATGATTAAGTCCCTTTTTGCTTTAGACTGGTTTGAGATGCTTTCATTTTCCCCGCCCCCTTCCTCCCAACACACACAAAAAACGTACACTATTCAATCATGGAAAATGGAAAGGTTCTGCTTATCTTGTCCTGGCTGAGAAAAAAATCTCCTGGCAATTTTGTACAATACAGTTGAAAGTAAGGGAGTTCTAAATGATTTTGAGGTGTTTCTTTTTCTTTTTCTTTTTCCCTGGGCATGCTGTATACATTTGCTACTGAAATCAGTGACCTCAAATGCTTGTGATGTTACAAACACATGGTGGGCTCTCGTGGGATGGGTGAAAGTGCACTGGACTTGCAATTGGAATATCTGGCTCAGCCCTGCCACCTCTGTGCCTATTTCACACCAGGAGAGGTACTTTATTTGAAATCCATGGCCTCATTCAATCATCAAGGTGACTCTGAGCTATCACCATTCCCATTATATTGCTGGGAGGCAGAGGTTTACAGTGAGTAAAACAATAACACATGGCTGGCAAATGGTAGACATTAGGAAACTCAGTATTCCTGATCCCAAACATTTGCTTTTTTCATTGTCTCAGGCTATTCTTTTTACCGAAGATTCATGGGACAAGTACTTAACCTCTCTGAGTCTTACCTAGTTCCTTTTAAATCAGTCACTTTTAAATCATAGATAATTTTATCTACCCCACAGGGCTTTTGAGAAGATCAAATGGATAATTTAAATCGAATGTTCTATTTAAAGTGAAACATCAGTGTTAGGAATTACGAGTATTTCAATGAAAAAAGTGACTAATATAATGTTTATGTATGTGACTCATATTTATTTCTAAAAAGTTTGAGATTAAATTTTTAGTTTCTATTTTATATGTTTTCATTGTATTTGTTTTCCTTTTTCTTATTTTACTCTAATAAGTCCCAAGGAAATGAGATGCAAAAACAATAATTAAATGTTAAGGTATTAAAGTAAAGAAATTTGAGTTTCAACGTAAGTTTCTCAACCTTATCACTGTTGACATTTTTAGGTGGGATAATTTGTTGTGGGGCCTTGCCTGTGTATTGTAGGATTTTTATTGGCATTCCTGGCCTCTATTCACTAGAAGTCAGTGGCACTCCCCTCCCAGTTGTGACAATGAAAAGATAGCTCCAGATATTGCCAAATGTTCCCCAGGAGCAGAAGTGTGTGCAAAATTGTTCCCATTTGAGAACTGCTTTAAAAGGATATCTGTCTCATGAGATGCAAATTTTATTCACTAGTATTTTGGTTTGAGTGTTTTTTTCCCTTAATTTGTCAAAAGTATAATGTATGAGAGTTAATTCTGCAAAGAAAACTATCTTTAGCATTTGTTGCCTTTGTCTATTCAGATTTTACAACCTTGTTACTAAATGAACATCATTGTTTTTCTGACTGCCCAAACAATTTTTACTGACTTCCAATATCAAGATCTGAGCACAAGATTATAAGAAAGAAGAAATAAAGACAAATAAAAATCCACATAATTACAACGAGTAGCTTGTCCTGGGGATAACAGCTCCTGTAAAGTTTTCCATTTTTATTACAATTTTGGTTTCAAGAATGGATTCATGTTGTGCCATTTTCAGTTCTTGTTATCATCATTGTCATAACAGGGGATGAGCCAAATTGCAATGCCTTGGGTATTCTGTCACTTGCAAAAGTGTGGGGCCCTGCTCTGACCTTCTGTTATTCCAGAGTGACGAGGAGGCACAGTTGCTGACCCGAGAAGATGAAGCACTTTAGAGACGAAAGGGCATCCAGGCCTGAGTGGCTGTATAGTTTAGCAATGGGGGTTCTATTTAGCAGTCTAAATTGCAGCAGGTCCATCTGTCCAAAGAGCAATGTGGCACATAGTTATGTGACATCCCTTGGCTTAGCAAAAGGCAGTTCTCATCAAAGGAAAGAGACTAGGAAGAGATATACTGTTTCTTAACACATGCTATGCATCTGGGCTAAGAACTTTACATGTATTTATTCACACAATCCTCACAACAAACATATGCGGTAACTGTTAGTATATCTCGTTTTATCTTCCAGGAAGTAAAGTATAAAGTAACTGGTCTAAGATCAGGTAGAGCTGGGGAATTCAGATCATGGCTTGACAGTCTCTGGTTTTACAATATCTGAGCCCTTCCAGACAATGTATTGACATATAACCTAATAACCTAATAATAGATATATTTTTGTATTATAAAATTGATTTAGGTATTTAAAACTTAATATCTTATTATTAAAAGTGACTGGTTAATTATGAGGAGCAGGGAGGGAACCCCATCTCCACTTCAGAATAGTTGATGACCAAATTAAGAGCCTAGGGAGTCATGACAGTAATTTAGAACATCTCTTCTTCCTGTTATACGCCATTAGTTTTTCAAAGAACTCTAAGTATTTGTGGTGTTGCTATATAAGTCAGTTTTATTCTTTGTTCTTCCTAAAGCAAGGTCATTAATTTTAATTTTAATTAACTTATTTTTATTATGGTGACATTGGCTAAGAAATCCAGTAAGTTTCAGGTTTACAATTCAACAGTAATATATATATATATATATATATATATATATATATATATATATATATATATATATATATATACACACACACACACACACACACACACACACACACACACACACATATATATGTATGTATTATATATATGTAATATATATGATATATATATATATATATATATATATATAATCATTGTGTTCACTACTCATAATTAGATTTCTTTCTGTCACCACATATTTGACCCCTTTTACTCCATCAGGCTCCCTGTACGGTCCTCCCCACTACCCTCTGGTAACTACTAGTCTATTGTCCATATCCACGAGTCTCTGTCCTGTTAGTCTGTTTTTTGTTTTAGGTTTATATACCCCATATAAGTGATATCATGTGGTTTTCAACTTTTTCTGTCTGGCTTATTTCATTTTCCATGATTATCTCAAGGTCCATCCATGCTGCTGCAAATGGCAGTATTTTTTCTCTTCTAATGGCTGAGTAATATTCCATTGTATACATGTACAGCTTCTTTAGCCAGTCATCTATCGTATGATGCTTCGGTTGCTTTCATGTCCTGATGACTGTGAATAATGCTGCTATAAGCATTTGTGTGCAAATATCTTTTATGGATATGGGTTTTCAAGTCTTTGGGGCAATTTGACAGTAGAGGAATTGCCGGATCATATGGTAAATCAATTCTTAGTTTTTTGAGGAAGCTCCATACTGTTTTCCATAGTGGCTGTACCAATTTGCAGTCCCACCAGCAGTGTATGAGGGTTTCTTTTTCTCTGCATCCTCTTCAATATTTGTTATTACTTGTCCTGTTGATTGTAGCTATTCTAATAGGTGTGAGATGGTATCTCACTGTAGTTTTGGTTTATATTTCCTTAATAGCTAGTGATGTTGTGCATATTTTCAAATATTTGTGGGCCATTTGTATGTCCTCTGGGGAGAATTGATGTTCAGGTCGTCTGCCTATTTTTTTATTGGATCACTTTGTTGTTGTTGTTATTGAGTCGTATGAATTCTTTGTATATTTTATATATTAGGCCCTTGTCCAAGGTGTTGCTTACAAATATATTTTCCCATTCAGATGGTTGTCTCTTTACCTTGTTGACAATTTCTTTTGCTAAGCAGAAACTTTTTAGTTGGCTGTAGCACCATTCATTTATTTTTTCTTTTACTTCCCTTGCTTTTGAGGTCAAATTCATAAAATCCTCTTTAAGTCCAAGTTCTTGAGTTTTGTTCCTATGTTTTCTTCTATGAATTTTTTTGCTTTAGGTCTTATATTCATGTCCTTAATCCCTTTTGAGTTAATTTTGGTGTGTGGTGATAGACAACAGTCTAGTTTCATTCTTTTCCAGTTTTCCCAGCACCACCATTTATTGAAGAGGCTTTCCTTTCTCCACTGTATGTTTTTGGCTTTTTTTTTGGTCAAAAATTATTTGCCTACATAAATATGGGTTTACTTCTGGACTCTTGATTCTTTTCCACTGGTCCATGTGTCTGTTTTCCTGCCCAAACCATGCCATTTTGATTATTGTCACTTTGTAGTATAATTTGAAGTTGGGCAAAGTGGTGCCTCCAGCCTCATTCTTTTTTCTCAGGATGGCTTTGGCTATTTGGGGTCTTTTGTGCTTCCATACAAATCTGATAATTTTTTGTTCTATTTCTTTAAAAACAGCTGATAGCATTTTGATAGGGATTACATTAAATCTGTATAATGCTTTAGGTAATATGGTCATTTTAACTATGTTGGTTCTTCCAATCCAAGAACACAGAACATCTTTCCATTTATTTGCATATTCTTCAATTTCTTTTAATAGAATCTTGTAGTTTCAATTATACAGGTCCTTCACATGTTTCGTTAAATTTATTCCTAGGTATTTTATTCTTTTTGTTGTAATTGCAAAAGGAATTATTTTTTCCACTTTTTTTTCTGACACTTCATTATTAAAGTATAGGAATGGTATGGATTTTTGAATGTTGATTTTGAATCCAGAAACTTTACTATATTTTCATATTATTTCTAGTAGTGTTTTTGTGGAGTCCTTAGGGTTTTCTATATAGAGAATCATGTCATCCACAGAAAGTGACAGTTTGACTTCTTTGTTTCCTATTTGGATACCTTCTATATCTTTCTTTTGTCTGATTGCACTCACTAGGACCTCCAGTTAAATTAAATAACAGTGGCAATAGTGGACAACCTTGCCTTCTTCCTGATATTAGAAGGAAGAGTTTTAGATTTTTGCCATGAAGTATAATGTTGGCTGAGGGTTTGTCATATGTGGCCCTTATTATGTTAAGATATTTTCCTTCTATACCGATTTTGTTGTGTTTTGGTCATAAATGGATGCTGTATCTTGTTGAAGGCCTTTTCTGCATCTATTGATATGATCATATAACTTTTATTTTTTAATTTGTTTATGTGGTGTATCACATTAATCAATTTACATATGTTGAACTATCCCTGTATCTCTGGGATGAAGCCCACCTAGTTGTGGTGTATAATCTTTTTAATATGTTGCTGATATCAGTTTGCTAGTATCTTATTTAGGATTTTTGCATCTGTGTTCATGAGAGATATTGGTCTTTAGTTTTCTTTTTTTGTGTTATCTTTACCAGGTTTTGGTAACAGAGTAATACTGACCTCATAAAATGAGTTGGTAAATATTGCCTTCTCTTCAAGTTTTTGGAAGAGTTTGAGGAGAATAGGTATTAAACCTTCTTGGAATGTTTGGTAGAAATCACTAGTGAAGTTACCCGGTCCTGGACTTTTACTTCTTGGTAGGTTTTGATGATTGTTTCAATTTCCATACTGCTGATTTGTCTCTTTAGATTTTCCAGTTCTTCTTGATTCAGTTTAAGAAGGTTGTATTTTTCTAAGTACTCATCCATTTCTTCTAGTCTATTAAATTTGGTGTTATATACTTTTTTATAGTATTCTTGTATGATCCTTTGTATTTCTGTGATATCAGTCATAATTCCCACTCTTTTATCTCTAATTTTGTTTATTTGCATCCTTTCTCTTTTTCTTTAGTGAATCTAGCCAGGGTTTTGTCAATTTTATTAGGCTTCTCAAAGAACCACCTCTTTGTTGCATTTATTTTTCTATCATTTTTTGTCTTTATTTTTATTCATTTCCACTCTAATTTTGATAATTTCTTCCCTTCTGCTGACTTTAGGCTTAATTTGTTCTTCCTTTTTAAGTTTTTTAAGATGAAGCATTAGGTGGTTTATTTGGGCTCATTCTTGTTTTGGAGATAAGCCTGTAATGACATGAACTTTCTTCTTAGGACTGTTTTTGCCATGTCCCAAAAGTTTTGATACTTTGTATTATCATTATCACTCATTTCTATGTGTCTCTTGATCTCTATTTTTATTTCTTCTGTGACCCAGTCATCCTTCAGTAGCATGTTGTTTAATCTTCATGTGTTTACAGTTCTTCCTCTTTTCTTTTTACAGTTGGTCTCTAGCTTCAAAGCATTATGATTAGATAATAAGGTTGGTGTGATTTCAACCATCTTATAGTTTTTGTGGCTATCTCTGTGTCCCAATACATGGTCAATTCTTGAGAATGTTCCATGTGCACTAAAGAATGTATAAGCAGCTGTTTTGGGATGAAATGCTTTGTAATTGTCAATTATGTCCAGTTGGTCTAATGTGTCACTTAAGGATGTTATTTCCTTATTGATTTTCTGTTTGGATGATCTGTCTATATCCAACAGTGGGGTATTTAGGTTTCTTACTATGATAATATTTTGATCTGTTTTTCCCTTTAGTTCTATTACAAGTTGTTTTATATGTTTTGGGGCTCCTTGATTGAGAGCATAGATATCAATAAGTGTTATATCTTCTTGGTGTATGACTCGCTTTATCATTATAAAGTGTCCTTCACTATTTTTCATTACTTTTTTTATTTTGAAGTCTATTTTATCTGATATTAGTACTGCTACTCCTACTTTGCTATAAATGCCATTTGCTTGAAATATCATTTGCCACCCTTTCCAATCTATATTTGTCTTTGGAGTTGAGATGTGTCTCCCGGAGGCAGCATATGGTTGGGTTTTGGTTTTTGATCCAATTTGCAATGCTGTGCCTCTTTATTGGTGAGATTGGTCCATTTACATTTGGGGTGATTATTGAAATATGAGGTCTTTTTATAGCCATTTTATCTTTTCCTTTCTGGTAGCTTGGTGTTTCCATTGCTTCCTTGTCCTTGTGTTTCTGTTTTCTTTATTTTGGTCTGGTTTTGTAGATTTTTCCTATGGTCCTTATTGTTTTATGTTATATACTTCAGTTCTGAATGTTTGGCATGTGGTTACCATTATGAATATGTAAAGGATAGTGATATATATGCAGTCATCCATTTTCTTCTGCACATGCCTCATCTCCATTCCCCTTTGCAAATTTGGGTCTTTCAATCCTTCCCTTTTCTGTTATTCTTGTCTCACTTTGTCTAGATGTATGCTGAACATTCATTACTATCTTACAATAGCAAATCTCTTCTTACAGTTTAAGCTTATAATGCTCTGTTTTTAATGGGTGTTACACTACTCTGCTTCTATCTGCCCGCTAGTTGCCTTACTCATAGTTATGTTTTTGTTGTTATTGTTGTTGTTGTTGTCATTTTCTTTGAGGTGTGCTGATCCCTTCAGTATTTCTTATAATACAGGCCTCAGAGAATTCTCTCAATTTTCGTACATCTGGAAGGGTCTTTATTTTTCTTTATATCTAAAGGAGAGCTTTGCTGGATACATTATTCTTGGCTGGTAGTTCCTTTCATTTAATAGTTTGAATATTTTCTTCCACTCCTTTCTGGCTTGTAATGTTTGTCACTGAGAAGTCCGATGATAATCTAATGGGTTTTCCTTTATAGATTACTGCCTTCTTTTCCCAGGGTGCCCTAAGAATTCTTTCTTTGTCATTAATTTTTGATAATTTTAATGTAATGTGTCTTGGAGAATGCCTTTTTGGGTCAAGATAATTGAGTGTTCTGTTGACTTCTTGAATTCCAAGCTCCAGTTCATTCCTTAGAATTGGGAAATTCTCATCAAGTAATTGTCTGAAAATGCTTTCTAATTTCTTTTCTTTTACCTCCCTTTTGAAAATGCCCATTTTTCTTGTTTCTTCTCCTGATGATATCAGTTCTTATATTTCCCTTTCCTTATTTTTCATTCTTCAGTTTCTCTCTTCTTCCTTATGATTTGTTTCTAGATCTGTCTTCAATATCGCTGATCATTTCCTCCATTGGGTCGACTCTATTTCCCAAGCTTACTAATTCATTCTTTATCTCTTTTAGTGTATTCTTCTTTCCTAAAGTTTCATTTGAATTTTTTTGAGTTTTTCAATCTCCTTGCTAAGAGACTCATTTTGCTGATCTGGTTGTTTATTCAATTCCTGAAATTATTGAATTATTTTGTATCTCATTGAGTTTTTTTAGAAGTACCATTCTAAATTCTCTGTCATTTAAGTCACACATTTCTATGTCATTAAACTCATTGTCTGGAGCTATTTCTCTTTCTCAGATGCCTTGTCACCTTGGTTCATGACGTTTAATGGACTTTTTCTCTGCCTGGGCATTAATGGAAGTGTACTCTGCCTCTTTTTTTTTTTTTTCTCAGAAAGAATATTTATTATATAAAGGTCTCTCTTTATCCTGTTGCCAATAAGGTGTTTTTCTTTTGGTTTCCAGTATGTGGTGTCTAAGCCTTTTGGATTCTTTCTTTATATAAAGTCATAATAATGCCTTTTTCCCCCTTGTAAATATTCAATCATGCTTGCTACCCTCAGTCTCAGTCCCTGTCAGTGTTAGCAACTGTTTTGGTAGCATTTGCTCAGATTTCCCTGGGCTTCAGCAGTGTTCAGTCTTGGAGGATATATAGGCTTGACCTTGCGTTTTGCAACTGTTGCCTCTCTGCCATCCCCACTTCTCTGATTTCTGTCCTGATCCCTTGGTACTGCCACCATGTGGAGCTCACAGCTCTTTCAGGCAGGGCTGTTCAAAAAACTAGCAGCACCTTCTCTCCTTTCCCCTCCTCCTATAGGGAGCTCCAGCTGTGGCTGTGAAAGGCAGCTTCTTTGTTTCTTCCAGTCTACCGCTGGATTCCTGCAGTTCTGATCTGTGGTAGTTCTTATTTGCAAATCTCTTGCTCAGATGTGCTTGTATGCAGGTTGGGTGTTTTGTTGTTGTTGTTGTTGAGTTTTAGATATTTGAGAATATCTCTCACTGTTTCATGCTTATGATGTTACTCAAGATAATTTATTATTAAAGGAACTGAGCTAGATACTAGGAATAGGTATTAAACCCAATCCCTTCCCTCAAAGTGACTTACATTCTTATACAGTGGTCCCAAACCTTTTTGGCTCAGAGACTAGTGCTCCTATGAGAATCTAATGCCTGATGATTTGAGATGGAGCTGAGGTGGTGATGCTAACTCTGGGTTGCAGCTGAAAATACAGATGTAGCTTCACTCACTTGCTTGCTGCTCACTTCCTACTGTATGACTCAGTTCTTAACAAGCCACAGACCAGTACTGGTTCATTGCCTGGAGTTTGGGAGCCTCTGTTATATAGAGTATAAGAAATGTTCATTAATTTCTATGAAACATAGGTTAATTGAGAGAGATTTAAAGTTGTTCAAATGAAAGAAATGGCATAATTCAGAGAAAGAACAGAAGCTCTTTGACATGGAGATCACAGTACTGACTTTGAAAACAATCAGAAAAGCAACCCCTGAACTGAGAAGAGCAGATTCATTTCACTCTTCCAACCTCCAACCCCTGAGCAACAGGAGTATTTTTTCTCTAGCAATTTTAGGTTTCCTTATTGCCTACAAGCAAGCAGGAGTATTAGTGTGTTTACATATGCTGATGTTTCTTCCTACAGTGTCCTGGCCACACACTTCTTTCTGCTTATCTAAATCAACTCCTCACCTCTATTATTAAGTCATTCATTAAATTATTAATTTCTTCAGCAACCAAACACTTTTGTCTTTGGACTTGTTCTCTCATCCCATTCATGCTGAAAGGATGGTCTTAGACAACCCTATGAACCATAGGATCCCCCTCTCCCTGACTGTTAAATGAACTAGAGGTTTATACATGGCAAAAGGGAAACCAGTTGCAATAAGCAGATTCTGTCTCTCAATAACCAAAACCGAGTGACACAGAGCCTTTCCAATGGTGTTAGAGATAGATCTGGTATGTGATATCAATAGTCATGTTGGGCCAAGCAGATGAGTACAGCTGAGAAACAGAAGAAAAACTAAGAGAAACAGATAAGAGAGTACATGCAACCTCTGAGAAAGCAACTGAAATTGCTGACTTTTCAGGTCACTTTTAGCTCACCAGGAGATCAGTTATTTCCCTGCTTTTGATTCAAAGAACTTTATAACCTAAAACCAAGTTTCTTTTTTAATCTAAACTGATTGGAGTGGATTTCTGACCTTTGGATCCCAATGGGCTTGGACCAAAACTTCTGGCTTCCCAATCACTGAACTTCCTGTTCACTTACTCTGTGCCGTTAATTTTCTAAATCCATCAGGTGTTAGAAAATTAGCATTCTTATTTGGCTTCTTTCTCAGTTTGTGTCCATTTCCCTACCAGGTTGTAAACTCTTTAAAGGTAGGGGCAATACCTCATACTTGAGAGGCAGCGTGACATAGTTGTTTAGAACATGGACTCTAGAGATAGATTGCTTGGGTTCAGGTCCCAGCAGGACTCCTATATCAGCTAGGGTAGGTTGGAGCATTCTGTCTTAACAGATCACTCTCAAATTTGCAGTCTTAACACAGCAAAGGTGCGTTTTTTTGCTCATGTTAAATTTCCCACTCATGATTGTAGAAAGCATTTAATTTTCATGGTCACTCAGCAAGCTAATCATTTAGAAATCTGATCGTTTTCAAAGTCAGTACTGTGACCTCTAAGTCAAAGGGTTTATGTCTCTTCTTTGAATTATGCCATTTCCTTCATGTGAACAATTTTTAATCCTAGATTTTTAATCCTAAAGCTGGTGGAGGGTCCAACCTGATACCTACCTCAGTGATAATCATGATAAAACAAAGAGAACAGGGTGGATCAAACACTGCTCTTAGAGATTCTCTCTGAGTACAGTTCTATCATGGGCTTGTGAGGAAAACTGAAATATTTATGAACAGCCTTTAAGGCTTCTATAATATGATGCTAGCAGTGTAACTTGAGGCATATTGCTTACTAACCTCCTTGTGCCTTTTTTTTTCTTTAAAATGAAGATAATAATCATACTTACTGTTTTGAGGATTAAATGTGATGATGCATGTAAAGTGTTGAACACAGTGTCTAGCTCATCGTTAATGCCATATAAGTGTTCGCTGGTGCTACTTCTAAATAAAATCAGAGTTATTTGTTTGATTCTTCTTATTTGTATCCCAAGCCGTGAATTAGACTTTTGAAGGTGCCACAGTGGGCATGCTTCGGGGATGATATCTTGATAGAATTATTTACTGATCTTATTTTATTACTCATTCATGTACAGACAGAAATTTCTACTATTGGTTGTTTGTGCTGTTCTCTTGCCTTATAGCTTAGCTTTCTTCTAAAAAAATCAATTGTATTGCAAATGCTAGACCATTACTTTTCACTGCGGCACCAATCCTGCCTTCTGCGTAAAATGGCATTCTAAATGACTGTTGATAATTCAAAAAAAAAAAAAAAAAAAAAAAAAAAGGGCATACACATCCTTAGCTATTCATTGTGTCCATAATCGCCTGGAGAAAATGAACTAAACAACAAGGGCCACATTAAATATCTGTCAAGGTTTGCTTTAGAGATTTTTATTCCCATTTTCTGGGTAGACTCCCCTGAATAACTTATGGCATCCCTATCATGATTGGGAAGAAGTTCATTATTGGCTCAAAATGCTGTACTCAGCATTGCTTCAGGGGAAAGCATAGAGTTACCAGTTGTAGGAATTCTGACACTGTTTTCAGAGTTTATATTGGATAGCATTCTATTCAAACTGAGCACTGGTTAGGAAAAGAAAAGAAAAGGCTTTTAGGAAAGGTGCTTAGAATAAAAAAAATTGGCCTGTATTTTCATAGAGAAGTGTGGTTTGGCATCAACAAGGGAGGAGATAAGATAGTGTAACAGAAAAGTACAGTTTCCAGCCTCATCCTGTGATCAAAGCAAAAGTGTACTCTTTTGAATAGTTAATGCTCATATATTTGCTTAAGCACATGTGCCAGGAGGCCTATGTGATTTTTTTCTTTCCAGGAGGATGGCAAATAACCCATTGATCCATGGGAGAGTGTTTATTTATATGGTGTCTCTGGCTTGGTCTCACTAAACCTACTCCATTCTATTAGGGCTCTGCCAAACCCAAGAGAAGCAAGAGATTAACCTGCTGGTTTGTTCCTTCATGCACTGCTCTGAAATAAGCCTTTACCTGACTCAGCTGGTGGTTTTTCCTATATTGTGCTCCTTTTCCTACGGCATGTTGCAGTTCTTCTTTCTTCACTTTTATTTCAGTCATCTTTTGTAATCTTTCCTCTCTCACCATTTCTCTTACTCTCTATTGGTCTTGCTTGGATCTCATGTGTTTGCTTGAGTGCCTTTCAGCTCAGTGGGCTGATATTTTGTTCTGTTACTTGATGGAGGAAAATAAGACTAAATCAGAAAATGAGGGTGTCTCTTAGTAGCTTTCATTGATGGTGCTCTCCCAAGTCCTATAATGATATGGTGGATGTGGGCTGGAAGTTAGGATTCACTAATGGGCAAACACCCATTGACTGAGGTTTGACAGTTTGCCAGCTTTGGTGCTACCAGATTCACATACAGCACTTTAATGAATTTAACCCAATGAAGTGCATGCCATTATCCCATTTTATCTCACATGTATCCCACTTTATAGGTGTGGAAAAGGAAACTTGGGGAAGCTAAGAGACTAACCAAAATCATAAATATGACCCTTGAAAGTCTGATTCCTGAACCTGCTGTAAAGTGAAAGTTAATGTACCTCACAAAATGCTTATGTTGAAACCTAATCCCCAGGTGATGGTATTTGGAGGTGGGGCCTCTAGGTGGTAATTAGATTGCAGTCAGAGACCTCATGAATGGGATTAGTGCCTTTATTTAAAAAAATAAAACAAAACAAAAACAAACAAATGAACAAAAAAACCTGAGCAAGCTCCTTTGTCTCTTCTATCATGTAAAGACACCAGGAAAAGATGGCCTTGTGAACTGGGACAGAGGCTCTCACCAGATGCTGAATGTGCAGGCACCATGATCTTTGACCTTTTAGCCTCCAGTACTGTGAGAAATAACTTTCTCTTGTTTATAAGCCACCCAGTTTATGGTATTTTGTTATAGCAACTTGAATGGACTAAGAACCCAAGCTCTGAATTATTATGTGATACTTTAGCCTCTTTGGATTCCAGTCCCTTTCTATGTAAAATAAAAGAATTCACTCATATCGAGAATTCTCAGCCTCAGCACTACTGATATTTTGGGCCAGGTGATTTATTGTTGTGGGGATTGTCCTGTATATTGTTAGGATGTTTAGCAGTATTCTTGCTTTGTACCTACCAGATGACAACAGCATCTCCCCTTGCCCAGTTGTGAAAAAGAAAAATGTCTCTAGTCTTAACTCTGGTGGGGTAGCAAAATCGCCCATGCTGAGAACCATTGGCATAAATAGTTTCCATGGTACTTTCTAGATTTAATAGTCTCCAATTTAAAACAGACTTTGGTTTTAACCCTCCCTCGGTTCTCTGTCTCTTCTTACTTCTTTGATCCTTCTCTTTGCTTAGTTTACCCTTCTATAAATTAAGGGTAATTAAAGCATCCACCTTCACATAGCATTGTTTTGAGGGTGAAATGAAGTAATAGATGGCAAATCCTAAGGGTGAGCTTTGTCACTTATTAAGTCTCAGTAAAAGCCACCTGTATTGTAAAAATTCCCTTCCCTTTGAGCAGATTAATAACCACAATGCCATCTCACCTGAGACAAGCTCTGTCCCAGCTCTTTATAGGAGGAGAAAAGATAGGAACACAGTCTGAAGACCCTAAAGGAAGCCTTCCTCTTTTGCCTTGGCCTGCAACCCATTTTTAATGGCTAGAGGTCCATGTGGTTTGGGGAAAATTAGAACAGACTTCAAATATTGTCCATTAATTGATGCAAATCAATTTCCTTTCAGTCAGATTTATATAATGACATATCTTAAATGATGAACCCTGCTATTTGTCATTTTCACCAAGAAAAACCCTCAGCTGCTTTCCATCTGTAAATTCTGCAGAGAGGCTGATAGGTTTCCCTCATTTAAATATAGCATAGATGCATTTTTAAGAACTCATTCCTTCTGAAGGAAGTGGAATTGACAGACCTAGACATTGAAAGCTCATTTGATATACTGATGCTCTATGGAACTTGGCAAGGCAGTTTTTCAGCCTACTCTGGAGCATTTTCTATTTCTTTCCTTGGATGTATTGTAAACATTTGCTTTGCATATAACCTGCAACTGAGGCCAATGATTATGTTTCCCAGAGGGAAAAGTAAGAATATTTTTCTTCTGGAAAGTTCTAAGACCCTTCTTGCTTCCCAACCCCATTTCTAGACCTAAATAATATCCCCATCCTTCCTCAAATGTGTATGCATCTTGGCCTTCTTCTCATCTTCCATGTTCCAGCCATTGGGTTAACTGTCTTTTTAGCCAAACACTTTGGTGAATGAAACCTTGTGAGTGGTTGGGCTGGGTGAGAAGTCCTTTGGAGTCATGATTTCACTTGCACATTGATGTTTTGAGGCACTATCTTGGCCTTCAGGAAACATTACCACCAACCTTCACTTCCCTTGCAATATCTCTCTGTATTTTATCCTTTTAAATTTCTGTTCTATGCTTTTTATTAGTCTCTTTCTATCCCTTCTCACTTTCCTATGAACTTCAACATCATCAATATGGGAAGATGCAAGAAAAAGGTATTTTTTCCCACTGCCTTTTGTGTCTAGAGAGAATTCATAGGCAAAGGTATTTCTAAATATTTATTCCACAGAGGCCCATTGAAGCTTATCATGGAATTAAGGTTGAGTATTGGGAGGTATATTAAATGCACTGGGTTAAACATTAGCAATTTCTAAAAATTAATGCATTTCTTAAACATTTAAACATGCTAAATGAATTTATAAGAAGAAAGATAAATACAAGTTTCTTAAATGTATGTGATTACATATCCCTCATTTTAACAATGGAGCATCTTATAATTTTCTGTGCAATGTATTTTGAGAAGCACTGTTCTAGGATATTTCACTTATCAAACTCCAAATGTCCTCTTTGGAGTTTTATGTTCTTGATATTTTAAAATTATATCTCTTAGCTTTGGGATCAAATAATGGAACTTCTAATGGCTAAAAAGAACATGAACTTATAAAAGGATAGAAAGCATAGCCTAGGTATCATGCCGTCTGAAAATTTATTAAAACACACAATGCCTAATGTTACTGGTATAATAAAAGAGATCAACTCTTTGGGACTATATACGTGGAAAATCTTTTACTTCCCTAATCATTACTTTAAAAGGCAAGAACAGTGCTGACTTGTCCACCTCTAAATATGTCTTGTGTATGCCCCATAGCTTTCCAGGAACTTTCAGTCAGAAAACAGTGTTGTTTAGGGTAATTAAGACCATATATATACATATACATATATATATGTATATATGTGTGTGTGTACGTGTGTATATATATACATATACATATATACATATATAAATATATACATATACGCATATACGCATATACGCATATACACATACACACACACACACACACACACACACACACACACACACACACACACATATATATATAAAATCTCCAATTAAGGCCAGTTTAAGCCACAAATTCAATTTCACCTTCAATTTGACCTTCTAACCTCTCTTTATTAGGCTCAGGTGGTGGCTTTGGGACTTGTAATGGGGCACATGACATGATACTCTTCTTTACTATCCCTTGTGCTTTCATTTATTTTGTGTATCCTTCTAAATCTTGTAGGTTTGGAGGAAAGAAAAAGAAGACTTAATGTCCTTAATGTGGTTTGCATATTTTTTGTAACTATTAATATTTTCTATAATATGTGTCTAAATACTGGATTTTTTGTCTAGTGCATTGATGGGTTCGTTGGAGGCTGCACTGTACCCAGCAAGGGCAATGCATTCTCTAGTTAATCTATTCTCTAGCTAATCTACTGCTGGTGGTGAACTCAAGGTCTCATAATGCTGGTCAGGGTCTATTAATCTTTTAAAACATCCACTTGGCTCAAGAAATTCATGCATCTTTGCTGGGCAGAACTTTTTTTTTTTTTTTTGCCTTGCCATCACATACTGCTCCAGCCAGACCCCTACCTTTAGAATTCTGCACATGAGAGGCAGATCCACTTTTATGATCGTGTATGCAAAATTTCAAATTCTCTTGAGAATTTATCTTTCTTCACTCAGGTGGCTGCACTCAGCAAACATCTAGGCAAAGTGAGTGATGCTAGCCTTCTTTTACACAGGGATATCACTCTGTGGATTCCTTTGAATACTTCTCAATCAGTTTGTAAGGGAGGCATTCTCTCTCCTCCCAAAAGAGAGTAGAGAAAAAGCCATTTTACCTTATCCTTGGAAAAATTTCCTATCAATTCTCTTCTACCACTTTTTGGAATTCCTAGTTTTCCCTTATTGAGGGTGATGGGGATTAATACTCATTGGGCTTGTTCTGTTATTTTTAATATGGATGAAACTAGCATTCTTCTTCAGTTTTACTTACCATCTACTGAATTTCAGAAGACAACAGGAAAAGTCTCATTAATGTCATGTAACATAGAAATTAATGCCTAAATGCAAATATTCTTCATAATATTTTTTGTTGGTATTATATAATTTCTAACACAAGTTTTTATAATTAGAGTCAATGCTGATATGAATACCTGTCTTATTCGTATGCTATTTTCTTGTGTTCTGTTCTCAGGAGAGGTGCTTCTAGGTGAAAGGACATTGACAACTTTTCAGCTCTTACAACTTTATGACTAAAGCCCCATAGTAAATGACTGCTAAGTATTTAGACATGAGTACTAAACTTTTAAATAATACCACAACACACATACACAGAAATTAGGATAGTAAGTATTTAGTAGATTTTTAATTTAATTTTAGTAAATGGAATTATATAATTTGACAGTTCTCAGCTAATCATTTTTAATTTTAGCTACCTAGAGCTGTAACCCCTTTCTACTTCTATGACCTGGCTAGGCTGGTTTCCTATACATTGACTCTCATTTTCGTTCTCTCTCTCTCTCTCTCTCTCTCTCTCTCTCTCTCTCTCTCTCTCTCTCCTTCCTTATCTTTTCCTATGTTGTTGTGAGACACTCCCACATTTGGTTAGCATTTAGCAGGGGCCGAGGACTCCTGTTAACTTCTAAAATGTGTTTATGGTGCAGAGACATATTTTGCTCCTAATTAAGCCTTTCACTAGGGGGAAGAATAATAAGGGGTGAGGTTTGAGTTTTAAATAGCCACCAACTAAGAAAAGGGCAGAAAATAGTCAAATAAGTAATAGGAGAGTTCAAAGGAACATGAAGCCCACAGCTCTGTCTCTCATGAGCTGGGGGCCTAACATTTTCTTCCCTTCTCTCAGGCTGGGCTGTCTCCTGGGAAAGCAGCAGAAATGTTAGTCAGGGACCCCTGAAGTAGATAGCTTAAGAAATTCCTCTTATGAAGGCACTGATTTTCATGTGTATCCTGGAGGTTCATTGTAATTTTTGAAACATTCACCACATGTAATAGCAAGAAAGAGACCCTTTCTTAGCTTCCTTCAAGGAAGAAAATTGAGATGCAGCTGGGAAAATCAGGAACTATCTAGTCAGCAAGATAGCAAGGAGAATTTATATTTCATGGCAGCTTGTGAACATATTTGCTTTAAGATAAACACAGTGCTGCTATAACCAAGGCAGGATGTAAATGATTTTTTAAAAACAAGTGTTGGCTCAGTTTTCAACTGAAGATCATGCCCATGAACTTGGTATTCAGTAAAAAGTATTCTGAACAAATGAGAACACTTCCAGCCCAAAGCTTGATACAGAGTAAGCCCATGACATATTTTTCCTGACTTTCTTGTTTGCTATTTTCTAGGATTCCTAATTTGGCATATAAGAAGGATACTAATGTACACGGTTATAGCAAAACTTTTGCATTATTTTGACTGTAACGCCATCTATAGAAGGATTTAAGGAAAATATGTAGAGTGCCATTATTCCTGATAAACCAGTTCATCCCTGATCATAACATCTCTATGAGATTCCAAAGAGGCCTTCAGAGCTCTGTGAGTTTCTAAGAAAATCCAGCACACTTTACTTCAGCTCCATAGCCTTCTACCTCTCCCCAAGTATGTTATTTCATGTCCTCCTGGAAGCAGATGTTAAGACAGAGTTACAAGTATAAGAGACATTATTATGGGAAATGGCAATGAAAGATTAAAGGAAAGAGGACAGACATAAGCCTCAGAACTAGATACAGGTTTAACATCTGTGAAAAAAGAGAGGGAAGGAAGAGGGATTGGGTAGGAGAGCTTCAGACTGTAGGGCAGTTTTAAGGAAGGTTTGACTAGGCCAATAGGGAGGCCTAGAGCAAAGAGGGGTCCTACTTTTGGCAAGAATGGCTGTTACTCTCCTGCCCCCCCTGCCCCCCGCCCCATGCTCAGTCTGGCTGTGAATAGCTTGGGCAGGGTGTGCTATTGCTGTAAATACTGTATGGATTACTCAGGTGAGGCAGCTGTAGGCTGTCAGTTAACCATAAGGTTCTCTTTTACAGTGAGATCTGAGCAGTGCACCTCCAAGCTGCCATATCATGACACCATTTACCACTACACTACCAACTGTGAAGCACTAATTCTAAAAAGGACACTATCACTAAAAACAACTTTCCACTTTACCCAGAGAGATCATCAGATCTAATCCTATTATGCCTTATATTCCTGTTTGCCTCATGCACTATCAAAAGTCTATTAGACTATTAGCTACTTATATCCCCATAGTTTAACATGATACCTGGCACATAGTAGGACACAATTTATGTTTGAAGAATAATTACATAAATCATTTGGCATACAAAATTTCTTCCTTTATTGTGTGAAAAATAAAATTCATGTGATATTGAATTATTTGTTAAATACAAGAACAAAAACAATCCATTTAGGGCCAGTCACTAAGAGAACCAAAGGTTGCTTTCTCTTCATTAATGGAATCAATTAAAAGAATGAATAAGGAAAAAGTACCAACAATGTCTAATCAAAAGTAATGTAACCAGGTCTACCTAGAGAGAAATCCTAAGGTTAATCATATATACCTTGGTTATAAAGAACTAACTATAACTTTTCTAGCCTTTGAAAACAAAGGACATAAATCTGTTTGCTGACTTTTAGCAGATATTTTCTTATATTCTGTGGCTTCATTAATAACTTCCAACTTGCTCTGGGGTAAAAATAAAAAACAAAAAACATGTTTGAAATAATCTTTAATTTCAAAATTATTGCTTAATTATGGACTCATTTTCTATTCATTTTTAAAAACAATGTCTGCTATGTGTAGCAAATAGTATTTTAATCTTTTCTGCAGACATGTGAGTGGTATGCACACTAAGGGGTAATTCTGTTGGAACAGACTTTTAAATTCAATTCGACACTTTTATCGAGAATGGAGAAGCTTAAAAATTAAGCCAGCAGGCATCCAAAGCCTGAGAGAACACTACTGGATGCATTCTTAATTAGAGCCAATAAACTGTGTTTTTAGGGAGAGCTTTCCCACAGAAAGCTCAATGGCAAAGCTCAGAAGAAACAAACAAATTAAATTCTCTATATTAACTGCTTGGCACACTGTTTCTCAAGGAGTTATTTAGCCCAACATGATGACAAAATTTCACTTCTAAAACTCCAAAGAACTCCTAAGATAAAGAACCAACTACTTGCATATTTTCCCCAATACAAAATGATCCATACTAATTTCAAATCTTACTAGGATACTAGCAGAGAAAGGATGCAGGAGTATAAGTAATGTGTTGAATGATGGACGAAACCTCAAGAATCTTAGATTTTATTTCCATCACTAGGTTTTTTTAACTTGTTAAGCATATTTATGTTATTACTTGGAAAATTTATATGACACACTTTATGTGTTTTTATGAGCATTAAAATAAGGTCAGGAAAGATGAAAGAATAGATTCCAAACTGTCAATAGTGAATCCATATGGATAGTAGATCGCAAGTAGTAAGATGAAATATTCCTTTTAAAATACTGTTATTCATAACATTATTATTTGAGCTTATATAGAATACTTTAGGATTTAAAAATTAAAATAAAAATGTTTACTAGTTTATTTGTGAAAAATTCTTTTCTGGAACTCACTGGCACCAACCATAGAAAGCAAATTCACAGGTACTGTTCATAGGCAGTGGAACTTCTGGGAAATACTGGTGCTATATTGTAAATACAGTGTAATAAGTAGTATTTTAGTCTTTTTTGAAGATATATTAATGGTGTATATAACTATAGACTGGTTATCAGAAGACTAAATTAATCTGAACATTTCTTCAACTGAGCAATGGAAATATTTTCAAGTCATAAATATACTGAATAATTTAAATGTAAAATCTTGTTGACCATTGTGTGATAATTAAGAATATTTTAGAAAAATGTAAGTGTAAAAGGTATTAAGAAATAGATTGAACTGACATTCACTGGACTGATCTTTTTGAGGGCATGTGCTGTATATCATCTATCCATTGATGCATTCATTTATTCATCCAACAAATAATTTTTTAAAAATCTCATTTCTGAAATCCTAATACCTTGCATAGAGTTTTGTACATAATGGGCGCTCTCCTGCTTTACTGAACATCTGAATGAATGAAAAATTACTGGTCATTCATCAAGGCTTATTTTTCTATACAAGAGCTTCCTCAGTCTTATTATTATTATTTTTTTTTTTGAGGAGTATATCGAGAAAGTTATTTTAATATGACTGCTCCTAACATAGTACTTTTCATTCCAGTGACACTGAATAAATATTTATTTGGGGAAAAACTAAAAACTATATTAAATGGGAAAATATTTAGAAAGAAGAATGCTCAGCGTCAACAGCATGGAGGTCTTCTAATATCTAAAAGACGGCATGTGGAAAAAAATCAGACTTATTTTTATGGTTAGAATGGTTTAAATGAGGACCAATGAGTGAAAACTCCAGGAAATTTCAGTGTATGATGTAAGGGTGTCCTAAAATGTTTTGAGATACCTGAATTTCTACTCACCAGAAGTACCTAACAACAGTAGGAAACAAATTGAGCAAGCTGAGGAGAACATTTCAGTATCAAATGAGTGATTGGAGTGGAAGACTTGTAAGGTCTCTTCTAACACTAGAATTCTTTGGTTGAATGAATGATGAACAATGCAGTCTCCCAGCTAAGACTCCACTTGAGTATAAGCACTAGATACTTTAAAATTCTAAGTCCCACAGTCTCTCTGGAAAGAATTTTCTGTCTGTCTTCCTAAAGTCCCAGGTAAATGTGAAAGTAGGCAGAAATATTACTTGGGAAAGGCATTAATTTCCCTTGATTTCTTCTAATAGTTTAAGGGTGTCACGCTTTTAGTCAGCTCCATGTAATGTGTTAGTTTCTACTATTTCAAAATTATTTTTGTGTGTGTTGGGGAGGTAAAGATGGTCTTAGGAGTTCCCTAATGGTTCCTCCTTAGCTATTTAAGGGGAAAACTAGTTAAATTCAGTTTATATTGGTCTTTCTGATTCTCTAAATGAGTACTCATAAAAAGCTAAGAGCTGTTGCTATTTCCCTGAAGAAAAAATTTTCCAGATATGTCTCTTTAAACTTATGCATATTAAATGGGCAATAAAGAAAAATAATTAGGTTCTATGTGAATAGAGAACTCATGGTCTTTTCAGAGTATCAATCTAATTATATTTTAAGGGATTTGTATGAGTTGGGGGTTAATTATTAACCACTGGTGTATGTCAACTTTTAATGTTTAAACTATTATTAGTTTGCAAAATGATTATAAGCAAAAGATACTAAGTTTTTCCTCTGAAAGGCAATGTTAAAGAGCAAGTAACATTATTATTTATAACATTCCATTCAGACTCAATTTCTATGTTAAATTGCCACTGAAGAATTTAAATTGACTTCATTTATGTTTATTGCACAGCATAAACTACGTAAACAGAATATTACCATGTGCTTCAAAACAAGTACTTACTAATGTAATAAGTACCTGAAGAAATACCTAATTATTTTTTATGAACTCATACTGGTACATAAGGCATTTTATTACTTTATTGCTTAAATAATCAATTATTTTTTTACCCTTAAAATGTAAAAAGGGGACACTGATGCAACTGCAGTGAAGACCATTCAAAATTCTAACTAAATTATTGATATAATGAAATCAATGAATAAAATATCACAAAATTAGAGAGAGTGAAGAGAGCCAAGGAAAAGCAAATTGCAAAAGTCTCTCCTGGAATCCTTCCAAAAGGTAGAAAATTAAGAAAATTCATACTTATCAATAGTGAAGACCAATAGAATAAGAAGAAAAAAGAACTACATGAGGCCCTGTGGTTTCGGGTAACTATTACATTGTAGATAGTTTCAATAAACAAGCTGAACATACTTAATAAAAATTCAGTGATCAAAAATACATATGAAAAATACAAGAAATTTATTGATAGAAATCTCTTTTATGTCTTGTTTTTCATTAGCTTATACATCATTATTTTTTAAAGTCATATGTTTTTTCTTTGTAACAAATTAAAAGATACAGAGAAAAAAAATCCACAAGAGATTTCTTTTTATAGTTTCGGTGGACTAGCTTGTTGCAGATAATTGCTATCACTGAGGACAATGAATAAAGCTGACTTTAAAAAACATCTGTTTAAAGACATAAGAGACCTGTTCTTAAAGGAACTAGGTCTACAAGGACTAAGATTGTGGAGAGAGGTGAGCTGAACTTCTGTGATGACACCTGTCCTAGGATCATTTGCTGATTGTGAGTACAGGGCAAGAGGCTGAGAATCCATGGTTTTCCTAGCAGAGGGGCTGTGTTGAAGGACAATGTAATCAACAGAGCTAGGAAGTCTTATGGGGCTGGAGAGACATAATTGGAGACTCTGGGTGTTAAGATTCCATTAAGAAGGGAGGTGTGGAGAAGAACTCATTTTGTCAAGATACTTGTTGAATTCTGGAGCCGCAAGGACAGCAGGTCATAAAGCAGAAGGCCACTAAAAAAACAAAGAAACTATTTCAGCAGCCTCAAGGTACCTATGTGGAAAAATTCAGGACCCATTAGGGAGAAAGCCCCTGTGGAGGCACCAATCTCAAATATGAATCTCTGGAGGAGTACACCCTAGGAGCAGAGGTGAACTAGGAGTGAGTGAATCCTTTCCAGAATTGTTGCTCAGTTCTGATTAAGCTCAATCTCAGAGAAAAAGGTTATCATTTTTTGTAGGAAGATATACAGGGAGACCTTTTTTTCCCCAAAGAATTCCTAACATTCAAAAAAATATTACTAGGCATGCTGGGTCATACGCAGGGTCATAACCTAAAATATAAGATTTTTAAAAAAAGTTTCACAGGTGATTCAGATATTGGAATTAATAGAACAAGGACTTCAAAATAACTTTAAATAATATGCACCACCCTAAATAGAGGGAAGTATAGGCAAAATAGAAGAAGAGAGGGAGGATATCACAAAAGTATTGGAATTTATTTTAAAAATTTAAATAGAAATTTTAGAATTGTAAAAGTACAATCACTGAAATGAAATAATAATCAATGGTTTAAACAAAAGGCTGGACAAAAGGAAAACAGGATTAATGAAGGTAAATCAATAGAAACCAAACTGAAGCTTAGTAAGAAAAAGAGTGAAAAATACAGAAAAAAAGCATAAGAGACATGTTGATCTAATGAAAAACTCTTACATAAATGAAATTGAAATCCCATAAGGAGAAAATGAAAATAACGAGGCAGGAAAATGTTTGAGGAGTTAATGTGGTAAGGAAGCAAAATTACAGTCTAATTTTGCTTTCAAATTTATTAAGCTGAAGAGTTATGACTTATACACTTTTCTGTATATATTTTACTCTTAATTTAAAAAGGCCAAATACATGTCTCACCACAGCAAATTTTGATATATTATTCTATTGATGTGTATATTATCTATGATACAAAATTCTTGCCATACTAGCATTTAACAGAACACAAAATAGCAAAGGTTTTTAAAATTATTTTTTACTTAAAATTATTGTTTAAAATTTTATAATATAAAATGTATAAATTAGAAAATGAAAACCTCTAAAATCTTATTTTGTGTGTCTATGTGCATCTATATTTTCTCAAACAAAAATTGAATCAAATTACTTATACTACTGTGTAATTTATGCATTTTTAGTTTAAAATGAAGCACGGGCATATAATCACTTAATTCATTTTTTTATTAATGGATACATAATATTCTAGAACTTAATTTTAACAACTTGAGTTGAAATTATTTTTCTAAATAAATATTCTTCTTATGAAAAATATTACCATTCCCTCAAGAGAGGTGAACAATTTCTCCATCTTATTTTTTTACTTCTTTGTAAATGTAATTTGGGGATGGTCTTTCCATGGTGGTGATATCACATTTAGTGTTTTATTTACCCAATAATATTTTTTGATTCCCTTCTTAATACCAGATGCTGTGCTATATAGTGAAATTAAGAGAAAACAGAACAGACATATTTGTTCTCCTCATAGAATTCAGTGCCAAATGTGGGAATGCATATATTAAACATAATCCAATGATGTATATAGCAAGACCTAGTGTAAGGAGGGGAGATGTGGGGAAAGGGTTCCCAAAGGAGATTCAGGGGATGAGTAAAAGTTTTTCATGAAAATAAGGAAGGGAAGGGAAAATGTACATTGAGAGAGATGATTAGATTCAACAAGGCTATCTCATATAATCTCAAAGCCTCATATAGTAAAATTTCCAAAGGAAACATTTTGTTCTGGAAATTTAAGGTGCCAATGTACATACATATGTTGTGCTTCCACAGAAAGCTTATTTACTATATAAACTGATGAATGCTTTATATGTAATATGTACATAAATTTTATTCAGATAAACATATTTTTTCAAAGAATTTTGGAATATTTATTGGTCAAAAGTTGTAAGAACATGATATCCTAAAGAAACTTTATTTAAAGGTCTGATTAAGACAGCTTATGTTGAAAATAATATTTTCAAATATCCCCTTGTTTTAAAATGCAGAATATTGTAGTATATGAGGAAAATGCAAGTGAGAAAAGTACACTTATGAATAAAGTGCAGTGATTTACATCTATATTCTTGGGTACAGTTTGGATGGTTGTTCACCTGACCAAGCACTGTGTGGCTGTACAGTGTGAGGATACTGTCACCAAGGCCAGACTGTACCAGCTCACCTAGACCTCGCAATAAGTTCAGTGCAGCTAGAATTCACAGGACCAAGACAATGACAACACAACTCACATAAGTAGACAACCTCAAGCATTTTAAAAAAATTTTCCCCAGAGAAAAGTTAGAAGAGTGAAAAATTTTAAATTAGTTTATTTTTTATTTTCAACTGACATATAATATTGTATTAGCTTCAAATATACAACATAGAGATCAGACATTTGTATACCTTATAAAATGATCAGCCTCCAAGTCTGGCACCCATCTGACACTACACACAGTTATTACAATATTGTTGACTATATTCCTTATGCTATACTTTACATCCCTGTGACTGTTTTTATAACTGCTGATTTATTCTTAATCCCTTTCACCTTTTTCATCCATCTCCTCCAACTCCTCTCATCTGGCAACTATCAATTTGTTTTCTGTATCTATGAGTTTATTTTTGTTTTATTTGTTCATTTATTTTGTTTTTTAGATTTCACATATAAGCGAAATTTTTGCAAATGGCAAGATTTCATTCTTTTATATGGGTGAGCAATGTTCCATTGTGTGTTATGTGTGTGTTTACATATACATATACATAATGTATGTATGTATGTATATATGTACCACATCATCTTTATCCTTCATCTATCAATGACACATCGGTTGCTTTCATATCTTGGCTATTATAAATAATGCTACAATGAACATAGTGAAATTCTTGCATCTGAAGTGTCTTCACTTAGAGGTTGAGGAGACACTGGTATTGTTAAACTGAAGACCAATCAAGCATGCAGAATCGTGCTGCTGAAAGTGTAGTAAAGTCCAATTCAGAAAGTGATCACAATAATGATCTTATCACTTCACATTTTCTGTTTCAGGACAGGGAAAGAGAACGGACAGGGAGAAAGGGAGACCAGAAATAAGATAAAACTGCCAGGTGGAAAGAGAATTTGTATGTACAAAATAGTGATTAGAGATTTATATAACTTACAAAGTAATCAGTCTGATAAATCTAGTACTCATATGACACCATGTGTAATTATTACAATATTGACTATATTCCTTATGCTATACTTTATGTCCCCATGACTGTTTTGTAACTACCAATTTGTACTTCTTAACCCCTCCCCGTTTTTCACCCCCTCTTTTATTTCTAAAATCATTAATTTTTGTCTTGATTTTTGACTAATGCTTTATCAATTTAATTTTTTTAAATACCAGTATTTGTTTATATCTACCACCATAGTTTTCTCTTTCCATTTACATTGATTTCTACTTTATTATTATTACCTTCTGTCTACTTACTCTGGGTTTAATTAGTTATCATTTTCTAGTTTTTCAGGAGAAATCTTAGATAATTGGTTTGAGATCATTCTTCTTCCCTAATGGAAGTATTTAACATTGTAAATTTTCTTTGAAGCACTGCTTTTACTGCATCCCACAAATTTTGATATTGTTTTACTTTTAATTCAATTAAAAATATTTTCTAATTTCCCTTGGAACTTTATTTTGGACCCATGGGTTATTTCTAAGTGGGTTGCTTGATTTTTAAATATTTGGGGACTTTCCAGATATCTTTCTGTTATTGATTTCTAGTTTAATTCTGTTATTGTTAGAGAGCCTATTTGTAAGTTTTCAATTCTTTTAACTATGTTGAGCTTTGTTTTATGGACCAGAATATAATCTATTTTAGTGAATGCTTGTGGACTTGAAAATAATGTATATTCTGCTGTTGTTGGGAGTGTTCTTTAAGTGTCAATTAGATCAAAGTAGTTGATAATCTTGTCCAGGTATTCTCTATCCTTGCTGATTTCCTGTCAACTTTTCTATTGATTGCTAATAAAGAAGTGCTGAAGTCTCCAAATAAAACTGGACCTTATCTGTTTCTCTTCTGTCCGTTTTGCTTCATGTATTTTGAAGCTCTATGGATATGTGCACAGATATCTAGGAATGTTACATCTTCTTGGGGAATTGGCCTCTTATTATTTGTAATGTAACTTTTTTTTTCCCTAGTAAAGTTCCTTGTTCTAGAGAATGTTGATTGTTTTTGTGTTTCTATTTTTGTTTTGTTTTTGTTTTAGCAGGTTATTTTCAAATCACAAGTTTTCTTTTGCTTTCTGTGGAAGGTACTTTTCATCTCAGTTCTTTGCTATGCTGCTTTGGGTCTCTCCTGCACATCCACCTCTCAGATGTTCTGGGATTTGATTTGTGGTTAAAATCTTGGTTCCATTGTTAATGTCTTTGCTAAACCGTTCGAGTCTCTCTCACATATAATCTCAGGGATGAGTTTGAGACTTGTGTGTGCTCATCTTCAAAATAAGAATAGCCCCTACTTCAGCTATCCCCTCTCTCAGATTCCCCCAATTTCTCTCATCTACCAATCCCTGTATGCTATTTCTCTGGCCAGAAATATGATGTTTCTATTGAAGTTTTATCCACCAGAAGTACTGCTCAACACCATGTGGCTTTCTTTTCCAGCTTCAGCTCTCCTCCGCAATCCACTGACTTTTGTTTACTTTTCTGTCCTCTGGTAGCTGCTTTTTGTGTTTTCTTAGAGAGTTTTACTTGTAATCAGAGGATAATATAGACTGTAGTGGAATTTCCCTACCATGCTGAAAAAGAACCTCTACTTCTTTTTGAAAAGTATCTGAAGCAAACTGAAAATATTTTATTTTTATCTGATTATTAAGAAAATGGAGAAAACATCTGAATTTGGTGAGGACTGAGAAAAATAACAGTCACAGGGGCTGTGGAAAGCCACAAGGGCAAGGGAGTATAAAAGATTAAGGCAGAGCTTTGCCTTTCACAGGTTCTTCTTTTTTCTCTCTGCTTCAGAAAAATTTACTGATTTTTGCCTTTGAAACTATTTGAAGAAACTTTGATCCCTCTATTTTCACAAAGGATATAATCTATTTTTCCAAAAAATCTCTTGCCCCAATTTGAAATTGTTCATTAAATGGATATATTGTCCCTGCAGTTCTACACTTTTCATTATTAGGGTGGGAACTAAATTTTCTCCTCTTATTTTGTCATGTGAGAGCACTAAGTATATTATAACCTTGGAATTTTCACACATTATTTAAAAACCTATTCACAGTGTGAGAAGGTCTTGTATAGGCTTGTCTATATCAATGTGTAAAAACCTCCAGCTGCATTTGAAATTGTGAAGACAATCTATGTTCCTCATTAACTGTACTGACTAATGTCTGAGGAAAGTGGAAACTTTCTACAGACATTTTCCAAATTTGAATTTTTCTGTATTTAAAGAGACTTTGCCCTAGCCTCTAAGTTTATGTGTGCAAAGTAATGGAAATTTTCTATCCATTGTTATAATATTTGCTCACAAAAAGTACATTTTTGCATTTAAAATTAGTGAGGAAGGAGTTGAAATTTTTGATTTGTATAAATTAATGTTTTTTGAATAAACATCTAAATATTTGCACTCAAAACATGTATTTGCAAAAATCCTGCATACATCAAAATAAGAATGATAATTTAAAGATTGGTTTTAGAATTGAAACACTGATACATATTGTCAGATATAGCATTGCTGTATTCAAGTCTATGTTTTATTCAGTCTCTCTGTCCCCAATTCTTTTGATTCTCAACTTTCAAAAGGTAGGTTACTCAAACATTTTTTTCCTATTAGTGAAATACATTGAAATGTTCAAAGTGAAAAATTCAAAAATAAATATGATAGTATTGCCATAGTATCATTTATGAAATGGGCTTGTGCCAACATGGTATGAGCTGGAATCCACAGGAAGAAGGATAAGATACACGAGTCTCTTGTCCTCTCAGAATGAAATGTCTGGGTGCGGCTGGTCATATCCTAGGAATAGGACCTAGGGGCAGGCCTCACCCCTTTTGCTGTACATTTTTATAGAGCAAGTGTGAGAGTTACCTGGTTGCTGGAGATATAGATTGAGATCGACTGCCAAATAATCTGAGCTTTAGTGCCAGTTATTTATGGGATTTATTGGAGACCTTGGTGGAAGTTGAGGTTATATCCAGCTTCTTTTTCTAGGATAAGAAAGAAAGGCAGCTCCTAGTTCTAGCAAACTGATTGCTGGGCAACCCAGAAAGAGCTCTTATGGGGCTTTAGATGTTCCTGCTTATCCTTCCAGATCTATTTTTAATGTACTTTTAAATTTTGGATAACTCTAGATAACGAAGATAGTTGCTACAGACTGAATGTTGTGACACCTCAAATTCATATGTTGGAACCTATTCCTTAGTGTGATGTTTGTTTAGAGGTGGGGCCTTTGAGAGGTAATTAGATGAATGGAGTTAGTGCCCTAATAAAAGAGACCCTGGAGAATTTCTCACCCCTTCCACCATGTTAGCACACAGTAAAAAGACAGCCATCTGTGAACCAGGAAGAGGACTCTCACCAGATACTGAATCTGCAGGCACCTCGATCTTGGACTTCTCAACCTCTAGAACTGAGAGAAATACATTTCTGTTTTCTAAGCTACCCCATCTATGATATTTTTGATATAGCATCTTGAACAGACTAAGGCAATAGTACAGAGAATTCCTGTGCATTCTTTTTTCGGTTTTCCCTGATACTGATATTACTATTATATACTTGTAAAACCTAAGAAATTGATTACTATTAATTGAACTTCAGATTTCATTCAGATTTGTCAGTATTTATAGTAATATCTTGTTCCTGTTCCAGGATACAGTCCAGGATACCATATTGCCATTTTGTCCATATGTATTTTTAAGATGGCAGGATTAATTCTATGACTTTCTGTCACTGAAAATTTTCTGATCATAATCTTTCTGGATATAGTCACAAGAAAAAGTGTGTCTAAAAGTGAACTGATTGGAAAATTCAGTCAGGAATATGCTGTGTTGACACATCTTTTTAAAGGTTTATCCACTCCAGGTGCCAGGTCTTGATCAGAATTATTGGAGGTCAGGGACTTGTCTTTATACTATCCATTTTACTTAGCACAGTGCCTTGTGCACCAGAGACATGCAGAACACATTATAAAGTTAATGAACAAGTGAGTGTCATTCCCAGAAGCTTACTCATCACAAACCTGGCCTGTTTCTGTATATCAGCGCCACTTAGTTTTAGAATTCAGATGATGTCCTGATGAATCTTTGGTTTCATAACACTATAAATTCTTACAGAAAAATGGAAAATAGTTCATCCTGTTTTTTTTTTAAGCAAGATTAATAAGTAAAATTATAATATAGATTCTGGTGGACATTACCGTTTAACACTACTACCTCCTTTTCTTTTACTTTCCTTTTTTTTTTTTAGAAAAATTAATTTGTTCAATGAGATTTCAAGAAGTTTGATATTCAAGTTTTTCTTGGCCTCTCCACTTTAAATGGATGAGGTTTGCTTATAGGTTTTCAGTGAGTCAGGTTACAGATGTGAAGAAGTGATAATATGAATTTAGGATGATGGAAAAAAGTACCCATATCTCTCTTTCTGATAATTAAGTACATATATTTGCAAGTGGTGCTGCTGACACTTACCAAAGACACAGACACAGACACAGACACACACAGCCTCTCAAAATCAATTTATCTGTCAACACATTTTGAAAAAAGCTTCCACATCGAGAATTAAAAACAAGGCAATGAACCCATTAGGAAATATTTCCAATACAGGAGTCACTAGTCACATATAACTTTTTAAATTTAAGTGAATTCAAATGAGATAAAATTTAAAATTTAGTTCCTCAGTTGCACTATCTACATTTCAAGTACTTAATAGTCACATGTGGCTAGTAGCCACTATCTTAGACAGCAAGAACATTTATGTTGTCACAGAAAGTTCTATTGGCCAGGGCTGCATTTAAAGGTACTTGTGAGACATTTGGTACCATTTGAGGATTAAGTTCAAGTAATTCTGAAACCAAGCAGATCTGATTCATTTTGTAAAGTTTAAAAGTTTTACTTTAATTCTGCTTAGTTTCAATCTGAGCAAATAGCCCTGATGGATGTGAACCACTCTAATAAGTATTTTCAAGTTGAAATACTTGTTTTTCATTTGCAAGGCTACCTCCAAATGGAAAGATTTTCAGTATAGAGCTAATGTTTCATAAATTAATTTCTGACTTTATGTGCTAGTCTAGTTAAATATCATTGCATTCTTCAGGGTTTGTTCTAGTTGCATACCATACATACCTCAGTACCACATATAGCTCTACATTGCACTTCTGTTTCTCATTCACAGAGATTGTTTTTCGAGACTAGATATTGCTTTTGTATTTTACCTTTTCATATTTTATCTCTCACCGCTATGTGTTTGGAAAGGCATGGTGGTAGTGGGAAGAAAGATACATGAAAGCATTAACTTACTATACTGTTTGTGCAGAAAAAGAGTTAACATAGCATGCCTGAGAGTGTTATCTTTAGAAAGTCCTGCTTGTACTGTGGCCTTTGGCTGATGACTGGGAACTTGTCTGTCAAAGGATTCCTGGTAGTCAACATTTAACTAGATCTGCTTGATTTCAGAATCATTGGGCAAACATAAAAATAGAAATTCTGTTAAAGATGATTGGGCAAATATGATTTATGAGAATACTGGTGTTCCTTGTGGGAATCTGGAATTCTGGTATGTATTAGGCAAAAAACCTTGGGTGCTCAGTCTCTAGTGAACCCCCTAGGGGAGGAAAATGATGACATACTGCATTTTTGGTGCTGGGGAAGAGTGTGCTCTGTATGACCCATCATGGGAAGGAGAGCATAAGAAAACCTGTATATGGATTCCTCCATACTCTGTCTGTGCATTTTCCCTATTATGATCTAAGCTATTTATCCTTACTACTCTGCTATTAATAAATCCAAGCCCTGAGTGCAACTATATCTGATTCTTGTGAATCTTTCTGGTGAATCTCCAAACATGGAGCAGTCTTAGTGACTCCCGACACACCATCTTTAATGGAATTTCTGTTTTTATGTTTCAAAGGAGTGCTCAAAAGCTTTTGCTGTGTGCAACTAAGAAGTCTCAATGCTCAAATTGAGACAGCTTAAATTCCACCCAAACTGCGACTGTTTTCCTGAAGAGGATAGAGGAAATGAAATAATATTTAAAATATATGTCCAGGTACCTAGCACATAGTAGGATTTCAAATAATATTACTTGTATTTTTCTTTTTTCTTGTTCCTCCCAACCCAGCCCTGTTAGGATGCAACGCTTTTAAGTGGGTTGACATTATGACACATTTATGTTGTCTGTTTTCCTGATGCTATTTTCTTTGCTAGAAAGCACACACTATATTTCCAAGTTAGATTATTATCCAGGTTTGTTCTTTTGGCATTTGGTGTTTAAGGCAGTTTCAGTTTTCACTCCAGTTTATTTCATCACATGTTCCTACCAATTGATTTTCACTTGCTCTTTCTAAAGTGAGAAATATAAAAAAATGAGAAAGAGAGAAAGAAGGAAAGAATTTTATGATTTCAAAGCCAACAGGTCAAGCAGGAGATCTCATGATTGAAATATAAAATATGTATTTTTCTTCTCAGTATGCAAAAGAGGAGAGGCCATGACCTGACCACTGTTGGTGAAGAATGATAGACACTGGGGTCATTATGAGAGCTTAGATTTCAGGTCAGGGATGTGCGTTGGGGCATTTACCATGGAAAAAGTTATTCAAGAAATTTCCTTTGCTAACACTAGGTACAGTGACTTAAGTTTTTAGCTACTTATTTTATCATCAAATATATGAAAAAAATATTATTGACAAACCAGTGATCAAATTATAGGTGATAAAGTTAAGGACATGCAAAGTGATGCTCAGCCCTTAGAAAAGAATATTCTGGCTCCTAAATGTACAGTTACTAGTGGCCCATTTCCATTTCTACCCCATTCACACTTTCACAAATCTGTCTTTTTTTTTTTTAACTTGAGCTATATCTTCAGTAGTGTTTTACTAAGTAGTGATATCTCCAGGTAACAGTTCCTTAGACATCTCAAAGTTACTGTAACCAAAAAAGAATTCAATTCAGAGAAGGTATCAACCTTTAGAGTATCTATTATGCATTAGTTGCTATGCTGAAGATGTCTATACAAATGATCTTATTTGACCTAGTTGCACATCTGAGATATTGTATAATGCCTCTGTACAGACATATTGACAGTAAATATCTTTGGGGTGAGAGAGGTTAAGTGGCTAGCATGGAGTCCCGCAGTGAGTTAATATCAGGTTTACAGTCTCTCCCTTCAGTGGTCTACTGCCTTTGCAGAGGTTGCATGGATCAAAATGGTGACTACTGGCTATCTGCCACCTTTGTGAAGCAGTCTCATGTAGAAAATGGGAGGCCTTTATTTCCTCCCCTTCGCCATCCTTGGATAAATTGTAAGTACCTTGCAGTCAGCAAGAAAATCACTCGATCTAACTTTCCATTTTCAGTTTGGCTTCTTTGATGAATGACACAATTATAAAAGGGTTAGAAATACTCAAACTCAGTGCTGCAGATTCTCAGCCTACCAAACACCTAGAGGCCATCTCCCAAGTGTGAAGCCATCTGTTTGATGCTTTTTGCTCCTTATCTATTTCTTCTACTGCTGTTTCTTCTGGCTTCTGCCATACCTGTTGATCACACATTGACCTTTCTGATGCTAGACACTGCTAAGCCCTGTAGCTAATTTCAGATGTTGTTATCCCTCCTCTGGCTGCAAAGGTATGAAATGTTCTATTTCAAAAAACATTCTCCAAAAATACATCTGGTTATCTACCATTTGCTCACACATGCAATGCAGTATATCCATTCTTTCTCAATGAAGAACTTTATTTTCACACATTATATTCCACTGGTTCAAAAATGGATGGAGATAAATACAGGTGCAGGAGAATAGAAAAAAAATAGAAAAAGATGGTTGCATGAATTGATGTAGTCCTGAGTGTATTTATCATGAAATTTAAATTGTACGTTGATGGGAACTATGAATTTTTACAAACCATTAGTGTCACAGGATTCCAATATACTATCCTATAGTTATGTTTGATGTAGCTGAGGTTAGACAAACCTAGAAGGAATGGCACAGGATAAAATTTGTTAAGCTTCTACTGTGGCTCCATTATTTCTTAGACTGTACCCGAGGATGCATCATTGGTGGGAATAGTTAACCAATCTGATACTGTCATCTAAAATGTGTATGAAAATAAGTGTCCATGAGTAGAATAAGGTGACACTCTAGATTAGGGTGTCCTTTTTTTTTTTTTTTTTTTTTAATAAACAAGGTTTATACAAATAAACGTTTCTAAATCAGTGGGATTTTTTTCTCCTCAAATCAAATGTTAGTAATAAATACTATTGGGCATGTTCTTGACATCCTCAGCATAAGGATAGGACTGAAGCCTAATTTCTATTCTCTTTTCTTAGAGTCCTGAGATAATACCCCAGAACCTGGGGTTTTATGAAACATAAAGGGATTTTATGGTATGGTGGAAGAGAACAGTTCTCAAATCATGTGAACTGGGAGTTTGATCTCTAATGATAATATATCTTGGTCTCAGCATTTATTTAATTTACTTAAGGATCAGTTTTCTCAACTTCAAAAAAATAAGGGAAAATAGTATATGTTTTGGGAGATAGTTGTAAGGAGTGACTATGTTATGTGTAAGTGTGGCACATATAGTAGGTGTGTTAACAGATGTTAGTTTTCTTTTACCCTTCAATTAATATCCCACTTTCAAGTTAGAATAAAAATAAAGAGCTTTTATTAAAATGTAGGGTTGATATTTAGGAATGATGCTCTGAACATTTCCTTGGCCCTCCTCCCACACATAAAGATTGGTTTAGATAGGGTTAGATAGAGAGCTGGTCTAGAGAAAATAAGAATGAGAGTTGGTCAGATTAGGCAAGAGGAAGTTTGGCAACAGAGAGAGAGAGTAATGGAGACCAATTGAAGTTAAGCTGGGTGAGAGTCTCTTTCTATTACTAGGTGTGAAGATAGTGTTAAGTGGGCTAAAAAGGGACTATCACAGATTAATGTCCAAAGGAGGGGATCTTGATTAAATTGTAAATTTTAGATTTCCAATATAAATCTTACTACTTGGGATTAGATATCAAAGGGATAGATCAATTGTATCACAGAATCACAACCTCTGAGCTGGAAGAAATTTATCTTCTTCTGGTCCACTCCCCTTGGTTTATAGAAGAAGAAACGGAGGCTCAGAAAGGTTAAGTGGAGTCCCTTAGTAAATTAGTATCAGGATTACAATCTGGTATATTTCCTTTGTAATATATTGCCTATTCCTCTACCTTTTCTCTTATTTCCGGGTCATACTGCATATGATTCCACAGTCTCCATTGGCAACCAGTTATATCATTTATGATCTAGAATATAATTTTCAGATAGGAAATTATGTTTTATATATATTTAAATCTCAGCAACTACACATTTTTTAAAAAAGCTACTTACAATAAACCTAACTAACTACCTTAGATAAATTAGTGGTATAATAACCTCTTACATATGAGTAGCAAACTCATAGAGATAAAAAGAGGAAGTTTTGATGAGTAGGATTACATTTCAAACCCTTTGCCAAAGAGGGGCCACAGAAGTCTAAACAAGAGTAAGAACATTGAAATACTTCCCCAAGTTTAGGGCTAATCCAGTGACAAGCAAAGAATATATTCTGGCTAATGCAAAAAAAAAGCACAGAGGCTTATTAATAATATCATGAAGAGTGTAATAAGATATTTGAAATTTTAAAAAAGCCAAATAGAAATGTTGGTAAAAAAACACAGAGATTTTAAAATCACGTGTGTTGTAGTTTGAGGAAGCAAACAGCAAGACAGTTCCTGGAAGGACGAAAGTTGGTGGGACATCAATGGCTCACCACCTTCTGGGAGAGATTATGGAGCTCTGGGGAGTATACTCATAACAATAAAATTCATAAACAACTAATACACAAATCAGATAATGTTTTGTTAAGTCTGAATGAAAAGTATAATTGTCACAAGGACAAGAACATTTAAGCTTCTAAGACACATGCATAATCTCAGTGTGGGCAGTCTATAGTCTATGCCTAAAAAACAAATAATAACTAAAAAGTTGCCTGGAGAATTTACAGTCAGCATAAAAAATTTTAGTTGGATAACTTTAATCTCCAATGTCATCAGCTATGATAATCTGATGACTTCATCTCCCTGCAGCAGGAGTAGGCTCCATTCCAATTTGATGTCTGTATTCATAGGTAAGGGACCCTTTTCCTTGATGGTACAGAAAACACACTATCATTATTATTGTTGTAAATTCTCAAGAAGTAGACCATCTACTTTATGATTGATATATTCTTTTTTCATTAATTGATTCAATAAGTAGTGAATACCTCCAATTTGTCAGGGACTATGCTAATGCTGGACATAAAGGAGGCAGCTAGAGAGACAAAGACTCTGCCCTACAAAGATAAAGGTCTAGACCACTATTGAAATTGAAGATACACAATTCAGCTATGACTACAGAGTATAAGTGATATGGCAGATGAAGTACAGCATGCTGTGGAAGTGAATAAGAGGGGTATCTAACCCAGACCAAAGGCTGGAGAAGTCTTTCTGTAGGAAGTAGTATCTTACTAATGACTTGAAGATTAAGTACCAATTAGCTAATTAAGGGGCAGAATTTGTCCCAGGAAGGGCCAGCATGAACAAGGATCTGGAACCAAAGGGAAAATACGCTGAAAGGAAAAGTACAGTGAGACATTCTTTCTTGATATGTAGGCAAAGATTATTTTTCAAAGATAATATACATTGTTGGTGAGTGTGTGGGTACTTAGGCTCATACACTGCTAATAGTGTAGATTGATATGAAATTTTTGAAGGTAATTTGGCAACATTATGCCAAAAGTGTAAAGATATGTAAAATTTGACACTGTAATTTTAGATAGTCTAAAGATAGTTGTAGATGCGTAAAAAGACAAAATATCATAGGTCTTAGTTTTATACTGAAAATACTATTGTTAAACTGTATGGCCTAGGTCAGAGGTTAGTAAACTAAAGCCAAATTATGGCAATGTCCTGCCACCTGCTTTGTTTTTTTAACTTTTTATCTTGAAATAACTATGGATTCACAGGAAGTTACAAAGACAGTATAGAAAAGCCTTGTGTATCCTTTATCTAATTTCTTCTACTGGGTACATCTTGTGTTCCTATTTGTACAACATCAGACTTGGGAATTGACAGTACAATATGTGTATAGATTCCTATAATCACAATCACAGTCGAGATACAGAGCTGTTCTGTTATCTAAAAATCTTACTTGAGCTCTCCTTTTATTGTCATACCCTCTTCTTTCCTCTCTTACCATTTCTAAATCCTGGCAACCACTAATTTGTTCTCCATCTCTATAATGTGGTCATTTTGGGAATGTTACTTAAGTGAAACCACACAGTATATATAATCTTTTGAATTTTTTTTAATACTTTATAATGTCCTTGAGATAACTCAGAGTTATACATGTATCAAAGGCTCATTCTTTTTCAGTACTGGGTTATATTTCAAGGTATGGATATATCACATTTTGTCAACCATTCACCTGTTGAAGGGCATTATGGTTGTTTCCCATTTGGGGCTATCACAAATAAAACAACTATGACCAATTATGTATAGGTTCTTGTGTGAATGTAAGTTTTCATTTCTCTGGGAGAAATGCCTAGAAATGTGATTGCTGAGTCAGACGGTAAGAGTATATTTGGCTTTTTAAGTGACCACTGAGTGGCTGTACTATTTTATAATCCCCCAAACAATGTATAAGAGATTCAGTTTCTCTACATCCTTATCAATATTAGCTATTATTATTATTGTATTTTTTTTATTTTGGCTGTTCCCATAGGTCTGTAGTAATATCTAATTATGTGAGCTCTTTGTCAGCCATATGGTTTCGCACTACCACACAGTCTTGATTTCTGTAGCTATAAAATATATGTTAAAATTGGATAGAGTGATTTCTCCCACTTTAATCTTCTGTGAAAATTGTTATAGCTCTCCTAGTTCCTTTGTCTTTTCATATAAATTTTAGAATAATCTTGTCTATATTTGCAAAAAAAATCTGCTGAGAAGGAATTTGATGGGAGAAATGTTATGGATTCTTACTGATATAATTACTACATTGAGTCTTACAGTTCATGAACACAGTATGTCTGCTACCTGATTTTTTGGAAATAAAGTTTTACTGGAACACAGTCATGCCCATTCATTTACATATTGTCTATGGTTGCTTTTTTGCTATAACAGCAGAGTTGAATAGTTGTGACAAAATCTGTGTGGCTCACCTAAAGCCTAAAATATTTATTATTGGCTTTTTACAGAAAAATTTGCTGGCCTCTGTATCAGATAAATACTTATACTATATTTTTAAGTGAAAAAAGCATATTATAAAACAGTATAAATGGTATGGTGCCATTTAATTTTAAATATAAATTTTAATCATATTCATATGTATATCTATGTATAGTAAAATGACTGAAAGAATATAAAACAAAATTTTAACCTCAGTTTTTTCAGAATCATAGTGTTATCAGTGATTTGAAATGTTTTCTTTTGTGGTTTTCTGCATCTTTCACTTTCTAGCTAGTGAAAAAGGAATTTATCAGGTTTAGGAAGCATTATCTTTTCAAATCTCTCTCACCAATTTTATGAGACTTGTTCCTTTTGGGTAAAAAGAGAATTTCAGATCACTAAAGAAATGACATCAATTGTTTGTGTTAGAGATAGTGAATAATTATTTTCCAATATGCCTTTTTAAAACATAGACAAATTCTTGCAGGTTTATAATTTAAGCATGTCCTTAGTCGATAAACACTGCTAAGAAAATGCCATATATATTAAGAGTCTTAATTCTTGCTTTATTCTTGATAATAACAATGGACTGATCCACACTTGAGGTTTATTTACCGGTCAGCCATATACAACATGCTGAAGCACGAACACTAAAATGAACAAATTGGTTACTGTTGAATGACCGTTTCAAATTACGGATACAGGCAAAATGAACAGTTGCTTTTTTTGTGACTCTAACTCTTTGTTAACTATTACTGCAGAGTGACAGTTTTTTCCAGTTCTGATGGTGGATCAACATAGATATAGACAGATGAAATATCAAGTCACACCATGAGAGTAACCTGTTATTTGAGAAACTAAATGTATGGCATAAAGCATAATGCTTACAGCTCTGGCTTTATCTGATAGGGTCATAAAAGACCAAAGAGGTGTTTGGAAGGAACAGAGGCATCTGACAGGTTAATAACCCACTTCACAAGGTCATTTCTGGAGTGATTATTTCTTAAACCCTAATCTTGATTTTTAACTCTGCTCTATATCCACTCTACAAGTACCCATTAATATGGTATGAGTTAAAATAAATTAACATTATTTTAATTACTCTGTGAATTATAAATTAAGAATTCCTTCATCATCACCACTGAAAAAAAGTTTTATGGGAAAAAGATATAAAATTCTAAAAGGCTCTGATTCCGCTCAGAAACAGGCACAAAATTTCTCAAATGAAAACATATTTATTACATAAAGTCTGCAGATGCTCGGAACAGCTTGCCATCCCTTTGCTTTTAGGTGATGCCCACACAACACTAAGAACAGCAGAGATATGGCAAAATTCTAATTAAATGTGATCAATATTGACAACCAAACAACATTATTCTAGCCCTGGAGTAGATTTTTGGGTCACAAAATTTTCCCATTTGTCTGTCTACATTGCTCATGTTAACTGGTTAAACTGGCTGATCAAATTTCCACTTCTGTAATACCAGCCTGTAATTTAGAGGATTAGGGATTTACACAATAGTAGAGAATAAATACAAGGTGTTCATTTGGTCATCCATCATTTTAACAAACAAATATTGACAGCTGCCGACTTCTGCTGTGCTTGGTATATAGAAATTATGATAATGAATAAGGCATAGATCCTTGTCTACAAGAAGCTTAGAAATTATGATATGAAACCAGAATGTACAATCATGAAAGTATGATCTAAGGCAGATATGTCATAAGAAATATATAGATGCAGTACTGTAGCAATTCATAGGATGAAGACATCTATCTAGAGGGAATCAGAAAGAGTTTTAGGGAGGAAGTCACCTTAAGCAGGACCTTGAGGGCAAGATACAGGATAAGGCAAAGGCACAAATAGGGATGCAGAGTAATTAACTAGAGTAAATTTAAGAGAAAAGGAAGATTACAGATTCAGGAGTATTCTGGGAAACTCAGAGGCAGATGCATCCAGGCCTCTGGAAGGAATTGGGATTAGGATTGAGTAAGTTAGCAGTCAGGAAAGAAAATCTGGGAATTCTACTTCTTCAATCTTTCTGCAGACTGGCTTTCTCTGCTTCTGAATTCTTATGCTGGATTATGGTTATTCCCAGCTCTTCAGTTGAAGGGCAGCAAAAATAATCTTTTGCCCTATATTATGTTAGCTTTATGCACTATTTCCAGAAGAGTGACGCCACAACTAAACATATCTTTCAGGAGAAGAAGATCTGGAATTTCCTAAATACAGGGAAATGACTTGCATGTTGGCCAGATATTCCCTAATAGGTATTTACTGTTTTGTGTTTGGGGACCTGTAGAATAGTGCAATTGAAATATAGGTTTAAAAGGGCAGTTAAGGAAAGATAATGAAAGTCTTTTCAGACTCACTGAGAAGAGTAGTGATATTAAATGAACTATGCTCTGGACAAATTCATTTGAGAACACTGAGTATGATGAAATTAAGTCATAGATTTCTTTTTGTCTTATTTTGTATTTATTGGTTTCACTGCATTATATATACTTTTGTAAGCCACTTTTACTTCTTTTGGAAACAAAAATGCAATATAGTACAGTGATTGTCAATTTAAAAAAAGTACCTGTGGTAGCTAATAAAAATGCAATTTAGAATTTGTGTCATCTATTATTTCCTTTGCTCCCATCACATGTCACTAAACCACTCTGGGTCCAAGTTTTTTAGTTAAAAAAAATGTGAGGGTTCAATTAGAACAAAAATTACTTTTTACATTCTTCATCCCACTTGCCCCATCCAGACAGCATTAAAATTCTTGGCTCTTTTCCTCTGAGTTTAAGACTGGCCATCAGAATCCTCCACTGTTCAGGTAGTCCACCACAGGTGTCATCTGAAGCCGAAATACTTGCCATCCCTTGATTATAATTCTAACATGTTAGTTTTTCATACTGTCACAGGATGCAGGTGAGACTTTTTGTCCATTTCCTTTATTTTACAGATAAGAAAACTGAGACCCAGGAAGAGGAAGTGACCGGCATAACATCACACAAATTAGTTAAGCTATTCTGAGGTCAGATTCTTTTAGTAATTTTAAAGGAACAGTTGTCTTTGCTGTTATAATCCTTCCACTATGTGATCATTGAGTTTTGGTTTGGAATTGTTCTTCTAAATTCATGCAATCGATTTGCCAAATATTTTGATTTTTATATTTTCAAACAAACCTATGGGACGTAACTACTTGAATTCTCATTGGTTAATGAAATCTGACTTTTAGTGGACTACCACTGACATACTGGAATTAAGCAATTAGGCAAACATGATTTCCTTAATATTGTGAAATTGGGACTTTGACCTGCTTATGAATAAATGAATGTTTCTATTTTGGTGGAGTGTAAAAAAAAAAAAAAAGACATTACCCCATAGTGAGCATTATCTAGATTGTTTAGCAAATTTGGGTACTGGAATTGGTGTTAGTTACTCTTCCATTGTTCGTTCTTCTTGCCTGTGTGCCCCAATTTCTCAGCCGCTGTGGGAGTGCAGAATCAGAATTGTAGAGCTGAGAGGTTTTCCAAGAAGTTACATGTTATAGTCCTTGGAGTCCAGGGAGATGAACTCCTTAGTCAATCAAGACAGGAACTACTAAACTTATTCTGAGTAAACTCAATAGACACAGATCAGATCAAGATTTATATCCTCTTTAGGTACAGGTATTTGTTTCACTTATAAACCCCACATAGGTGATACTCATGCATTGTGTTCCAATTATTTGTTTGCCTGTTTATCTCTCTTTGGAGGCCCTTGAGATAAGAAGGTATATCTTTCATCTCTTAGAATACCTAGCACATAGTAGGGGCTTGATAAATGTCTATTTTTTTAATACATGATGCAAATGTTGAATTCCATTTTGTTATAAAGCATAGTGGAAGCCTGTCCTCTTTCATTTTACCCCTTCAGAGGGGCCTACATCTCCAGTGCCCAGCACAGGGACTAATACAAAGTGATCAATCAGTTAATGTTTGTTGAACAATTAGATGAATAGAAGATAACTTCTACATTCATTCTTGTGTTAGCCCTTATTTTTCTGGCTTATATGGATGTATTTAGATATTTTTTTCTACATGAAACTCTTTATATTAAACTTCAAAATATTAGTCAAACTAGAAAGATATAATAGGCAAATTATATTATTGCTTCTCATGCTTGGGTCTTTATATTGCCAATTAAATTTAAAATGCAAACTTGAGCATCTCTGTGTGCAAGGCTTAAGGGCTGGAACAGATATTTAATGATTTTTAGCAGAGGAATTATTTGATCCAACACCCACACCCTCTTGCCTTGCAATATTGATATGGGAAATGTAAAGAAATCTAGGATGGTTACCCTGTCTCGGAGGACGTTTTCCAACCTCCTCTCCTTGGAACCCTACCTTTTCTTCCTGCACGAAACAAAAGACTGCCAAGTATGTGCAAGTAATCAAATAAATCCAGATAAATCTACCTGCCTGCCTTTTTTCAGGGCTCAGACTCCACAGAGTGACTCCTCGGAGCCCCCTGTGTAAATAAACCTCCTTTGATTCTTAGTTTGCTGAGTGCCTCTTGGTCCTTCTGGGTACGTGGACCAAAATCTGCAACAATATGACCAATTCTTAATGATTTCTTGACAATCAGCTTGTTTCTTCCCATGTCTGGGCTTCCTTTCATGCTGTTCCTTTAGTTAGTCAGTGAAGCATCATGCTGGTTATTTGGTCAAACATCCTGGGTTTGAATCCTGACTGCTACATCTAGTTTTGTGAACTTGAACAAATTACTTAATCTTTCTGAGTCTTGTTTTCTTCATCTGTAAAATGGGCATAATTACACTTCAGAGGGTTGTTGAGAAGATTATATAAAATAATGCGTGTAAAATGCTTACCACAGTGCCTGATGCTTAGTGAATGCCAGTTGTTCTCATTATTGGTTCAGATGCTTTCACTTTTTATTTCCTCATCCCTGTCCTCAAAGCCCAGCTCAAAATACTGGCCAAACTGATTTTTCCCTTTTCAAATGTTTTCTGTACTTATTTGCTCTGCTTCACAATTATTCCCTTGTAACACAGCACTATGCTATTCTCCAATGGCCTGTAGTGCTACATCCAGCAAGTGGTAAATCCTGCCACATCCAGCGTGGCTCTGGAAATGGTGAGAGACTAAGAAAAGAAAAAAGATAGAAAGCTGGGATCTGGAGGCTCAATATCCACTGATAATGGAGTAGAGGTCGATTTTATTTTTGCAAGTTGCTTTTATATAAAAGCATACATTTGCTGGCTAAAATAAGATTATCCTCACCCAACCTCATATCCAACTATAATCATTTACATCTTCATAGGGTAACCCCCACCCTACACACCCTGCTATAATCGTTTGCATTTCAACATCAGTTCCAACTTCCCATTCTTAGAAGGATTTGTGGAGATGAGGCAACCGTTGGTTGACCTCACAGATTGCAAGGATCTTGTCAGCTTGCAACCTGCCCTCTACACTGTAGTACACAATTTAGCACTCAGGTATAAAGATGATCAATAGCATACTACCTTTTTATAATATAATTCTTCCCTGCATTTATCTTTTTCTCAAATTAGGTTTAAGCAACATATGGGCAAGCACAGTGTAAGGTAAAACACAAGCTCTCAAAAACTATTTTTCTTCTTTAAAGACTAAAGGGGTCAGACTATGCTTTAATTTTCTCCAGTTTTCTTCTTAACTCTAATTCTCTTTAAAGCTTTTGCTTTGCCTTCTGATTTAAATGAACCCACAGTCAATTTCTGGGCCTAAAACTCTGTGACAAGCACTGGTTTCTAATGATTTTCTGTGCCAGATTCACCCATTTCCTCAGTCCAAACCTGAGGCATTCAGCACAGTTGTATGGAGCTGGCATTTCTATATTAGCCACACCAAATCAGCTTGGGAAGTAGCCAAGTCCAGTGTCTTTATCCATTAATTCAAAGGGTTCTAGGAATATAGCCTCAAGGACTTGATAGCCAATTATTGGTCATGTAGGACAGAGCTGTTTTTCACTATTTTGGGGGATCTTCATCTCCTGCTTCAGCTTTTCTTGGCCCTTGGCCAAAGTTTAAAGATATTTCATTAAATTGTGAAGAGAATTATACATACAAATTCCATATAGGGTTTCTTTTTGGAGTGGGGGTTGGGAGAGAAAAGAGAAATAGGGGAAGAGTAACAGAGGAACTTTCAAATACAATGCTAACATTCTTTTATTTGGTAGTTATTATTTCAATGTTGGTTATATTGTAGTTTTTTATACTCTCCAATATAACAATTGTGTATGTCCTAACATATAATTTTTTTAAGTAGAAAAACTGGGAATTGAAAGCCCACTGAATTTTATTTTTTCCCTTGCCATCTTATACGTGCATACAGATCCTTCATTGAAAATGCAGTCATCTGAGAAACCTAGTCAGCTTAGTTTTCAAACTCCCAATTCCTAGGATTCTGCTGGAGGGACCTCAAGTACCAGCCTAAGGGGCAAAGGGAAGTCAGCAGGTTGGAGCTTGGGCTCTACCTCTTTTAATCAATTTGATTCTGTTTTACATATTAAAATCCTAAGTAAAACATAGTTAAAGAACAGGAGGGAGGTCAGAAGAGCTATTTTCTAATTTTGAAGGACATCAAATAAAATTAGACTAATGTTTATGGCTTCAAAGGAAGAATAAAGATAAATGGGTAAAATTTCCTGGGAGATGGGATTTAGTTGGCTTCAAGTAAGGTGACTTAGCACATTGTAGTTTGCTTGAGGCAATCCAAATTTATGCCCTTATGCCTGATGTCCCAGGGTAATTACTAATAGCTCCTTTTTTCACTCTCTAAGTATAATAATTTGGATGATAAATTATGACGTCTTTCTAGTTATAAGGAATATTTTTTCTAACAGCTATATCTAAGATTACAAAGGACGAGTTCCCAAAGCTGAATCAGGAAGTGAAATAAATGAAGAGGACCAGTTAGGGTCCTCTTGATCAGTTGTTTTTAAACACTTTTTTTTTTTTTAAGCAGAGTTTTCCTGATTCTTTAACCATTTCTCCAGAGGCATAATTTGCAGGGTTGTTTTTTTTTTTTTAATCATATTGGTCTCTCTGCTCGTGATATGCTTTATTTATTTATTTATTTTTCCCTGGAGGCTCCAGAAATAAAATAATATTACAAATGTGCTCTACTCAGGGTGGATTGAAGAGATTTTCAGAAGTACAGAATGTTTGGATTAGAAGAAAATAATCATCAAGTTTATTCCAATAAGAATATGATTATAGTGAGCTACTGAGCACCTGCACAAGACTCACTAGGGAATTTTGTTCTGCATATAAATTCCTAGATTTAGAATCTCTGTTCCAGAGCATTATATTAGGTTGCTCATGGAATGGGACCAGGAAAACTGAATTTTAATAACATTGTGGCAGAAAAGTTGCAAAAATAAGACCAGTGAGAAACCATGCCTTACTTGGAGAGTTGGAGAACTCAGGTTTTTCACACGGACAGTCTTAGAGGAGCTAGTTCTCTGAAGATCTGGGCAGGGAGCTCAGTTGCAACATTATATAGAAGTTATTTGGCATGGACTGATTGGTTAATTAGTCCTCGGATGGTTACAAAGTGTGGGAGTTGCTATGGTTTGCAGGCAGTTACAAAGAGTTCCTAGGGGGTACAGGCAACGACATTTGTTGCTTAGAACAAGCAAAAAGGGAAGATGAGTCTTTAGTTATTTCGAGTATGGCCTATGATTCAAACATATCTACAGATAAAGAACAAAGAGCTGATTAGCCTTTTGAGTGAAAATTCCTCTTAATTTCCCCCTTTTTATGCCTGTCTTAATTCTTATAGCGCATTAATCTCTTGATTTTCTTGGCCTAGGGGCTGATATAAGGGTGGTCTGGATGTCACAACCATTTGTAACTTAATGCCTGAGGAGACAAATTTGACAAAAAAGTTCAGGATAAAGGGTGCAGGTGAATAAGAGAGCTATGAGGAGCATGAGAGGAAGACCTGCAAGTGAGAGAAGCCAGGATCCTCAACTCCATATTCTGGACCAGGACCCCCATGACTCATCTAATTGTTGAAGGCTTACAGTGGACCCCTTCTAAGATAGGGTGACTTCAGTGTCTTTGTAGGCAGACCCAGAAACCCGCCTAACTAATTTTCCTGCCTAACTCTTTTCTAAGAGCCATAAATCCTCTTATTATTAGTATGGTTGTTGAGGGATGGGAGGTCTCTTCTTCCATATCTCCTTTCTGCTGAGAATGGTCTTAGTCCCTGCCTACTGGAGTTTCATGGAGTTCTTTCCTTTTCTGCCTTAATCAGGGTGGAGCCTTGGGTTTCTTGATGAAGTGCCACCTCAGTCCTTAGATAAGGAAGAGAAGATATGAACTGTTATTTGAATAATATATCTATTCATTTCTCTTATTAATTTGCCTATGAAGTGAGTAAAGGGAAACAGGCTTGGTTAACATATTTCTTAAAGAGTAAAAAGGCCTTTGGCCTAAAATCTTCTCCCCTCTCAGACTCTATGGACCCTGCCTGGCCTAGGGCCATTCCTACGTGATAGTCCTGAGTTACCAGTTTCAGGGTCATTATCTGGATTTGGGGGAGAAGGCCTTTTTCCCAAAGAGAAGAGGGAAGAAAACTTAACTAGGTATACTAAAAAAATTAAGAACTCCACAAGAGATGTCCCATATCATTTATTGCAAGGGTGAGTTCCCTGTGGTGTGTAGTTGAAGACTTGTGAAGCATAAATACAGCAAGTCTTCCCAGGGAACAAGGTCCTCCAGCACTGTTAGCAGGAACATAAGAATAAATACTTCTTCCATAAATAAGAAACCTCTAGCAGGTAATTAAACATGTGCATTTGCATAGTTTATAGAAGTAGTGGAGCTGCAGTTCAAGGTCATATTATCTGAGATGTTAAAACATTGGTTAGTACACTGAGTAAATGTTATGCATTTTTCTGATGGTGTTATAATAGAAATTTTCTTTATCCTTCCTGAGTTTTGGAGGAGAGGAGAGGGTTGCAAGGGGAAGGAATTCCCAGATTACTGGTCCTATCTATTTACAGATCATTTGTCTTGCTGGTGTGGCAAAAGTTTCCAGAAGGCCATTTAGAGATCTATAGGTTGTGGTTAATCTATAACTGGCTGAGTTGGTCATTTCTGTCAGCCCTTCACTTTGTATTTTTCAAATGCCAAAATGCCTCCTCTCCACTCTTATTCCCCTGTGAGACAACAGACATTCTGTTTTTTTTTTTTTTTTTTTTAATGCTGGAGTATCACTTTCTTCATCTAAACAATCCTGGGGATCTCCTGATAGTGGTGGGTAAAGTATATGTGGGCTGCAGCTCACTGCTGTACTGTGGCTTCCACCTTGCCTTTAAAGGTTTTCATTAGGAGGGGCAGCAGACGTGGTCCTATCAGGCAGATTTCTAGAAGTAGGAAAACTACTCCTATTAAAGTTTTAAATGCACCAAAGGCTGAAAACCATTCCCCCAGAAGGCTATTGGGGTTCCATCCATGCTATACTTGCACAGGCACATGTGCCAGTTTTGTCATCTTCTTGACAAGGTCCTCTACTGCCTGGCCCTGGTCAACTATCTGCAGGCAACTGTTAGTGAGATTGAGTTGTCCACACATGCCTCCTTCTGCTGCTAACAGATAGTCTAGTGCCAACCTGTTTTGGTGGATGGCATTTCTCATCTGAGTTTGTTGATGTTCAAGGAGGGTCAGGGCTCTCCCAGTCTCGTTAGGTGGACAATCTAGTTTAATATGTAAATGGGGGTATATTACCCCTATGATCCATCTTCTGCCCAAGTGGCAGGCACATAGTATTGGATTATCTGCTCTGGGAGAGCTCATTATCATTTAAGTCCCTTATTTGGAGTTCTCTTTTTACCCATTGTAAGGATTGTGGGGCTGGGTAATCAAGCAGTTCCCCTGTTTTCAGAGGTAAGAGGAAGAAGGATGGTCTTAACATGCCAATTATACAGCTTCTTTCACAATTTCTGGGGAGGCAGATGTGGCCTTGTTTCCATAGATCCAGTAAAACCCACGTGGGTCTATCCATTTTTGGACCCTGCCTGGGTCCTACCAGGCTCTAGTTAGCTCTGGGAATCTGGCCAACAGATTTTTCTCTGTTCTGTTTCCCCGCTGCACGCTTTGTTTGGAAGTGGCATTATAATACCATAGGCCAAGGCAAATTAAGTTTCTAACTGACTCCATGAGATTTCCTCCACCCTTAGTCATGCAGTTTTGTCCTATAATAGTATGCATTAAAACCCATTGACTATCATCAGAGGTACATGAGGCCATTATATTTGGCATTATCTTGGTGGGAACTAGTTCTGTAGCTTCCCATGGCCACCTATCCCCCATCAAAGTTCCCCCACATACATAGCAGGAAGTGACATTCAGGGAGTAAGCTATTTTTTCAGGCATTTTGAGAAATAAGTGTTTAATTGATTGTGGTGGTGGGGGTAAGGGTTCAGTTACTTCCTTGAAGGAGGACTTATAATCCTGAAGTACTTGAACTGGATGGTCTAATACTTGACCTCTGATACTAATTTGGACATAGGGATTTAGCCCCATCCCGTCAATGCCAAATTTTAGTACTTCCCTGGACTTCTAACGGGAGGCAGGTGTTGGTTATGATTGATTCTAATGAATTGCACTTATGTTCATGCAGTCAGCATTGGAGAGAGGCCCATGGGATGGGTCAGGACAGGGTAGGTAGTAGCTCTAATATCTAGTGAAACTTCAGTGTTTCCTTCCTGCCATGCCAAGGGTGACCTGAGGTTTCACTGTTGTGATCATGGTGGATTTTTCTAGGACTACAGCTTGTAAGATGCCCCACTCCTGATGATGCCATTCATGGCCAATTGAGGTCAAGGCCCTCCAGGCCTGCAAGGTTTTTATTGCCTAGGGTCACCTTGAGATGGTCCCTATATTATGGCAGCTAAATTTTGCCTCTTTTTGCACTCTGCTTCCTTCTCTGCCCCATCCACATTATTGGACACCTTAAAGACCTCTGGCATCAAGGAAGCCTGTGGGGTTTGGGTCTAGGCCCCAACTTTTGGAGCTTCTTTTGAATATTGGGTACAGACCAAGTTATGAAATGTATAGACAGGAGAGTCTGGCCCTTAGACTTTGGGCCAATGTTAGTATATTCTCTAAAAGTCTTAGAAAACTGGTTAAGGCAACATAAAACACTAATTATTTTGATGAAGTACAGAGTCTTTATTTTCTACTCAGAAAACTTTTCCATAACATCAGTAGCCGACCAATAGTCTAAGAAACATCAAAACACAATTCTAATTTTGCATTAGCTTACTTTTGGCATTTAAATTTCCAGTCTCATTTAGCTTAATTACATAAAATTTTCTCTCAGGATTTCTCTTCAGAAACTTTCTACAACTTTTCTCATTCCTTCAGTTTGCCTCTTTTCACTCATTCAGAAATAACCAACTCAAAGACAAACCTTTCCTTCAATTCCCTTCAAAATAAGTTTCCATACTTTATACCTTTTGTTACCAAAAACATTTCCTTTCCATCATAATTAGAATTCTTAACTGAATCACCATATTACAAATAACACAGACAAATATAGATCAGAGGTCATGTACATACTCATATTTCTCCATCAGCAATATTTGTAACTTTCCTGAGGGTACATATCTAGTTTCCTCAGACAGCAATGAAATAGATGGGGTCCTGAGAGAACTTGTTTCTCCCCCAGAGTCCAAGGGTGAAGGGGGAGAAAATTCCTGATTACTGAGATCTCTGGGAAGGCCTTTATATCAGTGGGCCAGCTAGTAAATCTGGGTCTTGGTGAAGGAGCATTGAAGCTGAACTTTTACTGGTGCAACAGTCCCAGCTTGCCCAAGCTTGCCATTATACCAAGTCATGGGATTAACTTGTTGGTCAATTTAAAAGACAGGGGGTTCTACACCCAAGTTGTAATGTCACTCCTAATTTAGTTAAAATATCCTGTCCTAACAAGAGTTCCAAGCTTGGAACTATTAAAAACTCCTACTGAAAGATCTAATCTTAAAATTGGCAGGTCAGTGGTGGAGTAAAATAGTTGACCTTGCCTTCTCCTAATCCTATGATAATTGTAGTTTGTGAGGAGGGTTTACCTGCAAATGCAGGAAGGATAGAATAGGTTGCCCTTGTATTTAAAAGGAACTGAATTTGATTACCCACTACATCCAGAGTTACTCAGGGTTCCTCAGTAGTAATGACCATATTTCTGGGCCTGAGGATTGCCCATAAAATTCCAGGACCTGGGCTACTAGAGTGTTGGCTGGCTGCCCTCCTCTCTGGGAGTGTGGACAGTCAACTCTCCAATGTCAGGGATAGTACCAGTTTCTTTGCATGTGTGGCAGGGGCTCAGGGGCTTTTCAGCATAGTCCTTTGCCCAGTGTCCTACTTTCCTGCATTTGAAGAACTCAACGATTCCTTATTTCCTGGTCTCTTAAAGAATGCTTATCGAGTACCAAGAGCCTAGCTAATTGTGACAGCCATAATCCTGGCTTATCATTTTTTTTTAATTCTGTTCTCTTTTTACCTCTTCAAGATCTTGAGTGTTATAGACCATGAAGGCCATATATAGTAATTGATTTTGGTTAGTCTGTGGCCCCATTTGCAGCCTTTGAAGCTTGCGTCTGATATCAGGGGCTAACTAGCTAATAAAATGCTGGCCTAACAAAGTTAACTCTGTAGCAGAAGTGTGGTATACATTAGTATACCTCCTAAAGGATTCTTCCAGCCAGCTAAAAATGCTGTCCAGGTTCTCATCTTTTTCTTGAGTAATGGTTCTAAGCTTCTCATTGTTCACGGCTTTTGTATTCCTTTTTCTTTCCCAGAGTCACCTTCATATTTGCACAGAACAGGGCCCAAGGGGTCACTATAGTAGGATTTGAAACCATGAGTCTATGTATGGAAACTAGACTGGCTGTCTAGGGAACCTTGTCACTACCTAGTACACAATTTTAACAGCAGGGAGTTCCAGGGTCTTGTCCAAAGGCCACCTTACCCTATAGGTTGGCCACGCAAGCTCACAGAGTATGAAGTTTTCTTGGAGTCATCTTGACCCTGTAATCCCCTGAGCAGCCTTTCTTAAAATTTTTCAACATATCATTTAAGACAGTTGGCTCAGAGGAACCTCCTCCTATATTTGTCTTAGGGAGCTTCCTAATGGACCTTCAAATTTCAGGAAAATAATTCAACAGAAGGCTTCTATGTCAAGAGGGCTGTTTGGAGATAGATAATTCTTAAGCCAAATCAGTGGTTAATTACACCCCCACTGCCCCTCCACCCCCCGCAGTGTATCCCACCCTGTGTCGGTGATGCAAAGACAAACAAGGGTGAATGCCTTCTCTAGAAAGAAGACCACTCAGGTGCACATCTGGCCATGTCCCAAAGGAGCTTAGGTGATGCTTAGCCATAGCAGACTTAGCTCTGTGTTTTATGATTTGATACTAGTTCACTGGACCATATGCCGTATACCGTGGAACTGCAGATGAGCCCACCTGGATTCCATAGCCTTTAGGGGACCTTAAGGGTGCCCAGCCATGGAGCCACAAATTCATACCTGACCAATCAATTGGCCAGGCCACTCATTCAGTCACTCATTCACACAACAGGTTAAAACATTGCCTCCCCTCTTATGGGAGGCCCTAACCTATGTTTACCATCCCCCTCCTTGGAATACCCTGATGTCTCCCACACTGGGGAAACCATGATGTCTTCCCCTGCTGGGAAGTACCCTCTGTCTCCCACACCAGGGAGACCCCAACATTCTCCCCACCTTAGAAGACCCTGGTGTCTTCTAACAAGAGTAGGAGGTGATACAGCGTATCTTTTGTCTGAAGATAGGACCTGACTAGGGGACTGAGGCCCCAGGGCCTTACCTTATTCTGTTGTCATTCCTGGTGAGTTGGTCTGTCCCTTGTGAGTCCAGTCGGGGGCTTGGCCATCTGGAGAGTTAGAGCACTGGTCAGAAAGGGAACCCAGAATACCATCAGGTGGCATGCCTCCTTGTTTTTCTCTGGCCTAGCCACTGGTCCCACGGCTCAAAGGGCCAGCGTAGTTGAAATCTCGTTGGAGCCTCTAGAAATGTTGCAGAAAAGTGGGAAAAATCAGACTGATGAGAACCCCAGAAGCACTCGGAGAGCTGGAGAACTCAGTTTTATAACACCAGCTGTTCTAGAGGAGCTAGCACTCTGAGGATCTGGCCCAGGAGCTCAGCAGCAACATTCCTTATATAGAACTTATTTGACATGGGCTGATTGATTAATTTGTCCTCAGAAGGTTACAAAGCATGGGAGTTGCTATGGGTTGCAAGCAATTAGTTACAAAGAGTTATAAAGCTCGGGAGTTTCTGGAGGGGTACATGCAGTTACATTTGTTGCTTAGAACAAGCAAAAAGGGAAGTTAATTTCTAGTATAACCTATGCATCAAACATATCTATAGAAGTAGAATAAAGAGCTGATTAGCCTTTTGAGTGAAAATTCCTCTTCAATATCACCAGTGAGCCTTTTCCTTAGCCATTGTGGGAAATCCCCAGGGAACCTACTTGTTCTTAAATTGTGGGCCATAGTTCCCAAAAGTGGGTGGGATATATAGTTATTTTAGTTGTTTTAATGCTTCTTTTTTCTTAGGAAATAATTATCACTTGTTTCCTCATATTTTAAATGTATCATATTGATAAAACTATTGTGTCTAATGAAATGTGTTTAAAAGTTATCTAATTTTTAATAGCTATTTATCTTTTTTTCTCAACAAACAAGTACTCCTGAGAATAAACTTTATCATGTGTATGTCTGATACCTTACCTTAGTTTATAATTGGGACCTTACACTCGAAAAGGGTGAAAATTTAGTATAATCTATTTAGCTTTAAAGATAAAGCCTGACAAACCAAATTTCACAAAACCTAGGTCATGGCCAGTTGGTGTGCTAGGGTATAAAAACCATCTATTTCTTGGTGGTGAGAAGAGGAGTGGAGTAGGAGGAGGGAGTACAGAGAGCCCTAATTATAAAGTTTATCAATTTCTGTAGTATAAATGTTTTATTATAGCCACCAACCTGACTTTATTTATTGTGAAATTGGGAAAAAATGCCTACAATTATCTGATGTTGAGCTAATGTAAGCTGGCTTTAGCACATCACTAGGCTAACAATTTAGTTATTTGACTCCTAAATTTAGTGTTCTTTTCATTACTCAGCAAATAAAGTTGAATGTTAAGAAGCCCTGGTAGCACACTGTTTATGGAATCAGGAGCTATCATTTTGTGTATGAACTCCAGAGCACAAATGTAAAACTATTTGTATTTGAATTCCTGTGAGTTTTTCTCTTGCCTCCATACCACCTTCTTCTGACCTCATTGTTGCCGTTTTTGGCTCTCCAGGAAGTTTCCATGGGCTTTGCCTTACTCCTTAGCCTGGTTCTTTTGTTATGATGTAATTTATCTTCAGGACAGCCCCTCATTAGGTCTCCACTTTGGTGAGGATCAGCTCACTTTATGAATTTCTATTAAATCTGGATTCTCAATGATCAGTGTGGTGTCTTTGATATTATTATCACATACTCCTTTTGTTTTTTTCAGCTCTTTTTAATCTAGTGCTTTCAAAGTGGATTCTAAAAAACATTAGTCCTTAGTCTTTTTCCTGTTTAGAAAAGAGAGTGCAGCTCACTGCCAGTGTTAATTTAATATCACGTGTAGAAATGTTACATTTTCTAACACTTGACATTTTCAGTGAGAGTTACTATATTTTGTAAATGAAATACCACTACTAAAAATAAAATGACGTCATTTGTTTCCAAAGACTATTAATATAGTAGAGTGATGCGAAATATTAAAAGCAAGATATTTCATGGCAAACTTTGGGAGTAAGGTTAGGACTCTAATCCACGAGTTCTCTGGGGGTAAACACTGCAACCACAAGTGCCACCGTTGAGAATTCTTGGGGAAAACAGAAAATGGGTTAGAATGTTCCATGAAAAAACAGATTTCATGGTTGAATTTGGACAGTGAATGAATGGGGCATACTACTATACTATAGCTGCCTCCTAACCCTTGGAGAATCAGAGTCTATTTTCACAAATTAATGACTCTGACCAATTTTACAGTGAGAAATATACTTTCTTTGGCCTGATCTAGATTTTCCAAAATTTATTCAAACATGGACACTATTACACTGATTCTTATTTAAATCCCATGGAATTTGCTTTGGGCAATACTGAACTACAGCAGCATCTACTTTATATTTCAAAGTCCACGTTCCATGTTGGATTGTTCTTTAGTTCCCCATGTCTGAATGATAACCCCCTCCTTGCACCATTCTAATTGCAGATTGAAAAAGATTGATGTATTCTGAGATCAATGATTGGCCCAACTCTTCAGGCTTCAGTGGCCAGCTCTGTATGTGGGTTCATCTTATTTTTCCCTTAGCTATTTTACCCTGCATAAGAGAATTGGCTTTTTAATAAAAGAAACCCTTTTTATAGGGAAGAACTACCAGACAATATTTGTTTGTTTATTTACTCATACATGCTTGACTAGAATAGGTGGCATAGAGTGGATAGTGGTGAATAAGGATAATGAAATATAGGTGGAAGGGAGTAGGATAATAGAGGACCTTGGCAGGCAGGGAATTTAAATGTGAAGATATTAAGAAATGGGAGATGGAACAGCTCCCCCCTTTCTTCTATTTTTCAACATCTCCTTTAAGGGAAAGTAGTGCATTTGTTGAAACAGCTCATTTATAATACAGTTTTTTTCCTTTTCCTTAGATAATGACAAGGCTTAAAGTCTGAGCAGCAATGCCTAATGTGACTTAGGTGCCTTCTATAAACCTCTTCCTGCTATTACATTCTTCCATTACTAACACTTGAGTTCTTTACCTCTTTCTCACATGGTGCCTCGTGCTTGATTCATTGTAACTGTGCTACCTACTACTCAGCCTTGGCTACCATGGCAATAGTCCCGAATTTCCTCATTGAACCAGAGGAGAATCAAACCTATCTGAAAGGAACAGTAAGGTTACTAGTATTTTTTTCATAAGTGACCAGTGAAATTATATCATTGCTTAGAATTTTTCTCTGATGAGACTCTGTGTCTGGGGAATATCTGTTTTACAAGTGATTAAATCTATGTCTACAGGGAATAGAAATACTTTACCATAACCCTCACTTCTCCAAAGATGTTTCCATGTTCTGAGAGCCAATGAGAGAAATGTGGGAACCTTTTAATGCTGCCTTCTTTCACTGCCTCAGTTTCTCATATGTGCCTTGAGGACATGCTGAAAGTCTGCTTTCGCTGCTAGCTTGGCTATTCTGATGATTGCCAAACATTTCCCAGATGGCCCACTCACTGCTAGCCTTCTGATTCTAATTCCCAATACTTCTCCAGCCAAATATCATTCTTTTCTTTTTGCCTGCTCATGCAATAGAGTAAGGTTACAGTGTTCTCACCTTTGATGAGACTTTCTGGGAATTTGCTCTCCCCTTCAAACTTGATAGCGCGTGATAAGATAACTGGTTCTTTATAAGAGGCCACTTAAGTTGAAGTGTAAATTGTTGAAAACTTCTTAATATTTTTGTTCCTTTGTGACTCAGCTGTTTCTAGGAGCTCCAGTAGATTTTAGGGGGAGACTATGGCTGGAGTTTTAACTGATTATATTACAAACTCTTGAGTCTGGTTCTCTCTAGTGACTAAGCTGAGCTGAGCACACAGGTGTTTTGCATAGGTTTAATTATTCTTGTGTGTTCCCTGTCTGCCTTCTTATCCCCGGGTGTATATAACAGCTGGCCTTCACTCCCACAATGCATCTGCAGGCACAAAGGTGGCTCAGTCAAAAAGGTCTCTCCCTCCTAACCTATACTCTGCCTACTGCTTCTTGCTCATCTCCCTGATACTTGATCTCTGACTTTATTACTTGATGTTCCATATTTTTCTTGGGCTTCATGGTTTTTGATAGTTTGACCTTTTCTTTGGCTTATGAGTTTTTAATCTTTAAGCTCTGTGCTGGGCATACTTTCTGACTGTACTTATAATATCAGATAAATGATGCTCATATTAGTCCTGACTCATGTAAAATCCTACTAGCGGGGTTATGCCCCTTAATCTAGGGAGGAAGGAGTTCGGAAATTTTTATTTAGAACCAAAGGTTCTTAGTTCACTTATTGCCAGTCCAGGGACAGTGGGTGAGGCCATTGAGATAGACTATTGAGATACCATGGTAATGTCTATGGCTGGTGCCAGTCATGGCTCAGCTAATGGAGAGAAGGTTGGACCTACCAAGGCTTCATTTGCAAATATTCTTAGATAGAACCTCCACCCTCCACACCCAAACTGCTGTTGGTCTTGCTGCCAGAGAAGTTCAAATGAGATTCTAACAAACTACCAGGCATCCATCTACAAATTTAATTCTACATGTAAACTCAGGATTTGAGGTCCTGTGAACAACACAAGTAGCCATTGTCTTCTGTTTGTTGGGGGTGGGGTTTGAACAATATGGACATACCTCATTTTATTGCTCTTCACATATGTTGCATTTTTATTTTTTACAAATTGAAGACCCTCCACAAGGAAAAAGACAGACTTACTCTATTGTGGTGGTTTGGATCAAACCCGCAATATCTCCAGGGATGCCTGTGCATGATTCCCTTCCAACAGCCTGGAGGTATACCTTTATGGTATTGTACCAGGTCCCAGCCTGTCTTATGATTGACATAGTTGCTAGATTCAAATAAATTGAGGTGAGCAATGCCCTCACCTATCTACAGGGATGGAAAGTTGGCCTTTCTTTTGTGAGCCTTTATGTTTTTTTGTTTAACTGTTCTTCTGCTTAACACCTTTAATTCTTTATTTTAAGATAGAGCTATCTGCTGTCATTCTATATATATTTTTTTGGCTTGAAGGATTTTTATAGGCGCCTTTGTGACTAGATTAAAATCATCTGTTTGACACGTAGCAGGGTTTGTCAATCTGGAGCTCATCTTTTGATCTATGGGGAGGCTTGGCAGTGAGGACACTTGACTTTAAGAGATAGCCTTAATTCTGAGATAGCTGAAGGACTTGGGTTCTTCTGGAAGGAGTTAAGATGCTAATTGGTAGATGTTGCACATCATGATAAAGAACCCAAGAGAAGATATGATATAAGCGAGGACTCATTGGAAACATCAAATACTCCTCCTCTGACTTCCTTGATAGGTTCTTTAAATTACAAGGTAATGAGAGAAAGGTGAGAAGCTAAATTAGGAGTGGATTACCAAGGACATTTATTTTTCAAATTTTTTGTTTATTGAGATAATTGTAGATTTACATGCAACTATAAAAAAATAAATTCCTCATATACTTTTCTCAGTATCCCCCAACAGTCACAATTTTCAAATTATAGTATATCACAACTAAGATATTGACATTGATACAATTTACCAGTCTTTAGATTTCCCCAGTTTCTCTTATAGATATTTGTGTGTGTGTCTGTATCTCTGTGTATTAAATTCTGTAAAATTTTCTCACCCTTGTAAGTATCTGTACAGTGGAAATACCGAATAATTCCAACACTGAAATGATCTCTCATGTTGTCCTTTTGTAGCCACATTGACTTTCTGTTGTCCTTATTTCCTACCTCCCCCTATCCCAAGCTCTTGGCAACTACTAATCTCTTTTTCATTTCTGAAATCATCACTTCAAAATGTCATACAAGTGGAATCATACAGTGTATAACCTTTTGGATTGGCTTTTTTTCCTGTCTAATTCCATAGAGATTTATCAAAGTAGTTGTGTTTATCAATAGTTAATTCTCTGGTTGCTGAGTAGTATTTCATGGTATGTGTGTACCACAATTTATTTAACTCTTCATCCCTTGAAGGACATCTGGGCTGATTCCTGTTTTGGGCTATTATAAGTAAAGCTGCCTAGAACAGTCATGTGCAAGTGTTTTTATTATGGACATAAGTTTTTATTTCTCTGAGCAGATTCTCAGGAGTGCCTTTCTTGGACCCTAGAGCAGCTGTATGTTTAGTTTTTAAAAAACTGCCAATTTTTTTTTCAGAACTGTACTATTGTTATTCTTACTGCATCCTTGCTGGCACCTTGGTGGTGGTACTATTTATTTAGTTATTTTTGTAGCCATTTGAGAACTATGTAGGGATATATCATTGTAGTTTTAGTTTGCATTTAAATAATGAGTAATTTTTATATGTTTCCATGTGCTTATTTTCCATTTTCATATTTTCTTCAGTGAGACATCTCTTCATGTCTTTTGCACATTTTCTGATTGGATTTTTTTATTGTTTAGTTTTGAGAAATCTTTATGTATTTTAGATATAAGCCCTTCATTAAATATATGGTTTGCAAATAATTTCTCCCAGTCTGTAACTTGTCATTTCATGCTTTTCATATGGGCTTTCAGAGAACCAAAAATAAAACAACAACAACAACAACAACAACAACAACAAAAAGTTAAATTTTGATATACTTCAATTGATTAGTATTTCCTTTTATAGATCATAATATTAGTATCAAGTCTAGGAACTTTTTGCATAGTCTCAGATTCCCAAAATTTTTCATTTTTTTTAGTTTTATAATTTTATATTATGTAGTTAAGTCTGTGATCTCTCTTGAGTTAATTTTTGTATGAGGTGTAAGATTTAGATTGAGACTGTGTGTGCACCTATGGATATCCAATTGCTCCAGCACTATTTTCTGGAAAAGATGATTCAGTATACATATTTAAAAAAAGCCATAATTAGCATTGGAAACCATTATCCTTTGATCTGGGCCTCAAATACTACTATGCTGTGCCTTAGCGCTCAGGTTCATCGTGAGGTTTTTAAATGGGGTTCATAAGATGCTGTACAGGAAGATTTTGACTTTCTCTAGCACTTTAAGGACATTATTTGTAAGGGTTTCCAGAGTGACTTGAAGCTCTACTCAGGGGTAGAGTATTACCCTTTCATTAGAAGATTGAATAGAATGAGATGAAACCCTGGGTCAAATTCTAAAAGGAAAGGCCTCAAAGTCCACTTCGTGATCAACGGTTTAGGCAAACATACCTGCAGCTTCAGGGCCTATGGGAGCTGGTCACCCTCTAGGTGGTCTCTATGCAGCCTCCAGTCTCAGAGAGGCCTGAATAGTTGAACAGCATGGTCTAGTTGACCAGCTAATAGAATAAAAAATTATCTCCAGGAGTCTGCTTATGCTCTCAGTTTTCTAGGATGTCAGCAAACCAACTTAGTTTAAATTATTCTGATTCCTCTGTTACCTCCAATTCAAAGGTCTTCTTCACTCAACTGTCACAATAAAAGGTGGCAGGAATGTAGTTTTTCAACTGTAATGGTAAAAGATGCCAGGAGCAGTCAAACAAAAACACCATTACTGACCAAATTTCAAATACCTTTTCTTGGAAAGGTCTCAGTTTAATTGCCTGTTGGACAAATGCAATCCAGCTAAAGAGCCAAGGGAGCAGTGAGCTACAGGGGAAGCAATATTAGATCATAACTCGGAGGTCAGAAATCTACTCCTCATCGGTTGAGTGACCTTAGATAAAACTCTTGACCTCTTTATACTTCGGTTTTTCTTTCTTCAAAATGGCAATAAGACTTGTCTTACCTACTTCACTGTGCCATTGTAAGGCTCAAATTAGAGAATAAATGTGAAAGTTCTTTGAAAACCTCCCAGTTTTTCTCGTTGAAAAGAGCCCTGATGCACTAATACCAGTGAGTTGCCTTGACAACTCAAGAACCCTGAGTCCTGCCTACCTCCTCCATGATTTCCCAACAGCATTGTCTAATTAAAAAATAAAAAAAAAAATAATTTGAGAGAATATAGGAAAAGAGCTGAAGATAGTGTCTAGCATCTAATCATAGCTGTCATCATTATTCTACCATGTCTTTATATCTTGCCAACTTCTAGATGAAAGAGCTTAGTTGTGGGCTCCGGTAGAGATGGCTGACTGTTGAATAGCTGTGCACCCTCCTATAGCACACAGTTCTTACTGAGAAGTGATGCCCGTCTTTGATTATGTTTGATTATATTTCCAAACCTTCTTGCAGTTAAGTGTGGCCATGTGACTGAGTTTTAGCTAAAGTAGAAAATGATGTATGCTACTTTAAGGACTGGCATTGAGCACCCCATGATGTTCTCTGCTCTGGAATGGTAGTGATTCTCAAGGAGACTCTAGAAGGAACGTATAGAAAATATCAAAGCATCTATCAGCCTCCCTGACATCTCAAAATGTCTACACACAGTAGAATTGCTCTGCCAACCTGTTTTACTGCCCAGGAAAATCTGTTTCAAATCAATCAGAAAAAAAGCTTTTAAATTACATTGAAATTTTTTAAGACACATTTTTCAGGAGTTGACTTTATTAAGTAAAATGAGTGTGACCTACAGATATTAGCTGTGCCAGTTTTTGAGATCTGTTTTATAGGAGGCATTTTTTTTCTATAAAGAGTTCTAGTTAATCAGATTTTAACACATGGGCCATATTTAGTGCAGTCACAGAAACTATAAACTCCCCTGTCTTTACTTTTTATTCCCCCCTGGATTTGTTCAACATAGTGCAGCTGCTGGCTCTTTAGATATCTTAGAAATCTTTATTTGAACAAACAAAACCCCAGGACTGGGAAATACTAAATATCACCTGGGCATTTGAGTGGTTATCACCTCAGCCTCTGAAACCAAAAGGATCTAGGCTTTAGCTCCAACTTAACTCTTAGCATATCAGTTGTAGACCCACTGAAAACTGACCCAAAACTCAGTTTCCTCAATTGAAAGCAGAGCCAATACCTTGTGCAAGAAATATATGGAATAATGCATACAATTTACACAGACACAATGTACCTGATAAAAGTCAGCTATTCCGTTTATAAGCACCCTTTGTTAATAGCTCAGGCAAATTAAACATTTTTTTGTCTCTTTGTTTTAATGAAACTATTTTGCTGCAAGTACAATTGCATCACTAACCATAAAACAAAATTTTAGAAAGACTCCTACCTAAATGCTGACTAGTGATTATATGTATGACGGTGTGTGTGTGAGAGAGTAAAAATACAAATGGAAAGCAATGGAACAATGTCTCTGAAGTACTGAAAGAAATAAAAAAAAAACTTCTTTCAACTTAGAATTCTATACCCAAATAAATTTTTTACCTTAAAAATCCACTTATAATTTTTAAAACTTCTTTGTGCAAAGAAGTTTTTGGTCTGGTATCTAGCATATTCTTGCTGCCTGAAGAACTTAACATATCTCATAGGTCTTCTGACAATGAATTTTCTCAGTGTTCATTAACGGGAGAGGTTTTATTTTGGCTTAATTATTGCCCACTGTAGCCACACCAAGCATAGTTCCTTTTACATCAGGAGAATGTCCCATCACTACAGCAAGGTGAAAATTGCCTCTGGGCATGCTGCAATATATTTTGCTTATATCTCTTGTTTCTTGTCCCCTTGAATGATAGTCCCATGAAAGCAGGAACAATTCTCAATGCAAAGCATCATCTCAGCCACCCTTTCTTTGGCAGCCACTATCTTGTCTGCTTCCTGCTTGGAGGTGGCTGTATCTTGGCCCTTTTGGCTCCTCAGCTGACCCCATCATTACCCTTAGAGTCTTCATTATGTGTTCCTGCCAGCCACCCCCTCTACAGCCTTGATAGTTTGAAGTTGAGGTGAAAAGTCTATTTTATTTCATCCTTTCTGGTGACAGAAAGCAGCCAGCTGTGAGGAAAGAACCAACCACATGTGGTGGTGGAGATGGAGAGAAAGGAGGTGATGGGGTGGGGACAGGCAGAGGTGACAAGGGCAAGTCTACATAAGGGATGGTCAGGAAGAGGTAGCTGCTTGAGCAGAGAACAGTTATGACTCGGAGTCAAGAAATGCCCTTCAGAAAGAGGAAGTAGACTGAGGAAGATGGTGAGGGGGATAGAATATGGCAGAAGGGGTGGTGGGGACAGGTATGTGTATGTGTTTAATAGCATTTGTGGTGAGCTGATTGGCTGGAAAAAAGTTTTTAAATAGTAAGAAGCTATTTACCAGGTAAAGGAAAGAGCCTCTAGACAAATAGAGAGGATGTTAGAAAAACAAAGTTGGAGTCTTGGACCTGTCTATTATGGGCTGTGTAACCTCTCTATGATCTAGATAAATCACCTGCAGCATGTAAAAAACATCTGTGATGGTTAATTTTATGTATCAAGTTGACTGAGCCACAAGGTGACCAGATATCTGGCTACACATTATTTCTGGGTCTGTCTGTCACAGTGTTTCTAGAAAACAGTATTTGAATTGTTGAACTGAGTAAAACAGATGCCTCTCTCCACCGTGGAGAGATATAAGCATTATCCAACCTGTTGAAGACCCAGAAGGACAAAAAGGTGGCAGAAGGTTGAATTCTCTCCACCTGACTAATCCGAGAAATGGGTCTTCTGCTCTTGGACTGGGACTCAGATCTTCCGACTCAGAAGGGGACCATACCCAGGGCTCTTCAGCTCTCAGGCCTTTGAACTGTATCATTGGCTTTTCTGAGTCTCCGACTTGCAGAGGGCAGATTGTGGGACTTCTCAAACTTCCATTACTGCATGAGCCAATTCCTTATATGTATTCTTTGTATATGTAAAACTCTGTTTCTTCTGTGAATAACCCTGCCCAATACACCTACCTTATACATGATTTCACTCAATTGTCATATGTAATGCCTTAGTATTTACATAGAACATCAGGACCACATAGTTACATAAACTTGTAAAGCACAAAGATTTTTGTCAAAATAGGATTCACCTGTCTTTCTCATTTAAACAAAGAGTTCTACAAATTTGTGACCTACTTGGTTCTTTTGGGGTTGGTCTGCTCTATGTGAACTCCATGATATAATTCCCTGAATTTTGAATATAAGCTCTAATTTGCATGACAGCCAGATATAGATAAATGCATGTATAGAAAAGCCTTGAATAGTATTCAGGATATTCTGATCATTCATCTTGGTGATTTTGTTCCACAGAAAATTTCTCGAAGAACTGAACATCATTTTTCTAAATAAAGTAAGCTCGGCGTGGTAGGCTATTTGCCAGTGTAAATAAAACTACCATTAACAATAACTTAGTCCAGATTAAGGTGCCTCCCTGTTTCAGATTTCTTCCCTTTCACATCCAGTTTTAAGATTTACCAAACTTATATTTCTAGAGCACAGACCTGATCATGTCTCAACTCCACCCCAGATTCCCCAGGGCACCTTATTGTTGAATGGTATGGTCTGGCATGCTCCCATGCACAGCTTTCTAGTCTCAACTCTTACAATGCCCCTCAGAGACCTTATGTTTGAGAGAAATTGAGACATATTTTATTCTATGTCCCATGGTTTCCCAGTGAAAATATTTAAATTCTTCCCATGCTTGCAGGCTCAGATAAAATGGCACTTCTTCCTTGAAGCTGTCTCTAATTCCCGTGCCCAAATCCAGCATGATAGTTCCTGTCTCTGATCTATCACAGCTCTTTATTTTACTTGTTTTGTACTATATTGTGTCTGCTTGTTTGATTTTCTTTCTTTCCTTTCTCAAACTGTACACCTACTATGTGTCACATGCTGTGCTACATGCTGAGCATGCAGTGAGGACTAAATCAAGGAAGATTCATGCTCTTGTGGATGTGACAGGTTGAGGGAAAGAGTCGCTAATCAACCAAAAAGTAAATTTATACAGTTGACCCTGGAACAACACAGGAGTTAGGGGCATTGAACCCCACACAACAGAAAATTCACATGTAACTTTTGACTCCCCCCAAAGCTTAAGTTGCCTCTCAGTATCCATGGGGGTTTGATACCAGGACCTGCCCTCTATACAGTGAAACCAAAATCACAGATTCTCAAGTCCCATATACAAAATGGTGAAGATCAATGCATACAGTTGGCCCTCCCTCCTTCTCTCCTTTCTTTCCTTCCTTCCTTCCTTCCTTCCTTCCTTCCTTCCTTCCTTCCTTCCTTCCTTCCTTCCATCCACCCATCCTTTAATGTATTCTCCTTTTGCATTCAATACATGAACCAATAAGTAGCAAAATACTTAAAATAACCAGAAATTCTAATTACCCTTGCCTGCAGCAAAAATGGTTCTCCATGCATTAGCATTCCCATAACTGAGTTCTGGAATTGGTATATGTGTTTGTTTAGTTGAATAGTTTAAGCATCTCTTGTTGAGGGTGATTCATAACTTTATTTGGAAAAAAGTTATGTTTCCAAAATAAAATTAAGTTTCTGCTTATCCACTGCAAGAGAAGTAATTTATAAAGCCATCAGAAAGAAGTTTACTATGAATGAAAAACCAGGTTATATGATAAATAGGCAGATCTTGAAACCTTGAATACAGATGGTTATTTGATCCAAAACTGAGCTTCAGTAGAATAACTTGATTAATTTTCAAGGTTTGACACTTGCTGTTTATGTCAAGCCAAACTATCTCTAAGGGATAACCACTTAGCTGTCATGTTGGCTCTCAAAAACTCAAAACAATACAGACATAAAGTAATTTTTAAAATTTTACAATATACACTTGTGGGTATACATTCAGTTGTATGCATGCAGGATTAAATTTAGACATGATAATATCATGAGAAGCCTAGTGATTTAGCATCTCCTTAAAGTAATATCTAAATAGTTGTTCCATGTTTATTTAATAGTATAGGGGAGCATCTGATTTTCTACCAATAAAAACTGTATTCCTTTTTTTTACATTCAGAATAAAAAACTCATTATATGTACTAGATAAAATAATGTTTTAAAGCTTTTTGTAACTGGTTTTCAGTCATAATTTAAATGTTGAAATGTTTCTTAATTGCCTTCACTAAGGATATAATTTACATGAATGTGGCTACAGGTTTATTCAAAATACTGTATAAGTATTTTTATTCTTCCTGGTTTTATGTTGGCTAAATGGTTTCAATTTTACTGTGATTCTTTTTTAACTAGTTCTCCATTGTTTGGTGAACTGGAAAATGTCTTAGAATGTACTTAAAAATTTTTAATTTAGATAAAGAGATTAAATTTCACTACAGCATGAACTACATCATACTTTTATATGTTTCAGATTTTTCTTTAATTTTGACTTTCACCTGACTGCTCTTAATTTTTTTGGCTTGGCTTCGTGTACATGGATGAGAAGATTTCATTCAGCAAATGATGACTATCTTCTTCAGACTGGTGAGTTTTCCACTAATTTTAATTAATTTGAGATGCCTTTGCCAGAGCTGAGAGAAATTTTTACGTTTTTTTCCTCTCACATGGTAAAGAGGTTTTAAGGTCTATGGATTTACAGAAATAAAGGTCAATCTGGCAGGAGATTGTATGATCAGGCTTTTTTTTGGTAATTAAGAAAATAAGAAAATCGAGCTCAGACAGCTGATGTGAGGCCGTCTAGGCCTCTGGAAAGACGTTCCCTTGTTTTCTTTGCAGGAGGAAAATGGTGGCATTTTGGTCATTTTGTGTTTCTCTAGTTTTCACACTTCAGTGGTCATCATGGGAATTTTTGAAGCATTGAGCCTTTTGAATGTCTCTGTTCTTTATTTTAATTCTGATGGAACACCTGCCTTGCAGTTTGGGGTTAAGAGGTGGAGAGACATGAAGCCAAGTTACCCAAAGAATTATTTAAATACAATTGCAGTCCCTACTCTGAAGGAGAAGTCAGAATACTAAGAGTGTGTGTATAAAAAAGAGATTTGATTTCAGGTGCGTTGGAGAAAGCCTCTGGGGAAAGGCAAATTTAAGTTGACACTTGAAGGATGGTTAGAAATTGTCCAACTGAAGAGACAATTCCATTAATATTACTATCTTGAAAGATATTCCCTGAGGCTTGGAATATAGAGATTGAGACCTTGGGTTCTGAGACTGAATGCCTGAGTCATTCTTTTAATAATGAGCTGTGTTTCTGTGCACAGAACACTGGGATTCTCTGTTCCTCACCAGTTTTTTTCTGTAAAATTAGATTAATAATATTATTATGGCATTATGCTGTTATACTATTATGATAATTTCACGTGAGGCTTTAATGAAATAATGCACGTAAAGCACGCTGTGTTCAACACACAACAGCAAAAGTTGGCCATTATTATTACAGCACTCCACAGATTACAAAACACTTTTATAGGCATCATATCTCATTAGGTCACTGATGTTTCCCTACAGCACTCAGTCTCACAGGGCAGAGTACCTCTGCTAATTGTACTATTGGAGAAAATAAGTAAATGCTGTGGACCCCTGTTTGGCTCTATTAGGAGCCAGCTGTACACCAGAGAGAGAACATAGGAATAGGTTAGGTCTCAGTGTGCCAAAGAATATTCAGGAATTCTCCTATCTAGACTGAAAGTTTGTCGATACCTAAAATGCTGGTAGTGTCTCAAGAAGAAAGGAAACACACATTTAAAGGACTAGGTTACATTAAGGATTTTGACAACATGACATTTATGGTTTAAGTGCCGCTCAGGAATCATGTCCTCAGACTGTTCAATGACGTAAGCTGGTTGAGCCAACAATTTAAGTGTTACTCTAAAATAATCTCAGTAGGAGTACAATAGGATAAACAGTCATCTCCACATCACCATTCCATGAAGTAGCTTTTCATTGTTGTCCATTTATTCTGTTATAGCTATAAGTCTTTGACCAAGTCACTTAGCATCTTCTAACAATTCTTAAAAGCTTCTACATGAAGGCAGGAGCAAGCATTATGAAGTTGTAAAATTGCTAGGACATAGAAGACCATCTTTCACCAGTGTGACACTGAAGATTGTACTCAATGTAGATTCAGTTCCAAGGAAGCTTTAAGACTTCGAAGGCCAGGTGTGAGGATCTCATTGTTGAGCAGGAGAGACAAGGTTGCAGCAGACTGATCTCTGGGAGAGAGCTGTTGGGAATACAGAGTTAGACTTGGCCACTCTTCCCTGCTACATTTCACACCTGAAAATTCCCCTGAGGCCATGAGGTGAATGTTCTCCTAAAGCCTTTAGAGATTTCCAGCCCAGTTTGAAAAAGAAAACCTCCGACCTCTTCCTATTTAAGACAGCCATTGACAAGTTGCTAATGTGTCCCTGTGGGTCCCTCACTTCAGGCACTTTAAGAAGTATTTCACTTGAACTTGAATCAGGATAATTTTAGAAGAAAATCCAGTTTGCTTCATACAACCCTCCTTTGGGATTAAGTTAAAAAAAAAATAAAGCCATTATCTGCTATGGCTTTGCTGAACCAATGAATTTTATTCACTATAAACCCACACATACGTAATACTTTTTCATGAAAAGACAAGCATTTTTGAGCCTTGAGATTTGAAAAATACACAGAAGGCTTTCTCACACTGATAATTAGAGGTGGCATCAGGTGGTGTACATGAGCAGTGGCAGGGCTTCTCCATATCTGACATAATTGAGAGGCTGAGGCATTGATTCTGTTTAAAATAAAATAATGAAAAGAGGAGCTAGATTAAGAAAGAATTAATAATATTTGGAAATCATAGAAATGGCTTTTTTTTCTGTATATTGCTCTCCATTGCACCTTCCCTTCAATTGCTTGAGACATCTGAATGTTCAAAGTGCATACAGGTTCAAAAACCTTGCTTTTTCAGGGGGCAAACATAATGGATTACATATATGGCTTAGGCGCAGCAGTCACAGCTAGGCAAAGCTACCCTATTTCTTAAACCTGGCTCCACTGATTCTAACATGCACCATTTTATGTTAATGTATCTCCAAGAAAGAAAACGTGCTAGCAGTTGGTCACGTCAGCCTTTGGTGGCTTTGACATGTGTCTTGTCTTTTCTGATGGTGTTGATGACTTCTTGTGCCTAAATTTTATTGTTTGGCACTTGACAGGTACCAATAACAAAAATAACAGGGTTTCATCTACATTTTGGTTGTAGCTTCATCTAAAGAATGTTTGCTGTCTTGCAAGAAGATACAAAATTTCAATCATTACTTTTACATTAAGTATTTCTTTTACTAATAAATATCAAATATTCATGCAGTGGTTCATTTCAACAAGATGGCTCTGTTCCAACAATGAACAATAGTATAGTTTTCTTGAAGACTGGCAAGTTATACCATTTGGTATGTTGACACTGCTGCTGGTCAAAAATATTTGTAAGACATCATTGACTATAAGACACATCTCAAATTTGGGAAAAGTTAAAATGTGAATAAAATGTGTAATTTAGTATTGATGAACAATGATAGTTCATCATATTTAACAACCAAGAGATGAGAAAACCTTCCTGCTATAGGAATGTCAAGTCCAATGATGAGAGAATGGAAGCAGTAAGCTATTAACAAGAAAGCCGTAATGTTCCCAGGTTAATTAAAATTTAGACAGGTTTCTTCAGGACTATAGACCGCTGACCTCCCTTTTATTTTTATTTTTATTTATTTTTATTTTTTTAGGGCATGAACTTTAGAAAACTTGCAGTTCTAAATTCTCTGCTTCTTTGAGATGTAAATCTTCTATTACCCAGAAATGTCTTCTCAAGGACCATCCCTTCAAAATGCAATCACCTAAAGAGATAGGACCCTTATCTCCCACTCTGTGGAAGAGTGGGAGCCTAACTTCTATTGTTACCAATTAGCAAACACAGATGGCCTAATCACACTGACCAACTCTCTCTGCCAAAATTCTTCAGTACTTTCCCACTAGTTCACTCCAGTTCTTAAGAATTCTCTACCTTTTGTTTTCAGTGGAGTTGAATTTCTATTGCTCCCCTCTTGCAACTGTTTTACATAAAGTCTCTCTTGCAAGTTTATGTGGTCAATGCAGTTTTTTTTTTGCACCAGTAACCCTATTTTAAAGAAATAGTCAGCATTAAAATGATTCTTTCTGCATACTTAACACATCCTACTTTGAATTATGACTTTTTAAATGCACATTCTTTGTTCTCCCACATATAGTTTATATGTTTTTTTAAGAGTAAAATCCAGAAAATATATTTCCCCAGGCTATAAAGGCTGAATGTGTGTTGGGAATTACAATTCATGGTTAGAACTGTTCATTTTTATTGCTTTGAACCATAGGTGTTTGGAGGCAAAAGGAAATTCTTTCTAATCCAAATATCTAATTTTCCAGCTAATATTCTGTGGCCCAGAGAGATTAATGCTTTTCTCAAGATCACATAGCTAGTTAATGGCTGACCAAAACCAATCCAGTGTTTTCACTAGACAAATGATACCCAACATTGAGTTGTGCATTTAGACATCTGAGAGCTTAAAATAATGGTGATGCACTTTTGAAAAGTCAAGATCAATTGATTCAGAATCTTGAGTTGTAGAACTAGGTACTTGTGGTTTGTGAAAACCTCACTTAAAATGCAGCCAGGTCTGAGAACTACCAGAATATTCTTTCTCCCTATATGTAGTAGACTAAAATCTGGCAAGAAACAAATTGTTAATTTACATCCTGCACAGAGGAGCAGACAGCTAAATTTGGAATGCTTTGTAGCATTTGTGCATTCACAAATTTTCACTCTTAAATCTGTTACTTCTTAGTTACTCCTTCAGTTGCTTTCTTGCCCTAGAAGTGTATAAAGTTGGCATGTGGTACTACTGCTTGATTGGTTATGGTAGCTCAGAGAACCTGAAAAGGTGACCTTTCTACCAAAGCAATGGCACTTGATGTATCTTTGAAGCTGCTCTAGTTGTAGATTGGGCTGTTGGGCATAAAGGAAAACAGATTTCAATACACATTTCTATAATGCAAATCTACTGGACTGCTGGCTCACAAATTTGTACAGGTGGTAGAATATATTTTTGTGGGTGAGGTATACTTCATGAAAAGGTGAGCTCCTAGGAAGAAAGGAAATTGTATAAATGCAAAAGATTGTTTTTATTATGCAAATAAATGAATTTAACACGGTAATAATTACAACTAAAAAGAAATCCAGGTCCCTCTGCCCTAGAAAGCAATATCGTTGTGAGGAAATTTAACAAGGCCTTTTATAACTATTATTACATGCTTTAACTGCAAGGTTTGGAGTAAGAACCAAACTTTTAAGTAGGTTTTTTTTTTTAATCCATTAGATATAAATTAGAGCAAACCAGGAGATTGAAGTGTCTCCTCCCCCTTCCTCCCACACCAAGGTGAGCCTAACCTCAATTTGCTGATGTCTGCAGTATTTGCACAAGCACAATTATCTTCTGGAGTGAAAGCAATGCTACTGTGATGATTCAAGGAAATAATTAGAAACTATATATTTTTAAATTTTTTCTTTTATGAGCAATTTAAATTGGCAGGAAAAACACAATTAAGCAATTTCAAAGGTGTAATTTTATGGAAATTTAAACACTACATTTCTAAACACTGTTTTTTTAAAAAAGAAATTTGTAATTAAGGTTTTCTATTATTTATAGTTCTTATCTTTGTGAGACAGTGGTAAAGAAAATAGCCAAGAATGTGATTCTTTACACAGTATAGTTTGAAAATTTCCAGCCTAAAAAGTTGAAAGCAGGAAAAGTGAGAGTGAGTAGAGATTTCAGATGTGAAAAAGAGCAGAAATGTCCTCTTGGCATCCCTCCTGAGATCGTTAACTCAGGGAGTCTTGCAGACTCCGTTCCTCAGCTGCTGATGGGGAAAGGTCTCACCTGCAAATTAGAGAGATCTTGCCACAGATACAGCAGAGGAACAGGAGACTGCCAGATGGCTTTAACCCTTCCATTTGCACACCCTGAGTTAGTAACCTTCCATTTTATAGTTACCTCTGAGAGCATCAAGATCTGCTTCAATTACCAAGAGTACTGGGAACCCCTAGCTTTGAGAAAGTCAGTTTTATTGCACTGCTTTACTTGTTGCAAAAATCTTTTTTACATCAGTAAAAATCTGATTCCATATTTTTCCCCCTGAAGTCGCCTTTTTTTTCCTAAGTCTGTATTCAGTGACATCAGGCTGGAGCTTGAAATCAGCCAGTGAGATTGTTTATATCAGGGGAATCTGTGAAGGCTGCTGATTAGGGAATGTTTGGGGAGAAAGTTGTTAAGCCTTTGCCAGCACACCACTATCTCTGGAGCTGAGCAGAATAGGTCTGCTTCTTCATCTCTACAACAGCCTTTCAAACATTTTACAGATTTTTCTCCCTGTCACTGAGATACCCAGGTCACCTATAGTAGGGAGGCCCCTGCTAGGGTCTCTTGCTAGGTCTAATTCTGAGCAAGCAGTATGTATGTTCGTCTGCATGTACACCCTCCTCTAAAATATATTTCTCATCTTATTAAGCTGTTTTAGGAATTAAAAAAAAGGATGACATAAAGTGCTCAGCATAGGTCCTTGCACATTATAAGACCTGGGGGAACTAGTAGCCATTATTATGTTAACCCTCAAACTAAAGATAATAGCTATTGGTACCCAACTTCTTCATGTGCTAGGCCCTACGCTGAGACCCTACCAATGGCAGGATTTACAGAATGCTGAGATTAATTGAAGTTTTCTCCAAGCTTGAAGAGCAACAGAGAACTATGTGTTCAGAAAGATGTGAAGAGCTGAGGAATGTACCAGAGAGTAAATGCTTTCTCAGGATCAGAAAGCAATCTTTTTGAAGCGGAGGTGTTGGTGAGCTCTTTCCAGGTGGGAGATGAAGAATTGAACAGAAATAAAAATGAGACACCTTAGAATTTGCCATAGAACAAACAAGACAAGGGGTGATAACACTGAAAGTTTTGAAACCTCTCTCAAAGCATGTTTTCTCTAGTGGAAAGGGCACTGCCTCTCCTTTGAGAGAGACTAGGTTATACACACAGATTTAGCCAGGGGGATTTGTCCACAGTAAAATAGCCAAACTAATATTAAGAGAAGAAAATCCACTTACAGCTGAAAGATAAATGGAACAAAGAGAAAGAAGCTGAAGTGCTGCAGGAAGTTGGGGCTTCCCCACAGGGAACCCAATTAGTACTTTCCTAACTTAAGGTGCCACTTTCTCTGGGTACAATCTGGGGAACATCTGGAGGAAGCAAGCCATTGAGGAATAACAACCACCAAAATCAAAATTGATGTTATTTGCAGTGTACATACTACATATATATGTTTAATAACAGTAAACAGCTTCACTATTCTTTAGCTGGGGAAACAGGCTCAGAGGGTTAGTGGCCTGACAAAGATGGCAGAGATAACTAATAGAGGTAATAGATCTACTGTGAGAATCAGATGAAAGAGTTATATTTGGGGGAAAGTCATTTAATTCTCGGGGGAAAAAATCCAGTAATCCATTCAATTCTGACAGTCTTGACAACTTGGCTCTAATAATTTACCGAGTACCTAAAATGGATCAGGATTGAGACATTATAGGAAATACAGAAAAAATGAGACTCACTGAGCCTGAATATTCACTTACTTAACAGACGATTATTGAAAACCTTGTTTGTGCCAGGCAGCTAATAAGAATACTCTACTAGATTTGAGGACATTTTCCTCCATCCACTAATTATGAAAGGTTTTTGTTGAAACTTGGTTTCTGTTTCTACCTTCTCTGTCGTCAGTCCTACATCAGTGATGTTTCTATAAATAAATCAGAAGATGTTATCTATTCTACAAATTTTCTTCTAAGAGCAGTTACTTTCTCATTCAATGTTAAAATGTGGCATTTAATTTGAAAGTAAAGATTTTGTTTGTGTATAATAGCTGCTAGGTGATAAACCCCTGACCACCGCTTTTCATTACAGAAAAGATCAATCAATATAGGATATTTGTTTTTTATTTTATGTTTTGGAGAATGAAAAATGTATAATTCATCTTTGAGAGCTATTGTTAAAACAAAAAACTTTACCAGGTAATTAATAGTGAATATTGGTGTGGTGCAAAAAGTTATGATTACTCACTATCTCATTACAAAGTGTTGCATAGTTTCCATGTTTTAGATAATGTGCAGATTCACTTAATGAGGCAGGCACAATGTAAAAAACAACCCAGTGTTCCAAAAATGAAAAAATGAATGAGAATTCTGCTTACTGTCACTCCCTTCCTCTGGTGGAACTTCCAGGATAGTTGGCTTGCTATAAGTGATGTGTATTTCTTTAGCATTTGGACAAGAAATTAAAAATAGAAGTTATAATATTTTCTTTCTTAATCCTGATATATCAACTCATTCTATCTTCTACCACCATAATCACCACTGCCTCTCTGCCATTGTCTTCTCTCATCCTAGGTGACTACAGCTCATTTTGGAGAACATCATTTAAACAATATATGCTGATTTCAAGAAAATTTTAACAGTACATATAAGCAAGTATTCTTGCATTTGTCTGTCTTGATAATTCTAGACATCTCCTGACAGATGAGGAGACAACCATCTCTTTGACATTAAACTGACTGCATTTATTTAGACTCTTGGCTAATGGTTTTAGTCATGGGGTTAAGTCACTTGTGTCACTTTCTATACCATTATTTGCTTTTCCATTGTTGATGTAATTCTTTTTGTTGTTATTCATATTTGTATGAACTCTGGAAACCTAGGATACTGTCCCAGCCATGATTCTACTGTTTGTATATGAAAATCTATGAAATTTTCAAAAGGCAAAATAAAGTAATGGACATATGGTGTCTCTATTTGCTTTTGATATAAAGGTGAAGCTGAAGCTATCAGTTTTCTCTGTCTCTGTCTAGATGGCTATGAATGAAAAAAAAAAACAACCCTGTGTTGATCCTCAAAAAGCTTTGTTCAATAGTACCTTCAAATTTATAGCTATTTATATCTAATCTCTCCCTCTCTTCCTTCTTCTCACTCTCCTCTTCCCCCTCTCCTCCCTCTCACTCCTCTTCTTTCTCTCTTCTCTCTCCGCCCTCTCCTCTTTCTCCTTCCTCCCCCTCTTCCTCTCTCTCTCTCTCTCTCTCTCTCTCTCTCTCTCTCTCTCTCTCTCTCTCCCCCAGGACCTTTTGAAAGTTAGTCATAATAATATTTCATTTATGGGAACTTCAGGGACATCTTATTCAGATAAATCTATCTAAAGAGAAATGTATACAAATGTAGAATTTAAAAATCAAACTGTTTTTATTTGGCTTAGAAAGCAGAAAGATATTCATTATAAGTGATTTTTACTTGTTTTTTTTCAATACTTACATTAAAAATATGAATATATGTGGAAAAGAAAATGAAGATTGAATGGAAATTATTACTTCTGTTTTATTCTGTTTCATGTCCCCTCATTAAGACCTGAAAAAGATGAAGTATTTTGGATATATGTTTCTTTTCTCATCTCTCTTGAAAATAATAGAACAATTTTATAGAAATTCACAAATGAGCTAAATAAAGATGTGAAGAAAACCTTTGAATGGCTAGAGCAAAGTGCAAACAAAGTTTAGAATTAAGCCTCAATCTTAACCCACAACCCAATTGGACAAATGTTAGAGGAAATAGCTTCTCTGAAATAGGGAGAAACTGCCTCTAACCATAAACTCCTTGAATTGCTATTAGGAAATTCTGTTCCAATAATCAGCACCAGGAAAATGGCTCCATGCTACGGAGAATATCTATCTCCAATTCCCCTACCTTGACCAAGATATTGATCAGATTCCTTCACTGTGTGAATGTACATGGGTTTCTGAGGAAATAAGTTGAAATAAATTTACCTATTTAAAAAGGTTTAAAGGCTCTTAAATTTAAAGGAGTTCCTACTCATATTGGCTTATAGAGTGTATTTAGTACTTCTGTACACCCAGGATAAGAGAACTCAAATATTTCTAGATGACAAAGAAATTTAACTTCCATACTTTAAATGCCCTGGCTTTCTAAGAAAGCTCCCAACTCTTGCTGAACTTATAACTCAGAGAAAAACAGCTGCCAGTAAAATTAATGGATATTGTTAGGTTATAGTAAGTGATATCCAGCTTATAGAAAAACAAAACACTAATAGAGTTTTAGTATTAAAACTTAATTGAAGAATTGTCTTTGTTTTGATTTTATTTCAGAGTTAAAAAATGAATATTTTTGTCCATAAAGACTTGATGCCATTTATCATACTTCTCTGCTCATTTCCCCACCAAGTTCTTTCACTTAAATTCTTCAAACTCTCTAACTGCACTATTCCAAACAATTTTAATCCTTGACAGAAATCTTTTTCAACTTTGGGTTTGAAAAAGACCCTTGCTTACTTCTTTAGTAAGGTGTTTATAGCTATATGTACAGCCACATTCCTTTTTATAGTCAGTACAGGACTATAACTCAGTAACAATTAACTCATTAACCTTTTATAGAGTCTCAAGAAATTCAGAAGAGAAGAAAAATGGACATGAAATTAATGATGCAAGCTATGGTTCAATTATTTCTTATGAAGCTATGCAGAAATAATTACAAGATCTGTTTAATTTCACCAATTTGTCCTTTGCCATAGTTAAACCCAATAAGTTTAAATGGTAATGGATAGCAACTGTTTATCATATAGCACATGTGTATACTTTTCAAATGCAGCTCTCAGGGGTGTGTGTGTGTGTGTGTGTGTGTGTGTGTGTGTGTGTGTGTGTGTGTTCATATGACCATCCTGTGATTATCACATCAAAGCATGACCTAGAATTTTGATATGGCCATCTTCCCTTTCAATGTATTCAAAGGGAGCCATCCCTTATGATTGGCCCTAACTTATTAAAAGCCTGACAATAAATTACCTAGATGCATCTGAGACACTGTATATAACAAGTTTGTATGAGGATTTCTACCCTGTTTTTAAAGTTCCCAAACTAGAATATCCGATCCACAATTTAAGGCTAACTTAGGATCAGATAGCAAATTAAGCAGCTCAAGCTTTAGAGGTCCAACTGATCAGAAAAATAGTCATGAATAATATTTCCTATTGAGTATTGTCCAATTACACCAAAGTGTGTACGAGGACTAAAACAGCCTGCTGTGCCTAGTTCCCTACTTTAGGAAAAAATTAAATAATTTTTAACTTAGAGAAAGGCCCACTTGATTATTTAAAGTTAACTACCATTATCCATGGGACTTCTTCCTTTGGTTAGATCTAGGCTGGAGAGAAAACTACATACAAATTAGTTTTCAAGTTTTCTAATGGATTTTTTATTGCTTTTCAGCTTTGATTAGACTTCTAACTTCTTCCTCTATCTGATATATAGTTGCTTTTATGTTATTATGCCACCAATATCCTGAGCAGATATTCAGTTAATGATACAGAATCAGGAGAGTAAAGTCCCATGGTCAGCCAGGCTCTTCTGGGACTTGAGGTAGACTTAAAGGGGAGCTGAAAAATCATGAAGAAATGGTGCAGATGTGACTCAATTGCCAAGGACAGCTTACCAGCCATAACTCAGACAAATGTATTACACTCCTGAAATAGATATATTTCTTACATACCCTTTAAATAATTGAAATTACCTTCCGGGACAACTCTATCTACTGCTCAAGGGCAAACTACCCTCCTTGGTAGATTTCAGTCTGTGTTCCACAGACCTCCTGCCTGGTAAGCTTTTAAAGCATTGCCTTTGTTCAGTGAGGTGATCTATGCATGCTTGGTCTCCCTCATATATGAGTTAATTTTAGCTATACTTAACTTAGGGGTGGACAAACCTTGTTAACTAGGGCCAATAGTAAGTATTTTAAGCTTTACAGTTTATATGATTTCTGGTGTAACCACTCAACTACTGTTATTGGCAAAAGTAGCTATAGGCAATAGGAAAATAAATAAGCATCACTGTTTTCTAATAATTTGTTAATTAGAAAAATATATTTTAAGATAAAAATGGACTCATGGACATTTATTTTATACTTTGGGTTATAATGCAATACATTTTTTTTTTCAGTTTTATTGTGATATAATTGTTATAGAGTACTGTGTAATTTAAGGTAGGTAGCATAATGATTTGATTTACATATATTGTGAAATGATGGCCAATAAGTTTAACATTCATCATCTCAAATAGATACAAAAAAAAAAATTTTCCATATGATAAGAACTCTTAGGATCTCTTCTCTTGATAACTTTCAGACACACCATATGGCAGTGTTAACTACAATTATTATGCTGTGTACTTCATTTTTAGTACTTCTTTACCTTATAACTTATTTTATCACTAGTTATCTTGGAACTAGTACTTATTTATCTTATACCTTTTGACAACCTTCGTCTTATTCCCCCAAAAACCTTTTGTGGTAACCACAAATCTCATTTCTTTTTCTATGTTTTTGTTTTGTCTTATTTAGATGCCAGGTATAAGTGAGATCATACAATATTTGTCTTTCTCTCTCTGATTTATTTCACTTAGTACAATGCCCTCAAAATCTATTCATGTTGCTGCAAATGGCAGAATTTTCTTTTTTTTTTTTTGTGGTTGAATAACATTTCATCATCTGTACTACAACTTCTTTATTCATTCATCCCTTGATGGATACTTAAGTTATTTTTATGTCTTGGCTATTGTAAATAATGCTGTAATGAACACAAGGGTTCATACACTTTTCATTTCTGTTCTCTATAATCCCCAGAAGTGAAATTGCTAGATCATATGGTAGTTCTATTTTTATGTTTTTAGAATTCACACTGTTTTTTGTAGTGACACTACCATTTTACATGCCTACCAACAGTACACAAAGGTTCCCTTTTTTCCACATCTTCACTAGCAGTTGTTATCCCTTGTATTTTTTATAACTATTCCAGTATGGATGAGATGATATCTCACTGTGGTTTTGATTTGCATTTTCCTTATGATTAGTGATGTTGAGCACCTTTTCATGTACCTGTTGGCCACTTGTATATCATCTTTGGAAAATGGTTATTTAGGTCCTCTGCTCATTTTTAAATCAAATTTTGTTTTTATGCTTTTTTTTTTGCTATTGAGTTATTTGAGTTTTTATATGTTTTGGATATATTAACCCCTTATCAGGTATATGGTTTGAAATTATGTTTTTCTCCTTCCATACAGAAAGAATAAAATCTTGCCACTTGCAACAACATGGATGGACCTAGAGGGTATTGTGCTGAGTGGAGTAAGACAAAGACAAATGCCAAATGATTTCACTTATATCTAAAGAACAAAATAAACAAACAAAACAGAAACAAACTCATGGATACAGAAGAACATTTTGATAACTGTCAGATGAGAGGGGGTTTGGGAGGTTGAGTGAAAAAGGGGAAGAAATTAAGAATTATAAATCGGTACTTACAAAAAAAGTCTTGAGAATATAAAGTATAGCATGAAATACAGTCAATAATATTGTAATAGTTATGTATGATGTTAGATGGGTAGTAAATTTATCAGGGTGATCATATATTATATAAATTTAATCACTATATTGTATAGTTGAAACTAATATAATATTGTATGGCAACTATAATGGAGAAAATTTTTAATTATTTAAAAAAGTGAATAAAATAGAAACACCTACTTAGAGAAGAAATAATCTCTCTAAAACATATTCATACGTAAAATAAATAGTTGCTACTAGTATTATAAAAAGAAAAAATTTTAATTAATAAAAATAAAATAAAATGGCATCAAAAATAATAAAATACTTAGGAATAAATTTAACCAAAGAGGTTTAAGGTTTCTACACTGAATTACAAGACATTGATGAAAGAAATTGAAGACATAAATAAACAAAAAGGCATCTCACATTCATAGATTAGAAGAACTCATCTTGTTAAAATGTCTATACCACCTAAAACTGTCTATAGATTCAATCTATCAGGATTCCAATGGCATTTTTTAGAGGTGGAATAAAATAATCCTAAAATTCATATGGAACCACAAACGATCATGAATAGACAAAGCAATCTTGAGAAAGAAAAACAAAGCAAGAGGCATCATATTTTATGATTTTCAACCTATATTATAAAGCTATAATAATCAAGACAGTACAGTACTGGCATAAAAACTGACACATAGACCAATGGAACAGAACCAATAGCTCAAAAATAAACCCATGAATACATGATCAACTAATATTTGACATGGGAGCAAGGAATACTCAATGGAGAAAGGACAGTTTCCTCAATAAATGGTGCTGGGAAAACTGCATAGTCACATGTAAAAGAATGAAGGAAACATGGAAGAATGAGAGATGTCACCAGATCTCTCTCCTTTGAACAACAATAAACTGAACATCTAAAACCCAACAAATAATACCCAAAAAGCACACCAGCATGTTGGAGCATGGGATCTGTGCATAAGAACTACCACAAGTCAGAATCCCAGATGTTGGGTGGTGGACTGGGAGAAATAAAGAAGCTGTGTCTTGCAGCTGCCAGAGGTCCCTGTATGGGAAGGAGGAAGAGGAGGGGAGAAGGAGCTGCATGTTCCCTGAATGGACCTGCTGAGACCAAATACTGCGGAGCCCCAAGGGAATCTGAGCAAACACTACCAAAACTGTTGCTAACACTGACAGACTGAAACTGAGGGTAGCGAGCATAATTAAATATCTACATGACAATTAAAAGACATTATTAAGGCTTTATATAAAGCAGGGATCCGAGAGGCTTAGATGTTACCTATGGGAAACCAAAAGAAAAACACTTTTTTTACAGCAGACTAAAGAGACCTTTATATAATAAATCTTCTTTCTAGAAAAACGGCAGAATACACTTCCATTAATGCCAAGATGGAGAAACAGTTCATTAAACACATGTAAAAAAGTGAAGGTAGGCCCCTCTCTTACATTACATACAAAAGTAACTCAAATGGGTTAAAAATTTTATTGTAACAATGGAAACCACAAAATTCCAAGAATAAAACAGGAAAAAAGATCCTTGACATGGGTTTTGGCAATGATTTTTTGTATATGACATCTAATGTCCATGCAACAAAATAAAAAATAATCAAGTGAGGCTACATCAAATTTAAAAGCTTCTACACAGCAAAACAATCAACAAAATGACCAGAAGTCCAGATGCTACTTTAAATAAGATAATTTTCTATATTTCTTTTTAAGATCATTTGTCAGTGCATCGAAATGCTAATGATTTTTGTATGCTAATTTTACATCTTCAACTTTACTGAATTTATTAGCTCTATCATTTTTTTTCAGTGAAGTATTTAGGGTTTTTATATACAAAATTGTCATCTGCAAGTAGAGGCAATATTACTTCTTTCTTTTCAATTCTGAATCCTTTTATTCCTCTTTTTTGCCTGATTGCTTTGGCTAAGATCTTCAGTACTTTGTTGAGTAAGAATAATGAAAGCAGGTACCCTTGTTTTATCCCTGATCTTAAGGGAAAGACTTTCAACCTTTCACCACTGAGTATGGTGTTAGCTGTGGGCTTGCTGTATATGACCTTTATTTTGTTATGTTCCTTCTATACCTAATTTGTTAAGAGTTTTTACTATGGATGAATGTTGAACTTTGTCAAATGCTTTTTCTGTGTCTAGTAAGATAATACACACACACACATATAATCTGTATACTTATATATATAATCTATATACTTATATATATATATATATAATATATATTTCACACTATTAAGATAGTGTATTACATTTATTGATTTCTGTGTGTTGAACCATTCTCACATTCTCACATTCTAGGGAGAGTTCTACTTGGTCCTTTTAATGTGCTGCTGGATTTGGTTTGGTAATATTTTACTGAGAAATCTTGCATGCATATTTTCCAGAGAGATTGGCTTGTGGGTTAGTTTTCTTGTAGTGTTTTTTTTTTTCTGGCTTTGGATCAGGGTAATGCTGGTTTCAAAAAATTAGTTTGGGAGTGTTCTTTTTTTTTGGATTTTTGGGAAGAGTTTGGGAGAGATTTGGCATTCATTCTTAAAATCCTTGGTAAAATTCATCATTGAAGCCTCTGGTCCTGGGCTTTTCTGTTTTGGAAGATTGTTGATTACTCATTCAATGTCCTTACTAGCAATTAGTCTGTCTATAATTCAGTTTCTTTCAGAGTAGCTCTTGGAAGGTTTTATGTTTCTAAGAATTTTTTCATTCCTTTCAAGTTGTCCAGTTTATTAGTGTATAGTTTTTCATAGTAGCCTTTTATGATTTTTTCATTTTTCTGTTGTATTGTAATGTTTTCTCTTTAATTTATCATTTTTATTAGGGTATTCTTTTTTCCTTGGTTAGTCTAGCTGAAAGTTTGTCAATTCAATTTCTTTTCAAAGAACCAATGCTTAAGTTGTTCATCTTTTCTGTTGTTTTGTTCTCTATTTCATTTATTTCTGCTGTAACCTTTATTATTTTCTTCCTTCTACTAACTTTAGGATCAGGTTGTTCTTTTTCTAATTCATTAAGGCATGAGTTAGATTGTTTATTTGAGATGTTTCTTGTTTATTAATATAGGGGGTTATTGCTATGAACTTCCCTCTTAGAACTACTTTTCTCATAAGTTTCGGTATGTTGTGTTTCCATTTTCCTTTCTCTCAAGATACTTTTAATTTCCATTTTAATTTCTTTTTTGATCCATTGATTGTTCAGGAGAGTTTTGTTTAATTTTCATGTATTTGTGTATTCTTCAGTTTTTTTCTTGTTACTGATTTCTAGTTTCATAATATTGTTATCAGAATATACATGGTATAATTTCATTTTTAAAAAAATTTCTAAAGACTTATTTTGTGGCCTAACATATGATCTGTCCTAGAAAATGTTCCATGTGCACTTGAGAAGAACATGTATTCTGTTGTCATTAGATAGAATTTTTATATAGTCTGTTAGATCCAATAGGTTAATAATGTTCAAATTCAGTATTTCCATTGGATTCTGTCTGTATAATCCATCCATTGTTGAAAGTGGGTTATTATAATCCCCAGCTATTAATTGCATTGCTGTTTTTCTTTTTATCGGTTAGCTTTTCTTTATGTATTATGTGCTCTGATGTTGGATGCATAAAGTTGTTATTGGTGAAATGACCCCTTTGTTTTTATATAATGATCTTCATCTCTCTCTCTCTCTCTCTCTCTCTCTCTCTCTCTCTCTCTCTCTCTCTCTCTCTCTCTCATTACTATTTTTAGTTTTAAAGTCTATTTTGTCTGATGTAAGTGTAGATGCCCCTGCTTTTTTTTGTTGTTGTTGGTTGCTATTTGTTTGAAATAGCTTTTTCTGTCCCTCTCCGTGTGTATATTTAAGGCTGAAGTGAGTCTCTTGCAGGTTATCAATTAGCTACCTTGCCTATGCAGAACAAGAAGGCCACTTCAGATAGCTTCCCAGGTGTTCTTGCTCAGGCTTTATGGTTGGGAGGTGCTACACTCAGCAGCAGGTGGGATATGAATCAGCTCTCCTGCCTGGGTAGAGCAGGGGAATCCTCCAAGACTGAAACAGCTCTTCACTTGTGGTCTTGTCTCAGGACAACCTGCTCCCAAAATTCCTGGCTGAAGATTCTACTGGCTTTATTTTTTGATCATCTCTGCCAGATGTACTCTCTGCTTCAGTGTTGCTTGATGAAATAGCTTTCAGATGTTCTGGCCAGCCTTTTTCGTCATGTGGAACCTGGGGCTATATTCCTCAGTGCGTTGGGCTATGACTCAGTTCTCTTGTTTGGGTGGAGGCAGATCAGGCATCAGGGCCAGAAAGGTTCTTTGAAGACTTGAATCAGAGAGACCTGTACCCCACCAAGTTCCCTGGTCAGAATGCACTATCATCTTGGCTCTGTAGATGTACATAGCTACTGGTTGGGACTGCTACTTGGGCATTGCAGGTAGGTAATTGGTCTTCCAAGATCTAAGTGGTGATTTTTGCAAAGCCCCTTTCTCCTTATTCATCACAATCAGATTCCCAGTGGTTAAGTTCTGCAGATTCCTCTGAGATACCCATGGAGCAATATCAGAGAGCTCCCAAGAAATGACTCACAGTGCTGGGGGATCTGATATTCCTGACTTGAGCTCCTTTTTTTCTACTGGAGGAAACAAAGTCTCAGGAGAGAGCTTTCTGTGTGGTGTTGTGCTGGCCTGGGGGAGGGATAATGTGGTCAGCATGCAGCCATGTCTCTTACCCTTCTAATGCAGTCTTTCCTGATCTATGGTACAGGGGATGTGCTTTAACCTCACCCATGTTCTAGGATTTTCTCAGCAGTGTCTTGTTCATGAGTAGTTGTTAGTTGTTCTTCTTGTGAGAGGAAGCAATGTCAGGAATGACCAATGGTGACATCACCTGTGTTATCTATGATACTGAAATTTGGTTTTCATGCAGTGTTCTATTATGTTATATTCTTTAGATTTGTTTTTAACCATTAAACATGTTAAAAAACATTCTTAGTTCATAGACCATACAGAAGCAGGCAAAGACTGAACCTGACCTGTGGACTGTAGTATGCCAAGCCATGCTTCAGTTGAGTATTTCTGAGGCATTCTTTGACAGGTGTGACATATAGAAAAATTTAGGGAAACAAGAGGAAGTTAAGGGGAAAAATCTTCAAAATAAGCTGATTATGTGAAAAGAAAGATTGCCAGCTGGGAAATGTTAACCCTGAGGATATTCTCAGTAGAAATCTAGAAGTGACAAGGAAATAAACTGCAAGATAGGTTAGATAATTTTCTCATTTCTCCTTTTATGTTTTTTTTATTTGATGGATTTCAAGCTTCACAATGGAAACTGCTATTGCCTGCTTATTTCATAAATAGACTGCAAAAGTAGGAGTTAATAATATTATTTTGAAGTCGTCCAAATCTTCTGGTATACATGCACTATAACATTTATATCTTCCTGATGGGCTTTTCATCTCCCATGCTAATAGTGAATTGAATTTTTGTCCTCAAAGAAGCATAGCAGCATAAGCTTTCTGAAAAATGGAGACAAACAGTGCCAATATTTTGAGAGTGATTTTTTTTTTCAGAGAACTTTTAGGAAGAAGAAGGAATAAATGAACATACTTGAGTAGCTATTATGAACTGAATATTATTCTAATATGTGTAGAATCTTAGTATAGTATTTAGCACAGAGCCAGCACTAAATAGAGCCAGCACTCTTATTTGATTTTAACACAACTATGTGTTTCAAGTACTATTATGTCTGTTTTGCATTTAGACAAAAATAAGGCTTTTGAGATTAATTTTTCTCATGTTACAGAATTAGCAAGTAGTGACACTGAGTACCTAGTTCACTCAATATAAATTGTAAAAATTTGCTTTTATTGTGGTAAGAAAATGTGGCATCCACCCTTTAAAAATTTTAAGTGTACAACACAACATTGTTAATTATAGGCATAGTGATATATAGCAGATCTCTAGAATCTAATAATCTTGCATAACTGAAACTTTAGATCTGTTGAATAGAGACTCTCAAACAGGGAGATTTTTAATTTTTAAATGAGTGAGACTACTAGGTTTTAAGTCAATCCTAACTTGAAGCCTTCTTCTATCTGGCACATAGTCTATCCAGGTGACAATTTTAATGCTAAAGTAGCTCCTTGTTGTGTTGCTGAGGTCACACCTGATGAGTTCAAAAAAAAAAAGAAATTCATTAGCAACTAAGGAAGAGTGAACCTCTTGGCCCAGACTAGACTGATATTGTTAAGAGATTAGCAGTGTTATTCATAGAGTTATGCTTAGCTAAATAATTGGTGACACTTAACACAAAGCTTTTACGAAGACAGAAAAAATAACACTACTCATTCATATAATTAGATTTTTCACCTCAAGTGAAAAAGTAAATTGTATACAAGATGCAGGCAGACCTGAAGTGGCTGTTCAAGGTGATGTGGGTCTTTAATTACGGGACTCATCAGATGTAGTGGTCTTCAGACTCACCATGTAGTGATGATTTGAATTCGGAAGTGTTAAAACCTCTGAGATAAGAGATTACTGGTCAGCTCTGCCACCACTCTGGCTGCCAGGAAATGTGAATCATTTATATGGGCACTTTATGAGGATGTGCAATCAAATCTTACTTGAGGTGCTTTTAAATGATTCTACTGCTCTGCCCTGGAAACTTTTGTCAATCAGTAATCTGGGCTGCCCTTTCTTCCCCCATTACTCTCGCTAGCTTGGCAGCAGCTGAACCTTTGTGGTCAGAGATTTGCTAATGCATCAGCTCAAAGGTACAGATTTCATGTTTCCCGTGCCCTCTCATTTCCTGCCTCTCAGGACGCTACCTCTCAAAGGATCCATTTCAGTGTTCCTAATAATTACCGTACTCCTGAGATGGTGACTGTAGTAAGACAGACTTTAGTGTGACTGGCCTCTCATTTTGATCTTCTATTGCTTTGTCTGAGAGTTCTGGAAAATCATATCTTTCCTGGGTATACATTATTATGACCCAAACTAAGAAGAGTGAAAGATTAGGTAAAAGGACAGTTTTGTACTTGGGAATGAGGTAAAGGAAAAGAGTATTTCATATTTCTTTACAACATAACTTTAATAATAACCAATTATGGACATAGTTTCCTATAGATTCTGAGTAAAAACACATTTTCTGATAGAACAATGTCTCCTAACCAGAAACTAAAAGAGTAAATTGTTCTTTGTTGACATGACATTTTTGTTTGTACTGTTTCTGAATTTCTACTTTTTCTATTTTTAAATTACTGTTTTAGAACAATTTAGATAGAATTCCTTTGTTTCCCATATTTTCTGATATCTCTTTATTTTAATTTGTCTTATGAATATATTTCAAATATAATATATATAATATAATATTTGAAAGTGGGAATGTCTAAATTATTCTGAAAAAGAATAAATCTCTCAGACTAAACAAATAAGATCTAAAGATTCAAAATACATATAAAAAGCCCTTTTCTGGTTCCTATTTAATATTATTTATATGGATTCATATTTAACAGAAAACTGATATACCACAATTTGGTTTAAGTACTCCCAAGTTTTACTATAAGTACTACCATTTACAGATGTGAACATGTAGGAAATTTGATCTGACAGGCCCCTTTTGTCAGAGAAAATCTTAATCAGAAGGTCCTGGACCATTGGATGAGAAGTTTTGAGGGCATCATTAGAGATATCTAGGTAGAAGAGAGGCCAGAGCTCTCTGTTTGAGAGGGATATGAGGAGTTACCTAGGGTGGACTCCTCTAGGAAGTGTCCCTTAGGGGAGAAGAACTTGGTATGAATAATATTTTTGTAGCTATTTTATCATTAAATTGCCATACATATGAGGCCTCAATGGGAGAAGATTGGTTATATTATGAAGTAGCCAAACTTAAGAGGATAAGAAAAGAAGTTTTTCTCCCTCTTTAAGTTCAATACCTATTTCCCCCCCCTGATTGCACTTCCATTTATTCTGTCAGCCTTTACTTTTATTCTCTTTTGGTATTTCAAGTTAGGTGTGTGTTCTTCCAGGTTTGCTTAGGAGAGGTGAAGTTTGTTATTGTTATCCTAGTATAATTATGAATAGCATCTCCTTTCACTTTTAAAAATGTTTTGATTTAGATGATAAATCATATATGCACCCAGCTATGAAGTAAAATGGGTGGTTTACAGGGCTCTCTCCCCCCATAGGTAGAGAGCTAAGATAGATAGCTTGTATATAGCCACACAGCTTAGGGACGACTATGCTGTTCAGAGGACCATGGGTCGAGGAAAGGGAAAGCCAGTAGAGAGCACTGGCCCACAGCACTGGAAAAAAGCAGGAAGGCAAGGCAGGCTAGTTAAGGTTGAGGTCTTAGCCAAGCAAGCAAATAGGAAGGCCTGACAGAGGAGATGATGGCTCCTAAGCTTCCTTACCTCCACAGTTTTCTTTTTCCTTTTGATGATTGACTTCCTTGCCATAGGAGTAAGTTATATAACAAAAAATTACACACTTTGGCAAATTGCAGAAGTTTAAGAGACCTTGGAGTTCCACGACTCTTAGCCTTGACTCTGTTTTGTGGACATGGATACCTGGAAATTCTCTTGACATTTTTTCTCATCTATTTCTGGGGGTAGACTCAATAAGACTCCTCTCCTTCAGATTCTACCCTTTCCATAGAATGCTGGTTCCTTCGTCCTGATGCAAGCTCTTTATGCCAGAAACATAAAAAGACAACTAAACAATTATTGACATGAACATTGGTCTATTTGGGTTCACTTTCATCTTAGGGACCATCTTGAGGGACAAGCCCAACCCAAATGAGTCCTAGATTAGCTCTTGTTCATGGTTTCCCATTTTAATTACAAAGAATAATGAATAATTCTAAGTGGCACACTAGAAGATGGACCTATGGGAAATGTTGAAGACCTCAAGGAAACCTAAGATGTGATGTGTCTTGATAAAGGTGTTCATAGAATGCTTCCGAAGCAGAGGAGAGACATCTAGATCAGTTTGGAAAAATCAGAATGCTTTAGAGAATGTCTGTGTCTTAACATATAGCCAGCCACCAATGAGGCAGAGTTGATGAGAAATGGTGCTGGGGTTGGGGAGAGAAAGAAATAATAGTATTACAACTATGGTCTGTTGGAATGTGTGTACGTGGGAGTGATATCCTTTTAGCAGTGCTCTTTCAGTGGAACAAGATTCTGCAATTAATATTAGAATTTAAGTTTTAAAACAGGAAGAGTGGGAGTTGCTTTATATGCCACAAACAAATCATATTCAGTGACCGATGGTGTAACCCCCACCCACCAACTCAACAGTTACCTCAACCAAATTGGAGATAGGAGTACTGAGAGGTAGAGTTGCTATTTAAGTTCAAGCAATCCCTAATTAAAGCATTACAACCCCCTTATCCTGACTCTTTCTCACCCAGTGTTTCTCCAGTGTTTTAGACACACAGAGAAGCTGGTCTCTCCTAGGACCTATGTACAGTGGGAGAGAGTAATCTACTGACTTAAGAAAAGTCTCTCAAATTTGATTTCATTTGTGAAAGGAATATAACATATATGTAAAAGCATACCCAGGAAAACATTCTTTCCATTATGTTCATTAAAGATGCTAATCGAAGGCTTACTATGTTTCATTGCCGTGTAGCTTGTGTTTTAAAACCCTGACAACTGACACATACCAAAATCAGTTTTGGAGTGTATTGTATGACATTCCAGTTTTGACTCTCAGACTCTGAAAAAGGAGATTCTATAATGGTTTTCTGGTCTGGTTGCTGTTAAAACATGTTTCCCACAAACACTGGCCTGTTTTTGAGAATAATTCATACAAGGAATCAATGAGTCTGTCTGGCTTTATAGCTCTATTCATTCAGAAACTTGATTAAGGCAGAAGTCTTCTAACATGCAGGAAGAGCTAACATTTTTAAGATTCAAGGGAGATAGGAGATATCATGGGATTGAGATCAATGGAATAGTTCAGCAATCAGAGTATCTTTAAAACCTACATCTCCACCCCAAGCAAATCTCACATTATACTTTCTCAATTTGCCTGATTGTGATACTTTGATTAAAGGTAAATTGGATTATTAGTTAGTTAAAATGAAATTCTAGTACCTCAGGGGAGCTGGCTGTGTTTTAGAAAAAAAGAGAGGAAGAACACATTTAGAGAGATTTACCTGGGAAAAGTTGTGTTTTGTCAATAACTTAGTTATTACTTGCCAGGAGTCTGAAAACCTTGAATCTAAGAGCATTTTTCTCTCATGAAATTACCAGAGCTCTTTGGTTAAGATAATTAAGTATTTAAAATATTGCCTGAGAGGATTGTTTGTTATCTGTGCCTAATTAGGAAAATTTCTAAAATGAAATGACTTACTCAATGTAATAATTACAAATAAAAGAATTTATTTCAGGTTTCACCTTCGATTATGACATCTTTGGGGATGGATGGCTTAAGCATCCCTAAGCAGTAACAATAAATTGATGAATGCATTCAGTAAGCCAAATGAACCTTCTCACACAGAATTAGTAGTCTTATTGTGCAGTTCTTTGACATGGGGGACAAAAGACATTCACTCATGTAACTAAGATTTGTTTAAAAACCGTATGTACCAAAGATCTGTGTTAAAAATACTGTAGAACAGGTGGAATAAGTCACATTCCCTGCCTAGAGGATATTATAACCTGGGGGAAAGTTCAGAATTAGAAACAATAAAAGGTCCTGTAGTGTGATGCCTTTTAACAAGGGGCCAAGAGTGCAGCAGAACTCAGAATGGAGTTACTCATTTGTCTGAGGTTGTGAAGCAAAGTTTCATGAAGAGACAGTGTTTCACCTGTTCCTAAAGGTAGAAAAGGAAATAGAATTCAAGGCAGAGGGAGCATTAGAGGCCCAGGCCGAGAGTATTGAATGGGCCTGATGAGTTGCGTTACAATGGTGATGTTGGGAGTGGACCAGAGATGGTGGTGGAAGTGGAATTTCTTGTATGTCAAGATAGGGAGTTTCTAAATCCTGTATGCAACAAGAGCAATTGCTTCTTCCTTTAAATATAACCAGTTGATTAAACAGGAAGTGCTCATTAGGGTATAATCAGGGAATAGCTTAATTCCACTATTGTCCTTTAAATCTGCTGTTTCACTGCCCAAATTGGAATTTTATAGCTTTTTGTCATTTTCAGTTATAAATTATCAGAGCTTTATTAGAAAGTACAATTTGCTACGAGTCAAAATTCCAGTTTCTTATTCAACTAAGGATATCTTCCCTTTACTATAGCTAAAACCTAATCCAGAAGGGGCTGGTGGTGGTTCATGGGCTCAGAGCTTGGACTTGCAGGCAGCTTTCATAAATTTTGCTCCCTAGGTGCCTAACTTACCTCATCTTAGTCCCAGCTTTGCCTGTTTTAATTTTTCTCCAATCTCTTCCTCTCCCCTTCTCTCATATTCACTATGTTGTTTCTGGATGCTTCAAGGTTGGGAAGAGAGGAAGTGAAAGAGGGGCACACATACCATTTCACTTAGCTGGTATAGTTTGTTTTTCTTGAATATTAATGCCTTTTGTCATCGCAGACAGTGAAATTTTCTTTCATGGCATACCTTAGTGGACTCTTTGGAATCCTCTGGACCTTAGAAATAAACAATTTTTTGATGTATGTAATGCATTCTCTAGCTGATATCTTTGGTCCCTCCTCAGTTGCTATACCAGGCTTATAGCCCACAGATGGAAGCTGATTTATTCAGTGATGCTTCACCTTCAGGGTCCCTCACTTGCACAGGCTCCTACCAGGGCTCCAGGAAGGCCTCTAGGAATGAGTTCTCATGGTCATGTTTTTGCAAATGTTTTTAGAGTAAGCTATTTTAATGTAAGCAGTTAAGACTGAAGTCTCTTTCCACTGTGATTGTCCCTCTGAAATACTTCACCTGTGTCTAGTAAACTTTAAGCATTTGTAGGAATTTGGGTGGGGGGTAGCTGGCTAAATGGGATTCATCTAGTTAGGATTCAGTAGAATATATTTGTGTGATTCAAAAGTTACAAGATTTTGCTGGCCATCCAGTGTGAAATGGCTTCCAGAAATACTATCATTATTGTGATGGGAAAATACAGAGACAGAGACTTTATTGATTTGAAGTCTGTGGCATCTAGCTTCAGAAGCATGAGGCTCAGAGTTAGAATGTGAAAAAAATATTTTCTATTACAGATATGAAAGAAATTATTTTCCAAAATTTAATGACAATTCTTAAATTTTCCATGGAATCTCTAAAATAAGATTAAGCAGAAACTTTCTAAACCAACAAAAATTTAAATTAATTCAACCATACCTGCAGAAAGACTATGTGATCTTTGATTTCTCTCTTTTATTATTTTCATTTGTGTGAAACAGATTTCAAAATTTTCTGGATTTTTGGCGTTTGTGTCATTTGTCAGCTTTTAAAATTTGTATTTTATTATTTATTTTCTCATTGTAAATAAATTTTTTTGTGCCTAATTTTGTAAAAGATGGCCCTCTAAGTTAGATATTCTTTAGGCCCCAGAAACCCAGAATTCACCTTCCCAGTGGGCTCATCTTTACAGGTAGGCATCCTCTTGAGCAATAAACTTTCAAGATGACTTAGGCTCTGTGACTTTCCATGTCTCTTGGCCCAAAAGAAATATTTACATCCTTGTCTTGCCACACTAGGGAAACATAACTTGCTTCAAAGTACTTAGTCTCATGCAGTTCTGAAGCCAGGCCAATGAGTGTATGTGCTCCTTTCATCAAATATCTAGCGTTGGACAGTGAGAAATCATTGTGCCCATCTGCTAACAAAGGACTCTCCTATCCCTCATCCCTTCCTTACATATAATATAGCGTTTGAAGCTTCTTTCACTTACCTCCAGGCAGAGGAGATGGGAAATGCCTTAAATGCATACTTCTACATCAATAACTAAATCACTTCAAATAAATCTGCCTTGATTATTATTCTCCTCAATGATTCTCTAGCCTTCTCAGATGTGTATGTTGGACAAAGGTCCCATACTGGTTTTACTTTCTTTTATAAGCAAGTCCTGTAGGGTATCTAGCACCTGTTGTTACTCATTAGCCTCATCTGCAATTTCAAGGGAGGCAAATTTGGGGGCAACTCCTTTTGTCTAAATATGTAGTCCTTTCTTTAACCAAAGGCTTTATAATTTTTCCAGCAGTCTTGCCGAGACTCAAACAAAAGAAAGGAATTCTAGGCAGATAATTTAAGTCATGCAAAGACGTTAAAGACAGAAAGGCTGGCTCTGGAATCCTTGGAATGCTAAGGCAGCTGCAGTAGAGAGTGTAGGAAATGAAGTGCAAAGATCTGATGTTAGAAAAGGGCCACATTGTGATCTTCTATAGAATATTTTGTTTCCCCAAAGGATCAAGGATTAAATCCGGGGCAGCCCTTTAACCTTTAGTAATTTTCAACATCCATTCTCTTTCTTCTATTGTTCCTGCCTTTCCTTACACCAGTGGTCCCCAACATTTTTGGTACCAGGGACTAGGGCTCCTCTGAGAATCTAAAGCCTGATGGTCTGAGGTGGAGGTGAGACAGTGATGCTAGTGCTGGGGAAGGGCTACAAATACAGGTGAAGCTAGCTCACCTCCTGCCATGCAGCCTGGTTCCTAACAGGCCACATACACTGATACCGGTTCACAGCCGGGGGCTTATATCCTCATGCCTAATTTTATACCTCCACAAAAACTTCAAGAATCTGCTTCTATTTCCTTGGGTAATTAACAGCCAGAATGTATTTCTTTTTCCTCTGAATCACTTCTCCAATTTGTCACAGACTTTGGCCACTTCTAACCCCAAACCTCTATCAGAGGATTCAGTGGCAGAGGAATTGAGGACCTTTATGGTCTTTTAGGAAAATAGAAAGCATGGAATGAGGAACTGGAATTGTAATGATTGATTTTTTCCCTCTTGTACTACTCTAGGAATGTCACTTTCTTTGTTTCAGTTTGTGTCTTCTTTTGGTTAAAGTTCAGAACAATGTTAATATAGGTGGTTGAAGGCTGAAAGATAGTGCAGAAAAGATATGGGTAGCAGTGTGTAACACACTGCTCTTTTCAAAATGCTTTACTAGACCCCATTTATTGGCTTCTCAAAACAATCATAGGATATGATTACAGTTATTACATATGAGAGAAATAAGGCAAAGATAGCATGAATTAACTAATGTTGCTAGGCTACTTATATACAGTCAGGACTGTGATTCTGACCTCCTAATTAACTTTTACATGTGATGTTCTTTCCTTGAAAAGGCTCTGGACAAGGAAATGAGAGAGCAAAGCAAATGGAGGGAGTGGAGAAAGTAGAGTGAGGAAGGAGCAGGGTTGTTGACTTGCTTGTCTTGTCCTACAGAAAGATCATGGGTAGCTTTGGGCTCAGGTGTCAGTTACGGCTTAAAGGAAGCCATTTGGAGAAGCAGCAGGATAGGTCACTCCCCAGAAGGTCCTCCCTAGAAGAGACAGTGGAGCTGTCTCCTAAGCAGACCAGAGGAAATGCAATTCTACAGCAATTTGTGAGAAACTTTCACCAGGCTTGGTGTCCTGGGGAATGTCACATTTACAAATACTATTTTGTACTTTTAGGTAAATTCTCCCCCTTTTTTTTTTGGTAAATACTCCCAAATTTGTGATTGTATAAGATAAATTGTTTTTAGAGTCATTAGGTAAGATAAAATGTCCACTATTGTGTATTAAAGAACATTCATCATGGGATTTTTATCATCATTGTTATTTTTCTACCTATATGCTGGGTCAAGTGAGCCACAGCCAATGTGATACAACATAGTATAATTTGTCATAATGTGATAAAATGTGAGATTAACTGTTTAAGTTATAAGGCAACGTATGGAGGTTAATTTTGATAACTTAATATTTTAACTACTCTCAGGTATTTATTTCTTTGCACATCTATCTAGTTATTGCCAGAGACCATAAAGACTTAACATGTCACTCAAAGATTGTGACCATTTAAACCTCTCTACTTCTTGTTTTGAAATTATGAGAATGCATATTATATGAGCAAATTTAACAGGTTATTTTTGTTGCTTAATTTACAAGTGTCTGAAATAAAAATTTTAATAGAACTTTGCTTTAGCTATTACACAAAAAAGGAATAATTTATTTTTTATGTACTGGGTGAGAATAAAAACTTATTATAAAGCATTTTCAATATTTTTGGTAAGTTTTTTCCATGGAAAATAAATATACCAGTAATTTCCTATCATTTTAACAATGTCAGTTGGCATGCAATGTAATATGTTGGCTGAAATACAAAAACAGATGTCTACACATTTTTGAAGTACCTCTGTGTAGTACACCTTACATTCTGCATGTATGTGTGGCAGTGACGGTGGTATGGTTGCATATGGTAGGTCCCTTTCTTATAATGCTCCTTATTCCTCTCATGGAATGATTCATTTCATTTTGTTAAGTCACAGTTCTTAGTGAACTCAAAAGCAATAAAACACCTTCCTTCTTCCTAATCAAATTGTACCCTAATAGAAAAAAATAAATTCAAGTTTTTAAAATTTCTGTAAATGGAGATTAAAAAAATTTTTTCTGCTTACTTATAGTATGATATTAACTGTTCTTATTATGAGTAAAGTTTTAAATGTCTGTATTCTTCTGTTCTGATTATGATGTTTTATGTAGTATTTGGGATCTATACTTTGAGAACCATGAGAAGCCAAAATTCATTTTCATTTGAGAAGATATTTGAATTTTGTTGAAATTTTTTTCTCCTCATTATATTTAAATCCCAGAGAAGAAATTAGCATGGTAAAATATTCTGTGTTAGGAATTTCCTTATAATAATAGGTCAACATCCTAACAACGTTTAAGATTCTGCATTTGTTGATACTCTTTGCTATGATTAGGTTTCTCATTGTGACAATTTTAAAAATGTCCATTTTATAGCACAAGTCACAAGTGAACTGGTTAATTTGCATATGTCAAATATGGTCTGTCCAATCACATGCATTGTAACTAATTGATAAGTTCTTAGGCCAGATAGACATCATCTATGATAATATATTGTCTGTACTTATCAAGTTTTTACCTTTATAGTTGTTAGATGAATTTGTGGCACAGATCAAAATGAAAGTGTCTTGCAAAATATATGAGTCTAGAAAAGGTGATTATAAGCTTAAATTTTAGCTTTCTCATGAGCCAATCATGCATGTGACCTTGGGCAAATCATTCCACCTGCTCTGGTCTCATTCATTTTTTTTCAACTGTGAAACAAAAGTTTGACTAGATCATCTCTAAGGGCTCTTACAAGTCTGTGATTCTTTATTCAAGTTTTCTTTTCTTTCCAGCTGAATAGATGAAGGATCAAAGGACTGTATTAACACCAAGCAAAAGAACACATGATTTTATGCATGCCTGTCTCTCTCAAAGCCTTCACAGTGTGAGATTCTGGCCCTGTCACCTTGACACACTTGTTTTTGAGAAGGATCCCTTGTGTTTTTGTCAGCCCTGGCTTTTCTTTACAGAGAGTACCTGCAGGCTGGATCACTCTCATCTCTCAACTGAACACCACCTGCATTTGGAATCAGTTTTTCTTAGCAATGGTTCACATTAAATGAACTAAGTCACCTCAAGTAGCTATGAACCATATGTTTCTCTATACATCTAGTGATCCATCAGGTAGACCCATTAAGACTGCTTCAATTCATGCATATCTGCTCCCTGATCTACTCAGTTCTTTAACATTCTTTCCTGTGTCCAAAGACTATTGACACAAGAGGATGTTAATTCCTATAAAAATGACTTTATTCTTTTTCATCTTAATATTCTCTTATTTACAGGCTTATAGGCCCTTTAGCATGTAGAGGTATTTCCACCCTCCATTTGCACCTTCAGGAGACTAATAAAGGCATCCCTCTTCAAGGTACAGATGGATTTCTTTCTTCTTGGAGCTATTGTTATCATGGACATGCACCAGAACCTAAATTCTTTAACATACTTACTTCTGCTATACATAATCCACCCTTTCATGGCATCTTGGGCTCTGTCATAATTGAGAGTAGATGCAGAGGGATCAGATAAAGTAAAAGTTTCCTAAATCTTATTTCCAGATACCCTGCCTTCACTTTTTGGGGCCTTGGTTGACAATGTTCATTAATTTTTGTGCTCATTCAAACCACAACTCTTTCCCTTTCTCCAGGGGAAGTCATCTTTTTTTCCTATTCTCTCTGCTATCCTTCAAGCCTCTATTACTTCAAGGGATCCAAGAGAAGATTGATACTCACTGAATGCAAAAAAGATAGTTTTAATCAATCTGATCATAGATCCCTCATAAACTGCTCCCCACCAGAAGTCCTCTAAGTGCTAAAAATCTCATGGTAGGTGTTGCTTCTAAGTCATCTCAAGGTGAAGTCAATTCCACATTTTAGTTACACTCTTTGGAATTATCATCTGCTAGCCTGCATTCACCTCTTCAAATTCATGGCCTGACTTGCCAACCGTGCATATAGAAAGAATGAAGTTTTTGTGCATATTTTAATAACAACCTCAGGCTTGGTCATGAGGTTATATGAAAGCCTGTCAGCAACCATATTTATAAAGCCTCAAAAGGTAACAAACAGCTGAGGGACTCTTTTCCATCCCTCAAAAGAGCTTAAATTTATGATTATCTTTTTTCTTTCAGTATCTTTTTGTTTAGTCTAGACTTAGCAGAGCTGAGGTGATTGAGCCAGTGTCTCTGGAAGGCAGACATGCCTGGTAACAGCTTATTTAGTTATAGCATACAGTTTACTTTTGTTTTCATATCCCCTAGACTTTATTAAGTCATATATTCTTTCAGGTATGACTTAATTATTAAGTGAATTACTTTTTCCCTCTTTGGCCTGAACATTGAAGGGGAATCAGTGTCACACTCTTCCCTGAAGTTCTCATGTAGTGATGGTTGTTAAGTAGCAAAAGTTTTGGGGCCATTTGTTATCTAGAGCTCATGAGTTTTTGGTGGGGGTCCAGAGAGAAAGAGAGAGAAATTTAGTTGGGGAAATAAGAGAAGTCAAAGGATATAAACATATTTTGTGCATGAAGATATGTATTTTTGTGTAAGGTGCACAAAGTTTTTATGAGATTCTCAAAGGAATCCATGTCCTCCCAAAGTTGAGAAGAATGTAAATCTGGGAATAAAGTTCTGGGCTATAAAATCTACTGATATTTTACCTGAGAACTTTTCCTATGTTATAAACTATAGACACTATTTTGCACATGTTTCTAGTTTTACTACAAATGTTGAAGATTTATGCCTACCATCCTTTGATGATACCCTGACCTGCCATAATGAGAACTGACATCTATATGTATCAACTCTAGGCAGCAATATGCTGTCATCTGGGTCACTGGACTCTGATTTCTTCTGCTCCCTGTTGGCCAGAATGTTTTTAAGGCAGTTAAGAAAGACTAAGAAAGACTGCAATTTGTAGGCTGGTGATAAATCACTTAAAAATCTCCAAAGGATAGCACATAGAAAGGAAAAGGTTCAGCAGAATTTTACTTTCAAGGGCAGCTCATGGTCAAACCTTTTATATATCTAAATTAGATTTTCAAACTTAAAAGTTGATAATTCTCACTTCTTTATTTTACCACATTAGCCAAAACAATCAATAATTCTTTCTTTTCTGTCTGTCTCAGCCCATGCCTCTCTCCTAATAAAGAGAAATATAATTTCTATGCTAGTGTTCAGACACCAATAAAAATGGAGAGCAAATATATCTAAGTGTATGTTTAGCCAGCAGCGTCTTTATGTCACTTAGGATGTGTTAAGCTCTCTTAATGTTCAGAGAAAGAAAATGACTGTGTATAAGTATGAGATATGACCTATGGAATAGCCTCATACTGTTCTGTCTCCTTCAAGTAGATGAGTCTTGGCTTCTAGGAAGCCTATTGGCCAGTTCTTTAGAAAAAAAATTTTTTTCTTAACTGTGTGTATTTAACCTCTACAGAATATTTAGGAATTTAAAAGCAAGCTAAATCTCTCCTAGGTTTCACAAAACCTTCTCTTTTGAGAATTATAGCAAGTAAGATTTTTATAAGCCTAGTTAATAAGACTTTCCAAATCAGAAATTCTAATCTGGCAAGACCCAATGTGGAGTTATCTTCGGTTTTATACAAATAGCCTACAATTATTACTGCTGCTATGACATATACTAAATTTATGCACTTTAATCATATGGTACTTCTATCTGTTCCTCTTTTAATCACCTTCAAGCCCAAGCCAGATTTATATTGACTTAGAACTGTAGAGAAAGCAGGCTCATATTCAGCAAAGACCAACTATCAGAGAGGAAACACCATGAGGTAGATGTGTGCTGAGTAATTTCCCAGAGGTTACTTGGAGTTGGGGGATATTTGAATTTGGCCAGCCAGAGTGGAGATACTCTGTAGAACCTGAGACTTTCAGTAGATACTAGAAAGATCACCTCTTTGTAGTAAGGTTAAACTATTCCTACAGTGCAAATTTTGGTCTGCTTTTAAAATATTAGAATAAGGCTAAAAAGTATATCAGGCTGAAATCTATCTTCCAAAGAAAAACTTAACCATATTTAAAGGAAGTCAGCAAAATTCAGACACTCTATAACATAAAACATAAAATTCTTAGCATACAATACAAAACTCCCAGACATGCAAAGAAGCAGGGAAATGTGACCTATAATTAGGAGAAAAGCATTAATAGAAACATATCCAGAAATGACAAAGATGATAAAATTATCAGACAAGGAATTTAACACAGTATTATAAAAATGTTCAAAGGTTTAAAAGAAAATATAAATACACCAATGATAGAAATAGAAAATATAAAAAATAACCAAGTAAGGCTAAAAACAATATCTAAAAAACAAAACAAAAACAACAGTGGCTTGGTTTAACAGTAGGTAAAGTACTAGAGAATAAAATATCAATGAACTTAATGAAAGGGCAATAGAAATTATTCAAAGCATTCACAGATAAAAAGTAAAAAACAATGTACAAAGTCTCAGTGACCTGCGGGATAATGTCAAGCAAACTAATATGAATTCAGTTGGTGTTCCAGAGGGAGGGAGTATCAGAAAAAATATTTAAAGAATTATTGCTTTCATATTTTGGCTATTGTAAATAGTACTGCAGTGAACATAGATACGGAGAACATTTTCATTGCTGCCAGATGGGAAGTGGGTTGGGTTATGGGTGAAAAAAGTGAAAGGATTAAGAACTACAAATTGGCATTTATAAAATAGTCATGGGGATATAAAGTACAGCATAGAAAATATAGTCAATAATATTGTAATAACTATGAATAGTACCAGGTGGGCACAATTAGTCTAGTACTAAACTAATTGAGAGATCAGTTCATCAGTTATATAAATGTCTAACCACTCTGCTTTGTACCTAAAACTAATATAAAATAATATTGAATATCAACTCTAGTTTAAAATAAGAATAAGAATAAAAATAAAATAATATTGAATGTCAGCTGTAATTGAATACAATTTTAAAAAGAAGTGAGAAATATTTTTTGTATTAATTAAAACTATATACTTAGAGCTTTGTGAAGCTGAAAGAATATAAGCAAGATAAAACACACATACATAATGTACTAGGGCACATCATGATCAAATTTCTGAAACCTGGAGATACAGAGAAAATATTAAAGCAGCCAAAGCGGGTGGGGGGAACACTTTATACAAAGAGAAACAAAGATAATTATTTTTGATTTTTCATAAAAAGGAAAAAAATATCAAACTTGAATTTCATGTTCAGCAAAAATATATAAAGGAAGGCAAAATAAGATAGGCATTCTTAGACAAGCAAAATATGAGAGAGACTTTATTGCTAGCAGACGTGTACAACAAGAAACATTAAAGGAAGTTTTTTTCACTAAAAGAAAATAATGCCAGATGAAAGTTGGATCTACCAGAGATGAATAGTGCTAAAATGGTAATTTTGTGGACAAATATAAAAGACTTTTTCTTTTCAATTTTTGTTTAAAATGTAATTGTTTAAATTAATAATTTATTGTGGACTTTTTATCATATATAGAAATAAAATCTATAACAATGACAACAAAATTGGTGATGATAGGGTCATGGAACATGATATAAAGTTCTTTCATTACATGTGAAGTGATATAATATTAATGCAGGCAGCCTATAATGAGTCCAAAATGTATATTATAGATCCTTGAGTAATATCTTTAAAATAAAAAATGAAGTTGTATAGCTAATAAACCAATAGAATAGGTAAAATAGGATACTAAAAGTATTCAAATTAACCTGCCCCCCAATGAAGTCCAACAGAGAATAAAAGCTATAAGAAAGACATGCTAGCCTCTCTTTTCTCTGTGAATTTGGAATTCTACTGAGAATTCATCTGGTGAGAAATTACTTTACCTACTGGGGAATGTTTGAAAAAGATGTTAAGTGTAATGGGAAAGGAGGAGAAAGATTGCCTTACATACTATGGACCCATTTGAGGATGGAGAGCACAAGTTTGTGGTGACATTGTTCTGCAAGCTTGTGCATTTTTCTCTATCAGTGCTTAACCATTTGGATGAAGGGAAGCTAGGTGATTAGGTTTATGTAAGGTCTTTATGCCAGATAGTAAGACAGTAATGAAGTTGTGGGAGTTGATGAGTTCAAACTGGTGAAATCAAGACTAAATATGTGAGAAAATTATTTCACTTTGGGAAAATTATTTTATTTTGGGAAAATAAAGAGTTCAAAGGTTTAGAACTTTTAATAAGGACAAAGAATAGGAATAATAAGAGTAATAAAATGAGAGAAGGGACACAGATGTATATAGGAAATTAGAATTTAGGATTTCAGAGGTGAGAAAGTTGTGGGTGATGTCAAGAAGTGAAGCATATTAGCTGAAGGAGTGAGGTTTTCTTTGATTTTGTGAGGCCAGTATGTTTGAGCTGTCCATATACAGTTGGATATTACTTAAGATGATGGTAGATTTAAGATGAGGTGAATAGGATTGTGACCCAGGTTCCAGTAGTCTATAAGCAATAGTAAGGATTTTCAGAGTGTACAAGTCATTTTTTATTTTATTTTAAAATTTATTTTATTTTAACATTATGTTATTTTAAAAAATCACTATATTGATGCATAATTCACATAGAAATGCTTAATACATTTACCATGTACAAATTGGTGAGTTTGCAGATAAGTATACTCACATGAAACTATCACTACTATTAAGGCCATGAAAGTAAACACCTCCTATTGTTTCTTTCTGTCCTTTTATTTTTGTTGTTAGTGTGTGTGTGCATGTATGCATGCATGCATGTGTGTGTGCATGTGTGTGCGTGTGTATTAAAAATACTTAATGTAAGATCTACCCTCTTAGCTGATTTTAAGTATATAATAAAGTATTGTTAGCTATAAGTACTATGTGGATCTCCAGAACTTCATCTTGCATAAATGAAATTTCATACCCATTAGCCATCACTTCCCCATTTCCCTCCTCTCTCCCAGCCCCTGGCTACTACCGTTTTAATTTCATCTTCTATGAGATTGACTATTTTAAATTCTACATTTAGTGTGATCATACACTATTTGACTTTCTGTATCTGGCTTATTTCATTTAGCATAATGCCTTCAAGGTCCATCTATGTTGTTGCAAATGACAGGATTACCTTTTTCTTCTTCTTTTTTTTTTAAGGCTGAATAATATTCCACTGTATGCATATACCACATTTTATTTATCAAAAAATCTGTGGATGCATTTAGGTTGTTCCCATATCCCAACTTGGTGAATAATGCGGCAATAAGCATGGGAGTGCAGATACCTCTTGGAGATGGTGATTTCATTTCCTTCAGATATATATCTAGGAGTGGGGTCACTAGATCATATGGTAGTTCTAATTTTAACTTTTTGAGAAACCTCCATACTGCTTTCCATAGTGGCTATACCAATTCATATTCCCACCAACAATGTATGAGTTCCTTTTTCTCCACATCCTAGGAGCCCTTTAATTATACCTCATGAGGTCCATGATTTTGAACTCTCTGTGCTTTGATCTAGTCAGCTAAACTAACCAGCCAAAGGTACTTAGTAAATATTGAATATCAATGATGAAAGAACAAGAGAAAAATTACTAAGGATCTCTTTATGCAAAATTCAATAGCTGCTAATGCCTACCTACATTCTTCCCAATAGTGTGTTAAGAAGTATAAAAAACAAATGGATTACTTCTGCCATATATTATTTAGAAACTTTAGAGGAAGACAGGATTATAAACACTAATTTCTATACTTAGGTATTATATTACATGGGTCACTATGTGATACAAAAAAAAGGCAAGAAGAAGCACCAGCGTAGATTTACAACTGGCTAGTTACTTTATCTGGAAAAATAATTTTAACTTTGAAATAAAACTGATAAAGCTACTTCTGCAGTTACCTGGGCTTTTGAATCACTCTTCTGGTCATTGCAATTAGAAGTCTGCAGAGTGAAGAGAATTATTGATAGATTAGTTAAAGCTATCTTTAGGTTTAATCTAAGTCCTTAAGCTAAATTAATAATTCCTTTTAACTTTTATTTTGAAATGTCCCAGTACACTACATAGAATAGCATAATTTGGCTTCTGACTTGTGATATACTTTTTCTATATGTATTTTTTATTTATTTGGACTCTATTTTTTACATATATATTGTTATAAACTTGTAGTTGCTTGCCTTAGTTGTTGCCTCCATGACAAATACTGATGGTGTTCCAGTTATTTTAATAATAACTATCCAAAATAAGTTCATCTTTATTTTCTTCTTTTGCTTTCTCATGTAATTAATAAACCATGGTAATTTCTAAAAACATTTTGTATAGACACTACTCAATTTGTGCTCAAATTTTTTTGTAGAGTAACTTTTTGAGTTAAAATATTACATCATTTGATGTTTGCTTCTTAATGCAGTTCTTAAATATTAATGCCTATAGCTCACCTGATTTTTTTTTTTTTTTATTGGAAGTCAGTATTTTGTCACAGGAGGAGGGATCTGCCACTTCTTTCCTTTCCTGTCCTTTTCAGTTAAACCTATTTCTCCTCTCAGACAGGGCTAGTGCTTTTCCTTTTTTTTTTTTTTTAACCTATAATATTGTACTAAGCAAGTTGGTCAATTGTTCCTTAAATTATAACAATTGGAGAATGGGCACTAGGGAGGACTGTGAATTACAAAGTTCTGGTTACCATAAAGAATAAAAGAAGTAAAATTAATTTTTATTGAATCTATATTTATTTCATTATTCTAAGTGATTAATATATATCTTCTCATTAATCTTCATGTTAACTCTATTATGTATTATCTTCATATTATTTATTAACAAGAAAACCTGAGGCTTGGGGAGGTTTGTCTAATTCCAAAGTCCATTACATTTTTTTATTACACTCTGTTGCCTCTAAAATTGTTTGTAGCTGAATAAGTAGGTTTGGAAGTGAGAGTGAATAAGACTTGAGAGCCCTAAGGGGGGAAAAATAATGGAAGATAAAAGTTAATGTTAGCAACTAGGAAGAACAAGAATAGGGCATAAAAAATAAAATAAGATTAAATAATAAAACTGTATAGAATTTGTTAAGGGATTAGATGTGGTTTTCAAACTTTAATGTGAATGAGAGTCAGCTGTGGTGTTTGATCACACACAAATTCCTGGGCCTGACTCCAGACCTCCTGAATCGGAAACTACTGGGATGAGTCTTTGATGATGATGATGGCCTACATGATATATTTAAAAGACAGTAGAATAGAACAAAAAATAATGAGACAAAGTCATACCAGATTAAAAAGGTGAAATTAATTTTTCAGTTTATTCATAAAATGCTGAATAAATTAATGGAACCACTGATGCTCTCCAGTTCAGGCCGTGCTTGATACACTCCTAATATTTCTGTGGCCTTGTGATCAGTGAGATGAAGCAGTTCTGACTCATTTTTTTTTTTTGGTCACAGCCATAATAGACCATGTGACCACCTGACTGCAGGCCCTCTCTTGGCCAGGTGCAATAGTACTCATGCCTTGACTCTGCATGGGCTGGAAGCATTGATCAGGCTTAGCCTAGGAACTTTAAAGAATAAGACTAAAGTGATAAAGCTGATAATGACTTTCACTTTGTTCACTTTGAAAGCAAGTAATAGGCTTCTGTTTGGGACTGGTGATGTAATATCAACATATGAAATGGAGGCCTTATTATTCAAATCCTACTTTTTTTCCCATTAAAAATTCACTACAGATTTAAGATTATATAACTAACATTTTTAAAGAAGTGGAGTAGGTTAGGACCAGCCCCACGGGTCCAGTTGTCTTGATCAATATTAATCTAAGAATTTATAGGAGAGAATCATGAATAATGCTGATTCTAAAGATATTTGTAAAACAAGAAAAGGTCAGAAGTAAAGATGAGATCATATAGTCCTGATTTTCCAAGGGAAAAAGGAAAGAAGACTCTGGATTATTATCCAGTAATGCTGATGGAGCCCATAGGAAAAACTTTAATAAGATTCTATATAAATTGTAATAGATCTACTTAAAAGGAAGTGATAATGACAAACACTAGTGTGTCAGGAACAAATTAAATCAGCTGTAAGTTTACTTTTTTTTATAGGACTACTAAATTAGTGGTTCAAGTTGAACGTAGATCTAGGGCATTTCACATGTGACATTGCATTGGAATTAACGTAGTTAAAGCCACAGGCCATAAAAGTTTAGCCACCTTTCTTTCTTGGTTTACTTAATTCCCTCATCTTAAACATCCATCTTTATTTAGATAAGGAGTTGCAATATTGAGAAGAATAGAAGGCTCACAGGGCAGATGATCATTGTGGCCTATTTAGAATATCTGTCTGTCAAAACACACAGAGAAGGGCAATGATTCCATGATTACAGAATGAGTAGTTTTGGCATTTTGGTAAAAAATGTGAGTGCAGTTCACCTTAGGTTAGCAATTGTCATTTCACAGTATTTTTTATCACTGTTATATGCCTCATTTATTAACCATGTGTCTCTATTCTCAAAAATAATATATATTTTTTAAAGCTCATAGTGATATAAAAACACAGAAAAAGTATCACTGCATTCTCTATCTCTAGATCTTCTCTTCAAGAAACACCTCATTAATAACTTTTAGTTTTTCCAGTAAAAAATAGTTTCCCACATACTTATGTACGTTGGCTCATATTGTCTTTATGTACTCTTACATCTTTTTTTGCATTAAATAATATGTTTGAAAGATCTTTCTATATGAAAATTTATATTATCCTATCATTTAAATTTATCAGATAGTTATACTTTTGTTGTTCAAAATCTTCCCCTACTAGACACATTAAGTATTTGAAATATAGCTAGTTCAGCTTGAGATGTGCCATATATGTAGACTATGTACTGAATTCTGAAGACAGTGCAAATATATAACAAATATTCAGTTAATAATTTTTATACACTGATTACCTGTTGCAATGATGTTTTTGAACTATTTAATTAAACACAATATGTTATTAAAATTAGTTTTATCTGTTTCATTTTTTAAAATGTAGCTAACAGAAAATTTAAAATTATGTGGCTTACATATGTGGCTTGTATTACATTACTATTGGGCAGTGTTGTATCTATACAAAAATATAATGTATACTATATATTGTAAGGCATAAAAGAGCATTCATATATCCAGGGCTGTTTATTTGGCTGGTAGGCACTAGTGTGGCTGTACTGATTGTTGAAATATTGCTGTACTGGCTGGTAGATGACTGCTGATGTGAATCTCTAAGCACCCCCTAATTCCTCTGCTCAGGTACTTAGACCTATACTTTCCTAGGATCCAGTTCTAAAGACATAATGCCTGGGAAGAAAACACTTTTGATAAATTACTATGGCAATTGTCTGTTTAGATTTGTTGGTAGTGTAGATTATTACATATTTTGAGTATCAACCCTGACTATACTTAACACCCAGATTAAGGATAAATTACTAATATTTCTAAAGCCTATTATATAATTTTCTCTTTGGTATTTTTATTTTACTACTCCTTTTTCATTAGATTAGCATTTTTTCTTTATTGTTTTACCATGTCATATTTATAAATAGTATTTAGCTTCATTGATTTCAATGCTGTATACAAATGCAATTGCAATGTGAGTATTCTTCACTTGCTTTTCATTAAGTATATGTACATACAAAAGAGTCCCAAATAAGTAGAGGAATGGAATGCTTTTGAAAATTCACTGTATCTCAAGCACTCTACTTTAGATTGGCTAATGGTGAGATTTATTTTTTTTTGAGGCTGGAGGTATTTAACATTTGAATGGTTGTCACCTGGGTAAAAAAGGTAGCTCCTCTCCATCTTATTTATGATAAAATATGAAAATTGATCATCAGGTTTTATTTGGGAACATCTCTTGATATTTTGGCCGTTCCTAATTCATTTCAAATGGTTAAAAATTTTGTATCAGTTTGACTGTCAAAATGCCAAAAATAAACAAACAAACAAACAAACAAACAAACAAACAAACAAATAGTGGCCAGGATGAGTATTGAGTATTTTAAGATTAAATTTAGCATTTTTTTAAAGAATAAATTTTTCACTTGGTGGGCAAAATATGAATTTTTAAAATAAATGCTTAAAGAACCTGTGCTGATTACTTGTGTCCCAGGTTCATTTAGATGGCCTAAGTTAAGCCTCCTTTTTCTAGGATATTTCTGGTAAATTTTTATTGCCACCGTCTTGAAGATGATGGCATAGTTTTCCTTTGAACTTTCTTGCCTAAGAGAGTATATGCCCTTCTATGAGCAGTTAGGCCAAAGTGGGGATTCTTACATTATTTGTGAAAGACTTATCTAAAAATGAGGAACAACAAAAGAGAAGTAAATGGAGGATAACATGCAACCATAGTTTACAAGAGACGACTGGCTTCTATGGCATGTGACAGATCACTTGAATTTTAGAAGCAAGAGATGGAGGCACAGAAGGAAATATCTCTCCCTTACCTCCTCCCCAGATAATTGATGACAGTCTCTAAGGGTGACCATGCCTACCAACAATGTTAGAAAAACACAATAATACATAATTCATATATATATTAACATAGAAGTCATTATGTTTCAGAGCTCTGTGGTGTCTCTATTACTTACATCTGCTTTTGATTGTTAGTGAAAATAAGAATTTGTAGTGCTTTAGTGGTGCTATTTACAAAAGCCTTAGAAATTTTCTTAATGGCAGAAAGAGAGGAATTCTATGATGTCTTAAGGAGAAAATATTTGGGACTCTAGAACGGATCACAGTTGGGAAAAAGAAAACAAGGCTTAAGACATAAAGGGTCTAGGAGCATCTCCATGTAGGACTGTGAACTTGCTTCAGACCAGGATCAGGAGACTGTGGAGATGGGCCATCTGGAAGCTAAAGATGCCATCATTGTGGATTTAGTGTTTTTCTTTCTTCTGAGTTTGGGCACAAACTCTGATCAGAGGGTTGCTGAGCCCCTGATGAAATCTAATGAATGTTCTGGCTTTTAAAATTATATGCTACAAATGAACAGGTTATCCCCATACTAAAATTTTATTTTTTCACCAAACTAGGGTTGGTTTTTATCCCTAGAAACAGAAAAACAGAGTGAAAGAAAAGGAACAATGCTTAGCAAACCATGACAAGAAAAGATCTTGCCCTGGTAGGCTGTGTTAACATCTTTGTTTCTTCCCAATAGGGTACCTTCTAGTAGAAAATAATGTGTAAATGCAGTTACTGTCATTGGTTCTACTGTCTCTTGCATTTGTAATATATTTGAGTGTTGGACACCCAATTTCACTGTGGGCATTAAAAAAATTGATACATTTCTAGAGAAGAAAGACAATTTAGTGAAGGGTCCAGGATCCACATCTGATGGAAATGTTAGATAGTACTAGAGTCTCTAAGTCATAGAAATGAAGACTGGAAGTTAGATGCAAATAGTATAAGAATTTATTAGTGAAATAGGAGTTTCTTCTATGTGAGACCAGAGGGCATGCTCTCTACCCTTCCTTTAATAATAAAATTTAAACAATTATAGACAGCCCTGCACTAAAAAAAAACCCAGATTTTTTTTTGCAGAGTATTCGAAGTTAGCCAACAGACATATTAAGATATAAGCATACAGACGTTTTCACATACTTATTAATTTATTGAAAAAAATTATCAATAATGATTTCTTAACAAGAAATCATTATTGAGTGCCAATGATATGCTAGCTCAGTAGAGAACATAACAGCCATGGTCTTTTAGTGCCCTTAGATAAAACCCAGGACATTTTATAAATATTATAAATATTTTATAAATATTATCTTGAATATCTTCTATTTTGTGATTCTAGTCATTTAATTTAGTTACTGCTCTTGCCATCATAAATATATTTATTAAAGTATATTTCACAGCACACTATGATTAATTTTCATACTTAAGAGTAAGAAAAGGTTAATTTTGTCTTTAGCTTTATAGTATTAATTTCTGTATCAGGTGCTTAACAAATGTTTGTTAATGAAAAAATGGAATTACAAACATTGTTTTCATTTCCCATATATTAAGGTCATTTAAGGAATACCTCTAATCCTTAAGTCAAAAGGGAATATTTAAATACTGTCTTTTTTCTAAGCCTTTTGCAAATAGTGTGGATTGTTCTAGTGTCAGTACTGCCCAGCCAAGAAATAGAAGAATTTTAGTGAGAGGGAACAAACTAAGATTCTGCTTTATCTGCTATAAAATTAAGTCTTAGGTGGTTAAAAGGTACAAACTTCCAAATATAAGTACTAGGGAGTCTGTGTAATATACATAATATTATCTGTGTAATTACAGTCTATGTGGTGTACAACATGATAAATATAGTTACACTGCTGTATGATATAAAGGAAAGTTTTGAGAAAGCAAATCCTAAGACTTATCATTAGAAGAATTATTTTTCCTTTTTCCTTTTTTTTTTTTTTTATCTTCATGAAAAGATGGATGTTAGCCAAACCTATTGTGGTAATTATTTCACAATATATGTAAATCAAACCACACTGTATACCTTAAACACACACACACACACACACGATATAATATTTATATTATATTTTATATATTTTATATTATTTTATATATAGTTATCACATTGTACATCACATATGACTATAATTACACAGACAATATCATGTACATTACACAGACTCCCTAGTACTTATAATTGGAAGTTTGTACCTTTTGACCACCTAAGACTTAATTTTAATATGTAATTATATATATATTATTTCCCAATAATACTAGAAAAATAGGAATGTATATGTGTAAAATTTAAACTTAAAAAAATGTTGTACACTTTAAATACATACAATTTGTATTTATCAATTATACCTCAATAAAGCTGGGAAAATATTTTAAAGCAAAAAGAGTTATAGTATATTCACAGAATGGAATACTACTCAACAATTAGAGAAATGAATTGTTGGTACTTGTAAAACATAGTTCTGACTATAGAAGCTAAGCATGGAAGAATCATTATTGCTGCATTTGTATTAAACTCTAGCAATTACAAATCTAATCTATAATGGGAAAATGCAGATTAATGGTTCCTGAGTCAGGGGTTCAGAGATGAAAGTTGACAGGGAAGAGGCAACAAGAAAACTTTTGGGGGTGATGGAAATATGCTATCTTGATTACAGTAGTGTTTCCATGGGTGTATACTTTGTTGAAACTCATTGATATCTACTCTTAAAATGTATGCAGTTTATTGTATATAAATTATGTATCAATAAAGTTGATTTTATTTAAAAAGAAAAAAATCTTTCTTATTTGTCAAAATAAAATAAAATCTACTGTTAAAATTAACTGTCTTTGGAAATTATGTATATGGAAGTACTAAATTACATACATCTTTTTAAAATTGCTTTTAAACTTAGCAAAGTAATCTTATAAGTAAATATATGTTTTATGTACTAGTCAATAAATACTTGAATTAAAAAATTAAATCTTTATACTTATACTTTCACTCTCAATAAATAAAATAATAGGTACTTTATATACCATGTCTTATGTAATTTAATTCTTATAGCAACCTGTAATTGGCTCATTATTAAAATGTAGAATTAAAATCTAAGAAATTAAGTTATTCTAATTTACGTTCCTGATACAATTGCTAGAGTAGACAATTATGATGTATACCAAACTTGCCTATTGAATTTTAGTGGGAGAGAAATAATAATCATTGACCTATGTAGACCTTCTTTAAAAGATGGATATAATCAGCTTTATATCATAGGCTCTTATTTATTCAAGTTTGATCAAATCTTCTCTTATTGGTTAAGATGTCTATTCTCTGTGGAGTTACCTGAAAGATGTAATATTCTCAGTTCAGGACTTTCATGTTGATTTCCAAATCTGAAAATCATTTGGGTCACCCAAAATATTTCTGTCAGTAAAGGAGAGCTAGTCTAGCTCTTTGACCTCTTGACCAGGGTCATTCATGTTTTGGATATGTGACTTTTTTTTCCTTCTTTTAAAAAAATTTATTTTATTAGTTTCAAGTATACAGTATATTGGTTAGACATTTATATGGTTTATAAAACAATCCTCCTAATTGTCCTTTCTCTCCTCTGGCTCTCTATCTAGAGATGCAACTTTCAGTAGGTTGGACTGGACCTTGTTTTTTCTAATCCATGTATTTATGTTATTGCTAACTGAGATATTGGTCAACATCAATTCTATTCCTATTTAATGCCTGAAAAATATTATTTACTGAAAAGTACATAGGAATGAAAAAAGTTTTGTTATAGCAATGTCACTCTGAAATCTTTTTGAGATACATGACAAAAATCACGTAATGGTTAATCATAAAAAATATTCTTTATGAGCAGCTGTCAACTGGTAAATTCTTCAATCAATCTAGTTGAAAGAATTGGAAACTTCTTGACTTACAAAAGAATTTAAAAATAATTCAGTCATTAGAGTAATTCATTTTCTCAACACTAATACCAATAACTAAATCGTTCATTTGTTTGACATCCTGAGGAGTATTATAATTGGGGCAATGAAACATAGTAAATTTAGAGATGGGTGAGACATAAATCTTTACCAACTTTTGAGCTTAAGTTTCTATGTAGAATTTGGATAGTAGTGTTTCCATCTCTTATGATTATTGTAAGATATACATAAATTATGCACCTTTCATAGTAATGATAAGAACCTCTCAGTGACTGGTAGCTATAGCATGCTGAACTTGGGTCTGATGTAGGTAGGCAAGGTGAGTGGGACACAGGATTGGAATTTTCAAGAACAATGACTAAATAGAAAATAGGCAGAACTATCTAAATTTTGGTATGTATTACATTTTGAAAAAGAATTTCATCCAATGGTAACAATGAATTTCTTTGAGGAGGAGATTGACAAAGCTAAATTGGGTGTCAGGGGTCCAGAAACATGGTCTTAGATTAAGAGGAAAATTCTAATTTACAGCAGGAACAGAGTATAGAGGAGAAAACAGGCAGAAACTTAGTTTTAGAGGTGAAACCAACATAGCAACATGTGCAGAGTTTTAAGGGATAATTGTAGATGGATATTTAAAGCCAGGTTTCATTTTTTGCCTATGCAAATGCACACACATGTAAACATGCAATAAAGAACCTAGAAAAGGGAAGGCAAATGAATATCATCTTTGCTACCAGTTCCTATATGTTGGTAGAGGATTTCAGGAACAACTAGAAGGGTTTAGAAGCATAGTAGAGCTAATAAAAAATTAACATCCCAGTGAATGGGGTAAGTTAGCATTCAGACTTCTTTGTAATGCAAAGCCTATAGCAATAAAATTAATTGTTGATGGCATTCAACTTCCTAATGAACTCTTGTCTTGCTCAGGATCTGCTTCTATACCCTATACAGGATGAAGTTCAATGAAATAAAAGAGCTTCTTTAATTATGTTCTGAGTCCCTTAAGTGAGAAGCAATATAATCTTTTACACTTTATTTTTATCTGTAGTAGCTCTTGTTCCAAAGTTATACATAGAGTACAAATTGATCAATGGCTGTCACTGATTATATTATTTACTTAGGGTTGCTTTAACAGAGTACCAAAAACTGGGTGACTTAAACCACAGAAATTTGTTTTCTCAAAGTTCTAGAGGCTCGAACTTCAAAATCAAGGCATTGACAGTATTGGTTCCTTCTGAAGGTTGTGAGGGAGACTTTTTCATGCCTATTTTCTAACATTTGATAGCCTCAGGCATTCCTTAGCTGGTAGGTGGCATTCTTCCTGTGTAGTCACATCTTCTTCCTTGTGTACATGTCTCTCTCTGTGTCCAAATATTTCCATTCTATTAGGATACCAGTCGCATTGGATTGGTGCCCATCCTAATGCCCTCATCTTAACCCGATTATTTTCTCTATAAAGACCCTATTTCCAAACAAGGTCATATTCACAGGTGTTGTAAGATAGGACTTTAACATCTTTTGAAGAGACACAATTCAACCTGTAATGTTGATATATCCTTAAATAATAGATAGGCAATTCTTAGAGCCATAAAAGCACCCATGGATTTCCCTAGGGAGTGGAAGAACACTGATTAGGAATTAGAGGCTTTTGTTGAAGCCCTACTACACACACACACACACACACACACACACACACACACACACACAATACATAACTGTTTTCAGAAAAAATTTATTTTAATTTAAAAGCAGCACTCTGAATAAGTAAGGAAAAGATGAATAAAGTTACTCTAGCCACTGTGAATTCCTTTTCACAAGACATCTTTTTGCTGTACTTCCAAGTAGTCTTGGCAACAGAAATTACTACCAATAATCAATCCTCCATTGTAGGGAAAACCACCAGAGGGCTAACCTTATGCAACAGCATAGCATAGTACTATAACAGCTCTAGCACAAGGAAAAGTATAATCTGGGTGCCACAACATTGCTCTGATATGTATTACACAGACAGTAGCTAAAGAGAGGTAAACCCAGTGTTGACAGTTCCAGAAGAGGGATCTTTCTAGCCAAAGGGGACTATAGTTGATTTTATTCATTCTGCTGATGAAAAACTTGCCTATGAAAACAATCTTCTATCCAGAAATTATGAGTGACATTAGGCTTTAATCCATGTAAGGTCAATATGCTGTGGGGCTTTGCATTACTAAGGGTCAATATTTTTTGTTACATTTATAGATTTTTCTTACATTTAAATAGATAAACTGTCTTACACTCTATGTCCTGTGTGCTTTTGCAGCATGGAGTTAGCATGGTTTTATTAGGCTCTGTTGAGAGATTTTTCTCAGGTGGAAGTTTGAGCCAACAGAAGTATGACAAGTCTGCCAGAAGATCCTAGACGTTCAGAATGCCAACATTTTCCACACATAGATTATACCTCAACTTGACTGCTAAGGCAAACAGATCGAAAGAGCTGAGTTGCAGTTCCCTAATTAATATGTCCAAAGTATAACTAAATTAAGATCTAATATTTCTACTCAGTAGCAGCTTAAAACTAAATGATTCTTTCCTCCTTATTATAATGAGGAAGATAATAAACTTTGCTATGCTCACATCTACAATGTACTGTGAAAGTGAAAATACTTCCTTAAGACATCTTTCTTAACAATTGTTACATTCATTTCCAGTCTTGGTAAGGTGGCCCTACTTAGTGGTCCTGCAGCACACTGTATATCCTAATTATTGCAATTTTAACACACCTTAGTGTACCCTCTTGCTAGACCGTAAATCCATTGAAGGGTATTTGTCTAGTTTCTGGCTCTGTCTTCTGGACTTAGGATAGTGCCAGCCATAATTTTTACCCATTAAACATTTGTTGAATGGCCATTTGATAATAGAGTCAGCACTTGTACACGTTCTATAGTCTTGCATATGACTATCAATGCTATCATCTACTTAAAAGACAGAGACCATGCTGATAAAGTTACATGGTACAGAGACTAGGCAAAGGGCTGTGCTCACTTGCTCTTAGTTTCTATCTGTTTGGTACCTAGAAAAGGGAGTGAAATCATATAAAGATCAGTGGAAGGATGGATAAGAAAGAGGAAAAAAATAAGAGGGATTCAAAGGTAACTTCTGTACTGATACTGTTAGATGTGGAACTGTCTATACATATCTGAGGTTCAAGTAGTTGAATATGTGCTAATGACTCCTTGCATGAATCTTTCTCTTGGGAAGCTATTTGTCTTTTCCAGCACTGACTGATTTTCCCTAAGTCATTTTTCAACGTCTGCAGCGGTCACAATAGCAATCTGTCAGCCCCCAAAACTTTAACAAGCATGGAGAATAAAAGGCTGAGGAATTTCATATAATAAACAGTAGAAGTTTAACTCATTGCAATTAGAAGCCAGTTTGACCTTGCACAATCTTATAGTAACATTATTTAGATAGAGGAGATTATACACACACACACACACATACACACATACACACACACACAAACACACACATGTATGTATGTATGTATTTTTTAACGCAATATATTTTTCCTCCATGGCTGTTCAATAAAATATTTTTCTTCCAAAGAACTGCAAATATTTTTAAAGTCTGGCTCTCAATATTCTATATACTAATAAAGAAAATCATTCCATATATGAAACTGAAATGTGCAATGTATTTTAAACTGTTTATGATAACCAGTTATTAAACAATGTTAATGCTTATAATGAAATTCATTGCTAATTCAAGAACTAATTGTTCTTGAATTATAATAGATAATTGATAACGGTCCCTGCTTCTACTTGTCTTTTAGCTATTTCAGAGCTTTCAACTTTCATTATTTAGTGCTTGGAATAATCGAGGAACAAGAGCGTACAGAATAAGTAACAGCTATAACTATATATCATATTTGTACAACAGTTGACAAATAACTATTATCTACATATTGTCATTTATTATAATACTTTTAATAGAACTTCAAGTATTACTCTCACTATAGATATAAGAAAACTGAGATTAAGACTGTTGAAGGATTTTCAGGGGTCTTACAGACAGGAAATGACAAACTTAAAGACAGAAACTTAAAGCTATATGAAGAAATAGAGAACTCTATGAAGATAAATACAAAAGTAATTATAAAAGCTAGTATTAGATATCATTGGAAACATGGTGAAGTGAGAGATGTCCCCAGATCTCTCCCCTTGAAAAAATAAGCTGAACATCTAAAACTCAACAAAAAACACGCAAACTGCACACCAGCATGTCTGAGCGTGGGATCTGTGCATGAGAGCTGTTGCGCAGTGGACTGGGAGAAACAAAGAAGCTGCCTCTCATAGCCACCAAACCTCCCAGTAGGAGGAGGAGGAGAAGAAAGGAGCAGTGAGTTCCCTGAACAGCCATGCTTGGGAAAACTATGAAATTCATGCAGCCAGTGGCAGGGCCCAGTCATCAGGGCAGAAGGCAGAGAAGCGAGACAGCAGAAACAACAGTTGATTATTAACGGCAGCAGTTGCTAAACCAAGGCTGTGCTGCAGGTCCCAACCCCCAACCCAGGGCCCCTTCTCTTATACTCTCCAAGACCAAACACCGTGGCGCCCCAGGGGAACCTGAGCAAACACTACCAAAACTGTTGCTAAAATTGATAGGGACTGAAACTCAGGGTAGCAAGCATGATTAAATATCTATCAGAAAATGAAAAGGCATTTTTAAGGCTTTATATAAAGCAGGGATCCAAGAGGCTTAGACGCCACCTTCTGGAAACCAAAGAAAGGCGCCTTCTTTAGCAGCAAGCTAAAGAGAGACTTTTACATAATAAATCTTTCTGAAAAAAAGCAGAATACATTTTCATTGATGCCCAGGGGGAGAAATAGTCCATTAAACAAAATGAACAACCAAGGTGACAAGGCAGCTCAGAAAGCAAGAGAAAATTTTTCAGAAAATAAGCTTACAGACATAGAAATATGTGACTTAAATGATAGAGAATTCAGGATGGTACTTCTGAAAAAACTCAGTGGGACCCAAAATGAATCATACCAACAACTTCAAGAATTGAAAAAACAACTAGATGAGCAGAATAAGTTCTTTAACAAGGAGATTGAAACCCTCAAAAAGTACCAAATAGGCCTTCAGGAAATAAAGAGCACACTGCAAGAGTTGAAAAATGAAACAACAAGCTTGGGAAATAGAGTTGACCAAATGGAGAAAATCATCAGTGATACTGAATACAGAAATCTAAAAATAAATCAGAAGAAGAGAGAAACTGAAGAATGAAAAATAATTAAAGAGAAATTCAAGAACTAGCTGATGCCATCAAGAGAGGAAATATAAGAATAATGGGCATTACCTAAGGTGAGAAAAAGGAACTGGGACTAGAAAGCATTTTTAGACAAATAGTTTAAGGAATGAGCTGGAACTTGAAATTCAAGAAGTTAACAGAACATACAATTATCTCAACCCAAAAAGGCCTTCACCAAGACACATTGTATTAAAATGATCAAAAATCAATGACAAAAATTTCTCAGGGCAGCCAGGGAGAAGAACAGTAACTTACAAAGAAAAACCCATTTTATTATCATCAGACTTCTCAGTGCAAACCTTACAATCCAAAAAGGAATTGAATCAAATGTTTAAACTATTAAGTGAAAAGAACTACCAGCCTAGAAGAATGTATCCAGCTACACTCTCCTTTAGATATGAAGGAGAAATTAAGACCTTTTCAGACATAACAAAAATTTACAGAATTCTCCAATACAAGGCCTGCACTGAAGTACTGAAAGGGATCAGCTCACCTAAAAACAAAATGACCCCCTCCAAAAAAAAAAAATTAGGGGTAAAGTGACTATCAGGCAAGTAGAAGCAGAGGAGTGCAACCTTTACTATGAACAGAACGTTATAAGCTTAAATAATAACTGTTATAACAAGATAGTAATGAATGTGCAACATACATAGGAACAAATAACAATGACTGAAAAAGGAAGGATTCATAGATCCAAATTCACAAAGGGGAATGGAGATAAGGCACTCGCAGAAGAAAATAGACAACTGTGTGTGTGTGTGTGTGTGTGTGTGTGTATACCTACCCTTTACATATTTGTAATGGTAGCCACACACCAAAGATTTAGAACTGAAGTATATAACATAAAACATGAAGAACCAGAGGCAAAACCCACAAAAGCCAACCATAATAAAGAAAACAGAAACACAAAGACAAGGAAGCAATGGAAACACCGAATTACCAGAAAGCCAAAGAGAAAATGGCTATAAGAAGACCTCATATTTCAATAATCACCCTAAGTGTAAATGGACTGAAGTTATTGATAAAAAGTCACAGTTGCAGAATGGACCAGAAAACAAAACCCAACCATATGCTGTCTCCAGGAGACAAATCTCAGCTCCAAAGACAAATATAGACTCAGAGTGAAAGGGTGAAAAATGATATTTCAAGCAAATGGCATTCAGAGTAAAGTGGGAGTAGCAATATTAATATCAGACAAAATAGACTTAAAAATAAAAAAGATAAAGATACTGAGGAATCATGTACCAAGAAGAGATAACACTTATTAATATCTATGCTCCTAATGAGGGAGCCTCAAAATATGTAAAGCAATTACTAACAGAACTAAAAGGAGAAACCAAAAAAAACACCATCATAATAGTGGACCTAAATACCCCACTGTCAGATATGAACAGATAATCCAAATAGAAAATCAATAAGGAAATAACATTCTTAAATGACACCTTAGACAAACTAGACATAATTGACATTTACAGAGCCTTCCATTTTAAAACAGTTGCTTATACATTCTTCTCTAGTGCACATGGAACATTCTCAAGAATTGACCACCTACTGGGACACAGAGATGGCCTCAACAATTATAACAGGGTTGAAATCACACCAACCATATTCTCTGATCATAATGCTTTGAAACTAAAGATCAGCTGCAAAAATTAATCAGGGAGGACAACATATACATGGAGATTAAGCAACATGTTAGTGAAGAATAACTGGGTCAGAAAAGAAATAAAAAGAGAGATCAAGAGATACATAGAAATGAGATAATGATAGTACAATGTATCAAAACTTTTGGGATATGGCAAAAGCAGTAGTAAGAGGAAAGTTCATATCATTGCAAGCCTATCTCCAAAAACAAGAACAAGCCCAAATAACCTAATGCTAATCTTAAACCAGAAAGGGAAGAACAAATGAAGTCTACAGTCAGCAGAAGAAAAGAAATCATCAAAATTAGAGCAGAAATAAATCAAATTGAAAAAAAAAAAAACAATAGAAAAAATAAATGCGACAAAGAGCGGGTTGAGAAGATTAATAAATTGACAAACTCCTGGCTAGAGTCACTAAAGAAAAAAGAGAAGGGACACAGATAAACAAAATCAGGGATGAAAGATGGGAAATTACAACAGACACTGCAGAAATACAAAGGATCATACAAGAATACTATGAAAAAGTATATAACACCAAATTTAATAAACTAGAAGAAATAGACAAGTACTTAGAAAATACAACTTTCCTACACTGAATCAAGAACTGGAAACTCTAAATAGACTGATCAGCAGTATGGAAATTGAAATTATCATTAAAAACCTATCAAAAAGTAAGATTCCAGGACCAAATGGCTTCACCAGTGAATTCTACCAAATATTCAAGAAGATTTAATACCTATTCTCCTCAAACACTTCCAAAAAATTGAAGAGGAGGCAATATTTCCCAACTTATTTTATGAGGCCATTATCACCATGATGCCAAAACCTGGTACAGATAACACAGAAAAAGAAAGCTACAGACCAATCTCTCTCATGAACACAGATTCAAAAATCTTAAATAAGATACTAGTGAACCAATTACAGTAACATATTAAAAAGATTATGCACCATGATCAAGTGTGCTTCATCCCAGGGGCACAGGGATGGTTCAACATATGCAAATCGATTAATGTGATACACCATATAAATTAAAAAAGAATCAAATGATCATACCAATAGATGCAGAAAAAGCCCTTGACAAGATACAGCATCTATTTATGATCAAAACACTCAACAAAATTAATATAGAAGGAAAGTACCTTAGCATAATAAAGACCACATATGACAAACCCTCAGCCAACATTATACTTAATGGAGAAAAAATAAAAACCTTTTCTCTAAGATCAGAAACAAGGCAACGCTGTCCACTATCGCTACTGTATTCAAAATAACATTGGATGTTCTAGTGAGTGAAATCAGACAGGAGAAAGATATAAAAGGCATCTAAATAGAAAATGAAGTCAAACTGTTACTATTTGAGGATGACATGATTCTCTATATAGAAAACCCTAAAGACTCTATAAGAACCTCTAGAAACAATAAGAAAATACAATAAAGTTTCTGGACTCAAAATTAACATTCAAAAATCCATAGCATTTCTATACTCTAATAATGAAGTGTCAGAAAAAAAAAGTGGAAAAAATAATTCCTTTTGCAACTGCAACAAAAAGAATAAAATGCCTAGGAATAAATTTAACAAAACATGTGAAGGACCTATATAATGACAACTACAAGACCCTATTAAAAGAAATCAAAGAAGATACAAAGAAATGGAAGATGTTCTATGTTCTTGGATTGGAAGAACCAACATGGTTAAAATGACCATATTACCTAAAGCATTATACAGATTTAATGCAATCTCCTTCAAAATCTCATTGGCTTTTAAAAAATGAAATATAACAAAAAATCATCAGATTTGTATGTAAGCACAAAAGACCCCAAATTGCCAAAGCCATCCTGGAAAAAAAAAGAATGAGGCTGGAGGCATCACTCTGCCTGACTTCAAATTATATTACAAAGCAACAGTAATTAAAACAGCATGGTATTGACTGCAGAACAGACACATGGACCAGTGGAACAGAATTGAGAGTTCAGAAGTAAACTCTTATTTATGTGAGTAAATAATTTTCTACAGAAAAGCCAAAAATATAGAGTAAGGAAAGCCTCTTTAATAAATAGTGCTGTGAAAGTGGAAAGCTACTTGCCAAAGAATGAAACTAGACTGTTGTCTATCACCACACACCAAAGTTAACTCAAAATGGATTAAGGACAAGAATATAAGATCTGAAACAATAAAATGCATAGAGGAAAACAGGGAATGAAACTCAAGGACCTTGGACTTAAAGAGAATTTTATGAATTTGACCTCAAAGGCAAGGGAAGTAAAAGCTAAAATAAATAAATGTTCTCCATCCAACTGAAAAGCTTCTGCTCAACAAAATAAACCATCAACAAAGTAAAGAGACAACCATCTGAATATGAAAATATATTTGCAAGCAACACCTCCAATAAGGTCCTACCTAATATCCAAAATATACAAAGAACTCATACAACTCAATAAAACAAATGATTCAATCAATAAATGGACAGAAGACCTGAACAGACACTTCTCTCTAGAGGACATACAAATGGCCAATAAATATTTGAAAAGATTCTCAAGGTCACTAGCTATTAGGGAAATGCAAATCAAAACCACAATGAGATGCCATCTCACACCTGTTAGAATAGCTATAGTCAATGGGACAAGTAATAACATGTTGGAGAGGATGCGGAGAAAAAGGAACCCTCATACACTGCTGGTGGGACTGCAGTTTGGTTAGCCACTATGGAAAACAGTAGGGAGGATCCTCAAAAAATTAAGAATTGATTTACCATATGATCCAGTAATTCCTCTACTGCGTATTTACTCCAAAGACTTGAAAACCCATATCTGAAAAAGATATCTGCACACCAATGTTCATAGCAGCATTATTCACAATGACAAGGATGTGGAAATTACTAAATCATCATACAATAGATGATTGGCTAAAGAAGCAGTGTTACATATATACCACTCAGCCATAAGAAGAGATGAAATACTGCCATTTGCGACAACATGGATGGACCTCGAGATAATCATGCTAAGTGAAATAAGTGAGATAGAAAAAGTTGAAAATCACAGGATTTCATTCATATGTGGCATATAAACCTAAAAGCAACAAATGAACAGAACAAACAAAGTCTTATGGATATGGACTATAGACTAGTGTTTACTAGAGGGGAGGGGTTGGGGAAGGAGGGTGGAGGTAGATAGGGTAAAGGGGGTCTAATATAAGGGGTTAGGGGGAGGGTGAAGTGGATAAAGAGAATCAAATATATGGTAGCTGAAGGAAACTGAACTTTGGGTGGTAAACACACAATAGAATATACAAATGTCAAATGATAATGTACACCTGAAAATTATATAATTGTTTTAACCAATGTCATCCCAATAAACTTAATTTAAAAAACTAGTATTATTATAACTTTGGTTTTTAAACTCTACTTTTTGTTTTCTACATAAATTAAGAGACTAATGCATTAAAAGAAATAGTGTAAAAGCTAGTATATTGTAAGTGTGGTTTATAACTGCACACTTTTTTTCTACATAATTTAGGAGATTAATACATTAAAACAATTATTATTTTATGGTTTTAGACATACAGTGTATAAATATGTAATTTTGTGACATCAATAACTGAAAGGGGGTGGGTACACATAGAAGCAGAATTTTTTTTTTTTATTTCATTGATCTTCAGCTGTTATAAATTCTGGAGTGTTATAACTTTAGGACATTAAATGCAATTCCCATAGTAACCACAAAGAAAAACAAACTATAGTATATACATAAAAGGAAATGAGCAGAGAATTAAAATGTTTCTCTGCAAAAAAATCAACTAAACATGAAAGAAGACATAAGTGCAGGAAATGAGGGACGAAAAAGGGCTATAAAGCATAGACAAGTGACATAGAGATGTCTCTCCTTATCAGTAATTACTTTAAATGTAAATGACATACTCTAATCAAAAAACAAAGGTTGACAAAATAGTTAAAAAGTATCATCCAACTATATGCTGTCTATAAGAGATTCACTTTAGATCCAGAGACACATTTGTATTGAAAGTAAAAGGTTGGAAATGTATTTCATACAAATAATAAACAAAAGAGAACAGGGACAGCTATACTAATATCGGACAAAGTAAACTATAAATCAAAAGCATATGAATCAAAAGTTTACAAGGAACAAAGATCATTATTAATAAAAGTTTTAATATAGCAAGAATAACCATTTTAAACATTTTTGCACCTAATAGACCATCAAAACATGAAGCAAGAATGGACAGACAGGAAGAGAGAAATAGACACTTCTATCATAATTGGAAACTTCAGTACTCCACTCTCAGTAATGGATAGAATAATCAACCAGGGAGAAAAGAAGTAAGGAAATACAAGATGTGAATAACACAGTAAACCAACTAGGTCTATCTTATATAGAACACTACCCAACAACAAAATACATATTCTCAAGTGCACATGGGACATTCTCCAAAGTAGATCATATGTTAGGCCACACATTAAGTCTCAATTTTTAAAGATAGATATAATACAAAGTATTTTCTTTGACCACAATGGGATAAAGTTAGAAGTCGATAACAGAAGAAAAATTGGAAAAATCACAAATTTATTAAAATAAACATATTCTTAAACAGCTAATGGATTAAAGAAAATCACAAGAGAAATTAGGAAATACCTTTAGGAAAATGAAAACAAAAACATAGCATATCAAAACTTATGGGACCCAGTGAAATGAGTGCTAAGGAGGAAATTTATAGTTTATAAATCCTTACTTTAATAAAGAAGATTTCAAATTAACATCTCAACTTTACAGCTTAAAGAACTAAAGAAAAAGCAAACTAAGCCAAAAGCTAGCAGAAAGATGGACAGAATAAAGATTAAAGCAGATATAAATGAAGTATAGAATAGAAAAATAATAGGGAACATCAATGAAACTAACGGTTCTTCAAAAAGGTCAACAAAATTGACAAACATTTAGCTGAATGGACTAAGAAAAAGAGGCCTCAAATTACTAAAATCAGACATGAGAGTGAGGGCCAGCAACTAGGTCTGCAGCACTGGCCTATGACCTTCCCATGCTCATCAGTCTGGTGTGAGGCCTGATGCAGAAGTCACACCTGCTTCTGCTTCTCCTGCTGCTCCTGCTTGGGGACAGCCTTCCCATGCAACACAAGCCTTCTGTCCCTGATCTTCAACACTTAGACCAAACTTTAGTACAAGGATGTGACCAAAGCAGGGTGGAGGACATTGGCATCTGAAAATGCTACCCTAGAAGTAGTTGAGTGGCTTTGCTGTGTAAGGGAGGGAGAACAGTTTGATAGCTCTGTGGGCTTTGGAGGAATTCCTGGTGAATTTGGAAAATCCATTAAATTGGACATACTGCTATTTGTACACATCTATAAATGGCATAAAATCCAAAATATGTGGTAAAAGAGGAAATTTGGTGATACCTGGACCTGGGGCCTTAGCTACTGGGTGTGGAGGTATACTGATGCACTTTCTACCAAACTGTGAGTATGAGAAGAATAGCTGCTCCAATCATGGCTTGCCAAAAAGTGATTTCTAGAATTCAGAAGTATTTTGCAAACTTCTTTGGTGCTGTTATTTGTACCAGTGTGACTGGATATTATGGTACTGCTTACAATTAATTTCTAATATTTACTCAGTTTAATTTCATTCTTTATAATGCTCTAAGAAATCATCCATAGAGGAAAAAGTAGACTGCATCTAATCTATCTTTTCTGTCAGCATCTATATTGAAAAAGAAATAAGACTGAAAAGTTTACTAGGTGTCATAAGGTGTGCCTCAATTATTCTGAATTTTTTGTGTAAAATAAGCACAAAAATTTATGATGAAGTAGAAAGAAAAAAGTGAAAGTGGGGACATTATTACCAATGCTATAAAAAAGAAAAAGGATTATAAGAGAGTACTATAAACAATTATATGCCAAAAAAATTGGAGAACCCAAATAAAATAGACAAATTTCTAGAAACTCAAAACCTACGAAGAGTGAAGAACTAGAAAAGCTGAATAAACTTATAACTTGTAAGGGAATTAAATTAATAATCAAAAATCACCCAACAAAAATAACACATGTGGCCAAAGGGCATCACTGATGAATTTGACCAAACTTTTATTAAAACAAACAAATGCAAACACCAATCCTTCTCAAACTTTTCCAAAAGATTAAAGAGTATAGGACACTTTCTAACTCATTCTGTGTGGCCAGCCTTGCCCTGATTCAAAGCTAGACAAACATTACAAAAAAACTCTAGACAATATCCCTGATGAATATTAATGCAATGATTTTCAGTCAAATCCTAGCAAACCAGAATCAGCAGTGTATTAAAAGGATTATGCACTGTGACCAAATGGAATTTATTCCTGGAATGCAAGGATTGTTCAACATATGAAAATTGATTAATATTCCACATTAACAGAATTGAGAAAGAAAACATAGTCATCTTAATTGATGTAGAAGCATTTGACAAAATTCATACCCTTTCAGGACAATAACTCAATACAGTAAAAATTGAAGACCACTACCTTAACATAATAAAATCATATACAAACCCACAGTAAACATCATATTTAATATTGAAAAATTAAGAGATATACCTTTAAAATCAGAAAAAAGGCAAAGATACCTAATTTTGCTACTTTTTTTCAACATAGTGCTGGATATTCTAGCCAGAGCAATTAGGCAAAAAAAGCAAAGGCCTTTTCCAAATTGGAAAGGAAGGAGTAAATTTATCTCTATAAAGCTTATGGCCTTATATGTAGGAAACTAAAGATTGCTCAAAAACCCTATTAGAACTAATAAATAAATTTAACAAATTAGCAGAATACAGAATCAACACTCAAAAAACCAGTTACATTTCAATGTGCTAACAATGAACAATGTGAAAAAGAAATTAAGAAAATAATTCCATTTATAATTGCATTGAAAGAATAAAACACTTAAAAATTAACAACAAAGGAGGTGAAAGACATACAATGAAAATCACAAAGCATTACTGAAAATATTAAAGAAGACATAAATAAAAGACATCGCATGTTCGTGGACTGGAACACAATCTTGTTAAGGTGTCAATATTACTCAGAGATCTGCATGGTCAGTGCAGTTTCTAGCAAAATCCCAGCAATGTTTTTGAAGAAAAAGAAAAACCTATTCAAAATTCATATGGAATCTTAAGGGACCCTGAGTAGCCAAAAAAAGAATGGAGTTGGAGGACTCACAATTCTTGATTTCATAACTCACTACAAAGCTACAGTAATCAAAAAAGTAAGGTACTGGTACAAAGACAAATATAGAGACTAATGGAACAGAATAAAGATCTCAGAAATAAATTCTCACATGTATGGTCATATAATTTTTTGACAAGATACCAAAACTATGCAGTGGGAGAAAAGACCATCTTTTAATAAATCATGTAGGAGAAACTGGATATCCACATACAAAAGAATGAAATAGAACCTTTACCTAATACCATATACAAAAAATAATTCTAAATGGAACAAATACATAACTAAGAGCTAAAACTATAAAGTACGTAGAAGAAAACACAGGACTAAAGTTTACAACTTTGGATTTGTCAATGGTATCTTAAATATGGCACCAATGGCAATGAAAGAAAAAAAATATAGACACATTGGACTTCATGAAAATGAAAACCTTTTGTGCATCAAAAGACACCAATAATAGAATAAAAAGGTAACCCACAAAATGAGAGAAGATGTTTGCAAATCATATCTGATAAGAGTAATATCTGGACTATGTAGAAAATTCCTAAACTCAAGAACAAAAAATAGGCTCTGGGGAAAATAAGTCAGCACCTAGATGCCTGCAAATTAGAAAGCTGGATCTCAGGCAGTAGTTTCAAAAGTGTGCAGTCAAACCCCTTCCAGAAAAAGACCCAGAGAGATGGACATTTTTGCTAGCTCCCTGTGTGCTGGGCCCTGGGGAGTAGCTGTGGCGAGTGCTCAAGTACTCATTAACAAAAACTTTTTTGTTTGCTATAGTGCTGTGGGACTCTTGAATGTAAGCGCCACTGGCTTTTAGAGCTGGATGTTTTGGGGTCCCATCCACTCAGTGGTGGTGGCTGCCTTAAATGATGAGATGGCTAGATATGTGGTCCAAACCCTTTGCTCCTCAGGGAGAAGCTGGAAATTGAATATTCCTTCCTGATGGTATGGCACTGTGCCAGTGTGGGGTTTATTGAGAGTAGGTCTCAGCCTTTCCTACCCATTTCAATGTCTGTGTTTTCTCAGTGATTCATATGTAGGAGTCACTTGAGAAGCTTCTGGATTTCTTTCAGAGGAAATTGCTTTATATGTAGCTTATATTTGATGTACCCATGGGAGGAGGGAAATTCAGAAGCCTCTTGTGTTGTCATCTTGGTCCAGAACCCCTGCTAGGCTCAATTTGAAGCACTTTGGGGTTATTAACACCTTTAAAGTTCACAAGAAACCATCAGATAAAGATTCTACAGACAGGGAATATACAAACATGATCTCTCATATAGAAAAGTCAAAATAGAGGCTGAGAAGTTCCATGATCTGCCACCTGAAGCTGAAAACCAGGAATGAAGTGGTATAGTTTTGAGAATCAGGGGAGCCTACAGTTTAAATCCTAGTCCAAAGTTCAGAAAAGATGAGGCAAGATATACCAACTGAAGCAGGGAGTCAGGAAGCAAAAACGGCTATTACACTATTTTATATATATTGTTTATTCTTCTCTGTCAAATTTACTTGGATAGACTATTTTTTAATAGGTTTTTATAATAGTCCTATGAAGTTGGCTAAATAAGAGCAACTTCATGAACCAAAACATCTTGCCAGCAGTCCTAAAATTGACACCTTTTAGATAAATCATGTGAAGAGCTAAATATTGTTACAGTGAAAGTAACTGTGAAAGAAGGGAATGGCTAACAGGGAAGTTTTCTTATACTCCCAGAATAAATGTAGCAAGGTTTTTAAAAAACTAAGATGAATTTATTGATTAAAACCATTTCCCTGCTGAATCATAAGATTTCGAGAAGACAGTGAACTGGATTAGCTTCAGGAATAAAAGTCTAAGGTTTTGGTCGAAGAACTTTTCATAATACATCTAAGCAATGCTTAAAATGTATTTGACACAAAATTAATTTTATAGTTTGTATACCAAGGAGGGAAGGGATGGCATGCTTCATATGTGCCTGGGTAAAGAGTACCCATTCACATGTGTTATTCATATTTTTAGGTAGGAGATGTTACCATTCTCTAAACTTGCAAAAGGATATAGGCTAGTTTAGGAATTTAGTTTAGGTAATATATTTCTTTATATTACCAAATAAATTTTTTTTTGCTCAAGATTTTGTAAAGATAATAAAATAATGTAGAAAGAATAAAACCACAGAAAGAATTGAACAGTGCATATTAAACTGTTAATAAATATTTTATAATGTGCAGTTGAATAGTCTGCTGTTAACTTCCAGTTCCTTCCCACCAGAATTTAATGAATCTCTATTTTTTTTGCTAACTGCAATATAGTCACTATTTTAATCCTAGTTTTTATTGCTCTAATTCCATTGCATTCTTATTCTGTTGTAGTTATCAATGTTTCTCAGAGAATATATCCAGCTTTCGACCTTCCAGACATGATAAAATTGCACTGTTTGGCTTCTTTGTGGTTGATAGGGACCTTAGGACTTTGATAGGGATGAAGTGGCCAATTCTGATGAAAGTTTGAGCAGAAGTCACGTGTGCCGCTTCTGGGAGGAGTTTTTAATTATCTGCAGGAAATTCTACTAATTTTGTCGTCTCTTTGGGATGGCTATTGGATTGTCAAAACTCAAGATGGCGACTTCTCCATCAGACAGGGTCTCTTGGCAATGAAAGGGTCCTCTTGAAGACCCGTAATGATATGTAGTATAAGAAATAATTTTTTTGTTTTTAAGCCATTAAGAGTTGGGAGATTGTTACTGCAGCATGATCAAGCCTTTCATGACTAATATCCATTGAATGTTACATTTCACATTTCTAGATACCATTTCTTATTAAGTCACATGTACTTACTAATCAGACTGCATAGCAACTTATTAAATGAATTTTATTGCTCAAAGATTTTACTGCTTACCATTGCACAAATGTGTACAGACGCACAAAATGCTAGCTGTATGAGCAAGGCTACATATATTGTCATGTAAAATACTGCCCTCTTCCAAATCCTATAGCTTTGATTGAAATGTTTTTTATGTCTTAATGATATGTAAGTGATGAATGAAAACGTATGGACTGTTTGGTGGGAGACTCTCCCATGCTTTGGAAAAACTTTCATATACTGTTATTCTCTGTCTCAAACTAATAAAAGAACCTTGGCTATGGCCACTGGTTGTGGCTCTCTTGGAACAACAACAACAAAAAAATGGATTACATACATATGTAACATATTATGAACAACATGAATGGAATTTTAAGACTGTCCAGTCTTCTTTGCCTCTGTAAAATCTAGCAATTATTTCTTACCAAGATGTCTCTGCTACTTCTTTAAACATTCCAAAGCACTAGAAAGTCATCATATGAATCGGCGGCATATGTAATAGTGACATCATTAAGGTGCTGCGCTGATTACTTCTGTTGAGAGGAAAAAAATCTTGCATTCCACAGAGCTGATGCTTCCAACAAGTATGATCTTGATAAAGAAAATCTTGGGGTGCAGTGAATACATCAAGTGGTTATGAATTGTCACAATAAACAGAAGAAAAGGGACTAAGACTAATAAGGGGAGGATAAAAAAGGCTAATGCTGACTACACATGGTTTCATGGAATTGCTTTTAAGTAAAGAAAGCATTTGGAACCTTCATTTATGTAAGATTTAAGTAATTTATTTCAGATTTAATTTCACCAATTAAAAGTGAAACATGGACACTGTATTGGTAGGGCTCTCCAGAGAAACAGAATCAGTAGTATATAGATACAGATAATATGTAAGGAAGGGGATATTTATTATGGGAATTGGCTCATAACATTTCTGGAGGCTGAGATAAACCATGACCTCCCTTTGCTGTCTGCAAGCTGGAGAAAGAACCAGGAAAACCAGTATTATAATTCTGTTTAGTTTGAAGGTTTAAAGACCAGGGAAGCTGATGTAACTCCCAGTAGAGGGCTGAGGCGTGAGAAGGGTTGGAAGGTGGGGAGGAGCATGGGTTTCAGTCCCAGAGTCTGAAGCCTGAAAACCAGGAGCTCTGGTATCTAAGAGCAGGAGAAGGTGGATATTCTAGCTCGAGAAAAACAAGAATTGTCTCTTCTTATGCTTTTCTTTTCCTGAGTCTTCAAGGAATGGGATGATACCTGCCCACATAAGTGAGGGCAGAACTCAGTCTACAGGTAAAATGCTAATGTCTTCCAGAACCATCCAAACGTATCTCCAGAAAGTGTTTTGAGCTATGTGGGATTCCTTAGCCCAGAATTGACACCTAAAATTATTCATCACAAACATCATCCTTTAAAATTGGAATCATCGGATTCATTCCTGTGGGGCTGCCTTTTTTTTCTCTTTGAATTAATATTAGTATTTCTTCTATTGACTCCTATAACCCAGTGATTAAATCTTCAGCTACTTACAGTTTCAGTTAACTCCTCTCATCATGCTTTCCATATAAGAATTTGGTTCCTACATCTTCTAGCCAGAATCCAGCCAGAATGAATTTTTTCACAATTATTAGGGATGATGCCTTTCATTACTGACGTATTTCTAAGTTTCACCTAAGTCATTTAAGAATGAATGCCATATACTGGTATCTTCAATTTTATTTCCAATTTTTTATCATTAGAAATCAAATAAGTTATTCGAAGGGCACACAGCTGACTTTTAGTGGTGACCACATGTTTCTCTAGGGGTAGGTCTCTGGGAAAAAATTCTGGCAAATTTTACCATCATTGTGTTTTTGTTTTTGTGCGTTGTGTGTATTTTTTATTCATACAACTCACAATCCATTATGAGGACAATGTTTTGTTTATTCAATCACTGGTTAGACTAATTTGTTACTCATTATTTGAAGAAATTAAAACTGATTTGGGCAAAAAATTAACCTTTGTTATTTTTGAGTATTTCAAAATCAGAGGGATTCTACAATGAGCAATTTTATTGGAATGTGAAGGGAGCTTTGCTATCTTCTAATCAATTTCCTTCATGTAGTTGATAACTGTTCCCCCCCCCACCAATATCTGTTTTTATTTTTTTCTTATAGTACCATGGACTTCCTTTGAATTGTGTTTTGTGAGCATGTGACTCAGACTCCAGCCAAAGTCAATATATATCATCTGGGTCATGGTTGTGACATGAGATGAAATCATGTCAATTAAAGCTTATGAATATCAGCTCCAGGACTTTTGCTGATACTATTAAGAAACATGTTCTCTTTTTTTTTGCTGTTGTTACTGAGCAGATAGAATATAAGCCTGAGGTTTCCAAAGGCTTTCTTTGTCTCCCCTTGAGGAGGGCCTCCCTGAGAATGAAGCCAATAGAGAGGAACACTGAGTGAAGGGCTAAAGAGAGACTGTTTACTACTATACCATATACACCTTAAGTACCTAAAATCAGCCTTTCTTAAGGTCTGCTACTGTAAGGCCTAACTTTAAACTTCATTACTTATACAACAAAACCAAGATCCAGAAAAGTAATGTGATTTGCTTCAGGTTCACAGCTTTGGGTCAGAATCTAAATATGTATCTTTCCAATCCAGAGTTCTTTCTATTTTACACCCTTCCTCTTTAGAAGGGGACTGTTATACCCACAATTTAGGGACCTGGCAATTTCCCTTCTTGCTATATGTTCATTTTGCATTCTCTGACTATATAAACCTCCTTTTGTCACACACAGAACGAAATTCCCAATCATTCATGCTCCTGACACAGAAGGCAATAGAATTGACATTCAGAAGGGATGAAAAAAGGTCTTTTATTTCTGGATGTTTGTCTTGTCAGAAATAAAGTTGAGGTTTGATAAGAAGCCCTGTAATTAATCCTGAAGTGAAATATACCTAACACTCACTTTGCCACGTCTATGGCAAGTATTATAAATTGAGAGGGTGTGCTATCTTCTATATAAGTGAATTTTAAAGGTTGAATTGTTTATTTTTTCTAATATGAAGGCTTTAAAAACTCTCTTGTAGGAATTCCAAAGAAAGGAGATTCTGTATAACTTATTTTAGTGAGAGTTTGAGGACTGTATTTAATGATCTGATTCTAAATTTAGGAAAACACAAAGATATTATCCTCCAGGTAAAAGGCATGTGAAGCATAATTCAAACAAGTCTTTGGTATCCCAGCATGGCCTTATTCTAATATGAACATTGATTTAGTAGTTTCTGTTTTCCATCAGGCCAACTCCAGAAAAAAAAAAACTGTCTGTGGTAATTGAAAAAGTTGGTCTTGGCTTAGAGATAAATATTGCTGAGGATTCTTGTTGCATTTCTGTCCTATCAGAATACTCGGGGGTATTCTGAATGTTAAAGTGAATTTGTGTTTTATAGTGCTTATAAAGCAAATTTGCTTGGCCAACAGCAAAGACAAATGCAGTTGCAGCATTTCCTGCTCCTTTCTGCCTTTATAGCATCCTAATCTTCAAGGTTTGTCAAGATGGCACTGCTGTGAAAGGACTTCATTGCCTGTGAATTCATCAGTGTCCTAAGGGGAAAAAAACAACAACAAAGAAATACAAAAAAAATTCTGATTCTAATTAAGAACTTCTATTTCCCATCCAATATATGGTTAATGGAAGGCAAGAAATGATTTTTATTATGAGAATTTTTTCCTACACATCTGTGAATAAAGCTTTTGCTGTTTATTTCAAATGCCATTTAAATTCTTTTAGAGATTGAACCTTGGTTTACTTGTCACTGTTTTTTAAAACAGGGCTGAAGCTGTTCTATTTTAATAGAATTTAGATTTTATAAAATGTTTTCTTCCTTTCTAAACAAATATATAAATCCTGCCTTCTAAATTTGATGTGACACTTGAGAGTGGCAGTTGGCTGGTAACAGTTAACTGGGGAAGGTAGAGATAATATGTCATTCAGGCTACCTGGAGCTTTAGACATCGGCTGGGCAGGCAGACTTAGCCATACTGCAGATGTGGCAGTTTGTTGAACTGAGGGCTACAGTTTAGGAGATCCGATCCAATTGTACTTTCACTTTACAGATGGGACTCAGTCCTCAAATGAAGTTTCTTGACACTTCTGTTTCTGCATTCCCACTTTTCTGAGTAATATTTGGAAGAAGAATACAGTAGCTTTAAGATTGATCTAGGTCCCATTTGAATTACTCAGAATCAAGAAAGGAATGATTTCATCAATTTTAGGGTCTGGAGAATCACGAAAATGAGTTCCCCTGGGGTCAGAGTCACTGCTTTCTTTGAGCTCACTCAGTAGGAGCGGTGGAATTAGGAGACTATTTCACATCACTGCCCAGTGACTTGGGTAGGGATTAAGAGTTACTGAATAGAATGTGTGTGTATGTGTGTGTGTGTGTGTGTGTTTGCGTGTGCACGTGCACACGCACATGTGTGTTTATTTGTGCTTTCTTATGTGCAGTGAAGTAATTTGGAGAAGGGACATTGCCAAGCCTCTTAAAATACATATTCAAAAGTACCATTTATTGAATGATACCAAGCCAGCCTGAACACTTCTGAACATTTTATTCTCTAGGAGCTGTCATGCTGGCTCTCTAAATAAAACCTTAGAAGATCGGAAAAGTTATTGACATGCCTAATTGAAGAGGTGGGAAATCAATGTACAGAAAGGATGAGGACTTTCTTTGTCACTGATTGCCTTGATGGATAAGCTGTATCAGAAGCCTCACTCATTTCAAAGGTAGCAGGGAGCAAATACTACCCAAAGAACTATCTTTTATACTTTGGCCCTCTTGGGAAGTGCAGGACCTAAACAGCAGTCCCCAACCTTTTTGGCACCAGGGACCAGTGGATGCTCCTATGAGAATCTAATGCCTGATGATCTGAGGTGGAGCCGAGGTTGTGATGCTAGTGCTGGGGAGCGGCTGCAAATACAGATGAAGCTTAGTGAGCTAGGCAACCGCTCAACTCCTGTTGTGTGGCCTGGTGCCTAACAGACCACAGACCAGGGATTGGGGACCCCTGCCCTAAGACAACACCAATCCTGAAACAGAAAAACAAAAGGAATTGTTTCACAAGTCTCTGAGAGAGAAAAAGGCTAGATTGATTTTCCAATATCTGACAAATAGGCTTGTGCACTGTGACACATCATTTTCCAAGAAAAAAAGTGTTGATTTGAGAGATGCTTTGGAGAGTGCAGGAGGCAAAGTCTGGCTTACAATGAAATCAGTCGATCATTCAGGCTCTAAAGGTTTAATGAGATCTTTAGAATGCCTTTCTTTGCTTTGGGCACAGTGTTGCTGAAAATTATCTTCAGCTGTTTGCTGATATATGCAGGTCTTTGTTAATGCTGTGTAGCTAGTATCACGGCAAATTGGGAAACCAAATTGCTCTAGTAATTTAACATTTTGGCCGACAGACAGTTCTTTCAACATTAGGATCACCTCCCTCTTTTTCCCTCTCTCTATCTTGTGACTTTTCTCCTGGGATATTCATATAGGAAACAAATAATTTGGAAGGACAAAGCTTGCTTGCTTTCAACAAGAACACCTTGGCAAAATGCAGACTATATATTTTATAGATGTTTCAGAGTTCATTTATAGACCTAGGAAAAGAAATATGTCAAGCAGTGTTGCTTAGTAATAGAGCAGGCTATCCAAGATGATTGTGAGTTCTCCCATTACTTGAAGTTCAAACAAAATAAGTGAAACATAGCTTCAACAGAATGGATTTTGGAGACATTGCCCTGGTTTAAAATCCTGCTCCACCAATGACAGCTATGACTTGGGCAAGTTGTTAACCTCAGGAAACTCAACTCTCTCATTAGTAGAATAGGAATAGTACTCTCTAGCTTGCAAGGCAATTCTGAGTATTAAATAAGCAAAAATAAGTAAAGGTCCTTACAAGCTGATGCATAATAGGAATTTAACAAACAGTAATTGTTAGGATCACCTATTATAAATATAGAAAGTGTCTGGAATAAGAGTCTTGAAGTTGTCTATCCCACTGTACTGTTCTGCTGTTCTTCTAAAAATAATTATCTTTCTGATATTTACTATCATCATCCTATCTCAAAAATTCTCTGTAGGAATCCATGGTAGTGCCATGTTAATACTTCAGTAATTAGGATTTTTCTGGTCAGAGTTAACACCTAAACTCTCAGAGTCAGAAGATGTCAAGAAGTAACTGAGGTGATAAGAATGTGTTTTATTTATTTAGCACTTTGGAGGTGACAGGAGGTTCTCACGTGCATTATTTTTTTAACATTTTATTATGAAAAATTTTAAACATATGAACAATTTAAAAGAATTATACAGTGAACACTCATATGCCCACCACCCCAATTCTGCCATTAATATTTAACTATATTTGCTCCATCACATATTTATCCATCAATCCATTTTTGGTGCATTTTTAAGTTAGTTATAGATATTAGTACACATGATCCCTGAATATGTTAACATGCATATCATTTAGTTCAATATTTGTTTATAGAGCTTTTATATAAATATAATTTATATACAATGAAATGTACGAATCTTAGTGTACTATTATTCTATGACTTTTGACAAATGCGTTCACCTGGCTAGGTCAAAAAGTCAAGATATAGAACAATGCCATCACCCAGAAAACTCCCTCATGCTCCTTCTCAGACAAGAGATTACCCTTAAAGATAATCTGTGCCCTGATGTTTTCACTATATTTTAGTTTTGCCTATTCTAGAACTGCATATCAATGGAAACCTAGAGTATATACCCTCTTGTAAAAAAATTCTTTCATTCAGCATAATATTTTTTAAATTCTTTGTTATCACTGAGTAGTATTTCATTGGCTATGCCATGGTTAAAAATATATATTATATTTAATATATATTAAAAATACATTTTAAAATGTATAAAAACTGTATTCAGTTTTTGGCTAGTGTATATCTACAAAGTTTCTTCTGCAAGACTTTTTGTAGACATATGCTTTTATGTCTCTGGGAAATACCTAAAATTTATAAGGGTTATACTTGTTGCCCTTCATCATCAGCAACTAGAGTTATTAGTCATTTTAATTTTAGTCCTTCTGTTAGATGTGTAGTAGTATCTTATTGTGGTTTTAATATGCATTTATATGCAGAATGATTATATTGAGCACTTTTTGTGTGCTTATTTGCCATTTTGAATCTTTCTTCCAGAAGTGTCTGTTCAACTTTTTTGAGCTGGGTTGTTCTATTATTGAGTTATAGGAATTTGTGGAATGTCTTCAATACCCATCCTTATAACATGTATGTTTTGTAAATATTTTCTCCCAGTCTGTCACTTGACTCTCTATTTCCTTAATGATGTCTTTTGATAGGCACAATTTTCTAATTTTGATAGTTTAATGTATTATTTTTTCTAATGTGGTTATTGCTTTGTTTTTTGTTGGTAGTCTTATTTCCTTTTAGAAGACTTTCAATTTTAGCATTCACATTTGGTTTATAATTTTTCTTAAATGTTTGTGTATGGTGTGAGGTAAGGGTCAACGTTTATTTATTCTGCATGATTATCCAGTTGTTCTAGCATCATTTAAAAGATTTTGATTTCCTCAAGGATGTCTTTGGTGACTGTGAAAAATCAAATGATCATATAAATGTGGCTATATTTCTAGACTATTTTGTTCTATTGACCAAGTTGCCAATTCTTATGTCAATACCATATTTTCCTACATTTTCAGAGTAAAGCTTGGCATCAGGCATTATTTGTCTTCCAGCATTATTCTTCTTTTCAAGGTTGCTTTCGCTATTCTACATCATTTGTATTTCCATATAAAATTTAAAATTAGCTTGTCAATTTCTACAAAAAGTCTAATGGAATTATAGTTGGTATTGCAAGATCATTTTTGAGGATAGATGACATCTAAGACATTGAATACCCTAATCCATAACTATGGTCTATCTTTCCATTTATTAAGGTCTTCTTTGGTCACTTTCAGTTGAGTTTGTAATCTTCATTGCAGAAGTCTTACAAGTCTTTTGTTAAATTTAGTCCTTAGTGTGTAGGTTACATTTTTTCATGTCTTTATAAATGAAATTGTTCTTTTATTTTTTCACTTGACACCACTAGTAAACAAAAAATGTAATTGAGTTTAAATATTGACCTTATTTATATCCTGAAACTTGTTACATTTATGTATTAATCATAATGGTTAGTTTGTGGAGCTCTTAGACTTTTGCACATAAGTGACCATGTAAGCTATAGATTGAGAATTTCTCTCTTCTTTTATTGTCTTTGTTTCTTTTTCTTGCCTTTTTGCACTAGTAGGAGATCCAGTAAAATGTTGAATAAATATATCAAGAATGGATTTCCTTGCCTTGTTCTAAGTGTCAGGAAGAAAACCTTAAATATTTCATTTAAGAATGATTTTAGTTCACAGTTTTTTAGAGATGTCCTTCATGATAGGAAGTTCTTGTATTTCTAATTTTTGAGATGTTCTATTATGAATTGGTATTACATTTTGTCAAAAGTTTTCCTATATCTTTTGAGATAATTATATGATTTTTTTGCCCTTATTCTATTAAAATGGTGAATTAGAATGATTGATTTTTAAATGATAACCTATCAAGCTTTCTGGGACAAATAATCCTGGGTAATTATGATACAATACCATCTTTAAAAATTTCTAGAGTTAATTTTAAAATATTTTATTGAAGATTGTGTGTTCATAAATATAAAATATTTTTTCTCATTTAAAATAATTTAAAACAATAAAATGGTTAAACAAAAATAGTAACAATGTGACATGAGGTTTAGGATACATGTAGAAGTAAAATATATGACAACGATAGCTCAAAGAATGACTGTAGATGGAATTATACTCCTGTAGTGGTCATACATTTTTCATGATATCTTATTATTTGAAGTAAAATGGAGATATGTTAAAGAAGTATTGTGAAGCACAGCATAACCATCAAAACATAAAACAAAGAACTAAGTCCAATTAGCCATTAATGGAGAAAAATAGAATTATATGAAATACTTAACCCAAAAGAAGCAGAAACATAGGGAAAAAAGGAACCAAAATTCAGAATGTGGTAATAGAAAACAAATAAAAAGATAGTGAATTTAATACCAATGATATTTATAATTATATTAAATATACATAGTTAAAACCTTCCAATTAACAGAAATTGCCAGAGTGAATAGAAAAGACCTAACATATACATTCCACAGAAACCTGCTTTACCCCCATGATACTGTTATAATTTTTATTATAAACAGTCAAATGTATTTTTTAAAAGGGGAAAATTAAATTATTTTTGATTGAAAGTTTCTAAGTTTAATGAAATCTAATATATATTTTTTATGGTTCTATTTTTCTGTGTCCTATTAAAGGAACATTTGCCTTATCTCTAAGTGGCTTACAGTATTAGAGCAGAAACCACATTTTCTGATTATAAGTCAAGTGATATCATCACTATATATCATGGTGAAATTCTGCATATGGGAATGCTGTGTTCACTCCCAAGCACCACACAAACAAATAAAATATATAGTTATTTTTAGGGATCCATGGAGCATAGCCATTTCAGGAGGTACCTTCCAGTCATTATCCACCAGAAAATTATGAGGTATGCCCTCAGCAGCTGGACATTCCTGCCATGGGAGATTTTTAGTCCCAGTGTCTGAACACCACGCATATGTGCAACTCTTTTTGCCTGCCAGGGAAGAGTCTCCAATGGCAGGTTCTAAAAGATGATCACTTGGACCTTTCTTCATTCTAGTCCTGTTCCCCAAAGTCTCTACCATTTCATCAAACAAATGGTTAAGCAGTATGCATGTAAATGTGTAAAACACAAGTTTGGGTTAGTGTGTCTTCCACCAACAGAGGAGTGAACATTAGTTGGACCTGGAAATGGGAGATTGTAGGTGGGACAAGGAGGGGGTAATTAAGGAACAACCTTCACTTTATAGCTCATAAGTCACTTTGCTTTAGAGAGGACTTTGGGGTGTTGTTATCTGGTTTTTCAAAATTGTGACTTAATAGAAAAATGAGTTTCAACCTCCTCCCTCTAATTTACCAGTATTCACTGAATAAGAAAAACAATCTTATATGAAACATTAATAGAACAGATAAAATCTGACCTGCTCTGTAGAAGTAAGTAAATTGCTTAGAGATCTGCTCCCTACCCTCTGTCGAACACAGTCTAAAAGGATAGGAAATATTTTTTATGGTCAAGACTGGGAAAGAAATCCAGTTAAATCTATACTGTGTTTTGTTCATTTAGCTGGATGAGCTAGTATAAAACATACATTATATTCATGGAAACATAATAAAAAAGATTGATAAATTTACCTATATCAAAGTAAGGAAGAGAATAACAGTAGGAAAACAGGTTTTCAACACGTAAGACAAATGATTAGCACCCTCAGTTTACAAAGTGCTCATACAAATCAGTAATAAAAAGATAGGCAACTTTAAAAAATAAGAGGAAAGCACTTAAAAGGCACTTCATAGAAAAAATAAACTCAAATAGTAAAAAATAAAAGTGAAACGATTCTTAACTTCCCTCATGATTAAGAAAATGCAACTCAGAGCAACCATGAGGTACTATTCTCCCTCCTTCCCATTAGACAGGAAAAAATGTTTAAGGTATTTATAACTAGTGGTGAGAGGTTTGGTAATGAGAATCTTCACAGTTTGCTACTGAGAGTAAAATGGGTACAACCTTTCTGGAGGGAAATTTAGTAATATTTATGAAGATAAAAATAACCTACAAGTTCCTTTGCTAGGAATTTACTCTATGGATATGCTTATAAAACATTTGCCAAGACATATCTCTTAGGAGAAAGTGGGTATAATTTCTTTTATTATACTCCTAAAGTTTTCTCCCACATTGAATGGTCTTCTACCAATATAAGACACTGGTTGTTCTTTGCTCCTTCATCCACTCCTCTCAAGAGAAGGTGAAGTGAAATATCTGATATGCAAGCTTGAAAGGAGAAACAGACATTGATAGCTCTACCTCATCCTATCTTTCTTCTTTTGGCTGCCTGCCTGTAGGGAACACCCATTCTACTCTGCCCTTTCATGCTGTAGGGGTGTGTGTGTGTGTGTGTGTGTGTGTGTGTGTGTGTGTGTGTGGTTATAAGTCTTCAAATTCTGGGTTGAATTATTAGGATACTCTGTTACAGATAGTTTAAAGATACATTCCTATCTAATATCAGCTTTATAGTAAGGAAAGTAGGATCTGTATGCCTCAGTCTTTCTGTTCTCTCTTATTTGGTTGAGAACTAGGGTGGAGCAAAAAGGATAAACATTGATAAATATAAAAGGTTGAAATTTCAGATGAAAAGGGAACTGTAAAGATTTTTACCTTAGCAGATTAATGTGACTTTATATTACTGGCTAATGGGCTGCTTTTATAGAGTCCTGCCTCGTTTTTACTTTCTGCAATTGGAATGCGTAGATTTTCAAGACTTATTTTACAGGGTATTTTGACTTTAGCAAGATGAACAGATTGTGGCATTTCTGTCCACTTGCTAATTGTTATTTTTTTATGGACCACGCCAGCCTTATGTGAGCACTAATCGGCATTAGGGAAGATATGGGCCTCAGCAAACATGGCAACCTTAATAAGCACATGCACCCCACACCACAGTCTTCCAGAAAGCTAGTTTTGCGTAAAAGGGATTATCTTTGCAATAAAGTTTAATTCTCTTACAGTCAACATCAACTGAGCACCTACCTGGATATTAGTGAACTTGAAGGGGCTGTAGGATAATACAATGGTTTTGGTTGCTAAGAAGATAATAACACATAGCAGCAATGTAGTTTATTCAGTTATTTATGTGTCTGACATAGAGGTAGAAGTAGAGCGTAATCTCCAACATCCCTCATCTCTTCAAATCAGGATACTCTTTCTTCTCCCATTATCTATACTCAGGCCTTGTCAGAGCAAATGAAGATAAGACAAGGCTACCATAATTCTTGTGTCAGTGCCTTTGCTTTGTGTGTGTAATTTCTCTGAGTGTACTGTCCTCCTCTCCCACCTCTGCCTATCCAGACTTGTAAACTTCAAGTCCCATGTGATGTCCTACCTCCTTGAAGCCATTCTTGTTTACACTCATCTTTCTGCTATGAGCTTAGAACTTCATAACAAAGAGCCTTGTGCTGTTCACTTATGTTTCAAATACATTTAGTTTAATTTATAGACCAAAATCACCAGGGGGCCAAGATTTTACTTATGCTTTATATCCTTCTTTCCCTTTGTCTACCAATCATAGTGCTAAATTGCTCTAAAAGACTGTGTGATTATTGAGCAGTTTATAATTTTATAATTGAACAGTTATGAATCAATGGTGTTTTATTGCTATCTGAAAAGTAAAACGAAAGCTTTAATTTCCCTAACCCTCACTAAGAACTACTTTTATGTTAACTGTATTATCTATCTTTCTTTGCTGATCTCATTGTAGATCTGCATTGCATGTAGCATTCTGATTTCTGCTTTTCCCCCTTACCATATAATCATCAATAAGTCCATGCATCTATATAATCTTCAAAATTATCATTTTTTATCTGTTGCATGATTTTCTAGCTTGTTGATAGGCTATAATCGCTGTGCCATTCCCTTATTATTGGGCATAAAGATTATTTTCAGTTTTTTGCCACAATGCACAATTAACATTTTCAAATGTGTAGTATTTCAGTTTTGTTATATTTGGAGGTAAATTCCCAGAGAGTCATCTGATTCATAATAGGTGCTCAATAAATGAATGCCATTGATTTATCTCCAGACTTTTTTGCATAACTCTATGGGTTGAATCACTATAAAAGTTACTCATTTTACTTTGGTTAACAGGCCTATAAAGAATATCTATGTGTATGAAAGAATTTTCTTCTCAGATCCAATGTCCAACTTCTTTGGAAAATGTGGGGGCACTGGAATCAAAATCTGTCATGATGCATATTTTTTGTTTTGGAACCTCAGAATACCAGATGCAACAGCAACCAAACTACCCACATTTGTCTTGCTAGGATAAAACTTTCATGCAGAAAATTCTGTAACTCAAATGTCATTGTCTCTAGACACATGGCAAACATACCAGTGTGCCCAAGGAAATATGCATTGTTCACTCCATGTCTCCATCTGTGGTTCAGATTCTGTTGTCTATTAAAAATTCAGGAAATTTTGTTGGAATTTATCATGGGCTTCCTTGCCTACCATCCTTTACAGGAATAATCACAAACTGTAAAATATGCAAGGATTGAAATAGTGTATGACACTCATATAAAGATGGTTGTGATTTAAGAGACAAGAAATGTAATTATGTGCTGCTGAAGTTCTTGTCCTTGCCCATAGAAGGACACAGTAAATATTAAGTTCCCATAACCTAATGTTGCTATAACTTGGGGAGATCTCAAGAATCTAGCTTGAAAATCACCTTTCCTGACACTTGGTGGACTGCTGTAACTAGATTTGTATTTATTTTGGGTGCATGTTAAATTAGTGAATAAATAAGTGTCAGAAGTGTGTATTTCCAAAATGCATGCAGAGGTAATAGAATGTCTTTGTTCTTTACTTTCAGAATTTCTGGATAATGTTTCTTTTTCCTTTTGTTCTATCATGAATCCACCTCAAGTATTCTGCAACATAGGAAATTAAATGGAAAGATAATCTACCAACAACATAGCTAATATAAGCAGTAAAAGAAGAGGGAAGAGAAGCAAGGACACACAAGTGTGTCCAAGGCAATCAAGACCTGCCAGCTTGTTTCTATATTGAGTCCTGAGGCCACAACTGCTATTTGCTATTTTAATTTTCCATTATTAACCCTTCCACAGTCCGCTTTTCTCTATCCAGTATCCTGTGCAGTCAAGGTTCATTGCTTGATATGGTAACCTAAATATATATATTTTTTCTGAGGAGACAAAGTTTGTGGTGGTCTTACCTATGTGTAGTTTGAGAGTCTGTTCTTAACATTAGCAGAGTGATTACAGGAGGTGGTTAGAGGTATTCTTCGGGTTCAAAATCCTCATGGCCCCCACTGTATAGAAACAATAACATTTCCTGTATTGCCAGTGTCAGTCACCCCATGATAATAGACTTTACTCAGCCATAAAAAAAGAATGACATTGACTTCTGCAACAACATGAATGGACATAGAGGGTATTGTACTGAGTAAGTAAGTCAGACAAAGACAAATGCCATATGACTTCACTTATATGTGGAGTCTAAAGAACAAAATAAACAAAATAGGAACAAATTCATAGATACAGAGAATATTTTGATGTTTGCCAAATGGGAGGGGATTTGAGGGGTGAAAAAGGGAAGGAATTAAGAAGTACAAATTAGTAGTTAAAAAGCAGTCATGGGGAGGTAAAGTACAGCATAAGGAATGTAGCCTATAGAACTGTAATAATGACAGTGTCAGATAGGTACTAGATTTATTGAGGTGATCACTTTGTAAGTTAAATAAATGTCAATCACTGTGTTGTACTTCTGAAACTAATATCATGTATGCCAACTGTAAGTGAAAATTTAAAAAATTATTTTAAGAAAGGAGATCCCTTCAATTTAGTGTCAGAGAAGTATTGATGATTCTCAGCCAGAGCTATTTTGGTGGATGGACACAAGTGGAAAAATGAGAGGGAAGGGAAGAAAGAGATGAAGGGATAGCAACAAATTGAAGTGAGGACTGTTGCTGGAACAGAAATGTGGGTTGTTAATTAAACAGAAGATTTTTGTGAGAAAGGACACTTCCTAGTGTAAATTTACTGAAATAATGGAGGGAAAAGGTTTAAACCAGGAGGGACCTGGAAAATTTCTCGATTGTGATAAGAAGGAGGTGGGTGTTTATATGAGAGTTTGGTACCAGTAAACTAAGAGGTTCTCATTTGATGGCTTCTAATTCCTCTAAAGTGGAAGTTATCTGCTGAGAGTGAAGAATAATGGGGAAAGCTTGGAGATTTGAGGGGAGTTTTGAAATTGCTATTGGGGAGAATGGGAGAGATGATCATAAAAGGGAAAAAGGAACAATAGCAGGGCTGTTGGCCACTGGCGATGATTCTGAATTTATAGTATCTGAATGGGTAGGCAGAGGAATAGATTGTGGAAGATTCAGAGCTAAGTTCAAATATATTTATCTAGGCTAATGACTCTCAGACTGTGTCTAACAGGTCTTTTGTTAAACACCTAAGATATAAATAGGTACATTGCTAAAAAAAAAAATAGTATGCAGGTGGGGGGGAACCTACGGAATTATGCCTGCTGTCTTCTTCACTTGGAATTTCATAATGTACTTCATGGTCCTGCATGGTATCTGAGAAGTATTAAAATGACTAAAGTTGCTAAACTGCATATAAACCAATTCTGTCAAGAGAGATCTTCAAAATATGGCCTCTACCTGATGGCCTTGCCATTGTCAGTCTTCTAACCCACTGCCTCCCTCCACATTTTTCTGGACTATTTGAATTTCTTTAAAATACTCCAATCCTTCTTTTCTCAAGTCCTTTTCACAGGATGTTTTCTTAGCTTGGAACATCATTTTTCCCACCCACATTTCATATGACTGTCTCAGGATTGCTATCACTTATGTTGGAATCCTTTCTCAAATTGTCCAAGCTTTGTGTCAGCATTCTGTATTTATCTGCTCTCCCATTGTGAGGTCATAGCACCCTAACTCTGTTTGCTTGTACTCTTCCCACTGGATTGTAAGCAACTTCAAACAAAGAAATTTTCTCTCTTTAGCACTGTCTCCCCAGCACCAGGCACAATGTTCATACATAAGACACATTCTGTAAGTAGCTGGAGAGCCAGTGATGAATTGTTCTTCCTTTTACCTTGAGCAGGGGAAGAGTGAATGGGGAGGTGTAATTTGTAGAGATGCTGCATCAGGTAGATCTGGCCTTGGTTGAAGTCATTGAACAGGCAGGCACTTTGCTAGTTCTGAAGCGTTACATTTCTATAGCTAATATCTATCATTGTTATCCTACACACAGTAATATATATGTGTGTACCCACACATGGATCTTTGAATGTATATGTATGTTGATAGATGTACATGAGTAAAATTTGCATTCTCTCTTTCCTCAACATTTATTTTTATCTATTCCATTTGTTCTAAATTTTTTGTGGAGTTATGGTTATTTTCACACTCTTCATATTCATCTTGATCTCTTTCCCTCTTATAACACGTCCCATAGTCACCCTTCTGGGCCTTTTGCCCTTTCATTTTGTCTTTTATTTCTGCGTGTTCTTTCCATGCTGCTTAAAGCACCTCCCAGCAGACTTTCAGTAGGAATACACACATTTGCTTTGGTGGCGCAGATGTTACACAATGGCAATGTTCGGTGCTTTTTTCCTCCCCTACAGGGACTAGATGCATACAGTGTTTCCCTGCTCATTCTTTGTAATAGTACTGCACAGGCAAAATGTTAATCAATTATAGCAGCAGAACTAATTAAAAGGCATGCATTATACATCTTGTGGACACATTCTTCATTAGCATAGATTCTCAGCATTACACATTTATGTCAGAGGGAATTAAAAGGAAAAACTTAAAAATAAAAAAGACATACAGAGAACCAGACATTTTGATTTTCTTAAGACTTTTGCTGAATGTTTGCTTTTGTGGATTCAGATGTCTTTTTAACTTGTGTCCTTTTAAAAGAAAAACACTATGCTTTGTTTTTATGTACTTAAAAAAATCCCATGATCCTTAAAATGACAAAGTTAATTATGCTTTTAACCCTTTGAAAGCTTAAATTATATTCAGTGAACAGGTTTCTAGAAATAGAAATAAACTTTTAATTTAGCTCTTCCATAATATTTCCTAATAGACATTCAATTATGTATATAGTTTAATATTGGACTCATATTTGCAATGCTGTTGCTTTCAACTCGATTATTATTCCAGAGCCTAACATGGTCAATAGCAAGACCGATTGAGAATCACCAGGAAAGGGTACTGCAGAATTTCCCTAGAGTCCTGCCCAGTAATATGACTTCTTCCTCAAAAAAGATTTGTTGATTCAGGCTTTTCATGACATTTTGGTACAGATAAGTACTGGACTACATATTTTCTGTACTGAAAAAGTCCTCTAATGCATTAGCAATTCTCATAACTTTCTCTATAGACATCTTCACATAAAAAGAAATCTGTTAAATAGCAGAAATGATGATACAGTGATCACCAGGCTTCTTTTAGTCACTGAGCCAGGTAATGTAATGATTGGATTCTGCTTTTAACCATGAGCACTCATATCACTTTTAAATTTTTTGCCTCCTTCCAAAACAAAATTTAAGAGCTTGAAATACCTAGTTGCCTATACTATTACAAGAGTTTTTCAACTTGTTTTCCTATTTTCACTCTTGGCTCATAGTCTATTCTCAACAATCCAAGTGAGATTTAGAAAATGTAAACCAGATCACGTCACACCCCTGCATAAAACACTCAAATGTTTCCCATCATTTAGAATAAAATTCAAAGTCCTCTAAATGGTCTATCAGGCCCTACTTGATTTAGTTCCTTCTTCAATCTCACTTCTTTCCACTATCTCTCTTTTCCATTTTGCTCTACTTATAATGGCATTCTTGTTGTTCTTCGAACATGTCCAATCCACTTCTTTCTCAGGACCTTTGCACATGCTCTTCTTTTTTTCTGTCAGTCTCTCATCACAGATGCAAGCATGGTTTGATCAATCAATTCATCCAAGTGTCTCTTTAGGTGTCTCCTTAGAAAGAACTTCTCTGAGTACCTCATCTAGAACATCAGGTAGCACTCCTAGCTATTATATTACATTGTATATTTATTTAATTTTTTTTCTCTTCTCTACCAAAATATGAGCTCTTGCTAGGGGTTTTATCTGCCTGGTTCAGTGTTTTTATAGCATGATCTGGAAGAGTGCCTGGTGCATTAAAAATATTTGCTGTGTATTTATTGAATAAATGAGTGAATGTTTTTACATGCAGTCAAATGAATACTGGTATTTGGATTTGGATTTGATCAGTTATTAAACTCAAAAGACCAGTTAGGCACATGCCTCCTAGTGTAAGAACTTGAGAGAAAATTACAAGGACAATGAAAAATATTTCAAAACAGAGTCTGTTAGTATTATAGGAAAAGGATATGGGCAGGTGGAATCTAAATGTATTTCACATAAATGACAGAGTGACAATCTTTACTATAGATACTTTTATTAAAACTTAGAATGGTTCATGAGAGTTCAGAGAAAATAACCCTGTCTACCTATTGCTTAACTGTAAATTGGCACCTTTCTGGTATTACTACTTATCAAAAACCTCAAAACATTGCATTAATTTTTGACTCAACAATTCTACATCAGATAATTTAGCTTATAGATGTAATTATGAACATAAGTAAAGATTTATCTCCAAAGACATCTAATTCTCAGTCATTTATAATAAGAAAAACATTGCAAGCAACCTAAATATCTGACAATAGGTCGTTAGCTAGATAAATTACAGTACAATTAGACAATGGAATTCTGTGCAGCCATTTAAGATGGGAAAAGAATTATAATAAAATACTAAGTGAAAAAATAAGTTTATGAAACAATGTGTAGTCATTAAAACACACATACTCAAATTGTTTATGCTTATGTTGATTTAACCACCTAAATATTAATAGTGGTTATCTATGTTGAAGTTATTGAAAATTTTAAGTTTTCTGTTCCCTGTCTATTTTTTAATGGTTCTGTAATGAAAATTTATTATTCATGTTATTAAAAATACACACCAGTGAACTTCACAGAAATAAATAATTTCTTAAAAAGCTTCATGCAGATAAGCTACTACTCCTTTTCTATAAATATGCTTCCTCATGGTGTGTCCTGTTTTTTTTAGGTTACACACCCATTTGTCTGACATACATTTATGGAGCACCTACTGTATGCCAAACTCTGTATTAGGCTGTCCCTCCACCATGGGATATCCTTCACAACCATTGTAAACATTTTCATGGGATAGAGGAGAGACTCTCACATATCATTTTATCTCCTTTTTCCTGAAGATATTTCTGAAGGGGAAAGTATCTGTATGAGACCAATCCAAAAGCTTTTCATTTTGGACAGTCCACTGTAACAAGATTTTTTTTTCTTTTTCTTTTTGCCAGGGAGACCTGCTCTTAGGTAGTAAAATCAAACCTTTGGCCTGCAACAATTTTTGTGTGAGGTCTTCTCACAGTGTCACTAGATTATTTGCCTGGCCCAGCTTTCCATTTCAGAGCTGATATACCTATCTTGTTTTCCACTTTACAGGATTGACAGAGGTGGGAATAAAAGGCAACCTGCTGAAAGGCTTTCAGATAGAACAGTATCAAAAGAATAGGCAGTGACTTGGTATCTCCTTTTTCAGGTGTCTTATTTAATAGAGGATCCCTAGAGCCTAGTGCATTAGATGACACAGAGTAGGTACTCAATAAATCCTTGAGTGAATGATTTACAAATGGCCAGATATCAACTCACTTGTTTCTAATCTCCCTGAAAGCACCCAAGAGCAGAGTCTTTTTTCTGGGTTTCTCCACATTACCACCCCAGAGATATGTGAAAATAAAGAATTTGAGAAGTGTACTATACATGTAATAACTCTGATAAATAAAAATATGCTATGAGAAAATGACAGAGATGAGAAGGCACATAAATAATCCACATTGCAATGTAAAGATTGCAAAAGCACCCAGGCCTTTAATTGGAAACCTAAATGATTATTACGTTTTCTGTGTTGGAATCACTCTGTCATTCTGGCTCCTCTGTCCTTGAGTAAGATGAATTTCCAGTGGTGTACTTAGACTGCTTTATTTGACAAGACCAGGTACCGTTAATGATCTTTACTTTCCTGGTAATTGAAAGGGAGTTTTCATCCTCCTAGGGGAGGAGACTGTGATGATTGGGTCAGAGTTGCTATATGGCGTCCGTCTGCATCATTAACCTCCAGGAAGAGAGAGCAGTCTCTACCTTTCTTCTTTCCTAATTAGCAGAAATTTCCAGCCTAGCTTAATACCCAGTGTTCCCAAATTAAGCAAATATGCTTCTATATTTCATTTACCCCAAGACTGACCTCCCTCATATAAAAAACCGATGTTCTGCAGAACAGGCAGAGACGATTTTCTGCAAAAAACAGATGGAGTTTCCTCTACCTGTGGGCAGCACAGTCTAGTTTTAGCTTCTGTTTTACTTCAATTTCATTCTCATACAAAAAAGTCCATTCTCATCTAGAAAATAAGTCAGAAGAAAACTCTGTTGTATTTGGATTACATGACCAATTTCCCAAACAAGCAAATAAAAAGCAGCTTCATTAATATTAATATTTTCAAAGGTGATGAGAAGCAACAACTTTTTTCCCTGTAGTGGCTGTGATAGAAATTACTGGATGATACCCTCAGAAGAAGAAGAATGCCCCTTTGCCCTTTAAGACTCCAGTCAATAAGTTTTTACAAGCAGGAATCCAAAGAGTATGCTGTATTATCATTTAGTTTTTAATTAATACCAAATTACAATTGCATTTTCACAGCATCCCTGTTAGATCTTCATTAGCAATAAGAGAGTTTACCTGAGTGGATGTTATTGCAAAGAACATCAGGGGAATGAATAAGAGATACAGGGTGCCTGGGGTGTGTACTCATGGTGGAGTCAAGGGGTGGGGTTGTTGTGGAAGGAGGAAGCACAAAAAAAGAAAGGAATCTCAGCTAACAGCAAGGGAGTCCTGGAAGCTGACTGCTGTGTGTACAGTAATTTGTTAGGGGCCTCCTCCTTGGGAACTGATTGAAAGGTTTTGCTTTACTTATGAAAATGCTGGAGTGGAGGAGCAGCATGACAGAGAAGAAAGAGTATGGATTTTGGAATTAGCATCAGATAAAAATACTACATAATGGTAGGTAAAGATAGTACTCATTTCTATGACTTCTGGGAAGATGAGCATGTTTTTGTAAAGTTCCAGGTATGGGTTAGATATCTGGTAATTGGTAGCAATTAATGCCTCCAGTTTAGGTGTGTAAATTTCAAAAAGGACCATATAGGCTGACCTAGGTAAGAAGCCTTTTTTCTTTTTTAAGAAAATTAACATTTAAGAATATAATTCCCATCATGATCACTATGGAGGATTTTCTCAGAACCCTTGTCTGAGGTCCTGAAAGAAAGCGGTTATTTTGGCTTTGAGAGCTATTTTATTGGCATTTTATGAAAGGCCCTGGAAGGTGTAATGCAGAGAAGGAGTAGGAAGAAGATGGAGGAGGAGAAGAAAGAATGAGAGCAGGAGGCAGTCGTGATAGTGGCAGTGAAACATTTTAAGTCTCTATTTTAAAACCTAGTTATATTGAAAAGACCAAGAGGAATTATACTGTAATAATAACTGATTGCTTTTGAAAGATGAGAGTACAAAATTTTTCCCCCAGCTCCAGCATTTTTCAAATTTCTACAGTGAACCAGCATATGTTACTTTTATAATTAGGAAAAATAAAATGACCCCTTGTTAAACATCAGTGTCTAACATCCTATTCTGGACCTTTGATAGAAATGATGAGGAGCTTAGCTAAATAGTCAGATGTTCATAAATATCATGAAAGGGGTTTAGAAATCAAAGTCCAGCCCCAGAAATCACCACAGCCAAGATAGGCCAGTACTCTTGGCCTGTTTAGTGTTCACAAAAGGCAAAGAACAGAGTGTTTCATATGAGGGAATCTAAGTCAGTAAACACAGATCTAATCTTGGAAAAAGAAAAGTTGTTTTATAAGAGGACTCTAACTCTTTTTTCCTGACTTCTCCCCACTTTTTTGAACTTTACATTCTTGTATGTTCTCTGACACAGCATTTTGGTTCATTGGAACCTCATGAGTAAATTGGACAAATGCTGACTTATCACACTGAGCCTGGCACCCTGGTTCTGCACTGTCTGCAAACCCAGTAGCAACAGCTGCAGAGGAACTTGTGGGCATCTTAAGCAAGTTTTAATTAAGGCAGTTTTCTTCAGACAGACAGTTCAGGTCTCTATATTTTATTCACCAGGACCCTTCAAGTCCAGCAAATGCTTTCAACAAATGCTGTAATGCTTATTTAAAAAAGAGTACTTTGTTTAACAGTTTCATGTCAAAATAATCATGGAGAACAAGGAAATAGCCCATCAATTGGCTCACATGTCTGAGCTAATCTGCATACTGAAAATGGTACAGTTGACCTGGAATGTGAGTAAATTATGGATCACGAGGAGAATACTGTGATTGTGGGCACAGCCAAAAGAGAACTTAGTTTTTGAGAAAAGCATCAGATGATAGACAGGTATTCCAGAAAGAAGTAAGAAGTAAGTTATTTAATAATATTGAATAAGAGAGAAAGAAATTTAAGTGGTTAAGATTTTTGAGTAATGCTAACATAGTTCTGGGGATGTTGTGATAAATTGCAATGTACAGCTCTTTAAGGATTTTGATGATATGAAAAATCATGTAATTCCACCAAATTAGTTACAACTATGCCAGAGTCTGGAAGAGTCAAAGAGTAGTAAATTACATGAAATAAGGAGCAGAACATTTTCTAGTTGTTGAAATCCTTTTTCATTTTATCTTTACTTGATTATATTAATGTCCCTAACTTACCTTCTTAATATTATATACCATCTCTTGCACTTATGGTAAATTAAGAAGATGATTAATATTTATAAACTAACTGCTATGGACTGAGTTGTTTCCCCCAAATATTCATATGTTGAAGTCCTAACCCCAAATGTGATTGTATTTGGAAATAGGGCTTTTAGGAGGAAATTAAGGTTAACTGAGGTGATATGGGATGGGGTCCTAATCCAATAGGATTGATACAAAAAGAAAAATATATCTCTCATTCCTTTTGTTCATAGGATATGTGAGGACACAGTGAGAAACCCAAGGAGAGAGTTCTTACCAGACCCTGACCCTGCTGGCACCTTGATGTTGGATTTCCAGCCTCTAGAAACATGACAGATTTATGTTGTTTAAGCTACCCAATGTAAAGTATTTTGTTATGGTAGCCAAAGGTGACATACCAATGAAGGGTTTTTTTTTTTTTTAATTTAAAGTTTCTCTAAATTACTATGACAAAAACTTGCCTAGAGATTGTTTTTAAAATCCAGCTCAGTTATCTTCATCGTATTTCTTAAAGTTTCCTAACTGACATAAATAATATATCTTGTGTATTTCCTATGACTTACAATGATATTTTCCAATGGAGAAAAAAGAAGCCATGTTACCATGTACCTTGGACGGCCAAATCTTCACACCCATCCATCTACTTAATTCCACAGTCAGCCTTGAATGCAGATCTCTTAGAGTGGGCTCTTCTTGATTTATTCAAATCTAAATCTTGAACAATTTCATTTTACTGTTTCCCAAGTAGATATAATAAAGAACTGAGCTATGCCAATGAATGCAGGAGGAGGCTAAATTTCTATTATATGATTAATAATGCAACACTATTAATGAAACATTAAAAAGATGAAGAAAAGAATGAATGATGCTTTGGAACATTCAAAAACTAAATACAATTTTTTAGGAAAGTATTTTATTTGTGTGTCTCAACAGATGAAATTCATAACCTTGTTTTCTGATAAGACAATTCAAACATAAAAATCAATTACAACAATGTGCTTATCAGCTCCCCCTCCTACCCCTGTATTTTAAAGCAACTGACAATTTTGAAGGACACCAAGACAATAGGGCTTAGTTAAACAATATGGCAATTAAAAATGGCCCTCTAAGAAAATAATTACAATAGTTGTTGAAAAGAATTTGTCCTTTGAGCAAAACGGACAGCATGAAAAGAATCATCTTGAAATGAGAAGGCTTATAGCTTCCCTTTCAATAAAAGGGAAAAGAGATGTATATTAAAACAATGGTACAGAAAGCTGGGGAGTCAGACTGAAAACAACAGAAAGCCTTAGGCAATAAATTTCTCCAATAAAATGCATTTCCTTGAAGTTATCTATTCAAACTCTTGTTTCATATTGAAATAAATAAATGCTCCCTGACCCCCAGCACCTGGAAGTGAATCATTTTATTATCCTTTCTTAAAATTAGTTTAGTAATTTTACCAAACCAACATCTCTCAAAGAAAAGAGGAGATTTGTGATGAATCTTGTAGATTTCATATAGAGGTCTTATTAAAGATAAATCAAGCCAACTCATGGTCAAGGCCATTTTTAGATTCTCATGGGAAAGGGAGTAGACATACCCTGGCAGACCTGGGACTCCCTGGGGGAGAGGGGCTCATACTCAATGACGTTGTCCAGCCACTCTACATCCTGCAGCACCTTTGTAATAGGCCCCTGATTCCTCATACCATTTCTTCATACTTTCACAGTAAGCCTCACAGCACCCTTGTGAGGTAGGTAGTGTTATGGTTATTTTGAGAGATAGGGATGCAGAGATGTTAAGCAGCTTGTCCATAAAGAAACATTAATCTAGGGATGGAGACCCGGAGACTCTTATTCCAGATCCTTGTCTCTTTAGTACTTAACTGTTCTGACTCCCTGAGAGTGGATCATTAAAGCAGGTAGGTCTTAAAGCCAGATAGTACCTGGCCAGTTGGACACTAAAACCCATCTCTAAACCAAATGATTTGGATGATAGAATGAGAAACAGGTTGTGATCAACATGGAAGTCAAAGAAATGAATGTGGAGAAATGCTGGATTAAAGTTCAGGCCACAGTTTGCTAACTTTATTTATTTATATGCTGTTAAGTTACTATGATAATGGATTCTCAGTAGATGTTGTATGATTAAGTAGTACAATAAATGAATAAAAAAGATTGTGCTTGGATTAGTGAAATATCAAATTTTCTACAAATTTTAAAACAAAAGCTGGAGAAATCTGATTTCTGATTTCTAATAAAGAATAAGAAGGGAAGCATTAAGTGGATTCCTGAATTTTCTGTGGGCATGCATTTGAACTAATACTGGCAGCATGTTAAAGGGTATAAACACAGCTATTTAGAATAGTTTTTAATATAGAGTTTTTATATTTATTGGTTTGGAACTCAAACTATGAAGATAAATGTTAGAGGCAGTGCTACATACATAAACACCATCCATTTTTCTTCAAAATGAAATTCTCTTGTATATTCCCACTTTTTCATTGTCATTCATTTGAAAAGCTTATACTCTCCAGTTCTTACAAATGCTATTTTGAAAATACATTGAACTAAAACAATGAACTAGTCTCTTGACTCACCAGCCATGGTACACTTTAAGTTACTTTCCATTTCTGTGAACCTATTGTTTTTTTCACTCCAGAAGACTAAGGATAGAAAATAGCAGCTATGTATTGAAACCAGCCACATGTTAATACTAGAAAATTTCTTATTCAGTGCCATGGAAGGCTCTTGAGACCACTGAAGTAGAGGCAACTGGATTCTTCAGGTGTTGCTAAAATAGAAGACCTTATATAAATCAGGATACTGGAGCTGACTTGGTAATCTCTCTGCATTACATGCTTGTTCTGTGCTTAGTGAATTAATTCCCAATAGGATGCTTGAACTGATAGATAGTGAGGCTTAAAGAAAGTCTAGTATGGATATGTATGTGTGTTTAAGAAACTGTTTGTCTAACTTTTATGAGAGCCCTAATGTGTATAGTAGATATACTCTATTATTCTTTTGTACATGTAGCTAATAGCCCATAGCTAAAAGAATAGATTAAATGTAGTAAATTGTTTCTGTGCTGTGGTACTAGCATGCTTGATATCCTGTGGTTAAAAATGTGACTAGTGATGCCGTGGTTAGAAAGAGCTCATAGAGGTGTTACTTCTGTGGGGTCTGGTAAACAGATGTTTATCTCAATGTGACACTGAGCAAAATTATTCAATGTAGCTCTAACTTCTGCAATCACATATAAGATTTAAGTCTTTTAAGCAAAGAGGTAACCTGTATAGTAGAATTATTTATTTTGTGTGTGTATATGGCATGACTCTCCTTGGATTTTCATCTTTCAGACCCTGACTTCTTAGTGATTGAGTTTTATTATAGTTTTCCTTATTAGATGCCAAAAAGATTAGTGAGAATCTATAGATAAGCCACATGTTTTCCATCTGCCTTTTCTTTTCCTTATTTTTCTCCACGATTCTTTGTTTTATATATGTGTGTGTTTGTGTGTGTATACACATATACATATATGTATATATGTATGTATGCATGCATGCATGTGTATGTATTTGTATATGTGTATGTGTATCTAGAATTAAAATATATATACTGTTTAGAGAGATTTATTGGCAAGTCCCAACATTAGGATTTACCCAGTTTAGAGTCTTATGGAATGACTGCATAGCTATACTAAGAGGCTTCCTTCTCAATCTGAGTTTTTTGATAGAGGATCATAATTTTTGCATTTGGTTGTTTGTGAGAATTGATAAAAGGCACCAGAGTGACAAGCCCTAGAAGCCAGTGTTTTGGGGTTTGCTACCAAATAGTGGCAAAATTCCTGGGTGAATTTCTCCTCAGGAATCATATTAAGATTTTTCTGTTTCCTCCTTAACTTGGCCTTATTCTACATTAACCTTAATGTCCTAAGTTTTATGTCTGACAATGAGGTAATTAGGACAATAATGTTGGGTTCTATTATAAACTCATCTGCCTTAAAATGAGTAGGTAGAACTTTTATTTTGACTTTATTGAATGACTCAGAAACATTAAGAGGCAGCTAGTTGGAGCAGTATGCTTATGACCAAGGAAAGTCAGAGGCATAACAACAGCAACAACCAAAAACCTCAGAAACACAAAACTATAATGGGCTTCTAAATTTATGAGGCAGCACCTGGTCAGAATGTCTTTGAGTCAAAAATGTATGTTTAGCTTTCATTTAAAGATTTGATTCCATTACACTATCTTTTCCCCATTGTTAAAGAGTAAGTCCTGAAGTATGACTTTACTGGACAACCTAACTTGTGATATATCCATTGGCAGAGGTATGTACCTGATACATTCAAAACTACATTCATGGAATATCTTTGTCTTAGTCATGCTAGTTTATTAGTATAAAATGAAAGCCCACGGTTAGAGGTGTGACTCTTACCCAAGCAGCTCTGGCATTGCCAGAAAGCCTTCAAGGAGAAGGAAATCCCTTGCTAGTGGCAAGCTCTTAATTTTGTTATTATAGAATAGCTAAGGGGGGATTTTGTGAATTTCTTACTAGTGGTCTCAGAATTTGAGTATTTGCTGCTACCTGGAGGTGAATTCCGGGCTTTGTTGTCATTTACCAATATGGTTCCCAGTACCATTTCTGTCAGCTTTGTGCTTCCTTCTCCATTACTTACTCTTCACTGGAAGACATGTAACAGGATATGGAGTGTGCGTGTGCACATGTATGTGTGTGTGTGTGTAGGTGATACCATAGGATGACAGCTACCTCGGCATATCTCTAAAGCCCATTCCTTTAAGTACCAAAGGTAAGGAGAGAGAGCACCTTCACTTTCAAGAAAATATTACATAAGGATAGTTTTTCCATTTTCTTTTTCGAACACCAAACAACCTTCTCTTTCCCTTGTTACCAGTTTGTCTAAAGATGAAAGATTTCTCTCTTTTTTTTGGTCTTCCTATCTTTCATGATGTCTTGAGTCATTGATAATTGGCTGAGTAAAAACTCAGAAAAACTAGGTGATAATGTATGGCTTGCTGAACCTGAACTCTTCAGTTTTTGCTCAAATATATTTCATGCCTTAAGTCATGACCATTACTTGTTCATTAACCAAGTCAAATACATTTGAGATAATTTTGCAAATACAGGTTTTGTCTTCATTAAAGTAGCATGTCTTTATAGTGTGGTTGATATTAGCCAGATTGCGATATCCCACAGGTGAAACCATGGCCCCTTGGTAATTTTGCCTAGAAAGAAGCTGATAGCCTGGCCTCTGATCCCTGAGTGGTCTCCACTCACCACACATTAGGATCAGATCCTACTGTACCTGCTGCTTCTTTTACCAAAGATTATTTGTTTATTATGTGATCTAATAACAGTGCTAAAGATATTTAAACAACCTCATGTTCCCTATAAGGCTCATATACCCTACCTCTCTAAATAAGGAATTATTTTCTAATATATGACTCCAATTGTTTTTTATTATGATTCATTTCTTAATAATACCCCAATGGATTTAACTGAGATGTCAGATGCTTAAGCCCTTTACATCAGTAAAGAAAACATGTTCTCTTATTTTACATATTAATAACATAAATTATTTTTACATGTTAAAAAAACATGCCCACAACAATAAATCAGATAGTCAATGAGGCACAAACCTAAATCAATATACTTTTGTCATTAGCACTAATTTTTTGAGAACAAAAACAAGCTAACAGGCATTTTAAAAAAGTATTGTAGTTTGTTGGTTTAGTAACATTCAATCATAGGATGTTCCCAGAATAAGGTTTAATAAAAGACATTAAAGAAGAACACAGATACATATTCTGTTTCTTTTTCCCCCTCCTGCTCAAGTTTATCAATGTTTAAAACAGTTACATTTTAAACACTTAAAAAATCAAAGCACCCTTCCCCACATATTTATATATGTATATATAAACAATAGCTTTTTAATTAATTATGATTTGGGGGCATTCCACACCCAATGGAAAACAAAAGAAGACAAGTGATTTGGGTTTTAAGCAACCCATTTGTGTACGGTACTCCTGATTTTATAACTAGGGAGGAAAAGAGCATGTTTTTTACAAATAGTCTTTAAACTGTTCACAAATCAGTTCCTTTTTCCTTCTATCACATAGTGGGTTGCTAGACACATATTGTAAAGATTGGGAGAATTTTTTGCAAGTCTGAATTAATCTCCTGTTTAATCACTATTTGTTAATTATGTGGTATTGTAGATTATATTGATTATGTTGAAATGGAGATTAAAGATATTAAAACAATTTAGAATAGGTGTGCAATAAAATAAAGAAAATTAACACGACAACCAAGTTTCTTGTTTTTTTTTTTTTTTCTTTTTTTGGTCTCTTGTAGAATAAGTACAAAATCGTTGACTCATTTTCAATATGGAAAGTTATCTTTTGAACTTTTTAAAAATTATTATCATTATTCAATTTAGTAGAATATAAATTTAAATTTTTGTTGTCTTCTAATGGCTATTTTGCATATTAAAAGTAAAGCGGTCCTTAAAATATGCAGGACTCTCTTGATTTTGCCAGCTCTTTTCTCATTCTGCTAAGGCTATAAATAATGCTTCTATTTAAGGCTGGTATTATATTAACCCACCTGCTTCTGGAAGAGAACGGAAGAAAATCAGAATCACTCAACCTGCAGATTGCTGTCAGTTTGTGATTATGTGAATAGTAAGTCTTAACTTTGAAAGTGTTACGTGAGATAGGCTGGATGGATTTTTTAAAAAAGCAATTTCCAGTTTAACAGTTACCCACGAATTTGAGTACTAATGAAAGAAGACTTATCCCTGGAGAGAGTATTAATTGACTAGGTATGGCGGCAGCTGGGAGGTGACAGTGGTGAGTAAGGCTGAGCTGGAGAATGAGGGATCAGTTCAATTGTATCAGGAAAGGGGGGAAGGAATGTGGGTGAATACCTAAGTTTTCCTCTGTGGTCTGTCTCAGGGAAGTAAGTGGCCTCTGTTCTTTTCTTCTCCCTTCTCAAGATATTCCCCAGGCAGATGGGGGTAGCTGAGGGAGAAGAGGTAGCAAACTGGAGAAGGTCACATGCAAGCTTGTTTTGGTCAGATTTTGAAAGAGAAACATCAGTTCCAGGCCTGTTTTGGAAAAGTAAACTTTTTAATCATGTCTTTTTTTTTTTTTTCCTGCAAATATGTTATTCTGGGAATTAATTCTGTTGAGAAACTCACAACAGATAAGCAGTTTTCATTTGCTAATGTACTTTTTTTTTTTTTTTGAGAAAATGTGCAGCTACATTTACTGTTTCCAAAACAGATAAACCAATTTCAGATTTGAAAATCTGTCATTAATTGTTATAGTTTATGTGGCTCTCCTTTACAAGACTAGACTTACGGCCCTTAGATTCAGTTTTAGTTAGGTAACTTAGCTAAATATCATAATGGATCAACTATCATTTTGATCTTGTGTATTTGTGTTATAAAGCTGTTCCTTCCCTGTTGAACTTTTGCGGGAGTAAGAATAAGAAGGCTCTCTTAGGAATGGCTTTTGAAGGTGTCAAGGGAGGAGTAGCTGAGAGATTCATGTCCCCTTTGTCAAAGAACCAAGAAGCGCACTCTGTTGCCTAATCAAAATATGCTTCTAAAATCAACAAGTCAAATATTTCATTCCACAAGGCTTTCCACACATAAAGGCAGAATAACTCCAAAACTCCTCAATTAGAAAATATAACAGATTTTATCAGGAAGGGTGGAGCTTCTAAGGCAAAATGTTGGAATGTCAATGGAAATAACCAGGCACATGATGTCTAATGAGGAGTTTCGAAGACCTTAATCCCAGTAATAAAGATGATATTTACCAAATTACTGAGTAGAATGAATGGCTTTGGCCCCAAAGATTGTGTTACTAGGTTCACATGACATAAAATCTATTTGGAATAGCTCATGTGAGCTATATAAAGGTGACTAGGACATAGGGGATAGGTATAGAAAGATGCCCATGAAATTGAAGCGGATAATCTCCAATTTTTCTTTAGTTAGTAGATAATTATAAAAATTAGTAATAAAGGAAATAGGATTGAAATGGATCTGAGATTCACCCTCCACTCAACCTTTTGTTAAACTCTTGGTATGTCAACCTTCTAAGCTGAAAATGATGTATTTTTTTTTCTTTCTTAGAAAGCCTCAAGACATATTCTGTGTTGTCAAACAGCTTCTGAGCACAGTCCCTAAAGTTAAAAAAAATGTCTTGGCATAGAAATGAATAGAGACCCTTGATGGGTAAGTTAATTTACACTGGGTTCTATTCAAATTTCTTCTCCAAAATCACATCCTCTCTTTTGTACCATCTAATATATAAATGTATTTGTTTCGACTTGAGTCATGGAAAATGACAAAAGTCAGGCTTCAGTGCAGGTGAGATTTAAATAATCCTTTTTTAAAAAAAGGCATAGAAGATTGTAATTCTGAGCTTCTCTGAGAACAGAACAGAATATTTGACAGAATAGTGAGGAAGGAATCTAAAACACTGAAGAGCAAACTCTGAATGTTTTTATACCATTGGGGAGTTGGTGATAAGCAAAATTTCTGAGGAGTTTGAGGAAAACTAGAGTTCTAACAAATGTCTTCAGGAACCAAGAAGTACAATTCTTGGCAATACTTCCTTGGTTTACATTTTCAAACTTTGAGAAAATTTGAAAGCTCCTAATTATAAATACAGTGAAAATGAAAGAGGTTAAAGAATGTAACATGAGAATTTAGAAAAACAAAATTCCCTTGCTGGGAACACATTAGGCCAAATTGTTTGAGTTACCATATTCTGTAATGTGTATTTCAGACATCTGGGGACATGGATCAGTAGTCTCAGACCATTAGGGCTGTAGTCTGAGAATTTTTCCTTCTAGAGGTTTAATATCTAGAGAAAATACTTCTCTGAAAATGCTTAATATACACAGATAGAGAACTGGTCGACCTAGAGCTAACTGCTGAGCCAAAAGACTGAATTCCTTCTTAGAAACAAATTCTCTAAGATGATGATGACTCAGAGATCACTACTAAAGGGAAAATTTGGCCCATGTGCTTGTCTGAGATGTTAATCTCCATCATGGTCTACTTTGATCTAATGAAGAAGTAATCTGAAGCAATGAAATGGTATACTAGAGTCCCAGAGTCAGTGGACCTACCTTGCAGATACATAAAGGAACCCAAGATTTACACCAATAGTGAGAAAGTAGAAAATTAAATGGCCATTCAACTGTTACTATGATGAATGGCCATTCATCTATTACTATGATGCTTCAGGAAGAAGTAGATGATTCTCCTAGAAATACTGGCCAATATATTTTTATGATCAGATCATTCATATGGGGGTATGTTTTTTATAATTGATGGTAGCCCAATTCAAATACATAATTTTAGTTTTATTAAAAATACTGTGTTTAAGAATACTTCAGAAGATTACTTTAGTCCACTGATAAGAATGGGTTCCACAGAACTCATTTTTCCAAATGTTAACATTTACAATATGAAAAGAAGTGCTTCATGCTCAAATAGGTTGGAGAACCCCCAAGGCAAACAAATTAAACAGAATTTTTGTTTACAGGACTTTTCAAAGGATTTATTCAGCTCATAGATTTTGAACTTCCAGGAGGTGGTTACAGAATGCAGCATTTTTCTAATTCATTAGTCTATAGAACTTTTTTTGGAAGATTGCTTATTAATATATTAAATAACTTTCCCCATATATCAGAGTATAGACATCCTGAGAGAGTGTAATCTCTCTTCTTCGAATGGGCTAACTAAATTTTTTAAAACTAAACTTTTTCATGGTGGATTAACTATTTCCAATTTCATTTGACTAAAATATTTTTGGTCAATTATATTTTGACAGAAAATAGCAGTTAAATTATAAAACCCTTTAACCAATTGCTCAATGTTTCTTTTTTGGTTGTTGGACAATTAGTTAAGTACTTACTTCATATGATGTTACAAAATTAAGATAAAGTATTTTATATTAACTTTTAAAAGACTTCACTTAAATTTTTTTTTAATTTGAAAGACTCATTTTTTTTGCACACAAGTTGGAATTTTGATAGAATTTATAGCACATCGTGATTTGTATTGTTAGATATAAAGTAATTGCCACAAATGGGAAATGAATTTCTAAAAGATCTATGATAATTGTCAGGAAAGTCAATTGAAAGATGACCCAAATAGGCAATTCTTCAATTTTCCTTATTTAATTTTGTACCATTTATTAATAGAGAAATAGATTTAACCATGCTGCTATCCAATGGGCAATACAATTTCTGGACTTGTCACTTTTTTCTTGGGGCAATTTAATTTTATCAAAGTTGCTCAAAATTTTAAATACTAAAACAAATGCCAACTTTTTTAAAGTTAAACCTCTCATCTGATGTGTCAAGAAGCAAACCCCTTCTAGCCCAGTTTACATGCTATCTGAAAGGGTCCTCTCAAAATGTGCAAAGTATAGAAATTTCCTATTTGTTCTATACTGATTAAATAGATCACATTTCATGAATATAGTCTATATTCAATGATTTTTCATGTCATACGAATATATATGCTTTGGAAACCATTCATTCAAAATTTAGCCAAATAGAATCATATCTCATTTCTCATTTGAACCAGATCACTGGTGGCAATGGCATGCCTCCCACCCCGCAACCTCTTTTTTAACCTATAATGTTTTAACTTTGACTACCAATTATTAATACAAATCGAATTGGGCAAACATCTTTGGATCAGAGGGGTAAAAGTGTCAGGACAATTTAATAAAATTCAGGGGGATTATCTTAGTTTTTTTCTCATTAGAGAAATTAAATTGGTAAGTGCTTTTTAATCCACCTTGTTTCTCCTCACCTTTTTAAAAATAAGACAGATTCCTCTTGGTCTATGCAGAATAATTTTCAAAATAAAAGCCAATTATCTGCTTGATAAGAAAACAGAGCGAAACCCTGACATTGCTGTGAATTTAAGGTAATGCTCTGTATACAGTATCTGAATGGACAAAATCAAAGCGGCTAGACATTTCCTTCAGCAGCAATCCAGCCTTCAGGCAGCTATCATGTTTTAAACAGATTCTTAGTTGCACTAATATGTGCAAGGCATGTATCACCCTGGTTTTTGTTGGCATCTGAGAAAACTTATTTGGGGCACTTTTGAACATCTGAATTCCTGATCTTAACTATGAGGTGAATATTACCCTATGACTATAGGTAACAATTATATCCTCTAACATTTTCTGTTAACCCACGAGTACAAACTGATGAAAGTAAAATCAAGTTGTTGTTAAATGGATCATTTTCATTCTTAATACCTACCTTGCGTTTTACAGGTAGAAGTAGAGGCATACCACCTTCTGGAGAAACCAAGGGCTTTGTTACAGTAAACTGGTCCAATGTGATATCACAAGTATAAAAAATATTCCATTCTGTATCAAAACTAGGCACATGCCTTTATTTATAGTAACAGAAGTTAACAGAGTTGAGCAGTTTTGCCTTGGGTCCTGTTTCTTGGCACCCTACATCAGATAAATGCATCTTTCAACATATCTCTGCCCACAACTCTGGGGATCTGGTCAGGGTTATTTGTATGTAAAGGAAGGTGAAATCACACTTGGATCTATAATGGTGAGTAACTAAAAGCACAACCTCTCATTCATATTGCTTTAAAACATATACAGCATATATGTTTAAAAAAAAGAGTAAAGAATATATTGATTTCCTTGTGTTGAACCAACAATATGGTATGATGCAAGGATTTAACAAATGATAATTATAGATACAAATTTTTCTGTAGAGTATGTTTTAGACAAATGTGTCTTTTTAACAAGTAAATCCTACATTGTAGGTTCTTCCTTTTAACTTTTTTCTTTTGTTTCTGCAGTGGTAGAAAATGTTGAATAGCTGTCCATGAGCATGAGCCAAGGTTCAGGTTCATTACTGAGATCCCCAGAATGCCAATATTTGCAATGCAAACAATTAGAATCCCACTGTGTGAAGGGCTTTGACACATGCCTGCCTGCCTTTAGATGGAGAGTCTCCATACGAAGTCCTCCTGCTTCCATGGACGTTGCTTTGACACAGGAGCAGCTGCACTAAGCTGCCTTTTTAACCTAGTAATTTTGCTGTACCAGGCTGTTCTACTGGACACCGACAGTGACACAGAAATGATCGTGTAAGTGGTAGACCCTCAAATCATTTTCATGTTGAACCTCCTGGGTCCAGCCACCTCCCCTTCCACAACAGCACCATTGTTTTTTCTGGGCACATATTCAAGGTCAATGCTATTTTTGTGCTTGCCTTTCCCTCTGCTCCACACAAAAAGGAGAAGAAAACAAAATAAAACCACTCCTAGGAATGTGAAACAGCCCATGGCTGTAGATACCAATATTGTTTTAAGGTCCAGGGAAAATGTATTGGCATTGGTGCCATTAGAAATGGTATCATTGGAGTCGGTCATGTACATAGGTGTCCTGTTCGCATAAAGGAAGCGGTCTGAAGTGAATCCTTTCACAGTTAAGGAGGCTGTGAAGGTGTCATTCCCAGCAGCATTGCTAGCAATGCAAACGTACATCCCACTGTCTTGATCTTGGGCAAAGCGGATTTCCAGGGTGCCATCGCCCAACACAGTGGCTCTTCCATTGGACTTGGTGGTGATAAAACGCCTTCGAGGTGTCACCCAGGAAATCACAGGCTGAGGGTCACCATCAGCATTGCATTCTAGCTGGACCGTCTGCCCTTCATCCACTAACAGATGCTGCAACTTCTTTTCACGGATTTTGGGTTTTTTGCAGGTAAAGTAAAAAGAAAGGGCAGTGCTATGGAAATCCTTGAATGACCTCTCACGAATAGTATCTGGGCCAGCACACATGGGCTGCTGGCCACCAAATTGCAGAGTGGGATGCCGCTGCAGGATCCAGAGGAGACGGCAGTCACAGGCCAGTGGATTGTTATTAATGCTCAGGACCTCCAAAGCCCTAGGGGAGGAGAAGACATTCTCTTCCAAAGTTTCTAGTAGGTTCTGAGACACATTGAGCACGCGAAGGAAGCGGAGCCCTTGGAAGGAGTGAGGCTCAATGGTACGGAGCTGGGCCCCCACTATATGAAGCTCCTGAAGGCGGATCAGGTCAGAGAACATCCCTGCTTCAATAGTGCTGATGGGATTGTAGGAGAGGTTAAGGTGGGTCAGATATATCAGGTGTTTAAAGGCAAGGAAGGGTATAGTGGACAGGTTGGTATTGGTGATCGAGAGAGATGTGAGGTTGAGACCATAGAGGCTATTGGCAGGCATCATATCCAGTAAAGGCCAATAGTCAATCTCTAGATGTTTCAGGTGGAACAATCTTTTAAAGGCATACACGGGCATACTGTTGATATTGAGATGCTTCAGATGCAGGCTGATGAGGCTGCGGAGGTGGGAGAGGGCTTCTGTTGGTACTGCTGTTAGGTTGCATTTCTCCAGGGTGAGCTGCTCCAAGCTAAGCAGCCCACTGAAGGCCCTGTGTGATATATAAACCAAGTCATTGTCCCCCACTTCTAGAGACTTCAGGTTATGCAAATCCTGGAACATGTAGTCCAGTAAGATGACAATTTTATTCTCACTAATGTCAAGCTTGGTGAGGTTGGACAGTCCCGTGAATACCCCCAAAGGTACCAACTTTAGGCGATTGCCTTTTAGGCGGAGGGAACGCAGGTTAAAGAGATTGTTAAATGCTCCTGGTTCCACATTAGCAATGATGTTGTCACTCAAATCTATCTCCTCTAGTAGAGGGTATGATATGAATTCTTCAGGGTTGATGCCTTTCAGTCTATTCTTGCTGAGGTCCAAGATTTTGGTCTCGATGGGAATGCCCTCTGGAATGGCAATCAACCGCCTTCTGTGGCAGCTAACAGATTTGTTCTGGGCAGAGCACTCACAGCGAGCAGGGCAGCCAATGGTGGACCCCATGAAGATTAACACCACAGCCAGACCCAGGAATGGCTGCCAACATGATATGGCCGTATGAAGCATGACTCCACCTCTTAGTCTACACCTTGGTCAAGGGCCTGCAGAACGAGGGACAAGAAAAAGAGGAAGAAAAATTGAGTTAGGTCATGGAGAAGAAAAAGGACATAAATAAGGCAGCAAGTACAATGGAAAGGACTTTGGATTTGGCATCACACAGATTTGGACTTAAACCTGAAAGTTGCCATTATTGCTACATGATCTTGGATAAGTAACTTTATCACCCTGCACTTGAGTTTTTTTGGCTATAAAATGGAGATAATGGGGATAATAATTGTAGCTTCCTAGAGTTACAGCAGTTGCAGTATTTGACAACTCTAAAGAAACTAATGCAGTGTCTGTCACAGACTGTGAGGCAAAGCAGTATACATTTCACAAAAGGCTGTATTTTGAACTCAAATGACAGAAGTAGAGGTCAGTGACTAAGATGAAACCTATTTTTTTTTGAATCAGTATCTGCATCTCTAATATTTGAGAGATCATCCTGTGTTCAAAACGATGCTAATATAAGCTCCATTCAACATCTGGACCTTAGGTTCAAAGGACAAAACAGAGTTCCATTTCATGTAAGAGGTTGAAACTTTTTTCTTACATGTGTGTGTGTATATATATATATATATATATATATATAGTATTCAAAAAAACATTCAGTTAGAAGGCATACCTCTTGTAGAATTCAGGAAATTTTGATCTATGAAATAAATTTTTGAGGTAAACAGAAAGATCCTCCAAATCTCCCTGTATTCTGTGTGTTTATCACAGGGATGAGGCCAAATCAAGGCACAAAAATAGCTATGACAATGAAGATGCTTTAAGTTTTTAGGTTAAATATTGAAGAATGGGAAGAATCATAATATTAAGAAAACATGTTTTTAAATAATAAATGAACTTTCATTCCTTTTGGATGCAAATTCAATCCCAGTGAACCTGTTAACTGAAATTAAATACAAAATGAATGAGATCAGAAATGAGTATTTTTTAAATGTATATAGTTAAGCAGAGTTGAAGTTACTGCTCAACTGGTTAACAAGAGGTGTGCTGTTGAGCTGTGCTTCTCAATCTGAGATCCCCAGGGGTACACATTCAAGCACCATATCTTATGCAAGGTAAGATTAAAACAATATTTTTAGGTAACAAAGTGTTTGATAAACTTCAGCATTCACTTCTGAATTGTAAAAGAACATTTAATAAGAGTATGATTCTCCAATCACAGTATTTATATATATGTCTATGTCTATATGGATAGCTATTCTACCTCTAAACAAATCTATCCTAAAACAACAACAACAACAACAACAACAACAACAACAACAACAACAACATTAAGGATCAACCTTAATGGTGAATAACTAGAAAAAAGCTCCCAAAATGTAGAAGCAAGGCAAAAACACAGAAAGCGATAGTAAAATCAATTATATAGAAACATAAAAGTTACAATTATTGGAAAAGATGTGCTAAAACTATTATTGCTTATAGATCAAATCAGGATCTGTCTTGAAAACCAAAGGAAATCAACTGAAAATTATTAGAATAGGAAAATAAGTAAATTAACATGTTGTAAAATTAAATATTTTGTCGTATATATAAAACAGAAAATATTACTGTAAAAAATGATGTCAGAACATCTCTGAAAAGAAATCAAATTACTTAGAATAAACTTAGCAAGAAATATGTAGAATAGGACAAAATTTACCAAAAAGAGTGATATATTATGTATTTTATTTTATTTCTCAATAAGTACATATATTACATGTAGTTTTGGATCTGAAAAATCCTTAAGTTTATTTGAAAGAATATAAATATGAGAATAATATAAAACATTAAAAATAGTAAGGAAAACAAACTTTCCCTACAAGATAATTAAATGTAAGTTACAACAATATAATTTGAAACAGCATGATACTGACACAAAAATATACAGTCAGGGAAAAGGCTAAGGAATTATATCTAAGTATGTTTTAAAAGTCTGCATATATAAAAAGTGGCATTTTAATTCAGTGAGAAAAATATAAATGGCTATAACTGGAGAGATAGTAAGAAAAGTTGCACATCAATTTCCTTTGTTCCAATAAAATTAAGTTTCAAGTGAATTAATTAAAATGCAAGAAAAAATATGCTGGAAGAAAATTCAATAATTTTATAATAGAGTTAAAAACATTTTCTATGGCTAAAGCTAGAAATCATAAAAGAAAACAACCATCTATTTAATTTTATGCAATTAAAAATAATATTATAAGTAAATAAACAGCACAGACACTCACATAAAGGCAGTTGTTAAACAAGAATATATTTTAGACTGATATAAGGAATTAAAGATAATATTAAATAGCTCTTAAAATCAATAAGAAAAATAGGTAAAAGTGATAAAATCTAAAAGCAGCTAATAAATGAAAAGATCATCAGCTTCACTAGCAAACAAAGAAGTGCAAATTAAACAATATGGATATATCAGTTTTGCCTGTCAGACTGAGAGTTCAATTATTATTTTTACCCAGAATTAACAAGGGCAGAGGGAACTGATGAAAGAAACAAACTGTACAACCTTCAGGAAGTTAATATATTAAATTTAAATCTACATGTTAAATATTAACATGTTTACCTCTTTGAATCATTTTTTTATTTTTATTTTTTAAAACCACTTTATTGAAATATGATTGACATACCAAAAGCTCTACATATTCATTGTATACAACTTGAATTTGTAAAGATGAATACAGCTGTAAAATCAACACAAGCTTTGCTATAAATACATCCACCACCTCCAAAAGCAGGTATATCTTATGATTCTTTTTTCCTTCCTGGAAATTTATCATAAGGAAACAATTTAATATACATAGATGTTTGGTACAGGTTCATCTGGGTTTAGTTTGCTCTTTTTTTATCTTACTAAGGTAAACCTTATATCATTGATTTTAGATCTCTCATATAAGCTTCTAAAACTACAAATATCCTCTAAGGATTGCTTAACTATATTTCACGAATTTTTAAATATATATTTTAAAAGTTATTCTAGTCAAGATATTTTTCTAATTTGTGCTTTCATTTTTGAAACATGGATGGTTTGGGTTTGAGTTAACTTATTTCTAAGTATTTAGGTCTTTTCTAAAGTCTTATTGTTTATTTCTAATTTAATTCTGTTGTGGTCAGAGAATATATTCTGCAAAGTTTCAGTCTTTTGAAATCTACTGAGATTGTTTTATGGACCAGCATGTAATCAGTCTTGGTGACCATTCATGTGCACTTGAAATAGATGTGTATGTGATGTTTTGGGGTGGAATGTTCTGTAAAAGTCATTAAGGTTAATATGATTGTGTTGTTCAGATTTTCCAAATCCTTATTAATTGTTTCAAAGCTATTCTGTTAATTACCGAGAGATATCTGTTAAAATCTCTAGCTATGGATGTAAATTTGTCTATATTTTCCTAAGTGATATAGGTCTTTGTTTTATATTTTGAAGATCTAATAGTAAGCACATGTTCAATTTCTGATGTATTGATCTTTGACCATTAGAAAGAGTCCATCTTTGACTCTAGTAATACTCTTTGACTTCAGGTCATTTTGAATGATTAATATAGTCACTCTAGCTTTCTTAAGTTTAACATTTTCATGGTATACCTTTTTTCATTCTTTTACTTTCAACATATTTGTCTCTTTGTAGTTAAAGAGCTATAGACAGTACGTGGCCAGTTTTTGCTTTTTGTTAGATTGCTTTGCCCATTTAAACCAAATGAAATTACTAATGTGGTTGCATCTGGATATGCCATTTTTTTCTTTGTTGTCTATTGCTCAGATGTTTTGTTCCTTTCTTGTTTTATCTTGTTTTAATCAATTAGTTTTTAGTATTGCATTTCAATTCCTCTTTTGATTTTCTATATGTATTTATTTACATTATTATTTGTTGCTCTAGGGGTTATGGTGTACATATTAATCATGGTCTACTTAGAGTTATTATCAAATTGCTTCAGGTAAAATATATAGTAACCTTGAAACAGTATATTTCTATTTACCACCCAACCCCAGTCTTTGTGGAGAAAGGTATAGTGTGTTCTAGGAAAAGAAAACAATGTGTGCAAAGACATGGAAATTATGGAGAACACTCTGTGATGGGGGAATTAGAGTAGTTCAGATAGCTGGAGCAAAAACAGGAGAGAAATATAGAGAATAGAAGCTAAAGAGAAAATTAGGAGAGTGATCTACAACAGATTTGTAAATTGTGATAAGCTGTTCTCACTTTGTCCTGAGGGCAAGGATAAGCTATTAAAGTCTTTTACGTTAAAGAGTTATATATAATCAGATTTACATTCAGGGAAGATTAATCTGGCTACAGCATGAAAAATAGACTTGCAGAAGGGTAAAATGTGAAGCTGGAAATTCAGGAAGCTGTTGCTTTAATTCAAACCAGGAGAAGAGTGGTCTTAATCAGGATCATAGGAGTAGGCTTGGGTAAATGGATAGATTAAAGAGGTATTTTGAAGTAGAATAGAAATGTTTTAGGTACGGATTGACTGTGAGTAGAGGAAGAGGCATAGACAATTTCTAGCCTTTTGTCAACTAGATGGGATCTGCTGTCATTCACTGCTTGAGAACAATAGCAAAATGAAGAATTCCTGATGTTCTCAAATATGTCCATTACTGGACCAAGAAGTGTGGGTTCCCTAGGTGGGTTAATGGTTTCATACCCCTGAAAATATTTTTCAAATACATTTTAGTATTTCTTTGGTAAGGCAGGGAAAATGTATTTTCTATTACAATTATATGACTGTGTCCAAGATAAAAGTTTTATTATATACTCTGCACTTCAGTTTATTTTAAATTGATAGTAAAGAGTGAGATTTTTAAAAATAGATTCCCCTGCAGAGTACAGTCTTCTTTGGCAGTGTTTGTTAAATCTACATATCATAGTTAGACAAGGAGATAACTGGCATTCTATTGCTGTTTTATTTCAGTAGTGGTTTAGGGAACTTTTATTACTTAAATCCCTTAATCTGGCTCTGAGTGTATCTATCACAGAAATGACAGTATCTAATTCAATCATGACTGCAACTTAACCATAAAAGATCTCAACTTAGGTAGATAGTATCTAGTATTTCTTTTCCTTAAAAATTGATTATTTTGGTTCCAGTCAAAGTAGAGGACAATCACAAAAGGAGAAAAAAAAAAGATGGATAAGTGCTCAGTAAGCAGGAGGCAGACAAGCTCCCTTCAGATCTGGAATACTTGTCCCATTCTCCTTATATCTCAGCTAGGAAGAACTAGGTAATTTAGGGCCATATCTCATCATAGTTTTTTGATGTCTGGAAACTGTGTAGAAAGGTTGTGCTTTATTATTCTCATCACAAATATTTCTCAGTTTTAGTCTAGAAGGGCAAACTGCTGACTTCATTTAGCTTTCGCTGTCAGCCGAAGTCGTACAATCAAAGCTTTCTCATAATGTCTGACTGTGACCAAGGTTTGACAAGATGAACTTCGTTTTATTAAGAACAAAGAAGGAAACTAAAACCTGTAGGGAGCTTACTAGGGACTTTCCATTGATTCTGATCAAAGGGACTCTCAGGCACAATGACTAGTAGTATCTTTTTAAACCTAGCATGTGAAGTTGGATATTTTCATACTTATACTTTTTGAGTGCTGAGTACTTATTTTAGACCCATTCTGTTAGTGAAAGAAAAACAAACAAATTCAGGAAATGGACTTAAAGAAGCAATATGGAAAAATTAAATTGTGAAAATTTGAACTCAGAAATACCTGGCTCAAATTCTGAGTTTGACATTAGTTAGCTGTGAGACATGGGTAGGATGACAACATCTATGATTCTCACTGTCTCCTCTGTTAGTTTGTGATAATAAAGCAGAATAAACATGTGGATTACAGGTACTATATGTAAGATGCCTAGCACATAAATAACAGCTGCCATTATTATAACTTTTTAATGTGATAATGGTTTGATTTGTTTAGCAATATCCAGCATGACAGAAAGCATGTTGAAGAAGGATAAGGATTTCCTCAGAGGACAGCTTAGGAGAACACCTAAGGAAGTCTTCAAATGAATGATGCATTGATAAAGAGGAATAGATTGGTAGAATGGAGTTTTAGATGGCCATCATTTCAAAAAACATGAGAAGGAAAGAGGTGATAGTTGTTGTATGTTGTTTAAAAAGAAAGTTTAGAAGAGACACAGCTGCTTTGATGGATGATAAGGTAATAATAAATTGCTTAGCCTGGGAATTCTGTGATTAATTTAGTTCTCTGACTGGCAACTGAACAAGTGCACAAAACAATAAATGGATAGCCCAGAAATCTTTTTAAACCTTCACACTAGCTAATGATAAAATCTTCTTTTTTTTTTTTTCAGCAAAGCTCTTTCCCAAATGGAGAGAGCTGAGTGATGAGGTAGGTGGGGGCAATGGTGGGGGGAGGAAGTAAAGGATTTAATGATAAACATATATGATGTTATAATTTCTAGGTCTCTAAAATTGTAAACTCAGAAAATACTGGTCTGTGCCTAAGTCAGATACTGAAAGTTTGTGAAAGTTGTATAAACTATTTGAAAACTAAAAGAAATAAATTTTAGTGTGAGCAAGATTTGAGAGTCACTAGGGTTACCTAAGTTCTTTGAAGGACCCCAGAGAACTGGAGATTGAACCCCATGTCCCCTGCCTGGTGGGAAACATTATATTTGAACAGTCCTTCTACAGAATAAAATGTATCTTTCTATATGATTTCCAGTTACCCTTCAAAACATTGTATTTTCACCTTTTTCTTCCTACTCACTTTTGGTAAGGAAGACATAGAAACTTTCAAAGTTAAGGCTCAACTTGAAGAACATTCAAAATGAAAATGAAAATTGAAACAGAACATGAAAGCCAGATATGAAGAGCATCCAATGGGTTTTATAAGAAAATTTTAAATACAATGATAAAATTACTTAGTAGCTCATGCAGGTAGGTAAACAGATACTCATTATTGTAAATACCTCTCAATTAATCATTCTAACATCTAATTCTGCATGAAAATGAGATGTTAATATGACAATACAATAAAATTGGTACAAGATGGTTATACAACTAGTAAATTGAACAAGCAGGACTTAATAGATGTAGTCAAATAGCATCTTAATTTTCTCCCTCTATTATCTCTTTATAAATTATTAAGAAGAGGTAAGGAGATCAGAAAGTTCTTGTTTAACTGGAACTGTCATAGATAAGTGTTCTCTGAGACTGGCAGATATTAAAGCTGATTCCTTTTATGCAGCAATATTTGGGGCCTTTAGAGGACCGATAATCAAGGATATCTCATGGGTAGTTTCCTTGATCTGGATCATGAATCTCTATTCTAGTTTGTTGAGTAGTCATTCTCCAGTTCCTAGGAATACTCAACTCCAGGTAATATTTGCTGAGGCTCCATTACCCTCTAAGGTGGCATTATTGAAAGGACCTAGGACAACTCTCATACTGGCTCTTTCATGCATGTTGCTTTCATTTGGCATGGGGAACATTCATTTGCCCTGAAAATTCTATCAATTCAGAAGAGTTGTGGTACAACCTCAACTTCCTTTACTTTCCCACAGATGAGGCTAACTGACCTCACATTTGTTCTCTAGAATGTCCAAGAAAAAGTCAGACAGAAATCATGATGTGCCCTTTGTGGAAACCTACGAAGGATTCCACAAGCCCGGTTTAAGCACTGATCTCTTGCCTTCAGGAGAAGGGGGAGGCATCCTTTTTGCTTGTTGAGTCATTTATCTAAAGTCAGTAATAGAGCCAAAATTTCTATGCAGGGTTTTCTTTTTTTTTTATCCTTTTCTTTTCTCTTTTCTTTTTTTCTTTTCTTCTTTTTCTTCTCTTTTCTATTTTCTTTTTTTCTTTTTCTTTTCCTTTCTTTTTTCTTTTTTTTCTTTTCTTTCTTTTTTTTCTTTCTCTTTCTTTTTTTTTCTTTTTTTTTTTACTTCAAAGGCAGAGTTCTGAACCTTTAACCTGCACTTCCATGTTTTCTTATCATGAAACATAACTCAGATAACACCTATAACATTTAGAAATTTTTAAAAAATATAATAATGTTTCCTTTTAGAAATAGAGTAAAAAAACCTAAAATTTTCTCATCTTCTCTCTGGGCTATGCTTTGGTATCTTTTTTCATGGTTTTGAATCAGCTTTCTACTGCACTGAATCTACTTCAAAACATAGGTTCATTTTGTTTTCAAGTGACTAGTAAATGATTAGCAAAGCATGTCCTAAATCATTAATTAATAGCTTCTGTTTAATCTTTCCTGAAACTGGAGAGCCCTCTGTTCTTGTATTTATTTTTATCTCTTTGAAATGCAAATTATTTGCTCTTTTCCTACAGTTCTGAGTCTCCTCTTGGCCTACATAGAAATACTTGAATATACAGTATGCCTATTCTACTTAAACCTTTTATAGATGAAAGTATTTTTTGTCTAGCTTTGAGACACTCTCTGAAATTAATATTATTAATTAAAGGGTAGTTGGCTTAAGATGATGACAGCCTCACAAATGTGATACACAATGCTCCAAATCTGTAAGGCAATATAAGGTAATAGATAAGAGCATAGATGTGCAGTGAAAAAATATGTTTAAATCTTAACCCTTTCTTATTCTGTGTTCTTAACTCTAAAATGACAATAGTAACTATCCTACAGGGTTATTGTGAAAATAAAATTTGATAGTATATGTAAAGTCAGAGCAGTATACATAGTTGTTATATTATTCTAATTTAGGGAAATGAAAATACTGAAGATAATGTCTCTTAGACATAATATCTTTCAACTGAAGGGAGAGCTAAAAACCTTTCCTGATGTAGTAATGTCCTAGGCAGTTTGGAGGCACTGAGTTAGTCTATCATGGTAGATATTAAGTTCTGATCAGTATTTCATAGTACAAATGAGAAAACTGAGATAACCACAACCAAAGGCAAAAATTTCTGTTAATATGTTACTCAAATTCCTCTGAAGATAGTCATAAAAAGCTATGAAATATGTGCCTCACTTTGGAGTAAAAAAAAAAGAAAAACAGGGTGTTTGCCTTTCTGTAGAAATTGCTCAGACTCACCAAGGCCAATCCCTGTGAAAAGTCTGACCACAGAGGACATCTACTTCTCTTTCATAAGACTGTTAAATTTTACTTAGAAAAATAAGATCAAATAAAGTAGAATTCTGTTAAGCAGTTTCCTCTGAAGATTCCTGAATTTTTATCTATTTTGTGATGATTGGACTCTTTGAAGTATGAGAGTATTCATGAATGAATCTCTCTGGCGATTACCTGGTTTTAATTAGTTGGTGCTAAAGGCACCTAGACATTTTAGCTTCTTCCTTGTTTAAAGCTGTTCTGACAAGATAGCTATTTTAAATCCTTCTGGAACACCCTGGAATTGAACAAATATAAATTTCGGCCAGCTTTTGTAATAGCTAAACCATTACATCTCAGTGGCTTAAACCAGAACTTTATTAGTTCTGTTCCACAAAAACACTGAGGGACTTGTGCCTCTGTATATATATTGTGGCTCCACCCTCTTCTAGATCTTTGAAGTCCTCTCCACTCCATATGGAAAAAAGACAAAGAGGATTATGGACAAGAGTTCTTCACGCACCAGACCTGACAATAGCACTCATAATTTTTGCCTGTACAACATTAGCCAGAACCCAGTCATGGTGGCACATCTGATTGCCTGTGAGGCTGGGAAATGTAGTTTAGATATGTTTCTATGAGGAGGAGCAAGTAAGTTTGGTAAGTAGCTAGCCATTCTCTGCCAAAATAAATGTAAATTGTTATTAAGTATCAATCTAGTATTATGGACATATTTAAGCTTCTATTTAAGTTATTCCAAAAAGGATTTTAGGCATCTGGAAAATTACCATCTACCTAAAATATCACTGATGAAGTTTCACGTTCAACTTTTTTTTTTTTTTAACACATTAGAGAAACAAAGACAATTATATTTTGCCACACCATGGTTCAACTTTGGCATTTATTGATGTAACCATCTTTGCCAGATACAGAATTGTATCTGAAATTCTCATTTATTAGAATCCTAGGTGCTATAAATTTTATCATTTTTCTAGTTACTTTTAGGATGGTTAAAGTGAAAGCAAAATGCAGCTTTTTAAAAACTGTTATAGAGCAAACCAAAATCCTTTCCTGATGTAAATAGTCACTACCAGGAATAGGCAATCTACAGGAAGTGGATTAGTCTAAGCAAGAACATGTAATTCTTTACATTTCAAAACACTTATAAATTTTAGCCTCCAACTTTAGTAGACATTCAGGGACTTTATTTTAGCAACTAATAGCTGACAAATGGTTGCTTGAATTACCTCCAAAAAAAAAAAAGTGGTAAACTATCAAAGAAGAAAGTATATTCAATTTAATATAATAAACACATACTTGTTACCTTCTATGTGCAAGAGAGAGCTGGGGACACAGAGATGAGTAAATGCAATTTTCATTCTTAGACAGTTAATCTTCTAAGAAAACTCTGTCCAGTAAACATGTTGCTGATAGTAATATTTTCTCAAATTGAAATGAAATTATAAGTTTAAACATCAAATATGCATTTTATTATGTTATTTAATATTTTGAAATATTGCAAAACAGCAGTGTCTTGTCATGGAGAAATAATTATATTATCTGTGAATCCTCTCCTTAAATTGACTATTATGCAGGAATTAAAATTATGAGATATTTTAATAACTTGAAAATTTTTAACATGAAAAATGTTAAGTGAAAAAAGTAATATATAAACTTGTATCTGTGTTTACACCATATACAAAATAGACTCAAAATGGATTAAAAACTTAAATGTTACACCTGAAACCATAAAATGTCTAGAACAAAACATAGGCAGTAAAACACCTTGACATCTTTCTTAGGTATCTTTTTGGATATTTTCCTGAAACAAAGGAAACAAATGAGACTACATCAAACTAAAAAGATTTTACACAGCAAACCATCAATAAAACGAAAAGACAACCAACCTACTGAATGGGAGAAGGTATTTGCCAATGATACATCTAATAAAGGGTTACTATCCAAAGTATACAAAGAACTTGTATAACTTAACACCGCCCTACCCTGCATCCAAAAAAATAAAAAAATAAGCCAAGTATAAAAGAGCAGAGGACCTGAATAGACATTTCTCCAAAGAGGGCATATAGACGGCCAACAGACAGAAAAAAATGCTTACCATCACTAATTATCAGGGAAATGCAAAGCAAAACCACAATCAGATATCACCTTATGCCATCAGAATGGCCATCTTTAATAAATCAACAAATAACAAGTATTGGTAAAGATGTGGAGAAAAGTTGTCCTGTTCACTGGTAGAAATGTAAATTAGTACAGCCACTATGAAAAACTGTATGGAGATTTATCAAAAAATTAACAATAGAGCTGCCTGCCATATGATTCAGCAATTCCACTTCTGGATATTTATCTGAAGAAAGACACTAATTTGAAAAGATATATGCACCCTTATATTCATTGCAATATTACCAGTAACAGCCAAGACATGGAAGCAACCTAAATGTCCATTGATAGATGAATGGATAAAGAAGATGTGCAATATATATACAATGGAATGATATTCAGCAATAAGAACGAAGGAAGTCTTGCCATCTGCAACAAAATGGATGAACTTAGAGGGTATCAACCTAAGTGAAATAAGTCAGACAAAAACAACTATATCATCTCACGTATATGTGAAATCTAAAAAAAAATCTAAATGAATAAATAACGCAGAAACAGACTGTGAGGAGAAAGAAAGATGGCTATAGTCAGGCTCCCTCCAGCCATCCTTAGCTAACTTCTGAGCAGAAGTGACTCAGCACTTTTTCCCTTATGTAACCATGTGTGGGCTTCCATTATCTAGCAGTGTGCTGCTATTGTTTAACCTATGTATAAAAGGCTCCATCGCCATTTGAAGTGGGATGTACCCTTACTAGAATAAAGAGCTATGTCACAGTTGCCTATGGCCCCCAGCATTTTCTTTCAACTGCTTAAGCCTCATACCCCTTACCTCGGAACCTCAAATCTACAGCAACACAGACCCACAGATATAAAGAACAAGGTGATGGCTCCAAAAGGGACGGGGTGGGTGATAGGAATTAAAAAATAAAATTTTAAAATAAATTTGTACCTATGTTATAAATACAATTAAGGGGGAAATACCTATATGCAACAAGCAAAACACTGTAAAGAAATACACCCGCTTGTTAAGCGTTAGATTGTGCTTCAAGTAGTGGGTATTTATCAGTTTTATTTCGATCACTTGTAAAAAATGTTTTCAATGCATATTATAATGCACTAATTTTGAAAAAACAAACAAGAAAAATATGCCAATCCTTTGAAATTCAGTCATAGTAAACTTCTGCTCTGATAGGTAAGTAATACATAGACATGACCTACCCTGTCTTTCATCAGTTATTTAATTGACCACATTACCAAGTTAGGACAGGAAGTGTTTACTCTTTTTGGTTACTATTTCTTGCACCTGTGAATATTGTAGTGCTTTATCAGTACATTACTTCCTACCATACATTACGTATGCATGTGTCTTATCTGCTGTACTAGAATCTACGCTCTTTGAGGTGGCACTGTGTGCCTTTTTAGAATGGCAGCTCTCAACTGAGCCTCCAAACCAAAGTGTAGAGTAAGTCAGTGGGAAAGGAAGGGCTCAAGTCAAAGATGTTAGAAAGGGGTTACATATCTGCCTCAGTGTGCATAATCTATGCAGTAGTGCTTTTATATATGAATGTGTTTTTAATGCCTATTTGTGGCCTGAACGGTGCTCTTGAGCTCAACACAGTACCTTGAACAAAGCAAGTGAACAAGGTAACCTTTAATGACAGGTAATTATAGCACAGTGTTTTCAAATGTCAGTCCTTTGATACCAGTCATGACTTGTTGAATCTGTGTATCACTTGCAGTGTTATTTACTTATTTTTACATCAACTCATTCAAAAACCTAAATACCTTAAAAGTTAGATTACTGTATAATTTTAAGTGGCAAATCAGAATGGAAAATAACAAATGAAAAGTAAGTCAAATTATATGCAATAGAAACAAAATAATGTTATGTGCTAGCTTAAATTTCTTATGTTCCAAGGCTCTGAATCAGAGATCTGCTTTCCTTGGGAAAATGGCTAGCATTAGACAGGTGTTGAAACCGAATATTTCTCCTCATTGCAATCACAGAACTGAAAGTAACTTATAAGGAAATAACTTTATCTTCATTAATTCAGTGTTGTTAAACATTTTGTACATGAGTATCACACTGGAATGTATTTCATACATTAGAGATTTATGAAATTGGTTTTTCAATTCTGATATTTCATTCATCAAAATTCTGTTAAGAGCAATAAGACAGAACATATAACTTTTAACAAATATCAATAAATACTGGAACGGGGACTTGCACTCAAGCCATCTGTCTACACTCAACATTCTACCAATTCCATCCTCCTCTTCTAATACTCTCTCATTTTGATGCAGTTTTGGCATTTATTTTCATGGCAAGCTTATTGGTGGCCACCAAATCCCTATACATAGAGTATTAACCAATATTCTTCTGTATTTAAATTGAGTTATTTTTAATAAGGAAACAGTTTATATAGTTTATATACACACATGTACTAGGGAAGCTTGTTTATATTTGCCAGTTTATTTGTATTTTGGTAACATTCTAGAATCATAGAGAATGACTTTATTTTAAATACTATGTTTACCTTCATGTACTATACATGCTAATTATCCTCATCTGGATAAACTGTCTTTTAAAAAAACCAATAAATGGCTCCGCAAATTGAGATTTTCATGACTAAAAATAAAGGTGAAAAACAGATAAAATATGAAAGAGAAAGTATAAAACAGCTTACATAGAGAAATAATTCTAGCAATTCTAACTTTATTTTATAGAAAAAATGTCATTCAAAGTCTTAACTCAGCGATTTCATGGGTATAATTCATATGTTATGTTTATGTGAAAACTTCACCCAAGGATTTAAAATCAGATTTTGTTTTCAGACAGAGAAAACTGTAATTTAAACTAGACTTGTTAATATCTCATAATATGTGTCAGAAATAAAGGCAATATTAACTAAATTTCAGGAATAAATTATTTATAGACTTTATTATCTTCCTATAGTATATTTCAAAAGAATAATCATGACATACTTACTTTATGTGCATTGTATTTTCCAGTTCTCAAAACAACCTTCTCTGAGATAGGAATTGTTCTTGCTGACATTTATAGATGGGGAAACTGAGTCTCTAAATTTGCTCATACAAGGTCATTCAGCAAAGAAGTGGTAGAAGAGGAGTTTAAACTAAGGTTTTTTTGGCTCTAAACCCTAGTTACTTCAGTAAAAACAACCCTGGGTGGTAGGTGGTATTTGATAAGGTGGTATTTCCTTACTAGAATATGCAATTAAGGTTTGGGGAGAGCTGAACAACTAGATCAAGGCCACTCATGTAATAAGTGGCAGGGCTAGAATTCCAACCCATATCTGTCATCGACTTCATAGCCTAGCTGAGCTTCCTCTGTCCATCTTTGCAAATATACAAATCTGCCAAGGCAGAGAAAAAAATAAGTTCTATCTGTCTACACATTTTATAAATTATGTAAGCAGTATTTATTCTATAAGTTATTAATTTTAGCTTCACAAAGGAATCTGCATTTTTAACTCTAAGTAAAACATTGATTTTTGTGCTCTGTTTTTGCTGTGGGAGGAGCTATGCTTATGAATTCTGTTAACCCATGAGGAAATATTACCTTTGACTCAATCCTTGTTTTGAATTCCAATGTGAGAAATTTTGTACAGTAGACTGTGCTATTTTTATATTAACTGTTATAATTGGGGGCTGAGTTCATGCTCAGACTTAGAATTGGTAACCAATTATCAAGTAAGAAAAATTTTAAAAAATCACATTTATAATTGAATTGAAAAAAATAAAATACCCAGAAGTAAGTTTAACCAAAGATTAAAAACCCTGTATTTGGAAAACTATAAGATGCTGAAGAAAGAAATTGAAGAGAATAAATGAAAGGACATACGGGCTCGTAGATAGGAAGAATTCACATTGTTAAAATGTCCTTACTAACCACAGCAATCTACAGATTCAATGTAATCCCTATCGAAATACCAATGCAATTCTTATAAAAAATAGAGTAATTCTAAAATTTACATGGAATCATAAAAGGCCACAAATAGCCAAAAAATCTTGAGAAAGAACAAAGGTGTTTTGTGATCAAAACAGCAATGGTACTGGCATAAAAACAGACACATAAATTAAGAGAACAGAATAGAGACCCCAGAAATAAACCCATGCCTTTATGATTAATTAATCTATGATGAATGAGGGAAGAATATACAGTGGGGTCAAGACAGTCTCTTCAGTAAATTATGTTGGGAAAATTAGGCAGATACATAGAAAAAAAAAAGAAACTAGACAACTTTCTTACACCATATACAAGAATAAACTCAAATGGATTAGAAAGTTAATGTAAGGCCTGAAGCCATAAAACTCCTAGAAGAAAATATAGGCAGTATGCTCTCTGACATTGCTCTTAGTAGTTATATTATATAATTTTATATATATATATATGTATGCATGTATGTGTATATATGTATATATACACACATGTATACATAATACATATACATATATATGTGTGTGTATGTGTGTGTGTGTGTGTATATGTGTATATATATATATATATATATATGAATGAGATATATCTCCTGGAAGAAGAGAAAAAAAAAGAAAAAATAAACAAATGTGACTACATCAAACTAAAAAGTTTTTTCATAGCAAAGGAAATCATCAATTAAATGAAAAGACAGCTTATCAATTGGGAGAAGATATTTGCCAATGAGACATGGGTAAGGGGTCAATATCTAAAATTTATAAAGAACTCATATAACTTAACACCAAAAAAAAATTCAATTAAAAAAATGGAGAAATGACTATTTAGATCCTCTGCCCAAGAGGACATTCAGATAGCCAATAGACATGTCAAAAGGTATTCAACATCACTAATCATCATAGAAATGCCAATTAAAACTACAATGAAGAAAGCCAAAATGAGATATCACCTCACACCTGTCAGAACAGCTGTCATCATCAAGTCAACAAACAAGTGTTGGTGAGGACACGGAGAAAAGGGAATCCTCATACACTACTGGTGGGATTGCAAATTGGTGTAGCCACTATGGAAAAAAGTATGGAAGGGCCTCAAAAATTAAAAATAGAACTACTACATGACCCAGCAATATCACTTATATTTATTTGAAGAAATCAAAAATATTAAATCAAAAGGATACATGCACTACTATGTTCATTATAGCTGTATTTACAATAGCAAAGATAATGGAAGCAACCCAACTATCTATCAATAGGTGAATGGATAAAGAAGAAGTGGTATATATATACAATGGAATATTACTCAGCCACAAAACGAAGAATTAAATCTTGCCATTTGCAACAACATGGATGGACCTAGAGGGTATTATCCTAAGTGCAATAAGTCAGAGAGACAAAGACAAATACCATATGATTATACTTATATGTAGAATCTAAAAAAAAAAAAAAGCCAAAATAATCAAAACAGAAACTTATAGATACAGGGAACACATTGATGGTTACCAGATGGGAAGGAGGTTGGGAGGCTGGGTGAAAAAGATGAAGGGGTTAATAAGTACAAATTGTCAGTTATAAAAATAGTCACAAGGATGTAAAGTACAGCATAGATATAGTTATTCATATTGTAATAAATATGTATGATGTCAGGTAGGTGCCAGACTTATTGCGGAGATCACTTTGTAAGTTATATAAATGTCTAATCACTAGTTTAGACTAATATAACATTGTATGTGAACTGTAATTAGAAAATAAATTTAGAAAAATCATAGACATAATGGTCTGCTGTAGAAACAAAGACAATCATGAAAATAGATAATAAGGAAAGGGAATAGAAAGTTTTGGACAATCATATCTGGCTCCAGTGCCTGATCTTGCAACTGGTGATAACTATATTAATCATGGTGTATAAACTCAGGAAGCCTTGGTTTCCTAAAGTCAAGGGTAATATTTATATTTTTTAACTAATTGTTGAGAGTTTTAAATGAGTGGAAAAACAAAGTAGTTGACATTTAGGAAGCAAGTCGTTAGCCAATTTTGGTTCTCCACTCCATTGTTTTTAGTTAAAGTAGCAAAGTTGTACCTTCAAGTCCTATAACTACACTGTATTTTTCACATCAATTATATAAAAAGTCACACAGTATCTTTCTTTTCCTTTTCTCCATTTTTCTTCTTTCTTTAGTCCTCCCTCTCTTTTTTCTTTTTCACCTCTCTCCCTTCTCCCTATTTTCCCTTCCCACCTTCCCTCTTATTCAAACAAAGTCTTAAGATGGCCAAAATATCATAAAATATATATATTGACACAATTAGAAATTTGACCTTTTAAAAGTCATTATCAGAATAGCCATTTAATTAAATATAAGTTGTTTGTTTTAAGGCCTTGGGGAAGGATTTCAATGACCACATCTTTTATAAAGTAACACTTATAGAATGTTCAAACTGATGACAACATTTTTCCTCTGGAGAATAAAGTCTCTGTCGCAAATAGACACCTGAATATTATTGTTAGATAAAAATACTCTTCAATATTTGATTTTTTTAAACCAAATAAAAATATTATGTCAATATTTAGGTCTCTTACTATCCTTAGATGAGGAGACTTCTATGTTAATGTTCATGCTATTTTTAATTTTCTTTTACCCTCTCCCTGTGGTCTTCAATGATGGTCCTGGAATGGAACCAAATTCACAAAATGATTTATAAAAAGAGAATGAAGGCATGAAGGTAAAAGAAAAGGAGAAGTCAAGGAATCAAACTCTTTGTCTTAGTTTAGGAAATGGTGAGGGCATCTAAGGATTTATTGTATGAATTTGATTTTTCAGTACTTTTTAGCATCAGCAGCTGGGTTCCAGTAATTGAATGCTGATTACTGCATAAAGAAGTGAAAAATAGATGTTAATTAGATAAAATTGACGAGAACAGCAACATTTGTGAAACCTGGGACACAAGAAAGACTTTCTGTAAGTTTGTCTAACAAGAAAAAGTTTCTCCTCTTTATCCTTTCTCTATCCTCTCAAAACTCCTTCAAAAATCCTCCCCAAAACCCTTCTCTTCCAGGAAGAAGTCACTGCTTCATAGTACAGGGTCTAGGACAACATGGAATGACCGGTACAGTGATGGAAACCTTGTGATTTGAACTTGATTCACTATCCTAGCTCTTCTCACCAATGAGGCCAATTTAAAGAATTAAAAAAAAAAAAGTTTCCTGTCTTTTTCATTCAAGTAGAAGTTTCTGTGTTTTCCATATAGGATGGCATTGAGGCTATGGCAGAAATCAAAGACATTTTTTTTTAACCTGGAACCCTCTTTCTCAATTTATCCATATAGCTCATTTCCTTAGTTCCATCAACAAAGCCTGAAAGAACACCTACAGAATTAGGAGTGCTAGCACCACTCAAATTTTAGTATATCAAGAAATCATTCAGGGATGGCAGGTAGTGGGGAGGGTAATCGTTATGATTCATTAGGTTTGGGAAAGTGCTCATGGGTCTTCATTTTTAAAAACTTCCTTCAGGTAATTCTGATTTAGATGATGAGAGGACCACTTTTCCAATGGAAGAATATAGGACAGAAACTCTGTCCTAAGGAATTCATGCTTCATTGGAGCAGGAAGAATTCCCTCTGATTTACAGAAGCAGATGTGAGATTGGAATTCTGAAGCATTTAATCCATTTCTCATTTGCCCCAAGAACACGCTCCAGCGGCACTTGTGGCTGCAGCATTTACCCTGAGATAACCAGCAGACTATAGCCCTAACCTTACCCCCAAGTTTGCCACGGATCTCCCATGCTTTTCAGAGAATTACATCAAACAGGATTGATACTGTTGGGACAGCTCATTTGAACAGGAAACAGAAACCAAATGATCTGAAAAAAAAATTTTTTTGGAAAGGGGACAGCTGTAGCCAGATTCTGTGATAAACTTATGGCACTGAAATGGTGTGACAAGAAAGAGGTGACAATGTTGTTGACATTCCACAATGATACTGATTGAAGGCAACAGCAGAAATGAAAACTAAGAATCATGTGTAATAGTGGATTATAACGAGAATATGGGAGCTGTGGATTCTGCTGTCGTCAGATGCTCACTTCTTATCTGATTGAATATAAAAGGCACAGGTTTTGGCATAAGACATTCTTCCACCACCTTCTAAACATGACATGCTGAACCCCTACATCCTGTTCAAGAAGGACAATCCTGAGCACATGATCAGCCAGCCATGTAAACTTCAGACTGATGTTGATTGAAAGAATGCTGGAAAAGCATCACAAGCCAGGGCAGCAATGTCTTTGAGGTCAGCGGTGCTCTGATGATACCACACCTCCTCATCTGTCTGGATAACATTTTCCTAAAAGCACACCAGCACCACCAGAGAAACAGAATCCAACAAACTGGTCACTGCAAAGTTTGCTGCTCATACAATGACAAAGATGGCAAGAAGATCCAGAGAGAAACATGATATTTTTGTTTAGAATGTGATGTTCTGCTTTGTGCTGTTCAGTGCTTTGAAATCACCACATGAAAAAAATTTATTACATACTGATCACCATATATATTTCTGTTATATTAGGATTAGAGACAAGTTCTGTTTAGAAATAACTCCAAGAACAGTCTTTATATTTAATTTTCACATTGAAAACCAGTCAGATTTGCTTCGGCCTCAAAAAGCATGTTTATGTAAGATTAAATTAATACTGGCTGTGAGCTGCACTTTTTTCTTTCCAAACAGGAAATGGGTTAAGGAAGGAAATGTATCTATAAGAAAGGTCAGTTGTAGTACCTATAGGGAAGACACTTGTTGGGTGGAATGGGGGCAGTCACTGTTTGCTTAGCACAGCCTTCAGGTTTTCAGACATGGCTTCTGTGGTCCTGAGGTATACTGAAAAAGGACACTAGGTGTCCTTGATGATAGATCCTAGTATTGCTATGTGGCATGTTCCCAGAGTGGATCTGTGACACAGATGAAACATAAGTAACTCCACCCTTTCACTTTACTCAAAAGTATACATGGACTCATGAGTAAGTAAAAATGATGCCATTATATAGAGTCATTGATTCACTCTGCCTGTTAATATGGTCAGTAATTCATAAACTTCTACACTTTTCCTATAATTGATGAAAAATGATTTGCCACACCCTTCACAACAGCTTTCTGCATACACAGTACAGAATTTCAATAAGATCTGGCTTTGTTCTTTCTGCATCTTAAAGGATGAGGGTCCCAGACTGCTATGGTGGGGATTCAGGAGAGGAAATGTTCTAAGCTATCCTCAATACTGTCCCCAGCCCCCATCTGGGTCCCTCTCCATTTTTCCTGAGGAAAACAGCTCCAGTTGAAGATTTATCTGCACTCTTTTATTAGGGTCTACAAGTCTTTAGGAAAAGCATTTGGGTGGCTTTTGAATACTGGGGGTGGGTGGCAGTGTAGTTTTGAAGAACGATGGGAATGTTTTCTGTTATATTAGGATGAAAACATAAGGCAAAGTCACCATCTACTTGAGTCACCAAAGGCCTGCAGGTGCTATTGGGGGACAGGATAAGCCCTTGAAAATCCTGCAATACCATCCTCACAGTGCTAGTCATTATGACTTTGTTCACTGCCACATGGCATTGCACACTTTTACTCAGGGATTATCATAGCACTAAAAGTTCCCAGGGCCAAAGCACTATTCTTTCTATTTACTGAATGGAACTTTTGACTGTTGAAAGTGGGGTTTAACAAACAGGGAGTAGGTAATTAGAATACAAACGAAGACATTTACTCAGCAGTTGAGACTGCAGCCAGCACTGAAATGAATAAAGAGAAAGTTTCTTGTGTTATAACTTTAGGGAAATAAAGGGTCAATAAGGCAATAGTATGAATAATCTCAACCTTATTGGAAGAATTCTAAGCATATGAATTCTAAGTAAGTGCTATTTATTTTTAGGAAACGCTTGCTACAAGAGTCAAAGACAGGAGATTCTGAAGCACCATGCTAAGTAATCAAACCTGTCCCAGACACACTCTACATTGTTTATTTTGATGCCAGAAGTTATTAAACATTTCTACTTCTAGGACAACACAGTGAGGACCTGAGAACACTTTTTTCTCATCATGCATTAGCTTTAGGGACTTTGACTACAGAAATAATTACTTAGATACTTAATAGCTGAAAGATAAATACTGTGTGTCTAATTCACATTTTTGGTTACTGGCAGGAATTCAGTCATTAAAGTTAAGCTGATACTGTGATTAACATTCTATTTAATGTGCCAATCTTAGTAATGTATTACTACTTAAAATATCTTTCTTTTAAAAAATCTCTATTAAGGAAACCTTGTGTATTTGGTTAAGAATACAATACACCCTGGGAGAGCAGTATGCTGATAAATGTTTAACAACCAATTCTCAAAAAAAAAAAAAAAAAAAAAAGCCCCGTTTTCTAGCTTTTGATGATTTCTATGGTGTAAATACTTCCACCACGGCCATCTAGTTGACAATGTGATATCAGCACATTTATAAAATTATGAAAAAATAACAACTGACTCTTATAAAGCTGATATGAGTTGGATCCAACACACAAAGCAATTGGTCCCTACTGTTTTGAAAAGAATTCTATACACATTAACCTGGTCTCAATTTACATATTGTATATATTCTTTTCCATATTAACTTTATGTAATAAATGTGGCAACAAATACACTGTATTTTTAAACATTTTGAGTTCAAAATACTGGTATGCCTCACATTACAAAACTATTTGTTTCTGAAAAGCTGAGAGCAAATTGAAATTTTCTCAAATTTGTTACAGGAGAAACAAAAGGAGCTTTATTTGTACAACATAAATGAAAATTTCTTCTGTTAAAAACATACATATTTATCTTTTGTTACATTTTCACATTTGGAAGCTATACTCCTAGATGAACAAGTAGAGTGATAAAGGCCCTTAATCACAATTGGTGCTGATGATTTGAAAGGAAGTGTCTATTTTGACTCATCTTGAGGACTGGAAGGCAGCACAGACTTATGGTTAAGCCTGTGGGTTCCAGTCAGACTGGTTTACCACCTACCACCAGTATAAATGAAGTTGGAGAAGTTATTTAACCTGCCTACCTTAATTTATATCTGTAAAATGGGATAACAATATTTACCTTATAAAATTGTTGCCCAAAGAAATTAATATATGTAAAGTGCTCAGAATAGTGCCTATAATCTCATAAGGACCACATTTGACTGCTTCAAGGTCACTGATAGTGTTTTTTGGAATGGTTATTACCTTAAGCTATGAGTGTAGAACTTAATAAATATTGCCTTAGATTAGTGGTTTTCAAAATAGGGGGCCAGCAATTTGTGCTTTAACAAGCCCTGCAGTTAATTCTAATGCACACTAAAGTTTGAGAAACGCTATTAGACATTACCACTAGGAATGTACATATTCTAGAAGAGTTGCCATTCTTTCCAGAGTCTTCAGATTGTCTGTACCAGAATCACATGAAGAGCTTGTCTAAAATGATCCACATTTGTGTAAAATATGAGAAAATACCTAAATATTTCTTTGTCTGTATATGAATAAAATAGCTCTGGAGGAATACAAAGATAATATTGTCTACTTCCAGGGAAGGGACCTGGGTAGATGAGAGGCAAAGGTGGGAAAGAAAAATTTTATTTTATCTATTTCTTATTCCTTTTAACTTTGAATAATACACTATTTTAAAACATTGATATTGAAATTAATAGGTATATTATAATTATATATTTTAAATATAAATTAAATATATTTGTATTTATTTTAATTTAAGTTTGTGCATATATACACACACACACATATTTATGAAATATGGATCTATGGATTTTATCCAAAGCACACTAAATCAGAACCCAGAATAGAACCTGCTAATTCGGAATTCTTGTGGTAGTTTCTAGAATCTCTATGATGGCATAGAGATTCTAATTAACATGATGGTATGTAGGTACAAACCTATGCATTACTAATTTCCATGTTGTAAATACTCGCACCATGGCTAATTTCTAGCTGTGTTGGTCGTTTGATGTTGCTTGAATTTCTCTCTTCTCTGGACCAACAGAAAAAAGGCACCATCTCAATATACAGCGAGAGAGAAGCCATTATTATGGCTTGTGTCACTTGGAAAGCCTTTCCATATGGTGGGATATTGTTGGGACTATGAGGTAGAAGACAGGTTCTAATCTAGCCCTGCCACTAACTGGGTAATTCCATATGACCCTCAACTTTGCCATCCCTCCATTTCTTTATCTATCAAGTGGGGACACAAAAGGGACTTATATCACAGGGTCAAATAGGATTAAATCTGACACCATTTCTAAAGTGTAAAGTTAATGTAAAGGGTAATTAATCTGGCTTCAATAGATTGATTGCACATTTTTGACATTTTAACATTTCTAAACTAGTTGGGACAGAAATCTAGAAATCTCTCAGATAGCAAATAGGACATGAGTTTCTAAATTATTTAAAAATTGTACAAAACTTATGTTTAAAAGTCAATTTCCCTTGATAAAGTGCAGAGGAGATTAATTGCCTGTCTTTAATCCCATTCAGGTTGTACAAAGCATATGAATTTTATAGTATTTCTAATAGTATGAAAGCTTATTATTCCAACAGAACTGGACACATTCAACTTAAATTGATCTACAATGCCCTTGCCAAAATAAAAGCATTTACTTCATCTGAATTATTATTAATTACCCTCCCATAGGCTATAAAATTGCCACATGTGAACCTATTCAAACATAGGAGGAAAGTAAATGAAGTCATGGCTGAGCAATGAAATAAAAAAAATAAAATAAAAGGAGGTACTTTTCCTTCATGGCACACAGCCTGCATCATTGCCCTTTTGTTATGATAGATGAAGCTGGCATCCGAGTTTGCATCACAGGGGGAGCTGCTTGGCCTCCCCACACAGGATGCTGTCCTCAACACTTCTACCTGGGAGCCAGCATTCTAGGAAGGAAAGTAGACTCAAAATCACAAGATATTACCTTCTCTAATTTTGAAGCAGAGTACCTTCCCTGCAACAGAATTGTCACATCATAACTGAAACCACTTCTTTCTACTTAGGCACGTCAAGATTTTTTTCCCCCACAAAATAATTTTTAAGACCAAATGGCATGAATTAAGAAAGCCCTTAAAAATAAAACAATAGCTATAATCTATATGCCATATGCTTTGTAGGATTCTTTATGTGTATCTTATTTATTCCTTATAATTCTATAAATGAGGTAGTGCTGTTAATCCCTGTTTGACAGATGAGACCATTGAAGCTTGGAGCCCTTAAGAAATATACCTGATGTGCTGGGAAAACTGGAAAGCCACCTGCAAAAGAATAAAACTAGACTGTTGTCTATCACCATACACCAAAATTAACTCAAAATGGATTAAGAACCTGAATATATAACCTGAAACAATAAAGTGCATAGAAGAAAACATGGGAACTAAACTCAAGGACTTGGACTCAAAGAGGATTTTATGAATTTGACCTCAAAGGCAAGGGAAGTAAAAGCTAAAATAAATAAATGGGACTACATCAAACTAAAAAGCTTTTGCTCAGCAAAAGAAATTGTCAACAAGGTAAAGAGATGACTATCCAAATGGAAAAATATATTTGCAAGCAACACCTTGGACAGATATCTAAAATATACAAAGAACTCATATGACTCAGTAAAAACAACAACAAAACGATACAATAAAAAACATGAGCAGAGGACCTGAACATCAGTTCTCTTTAGAGGACATACAAATGGCCAACAAATATATAAAAAGATGCTCAACATCAATAGCGCTTAGGGAAATGCAAATCAAAACCACTATGAGATATCATTTCACACCTGTTAGAATAGCTATAATCAACAAGGCAAGCAATTCAAATGTTGGAGTGGATGTGGAGAAATAGGAACCCTCATACACTGCTGGTGGGACTGAAAATTGGTACAGCCACTATGGAAAACAGTGTGGAGGATCCTCAAAAAACTAAGGATTGATTTACCATATGATACAGAAATCTCTCTACTGGGTATTTACCCCAAAGATTTGAAAACTCACATTTATAAAGATATTTGCACACCATTGTTCATAGCAGCATTATTCACAGTGACCGGGACATGGAAGCAACTGAAGTGCCCTATGATAGATGATTGGATAAAGGAGCTTTGGTACATTCATACAATGGAATATTACTCAGCCATAGAAGAGATGAAATACTGCTATTTGTGATAACATGGATAGAAATTGAGATAATCATGCTAAGTGAAATTAGCCAGACAGAAAAAGTTGAAAATCACATAATATCACTTATATGTGGAATATAAACCTAAAAGCAACAAATGAGCGGGACAAACAGAGCCTCATGGACATGGACTATAGACTAGTGGTTACCAGAAGACGGTGGAGTAATGGTTACTAGTGGGGTGAGGGAGGGGGTGAGGTAGACAGGTAAAGGGGGTCAAATATAGGGAGCAGGGGTAGGGTGAAGTGGGAAAGAGGATCCAATATATGGTAGCTGAAGGAAACTGGACTTTGGTTGGTGGACACACAATAGAATCTACAGATGTCAAATGATAATGTACACCTGAAAATTATATAATTCTTTAACCATTGTTGCCTCATAAACTTAATTGGAAAAAAATAAAGACCATTATGTCTAGTAAAAAAATAAATGTACCTGATGTCACATGCTGAAGTACCAGGCCTGGCTCTCTCATCTGTATTTTTATCTACTGTACTGGAGGACCTCCTTTCTATACGGAGACTACTAAATTTTTTTTTTCCTTTTTTTAAGTGATAAAGTTGTAGGAAGGAGATCCCTAAGTTGTAGGAAGGTACAAATTTAAATGCTGTCTCTTTTATGCAGTTCCAAGGTAAGTAAATGCTGAGCCAGAAGTCGGCCTAGTTGGAAAAGAATTATTTGTGTGACCAGAATGTACTGAGTTGGACCATTCCCATGACACTTTGCAGAACCTCTCATACACGCATATTTTATTTGTTTGGTTCCAAGCACATAAATCTCTGTAAGAAATCCCGTGAGAAGATTCCACTAAGGCAGCAACAAACACTCCTGTTTCATTAGACTTTTTATGTAAATGAAGAAAAAATGAATTGGAAGCAAACACCTGAAAATTCATAAGATGATATCTTTCAATAAGTATGCCATATTCATGGAAATAGATTCAAGCCATCACACTAAACTTTAGACTTTGTCTATGCTTTTTCTCTTTCAAAACATAGAAGACCAGAAGAGAGAAAAGAGGCTCATGATCTCACCATGGAAAAAAGAGGAAGGTATTTCATAGTCACTCCTCCCCAGACATCCCAGGAACCTTCAACTGCTGGGAATATTCACACTCTTCTGGATGACAATTTCATTATTTTAGGAGATAGAGCACTACAAGTGGGAAGGTAGATAGGATAAAAGGGGTCAAATATGTGATGACACGAAGAAATCTGACTATGGGCGGTGAATACACAATGCAATATATATTTCTGTTGAATTGTACACCTGAAACTTACTGGATTTTGTTAATCAATGTCACCATAATAAAAATAAACAAACAAAGCTCACAACAACAACAACAACAACAACAACAACAACAACAACGGAAAGAAAGTTATTTTTTTGTTTTTGCACTTCTCTGCGTTATGACCACTCAGCTACTAGTATAAATAAATATAAACTATTTGGGAGCATTATTACAAATGATAATATTCTGGGGAGAACTCTTGACTACATATCCACAGAAGACAAGTTTTATTAGAAATAAAAAAAGGAACATGAGTTTGAAAAACAGCAGCACTGTTACTATACACTTTTAAAATATTTTACTATTGTTAGTAAAATATTTAAAAAGATTATCTGAACTGCTCCCCCAATCACATGGGAGCCCAAATATGTCACTATCCAATACAACTGTCTGACAAACTCATGTTAATACAATGCTTTCCAGAAAACAATTCGGGCCCAAGAGTGACTGCAACTGTTTTTATTTTTAATAGGAAAGAAATAGATCTCAAATTAAATAAGTGCTGAGACTAGGCATTATGAGATGCAGCAAGCTGTTTGCCCCAGATTCAGGCTCTGCAAACAAGCCCCCATAGGCTTTGATGAAAACATTATTTTCGGTTCAGCTGAGTGTATACTTGACAGGTTTTAGCTTCCTTTTTCTGGAAGGACATCCAATAAGAGAGCTCTTCAGACCTGGCTGCACTCTATGTGCTGTTTGTCATTTGCACCCTTTACCTCTGGGACAGGATGTAAGAGCATTTCAGCTCCAGATTCAGCTCTGGCATTGATTCTGTCCTGGATTCTAACACCTTTCCGGGCCCCTTTAGACTCTAAATGAGTTATCTTTAGCTCACCTGCAATTCAGTGCAACAGATACCTTGGAGAGACGTTGAGCATGTGGCTGAAAATAAAGCAAACAAGTTAACAGCTAGATGTTATTCCTAAGTAGAGTTCTCCTAGACTGGTTTACAATTTTCCTTTCTGTGGAATCTAGCACCAAGACCTAAGACACCACCAGGAAACTATAAACTCTCCCACATTCACTGAACTGAATCTACTGCTGCAAAGTACAAAAATTGAAAAGTGGTGGAAGTGGAATTTGAACATTAGTTAACGTTATTCTAAACTCCATGCACTTAATTGCTAAATCAGAAACAGGAAATATGTTGCACATTGTGCAACAACTCTGTTCCCTGGGAATGCTTTCCTGCTGCACTGGGTTGGGATGGCTTCTGAGGCTGAGTGTCTGAGCTTACAGGGAAAAAGGGTCAGATCAATTAACAGGGCAAGGTGATTGGCAACTCTCCTGCCAGGATTTGCCACCCTGGCTTAAATTATAAGCCTTTAATCCCTATTTCCTCTTTTAGTTCCCCATAAGTCTAACATGTGTGGGAATGAAGTGCAGTAAGTGGAGAGTTCTAGGGTTAGTGTACTCCTGGTCGCTGTTTCACTAAGTGATTTTGGGGTCATCATTTCCCCTCTGTTTTTCATATATAGCTATCCCCTCTCATCTGCAGTTTCACTTTCCAAGCTTTCAGTTTCCCACAGTAACCTGTAGTCCATAAATATTAAATGGAAAATCCCTGAAATAAACAATTCCTTAGGTTTAAATTGTGTACCATTCTGAGTATCATGATGAAATCTCGCACCCTACTGCTCCATTCCACCCAGAAATTAATCATCTCTTTATCCAGCATATCCATTCCCTGCCTGTAGACATTCCTTGCCTGTTAGTCACTTAGTAGCCTTCTTGGTGACCAGATCAGCTGTCATAGTATTGCATAGTATTATGTTCAAATAACCCTTATTTGACTTAACAATGGACCCCAAATGCAAAAGTAGTTATGCTGGCAATTCAGTTATGCCGAAGAGAAATGGTAAAATGCTTTAAGTTAAAAGGTACGTATGCATAGGGAAAAAAACCCACAATATATATAGGGTTCAGTACTATCTGTGGTTTCAGATATCCACTGGGGATCTTGGAATGTATCACTTGAGGATACAGGGAGACTACTGCATGATTTGAAGAAATTACATTGGATGGTCTTTGAGATTGAAGACTTTATGTGTAAACATATATCTTAAAATTATTGTACCAACTAATTAGTTTTTAAATGATCTTGTGAATTTTGTTTTATACTATTTTGTATTCTCCTCCTGTTAGTAACCTACCTAAATGAAAATAAAAAATAAAATGGAGGTATGATAAAATATTTAACCTTTAGACAAAGCAGAATCTTGCATTTACTTCTCCTTTTACCCACCTCTGCAATGCCAACAATATTGGGAAGAACATTCTACTGTGATCCTTGATATTAATGACAATACTAAAAAGAAAGATTTCCTGTTTTAATAAGTAGAAATCCTTTATTATCACTTATCAAAGAGTGCAGGTTTACAAAGGAAAAAACTAAAACCAACTCTTTCTCAGAATTAAGCAAACCAAATCTTTAATATAAATAAATGAGACCCAATAAAAACCAGGGTTGTTTTATGTTCATAAAAGTGTGCTTCTTCAGAGGAGGAATTATGTCTCGTGTGGGTAGTCATCATCTCTAATGAATTAAAAAGGCTGGATTCCAGTCCCACCCTATGTTGACATATGAAGGGGACAGCCAAGTAGTGTCTATTTTTTTTAGCTTGTACTTCACCTGGTGGCAAGCATTTTGTCTGGATTTTGAGAGGCAAAGGTGTAAAGGAAGAATTCCTGTTTAGTCAGGAGAAATGTGTAGTAATGAAACCAGTTTGAAACAGAAGTAGAGAAAGGCATGACTAGGTATAATGCCCTCAAATTTGTAGGATGCCAATTGCCTATCTACGCCATTTATTCATTCCATCCCTGGCAATGAACAAACAAGTTCTTTTAATAATCATTTTGTAGGCTAAATCTGAGGCCCTCAAAAGGAACTTCCTTTTCAGAAAAAGCAAGATGTAGATAGCCATTGGAGGCACATCATCCAGGATTTTGGGAGGCCCATATTATACATTAATAATTTTTTGCTTCTAAGTTCAAGAGATAGAATGCTTTGCCATAGCTTTTAAGAGAATATCTTTAGTGTTTTGACCACCATTAACAAGATGGTTAGCATGCCCTTGGCCATCTTATAAAACAACAGATGTTTATCTTGGCATTTTCCCAGGTCTCCTTGTGTCATCAAGACCAATATTCCTTTTTTTATTACTTGTTGTGTTGTTTATTTCTGGTCTTGAATAAGGAGGCTCCTTCTTGGCCCTGCCATGTGGTTGCTCTGATTTCAGGTGTTAAGAGGTTGGCCTACCTGGGATGGATGAAGATATTTCCTTCCCTTTGCGGAGATCTGTGAGGAGGCTCAGTCAGCTTGGGTGAAGGGGAGATAAGAAGGCAATAGGATAAGAGCTCCTTATGTGGAACTTTTTCTGAATGAAGACCCTGTGTTCTTGTTTAGCTTCTAATGTGATATAATGAATTATGAACTAAAGGTAATTGGAAGATTTGTGCCCTCTGTGCACAGCGGAAATTTAATGTATGAAAGCAAACTGCAGGTCAATTAGGAGAGTGATCAATATTTACATTGCTCTTTAATGAAAGGAAATGACCCTGATAGATTTTCCTTGGGATTGGTGATGAGTATGTATTCATAGTCAACACATGTGGCTTTTCATTGATCTCAGTCAAATTAAAATTTTATTAACAAGTCAGACATCCATCTGTATTTTTAAAAAGTTCTCTTTCTCTAAAAGCCAGTTAATACTACTACCTTCTGTTTCTCTTTCTATCTGAATTAACATTTAATTGTCTGATAGGTGCAAATACTGGCCCATATGTTATCTAATTTAATCCTAACAACATTGTAAGGTCATATTCTTATCACCATTTACAGGCAAGGAAATTAAGGCAGAGAGAGGCTGAGTAACTTGTCCTTTATCACACAGGTAAGAAAAAGCAAAACATGGACTCAGGCTGGTTTTCTCTGACCCTAAGTTCATGTTATTTCTACCACCCCATACTAGCTTCCAAAGGCAGAATGGAGGTTGTTTTGTAGCATGGCCTTATATGAATGAAGATGATAAAAAAAGGATAAAAATGAGGTTGATAAAGAAATTCACCCAGGCAAGTTAGTGTAGTTGCTGTCTTAACCTACCTAGGAGGGCCTAGGGTTGCAGCTTCTGCCTCGTTCAGCAAAAAGCCAGCAAGTCAAATGCGGCACCTCCAAGTCAAGAATAGAATCCAGCATGTGTGACCCTAAAACCTTTCAATACTCAGTTTGGTTCCTTGATTTTTGGCAGCCATAAAAGCAAATACAACAGTATTTTGAACAGTATCTCTACTCCCTGACTGTTTGGATATAGTCTCCTCACTTTGTTCAAAGGCTAATTTTAGACATCCGAGCAACATGCACCATGTTAGATAGTTTGAGGTTTAATCAATAAAATTGACTAGCAAAGAATTCAAAGCCACACTGTCTGATTCCATGCTTGATGCACTTGGCAGACACTTAGTTTTCATCTTGTGTTTGATCTACAGACTCACCATGAAAACTGTAACGTTTCCTTCCTACATGAAATTTTAAATTACAGCTTGCATCGTGTTCTGTGGGCTGCAGGGTTACTGCGGCAATCAGCTCCTGAAGCTCCAGGATTTTATCTGAGAAAAGTCTTAATAATGATTACATTAAAGGTCAGAATTTAGTCTCAGTTCCACTTCTACACATTGAGACCCAGTTCCCAAATGGATGATGGTCTGATGCGCACTCAACAATCTCCTCATAAATAAGCTACGCATAATTTATAATCAGGCTGTCACCAGGAATGAGCTCTTTTGTATAAGGAAAATGCAATGTACTTCAGGAGCTAATACGTGAGAGATTTTCAGAAATGTGAGAAACAGTTCAGTCTTAGTCAACACACACACACTAGTATGCAAATGAACATATACCCACAGGCAAATGCACACATATGCACATGTGCGCACACATACACACACACAGACACAGTTACACTTATTAAGCACTTCCTACATGCCAGTTCCATTCTAAGAACATTATGTGCATTAAATTGATTCCCTTAACCACCTAATGCAGTAGGTTTTATTTTCTTCCTATTTTGAGAATGGAAAACTGAGGCACAAAATAGTGAAGTGATTTGCCTTATTTAGCAAACACAGCTAATAAGTAGCAAAATTGGGTTGTTAATACTGAGCAAGCTGGGTAAAGAGAATGTATCCTTAACTACCCCACAATCCTGGTTTTAGATTTATTCTGAGAGCAGAAAGCTTAGGTGTGAACTCAACCCTGGCTTTGTGATCTTGGACAAGTCACTTAAATTAACTAAGCCTTTGTTTCCTATCTACAAACTGTAATTAATAATAATACCAACCCCACCTGATAGTTGAGAGGAGTTAAACAGAAATTAGGGTGTTTTGTAAACTGTAAAGTGCTATATACATGTCATCGATCAGTTGTGGATACCACACACAGTATACATTATGTCTTTCCTACTTAGTTCTTCTCTGTTGCCCTGACTTCATTCCACAATGGACCAGACACATAAAAATACCTAACACTTAAAAATAGCAATTTCTAATTAAATGTATGCAAGCAATCCTTGAAATGTCTTTGTGAATCATAATGTTAATAATTAAATGTATAAATATATTATTTCCTATCTCAGAGAAAATGAATTTCAGAGCAATAGAAGCAAATTCTGCCATCTAGTTATAAAAAAATGCATGCAAGTTAGAGACTTTATAAATCTAAATGTTAACTGGAAAAGTATTCATTAATAATAAAGATATTATCATCACCAAAAAGATGATACTGGGGAAGACTGGTATTCTGTACCATAAGTGCATAGACTAAACATGCTTGTCAATCATTTAAAGTAGCATTTTAACAGAAAAGAGGCATAGTGAATAAATGAGATACCGAGTAGAACAGGACAAAGGGTACTGGCCCTGGATTTAGAAAACCCACGTAAGAGTCTTCCATTCTTCCAGTTTGTTGAATGCTTGCTCTGTGCCTAGCCCTGTCAGGGACCAGAGATACAAAAGCACATGAAAACATGGTTCTTGCCTTCATAGAACTCTCCTGCTCACCCACTAGCCATGTGATTTTATGTCAGTTATTCTGTCTTACTAAGAAAAGTCTTGGGTCTAATGTCAATAAAAGGGAGCAAGGAATGAATCAGAGAGGTAAAGTCACATTTTCAAGTTTGTACAACTAACTGGTGCCATACAAAGTTCTGGAATGAAAACTTTAACTTCCAATTCAGTACTTTCTGTAACTCAATCTCATTATTTCTTTTGCAAATTACAGCACAGTTTGTTGCATTTATTGAAGTTTGACTACAATATGCCAAGATAAAAGTGATTAATATTTTTCACATTCTGCTAGGGTTTACTTTTTATTGCCATATCACTTCCCCCACCCCCAAGATTACAAATTGTTGCTCTTTGAAAAGATAGTTAAAAATATATAAGCCACAGACCTGATATATTTTGCAAATATATATCTGACAAAGGGCTTTCATCTACTTTATAAATAATTATAAGTGATTAATTTTTTAGTTTCCCCAGATTTCCCCCCCTGTACTAGAGTTTTCTGGCCAGGTCCACACGAGAGCTTTTTCCTGCTTCCTCTCCGAAGTGGGTATAGTCTTGGACAATTCCTGAGCTGGGCAATGGAGATAGAAAAGGAGGCAGGATAGAGGGCAACAAGATGGGCTCAAGAAGGGGAGCTGTACTGTGTGGGGCAGCAGATTGGGAAGGACCCAAAAGGAGATTTTAAAATTTGTTGCTGGGTATTTCCTGTCCCTTTCATAATACTGGATAATACCAGTTTGAGTGTTTTAATTTTATTCTTGGTTGCCAGAACTGTGTTCATTTAAGCACACTATCACTCTGAAATTGATTTATGATAGCCACAGGTTTATGAGCCTTACAATCATGATTGGCTTTGTCTTAATAGCCGTGGAAGGCTACATGTGGACCTTCCCAGTGCATCCCGAAAGTGAGAACCAGCAGGTTTTAATAGGTAATAGGAGAGTAGTGAGCTGCAGCACAACTGGCTGAAACCTACCAGGGGATATGATGTCAGCAAATGGAATCAGGTCTTCTGAACATTCGTATCCTTAAGTGCAAATACCTATTTCAAAACTTTGAAGTTCTCTGAGTTGGAATGAAAATGTACAGAGGGTCCATTATTTAGTTATCACGCCACTGGTGGTTGAAACAAGCAGTCACTAGGCCTGCACTTTGGGCTCTGGATTTAGATATGAAAGAAATTTAGAAAGAGCATTGTTCTTTTGTGGGCTAAGGAGATGGCATTCTACTATAGGGCACTGACAACATCAGCATAATATTTAATCTATTTTCTGTGCTTCTAGGTTGGAAGTAGACATCATAGCTAGCTTTTGTCCTTTAAAATTTTGCATTATAGAAGCAGAGTAGGGTGAGAAAATTGGCCTTTACTGAAATCTACTAGTTTATCATCCTCTATTACTTTTTAAAATCCCTATGACATTCTATGTGGTGGTATTAGTAGTACTCCCATTTTAAAAATGAGTAAAGACTTAGTTTAAATGACTTGTTCAAGTTGTAATTATCAAAGTTGTGGAGGAGAAGAGAATGGGGCATTGAATTAGAAGATAAAAGCAATAAGCAATGGTGTTTTGGGGGAGAGAGTAAACTGAAGTGTTTCTGTTTAAAAAAGGAATTAGGCACACGTGTCTCTTGACTCTGAATTATTTTAGTTGACAGTTTAGATGTGATATAAATACATGGAAATGAGACAACAGAACTGTTGTGACATTCTCCTTTTTGACTGAGGAGAAGGCGTGTCTACCAGTAGCTTCTCCCTCAAGACAAGTGTCATAACACATCAGCTATGTGTATCATGTATATACAACATGTATTTATTTTTGGTTCTGAGTTTGCTCTGATATGAAAGTACTATCATTTTAGTCAAAACAGTATGTTGAAATTCACGGTTACACGGGATGAGTAAGTTCCGGTGGTCCGCTCTACAAGATATGGTGCCTATAGTGAACAATACACTATTGTGTACTTAAAAATTTGTTGCCGAGGTAGATCTCATCTTAAGTGTTTTTACCACAAAGCAAGCAAGCAAACAAACAAACAAATCTAAAAGGACAGAAGAAAACTTTTAGAGGTGATGGAAATGTTTATTACCTGGATTGTGGTGATGGTAACATGAGTGTATACATATGTCCAGACTCACCAAATTTTATATATTATGTGCAGTTTTCTTGTATACCAATTATAACTCAATAAGGCTGGGAAAATAATGTGATCTAATTTCCCTCTTTAAAAAATTTTAGCAGTTCCATAAGAAGGCATTAGGCATACAGTTCACAGTATGAATTCGACATAAAAAGTTAGGATACCTCCAGTTTTTCCCTCTTGTTCTCATGTACAGTCAAGAGACTGCAGTTGGATTCTGGAAATCTTTGACTTGAATCCTGGCCTGAACTGTTAGCTGTGCATATTTTGAGACATTAATGTCATCAACTTCCTGAGTCTTTGTTTCTTCATCTATAAATTAAGGATGATAATACACAACTCTCAGAAGTATTATTAATATTCATAAAACATGAGAAAAACTTAGCACAATGTAAAGCACACAGTAGGTGATAAATATTTATAGTGCTCAATCAGTGTTTATTATTATCACTCGTGATTTTTATTATTTTACTATTATTCTATTGGCTGAGAGAAAAGAGTCTGCATTTGAAAAATCTCCTTGTAATTTTCCAGCACCTCCCTGAATATTCCAGTAAACAGAATGGAAGATAGATAAAATATCAAGTGCAAACAGATCGTAGTGAGGTAAAAATTGCAATGGCGAGAGGTTGATGGTAAAAATAAAAATGAACATGTTCTTTTGACATTCCGACTAACTGGAACTGAGGAGTTTCAATTCCCTCTCTAGCTTGAGAAACTTCTTTCTACTGAGAAACATTGAAAACCACATTTATAACAGAAGAGAGGCAATGTTATTCTCAGAAATGCTCTTAAAAAGGAAATTGCAGTTTGGGCGAAAGTATTTTGCTGGTTAGTAGATGGTAGACACTGAGGTTCCTGGTTTGGCTGAATTATTATTTACAAGCCTTGGGTTGGAACTGGCTTCTGGGGAGGGAGAGACGAAATAACAAGAGAAGACAGAGGGGCAAGACAATAGAAGACGGCTCGCTGCCTGGTGTGACAACTAGTGACACCCTTCCCGTCCCACATGATATCATCAGAACATCAGTACATCTTCCCCCTCAAAAAAAAAAAAAAAAAAAAAAAAAGAAGAAGAGGGAGAGAGAGAAAGAGAAAGAAAGAAAGGGGAAAAAAGAAAAGGAGAAGAGAAAGACAGAGACACTAGGACAAAGGGCAGAGTACTTTTGAAGTCGGCAATAACGATTTACGCAAGCAAGCAGGTAGAGAAGCAGGCAGAAGCATGAGGAAGTAAGCCATTCATAGCCTTTATAAGAGTGAGTTTAATACACTCAGGCTCTATATTGTGTTTAGGCACAATTTAACCAGAGTGTTTAGGAGTGTTTTACTAAGGCACTTTAATGGGCCAGAAAGGCTGAGGTTTTCTCCACCTTAGCACAGAATGGAAAGAAAGTGCAGACCTAACTTTGAAGGGAGGGGAGGTGCAGGCAGACCACAGCTGGAGCCACAAGGAGAGCTTCTTCTTTGAACACTTGGTCCTAAAGATTCCAAACCTATTCTGCAGATGATGTAGTCTTAGATTCTAAAATCAACATTTTAAAGGTAATATGTGATGTGATTTTTAAAACTATGGTGAAAGGGTCCAGAAGATGATGAGATATGGACAAAGTTAGAAAATGTGTGCTGCCTTTTTTAAAATGCTCTCTCACCAGCTAAGGAAACAAGGGCTCATTTTCTTAATTCAGAGTCAGGAAGACCTGCTCTTGAGGCTATTTTCTATGGGATGCAGATGTGTAGTAGTAATTCCCACGTTTTTACTCAATTTTTCTTATGATCAACTTGTTCATGAGCCAGGGGTGATTATTAACCTTTCTTCATCTCAGTCTCCTACTCAGTAAAATGGAGTTCAAAAACCCACCTGAAAGGGCATTTATGAAGATCAAGTGAGATGACTTTTACGGTAAGGAAAATTTCTGTCATACCAGATCTTCTTAATAAGTAGTTTTTAGTTTTGAATCTGAATGATAAATATATTTATGGGGGCAAAGTATATCTGTAGTCAGAGAACAGTTTCCATCTTTAAAAACTAATTGATTTAAGTATGGATTAGACTTTCAACTACAGCTTTGTAAGTACTATGCCCCAAATGGCTGAGGTAATAGCTCTGGATCACTGTTATAGTAAATGAAAAAGATATTTGCTTTGAAATTGTTTACTTCGAATGCCAAACAAATCATCCAGCCATGAGAGAAGTGGCATGATGTGTAGGTGTATATGTGAGTGCTATCTGTTGCTCAAACTATAGCCTTGGAATGAGTGCTGGGGGATGAAATGCTTCAGGAAGACATGAAGTCATTCCAGAAGGCCAGCATCGTCACCATTTATTCAGCATTTGCCATCGTCATGTTTAGCTGACAACAAAGACCTATAACCAGAACAAAAGGACACAGATAACTGTGGGTTGGACACTCTTTCTTACACACTGTATCATTTAGTTTTTATCCCAACAAGACTGATATTTTTCTCATTTAGGTCAGATGAGGAAAGAGACCCAGATAAGTAAAATCACTTGACTAAATTCATACAAGAAAGTGGTGGAGCTGAAATTTAAACCCAGGTTTTATGACTTTAAATCTATTGTTTTCCTCACAAGCTTTTGCTTTTTTGTTGTTAGAAATAGAAGAGAGGAGAAATTAGAAGGATCATATCTTTAGATGACTCAATCAAGTCTCATTTCCCCAGAAATCCAACCCAAAGCTCCAGCATGTATTAAATAGTTCTTCTCTTGAATGACTAGTCAATAATGACCATTTAGCAAACAGCACGTGCTTCCTTCCACTCTTAATGATCATATACATTGTCCAATTAAATTGCATCTTATAAATTTGTTAGTATTTTATCATTTGAACCTATAAAAATAGCAATTTGACATGATTAAACCTAACAGAAGGAACATTCTTTGAAGGCATGAATTATATTTATCATCCCTTTGCCCCTATTACTGTCTGACTAGTTAACTTTCATTCAAAATAGGTGACAGTGGAAATACAATGGCTGTCATGTAAACATGGAGGGAAGATTTAATAGCCTATGTTTCTCAGCACATTGAGTATATTTTATGAATGCCACTGGGCTTCAGTTACTCTGCAAGCATCACACCAGTGGCATCAATCTCCCTATTTTCTTTGCCTTAACAGAGACTTCACCTACTGAAATTTTCATTATATATTACCAGTTAAAAGACTTGGAAACAAAGGCATTTATAAAAGTTCATAAATACCATTTACTATTTACTACCATTTATTGAGTCTTTATAACAATACTGTGAGAAAGAATAGTCCCATTTCATAGGTGAGGAGTTAAAGCATTCTGTGTTAAAGCTGACCAATGTTATAGGCCAGGACATAGAAGAGTCAGGATTTAAACCCATGTCTGACTGACAGAGTCTGTGCGCTTGATCTCTTTTATATTCTATATTATCCTGATGACGAGTTATTAAATGCTTTGCTCCTTGTAGCAATTTGGGGTGTCATGGAAACAAGCATCACACAACTAACTCTGTTCCTGCCATCCATTTTCCCTTCTGTGCCTAAAAATAGAGAGCGGATTTTGCTTTGCTTGAAGAAGCCTAGAATTTCAGGACCACTGTGTAAAGAGTCACATTGAATGGTGTAAGCAGCCTAGTTCCTACTAAATACAACTGAGCAGGTCAGTGCTATCACAAGTAAACCCCAGACTACACAGAGGAGCCAACAAAGCAACGAAAGTAATACAAACCCTAATGATTATTCTAAACTGTTTTTCTCTCTCAAAGTACTTATATTCAGGTACTCTGCTATATGAAGAATTTGGATAAGTACAATAAACAAACAAACAAACAGAAGGTGAGTTATTGAATGTGTTGCAGCTTTCTCTAAAGAGCTTAGAGAGAGGGTGTTTTTTCCTCTCCGGGACATTCACTTGTGACTTTGGTCTTTTTACTTTAGAGCAACAAAATGAACTAGATGACCTCAAGATTACCCCATAACTCCTCAAGAGCTGTGCTCAGATGATAAATTAAAACAAAGATAGTTCAGAGCTTCACTCACACTCTTCTTCACCAGCAACCACAATTAGTGCAGTTCCCTGAAGGCCAGGCAGATGCTAGGTATCAAAGAATTCTTATTTTTAGAACATTGGAGTTAGAAACACATTAAAAGGATACAGACAGAAATGGAGAAGCAGACAACATGAAGACAACTTTGAGTACATGGTAACAACTAAAGTATTGATTAGGCAAATGCAGGGTTTATATAACTTCATATTTGGCGCATTTTGCTGCTTGCTGTCTCTCCCACCTCAAGAGATTCCTAGAGATAGTAAGGCAGTTTTAAGGACAAAAATCAAGAAATATTATTTTGTGTCAAAGGAAATCCTGATAGGTGTTTGCATTATTTTGCGGAGAATGGGGCAGACATAATAAAATATCATGTATTTCAATGCCTGCCACTAGTCAGCTGAGCTGTCTTCCATGTCTTCCATCTTTAAAAAGTATCTGTTCCCCATCTTCTTTCACCTACCTTTCAATTTCTACAATAATCCAGTTGTCATCAAAATTATACAATAATTTTCACTAATATCTCTAGCTAAACCCACACCTTGATTATATGAAACTCCCATCATGGGTTTTTAAATTGTTTTGTTACTTTTCTGCTTCTGTCAAGTTCCTGGCAGCAGTGATAATGATAACGTAGTTGGCTATGGCCCCAAAAAACTCACCATCAGTTTGATGAATTTTGACTAAAAGCATCCTTCCAGTCCTTTGCCCTAACCTACTACTCTATGTACTATTTCAATTCTTTGTATTTTATAACATTTGAGTACTAATCCCAAGAGGACTTATACCTAGGCAAAAACAAAAAATAGAAAAGCTTAAATCTCAGTTATGGAAACAATAGCCACATAAATTGTGTTATGCTGACTTAAAGTAATGTGTGCATTTTCATTAATTTATTCAACAACTATTTATTGAATCTCTGTGTCACCCCCTGGTAAATTGCTATAGCAGAGACAAAGGAAACTGTCTCCTGGGGAAATAGTGTAGTAGATAGGGAAAAGGAGAAAAAGAAAGAAAGTAGTTATGTAATATGGTAAATATAATAGATGAGACAACCTTACTAGAGGAGAATAGTAGAGTGATCAATGCAGCCAGAAAATTGGTCTTTATAGAAGCTTACGTAGTAAGTAGATAAGAGTTTAATGATATAACATAAAGTGAAAATGAATAAAGTTGAATTACTACTACGGACATGTTATATATGCATATGGACAGGTAATGAAAGGCAATGAGAAGGTGAAGTTGATAGGTAGATGTGGTGGGTTAGTTTTCCTGTTTTCCTTTCTATTTAACTTTTGTAATAATTGAAAATTTGTTGAAATAACATAAACTAAGTAAATGGAGACTTGTGTGAAGCATCACTTTCTAAAATGGATCTTGTCCAAATAAGAGGAGGCACAAAAGCAAGCTAATGGTCTTCCTGTTATAGGCACATGAAGTTGATATGTTGATCAATTTCAACACCACTAAAAAGGCCACTAGTAAGAAAAATGAGAACTACTTTTTCCTTGTATTAACTGGAATATGTTGTCATCAGATGAAAAGCCAACTGTACAATCAATAATTTGGTAGAAAAAAAGCATTCATCAATTGACAATGGTTAATAAAAAAATTTACTGACATATGCTCAATTTATGGATGATGCTAACATTTGTTCAATTTTCTGGAGATAGGATTAATGTTTGAAGGGGAATTTAGGATTCTAATACCGTACATTGTATTTGGTGATTTTTCTCCCTCTTTTTCTTTTGCTATTTCATATATGTCCTAGGGTAAGAAATAGCATTTATTTATGTTGGTAACAATAGTATTTTAGGTTGAATTGTGGGTAAATTTTGGTATTATCCTTGATTCCTCATGAACAATGTACCAGTATCAACTCTGACTTCTTCATGTTCAAATCCTACTTACCATTAAAAGTCTATATTGAGCTACACTCCTTCCATGAAATCTTTCATGTCAACAATAAACCCTAGATTTATTTTTCCTTTTCTTAACTCCTGCCTCTTTAAGCATAGGTTAATAATCAATCATTTCTTGGTGTCTAAATATTTATGTATGCTAGTCTTCACTATTATACTTAATTGTAAGTCCCTTCTAGGGGTATAATTCTATCTTTAACTACTTACCCCTAGTACTAGCATAGGGCTAAAAATATATAAAAAGCTTAATGAATGCATATTTTTTTAAAGATTGATTTATACTTTCACAACATGCACATACATATCTATTGTTCTCAGCTCTAGTTGACACAGATTTCAAAGAACCTGTTCTGTGGGGATATGTCAAATTGAATCTTTAATCTTCCAAGGAGGAATTTAATATTCACATACTTACATTCAGCAAGATTCTTTGCAAAACCATCAGTTACATCTGACACATAATGGCTCTTGCTGATTTTATACCAAATTAAATCAAAGCTCCGGACAACTTTCTGCAACATCTGTAACTGGGTGAACCACACAGGCTACTCAAGGTCAGGGCTAATTATCCATATTTGCACCCACCAGGCAGATGTGAAAGACCTAAGATATGCTAGTGCTCATTAATTGAGGATCAAGCTGTTCTCTGCAGAATTCAGCAAAACTCCACTGAAATATAATGCATTCATTTTGAGGTAAAATTTCCAGGTTATTAAGTACTTTGAGATGTGATTCTATAGAAAGTGAGATGATTTGAGTCCAGATGAGCTCAGATCTAGCTCTGTTTCAAAAAGCTGTGTGACCTTGGGTTCCCTTTACCTTGTTGCACCTCAGACTCCTTCCTATAATGTAAGTTGTTTTACTAATGTATCGTTAACTACTGTTTTGCTTAGACTATGATTCGTTATTATTCAATTGAGTACTCAGAGCCAGTTTTTATGGAGTACTTACCATTTGCCAGGCAATTTGCTTTTTTGGCTTTGCACTGTGTACCAGGCTGAAATTAAGCCATCTTGGATTTAACCAGAATGAAGATATCCTTCCTAAAATAAATCTGTTTGCCTTGCCTGAAAGCTACCAATAAGCCTGCAGTCTGTGTTTTTCTTTTTTTTCTTTCTTTCTTTTTTTTTTTTTTGTAAGACCTAATGGTTCTAAAGCAAGTTGGGTGCTACTTTACTGCAGTCATTTTCCAGCAACCAAGTAAGTCATTTATTTCCAAACTCTGTTCAGTGGAGCAGCTGATACCCCTTTCGATATGTGGGCTTCCAAAGTACTTATTCTAAATGAGTTTTCAGAAATGAGGTCACACAAGATTTTTTTCCAAAGTGGACATTGGTCTATGATTTAGTCACTAAAAATTATAATGTGTTAGTTTTCTATAATACACTTTACTTGATACCCACTGTGATAGCTTGTTTCCAAGGTGACACTCATCAATATCTTTTTTTTCTTCATACACAAAGGGGATTCTGCCCTTGAAAGGGAAGGTCTATGGCTACTTCAACCAACAGAATAGAAAGAAAGAGGCATCATGTGATTTCTGAGTCTAAGTTATAGAAAGCTTTTCAGCTTCTACTTGAGCCTTTTCAAATGCCCACTTTGGTGAAACCAACTGCCATGTAAGACGTGCAACTGCTGTTCCACCATCATGCTGTAGGGAGGCCCAAGCTAGCCACATGAAGATGCTTTGGGTAGAGATGTCTAACCACCCCTGAGCTGTTCCAGACATTCTGGTCCAGGTATTAGGAATGGAGCCTTCAGATGACTCCAGTCTCAGCTAAGTGTATGAAATGTAAAAGTTCTGAAGTAAGTACGGCCCAGCCATGGCATATACCTACCAGTTTATGAGAGATAAGAATGAATTATTTTAAGCCCCTATATTTTGCGTGGTTTGTGTCAGATAAATAGAAAATACATTAAGCTGAGTAGACCATGGCAGGTAGAAATGCACCTAAGTACCTCAGATTCTTGTAAGATGTGCAGATTAGAGAGTCAGCTTAGAGTCCCCTCTTACTTTTTGTGCTGATTAAAATCTTTGCAGGATAGAGAATTCAGGCACACTCAGAAATGCAGAATCAAAGTCAAAAGGTCCACAGAGTCCACACTGAAATGTATGTAGAGAAAGAAAGAAACACTGGGCCTTGGACTCAGATTCCAGGTTAGTGCACTGAACATAAAAAAAAAAAAAAAAAAAGCAAACAAACAAAAATAAATAAAACAAAAACCAAGATGGAGAAACCAAAATAGTTTAGGAAGGCCATAGTCAGAAAGCATAAACTATGCAAAGTTAATGGAGGAATGCCTGGATGACTGTAGTCAAAAAGAGAAAGCAATTATATTATGTGTGCAGGTGCAACCAGCCAGCTGAAACAGACCTCACAAACCGTTCCACTTAATCAGTGTCTAATCATTAAAGTGTATGTGTGGGTGCATGCACACACATCTGCATGAATTCCTATGTAGGGGTGTGATAGACTCGGTATGAAGGATGCTCACTGGGCTTTTGTCCTGGAGGCAATATATGTATGGTGGGTGACTTGTGCCCTCTGATGTTTTTTGGCAGAGACTACCATTCAGGCTTTTGGGATGCCCTGCCATAAGTCTTCTGAAACGTTATAGAAGTATATGATAACTGTTATCTCTAAGTCCAATAAAAGATAGACTGTCCAAAGGAATGCTAGAACTCAGGAGAGAGAGATCTCTTGGGGACTTTCAAACATGTGTTATTTAACATAGATATAATGGAAAATTTATGTAAATAGTTATAGGCAGAATGTATTTTAAATGACAAAATTCTCTTGCTCAGTATCAGATATTCTATACACAGAGTAAAATAATTGTTTTACAGTTCTTGAAATGAGCTTTTGAGGGAACTGGATTGTTTTCTAAAACCTCTGTGATATTGATTTGACATACTTGACAAGATAAGCTCAATGAAAACACCAGACATGAGTGATAGAGAACATGAAAAGCAGACAGACATTCACTGAAGAAGTGCTATGGAGGAGATCACACTAAAATATGAGGGGTAGGAACAGCTCTCAAATTACAGAATGGCACTATTACAAAATCAAATTGTGAGTCATTTTTTCTCACTTTAACCAAAACAACATTATAAAGGATGGTTAGCTTTACTGGGCAGGCTTCACAAAACAGACTTAACACATCTTGGGGTCAAGCAGGAGTTTTAATAGACCTAATAGAGGAGAGAAAAAAAAGAAGAAAGATTGGGTATTATTTTACTTCTGGCTCCTTCATTATAATATTTTTAAATCTGAGTCAATGGGGCTTTATTGAATTATTGAATAAAGACATTGTGAAAAATCCTTTCATTAGACAGACTTTTATGTGGTTCTGTGCTTGTCAAATGTCTAACTTCGTTTACTAGAATACAACCTCTGCATTTTTGACACCCTATTCCTATTTCATCACAGCACCTAACACTTTGCCAAGTGCTATAGAGCAATAGTTCTTACTTTTTTGGACTTTTAGACTGGTAGCACCTTAAGAAGTAGGGAAGCTGCCATAAAGGTCTTTTTCATTTGCCAAGAAAGTGCTCATAAAAGAAAACGACTGCTATCTATACTCGTAATTATTCTTCACTGTAACCTGGTGGAAACTTTATCTAGACTCTCAGTTGGAAGCCAGTGTTCTGTGCATACCTAAAATTAATATAAAACATATTCCCACCTGACTAGTCTCCTGGCATGTCAGCTCAGTTCACAGTTCAACAGTGCCTAAAGGTGATATTCCTTTTGAGACAATTGCAAATTACTTTTTAAAGTATTTTAGACTGACAGTTACATAGCAATTCAATCTTTCTTAATCTAGACATCTGTTTAGGAGCCATAATCACCATCAATATATCTTTGCACAATTTTAAAAGCAGTTTCTTAATCTAGTATAGAGATTTTCAAAACTTCTTTAAAAAAATCATAGAAATGTAAAAACCTTTCTAATACAGAAATCTTTCTTCAAAAGAAATCTTATTCAGGAAGACCAATATCTAAAATAGATCAAAGGGAACTGCTCTGATTGAAGCAGTCTGCTTGGTTCCCCTTGCCCCTTGCTCCCCACACTGCACTACCTCATAAGGCACCTCTGCACAGCCCCCAGGACTTCACAGAGCAGTCTTAAACAGCAGCTGATCTAACAGAGCCAAAGCTTTGTAGAATTTATAAGTCAGAGGATATCTTAGAGATGATTGCAAATACAGAATAGCTGAGTAGGAAGAACCTTACAGCTGAATTGTTTTTTTCCCTCTCAATTCACAGATAAGAAAACCAAGGCCCAGAATGGTTATGAAATATCCCGCCCAAGTCAATATATTGCTACTTAGTGGCAGACACATGACTAAAACTTAGGAGTCTCTTGCTCCAATTGAATGCTTTTCTTATCTTATTGTACCTCTTTTGGAGGTTTTTTATATAGGAAAATGACAGGACCATTAGGAAAAGAATTATTTAAAGCAGAGAAAGTATCTAGCAGAGAAGACCAAGTGTGAGACAGGAAGAAAAGGAAAGGACAAGTGGATCTTATCTATTACTAATGTCTGTATATTCAAACTGAATCTTTGTCTACAAGAGGTTTACCGTCTAGTTAGAACAAAAAGAGTGGGGGTACAAACAGAATGTTTACAATTTCTTATCACATGAAATTGGTTTTCTCAGAACATCATAGAAGTTATAAAAACCTTAATACATTGGAAGCTATACAGATATGTGAGGAAAAATTGCTGTCCTATAATCACAGTGGATTAAAAATTAAAATTTAGAACATCATCTGACAATCAAATTTATAAAAAAACCTGTTGGTTTCCCTATAGCGAAACTGATGCACTTGGGGAGGATGTGTTTGTTGTGTCACAAGATACAGCTGAGTTAGGGCACAGCTTGCCCCATCAGACTGAAAGCTACAATGTGAGCGCCACCAACAGGAATGTCCCATGAACATAGATAAATGAGTCCTGGGAGCACCTGGTGTGAGTGGCTTTAGGTGCCAATGTTATTTTTGTCCACCTTGAACGCATACAGTTAGCACTCTTTCCATTCTTTTGTCCATCCTTTTTTCCTTCTTTCATATTTCAGTTTGTTTCAATTCATACATATTTGCATGTGTGTGTTTAGATCACTTACTAGAGAGAAATTCACTATGATTTCCTAATCTTTGACAGCAACTTAGATTCAAATTTCTATTCACATTTAAGACAATGGCACACCCCTTCTTACAAAATTCATCCATTAGCAAGTGTTCCTAAATTAGAAAGCTCTACAACTGAGAAAGCGGAAACAGGTTTTCTAATTGTGCCAATTCATTTACTTTTCTACTGTTAAGAACCACTAATAAAAATTTTTAAATGAAAAAATCTTTCTTATCTCTGTATTATACTCTTTCCATTTGTCCATGTTTCCACCAATCTGTTTATATTCTTATATATATTTTTAAATAGTTGAAATCATGATGTGTCATGTAATTTTGTTTTCTCTTCTGACTACTTTGCGTGGGCAACATTTGCCCATGTTGCTACTTAGTCTCTTCATCAGGGTAAACCAAGACAGTTTCCATGGAGAGATGTAAGTACATGAAAACTAGTCATTTTAATTAAGACCAAGCCTCGATCTCTTTTGAACACTGCTATATACAAACAATGAGGTTGTGCAAATGCTGCTGGTTTCAAAGTATTATTTAAAATTATCCATCCCCCCAAAAAGGTGAATTTGAATACACTGAATGGATAACTGAATCCAATGTTAACATATTTTCTTTTTAAAGACAGTAAGATAACTGAATTAGCCTTTAGTACAATAAAAACATGTATGATATCTATCTTGGGAAGCTGGGATCATTGGCTCTCTATTAATCTAGCTATTTGATAAAGTGTATTATCTTATAAAAAGGGAAGTATTTACCTAATTCTCTTTAATAGTAATTACCCACTTCCTTAATAGGCTTTTGAACTCTTTGTGCTGTTTTATATACTTTAAAATATAAGACAGAATAAAGTGTATTGTTTAAATTTAATACATTTGTTAATAGAGAACAGACTATTGGTTCCTTAAAGGTGGTAACTTCTGTCTGATTCATTTTTATCTTCCTCAAAACTTATATATAGAACAGTGGCGTACAAATAGTATATGCTCAATAAAAATTCACTGAACTGGATTGATTTTAGCTTCAAATAGATGAGTCATTTAGGGCATTTACCCTTCAATTGTGTTGGTGAAATATACACACTTAAATCTGAAAAGCTATTACATTGAATAATTTTGCCATTTCAGTCATAGATTAAATCAATTAACTGATTTCTGACTCCAGAAGGATTTAGACCACATGGTCTTTTACATTCTGTCACTTTGTTTAAATTCAGTTTGAGTTTGTACATGGTCATTTATAGTATGAAGTGCATACACTTTATAATACCCAGGTCAGAGAAGAATCCCAAATTAGATCAGATGCCTCTACTATATTCTCTCAGAGGACTGGCTTCCTCATAACACTTGTCTCAGTCTGTAACTATTTATTTGTGTGGTTATTGGATTAATGTGAATGAACCTCAGAGTCTGTAAAAACACTGCCTATTTATGTAAAAACCATGAGAACAGGGGCTGGGTGTGTTTCTGTATTACTTTATCCCCAGAATTTGGCACAGTCTCTGGCTCATAGTGCATATTTAAAAAAAAAAAAAAAAAAAAAAAAAAAAAAAAGGCAGTTGAACAAATTACTGAAATCCAAGAGAAAGCAGAATTTGAGCTGAATTTTGAACACAGGTGAGAGAACTGACCTAGCAAATGAGAAAAAGTTACCAAATAGGTTTATGATTTGAAATGGGGGCACAGGTTGGGGCAGAACTATCATGGTGGGAATCCCTACACTATTACACTTAATACATCAGGGACCTCTCCGTCTTGGTAGCAGGTAATGCACTAGTTCCTTCCAGAAATAGGTTTGTGCTGATATGTTTTCTAAAAACCATTGAGATTCCCAATAATACTGAACACTCATAGTAATGGGAGGCTTTTTTTCTGACACGTGTGCAATTAGGTTGCCTTTATTAAGCAAGAAGAGGAAATTTCCATGATGTACATAAATAGGCAGTGTTTCTGAAAGTGGCAGGTTACTCTGGAAAAAGGAAAAATGTAACCAGTTTTCCCAGTAGCACATGACTCTCACCCAGGTAAACTTTCTACTTCCCAGGGGGCGTGATCAGCTGAGCTTATGCAAGTTCAGCATCTCAAATAGTCATGTCAGATGTTTTCTCCTATTCTATAATACTCCGTGTCCACCAGGGACATTTTAGAAGTTTAGGACATCCATAGTCATTTTAACCTTAGGTGATTTGGTTGCCATGTTTCTTATCATGGTCTAATGAGGGAATAATCATATCTGTGCTTCCCAACTCCTCCAAGATGATGTCAGAACAAATGAGATAGAATTCCAAAATGTCCCTTGGGTTCCCATTTTTCCTTCTCTCTTCTTTCCTCTTGCCAGTCATGTTTCCCATCTTTTTTCTTCTCCATAGTTTATACCTAATTTCCCACACATCCCAGAACATTTGGTATCCAATCTCCCAAATCGGTGGCCTTATTTTGTATGTAGGAAGATCAATCTTTATTTTTTTTTTCTCAAAGTTTTATTTAAAGGACACTTCTCCCAAGTGTCCTCCTGTTGGACTGTAGGCCTGTATAATTTCAGTGTTTTGTATTTGGACGATTTCTGAGAGTCCTTCCAGATACTGAAGCAAGTAGAATAGTGGTGAGTTTGGACATGTTTTTAATATAGAATCTTTTATTTTGATGGTAACTTTGACAGAAATGCATTTTGAAAATCCTCACCTCTCTAGGGCAGCCAAGTCACAGCAGAGGAAAAAGAGCTTCATGATAAATCATCCAAAAATGCATAGATGGCCTTATCATTTTGAGATAGTCAACCTGGCCCAGTATTCCTTCTTTGTCTGCTTTCTATTAATGCTATCAAGAGTGGTTTCAGTGTACTGTATTTCCTGCCTATCTTCCTGGAGATGTAAACCCTGGTGGCATCAGAATCACATGAATAGGTCTGTATGTACTGATAAGCAATTATCACTGGGGTAGAAAGAAGAATGCTAAGGTCTGGGACTATCACACGATGAAGACATTAAGATTTATTTTCTCTGTTATCAGAAGAACTTTGCTACTCATGCAAAGCTCCTCCTAGGATAAAAAAAAATGAAGAGAAAAGCATAAGAGGAGATTATATTTCTTGCAAACATATATCAATCAAAACAAGAAACTCTGAATGCAAAATTGAAACACAATCACAAAGTCAGTTTTAAATGGGGAAAAAAGCCACAGAAAACATGGGTCTTTTGAGGATTAAAGAAAGAAATCCTTACCTAAGATTAAAAAAAATCCTTTCCAGAGATCAAAAATAGAAAGAGGCTATGAGAGGGAGGAACTGTGAAGGGACTGCTTTTACAAATGATGTGAGATTGAAATAATTTACACAGTTTGTATCCTGCTATTGAGAGCAAGATGGAAAATTTATAGAACTCTATAAAACACCTTGCTTTAGAACAGAACTATAAAAAAAACAAAAACAAAAAAACAAACAAAACAAAACAAAAAAACAGAACACAAGCTCAATTCCAGGGACTCAGTGAGTTTTTTTTAAATTAGGAAATCTAAGTTGTCCATGAATGAATTTGATGATAATGCATGTCAATTCTAACAAACCCTATAACCACTGCACCTTTTGCCCCAATAGGTGTACAGTGATTTCTCAAGGAAAGATGGAAACTCTATTAGGGAACACTTCCTACTGTGTGTTCTTTCTTAAAGACATCCTGTCTGAAATGAAAATTTCAAGAAATTAGCCAGTTCGGCAGCTAAGGAGCAAATCAAGGAAGGCTAAAAAAGGTATATCACAATCAGCCTTCATGGTACCATGTCTCAGAATACCTTCCACTAAAATGGAACAGCACTGCCTAACAAACACTGTGAATGAACAAATTTAGGTAGCAGCTAATTCGCATATGCTAATTCCATATATTTCATTAATTTACTCATTACTTATGCAACAATTATTTACTGAACACCTAATATGTGTTAGACACTGGAGTGAGTTCTGGGGATGCTGAAGTGAACAAACAGATGAGACACCTGCCCTCTTGTGACTTACAGCAAAATAATTCACTATTCTACTAGTTTATATTTAAAGGCAAAGAAACTGCCCAGTCCCTAATTGAGGCCTTCAGATCAGTCCTCTAAAAATGAGCAGTAAACCTGACTATGAAAATATCCTTTTAGTTATTTTCCCTAAAAAGATAGCTCTACTTATCTTTATTTCAGAAGCATTGAAACGGCTCTATGAGAGTTATAATGAAAAGCCCTTGGTGGACCCTCTTTCAATCACATCTTAGATTCCCTTATGAATAGAACGAATCTTGGAAATAATAGAAAGGAAATGATTTCTATCATTTTACTCTAACTTCCAGCAAATTAACTCATACCTAATGAATCCATACAACTGAAACAGCCACAACTGAGAGCTTCAGAGCAATGGATGGCTTCCTAAGTATTATCATCTTTTATTTTCATTACAACCCACTTATATTTGGATGAACAGCTACACCAATTTCTTTTCTACTGATGAGAACACTTATGTGACTTGGTCAAAGTAAAAAAATTAAGATTATAAACCATGTTTTGTAGCTCTTGGTTTGGTTTTCTTTCCATTGGATCATGTCCAAAAGGTTCAGCAGGATGGCTCTTCTTCTGCTTATAACATTCACGCAGCATCTTCCACAGAGCCTGGGCAGTACAGATATTCAAAGGACACTTACCAAATGACTATTTTTTGGTGAAATCAGGGGGCTTGTTATATGATCTAACACTGCTCCTAGCTTATAAGGCTAGTCAGTGGACTTACTCTACCCCACACTCGGTAGAGGTCTGCAAAACTGGCCAGGATTTCTGTGAAAAGTGACAAAAGAGGGAGAAACTCAAAGATTATTTTGTTGAGTGGCAAACTAATGGCAGATACTAAAGTTTAGCCCAATTTTCACATGATGTTTCTCAGCATCTGGTATTTATCTACCCTGTAACTATAAATTACATGCTCTTACAAAATATATATCTTTCCATCTTATACATGTAATATATGTTAAATAAAGTATATAATATATAGTGTAATTTATGCAGATATAATCAGGAAGACTCAATTGTACCCTTCCAAATCACAACAGATATGTCAAAGCTAAATATAATTCTATTCTCACCACTATTAATATTGTGCCAGAGTTTCCACCCGGGGAAATTAGACAACAATAAGAAATAAAAAGTCATCCTATTTGTAAAGAAAGAAGTAAAATTGTCTTTCTTTGTCAATGGTTTAATCTGGTATACACAAAATCCAAAGGAATCTACCAAAGAACTATTAGAACTAACAAATGAGTTCATCAAGGATTCAGGATACACTATCAATATAAGTATATAAATATCAGTTGTAATTACTATGTGCATTAGCAATGAACAATCTGGAAATGAAATTATAAAGAATAATGAAATACTTAGGAATACATTTAACAAAAGAAGAGCAGAACTATAAAACATTGTTGAAATAAATTAAAGATTTATATAAAGAGAAAGACACCTTGTATTAATGGTTTGGAAGATTTCAATTATTAAAATGACTCTCCAAATGATTTACAGATTTGAGACAACCTCTATCAAAATACCAACTGCCTGCTTTGCAAAAATGGAAAAGCTGATCTTAAAATTCATAAGAAATTACAAAAGTAGCTAAAACAATCTTGAAAAAGAAGAAAGTTAGACTTCCACTTTCTGATTTCAAAACTTGCCACAAAGTGACAGCAGTCAAAACTGTACTATTATAAACACAGACATAGAGATCAAAGATGGGGAGAAAATATTTGTAAATTATGTATATCTAATAAGGACTTTAGACTATCTAAAGAACTCCTAAAACTCAATAATATAAATAACCTAATTAGAAATAGGCAAAGAATTTGAATAGGTACTTCTCCACAAAACATATAAAATAATTACTAAGTATATGAAAAGATGTTCAACATCATTAGTCATCAGGAAAGGCAAATCGAAACAAGAGATACCACTTCATACCCATTAGGATGGCTATAGTAAAAAAGGCAGACAATAAAAGTATTGACAATAATGTGGAAACATGAGCCCTCATATATTGTTGGTGGGAATATAAAACAGTGCAGCTTCTTTGGAAACAATCTGACAGATTTCCAAAAAGTTACGGTGATAACTTAGATCTACCATGTAATCCAGAAATTCTAATTTTAGGGGATATATCCTGACAATATATATCCACACAAATGACAATAGATATCTACACAAAATCTTGCGATTTTGATTCACAGTACTATTACTCGTAATAAACAAAAAGTGGAAACATTCACATGTTCATCAACTGATAAATAAAGGAAATGGGATATACCTATACAAAAGATTACTTGGGGCAATAAAAAAAGATGAAATAATGATACATGTTGCAACAGGCATAGACTTTGCAAACATTATGCCAAGTGAAAGAAATCAGTCAAAGACCATATACTGCATAATTGTATTTATATAAAATGTCCACAGAGGCAGAAAGTGAATTCATGGGAGCCAGGAGCTGAGGCATGAGCTGGGAGATAGGAAGGTGGTAGTTAAAGGGTAAAGCACTTCTTTTGAGGGTGATACAAAGGTTAAAAAATTGATTGTGGTTAGACTGAACAGCTGTGAATATTCTAAAAACCATTACATTGCATGAACATTATCTATATATTCAACAAGTTTTGGCCATAAGTTTGTTCTAATTAAAGAAAAAAAGTTAAATATATCTGATTTCTGGCAGGTAGTTTGAGTTGTAAGAGCCTTGAGTTAGCAAGATTCTACCCGAACACAGTTTGGACTCATCCTCTGGGTCTCAGTTTCCTCACCAGTATTATACCAGGTAGTTGTTTTCTAAGCATTATTTTTTCTTGGAATAAAATCTTACATGAAAGCTCAACTATAAAGCAGAGAAAAGCCCAGTTTCCCTGGTTCAAATGAAAGTGTTGGTTCTAGATCCCACCCATACAGTTTTATTCATGAGTTGGCCTCTGAATCATTCTTGAGAGTCACGAACACTGTGGGCTCCACGGTGTGCCACAGGACACTTTACAACCTAAACATAGTGTCCGCCACCTACTACCCTGGGGTTTTGGCTCTCAGGCAGGTGTGACCCATGCTGCCAGGAAGAGCTGGGTGAAGATCAGGTACACTGAATCAGTAAATTGGTGTGGAGAGTAGGGATGTGAGCAGGAAGGGATGCAAGAGAATAAGGAATAAAGTCAAAAGTAAGGAACTAGGTCAAACTGATTTTCAGATCAGTGGTGGGGAACAAAGCCTGGATTTTTGTTGCATGAAAAAAAATATTAACTATTCTGATGGAGGAAAATATATTTGATTAGGAAAATTTCTTTTTAAGTCCTTTGGAAATAGAAGATGAGGCCCTAAAGGCATGAGCATATGAAGGGATTAAATACTGTGTAACTTAAACTGCATTGTTGAGTAGCAAGATATGGGAGAGTAAGAATTCCTGATTTGGGAACATGGATGGATAGATGAAAAGCTTTTAAGAATAGGAAAGAGTTTGCACTTCTGTGATGTAAACCCCTTTCTACTCCTCCCAATCCTGACATAAGTTTGCTACACACACAAATGCCTGGTGATTTAATAGTAGGAGGTCAGACATATGGGAGAGTTTATAGAGATAATTTTTTTTCTTTTCTTTTTTTTTTTTGAATTGGAACTAATGGAATTTTATTTCATGTATGTGTGGGTTAGAAGCTTCATGACTATAAAGATTGCTGAGGTTTGTGTATTGCCATCTTGCTAGAGAGATTAAATATCTGTAGTCACAGACTATGAGGAGGCCTCAGGCTTCTTCCAGCAAGAGAAGGGGTCTGATGAGGAGGATGCCTTCTATGGTGGACAGTCAAAAAGACAGAGCATGAACTCGGACCCAAGGCAGCTCATAAGTGCCATCTGCCTTGTGTGTCCTAGGAGATGTGGGTCTCACCCAGCAACCCCAAGTCTCTTAAGGATAGTCACATTGTCACTCTTATGATTGAAGGTTTATGAATGTATTTCTTCAAGGGCCCAGTGGAACTTGGTGAGTGTTTTCTCTTCAACCCGATTCATAGCAACTCAACCCTACTCCCTTTTATTTCGACATTAGTTGAGTCAGAATCTCACTAAAGGGAACTAGATTCTTCTTATCACAGTATAAAATAAAGCATATTTCCATCTTTGTCTTATGGGAAATGATGGGAGGGGGGAGCAGAGAGAAAGAGAAGTTTTGAGGATGCATATGTGAGTTTACATATATGTGGGTTCATTCATGGGGAAGGTGTGAAGATGGATAGGAATTGATTTTATGTTGACTTTATATCCTTCCAACTTCTGAAAGGATGAAGAGTTTTTAAAAAGCTGGCTTACATTACTTTTAGGTGTGACCAAAAGAAGTTTCTCTTGATTTACCATGCAAGGTAAAAAAAAATTGATGGAGAATTTGACAGTCAAAGTCAGGGTCTTCTAGTTTCTGGTCTTCTCTGCTGCCTTTACTAAGGTTAATTCAAGAACTGTGAATACAGTGTGATGCTGACCATAGATTCTCACATGATTTCATGCTCAAGAAAGAACCCCTCTGAGGCATCAGCCCCTCCTTGCCACCCAGCTCATCTCTTGCAAACCCTCTAAGCCTCTTTGCTCCACAGGACATTCTTCACTGACCAGTCCAGAGTTATTTAGTTGAGGTTTACAGCTTTCCCAAGATGGTTTTTTGCTCACAGTTGCCCCTGACCTGGGCTACACCCAGTAATACCCCTAAAGAGCCTACTCTCTTTTCTTGCTGTTTACAATATCTCCACACAAAAACTGTCAATCTCAATTTGATTATTAAAAGGAAAATCATCTTCTCTAAGTTTCTGCTGTTTCTCTAATTCTCAGTCCTTAGAAAACATTAATTAGAAACACTCGCAGGACTTGTTAAAACACAAATTTCTGGACTGATTCTGATTGCATAGGTATACAGTGGGGCCTGTCTGAGGTTTCACTTTTCTAACAACATCTCAGGTAATGTTGATATTGCCAGTCCAGGATTAGCAAGTTGAGTACTGTTTTACAAAATTTAAAACTATAAAATGTTGCAATTATATTTTAGCACTGGATGCTCTTGGTGTGTGTCTTTTCTGGGCACAAGGTCTCTATTTACAATCATATTTTTAAGGTGGTGACAGATAAAACATTTGTCATATAGGTCTTTTTCATTTCCTATTTTTTTTTCAGCTCTTCAGTTTTATTCTCCATTTTCTCCTGCGCCAGGCCTGAATTAGGTGAAGGGCTTTATATAATTCCAATGACTGGAATTTATTATAGGACTGGTGTGAGAAAGGAGCACCAAGGTGAAATTAATCTGCTTATCTGCTATACTCAGGAAAAGCTCTGTTGTTATAAACTAGTGTGATCACTCCTTCCTCTAGACTAGTCGTTCAGGTATCAGTCCATCAACCGATCAATCAATTAATAAACTATTCAAACATCCTGTAAACATTTGTCTTGACTCTCATATCAGTGTTTTTTAACAACTAATATATACTGTGTACAGGAATGTGGAAAAGATGGATAGAGGTCGAGGAGAGGCAAACAGTAGCTCTACTATCAGTTTCTTAATATCTATATTGGACTTCCATTTTGAAAGCTGTACCGTGATTCATAGTGAGGTTCTAGCTTGCTAATAGGAAATAGAGGCTTCCCACAGAAAAGGGATTCATGATTCTTCTTTTGGATGCCTAGATTTTTACTTGGAGCTGGAAATCAATAAGTTCAGATCACTTATTATCTTAAACCTCTTAGCATTGCAAATTCACTGATAGTGTTTTAACTAGTTTTCTGATTGTTGGATATAAGGATATGTGTGGCTAAAGAATGGAGCATCCATTGCCCTTCTTCTCTTTTCAGTTCTTCAATTCCTAGAAAGGACCAAAACTAGTTACATTGTTGTAAAGTTCATGCTTCAATATCCTGCAAGCCCACGTCAATGATTGTTACTAGCACGCCCAGCCTTCTACCACCATCGTAGAGGATGTGGTTACCACCAAGAAATTAAAGAAAGTTAATATAAAGTCTTTATTAAATTATTCTTAGGAACACATGAACACAATTGGCATTCTTGAGCATTTGGAAAATTAAATTATTCTTTAGAATTAGCCCGCGGAGGTAGAAGAAATGAAGAACACTCACCAAAGGGGAAAAAAGTGACAAAATTTCAGTGACTAATGGTTTTTAATTATAATTGCATAATAGTCTCTTGATACAAGTGCTACTTAATGTTTTGATAATTCTTGCCACCAATCTATTAGGCCCCTTCATATATGTGCAGGTACCTAGAGCACAGAGGAACATCAGACTATTATCTAACTGCACTCAAGTGCCTTGAATTAGATCAATTTAATGGCACTCCTAACCACACTACTATTAGCAGATTCTGGGAGTATGAACAATAATAAGCAGCTTCCAACTGTTATACCAGTTAATGATTTTATGCTGGGATAAAAAAAATAATCGAACATAACAAAAGTAACATTTAGTTTATGCTAATATTTTATTTTTTAAGTTCCTGATGATTATGAATAATGCTGCTACAAACATTCATGTATTAGTTTTTATGTGAACATAAATTTTTATCTCTATAAATTTTTGAAATTGGATTTTGGGTCATGTGGAGATTAAGCACTGAGAGGGTCTAATTTCAAAGGGTTTCCATGAGATAATTTTGTCTGTGATGGTGGTTGTAAGAATCTAGGCATGTGTATATATTAATACTCATAGAACTATAATCAGAATTGGAACCTACAATTTTTAATGGAGAATTATTAATTTTAATTATAAAAATACATAGGATAAGCACATAGTGGAACGGTGTATTACAAATTTTAAACTCAGAATTTTTACTGCTGAGTCTATAAATAGCAAATAATTAATAAAAGAATTTTGAGGTTTGATGCTTAAGAAGAGCGGACCACTTTATCTCTAAAATTCTAAGTGTTTAAGATGGTCTGATAAATTTATATTCACAAATATTACTTGTGATGTTGGCCATTTTCAAAGCCCTCATTATGTTAGGAAAAGAGGTCTTAAAATCAGAGATCACTTTCATGAAAGGGCAGAGATATCAAACAGAGTAATTATGCATTTAATAAACAGAATAAGAATAAACATCTTGGGAAACAATAATAATCATAAAACTGGAGCTGTCCATGTCCCTTTCCTACTCTCAAGAGGAACCATCACCCAGATGATGATCCCAATCTACCTTAGACAAACGCTAAGGTAAGAGCTCAGATGTGAATAAGTCTTGAGCTCTTATTCATTGATTTGTTCATTTCACAACTATATATTGGATACACCATGAAGTGTGCTGACTGAGATTCAATGTGAGCAAATTGGACTGACCATGAAAGAAGAGGTCAAATAATCACACAAATATTTAATTAGAAACAGTGCTAGCCATTTTGTAAGAAATGTAAAAGGGACCCCAAAGAAGACACATTGGGGAAATTTTCAGGGTTGTATCTTTTTGGAAATTCAAAGAAGTCTTCCTTTGGGAAGTAGCATTTGATCTTAATTTTGTGGCCAGTGAACTGCATTTACTGATTCCAATTTCCTTTTTCCTCTGCATTCTGATTAATATCTATGAATCATAATCTGAGGGCATTTGCATTAAGTTCTAAATGGGATTTAAAATTACATTAAAATCTGGCAGTGGATACAATGGCAGGGGCTTAGCTGGCACTCTGAGAAGAGGCCTGACATTATCTTCAAGGTTTCTGATGAAGTTCCAACTACCACCAGACATTTATACCAGATCATGGGAGGTACAGCATGAGTCACAAACTTTCTCATCCCCTGTGCTACTTTGATGCTCTGAAAGAAGAGTTTAATTCTTTGATATGGTGTTTGGGAACAGGAAGGAGGGCATGATCTGTATCTGGCAAACATGGCATTTTCAGTTGGAGGCAAAAGCTCATATATTGAAAATTACGTTTCCAATTTTTTGGACCTAAGGGGATTTTTATTATTATTATTATTTAGCAATGGATTAGTAAACATATACTAAAAGCTCACTATAACTAGACAACACCAGTTAAAGAACTACAGAAGGAAACAAAAGAAAAACAGAACCTCTTTTGGGTCCTTCACATTGCTGTTCAGGGGAAAAGCAAACTCACCAATTAAAGAAACTCAAGGCAATGATGAAGAATATTATAAGTGAGAAATAATACATATTTAATCTATAAGTGCAAAATAAAAACCAAATAAAAAAACGTAGTCAGATGTATAAAAATTTAACAGGATTTATTTTGAAGTGGTGAGGTTATGACAGATGCCTAATTTATTCTCTTTGCTTGTCTATACTTTCTAAATTTTCTTTCAGAAGCTATATTTTTCTCTACAAATACAAAAACAATAAAAGTTTTATAAAAAATTATATTATGAACTTCAAAACTTCAAGTTTATCGATTCTTTCTCAGGCTATGTCCAGTCTTCTAATGACCCCGTCAAAGGCATTATTCACTTTTTTTTGTTTTTGATTTATAGATTTCCTTTTGACTCTTCGTTTCCATTTCTCTAATTACATTATCTGGTTTTTGCATGTTTCTACATGTTCCATTATAGCCTTTAACATATTTATTTAAAATTCCCTAATTCTGAAATCTGTATCATATCTGAGTCTGACTCCAGTGCTTGCTTTGTTTCTTCAGATTGAGTTTTTTCTTGAATTTGAGCATAACTTATAATTTTTTACTGAAAGATAGACATGATTTATCAGGTAATGGGAATTGAGGTAAATAAACCTTTACTTATAAGTTTAAGTTTTATTTGGCTAGATAAAATGTATCTGGTTAAATTATTTTTAATGTTTACTGTATCTGCAAGTACCAGAGGCCTCCTACTCCTCTAGTCTCGATTTTGCCCCCTCCTTAAATGGGGTCTACGCCTTGCAGATCTTTTAGCTGTAATTATACTGGAACACTGTTAGTGTAGTGGGAAGGTGTGGGGAGGGGAAATGCTCTGTAAACTTATGAACAAATTTCAGTCTTTCACTGGGGCCGGGTTTCTTGGCCATCACTGTTATTTCTTAGCTTCTGCACCCACCAATTGAAACAAGGAAGCTAGAGAGTTCCAGAGCCAGAAGTGTCCTCTGCCCTGATGGAGTAAGGCTCTGGAGCGCTAAAATTTGTTATGGAGAATGCTCCAGGTACAATGCACAATGGTTACTCTTCCTCTATTCTGCAGAACCAAGATATCTTTCTTGGCTCTTCGCTGTGGGAATCTGGTGAGGTTTCTGGACATAAAACCCACAAAAGTATAGTGGTCCCCCTAAGACTATGTTCCCTGGGAATTTCTCAATCTTTAGCTAGTCCATAATTAATTTCCAGCAATTCATTAAAATTACCATTAAATTTTTCTACCAATATATGTCTCCAGAAGCTTCTGTCCAGACAGGCAAATCTCAACTGTGACTCTGAATTCACCTGTGCGATGGACTGAATGTTGTATCCTTCTAAAACTCATGCATGGAAACCCTGACCCCTAATGTGATGGTATTAGGAGGTGGGCCTTTGGGAGGCAATTAGATTTAGATGCTATCATGAAGGTATAGTTCCCGTGGTGGAATTATCGTCCTTATAAGAGAAAAAGACTGGAGATCTCTCTCTCTCCACCATGTGAGGATATAGCAAGAAGGCAACAGTCTGCAAAGCAGGAAGTGAGCCCTCACTAGACACCATATCTGCTAGCACCTTGATCTTAGAGTTCCAACCTCAGAATTGTGAGAAATATTTCTCACAGACCCTGATTTATAGCTAACCTTTATTTACAGAAAGATCTAAGCTTGAACTTGTCAATCAGAGCCATCCTATGAAGCTACCAAGAGGCTCTACCCAGCACAGTTTGAGGGGTACATTCAGACCTGCCTTTAGAATTTCTTCATTCTGCTGAGGACTTGATGGAGCAGGACCACCAGCAGAGTCCTTTCAGATCACTCACTAATTTCCAGCCTCAGTCTCTGGGAAGGAAAGAGCCTGCATTGGCAATTTCTTCAACTTTTATTGTGTCTCCTGCTGCCGCTTGCCTGCCTGGAGCCTGGATGACAACCAACATTTGAAAGCAACAGGATTTCCATGTGTTTCACAATCATAGACCCTTAGTGGACTCCCTCCTTTTCTAGGGAGTCCTGTGGCAAATGTGAACTTAAGTTTGGAGAGGAGGCTTATGCAAGGTAGTCAACTTTCCCAATATGGAGCTGAAGGTTGCACCCAAGAAGGGGATTTGAGCAGCATTTTTCCCAGCCCTAATGATGAAATCAAGCCCTTACTGGAGAGTAGGGGTTCGTGGCTATAAAAACTGGTAATGATTCTGGCACTGAACCAGCAATAGGCAGCCCTCATTTGCTTTGCTGCCTAGCATTAAGGCAAGACCATTGTACGTTACTGCTTGAAGGCAGTAATCATTTCATATAATGTGAAGATTTTTTTTCACTCAATCTACTTTCATGCTTTAGGCTGATGAGAATAATAATCATGGGTTGATTACTGGTACCTTGACAAATGATGCTGAGAAATGCAGTCACTGTTCATTTCTACTCTTTTCTCTTCTCAAACATTGAAGGTTGCAATTTGGAATCTCATTCAGTCACTGCTTTCACATTCCAAAGTTTCTGATGCCGAGAAGACCAAGACAAAATAATTCTGTCAAGGCCTCCTAATTCCTGCAGTCTACCCTATGGGATAATTTATGCTGATTTGTTTTAAAGAGACAGGCATACATAATTCATATCCTGTACATTGTGGCTTTTGACCATTGAAAATACTATCTCTCTTTTGGCAGTGCTTGCAGGAACTAGCTACAATAAACATTTCATACCTCAATAGATTCTCTTTTCTCAGCTAATAGGAGCCTGACTTAAATGTAGACTACATCATGAGAGGAGTGTATTTAATGGTGAATTCAGCAGAGCATTTTTTTTTTCCTTCCAAAGCATAAAATGAGCTTATTATCAGTATCAATAGTTGGTTTTTCTCAAAAGGAGTCAAGGTGTGAATGGGCATGAAAGGAAAATTAAATTGAAACTCTTGGTGGTTTCATAGTTGGAGGCCAGTTTAAAACTCTAACTTAATAAGTTCTTTTGAACTAGCTAGGAGAATTTCAGGATCATAAAAGCACACAGATTTGAAGGGAGGCATCAGAAGTGAGATTCCCACCCAGAAGGCAGGGGGCCAGACAAACTGGAGACTGCTAAGGATGGCTGAATTTATACCTGTACATATTACAGTGATATTAAGTATAATCTATACAAGTGGAGCCAGAGTGGTCTTTTAAAAATGCAAATCTCATCAAGCTTCTCCTTTACTCAAAACCCTTTAATAGTGTTTCCATTTCATATAAGATATAGGCCAAGGATCCTGCATAATTAGGTCTCTGCTTATGCTCCATCCTCATCAGGCCTACCATTGCCCATCCTTACTGTGCTTTAGCTACTAAGGCTTTCTTTCACTTTCTTTCACAACTGGTGTTTTCACCTGGGAAACTCTTGCTCTTATGGAAAAATTCATCCTAACTGGCAATTCTTCATGGAACGTTTCCTATTTATTCTGGCAAGTTGAAGTTCTATTAAATGTGCTCATGCAATTTTTAATTATTTGAAATTTTTGATGCTTGTGTTCTTCCACTAGACTATAATTTAAGGGCACCTGGGCTCTGATTCACAAATATACTCTAATAGAGCATAATCAGCCCTCTATAAATATATGCCATATGAGTGAATGAATTAGAGCAGTGGTTCTCAAACACTTTAGGCATCAGAATCACCTGGCCAGCTGGTTAAAGTGTAGCACACTAGATCCCTAGACGTTCTGATTCAGGGTGATGGGACCCAAGAATTTGCATTTCTAATGAATTCCCAGATGGTGCTGGAACTACACAACACTAGGAAGCCCTTCCATGATTGCAACCTTACCATTGGGACCTCAAGTCAGAAGATTTGCATTCTGGATCCATCCAACCAGTTGAATGTCATTGAGCAATCCTTTATATTTGCTTTCTAGTCAGTTAATAAATTATTTTGCTTCATCCTTTGCAATCTCTCCCATACCTCTCTGTCCCTTTCCTTTTGCTATATTTCTAGAAAAGAAAAATAGCCTTACATTTGGATTACTATAACTACACCCAAGTAATTTTCTTGGCCCCCACTGTCTGCCACTTGAATCTTTCATTTACTTTATTGTCAGTTTTAAGTGCCTTGGAGACCATTATGACCATGCCCTGACCTGCCCTTACCTAAAATTTTGCTAGACTTTATGCTCTGTATGTTATCCACCTTCCTCCAATTTAACATGAGACTCCTCATAGCTTATTGCTCTTACCTAATGTCCATATTTCCTGACAGGCTATCAGATGCATAGGGGCAAGCACTATGCCAGTCTTGTCTAGCCCATAGTTGTTGCATCATAAAACATTACTGAACAGAAAAGTCACTGAACACTAAATTCTCCCTTCTGCACAATAATAAAAATTGTAGGAAGCACTTAACTGGGGTTACTCTATGCCAGATTTCTTCTAATAACTTTACATGTAACTATTTTATCCTTATAACAAGGATCCTAATTTTACAGATAAGGAAATGGAGGTACAGAGAAATAATGTGTGTATGGTCTCACACATGGTGTCAAGTTTTCAAACCCAGGTATTTAGCTGTAGGAATTCAAAAGCTTACATACCATGCTATACTGACTGAGGAATAGCCCAAATATTGCCTAAAATTACCTATAGTACCAGGAATCTGTTTGTGTCAGTTTATGGAGCTACACATAATCACAAACCCCCCCAAAATTGTTGAGCATCTTTTTTATGTAGGGAGCTAAGACAGACACTGAGAATTAAGCAAAATTGGGATACAGTACATAAGGTGAGAGGCTGTCTAGTATTATAAATGGAGTCAGACAACCTACTTCCACCAATTTCTGAGCTGTGTGATCTTGAGGGAGTTACTCAACCCTTCTATGTTCTGCTCCTCATCTTTAAAGTGGGGAAATAAACTATCTCCCAAAGTTTCTTCCAGGATTAAATGTGAAAGATGTATGTAAAGCACTTATCACAATAACAAATATATCAGGCCTCTTTATTAGACGAGAGCTATTGTCTTATCCTTGCCCTTTTCTATTTGTTTAGTAGATGGAAATTGGCAGTGATACTCTTGGATGAAGAATTTACCTTACAGTGGCCTCAACACATCCAAGATGGAAACACAATTTATGCCCAAAAAGCTGTTTAGGAAGGGTGGGTAATACACATCTAAAGAGAAAAATCAAACTTAAAAGTCATAAAGTTATTCACAAATGAAGATTTTTAAAACCATTCACTTATTTAATAGTTATTCATTGAGTATCTAGGTGGTAGAAAGTGTGCTAAGCACTAAGAGTTCAGAGAAAAAGCAAATAGTATTTATCTCTTTACTCTCCAAATTGTTTTAATCAGACATGCTGTTTGATGTGATATTTACCCCCCTGAATACTGAATTGAGATTCTGAGGCTGAGTTTAGGCTCATGTAGATAACATGTCAAAGAACTTATATTTGAACAAAACTGAAAGGCTTCGGTTGGTAGGTTCTTAACACAGCCTTTCAACAACTCGACAGGTACAGTACAGCCATATAAAATCTACACTTCATCTATTCTCTTTTTCCATTATCTCAACTTTTTAAGCTACTCTGCCCGTCATAGCCACAGAGTTATATCATAATGAGTTGATAGGATATTATAGACTTTTAAAGCGGAAAAGACAAAAGTAGGATTTGGGTTTCTATATCTACTATGTTTCCTCATGTACAAATGTATATACTTAACACCTCCAGAAACCATATTGATACACATAATGTGATCATTGAAAGTAACACCTGTACATATATATTTCTATGTAAAGCATACATACACACAGACACACAGACTCAGCAGATATTTGTAATATTCCAAAATTTACCTCTTCTGGGCCTGTGGGACCAATTTAATCTTAGTGCAGCAGGCCTCTAGGCAACCATCAAACACTGCACAGACAAGTACTTATTAAATGCTTACTAGGAAGGCTCACAGAAGCTCTCAGAAATAGGACTGGCAGCCTAGATGAAAGAGTCTATAAAAGACCCTCTATGCAGAGAAACTATAATATTGTGTTCTTTCTCCCTATGAAGAAATCTGTTTATTTTGATGATTTAAAATATTTTAAAAATTAGGTCCCTCTAAGAATATAATGATAAGACAATTTTTTTTTATCTAGAACAGTGATTTCAAATTTTATTGCATAGTTTTATTGTGGGAGACTATTACAAAAATGTAAGATCAGACCCTTTGAATCATCATTTCTTGAAGGTAGATTCCAGGAATCTGAATTTTAATAATCATCCCAATTGTTCTGCTGCCTTTCATATGTAGCCAACACATTGAGAATCACTAAGGTGTAAATTAAAAACAGGCAGGGTACTCATACTATTCAGGAAATAGAAAGGAGAAAGACTTTGCAAAGCTTGTTGATATATTTGGCCAGATAAATAGTTAAACACCTTCAAAATAGAGAAGCAGGTTAGGAAATTTAGCACTCAGTGCTAGCAGCCAGGAGCAACTATGAAAGAAATCACACTTATACAAAAAATAGTCAAAAATAATATGTCAGGAGAGAGGAAAAGTGACCTGAGATAGGCAATAATGAAAGATAAATTTATAAAACATGAATTGAGTTATTCAAAGCTTATAATAATTAGTAAATCAGCAGTAGATTGTTATTAGATTTTTGTTTCTTTTAAAACTTCTCTGAATGGTTATTTTTCTACATCAAAGTAAAAACATATTTTTTCTGTTGTCTAAGTTTCACACATACACATACCCATGTATGCATGCCTATATAGGTTTCACATCAATTTCATCACTGGCTGGCTAAATGGGACTTGTTATTTTAGATATTTTAAAGGTAAATTTCATGAGGGGCTGTAAAGATTAAGTACAATAGTGTGTAGAAAGCTCTTGGCACAATTCTTGGCGAGTAGACATTGTTCAACAAATTGTATTCATTTAATTATGAATGTGCAATTACATGACCTTGAGAGCATTTTCTGTTGGTTGGACCAAAGTTGTAGGTCAGAGAGCAAAGCTTAAAGGCATAATCATTCTATAATCCCTGGAGAAGCAGCAAGGTTCCCATTCGAGGAGAGCACAAATCTCAAGTGAGGAATGCAAAAAAATGAATCTGGAATGCCAGCAATCAGAGAGGATGATGCAAGGCCACCAGTGATCAGAACACAGTGTTAAACTTAACATCTAGGGAGAAGGTATTCTGACCTATAAAATCCTCTTTATACTTCAGGCCATAACTGGCAGTCACTGAAGTCTCTGTTAAAGCCAAAAATTATGGAGAAAGAGGCATAGTGGTAGGTGTGAACTTGGTCATGGATGACTCATGTTTAACACAAAGTGGGAATAAGAATACACCCTCCTTGATGAGGCCATTTCAGAGATGCTGAAATAGAAAAGTTTAAAACCAAGTGCATATTTGCTTTTATCTTCATATGCTTTTATCAAATAATGTTGAATTTTAATTAATACATTTTATGTTAACATTGACTAACAAGTATAACACCCTAAATTAATAGACTCACTTGCATTTAAGGAATTAATTTAGAAAAACTTATAAACCTTATGAGAAATATAAAAAGTTTATTATTGTACCCAAGATGAAATAAAAGAGCCAGAGACACTTCCCTTATTTATCAGCTAATTATCTGGCAATCACAAATATACAAAGTGGCTTGAAATGGAAAGTACAGGAAGCATATTGAAAGAAATCATTGACTAGCCAATATGTATTAAGTATCTAACAGCAGATATTAAATGGCTGTGCAAAGTCCTGGTATCACAGTGACACTGCAGTAATGTGCCATCACTTCAGTCTTAAGGAGTGTGTCACTCACACATTTTCTCTGAACCTAATTAATATTATTTGAGGCAAAATTTTAACATGTCTGGCCCTACAACGTATTATAAACAACAAATAAGAATATAGATTGAGAAGGTGGAACTAGTAAGAGCAAAAAGTGACAGGGACTAGTCAGTTAATGATGGAGGAAATGGAAAATCTGTAAAAGGCAGTCAAAGATTCAAAAAGACTCTGTGAAGTCATTCAGTTGCTATTTCTGAAACATTATAAACCTATGTCCTTTTAAAAATGTAGACACAAATCCAAGAAATAGGCCATAGCACTGCTTTGTTTGCAAACTATACACCCTTCTTCTTTACCCACTGAGACTCTGATATAAACATAAAGGTTAACAATAATACTGCTCAATTTATAGATTAATTATGCAGGATTTTAATAAGTGTCTACCGGTTACTATGTAGTCTTCTAGGGTCTTGAAATGCTTCAGGGAATGAGAAAAATCCCTGCCCTTGTGGAGCTTACATTCTGATGTAGGTAGGGGACATCAAAATAATTAAGCACTATATATAGTCTGTCAGTGATAAGTACCATGGAAAAAATAAAGCAAGGAAGGAGGAAAGGGAGTGCCAGGTTGGGAGGGCAGCAATTTTAAGTGAAAGGCTAAGGAAGACCTCACTGTGAGATGACACTTAAGTGAAAAACTGAAGGGAGTGAGTTAGTAGCTATGGTAATATCTGGAGGAAGAGCAGTGCTATCAGAAAGAACAGGAGATGCAAAAGTTCCAAGACAGAGTCATGCCTGGCCTGTTTGAGAAAGAGCAATGAGATAGGAAGAGCAGAGGGACACAGGTCAGTAGATGAGCCAAATCATGTAGGTTTTTGTAGGCCATTTGGCATTAGATGTAAAATCATTGCACAGTTTGACATGTCTTGTAGTTTTATAAGGATCACAAGAAAATCTAAAAAAAACAAGAGGAAAAATAAAGTTTTAGAAGGCTATTGGAAAAATCCAGATAAAAGATGATGTGGCTTTTACCAGCATGTGAAGGCCAAGGTAAGAAGTGGTCAGAGTCTTGATATATAGCGAGTGAAACCTGAAATTCAATGTAAGGAGAAGACTGAAGCTTGATGCCAAGGCTTTTGGGTTGAACAGCCAAAAAAAGAAAAGAATTCCATACATACTGCTCAACAGTGCATGCAAGTGTGCTTTATCCACTGAAAAAAATTTCAATTCAGAATGAATACCGCAAAACTCAGTTTGGTGCTTAAAAAGTGATGAATTCAGATAACTGGAAAACTCTGCCACAGGATCTCCTCGGTCCCCAAAGATGTTGGCCAGAAGAGACAATGCTGTGCTTCAGAATGAGGCCCTTCCTTTTCCTTTGAAAGCTATTGGGTCCTTCTACTTCATTCTAATCATGGAAGTTAAAATTCGCTTTCTTTATGTATGATAATACTAATATTTACACAGTAGTTTACAAATCTATTTGGTTTACACAATATAGATTAACCTAGAGTCATGTTCTCCACAGGACATTAGGTATCATCTGATGATTTTTTAATTTGCTTTCCCAGTGGCATTGCTCCTCATGTGGTCTTAAACATTCCTGAATGGAAGGTATGTGACCTCCTGAGAAACAAGAACAGAATTAAACTTCCATGGGCCTTTCCTGAACAGGAATCATATCTTACCCAACTTTGGATTGTCAGTACCTAATGCAGTGTCTGACATGTAGGATGAACTCAATATTTGTTTCTTGGTGAAATATTTGGGTTGGGGATAAAAGAGTCAGAAGCCTGTCTGAACCAATGGAAAATCTGAATTAAAATACTTTTCCTAATATAGATTTGCAGTTTTATATATTCAGGAAAAGTGACTTAATAAAGTTGTACCTCATAGAGACCCACAGGGAGTATACTTTAATATAAAGAATGACATAATTAGCATATCAATCATTTGCATGTAAACAGATGCTCAAAAGCAGTTTATTCTCTCAAGTAGCTTAAATATTCCATTGCAAGTGTTTTTACCCTATAAATTGCTTAATGAACACTACCTTCTTAGTTGGTATGAAGGTAAACTTCAGCTCACCCTCCTATCCTGATTAGCAGAAATTCCGAATCCTGTGTTTACTGGTCCATCCTTGAACTCCCCAGGGACCTTGCTGCACATGCACGGTGCACATGCATATGCACATGTGCGCACAAACACACACACACACACACACACACACACACACACACACAGAGAGAAGAGAGAGAGAGAGAGAGAGAAAGAGAGAGAGAGGGAGGAGGAGAAGGAGGAGGAGGCGGAGGAGGAGGAAGAGGAGGAGGATGATGACCACGACCACCATGACCATGACCACGACCAGGATAGGGGAGACATTGGTTGGTATCCTGAGACCATAAGTAGGATGTGATTTCTTGGATATACTCAATCTGTCATAGTGGATTTTGTATTAGGTTTTGGAGACACTGAATAAAATGGGATCCTCTCACCATGTTTTGCTTTGTTTTGTTTTGCATAAATAGAGCAGTCTGTCTATGCTTCTACCCATCTCAGTAGAAATGGATGGATTTTGATGGAGTCAGATTGCTTTCATTGGCACCTATGGTCTGCCATGTACTTACTATATAACTTTATTACATAAGCTTTCAAAAATTTAATTTCCTCATCTATATAATAGGGACAATGAGATCTATAACACAGCATTGTTGTTGGGGTGGGATAGTTGAGATAATTATGACCTGCTCTGTCAATGGTAACTATGATTGAATATTTGTTGTCCAGGGCTATGGCATACATCTGGGAGTACTCTGCCAGCCTTTCAGTACTGTGCTGTACCAAACTGTCCAGAACACTCATCTATCAAGGAAAACAGACCATTACAGGGGCATATTAGCCATTCTGTTCTTAAACTTTTGGGCAAAATCACACTTCACCATAATCCTCAGAATCCTCAGAATACCCGCAATCTGGTGTATTGTGGCAGCCAACTGTGTAGAAGGCAGGAAGTACCTATTAAAAGTTATTTGGAGATTAGAACTCGCAGAACAGCTGGGTACCTTTGTTACCGGCAGGCTGCTGACTTAAAATGAAAAAGAATAAAAAGGGGGTGGGCCTCACTGGGATGAAGAGAGTAGAGAAAAGCTACAGAGTTGGTGGAGAAACAGCTTTGCCCTTTGAAAATGAATTGCTCTGCTGTCCTGTCAGGAAGTAGGTGTACCTGCATTCACAATTCCCCACAAGGCCTAATCCAATTCTTTGAGGAAAAAAAAAGGATAAATCTCAGGATCAGGTGCAAGCTGTTTTCTCTTGGGACTCCATTTGAAGAGGCATTTGTTGCTCTATTTATATTATGAAAGCACACACACTGCCCTCTCTCACTACCTGCCCTGGCTTCAGCCTCCAGGAGTACAGGAATGCTGACTGTAAAAGGGCTCCCATAGGGCGGAGGGTGGGGGACATGCTGCCTTTGCTGACAATTAAACATGATTCACACAACTAACTTCTCACACCTCGTGATTCCTAGCACTCAACTCTTTGTGGATTTAGTTATAACTGATAGAGAGTCAGGTAACAGAAATATCTTTCAGCTCTCAGTACCTTGAGGCACTCTTATTCAGTCCTTAAAGTAGGTTACTGAGGCCATTTTCTTAGCCCATTTCCAGATGAAAACACTCAGAACCATAGTGATCAAGCAACCTGCCCATCATCATAGAACTAGTTGGTGACAGATCAGAAGTCCTGGAATGAGAATCCATATTCTACTATTGAACATGTATTGACATAGGCAGATCCTGCTAGAAACACTGTCCAGTTTCCTAGGATGTAACAATAAACACTGTGCCATCCAAAAGCTCTACTTAGCTTTATAGCTAAGTCTTCTAGTCAGTGGTGCCAGTGACAGTGTGTAGCAAAAGGGATTAAATTTTAAAATGAGGTCTTCCATCAAGCTTTGCCTTTTCTTATCCAAGGAAGAAATGAGAGACTGAAAGTTTCAGGAGAGAGTACCGTTGTTTGGCCTCACCCTTTCTCTGATTATTTCTCCAAATGAAATTCTTGCAGCTCTCAACTGAGATGAGTAATGTGCTAGAAAACTAAAAGACATGACATAAACAGAATCCAGTACCAATACAACTAGTACAAAGCCTGTACCATGTACTACTTTGCAGTTGCTTCCATAACCCCTTTAGTTATTTACATTATGTCAGTTGTGTGTGTGAGGATAGATGTGTCTTCATTCCTTTGCACATGTCTGCTGAGCCCACTACAGTACATTACACTAAACAGATGTTTATGAATTCTTTTAAAAAATGCTCATTGAACTCCTAACAAGTCCTCAGGATTATATTTATTCAATCCTTATAGCTGGAAGGATCTCAGAAATGATAGAAAGCTGGGAAAGGGGCAAGAGTCAGTGTCCTCCCAAATGGGAGAGTACTGGAGACACAACAGCAATTCTAAGAGGAGAATCTCTTATCAAGAGCCATCGAAGGTTCTTGCCCTTGTGCGCTACTAACTCATTGCTCTACCATACTGAGACCCCAGCAGGCAGCTTCAGTTAGTGTTAGGGAGAAGTATAGCAGTAGGATTATAAGCTGCCATGTTTTAATTTTAAAAACCTCCTGGAAAGTAAGCACATCAAAATATCAATTAGATATTTCATCAGGGCCTGATTTTTTTTTTTGAGACTGGATTACTTTCTTATTGGCAAAATCCAAACAATTACATGAAAAATATGTAAGTGTTTCCATCTAGGATTAATACTATTACTTAACAGCTCATTTGCCTGTAAAATATTAATAAAAATTGAGAAATAACCAGGATCACATGCTAAATCTACTAGGAAGAGAGCAAAAGATTTGACTGAGTTCAGTTAGAGCTTGATGTGAATTCAGCCTAAGTCATATGCTCAGTCTCCTTGAAGGGCATTTGTTTGGTAGATAATGATTTCATCCTGCTTGGTCCATCACTTTCTTGTGGGCCCCTTTGAGTTCTATTCTTTAAATACAGCTTTAAATATCACCTTCTATTAGAAGGGATAGTTTATTTTTATGAATTTCTGAAGGTCTTCCAAGAGATGCTTTAACGAAGCTTCATTTGCTATGGAAGTCTCAGCTCTCCCTGAAGTCTAGGAAGCTCTTCTAAGTAAATTAGCTTAATTTTCCCCTTTTGCTCCACCTTAAACCTGTGAGGTGTTTGTTTCCTGGGGCCAGGCTTGTCAGAGTGTTCAGCTGCCTGCACACCAGCTGCTACTCCTCTCCCCAGTGCCCATCGTGTAACAACACAGCTCCTTTACCAGTTGATGACTAGGGAGAGGGGCAGCTGTGAAGGGCAAAAAGAAAGCTGATTATTTATTTTCTTTCCTTTGGAAATTCTGCTTTGGGATCCTGTTCCTATTTAGAATGTTTCCCCAGAAGCCCAGTCCGTTTAGCTCTCTGGATAGGAAGCATTTTCTGTCAATTTTCTAGAAATATATATTATATATTCCAGACAGCTAGTTAGTTGGAGGTTTAACATATATCTTAGGAAAACTTGGTCTGGCTTTTCTTTGTCTTCCAGAAGCCTGGAATTGTAGAAATTCCCAAAGAACTCAAGTATACTTAAACATGATGATGGAGTGATAGAAGTTTGCAAGTCAGCCTAGAAAACAATGACAGCATTCTTCTGCAGTAGAACGAACTATGAGAATGCATCCCATCCTGATTTGGAGAACTAGGATTTATCTTCTGGGACCAGTTCTCAGAGATAATAGACAGTGACCTGTCATTTTCTCTTATAGGCTGAAAGATAATATTTAAGCTAATAATTGTTATCTTCTCTTCTTCAGAGACCCATTTGTTTTCTCTGACTTGTTTTGGCTCCAGTGTTTAGAAGTAGAACAAAACTACCATTTCAGGTGAGTCAGTTAGAAATTGCTAGTAACTATTAGTCATAGGTATTGAGAGTACAAACTGACTGTGGCTAGCCTAGCTGTGAACACTAGGCAGGTATAGTGCATCTGTCACTGGAGTCCCCATACCACAGCTATTTCAAACCACAGAACTAACAACATCAATGCAACTTCTAAATGAATGTGCCTATTTTGATATTCAAATATTTTCTCAAGTAACAAAAATTATATATTAGCTTACAGTATATGCATTCTAGACAATTTCACCCTCAGGGTCTTTCGGAACAATGGTCTGAAGTTGCTTTTATTTTCCTACTTCTTGTCAGCACACCTTCACTCAGTTGACACGGACCCTTTCTGTTTTCTGATTTATGCCTCACAGGGACTTGTATAGGCAAAAGGGACAAAGCTATAAATTTCATTATAGGACATATTTTAAATGACATTACTTTGAATTCAGAATTCGTGTTCTCACTGTGGATTACAATGCCTTTCTTAAAATAATTCGATAAATAATATCAAGAGCAGCGTCTCATTTATGGAACTTCTACAGTTAATATGACTACTTCAGACAATTTTAGTAGTTTCTGGTATGCTACATCATTTAACAGAATCCAGTGTTAGTAACTATGAACTAGAATGGTAGAACTTCAGTTAAATTTAACATAAGTTGATAATTACCACATAGGCTATTAGCCATTACACATTCACATAATTAATGAACATTATTCAGGTCTATCTTCAGTTGAAGCAGTTATTTTAAGTATCTTGTTGATTTTCTTCTTAATAATTACATGTGTTTCAGGGGCAAAATTAGTATTAAAATTCTAAGTCTATCTTAATTCATTAAAATTAACATATAGAGCTGACATTAGAGTAGAGGAATATATATTGAAAATCCACTTTTACTTATTATTAATAAGAAGAGCATGTATGAATGTAAAAGTTTATTATTTTAGCTTTTATATATCCTCTTGTTTGAATTCTTTATTACTTAAATAAGGAAGAAATGGAAACAAAATAACGAAATAACACAAACATATATATAGTACTTATTTAATGCTGATTCATCAGGTAGTTGATCAAGTATTTTCAATACCAATCTTTTAGTTTTGAAAATTGATTAGTGTTGGAAGAATACTAAAGATAGAACATAGTTTTATTTATTTAGTAAAATGCATTGAGACCTAGTAAACCTCTCTGCAGGATGTCAGGAAAGAGTTAAAGAATTTAAAAGAGCCCCAAAGAGGTTACCTACTGTTGAGGCAACAATTATAATAGAAGCCAAAGCAACGCATAAGAAACAGGACTATTTGTTTTGTGCTCACCATTTTTAAGCAAAATGGGACAGTTTTGGAGAGAAAAAAGGCAAATGTCAAGTAGAAATGATGTGCTGTTCTGAGGCAGATAGTCTTCTATGTCCTCTTATCAAAAGAAAGATACATGGTTGCTCCAGATCTTAGGTAATGAGAGGGGCCATCAGAACAGGCTAAACATGCAACATCCATGGTAGGACTAGCTTTAGCTGCATAGCTGAATTCTTTATTGTGGCTCCTGGTTAGCCACAAACCATGGTTGTCAGGAAATTTAGAAAGATTGAAGTTATCAATCTAGTTCTAGTAAATCTCTGGCTGAGGGTTTTACTCTGTCTAGCGGGCAGAGTTTGTAATTGATGAAGGCAATAATCTCTTGAAGAAAAATGGTTTTCATTATTAGAAAATCATCCAAAAGGTAGAGCAGCTCTGGGAAAGCTGCAAAGACCAGTAATTGAAGGGAGAGATACATCAGCCCAAAGACTGGTGTGACCTAAACCGAGATGCTGCCTCAGTACTTAATTAGATGAGGGAAAGTAGCTCCCTCTCAGCAGTGTACTGAGATATTACAAACGGAAAAATGCAAATAGGTACATGTGTTAGATGAAGGACAAGATAGGGGAAAAGGCTCCTTAGAAACTTAGTTTAAAAAAAATTCAGAGGAAGGATGAGAAGCCAGACTATTTCTAGACACATAAAATGATGATTAGCTTAGTCTGGACAAGTTTGAAGGGAAACTTGGAGCTGGAAATTAGATAATTATTAGTCTTTGCAAATGAGAAAATGGGTCTTTAAATGAGAAAGTTATAATGTTCATGGAAATTAGTTATATAAGACCTTTTCACACATCTTGATATATCTGGATATAATTCATTGTTGCTGCTGCTTTGCTTATTTTGGATGAATTACTGTTTCTAAGGTTCTCAACTCAAACATTCCATTCAAATGGTACTAAATATAGAAAAACATGAGTATGAGTGGAAGCAAATAACTGCCTGGTCATGACTGATTTCTACTCAGGGTACAGAGGCAACTCTGAGTTGGTGCCCTAGTTATACAAACACTAGATATGTAACAAACATCAGGGTTTGCTGACTTAAATCTGTCTTAACATGGCTCCTGACTACTGCTCTTGCCATTCCTTGACTCAAACTTTATATTCCAGTACGATTAATTGCTTGCTGTTTCATAACTTGGTGCACTGTTTACTTTGCCTAGAATTGATTTCTTCTTGTTTGCCTAGTGGGCACCTTTTCACCCTTCAATACCTTAGCTAATCTTTCATCTCCTTTAAGAATATTCCTAGAGCTCCTGGACAATTGCAATTATTCCTTCCTTTGCACTGGCTTTGTAACTTATAGGCTTTTAAGAAATTCTTGTACTTTCCCACTTTATTTTACTGTTATGTGCTCATCCCCTCTGTACTCTGTGAACTCAGTGGGGGCAAAAACTCTTATTTATCTTTACACCATGGTTGCTGACCTAATGTCATAATGGCCATGGCAGGGACTCAATGAATTAGCATCGAATGAGTGAAGAGATAAATCAGAACCCAGCAATTCAAATGGGGATCACCTTCAATTCTACAACTTTTCATACAATCTTTCCTTTGTGGAGGTGCCAGCTACTACTCTGTAAGTTCTTTTCATGAACTGACTCATTTACAGTGTCACCGCAACTCCATGAAGTTAGCATTATTAAAATTCTCCATTTAATAAGTGAGGAAACTGAGGCATGACAAGGTCAAATAACTTTGCTAAGATCACACAGACAATAGGAGCTGAACCATGAAAATGAGTTTCAGAGCTGAGCTCTTGACCACTAGGCTACATTGCCTTAACAGTGAGGAGATTTATGAGTATAGGCTTTTCTTAGCCATGCCTGAAAAATTAGCCTGCAATTTCATTTTCTAGGATGATTAGAGGCATTTTAGGCTAATCAATCTGACATTTATAATAAATTTAATTTGAGACCATGTCAGGAAAGACATTTATCAGAGTTCATTTATAACCGTTCATTAAATGGCTGGGGAAAAAGAAACCTCTATGAGACAAGAAGGGACCTCTATTGAGAAAAAGAAGAAGATGTGGGAAACCAAGAATCTGAGGTCCTGGGAAAATATATTATTGAAAATTGTAGAGATGTGCATGTATTCATATTCATAAAATTTAAAAGCATTGCTTATAAAATTATAACTTATGTAAAACACAAAATCATAGAAAAAAAAACATTTAAACCAGTAGAACGTTTTTTTCAAAAAACAGTTTTTTTTACTTGTATTTTTCAAACGTAATGAAAGATATTCATTTTTCTTAAACATCATGGTTGCTTGCTCCCTACCATTTCTCTTTGAAATCTCTTCTTAATGAACTTTCTGAATTTCCTTCTTTTGGATCACTATTTTTCTTGATTCTGTATCACAAAATCCCAAAGAAGAGGTTGGCATGGAAAGATATTCTCAGATGGTGAGGCAGGAGAAGGAGTTCAAGGCAAAGCTATAGTTCTGTGAGTAGGCGAGGGGAAGAAGACTTCTATAAATGAGCAATTGAGTCTTTACCTCACAGAACTGAAAACAAGTACAAGCTTTCTGTGGGGCTCCACAAACTGGAAATGCATGAAGCAGAATTTTCTATAAATGTTCCTCAAAGGAATAAGACTACACCCTTAATATCAAGAAATTAGTCTAACAGGAAAAGATCAATAGATCTGACTCTGTAGTAAAAAAGCTTTTAAAATTCTACCTATAAAATTTAAGTGCAAAGCTAATTTGAGATTTTCATTTGGGAAAAATGTAAGAAAACACATTACTGCATACACATTCTAACAGAAAAGAGGCACAATTAAAGGTGTGGAAGGGGAGGAGGAGAGATAAAAGCTTACCAGAGGAAATGCCACTTAAGCTATCTTGGAGCATTGGGTGTGGGGTGTGTGTATGTGTAAATGGATGAGCAGGACACAATAAAAATGAGATCTCATATGTACTCAATGGAATCGTAAAAGTCTTTAAGGCCCTGTCTTTAAATAGCCTCATGTCTTTGTGGACCTGCTGTCAACTGCAGAAGAGAGAAGAACATGAATATTTGTGCCTTTATGGCCTATAGTCCAAGTGACGGCCAACTCAGTCATGGCAAGTCTCAATTCCTTAAGTCATTTGACTAGACACTACAATTTAATCTTTCAATAGTGTCCTATTTAAAGCTTTTTCCTTAATAGACACAAATGCCAGTGCCCTGCTTATCTGGTGTGGGGCTCTTGAGAAGGTTCATTTCTGCTGTCTTTTCTCTCAGAGACTGTGTCTTTCTCTGACCCACTGCATGTGCATTCTGCTGAAACATCAGCTCATAGGGTCACAGATGAATTTGTTCTCCATACTCCCTGAAAATGAGAACTTTATTAAAACATATGCTGAGCCTGAACCCATGTGTTACTCATCATAAGATAAGGTGAGCTATTTAATTTTGGTTCTGGAAGATTTTTCAGAACCATTTTGCTACATTCACTGCATTTAGAGTATAAATCGAACATTGAACGATTACCACTCCTTTCCATACAACTATATTTTGCTTTCTTATTTTATTTTTGTTGATTTTAGCAAAACAGATTTCTTAAAAGTTAGTTGAGATCTCTTCACTTCTCCCAAAAAAATCTATGCAATTGAATAAAGGTAAACAACTAGAAATTTGTCTTGAAAAAGAAGGCTTGAAGTGTGATTAGGAAGCCTTCACTACCAAAAATGAATCTAGTTTTAAAAACTTGCTGAATTAGAAGTTTCCTAGCAATGGTCCAGTGTAACTTTCTTCCTAACTTTAAGTGGTTGTTCAGATACTTCTAGAAGTCTTTTTTTCTTTTATCTTTTTTTTTTCTTTTTGGCAAGGGTCTCACTACTTCACAAAACAGATCACTCTTAACTGTTAACATGCTTTTCTTCATATTTTCAATGAGAAAATTCTTCTTGATAGGTTTGTGACAGTTTCTTTCTCTATTATGACATTATTTATAATCCAGATTTTTATTATGATTCTATTGTTCCAACATTTATTTGCTGCCTAGCTCAAACACTGCTGGTGCTGGCTATCACCTATTAAGTGCCCACTATTCAATAGATGTCTCCAAAATTAAAAAAAAAAATTCCAAGTAAATTTTACTAATTCCATTTTACTGATAAGGAAACTAATTCTTAGAGAATTTAACCATTTTTCCCCAAAACACAGTCAAATTAGCAGAACCAAATATGCTGCCATTTTCTTGATTACTGCCTGCTACATATCAGGCTCTGAGCTGGGTCCTGTAATAATAAAGGGATTTCTGTAGTAAGTACTCTATTCTTGGAAGTTATCAATTTGGCAGGAAATATGGTAACATACTGACAGAATCTATGGTAGTAAGACTTTATGAAGTTAAGTTTCATTCTCTCACTAGCTGTAATTTCCACAGCATGACTGGATATACTTTCTCTATAGGATTCAGTATCTAAATACAGTGAAACACCAAAAGTTACCACTGTGAATGAGTAAAACATGTTCTATCTAAAGATATCCAAGACCTGCTGGGTCTGAATCTAACCTCTCTCCACTTTCCACTCTAGCTCATTAACTGTCTTCTTAGAGTTTGAAAGTGGAGAAGGCTAGTATGGGCTCATAGCAAAGTGGTCAGAATTCAGATCAGCAACCCTCCATGAGTTCACAAGGGGTGACAGAGGACATTGGATGGACAGGTGGGCTATTGTCTTAATATTCAAACTGGCTGAAAAACTGAACTGACTGGAACTACTCCTTACCTGTGCGCTTTGTGAAAGAAACCTACACTGAATTGCCCTTCCTTGAGTAAAAATAATAATACTAATCATGTACATTGTAGGGTGCACTGGGTGTCTGTGTATGTGTTGGCGGGGGAGAGAAAAGAATGGAGGAAGAGAGAAGGAGGGAGAGAGAGGGAGAGAAATTGTCTAAAATGGAAAGTTGATTTAAGAAGAGTATATTTTGAATCCAACCTAACTGGGCACTCAGATATTTAAAAATCTAAAATCTGAGTTCTGATTTAATAAGACTTATAATCTATTATCTAAGACAATCACAGAAGAAAAAGATAATTCGACTTGATCTAATCGAATTACTTTGAATTTGGCAGAAATGATTTGGGCCTAGAGCCATTTGCTCATGATTCCACCAAAAATGACGGACTATAATTTATATATTTGTTTCCTTCTCCATGGTACATGCAGGTCTGTAGTTATAATTATCACAATTTGGAAAAGTTTACAGCTTCCTAATGCCTGGAAGGAGGAGTGAGAACATATACATCAACTACAACTAAAAAAGATTTCTTCTTCCAAAACCCATGAACTGCTTTAGCACTATCTTCTTTGCAGTAACAGAGTCAATGAGGTTCAGTAGTAAGAAAACAGATATTAGATTCAGACAGAGCTGGTTTAGAAGCTTAGCCCCATGACTGCCTAGCTGTATGAATTTAGATAAGTTACTGAACTCTAAATTTTCATTTCCACATATGTAAAAAACCATGCTTCTGAAGGATTTAATTCAATAAAAAAATGTGTCAAGCACCTAGCTTAATACTGGTACAAATATTAGTTCCTGTCCAAGGCCAGTAGAAATGTAGTGTATGAATAAGCCAGGTTTTGCATATTTTATATTTTCGTTTCTTCCATTTGCTTTTAGTTTAAAACAGAAGCATTTCCTGATAATGGCTGTTTTTGAAAGAGCTAGAGTAGAAAACTCATCCCATTAATACTTGTTAATCTTCACTACCACCACCACGTATGAATTACCCTCTTTCTCTCTTCTTTTTAGAAATCAATATGCCCCATATTGAATTATCAACTTGTATAAAACTGGCAAGGCCAATAACAGAGTTTTGGAAATAAAAAAGCCACTGGTATATACTGGGAGTTTGATGATATGTCTTAGACTGACTGACATATGAGTATTTTTAATGACCTTCTCCTGGTTTCTTTTAATTTTGTAGGAAAACTATGGCAGAAAGAATGACATAACAAAAGACCGTAATCTTTTGTCCCAAATTCTGGTTTTAGCTTGTACAGGGTATGAAAGGAAGCTCTAAAATTCCAGGGAATCTTTTCCCATAAACACTAAATTTCATCGCATGCCTTATGAAAAAATTTACATCTTTAATCAATTTTTTAATGTTTTGTCTCCATTTCGGAATCGCACTAGATTCTCAAGATGATAATATACTTGCTTTATTCATATTCTTGCAATGAATGATCTCTTAGATTCTTCTTTTCCCTCTCTTCCCCATGTATGTTATCTTTGGACCATTTCCTCCCTCTTTCTTTAACAAATGTTAATAATGACATGAATGGAGATTTTGAATAATTTTGGAAAGAGAAGAGTGATTAATAAAATGTTGCATCCTATCATCTCAGTGAAGATGGAATTGCTAGATACCCAGTTCTCACATGGGGCGGGGGCTGAGAGGAGACAGTGCAAACATTTCTACAGAAAACAAGTGCACTTTGGTGCTCGAATGCAATGTGGCTTTGGTACATTTCATGAATTGAATAAAACAGGGCACACATAGCACACATGTTCATATTGGGGCACCCTGCCTGGCCAAGCCCCTGGTGTTAATGAGACACTCTGCAGGATGGCTGGGCTTCACTGACCAGACAAGTAGAAGATGTCAGTGTGTGCCTCCCAGATATTTAAAGCTGGCACTTATTTTTCAATTTCCTTCCTGCCTGGTGGGGGGAAATCCTTCTTCAGACACATGATAAAACTGCAGCATGAAGTAGGATAACAAGCCTCAGGCAAAGCCTATTTCAGAGAACCATTGTGTTCATAGTCTGCATTGACCATGTGTCCTCAACACACACACACACACACACCACTCAAGAACACTGGCTACCCTCTTTTTACTTTATATTGAGGAAGAATTTTCTTCTGACAAGGCTCACCCAAAAGGAATTTGTTAAGTGATACACAATATGTAAAAGGAATGTGGTTAAGGATAAGACTTTGGAAAACGGGGACTGGAACACAAATCACGCAAATGCACGTTTGCTTAATAATATTAGAAAAAGAATACTTCCTTGCTCAAAATTCAGAAAGCATAGAGAATGCTATTCTAATCGTTACCCCACTTAAAAAAAAAGTATTTTTTTTAATGGAAAATTTCAAACATACAAAACAGTAGGATAATAATCCACGTCCCTCCCACACACACACACACACACTCCACCACACACACACACACACTCTGCCCCCAATACGCATCACACAGATTCAACAGTGATCATGTTATGGCCAATTTTGTTCCGGCTACCCTCCCCACCCCACCCAATACTTCACCTTTGTATTAGATTGAAACAATTCTGACATGATTTCATCTGTAATAATTCAGCATATATCTATACGAACTCTTTAAAAGTCAAAAATACTTATAAAATAAATAATTCCTTGTTATCATCAAATATGCTTTTAATTACTGTTAAAATTTCCTCAACTGATTTTTTTTACATTGTATTAGAATCAAGATTCAACTAAGATCATTGCATTGCAACTGGTTGTTGATCTATCTTTTAGTTTTCTTTTAATGTGTAAGTTTCCCTCCATTTGGTTTGAAGTAGCCTGAGAATTCTAAACCCAAGATTCTTGTATTAGGAGATGTAAATCTTCCTTTAGAACAACCCAAGGCAACTGAAATATCCAAATTTAGAGTAATGGTTAAATGAATAGTGGTGTATTTGATTAAATATCATGCACGATATAGTTGAAGGAGTGCTCTCTCTGTGAAACCTAGAAAAAGTTATTTTTTGAATCTCAATGTATCATTTGTAAAATAAGAATAAAAGATTAAATAGTCAAGATTTAAATAAAGTATATACATCTCTTATTACAGGGCTCAGTACTTAACACTAGAACACAAAGGGGTGTTTTTTATTTAATTTTGACAAGTATAATACTTCAAAATTTTAAGTGGACATATTTTATTTCCCCCCCCCCAAATCATGTTAGGTTGCAGCTGAGCAATGAGGCTGTTGCCCCAGGGAAGGATAGAATGGGTATAGCCTCAGACACTGTGGCATCACAGGTCAGCTTCAAGTCTCAAGCAGACTTTCCCAAGAATAGATACAATCTGAACGCTAGGTTTGGGGAGTGACAGCAAGGGTTTCTGAATTTCCAAGTTCTTCTTTCTTCATATCAAGTGTTTTCTGTTTGGTTTGGTTTCATTTTTTGTTTGGTTTGGTTTCATTCTTATTTAAGTGCACAGAGAACTCAGGATGAACAGTATGGTATGGTGGTTCTAAACAGATAGGAAGAGAAGAGAGCTATTCTACCCAGGCTGACACAGGGGAGAGTTCAAACAAGAAGAGAGCATAATTAGGGGAAGGCGGTGGAAAGCTCACATGTCTTGACTTCTCCTCTGAGGCAGATATTTTAAGGGCTGGGGAGACTTTTCCATAGGTTGAAGAGAAAACTGAAAGCACAGGGCTGTTTTCTTTTCTCCATGTGGAAGAATCTCACCTTTGATTCTAGACCACATCCAAAGTAATGTAGAAAATGTATGTATAAAATTGGCTGAAGATAGCTAGCTAGATGACAGTAAAACAGTTCCATGGCTCCCTCCAAACCCTGCATGTGCATTCTTGGTCCCCAAAATCCCGATGGGATCAGGAGAGAAGATGTAAGAATTCTGAGAAAGCCAGTGAAATGACAGAAGGCATTGGAATTAAGAAAAAAACCTGAGACCTCTTTCCCCATCACGATGATCTCACATAAGCTATTTACCTGTGCACTCCGTCCCACCCCCAATAAACTCCATCTAGATGACATCTTGAAAAAAAGCAGAAGGGACAGAAATCTGAAACACTGAGCATTTATCCTCAATAAACTGATCCAAGGGATTATTTAATCCAATCCTGAAAGAGGGTTGAAATTTATTGTCTATTTCAGACATACACTATTTATCTGGAAAAGGCTAAATTATCATTAATTATCAACTTTAGTAGGTAATTGGAAAAGAAAGAGTAAAACTAGGATGATAACTTGAGTTTTTTTTTATTTCCTTATCTGTCCTTTGAAAAAAAAATTAGACATATAATGAGGGTGATCCATGCTTTCAGTAGTGGACATAACTTGGAATGTTTGTATGGGAGGTCTTCAACCATTTATTGGGATACCTGAAGATCAGCTAAAGATTGCCTCAAGGTTGACATCCTGAAGCCATCTATTGATGAAAGCACTTTATAATGAGTTCTCTTATTTCAATTAACTTCCCTTGGATGCAATACACAATTGACGTAGTATTGAGTGATATAAAAGTGTACAGCATGGCAATTAGTAGGAAGAGTTAAACTTTAGAGTTGTAAGAGACGTTAGGTTTATCTAGACTGTAGTTCTCAAACTTTAGCATGTATAGGATCATCTTGATGGCTTCTTAAAACACACTGCTGCCCCATCTCAGTTTCTGATTCAGTTGTCTGGGACGGGGGTCCATAATTGCATCTCCAATAGTTGTAGTCTCTGGCTGATATATGCAGCCCTGGACCTGCACTTAAAAAGAACACCACTAATCTAAATCAACTTCCTTTGAAATTTAGGAATCCCTTTTTTGTAACCTTTGGCCTTTGCTCAAATACTTCAAAGGATGGCACACTCACTAAATTTCAAAGAAGCCAGTTTTACTATTGGACAGGCTAATTATTCAAGAATTTACTAGCGCCAAATTCTGTCTTTGAAATTTCTGCTTACTATGTGTCTATTTCCTCCTGCTCACAGTAACTCCTCAGGTATCTTTTTTGAGCCAAGCTGAAAATTCCCATCTTTCAGTCATTTATTTTATGTAATTCTTCTTTTTAGTGTTACTGTTCCCTGATGAAACTTGGAGTTATAAAGTTCACTTCTAAAACATGGGCTGAGAACACAGCATTCTAGATGCGATCTACTGGTACTACCCACTTCCATAAACTGACACCATATATCAATTAATGCAGAAATGAATTTCATTCTTTAAAGCAAACATGTCACTTTATCATTAAAAGATTTACTAAACAACTGAGCTCTTCCATAAATTCTGAATAGATATTAGCTTTCCTTTTCTTATACATTTGAAATATTGACCTTAGCACAAGTATTTTGCTTTATTCTGGCTACAGTAGATTATCTCAACATCTCATAATTCTAGTTTAGTAAATGTAGGATGGTGGTTAAGAGCATGGCCTTCAAAGTCAGACAGTGCTGGGTGCTAATTATAGCATTACCATTAAGCAACCACATGACCCTGGACAAATTATGTGACCAATTTCAACCTCAGTTTCCTCTAACTTAGAGGTTTTTTTTTTTTTTTCTATGAGATAATATATAAAAATTACTTAGCATAATGTCTGGTGCATAGTGCGAGCTTAGTAAATGTAAGCTATTATTTTACTAACAGTAATCTAAAACTCTAAGGTTTATACTGAACAAGAGCCAAAGCTTTTGATAGAAACCTATAAACCCTTATTGGAAGCTTTTTTAAAATACAAAATAAATAGGTATAATTTTTGCCTCAGTGAGACTAAAAATTATAAATCTATGTGCTTACCCCAAGAAAATTTATAGATTTAGGACAATTTTAACCATAGTGGCAATATGATTTAGAATTCAACAAAATTTGCATGAAAAATGTGATAAAAGGTGAAACTGTAAGACAATATAAAAAGAAGTGAAAAAGAAAATAGTTTTGTCAGATATTAACGTTAAAAAAGTATGAGAACTTAAAACTGTGTAGTACTGGCTCAAATACAAAAGGCACATAAACAGTAAAGGGTGGAACAATTAGAAATAAACCCAAAACATATATGAAAAGTTAAGTCAGTTTTTCCAAATAAAGGGGTAAAAAAGGTTTATTAAGTTGTACTAAGCGAAGAAAACCAAAGTGTTAGAACCATGATTTTATACAATATATAAATCCAGAGAAGAGACACAAAGGGACATACAGTCAATGACTTACTTAATACACAAAAATTGAAAGCCTCCATAAGTAAAAAATAATGTAAATTAATTTTTAAATATAACAAACAATTGAGAAAAATATTTGTGTTGAAAATGTCAGACAAATTAACATTTATAATTTATGAAGAGTTCAATAAAATTCAGAAGGAAAACTTCAAGGACCTAAAAACTCAATAAGCCATGACATGAACATCTACATTACAGAGAAATAGCCATAAAGAAACACAGGGGGAAAGGCTGTCCTTGATAGAACATGGAGGTACTTTTAATCACTTATTAAAGTGGCTAATAAATTTTAAAAATTGTACCCATTGCTGGTGAAAGTTTAAGGAATCTGTTATTTTCACTTTTTCTTAGTGATAATTTAAATTGATATACTTTTTTTTGAAAAGCAATATATTAATAAAATTATAGCAATGAGAAGAGCGATGAATACAAAATAACCTGACAAGTAAAAGAAATAATGAAGATGCACAGAATAATTACTCTGCTCCAATCATTTTAGTCTCTAAAATTTCTCCTAATGACATAATTCAACAGAAAAAAATGTATGCACAGAATAGTTATTTATGATTCCAAATGACTAAAAGCATAAATGTCCAAGATTAAAATAACAGATTGAATAAATCAGCTCAGTGAAATATTACACAGTAATTAAAATAATATTAATGATATACTTAAATATTTAAAACACCATAATTAATGAAAATAGCAACATACATGCATTTTAAGTTTTGCATTTTATATGCACATAGAATGCATTCTATCCTGAGTGCAATGAAATAAATGCATGTGTATGTGTTGGTAAAGTAAAATGCAAAATGTACTTATAGTATTAGAGAATTATGTTAATTTTTAAATCACTGTTTATTTAAGCATACTTTTAAAAGTTTTATATTGTTTCCAGTGTAAAGATAATTTTAAATTCTAATCCTGTCACATAATTTAGCTATCTCTTTTAAATAAAAATTTATATTTGGAAATTTTATAAGCATATATGAAGTCTTAACCAAGTCAGTAATGCACAACATGGCAGCATCAAGAGCTATGGCCTATTATTATCCATACACTCACCCAGCCAATGCTTGTTGAGTTATTGCTCTGACTCTGGTATATAAAAACACCACAATGTGATCTAATGGGAAAGACAGATATGCAAAAATATATAAAGTGATCATTAATGTAAATACAGAACTAGAGTTATGCTAGATTATTTTAGAAATCCCAAGAAGGTATCTAATCCGACATTAAATAATAAAAGACACTAGATCCAAGTTCTGCAGGATGATCCAAGTTCTACAACAATAAATGGTTGAGGAAAAGGTATTACATGCAGAGAGCAGGTATGGAGGTAAGAAGTAGCATGGTGAGTTGAGACAATGTTGGCAGGGAGGAAAGGCAGTCTTGGTTCTATCACCTTTTAGATGAGTAATGCAAATAATTTCCTCACCTATAAAATGCAAATAATTCTTCCTACCTCACTGATTGATATAAAGATTAAATGAGATTATACACATAAAGGAAGCATTATAATGCCTGACATGTGGCTGGCCCTCAACAAATGAAGGCCACCAATGCTCTTTCAAAAGTTTTAATGTTACTGGAACAAAAAGCACATGGCAGTATAAGATAGGAGGAAGAGGATAATCAGATTACAGAAGGCTTCTTTATCAGGCTGGGCCACATCCCATATATCATCAAGGACCCTGAATGTTTTTAATTAGGAAAGCACCACGTCAGGTTTGCTTTTTAAATGGGTCACTCTGAAAACTGGATCGAAGTTGGATTTGATTGGGCCAAGATTAGCAGAGGTATGAGAATGTCAGTTAGTAGGCTGCTCTAATAATTTTGGAGATGGTAATAAAGGCATGAAATGGGAATGAAAATGAGGGAATTGTTGGAGAAGTATTCAGCAAGTGTAACAGGTAGGGCCTTGTGATTGTTAAAAGGTATGAGAAAAAGGAAGGTGCCAAGCATAGTTCACTTTCTAGTATGAATGGTTAAGTGCAGCAACTAAAATGGTAAATGCAAAGAAGAAACAGCTTGGAGGGAAAACAATGAGTTATTGGGTACCCACATATGCCAGGCACTATACTGATTCTGAGCTTACAAAGATGAATAAAACACGGCTTCTTACTTTAAGGAACTCACCTGCTGGTAGGGAGATGTAAAAGTAAACAGGAAAATAAAATAGTTTGGTTATATAAAGTCATCTATCTGGATTCTTAATAAAACCATTTAATATCTAATCATGAGGAAATAATAAGATGAAATTCAATCAGGGGACATTTTGCAAGACAGTCCAACTCTCCAAAAGTATTATGTCATGGAAGACATCAATGTGTGTGTATAGTAGAAGGTCAAATATTACAGGACAGTAAAGAGACATACCAACTAAATACAATGTGTGATCACTGATTGGATACCAATACTACTACTCCAGGATAACAGTTTAAAGGACATTACTATGATAACTGGGGGACTTTGAATATAAATAAAATAATAATATCATGTTACTGTTAAATGTCTTAGGCCTACTAATGCTATGGTGGTTATGTAGAGGAGATTCTAGGTGTTCAGACATAGATGTTGAAAGAGATAAATAGTTGGGGTAACATGCCATGATGTCCGTAAGTTACTTATAAATATTTATGCTATTTAGAATATTCATATATTTTATATATATGGATATTATGAATATAAGTAGAGAGCACATGTTCAAATTTGACAATTTTAGATAAATGGTATTTTATGTTCATTTTACTATTCTTTCAACTAATTACAAATTTGAAGTGTTTCAAAATAAAATGTTGGGAAAATATATGAGGTACATGTTGTGATAAAAGTAGGTTCAATATGCTTTCATACCAGTAACAAGTGTAGGTAAACTATAAGAAGGATGAAAGTTCTGTTGTTAGCTAACCCCTTTCTCCAAGGTTTTCTCCATGTCCTCATTTTCCTATGAGTAATGATGTGTGAAAACCATCATTTCAGAAGAGATCTGGCTGTAACAGTTAGGTGAGTCACATTTCATTATATCATGGAAGCAGACACCATTGATGTTCTAACTCTAGTACAATCACTGAATGTAGACATTATTTTCTCCAATGGGAAGGCTGAGCCCATAAGACAGGATACAGTTATATATACATTATTGGGACAAATTCATAAGATATGACAAATCTTTAGTCTCTTACAGAAAAGTTAATCCATTTTCAAAGTGTCTCTCTACAGCATTCTTTGTTAAGTTTTGTTGACGGAGTAGACTTTTCCCATTTTCATTAATTCTGGAAACAATCTTAGCAACTTCTGCTTATTAATCACCCCTATGTACCAAGTACTAAGGTTATTTTACATATATGGCATTAATTTATTCAAAATGTATCTATTAAGGAATACTATGTACCAGGCACTGTTACTAGGCACTTGAAATCAGCAGGGAATAAAACAGATGCCACTCTTTGCCTCTTGGAGCTGATTACATTCCAATGATCTCATTCAAACTTCATTTATGATCTTATTAAATCTTCACAATAAACCTGAAAGGAGGTTTGATGAGATGTCAAACCTTGTCTAGGGTTATAGTTGGATTCCAACTATACTCTTAAATTCTTTTAAAAGCATCTTTTTTTCTTCTATACCATACTTCTTCTTTCCAATCACTTAGCATTACTATATTTGAAGAATTTGCAAGCTGATGTGGTTAAACAGGGATCTGATCAAGAATAAAGGTATACCTTTCATAGAATCCAAATTAACAACAACCAAAAAAAGATATGCACTGTCTAAGAATATGCAAAGGAATCTGGGACATAGAGTGTGCACAGTACAATGTTGAGATTTCTTGTACCTAACAATAAAAATAAGTACAGAATATTTAAAAGCACAATTGCTTTGGACACTGTAGGCATTACCTCAAATTCCATGTGTCTTATCTTTCATTATACACTTTGAGTTGTCTCTTGCACTGTGCTCTCAGTGCTCTTATCACTTTGATATGCTAAGGAGCTTTAAATAAGCAGTTGGTGAATTGGGCCCAGCCAGTGTTCCAGATTTAAATTTTAATTCAGTAAAGAAGAACACAGTTCTTTGTAGTGAATTGAGCAAGAAAATTATGAATTCTGAAAAAGACAGCCCAAATGTATTCCTATGGTAACTTGACAGTTGGAAAGTGCTACAAGTTTGAGAGCTACTTAATAATGAGAACAATAATCCTGGAAAATGTAAATTTAAAGCACTAATACCAGCAATTAGAAGTAACGACTAATTTATTAGGCTATCATTTGTACATTATTTTTGCTTCAACAGAAAGCAGATTGCTCACACCTCATGCACAGGAGGCAGTATTCACTGTGGGGAATTTGGGGACTTCCAAACAGCTGAACTGCATAGTTCTGGGACTGTTGATTCTCATTACAGAGCATCTTATTTCCCAGAGCTATGCCAGAACTGGCTCTAGCACCATCTACCAGAGAGGCTACAATATTGATCACACACAATAGCAGGCACCTAATTTTAGAGCATGAATTTCTTATGTGAGTGTGTAGCATGGGTCCTCAAAGATGGGACTGAGAAATTATAGCTCTTAGTACTGGAAAGAACCTAGTCTATTCAGTCCCAAGTTTGCAATTAAAAATGATGCATTAAAGCCCAAGGAGGTCAAAGGTAAGTGAGAGAGAAGAGACATCTATTAGTTTGTGAATGCATGAAATTTGGCATGAAAGAGTTACCTTAAAGGAAAAAAATTATTTGAAGATTGTATGTGGAAGTTATTTGGACTGGCAAAAGCTAGATAATTGACACCACAGTTCACATACTGTACACACACAAATAAAAATATTCAAACATATTCAACAGATATTTACTGAGCATCTACTATATACTTGGCACTATGTAGAAAATAGGGATAAAATGGTGACTAATAAGTATGTGTCCTGTCCTCATGAAACATAATTCAGAGAGAAATTCAGAGCAATAAATAGGCAACACCATGTGATAAGCCCTAGAAAGGGGAAACATAAGGGGTAATGAGAGAAATAGGGAGGATCCCTGACTTAATGTGAGATTAGGAAAGAGTTAGTAGAGCAAATTATGTTCATATTGAGTCCTGGAGAAGAGAGAGGAACGAAATGACAGGGAGGTGAAAAGAGTGGGTCGGACAGCAACAACACCATAGGCAAAAAGCTAGTGAGTGAAAGTGGCAACTCTGAGAAGCTGCTGATTGCAAGGTGCAAGGAGAGAGGCAAAAGAGAAAAACTGGAATGTTAAGGAAAAGCAAAATGACAATTGCTTACTGAGCACACATTAATCTTGTGATAATATATTTCCTGAAGAACTTTTAATTGTATACAATTTAGTAAGTGGTATTCATCTGTATTTTTATAAAAGAATAATAGTATACAAACTGGTAAAACTTTCAAAGAAGCTTGAATCCCAACTTCCAAGTGTCTAAACCCTTACATGACAATGCTAAATTTTGAATTCTTTCCTGGGATATCATAGTTTGCTGCAGTCATGTTTATAATCAAGACACTGTAGCTACTCTCAGGGTTGTAACTGATTACACTAGTGGTTCTCAATGCTGGCTGCAAATTAGAATCACCTGGGAAATTTAAAAATAAACTGATGTCAAGGTCTCACCTGAAGATTCTGATTTAATAAGTCTGGATTGGAATTGGATATTGGTATTTTTAAAGAACAGGAATGTAAATACTAAAGGCAGGAAAGAATCCAAGTTATTCTCTATTCTCAGTGCTGATTATATCTTCTCAGCTAGACCATGAGCTGCCTACAACTGGGATTTTGGCTAATGTTGTTGTTATTTTCTACAGCTAGCCACAGACCAGAATGCAATAAAAAAATTATTAACAATAGCCATGGAGGAGAAAGGAAGGCCAAGTATATAATCTATATTATATACCAGTTACCAGTTGTTGAGAGTCTACTGTATGCATCTCTGTATCTCTAGCTCTTGGCACTTTACATGTCATAGTATAGGAGTTTAATAAATATGTATTGAATGAATGAGTTAATCTCCATTGTAGTGATGAAGAAAATGAAGCTAAAAGTTACTTATCTGGGGTCACAAAATTATGTGACTCAAGATAAAGCTGGCTGCACTTGGAAGTCTAAAACTCTCTAATTCATGATGCTAAAAGTGTTCATGAGATTTGTCATAAGGAACCCTATGAACAACAAGCATCATAAAAATCTTGTTTTTCAGAGCTGTGGAAAATATCTGACCCATCTTCTGATTTGGTGAAAACTTTATGCCCTCCAATAATGAGAGCTGCTACTGAAAAATTTATACTCATCACAGACACCTCTGGCTACAGGGTAGCCTTAGTCTATTTTCTCCCATTGACCCAATACTCTGCAAAAGAGGAAATAGATTATAGTGCAGTTGACAGGAACAAAATCCTGGGGATGGATTTGTTGATATAATAGAGCCATGCCTAAGTGTGATGTGGGGGTAGGACTCTGTGATAAAAGATGGGGGAGTCTGTTATAGAACTGAAGGTAACTGTGCTGAGAGGGTGATTGGAGACCTTGGCCTTTCATACACTTATTATCTGGGTAGTAAGAGAAATGTTGACTGCAAGAATAGAAAGAGTAGTGGGCAGACAAATCCATGGGGGACCTGGAAACTCCTCTCACCTTCTTTTGCTTTCACTCAGTTAAACCAAAGAGTTGTGGTTGCATCTTAGTCTTTCCTTGGAACTTGGCATTTTTGTTGGATTGGCTATTTTTAACACTTTTACTAAAAGGCTATAGAGGGTGTAGAAAGATTAGTAGTAGTTGAAAAATAGACATTTAATAAGACCTGCCTTGGTCTCCACATGTTATTACCACACCCACATACATACATAAAACTTCTTCCTATCTACATCTAATGAACATAGTATATATTATGGATTTTAGAAAAATATATGTTATATTTATTTCCTGAAGTTCCTCAAACTATATTTATCAAAATTTTGGAAATAAGAAACTTAAAAATCTTATATCACTACCTCTTTTTTACTACATCTAAAATTAAATAAAACAAGGAATGAGCATTGATTTGAGTTTTTCTTTTGGTGAACAGGTTCTATGTTCTATGAACTATTTCATAAAAAAATTATAGTAAACAGATTTGTGACTCAACACCAAGAACATTACATTGATATTGTCTATGAATATCGAATTATAAGTAGAGGTGATCAATTATAGGTTATACTATCCAAAGATTTTTAATTTTCAATGTTCTTTCAATTTTTATACTAAATCTAAACTTTAGATTTTTAAACTGTTACTTTAGAAATATATATAGCTTTTTCAACTATCCAAATACTACTTTTACATATTCCTAAGTTTATGCTTAAATGCTACAATGCATTATAAATGAGAGTACTCTCTTTTCTCCTCTAATATATGAATCCCTACACACAGACTTTGCTAAAATATAATTTGCTTTCTGATTAGAACAAAGTAAAAAGAAAGAAAGGAAGAAAGAGAGAGAGAAAGAGAGAGATAAAGAAAGAGAGAGAGAAAGAAAGAGAGAAAGAAAGAAAGAAAACCACACAAACCTACAATAAAATACATAGCATCCCTGATGGAAGTTCGACTTTAATCAAGAATTTCCGGAAACCATATTATGCTTTACTTATAAAAGGCACTTCAAAACAAAATGCTGAAAACTCTTTTCTTCTTTTCCTTGTGATTTATCCTCATGTATGAGTTGGCTTAATTTATTTTATTCATGCAGACTTAGTTTCTTATGAATAAGAAGGCCTTGACTTCTTTTCTTTTCCTTATACCAGTACTCTCTTTGTTTGCATAGGATGGTGAGAAGATCACCCACTAAAGAGGAAGTAATTAAATAATATAGATTTGTGGGTGTTTTAAAATTCAAGTCATCTGTTTTTTTAATGTATTAAAACATAGCTGTTTTAAAACAATTTCTATTCATTAATTTCTAAATTAATATAGGTAAAAAGATATTCATTAGACTAAATTGGAAGCTATTTTGTTACTCTAGATTTATATAGCCTTTGAAATATTAATTAATGGCATCTAAATGTGTGAGATTTCCTTTTTGCTATAATGATCACCTACCTTTATGTGTGATACAGGTAAAATTCCCTTTCAATATAAAATACATTAGAACTTGATGAAATGAAACTTTGAGAAATAAAGATACATGTACTTTTAAAAGTGTCATGATAGAGTAGGCACAAGTGGGGGGGAAGGCTGCTCAGATGAACAAATCTCAGCCATGAGTCCACCACCCGACCACTGTAGGTACTGCCCACTTCTGTCATACTCAGTATTGCAGTTTTGTTTTGTATGAGGGCATTTGCAGCCAGACTACTTGCATAAAGCATAAGAAGTTATGAAATAAGGGGACTAAGTTTCAACTTTAGTAAATTATGGAGTACTTCTGTAGCTTCCACATTGAATTAGACTCTTTATTAAAATACGAGGGCTTCAATATATTTTCTCATAATTTTCCATCTGTATCATGGACTTGCATTAAAAAGGCTTGCTTTTGAGTTTAAGTTAGGTTTTCATGAAAGAAAAAAATGAAGGAAATTCTCCTTTGTTAATCATGTTACTTAAAATTTTTTGTTATCTGTTTAAAAAATATGTACTTAAAATTCCATTTTTCTTAAAAGTTTAAATACTATTCTTTAGCCCTATTTGAAGCCTATGGATATAATTTGATTGAAAAGAAAAGTAAGCCTTGCTTAGTCTAGATGGTCACAACCAGTATTGATTTCAGGGAAATATATGGCAAATGTTAATAACATATATTTTTGTCATGTCTTATCACTCTTTCTATAAGAAAAGTACCCTTCCCACATTTTAAAATAAGTGCACAGAATCCAAGTGTTTCATTTGATCTGCTTTCCTTCCTTCACATTCCAGGGATGCTCCAGTGATTTGCATGTGACTGAGGCCTGACTGGACAACTCTACTCCTGGCACAATGATTGACCCGAGCCCATCAGCCCGTGGCTGGAGCTGTCAATGAAAATGCACTTTGGGATCTACAGCTATAAAAATGATCTGGGTGCTGCCACCAGCCATTCTATTGGTGTAGGGAGTAGGAGAACCAGTGCCTATGGTTAAAGCTTATTTTAGTTTTATTTTTGCCACTTGCAATTCAAAAAAACCCTAAAACTGAGAGAAGCTGAGGTGCTGGCATTTCTTTTACAATTAGGTGGCATAATATCTTTGATTAACTCAGTCCATTCTTTTATCATGAGAATGACAGAAATTAATATAATCTTAGATTAAAATACTACAGAACTTTTACAAAAATGTGTTTAATTTTAAGAGAATACCTTGATTTAGGTTAATCTCAGAAGTATTTTCCATAAATAATAACTCTATGTAAATTGACTGAAAAGCACCATAAAAATAAAAATCTACATGATGATATACTATTTGTTATTTTCATTTTGAAATTGCAGCTGTTACACTTATAAATGGAATAATTGATAATCCATTACCAAAAAATTCAAATGAACTTAAACTAATTTGTCCCTGTCTGTTCTGATAAGTTGTTGGCTGAACTAATTTTTTCTAAGGTATTCAAATTTATATGGACTGAAATATATTCCATGCCTAACTCATTTTTAAATCACAAGTATTTATTCATTTTTTAATTTTTATAACTTCTCAGAACTCTATGTTAATATGTATTATATATCTACAAAAGGGAAACAGAGTATTCAGCCATTCTTAACCATGGCACCATTTGCCACTAAGCATTTTCAGGGACTAGTGTTCTACAAGATACACTACGGGAAATTCCCTTATTTCTTAAAATGAGCCTGGATACAGTGCTTGCTAGTTACTAATGCATATTAAAAGGAATGTCCAAGAAGAGATCTCTTCTCTATGCATTTTATAAGGCAGGGTAATGAAAGATCAAGAATATCTGATGTGAATATCAGCTTTTACACTTACTCATAGCTCTTTAAGTTTTTTACCTTGTAGTTTTTTGGTAAAAATCAAATAGACTCTTTTCTGTGCCTAGATTACCTTTCTCCTACTTCTAAGTGTAGCTAATTCCTTATTCTCAAAGAATCAACTCAATCATGGCTACTTTTCCTAGTGTCCTCTTTGTTTCCATGTAGTCTTATATCATAGCATATATCACTTTTTATTGATTTATTTCTGGTATTAAATTTTGAGGTACTTTAAAGCCAAAAACATGATTTGATTATTTTTATATCTCTAGAGACAAGCGTAGTGCCTGACATTTAGTAAGTTCTGAATAAATGACTGTGCTGATTGGAAAGTCATTCCTCTTTCCTGTTTATACTTGCTAATGTATAATTCCAGCTTCCAGCTCATAGTAAAAAGTTTAATAGGTCGAAATATTTGATGCTATCATCGCCAAAATCTATTCCAGCTGACTCCAAACTAGGACGCTCTCACTAATGGGGGAGTGATGGAGGTGCAATGCAATAACTCTCATACCAAAAGAAAATATAATTAATACTTATATATTTCTAATAAAAACTTTAATCTGTTCAGATATATAACATACTCATTGTTACTCATATGTGGTCTCAATTGCAAAAGGTACCCAAGGTATTTTTAGGTCAGAGAGGAAGTGCTACCATACATAGGTATAAAAGTGATAACCAAATTCATCTAATTTTTGAATGTTCTACAGTTGCATAAGTAAACTTATTGTTTCAATTACAGAGATTAGACTAAACAAATCTCACAAATATATGGACTTAAATCTACTCTTGTAAATATAATAGTTAAAATTAGCTGATGATGGGAAAAGACATTGCAATATCAAGACATTAAAAATAGAGCTTATTCCAACTTAATCAAATCTACTATTCAATAATTACATTTTTCTATGCAACAATTATACATATAATAGTTATTTATAGGCCATGTAATACATATTATATGTATGTACATACATACATTCCTTAATCTCTCTCTCTTTCTCTCTCTCTTAAGTACTGGGGATAAATAAGATGGCTCTGAGGTATGAAAGGTGTTGTCTCACTGTCAGAAAGTCTTTAGGACTACTATTTTTTCTGACTTGCCATGACTTACAGGCTTGATAAGAGTCTGGATATTTAAAAATTATGGAAAGAAATGGAGAAGAGAACCAAAGACTGGGGAAAAAGTGAGATACAAAGTGGCTTCATATTTAGATCTAAAACTGATACACTTTGCCAGATTTGCATGAAATGCAGTCCTCAGAAGCAGTACTCTATGTTGCCACAAGATTGGGGACTACGTTCCACTCTCTTCCTCTTTTCCAATTAGAACACTTCATTAAAGAATCACTGTTTCCCATTTCAAAGCCATACATTCATCAATATCTATTCCATTCTGGCATTATATGCCCAAAATGTAGTATGTGTGTGTGTGTGCATGTATCTGCATAATAGGCTGTGTATATACACACACATACTTCTAAATGTACTTTTTGAATAACAGTTTAAGATATTAATTCGCATTTAATACATCCCTCTTATTTAAAATGAGCAATTCATTAGTTTTCAGTGTATTCATAGAATTGTGCAAACATCACCCCATTGTCATTAATTTCTCCAAAAGTCCTGTACTCAATAGCAGTCTTTCCCCTTCCACTATTCCCACCCACAGCCCTAGACAACCACTAGCTTACTTTCTGTCTCTATAGATTTGCCTATTCTAGACACGTCACATACCTAATATATATTTCAAGACTATATTTACTCATCCTACACTGCAAAATCTTACCTGGCTTCAGAACTTTGCTCTGATACAAGGTTATGACAGAACTAAGGCAAAAACACCTCAGTATCAGGCTAGTTTATGGAACAATCTAGAAGCTGCAGAATTTAGCTAGAAATAATTCATACTTTTTTGTGTATGTGGAAATGGAGGAATATAGTAAAATATCCATCACTATAAATTATTTTGTGTTTAAGCTTTATACATGATTTTAAATGCTTCATACTGCTAGAACACTTTTTCTGGAATTTTTTTTTTTTTATCCAGCCAGTCTTTTATTCACACAATATTAATTAAGCCCTGTAATAAATGCCAGGCACTATGCTTGATTTTTACAACAATCCTATGACAGAAAGTAGATGAGTATTAAAAACTTCATTTTAAAGATAAGGAAATTGAAACTCAGAAATAAGTTGTCCCAAATCAAACTACATACATGGAAGAAATAATAGTTGAATTTAGATTCTCATGTCTATCATGTGCACTTTCTATCACATTACATTTTCTACCCTCAAACAACTAGTTCTTCTTATATAAAGAAGCTGTCCAAGAGCTAACTCCATAAAATATGATTTATACTTCTCCGGGATCATTTTCCTAAGTTATCTATGATTAAAGTTCAAATATTTATATACACAACAGAAATGCTTTACTATATTTGATATCATGGGTTTGAGTACAAGGCCTCATAAAAAAGTCTCTCTTTTCTGGTTTGCTGCTTTCCCCAAAAGTCCCAAATGCAGAAGGATTTAGATACTCGAGCTCTGGAATTTACCATTCTCCTCATTCATGCCTCAATACACAATACTCTCTCTTGGTTATTAAATCCCAGTGGGCTTGTTGCAAAATAAAAAATAACACATGATGAAAAATAATGTACGATCATTTTATACAGAGCTAGGAATTCAGGAAGGGCTGAGGAAGCAAAACAAGGGGAAAAGAACTGGCAGATTACAAGGTCAGCCCCCATCAGCAGCAGCAGTGGCATAAAAACATCAGAGAAATGTCTAATCACCTTACCAATCATTGTGGTCTCTTGCTGTGTTTAGCACAGTGTGTTTCAGGGTAGAATGCTGCTTTCCTAGCCTTTAAGTGCCTTCGGCTTGAAGGCACCGACATTTCCAGGAGGTTTGCACATTTAACCCGGGGCAGGAATCATCTTTCGCAGTAAACAGGGCTGCCTGTGCGCAGGTTGGGATTCCAGAATCCACTGGCACAAGTCCTCTGTGAGTAGAAATGGGGCCAAGCCAGGCAGGACTGCATTGATGAATCAGCCAGGCTTGTCTTGGCACTGTAACCTAATAAACTCCAATTGTGAAAAGCACTGCTGGTGCTGAGAAACCTGAATGTGCATAGTAACAGGACTTTCTCCAATAAGGGTGGTGAGAAATTCAAGTGGTCCTGTCTGCTAGTAATATCCGGGGCACTACCTCATCCATATAATTAACCCCCAGAGAGCTAGCCAAGGAACTGTTCTGATTACAAAATAATGGGTCCATCAGGCACAATTAGTGCCCAAGTGAAACATGGCAGTTTGCATGAAAGCATTGAAGTAAACAATTCCAGGCCCTGGAAGGGGCTCGCTTCCTAATTAACCCTTAGAGGGCTAATCGGTTTGCCTGAACCAAACCTAAGCTCCTGCCTTTGCGGGTTGGCATATTGGGGAAATGGCTTTTTGCATCAGGTCTTGCTAGGTGTGGTACCAGCAAGTGGAAATGACTAATTTCTGAAGACTTCCACCATAGAACACTTGGAATACACACAGGGTTCAGTGAACATGTTAAATAATAATTTGCTAAGGCAATAAAGGATATGTTATAGAGAATGAGCCCTAGAAAGAGTCTTAGAAAAATCCTAATTCTTGGAAGCACAGCATTCCTGCCCTTGCTACTTGCTGATAGCTACTTCTCTGATAGCTCCATTGAACCCAGTATAATGGCTGCATGCAGGACATGTGCTGCCTAAATTGTGGGTATAATTTGCTTTAGAATAAGATTGGGAGAGATAAAATTGTTGGTTTTTTTTGACTTTAAATAAAAATAAATAAACCAACCACCGTTTCAGAATCAATTTTAATAATCACATTTTAATTCTGTATTCTAATGAGACATGTATTAATTTTTTTCATTGCTGTATCTTCAGCCCCTAAAGCAATGTTTGGTACAAAGCAGGTGCTTCCCAAAATACTTGAATAAATGTATTAATGACCTAAAAAGAGGCTACTGTAAATGAGAGGGTAGGGGGTAGGCAGCAATCATCCAAAAGTGCATATTTAAGAGTCGTGTGGTATAAAGGGCAATAGTTTAATTTGATATATTGTGGCTGAGTCTTAAGTACCTTTAAATAAATAAAAAATAATAAAAAATAAAAATATATAAAATATATTTTATGACTTAATATATATTTATATATTTTCAAAATACACTTCTAATAGTCTAGATGGTAGGATTCAAGATGTAGGTTACAAAATAAGCAAAACATTATTAATTCTTAGATTTTAGTTCTTCCATGAGTAGGGGTGAGCATGTGTTGGATGCATTGTGGTATGATGGTAAAATTGGGTACCTTTGAGCTATAGACACTAATTTTGAATATAACTTTGCCAAAAGTTTTTCTCTGGATTTTTAAAACTTATTTAACCTCCCTAAAGCATAGTTTGCTCACCTATAAAGTGGGGCTAATATCATACCTACTTTTATCTCCATTTAAATTGGCACAAGAGAAATTCTCAGTAACTGTTAGTGATGAAGATTTTGACAGCAATGATAAAGTTTTGATTCTGAAAATTATGGCAGCACCTCACAAATTAAATGGCAACATTTAATTATTAACAAATACAGGAAAGAACTTTGACTCAGTTGTACCTATGCATACATGCATACACACACTTAAAGATATGGTCCTGATATGCATTTTGACAACATAGCAAAAATAAAATCTAACCAAAGAGGTTCTTTTGTGGCTTCTACTATGCCCAAAACAGTACTTCAGAGAGGTTTGTCCTGTATAAGGATGTAGCAGTCTGATTTGTTCAAAGTCCAAGTCTTGAGTATTGCACAACCAGTTTCCTGTTACCTTAATTTACCTTATCTTTAAGCAAATGGAACCTACTAACTGGGTCCAAAGGGAGAGCCTAAATTGTCTTTATGATTTTGAATGTCATATCAGGTGACTTATATCATATTCTCAATATATTTGTGATCGGCAGGAGAGAACAAAGCTTGGGAATATCAATGATTGGCCAACGTTTCACTTGGACAAAGGAACATTGAAATCTGACTTTTATCTGACTGTTTAGCATGATTATTTAAATTTATGTTCTGGAGTGGCACCATGGCAATCACAGTAAGAGGTCATGATCTCATGCTTAGAGTGAAAGCTTCTCAGCTGGGCCCTTTGTGGGCCTGAAATGGTATCATGACCTCAGCCCCTTTGGGGCTTCCCAGGCAGAAAGCTTTGCTGAGAGAGCAGGAATGCTCCAGAGGGCTAAGCCCGGTCCCTTCCCGCGTGACACTCAAAGTCCTGGACTTAGTCTTTCCTTATTGAACTGCCATTAAATGATAAGATTTAGAGGAAGTGAAATTTATTTCACTCCGGAAAAAAAAACTCTTATTTGCTTCCCTCAAGGCCGACTTAATAAGATCTTTAAAAAAATAGAAAGGGTCTTAAAGAAATACATCTGGCTTCTGAATGCCAAATTTGCTCTAAATTCTTGGGAGTCAGGCTAGGCTGTCAATATAATCTGAACCATAATGTGTTATTCATGTTTCTTTGTGGCCATCAATGTCTTTGCTTGCTATTCTTACTATTCTTCAGAAAAATGGTGCTTAGTGAAGAAATTTCTTAACTTCTACCATGTGCCTAGTTACAGGCTATATTCAAAATCCTATTTTAAAATTCTCCACTTCATCACCATCCTTCCTTTAGAGATTTAAATATAATCTCTACCTCTCTAACCCTCTTGTTATTTGCTTAATAAGTAACATCTGCATATCTGAAATATGAACCTCAGACCTCTTATTTTCAAAATATGCAGGATCACATATCTTTCTTTTTTTGATATTTATAAGCACAAAATATTTTTATAGTAATAGGTCATTTAAAAATCTTTGTGAAAAATTAAATATCAGCAACAAGGGTGCCCTGTCAATCTGATATTCAGGGACCCATTATTAAATTTCACCTTGAAAATAAATTCCCAATAAGAATATTACACATTAACCAAAACTTAAAGGTAGTAGAAAATTGAATAAAATCTCAAATATTGCTTTTATTGGCTTGAATGTGATAATAAGGAAGACTAGGTCTCATTAAAAATAAAAACTACTGTATTTGAAAACAAGAGAGCACAGATCTTTGGGCTTTAATGGAAAGAGTCCCATGTCTGGAGTTATTGAACACATGTTGGAACCATCATCATGCCGTATGACCCTGGACTATTCACTTTGCCACTATGGAGCAGTTTCTTTACTGAAAGACATAGCTCATAGGATTGTGATGTGGACTCAAAAATTAGTATTCTCAAATTCCAGAATGCTAGGAATTTATGGCTCATAAGTTAATCTTGAGTAAGAAAGTTAATTTTGAGAAGTGAAGGATGCGGCACAAACCATTAGTCTTTAATGACATGCTGCTTCTGTTACCTCATATTTTATTGGCAATTAAAAATGCACAAGCCATTTATAAACACATAAAATATTTTGATCTTCATAACAATACTAGGGCACTCTAATCTTTTATAGGTAAGGCAATAGAGGATCAGAGATTTGAAGGGACTTGCCCAGAGACAACCACTGAGACCTCAGTCTCTTAATACAGTATCATTCTTCCTATTATGACCTGAACTTCAGAGTAAAGCTCATCTAAGGAAATACACTCAGCAAAATTATAGCACAGCACTTTTCAGAATTAATTTTCGAGAATGACTGAAGCCTCTGTTCCCTCTAGAGTATATTCATTTACCTCCTAATTGAATCCCTAAATTGCTCAAACTTCATGGAATCATATTTTTTTCCCTATCCATTCATTCATGAATGCATGCATATATGCTGTCTTAGCTAAGGCTGCTGTAACAAAAACTCTAGACTGGGTGGCTTACACAACAGAAATTTATCACAGTTCTGGAAGCTGGAAAGTTTAAGATCAAGGTGCTGGCAAGGTAGATTTTATTCTGAGCCTTTTCCTCTTGACTTGGAAATGGCCAGCATTCAGCTAAGTGTTCATATGGCTTTTTGTGCCCCACAGGAGGTAGGGTGTGTATAGAAGAGCTCTCTCTCATGTATCATTTTAAAAGGGCCTAATCCCATCCGGAAGACTCCACATTCACAACCTCATCTATCCCTATTACCTCCCAGAGGCCCTATCTCCAAATATCATTGGGGCTTAGGGTTTTAACATATGAATTTGGGAAGAACAAAAACATTTAGTCTATAACACATACATTTATTTATTCAATAGTAATCATTATAGGCTTAGATGTAATCACTTTTACTCAATTTAGCAGTGAACAAAACAATTCTTTTTATATAGATCACAGTTATTTGATCTTCAAAAGCAATTCTGTAATGTAAGTAAAAACCTTATTACCATCTTACATATTAGGAAGCTGGGTCTCAGAGAGGAAAAGTCATCTTTTGAGTTTGGTTTTTAATCCAGAATTTTTGAGTGCAGATTTAATTCTCCATACACCGTACAGCAAGGCAGTGTGATAAATACAAGTCATTCCTTTATTCATTCATGCAAAATATTTATAGAGAAGTTGCTATTTGCCCTCTACAGTTTACTAGGGCTACCCTGTGAATAAAACAAACTGAATTAAGCTGCCCATTAAAGCTCATATTCTAAACATTTTACACTCCAGAAATATGTAATTCTGAAGAACATATGCAAAAACAAACAAAAAACAAAAACAAAAAACCTTTACAATACAGGGAAGCAGAAGATAAGCCATCTGACTAGCAAAGGCAGGAGAACACTATACAGATTTTCAAAGGACACACAGATTGTTGTTTTTGGCTAAAAAATTGAAAAATGAAAATCTCAGAAAATTTTCACGCTAAGGGAAAGCTTTGAGGTGAAGATTCAAAGAAAGGTGGAATGAAAATATAAGGAGAGAAAGAAAGAAAGAGGGAAAAAAAGAAAGAGGGAACAGAAGAGGCAACGAAAGAAGGAATGAAAGAGGGAAAGAGGAAATAAATGAATGAATGAATGAAAGTAAGAAAGAAAGAAAGAAAGAAAGAAAGAAAGAAAGAAAGAAAGAAAGAAAGAGAAAAGAAAAGAGAAAATAAAGAAAAAGAAAAATAGAGAAAATGGGGAGTCCACTATACTGTCAGTTCCCTGAGGAAAGGGGTTTTGTCTCTTTTATTAACTACTTAGGACAGTTACTGGCATATAGAAAGTGCTCAATATTTATTATACTAGCAAAGGAAACTTCAACCTTAGAAACACTACGAATGTTGTCCCGAAGAAGGGAAGATAAAACTCAAGGTGTATCTATGGCAACTATCATGGGATGAGCGAATGGCTAATGCCTTTAACCTAAAGACCAAACAGAGAATACTTATTAAATTCCCTTAAAAGTACTATAATGTGGGTATTCTTATCTCTATTTGATAGATAAGAAAATTAAGTTGCAAAGATATTGTGTACCTTCCCCCAAGTTAACCAATACATGAGTGATAAAAATGGGATATATATTATATATTCAGGTCTCTCTGATTCTAATGCTTGAATTTATTCTGTGCTATATTCTCTCTAGGAATAAGTAGAAATGTGGATATAAATGTAGATACAGATAGAAAAATATATTTAGGAATTGTATGTTATCCCAGAGTGCAAACAAAAAGAGAGTTAAAGACAGATCATTAATGGAATGATATATGAGTCTGAACCACTTGACTCTCCATGTATTTATATCCTATTTCTATGCTGCAAAAATCCTCAGAAAATGTACATGTAATGGTCTGGGTGAAGCACAGATTTTATTCAAATAAGAAATACTAATCCCATCATCATCATCCTCCTACACATAGTATTTACAAAGATCCTACATCTGTCACCTGGCACAAAGCAGGATTTATTCCAAATGAATAACAAAGAATGCTGAATTCTTCAATTTTTCTATTTGTGTGATTTCTGGGAGAAGGTCTACTATAACATTTGTATTTCTTGATGTCTGCAGTTGATATCTTACACACACTGTGTACAGAGTCTGGAAGGTCTACTTCTCTACTCTTCATTCTGAGACCCATCTTTTCTAAGAAAGCACAGCTGTAGGCACACCCTTCAACCTTTCTCTTCTGTTCCTAAGCATTGGCCATGCAGGAGACTATTAAGTAGAGCTAGCACTCTTTTGCCTCAGAACGTTTCTCATCGCTGAGTTTCAGCAGAAACAAAAGCCTTCAGAATCTCAACCACACAGCTTGCTTTGAGAAGTGACTGCTTGGTAAATAAATGATTCTTGACAACGCAAGGTAATACTTCACTTAGACTACACCTATCAGGCCAAAAGGTTTAGTGCAATTTCTTAGGAGTGGAGAACCATATATGTCTTCCCAGTAGGACTTTGAAATATTCCATTTTCTGACTTGAGTTTTTAAACAATAAGCACTTGGTAAAAGAAGCAGAAACTTTCCCTCCAGATCTTGTTAATTGCTAAGAAGTAAGGCAGGAACACAGCAAATATTTTTTCATCATTTCATCTGTCAGTTCACCAGGACAAAATACCCTGGAGTCTTGCTCAAGCATTACTGCCGAGGGGCCAGGAACTAATCTGTTTTTCAATATATGAAGCTAGGCTACTTAAAGTCCAGAAAGGTCAGGATTCGAGACTTCACCAGCACTCAAAGTGCTCTCTGGCACACTAATAGCACAAGGTGCCATCTGGGGTTTCTTCCCTAGCCTACGTCTATATATGGTTCAGAATTGTCTCCTGCTGTCTGGTGATCATGAACTGTTTTGATATAAACTTAATCTCCCTCAGTGTTTGGTTTGACTTCTTAGTTCACATCTTCATCCTGACATCTTCACCACATACCGTAATCCAACTCTCCTCCTTAGTTTAAGTCAAGGGCCACTCCTTAGTTGGGCCACCTCAAACCAGTCTCTTAATTTCTCCAAGTCTCCGTTTTGTTAAACGAGGATGAAAATAACTGGAGTTCTCCAGTTTTGTTGTGAGAATTCCATGAGTTTATATGTATGAAAGAGCTTCATACACTATGAAGTGCCCTTTATATAGTTAAAACAAAATAAATCTCTTTTAAGTTAGTTCTCTGCTGCCCTCTCCTGGCTCCCAGTTTCCATAACTAGAATTAAACAGTAGGAATTAATCCTTTCTCAATAGCTTGCATGAGCAGTTATAGGAGCTTTTAAAAATACACTTTATTTACATATAGAAAATATAAACCACATAAATTGGTGAAGGGTTTCCTAAAGTCTATTCAATTTGGAATCCAATTCATCTGAATTATTTTTCAACTCAGTTTGCTTTATCTGTGTGTTTCTCCAACCAATCTTGTCTGTGTCACCAAGAACATTTTTTTTTTTAATAAAGATTTTATTACTATTCTATTGTCTCCAGGGTTCTCTTCTAAAATTCCATTTTACTAGTTTTGAAGATGGGTTTTTTTGGTCCTATCAGAATTTGTCAACAGAAGCTTTTCAGACAGGAAAAGTAGGACTCATTCTTGCCTTAAGAATAATTTTTTAACTGAATCATCAAAGGAATTCTATTGTGTATCATGCCACCAGGAATAATAACTAAGTTTATTCATAATTAGGCAATAACAACTGCATCACACCTACTGGCTGGCTGAAGACAGTTGAAAAAGGTGTCATCTGTTATAAGACCTACCTTGTTTTCAGAGAAGACAAAATGTGAAAGTTGTATATCTCAGAATTAATATTTTATTTTTTTTATTCTTTATTACCCACGATTTCTATAATGATGATGTAAAACCATCCAATTTGTTTTATAATGAGTTCCAGAATATGATGAGATTTTAGCATGCCCAGCATTCATTACCACATAATGCCAGAGTCTTTTATTGCCCTTTATTTGACCACCTGCCATATGCTAGGTACTTCACCTAGGCACTGCAACTATGACAATGAAAAACATGGCTTCTGCTTTCCAGGATACCACAACATGTAATGTGTACTCCTGCCCAGTGGAGAGAGCATTCAAGTTTCTGTGTACCAGATTGGCACATAGGAACATACTGTAGGAAATTTCTAAGATGTCTGTTGATGCAAACATTTCAACTGACAGATGAAGAAACTGAGGCCTGGAGATATTAGTGCCTTACTCAAGACCAGGCACATGTACTAATTAATGATAGCTGTGTGTATTCTATGTTGATATTTTTCTGGAATATTTTAGGAAACAATATTAGTAAAAAAGATTAACACTTGACTTTAATAAACTTTAAAAGAAGATTGGTAATAGACTCATTTTATTTTGATGATTTTATTTTATATTAGGCTAAGTGATAAGGGGGAATAAGCAATTTAACTTTTTATTATTTTAAATTGTGGAATTTTATTTTTATTGTTTAAATTATAAAATATTTTATACTTATCAAATTATAATTATAATATATTATGTATTAACTATATGAGGAGTACTAAACGAACACTCACATTAAGAAACAGAGTATTTCAGGCTTCAGAAGGTTAAGATGGCGGAGTTAGTAACCAGTATTTGCCTCTTCTCATGACCCTATAAAATTAAAACTAAACTACAGAATAACCATCAACGAGAACTGCCTGAAAACTAGCCAAAAAGAAGTCTCATAACTAAGGGTATATAGAAGAAACTACCTCGAGACTGATAAGAGGGATGAAGATGTGGAAGAGGTTTGTCCCATACCTGTATGTGGCAGTTAAAAGTCAAGAGATCTGTTTCAGTTGTGGAGGTCCCCGCTAAGGAGCAGGGGATGCTAGGAAGATAAGTCTCCACTAGTTATAAAGACTAGTGAAGCTTTTCTTTGAGTGAGACAGAGGATAGCTGGATTCCCAGACATTCTTCTTAAACGGCCTGTGCAGGGACTTACTTGCTGATGGACTAATTTCCTTTAATCTCCACTGCTGAATCAGCAGATAGAAAGGTGCTAGGGACATATTGGGAGAAGCTGAATTGTCTGGATTCAGAGAGGGGGCTGTCAGCTTTCTCCCAGACAGAAATACTGGCAAAGGCTATTTTGTTATTGAGCCCTCCCCACTTTCTGTGTGCAGATGAATGAGGGCCCTATATTAGATCTTCCATCAACCTGGCTAACACTGTTCACCCTGCTCTGGTGATTCCCTGAAACCCCACCTTACCCAACTTGACGGCCCACTCATGCCACTTCCAGGGGCTTTTCCATACAATCGGCCTGTCTTGGCTCATGCTGCAGACTTTTTTAGAATCTCTCAAAGGTTTACATATCCCAAAGCATCAGCATCTGGCCTTGTCAAGCCCCATACCTCTTGCTAAGTAATCTCAAGCCTGACACTAGTAGCAGTTGGCCTTGGCTTGCAATTTAGGCCTTCCCAGGCACCTCTAAGCCCAGAACAGGTGGAAACCCTCTGAAGGATACTTTGTAGTTCATACTAAGAGGCTTTAGGCAGGGCATAGGCAGGGGCTGACATTGGCCTGAGACAGCCCCTGCCAAGAGGCCCTAGAACCAACACACCCTGTGGCCAGTTTGAGACCAGGCAAAGCACCAACCAACCACCTCTATAAATGACACACCCAAAGGGTAGACTGGGCAGGCACCCAAGCCTTGCAAAAGTAAATCCTGCCTCATAAGGTCAGCCCCTGCACAACAGCTCCTCCAGTCTAGTCATGGCCAATCCTCACAACCACTCAGTTTGAGGGTTGATCCTTTTCACTGACAAGCAGTCAGCAACCAAGACTCAGCTACAAGAAGAGGGCACACACAATCCATACAAAGAACACACCACAGCACCTAGTTCAGGTTACCAGGGAGACTGTGCCATTGGGCCCCACAAGACATGAAATATTCAAACTGATGAAAAGCAATGACCTATAACCAAGATTACTCTACCTGGGAAAGCTATCATTTAGAACCAAAGGACGGGTAAGGAGTTTTCCAGACAAGAAAAAGCTGAAGGAGTTCATTATTGTCAAGCCAGTACTCTAAAAAATGTTACAGGCTCTTCTGAAAAAAGATAAAAAATATGAATAATAAAAAGGCAACAACTACATTTCTATTAACAATTACTTTAAATCTAAATGGAATAAGTGCCCCCAATCGAAAGACAGAGTATGGCTGAATGGATATGAAAGCAAGACCTTACATATGTTGCCTATAAGAGACTTTATATCAAAAGACACACAAACTGAAATCAAAGAGATGAGAAAAAATATTCCATAGAAATGGAAACAAAAAAGCTGGGTAGCAATACTTATATCAGACAAAATAAATTTTAAAATAGGGCTATAACAAGAGACAAAGAAGGACCCAGTAATCCCACTCCTGGGTATCCAAGAAACTTAAAACACTACTTTGAAGGGACAAGTGAATCCATATGTTCATTGTAGTATTAGTTACAATAACCAAGATAGAGAAAAAACCTGGGTGTCCATCAATGGATAAATGGATAAAGAAGTGGTGATACATATATACAATGGAATATCTCTCAGACATAAAAAGAATGAAATTTTATCATCTGAAACAACATGGATGGACCTGGAGGATATTGTGCTGAGTAGAGATAGTCTGACAAAGACTATTGCCATATGATTTCACTTACATGTGGAATCTAAAGAACAAAATAAACAAAACAGAAACAAATTCATAGGTGCAGAGAACATTTTGATGGTTGCCAGATGGGAGAAGGGTTGTGGGGGCAGGGCAGGGTGGTGAAAAAAGAAAGGGATTAAGAACTACAAATCTGTAGTTACAAAATTGTCATGGGGATGTAAAGTATAGCATAAGGAATATAGTCAATAATATTTAAATACTTATGGTGTCAGGTGGGTACCAGATTTATCAGGGTGATCACTTTATATGTTATATAAATGTCCAACCACTATGTATAATATTCTATGTCAACAGTGTTTGAAAAATAAACATTTAAAAAAATAATTTGGATATTTCATATATCATTGAAGCCTCTAATAAGGCCATTTTTTTCTCTTCTCAGAGGTCATCAGCATTCAGAACATTTTATCATTCCTTGGCATTTCTTCATAGTTATAATACATATGTAGTCTAAAATATTTAGTTTTGCATATTTTTAAATGTTATACAAGTAGTATCGAATCACATTATTCTTATGACATTTATTCCTGTTCAACATTATGATTACAAGGTTCATAGTGATATAGATAACTGTTTTATTCATTTCACTGCTTAGTAATCACTGAGCCAAAATTTATCTGTTCATTCTGTTGATGGACACTTGTGTTGTATCCAGTTTTTATTATTACAAGCTATGCAGTACATTTATTGTTACACAAATGTAGGACTTTTTCTACCATGTATATGAAAAAATGCTATGTATAAAAATTTTTCTCTATGTGAAAAATCATATATACATATATGAAAAAATTACTGGGTCATTAAATATGTACTTCAGTAACCTTACTTGATAATTCACACATGCACCAGAAACGTATGAAAGCTCTCCCTCCTCCACAGCCTCACCAAAGCTTGATATCCTACTTTAAAAATTTTCCAATATGGTGGGTATAACAATCTCATTGTGGTTTAATTTGCATTTCTTCTTTTAAAAATCGAAGATATATTTTCATGTATTTATTGGAATGTTGAGTTTTCTGTGAAATCCCTGTTTATTCTTTTGCCTTTATGTTTTTTTAAGTAGCTTGTATTTCTTCATTGACTTAAAGAAGCTCTTTACATATCATATGTACTAATTTTTTTCTGATTTTATGTGTTGTCAATATCTTTTGACATTGGCTGCTCCTCCCATTTTCTAAACATCTTTTGATGACTTGTTTATAATTTTAAGAGAGTCTAATTTTTTAATTTTTTCTTTATAATTTTTACTTTTTGTGTTATATATTATTAGTTTGAGGAAAATATCCAAGCTTTTTTTTTTTTACCATGCAGATTAATAATTGTTCTAGTAGTATGTCCTGAATGACTCATCTTTTCTCTAGTGATCTACAATATTGTCTGTCATACTATTACATGGTCTATTTGTCTTTTTCTTCACCAGTATGTTATGTCTTGTTATTTTTTTAAATCAATTTGATATATGATACTACAACTTAGCCCACATTTTCTTCCTGAATTGGCTTTCCCTGATCCTTTGCTTATCTGTATATATTTTACAATTATATTAGGATTTTACTTGTAAATGTTTTTGATTAATTTTTTTTCTTATTCCATAATTTTTCCTCTATTGGTTTGATATTTATATACCTTAATTCCATTTTGTTAGTTGATGCCATTAAAGTATAAACATACATATTTAATAAAGTCTAAAGTTAATAGTGTCTTCAACCGCCTCTCAAAGAGTAAAAAATCTTAAAGTACTTTAATTATAACCACTTTCTGGCTTACCTTCTATTGCTTATTGATAGTTTATCTCATTTTGTTTTTTTCATTTGTAGTCCTATGAATTATATATTATGTGTTCTTTTTCAAAGGATATTGGCTTAAATCTACCAACACAATGGTCATTTTCTTTGCTTACTTTTCTTTTTTCATCGCACATTTTCCTTTAGTATTTCTTTCTGAAATATATTCTTTAGAAGTAAAGGTATTTTGTTAGCAAACAATAGTTTTATAATTTTTCTATAATTGATTTCATTATGGGCTGGTTCTTGAAAACATAGTTCCATTGAGTTTAAAAGTTTGGATTGATAGCTATCTTTGGTAGCACATTAAAGCTTCATTCTGCTATTGTCTTTTGAACTCTAAAATTGCTGTTGAAAAGTTATCTGTAAAAGCTAATTACTGCCACTAAGTAAGCAATCTTTTCCCTCTGAATCTTTTTAAGGGCTAACCCAAGGAGTTTATCCTTGAATTTCTAAAGCCTATTCTTTCATTATTTGTTTTGGTCTTCAGCAAAAGACAGAAGTTTTGTACTGAAATTAGAAAAAGGAAGTGTACAGTGACAGTAGCAAGTAGAGATAATCTTCACTAACATTTTTACATGACTGAATAAAATTTGACTGCATAGCTCAGAGGTGTCTATCTCATATAGAACTGTAAGAAGTGGCTAAGACAAAGACAATTTGGCAACATAGAAATATGACCAGAAATAAGTCTGACACCATAAGAACAATGACATGGAGCTCCAATATGTAGTCGTACTAAATGGTATGCACTTACTACTTGTTAGTATGAGTGAGTATTTGGCCCATAACTTAATACCTCAAAATATTCTACAGGAACAGAGAGCTGAGTAAGGCAAAATAAAGGAATGGAGTACTTTTATTATGCTTAATTCATATCCAAAAATATCACACATGAATATATTTTCGTCTACCCAAATAAACCTTTCTAAAATGTGTTCACATTTTCTATACTACTCTACAGTGTAGGATAGAGGTTGGATAGCTTATAAATCTGTATATAAGTATTTTGTATATTTATCATATTAGCTATATTTACTTATTCATAGATTTAGTCATTCATTCAAAAATATTTATTAAAGTCTTCTGTATTCTGGGGACCCATGTTCCTAACTAATTAAATGTATCAAAGCCATTCTCTTATTTCCACAGAGAAAGAATGCAAAAAGTCTTAGGCTATGATAGAATCACAACACAAGTATGCTATTTAGGAAAAATATTTTTATTAAAATGCAAAATTGAGAAAAAATATTTTTATTAAAATGCAAAATTGAATAAAAGTGTTTCAAAAACTAATAACCAAAACTCACTCCAGTACTACTCAGATTTTAAAAGGCTTTATTGTTTAAAATAGTTGCCAAAAGGCAAGAATGAAGTATAAAAAAAGGAAAAAGAAAAAAAAGGAGGAAACAATCCTCAACCTGATAAATTCAAGTTCAAATTTCAGCTATTTCCTTTTGTTAAAATTTAACTATCATGGTGCTACTTTGAAGGAAAAGAACAGGCCTGATTTGGCAATATATCAGAAATATGGAGAAAAAAATAGGCACTAAAGGACTAATTGAGACAATATCTTTTCAAAAAACTTAGTGAACTTAAAGACACTTTTAAATATGATTTTAAAATAGACTATATTAAAAAGATATTTGTGAACAATTAGAAAAAAATGCAATCCTAAAAGCTGCTATGTATTCTCTAATAACAACTTCTATCATATGGACCTTACTTTGTGGGTAAAATCTCTAGACTCTTCTACTAATGACATCTTATAGGCAGATTTGGAGCATATTTCAGCTAGATGGTTTGTAAAAAACAAACAAACAAACAAACAAAAAACCAAGACAAAGATGAAACTCTGGATTCAACCTTTTTACAATCTGGTGAATGCATTATTGATGGTACCCAAGGTGAGTTGTGGTGCCTAACAAGATAGAGATCCCTGGTGAGATGATGAACTTTTCAGGTCATTGGTCTTAATCTGACTAACATTTTTATTAAGACTTGGGTTAAAACATTGGTTAAATTTGCATGTGACAAGAAAATGGAAAAAATACTAACATGTTTTATAGAAGAATCAGGTTTCAAAACAGGCTCAACAGCCTAGGGGGGTGAAATTTAATATAAATAACTGAAAAGTCTAACACTTGAATACACACATAATTTACTGAGTAAAATTTAATAATTTAGCAGTTAAAAACACTAGGGTTTTAGTAGAATGTATTCAATATAAGAAGGTGATAATTAAAAGCAATGATTTACTGCCTGTGTCAAAAAAGCCCCCAAGAAGGACTTGGCCAGCACAGGTTAACTTCTTTGAAGACTCTATGGGCTATATATTATATCAGATTTTCTATATTCTTTTTGTCAGTTACTGTAAAAGAACTAATAAGGCTATATTACGCTTATTATACTACTTTATAATTTTAAAACTTGTTCTGTTTTTGTCTCTTCCTCTCTTTCCTCCCTTTCTTTGACTCCTCATCCCCTGGTTTGGTTTAGAGCACACACTAAGTGAGCATAACAATGTTTCAGATCTCCTCTGCTCTCTGGTCTACTCGTAGATACTTGTAATTCTTTTTATGAAGGATAGGTATCAACTCTTGGAGGTTAGATTGTTCCAAATTTCTTCATAAGTTCCTTTCTTTTCTTTATAAAGATATAATCCTCAGGTGATCTTGCTCATTTCCAAGGTTTTAAATGCAATGTACATGATGACATCTAAATTGACATCTCCATCTCTGACTGCTTTGTTGTTCTCCAGATTCACAAAACATGAATCCTTGATATCTTCTTTTGAAACCGTATAACTCCAGATCATGTGATTTTTCCTTTTAATCTGTTCAATTACAAGGGTGCTACATCTCAGTAATAGCATCATCTTCCACTCAGTTGTTCAAGTCAAAAATCCAGGGGATCACCTTTGATATGCCTTTCCTTTACACCCCACTCATCATGAAGCCTATTAAGTCTACCTCCAAAATAACTCCTGAAAATAACCAATTCTGTTCATCTCCGTTGCTATATCATAATCTAAGGCTTCAACATGTCTCATTTTTAAAACCTTCTCTGTGTCCCCTCGCTTTCACTTGTGCCTCTTATAGAACATTCTCCAAAGAGTAACCAAAGTTATCTTTCAAAATACACATTAGATTTTAGTCTCTGCTTAAAATTCTCTAATGGCTTCTCATATAATAAAAGAATATCTTAATTTCTACCATGGCATAGGGTTCCCTATCGCATGTGGCCTGCTCCGATTTTTTCAGCCTTTTTCTCCCTCTCATTAATTCACCAGAAACAAACCACACTGGCTTTTTTCTCTATTACTTGAACATTCCAAACTCAGTCCTGCTTTATAAATTGTGGATTTTTCTGGTCCTTTTTCCTGGAATTCTCTGCCCCTGAATTTGTCATATTTATCATAGTTCAAATGTTAACTTCCTCAATGATGACTTGTAGCTCTTCCAATTACTATCAGAAGATCTTATTTTACTGACTTCAGAGAAAGCATCACTATGATAACTACCTTGTTTATTTTTTTTATTAGCCACCTTCCTTTCACAAGAATAAATGTAGTAATGGGATCCTATTTGTAGTTGCTACCACTATACCCCCAAAGCCTAGAACAGAGCAACACAGAGTAGATATTCAAAAATAAATATTTATTGAATGAATGAATTCTAAAATAAAGGTTTAAAATATGACTGCTTAAATTTCAACAGGAGTTTAGTGTTAATCAAGAAAAACGACTGATAGCAGACCCTTTCAGCTTTAATGAGAGGTTCATGAAAAGAACTTAGGACCTCTGAAACAGAAAGGCAGCACTGGTAAAGTGTGGTAGAGAGGGCAGCATGGAACAGTAGACAAGTTGCCTTTCCTTAATTAGGGTCCAAAATTTCCCTTCTAGAGGCTTCACTAATTGAGAATAATACTTCAAAGCTGAGCTTTTCAACCTCGCCATTGTTAACATTTTAGGCTGGATAATTCTTAGTTGTAGGGGCTATTCTGGGCATTTTAGATGTTTAACAGCACCTCTGGCCTCTCCCCACAAGATACAATTACACCTTTCTATTTGTGACAACCAAAAACATCTCCACACATTGCCAAATATCCTCAAAGGTGAGAGGCAAAATTACTTCTGGCTGAATTTCACTACTGTAAAGGAATTTACATTGACATTTTATTTACATGTAGCTAATACACAAAATTATTAAAAAAAAACACACAAGATGATAAACTGTTGCAAAACATACAAAAAGGAAATAAAAGGGGAAAAATGCCTAAATTTTAGAGTGTGCTGTGGCTTTAATGATATTTAATGGAAATATTTATTTGCTTCCAATTATAACATTCAGAACTTAAGACGAAGGATATTTTATTTAATTACAATTTTTGGCAATTTAAAATACAAAACTCAAAGGTTTTGTGGCATTCTGCATAGAGAATGAGCTATAAAGATAGAGGGAGCTGTTCTGAATCTCAGCTCTGCTACTTACAAGATGTATGACCTTAGGTGAGTTTTTAATGGAGCTGAACATCAGTTTCCTCCTCTATACAATGGGAAATGAAGTTCCAACATTTTAGTTATTGTAAAGATTAAATGAAGTAATGCATAAAGATGACCTGAGTATGTAATGCAAAATAGTTTCTCTTTGAATGGTGGTGACTTTTTTTCATAAAGTAAGTGTGCCTTTTCTTTTTATGTCATACAAAAGTAGATAATGCAAATGTATAGAATGATACGGAATCAATATACAGTGAAAACACTAAGGGAATGTCTTTATTATTTCCATGCAAATAGAATTTGATGAGAGTCAAGTATTAATTAAGGTGCTGCTTTCTGATTACACATTGGACTTCTTGATCATAGAAACGTTAATTAGATCTGATCTTTATGCTTGATGTGCATTATCACACTCTTAACTTCTGATTTAATAATTTCATTTTGTTGAAGTAAGCCTTCCTGCCAGAAGTAGGTGGGGGGGGGGCATGCTGCTATGTCACCTTGGGTTTTGAAGCACATCAAAAGAATAAAATAGAAAACCATCTTCTGAAACCTTATTAAGACAGATGAAACAGTAGGGCTATCACCTTCAATTGCTGATTTCAAAAGACTTCATTGCTAATTGGTAATGGAATGTTGGGTCATACAGGCATAAATAAAATAAATAGCTCACACCCAAACAGTACAAAACCTTCAATATGATTATAAACCATCAAATTAAAAAAAAAAATATCTTGCTGTTGTTTACCTGATTCATGGTTAAACCTCTAAGGCTATCTTAGCATGGAAATAAATCATGTCTTAATAAAACTTTTTCATTCTTATAAAGCTGCGAGTATGGTCTCAAACTGTAAAATCTGGGCATAATATTTTGGTAAGGCTTTGCAATAAAACATTTTGAAAATGACATTAGAAAATAGGCAAATAATAGTCTTTGAAAGCTTTAAACTGGGTTTTCAAAGGCTCTATTATTTAGTTCCTCTAGTTTGAACTTTATTATTTAACTTCTTTAAGTTCTATCCTTCCTTTCACAATGGGAAATATCTCTTTGTTTCTTAAATAAAGATATGTTTCTCTCTCTTCCTCTACAAATTTCTTTCTCTCATTCTGGATTTTTTTGACTCACAGTTTTCTCTTTGTCTGCATTGTCCTGCCATCTCATTACCCTTCAGACAGAAAAATCAGAGCAAATTCTAGATGTTCTTTTAGCAATTATGCAGTCATAAGGCTTTAGTGGGTTTAAATTTTCCCTCTGGTATCACCTGAAAGATCTGTACTTGTCACTAAATGTTCCTACCTCCAGGTATTTGTGGGTGCTCCATTGCCCCAAGTACTTCCCTTCATTTTAGAATTGATTTATTACATTATAACTCTTTCCTTCCTTGCTTGCTTCCCCACTAAACTGAGAGAACTTTCCAGATTTCAGTATCTACCTTTAAGAGTAGGATTACACTCTGAGGCCTATGCCTTGTTAAACATCATGTTTGTAAACAAGATTCCCAAACAGGGCACACTTTGGGTAATCACAAAGACATGGCTGTAGACAGGAAGTCTGAGCACTTATCCCAGGACAGCCCTATGGGACTCTATAACCACTGGTATTGGCCTCAGCCCTTTTGACTCTGTGGACCAAGCCTAATTGCTTCAGGGAGGGATCACTCCTCTCACATAGCTGAGGCACTGGATGGTGATGAAAACCTACTTCCTTGAGATACTTTTGTTCTAATTATGAAAAGACTCTCCTTCACAGCGGTCAGATTACCAGAGAAGGTGTCGACTTCTCCTAATAAGTTGATATTATAGACTGCTATTGAATTGGGATAAACATCACCCCATTCTAAAATTTTTTTTTGCATCACAGAGGAAAAGCCAGGAATTACACTTCTTCAAATTTTCTTCTCTTTATAGTTCCAGGTTACAACTGATCCCTACGAAGATGAAATAAAATACCACGTGTGAAATGCCAGGCACAATAACTGGTATGGAGTATTTAATCAAGTTCAGGTGTTTTTCTCAACTTTGGATACTGATGTCACATTAAGAGCAGACATACCAAGCCTAATGAATATATAACCTTGAGAAAGCCCTCAGATATATTAATTAATCAACAGTGATCACTTTTTCTTGAGAAGTGTTAAAGATATTAATAGCAAAATCTGGAATTGACCTAGTATAAGTCAAAATGAGGAAGGAATAAAGAACAGTTAAAATGACATGTGTTTGTAAGTAAAACAAGGCAGTTCTCCATGTACTGAGATGAGGAAATCTCTAAGACAAATAGTTAAGTAAATCGAGCACAGTGTATGTGTAGTATGTTCATATTTATATTAATATTTTTATTTGCTGATATATATATACATATGTGTGTGTGTGTGTGTGTGTGTGTGTGTGTGTGTGTGTGTGTGTGTGTGTGTGTATATATATATATATGGCAATCTTGGAGGAATATATCCCATTTGCATCTGGACAAGGAGCTGGTGAATAGCAGTGTGAGGGAAACTTACTTTACACTGTAAACTCTTTTATGTCATACTACAAGCTTATGTTTTCTGAGCAGAAAAATATTTTAAATAATTAAAGAAAATAGTATCTGTGTGTATATGTGCCCAAGTGTGAGCTGAAACAAACAAAAAGACACAACTCCGGAGAATTGCTGCAATATTTTCAGAATGAAAAGATGATGTTGGTTCAGATTTTAAAAAGAGGATAAAATTCAGAAACTAGAAGAGGAAACTTGCATTCCGTTGCTCTCCAATCAATCTTTACAAGATAGGCAGCCAATGTAACTAATTTTAAAATGCAGTTTTTCCTTTCCAAACCCGTCCATTACTTTTTCTCATTTGAAGCGAGCAATATTTATGGACATTCCAGTTTGTGCAAATTGAGTTTCATGAGATCTCAATCTCATTTCTGCACCTAATAAAAGGTAAAGAGACTTTAAAGTTAGTTCAGGCATATTTTGTCTCAAAATTAAAAAAAACTCTGATTGAATTTATATATGTCAGAAGTGAGCTCGATGGTAATTTAAGTATGTATGTGTGTGTATGTATACACACACGCCACTTGTAATATATATAGATATGTAGATATAGATATATTTATCCCAAATCATACATATCCAAAATGGTATCATGTCCAATTCAGCAAACCCTGGACAACTAGGAGAACAAAAACCTGAGTTCTAATGTGGCCACATATTTGTGATACTTTAGTGGAGTCACTGCACTTTAGTTTTTATATCATCCAACTCAAAGTTATAATCCAGGCTAGCCTTCTGGGAAACAAGAGAATATGTGCAGGAGAACCAAGACATTCAAGTTGAGGCCATCCCAGACCTGTCAGCTCCTACTCTGTTGCAAACTGACAACAGATGCACACAAGATCCCAGGAGAGATAAGTTGAGATTAACTGAGTTTATATCAGATCATCAGAACTGCTTACCTAACCCTTAGACTCATAAATAATAGTTGTTGTTTTAAACCATTACTTTGGGGGTTGTTTGTTATGCAGAATTATTGCAACAAGACATAAATTATATAATAAGAAAAAGAGGCAGTTAAACCATTATATGTTTTACTAATATTTGTTCTACTTGTTTTAACCTTTCTATTTAAGAGAAAAAGAAGCACCTATAGGCAAGAAAGTAAGTGGAATACATTTATGAGAAAAAAATTTTTCTTTTGGGTTCCCTAAATTGGAAAAGTTACCTGTCAATTAGAATGAGATTCTTTCATTCTCATTCAATCTTGATTCTATCTGATGATCTTTTCCTGGAATAACCATGAAATAGATCTCTATATGTAGTATTCAGCACTCAGACACAGGGATATGCATGTCTCTATTCCCTTCCTCCCACCCATTCTCATGCTTTTGTCAGCAGCTTTGAACCAAGTACTCTGAGGGCCCTTACCTAGTTTTAGAGAAAAGTTGTCCTGATTTTATCAATCAGCAAGTGCCTAGGATGACTGTCTTTTTCCTTTTTGCTTTGGTCTATAAAATATTTCTTTCTTTGTACAGCTCTTCACGACTCCTTTTTATCTGCTAGATTGGTCGCTGCCCAATTAATGAATCATCAAAGAAAAGCCTACTAGGTCAGGAAATTATAATTTTTTTTTTGTATTTTATATGTACATATACATATATACATATACAAGTGTGTATATATTATATATGTAATTGGTGATAATGCTTCAGTACAACTAAGGGCTAAATAAAAGACAATAGTGACACTTGAAGTTCAGATATGTTCTAGGCAGCACACTAGACCTGCCTCTACTATGCACATTTGGACTCTTCCTGGAACAACTACGCCCTTTGGATTCGGCCTTCATTGTCAGACTACCTTAATAAAAGCCCAATTTTAAAATCAAGTTCTGTTTTTTGTTAGTTTGTTTTATTTTGTTTTTACAAAATACATGGTAAACAGTATTCCATTCATTTCTGGCTTCCTCCCCCCATGCTGCATCCCCCAACCTTGGGGTCCACTGTGGAAGTCCTTACATATCTCACATCTAAGTCCTCTGAGTATTGACAAAACATATAGCATACATATTGTTGACTACAGAAACAGAGCCCTTACCATGGAATTAAGATCAAATCTGAAAAACCTCAAAGGCAGTTTTCACTATTCAAGACTGATCAGTGTCCTATTTTGTGTGAACAATAATGAGGATGTCACATCCTTTAATAATAATGAACATTTTATGGGTCATAAAATAGTTTATTAAGTCTTTATTATGTACCAGGCATTAGACTAAGTGCTTTATATGCTTATATGCTTTTAATTCTTATCCAACCTTATGCGTTAAGTGCTATCACCATTTCCATTTTATAACAGGCATAAAGGATGCCAAGAGAGGCTAAGTAAATTGCCCAGGGTCACCGAGTTAGCAAGTTGTACAGGTAAGATTTAAACCCAGGGAGTTTAAATGTAGCACATGCTCTTTATCTCTCTGCTAGTTAGTTTAGTGGCCTTGTGCAGTGGGGCTGGGGCTCTGCCTTTACCTGAATTCTGAGACTAGTTCTTAGACTCGGCTGCCTAAGAGAGAGGAATGTAAGAGGCGATTTATACACTACATTTTCTTCCAGAATGAAAGGACTCATTTCCTTGTCACAGTGCTACAGACAACTCTGTGGAAAAAAATCCCTGGCCATCTACCAGGAGCATTAGTGGCAATCTCCCACAAGAAGCAAAGGTTCCTTTGTTCTGATAATGACAAAGATGAGCATTTGGGTGAGGCAGGCTTTGACACTGCAGTGTAACTTGCTTTCAGCATACCAACATCTTAGGGTCATTGTGAGACTTAAAAGGAATCATTCACAGACTGTATTTATCGTAGCATTTAGCACATAGTAAGTGCTCATTAAATATGTTTCCTTTGTCACCCTTCTCAAAATATTAAATATTTTTCTAATTAAATATTAATGTCAGTCACATTGTGATATGTTTTAACACCTGAGAAACCCTTTTGTTCCTGGAAAATGGCATTTTAAAAGTCCCAGCTTCTAGTCTGAAAATGCAGTGTGCTGTTAGCCTAAATACTAAATAATCCCTTGCCTCTAGAACATTGTTTTTAGACTCTCTACCAGGAGAATTAGTGTTGGCTGACTGAACCATGAGAAAGCAAGGGGCTAACTGCATCCTGGGAAAATCTTGAAATTTTAGGGACTTTCTTAAAAGCTAAGCGCTTTTTATTTAGCCACCTACCTGCAACCACGCATAATTTTGGACATTCCACCAGAGCAACGTTTTAGGAGCTTGTAATGAACATGCTTGAGTAAGATAACTCTATTATACCTCTAGCCACATTTATCGAAAATTCTGAATCTTCCAACCCAGAATCTCACAAATGCTGTAGCTTGTAAGATGACTCTATTATGTCTCTTGCCACATTTATTGAAAATTCTGAATCTTCCAACCCAGAATCTCCCAAATGCTGTACTTGTAAGAAAGAAATCCTGAGCATATCCTCTAAATTTGATAAAAAAAAAAAGAATTTTATTAAGTCATATTTTCAAGAGAGATAGAGAATGCGAGCGCATAACTGTTTCATTTATGTTTTAGACCAGGAAAATCTGTTCTGATATTACAGTGGCTCCATCCATTTAGTAACCTATGTGGAAGGGTCCTATGTGTGCTAAAGGTGATATTTTTTTCAATTGAGTATCGTAATATACTTAATAAGCTACACTTTAGACTTGTGCTCAAATTTTAATTCTTTCATTAACAACACTTGAGATAAAACCATGCTGAAAAGGAGACTCCTCTTCTCCCATTCTATCAGGCACTTAAAATTAATCATGAAGTTCTTATAATAGAGCAATAACAAAAGTCTCTTCAGTTAGTTATTTGAAAGAACAACACACACTAGGTGGCCTCAAAGCAGAAACGGGAGAAAGGACATAGGTGGACACTAACGGCATAAAATCCATTTCAGAAATAATTAGAAATAATCGTACATATCAAAACCAATAAGATGATATTTAAAAAATTTAATAACAATCTAATTAGAATTCTACAATTAGAAGTTTAACATTTACGTTATGTCTGCACTCTGGAAACTTTCCAAATTTTTGAAAGAAATTAGGATGTTATTTCTCCTAGAAGACAGAATAACACCTTCAGTGTGACCTACAAAAGCCATTAAAGAAAAAATACATGTATTAGCATCAGAATACATGTACCCTCCAGCAGAGCACACAACTACTGAAACGTTTTTCTATATTCACGACTCAATTAACATTAATTACAAGAACAATTCCAAATATTCAGATATCAACTTCAGCACCAAGGTTGTTTTCCCAAGGCAAGCAGGTGGTAGATAACACAGTAGGTTTAAAAATGGAAAAAGCTGACAGGAAAGGGGTGAGCTATGCTGGACATCTAGTTTAAGGAATATCTGCAGACAGGGTTTTGCCAATGCTTCCCTATCTGCTCTAGAAACAAATTTAAAAAATTTATAATGTTCATATTTCTTTGTTACCATTTGTTTCTTAAATCTGCCACACTGATTTGTCTTGTGTTCAGATCAATTTTGTCCATCTGTATAGTGCCTTTGTGTCAGATATATACTTCTTAGCACCTAGGTTTTTCTAATATAATGTAGTTATATCCTCAGAGCATTGATCCTTCTCTCCTCTATGCTAGGTATCCTTTGTGTAATTCTGGTATTTTTATGTGGGGGCATTGATTACTGGAAAAGGTACGTATAGATTGAAAATGTCAGGCATTCCAAGCTCCATATAGAGATGTTTAGAGTACCAGTTGTTAGGTATTATGCATGATAAGATGATAAGATGTTGAGTTCACAAGAAGGTAAGAATATTATATAGACAGCAAATGAAGCAGCCGAAGCACACACCCATATTGACAACAACCCATAGCTTATTTGGAAAAGAGATTGTTTTGATAATGAGATGATGCTGTGATGAGAGGAAATGATGAACACGTTTGTATATGGACAGAAGAGGATCACTATTTTATATAAACTTAGGTTAAGGTATTCTTTAAATCTGGCTTTGGAACATGTTTTATGCTGCAATGGTGCTAAAGAGCACCAAAAATTAAAACAAACCTAGAAACTGTAGGTCACATTGACTTCGAATTCAAAACATTATGCTCAAGCTATAGAAAGACCATATATGATGGTCAGGGCAATAGCAATAATAACTCTGGTTACTCTGGTCACTCTGTTTAGAGTAACAGAAATGACTGAAGATTCCTTGAGGTGATATTTGAAAAAGCAAGGATTTTTTTTTTTTTTTTGGTGTCTTGTCACCTCTGCAATTCAAAAGCCAAAACCTGCGACTAAGAATATTGGTAGGGCAAAGTATCTATCAATGATTTTCAAATGGCTATTTGAATCATTACAGCAAAGTATCTGTAAACAGAAAGACTTATTTAAAAAAATGTATTTGTGTAATCTGTCTGACCTTTGTTGGTTTATTTTATTTTGTTTTGTTATAGCACAGTGTTCATTCCATAAGGGAAGCTTAAATACTATGTGGATAAAGAACAGAAAGAACCTAGGCTTTCTCTTCTTCCATACTTTCCACATATGATCAGCAAATAAGTTTTGCTAATTTTACCCACTGGTATATGTTGATATTGTCCATTTTTTTCCATCTTAACTTCTGTCACCCTGGCCCAAGCCCTCAGTGTATCTCACCTGGATCAACATAATATCCTCCTGTCACTTCATATTTATGTTTGCTCCACTCTGCATATTAAAGCCAGAATAATCTCTATTTAACACTCTTAAAATGTGAACTATGCTCTTGGGATACTGGGTCATATCGATAAAGTGGCTTTTGATGCCAGGGATAATCTGATCCTAGCAAACCTTCTCTGACTTCATCTTGCGCCACTCTCCTCCATAGTCACTATGGTTTAGCTCCTTTTTCTCTTGTTTAACTTAGGCCCTTCTCTCATATTTTTCCTTCTATCTAGAATGTTCTTTCATTCTTTTCTCACTAGGCCAACTGCTGCACATTCTTTATGTTTTACCCTGTCACTTCTATAAAAGCGTGTCATTGTTCCCAGAATTTATTATGTTCCCTGTTCTTATAGCTCCATCTAATTCTCCTTTTACAATTTAACACAAATTCAAAATATTATTTGTAAAATAACTTGTTTCGAAAGTTTTTTTCAAGGGATGAGGACTATCTTACTATTACATGCTTCACACTTAGCACTGTGCCTAAAACACATTAGTTCAAAACTTGTTTGACAAATGAAGAAATGAATAAATTTGGTAAAGAGTACTTTATGAAAGCTTCCCCCATTGTAATGCCAGCTAGGCAATTCAATGTAGAGCAATAAGAGGCTCTTACTCTGGGCTCTTAGTGTGTATTAGGCACTAGATATACAAAGATAATGCAATGCTTCTTGCTTTTAAACAGCTAACTGCTAGTTTAATGGAGGCAGTGGAGGTAGTAAGACAGAACAGTAAATAGATAAAGTATAATGTAGTAAATGCTAACAAAGATTTGAACAATATTATATGGACTGTAGATAATGAACACATGCTGAATGATGAATTAAAAGCCCATTCTTTCATAAGGATATAAAATGTAGTCATGTTACTGCTTGGGAGTGATATGAACTCTGGCGTCTCCCCAGTGGCCGGAGGGAGGATTGGGCCATGAAAAAGTGAAATTCGCATTTTTCCTGGTTCTTCTCCACCAACATGGCAAAGAATTACAGGTGAGCATGATTTAGAAAAAAATTAAAATATAGTTTTGAAGGAGATGGGCCGCGATAAGGAAGGCTGTAGCCCTGTGGGATTTGAGAGGTGAACAGATAGAAGAGTACACTCCAAGGGAGGAGCGGGTTCTCAGAGAAGAGGTCTGTAACAGTGCAGAAGTGGAAAGGTCTGTATTATATTAGGGCTGGGATGGGTGGTTACAAAGGTATTCCTAGGTAATCGGTATATGAGGTAATTTTTATTGACACTTTGCTGCTATAAACACTTTGCCTAGTATATGTTTCCACAGAATTCAGTCTGTTACGAATAGATTCATGAACTTCTGGGCATCAACATGGTATTATGAGGATGGTATAATGAGGCTGAGGTTGTGAGCAGGTTAGGGTAGTACCTTCTGCTTATTTGTCTATGGCTGGATTAAATCAGCTATAGGTTATGGCCCTTCTGTCCTTTGTCTCTCCGGATATAGGAGTGGTTTTTTAATGCAAATGGGCGATTCTTTGGAAGGTCCTTGCACTGAGTTTCCAATCCTTGGTTCCCCTGTCACTCATGTCTGACTAACTACTTAACAGTCACATTTGAGTCTCAAAAAGAAAATTGCCACAATATTCAGTGTTCAGAAGTAGACAAATCTTGTCAGCCAACACTGTTGTTCCAGGCTTGTTTGTAGCCATTAATTGTTCCTCACCAATATAGAAGCTAAGCAATGTGGAAATAGAGACTTTGACTAGCTTCTTCTTCTCAAAGAACATCAACTTCTTATCTTCAACTTTCATCATGTCTTGTCTTCAATGAGTTGGTTCAACTCCCATAAACTCCATTATTTAACTCCTAGGATTGAGGGCTCTACTAATATTGAGCTTTTCTGTGATTTTGTTCACTCTAAATTCCACGTTTATGTTTGCTATCTTTTCCCAAACCTAAAATTACATTTTGACAGCATATTTTAGGAAGCCATTGTGTCAATTTATGAATAAATGAAGACATGTAGTTGGGGGTGGAGGTAGGAGGAAATTAAGGGAGTAACTGCCCCCCTTGAATACCTTATATGATTATATAATTTAAAAAGTTTTTTGGGGAAGGAAGAATAATATGTTCATAACATATATTTTTTAAAGAAAAGATAAAAAGAAGTTACTGGAGGCATTATAAAATTAAGGCCATCAGATAAGGACATAAAGCAGTGAAATGGTGGTAGATTTTAATACATATGAGCTTCTTCTTCAATCCAGTACCAGTACTATTCCCCCTTCCACCTTTGGACTAATTCTATTGTTAGACAGTCAAATATGCCATGAATGGGGTAGTTATCCTAGATGCATATCTTGAGTATGGAACTGCAGTTTTCAGCTTTTGATTAACCAATCCTGAATTTGTTAAAGACTATGTATTTCTATTAACAGAGAAAGCAAATGTTAGTCTACAAAGTTAAATGTAACTTCAAAATAAGCTATAGACATGATTTTAACTAGGTTACTTCAAGGCTATTGCTAAAGAGAGAAAAAGGCTTCTAATTGCTTGCTGTTGTAACTGTTGCACAACCTAATATCTCCCAGTGTGAACAGTAAATTAGAATAACTTTTCATTGGCAAAGATTAAACTTTTTCATCATTTCTAAATTCCTGGGGATTTCCCCCACTGCTTCTATGTGTTTTAAGCTTTTCAATTAAATCTCCTGGGTAGTAGTTGCAAGAATGCCCACTGATAAGAGAATAGTTGTCTCTGGGAGAGTTAAACTATTTTAATAGCAGTTTGTCTGGTTACTCCTGTATATAGTGAATCACTCAGTGATGATACCTTACTAGGACACATTGCTAAAAATCAAGTGCAGGTTACATTACCTTGTCACCAGAACTGAACTAATGATAAATTTCGTTTTGGAAGAGAAAAAGTTTGTAAAAAGCCAAGAAGTCAAGAACAGTCAACCTTAATAACTCAATTGTTTTCTCTAGAATAATTTATTTTGACAGGAGTATGCACTAGGAATGTAAACCCTGGTGAACATACCACTGTAGACTGGTGTGACAAATAAAAGCCTCTGCCTTCCAATTTTCTATCAGCTTTGCCTCCAACTCACCTCAATCCTTCCCACTGAGTGTTTTGAATGCTTTAGTGAGCTGCCACAGAGACCGTGCTGGAATCACAACTGTTTTGGTCTGTCCCTGGGCTGGAGCAGTCAATTAAAATCAGCTTAGAAGAAGCCCTAGAAAAGGTTGTGTTTTTTTTCTATAAAATATTTCTGGTGGGACTAAGGGAAAAGACAGCTTTTAATTTTAAACAGTATGTATGCTTGAGTGATATATCAAAACAGCCATGTGGAAAATTGGCAGCATGGAAGCCTGGGGCAAAAATAACAATATTATTCTAAATTTAAGTATTAATTCTGATTGAAAAACACAAACCAGAGAAGGGGATCCAGAGTTAACAGGAATGAGATAAAAGAATTCATTTAATAGATCTTTGTTTTCTAAAACTCAAACTTGCCTTAAGCAAGGGAACATTTGCAAGATATTACAGATCAAAGAAAAGGGCAAACAGATTAGTAATCTTATTCTACATACACTACATATGTTTAGTTTCAAAACATGTATTAGTTGTGAGGAATTGCAAATGGTAAAATGGGAAGTTTTTTTTTTTAATTAAGCAGTTTATAAATAAGTTCAATGAAGATTTGACAGACACTTAAACCCCACAGCCTTAGTGATAAACTAGGCATCTCAAACTATAAAAAGGCATACAACTTTGATCCTTCTTTATTGCTCATACGCATGAAAAAAAACTGTTCACTAGTGTGTTTTCGAAACTCTTATTCACAATAACATGTAGCTACTATGACTACTTTAAAACTGGGACACAAGAAAAATTAAGTAGCATCCTTCCATGGAAGCCTAGTAGTTCAGTATTTACTAAAGAACTAAGGTTTAGAAACTGGAGAGCTGTAGAAGCTGCATGTTGGAGTGATTAATTCTGAGGAGTTCTGCTTGAGAAGCCCAGCTGGCGTGTTAACTCCAAAGGATCCATAGGGAATTCAACAAACTTCTTGTTTGTCCTTAACTACATGTTCTACTGGGTTCAATTTAAGATATGCTCATAGCTAGGCCATTAGCATTCTTCCAAATTTACATTAGCCATGAGTTCAGGGAGATTTCTTGGTATAGATTTCTGGAAAGGTGCCTGAAAGTATTTGACCTATAAAGATATAACCTAAGATTTTTTAAACTTTTACAGACTGTTAAAAAACATAATTAAAACATAAAAATGATGCATCTGTGTTTTTATTTATATGTAATGCGGCAGACTACAAAAATGTCATGAATCTTTGCAGCTTCTCTAATCAAGAGGTAGAGTCAATATACCCATCTCTTGAAAATTGAGCTGACCTGTAGCTTGTTTTGGCCAAGGGAATGTGGTAGAAGTAAGGATGTGCAAGTTCTTAACCTGGGCCCTAAGAAATGTTGCCTGCACCGATTCAGTCTCTTAAAATCTTGAGCACCATGTAAACAAGCCAAGATTATCCTGCTGGATGGTGAGAGATACATGGTCTAGTTGTTCTTATGCCCCCAAAGCCAATAACAAACAATCCTAAGAAGTAGAGAAGCTGAACTGCCTGAGTTGGGTCTGCATTTCTCAGATCCAGCCTCTAGCAGACATTAAAATTAATTTTATGATTTTAATTTATAAATAATTTAAAATTTCCCTCTTATGATTTCATTCCTTTTCCAGACCCTCTCCCAGCATTGAACCTACTCAGGGCACTAAACTTCTAATAAACATTTCATTTACACTATTTTTTTTATAGTGCCAGTATCATAAAATGAAACACTCTAGCTTCTCTATTCTTGGGGTAAAAATATCATCCTGTAGTTTTGTTTTCTTTCTATCTTCTTCCAGAAGGATATGTACATTTCTTACAAAATTTACCATAATTCAGCTGTTCGTCCTTGTGAACTTTGATATTCTTTTTCCTTTAATAATGCTAATCTGATCAGTACTTCTCATAAAAGAAATGAAAGAAATGCTCTGTTTTCATTTTTCATTATTAAAAGAAGATATAGTATGGTAAAAATAAAATATCACCGCCCCCCCCCATGAAATGTACTAAGAGTTTTCAATTGATAGGTTCACTATATAACTAAAAACATCCATTTAGGCATCGATTGACCTGCCATAAGTACATCTTCTGGAGCATGGGGACACAAAATCAGTCAGCATTCCAACCTGATTGCAATTAGAGTTAGGAAGTCAGATTGGCATACTTTATTCTCTGGGTATGCAGTGATGGATATATGTAGAGAGAAGGTAAGACATGAACAACTGAAGACAAAAATACCTACTTCTGTTTTCTATGCTCTGAAACACCAGGGGGTAGTTATTATTATTTTTTTTTGTACTAATGAGTGGTCACGTTTGGAGGACATGCTCAGAGAATGTACTCTCTAGTGAAGCACTCATAGAATAAGCTGTTTTTTTTTTTTTATTCAGCAAATATTCTCTGTTGTCCTGTCTGTGTTCAGCACTGTTCTAAGCTCTGAGAGTATTATTATGAACAAGAGGAATAGTGCTCTACTGAAGCTTTAAATTCTAGTCTTGGAAGAGATAAATATGATAATGACAACCAAAGACATGCACATGCATGCATACATACACGTACATGTACACATACACACATACATACACACACACGTGCGCATACATACACACAGACATAGACACACACGAAATATATTATATAGTAGTAATTGCTTCCAGAGAATTCAACAGGATAAGTTGAAGAAAGCGTATAAAAAAGAGTTACTATGGCTTAAATTGTGTCATTAAATTGAGTCTCCCTCAAATCCATATATTAAAGCCCCAACTCTTAATGTGATGCCATTTGCAGATCTTTAAAAGGTCATTAAAGTTAAATGAGGTCATAAGGGTGGGGCCCTAATTTAGTAGGATTGGTAGCCTTATAAGAAGAGGAAGAAAGATCTGTTCATCCTTCTCTCCTCCATTTTAAAAAACTGAGGAAAGGTTGTGAAGTTGAAAGCTTAATCTTGAACTTCTAGCCTCAGTAACTGTAAGATAATAAATTTCTGTTGTTTATGTCACCCAGCCTATAGTATTTTTCCGGTTTCACTGAGATAGAATTGACAAATAACATGTTTAAGTTTAAGGTGTACAACGTGTTGACTTGATACACTTATGTGTTACAATATGACTACCACCATAGCATCAGTAAGTGCCTCCTGCATGTCACATAATTAGCATTTCTTTTTCATGGTGACAACATTTAAGACACTCCTAGTAACTCCCAAGTATATGATACAGTACTAGTAATTATCATTATCATGTTGTACATGAGATCTCCATAACTTATTCATCTTATAACTAGAAGTTTATGCTCTTTGACTACCATCTCATATCCCCCACCTACCAATTCCTTGGTAACCATCATTCTACTTTCTCTTTTTAGGAGTTCAACATGCAGTATTTTATTATGGCAACTCAAGCAGACTAAGATAAGAGGAAAGCTCACAAAAGAAAATGAAAACAATCTGAGAAGGAGGAAATGTTATTTCTTCTCTCCTGACATAGAAATTTCCTGTAGAGGCTACTTGGCTTTAGAGTGATGTCTATATTCTTGACTCATGTACACATTCCCAATTCATTGCTTTAGTTTTACTTGCTTCTTCCTTCAGTACCTCTTCCCAGCACTTTCCTCCCGCCCTTGCCACTTTCCCCCCTTCTCTGCCTGCTATTCCCAGAAGGACCCCATTGGGGTCTAAAATCTAATAGTCCAACAATTCTGTTCACTAACTGTGAAGTCTTCTCAAGTTATTTAAACTATATAAATTTTGGTTCCCTTATCTGTAACTTGGGGAAAGAATTGATACATTACAGGACCATTGGGAGGATTAAATTAAAACAAAAGTGCTTTGTCCTTGGAAAAATTCGTTTTATTTTACTGATATTTTTTCTTCTCTATCTCAGCCCTGTCTCTCATGTTTATGTAACTACTCAGTATACAAGCAGATTCTGTGCTTTCTCACAATGATTCCACAGTGTTTCTTTATCTCAAATGTTCCGAGAATCTTTCCTTCATTTCTTCATTCCTCCTATTCTTTGTTGTTTTCAGATCTCGCTTCACTCCTCCAGACAGTTTCCTCTATTTCCCAATTCTACCCTCCATTAGTAAGTTCTCACAGCATATGCACACCTCACATATAACACTTATCACAATTGTGTCTTTACACTTATTTGTGTGATTGTTTGGTCTCTTTAATTCAGTAGTCAGACTTCTAGGAGGACTTGAATTGAATTTACTTTTTCAATATTGTATCCCTAGCACCTGTCATTGAGCTTTGTGTATAGAAGATATGCTAATATTTTTAATAACATTTTTAATAAAACTATTTAAATAATTTTTTCAGGAATATATTAAATTTCATATTTTATAATATATTGTGGCTTTAAGAAAGTTAATTTATACCTCAAATTTTTAAGAAATCTATAAATTATGAGGTTTCATTAGTAACTAAGGTTTCTTCTACATCTAAAATCTGATTCTCCACTTTGCATATGTCTGAGGCACCCCATCTTATCTATCTCTATCAGTTTCAATAATTCATATCACTCTATTTCTAATAATTAGCCATTTATCCATGATAGTTACAGGACAAAGTGTTTCTTAATAGTAATTGGAAAGGCTAAACCTTTTCCTAGCCACAGAGAGAACAAAGCTAGAAGGACCGGTGCTAATTCACCAATACAATTTCAGATGTAAACTGCAGTTAATTTGTTTGCTTACCCTTAATTCATGCTTCATATCCAGAAGGAGTGTGTGCATTTTTTCTTTCTTTCTTTCTATATATATATATATATATATATATATATATATATATATATATATACATCCCATATGCTTGACCACTTTTGAAAATAGGTGAGTGATCAAAGCCTAAAATTCAAAGGCACTGAAAGCTCTCCCATACTTATCCCTTCTAAGAAAAAGGCAGTCATTTTAGAGACCCACTTTATATTTTAGAACATAGAACTGAAGGGCCTAAAGTATAGTCTATAAGAGTTGTTCTAAAAGGAACACAGACATGAGAATAACAGCAGTGCAAGTTCATTGATGCTCAGACACAAATGCGAGCAAAAAGCCAGTGGCACCACCAGAACCTTGTTCAAATGGGTGTACATACGGGCTTTATAGCTTTCTCTGAAATGAGCCTTCCTTTTGCTCTTGATTTTTGAAAGCTTTCTCTCAGCTACAATATCCAGCAACTCAATATAATGCCATCTTTGAAAGGGAACACAGACTCTGAAGTCCCTTTAAAGTTGTAATTAGGTTGTTTCCCTTATGAAAAGGCTGAAGGAAGGGGGTGTAAGCCAACTCTCTTTTCTCAGATAAAATTACCTTTGAAGAGTCTTCAGGCAGCCAAGTGTGCCAGAACTATTAAATAGCATGTCACACCTGATGCGATGATTTAATGCTCTGGTACACTTCCATGTAAGGAGAGTGCAGCAGAAAATTCCTTTCTCCTTAAACTGGACATTGATCTTTTATAGGTACTCCTTACCACCTTCATCTCACTTTGAAAGGTCAGAGAGTAACATCAAACCCAGAAAGGAGAGGCGGAAGAGAAGGAGTCTCATTTAGGAGTATAGCTTTCTGAGCCAGTGGTCTCTCAGAGCTGCTCAGATTACTTTTCCCATTAGGAATAATAAAAAAAAAAAAAGCAGTTAATAGTATGGAATGCAACCCAGGCCTATTAGTTCCTCACAATAAGTGTCTCAACGGATGAAAACTAATAGTCTTTGAATACTTACCAAATATCAAATACCATTCTGAATACGTTGTTGGATATTCCCATTTAATACATCAACCCTTTGAGATAAATATTTTCCCCATGTTTTGTAGACAAGTAAATGATATAACAAACTGCTGAAGTTAACAAGTGGAGATCAGCCTTAAAGTCATTTCAAGTTTATCTGAGACTTAAGCCTTATACTTCATGCTAATGCAAGAAGAAGAAGAGGGAAGAGGAGGCGGAGGAGAGGCCACTAATTTCTCCTTCTGTGAGCCTACTGGAACGGCACAGAAAAAAAAATGGCTCTAGCAAATGTTTAACTCGGTCCAGCTGTCTCATTAACTTATTAACTTATAATCATATTTTAGAAAGGAAATAATCAGAGTACATGCAGTTAATTCAGAGTAATTACTTATTCATTTAACAAATATTTGCTACCTCTTTCCTCAAGGTGCTTAAGTCTAATAGAAATGGGGGTGATTGAAAAGCAGAAGGTAACTGTAGTGTAATCAGCATAATTTAATACAGTGACAAGTAAGGTGTTTCCATATTAATTGCTTAATAAAATGTACTTATCCTCCATTATTAAAAACAGGAAAGAGTGTTGCAATAGAGATATACAGAAATTTTTAGGAGAACATAGAGGAGACAGACAAAACATTTTTGGAGAATTTGTAATACATGAAGGTGATATATAAGCCACATCTTAAAGGATAATTAAGTGTTTATTAGTAAAATCAGGCTTAAAAGTATAACGACAAAAATGGGAATTACAAGAATAAATGATGCAGCATGAAAGAGTCTGAAAGTGCAGGAGTGGAGACTGAGTGTAGAGGACTGACAAAATAATATTATATGTCTTCTCTAAGTGAATAGATTTTATTTAGATTAATTTGAACCTACTTGGGCAGTATATAACACATATAATACAAAATATCAAACTGTCTCCAGATTTTCAGATCCCAATTATTTTTTCATCAAAATTAAAAGAATTTTTAATGAAGGTAAGATAGTGCTTCTAACAGTCCAATAACATATTCAATAAGCTATCTAATTTTGGGGGTTACAAGTAGAAGGTGGATGTATGGAGTCCAAGGTTTTGATAGTGGGCATGACGAGAATAAGATGTTTCATTGTAATCATTGGAAGGATTAGTAATTTGTATGTAATCTTTACTAAAGAACATAAAGAGTAAGCTTCAGTAACAGTACCTATATAGAGGTGTTTATATATTCAATATTACTATAACAATTAACTGGATTCTTAATAAGTGTTATTATTTTGTGCTAATTTTTAGATTTACTAAAATATATTGTACAAAGTTCTTACCTAATATATGAAGTAAATATCTAGTAGAGGACAAAATATAAATTTACATTAAATATACTGCAAGATAGAAATGATCCCTTGATATTAATCTGAGGTCTTAATGACAGAAAAAAATAAAAAAATAAAAACCCTTCTACTTAGTGACCCAAGGCAAAAAACTCTTAAGGATATGACTTCTTATGTAGAACCTGATGTTATATACTTATGGTAAGGGCTTTGAAATTAATTTGAAAGTAATTTGCTCTTGGTCCTTGAATTTTTATCAGCCTGAATTCAAGAAAATTTTGGGTATAATATTTACCTTTGCCAATATTTTTTTTCTAAAACAGTGCTTTTTAGAAAAGCCTCATTTTTTTTTTTGATTCTGTAATAATGGAAGAACACATTTTGAATAAGTTTTGATAAAAAACTAAGTACTGAAAAGAAACCACAGGTAGAGCAAATATGATTTTGGCACTTGTCAGGGCTCCCAAACTAGACAACTCTGAATTTAAGAAAGCTATAATCAGAGGTTGCTGGAGATAAAGAAGACAGAAAACTTCATTTTATAGACAGGAAAACTGACACTTAATAGCCATAAGTTCACTCAGGTATTTTATGTCACTCAAAAGCTTTAAATCAACCCTTTGACAACCATATTTGAGCCATTTTGGTATGCTCACAAGCTTAAGCTTGGTATACATTAAGAATTTAGAAATAAATTTATCAACTGAACAAATTTGAATTTCTAGGACTGACCAAATTAAATTCCCATGGAAAGACTGCAAAGGATTACTTTAAAAATTCTACAAGATACTTTCACAGTTCCCAATTTATGTATGCTCTAGGAATTGTCTGTATAAAACATATTCTTGTGTTGATTCAGGAAATTAGAGATCCATGTTGAATAGGCTGGGGTCAAGAGCTCAAAATATAGGCAAAATTATTAATATTAAATTTTTTTGCATCCACAAGCTACAATTATTAGCTGGTCCCATTTTCAAAAAGGAAACTGAAAGAATTTGGATAGGTTCACTTAAAAAAAATCATATTTTTTTTACTAAAAAAATAAAGCAGTTAAAAGCATTAACTCTAGAACTTGACACTCTGAAATTGAATCATAGCTTTACTATTAAATGCACATATTATCTTAGGCAGTTTTTGTAATCTAAGTCTCAAATTTTTTATTTTAAAAATAAGCATAATGATACATGATTTATAGGGATGTGGTGATGATTAAATAAGGTATCTAAGTAATATATTTAGCACTTTGGCACAGAGTAAACACTCAATAAATACTAATTTTTAGTGATTTTATAATACCTTTGTTTAATATCTAATTTTTACCTCTGAGAAGATGTGAGTTACTCCTTTTCCAGATCAATTAATTTTAGAGGTCTGCTGTTATATAGTCTGTCTCACTATTTTTGGCAAACATTATAAAGGACTTGATTAAAAGTCTAAAAATTATATATCAATTTGTCTTTAGGAAAATTTAAAACCAATCACTTCTATTACTTTTTTCCTTGTAAATGTGGGCAAATGACCTGTGGAAAACAAACAAACAAAATACCTACAGACTTCTAGTCAAATTTGAAAAAATCCAACTTCCATTTATTTTATGGGTCAGACCACAAGTTAAATACTGTATTTCTTTTCATCTATTATACATATTATAGAAAAGATAGGGAAAAGATAGACCAAATTTAAAAATGTGGCTTAATTTTGAAAGCTTTGATCTATACTTAAATTTCTTCTGGGATTGTTTTCTTAAAAGGTAATATTGTAACTTAAGTAAATTTCTCCTAAAACAACCTAGAAAGAAATAGGATTGATGCTAATGAAACTGAGTAAGGAACTAAATAGACTATAAAAGCTTCAGCAGCTACCCTAAGCACAAAAGGTGTGGAAAACCAATCTAAAGTAAATCAATTCATCACAAAAACACATTGTCCAATTAGAGGTATTGCGAATAATACTGTAAGGCCTGTCACGATAGATGGGGATGGTCTTTTTTATTCTTTTATTCTGAGGCAATCTCTTCACTGAACTTTTTTTGTATAGCTAACAATCTGAATGGAAGAATTCTTGTGAAGACTTCTGCAACATTATTGTTGCCAGGGAAACCGGGTCTCAATTTCTAGTGGCTGAATGCCACGGAATACATGCTACCAAGAATAATGGTAACCTGAATTTGTTGGAGATTTTATTCTTAAGGAGTTCTCTTTTAGGGCCTGCAATTTAAAGTAGAACCATAACCATCCTCCCCATCCCCCTCCACTTTTCGCTTCACTGGGTTAACATGCTCTACCAAATAGCAGTTTGATTTTCAGTTGATGCAGCAATAAAGTGATTATCATTCACAGCAATTTTAAACTTAATGTGGGAAAAAAAAATGAGTATAGGTCCTTTTTCAATTCCAATGGAAACAACACAGAATTGTCCTTCTGACAGCATAAACCAGTTTATGGGAGAAAAGCCTATTGTTTCAATTTACAGAGTTCTTGCCCAGACCAGAGAGAGAGTTTTATGTATGTACTTTTGTGAGGTATTGTTTTATGGCCCACGACAGTGAGTATTTTATGTGGAACAGAAGAAAAAGAAGCAAACCTGCCTGGATTTAAAAATAAGAAAAAAGGAACAAACCTTCCTCTCATCATACAAAAAATATCTGTTCTATATGAATTTATTTACAATCTGTCTTTTGCAACTTGATTTTGTTTATTTTTCTCAAAATTATATTTTAGACACATTATTATTTTAGGTCCTCTGGCCAAAGTACAGTATAAGCTGTAAATTCGTAGCAAAAAAAAATAATTTCCATTAAACAAACTAAAAAGAAAGAAAAAAAATGAAGGAAAATGCTAAGAGACTGTATATTGCAACTTTCAATACAGATGCTTTTTTCTTAGTAGTATATGGATCCTTTAACAAATTTACTTTGCTGCAACTAAACTGAAAGTAGCTTTTAAATATCCATAAATGTCTTTGGTTTTATTTCACCCACATAACTGAGGCATAACTCAAACATGCTTGTCTAGGACTTTTGCTCTTTCCCTGCTCTTACAAAAGAATTTAACCTCCTCAAAGTTTAAATCCTTTACTTTGATTATCCTTCTTTCGGCATTTTTTTTTTTTTTTTGACTTGGTAGTACTCCTGTGAAACCTTCAGGAAAACAAAAGAACCTAGTCCATTTTTTATTTTTATTTTTTATTTTTTTGTTCTTGGAGCTACTGTAATCAGTAGATAGGAAATCTAAATGGAATCAGCTGGGTATCTTGGCAGAGAGCCACAAAATACAATAGGACAATAGAGTCTAAAATGTGTCCCTTACAAGTATGTTCTTCAGGGAAATACTCAAAGATTTATGAAATATATCTTTGAGAAGATTGTTTATTTAAGGGGTAAAAAAATCCTTTTAAAGACCAGTGAATAAAGAAAAACTAGGCACTTAAATCCAATTTCTTGTCATTACTCCATCAGCATATGAATCAGTGAAAATAAGCATGAAGACTTCAGAACTGCTGAATTATATGTGCAGCCTTTGTGCTATTAAAAATAAATACCATGCAAATCTGTATTATGTAATACTCTTTTAAATTAGTAGGAACTGAAAATTTTCACAACATTGCCAAAAATAAAGGCCATCATCTTCATTTTATATGTGGGAGAGAATAAGCTAATGAATGAAGGCCAGAGCTGGGAAAGGACAGATTTACTGGCCTTGGTTAAACTAGCAAATGATACTTTACTTAATTTTCTAACATCAATATCCTCAAGTGTCTTGAGACAGTATATATAAAAAAAAGCATAAAACAAAACACTCAGGAGTGTGTTTTCTTAGTGTCCAGCTTTGGGGATAGGTAACTAGTTTGAAAAACTATTTAAAGTAATTCTTAGAAAATATAGAGACAAGCTATGTGCTATTATTAGCAGTACAATCTTTTTTAGTATTATTTAAATGTGTTAAGAATTTGTAGTGAGACAGAACTATTAGAAGGAAAATTAGTGTTTAGTGTCCACCATGCACCAGATAAATTTAAAATCTAACTAAAACTCACATCTTATAGGGTTGATTTTAGCATTATTTCATATATGAGAAAACAGAGAATCAGAAAGTTTCGATAACCTATCAAGAATCACACAAATCTAGGTAGAATCAGAACCAAATGTGTTTGGTTTCTATACCCCATTTTCTCTCCATGCTGCAGAAGAATTATTTTATGGTTTTCAGTGTGAATCGCTGCTGTGCTTTCATTCCTTCCAGACTTCTTTCTGGGAGTAAAATGCAAGCCAACCCCAAATGATGCTGACTTAGCCTTTACCTTGATTTTTCCATTTTCACAACACCATCACTGTATTAACAAAACTGCATTATGTTTTATAATTTATGTAGCTTATTTCATGTATATTTGAGAATTCTATTACATTTGTAACTTTATGCATTGTAATACATCGTAATTCTTTACTCCTATATAATTTGTTGGAAAGGGGGTGTGTAGAATGCATGCTTACTGGTGCCTGCCTAAGATTAAAAATATTTGATCTGCCAGAATATATGTATGGCATATAAATAATGTCTTTTCTATTCTTTAAGTTTTCTTTTTTAATCTTTGGACTAAATTCTCAACATTTGAAAAATACTAAATTTCTTTCTAAATTATTTTCTTCTCATTCTGTGCTCATCTATTTCTTGTTGGGACACAGGTTGAATCAAATAGTTGAAGAGGCTTGATTAATGCTGAATAGAGAAAGGGACCACTTCAGATTCTCAGCCTTTTTAAAACTAATAACAACAAAATATGGAGGAGTAAATACCTATAAACTTATATTTATTTCTATTGCTGCATTATTCACAGTAGCCAAGATATGGAAATAACCTAAGTGTCCATCAATGAATAAATGGATAAAAACGTGGAACAGAATGGAATAGTATTCAGCTATAAGATGAATATGGTCTGAGGATCTTAAGTAAAACATGGTGATTATAGTCGACAATACCGTATTGCATAATTAAAATTTGTTTAGAGATTAGAACCTAAAAGTTATAATCAAAAAGTAGAACAAGATAAATATATGAGGTGATAAATGTGTTAACTAGATGGTTGGAATCATTTCACAATGCACATATATGCCATATCACCATGATGTATATTTTAAATATTGTACAATGTTGTCAATTGTGCCTCAATAAAGCATTAAAAAAACAGATTTACTTGATCTTGTAAAATGTGCAGTAATCTGGTTTTGATTCTACTAATACCTGGTATGCAATGTCTGTCTGTCTGTCTGTCTGTCTCTCTCTCTTTCTCTCCTGCCTTCTTCAGCTGTAGGTACATCCTATCCAAAGCTACATTCTCTCAAGTCATGGATTTAAGGCAAGTGGCCTTATTCCTTAAAACATTTGCTTGGTAAGTTTTAAGAATCTGACATGGCTTGGTGGCCATTAGCTTGTGTCACAACTGACGGTTCTAACCCCTTCTAGATGCCACATATCAGATTCCATCTTACTACTCTAAGAACTATGTTTGAAGTTAAACTTGTTAAAATTATGCATCCAAGTTTAGAAACACTAAAATAAGACTTCGGGAAAACTAGTCTACTTCTTTTCATAGGAATCTAAGGTTGTATTTCAATTGTTAACCATCACTGGTAATCTCAAAATCAGTTACAAAGAAAGGAAGTTTTTCTTGAGTGCACACATATCACATTTATAATACTGCATACCATACCATCTGCACACTCCTATTAAAAGATAACAAGAAAGGACCTCAGGGACAAATTATATTTATCTTGTTCTCTTTTTCTTTTATGAATAGTTTTACATATATGGCCTAGATATGATTTCTTACTTACCTCTGAGTAAATAGAGCTCAAGCTTATTTCCCTAGTGAATTAAACTACTGGTTTCATTGGTAATACCCAATTGGCTTTCTGAGAAATGGGATCACTACCAAAGCAGTTGCTAACACTCACTGGTAATGTGTTACGGCACAGGCCAGCTGTTAGGAGGAAAGCAGATACAGAAAAACAGGAACAAAGAAAAACTTATGCTTTTCTTCTATTATTTTCACGTGGTTTTTCAACCAATTCAAGCAATCTATAATGAATAAACATAAATATCAGCAATACTAAAAGGGACGATTGCTCAAAAGATGATGACATGCTGTGTCACAAAACAGGACTGTATGTTATTCACACTAAATCTATAGGATGAGATCACTACCTACGTAAAAAGGTTAGCAGCCATCAGTGTGCTGAATGCCATTTCAAATCTCTTGAATGCCATTTCAAATCTCTTGGTTTCAGAGGAAATTGTGCTTCTGGTGGAGCATCCAGAACTTTGGAGCCAGAAAATACAGTCAAATACATATATAATCTTCAATAAAAACACTAGAAGGAGTATGAAGGAGAAGGAAGAGAAATGTGTACAGCCCATGGGCTTATTTAAGCTTCTCAATATCAGAGGGAAGCTAGGACAATAAATTTCTTAAAACCTTTCAAAAGCCAAAGAAACATGATAATTAATTGATTTAAAGAGAAGTATAAGGTATGTGGATTCTTCTACAATTAAAGATAACTATTGGTTTGAAAGATCTATTTTTTCAGCAGTATATATTTGCAAATGTTTCAGAGGGTAATCTGCACAGAACACAGTACTAAACAACAGAAATGTAACATATGTCAAAATCTTCTTTTAGCACATTTACTTCTTGAATATTTTATTGGCACTCTGGAAGTAGTGTGGTAGAAATGTCTGTCCAAATGCTGAAGCTAGGTTATATGGCTCCCCTAGTATTCTTCTGCAGCCAAATTAGACCAAACTTTATAAACATATGCTGACAACTGCAGGACTTTCTCAGAGTCTCATCCCTGGAATAGAAGAGGTTTCAGTTCCAGATCATTAAGATACACTTAGATTTCCAAGCCCAGAACTCAGGGGAAATAAGAAAAGAAATACAGGGGAAGAAATTGAGTGACCTTCTTTTTTTTTTTGTGGAAACAAAGAGTGTGGCCTGAACCCATGAAACTAAATGGTGACATTAATGAAAGACTATAATACTGCCTAAGGCTGATCAATCACTGAGAACAGAGCAGTTAGTTCCAAATCCAATTCCAGAGGTTCAGTTTTTACATCTCCCAAATGTCTCTAATCACCAGCATACTTATCCCATCATTTGTGATAAACACTCTCTAGTGAAAAGTAAATACCCATAGAACTGCCCCTGTACTTCATACCAATAGGATCTCAAATTCAAATTATTCAAATTAATCTTAGCATGGATGACTTAAATGAAGAGTCTTAAATACTAGTAGTTCTATAATGTCGAAAAAAAAAATTTGATAAAAAGCCAGAAAATTTCTCTCCTCTGAAACAGTCTGTGATGTTCATACCTCTGTGTCATTTTTGTAACCAACGTATGTGATATTATCATATTCTGTGCTGTATTTTAGCAAAGTGAGTTATAAAAAAATTTATTTCCAAAGGTTCAAAATTCCAGAAACCTTTATTTTATGAGTTGTGGCCACCATAAAAATGTGAAACTTAGAATAACTACCATATAATATCATCTGTTAGGGTATTTGGAAGAGGCTCAATCAGAAGACTATAGTCAAAAATGATGGCTGTAAGGGAGGTGAAAAGCAATCCTGACTGATCACTGAGATTAAAGTAATACATTGAGAGTTATTTATGAGATTCTATCAACGTAATAGCATATCTCCCTGATTTAAGTGATGTTTCTGTCCCTTTATTACCACATCCATGTGAAAACTTCTGCAGGATATTCCTAAACATAAATTATATGTTGAGATGGTTCTACACACAATAGGCTGGTAGGCCAAGATTATGTTCACTTTGGAGTACCTCAAAGAAATAGGCAGTCACACAATTACAGGCTTGTGACTCTCAGTTGCAGAGACTTGCCATATGTGTTAACAAGCCACAAAGGGAGCGAACAAACATTAATTCTAAATATAAGTGACACATCAAAAATCATGGTAGTGGCACACCTTTCCTGAGTTGTTACAGTGGTTCATATGATTAATAGGTTTTTAATTGGAGAATCCCAGTGGTAAGCAGTAAGATTATTACTCTACTGTTATTAAAGGAAAAGAAAATAAATACGTACTTAGCATGTTCTATGAATAAAGCACTGTCTTAGATACTTTCCATGCATCATTTAAATTACTCTTCACAATCTTAAAATTAGCTCTTTAAAAGATGAAGAAATTGAGACTCACAGAAATCCCTTAAATATTAAGCGGAAAAAAATTAAATGGAGCTCAGTTCTGATTGTTACTACAAAGATGGCCACAAGCAAGACCTCCATTCACTGTGTACATGCAGCTGTGCTCATCTAGAAGTGGAGACTAAAGTTCCTTCTCTTGAATCTAAATGTTTTGTGACAGCTTTGGCCAATAGGATGGAGCATAAATGATGTTCTGGGACTTTGAAGCCCAGGACACAAGAGGCCTTAGAGTGTTATTTATTTTTTCACTCTTGGAAGACAGTGAATGTGTAAATACAACTACACTGTTGAAGAGAAAGTCCATGAAGAATGGGATTTTACCAGTCCCATTCAAGCTGCAATGGTTGTACTATATGAAGCAGATATGCGTCATTCCCGTTAAGCCCTGCCTAAATTGTTGAACTATGGGGGAAAAAAAAGATTGTTGCTCTATGCTGTTTTGGAGAGTTTTGTTATGCAACAATAGATAACTAAAAAGGTTTTAGACCCCTGGTTTTTCTAATTTCTATAGCATAGTGTTGGCTTCCTTGGTTATCCATACTTCCTTTAACTATTAATTTGGTAAGGAAACATTTGGCTCTGTCAAAGTTGTACACAGCATGTGTCAATGGAAGTGAATAGTTCTAAGGGCTCTAGTTATTTTAAGTAAAAGTGCACTGAGTAATTACACAGTTCCTGGAATTGTTTTAAGGCATTTATTCTTACAACAACCCTGTGAGATAGGTACTATGTTTAATCTCTATTTTACAGGTAAAGAAGTGAAGCACAGAGATAAGTACTTGACAGCCAGAAAATTGTAGTTCCAGGATCAAATCCCCATTGTCAAATTCCAGAGCCTCACTCTTAAGTCCTGAGCTATACTGCCTAGACTTTGTCACTGATATTTGAATTCAGCCAACTAAAATGAGTACCTGTGATAAGAATTCTACTTCTATAAGTGAAAATTTTAATGCTTGATTTGCAAAAGCTGGACTATATACTATTCTAAAGGACTTGGAGAGTCGATGTAGACAGTTAACAAAGAAGTAATTCCCTGTTAAAATGCCACAAATATGGTGTTAGGAGATAGAGGACACTTTGTGTAGGATCAGACATCTGAGAATAGACAATAAAAAGCCTGGCATGTGCAAAGTTCTCTCTCTATAGTGGGCTCTTCCCATGATTTTTTCTATATCCAACAGTAATCCCTGGTGTGGAAAGAAAACTGGAATCTACATACTTGATGCTATGATTTTTCTAATTCAGTGCAGTTGGGTGTCAGAAAGACCTGGGTTGGAGTGATGGCATGCCACTCACTCTGTGATCTTATAAAGTTTCTTTACTTTTCTTATATTAACAATTGGAGATAATGATGTCTCTAATCCATGGAGTTCTTATGAGGATTAAATGAGAATATTTAATTTTATGTACATGTACAATAGTAATAATAATTACTATTATTATTAAATACTATTCATGCTCCTGTTGCTAAAAATAAAAATTAAAGAGATAAGTTAGGAGGCTAAAAGTAAGCAAGGTAGATTAGAAGAGAGTGAAGAAATTTGGATGAGACGATTAGATGGAAAGAAATGAAGAAAGTATGATTCTTCAAAAACCAAGAGAGAATATTCAGTCAACTAATCTGATTTCTACTGCTCAAAATCTCATGTAGAATACAATTAGGTATTGCATTAAAAAAAATCTAGAAGGCTCTGGTTCGATGCTTAACAGTCATTGGATGATACATGAAAAAATATGGAGATCATCTGGTTCAACCACTTTATTTCACAGATGAAAAAAGTCGGAAGAGAGAAAGTGACTTGTACAAAATGTCTCAGCTTATGAGTGACAGAACAGTTACCAGGGTCAAGTTTCCTGACTCCCCTTGCCTTGATAAGGGCTCTACTGAAAATTGAAGTTTCTCTTAGGTAAAGAAAATGTGACTTGAAACAGCATTAGTTGATATTGGTGATTATTACTGTGCCTAAATGAAATTTAGTCATAACCTCCAAACAGGTAAAAATAAATCAAACCTTTTAGCATTTCTTTAACATGTAGAGGAAGCACATATTAGCCCCATCTAATTTGCCTCTGTTATTCTTAGTTCCCAGCACATAGTTCTAAAAACAGATATGACTTGAGAAAATATTTATTAAGTCTCAGCTAAATTTGGGCAAGAGCCCAAATATTAATTCAGTCTTTCCGGGATGTGGTGCTTCAAAGCTGACTACTGGTCTCTTTGACTTGTTCTATCTACTGTAATGGCCTGGGCTGGACCAGTGGTGATAGTGAACTCCAGCGAGGTACAGCTCTCAGCATCCACAAGACAAACCATATGAGAGTTCCCTTTGTTCCTCACAATTGCTTCTTGTTCCATTATGTAACCGGGTACTCCCATAGATCTCAAGCAACTTGGGGACCAATCTCATTCCTCCCAGTTTCCTGACTTCTGGACATTCATCACCTACAGAGAGATTCCCAAGTATAGACTCTTGGTCAGCCTACATGGCTCTTCACCAGAACAACCTATCCAATTATATCACTCCAATCAGTCCCCAGATTAGGCCAGATCCTCCCTAGGCGAATGGATGTAGGAACATTTATCTGATTCTTCCCAAACTCGATCTGTCTCCTGTGAGTAAATAGCTGTTTACTCATCAACTGCCTGAACTAGGACAATTTTTCTTAAATTGCTAATTAGTTTTTATTAGTGTTCTAGTTGCAAATTAAAATAATTTTATTTACTGAATATATAAATATCTGTTGTACAGATATTTCTGACTAAAGAGTTGTGACTAGATTAAGTTTATTTTATTTTATTAAAAATTCATAACACTTGGAAAATAAAGAAAAAATAGGAGAATATGTTTTTTTCATGGAATGAGAAATAACTCTAAACAGATCTTTGATTTGACACATAGCATAATAACTTATGTTTCAATGGACTTCTATTTTAGTTGACTTTTTCCCGCTAAAATATAAAAATCCACAGAATAAACTCTTCAGGTGACTTCACATGTTTCAGGGGCCCATAAATATATTTATTGATCTTCAGGTAAACTCAGGGATTTTGTCAATTCTGACATTGATTCCCATGTGCAATAGAAGACTTTTCTAGATTTAGAGTTGTGCCTCAATTTTAAATGCTAGTTTGAACTCCAGACCTTCTAAAATAGCTCTTGTCTCCTCATAAGATTTTGGAAACTTGCTGCTTATTTTGATTCAACTATATTTGTTCTGCTACGACTGCATTATTTTTGGATTCAAGAAGGTCAGCCACTGATAAGTCTGATATTCAACTCTCCCTGAAGCTGTGAGACTGTAGAATATATTTAAGCTTTCATATGGAGGAGGGTATGTTGGGAGGCAGTGTCAGACTTGACAAATTTTGGGTTCTTTTTCTTCCTAATCTAAATTCAACTCAAATTTTTGTGAGCCTCTTGCTGTGTGTCCACTGGCAATAATTTAATCCCTGTTAGAGAAATATGTAAAAATAGGACATTTATTCATGCCCCTAGCTGGGAAATCTACAATCTTGCTGGAAAAATGGGCCTCATGTTATTATAAACAATAGTATCAGAAATCACACATAAAAATCATTCATAAATATAATAACAGTTTGTGCCACAGTATGATGTTAAAAGGTGGGAGAATTATCTTAAGGCTAGTTTGGCCAGAATTTGGAATAATAGAGCAGGATAAGACATTTCTGTTAACAAATATGCAGAGATGGATAAAGTAATCCAGTTTGGCTACTGAAGGAAGTTTATGGATACATATTTCTATGCAGCCATTCAGGGCCTTCCAAAATAGATCTCTACATTTATATTTGTTTCTGTTCTCTCTCTCCATATACGGCCTGCACGACAGCCAATCTAGTATACTTGGGATTCCCCAGACATGTCCGTGCTTTCTCATCTCTACTTTTGCTGACGTTGCTTCCTTATCTTCTATCCTCTCATCTCATTGTCACTCTGTATCTCCTCATAATGAAGATTAAACAATAAAATAAATTTATTTGTTGCCCACTCTGTTTTTGTAATGTGTGGGAAAAGATTTTAAAGTCACTTTCAGCTTCAGGGGGGAAAAATCCATAATTGATTAGTTATGTAAATCTTGGTGATTTTGGGAATGGTAGTACAAATGCCATATATTTTGCCAATAGTGTTCAAGGTCTAGAGAAACTACCCATCTGAGCTTTTTGGGTTCCTCTTAACCAGATGGATGTTTTCTTCTTTGAAATCCCCACTGCATTTTCTATTGGTTTTACATCACTTAACATTTCATTTTATATACTTGTGCTGGGCTTATCACAAGCAATAGACTTACATTTCTTAAAAGTAAAGATGAAATCTAAATCTTTTTTTATTTTTTCCAAATTCCTAGCATAATAAGTATGTACTTAATAAATAGTTCATGGACTCAATATAATTTGGGAAGGAGGAAGATTTAAGGCTGAAAAAGTAAATTGCAGATGGATTATAGAGGCATAAATAAAAGAGTTCAGTTGGTAATTGTTCTACAAATGTTTCATGTATATTGTTTTTATTCCTATAAATAATCAGTTGCTTGAGGGTTAGCGTCCCTTAAAATGTTCTCACTCACATATTCTAACAATAGGTTGCTGACCCACTGTCTTAGGGGTTGAGTGAGTCCTTCAGCTTGAAAAAATCAAAGACAACAAAATTTGTGGATGCATCATATCTCCAAGGGTCTTTCAAGAAAATTTGCATTTCCTGATTTACAAACAGGTTGAACAAAGAAAGAAAGACACCGAGGATGAAAACTTGAGTTTAAAGGAGAATGAAAACTTCAGCACATCGTGATAAAAAGAGCATAGATTTTGGAGATCAAGCCTTGAAATTCAATATTAGATCTCAGCTCTACTACTCAGGCCTATTGCTGTGCCCTGGGGCAAATTAAGTGACTTCTTTGAACTTCTATCTCTTCCATTGTAAAAGACATGGAATTATACTTAGTGCCAATAAGTTCAAAGTTAAATATGCAGCTTAACATTAGTAATTTATTTTAGTAAATTTGTAGACATGTAAACCTTGCTTATATACATGCATGATCTTTATGCCATCTCAGTTTCCATTGACTCTGATTTTCTTTTCTAGTTTATTATACTGATTGAATTATTGAAAACCACCTGTAAATTTTTGTAGATAGATGGCCTATCAATATATAAATCATGTTATACCTATTTGTAGCATTATTGAAGATAAAATTGTATGTTTGAAAAAAATCTCAAAACTTTCACATAGCTTAAAAAAAATGTGATTTCCCCCAACTTTCTCTCTTCTCATCAAAAGCATGATTAAAAAGGAAAGAAGGCAGAAGCAAAGTGTTATAGCTGTCAGAGTTATAACCATTTCATGTACTTAAATTAGACAACTTTCATTTCTGTGGCCAGTTCTTTAGATTTCCTGAGGTTATATGATTTGACAGATAAAAAATAATTTAAGTATAACATATTAGCTAGTAACTCCTTTATACATTTTTACTCCTTTATGTCAAAGCCCATCATTTTAATAAACCAGGTTTTTCACATGAGATAAAACTACACATGCTTTTGGTTTTCATATTTTGACTCAACGAAAAGACTGAATTTAAGCCTATTGCTCCATGAAGTGGAACGTACTTTGTGTCACTGGGTCCCAGAGCATTTCACGCCCTTCCTGTGGATGATGTACTTTTCAAGGGGAAAACAAAGCTGACCTTGACCTGTTTGCTTTCAATGGGCACTTATGTGAATTGCAACAGCAGATACTTGTTTCAAACTGAGACATCACATCAATGTGAGAAGACACTCCTGTCCATCAAAAGATAATCTCCACATTCATGAAGAAAATTCAGTGAGCTGTGGGTAACGTTTTCAATCTTTACATTCACTAACATAAATATCCCAAGAATAAACAACTTAAATGTCACAAAATACAGAGGAAGGCAGAAATAGGCATTTATCTCATTATATCAAACCATAAAGCAGCTAACATTTATTAAGAGGGTTATTTAAACAAAATTATTCAAGAAATCTGATTGTCCTAATCCCTAGTAACCTTTGAAAATATTAAGATAAAAGAATATAATCCTAGTAACTCTCAAAAAGATTAAGATAAAAGAATATAAAAAGATATGGAAGATTTAACTGTTATTCCTTGAATACAAATGTTATTAAAGAAGTACCAGATAAGTTTATTTTATATTATGTAACTAGGATGTATTATATATTTAAATTTGGGAAGGGATCTTTTTATTACTATGGTTTGTAATCAAAAACTAGAAGTAATTACTTTTTTACATATTAAATGTCTGAGCTATATTTATAATAATAGAAATATATTTAAAAAATCAGACATTCAAGTAGAGCTGTCTACTAGAAATATGATGTATGAGCTCTGAGAAAAGTTCTGGACTAGAGATATAAAGTTCAAGTAAACAAAATACAGATAGTTTTAAAAATTAAACCTAAGGTAATAAAAATATTACTTGCCTAGTAAACCTGAACAATAAGAGTGAATTTTTGAAGTATTAATTATCTTAGATCACTGAGCTGAAGGGCAGTATGTTCAGAAACAAGCTAAGAGAGAGCACTGATGAACAGCCTGGAGGCATGGGTCACAGAACTCAGATTCCTTTTAAGTGAAATGAAATTTTCTGTCTACCTCAGTGCCACTTCTCTCAATTTCCTTTGCTGGCTCTTCTACTTTCCCTTATTTTTAAATATTTTGATGTCCTTCAGAGTTTGATATAAGAGCTTTTGTATTCATTAAATTCTCTCCAAATGTGATTTCATCAAATTTGATGTTTTAGAATTAATTTGTAATTTACTGATATCCCAATTTAAATCTCCAGTCAAGAACCATCACTTTAGTTACAGATTTGATATTTCTTCTCAGATGTCTTACAATATTATTCAATATACTTAAAGGATATGTTTAAAAAGAACTCTTCAATAAATAGCACTATCATCCTAGCACTACCATCCATCCTATTTGCCCAAATCTAAAAAGATAGGACCCTTTCTGAATAACTTTTTCTCCCTTATATATCACTAGCAAGCTTCCAAGTCCTATCCACTCTAACTTTGAATTATAGCTTAGATTAAATTACTTATCTGCTCTGCCATACCGCTGTCTTAGCCACAATTATTGCAGCCTGGACTACTGAAGTAATCTTAAATTCTTCTCCTTATTTTGCTACTCTTGTCCCCCACAATTTGTTTTTCACTTAGTGGCCACAATAATCATTTAAAAAGAAAATAAAAGAGAAAAAAATCAATATCTACATGGTTATAGATCTCTTATATGGTTACAGTCTACTTAAGAACAAACCATCACTCTTCTTGGAAACCATTAAGCATGAAGAGAACAAAGAAACAAATAAAACAACTAAAATCACTCGATTTTCATTTCCAGAAATATTAGAAAATAGAAACTACAACTCTATATGATATATTACTCTATCAAATGCTGCTAAGATCTGCAGAGCCACCTGGAGGGTAGGCCACTAAGTAGAAAGTGCCTGGAGACTGAGAGGTAGCAGATTTCAAAAAACACAACACAGATACATACACTCCCTAAGTGTGATGAATCCCTTGGAATGCAATAGCTAAAGCTGATGCTGAAGCTACGATAAACAGGGACGAGTTCTAAGGAGGCTGCCATTATGGAGTGATGTATCTAACAGCAGTGACGTATCAAAGCCAGTGCTATGGAAAACAAATTCTACTATTGGAGGACTGCCTTTATGGACTTAGAAATCATAACTATAACTTTGTGGCCAAATAGTTAAATTTTTAACATAATTTTTTTCTGTTTCTGCATTACTGAGCAGCTTTGCAGTTTGAACTCTGACTACATAATGAACTGCATTCTCTGTATTGTTTGTTCGACTGCAAGTCTTGATTTACAACTTTGTTTTGCAAGTTCTAAAGGAAATGAAGACATTGGTCCATGTTCTGTGACACCCCCATTGACCAAGTCTATGACATCAACTATTGACCATACCTAGTGACCGCACCTGCTGAAGATCTTAAATTAGCTGAGACTGGAAAACCCCATTGGCCTAACACAACAGAAATACATATAGTGTGTTCTTACAGTTTTGTTACCTTTACTAACCAAAGACCTTAAGGATCAGCTTCATATGATTTTTACCTTTAAAACTCTGCTCCTAACTCCCCTGCTACAAAGTCCACTTTCAGTTTTCAATGAAAGATGTGCCTCCCTGGTTTGCAAATTGTATGTGAATAAAACTCTCTTTTATCTCTGAGAAAGGTCTCCTAGAGTTTTGTTGGCACTTTAGACCACAAGGATGGTTCCCATTATCACTGAGGCTGGTGAAGGGACAGCAACAAGGGCATGCAAAGCTCACAGCAGAAACTACCAGATAGCTTAGAATTTGAGGTCCAAAAAAAAAAAAAAAAAAGGAAAGAAGAGGAAGAAGCTAGCTACACAGATAAATTCAGTGGGTTCAGAGAAAAGAAACAGTCTAAATCTGGGGAAAAAAGAGAGAGCCCTTGAACTGCAAAGCCTGGAAAGCCACCTATATCATCAAGGAAAAAAAAATATAGTCATTAAAGAAAAAAAGCAAGATTAAAGGAAGCTTGTCAAAAAAAAACAGAAATAAATTCAGAGGATAGAAACGAAAGACAACAAAACCTTCTCTTACTTTATTTGTGAAGCCTGTGGGTCTATTATCTACTCAAAAATAAAAGTCAAATCAAAAAACAGGAAATTATATTATGTTACTACCATTCTTCAAACCCTCCACTGGCCAGTGATGGGTGTTAGAATAAAATTCAAATTTTGTACCAGATTCTTCCTTGCATGACTGGCTCCCACTCTTTTACCAATTTCAAGTCTTGCTCTTCCATCACTCAGGCCAAATTTATTTATATTGTTGTTTCCTCAACTTAGAACACAGTTTTCCAGAACCTCCCACAGCTGAGTCTGAACATATTGTCGTACAAAGGCCTTACATCCATCCCCCCACTGACATCTAAAGTACTTACCAATAATATTTTTCTTTAATCATCTTGTATATTTCTTTCACAATCCTTAACACAACCACAATTATCTTATTATTTTGTTCACTTAGTGTTTTTCCCCATTCACAGAAACATAAGTGCCCCTAGAACAGAGGCCTTTGTAATCTAGCATCTAGCAGCACACGGTCAGCACTCGAAGTCTGATGACTAGAGGAAGGAAAAAGAACTTATTTCTAGAATTTCTTCTAGTTCTAATGTGCTAGTACTTATATCTAGTACTTCACTTTGTAGAGGCTGACAGATTCCAACAAAATCATGTAACAAACTTTAGGTCTTTGCCTACCTTAATTTATTAAAGCTAGTAATTGCATCATTAATTTTAATAATAAATTTTAATCATTAATTTTACACATCTATATATGCATATAGATATATATTACCTATATCTATATACCTATTCATCTACCCATCCGTTCTATTGGTTCTGTTTATCTGGAGAGCCATGACTAATACAAATTTTTATAGAAAGTGGTTCTAGAGGAATATAATGTTTAGAATGAGTTTTCTGAGTTGGTTATAAGGTTTCTGGAATTGGCTCTCTAATCTGATTACATTTAAAGTTGCTAATGACTATTTCCAGTAGTAAAGAGACACTGATAGTCCATGGTATGATCTGGCAATAGAGTTATGTAAAATTTATCCTTTGGATACTCCTAATCAACTATTTACAAGGAGAAGCATACAATACTTTGAGCATTCTTAGAAAACTAACTTATATAATGAGATTGGCTGTTTGCTTCTAATATAATTGGACAAAGTTATGAAAGAAAAAGATGAACTCAGGGATTCAAATTCCCAACTTAAATAGTACATGAATGACCTAAAACTGTAGCCACAGGGCTAAACTTGTTGAAAATGAAAAGCAGAATCTCACCCTGTGACTGGCCAAATTACAAGGCAATTTCAATTTCCAGTCTTCACTGGTGTCTACTATTAAAGTGAAGTGTTGGTTGGAAAAAAAATGTATTTCTATAAATTGGAATGGAGATGTAACGAAATGAGAATAAACCTGGGGACAGTTAGGCCCTATATTATTGTGGACAAAAAAGGGGTTGTGTAAATAAATCAAATTTTTAATTGAGTGGGTCATGGTGGGTAGTCACAGCTCAGGCCCATAACTTCTTTAGTGAAAGTTTTTAAGCCAGCCCTTACCATTGTTCTGGTGCATGTAGTTAACACACCTTTGGATGCCAAAAGTAATATCCTTCAAAGGCTTAACTACCCTCATGAAATTACATAATCTTAACTATCCTGTAATCTAATATGCACCTTGCTTTCTCCCACTTTCATTTAATCTTTCCTACTTTTCTCCTTAATTTCAAATGCATAAAAAAAATTGCAAAATTGATATTCTCCAAAGCATTTGAGATCTTGCTTCCTGACAACTATCATCAGTTTAGCTCAAATAAACTTACAAAATGTTTTCTACAGATTTGGATGATTCTTACATTATAATGAATCTTCTTTGCCAATGAAACAGACTTTCCCATCCCCGGTAGAGTCCCTACATCCAGTAGAAGTGAGTTCCCCAACCACAGCTGCAGCAGCCTCTGAACTGCCATCCACTGGGATTAACTCTGCATTGCCTAAAGAAACTGCAATGGCCTTTCCTGAATCAGTTGCCATGTGAGACAATGCTGATCCCTCTCAAGACCCACAACCAGCACCCACTTTTGCTTCTAGATCTAAAACTAAAATCAAATCATACTAGGCCTCTAAAGAAAGTACAAAGTATGACTCACTAGGATGTGCTCTATGCCAGGAGTCCTCAACCCCTGAGCCTCAGACTAGTACAAGATACATGACTTGTAAGGAACTGGGCCACATAGCAGGAGGTGAACAGAGGGCAAGCAAGTGAACCTTCATCTGTATTTGTAGCCACTCCCTAGCACTAGCATCACTACCTCAGCTCACCTCAGATCATCAGGTTTTAGAGCACTGGTCTCTGATGCCAAAAAGGTTGGGGACTGCTGCTCTATATGCCAAACAAATTATTTGAGTTTTCAAATTTATAAAGACAGAAATCTGGAAAACATTTGTGAGAATAGGTATTAAGATTGTACAATCATGGTGGAAGGAACATAATGTTGGATCTGGCTAAATATATTCATGTCAGTTTATTAAGCAGAGATTCTGCATTTAATGTTGCAGCTTGAGGAATCAGTAAGGGCTCTAAAAATTTGGTTGATTAGCTGAAAAATGAACCAAAAGGTGGCCCACAGTGCGTAAGTTAGAAATGTCAGACCTGCCTTGGTTTAATGTAGAGGGAAGTATTTAAAGTCTTATTGAGACTGGACAGTTAGAGTGGATTTGTCATTTGAGACCTCATCTATACTATGAGGGTTCAGAAGACACACCTCTTACTACTGCTGAGAGGTAGAAATTTGTGAGCACAGCCCTGAAATTTTTGAAGAGCTCCATGATCACTATTCTCTGTAGGCCAGTGGAAAATAATAAAAACTTACAGTGGAAACTGCAGTCATTGAATTGGGAAATTTAAATGCAATAGTTGTAACTGAATCCTGGGCTGGCAGGAGCCAAGTACTCCAAGCCCAAAGCAAAGTGGACATAGTTACTGTAATGAACAGTAGAGTCACAGCAGAAATCAAGACCTATAGTGTTGGCTACTTGGTCAAGTTGTTCCCAGGAATGAAATAGCTAAAAAGCCTCCTAAATTTCCACTTGATCTGTGTAAATAGAAAAAGTTCTAGGTCAGGTGAACAAAAGTCTGATCTGAGTCATAAAAATAGAGTCATAGCCCCTTAATTAATTCCCAGAATTGAGCCAGTTTGCAGACCTAGAACTTTTTGAATAAAGGGGAGGGCAGGTCCCCTTGAGGAAGAACTCCAGTACATTGCTCCAAATTACACTGTCAATCTTTCTTCTAGTCTTCTCCAAAGGTACCTAAAGCCATTTCCAAGGTAACTGTGCACTAGAGAAAAAAGAAATAATTGGACCTTTTGGGGACTACTGGACACTGGCTCTGAACTGACACTGATTTCAGGAAACCTAAAACATCACTGAGGTCTACCCAGAGTAAGGGGCTTATAGAAATCAGGTGATCAATGGAATTTGGTTTAGGTCCATCTCACGGTGGGCTCAGTGAATTCCCAAAACCATTCTGTGGTTATTTTCTCGGTCTTGGAATGCATAATTGGACTATACATACTTATCAGCTGGCAGAATCCCCACATTTCTTCCCTGGCTATGAAGTGAAGGCTGTCATGGTAGGAAAGGCCAAGTAAATGGCACTGAACTACCTCTACCTAGGAAAATCATAAAATTAAAGCAGAACTGTATTTCTGGAAGGATTTCAGAGATTGCTGCCAGCATAAAGGACTTGAAGGATGCAGGGGTGGGGATTCCCACTACATCTTCATTCAACTCCCCTATTTAGTCTGTGTAGAAGACAGATGTATTTTGGAGAATGGCAGTAAAAACCAGGTGGTGAATCCAACTGAAGCTCTTCTGTACCAGAGGTGTTCCCTTGCTTGAGCAAATTAAATGTCCCTTAATATCTAGTATGTAGCTATTGATCTGGAAACTGCTTTTTTATCCATACTTGTCAATAAGGACCACCAGAAGCAGTTTCGTTTCAGTTGGCAAGGTCAGCAATAAGATTTCGCTATCTTATGTCATGTATATATCAGCTCTCTAGCCCTATGTCATAATTTAGTTCACAAGGATCCCTTCCACAGGATATCACAGTAAATCATTACATTAAATGACATTATGCTGATTGGATCTAGTGAGCAAGAAGTAGCAAGTACTCTAGACTTAAGACTTTTGTGTGTCAGAGTAGAAATAAAGGTGACAAAAATTCAGAGGGCTTCTATAGCAGTTAAAATTCTGAAAATCCAGTGGCACAGAGTGTATCGAGATATTCCTTTTAAGCTGTAGGATAAGTTGTTGTATCTGGCCCCTTCTACAACTAAAAAAGAGGCACAGCATCTGGTTGGGCCTCTTTGAATTTTGGAGGCAATATATTCCTAATTTGGGTGCATTAACCTGGCCTATTTATCAAATGACCCAAAAAGCTGCTAGTTTTAAGTGGGGTCTAGAAGAAGAAAAGACTCTAAAACAGGTCCAGGCTGCTAGGCAAGCTATTCTGCAACACAATCCATATGATCCAAAAGATCCAATGATGTTTGAAGCATTAGTGACAGATGGAGATGCTGTTCGGAGAATCTGACATGCTCTGATAAGGGAATTATAGTTCAGGCCCTTAGAATTTTGTAACAGAGCGCTTCCATCCTTTGTGGAAAACTAATCTTTTGAGAAACAGCTCTTGACCTGCCACTGGGCCTTAACAAAAACTGAATGCTTAACATGGGCCACCAAGTTACCATGAAAATTGAATTGCCCATTATGAAGTGACCCACCAAGCTATAAAACTGGGTGTGTAGAGCAGCACTTCGTCATCACATGGAACTGGTATATAGATGATCAGGCCTGAGAAGGACCTGAAGGCAGAAGTAAGTTAGACAAAGTAGCCCCAATGCCTATGGTTCTCATTCCTGCTATACTGCCAGCTTGCACCCATGACCTCATGGCAAGTTCTCTAAGTCTACCTAATAGAGGAAGAGAAGACCAGGGCCTGGTTTACAGATGATTTTACACAATATGAAGGCACCACCCAAACATGGACAGTATTAGCACTCAAGCCCATTTCTAAGACATCCCTGAAGAACGGTGGTGAAGAGAAATCCTCTCGATGGGCAGAAATTTGAGTTCTGGTTGTGCACTTGGCTTGGAAGGAGCAATGTAAAGTTGTGCAATTATATACTGATTCATGGGTTATGGTCAATAGTGTGGCTAGATAATCAGAGACTTTTAAAGAACATGGTTGAAAAACTGACAAGGGAATTTGCGGAAAAAGTATGTGTATTGACCTCTTTGAATGGGCAAAAATACACATTTGTGTCCCATGTAAATGCTCACCAAAAGGTTACCTCAGCAGAGGAAGATTTTAATATAGTATTCCTCACTTGTCCATATTTTCACTTTTTGTAGTTTTAATTACCTGCGGTTAACTGTGATCTGAAAATACTAAATGGAAAATTATAGAAATCAAGAATTCTTAAGTTTTAAATTATGTGCCTTTCTGAGTAGCATGATAAGATTTCACTCTGTCCCATTTAAACCCACCCAGGACATGAATCATCCCTTTGTTCAATGGTTCCACACTGCCTGCACTACCCTCCTATCAACCTAAACCTGATAGCTGTCTCAGTCATCAGAACTGTGGCAGTAAGCCTGTGCTCATGAAATTCAATGGTCTAAGCATGTTTCCCATGCTAGCTTGAAGAAGTTACCTTATAGAATGATGGGATGGCCTTTTGAAGATGGCCTCAGAGATCGTGCCAGCTAGTTGGAAGTATCTTGCAGGAGTTGGGCAAGGTTCTTCAGAAGGTTGTGTATGATTTGAATCAGTGTCCAATATATGGTGCTGTTTTTCCCACAGCCAGAATTCATGGGTTCAGGAATCAAGGGGTAGAAATAGGTGTGAAAACACTATCACCTCTAGTGACTCACTAACAATGTTTTTACCTAGAAGTCTTAGTTCCAAAGTAAGAATGCTTTCACTAGAAGGTATAATGATTCTATTGGAATGGAAAAGTGCTGTTTGGCTACTTTGGACTCTTGCCTTTTAACACATAGGAAAAGAAAAAAATTATTGTAGTGGCTGGGATGAGTAACCCTGACTACTAAGAAGAAATTGAACTACTACCATACAATGGAGAAAAGAAAGAGTATGTCTGAAATATAGGAGATTCCTAGGTTGTCTCTTGGTATCACTAAGCCCTGTGATAAAGATCACTGGAAAATTATAACAACCCAACTTAGGCAGGACTACAAATATCCCAGACCATTTAAGAATAAAAGTTTTTGTCACACCACCAGGTAAAGAACCATGACAAGCTGAGGTGTTTTCTGAAGGCAAAATGAATACTAAATAAGTAGAAGGTAATTATAAATACCAACTATGATCATGTGATAAGAAAGAAAGACTGTAAATGCAGTGATTTTTTTCTACCTTATTTTGTTATTTCTGTATAAAAATCTTTGTTTTTCTCACTCTCATATTCACATGTCATGTCATATAACATGCATGCCATACTATTTAAGCATTGTTAGTTTTATATCATAGTATTTAAGTTATGGGATGTCGAGGGAGGGCAAACAAAAAACTCTCCTGGAAAAGTGATTAGTATGTTTTTGGTTGTATACAGGAAAATTATTATGTTAGTGGAATTATAACCTCATTATGATTTTTATTTAGAGATTAATTACAGTTTAAGATGTGTATAGATATCAAGCGATGAACTTGTTTGTGAGAGTTAAGTTTATCTGTCAACTTGATTGGACAACAAGTTGCCCAGATATTTGGTTAAAAATTATGAGGTATCTGTGAGAGTATTTCTGGAGGAGATTTATATTTAAATCAATAAACTGAGTAAAGGAGATTGCCTTCCTCAATGTGGATGCCACTCATCACTTTCCTTGAAGGCCTAAATAAAATAAAAGAGTGGAGTAAGGAAGAACTCACTTTCTGTCTCATTTTTCTTGAGCTGGGACATTGCCTTTCTCATGACTTTTGACCTGAACTCCTACTAGAACTTATCATTGGCTTTCCTGCTTCTTAGGCCTTTGGACTTAAATTGGAACTCTGAGAACATCAACTCTCCTGGTTCTCCATCTTGCCTACTGCAGATCTTGAAATTTCTCAGTCTCCATAGTTGCATGAACCAACTCCTCATAATAAATTATTGTATATAAGCATACATGTAAAGAAAATATTTAATAAAAACATAGAATTGGCTTATTGGTTTTGTTTCTCTAGAGAACCCTAATATACATTTAACATAATTTAATAAAATTTAATATAATTGTGTACAAATTGAATGTTAGTTGTAAAATCTAATTAAACAGACACTAATTTGATTTTTTAAGTCAAAATTTTGAGGGAAGGCAAAAGTGCTTAGCAGTTAAAGTGGTCCTGCACATCTTCCCAACAACTCTGCTCTTAAAAAAATTATTTAAAGGCAGGCAGTCAGAATTAACCTCCATGATTTTTTCTGAGCAAGGTAGTTTATTAATGTTCTTGTGTCTTTATCACATATATAGTGTCTGGGATGATGGGTTTAAATGGGTCATAGTCCTATAATTTTTAATAATTTAAAATATATTTTTATTGGTATCTTATATGGAATTTTTTTTAACATGAAAAAGCTAATAGATCTTTGATAGGAAATATCTTTCTAAACAACATATTTGTTTAGTTGCTGTTACATTAAGTGAAAAATTAGTTTTTATAATGGTAGACATATGACCTTTTAAACCTTTGATCATTTAAATAAAGTAGAAGTTCCAGTCAAGATGGTAGAGTAGGTAAATGCTGGGCTTGCCTCCTCCCATAACCATATTACAACTGAATTATAGAATCTACCTGGAGAATCACCTGAAGACTAGCTGAGCAAACTCCTATAACTAAGAATATAAAGAAGAGAGTACATCGAGAGTGGTAGGAGAGGTGGAGATGCAAAGCAAGCCTGCACCTGTAGGTAGCAGCTAAACATCAAGAGAGATATCTCAGCTGTGGAAGTCTCCCTGGAGGAGTGAGGCTTCCATCTTCACACCAGGCCCCCAGGGTTTCAGTGCTAGAAAGAGGAGTAACCACAATATCTGGCTGAGAAAATCACCAGGAACTCCAACCACCCATGTGAGATAGAGGGTTGCTGAAAATTCAGACACTCTCTTAAAGGGCCTGCATAGACTCACTGACAGGTACTTACCCTGAGCTCTGGTGGAGGGACAGTGACCTGTGAGATGCCAGAGATGTATAGGCAAAGACTGAGTTGTATGACTTCAGGGCAGGGCTAGACAGACAGTTGACAGTATCCTTCTTTTAAGCTCTCCTCCTGTGAAGCCTATAGGCAGGCACTATATTTTGTGTTGAGTCCACCCCCAACCTGGTGAGAAGTAAATATGCATTGGCCTGGTGAGCTCCACTAGCTCCACTCTGATGATTATCTGGGATCCTGCTAGACCCAACTCATGCACTGCCAGAGGCAACAAGTCCTGGCACAAGCAGGTGTTTTTCCTGGACAAACCTCTGAGGTCTATGTGGACAAAGACTGCCCTCAGTATAATCTGAGAGTTTTGCAAGTAGCCCAAGCTCAGTACTGCTGCCACACCTGAATCTGCATTAACCTGGGCAACACCACTAGCTCCACTGGAGTGATTCCCTGGGACCTTGCCTCACCTATCCAAGTACTGCCTGAAGTTCTTTCAGTGGCCCAGCTTTACAGGCAGATGGCAGGTGGAATCAGACTTGGGTGCTCTAGGTATTTTGATGAGCTGCCCCAGGCCTGGTACTGGTGGTAGCTAGATTTGATTCACAATGTAGCCTCAACCACATGCTTCCAAATCTAACACAGGCTATTACTAATTGTGGGTCACTTTATAGTTCCTACCAGGTAGCCCTAGGTCAGTCAGCTGCTGACCTTGGCCAGCAAGTAGTCTCGACTAAGGGTCTTAGAGTCAATACACAAAGAAGCTGACTTTAGGCTGCAGCCAAGCACTACTTGATTAGCCCCACAAAAGTTATACCCACAGACTGGTCTCAATAGTCCCACAAGCCCATTTTGGGGTGAATCCCACTTCACGGGGTCAGCCCCTACACAGCAGCTCATATGCTGTTGGTGTGATCAATCAATCCTCATAGTCAGTGGCCTGAGAGTCGATTCCATGCACTGATGTGCCAACAACAATCAAGACTCAAGTACAACAGGAGGGCACACATAACCCACACAAGGGACATTCTTGAATCACTCAGGGCCACAGGGAGACTTCACCATTGGGTCACACAGGACATATACTGTATAAGGCCATCTGGCTAACACTGGGAGATGTAGCTGATCTACCTAATATGTAGAAATAAACTCAGAGAGTCAGCCAAAACGAGGAAACAAAAAAACATGTCCCAAATGAAACAACAGAAGAAAATTCTAGAAAAATAACTAAATGAAATGGAGGAAAGCAACCTACCAGGCACAGAGTTCAAAACAATGGTTATAAGAATGTTCAGTGAACGTAAGGAAAGGATAGATGATCTCAGTGAGAATTTTAACAGGGAGATAGTAAGCATAAAAAAGGACAAAGAAACCATTTAAAAAGTCAGAAATGAAGACTATAATAACTGAAATGAAGAATACACTAGAAGGAGTCAACAATAGATTAGATGAAGCAGAGAATCAAATCAGCAATTTGGAAGACAAGGTAGCAGAGAACACTCAATGGGAACTGCAAATAAATTAACAATAATAATAATAATAGAAGAAGAGGAGGAGGAAGTAAAGGAGGAGGAAGACGAAGATGAAATAATAGTAGTAGTAGTAGTAGTAGTAGTAGTAGTAGTAGTAGTAGTAGTAGTTGTTGTTGCTGTTGTTGTTTTAGGAACATCTGGCATAATATCAAGAGTAACTTTCACATAATATGGATATCAGAATGAAAAGAGGGAGAACAAGGAATTGAGAACTTGTTTAAAAAAATAATGACTGAAAACTTCCCTAAATTGGTAAAGAAAGTATACAAGTTCAGGAAATACAAAGAGTACCAAATCAGATGAATCCAAAACAAGACACCTCATAATTAAAATGCCAAGGGTAAAAAACAAAAAGAGAATCCTAAAGGCAGCAGGAGAAAGGCATCTCGTTACATACAAGGGAGCTCCAAAAAAACTATAAGTTGACTTTTCAACAGAAATTTTGCAGGCCAGAGAGACTGGCCCAACATATTAAAGTTGATGAAAAGCAAAGACCTACAATCAAGACTACTCTATCTAGCCTAGGAAATGTTAGAGGGACTTCTTTAAGAAGAAGGCAGGGGGAGAACATATATATGAATAATAAAATGGGAATAACTAGGCATCTATCGACCACTTTACATATAAATAGATTAAATGTTCTAATCAAAAGACACTGATAGTTGAATGAATAAGACAATATTCAAATATATACTGTCTACATTGACTGATATAAAGAAAAAAAAAACTGTCAGTAATATATAGCTGAGGATTTTAACACCCCATTGACATCAAGGAACAGATCTTTCAGACAGAAAATCAATAAGGAGACAACAGCCTTAAATGACATGTTAGACCAGACAGATTTAATTAAATTTTTAGAGCATTTCACCCCAAAGCAGCAGAATATACATTCTTCTCAAGTACACATAGAACATTTCCCAGGACAGACCAATTGTTAGACCACAAAACAAGTCTCAGTAAATTTAAGATTGAAATTATGTCAAGTATCTTCTTTGGCCATGATGGCATGAAATTAGAAATCAATTTAAAAAATAATAAAAAAACACACAAACACATGGAAGCTAAATAAGCAATTATTTAGGAAGAAATCAAGGTACTTTAAGACAAATGAAAATAAAACATAAATGTATGGACACAGCGAGAGCAGTCAGTCCTAAGAGGAAAATTCATAGCAATATTGATGTACTTCAAGAAACAACAACAAAAAATCTCAAATAAACAATCTAAACTTATTCTTAAAGGAACTAGAAAAAAAAACAACAGCAAATGAGAAGGAAATAAAGCTCAGAATGGAAATAAATGAAATAGAGTCTGAAAACAAAACAAACAAACAAACAAACAAAAGGTCAATAAAACCAAGAGCTGTTTATTTGAAAAAATAAAAAAGAAATTAATAAACCTTTGACAAGACTCATCAAGAAAAAAAAGAGAGTGGACACATATAAATATAGTAAGGAATGAAAGAGAAGTGACAATTGACACCACAGAAATACAAAGGATTATAAGAAAATACTACAAGCTTTATATGCCAACAAATTGGACAGTCTGGAAGAGATGGATATATTTTTAGAAATATGCAATCTCACAAGACTGAGTAAAGAAGAAATAGAAAATCTGAACGTCCCTATTATTACTCACTAAATCAAATCAATAATCAAAAAATTCCCCACAAACAAAAGTCCTGGACTGAATGTTTTCATAGGTAAATTTTATTAAACATTCAAGAAATTAACACCTATCCTTCTCAAACTATTCAAAAAAAAATTAAAAGTGGGGAAAATCTCTAAAGATCACTTTACAAGGCCAACATTACCCTGATTCTAAAATCAGAAACACTAAAAAAATATATAGGCTTATATCACTGATGTACATAGATACAAAAATCCTCAACAAAATATTAAGAAACTGAATTCAGCAATACATTAAAAATGTCATACACTATGATCCGGTTGGATTTATTTCTGGGATGCCAGGTTGGTTCAATATCTACAAATTAATTAATGTGATACAACATGTTAATAAATTGAAAGATCATCGTGTCAATAAATGCAGAAAAGCATTTGACAAATTCAGCATCCATTTGTAATGAAAACTCTCAGCAAAGTGGGAGGGAACATACCTCAACATAATAAACTTCATATATGATAAACTACAGCTAGCATCATGCTCAATGAGGAAAAGCTAAAAGTGTTCTCAAGATTGGGAACAAGACAAAGATGTCTACTTTCAGCACTTTTATTCAACATGTTATTTTAAGTCCTGGCCAAAGCAACCAGATCAGAGAAAGAAATAAAATTCATCCAAATAAGAAAGGAAGAAGTAAAACTGTCATTATTTGCAGATGACATGATGCTATAGAGAACCCTAAAGATTCCACCAAACAACTATTTAAATTAATCAATGATTTCAGTAAAGTAGTAGGATGCAAAAATAATATTTAGAAATCAGTTGCATTTTTATACATTGATAATGAAGTAACAGAAAAAGAAATTAAGAAAACAATTTCATTTACAACTGCATCAAAACAAAACAAAACAAAACAAAACAAAACAAAAAACCCTAGGAATAAATTTAACCAAGGAGGAAAAAGACCTGTACTTAAAAAATTATAAGACATTGAAGAGAGAATTGAAGAAAATACAAAGAAATAGAAGCTTATCCTGTGCTCATGGATAAAAAGAATTAACATTATTAAAATGTCCTTACTACCCAAAGAAATGTATAGATTTGATGCAATCCCTATCAAAATAAAATGGCATTTTTTACAGAACTAGTAACAACTAGTAAGAACTAGTAACAAATAACCCTAAAACTTATGCAGAGCCACAAAAGACCCTGAATGGTCATGGCAATCTTGAGAAAGACAAAGTTGGAGGTATCAGATCATATTACCTGATATCAAATTATTCTGCAAGTCTAAAACAATCAAAACAGCCTGGTACTGGTATAAAAACAGACACATAGATCAATGGAACAGAATAGAGAGTCCAGAAAAAACCCCATACCTACCTAATAATTTTCTATGACAAAGGAGGCAAGAATAAACAATGTGGTAAATACAGTCTCTTCAACAAATGGTGTTAGGAAAACTGAATATACATGCGAAAAATGAATCTGGAACACTATTTTATACCATACACAAAAATAAACTCAAAATGAATTAAAGGCTTAAATGTAAGCCCTGAAACCATAAAACTCCTTGAAGAAAACAAAGGCAGCAAACTCTATGAAATTGCTCTTAGTAGTATTTTTTTTTCTGATATTTCTCCTCAGGCAAGGAGAATATAGAAAAAAAATAAACAAATGAGACTATAGCAAACTAAAAAGTTTTTGCACAACAAAGAAAACCATCAACAAAAATGAAAAGACAACCTACTTAATGGGACAAGATATTTGCCAGTGATACATCAGATAAGGGGTTGGTTAATAGATGAACATTTACAAAGAACTCAAACAACTCAATGTCAAAAAAATAAACAAATGATACAATTGAAAAATGAGCAGAAGACCCGAATAAGATTTCTTCAAAGAGGACATATAGATAGCTAATAGACATAAAAACAGGCTCAACTTCACTAGTTATCAGAGAAATGCAAATTAAAACCACAATGAGATATTACCTCACACCCATCAGAACGGCTGTCATCGATAAATAAAAAAATAAGTGGTGGTGAGGATGTGAAGTAAAGAGAACCTTTGTGCTCTGTTGATGGCATAGCAAATTGTTAAAGTCACTATGAAAATATTTTGGAGATCTTAAAAAAATGAAAACTAGAACTACCTTATGACCCAGCAATTTCACTTCTGGGTATTTATCTGAAGGAAACCAAAATTTTAATTTGACCAAAAAAATATACACCCTTATGTTCACTGTATTATTTACAATAGCTGAGATATGGAAGCAATAAAAGTGTCCATCAACAGATGATGTTGGATAAAGGTATGGTACATATATACAATGGAATATCATTCAACCATAAAATGAATGAAATCTTACCATCATCTTCAGTAACATGGATGGACATAGAGGATATTGTGTTGAGTGGAATAAATCAAAGACAAATACCATATAATCTCATGATCTCACTTATATGTAGAACTAAAGAACAAACAAAACAGACTCATAGGTTTAGAAAGCAGACTGATGATTGCCAGATAAAAAGCGAGTTGAAGGGTTGGGTGAAAAAGTTGAGGGGATTAAGAAGTACAAATTAATATTTATAAAATTGTCACAGGGATGTGAAGTCCAACCTCAGAATATAGTCAATAATATGGTAATAACTGTGTATAGTGCCAGGTAGGTACTGCGCTAATTGGGAGAACACTTCATAAATTATGTAAATGTTTAACTACTACACTGTACTCTGAAACTAATATAAAATCATATTGAATGTTGACTTCAATTGAAAAATTAGAATAAAATAGAATTCTCTACTTAAAAAACAAAAAATTAGAGATAGATATAATCAAATTTGATCTAATGATAAAATAGATATTTTTTCTTAATTTAAAAAATATTCTGGTTTATCTTTGGTTCTATGAAGTGAGAGGAAAACCTTCCAGAGGATTACTGTAAAGCAAATCATTCATACATGGATAATTAGACAAGTTCAACACAAAAAACTCAATGTGAGAGTATTTTTCTGTTTCAAAAATTATATGCTTTCAAAAAATAGTTAGAAATAAAATTCTTCCAAGATTTATAGCTATTAGCTACTGAGTGCCAAGCCCTTTGCTGCTAAATGCTTCATATACACAATTAAATTTCTTTTAATAAAAACTGTGGAAGGTAGATATCATCCCCATTTTATAGGTAAAGAAAATAAACTTCAGATAAAATAATAAACTTGCTCAAGATCATTCTGACAGCTAAAATCAAAGTACCCTGAGACTGAGGTGTAAACTTAGACGTATCTGACACAAGACCCTTGGTATTCCTCATCTAACTTTAGCGATCTCCCCCATACATTAGAGGAAGGGCAAATGAATCATCAATTAAGCTCAAACACTGCTCAGTGTCTCTCCCTGGACTCATTTTTCTTTTGTTTTTACTGCAATTGCATCTGCAATAATTTAAAAATCTCTTTATTAAAAGACATAGTTAAAGATTATAAAATGTGCCTTGTTTACATATATATTATATAAGAGAAAGAGAAAGATGTTTCTAATACGATCAGTCAATGACAGTGCGCAAATTAAAATTTAAAAACTTTTGCCCTTATAAAATGCAGGATTGATGCATTTTTTTTTCATGTGGTCATTTTTCATATTTGAATCCAAGATAAGTGATGCAGTGAGATGATATAATTTTCTTTCATTGTTCCCAGTCTTTAAGAATTATTTCAAAGCTTTGAAAATCAGTTATTTTTCACTGACTCATTAAATAATCATGAACTCTATTCCACTTCTTTTTGTAATATACTCAGGTTCTTGAACCTCTTTTAAGAGCATCATATAAAAAATTAACGAAGCTAATATTAACAAGCATATAAATTTTATAATAATCCTAAATAATTTATATAAACTAATATATTCATGGTCATTTTTAATGATTATATCAATAAAGTCTGCAAAAAATTGGAATTCCAAAAAGTAAAACCTTCCCCTATAGTTCACAAATGAAAAATCAAGGAACAGGAAGGTGAGAAAAGTATTGCCCCCGTCTCCAATATGTAAGAACCATTATTTGTCCAAGAAAATGAGGGGTTATTTCTCCCCTAATGGTCAATTTCACTGAAAGTTTGTCCCTTCAGTTATCTGTGATCCTTAAAAAGGCCTGGCTTCTAGGAGGTAGTGGTTTGTTCAATCATGCCTGAAGCTATTTTTCAGGTTAAGTATCAAAAAACTTAGAGCAGCCCTGCTGAGTGCATCATTATCTGCCACGGCAGAGTGAGAACCACAATTGTGCAGCTCAGAGATGCAGGGTCTTGACCTTTGCAATAACTATATTGGCATCTCAGTTATTACTAAAAAAGTCACCAGAGTCATAACCTTGACCATTGGCATTTTTATTCTGGGTGAAAGAAAGCTTCTAACAGCTTTCTGGGGCTGGTTAAAACACAGGTTACATACACCCTTATTTATATATTCTACATTATGGAATATATCCTTTTAAAATTTATTCCTTTTTTCTATTTATCCAATTATGACACCGGATTGGATACATTACTAGATATTCACTGGAGTACAAATGCAGAATATGAAACCGATAAGAGAAATATAAATTTTAATTAAATGGGCAAAGAGTGAAGCATTTTCAATAGTTAACAATAGAAATGCTTAGATTCTTTACTTGGCTCTTCTCAGTGAATTTATTTCTTCCTACTGTGAGATTTAATTTAGAATGTAAAGAAATTTTAATGCCAGAAAATTTTATAAAAATTACTTAAAAAATACGTTTTTTTAAATTTCAATATGCATATTTCCATGTATCGCAAAATTTAAAAAGTGAGGGAAAATACAATGAACACTGCAAATATAAGCATATAGATATCTCTTTCTATTTCGGAGAAAAGGCAAAAATTGGGTCAATCTTAGTGATCCAAAAGACCACTAAACTCATTTATTAATGCAGTTGGATAAAATTTATATTTGTTAAGTGAAAGTATTTATGCCATACTCTTCAATTCATATTACCAGCACTTCTCTTAAATTTTTTGAAATGTTTTTGAAATAAAAATTAGCTTTACATGAGAACGATGTGCAAGTACGTGCGCATGCACGCACGCACACGCACACACACACACACACACACACACACACACACACACAACCAAGGTAACCTGGAACAAAACAAAATCTTCATGTTCTAAGAAAATTGAATCTTAAAGACCTAAAAAGTTGGATGTAAAAACTAGCAGATATCACAAGGCAGAAGAAAATGAAACTGCTGTGTTAGTGTAGAAAGCTTCTTAATGTTCCCTGCAGATATAGAGCCTCGAGGGGCCAGGACAATCTGGCCATTGGCAACCAGAAACACTTTTGCCCTCCAAGTTTTCAAAAACAAAGAGCTTAATCTATAACCCAAACTCTGAGGTGTTTACTGGGAAGACCAGATATAATTAACGCATATGTTAGAGTGATTCAAAGTTTACAGACTAATGACCTGTCATTGTCACCTATAATTCCTCAGCAGGTTACATATTTACCAAAGAAAAGCCATACTTATCATCTGTTCCTTTGAAGGCACACTCATCATTTAAGTCTCATTTCCTGCCATTTCTTTCAATTCCACCCTCACTGAACCACAGCTATTTAATACCTCTGTGCCTTTACCCATAAAGTTGTCTCTCACTAGGAGCCATTTTTGATTTAACAAACTTCTACTCATGCCTCAAAACCTTATTTGAATAGTTTGGAAGCTCTTTTTAACCCGCCTCCCTGAATTTTCCACAGCATTTTTGTACATATATTTTCCATATTATCTAGCAAACTATCTGGTAATTATTTGGTTAATATTCTACATTCTATGTTGTATGCTCCACAAGGACAGAGTGATTCACAGTCATGTATGTATATCTAATGCCTCTGTGAATAAAAAAGGGGGGTTCTATGGAAAGTAACTTCAGAGGGTGATCTAATTATAAACTCTTAACTGGGAAGGTCACATTGTGTAGTTACACCCCTGTAACTTCTTTTGTGAAAAGTGTTAAGCCAGCTCTGTTCATTGTTCTTGTGCATCTAGGTTAACTTAACACATCTTTGAAATGCCTCAATATCCCTTGAAGTGAGTATTATCTCTCAAGTGAACACATAATCTTGTTAACCACCCTGTAATCCAATCTATGCCTCGCTTTCTTCAATATTCCTTACACCCCTCCTTAAATTCAAATGCATAAAAGAAGCTGCAAAACTGTTATTCTTCAGAGCTTGTGTGATATGCTCCCTGGCATATGTTGTCAGTTTGGCTCAAATAAAATCTCATAAAAATTCTTTACATGTTGGTATGTTTCCTACAGTGGGACCTGTTATAGGGCTTTGCACATAGAAGAATCAAGATTATTTTCTTAAATAAAAAATATTCTTTGTTGATTTTTTAATTCCATAATGTAATTAATTTAATCATTAATCATCAACAATATCAAATTAAAGTTCATATTGGAAGCATATGATCTTGAGTCCAACCAGTAATATTAAATGAATATTTGGTTCAGTATCCTAATGTAGAAAATTGCCACAGCTATTCAACATGGATAAGGAAGTTCTTGTTAGCTGATTAGTAAAAGGTGAACTTACCTCCGTCATGAGATTAGCTGGAGTTGAGAAACAGAATAAGCTTTTATTTACTAATATTTCTGAAATTATCGGCTTGGCCCTTACTTTAGAATTTTTAGAAATGTGTTGTTTACTAACTGTACTCTTTCCTTTCAGTGGTTGTCAACTGGAGACAGAGTTGCCAACCATAGGGTGGATTTTTGCAAATGCACAGGAACATTAGTTATCACAAGATTGGAGGAAGCCTTTAGCAGCCAGGAGCTAGAAATTTTTAGTGTCCTGCAATGCTTGGGAAAACCAACATAAAATAATTGTCCATATAAAAGCATAATTCTTCATTATGTAATACTTCAAGTGACCCAAGAGTCATTTTGCATTGTTTTGTAATACTAACTTCTGTAGACTTGATTACACCAAGAAATACTTTCAAATCTCCTGATAGTCTATTCATATAATGGTGTTTCATTGTCAAGAATAATCATTAGCTAGAATTATTAGCGAAGTAGTACTCTCACTGAAAAATTGTAAGGAAAAGAAGATAAACTTTAGCACACTTTCAGGTTACCATTAACTCAGGAAGCGTCTCACAGATGGGTTACTACTAGAAAGTACCTTTGTTGCCTAACTTTCTTGTGTACTTCACAATATCAGTTGCTTTCTTTAAAACTGATTTGGGTCTACTTCCTTCCTCTGTGACAATTAAAGTTATTTATCATACATTGTGAATGTATATGGCTAATGATAAGGTGGCTCTAGAAATCTCTAATAAGTTTGTTAGGTAGTTAGATAGCCATAAGTGATGGAAGCAAAGGCTCGGCTTCGTAACTATAGAAATGACACTGATAACCCAACCCAAGAGGCTGCCTCTCAGCCTTCCCAGAGGAAAACTAATTTTTTAGATAACAATACCTCTACATTCTGGAGTACAAGGATGTAAATGACCATAGCATAGCAATCGGTTTAGGCCATCAACAAATTCTTGTGCAGTAAGGAGTACTCTGACCTTCTTTTCACCCAGCTCATTATATCATCATTATAACATCATATGTATACCTGGAAGTTTATAAATCTAATTATAACAGACTGAATTCTAGGAAGGAACATGCAAAGTTAACAATAGGTTATATAACAGCCAACTGTCTATCGAAATGACCTCACACATCCATCAGCTATCACTACTCAGGTAACCACACATCTCGGCCCGAATATAAGACAGATCTCCCCACCTCTGTAAAGCTATAGACCTCTCTGGTAAAGCCCATTTCTCTATTGAAACATATTTTAATAAATCTTATCTTTTCTCATCTTTACTGATCTATAATTCTTTACTATATCGACAGAAAGAACCGAAGCCCCCAGTGCCACTGGTGCAATGAAGGACTTAGATCATCTCCAAAAGTGAGAAATTCACCATCTAAGAGTGAAAGCAGTCAAGCCAACACATGAAATCAAATATGAGTAGTGTTCAAAGTATTTTAAAAAAACAAAAAAATATCTAGTCACATGTTTTAGTGTTGATGGATCTGAATGTTAATTCTAGCTACAAGCTGTGTGACACTGGGTGAGTTACTTAACCTTTTTGACTTTTCTCCAAAAATCTTACAGGAGTTTTTTGTTTAGAATCAAACAATGTATTTCATGTATATAATAGAGGTCTGGATTAGGAAACAAAGTGTAAATAAAATGATTAATGCCAAAGAAAGCAAATACCTTATCAACAATATTTATATATCTGAAGAAAGAGTAAGCCAGTAAAATGGAGTAAAGAGTATCTCAATTTATTAGTGAATGGCTAACCTTAACCTAAGGAGAGAATTTTCTCATCCTTCTATCCTGAGGGTTTTGGTTTAATTGGCATAGATACATCAAAGTATTTATGATTCCATCTGATAGGTTAAAAACACTAGCCTTTTAGCCCACCAATAATTCCATTTATCTGGTTCCCTGTTCTTTAAGTAAACTTCTACTTTGCCTTTCACTTTAGTTTTCCTAACTGGAGTGGGTTTACTGACCAGATGATATAAAAATTGTGGTTCAGTTGGCAGTCTTAATTCTAATTATGGATTAACAACTTTCTATCTGGTTTATATGGAGTTTTTATGAAGTTGATATTGAAAATCTATTCAAGCAGATTTCAATTTGATCAATCCCATTGGCAAAAAGTGAATTTTTGCAATAGTAAAGTTAAGGGTGAAACTCTCAATTAATTAGCTATTTGTCCAGATCTCACCTTAGGAAGCTCCAGCCGATTGATGAATGAGTCCTACTCAGAAATTGCTCTCATTTTCTATAACTGAAACAACAAACAGTAAATTTGGGAAAAAAATCCCAAACTTGATATCTACAATAGATTCTTTAAGCTCACTGCCCCAATGTAATATTTAAGGCAATCCAAATTCAAAGTCCTAGGGAGTTAAAGAAGAAAAACTGGTAAGTCAATTGTAGATTCTAACGACTGAAAAAGGAAGAGCCAATCAAACACTTGGCTGATGGATATGTGAAATACGACAAGTGCTATTTTTGGATATTTTGCACAGATATTTCACATTTGAAGTTGACAATCCATTTTGTATGAAAGTCTGGTAAAATGGCATCTCTTCAGCTACAAGCAGCAGAGGATCAGAGCAGTACAGCAAATTGGAAAGAGCAGGTAAATGAGCAAAAGGCTTCAATGGGTTAATAGAGAGATAAAATAGTGAATCAGATTGCTTAACGTTTTCAACTTGAACTGAGTAATGACTAGGAAGAAATAAGTTTTCATTTCAGTTTTACCTATAAAAGGTAAAATAAACATCAAGAGAAAAGAGATATTTTGATAAGTCCAATACATATAAACAGAAGGCTTGGTGATGAAATAAAGCTTTAGAGTCAACACCAAGTAAATATTTCTAATTACAGAAACTATTAGATTACTCAAATTACTTATAAAAAGGCAATAAACAACTTAGAGTCCCAAGAGATATTTCAATTCAAACAAACAAACACTCAGTGAAATAAAAGGTAATTCTTAAAGCTTTTGGATAGCATTAATTTGATAATTTTCATTGTGACTTCTTGCTGTAGCATATGTGTAACTTAGGATAAACTATTTGTGCAGAAATGCCTTAAATGAACAAGGTTATTAATAGACATACGGGATGCATAAACAGCTGAGTAAGTAGGCAGACAAACAAATGAATGGAGACAGATAGGTACATGGATAAATAGATAAAAAGATAAAATTAGTTTGCAACCCTCTGAAAATTTATCTTTAAAGTCCTGTAATAATTGTATAAAGAGTGTTATGTTATAGAAATATCTGTTGTTTCCTTTGATCTTAGCTGTGAATGATACATATTATTTTGAATGAGAAAAACACATTTTTTTCAGGACTTCTCAGATGTAGGCTTATTTGGCCTGGTACAGTGTTTCTCAAACTTGTATATAAACCCTGGGATGCTTGTTAAAAGTGCAAATTCTTGGGATCAATACAAACCCATTGTAACAGAATCTTCCAGATGAGGAGTCTGAGAATAGGATTTTTTAACAAGTACTATTGAGATTCTTATGGTTCCAGGATTTAGTGTAATAACATTCATAACTTTAGAAATAAGAGTTTCAATATGTAAGCTTTTTCAAAGGGTCAATTTCAGTTTTGGAAGAATTAGGATAATAGTCATAGATTTTATCTGCAGGGTATGGATTCAGATCAGTTCCCAAGGATGTATTGAAGGCTATAGACTCTATGTTTGAACCACTGTTAAGTGCTTGAGGATGGGGGTGGGCTAAGGGGAGGTAATAATATCAAACAACAACAAAAGACTCCTGCTTCCTAATAGTTTAATAGTATGGTTTGGCAAAGATGAATGACAAAGACAAATTGAAGATTATCCAAGACAGTAGATAATCAAGTATTTGTTGACTGAGGAAGCATATCAAGAATGTAAAAAGAAATATCAGTGTGCGCTTGAGTTGAATCAAAGTTAAAACACTGTTGGACCCCTGTAACTACTTTACTCCAGTATGGAGGATATTTTGCAATTGAGACCTTTGAAAGGTGAGATTTTAATACTCAGGTATTCAGCCCTTTGTGAGAAGTTAACACAATGAAGAATAGATGCAAGAATAAATATGGGAAGCTGTCAGGTCACAGAGGAGGCCATCTAAGCAGAATGACATAGCACCTTCTCTTCTTTATCCTTCTTTGTAACATTACAGTGTTTTCTGAACCAGGATTATTAGGTAATAGAAAGAAGTGCTCTGCACTTACCTGGTTTTAAAAGTAGGGGATAGGAGAAACCCCCAATGGTTACTAGAGGATTTTGGGGGTGAGTGGGGAAGAAGGTGAGAGTTGAGAGAGATAGAAGATGCAGTAACCGTAGAGAGTTTTTAAAACACTAGGTACAGTGCAAACTATGAGGTACTATGAATTTATTTGCATACTCTGGGTACTATAGCAATTCTCTAATGCTGCAGAGGATAAAGTAGTCTACGAAATAACACGTTTATATAGTATTTTTTAAGAACATCAAATTGCTTTTTCAAGATCACCAGATTATCATTTTTTAAAAAATAAATTTTGATTTATAGTTAGTCAGAACTTGGTATCTGTACTCTTAATTCAGTTCTGAAATGTGCCTCTGACCTATTGTGAATGCTTAAAAAACATTTGCTTCATATTTCAACAAATCATGTGTTAATTTTCTTTCTTGCTCTTTTCCCACAAATTCACCATCCTCACTGGATGTGAAATTTGAATAAAGGATCTTGAAGTTCCTAGTCTTATGCATTCTTTAAAAATTTTTAAACAATTTGAAATTAAAAAGTCCTCATTCTCTCCATCCCTCACCCTTCCCCCTGCATTTTGCACAAATAGCGTCTGCAAATGTGGCAAAAAGTGACTTTATTCTCTTCCAGTCTTAATACCAAGATTTATTAATCAGAATTCTTTATAATAAAATCTTTCTCTCTCTCAAACTGCAAACCATCTGGGCCTGAGGCCTTTTAACTGATTTGTTCTGTGCTGAGGTTAGCTCTAATCTCAATGTCTTTGTCGAGCAAACAGATGGGAAGGGGCAAAGTCATATGGCATTGTCAGAAACGATTTAATAATGTTTCACGTTTTATTTTTAAATAGAATCTTGAGAAAAAGTTTTGCTCCCACTCAACCCCCTGAATGACACCAATCACAACAGGAGCACATAGCTCTCATCAGTTATAAATTGCCAGCTACATGAGGATCAGCTCCCTTCAGATGTCATTGCCCACAGGTCAAGAGGGAATGACCTGTCTTAAACTGCTTTGGTAGTCAGTAGTGTTTTCCATTTTGTGGCTCCTTTCTCAACAATCCCTACCTTCAGGATGTGTCAGAACTGGGAAGGAGATGAGCTAACAACAATTCCTACATAATCATTCTATCTACTATGCACTATAGTCACAAAATTTCTGAAATATTTGCATACTGCTCACTATATGCCATGATATATGCTAGGTGCTCTTCTAAGCCCATTAACAATACTAACTAATCAGTTGATCCTAATAACATTAAAGGTAATACAATGATTTCTCCAATTTATAGATGAGGAAACTGAGGTATGAAGAGGTTAAATGATTTATCCAAGGTCACACAGCTAGTAAGAATTTCAGAAAAGAGAAATTAGGTCTTATAAAATTATAGAAATATTTGATTTTCAGAAAAGCCATGAGCAAAATCAAATTTAAATTCCTGGGGATTCTTTGTTTTCTATTCTTATATTTTATTCAGGCATAGAATGTCAGGTTAGGGATCAAAAATAGAAAAAAGACTCTAGGTATCAAGAAAGCAGTAAAATTAATAAGAAGGTAGGGGATGAAATTCTGAAAAAAGTTCACTAATAATATCCTTTTTGGTGAGGCTGAAGGAGCCAGGAGGATCAGACTAATCTCTAGAAAATTCTCGCTAAAAATGTTTTTTTCCTTCAATATGGATAAAATTGCAACTCTACTAAAGCAAGAAGAACTCCTAGGATTTATCCTGCTTCTCATCTTTTGTCAGGTTAAAGAGATAGTCTCTATAAAAGATTTGATAGAAAAGAGAAAGGTAAACATTAAAAACAAAAAATTAGTGTTAGAAATAAAACTACAGATAAAAATATAATAAAATAAATAACCACTAGCTAGCCTAATCTAGCAAATACAGGGAAAGTAGTTTGAAAAAGGGAAAGGAATTTCAGCTACAGAGGAAATTAAATGTTTGGAAACCTAGATAAAATGATTGATTTACTAGGAAAACAAACTACCAAAATTTATTTACGTGATTAAAATTCCAAATAACTCAATAATCATGAGGGATATCAAGAATTTTGTCGAAGTGTTTCTTCCTGAAGCAGTGACAAATTTAGTTTAAAAATTATTTTATTCTTAAATAACCACATAATTCCTATGATATTTAAGGTATTTCAGAATACAAATAAAAGATTTATAATCATTTTACAAAGCCAGTGTAACACTTATACCAATCCTGGGAAAGCAAACACACTGAAATGAGAGAATTATATATATTGATTGCACTATAATCAATGAAAAAAATCAAATTCAGGAGTATATTGTGAAAATATTTTTTTATGGCCGAGTTTAGTTTATTTTTAAATAGTGAAGATATTGAAGTATTAAGATATCAATAACTAACTGACTATCAAAATAGGTTAATGGAGAAAGATCATATAATCCCTTAAATAGATTCTTAAGAGGCATTTGATAAAACTAAAATTTTCTCCTAATAAAAACTTTAACAAGTGAGGATTATATAATACTTTAACTGAATATTAACTTATATTTATGCATGCACACATACACTTATATACACACTAAATATACATGTAAAATACAAAGGTCAATATGATGTTGAGGATTAATATGATATTCTAAAAGTATTACAAATAAAGTCAAGATCAACTTAAGAATATCTTTTATAATCAGTGCTATTTAATATTATGGATTTGCTAACAAATTTAGACAATAGTATTATGACTATTTAAATAAATACTATAATCATTTTGAAGTAGATATAACTAGAAAACCCAAAATGATGAAATAAATTTTAATTTAATAGAACTTATTAAAAATTTTTTATGATCTAAACAATGACTAATAAAATTTAATTAAAGAATTCCTACTTATGGTTTATGACAATAAACCATACAAATTATTGAGATGAACTTAAGAACTATATAAGTTGTAGAAACTATAAATCAATGAAGACTTAAATAGACAGGCATATTTTTTTATTTTTGAATTTTTACAAGTTTATTTGAGCCAAACTGAACATATTTTTGAACCAGCTAATTCAAAGTTGTAAAAATATTAATGTTCCCTATATTAATCTAGAAATAAAATCTATTCTCTTATGAAAATATCAACAATATTATTTTAGAATTAATTTAGAAGAATATATATTGCAGATAAATCTTTAATGTAATGATGCCTTAATAAGAACACTAAATATAAGACAATATAACTAGAAATCAAAGGACTAATATTCATAATATATAAAATGCCTAAATATTAATGAGGAAAAAACAATGCTCGAAATTATTAATAAAGTTATAGAAATTTAATCAGAGAGCTAACTGTTCATTTATCACAGAAGCAAAAGGTCTGTGTCATATAATAAGACATTTATTGCTTCTGGGAGTTTAAATTAGCACAACGTCCTAAAGGGCAATCTGACAGTGTCTAGTAAAATAAAAAAATATTAATAATTTTGACCTAGTAATTTTACTTATTGAACATCTGTATAAGTACAGAAAGACATATGTACTGAGACTTGTGACTTACTTTTTTATTCCTCTAGTTGTCAAGAATTAAATTAAAAACAGTCTGAATGCCCATTTGTGAGGGTTGCACATATATCTAAATAAGGAGATAGGTCTTTACATGTGGAGATGGCAATAATTCTAATTAGGTAAACCTTGTCGAGATTATTGATTGCTATACCTGTAGGGGGCTACTATAGTACAGAGTTATTTTATATACTGAGAAGGAAAAAAAGAACATGGTTAAGAAATTTTTGTTATCTGGCATTTACTGGTGTTCAATTAATGTTTGCAAGTTGAATGAACAAATGTATCAATATAAGCCAAAAGTAACTGTAAATCTGAGATGTAAAATTATGTATCTATAAAAATATCTCTCTTTAAAAGTGGTCCAGTGTTTTTAATTTACAAGATATTTTTACTTTCTAATTAATCAATTTCTGTAATTTTCACATTTTAAATAAACATGCAATTGCTTGTGTTTAAAAGATTGAAATATGAAGAGAACATTCTATACTGGAGCTATGCTATTTGTCACCTAAAGTTAAATTTGCTGTGATTAAATTAATAATTAGGCAGTGAGATACTATAGTATAGGCAGAGTGATTTTATATCCTGAGAAGAAAAAGAACATAATTAAAAATTTTTCCTTAAAGAAAGTAAATATGATTGAGACAAGACTTATTTCAACTTTACGAATTGAGATTTACTGAGTTTCCATGTACACATTCATATAATTCTTATATCATTTGCATCTCAACGATAGAAAGAGTTATGTTTAGGAAGAATAAAGGCCTCACTGTTAGTAATGGACAATCGAGACTTGAACTCGCTTTAATTACTCCATTCTTTTGCTAATGTTATGACAAACATCACTATTTAGCAGGTGCCTCTAGTTAAGGAGATAGTATCTTTTTGGGGGGTGGAGAATGAAGAGAGGTAGGCAGAAATTGGATATGGAAATACAAATTTCCATCTAAAACATAATTGTATAGTCTGTTCTTCATTTGTTTACTTTAATTATTTTTTCACCAATAAAGAATAATTGAAACTTTGGAAACTACTAAGGCAGTGTTTTTCAAGTAAAAATAAAGTTCACTTAATTTTCTTTGGGACCAAATTTCAATTTGTAAAGGTTGTAACTCAAAGAAAAACACATGCTAATCCAAATGTACAAAATTTTAGGAATAAATATAGTATTCTCATTTCTGTATTTGGTCTGGTTGGACACATGCGTGAGTGGGTTTTATTTATAAAGACACAGGGCAGATTGTATATTATTTTTCTGTTATGGGGAAAAAGAAGTATTATATTTCTGGGCATCAAAATTACTTTCTACCTGTATTAAATCCCTGCATTTCCATAATGAAAGAAAGCCTTTGTTCTAATGAATGATACTGTTCAATTTGTAATCAAAGGTTATGAATTTCGACTCTGCAGCATTTTCTTTTCAAACACCTGTAGACTTTCAATATGTGTTCCAGCTACATTTATAGAGATAACAATCTCATCATAATATTAGAAGGATTACAATGAAGAACACAAAGTCAGGTTTGAATGAAAGATAGTTTTTCCCTAATAAAGAAAAAAAAAAAAACATTGAACTTGCTTCATTTACTTTTAGAAGTTTTAGAAATTGTTTGTTTTATTTTTCAATCACTAAATCCTTAGCTGTTAGAAGGCAGAAATAAAAAATAATGGTATTTTGCAACTACTATGGGATTTTAAGTCTCCCCTGTGAACTCCAGTCAGAAATTATTATGGTTACTGTATTTATTGGTAGCTTATTTGTAGACGATTTTTCTGGGAGCATTATAATTCATTAAAGAAAAGATTAGAAAAATATGTAAGCAATCGACACATAATGGCTTCTAGCTTTGGGCAAACAAGTTTATCTTGACAGTATCAATTTACTATACGAATCAATTTATCTATGCTTAGATTTCCAGCAAACTCAACAACCTGGAACAAAGCTAGGAATCCAGAAGTAACAAAAAACAATCTCTGAGGAGCCACATGCTAAATGAAAGAATCACTCATGAAAAGTTATACATATGAAAAAGAGGGTCCCATGTATTCTCACTTAAGCTTTCTTGGTTTCCTCTTTGTACACAATCATAGCATATCATAATCTCTTATGTCTACTTATACTTCCCTCAGTCTCTATGTAGTCGTTGGGCTGGTCTTTTTAAAACACAAAATTGATTATGCTTCTCCCTGCCTGAAACTTTTACACATAGAATATGCCTAATATATGTTCACGGGAGTAAATTTTTAATTTTTTTTTTTTTTGTAAAATATGCTCCATTGAAATGGCAGACTATGTATTAAATTACATGCCGCTGTATTAGGATATCTCTGGGGATGATGAAGTGCTGTCCTGGGCATAGAAAGATGAGGTTGCGCTTCCAACTGCTATTTCTACATAGAGCTCCCCCACATGGGTGTACAGCAGTTTCCAAGTATGAGTTTCACAGAAGAATCTAACTGTGTAGTTACAATACAGTTAAAGAACCATCCTTCATAAAGCATACACTGAGGAGGAATAGGCTAATTCCAATTTTCACCTCCATTGTGAAGATTTTTAAAGGACTAGTTGAGAAACATGCCTTTATTTAGATTATTTCTCATTCCTTTAATTCCAAAGTAGATCTATATAATAGAATGATTTACCAATAAAAAGATCAATAAGAAAAATAAGTGTAGAATAAAATAAAGCTAAAAGGAAGTTGCCCACAGACAAGAGCACGAGAATAGACTTGAATAATTGCTAAATTCTCAATCTATCATTTTTATGCTTGATTTGAGGGGTAACAAACTGTTTATACATGTATAAAAATGGTGAATGCAAATCTTTTCTTATTTTGTTTTCTGGATTGTGAACTAGCACATAATAAAACATTTTAATTGTATTTTATGAATTATTTAAGGTAATTCACACAATATTTTCCCACAGGTATTATAAATACTTCAGGTAAATCCACAAAGAATTAAAATGCTGAAACTGTTATGGCATATTTTAAAGTAAATTTTTCTTAAATCAATTATTTGTTTCAAACAAGTTTGAATGGGCATATGTGCAGATTTTCCTTTTTCTTAGATGATTTATGAGCTACTTTTCTATTGTTAAATTTTTTGATTTTCGTACCTGATTAGAAAAAAAATTAGTTTAAAAATACAAATGAAATTTAAAACTTTATAGTTTTCTGAGATTATTTGGAAGTCTGATCAACAAAGAATTAAATGGCAGGTTTCTTTCTTTACTTAATTACTTAGCTGAGAAAAGACAGTGGCAATTGTTTCAAATAAGCTTCAGGTAACTAAGAACATTTGCTGTAATTGCATACAGCTTCTTTGCCCTCTTATAAGGTTACCTATTACCCACAGCTATGGAATAACTGAGATTGTTTTTACTTTTAAGAAAGTGACAGAAGTCCATTTAACAAAGATAACTGACTGGGAGCTCCTAACCCATACTCATTGCCATGAGATCCTAGTTAGTTCCTATGACTAATGACATATTGTGATTGTCCAGCTGCGAGTGAACACAGTGTTCTAGGAATGAACTTCTTTATAAAAATGAAACTATAGCAATTGTGAAATTAGTGACTACAGAACATGAAGGTTACCAGGAGCATTGTCTAATGTTCCAAAAAGGAGGGGAGATCTGCTGAACTAAATGTGTCAGTATGACTTGTACTCAGGCACACTGTTGGACTCTAATAGAAACAACATCCATCTGGTATGGTATGTTGAGAGGGCTCTGACTTACAGTGATTTTCTATGAGGGGTTCCACTCATTTAAGGGGATGGTGACCACTCAGATCAATCATATTAAAACAAATTAAAAGGAAAGAAAAACTAAAAAAAATTTCTGTCGACTGAATGTGAATTCCAGAAGTAGGGACAAAATGTTATCCTAATTATCTGCTACCTTTCTGTTTCTTTATATCAGGCTCCACACCAGCTTGCATGTTCAGATTGCCCCATAAAAGACAAAAGTCAAAATCTCTGTTTCACCCTTACTCTCTCTTCTACTTTTGCACTTAGTCTCTGTGCTTTGATACTCTGCAAGTGTGCATTGTTCATTTATTCTTCTATAGCCATTTATTTATTCATAGCCTCTAAAGAGGCGTAAGTTTTTCCACTTTGTTCATTATTCTATCTTCAGTGCATGAAACAGTGCCTGGAAATTTCAAAAAGTAGTTATTGATTGAATGGATAAAATTAGTGTCAAAACTATACTGATTGCTGGCTTTTAGCTCCCCTATACCCATTTATTAGCCATTCTGGTTCACCAGGATTTCACTATTCTCTTGATTCCTTTTCTAGCATTTAGGATATCCATGTCTCTGAATGGTGTTTGGTGTTACTAGATTTTCCAATTTTGAGCTCTCCAGTGATTATAGGTAGAGACTTTCCAAATAAGCCCTGGGCCCCATCTATTAAATTTCATCCACTGAATCAATACAAGATTCCAGTCAAAGACTGAAGGACAAAGAGGGCAAGATTCAGATGATAAACACGTAATACACTTACAGAGTGAAATAACTTCTAATAAGCTTTTAATTATATAAATATAAAAGACATTTAGATGTATGATGCTAATATAATAAAGAAAAATGGTTGGCAATGAATATTAATATTGTTATTAACAGTTATTTTGTCAATTAAAGTATGAAAGAAACAAGTGTAAATATGATTTGTTTCATTCAAAATGAGTTAAGGTATATATTTTAAACTCAAATTCATTAAAAATTTTTTAGTACCAGTACAAACTAAGATAGCATTAGTCTCATTTTGTTGATGAAAAAAAGACAGAAATCAAATGATCCTCCTAAAGATAGAAAGAAATTCAATTATAATTTCCCATTTCTATTTACATTGCAAATTGAGTTAGGATTCATGTATAATAGAAACTAGCCGGCACAGAATATAACTTACATGATTCAGTAGAATAATTGAGACATCAGTGATCTCATTTTAGGCAGATTCTATGAAAACATTACCAAATGATACTTTAGAACTTTTCATCACCAGCTATTTTTACTATTTTATTCTATGAATGCAAAAATTCACTTAATATTCTAATTTAATAATACTAATACATAACGTTCATTTTATCACTGGCCAAGAAGTAGTATTAACAATTTCCCTAAAGTGTCATTAAAAGTATTCCATAAAACGTTTCACTAAAATATGTTAGACAGGATTGACAATATCCTTCAAAAATTAGAAACAAAACTGCCATCTGATCAAGCAATCATGTTTCTCGTTAAATATCTAAATAAAATGCTATCAGTATCTCAAAGGGTTATCTGAATTTTAATGTTCATTGTAGCATTATTTACTATAGCTAAAATATGGAAACAACCCCAGCGTCTATCAATGGATAAATGGATAAAATGAGGTTTATATAAATATAAGGAAATATTATTCAGTCATAAAAGGAAATCTTGCCATAGATGATCCGGGAGGTCATTATGCTAAATGACATAAGCCAGACACAGAACAGAAAGACAAATATTGTATGATCTTTTACATGTGGAATCTATAAAAGTCACACTCATAAAAGCAGAGAGTAGGTGGTGGTGACTGAGAGGGTGGGGGAAGTGGGGATGTCGATCAAAGACTACAAAGATTCAGTTTTGCGGGATGAGTTCTGGAGATCTGTAGTTCATCATGGTGACTATATTATGTACTTGAAATTGGCTGTGTTCTCCCCTCACCTTATGTAACTGTTTACTATGTGAGGTGATGGATATGTTAATTAGCTTTTAACAGTGGTAATCATTTCACATTGTACATCAAAACATCACCTTATGCACCTTAAATACATATAATTTTTATTTTTCAAGTATACCTCAATAAAACTGGAAAATATGTTCAAACAATATCCCCTATATAGTAATGATTCTATTGTGAGAGAAAAGGAAGACTTGAGTGTTCTGCTGTAAATTCAAAATTTCATTTGTTTTATCTTATTTTCTAAATTTCAAAAAGATTTTGAATCAAATTTCATAATATAACCTGTTTTGCCTGCAGTAGTTTGATTAAAAATGACAGAAACCAATATCAAACTAATTTAGGTGAAAAGGGAATCTTTACACAATTTCAGCAAGAGCAAAATGACCAGGGGCCATTTCTATCAGGTCCCTAAATAACAAAGTCTATCTCTTTCCTTCTCTTGCTATCTAGCCCCCACACCTCATTTCCTTTATTTACTATGAATTAAAATTTGTGTTTCAGGAACATATTTTAATTTGTTCTTGTATTCTTGTATCTCCTTGTGTACCACTTTTTATTCTGGAGATGGCTTGATGGTGGCAGTCTTGGTGGGGTTCTAGGTAGGGTCCCAGTTTGTGGTTGTTGAAGCCTTTGCTTTCATGGGGCTTACCTTACATACAACTGGTTCTGCACAACAATACGGTATATTATAGTGAAGACTAACATGGAGATATGGGAGACTGCCTTTTTGAATGTACTGTCAAACTCTGGTGAGAATAAAGTGAGGTAAATTGCTCATGGGAAGCCAAGCACTGAAATATTCTAATGGGTTGAAATGTTTAGATTTTATCCTTTTGGCAACAGTGATGAATTAGAAATTTTAAAGCTAAAGGTTATGTTCATATTTGTATTTTAGAAAATAACTCTGGTAGGAATGTGAAAGGTTAATCACAGGAGCAAGAAACTAGAAGCTGAAAAATCATTTAAATCTATTATAATTATTTCAGACAAAAAGTTAGTTACTTGATTTGAGAGACATTGAAAAGGAGACATCAATAGAATCTGAATATTTCTCCTCTACCAACAATTTTGGCTTTTAAACTTGAGTATGACTCTCACAGGGCTCTTGGGCAAGCTTTGCCTGGATTCACTTGAGTGCTTTCATACAGCGAAGTACCAATCTCATTTAATTTCTAGGCTCGGCTCTTCTTCCTCCCAGTTAATCTTTAAGACAGAAAACTAGCTATGTATATCTCTTAATTTTTCATTATTAGTGTTTCTAATTTTGATAAAGACACTGTAAGTGCAAACCCAGATTTCTAAAATGAAGACAAATGCAGAGTTATAAAATTTATAATTTCTCTAAAAAAAAAAAACAATGTTTTTAAAATGGTTTATTGTACAACGTTTGTTCAAATCACAAGTGGATCAGTAGCATTTAACTGGTGTCTTTCATGCTAAACTTTTGTTAATGGTATGGTATAATTTGTTACTTTGCTGCACTTCTCTGCAGACTGACATCTCGGGGACATCCAGAGACCAAAGTATGGGATTAAGGAGTCTGACCATGGAGAGTGGGGGGTATAAAAAGGATTTGGGATAAGTCATCACTTTCCTTCTTCGCTTCCCTTCCAGGTTTTACACAAATGATGCCTAGTTTTCTTTGTTCAAACCATATGGTAGGTTTACTAAAAGAATTCACAATCTCAAATTCATTATTATCGTGCCATTCCCTATTCATTTTTAGTTTTAAAGGAAGGAAAACTAAGTGCAATAAAATGAACTCTGAAATAAAAAATCATTGAGCCTGTAAAGCTTATGGTTTTGCCTGTAATCATTTTCATCCTTTTTCTTATTCCGTTTGAACTGGCTTTTTTCCTTCTAGAGAAGCTGAGGCTTCCTTTCAATGGCTCTAATTTATTTTTCTCTCTCAATTAACCAAATCTTACTTTACTAAAATAATTTTATACTTAATGATGAGAATATTGATCACTAAATTTGCCAGCTCTGAAAACATAACCTATTTTATGTGTGAACATGTATATTTTGCTTCAAACTCCTAGCATAATGTGAACACAAAGAGATCATCTAAAAAATATCAAAACCAATTCAACAAGACTGTTACTTAAACACAAAATCACCAAACACATCAAATAACATACCTAGTACTTCATAGATATCATTTATACCTGGTTATGACTCAACTCATAACATCATTACCTTTCAAAAGATACAATTGTCACACGTGAATGCATATATTTTTTTATTTAACAAATGTCTGCCAATACCCAACTACAGACAAAACACTACGCTAGGTGCAGGGCATACAAAGATGGAAAGACACAGGTTTTGTCTACAAGGAGCTTCAAATCAAGAAGAGGCAAAATATGTACTTATAAAATCATAGTGGAGCTGAAGAACTTGTTTTCTAGAGAGAAACAGCTTGTTTTGGACTCTTGGCTTTGTTGCTTACTAGCTCTCTATGTCTCAGTTTCGTCAGTGGATGTTAATGTTAAATGTGATAAGGTGCACATGTGCTCAATGCAGTAACTGTCCCACAGTAATTAAGAAGTATGAGTACTGTAAAAAGCTACTACTTTATGATACTGAAACACTGTCATAGGCACTCATGAAGGTTTGGAAGCCATAGGACATTTCAATAAAATGGTTCAGAGGAGAGATGACCCTTTTTCTGTTCGGTGATAGAAAGATGCTCAGAGAGACTTCATGGCATTTATGACAGACACAATAAAGGAAGAATATGGTTATAATTTATGGAGATGGGCATGGGCAGGAAAGGGAGTATTTAAATTAAATGTAGAATATATATATAAATATAAATAAATATATATATATATATATATATATATATTTTTTTTTTTTTTTTAATTAGGAGAATAGAACAAATGTCACTTTCCAGAACTAAAATTTTTCACTGCACAAAAATGTAATATAGTTTTCTCTAATCAATAGTATTATCAATAATATTTTTCTCCCAAATTTTAAAGTTGGGTCTTGTATCTTGCAGAAAAAAACTAGCATTTGGATTCTGTCAAGTCCTGTCTAAATTAAGAATAACTGCTATTTTTTCTATTACCAACACTTTGTGCTTGTTTAATTACACATCAGGTGTGACTCTTTAGTAAAGGGTCCATACTAAATGCCACAGATGGTGAGTGAGCACTCTCTTCTCTGTCCAGCCAGAATTCAGCTTCTTCCAATTCTCTGTGATTCTGGAAACTATTAAGAATAAAGCATCCTAGTTGTCTTTTTCTAGACAACTAGGTAGAAGCTCAACCTACCTGTACAAGGTTTATCATTTAGGAAGGAACTCAAGAGACTATATATGTAGATTCCTGGAAATTTTTCCCAAAGTACCTCCTTATTTTCCAAATCTTTGTGATATAAATTCCAAATACCTCAGCTTCCACAACTACTGATCCATATCTACTAAACTTTTTATGACTTTAAGACCCCCATTTTCCCTAAGGGAGACAGTTATTCTGACTGCTCATTTTTGAAAACGGTTATTTTGTTTTATATATTCGTCCAGTTTTCTAATTGGTTTTAGTGAGAGGATAAGTGTGGTTCTAGCTTATTTCATTATGGCTGAAGCAGAAGTTGCTCAAATGGGCATCCTGTGCATTTAAATCATCCTTGGTGATTCTACTAGAAAGCCGAGTTTGAAAACAATTAGATCAGGCATATTTGTCATCTCCTTCTCTATACTTCATAGAAGTGGCAAGGTGGTTTTGCCAGCCAGCATCCTTTCAGCCCTTTTTTTTTTTTTGGTAGGTATTACTTATTTTCCATTGGGGAGTTACGCTTACCCCACATTGACTCCAGAGCATAGCATTTCTTTGACTACAATGACTTAATTATGACAGACTTATGCTTGAACTTTTAGGAAAGAGCTTTCCTTTTTGCTTTCTGGAGAGGAATCTGGTGTGCTGTAGGTCTGAGAAGAGTGTCTTGATGACATCATTTGTACTCCAACTCAAACATAACTTAAAACTAGATATGCTCCTGCACATTTAACACCCATTAGCCAATAAATTTTTTTCTACTTAATAGTTTCGATTTTATTTTGCTTGTAAAACTGGAGTAGGAAATATGACCTCAAAAATCATGAAGTGCTGATATTTATAGTGTGACTGAAAACTCCTGTCTGAGGTAGTAGAAAATAGCAACTGGGAGACTTCTTTAGAAAAACAACCTTGAAACTATAAAAAATGTTTCTTTTGCTTTCCAACCTCTGGAGTCAAGTTTCTAAAATTAAGAGTATCCACCAATAGTGTACATGGGTTCCATTTTCTTCACATCCTCCTCCTGAGCACTTGCCATCTCTTGGCCTTTAGATAATGACTATTCTAACGGGCTTAGGGTGATAGCTCATTGTGATTTGCATTTCCTTGATGAATAGTGATGTTGAGCACCTGTTTATGTATCTGTTGACCACTTGTATGTCTTTAGAAAAAAATGGCTTTCAGGCCCTTTGTCCATATTTAAATTGGGTTATTTGTGAGTTATTTATTTTTGATATTGAGTTGTATTAGTTATATATTTTAGATATTACTTCATATTCAGCATATGGTTTGCAAATGTTCTCCCATTCTATATGTTACATTTCTAATTTTTTAGGCAAAGCAACCTTTGGTTGACCTCACAGATTGCAAGGACCTTGTCAGTTTACAAACCCTTATTTTTAAAAAATTTTTAATGCCTACAGCACCTGGTTTTCCTAGGTGGTCTCCCATCCAAGTACAGAGCAGGTCTGCCCACGCTTAGCTTCCGAGATCAGACAGGATCGGGCTTATTCAGGGTAGCATGGCCATAGACATATTTTTAATTTGATGTAGTACTGGTTTTTTATTTTTGCTTTTGTTGCTTGTGCTTTTGGGGTCATATTAAAATAAATCATTGCCCAGACCAATGTCAAAATTTTTTCCCTATGTTTTCTTGTAGAAGTTTTATGATTTTTAGGTCTTACATTTAAGTCTTTATTTCAAATTAATTTTTGTGAGTGGTCTAAAATAGAGGTCCAGTTTCATTCTTTTGTTTGTGAATATAGTTTGAAATAAAAAAGTGATGCCTCCAATTGATATAGATTATACTGATTATGGAAAAGAGTATAGAGATTCCTGAAAAAATTAAAAATAGAACTACTCTCACTTCTGGATATATATCTAAATGAATTGAATCAGGATCACATATCTGCATCCTCATGTTCATTGCAGCTTTACTTATAAAAGACATGGAAAGAACCTAAGTGTCTAAGAAAGGATGAATGGATAAAGAATGTAGTGTAGAAATTATAGATGTTATTCAACATTAACAAGGAATGACACATTGTTATTTGAAACATGGGTGAATCTGGAGGACAGTATGCTAAGTAAAATAAATCAGGCAGAAAGACAAATACTGTGTTGTCTCACCTTAGAAAGCCAAACTCATAGTAGCAGAAAGCATATTGATGGTTATCATGGGCTGGAGGTTGGGATAATTGGAAAATGTTGGTCAAAGTGTACAAACTTCCAATTATAAGATGAAGAAGTTTCTAAGTTTTATTTCAAGATCTAATGCACAACACAGTTCATTGTATTGTGTACTTGAAAGCTGAGAGAGTACATCTTAAGAATTTTACCCTACCACACAAAAAGTAATTGTGTGAGTGAGGCAATGGACGTTTTCCCTTCTCTTTGTGGTAATCATTTCACAATATATACGTATAATAAATCATCATGTTGTACACGTTAAACTTACGCAATGTTACATATCCTTTATATACAAAAAGGCTAGAAAAAAATTTTTTAATTAGAAAATGAAAAAGAGTATATGCTTCATGTATTAAGTAGCTCAACTAGCTTATAATTGGTGCCTCTGTTGTTTCTTTTATCCTTAATTTGCATTGCTAATAGCCTGCTTTTCAAAGGCAGTTATTTGATTCTCAATGGCTATAAATTAGTCTCCAATGTGGCCAAGTCACACACCTGCAGAGCTATGTATATGGAATACACATATAACTCATAATACTCTGTAGGTATGTATAAGTGATTACATGAATGGTTGGGGCCAACTCCTACAGATTTGTGGGACCTAAAATGCATGAAAATAAAGCAATCAGAACACACATATATTACACTTGAGACTATGCTATACACTGGGGATTACACTATAAATAATCAATAAAGTTCGCATCTCCATCTCCACACAGTGGAAGGTGACCTCACAAAGGACAATAGCATTGCCATGTGTGGTTTTACTACCCAGAATTCCTTCAAACATATTTCAGACATAGTTATTCATTTACAGATAAACCTATATCTGCATCCATAAATTCAATTCTTTTAGGCATTTAATTGGCAACAAAATGAAACAAAACATTCTCAAAAAACTTATCTGACTGATACCTGCACTACATTTAAAAATAAGTTTTAAAAGGTATAAAATCTGTATTCATTCTTTATTTTTAAGTTGTATTTATTGACAGTTTAGCTCTTTCTTCCATATAGTTGAGGCTGTAGTACACAAAAAGAATACATGATTGAACTCAAGCCATTATCGACACATGTCTTTTGGTAACATCAAAATATTCTTTAGAATAAATAGAGTTGGTAAGAGAAGTTAAGGGACAACTTTGTGTGAGTGTGTAGAAAAGATTTATTTTCATGTTATTTTAAATATAGTAATGAAGAGCCAAAATGAGCCTTCTGGAAATTATGAAATTCATGGAAGTAAAACCAGAAGAAAATATACTTAAAAATATGACAACAAGTATAGGAATTCTAACTCATTTATTATTTTAAAACATATTTACTAATTTACTCATGAAAAAATCTTTATTAAGTGCCTATTATATATCCAGGCACTATTCTAGGTTCTGGTGGCATAGCAGTAAATAAAATGGACAAAATCCTTGACTTTGTGGAGATTGCACAAAGACAAGAGGAAATAAATAAACATACATCATAGTCAAGAATGTAAACTATATACTGAATGGCAGAATTGAAAAATGAAATGATAGCTAGAAGGGAGACACTAGACTTGATACAGAGTACAAAAGAGATTCACTAAACAATTTTACACAAGGATTCACGAGATCCTATCTGTGGTGTTGGAGAGAATGATTGAAATGTGGATACTGGTAATAAATACCTTGCATTAGGTGATGGCAGATTAAATCTACAGAATTGCATTAAGGATGGAAAGAATGAGACAGATTTGGAAAATCTGGTGAGAGTCAGTACTTGGCCTTCCTCAAGATAAAGCAAAAATCTGTAGTTCCGGAAAAAAGGAAAAAAAAAGAATCCTTTAATGTATTTCAGTAGTCAAGCATGTTATTTGCAAAGTTAAGGTTAACTCCTAGGAAAATTTCATAGCTGAATCTTTTCATATGTCCTCTTTAAAGTACCCACAGATCTGCATCATTCCTCAAATTATCATTGTTCATATATGGGGCTTTGAGTCTAAACAGCAGAATTGAGGAGGACCACAGGTTCTGTTGCAGTAACTATTTGAAGCATCAGAAAGTGCAAGCAGCTTTTTCAGGAGCCAGTTAAAATATCAGGTGTTAGTCTAGAAGAAAATTGTCTGGAAAAGCAGAGGCATCTTTATGGTCCTTTCTACTTAGTATCTTCTCTAAATCCCTTGTTCTCATCTTTTCCCTGGCTTCACCCCAGAGCATTGGGGTGAAGACTGAAGTAAACAGAGTTGTATTTAGCTCAATCTGTAATGCTAACTCTGCCATTCTCATCACCTTTTTTTTTCTTTTCTTTATGTCTTGCTCATACATCTCACACACACATAAATGCATGGACACATACATAATCATATATATATATATATATATATATATATATATATATATATATATATATATATATATATATATATATATATATATATATATATACACACACACACCCTACATTTTATGTTGAAAGCTCCACCTTAATACCTGTGGTCTGTCCTTCCTGATTTTGCATCTTCTTCATGCAATACAGGTTCTACTCTCAAAAAATATTGGTGGAATAAATGCATATATGTTAGACATGAAATGAAGGGTTTTGTTTTATAGGAACACACATTGAAATACCTGGACTTGAAAAAAAACAAGAATAACTATATCAAGAGGAAAAGAGGAGACACCACTATTGTATAGTGTCTTAGTCTGCCTGGGCTGCCATAACAAAACACCGAGATTGGAAGACTTAAGAGAAATTTATTTTCTCACAGTTCTTGGAACTAGAAAGTCCAAGATCAAGGTACATACTGATTTAGTTTTTGGTGATAGCCCTCTTCCTGACTTGCAGTCTTCTGCTTTCTCCATGTGTTCTCTCATGGTGGAGAGAGGAAGACTCTGGTGTCTCTCTCATTTTTTAAGGGTACCAGCTCCATTAGATTAGGTCTCTATCTATATGGCCTCATTTAACCTTTATGACCTCCTCACAGGCCCTATCTCTAAATATAGTCACACCAGGGATTAGGATTTCACCATGTGAATTTTAGGTCACATAATTAAGTCCGATATGCATGCTCACTGAATCTTTGACAACGTTCACATACTCAGTACATTAAAGTGTTTCTCAGCTTTTGCCTGTGCATTACCACCTTTTTAAATATCATGCATTAGAAATGGATCAGTGCTCTAGAGACTAGTGGTTTGTTGCCCTGAGAGTCTTTGCATTGGCTCAGAAAGAAGCTTACTGTTAAAGCCAAATGATGTAGATTTCAACTCTAGGTTTGACATTCCCACTTTTGGGTAAGTTATTTATATTCCCTGAGATTCAGTTTCCTCCCCATGAGATGAAAAAAATACTATTTTGTTATGAAACTTAAATGAGTGACATATAGAAAAATACTATGCCATGGACATGTACAACAAATATACAGCCTTTAGACTTCATTCAGTCTAGTCACTTGTCTCAGTGACAACCATCAGGACTTTATATTGTATTAGTAGAGTTCATAATAATTGGCATTTACTCTTGGCTAGACATTATTTTAATTTTCACAAAACTTCCAATGAAGAGTTATTACCCTCAGGAAACAAGATAGCTTCTACTGATACATTAAAGGAATCTACTGGCTATTCATTCAGACTACTTAGAGGCAGAAAAGAGCTAGAAAAGGTAAGGCAAGAGATTTTTAAATTTTGAGAAGCCGCATTTTTATTTCTCTGTGGTTTTACTGTTACGGAGGATGGTTAGCAGTGATCTCTTCTAGTGATTGCCCCTATTTCTGAAAGGGGTGATCTATTAATTTCCTATGGTTGATGGAACAAATTAACACAAATTTCATGGTTTAAAAACACAAATTTATTCTCTTACAGTTTTGGAGATCAAAACTCTAAAATGGGTCTCAGAGCTGCATTCCTTCTGGAGACTTTAGGGAAAAATTTGTTTCCTTGACTTTTCTAGCTTTAAGAGGCTTCCTGCACTCCTTGGCTCATGGCCCTGCATCATTCCAAACTCTGTTTTCATCATCACATCTCCTTCAGTGACCCTTACTCTCTTGCCTCCCTCTTTCCCTTATAAGCACTCTTGTGATTATATTGATCCAACCTAGAAAATCCAGGGTAATCTTTATATCTCCAGATATTTATTTTAATGAAATCTGCTTTTTGCTATATGAAGTAACATATTTAGAAAGTCTAGGGATTAGGACATGGGATTCTTTGTGGAGGCAGTGGGATGGGGGGGCATTATTCTGCATACCACAATAAAAACAGCATTGACTATTACTGCAGCAGAAGTTGCTGCCATATCTGACATAATTGAGGATTCACCAGGTACTCTACTATGTACTTTTATGCATTATCTCATAAAAGCATCATTACCTTCATTTTAAACATTTTAATATTGGAGTAATCTTAACCTACGTGTTAGATATTTCTGCCTTCAATTCACTGTCTCAAGGCATAATTTTCTACAAAAATTGTTTTTCCCTAAAGCTCTTTCTTCTATCTCCAACACTCTCTCTCCCTCTCTCTCTCTTTTCTTGCCTTTGACGGAACTCTATTGCTTTGTCATCTTCTGCAAATGAGTGTCAAGGAAAAGAACACGGGTTGAAATATTGTCTTTTGCCTATAGCCTAACTGCTACTATGCATGCATAACTCTTCCCTCTCTAGCATTCATGGACTAGAGTAATGGGGGATGCCAACTTCCTGGAGTCAAGGATATGTAATTACAAACTTGTTGAAACTATTTTTTTGACTATGTCTGTTAAACTCAGCCCCTGGGTGCTCAACTGTTTTAAAATTACGTAGTCCAAAGGCTTCATTTCATCAAAGGCAGTTTCTCTTTCAAAATACTTTCTTTGACTGTAGTTTTAAAGACTTTAAAGCTCAAAGATTTCAAGTCTCTCTCTACACACACACGTATACATACATGTATGTATATATACATATATACAAATGTTTATCTATATACATATACATATATTTGTGTGTGTATGTATATATAATATATGTATATATAAATGAGATGCTTTAGTATTGTTGGAGCTTATCTGTGAATTAAGTAGAAAACAACAATTAAGCACCTAATAATGCTCTGCCTAAATCTCTGCTTTATTTTACCCATGTTCTTTACCTTGAGTTCCAAAAAGGTCTGGCAGAGTACTCTCTTTAAGGTGCCTTTTATATGCCATATCTCTCTTATACTGCAGGACTTGATACTATGAGGTGGACAGCTGAACTCTATGAGAGTAGAAAATTGGAAATTGAGATATAAAAGTAAAAAAAAAAATAAAAGAAAAAAACTCTTTATTGAGGCTTAAAAAAACTCTTCTTATTGAGTACCTTTTTGAGTTATACGTGGAAACTAGGAGATGGTAGGATAAGCAACTCATCTACTACCAGGTAAACAGAAGATGTATTTCTAAAGGGTAAGCTATCACAATGGGGAAGGATACTATCTATTTGAGCTTTTGGTGAGGATTCTCCATAGAGAAATGATGAACCATCAGTATACATCTAGAAATGCCATGCAAGTGTTCTTCCACATGGGTCTGTGAACCACAGAATAATTATCAGAATGTTTCCATTTTACTGTGTGTATAGTAAGAAAACATTTTTCATTAATTTATTTAATATAGTATGTACATATTAAGAGTCTGATGCATGCTGTATCTGATACTTTTACCTTGTTTAGCCACTGGTAATTTCCTGTATCTTTTGGAGGCATAAATTGTTCATTTAAAGTCAGAAAACCTTAATTTCCCTATCTACCTACTTTTTCAGTGGCTAAAATATGGACACAGTGTTAGAAATGGCTGGTTACTGCAAACTCTGTCTAAAGATTTTATTAATTCCTCATAGTCTACCAAGCTAAGGGGAATCATATCTAAAATGAAGAAATCTATACTATGAAGTTCTTTTTGCTTTAAATAAAAGAAATAAAATAAATACTTGCTCAGGAATCAATGTGGATGTGGTAAGCAAGGGCTTACCAAGGCTGGCTTTTTGCCAGGAAACAGAGAACAATAAAAAAAATGCACATACCACGTTTCTGTTAAGCTTATTCCAAAGGCTGGTAGAGGATTTGGCTTAGTGAAGGTGACAGCTGCTTGGTGTGAGCTGCGACATTTCTAAAATGAGAACCCACTTAGAATTATAAGCCTTCATTCCTGCATTAATTGCACACATGCAGTGAGAAACGTTTTTTTTTTTTTTTTGAAGATGGAGAAGCAAACTATGAAATCAACATATAATGGGTCAGAACAGCTCTACATGAAATCACTTGCTTTTAGTTTACAATAGCATGTCACTCATGAGACATGCTATTCCTTCTTCCTCCAAACCTTCCTCTCTTTCTCTTTCTGTTACACACATATGCATGCACATTCCACAAAAGCATATGCACTTTTAACTAGTTAATTGTTTAACTTTCATATTTCGCTTTAGATGTAACCTCACAGAGGGAGAAGATTAGGATTCAAATCTGTTGTTACAAATGTCTCTTTGCTTCCCTCACCACATCCTGTACTCTCATCACAGCACGCATTATTACACTGTGTGCTACTCTCCTGAACACTTGTTTGTATCTCCCAGGAGATGATGAACTCTGAGAATAGGAACCAGGTCTATTACACACCTCCTCCAGTCTCTGCTCTGTGAAAGCTACTAGATAAATTTTAAATAACGACTTTTAGTCTATAATAAAGCTTATTTGAATTAGTGACAAAATATGCCAGTCAGGGGAGGTGAGGGAAGGATAGATTAGCCAGTGATAGAAGAAGAAAAATAACCATCACAGAGGCAAAGGGTAGTAGTGTTTTTCCAAACTGCCTCTAGGAAAAGGGGCACCCTCACCAAGGCTTTAGTCCTGCTGGTTCTGGCAGTAGATGCACGCTCATCATTGCATGATGTCATTGGACAGTTGAATGACAAACACTTTCAGATCTGGTTTCAGGTGCTTTAAAGCAAACTTCTGATTACAAATCAACTATAGGGCATTATGATGAGAGACTGTTCAGAGAGAGAGAGAGAGAGAGAGAGAGAGAGAGAGAGAGAGAGAGAGAGAGAGAGAGAGAATGAACCTCACTTCTACTCTCTATACACATATGAATCAGATTTCTGAGCCTGCAAGATGGAGAGCAAGATCCTCAACTAAGGTGAATTCATGAAAGTCATGCCTATAATAGTCTGTCTATCTGTGTGGTCACTTGGGAATTCTGACAAAGCAATCCTCTGTCTTATCATGTCATTCTAACTTCTATATTAACAGTTAAACAAAGCAGAGCCTCTCCGAATAGTAGCCTTTAAAATTGAAAACCAAACTGAAATCTATGAATTTGCTATTTGTCCTATTTTCCTACTATTGTTAGCAATCTGAAAAGTTTATTTAGCATAGAGTATGTCTAGTTCTTAATTATGCCACATTAGGCATATATTTAATGTATTAAATATTATTTTCCAAAATTGAGATGTTTTAAGAAAAAAATATTATGCAATCTGAGCTAAATAATGTCAATTTATACTATTTTTTAGCCAGATGTAAATTACTAATGCCTAAAGTCCTTTAAGAACTATAAAATAAAAATAAATCTAAAAATTAAATGCAAATAAAACTGGAAATCCAATAAAATTAAAATTAACAAAATGAACTATAAATAATGATATTGTTTTTTTTTTCTGAAAACAAAACCACTATTTGCACCTAAAATATGGAAGTCATTGCTAGGAAGTTTCTTTTGCTTTTTAATATGAATATACTCATGTCTTATTTAATTTAAGCTGGATGGGAAAGAGAGAGAGAGGAGATATAAGGACTTATACATGATAAATTGTTGATAAAAAAATTGTACGATTAAAAAAACTTTTGACTGTTTTTCTCTGTTTTAGTTTCTTTGCAACCATTGTTAAGGCAGTGATATCATTTGGCATTTACTTAGTGATAATGCTTCATTTTCATATTCATTTATTTCCAGTCTTTTACTCATTAGTTTGGGGCAATAAAATTATTATTGTCATTATTGTAAATTCAAGCATAGTGATCAAAACCAGGCACCAAGTCTTTGTTATAATATGGTCATCAATATGATCCAAGATATACTTTTATATTCTTATTATCAAACTATAAAAAAATGACTAAAACTTAATTCTGGATTTGATCTTGAAAGACAAAAAGGATATTAATGAAAAAGCTGATGGAAACCAGATGGAAGTATTGTTAATAGTAATGAACCATGTTGGTTCTTAGTTTTGGCAAATGTGCCATGGTAACATAAAATGATAACATTAGGTACTGAAATTGCTTGAGGAGCATTGGAAAATCTCTGCACTATTTTTGCAAATTTTTGATAAATCTAATTGTATCTCAATATTTTAAAAATTAATTAAAAAATTAAAAACAAAAATTAAAAAAAATATTTTCTTAGGTATTCCCTAATGCTCCCGGCATCTTGTTTCAATTCTGGAAACATTATATAAATCATGGTTTTTTCATAGAGAAATCTATAATCCAGTCAAGGAGACAAAGCAGACTAAACAATCCAAAACCAATAGAGTGATATTCAGTGTAAGTGCAGTAAGATACCAGAGAAAAGGTGACCTGAGTATACACTGTGGTTTTTGGATAAGACATCCTGAATCTCCAAGGCATGAACTAATTTTGTCCATAAACACACACTTCAGAGAAGTAAGGGGCAAAGATGAAATTCCAGGTAGGGAAACAGTATGAGAGAGAGTATGGAAGCAAAGATGAAGACATGAGGGCAATGAATGAAATGACTGGCATTGGACAGAGAGGGAGGGCTGGGAAAGTGTGAGACGTCAACTTAGATAAGGTAGTTCGAAGTATGATAGTGGTGGGCTCAGAAATTAAGCATGGTTGATTAGCCATAAACAGGAGTAAATTACATCTGACTGGTCTTTGAGATATATGAAGGCAGTAAATGAATCTTATTCATCTCTTTGTCCCCAGAAACTAGCGTAGCACTGGACATAAAGAGAGTGTTTATAATGTGGGGCAAATAACTTCTCACATACATAATTACACATATTTTTCATTATACCTTTGGGACAAATTCCTAGAGGTAAGACTTCTTGGTCAGAAGAAATAGATATGTGTATAGGTATAAATATACATATCACTGATATATATCAGCAGGTTGCTTTCCACCAGCCAAGTGTTATGTGAGGGTGACTCTCTGGCCACATCCATGTCAGTCAGAATTTATGGAGAATAATTCAATCCACTCTATGCATTCCATGTATAGCATTTTTTAACATAGAGAAATGGAGGCATATATAACCATTAGAAGGGCCAGGAAAGCAAAGTTGAGGAAAACTGTCATCCATAAACTTGGCCTGCAGCAACAAAGCCTGTGGCTCTCAGTAAGTCACCCAGAAGCTTCTGTGAACATCAAGAACCTCTGGAGGCACCCTCAACTATCTCAGTTTGAAGCCTAATGGTCTTCAAGATACTCACCTGGAGCCCCTTCAAAGTCTATATCTGCCCATGTGTCTAATGTGTCTAACTGCAACTGCCTCCAGAGAAGACTGGCCCCTTTTTTCTTCTTTCTTCCAAAGCTCTCACAAGTTCCTCTCATTGGCAAAAATTGACATGCAATCACAGGAGAGGGTAGTTCTTAGAAATATAGTTTTAACTGTTCTGTGATTCAACAATCAAAATACATCTTCAATAAAACATTGGTAACATAATTAATGGCATCTTATTGTTGCAGGAAATTAGTTATTATTCATGTAATATAAATGAAAACCAAATAACTCAGTTCTAGAATGTATGGCTATGAAATATGATCACTGTTCAGGAACAGTCTCGGTGGGACCCCAGGAATGTACTTCTGGACCACATATGGTAAACCGTTAGGGAAAACACTGAGTTAGTTATATCTGGTCTATAAGAGAAGGAAGATTCCCGGTCTAGTTTACTCTTATTAAGATTTTTCCTGAACCTCTCCAGTATCCTTAGGTATTTGGTCTGTAGATGACCTGTACTAGTTCCATTTACTCTAGGCTATACTACATGAAGTTCCTGCTCTGGTGTCAACCTAGGTTCTAGTCCTGATGCTGAAGATGTTTAAGGAGCCAATATACCTGTGTATGTGTTAATATGACCTCCTCATCTTAAGGGAAGAGATGACATCACCTTCACTCTTAGCCCTCTTCAGAAAAAAAAAGGATACGTGTCTCTCTCATGCTGAAAATATTCCATGGCATCGCATAGTATTCAAGACAAAACTCCATCTTTTAAGTATTGCATTTGTCTTCACACACAACCCTCAAACCTATCTTTGAAACTCAACTTCTACTTCATATGCTTCTGACAGTCCAGTCTCATTACTTTGTTATGCTTTTGAATTGATGCTCCCATAGTCCTTCCATCTAAGCTATTCTCACCTAGAATATTTTCTTCTTGAAAAACTCCTATCACAGCTTTCAGAAAAAGTGCAATATAACACTCTCACCTGAAACTTCTCTAACAAATGGCTTCTTTGCCCTGAATTAATTGTGACCTTTATTTCTATGGCACCACAGTACTTTATTCATCTATAATAGTAGATTTCAGACTGAATTTTAATTGTTTAGATAAGATACATATCTTCTTTATTACACAGTTATGTCCTTGAGGGTAAAATAAGCTACATTTTAGTCTTTGGATTCCTATTACCAAGTGAATTATGCCCAATAAATGTTTTAATTGTCTAAATTTAATAAATATGTGACATTTGTATATTGGTCACATATTTGTCACATATAATGTTTTAGAGCTTACAAAATGCTTTCACATGCATTATTTCACTTAATCCTATAACAACCTAATAAGGCAGATATTTTTACCTTTATTTTTGCTATAATGCAGATGAGGAAATTAAAACCCAAGAATATTTAGGATCTGCTTAGCATACAGAAGACCCACCATAAATAATTCTTGATTCATGGCTTACTATATAGCCAATTGCTCACAGCTCTCCGTGCTTTTACAGAAAACAAAAACACATGCAGTTTCATTCCTGAACTTGGTGTCAGCAGTCTGTGTTTCATGTATGCTATTCAATCATTTAAAACTCAAGAATCATATTTACAATCTTTTCTTATAATTTCCTACATAAATATGAATTAAGATGCGGTTCTGACCTCATCTTGGTTACCTTTCCTATAAGATTAACACCATAATACTTACCCACTTGTCAAGTCTCCTGAAATCTGATTTGATTGAGATAGCATTTACCAACTCCTAAGCATTCCTTAAAATTTAGGGGCTGTATAAATGCAAATGTTATTATAAAAGTAGGGAATGCAGCTATAGAATGTACAGTTCTTATTTCAACATGAAGGATTCCTTCTGTTATCTCCTGATAAGATTTTCCTACTATGTCATATATTTAGATAACATGGTAGACAATCTTTATAAAGTATGAGGTCTTTGAGTATACATACGAATAAAATAGACCAGAAACTTTGAATATTAACTACATCCTTAAAATGGAGCTTACTAAAAGGTTCTGAATTGAAATTGGCCAAAGTTTTAAATGATTTTTCATTCTACAGCCTAGCTACTCCCAGGACTCATAGCAGAATCAGAATTTACATCATCTAGTTTCCCAAAGTCAGATGCTTCAGGGTTAATAGCTATATATTTAAATCTCCAATCCATTACTAATTTTTTATGCAACTCTCTGAGCCTCGGCATCATTCTCTGTTAAGTGGAAATAAAAGAAATATATACCTTATAGGGTTGTTTGTGGATTACATATAATGATGAATATAAAGCTTGGCCTAGTGCCTGAAACATATTATGTCCAATAAATATTATGCTTTACTCTGTTGGAAATAAAAGAATAGAAGCAATAAAAATAGAATGGATTCAGAACGCCAAAAAGCCAGGGGCCCTGCTGAGCATTTTGTCTCCTTCTTACAAAAATTATATGAAGAAAATAAATTTCAATAGAATTCCCACATTATTGACAAGAACACTCCAGCCCAAAGAGTGGGTGATTTGAAGGTCTTACTCATGCACTATTATCTGTCATAGGTGACACTGTCAATAATTGGTTATCTACAGCCATCTACTTTCTCACTGATTTTTCATTCATCTTTAAAAAGGCATCACCTGTTTTAGACCTCCCAATCTCTACTGAAGTTATACAAGAAACTATGCAAATGGAGATGTTTCTTTCTTTCTTTTACTGCCCTCTGGATGGATCTTGAAGTCATGAGCTATGAAGCTCACCTGTAAGTCGTCATCTATCAGCCTTCTATCAATTTATCTCTGCCTTGCTTCCTGAGCAGTAACAGCCTGAAACTGACTGGCACAGCATTGTCTATCTGCCTGACATGACAGGGCATAAAACATGGGATGAAATCAAGCTGCAGACACTAGCATCTCCCGCAGTGTTGTGATAAAACTTAAATTACAAGTCAGAGAAGACAGTGTATACATTATATTAAAATGCCTGGGCTCTTACAATGAGAGAAAAATTGAAAACACAGTTTACAGTTTTACTAAACTTGGAGAATAAAATGTTTTGTATGAATGAAATATGCCTTCAAAATATATAACAAAATAGCAGTAGATGCTTCTGCAAAAACTTGCTAAATATTAAATATGGATAAAGCATCTCGTTAATTTAAACACCAGAGGTATTTGGTTTTAAAGTGCTGCAAACATTAATATTCATTACGGAAATAAGATTTGATAACCATAGAAGAAACAAGCACAAAGCTTTGGTGATAACAGGAAATTATCTTCTCAGTGCTCAGAGAACATTTTTCTCTGCATCTTTGCAAGTTTACTTGACACTGAAAGTTATGTTCTCTTTAGACGGTGGATTTTCTTCTATAAATGTGCTCATTTCATAGCTGAATTCTCACGTTTTTGTTCTAGTGATTAGAATATAATTGATTCTAGTCAAATGCATATCATAGACATTGTTATTGATAGCCAGAGGGTTTCTAATCCAAGAAACTTTACAATGGGAAAGAGGAGTCAAGTGAATAGTGTAGCCAAGTAACTTCTATTAGCTTCTTTCTAAGTTGGAAACGATACATACTCCATTTTCAATTTTTCTAAACCCATGCTCCATTGAGCTATATCAGTTTTCACCTTTAACACCAGCCAAATAGATTTGAAAGGAGATAAATTGAGATTCAAAGGATAATGTAGTTTTCAAAGCTATAATAAAGCCCACTAAAATGAAGTGAGTAGCAGCTTGGAGCAAGTGTTAATTTTTTTTTTAACACACAGAATTGGTTTTTACTAGAACCACTTATTTAAAGATTCTCCCATATTTTATTGAAAACTAATATTTAAAGGGATTTTATAGCATGGCCAATAGAATCTCTTAGAGCTGTAGCACTGTGTGTGTGGAAGCATTAAATTTTAGTTCATTTTCTTTTATATCATAAAATGAATATGTAGTATATTCTCTTAAATAATCACAGAAACACACAGAATCTTAAGTTTACAGTGTCTTACTCATTTTTTCTTTCCTTTTTCTTACTTTTTTCCTTACTATTAAAAATGTGATTTCTTAGAGTGCTGGTTACACAGACATTTATGACTAGAACTCTTTGGTACATTAAATTAGAAAAAAAAAATCAGAATCAAATAACTCCTAAAACAAACCTTTGAAGTGAATTAGCTGTTTTTTCCTTGAATGTATTATAATAAACACGACTTAGGTAATCACAGCCTTAAAAGTCTATAACAACATGAACTTTCATATCTGTGCTTTCTGTCCCTATGATTGATCTTCCACTCACTATATGACTTTGGGTAACAAGGAATCTTCTGGTGCTTTGGTGTGGATTAGAGAAGTAAAAACGAATAACTCTTCTATAAACCATAGACAACACTTCAAGGTAATAAAAGCACTGGGTAAATAAGGCAGAGTCTGTTTTATCAGCCACTATTGGGCCGTCTCCATCAGTTGTGCTGACTACCCCAGAGAACTTCCTTTTGGTGACTATGTGGCCTATTAATTAGTGTGAAGATTTCTACTTTGTGGATTTGAAAAGAAATTTCCGAGTATCTGTTATATGTGTGTGTAAAGTTACATGTATGTGAAAAACATTTACAAATTCTACCTTCTGTTTAGCATTAGCATACTTGTCACTAGGGTTGTTCATAGGCAAAATGCAGAAACAGTTCAGTTCCTTGGCTTACTCTCTCCATTCTGTTCTCTCCATCTCCCTCCATTCTCTAACCTTGTGTTTTCTGTGCCATTTCATCCTTACCCTTGGTCATATGTAAGTGACTACTAACAGCTTAAAAGTCAGCTTTTCCTGATAAAACAACATGGTTCAAAAATACAATTCAGGCAATTGTAGTATGTGATGAGAGTTAGATAATGTGATTAGAGAAAATTGTTGTAAAGATACTTATTCAATAAATATCATTTTTTCTTTCCTCTCCCAAGAAAGAGAACCCAGGAATACCATATATCACACAGACACACAAACACACATACAGATGTGCATTATTTGCATAATAAAGAAATAAATAATGCATTGTTCATTAGTCTATTTAATGTTGTCAGTCAAATTTATAGCTATATATCAATGTAGTCTCCTGTGTACTTTCATGGAAACAAAATCACATAGGAAATTGTGATCATATTAATATGTGAAGAAATCTACTTTGTGATTTTTTATTAGATTTAGGTAGAGTCTCATTCCCCTAAACATCTGCTCTAGAGGCTACAGTAACTTGTTACCACTGACCAACAGAGATAGGTGGACCTGGAAGAAGACAGCAAGCATAGGTAGCCTACTGGTTTGGAGCTCTTTTGAGGTGAAACTCTACCAGCAAACAGCAAATCCATTGATTTCATATTATAATTTATGGTTTGCCTGCAGTAGGTACCTAAATGGCTAACAGAAGATATGAATCGATCATGTAGAAATGTTGTATGAAATGTTTTCTATACGCAAGGTTTAGAGAATAAGCCTACTCTATCATCATTTTAATAACGTTGTCTCATTACTAAGCATCTTAAATTTTTCTAGGCAAAAGAGATGACTTAGGACACTGGCTCTCAAAATGTGATCTCTAAACTAGCAGCACTCGTATCCCCTGGAAAGTTGTTAGAAATGTAAATTCTCAGGCCCCATCTCAGACTTACTGAATTAGAAATGCTGATGGTAGGGCCAGCAATCGGCATATTAATAAGCCCTCTAGAGAATTCTAATGTAAATTCAAGTCTGAGAACCAATGATATAAGCAATTTTATGTAGCCTGGGTAAAAGTTCTAAAACTGATAGCAAGGACCAATCTATCCTTACAGTTTATTGAAAGTCATAAAATACAAGGCCTGTTCAGATTTTTCTGAGAGCATCAGTAGCAGAACCAGTTTTGTGTCCCAGTGTCCAGAATTACTGGTGGGTTGGGGTTCATAGAAACAGCTTTTATGCATGACTCAGCAATTATGATGTGTGGGTGAGATCTAGTACCATGCATGTTTTTCTAAATAAAGTTTTATTGGAACACAGCCATACTCATTTGTCTACTTAGAGTCTATGATGGCTTTTGTGCAGCAATGGCAGAGTTGAGAAGTTGCAGGAGAAACCTTTTAGCAGGTGATGAGAGTTAGATAATGTGATTAGAGAAAACCATTGCAAAGACATTGCGTAAAATCCCACCATTAGATTTAGATGTAGCCTGTAAATATGTAAATGTCCCTGCAAAGAATTAATCAGGGAACCATTAGTTAAAACTGGTATCTTTTTGGGAATGAGCTTATACAAAAATATTCTATTTTGGAAGGTCACAGCAAGAGTCAAAGAAGATGGGGTCAGCATAGTAAAATTTGGTTGAGAAAGAAAATAGGAGGAACAAGTTTAGAGTAGACTTACCATATTCATATGTTGCGGCTTTCTTCTCATGAAAAATAATGGACATTACTAACCATTCATGACATTCCTATTTTTGGAGCCCAAACTGGGCCCCAAAAACCTTCTCAACACAGCTCTCTAGGCAGTCATTTATAATCTTTTGGTGTTGGTGCCTTAGAGAAAACTTATTAGCCATCCTGTACCTGGATTAAAGAATAAGACCAGCAAGGACTACCATCAAATGGCTCTCTAGGACCTCTGTGAGAAAGTCCTGGGGTACCAGAGGAAAACTCAAGGAAAAGAGATTTCCTATAGAGAATATCAATGAGAAAAGAGAAGGTAGGAGGGAGAGAAAAGATCATTCCAGGTACTGTTACATAAGCTGTTTCAATAATCCTCTATACTCTCATCAATTGGATATCACCATCTTCTATGGTACCCATAGGCCTTAAGTAACTTTCTGGAGGTAACACAGGCAACAAGTGATAATGATGAAGCATATCTGGTCTGACACTAAAGCCCATATTATTCTGCTACCACTTCTACCACTACACTGTTTTGCCTAAGGCTGCACTATTTCCAAATTTTACTTTTAAAATTGAACTTGACAGTATGGTTTATCTAAATATAGGATAGAGGGAAAGAGCAAAAGGGGGTAGAGTGGAGGGTGAGAAGAGGGAGGGAGGGATGGGAGGCAAGAATGATTAACTGTAAGAGGGAGACATACAGACAGAGAAAGGCCAAGAGAGACAAGCTGTGGACATAATTTAGGAAGTATATGAAAATGTCTTATAAAAGGAGAAAGAAAGCAATAACAGAAAACTTAACATGAAACTTTTAGGAAAAGTCTTAAAATAACTGTACCCCTACACATAGTACAACAAAACATCTGCTGCTTTGTCTGACCCAGGAGGAAAATATTTGTGTACACATTCTTTATTTTCTGGAGAGCATACTAATGATGTGGTGGCTGGTGAAAGTTAGAGGAATTAGAAAAAAATAAACTCTTTTCAAAACTTTGGAGAGACAGGTCAAGACTAAATTTCTGAGTAGGTGAAGTAGGTGATTGGTTTGAGAACAACCAGGAAGGTCCAGTTATTCTGCTATCACCCCTTTTTAGGTCCTGGTTTTTCCAAAAAAGCATGATTTGAATATCTTTCTTTGGCTCTAAGCTTTGCCCTTTTCTGACTCTCTTTTTAAATGTAAATGAATTTGGTAGTAATAACACATTCAAGCAGAATTTACCAATGTGCAAAAAACAAAGGGTGAGCAATAATGTCTTGCAACATAAATTTAATTTTTTCAATGTTATGTACCCATATGTTTAAATCATCTTACATGTCTTTACAATTGTAATAAATCCTATTTTGTTACTGCCACAATACTATACCACTGTTAACCAAATCTTTCTTCCTAGAATACTTGTTCTGCATAATTCTCTTTGATTAAGAGGGATAATGGTATAAAATAAAAATAAAATAAGTGTGAAAAATGTGGCCTATTTTTTCCCTTTATGGTCTGTCATAATCAGCAAAAGTCATAAATGGCTCAGAGAAGCCCTAAAGTAATAGTATTTAACCAATTTTTGCCCAAATATATTTGTCCAAGAGAGTGTTTACCCCCCACTCCTTACCATGAGCATTCATTAAAAAATCGGAATACAATTTTGGAAATTAGACTGTCATAATATAAGCACTTCTTTCCACTCACAGATTTTTTTTCTTTCTTAGTCTCATCTGAAGCTTTAGGAGATAAAGACATCTCTATAACTTTATAGTTTGCAACAATGATCTGGGAGACTTTTAAAAAGCAGTTTTTAGATCTTGTTCTGAATGAGTTATTCTAAGGAGTGGTCAGGAATCTGCCCTTCTACATCTGACAAATATCTTTCATAAGAGTCATTTCTAAGACTATATTCTGAAATATTAAGAGGATAAAAGGCTACCTGATTTAGAGAGTCCATATTTTGATCACTAAATGATCTTACCTAGATTATTTTATAAAATTAGAGAACAAAGACTTATCACAAATGTTAGATTCTTTGGGATTTTTTCTGCACTGGGTAGGCAAATACCCCCAGCTGGAGCCCCTCTTTAAACTTTCAACATTCTGGTGAGTGGGTGCAGAGATCTAACCTTGTAAATTAGATCACTGGCATGTTAAACCAGCCACACACCAATCTGGAGCCGTCTGCTTTTTCCCTAGTCTCTCCGTGCACTTCCCTCACCTCACTTCTGTATAGGAACTGGTTTTAGATTACACGTGGGAAGCTTCTGAAGTGATTACAACCCAACAAACAGGAAGACCAGTTAGGATATTACAGCAATTTTCCAGGTAATAGATATTGGTGCCTGAGATCAGAATAGACAAGGGGAGGCAGATGTGTGTATATTTTAAAGATGGAGACATCAAGATTTCCTGATGGATGGAAGATAAAGAGAGGATTCAGAAGTGACCCCAAAGTTTTGGGCTTGTACTACTTGATGAAGAGAATTGCCATTAATCAAGAAGGAAAAGACAACAGGAGGAAAAAATCTGCAGGTGAAGATCAGATCAATTTCTGACATTTTAAGTTTCCAATGCTTACTTTAAGTTTAGAGTTTATCATAAAGATCTGAGGTGGGCACATACCTTTAAAATTAAAGAGGGAAGGAAGAAGTTATGTAGCTTTTGTGTTAGGGAACATGTGCATACTTTCTAATGTAGACAACAGTGTGTAATAGATTCTTAACAAATGATAGTGTGATCTCTAAGGCGTTTCTGTAGTCTAAACCTCAGATTTAATTTTATGTTAAAACTAGAAAACAATTTTAAAACACCAAAGCCCCTATGTACTAGGCAATTGCCTTATAATTCCATACTATGATTTGTTTCATCTTTCTCTCTTGTACTAGTCACTGCAGACACTTTTATAGCTTCTGGTCTCATCTATCAAAGCTTATAATTAGCTATGCTTTAGAACAGGTTCATTAATCCTTTAAAAGGTTTCTCTGCTATTTGCTTTGAACTCTAAATGTTACTACTTGGCCTTCGTCAGGCCAAATCATTTCTTCTGCTGTCCAAAGCTCAAAACCGTTGTGTGGCAGGGTTTGGCTAAAGGGTTTTTCAAATGAGTGGCCCTTAGGCTAACTCATAGTTAATTTTTGCATAGTTAATTTTATCCACTCAGAGCTTCTACTTCTGTGTGAATGAATTTTACATTTGACTACCTATTTCATTAATATAGTTCACAGTATTTCTTCTGATAACAAATAAAATATAACAAATTTATTAAAACAGCTAATTTGTTTCTTTCTCTCAGGTGTGGCATATCCTGACTTGTCAACATCCAATTATAAGTTGCTTCCATTAATTAATGGCCACACTTTCTTATCACTGCTTCCTAATGCATAGGAACTGCAATGGTAGGGATGATGGGGACAGAGGAGTAGACTAAGATCACTACCTTTCCTATAATTTTGCCTGGGTAAAGCTCTGCTTCAGGAAAGAAAAATTTACTATTTTTCTCCTCTAAGTCTAAACATTGGGATGAGTGAGCTTTTTCTACCACTTTTAGATGTAAGATGCTGACAGATAGATGCCAAACATTATCTTAACATTCTGATGGTTTCTAAGGACAACATTTGAATATAGAGAAAAGCTCCCTTGCCCCCTGCCAAAAAAAGAAAAAAAGAAATGCAAAAATGTTACCAAATCTATAGCACATGGTTCCCTTTTTTCAGAATCAAGAAATAATGTTATTTCCACTGTGATGGATCAAAGAGACGCTTTAGACTGGAATGGCACTACCATCATTTATGTATAATTATCTTGATACAACATGCTCCAAGTTTAAAACAAAGGACTTTCAAGCCGATTTTTGGAACATAATCCATCTTTACTCGCTTAAGGAAAAACTACATCTTATGTAACTGCTTAAGACTGGGAAGAGGGCATAGGAAAAGAAAAATAAAATAAAAGTTGGGTCTAAAAATTTGTATCAATTAATAATAGAATTATGAAAAAGATTTAGAGGCTTTGTGCTAGAAAGTTCACATGCCAAGACCAACTTTTGTGTTAGTTACAACCTGGCCTATAGGTTCAGAAGAAAGTTCCTGAGGTTACTCTTAAATGTCTTTCCAAGCCAGTCAGAAGTGATAGTCAAAGTTACCATCATTTTTCTAATATTAATAAGGAGGGAAAGAAGCAAGATATAAAATATAATTAAACTTTCAGTGCTTCAATCAGGGCTTGATATTACATGGAGAACAGAAAGTTTGAGGCTGCTGTGTTCAAGGCATCTACTCTGTCTGTCTGTCTGTCTGTCTCTCTCTCTCTCTCTCTCTGTATGTATGTATGCATGTATGTATGTATGTATGTATGTATGTATGTATGTATGTATGTATATATGTAAGGGGTTGGGGGTAGTGATGGAAGAAGAGAGTAAAGAGCTGAGAAAAAAGCATTAAGTAAAAGAGTACTTTTTAATTGTTTAAGAATAAGACTACTTAGAGAAGGTACAGTTAACTAAAACCTTTTAATCTAGGGTCATGAACCCCTAGGCAGGATTACGTAGATTGTATTATTACAGGGTTTCCAACCCTTTAATAAATGTAGAAATTCTGATTCAGTATGATCAAGAAAGCCATGATTTCAATAGTCTTCTCAAGTTCACAGTGATTCTGATGCCAGGTTGTCTTACCCACATCATCAGAATTTTTGAGTTGATCTGTCTTTAAATGGGGTTGATAAACTCCCTCAAATTGTAAAATGTGGGATATATTTGCCTTTTTCTAGGGAAGAAACCCATATGTTATGCAGACTTTTGCAGAGTTCCATAACCTTTCCAATATGCTTAAAAATAATAACAAAAAGACTACATCAAAGGAAATCAATTTTGCCAGTATTAAAGTTGTTCTTTTTTATTCTACTTGAAGATACAAGGTAAGCTATTTATCAAAAGGAGCTGGGGCACAGCATATAACAGGCCGTTCAGTTAACTGATAACCTATACTTGCGCTAAAAAAGCATCTAAATAAAAATAGAATGATTTTTCACTTAGCATAAAACCATCTAGGTTCATCCACGTTGTCACAAATGGTAATATTTCATTCTGTTTTAAGTTAGAGAAAGACAAATACTATATGATTTCACTTGTATGTAGAATGTAAAAAACAAAATAAATGAACAGATAGGAACAAACTCATAGATACTGAGAACAAACTGATGGTTACCATATGGGAGGGGGTATTGAGGGGATGTAAACTAGTCACGGGAATATGAAGTACAGTATAGAGAATATAGTCGACACTATTGTAATAACTATATATGGTGCCAGGTGAGGACTAGGCTCATTGGGGGGACGACTTTGTAAGTTATATAAATGTCTAACAACTATGATGTACACCTGAAACTAATGTACTATTGAATGTCAAATGTAATTGAAAAATTAAAATATGAATGATATTAAAGTATTATGAGAAATTAGTAACTAAAGTAGCAAACAGATGTCTGCTCTCTCACTGTTCTGCACTGCAATGACCAAATAATCTGCAATCGTGTAATTAGAGAAACTGAATTATCTTGTTCTTTGTCAGCCAGGTGCCAATTAGCATTTTGAAGGCTGCTTGTCGTAAGCATAAAGACAGCTGCCCAGTCTTTATTTCTTAGTATCTTTAACATAATGGCCAATCCCAAATCATAGTCCCCTGAACAGAGTTTAAGAGAAAGTGGGAGAAAGGTCCACGGCTAAACTTGCTCTGGGCATGCAAGGCTGTCTTTCCTGCCAAGGATATATCTCTGTGAAAAGAGATAAATGAATAAAGTAACTCCTTGTTACAGTGGTGAAGGAAGGAAGTATTCTACAACCAAGTTTGCAGACTTCCACTTTTTTTCTGTGTATTTATAGGGGATCTGTATAAAAATACACCGTTATTTAGTTCATAAAGGTAAAGTATTGATGCGCTGGTAAACCGGGAGCCCTTTAATCTGTTGCTAAGAGCCGATCCTATGTCGGCTGTCTGTGATTTCATTCCCTAACCAACATCTCACAAAATCAAATATCAGTTTTTGCCTATGCCAGATTATAACTTATAATTACCAGTTTATTTATGCAGCCATCCTTCTTTTCCTCCTTTCTCTCTTTCTCCCTCCTTCTTTTTCTTCCCAACCTCCATCCCTCTCTTCCTTTCTTTTTTCCCCTTCTACTATCCTGAAATAATTAACTAATAAGCAAGTCTTTAATACAAGCTACCTCTCCCAGAATAAATTCCAAATCACTGGTGCTTTATCTACCTAGATATTTAACTACATGACCACTCACTTATCACTGGATCATAGTTACTGTCTATTTTTTTGTGGCCTCCTAGTCTTTTTTGTCTTTTGTTTCCTTCTTATATCTCTATTTATGGTGTGTCATAATATCCTAGCCTGGCTCTGGTGGAACATGTCTCTGCTTAGTTTGGATAACTGAACCCAAAGCTGATCTACTTCTATGTGTTTTAGATGTTATCATTGCAAGAGTCTATGTCTATGGGTCATAATTTTTAAAGCACTAAATGTTTATGCATATTACTTGTATTATTTCTGATTAATCAGTTTATAAAAGTGGCCAATTTGGGTTCTCTTTGGACACAATATATACATAAATATACAATATTTGATATACAATTTAGGCTATATATTTTTAAAAGTACAGTTTTATCTGTTAAAATTTTGATTTTGAAGCTGCTGCTTCCTTCCCAGGGGTCACAAGAAAAAACAATTCCAATGGTACCCATTGAGTCACATACTAAAGACATTAAAGGAAAGAGATAACTGGGGAGACACAGAAAAATCTATTCAGTATGTTATAATACGTACTGCCGAATGGTTCACATTTGATAGTTGCTGACAGTACAAAATTAATTTATACCTAAAGGAATCAAGATGTAAAAATAGATTATCTTGATGCTTTCAAAATTTATGATGAGAGTTTAAAAGGTTTGTGATTTTTTTTTTCATGCTACGAGTAATGATGTTATAAATATAGTTTCAACTCCAATACTTTCCCTCAGAGAGGTAACATTCATTCTTGGTTATAGGAGCTAGATTCACAGTTACCAAGGCTGCCTTTTATTTGCAATGTTATTTTAATGGAAAATGTGATCAGTACTTTCTTGTTCAAATTCACGTGTTGCTCTTCAATTTTCTTAACTAAGTTATTTGATATGTATGAAAATGAAATAATTGTCTCCTATGATTTCTTAAATATTAAACTATATGGAGATAAAAGATAAGATTACTTGAATAATGGGTACTCAAAATGCATTTTAGATAGATATTGCTTCATCATTAATGTTGACTGCTGTCAGCAGAAATGTTCTTTTGAAAATCACTTAAGAGATCTCTACTTTTCAACTATTTTCAGCAGTGAGGTTTTATATTAATAAGACATACAAAGTGAACAGGTTATTAAAAGAACAATGATTTAGTAAGAAAAGGCAGTTTCACACCCTTGTAAGTAGTATAATTAAGGTTAAAATATATGTAAGAAAATATCAAATAAGAAAAATTTAAGGAGCTTGGAAGGTATAAAAGTAAACACTAAATAAAAATGTATTATACACTATTATTGGACAATAAAGGAAAAAATGAAAATATATTAATTACATCAGACTCATAAAGAGCCATAGATATTTTCTCAGGAAATAGAAAAGTTATTGATATAAATGTAAACACTAGAATCAAAATGCAAATCATTTGTTCTGGTTAGCTATTTTTGCATGACAAATAATTTAAAAACTTATTGACTTAAAACATCAACAATCATTTTATTATCTCTCAACTGTTTTGTCAGTGAGGTATTTAGAAATGACTTTCAGTAGTTCTAGTTCTAGTCACTTATGTTATTCCAGTCATATGGTGGCTGGAGCTATAACGACCAATGCCCAGAGCAACTAGGATCTGTCCAGGCATTTGGTTCTCTCTATGTGGTCTCTGTAAGATTGTTTGGTCTTCATAACAATATGATAGTCTCAGTACAATCACACTGCTTCTATGCCAGTTGCCTTATTCCAGAATCAGCAGCCCAAGAACTAAAGTGGAAGTGCGTGGAATTTTTATGAATTTGGTTCAAAAACCATAGCATCTCTTCTATCTTAATTATTGGTCAAGGTGGTCAAAGGCCAGTCCATGTTCAAAGGGAAGAGACATAGACTTTATTTTTTCAAAAAGAGATTGGTAAATTCAAATAAAAGGAAGACACAGGGAATGGAACATAGTCTTGTGGCCATCTTTGGAAAATACAATCTGCTAAGCCTTCCATATTATCAGAAGACATATATAACAACAACAACAAAAAAACAATATAGACTATGAATTATAGCATAACATATACTAATAGTAGCAAACACTATATGCCCAGAACTTTTTCAAATCCTTTATAAATTTTAATCTAATTAATCCTCACAATAATTCTGAGAAAGACTCCCATTTCATGGATAAGAAAATTGAGGTCAAAGGTATAATAAATTGCTGAAGGCTTCACAGCTAATTGATTGTTAAGCTGGAATTTAAAAAAAGAGTTTGACTCCAGAGTACATTTTCTCAACCCCTTCATCAAATATCTCTCATAAGAACAGAATGAAGACCTAATCCATGTATCCTAACAAAAATCATCTAAATTCAATAGTTAGGAGGTGAAGCTTTCAAATCCAATAAAAGGGAAAACAATTAAATGTTACCTGAGAAATGTACGTTAAACAAAGTTAACATAAAGGTCATGAAAGGAGGGTAAAACATATCTGCCAATGCAAACAACTACATTTCTAAACAAGGTTTAATTCAAGGCAAAGAAAATACCCTATCATAATAAGGGTACCTAGATCTAAGAATTACTCATATCTATGCATCAAATAAAATAGCATTAATGCTCATAAGGCAAAACTAAATATATGAATATATATATATGGGATTAATTAGCTGAAACACTTTAAGTGTAGGATATTTAATTTATCTTCTATCCTCAACAGAGTAGGTGAACCAAAACAAACAGGATTATTAATAAAATCAGGGAAAAGTAAACAATAAAAATAAAAATATTTACTTTTAGAAAATAAAAAAAATGTTCTTAAATAACTTTTGTTAAAAATGCAAATTATAGTGAGAATGACAGATATTTAGAAAATAATAGTAAAAACACTACATCAAATGAATGGGAGCCAGATAAAATATGCAGAAAATACATACAATTTCAAAATTACTCACTAGACCTACCCAAATAATAAAGTTAATTAGATCTTTTTTATCCTTGTTAATTTTGTCCATGTTATCATGGAACAGTAAAAAAATTTAAAAAAAAAATAGGCCTTTGGTTAACAATATTTTCAGCAATAAAATAGGTAAACTATTAACTAATCTAGTATATAAAAATAGAAAAATATAATTGTATAAAAGATAAAAAAAGCTAACAAAAATTACTAGAAAAATATTTTTAAAACACTAAAGAAATTGCTTGTCTTAACTCTACTCAAATTAATTTGAGAGCCTGGATAAAATAAATCATTTTCAAAGAAAATATGTTGCCAGGATATATAAATTATTGTAGACAGAAATGATCTCAAAAAGTTCCACTAACATCTTTTTCCTCCAAAAAATTAATGAATACTTTATTTAGTTATAAATTAATAAATGGTTTATAGCAAAGATAATTTTATGAGAAATTCTACTATTTTAAGAAACAGAAAGGTCCAGTTCTGTTTAAATTACTGCACAGAAAAGAAAGATTCCACATCTCTCTCTGTTTCAGAATAGGAAAAGAGATAATTTTAAGGCAAAAAAAAATGTGCATATACAAAAAATACACACTATATTTACAAATGTACCAATGCTAAACTTTTAAAGTATAAGCAAATTGAATCCAACAGTATAATACAGTAATAATAATCCACAGAAAAATATGGCTTATTCCAGTAATAAAAGACTGCTTCAACATAAACATATTTACACAATTGATAATAATAATAAATCCATATAAAACTCATTTAATTATTTCCATTAGTACAGATAGGTGTGTAATAAATATGTAAATATGTCAACATCTTTTAAAACACCATTTCTTAATAAAATGGAAATACATAGATACTACCTCAATACAGTAAAATGCACACAAAGATACACTTAGAACGTTATACTACAAAATAAAACATTAATATTAAGAATAAGGCAAAGTTGCCCTTTGTCATCACAAATATTAAACATTTCTCCAATGCTATTAGTTTAAGCAATTAGACAAGAGAAAAAAATTAAAAGTTGTAAAAGTTTGAAACAAATGGTATAATTAATAGGATTTCTAAATCTATGTTTATATACTGGAAGAACCCAGAGAATTACTTAAAAGTATAAAAATAGATAAGAGAATTGCGTAGGTAGTTGCTTAAAATTAGCATACTGGAATAAATTGACTTTATACAAACAATAGCCTCTTACAAAGAAAAGCAGAGGAAAAAACTCCATTTACAATGAAAACAAAAAGTTATATCTAGGAACAAATTTGACTAAAATATGAAGCATTTAAATGGTTTAAATTCTTAATTTTGATTAAAAGAAAAAGATTTAAACAAATAAAAAATTACAACATTTTCTTAGGAAGAGTAAGCATTTTAAGAATATCAATTCTCCTAAGTTAACTTAAAAGATTGATAAAATCTTAATAAAAATACTCATACACATATTTTTAAATTTATACAAGTTAAGTCTAAAATGCAGAAGAAAAAATATAAGCAAGGATTTCAGGGGAAATTCTGAAGAAAAAAGCCAGAATAATTAAGGGAATCTAGTTCACATAATATTAAAAAATGTCATAAGGCTAAAATAACTAAAACAGTATAGTATTGGCTATTAGAATAGACAAGACCAGAAATGAAATTTAGTATGTAACAAAGATGGCATTTTAAACCTGTAGGAATAGCAAGTACTGTTCGATAAAATGCTATCAGTTGGTAGTAATCTGGAAAAATAATAAAGTTGTATTTCTATCTCATACTTTTTATCAATATAAATTCCAGATTGATCAAAGTTTTTAGCATGAATAAATGCAAAAAAAAACTGGAAGAAAACTTTGGTGAATATTCTATAAGAATCTCCAAGGTGTGAAAGTTTTTCTAAGTATTACACTACACTTTGAAACTATTAAAAAGAATATATGAATTCAATGTTTAAATACTCAGAATTTGCATTGGCATAAAAATGATCAAGTTAAAGGTTAAATGGCAAACCATAATGTAGTGAAAGGCTCATTACCTTAAAGAGCTCTCCCAAATCAAAAAGAAATAGATAATTTGAATAAAAACAACACACAAAAGGCTATTGATCATCTTCACTCATTATAAGAGAAATGCAAAGTAAAACTACAGTGAGATATTTTTGTCTTTTTCATCACAAATGAGAAAGTGTGCTGTCTAATATATTGGGCATAATGAGAAAAGTTTAAAAATACACTATGCTGATAAAAGTGTTGGTAAAGAGATTGTGTAAATGAAAGGGAAATTGGTTAAAACTTTGCAGTGGTAATTTGGCATATCTATCAAAATTACATGCACATATCCTTTGACTCAAACATTTTACTTCTAGAGAATTCATCCCACAGACAAATACTTGAGAAATAACAGAAAATATTAAAAAAAAAATCTAAATATCCTCCAGTAGGGATCTCTCAAACTAGAATGATTTGTTAAAAATAGTGCGTCAATTCTTTATGTTTGAATATGAAAATATCTCTAAAGCATTATTATGTGTAATGTGCATGTATCTACCTAGATCACCTGCTCAGATGTGCGAAAGTTATCTTTGGATGAATATTCAAGAAAGTGGTAAATGAAGCTGCTTCTCAGGAAGAGTGGTAATGGAGAAAGAAGTGGGTTAACTTTCACCAATCGTACATTTTAACTTTGCAAAGTTTTTCTATGTACATAAATACTTATAAAAAAATAGAGAAAATATTTCCATTTTCAACTAATTTTGACATTTCTTCTTTTTCTTTTTTGATAAGTGTTTTTAAAATAGAAAGGCCTTAAGAAACTACCACCACCTGGTAAGAAGTCTCAAGCACCACTAAAAATATATATATATTTTTGTAACACTGTTTCGTTTCTCATTTGTTTGTTTTTGTTTGTTTGTAACTGTCAAGGAGGTACCTTACACTATGAAGACAGTAGCTAAGAAAAAATGACCCCATTATTTGATGTGCTTTCAATATCTAGTTAGGTAAATTTTAGGACAAGTTTGTCATTATGTCTATATAAATTCTCCTGGATTCACAGTATCTAAGTCAAAACAAACCTTAAATGTTTGACTTCTGTCCCTTTAGTGATATCCTAAAAAGTGTTCTGGCTTGGTTTCTGCTGGAAGATGTGAAAGTTTAGCAATTCTCTTTGTTATAATTACTGAATGCTTTGCTCAGAATATTATGAAGATTTCCTAGATTATTTCTTTACCATGTACATTTTGAAAAAAATCACGACATACAATCTTGTTTCTCTGCAAAGCCCAATTTTTTTAGAACACTGTGCCTATGCACACACATCATAGCTCTTATTACACAATATTACAACCTACTCATTTATCTGACTTCTTTCTAGATTGTTACTTACCTTAATTCTTACTGCTTACCTAGCACATTGCCTGGTACATAACAGGTAATTAATAAATGCTTTGTGATAAATGCATGCATTTCATAAAATCCAAGGGTTATTTTTTTCTAATATGCTCAGAAGTTTGGAAGATTATGGGCTACTTTCTTCATGTTGTGCTAATTTAACTTGATTTTCATATTTAAAATGAATGTCTTTCTCTCAGTCAATATCTGTTTCTGCTAACCTGAATTAACAAATGCCTAATAGGACATATCATCCTAGAATAATAAATGAAAATGTCAGTTTCTCAAAATGAGTACTATGGAATGATGATGATGATGATGATGATGATGATGATGATGATAATGTAGTTGCGCCTTCCAAAACTACAGATCATAGATACCCAAATGAATACCCTCACAGTTGCTTTGTAGGAGCTGAAATCAAATTTTAAGTATCAGTTAAAGTTCATATAGGAAAAAAGGAGAGACTTCCTATACAAAGTAAAATCTAATTAGAAAACAAACAAGTCAACAACACTCTCTCCACATCAGGGAATTTTTTTTTTTTTTAAAGAAGGGAGTTCTACATTCTCAAGTAACACAGAGCTATTAAAGTGCATGTGATATGTATTTAAGCTAATTCTCCCAGGAAGGATTCTAAACTGCAAAATAGTGACTAGGATAGATAAGTTTCCCTCAACTTATACTAAGCAAAAGGATAGTGCTGGTATATAGGTTTCGGTTGGACTTAATGACTTCTCAAACTTCCAGTTCTATCATTTTATTCCTTAAAAAAAAAGACTTCTAAATTTAGGAGAAGAAATAGATTTCATGTTTCTAAGATGAATCATACGGTCTTCATCTGGAGTAGCATCCTCATTGCATAAATGAGAACTAGGTCTTAGAGGTTAAAGCAGTGATTTTCCCAAGTTGAGTCAGTTTCTTAAGGAAAGATCAAACATTTACATCTTGTTTTAAACATACAATAATTTCTAAAAGGTCAGTATTTAGTCAGAATATACTTTCTGTGAAGGTATAAATCAACGTGCAGGATGTTCTTGATAAAAATCTGCATGTAAGTTTAGCTTTTCCATGAAGTTGAACATTTTAATTGCAACAGGTCTAGTCAATATAAAAATAAATGATAAATATATAATTAAGTATTCTCCAAAAATCTGTCTCTTGCTACAAATTTCTACATGTAGAATAATGTCAGCATTTTAAAATTCCCATGATAAAATGTTATAAAATAAAGTGAAAGTTATTTAAAGTGACTTTGGTCAAAGACAGTGGATCAATTTCTATGTATTTAAATATTAAGGTGATTCTACCGAGAAATGAGTGTTTTTTTTTTTCAAATTAAATAAATAAATCACTGCAAGAACCCTGCCCTGGTTGCCAGCTTTATCTACTAGGCTAGAAGATTCAGTGTTTTTTTTTTTTTTTTTTTTTTTTCTATCGCCTTCTTATTTAAAAATTATAGTGCTGTCTTTGAGATTCTAATATCTCTGTCCTCATTTATCCTCTCCTAAGGAGGAAAGTGTGCTACTTGAACCAGGTTGCCTTTTGATGTTGAGCTCCTCCTCCCCTAACAACCTATTTGTCTTCTCCCTTCCTCACCTTTTCTCCTGTTCCTCCTCCTCTTTCAATTTCTCATCTTTTTAAAATTCACCTACTACCTGAGGGGAAGGTCTTTAAATAAATGTGCCTGTGCTCTGGCAGTTAGTGAGCTGCCCTCTCTACCTCATGAGTTGACTCCATCTAGTTCATTGGTCCTCAGACTTTACTGTATATTAGGATCACTTGGGACACTTGCATTAAAATGCAGGTTCCCCTATATATAGGTTTGCTAGGGCTGCTATTACAAAGTTCCAAAAAGTGAATAGCTTGAAACACAGAAATTTGCCTTACAATTTTGGCACCTGGAAGTCCAAAATCAAGATGTTGGCAGTGCTGGTTTCTTCTGAGGGCTGTGAGAGAGAACCTTTTCCATGCCTCCCTCCTAGCTTCTGCTGCTTTGGGGTAATCTTTGGTGTTCCTTGGCTTATAGATATCTTCTTTCCTTTTCATATGACATTCTTACTGTGTGTGTATCCATGTCCAAATTTTTTATAAGGACAACACTCAGTGGATTAGAGGTCTACCCTATGCAGTACAAATTCATCCTAGCTTGACTAATTACATCTGCAATGACCTTATTTCTAAATAGGATCACATTTTGAAGTACAGTGGCCCAAGATTTCAACATAAGATTTCTGGGGGGAAATAATTCAATTCAAAACATTCTTCTTGAAAGTTTGACTCAGTATGTCTGAAATGGTGATCAGAAAACTGTACTTTTAACAAAGAAATCCAGATATTTTGATGCAAGAAGTTATCAGCTAACCACTCTTTAGAAACCATGAAAAGACTTGGAAGCAAAAGCTCATTTATGAGTTTTTAGAGGGGAGATTCTCTCCTGGAATTTATTGCAATGCTTCTTTCAGTTTTTTTTTCCATCAGAAAGGCTTTACACTAACATTTCCTCTGGAGTCATATTCATTTTTAAAACAAAACAAAACAAACAAAACAAAACAAATCAATTTATGAAGAAAACCTCAGCCCAGATCCTGCTCTTGTGACTTCATCGTTCATTAGTGTATCATCTTACAGAAATAACCTAACTTTTGTGAGCCTATGTTTTTACAAATGTAAAATAGGGATAATCCAATTTGAGAGAAACATGGGGAAAATACCTGGCACAAAATAAATGCTCAATAATTACTAGCTATTATTCTCTACCTCAAGATTGGGTTATGGCACAATATAATATTATTGGAATGTCTTTAGTAATAGATACTCTTCAGACAAATATTCTCTACCTAAACATCCAGTAAACAAACAGGGGGTGGAAAAATTATTAAAAGTGCATATTTATTGTGCACCAGAATGTAAGCTCAGGAAGGCAGGGACCTTATTTCGTTCATTGCTATAACCTTTGTACATATTACAGTACTTAGGATCTTATAGGTGCTCAATAAATAATTGAAAATTAAATAAATTTACAGATAAGTAGAAAAAAATGTGGGAAATAATTCCATTATTCAAATATAACAAAATGTATAGTCTTTCACATATGATAATTGAGACTATATATTACAAAATAGTAAGCAGTGAAAAAATTATGTGACATTAAATATTCTTATAAAAGATGATTTTAACTGACAGCATAGTATTTCAATGTGTTCATGTACCATAATTCATTTAACCATTGTTGGAGGACTTTTTTATTTCTAAGGTTTACTTTTCTAAGCAATCCTTTGATATTGTTGGTACCATTTTCTTGTAACAAGCTCCCTGGAGAGATTTTTGCTGAGGCAAGGGAGGAAGTACCACATGTGGTTTGGGCAATATAAGGATTATTTCCAACCACTGAAGTTAGAAAGTAATAGTAGTGCCTTCATTTATCAGCTTTTACAAAGAGGGGTGTCCATTCTGGCTTAGGCTCTGAGGAAGGGAAACTGGAGTGGTAGGTAGCAAGATAGGCAAAAAATGAGGAGGCTAAAATGATATATGGAAGGACTTGAAAAACCAAAGAATCATGGTGAATTGTGATAAACATCATTATTTTAATAAATATCTCAGTGAAGTTTTCCATAAAGAATGTGAATGAGCTTACAGGAAAGATATATACTATAAAATAAGACGATAATAAAATGATCAATAAACAGATGAAGAAAAATGCCATATACAAAATATTAGCACCAATGGAAGAAATAAAATAAATATCTATATCAAAAAATGTTATGATTAGAATATAGCACTTGTTATGAACTTCCTGAGGCTCTTAGCACTAAGCCTCTGCATCCCAGGATGTTCAGTAAAACACAATTTCACACGGTATAACAAGTGTAAAAAGAAGGAAATGAATAAAATAGAAAAGTGTTTGGAAAACAATGGACTAAAAAACACACATAATTTCCCCCCCGTTACTTATCAGAGCCTTTTAGTATTCTGGTGTGCACTCTGAATCTCCATAAAGGGTCCTAGAGTGTATATAGCCTTTTCAAAACTTATTTGACACCAAACACTTTTATTCACTGAATGTCACAAGGGGATATAGTTCCATGAAATACTCTTTGATATAGTCTTCCAAGATAATCAAAGCCAGGTTACAATATCACTACAGCATATATTTTTTACTTACTTGTATTTTTTTTAGACCTCATTCATATCTATCTATATCTATATCTATATTGATATCTATCTATATACCTATATCTGTATCTATAATCTATCTCTCTATCTATCTCTATCTCTATCTATATCATCTATATCTATCTATATCTATATCTATATCTATCTAATCTATGTCTATATCTATAACATCTATATCTATATCCATATCTATCTATATCTATCATCTATATCTATCATCTATATCTATCTATCATCTATATCTATCTATCTATCTATCTATCTATCTATCTATCTATCTATCTATATTTAATGTCTACATGTTTATCTATATCACTTTTCTTTATGCATATATACATACTCCTTTCTCTCTCTCCATCTCTCACTCACTCTCTCTCTCATACATATACACATACACACGTACACACATCATCTTTTTTTATTACATGTATTCCTTGTGAGTTATTTTGAATTTTTTGTGGAAATCTTAATAGGAAAGATTAATTATTAGTCATCTTAATAAGTAATGCTTGTCATTTTTACATCTATGCTGTAACAAAAGAATCTACCCAAAGAAATTGTGAAATAGAGATGTCCTTTCTTCAACTGTATTAGTATAACTTTTTTTTTTGTTTTGGGGATACTTTTAAATTATAGTTCCCTGGTTACTTGCTCTGGTCATGCTCTTGTCAATTGTTAGTTTTATTGCTCCTTACACAGTCATGTGTCAAAGCTGCCTCCTGGGAATATATGTTGTATGTGACCTGTATGTGGGAGTAACTTTGAATGATCATCCACCAGTTCCAGAATCTGGATTAAGGTTTTCCTCATCAAAGTATTATTTAGATTAGATAGTGACTTAAAATGTAACTCTTCCTGGGAGAATTTGTGTATTTAACTCTTTTTTTTTTTTAATACGTGGTCTTAACTGATATCTCTGTAAATTATACCATAGAACTGTCTGTTTCACCTGAAAACAGGGAAGAGACCATTGGAATTTTCAAGAAGTGGGTCTTTGGAAAATTTTAAGAGCTGTTTCGGGGAAAGGTGAGCCCTCACCATCCTGAACAGACTTTCTCTTTCCACTAGTTATCTGATTGAATGGGGTTAATTTTAATAAAAGAAGCTTTGCTTTGCCTGAGTTTTTCGAAATAGTCAATGTCAAAACCAGATACAAGTCACACATAGAATGGGCCCTCTCTGTACAATTTTATGAAAGTACATTGCTGCTAAACTATAAGAAATAATCTTGATATATAACTGTTCCTAGCAACTCAACAATCTGTGTTGATTTCCAAATCCTATATGTACACCAGACTCCATTCTATGAACTGGTGGATACAGAAATGACTCAGATCTTAAATTCTGGGGTTTATACCATGTTTAGACAATTTAACTTACTAATAGGCATTCAGATATATTTCTGTTCCAATAGCTTGTTGAAATAATTTGATGATCACATTTGAATAGTTAGGAATAAATATTTTTCACCTGAATGTTTCCTTTTCTGACCTTTATTTGTGTTTTGCTGATTTTTTTTTACCTGAAATTTTTTCACCAGATATTCTCATGTGGATCCTCCTGTTCTCCAGATCTTAGCTCAAATATCACATCTTCAGAGATGCTTTACCTGACCTATCTCAACCTATTACTCTTGGTCATATTGTCATCATATTTGTTACTTTATAATGCTCATTATCACCTGATAGTAACCTTTTTAACCTATCACTTCTTTGGCTTCCTATGATTTCTAACTTGTATATTAACTATATGGAGACAGCAGCCTTGTCTACCTTGGCCATCACATTTTAAGAATTCAATAACTAGTTATTGAATGAACATTGTTTCACTAAAAGGGAGGTGAAGAGACAAAATGGCAGTATTTATCCAATACAGACCTGGTAGGGAGTCATTTATTTTGATGGTAAAAATAATCTAGTCACTAGAGAATTGTTCTCTGAGATGAAGCATAGATGGCTCATTTGTCTTCACCATTGACCAGGTAAAATAAATCTCCCTTAGTTTCTAGTTCAGGCTCAGCAAACAAATACAGTTTAATGTATTAACTTCCCAGGCACCTTGATTTTCAACAAGCTCTAGAAAACGGACATATGTTTTAGATCATCAGAAAGACTTTATAAATAAATGCATTATAATTTGAATTTTTATCCATATCTTATAAATTTAGAATATCTAGTCAGATTTCTTGCACAGAATAACCTCTGGCTATAATTGTAATCAATTGTTCCATAAAGCTAAGGCTAATATGCTGAGGTGTGATGACCACCCAAAAAGAAGTTACCCTGGATGGTTTGTTTACCTGGTGCTAAATTGAAAAAAAATTTTTCCATATAGCCAACAGAAATAAGAAAAGATGCTCAACATAACGAATCATTAGGGAAATGCAAATTAAAACCATAATGAGATATACCTCATACCTGTTAGAATAGCTATTATCACTAAATGGACAAATAACAAGTGTTGGCAAGGATGTAGAAAAAAAGAGTCCCTTTAACACTGTCAGTGAGATTATAAATATGTGCAGCCATTATGGAAACAGTATGAATGTTACTCAAAAAAATGAAAATAGAGTACTGTATAATTCTGTAATTCCATTTCTGGGTATTTATCCAAAGAAAACTAAAATATTCATTCAAAATAATTTATCGAGGTGGTAATTTTTATATAGGTTATATAATTGTCTAATCACTATATTGTACACTTAAAACTAATATAATATTGTGTGTCAACTGTTAACTAAAAATATTAAAAAATATTAAAATAAATTTTTTAAGTTAAGAAAAGGTATGCACTCCTAAGTTCATTGTAGTATTACTGGTAATAGTCAAGATATGGAAACAACCTAGATATTTATCAATACATGAGTGAATAAAAGAATGAGGTGTTTGTGTGTGTGTGTGTGTGTGTATATCCATTCACATATATACACAATGGAATATTATTCAGCAGTAAAAATGAATGAAATCATACCATTTGTGACAACATAAATAGACCCTGAGGGTATTATTAAGTTTTACAGAGAAAGGTAAATATCATAGGCTTTCACTTATATATGGAATCTAAAAAAGCAAAACAAATGAATAAATAAAACAAAATAAAAGCAAACCCATAGATATAGAGTACTAACTGATGATTCCAAAGGGAAGAATGGGGGTGAGGAGATGGGCATACAAAATAAAATTACCTTGAAAAGCCTTCTCTGAGTGTACAGCAAACTTTTTAAAAGCCACTTGAAAAGTAGTATGAGTTCTATAATTTAAATAATATTTAAATCAAACAAAAATATGAAAATGCTTTCATATTAAATATAACACCTTTAAACAGTACTATTTGTTTGAATTAAATGTCAATCATTTTGAGAAATATCTCAGATATTTCTGTTCAAGTTTTCTGCTCTTCAAATTTTCAAAATAAATCATAGGGAAATTAAAGACTATTTATCTGAGGATAAAAACCAACACCTTATATTAATCTATTTAGTTTTTTCCTCTGAATTTATCTCCGTGGAATGCAACCTTGACTTGTGTGCTTAACTAATATATATGTTTTCATAAGTAAGTAAAATAGTATCTCTTCAAATAAATAAATCATAAAAACTTTATATTTTAAGAAACTTAAGAATGATACCAGTGTTTACAATCTGAGACATTAAGATCAGAAGGATGTAATACAATGTCTTAAAGCTTTATTACAAGGAATTTTCAACTTACTAGCATACTAGCTTAAAAAAATTATTGAAATACCTTATAAATTATTACTGGCTGATTCAGTGGCTTAATTACTTATTTCTGCCAACATAGTAAGATCATGTAAGATCAACTATGATTCTATTTTAGCCCATAGGTAATTAAACTCAGATGTATCATATGTATTGTTTGTGGTACAGTTAAAACACATTTCTCCAATTTCTCTATTTTCACTGATAGAGATATGAAACAGTATTAAAAGTTACACCATAGAAAATTAAACATTTAATCAGAGAGTCTGATTTAAGTCCCATGTATTATTTATTTGCTATTAATGATGACACTTCAATGATAATTTTTACTCTACCTAAATACAGTTTTTAAAAATATAATTACCTATAAATAAATCCTATTCAAAAAAGGTATTTTCAGGTTAGTACTGAAATTCACATCAAATACAATTTCCAATTTCCTACTGTAAACATACTCTATTGGAATAACCACAGCCTGTTAAGAAGATTAACATTATTTAATATCATTTAATATTCTTAAAATACCAGTTTCATAACTTTTAGTCACTTTACATAAATTGTAAAATTTATAAAATTTTAGATAAGCTAATTAATGCTTTTAAAAATCTTTCCTTAAATTTTAATCTTTTTTAAAGGATCTACTTTATTTCTTATGATGAGGAGGGACTTGTCATGAAAATAAAATATATAACTGACCAATAAATTTCTCATTAGGTGAAAAAACTCTCTTCTCTCACTTCCAATATCTAACAACAATAAAAAGGTCCGTTTAATTCTAAATCACCTTTCTCTTTCTCAGTCCCCATCCTGATCCATTAACAGCTAAAAGAGGTGCCTATATTTGACATTTATATATGTATCTTGGCTGTGGTGTATGAACTATAGGGTCCCAAGAGAAAAGTCCAGAAACCAGTTTTGGAAACTGCTGAATCTGAAGATATCAGTTTTTGGTGTCATACCTAAAAATAATTAGCTATATTTAATTCCAAATATAGACTTTCAGTGCCTGCCAATATTTTAAGACCTGAAAGAGAAACTTGAAGTTTTTTTTCATTTTTTAAAATGAAACGTGGCTGTTCCTATGCCCTCATGGGGCCCAGATATTTCCATGCATGTATGAATAAGTAGATTGGATATTTAAGGTCTATTTATTGGCTTAAGTGAATGGTACCAATTACACCTAGTTTCGAAGCCCATCTTAAAATATAGCTTCTTTTATACCAACTTTAGACCAGTGTCCTTTATTTGCCACTGGTTTACTTTCTGCTGAAACTGATGTAAGAATGCTTGCAATTGTTTCTAAGAATGTTTGGAGTTTATACAATTGCCAATTTATATTTCAAATGCAATTAAGAGACATGTTTAGAATTTTCAGTTTGCATTTAAAAATTATCACAAGCTTTAAGGACAAAATTAATAGTTCTTTACTTCAGCTGCTCCCTAGGGAAATTCATATGCAACCCTTAATATTCTGATAAAAATAATAATATTTTGTTGAACCCATCTAAATATTTTATCATGATACTTCTTGTATTTTTATTTATTAACTTTATTTTTTATTTTTATTTATTATTATTTATTATCTTCTTGGATTTTTATTTATTATCTATCTATCTATCTATCTATCTATCTATCTATCATCTATCTATCTATCATCTATCTATCTATCTATCATCTATCTATCTATCTATCTATCTATCTATCTATCTATCTATCTATCTATCTATTTATTTATTTATTGTGCCTATTTCTCCAGAGAAAAAAAGGAAGATAAGAGAAAAATAAAATTACAAGCTTCATTATAAAGTTCTGGTGGGGACTAGCCAGGGGAAAAGATTGGTGTGTCGGGTAGAAGAAGAGTCATAGTTCATTCTCATTTCCTGTGTTCAAGATGGTCCCTCCCTTCTACTTTATTCTATCTAGGTTCTTGGAGTATAGAGCCTTCTTAGTTTAATTTCTATAGAGAATAAAGCTCTTGTCTATGTTGGTTAGATGATAAGATATAGATTTCTAATGGCTTTTTATACAGACTTTCAAACAATACCCCAGTTTTCAGTTTCGTCATTAACCTGCATATTCATAAGCACATGGTGTCTATAATCTTCAAGCATTTGGGGGATCTATAACTTTAATCAGCTTGTTTCACACTTGTTTCAATCTCTGCAAGTATTTAGGCTTCCTACTTCTCTCTGCTCTGCTAAGTCCTTAGCACTTGGCTATATATTTTCCATTTTCCATCATTTTATTACTTGTATGCTGTTGTCTACTCTTTTCTTCTCTTTGTTCTTTCTGAGTTTTTTCCTGTATAGACAAATGAATAGTTTCTGGAGGGAGTAGAAATAAATGTGTGTGCACATGTGCTGTATTTCTTTCTAATCCATTTATCACAGAGGACAAAAATCTCTGTAATAAGCTTATATAATCTTGAAAGCAGTTATAAAAGTGTACTGCCAATTCCATGCTTTATTCTAGTTTTTTTAAAGCATTCTTTCATGGATCTTATTTATCTACCTTCTAAACTTTTTATAATATTTGCTTTAGTTTAATTCAGTAGATACTTTCATACGTCAAACTTATATTGAACACCTGATATATGTGATATCTGGGTTAGACACTGGAAACATTCTGTTAAACTTATTATATGTATCATTCTTTCTGTCTCATTCTACTGGTTGGATTAATCTGTCCAGAGCAAATAAATCGTAAGAACTCTTGCCAGTAGTTTCCAGCTTTAGTTTACTCTGGAAATTTTTGTTCATACTGTAGTTGGTCTGAACACTCTATTGCTACCCTGTTTATTGTGGCCATGTTTTCTGAAATAAAAATCAGGATCTATTGTGCAATGGTCTTAAAAATAATTTTTGTTTCCTGACTTGTGGATTTATTTCAATGAAAGTATAAAAATCAAATCACCTTTAATAATAGTTCAATAAATGAAGTTAATAATTTTCTCATTCTGCAAGAGCACATTTACAGAAAAACAGAACTATTCTAGAAAATCTCAGAAGTATGTTAGAATGAGTTAATTTTATGGGGTGGTTAACCAGTTACTAGAAATATTTCACTAAATTAATACTTTTCTTGGTTCACTTTATATTTTATTTCAAAAGATAAGAAAACAGATTCACCCTCCCAAGCTTATAATCATGGAAAGACAAGCTGTGAAACTACTCACACAAAAATAAAAAATTTCACCAATTTATATTCTTAGCTTTAGGGCTACGAGCATAAATAATTCAAAATATCTTTTAGTTAGCTTAGACTAAAGCAATTTTAATGCAAACAAAAAGAAATGATAAATGAACTTTTTTTTTTTACTTTTTAAAGACAAAAACAATCTACATTCTTTACACCATGAGTAAATCACATTGATATGGTTGTATCAAAATCAAGGCCCAGTTAATTCCATGTTTCTCCTATTTCTAATAGCTTTTGATTCTTGGTGGTGGCTACAGGTCTAATTGTGTTTCTCAATGACTTAAGACATTGAATCAGTATATTTTAAATAAATAAATAAAGCTCAAGACAAAAATTTGAACAATTTCTCTGTATTTTAATTGTCCCTGAACCACAGATTTGTAATTTACAGCCTAATAGAATAATTGAGTATTATATTATTTTCTATCTTTGAACTCTATCAGTTTAAGGTGATAATGTTAATGCATGGAAACTTTAACTTTAAGAATAAAAAAAACATTGGTTTTGGTTTTCTTTATAATAGATGCTATCTATAAGAGTTAATGAACTTGGAGAGAGATGTCAGTAAATAATATTTTTGTGATATTACAATTAATAGAAAATTTTATAATTCTATTAGTAAAAGAACCTTATTACTTCATGTGTGTGTTTCATGTGACTAAATTACAAGTTTCCATACTTATGTAAAAATTATGTAGAGAATCACCAGCTAAAAAATTGGTCAAATTCTTATAAATGTACTTACTTCTACATTCCAGTTAATGATTATTTCTGTGAATATTCTGTGGTATTTGAAGAAATATTGTGGTTTTTAAATGAATTTCTTCATGACACTTTCATTCAGTTAGACGGGAAATCCAAATGTAAGTGTAAAGATCAAATAACCGAAAAAGGAGCGTTATCCCCCAAAAAACCTATTAGGAAGGCCATCATAGAGTAAAGAACTGAGCTCCAGGCTAGAAGTCTACTATTCATATCAAACTCAATGATGAGGATTTCTTCATAATGCCATTGCTCATATTTCTCATATGTTGATTGAGAAAATGCATAATTTCATAAGCCTTCTGAATTCTCTTCATCTTCTTTAATCAAACCATATCTGTATGCTTTTAAAAAATTGCAACAAATATGGGAAAGATACATAATATTTATTTATTCAGTCTACCATTATAGACTACACAAATCTAGATTACTCGAGCTCTTGCAATTAATTACTATAGCCCATCGGGGTGAGTTTCTTACCAGTTAGGAAACATGACCCAGATTACTTGAATTTACTAAGAAAGAGGTCATCTCTTTTTTTTTTTTTTTTTTTGAATTTGAAGGCAAATTTATTTCTTGCCATTGAGTTATACCATAAATCACTTTTCTCTCTAGAGAGCACCTATCAAAGGGTTTACCATTCAGGTAGCAAAATACATACACAATTTTTGAAGGTGGATTTCCAAGGTTTTTTTTGCATTGTCAGATGTAGGAGATGGGACTTGGCCACTTTGATGGCCAGGCTTTTGTTTCCCTATCTTTTCTCCAAGGAAGGAGTTGCTGTTTCAATTAGTCTGAGTCTGACATATAATGGTGGCAATGCATAGATGTGGACAGAGTTGTTTTTTAAAAGGTAGGAACCCACATTCTGTAACCTTTATTTCCCTCCTGCATTTCCTGCTTGAAAGAAGTAAGTACAGCCAAATAGAGCTTGAACTTTCAGGATGAGTCATTCATGTTCATATGATTCATATTTTCTCTTTCTCCCACCCACCCCATTTTCCTTCTCTCAGGATTGAGCAGTTGTTCATTCCTCAAATACAGATTCAGGGAGGATTACTTTCTTCTTGATTGCTTTGTTTGTTTGTTTGTTTGTTTGTTTCTCTCTCTCTCTTTCCTTTCTTCCCCTATTTTAAGGATCAAGCTTAGGATCCTACTTAGTATTTTCATGCTTAAATGTGACTTAAATGTCACCTTCAGGGTGACATACCTGTAGTGGAGAATAAATAGTTTAAACTTTTTACTGGAGGTCTAATTGGTTACTACCAAAAGAGGCAATGTGGCAGTTTGCAAAGAACAGGTCTTTAAAATTCGATTTAAAATTCATACTTTGAATTAGTTAAGTGAACTTGAAAATAATAATATGAGCTTTCATTTTCTCTCCTGGGAAATGCAGATAGCGTTTTTTAATAGAATTAATATGGGGTTAAATAGAGACCGAATGTATGAAGATAATGCCATCATGAAAAAGATTATCATTACTATCATTATTTCTCTGTGTTGAATAAGACCATTACAGACACAGTTTTATATTAGCCCCAATTATAACTTAGAAAAGAGAGACTCATGAAACTTTAAATATTTTCTCTAAGATAACATGACAAATGAGGGTCAGAGATAGAACTTGAATTAAAGTCTATTCAAAAGCCTATACTCTGAACTATCTAGTTTGACTTCTTTTACATTCCTTTTATTGATATAACAGGTTTCTCTCATTCTGTTCATGTACCATATATATGTAAAGTGGATTTAGAGAAATAATTGTGCATCCTTCTTTAGCTTTGGGTTTCTGAATATACTTGGCTACATGTATACAATGAACAAAAGGTGCACTTTAATCATGTCAAGTTGCCTGATCCATGTTGTCCAATATAGTAGCCACCATTATAAGTAGCTATACAAATTTAACTTAATTAAAATTAAATAAAATTTAAAAATTCAGATCTTTAGTCATACCAGCCACATTTTAAGTATACAAAAGCTACATCAAGCTGGCTAGTGGTTACTGTATTGAATAGCACAGATATAGAATATTTCTATTATTTCAGAAATTTCTAACGCTGTATACAAAGCTTTGTCCTATGCAACAGCATTCTTAAAGAAAGCATAGCATATGCATTCATTCCTATATTATTACCTACCCACTTCAACAGATTCTTATCTTGGACACTCCAAAAAACATAAAGGTTTGTGAAACTGCATAAATATTACTCATACTCATTATTTGAAAGTTCCTAGAGTGTTCGATTCATTGGAGAAACGTCAAAAAGGAGGAAAGGAGTATGGCTATTGAAGAACCCCTGAGTTTTTCTAGAGAAAATTTAACAAGGTAGGAGAGAGGGCATTCTGATATACCAAGCAAACCTTCAAAAATAGTCTGTATAGCCATAGAGATATGGAAAGCAAAAAGCCAGAATGATCAAACAATTGCAAGAAAGTAAACAGGTAAACAGAAAAACTGAAATGAATCAGCCTGCCTTTCTTCTGCCTGGTTCCCTGAGGCTGTATGTAGAAACTAGAGATAGAATAGTGACTTATTAAGAAACATATATTTTTTGTTCCTGGGTCCCGTATTTTTTAATTTTTAAAAGAAGCAGAGACTATTTGTGTAACAATGTTTAATTTCTTCTTTTCTGTTTATCAGTAAATATAACATTATTATCCTAGTTTATAAGTAGCTACTATCAAATACTTAATAAAAATAAATGTTTCTAAGAATAACCAAACATTATATCTTCTAGAGCCATAGATTTATTTTAAACATAATATGTTTTTATTTATTATCCATGCATTATTGGATTCATTTACCTCTGGAAAATAGCTTTTAAAAATCTTACTATCAACACAGTAAGGTGAATTTGTTTAATGGAAAACAATAGTTACCCTCTAGCTTGCATTTTGCAATTATCAATTACATTCTAAATATTCAATGTTTTCTAGTTCAACTTTCAACATCTATATTTAAAGCGTGGACATAGATTTACTGTTAGATATACACTTTAATGTGCTTATGTATACATGTAAAATATGCTTATAAGTGACAGATTATGCTTGACATTTATACTCTGAAGATATAAGGAAATGCAACAAAAGAAAAAAACATTTTTCTCAACTTCTACAAAACTTTAAGATAAAAGATATAAAGATAAAATTTTAATATTAGATTAGAGCGAATGAGAGCTAAATACAGATTTTAAGGAGTATGTTGTTATCTTTAGGAGTAAATAGAATAAACTGTTAATTTAGGATTCTTTTGTGTATACATGCATGAAAACAACAAGACAAAACTCGCTGATGGACAGTACCATTCCCTTTGTATGGGTATCTATTCTCCTGACCTAATAGCAGACAATTGTTGAAGTCTTGCACATATTCAAGTCATTTCCAGTCACTTATAAACATTTTTACCCAAGAACACTGCGTCAGTCTATACAAAGTCCTGTCTACATTTGAAAATATACTAAAAAAGTCTACCTGCCTCTCAAAACTTGTTTCATCCCAAATATTAAATTTTACTTTCTCCAAAGAAAATGTTAGTGTGTGTTTCAAAAAATGTCCCTCTGGGACCTTTCCAATTCTGTCTGAATGACAATATGAAGGTAGTACTATTGGTCTGTCTGGCCCATTTCTTTATTTTTCTTTCCCATCAGCCTGTACTGGGAGCCCTAGAATAGGACCTTGGGGAACAGTAAGAATATGATAGAAGGTATGAAAATAGCTATTGAATATGTAAAATAATCAGAAAGTCTGTGGGTCATAATTGTCTACATATAATGGAAAATTCATTATTTGAGTAGGGTCAATGGTGTGCATATATTCCATGCTGTTTTGGCAATCTGGTGGTATACTAGAAAAGGTACTAACCTCAAAATGCAGACAAATTAACTTATTTTCTTGTCTATAAAATGTAATTTAATTATAACTATACAGTAAGTGCACATTCCAAGAGTCTAAAAACCAGGCTTTAAACATCAGTACAAGAGGGATTGAATGGTATGTTCTGTACATTCTTACTGTGCATTTAATAATATGGGGACTTTTAAAGTCAAAGATTCTCTTGCTTCTATGGGAAGTACCATAATTCTCTTATGTTTTCTTAGATGCAAGTAAGGCAAGAATATCTTAAGTGTGGTTGCTTTGCTGCTCCTCTACTACCAGAGCCAGGATGCTAGCTGAAAAAGTACTTCAATTTCAGAGGTGGGTTGTATGGCTCTAGCATCCAGGACTAAGATTATTTTTTAGAATTAATACACATATTTGATATAAGAAAAAAGACACAGAGAGGTTGTCACTCTACATCTGCAAGACTTCAATATTTGTGCCATAGGGGTGGCAGATGGACAAAGAGCTGAAAAAGCTCAACTAATAAATTCCTGTAGAAAAATATGAGCAGTCAATAATGACCATGAAAGTTTCTAAAGTTTAAAAAAATTAGAAGTCAAAAGGGAGCACATTATACAAGTGGCAGTCGTAAGTAAATGCATGCTTGATTGAACATGTGAATTAGAATCATGATAATTTAAGCAAAAAACTTTCATTGCAATGCTTGAATCATGTCTTTGACCTGAAAGAAGAAGTGCATCTCTTCCTTTTATTTATTGAATGATTCAGTCTAATCAAACAACTGTCATGTTAGTAAAGTGTTGTGCGTATGTGTATGTAAACTTAATTGATGAAAATGTCTAATCCATTACATCAGCATGGTTATGGCAGCATATAAAATACACAGGACCAGAACTCATCATAAAAACACTTCAAAGTTGCGGTATTGATTTCAATTATGATATCTTTCTTTCTAATGCATTCTGCGCACCTGTCAGGAGGGAGAGAAAGTAGGATTAATTCAAACTAAAAGCTATACCTATAGAAAAAGAGGCTTCGTGTAGCCCAAATAAATAGGAAAGAAGTAAACACTGTGAGTATGAGAGCCATTCAGAGAAATATGCACAATGGCATGGATTTTAAAATCACCCATAAAAATGAATACATTATTCATCTTTTTCTCTCTTGGCACTTCTACAGTTGACATCATCCTTGTCTGCTATGTTATGATTTGGAGAACTAACCTGGAAAATGTGATAGGAAATCCTTAACTCAAGCAGCAGTATACAGAATAGACTGTTAAACTGCTACATTAACAGAATGCATAAATGTCAACATTATTTTAGAATGATTTATAACATCCATAACAGTCAGAATAAATAAATGTGGCTCCATAGGCCACAACAAGGGATGGCTTTTTAATTTTAGGTTTCTGCAGATGACATTTTCTATCAGGATGACATTTTAGACCTTTAAAAAAATTTAGAATTTTATTTCAATTAGGAAGGAGAGATGGTTAATAGAAAGTGCTATTAAGTAGTTAAATGAAGAAAGAGAAGAAAAAATATATGACATAATTCAATGGCAATTGTCAGGATTATAAAACATCTTTCTCCAATCTGATTCCTTGTCAACATAAATGTTCCTACAGAACCTCTACTGACCAGACATTGTAGAGGAAGAACAACTATGTGGGTTCAGAATGCAAAACAAAAAAATTGTACCTGAATACATACTGAAATATTTTTTGACATTTATAAAATACAGTATATTATCTGCTTAAATTGTTTTATTAAAATACAGTAAGGGTTTCCATTGACAGTAATATTTTTTAGACTCAAATGGCTCATTTATGATCATTATGAAAATCATTGCATTTCATAGTTTGCCATTATTAAAATAACATACCACTCATTTTAATAAATGGATCAATAAATAAGAAATTTATCATAATATGAAAAAATATTTGAAGATATTCAGATGATATTTTAAACTTCATTCTCTTATGCATGTGAGAATTTAATTTTTATGTCAACATTCTTTGCACTTTATAAACAGAAAATGGCATTTAAAAACTGTGACGCACTTGTTTTAGATCAATAATAAGGGCCAAATAAGCAGATATTTATTAATATAATTACACAAATAATTGGTGCTGATGTTAACTAAAATTATATATATATATATACAGTATATATGTAACATATATACTGTGTGTATATGTGTTTATATGTACATTTGTGTAAAATATGTTTATATAATACATATAAGAGCATTGGGTGGTATATTATTTTTATATAATTTCTTAAAACCACAATACCCTATTTATGGTAAAATTCTGAAATAAGAAATCCCAGTAAAAACAATTTGGTAATTTAGTCTTTAAGTTAAAAACACCAAACACAAATAAAATATTTCACATGCTTTTCTGGGGTAATATACTATTAAATAATTTTAAACAGAGTTTTCAAGTTGAGAAAAAAAAGACAAATGAAATAAAAAGTTGAAAAACAATTTGTGTATGTTTTCCAAACTTAGCAATTTGGCTCATACTCTTTTGCACAAAATACTTTTCACATTTTCTCTATGTATGAGCAAACTCTATCATAGAAAAGTCATTATTTTAAAATAAAGTCTTCAACACCCTGAAAAAGCCCAATCCCACCTGATTTTGGAAGCTAAGCAGGATCAGGCCTGGTTAAGTACTTGGATGGCTAGACCATCTAGAAAGACCAGGTACTGTAGACATAAAAAATAAAAAATAAGGGATTATAAGATGACAAGGTCTTTGCAATCTGTGAGGTCAACCAAGGGTTGCCTCGTAAAAAAAAAAAGTAGGTAAATAAATAAATAAAACAAAGTCTTGAAAGCAATTTTTTTTGAAATATTTTCTATATATATTTTTCTTTTAATATCTTTCTTTTCCCCAATGGTAATTTGTATTATCTCCCTCATTGCCCCAATGTCTAAAATAGCCTTCATATTTTGAGCCTTATAAAAATATTTGATGATTTATAATGGATCTTGGTCCAAAGATCCCCCTTAACATTATAGCTTTTAGATATTGAGAAAAATTATGACTACATGAAATTGAAACTGCTTTTAATGTTTAAAATTAACAGTAAGAAGAAAAATATGTGTCCACAAAGTTAGGGTATATAATTTTGTGATGCTCTTTTAGTTACTAAAAATAAGGTATTTGGATGAAAAAGTAAAAGATTTATGAGATTTAAGGTGATAAGTAAATAGCACAATCTAATGAAATAACTTTGAAAAAGGAGATATATTCTTAAAACAGTCCAAAATAAAGACTAAACATAAAAAGAAGTTTGGAAAGGGATAGGGGTGAGGGTAGAGGTGCAGATATGCAGATCTTGATCTAGAGCCTGGATTCTGGCTCTAATATGTGATATCTAACTATGTGAAATTAAAACTTTAGTATTGAAATTCTAATTTAGTTTTTTTTTTCAGTTCTACAAATGTAGGTAGATTCTATTCAAAGAAAAACAAAGTCTCTAAGCTAGTAAAGTATGTACTTAGAAAGAGGACCACATCTTCCAGTGACTCAATCTAACAATCAAGACAAGTCTGCTCCCCAGCTTGAAAATCAGCTCCCCGTATGTCACCAAAATTAATCATTTTCTGAGGTGGAAGAGTCACATGTTCTCTGCCATGAAGAACAAAAGTGAATAAGCTTGTCCTCTCGAATTGTGTGTCATTTCACAGCCCAATATATCTTGCAACAATCCCACCTCCTAAAGCTAGAATTTCTGTCCTGAACATTGGGTTGGGAACATAAAATCCTGACATGCTAGTGATTCACTATTCCCCTCCTGAAAGCTGAAGTCCTTCTTTGAAACTTCATTCACCGTAGGTAGGCCATTTGTCATTACAGATAAAAAGATAAGGCTTTCACTTCTCACTGTTACTTATTTCAAATTTCCTTTGACTACACTTTGTACATTAGCTTGGATGACCTGAAATTTTTTCCCTGCTGACCATTTGCCAGAAGTTCTAATTATTTACTCCTTTGCATATCATCTCAGTTACACAGACACTCAAGTTTCTCAGGTAGCATCTACAGTTGAATTGACTTTTGCAAAGTCTAGATTGGTCCTGGAGCCTTAATAGTCCCATCTTATTAACTATCCCCTGATAATTCTCCAAATTCCACTGAAATAGTCAAGAAATACTTATGAATACATTTATGTACCAGGGACCCTTGTAGGCCCTAGGCATGTAGAAGGGAACTGAAAATAAATATATGGTGGCAGAAGGAGACTAGACTTTGGGTGGTGAGAATGAAATGCAATATAGATGATGTGTTATAAAATTGTACACCTGAAACTTATTTGTTATTAACCAAAGTTACCCCAATAAATTTAACTAAAAAAAAGAAATAATTTCTGCTTTCAAGAAACTTAATACTCAGAAGCATAAGCTGCTTTCTCCATACTTGTTCTTTCTTCAGTCTGTATGAAGAATGGATATTTACCTTGGGGCTTCTTGTTTAGTTATACTCTATATTTCAAAATGATAGATGTGCTTGCCTTATTTCTTATTTTGGAGGTTCTTTTTTAAAGTCTCATAAATAGGAAAAGTAATGCCAAGTAAAATTTCATATTATTTCTTTCAAATTGCCAATATATTTATTTCTCTTGCTGGAGTCAATGTAAATACATATTCCTTAAGTTATAATTTTTCTACAGAATGCCTGTCACATAGTTCTATTAAGATAATATTAATCATTCCAAAAAGTTTAATTTCATTCCAAAAGCTATCATGAAACAGTTTAGATAGGTGGCTTGTCTTGTGAATTTTTACATTTATGTGCTTCAAAGTTACTTATGCAGGTTGTAGACAAATGTTTTACACAGTGTGTTCTACAAAATACTGGAGCTGCTACATAGTGTGTGCCAAGAAGTTTTCATTGACTGACAAAATGTTGAAATGTTACATACTATATTTCCCTCTTAGATATTAACAATGAAGATTAAAATATTAAAAATTGTAAGTAGTCCTGTAGAAAAAAGTTGTTTTAACTTTTTATAACTTGACATTTTCCAAACTTATTTATCTATGGCTTCTTTAGCTTAAAAGATGTGTACTGCTTTTCAGAACATGATGACCACTTGACATTATTTTGTTTTTTTATGTTTGCCTCCTATCATGCAAAGGAAAATTCCGTGAGAAAGAAAATTCTTGGGCATCTGTAGCACATAATAAATACTTATCTAAAAAGGTCTAAATGAGTAAATAAAATGTTGTTATGAATTTTTGTTAAAGTAATGTTATTTGGAGGTGTATTCTGAAATATTTTTGACTAGAGTCTCTGTATATGACTTAAAAAGAATTAAATTTTTTAAACTTTTCAGATCAGCTAGGGAAATGATCCCTTTATTATTAACTCACCCATTTGGTTTGTTCATTCTAAGTTTATTTCCCATGTGGGTTAGTTTAAATTGTTCTATTCTAAAAAGTATCTAGATCTCAGAGTTCTGACCTATTAAATTGCCATCATATACTTCATAAATGCCTACAATTGATCTCTGGGGAAATGGAAGGAAAGAGGTCACTGATTCTATGATAAATCTATACTTATGTTGCAAAACAAGCAAACAAAACAAACAAGAATATTTTTATCTTAAAGGAAAAAGACCAACCAACCATCATACAAACAAAAATTCTACATCAAAACATATTTGCTACTCCTAATTGTGGGTAGGTGGAGGTGGAGGAGTCAGAAAAATCCTCCACAAAGACAGCACATTATTCTGTATTTCATCATCATGTAAGAAATAATCAGGCAATTTTAAATATTACTGGTAATAAATAGGTTTATTAAACTTTTCAATTATTAGTTAGAAATAAAAATATATATTCCACTTTGGAAAAAGCTCTCAACAGTCATCAGAAAAATCTAAGTACATTACCTTTTGTAAAATGTGCTTTGGGTTTAGTTTTGAGATATTTTGTAAATCCCATTTCAAAAGGGAAAATCCAGGGGCATGAATATATTCTTTTAAAAAACAAAAATGAAATTCATAGAACAAAGACAAAAATATACCTGAATATGTTTCTTGCTTGATTAATTATTCCACAGTAACATTTTTGTGGCAGAAATGTTTCTCATTCTGTAATTTTAATTCAATTCTACTGATAAAAAATGTGGCCAATGTAAAGAAGCACAGAATATAACTTTTTAAAATATTGCTATAACTTGGTATAAGTGTAATTTAAATAGTGCATGAAAATAAATGTCATCTTCAGGTATTACATTACATTGTTCCTATAAAATTCTGGTATAAATCATAAATCACAGCTTTTGAATCAAATACCTAGGTGCAATGATGCATTTATAACAAATAACTCATTTTTAACTATAAAAAAGCCCACTGACATGCAGGATTTTGTAATCAAAGTTTCTCAGCTGCTTACCTTAAATTGAAACCTGACTTCAGTAAGGGCAAAATTAAAAAATCAGCATTACCTCAGGTTTTTTTTTTTTTTTAACTAGTCTCTTCTGAATCCAATCAAAATTAGGCATTTGTTTTTTAGTTTGAAGCACTAGCAATTCCTGAGAAAATTGGGCCTATTTAATTTGGTTTAATAAATATTTAGAAAATTATACATGTGCACAAAACAGTAGATAGTATGAAAGATTAGTAAGATGAATCACTGCAGTTAAGGAATTGAAAAAATCTAAAAATGGTGAACAGTTAAATATACAAACAGCATTAATTCAAGTCATACTATAGTAAGTTTCTAAAATTAAGGTATGAGGAGAAGGACATAACATACAGTTTGGAGAAGGTAGGATTCATTAGGTAGAGATGAGCAAGAAGGTACTCTGTGGTGCAGCTGGAGAATAACCAAGATGGAAAGAGTCACAAAATTATTCCTAGCAAATAGAAGAGTCCAATTGCAGGATAATGTAATGGCTTGAAGAGGAAACTCACTTGAAAAGAATAAAAACAAAATTGAATTAAGAAGTTTTTGACTTCTAAATTGAGAAACTTGTACTGAGGCAAGGAGCCATTGTAGACCACCGAAGGTTCCTGAATAGAGGAGACACTGAAACAATGTTGTGTCATAGAAAAAAATAATAAAATGATTAACAGGCTGGTTGAGAAAGGAGATGGAAGACTGATTTAAAGGTCAATAAAATAATCCAGATAAGAGTTGAACAGGACACACACTGTGTTAGTGGTATGAAAATGGGATGAGGGGATAGATACTAGAAACTTTATAGAACTTAAAGTTTTAAGACTTGTCTATAGATTGGAGGGAGGGGAAAAGGGAGAGAGAGAAAGGGAGAGGGAGAAGGAGAGAGAGCACAAAACTAGCTTTAATATTTTAAATTGGGATGAATTTGTAATATTATTAACCAAAATATGCAAGTTCAAATATAAAATTTATCCTCAGAAGTAACATAATGAGTTTGATCTGGATATTTTGAGTTCAGAGTGCTAACAATGATATTTCGTAGAGAGGGTCATAGGTAATTAGTAAATGTGGAGTACCTATATACAAGTAATAGTTGTAATCACTTAGGTAGATGAGACAGCATAACCAGACAGAGTAGGATGAAAGTTTTTGAATGTCTATATTTTACAGGGCAAGGAAAGGAGACCAGTAAACAAGAAGAATAGCAAGAAAAAAAAATCTATAAATTAATTTAAAAAGAAATATGCTAGATCTAAAATGTTATTACTGAAGGATGTAAAATATTATTGAGAAATATTTAAGAAACATAATGATAGAAATATGTCATGTTCCTGGGTGTTAAGACTGAATAATTAACAAGTATACACAGATGTCAAATTTCTTCAAATTACTATATATGTTAAATGCAATGATGATCAAAATACCAACAGACCTTCCTAGTAATTAGATAAAATGTTATAAAGTATGTGAGATCAGCTAAACTATTCCTTTAAAAACATAACACCAAGACCATCTAAAGATAAATATAGACAATTTTATATGTAAAGAAAATGTGAATAAAAATAAAACAAAACAGAAAACAGTCGGCCACAGAAAGAAGAATGATGGAAATTAGAGCAAAGGCCCTTTCATGAGTGAAAGATGCCAGATTACCAGAACAGTGTGGTTAGCTCATCAGTTCATCAGAAACAGGTAATTTAAAGTACAGTCTACATCAGTAAATACCAATCCAGTTTCTCATAAAATGTTAGAACTAGATAGGCTTTTTAAAATTTATATTATTTTCAGGTGTATAGGTTTGATTTTAGTCAGGCTGAAGTTCTAATAGTAGTATCAGTTGGGGAAAATCTCTAGCCCACTGAATTTTCATAAAGATTAGATAAAATAATGTATTCAAAGTGCTTAGCAGAGTGCTTGGCACAGATTAAGCACTCAGTATATCAATCGCTATTATTATTAAATGGCATATCACCACCATGTTTTAGATGAGGAACTTGAAGCTATGATAATGTAAACAAACCCAATAAAGAGTTGGCAGAATAAGAACTAAAATCTAGAAATCACCTGAGATCACCAAGCTATTTTTCAAGACTAATAAGCTTTGGTCCTCCTTTATTATGCCCTCACTACTGTGTAGGGTAGATACAGCAGGAGCACAAGTAAAGGAAAAAATAGAAATTCAACATTTCTTTCCTATTTTCCTCTGGATTCTTTTATGATATCTGGTCCAGTTATAATTTATGACCTACTTAAAAGTGAAAATGGTGCATTGCACATTTACACTTCTCTAAAATGGAAATGCAGAATCTATATTCTTATTTCATTCTTCCCTCATGTGTAGTAGGCATGCAGTCTTTAACAATAACAGCACTATTCTATTTTTTGGTGTTAATTGTAAATATTTAGACAACATACCCAAGTAAAATTTGAAACTCAGCAATTAAAAAAATAAAAGGATAAAATAGCTCCTGAAAGAATTGTTTAGAATCCCTCTAGTTAAAAATCACACAGTATGTAATGGAGTTACAAACAGATCTTCCATCAGAGGGCTTTTGCTTTGGTTACAATCCTTTTGGGGATTCCAAGGTGAGCAAATGTGCTTAGCTTACCATCCATCTGGCATTCAAAGGAGAGCGTGGAAAAGATGGCAGCTAAGGAGCCACACCATCTACAGAATATCTGAAATGTAATTTTTCCCCTTCCTCCATGTAACAAAAGCCTGTGAAACTCTAATGGACAATATGCTATTTATTAATTACCCAAAGTAACTAGGGCTTTGTTGTTTCTAAAAATTAAGTAAATAAGTAAATGCCTGATTTATGTAAAGCCTCATCTTAATGATTCTAACTATAATTTATTAAGCAAGAATATGGGCCTTGATAAAAGGGATGAATCCTTTATTTTTAAATTCAAGTTCCTACCTAATATAAAGTTTCCAACTCTTTAAATAATCTAGCATAAGCTCCCTCTGCAGGAATACTTGTACTACATTTTAAGACTGTAAGGCAGTTCTGCCTCTATCTTTAGAATGCTCAAAATGTTAAAAAGAGTGTTTTATTCAGCCAACTTTCTGTAGAGCTTCAACTCTTTGATCTTAGTTTTGCCCTGTGGAATTACAAAAACTAACTCTGATCCCTTTTGTACACAACAATATCATGTCTTTACCCCATGCTTACATTCCTTATTTTGCTTTAAATATTTCTACTACCTCAGGGGAAAACACTGGGATTTAAAACTTTGTACCTAGAATGCCATTGTATTAACATGCAACCTAGCTATATTCACAGATAAAACGAAAGTTCAGGAAATATTACACTTCTATGCCACTTTGTAAAGTACTACCTGAATATATAGTCAAGTAGCTTGAGAATTTAATCTCAATTGAAAAGTGGGAAGATATGACATAAACTGATTTGTGATAAATATTCTAACACTTAGCTATAAAGTTTAAAAATAGCTAAAGATGTATTTATATAACCAAATATGTGTCAAAATTATTCTTAATATAAAATAAGATTTTAAAACAATAACTTAAAAGATTTTGAAGTTCTAAACATACATATTTACAAAAAAAAAAAGAAAAAGAAAAGTAAATGTATGGAAAATTCTCCCTCTCACATGTAGCACAAGTTAAAAGGTACCAGTCTGTCCTTATTTCATTTAAAAGGTGATGTTTTCAAAAAAAAGTTAAGAAGTCCAAAATGTTGAAAATAAAACAAATAATCTTGAGTTATAACAATATATATGTGTTAAATTTTCCAAAGAAACTCTCTGATCCCTTTAGAAGAAAAAATAAAGAAAATCCTAATATGTATGATTTATAAGAAAGTTACTTATAACAAATATAGAAACAAATATAGAGAAGCAACCCTTTAGAAGAAAAAAGAAGGAAAATCCTAATATGTATGATTACAAGAAAGTTACCTAAAATAAATATAGAAACAGATATCAGAGAAGCATAGAAAAACAAAAAATCAGGAGTAGCAGTATAAATTTAGTTAGAAAAACAAGGCAAACAGTAAACACATAAGAGAAAGTATATATGAATAAAATAAGAAGACCCATTGACATAACAGTCACAAACTTGTGTACCACCAAATTGTACACGACAAAACTATCAAAACACAATGATAATCAAACATATGTACATTATTAGTAAGAACATTTAACATATTCTCTGTTTTTTCTATGCTAAATAAAATATGAAAAATGAGGTCATAGTAATTTTAACGAGACTAATAAAAGAAACATTAGACTTTGCACCATTCTAATAGATAATTCACCTTTTCATGCATCATAGACAATTAATAAAAATTGATAATTGAGTTTACTGCAAAATATAAAATAATTTTATTTACTTTCAGGAAAGGACATCATGTATAAACTAGTCATCTGACCCAAAGGCAATAAAAAAAATGCTTATATATAAACAGAAAGTAATTAAAATGTGAAAAAAGTGGAATTAACAAATAAAATTAAGAACTGTTTCTTTGAAAAAAGAAAACAGGTTAAATCTACTAGAAATTGAAAGTATGGACAGATTTCTAAAACTGGAATGGAAAATAGAATAAATATCATCTTCATCATACAGGAAATTACTCTATCAGATCTGTTTCTGAGGCCTAATAACTTTTTTAGCCCAAATAACTTATATTTCAATTAGTGAAGCTTTATAATATGTTTTGATATTTGCTAAGACAAATCCCTGACTTATAAATTGAATATATATCGAATATAACAACCTAGTATTTATTATCAATAAATTTTAATTTTACATTGTTGAAAACCAAAAAATTTATTGAAAATTAATTTGCATGCAATAAATCTACAAATTAATTTGGAAAGAATTTAAATTTGTAAAATTGTATCTTTCCATGCAGAAAATGGCTTTGCACAGCCATTTATTCTTTTCGTATACCTATCAATAATGCTTTGCTTTTTCTTCACAACATTCACATATTTATTCCTACAGCTAAACTTAAGTGTGTTTTATACATTTTGACATCAAAATTTTCCCCATCATATTTTCTCACTTGTTTTTAATTATTTTTAGGTTTAGACTAATGAACAAAAAGATAACAGAACAACTTAACTATTGAAAAACTCACATTTTTTTCTAACAAATAATTGGAATTTTAACTATGGCCACTATTCTGCACATTTCTTGAATTCCTATCATAAAAAGCAATGAAAACACATAACATAGAGGTCTCAATATGTTATTGAAAAAACAGATCAGTGTTGAAGACTGGAAAGTTTGAGAATAAAGGACAATTAGATTGGCAGGTTATCCTTAAAGAAAAGAAAGGAGACTGTTTCTATGACCAAAGAAAAACAGTAAAGATATGCAGGGATATCAATGAATCTGAGAATGAAGCAGGCTTGAAAGTTGGTGGAGTTCAGAATATGTACTTAAAACAGTACATATAGGAGAGGATTATTCCCTGTACAGAAGTCATTAACTGATAAGCCATTTCCAAGTAAATCTGATGTTTTAGAAGAGTAATCTGGGAAAATCAGTTTTCTATTGGAATTTAAAAATTACAAGTACTAATTTTTGAAATATCAAAGAAACTTTAGACATTTTTATTAAAAAGAAGCGAGTATTCTGAAAGTTATTATCTTAACATCCAAAATTAAAAAGAAAATACGTTTGGTATCTTCAGCAATCTTATACATTTGGAAACCAACATTAGATATTACATTGAGTTCTAAGACCTCTAATACTTTCATCCTTAATGGCTTTCAAAGGACATATTCCCACATAGATTTAGTAAAACTCTATATTTATGTAATGGTTTTTGAGAGGTTCCTTGAAACATCCTATTATCCCTCACCATATCCCTGTAAGATAAGTAAGAAAAAGGGGCCATTATTCTCTTTTTGCAGATCAGACCATCAAGATACTCAGTTACAAAGATTAGAAGGAGACACTAAGCATATTTATGGTGAAAAGACCAAAAAAATTCTGATAGCTAGGCATCTTACCAAAAGGATACTTCTCTTGCTGTACTTATATGTCTAGCCCTACCCTTTATACTCACTGTTTCTATATAATTTTCAAGGTTAATATTTAATGTTTATATTTAAATAAAAGTAAAAAATAAATTTAATACACACATCATTCTTACATTTTAAAAACTAAGCTCCATGCTAATAGATGATGCTATAAAATAATTTTCTTCTATATAGCATCTTTTCCATGGAAAAAAATTTAAAGTTAACATTAGTTGGAGAGAAGACTGTGTCAATTGCATTGCTGTGAAGATTAATAACTAATTACCCATTTCAATGGGAAATACTCTAAGGTCATCCAAACCTAGAATGATCTCTTTATTCTTTTATGATTCTATAATCAAGATAATAAATTAAGGGCCTATATTTCTCATAAGGGAAGCAATACAGTATTTAAAATATATGTGTCATATCTCCATTGACGTAAACAACATATATATTATCCTAATATATTTGTCCTCTCCCCAAATCTTATAAAAATGATACATGGCCTAATTAATTGAACAACTTGAACTTAGTTGGGCAGCTAAACTTGTCATGCACTTCCTACTGTAAAGTGTTTTGAAGTTACAAAGGCCATTACAGTCTTACATCAAATTATCGAAAGCTAAGGTCTATCTGGCATGGTGGCATTGCCATCAGGGAGCTATTTGGGAGCAGAAGAAGGGTACTCCCAAACCTCATACAAATTTATTGGAATTCATTGTACCTACACACATATAAAAACCTGACTTGATTAAGAAGGAAAAATAAAATGACATTTATTATTATAGGACAAGAGATTGACTGTGAGTTTAATCTGCAGGGACACTTCCATTTAGTGCTTATTAAAAGTTCCTGTGTGCATTCAACACTAGCATTTAACCATGCTAGTTTTGAGAAATAGCAATTTTTATAAACAAACTAGAATTAGAGATTAGGCTTCAATCAAGTTTTAGAATTTCAATCAGAAAGATACTTATTATTAATCTAAGTCATCTATGAGAAGAATAGCCAAACAGTAAGCTTTCTAGAGTTACTACAGACTAAGCTGTTTCTTAGAACACCTCCATCCCACTTCCCATGCCTAGACACGTACACACACAAATGTGCATAGTCATAAATTTACTTACATGATTTGTGGGAAAATGTCATTTAAGAAAAGTCAGAATCAGAGTACATTTTACTTTGAGATATGCCTTTCTACATTATATATATTCTTAAATTCACTTTGGTTCATGTGGCTATTTAGTCATAGGAAAATTTTAGTTTCACCCAAAATACTCTCGAGTAATTAAACCTAGAAATGTACATTTCTTCTGGTAAAAATATATTTTTATATTAAAGGAAAGTTTAATATATTTGATATGCTTAGGTCAGTATTTGAGTTTGGATCAGACTATTAATTTTTATTACTCACTTTTTTAGGATAATCGTGGCTAGGAATGTGCTTAATAAACTTACGGCAACGGAATTGCAAGAATTATTAAAAAAAAATAAAAGTAGAAGGAAAGAAAGCAAGAAAGACAGTCTTTAATTTTTTTCTTTCTTTTTTTTCATTTTACAATTATGCACTACAAAGAAGGTTCCTTAAATTAATAGGCCATAAGAGATTTTTCTGAATTGAAGTAAGTTGATGAATTATCAAATTCCACAGCCTAATGGAAATAGTGTACCCCCCAAAATTCAACCTCGCAAAAAAATATCCACTTGAGTGAATTTTATATCAATGCTAAATGAGATGGCAAGCATGATGAATAATAATTTTTACTTACTGTTCTTATTAAAGAAAAAATGAGTTATTATTCTTTTAGTCAGAAGTAAAAATTCTTCTACCATTACCATTAACTTGACTTGTTTTATATTTAAAAAAGGAAATTCTTTTCAATTCTACGCAATTGTAATAAAACAAAAGGGACTACTTTTTCTTTGCTTGAATAACTATCTTAAGTTTTCAACAAAAGTGATATAGACATTCTGATAGGAGAAGCAATATTCAGTTGCCATGGCTATTATCCTTCACTTCAACATTCGTTCTCAGATATGAAAAAACTCAACTACAAAGACAAGAAAATGTTTGTTTTCTCACCAACACCAAAGGGCTGAAAGTTGCCTAAGAGCAAGTAAAACTCACAAGTCCCTGTTTTCACGGACCTTACAATTTAGTAGTTAGGAAAGTAAAGGGATTTCTGGATGTTAGTAATATCCTTTTGAGGTCTAATTACACAAATGACCTCCATGTCATTTTTCAAAATAGGAAGAAATTTCTGCTTCATGGAAGATGAAGTAAATGTACTTTCCTTTAATTCTCCTACTAAATACAACTAAAAACTTGTAAAACAAACATAAGACTGAAAGGCCAAGGGCAGGCTGCCTGACTGGGAAATTTAATCCATTGTATGTACTCTGGGTTTTCCCTTTACCTAGTATAACCCTTACTTGGAGCTGAAAAACCCAGCAACACAGAAACACAAACAGGCGCAGAAAACAAAACAAAACAAAACAAATCAGAAAACAAACCCAGCCCACACTTCACACACACACACACACACACACACACACACACACACACACACACACACACACACACACTGCTCTGTAGTGAAAAGGAGCTGCTTAGCAAAGCAGGAAACGTGGGGAATAACTGTGCTACTCCAGCTGAACACCACAGAAAAATCTGCAGTCCCACCACCATGTCTCCTACCAAAGAAAAGCTATTGGGGCGGGGAGGCTTACATCCTTGAGAGGCTGTACAAGGCACCCCAATGCCCTCACCATAGTGCCGGAGAAGGTCAGACAGGGAGCTGAGAGTTTCATCCCTGCCACACTAGGGAGTCCATACTTCTACTTCCACCTTTTGACTGCCCTTTGAGAGGTTGTCTGAGAGTTGGGACTTTCTCTATGTTGACGTGGCCACTCCCACCACTGTGTCAGTGGAGACCAAATGGGGAGCAAGGACTCCCGCCCCATTTAACGGTAATGAGAAACTTTCCCTCTCAGGTGTCAATGGAGGCCACAGAGGGAACCTGGATTTCACCTCTACCTGGTGGTAATGAGGTGACCTCTCCGTTTTTGTAAGGGTAATTACAAATTTAAAAAGAGAAACTTACTAACTTTCCCCTGGTACACAAAGGGAAAGAGACTTTTCCTTACTCCTCCTTTTTCTTAGAGCATTTACACTAAAAACTTGTAATTGGGATTTTTTTCTCTGCCCCTTCGAGATATATGCAAATTTTTCTAAAGCCAAATAAGCCTGTTGCCAGTTTTAAAATCCAGGAATCTTTTTTCACAAGACCTGGGAGCCATTTCTTTGAATGTAATCATAAAAGAAGATAGAATTTCTATCTCCCAGTCTGCCTGGAAGGGTAGGAGCCTAAATTTCTCAGGGCAATGGCAAAACAACCTCCTGTCCTAAAGATATGAATTTAACTTTCATTTGGGCAAGGGTAATTAGTAAACACTGTCACCCTAGTTACCAGGTAAATGAAGGATGAGCTATGTGTGAGAAATGTCAAATACTCTTACTTGAGCATCAGTTACCAAACTTACCCTGAAAATGTGTATGTGATGGATTGTCTCTGCCTGGTTATATGAAAGGGTAAGGTTTCTTTCTGTTTTGTTTTTGTTTTGTTTTGTTTTGTTTTGTTTTGTTTGGCCATCTCTTTAGTGGACTGCTTTTGATATTTATCACATTTTTCCTTGATGCTAATTCAATGATAAAATAATTTCCTTTCTCTTCCACTTTTGTGGAGACTTTTTCTGGATTGGCAGAAGATTTTATTTTCAATTACATTTCTCCAAAATTTAGAATAAAAGCAAAATTATATTAGTATACTATATGTTTGTATATATGTATAACATAACATATATCTTAATAACAAGTAGAGTTACTGTTTGTTTTTTTAATCAGAGAGAGGGACATTATATAATAATAAAAAAAGGTCAGTCCTTCAAGAAAATATAGCAATACTAAATGTGCATATACCAAACAACAGATTGACAAAATATGCATAGAGATTATGGGCAAGATTGTATATCTGAAATAGTTTTCATTGGGGAAGTAGAAGGAAGGAATGTTGGAGAAAGAGTTAGATCTTGATTCTTATACAAATTCTGTCACTAAAGCTATGAGACCTTGGACAATTTGCTTACTCTCTTTGAGCTTCAGTTTCTCCATTTTCTATAAAATGTGGAATTAGATAGATGATCCACAAGTTTCCTTCCAGTCTAGAATTCTAGATGTCCCTGAGATTATGAATTTTGTTTTCTGGAAATAGATAATTTTCAGAACAAGCTCATTTATAATGATAATTCCAAAAATAGGTTTGTTTTTTGTTTCTAAAGAACATCTGAAATAGTTTGTACAGAGATTATTATATAGATGGAATGGAGGTTAAGAAACCATAGGCAAAAAATTAAAACAAACTGTATTGTAAACATCTTACTCTGAAGATTGCAAACTACTTCAAAAGGTTTTTAGAACCTACTAAATTGTACCCTAAGCTTAATGCCCAAATTCACAAATAAATATGTAAATTATTTAAAAATAGGAACTACAGTTGAGAGAATTCAGCAGACCATATTTTCACCCTAAGCTAACATTACTCTGACTCTGAATCATGAGTTATATTTTAAGTCAAAATCCAGTCAAATCAGAGAAATCAGTGAAAATATATATTTACTAGATATGTAGTAAATATAGTACATATAGTATACAACAGAATAGTATCAGAAAATTACTCCATGGAAACATTACAAATTCTCTCTTTCAACTCCTACTTTATATCAGTGAGAAAATTAATAATAGGGAGTTAGAGTTATCCAGTAAGTAGTAATAGCTCAAGATGAGTGATTCCTGGTTTTTAATTATGCCTATATGGAGGCCATCATGAATACAGCCAAATCATAATGTAGGCTGAGTATTAATTTACAGAGTAACTTTAATAGACAGCCTCAATTCTCTCATATTTAAAATAAACAAAAGAAGCTAATATTTAAAGAGTAAAAATTTTATAAGGTACCTGTTGAAATGAAAGGTAAGCAACAAGTATAAATTTTTAAAGCATTTATCAAACCACAGTTCCTCATGTTTCAACTTGCTAACAAATACATGGTTGTTATTTTCCTCAATAAACAGGTGAGAAAAATAAGGCAGAGGAAAATTAATGGATGTTTTCAAGTCATTATAGTGCACATATTCATTTTCATGGGGTATTAGAACAGATTCAAATTTCTTTTTATGAAAGTATGAGTTTGTTAAATCTTAAAAGTGCACTGTAGGATATTGACAGGTGCCCAACGAGAAAGTCTGTCAACAAGCAGTTTTTGACCATTTAACTCTGCAGGGCACTATACTAAACACAATGAGATCTCACAAAAATGATGAAAGGAGTGCCCTGTGACTTTGTGGAAATTAAAAAGAAAGACTAGTGCATACCAATTATTTTAAAATTATTAATAATCTGTCATAGTAAGTGAGCAAGAAAACATTTTTATTTCTTTCACTAAATCAAGAGGTAAATGTAATCCTAGATATTTTTAGTAGCAAGCAAAGTGATTCTTCTTGCTTGCGTTAAGCTATTAAAACCATGTCTTAGTAGTTCCTCCTGGAAATTAAGTAAACACTAAATGGAATCACTTCTCAAATTCAAATGACAAAATTGATTAAGATAGTAGGAGTTAAAATCCCAGGATTTTGAAGCTGTCCCAGGGTTTGAGGCCAGATGGCCTGAGGGATCTCATATCCCCTCTTGGTCTCAATTTCCTCATTTGTAAAACAGAAATTATAAAAGAATAATCTTGGAGCATAACTTTGTAAATTAAACTATAATATATACAAGTGCTTGGCATACTTCTTAGCATCTCATAATTGCTTAGTATATTTTAGCTATTATTAACATTCATATTAGTAATACTATTATTGTTTCTAAAATTTGTCAGACATATGAAGAAACATTTGTATTTTGGTGCTGTTTCTACTGTATTATTGAAATATGGCAATGAAATGACATTTAAAAATAACTGAAATGTGTACAAACTACTAACTATTCTCTCTCAACTATTTCTTAATATACTATATCTAGTTTTTCAGAATAAAGAGACTACTTGAGGGCACTTGATTTATTTATCTGCCTAGATGAAAAAAAGACACATATGTATTTATTTCACATCCAGTGCAAAGAATTTATCATGATACTAAATGAGAAAAAAAAAAAACCTTATAGTTCATAGAAATTGATAGCTTTTAAGTGTACTTTAAATCTCATGAGAGGGCTCACTTCCATCATACCTATCTTTTAACTTATTTATAAAGGTGCCAAGAAATCTGTCTTTTTACTGAAAGACAATTTTACTTCTGGCTACGAGATAAAGTTCCCTGTAAGCCGTCACTCAAACAATCATTTTGCAAGCAATCAATAGGACTACAAAATCTAATATATAAATTCATGTAAAACCTAAATGTACTAGCTCATCATTTACTGGAGTCCCTCTATTACTTATCTTGAAAAATTACTTATCTTGAAAAATTCCTCTTCCTCTCCATTTTTTGTCAAAATTGTGGTGAAAATAGATTTATGTACAGCCCGAGGGAATTAATTTTGGGGGATTCTTAGCACTCAAAATCACTTAGCTATTTCTAGACTTATAGTAACATCCTCTCACTGAAACTTCTTTCTCAGTCTTCTCCAGCGATTCAGTCTTACTCTTCTGGAGAGCAATACTCTACAATGGCAAAGATGAGCCAGACTTCCTAGGGTTGAAACAGCTCTACTGCTTATTAGCTGAATATCCGTAGACAAGTTACTAAATCATTCTAATTCCCAGTGGCTTTTCCCACAAGTAAAAATTATTTGAAAATATTAAGATAGGATGTATATTAAGCACTTAGTAGAGTGTCTAAGACTTGGAATACACTTGATAAACATTAGCTATTATTTTATTATTTTGACTATTCTTTCAGGTATAGCTCAAACACCATCTCTCTCATGAAACTTTTGTAGACCTGCTGAATGTGGTGGGACAAATATTCACCTTTGATTTAGCTTCACATGAAATTCTATGCTGGTACTCCAATTTGACAAGTTCCTTAACTTTGCATCTCCATTTACTAGTTTGTAGACAATAACTAACTGTGATAATATATGCAATCTGCTCTCTTTACAAGAGATGTAAGTGGGCCTTTTGCTCTTTTTTTAGACATAATGTCAAATTCTTGAAAAAAGTTTTTAACTCAATGGATCTAAAATTTTATAAGTTATTATGTTTGCAGATAGGAAAGAGTAGCAGCTTTTACTGTGTACCCTATGCACCCTTTAAGTGGTCTGCAAATCTATAGCAAATTAGAGCAAAAATTCATGTGCATGACCAGTATTTTTCTGGGGGAATGTTTCAGATCTTTTATTTGATCTTCTAAGGTATCTACATCCCAAAACAAAAAGGTATAAACTACTGATTTAGAAAGAAATTTTTGACCCACCTCCAGCATTTGAATAGACTTCTTGGTACTCATTTTATAAGCTATTCTTATCCCTTGCTTATTTTTCTATTTTTGATTTCTTATTCTCCTTCAAAAGCAAAATATGTTTTATCCTACCAATTGCCAAAACATAGTAGGTTCATGTTAGTGTCTTTCTATTCAACGTGCCTGAGTTTATGATTTAATTTTTAAAGAGCACTTCTCTTTTTATAACAAATATGAATCTGGTCCTTTATACCAGACAAGGTTCTAAAACCTGGGGACTCAAAATTAGACAAGGCAGGCAAGTTTTCTTTTGCTTTCATAGATGAGTTTATTAATGTAATAGGCAGAAACTAAACAAATAATTTGATTAAATAATAAATTAATAAAATAATTTCAGATAGTGCCATGAAGAAAATGAAACAAGATAATGGGATAAGAATGATAGAGGCATGGTACATTGTATAGGGTATTTTTGACAAGTTTCACTGAGAAAGTGATGTTTAAGCATAGACTTAAAAGGATATAAAGTAGCCAGCCATGAGAATTGGAAAAGAACATTCCAGACAGAAGAAATAGCCAGCACCAAAAAACAACCTAGACATGCTTGAAAAACTGAAATGATTCATTAAAATTATAACAACAAAGTAAAAATCAAAATTGTTTTAGGCCGAAAGACAATGTTTTATTCCTATTGTAGAGAACTGGGAACGTAAGAAAAAATATAAAAATAAAATAAACACTTCACATAAATCCCTAAAAGTTTTAGTGTTTTGGTGTATTTCTTCCTAAAATTTTTAGGTATACACATAGAAAGTAGAAAAAGTATAAAATATTCTGCTATGTATAATCTTTGTTCATTTTTTTAACTTAATATATCACAAGAAGCATCTTCCTGGGACTTTAAAATTATTCATAAACATAATTGCTAATGGCTACATATTTCCATCATATGAAAGTATTATCTTCTATGTAATTTATTTCTGTGATTGATTTTTAGGTAGTTTTTATTTGTTTATTTTGCTCTGAAATAAATTTTGCAATCAACATTTTAATGAAAAGTCTTTGTCAATATCTTTGTATAGTTTTTTGGATTACAAGTCTGGCAGTAGAATTTATTTTGATATTAAATGTCAAAATAACATAGAGCCTGTTTTATACTCAATGCACATTTAATGTTTTTAAAAAATCTTTAAAGAGCCTTTTTTTAAACTACCATTTTGTCTGTATCAGTCCCATGTTTATATATCTATATGTCCACTACTCTTTTAAAATAATTCAAGACAGAAGACCATTCTAGTTGGCCTGAGAGTAGTCATTAAAAGAAAAAGAAGCCTTTGTGATTTAAAAGATGTCATTAGTGAAAATGGCCTCCTAGAAACTCACTATAATTATGACTTCCAGAAGTCTCTAATTCAGAGTTTAGAAAAAACAATCTTGGTTTCTTCACAATTCAGTAACAAAATAATTCCAAATGTAACATAACATTTTGGCAATTTTGGATTGATTTATATTTGTACTTACAGCTTTACTTTGAGCTACCTTGATTTCCACATGTGTTTCAGCAGCTCTCTCTGATCCACATGCTTTTTTTTTTTTTTTTTATTGTCTTTCTATCTTATCCTAGAGCTATTTCTGCTCAGTGGAGGCACGACATCAATAAACTACAAGATTTTATTCGGTTTACCCAACAAATGCTGATCTTTCCTGTTAGATTTAATTTGTTGGTCTCTTATCATGGTTGTTCTAATATATTATTTAGTGACCTTTCCTTCTCTATATTGTAAAACCCATGTAACATTAATCTTTTTATATACTTAAATTGAAGAATAAGTATTTCTGATAATTATAGTGTCAATTAATTCATAAAAAGCAGATATTAAACAACCAAAACAATACACTAGAAGCTACAGAATAACAAGTTTTATTTGTTGACGTGGTATACCAACTTTAACAGGTAACATAACCTCTTTCCTAATAAATACACTCTTATGATAATGCATCTATGTTATCTGTGAAGTGAGAATGACGCCCCATATTGATTCTTTTCTTAGATGATGGAGTGTGTGTCTAATCTAGCTCATTTTAAAGCACTTCAGGAATATAAAGGCTATAAAAGTATTAAATAAGGTTGATGTGTTCACTGCAGTAAAAATGCTTCCTGAAAAATATATTTTTAACTAAGGGTTATAAAAAAAGGAGAAAAATATCTCACTTCCATCTAAAAAGAGGAACCAGTCTTATGACTTATTTTTTCTAAGAGTGAGGACAGAGGAACAAATTTAAAGCTGCAGAAATAAATACAAGATATCTAAAATTTAATAGACACCTTATGGTTGGTTGGGAGTGGAGTTTGACATATCAAATATTTTTTTTGAGATATTGATTATTTTAAGCTACTTATTTTTAAGAAATGACTCAGGAGAAACCTCTGATTTTCCCCCAAGAATTAGGTAAGAGGACCTGCTCTAGGAAGGGAGCTAGTATCATAGATAATTAGTTTAATATGAACTAAATCTGATAGGGAGAAACCTGGAAAAACCCATTTGATCAAAATATTTTCTGTGTTCCATTGTTAAAGATGGTGCAGCAAACATTTATTTATCAAACATTTGCATTTCTATCTCTATATGAATTGATTTCCTCCCCTTTGAAGTCCCAAACCACAATTCCCCTTTCTCCTTAGGTAAAGGTGGCATAGAAGCCTTAATTGCCAGATCTGTCCTTGGTTCTCATATTCTTATGGAACCCCTCTATGTATATGTATGTAATACATTTGGTTATTTTGTCCTGCTAATTTGTTTCATGTCAATTTGATTGTTAAACCAACCAACAGAACTTAGGATAGTAGAAGGAAAATTATTTTCCTCTCCTACATTTTCATATAAATCATTAAAAGACCATTATAGAAGACCGTGCCTAAAAATTTTTGAAAATGCACACACACATATCTGCCCACCTGATACGCTTAGAAATGTGCAGCTCTTCTTTTAATATTCTGTTCAACTTAGGCTTCTTATGTATGCTTCATTAAAAATATCTTCTAAGAATTTTTTTAGTCTGTTGAGATTAACAGCTATATCACCAGAGAGCTTTCTCAGAGAGGTTTAGAAATAAATCTGAATTCCACAGCCCAATAAAAGCTGTTAACTACAACATGAACAACTTTGACAGTCATTGGGGTATTATTTTTCCTCTTCTCATCTGTATATTCACTGACTTGCCAACCATACCAAAGCTTATACAGTGTGTATAAATCATGTCCAAGAGGAATTGCTTTTTCTTCTGAAGCCTTGAAACCTAGGCATGCATGGTTTTGACTTTTCAAACACTACAGTGAATATTTTATAAGTTAAGAAATGTAAGTCTAAAATCAAGAAAATCATAGGATTGATCCCATATCACCTTTACCTGTCTTTGGGGTAGATGTGTATGGGTTTTGTTTTTATTTTATTATTTAAAACTTTTAACATTGTCAGAATTAATCTCTATACATGTGCAATGCATAGCACACACTGATGAGAATGGCTTTATTCAGGTACTTAGCCAATCTTCCTAGACTTTGTACAAGAATTCTGACTGAATCTGCTGGTTATAATGTACACAAATTCTCTTTTATACTACTCACAAAGTTCCTAAATTTTGGACTTAACTCAGGATAAAGTAAAAATCAGATGAGACTAACTTAAACCAAAGTATATGATTGTGGTAAGATATATACACACATACACACATTGAAGCTCTATTAATCAAAAGTCTAATTATTTTATTTTTTTTCTGTGTAATATTGGAAGAAGAAGAACATGGAAATAGTTTTATTAATTTCCAGAAAAGTTTTGGAGATTAATTTCTCCCAGCCCTAAATGAGACAATGATAAATTTCTTTGCTAATACTTTGGAATCTAAATTTGTGAGCCATATAAAGCCTACTGGGGAAACAGAAGAAGGTTTTATAAGAGAAGGAAAGACTAGAGGGAGGAAGAATGAAAGACATAAGGAAAGAGAAAAGGCAGAAGAGAGAAACTTATCCATTGAAGGAAATGAAGGAAAAAGAGTTTTCATCATATTAAAAGACCACTAAAGGTAGATGGGGTGGGAGAGATTATGAATTGGTCCTTGAACAAGCGGAATTATTAGAGAAGGAAAAGACTAGTTAGTAAAGCTAAACAAAGCAAAACAAAACAAAACAAAAAACAAAAAGACATGTTATCTAAAGGGCTTGAAGCCAAATAGTAGCTGGTTTGAGGTTTTATAAACCAACTAGGTATTCAGGGGTATAACTTCCATGTTGAATTCTGTCTGAGCAGAATTGAATAACATACCTTGTGGCACCATCGAAAATCCTCTCACCGATAAAAATATTAGGTCTGATTGCTTAAAAATTTATTGTCCCAATATGAGCAGCATATAGATAAATATATAATGAGATACCTTAGACTTGACTACTTTATCACTGGTACTCTTTAATCATCAATTATGTATATCTCTAGAATTATACAAGATTATTCTATAAAAAAAAAAAGCTACAATTTCAGGTAATTTGATCCTATATAAAAGAGTAATTTATAAAATTGGAATTATACTTGTTCACAATGGCAAGAATAATAAGGGGAGTCCTCTTTATTACATAAAAATGAAGACTAACAGAATTAAAAACTATTTAAATTGGAAAGAATTTTAAAATATTCTAGGAAAAGATAAATTCTGTTTTACATTTTTTCCCTTAGTCATGCTAAATTCTCATCACGAATAGTGACATCACAAGCTACTAATAAAGTTCACAGCATTCCCATCGTATTTACAATATTTGATTTATTACCTCTATTATTATATTTGAATCCAATACAAGAGGATTGTATATCCACAAAATGTCACTATAGTCAAATATGAAAAAAAAAATCTGGACACGTAGTTGTTTCCATGTTCTTAATACTATTCCTTTAGGTTTCAAAATTTTTAATCAGACTAAAGAGTTGCCTTTTATTCCTGACCAGTTGAAAACACTGACAGAAAAATTAGTACACTGCCCTAAAGTTAGATGACAAAATGTTACTGAATCAAAGAACCATGCAATTGCCTGGTGGTGGTAATTACAGACTGCAATATAGAAAATTAATATTTGCTAAGCTATGAAAAATTTCATTTGTTAAGCTGTCATAACTATGTGTTTTATTATTAGAAGATATAGTTTAATGAGCACACTTTGGACTGGGTGTTAAAAGGTCATAAATTAATTTTCTAATTTGGCAACCATCTTGCTAGTGATTATGAACAAGGTATTTAATTACTTTGCTTTATCACTGTTGAAATACAAATACTCAGATTTCACAATTTAAATTATATATAAAGTAAATCTATTTATGTTAAGATGCCATGCAAAAATTAGGAAACAAAATATCCACCTGTATATCATCTGGGTAAAATCTTACTTTTAGGATTATTTAATCTTCTTGTGTCTGATTTTTCTTTTCTTTTTTCTTAAAATGGAAACAACAGCAGCACTTACATATTTGAGTTACTGTGGAGAATAAGATAATGCTTATAAATCAATTAGCAAAGTGCTCGACAATAACATTTAGTGAATATCACTTCTACAATTATTATTATTATTATTATTATTATTATTTATTACTTAAAATGCCCTGCAAAGTATAAAACTCTTATGATGTTTAGGATAATTATCAAGATAAACAATGGGCTCTGATTATAGTTCTATTGCCTATAAAATAAAAAAGAAAACAAGATATTGAGCCATGAAATTATCATGAGAGTACAAATGGTTCATTTGGATATATAAAGTTTATGTTTACATAAAAGTCATTTACAATTGATTTCGAACAGCACAGCTTTTCTATAAAGTCTCATATTTTTCTCCATGAACTTTTAACAGATCTGACAATAGCACTAGTTTAAAATGCTATTTTGAAAACTTTAAATAATGTAGGCTCTAAGAAAAAAAAAAAGGGTGGGGGCTACAATTTACCTATCTGTTTTGATTAAATGTATTAATTTAATGCAAAGATATTTTCACATAAACCTGTTATATTCCAATAAGAGAAAACCAAGACAAATTTAAAAAAAAAAAAACAAGATTCATAAAGGCAAAAGAAAATTTAAAAATTGTGCAGCACAAGCTTTTATTTAAGGCTTGAACAATTTCTGGAACATTCTTGCTAGCTGGTCATTCAGTCTTTGCAACCATCAGTGCCTAGAAACTGACCACTTCCTAAATCATGCCATGCTAAAGTTGAGCAATAGGGATGCCATCGAAGAAACACAGGTTTTTGGAGTGAGACATGCTGGGTATTCTCAGCCATGCATAGCAAATGCATTTAGTAAAAACAGCAGTGCTAAGTTTGGGACATTTCTTGTAGAAAATATAGGTGATGATGTCTAACTCTGATAGTTTTCCGAGTTCACTAGGACAGTTATCTAATTCAACTTGGATCTAGGTATTGCCGTGAAGTTATTCTGTATATGGGCTAACATCTATAGTCAGTTGACATTAAGTAGATTACCCTCAACAGTGTGGGTGGATCTCCTCCAAGCAGGTGGAAGGCCTTAAGAGCCAAAACTGAGGTTTCCTAGAAAAGAATTTGTGCCTCAAGACTGCAGTGTCAGCTCCTGGTGAGTTTGCAGCCTGCTGGCATGCCCTAGTTTTTAATGTGTGCCTGGTATATACTGATATAGATATAGACATACACATAGATGAGAATTAGAAGGGTTATAAAATCTAGATAAAGATAAATTCCATCTTATTATTTTCCCCAAATGTGCTTCAATTCTAGCGGGAATAGTGACACCACAAATTTCTAAGAAAGCTCATGGCATTGCATTGTGCTCACAACAATATTTGAATCATTATCATCATTACCATATATTATATATTGATATATTTTACACACACACACACACACCCTGTTGGCTTTATTTCTCTATAGAACCCTGACTAATAGACTACTTCACAGGATACCTCTTTTAAGGATAAAAAGGCCCTCAAATTTTACTCTCCTGCAGAATTTTTTAAAGCTGTTATTGAATAGTGTCCCCTGTAGCTGCTCTTGTTAATCAGTGTTCTAATAGAATAAATGCAATGACTGAATCCTATACTTTTATATTTATCCACATAAATAATACGATTGGGATAATCAACAAATTCAATGTGGACTATAGAATAATATATCACCCTTAATAAATTTATATTAGAGAATATTCTTGCTTTTGAGAAATATACACTTAAGTAAAAAAAAGGGCAAAGGGGCATGAATTATGCAACCTAATCTCAAATTGTTCCAGAAAAATATGTAATAAACAGAATTATAAAGCAAAAGCAGCAAAATGTTAACAATAGTTGATTCTGGGTAAGACAATTTGAGAACTTTTTGTACAATTTTTAAAAAACTTTTTGTATGTTTCAGATTATTTCAAAATAAAATTTCTAAAAAGGCAAAATAAAATATTGAGTGAAACAGCATAAATAGACACAAACTGAAGCCTTGGTCTTATTAGCATCTATGTCAGAGCTCCTGAAGTAACTGGTATCTGACAATACCTTTTAGTGAAGCTTAACAGCTTTATCCTGTCAGCTCACAGACAATCCTGTTCCTTACAAAGTGATGGAACGTGCAGTCACATTGAAAGTGGAAAGGAGTGGGGGCGTCAGATAGGAGACGATCATAATGGAGTTTGAAGATGAGAAGCATGCAGTCATTCTCCATCACTAGCTTATGTTCTCATATTTGAATGATTCAATACTAGCTTTAAAATGATATAGTTTAATAACATGTAAACAATCTATTTTTTCTTTAACATATTCACCATTTATGTATAATTTCAGGATGCTTTCTAAATTCTAGCTTGTTAAAGCTTCCTCTTGAGTGAAATTAGGCACCAAGATCAACCAAAAGGCCTCCTTTGATGAAATACCCACAGAGAGACATTTACTTTGGGGCTTTGTAAGGAAGTTGTCATTTAATGCAGCACATTGCTAGAACATTAAAATGTTACATAAAGAATAAACTTCACTCTGGCTACTACAAAAAGGTTACAACTTCCAAAACAATTTTTCTGCCATTTTCTCTGATGCACCTAATTGTAACCCATCTAATGGAAAGAAAAGGCCACACGGATCCTGCAGTTACAGAGCTAATCTAGAATCTCCCAATGTCTCTCAAAATTCAGCTTCCTAGAAAACATACATTTGGTTAGAGGCCTTACAATTTCAAGTCCAGTGAACATAAAGCTAAGGTAGAATTCTCTTCATCGAAGTTTTCTTCAGAGGTATACCTCATGGGTTCTCTCTCGTCTTCTCTTGATATCTCCCTGCATTCCTGTGGCCCCATGAGGCACAGGCAGTCCAGCCAGAAAGCTGAAACCCAAAACAGCTTCAGATCCTTGCTGTGTGCTTCTTCAGAAATGACAGGGACTTAGGGAAGAACGTCTATTACTGCCTGAGAATCTTTTCCCGGCTCAGTCATTCCTGTCCTCTTGTGCCCTGAGTAAGCTATGACTGTTATGAATGTTCATCCCAGAGTAGTACATACATCATCACTCTATACCACAGGACAGCCACAGATATCTAAAAATAATGTACTAGCCATGCCTCTCTGTACATCGATTTTGGGCTAGTCTGTCACCAAAGTAAAAGGAAAAGTTAAAGAACTATGTTATTCATGGCTTCTGAGTGCAGACAGAAACTGAAGAATGGATTCTTCTAGATTTTCAGATGGTTTAAAAAGCCCTATTTGTATATGGTGGGCATTACATTACCTCACAACTGAGCTTCATCTGCTGTAGCAAAGTTACAGATCATCTCAGTTTTTAGTGCAGAGTTAAGATACTTAAGACTCTCTCTCTCTTTTTAATGTTGTTCATGTCATTCTTGTGGCAGTGTTTAAATTTATTTAAATATCAACCTTTTTTCTCCTTTCTAATCTTTTTCATTCATCTAATCAGTCCTACTCATAACTGCCTAATCCATCTTCCCTCATTTAACTTCTTTGCATAAACAAACAAACAAATAAATAAAACTTCTAGTCACAAGGCTTCATGTCCAGAATGAATCTAAAGCTCTTTTATCTGGGCTTTTAGTTTCTTTAGAATTTTCTACAACTTCCCTTCTAATAATTTTTCTCCTGTCTTTCAACAAGGACTTTCCACTAAACTCCTGACAAAATGCTTCATGCATTATCCTCTAAATCTGTGTTCTTCCACCTTGGTGCTGTTGCTGATAGCAATTCCTACCTGCAGTGTCATCTTAACCTCCACCTGCCAAAATTCCACCAATTCTTTAGGCCAATTACAATGTATCATGTTTTATGAACCCTTCATGATTACCCTAGACAGGAACTCTCTCTTCCCACTCTGAATTCTTGAAGTAGTTCCCAAATGGCTTCATGATCTGTCCTCTCGATGTAGGTTCCAGGGGTCCTGGTTTCCTTCCAGAACAGGAGTCTGCCATAATGTCTCAGAGCACAGACTCTAGACCCAGATAACACAGTTAAACTCTCGGGTCTTCCATCTTCTGGCTCTGTCTCATCATCTGAGCAAGTTACTTATCAATCTCTCTGAGTTTAAGTTTTCTCATTGATAAAATGAAGATTTAAAAAGGAACTCAATAAACAAGGATGAAATATGCTAATATTATAAAAAGCCCTCAGACTAATGCTTTGCAAGACAGTATCCATGATGAGTACTTGCCAATATTAGTGTTATTTGTGCATATCACCCCTTCCATACAAACACATAGTGCTTCGCACATATGGCATTCTAAAAATATAGGTCATACAAATATTATACAAATCCAGGCAGCTTAAAGAGGTGCTCTTGAGTTTTTTTACAGTAATTCCTCTAGTGCAACAGTCCCCAATCTTTTTTGGTATCAGGAACTGTTGCTTCTGTGAGAATCTAATGCCTCATGATCTCAGGTTGAGCTGAGGCAGTGATGCTAGCGCTGGGGAGGGGCTGCAAATACAGATGAAGTTTCGCTCTCTTGCTCTGCTCACCCCCTGCTGTGTGGCCCAGTTTCTAACAGGACACAGGCTGGTACTAGTCCACATCCCGGGGGTTTGGGACCCCTGCTCTAGTGCACCAACAAACTTGGGTAAACTGATTTTTAAAAGAATGATATCTGATTAATCATTTATTTGACTAAAGATGAATTAAATTTTAAACTAAATTACATGAAGATTAATCAGTGAATTATCTGAGGTAAGAAATGGAAAATTTATAAGACAGATACTCAAAGTCATTCAGGAGAACTTGGTGATATATAGCCTTAGAAAAGCATTTTCATGACATAGCTAAGAGGATGAAACACTACCTTCCAGGTTTCAGGCTATTTCATTTACTGAGCTGGGTGGTCTTATAAGAAAGTGAATGTGCAGGAAACCAAGGGCCTTAGAGTTTATTCCTAACCTTATCAATGAGTCCATTTTGAGAATAACAAGATTCTTCATGTTGCTGAAAATAGAACCATGGTGACTTTGTTTTCCCCTCAGGACTTTTCCTGATTTGTAAAATGACAGATCAAATTGACACAAGGGTATAAAATGAAATCACATTATTATGTTTTAAATCAATTGTCTTTACCAAAATGATCAAAAGTACGTAAGGTCAAGACTACATAAAAATTGAACACATTTTTCCAAGTGTCAAAGTAGAACTACAATATACTCTTTAGGCATTATATTTCAATATTTGGACAAGCAATTAGCACTGGTTACTATATTTATTTTTAGATTATGTATAATCTGTATAGAGGGATAAATTTTAAATCAATAGTTTGGTGTACAAGTCCCAAGTGATTTTCTCCACTTGTCTTTCTGATCTCAGTTTCTCACATCTCTCATCTATGGCCCAATGTAATGGTCACACGTAAGTGCTTGTACTTCCCCGAATGCACCTTGCTCTTCCCAGCCCTACTATCTCTGTACATGTACAACTTCTTTTTCTCTCTTGTTGTGGTGAAGTCCTACATATCCTTCAAGTTCCAGTTCAGATGTCATTTTTTCTTTTTTTCTAGATTTTTCTGAGCAAGTTAAACAAGACCACCCCCTCCTTTTTTTTTTATAGTGTCGTTATAATACCTCTATTTTTCTACTATTACAATTACTTATTTTCATGTCTATTTCTTGATTTAACTGTGAAGACCCACAGCACTAAGATGTAGATCAATTCATCTCTTAGTTTAGTGTATTCAGTAAAAGGGAGATCTTTAATAAACACTATTTCAATGAGTGCATGAATGAATTTCTATCACTTTTTCTCAGTAGAATATGAAACTATCAGCCCTGTGTAAATATTCTGCAGATTCAATATGCCTTACCTTTAAATAAACAGAATTAAATTTAATTTTAATTTAAGATACCCTATTATACTTTTAAGAACACTTTCTTTATTCTAAATTCACTTGAGGGGTTTATGGACAAAATAGATACCCTCAAGCTTAACTTATGATCTTGAGTTTGACAGCAAAGTTTTTTGAACTTCATAATTCTCTTCTTAATAATTTCTCCCACCAAATGTCTGTTTGATAATTAAAGAATATTTCCACGTGCACCACATTCCACTGCACTATAGTATTTTCTTTACCCCAATTTTATCAGTCTAGCCATTCATCTATTTATCGCCCATTCATAAATCCATCTATTCATGTAGCCAACAATTGCCATTTAAGCACTTATTATCTACCAGGCACAGAGCTCAGAGCTGGAGATCCAATGGTTAAAAAGTCGGAAGACTTCCCTTCAACCCAGCACACAGTCTGCAGATGACAGGCCAATAACAACCACAGCAAAAGATAACACAATGAGTTAAGTGCTGTTAGAAAAATGTGCCTAGTGGAAGAAATGTAGAAAAGCAGGAACTCTGAGAGTGTGTAAAGAAAGATTCAAAAGTACTTAAATGCCATACCTCTAAGGATCTGAGGATTCCAGATCATCCTTTCCACTGACTTCAGCAAAGAAAACAGGAAAAACGTCCTAATCGCTTTAGGTATCTCTCAGTTGTTCTCAATTATCATCAGAAAACACTTTATTTGAAAACCAACGAGCCCTTTCCCCTTCAGCCAGCCTGTGAAGTGATGAAAACATGGGAGCTGAGCCTATCAGTGCTTGTGTTAAGCAGCTGAAAAAGTTGTAGCCCATGAATCATGGCTCTTTTCCTGTGTTTCCAAATCTGTGGGAGGAGAGGCCTTTGGCTAGAAGCACTGACAATCTAGCACCTACGATGATCACTTGGGGAAAGAAAGATGCTTGAGACACTAGGAGAGATACACAATCCTCCCACCTCCCTAAAGTGTGCATATCCCCAGTGTTACCACCAGGCCATGCCTCAAAATAGTGTGAGAGCCAAAACCCACATTTTCAAAAAAAAAGGACAAATAAATTAAGCTTCTACCACCCACCAAACTTATGTGCAGCTAAGAAAAATCAAATGAAGTAAACAAGTAAATTAGCAGCTGGTATGAGGACTTCAGTCACGAATGTTTTGAAGGTTCTGCTAACCAGTTCCTGAATTAGATTTGTTCTTGTGGGAAAATAATTAGCAATCATACTACTAATATTAATTTCTATTAATTCCTAATATCTATGAAAGCTTACTATGTACCAGACAACATGCTTACAATTTACACACAATGCCTAAATAAACTCTAGATACTGCTATAATCTGGATGAGGAGTTTGAAGTTCAGAAGTGCCTAAACTGCTAACGTTCACACATGTAGTAGATAGCTATGCAGACATAATGCCCCTTAATGTCTTGAAAATTTTGCTTTTTAACAATATATTTTCCTAAAAATTATTGAAAATATTAAGGTAGGGGCACTAAAAGCATAATTATGGTTCCTTATCACCAGTGATTAAACAAGGTATAAATTCATGTGACGGTCTTACAAACAATTCAGCACTTCAACAACAGTAGTTACAGTGGTTTTCTTGACCTAGAGTCATTTTCTCTTGCTCTTTATTTGTAGGAAATAGTAAATATATATATGAATCTAAGTTGATTAATCACAGATGAGAAAAGAATTTTTTGTTGTTGTTTCTAGTTTGCTTAGAAAAAGTTTTAGTCAAATTATTACCTTTATGAACATGCATTTACAAGCTCCTTTTTTCTGCTAAGAAATTATTTTTAAATTATTTAGCATAATTTAGATAGAATTTTTTTATATTTATAGTGGGAGAGATAGTTTCAATACCTGTGATCTGTAACTTAAAGAGTTCCCAATGAAGAAAATCAGCTTTTTAAATGAGTAAATGAAAAACTGGGCATTTTTTATTCACAATTATTACTCATCCTCAGAGATAGCATAGAATTTGTAGATAGTATACAATAGAATAATCTCAAAATATTGAGTTAGAAACATCTAGAGGAAAGGTGATTTAAATATCTCTACTATTTTAAAATATGCATTGCAAATCTACCAAGAATCAAATCTATAAGGAACTCTTAGTGGTTTTAGGTGGGCTAATAAATAGATCCCCTAAAAACTTTCCCTAGTTCCTTGAATGGTGCGGAAGAAATAAAGTAAAACCTGGCTACACTAATTCTGATGCCTTAAATATTTGGGAGAATTGGAGATGAGACAGGAGCCTCCAAAGAAGCCCCTGAAGCCTTCCTTCTTAATCAGGATAGTTCTTCCATTGGCATCATCAGCATGACTCGAGTTCATTAGAAAGTAGAGAAGCAGGCCCTATCTCAGGCCTCTGAATTAGAATCTGCATTTTAACATAATGGCCAAATGACTTCTAATCACAATGACCTTTGGGAACCACCACTCCAAAACAGCCATCAGAATCTGTTCTGAACACCTGCCAAATGCAGCAAGGGCTGCACTTTCAAGTGTGAACTTTCTTGCGTCCTTACTTCACCTTTTCTTCTCATGTCGCCAAATATTAAAGCACAGCCTACAAACTCTCCAACTGTAACTTTTCTTTATACATCTCCCTTGCTCTTTCTTCTCTGTGAAAATGCCTGGCTTATTTCTGCTTCAGAGCATATGCAGTTGCTAAACCTCCTGTATCTTATATGGCTTTCTCTTTCGCAAGAGTAAGGTTTCAACTTGAATATCTTCTCCTTAGTGATGCCTCCCTAACAACTTTCTTCCAAGTTTACCCGAATTCACATTTTTTCCTTCAATTTACAAACCCTGAAAATATTTTATTTGTATACTTTTTGCAAAAGAACAAAAACAGCCTTCAAATGTGGCCTATCTTCCTTTTTGATTCCCCTTCCTCTTTCTTTCCTACTTTCCCTGCTCTTGAACCTTGACTAACCAACAAACTCCATGGTTTATAAAAATAGTTTTCAAAAGTAATGTTCTGATAGGTTTTTTTTGCATGGTTTTACAATAACCCAGAACAAAAGGTGCAGCAATAAAAACAACCTTCAACCACACCAACTGCAAGAGGTACAGTAGCTGAAGTTGAAAACTGTCCCTGAGCCAGACCATAGGACAAGCACCCCGTCCTCTTTTCACCCTTTAAAATCTCAACACTTCTTTGACTTGGAGAGTTACCTTGTTTTCGGGTGCTTCTGGTGTACAAGCTGAATGAAACCTTTAACTTCTCTTTTTGAGGCAGTTAACTTTTCTTTACATCATTTATTATATACCTCCTTTTAATAAAGATAAGCCTCTTGTGGTCCTCATCATTAGGATCAATATTTCTGATTCTCCACCATTATCATAACTTGGGATAATGTCTCTCACATGATAGGGGCTCAATAAATAGTTGTGAGCCAACTTTTATTTTAAAAGAGAAGCCAGCTTGTTTGTAAGACCCAATATAAATGGTTTTTGCTTATCTTGTGAACTGACCATATGTCCCCATGCTACTAGATTTTGAAAAAGACCATTTATTTCATACCCACTAGTCACCTTACTCTTGAATGCAGCCTCAATAAATGAGGCTCTTTATTACCCCATTTGCACTGGCTTTACGGCCTTAGTTATCACCTAAGCCATTGAGGGGAAAAACACATAGTGGTCCTTTTGTATAGAAAAATAGATAAGGGCTAAAACTTACTGCACTTGAAAAAGAAGCCATAAAAACTTTCTGGAAGCTTTTCTTCAGGAAAATTATCACTTAGTATTTTGGTAACCAAGTCTCTGTTAGGTCCATGGGGGAAAGGAAATACAAACATAAACATTAAGACTTAATCTCTTAGCAATACTTGCACCTAATAAGTAGTTCCTGGCATCTCTATTTAGAGAGTAATCCTGAAAGAAGCCCTGTAGTCTTCTGACATGACAATATTTAGACTCATAAGCCAGACATCATGGCTAGAAGTAATTTCCTTAGCAAATTCACCAGGCATAGCTGTAATTACCCTACCTAGACAACAATAGACAAAAAAGGAAGTCCACTTTCCTCCAGATCCAAAGCCCTATCTGATTACAAACAAATTAAGCAGGAGCCCAACTTAAGCTATGGAGAAAATTTAAGAGACCATTAACAAATAAAATGATTCTCTATATATAAAACTCTAAAGATGCCACCAAAAAAAAGAAGAACTATTAAAAACAACAAATAAATACAGTTGAGTTGCAGGATCCAAAATCAATGAACAAAAATCCATTGCATTCCTATACTATAACAATAAAATTTCAGAAAAAGAAATAATTAAAAAAATATTATTTTTTTGCAATTACAACAAAAGGATTAAATACCTAGGAATAAACTTAATGAAGCATATGAAGGACCTATACATTGAAAACTGTAAGACATTATTTAAAAAAATTGAAGAAGATGCAAAGAAATGGAGAGATATTTTGTATTTATAGATTGGAAGAATCAACATAGTTAAAGAACCAACATATTACCCAAAGATTACAGATTTAATGCAATCACCTTCAAAACATCAATGACATTTTTAAAAGAGATAAAACAAAAATTAATCATATTTGTGTGGAATCACAAATACCCCAAATACCCTAAGCAATTGTGAGAACAAAGAACAAGTCCAGAGGTATCACACTGCCTGCCTTCAAATCATACTACAAAGTGACAATAATCAAAATAACATGGTAATGGCAGAAAAACAAATACACAGACCAATGGAACAGAATTGAGAGCCCAGAAATCAATTCACATATATATGGACAGACAATTTTTAACTAAAGAATGAAAACTATGCAATGGAGAAAAGAAAGCCTCTTTAATAAATGGTGCTGGGAAAATAGAAAAACCACATGCAAAAGAATGAAGCTTCACTGTTATCTGTCACCATTTACCAAAATTAATTCAAATTGGATGAAAGATATAAACATAAGACCTGAAACAATAAAGTTCATCGAAGAAAACATAGGTACTGAATTCATAGATCTTGGATTTAGAAAGAATTTTATGAATTTGACCTCAAAGGCAGGAAAAGTAAAAGCAAAAATAAATGAATGAGACTATATCAAATGAAAAAGCTTCTGCACAGCAAAAGAAAGTATCGACCAAAGAGGTAAACAATTGAATGGGAAAAGATATTTGCAAAAAAAGCCTCCAATAAGGGGTTAATGTCCAAAATATAAAAAACTCAAACAACTGAACAACAAATAATTCCATTAAAAAATGAGCAGAGGACCTAAACAGACACTTCTCCTAAGGAGACATACAATGGCTAAAAGACATATAAAAAGATCTCAACTTCACTAGCTATGAAGGAAATGATAATCAAAACCACAATGGGATCCCACCTCATACCTGTTAGAATGGCTATCATCTACAAGAAAAGTATAAATAACAAGTGTTGGAGAGATTATGGAAAAAAAGGAACCCTCATACACTGCTGTTAAAAATGTAAATTGGTACGGCCATATGAAAAATAATATGGAGGTTCCTCAAAAACTTTAGAATTATTATGACCCAGCAGTCTCCCTTCTGGTATCTATCCCACAAATTTGAAAACATTTATATATAAATACCTATGCAGTCTGATGTTCCTTGCAGTATTATGCATGATGGTTAAGCCATGGAAGCAACCGAAGAGTTCTTCAATAAATGATTGGATAAAGATGATGTGGTACATATATATAATGAAATATTACTCAGCTATAAGAAGAGATAAAAAAAAATTGCTACCTGTGACAACATTAATGGATCTTGAGATTATCCAGCTAAGCAAAATAAGTAAGATAGAAAAAGTTGAGAAGCATATGATAACACTCATATGTGGGTTATAAAATTGAAAGCAGCAAACGAACAAGACAAACAATAACTCAGACACAAACAACAGTCTATCCATTACCAGAGGGAAAGGAGGGGAGTAAGATAAAAGTAAAGGGGGTCAAATAATTGGTGATAGAAGAAAATTTAACTTTGGGGTGGTAAACACACAATGCAATATACATTAGATGTATTATTGAATTGTACACTTGAAACCTGCATAATTTTATTAACCAATGTCACCACCAATAAATTTAATTAAAAAATAAAAATAATACAAAAGAAGAAAAAAAAGAGACTATTACATTAATCCAAGAGCAGAGAAGATGGAGAGAACTGGGTATATTTGAAAGCTAAAATGGAGTTTCAATTAATATTTACTGAACAAGATGGTATATATGAATATATTTTAGAGTGCATGTTACCATATGACCTTGGAACCAAAGCATACAAAATTAGTTACAACTGTAAGTATCAAAATAATTTTTCTGAGAGGCTAATTTATTTTCAACTATTCTCTCCTCTGTTCCACCACTGTACCTTATATAAAACTTTATTGTAATATTCCACGGCTAATTTCTAAGAGTACATTCGAAAGATATAACTAAGGTCCATTTATGAAGATATTTTTTTTCCAATGGAAATTCAAAATGTATGACTAATATTTGGGTTAAACTGACATCAAGATATATTTGATAGCACAATCTAATTTTTTCACTGAGCTCATAAATAACTTGGAAAAGTACTCTCTTCCATTTTAAATAAGAAAAGAGCATCACACATAATGCTATCTGAACTGTGTAAATTAAAGATTTTCTTTCATTTACCTCTTAAAATTAGATTTATCCACCAGTTATTTCAAACCTCCAAGACAAATTTGCACACATTTTTATTACAGTGCAATTTTTTTGTGGGGTATTCTTACTAAGTCAAACTGATTCAGTAAGATAAAGTGTGGTTAAATAAATTACATCAAACTGTCAGAGTGGCAGCACAGCAGCTTGCTGCCTTATGGGTGCCCACCCTCCCACCCCCACCACCCGCCTGGTGAACAACACCCAACATAAACATCGTAAGGTGCTTATTTCTTTCAACCAACTTCAGGAACAAGATTTTTCAGTTACTACTAATCTCTTTCTTCAGGTGGCTCATCACAACAGTAGCTTATGCCCTTGATGATTGTCAGGTGTATTCAGAGTGACATTAGCATGGTCCCTGAAGCTAATAAAATTAAATCCTCAACAGGTATTTAGAGTAGGTTATATTTCTCCTCATTCAGCAGTAGAGAAAGTATTCATGGATCTCCTGTCTGTGTGGCATCCTCATCCCAAGGCCCCAAGTCAGGTCTGTTTCCAGTCCCGAATACTAGACTTTTCTACTCTGAAGTTCGTTTGGTATGTTTGCCAAGTTACTAAATGCTCCTCTATCATGGTGGGCTTCTTTAATTTCAGTTTCATCTGCCTTCAACACTTCTTTTGCCTGACTCATCCTCTTTTAGGAAACCTAATTCCTTTCTCCCTTCTTATCTCCTTTAACTCAAACTCTGCCTCTAGGTCACTGAGGGCACAAGACTGTGTCTTTTGTTAAAGCATCAGGCACTTCCCATGACATTAACATACTAAGGGGAACCACTCAAGTATAGGTGATATTGATTGGGAGATTCATGGCAAGGCACTAAAATAGGAAGACTGAAAATTCAAGGCCAATGTCTTAAAAACACTTCAGGTAAAGTGACTACCATTAAAAAAATAAATAAATAAACTGATTTCAAGAAGTAAAAGATCCACCATTAAAATTTTTTATTTTTATGTAATGTGGTATTACCACTATTTCATACAAGGAAAGAGGACATTGGGGAAAATTCAAAGCCAACCTGACCTCACTGAGAGATCAAGGAGTTGAACAGAGAAAAGTAGAAAAAGATATAATATGTTTTAGTGCTGTGTAAAACCACAGAAATCTGGTCTTGAATCCTGGCTCAATCTATATACTGCTGGGCAAGGTACTTAACTCCCAGAGCCTCAATTTTGTTTTAAAGAATATAAACATAGTAATACTTTATAAAGTTCTCAAACATTAAAGATAAAATATGTAAAGTGTTTACTGCATAGCTATGGCTCAAGGAAATTTTACGATTGTGAAATTCTGTAATCTTCATATCAAGAGCCAGCTATTTTTGGATTTCTGAGGCAACTTTAGTTTTGGCCCTGATATCCATTTATAATCCAGTTGCTACCAACCTCTCTTAATGCTCACAGAGCTACAGTCAGTCATAGTGCTGAACACAGAAACTTTGTTCATGGGCTCTCATACAGACTACAAAAACTTCTTTGTCTTTGCTCATTTTCATTTTTTCAATACTATCACTCCCCACTACCTTCATCTCTCTTTATTGATCTAGATTCAGTTCTTCCTGCTTCATAAAGCTTTCCTAGATTGCTCCATGCCTCACTTATCTCACCTTCTTTTAAATATTTTCTGTGGATGTCACCTGTACTCACTGATACTTTCGGTTGAGTCCTGTTCTAGGTATTTTGGTATCACCAAAAGAGTCAACATAGACTCAAAAACATGTCGAGCCACTACCATACACTTCTACTTCTTCCTCCTTCTTTGTCAATAACACTGATACTGAGGATTCATGCCTCTGCACGGCACCTGTGGTACCTGCAGACACTACTTGTCTGGGTATCATATTATTTAGGGAATAATTGCTCCCTCCAGTTCCTCAAAACTGAACTATATTCTTGAGGCAAAGCCTTTGCCTCGTTTTGTTATCCTCGATTAAAAGACACAAACTTTGTGCCTAATATCTTATAAAAATAATGTCTCATGAATATTAATATCTTATACAGTAATTCTAGTTCTATGTCACAGTTCTTTATTTCTCCCTAAAATTCTCATATGAATCAGTGGTAAAAGACAATGTTAGGAACAATTTTCTATACTAGGGACAAATTTAAGAAGCTCATCACATCACTCCTCCCTCTGGTGACAGACTTAGTTATCAGGTCAAGTTTGTCTACTGATTCTCTTTGTTTGGATGGTATTCTCCCAGGGAGATGTCCCCGCCCCCCGCCCCAAGTCCTTCAAACACACAAACTCTGGCAGCTGCCCCCAAAGAACTTTAGGCTTTCCCAGATATGAATGTCCTGAATGGACCTAGCTTAGGCATAATCTTAGAACACACTATATTCATATCATTTATGGTGTTCATTTTACTCTTAATAATTTACTCGTTCATTTTATAATTTATTGCTTTATATGGTTTTTCTTGTCTCTCTGCATCTAGACTCTAAAGACAATAAAGGGAATACAACAGACCCTGAGAAGCAAAGCACTATGCATGACATGATGGATATTAATAAATATTTTTCTGAGTGATTTTTTTGAAGAAAATGTTAAATAGAGTGATTGAAAGAATTTCAAAATTATTTGAAAAAGTAGATGAAAGTCAAAGAATGGGCTTTTACATCTGAAGGTGATATAAAAATAGTGTGCTGAAAGCTCTCTTTCATTAAGTCAGCAAACATTTATTGGGGAGCTACTAAATGTTTAACCCTTCATTAGGCACTATATTACAATGTAAATAAGTTACACCAGTGCCACAAGGAGCTCTTGGTCTAATAAAATAGTTAATTAAATATGTTAAAAATACAATCTGTTGTCTTAATTACTATAGTAAATATAAACTTAAGGTAATGAGAACATAAACATGCAAAGAAACCAAAGAATATTAGAAGATTGTGAAATTAAGTTCTTACAAATAAATACTTGGAACTACTGATGAAATTATAAAATCACTGGAATATCTTTCTGTGATTTCCTTTGTACATAGCTACTTCCAAGATTAGTTCAATTAAGACAACAGCCTTCTGCTCTTCTTCATTGTGGAAATGGAGAGTAGAAGTAAAATACCAGGAAGTTGTTTAAATGTTAAGGTGACCTGAGTAGTTGGTAATGTGTTGGGGTAGGTTCTTATGTATCCAGTAGTAAATATACATGGTGCTCTTGTCTGGTTCACAAAGAATGAAAGAATGGGTTGTCCTCCCTGCACAAGGCAAATGATGGTAAGTGGGTAAATGCAATGTTCCAGGCCAGCACCCAGCATTCTGTAGTGACTTTTCTATCAGACAACCGCAAAATGTATTTCTCTAGAAGCCAGTGCCTGGTTCTTTTCTGGGGCAGTCAGACCTAGGAATGGCTCAGATTAGAAGAGTTACATTCTCTAATGTAACAACCATAGCATTTTTCTCCCCCATTAATAACAGCAACAGAAACAATATAATATTTATTATAATTATTTGCAATAGTCCTTTTAAAGCATTTCATTCAATGGAAATAGCTGATCCGACCTGCAAATCGAAGAGTAGCTGCTTTAATTTCTTTTCAAACATGGGAGAGTAACTGGAAAAGAGGACAAGGTGAATGCAGATGCATGGGCAGAACAGGGTGAAATTTGCAAACAACTAAAGCACACTAGAAATGTCACTCTTTGCCGGTAGGAAGATAATTTTATTTAAAAAAATTATTAGAGTCTATAATTGGAAAATACTGGCAGAAATTTTGCTTCAAATGTTTTAAATGCAATATTCAAATTTGAATCTTCAGTTTAATTGATTTCTAAAGTAAATGAGAAAGTACATATTCTTTTAACCATTAAAAGCCTGTTTATTGTTAAAACATTTCTGCTATAAGAAAATGTTATGTGCATATTCATTCTTTTATCAATTCATTAATTCTCTTATTAATAAATACATATCAAAGGACTCTTATGTACCAAGCATTTTTTAAAAATCCATTTGATTATCAGCATCTCCCATTTGCCAGGTACTGTTTTAGGAGTGAAGACTGCTACAATAGGAAAGAACCAGTACCTGACCTCAAGATGTTTATAATCTGGTATGGAAGAGAAACAAAGATGTGAACAGAATCTAATACAGGGGGAAGTGACATCATAAATAAATACACTTCATTACTAATTGAATCATACTGTGGCAGGCCTAGCAGATATTTACATTCACTTCTATACATCTAGAATTACTTGATTCTGATTTGTGACATATTTGTTTCTAGACAAACTGTAAATGCCTTTCTGGTATATTCAAACTACAGTTACTGGGCTTCTACATGTAGAAAATGCTTGCTTGAATCTGAAACTATTTCCAAACAAGAAACAAAATGCCTGTGGATAAGGCAAGATGAATTTGTTATTGATCTTTACAACCTAAATATTTTGGGGAAATTCAATGTCCAGTAACAGAATTTCATTTAAATCATGCCCTTCATTAAATCTCACAAAACATTTCAGATACAGAGGCTAGCCATTGACTGAACTAGGTAGAGTATGATTAGACTTGGCAAACAGGAAGACATTTAATAAAACTACCTTCAGATTAGTTAGAAATCACAGTTTGAAACAGTCAAATTATTTCCAAGATATGAGTCTTTTCATACTAAATGCATCATGCTGACTAGAATGAATTATGGGACATATCTCACAAAGATGAGACAACTATAACTCAGGAGTGAAGGATATACAGAATTTAGAACAAATGAGATCAAGCTGTAATTTACCATCCCTTGCAGGACGATTTTTTTTGTAAGTCTCCAATTCATGTATTTCAGAAGGTTTGGGCTTGATTAAAAATTCTATTTTATGAAAGATCAGTTGGAGAAAATACTACCCTAGCTACTGGGGATTATGTTTTCATTCTGCTGCAAGCTCATGCCAGGAAACAAACATTATTTTAAATAAAAAAAAATATTATAAGTTAGCTTAGATGCTGTGTTATAATAACCATATTTCCTTGTTGTAGATTAGATCAGATTTGATAATCTAATTTGCATTAATGATGTTGAGGAGATGTTCAGAAGTAGGGTAGAATTACTAAAAGTCGAGGTTCTGAGCTAGGAAAGTCTTAGATGCCACTTCTAATGCTTCATATTTTCTAGGAGCCAGCCATAAAAATGCACATATAGTTATTGCATACCGTAATAATATGTATCATTTTCCATATTTACAATCTAATTCTTGGTAACTAAAATAATGTACTCATTTGTACTATAATTATTACATATAGATTTTTTTAATACTTATAATTTTATTTATTATACTTTCTTACTTGTATTGCAGGAGTAAAAAAAAAAAAATACCTGGCAAGAAAGAAGAAAGTTGAAATCTAAAACTCTAAATATACTTTACTAAGTCATGGAATAATGAGAACAAACTTGGTCATATGTATATCAAATATTGTGAGGGGTTAGTCTTTAATTTTAAGACATTTTAGAGTAGAGGTCTAGACAGAGATGACATATTTATGATGTTAATTATGGTTTAATCCAAGTAAGATATACTGAAGGAAATTTACTGAGATTTAGAGCCTAGCTAAATTTTAGTAATGTAGAATCATGAAAAGGTATTTAAATCCTTAAAACTTTTTCTATCAGAATTAGAATTGCTATCATTTTTACAAATCACATTTCTGAGTTGCATTTCAATATCATCTGCAATATTTCCAGTCCCGGAGATAGAATTTTGTTTTCAATCCTGATAATTTACATCATATTTTCCAGCCCACGACATTTTTTACTAGATATTCTAGAACTTGCTGTTCTTTTTAACCATCCCACAATGGCATTTCTGCAAAGTAAAGGCAAAGAAGAGAATAGAGTTTGATTTCCAGTCATCAAAATTGACAAAGAATTATGTGGTTTAGTCTTGATATAACTGAGAACAAAAAAGACATATGCTCATTTATACATGCCAGCTCTGCAAGATAAAAAGATGAATAAGAACTGGTCCCTTTCTTAGAGGACTCACATTCAGGGGAAAGAAGCAGATGTAGTAGTAGTATTTCAAGGGTTCAAGAAAGACAAATAAAATTTAACCAGCTATACATGACAGGAGATGACAAACATTGTACAATATTAATGAAACCAAATAAGTTGCATGCACAAAAACTGTGAGTTTCGAGAAATAAGAGGATTTATTATGGAGAGCTTCCTGTGATACATTATATTTAATTGTTTTATCCTCAATGTCTGGGAATGACATGTTGAGTTTGCTTTTAGCTATAGGCTTGAATGGATTGAAGACAAAACTGAAAATAGAAAGACACTAAAACACTACTCCAGCAAGGCATTTTTAAAAAGAAAGAACTCTTTTTCTTTGATCTCAGCTCTGGATCCACCTTCTTCATGAAGCTCTCCTGAGGCCTCTAGCTCATCATCACTTTTTCTTCCTCTGAACCTCTATAGTTCTTGTCATCTGCACAAGCTCCTGCCTGACACATATGCTAACCGCCTTTTTTCTTTTTTGATAATGTTCTATATCTGTTCTGCTTGTCATTGGCATCATAAACTCCTTGAGGTTAAAGTTAAGATTTAAGATTGAAGATAGTCTTCAATCTATGTGGAAGTGAAAGAAGACAGAAATTGATACTGTTCCATGTGGCACAGTGCCCTTGACAGAAAGACTCTCAGTAAAAATCTTCAAGTGATGGTGCTAATGTTGTAGGCTAACACTAACTGGATTTGTCTTAATAATTAGCCCCCATTTTAAATGTGTGAAATGTAGCTTGTGTATATAATTCTACTGCCAAGAGTGTGAAAATAAGGTTACTTTCTGAAAAGCAATTCTCCAGTAAAACAACTTTGTCTATAGGAATTGTCTTAAAATTGTGATGTCTCTCTGGTCAAAAGCAGGGAGAGGGAGATGAGTGTTTAGACTTTGCCTTAATGAATTAATATATATATATATATATATATATATATATATATATATATCTATATATATCTCTATATATATATATATATATATATATATGTACATACAAACTTACATATATATATATATATATATATATATATATATATATATATATATATATAAACTTCACTTATGGTGGCAATACATCCAGAGAAGATATATAACATACCTGTTTTGATTGAAACATCTGGAAACCCAAAGAAATCAATGTTCACAAGTTTATAGGGTGATGGAGAGACAGAGGAGGGAAATGTATGTGTGTGTAAAAGGGAGAGATAGAAGATGAACAGAAGAAGGAGAGAAAAAAGAGAGGAAAGGAGAAAAGTGAAGAGAATGATAATATATTTTGCCAAGACCTACATTCTTAACACCAGAGCTATAGTCTGTAGAAAAAAATGGCTCAAACCATTTGCTTTCCTTCAATTACCAACAATATTTTAATTGTCATGGGAAAGAAATAGCTCATGTGGCAGGCAAACCTAAATTTTTTTTGAGTCAATCTTTATAAATAACATGACAATAAATGTATTTGGCTATAAAACCCTTTATACATAAATGTATGCCCCCATATCAGTGTACCATAGAATGCATGTTTGAAAACAATATATTACATTACTCTGGTGCTCTCTGTTAGGAAAAAGAAAATCCTATATGGATGAAAACAACAAAGTTTATTCATAATTTTTAATTTTTCACTTATTAATTTATATAACTAATAAACTATTGTTATATAAATTTATATATACTACTTATGCCAAGAATTATATGTAAAATTTGTATGTAAGTTTTCTTTTCCTTTTTGAAAAAAGAAATCAGCTATTGACATATCAATAATAGCAAACATTTGTTCAGAATCAGAGTCTAATGTAACACTAGTAGGCATGGGTCCTACATAAAATGCAACACCATGAGTTCTACACTTGAGCTACTTTCAAATTCATGGAAAAGCAAAATACGCACATGCAACAAAAAGGAAATTACACAATATTATAAAAATTTATCTAAACAGAACAAATTTGCATACATGAATAATGGCATAGGGATCGGACTGTTAGTTTTAAAAACCAAAAAACAGAATAATAGAAAAAACTCACAGATTTTATAAAGAGGGGATCTTGGGAGAGAAACTCACCCTGACACATTTTAGGTGAGTAAGCTTGGAAAAATTACTAACCTTTCTAAGTTTCAGTTTCTTCATCTTGAATGAACATATATATATTTTATATCAGAGTTACTGATAGAAAAGACCTGTATTGATCCTGATATTCAATTTAGGATGGTTATCATTATTATTTTATTGCTGTTGTGGTGTATTCAATAGAAAGAAATATGTTGCAATCAGTATTGGTTATTCTTCCTTTCACATTTCTGCAGTAGAGACTTTGTAAAGATTGTTTGTCTCTAGTAGAATCTTAATTTCATACTAAATCTTATCCTCACAATGAATAAATCCCTTCTAATGAATGTTCCCTTAGTTCACTCAGGATTTCCCACCACTCAGTAGAACATCTCTGACACACCCTTGATTAAACAGCCCCAGCCTGGCTCTGCTTGTCTTTTCATTTAAATCCACAGTTCTTCATTTCAGGGCTACTTTCCTAACCACTGTTCATCTCTGAATTTCTTTTCTTTTCTCCGTTGGTTTCCTGAGGGCAACAGTGAGCTGCTGAGGGATGAGTGACTTTCCATTCCCGGCTCATTGCAGGATCCCACAGTACAATCTTAGATGGCCCTTCACCAAAGCCTGGAATGTTTTTATTTACCTCTGGTTGATTCATTTTCCACTGTCCAGTGCAGCTTTCTATTCTATATTGTCTCCCCACAAATGTCATCTGAAAATATAGACTTTGCCTTTTTCTGAGAAGACTGGGGCTACTAAAACCAATAGTTTACAAAGCATTGGCCAGAAATTCATGGTTTTTGATATAGCCCCATTCTTCTGATAGCATGATTTTAGATGACATGTTGTGAGATTAATTATGACCATTAATTTTTAAAGTATTATTTTACCATGTTAAATGTAGTTTTAATTCTAAATTTTCACTACAAAATTAATGTCTTTCTTATAAAATACAGTTAGTAAAAAAAAAGGTTAAAGGTATAATTATATATACTGCTTGCTTAATGTCATGGAGTTCTAAAGACAATCTGTATAGTATACACTAAAGTAGTATTTTCACATTAGAGAATTATGTCAGCCAATCAGGATGATTTATTTGCTACCATAGATACATGTTAAAGATTCATATATGTATGCAATATTAAGTATATAATGTTTTTGATTCAATTAGAATCAATGTGTTTCATTGATTCTAAAGATTATAATTTGGTATGAAAAACCACTCTGGTGATCTTAAATGTTATTTATCTCAATACCAAGACAGCCAGCTATATGATTACAATATAAACAATAACCAACTGTTAAACAGGCTATTATCTCAAAATCATACTAACTCAGACCTGTCATCATCCTAGGAAGAAAGTTATTGATATAAATAGATTAGTTCATTACCCCTTCAAAAAGCTTGCAGAAGAGAAATGCTTATATAAGTAAATGATGATGATGAGGATGATGATAATAACTACCATCACATTGAGTGCTTATGAAGTGTCAGGTATGTTAGTAAACACTTTACCTCTCATTACTTCCAAGAACCAAGGGTGAAATATTCTGACAATTGGCTGAAACTGATGAACTGCTACATATATAGACTATAAATAATAATAATAATAATAATAATAATAATAATAACAACAAAATAATTGGAGCAACAACTTATTTATAATGTGTCTGATATTCAGCTGAGTGTTGTATATCTATGATTTCACTTAATCCTCACAATTGCTCCATGGGACCATTGTTAATATCTTCATTTTACTGATTGAAATCAAAGCTCTGAGATGATAAATAACTTGCCCAAGATCACATAATTTGTAATTGTCAGAGTTGGGATTCAATTCAAGCCTACTTAAAGCCAATGTCTATATAGGTGACAGTATATTTTCACCCACAATTTGCTATAGCCTGGCTCTTCAAAATAGAAGAGGGTGGCTTGTTGAGATGGCATCATCCCAGTGACCTCTACCCAGAAAAGTCCACATGGAAAGTGTGAGGACTTTACTTTTCCTTCCAAGCATTTGAGATCTATAGAAAGATAAATTCAAAATTTGTGGCAGTGTGTGCAAGAGAACCATACTTTATTTATAACAGCAATGAGATATTTAATTAATGTTTTTTTCTTTTTCTTGTTCCTTTATTTTAGATTAAATCCTCTTAACTCCTAATAATACTTGGGTACTATTAAATGTCACATAGTGATTTTAAAATATTTGTTATTAAATCATGGCAGTAAACTTTGAGAAGATAAGATACCTTTGATCTGACAATGGATAGGATGAATCACATACCAGTTGGCCCCAGAACAAGAAAGAGAGAAATATTTCCTACTGTTAAAAATACAGAAATTATGGTTTTGAACTGAAGTACAAGTTTTGATTTTCATTCATTCATCACTCATCAGATATGTTTATTGAATAAGGAAGCAATTCTGTACTTAAGGTCTTAGAGAAGAAAAACAAAGACTCTGGTCTCAAAAATATTACATTTTAGTGAGTCATGTCTACATTTCCGTAAGTATGCATATTTAGAAAGAAATTCTTGGATTTTTCCTAGACCGTAACTGTAAGAGAACTTCTGGGAAAATGGATGATTCAATCATACAAAATGTACCGAATGTGGCATTCTCCTGGGGAGACTTATGACAATGGTAATTTTCAATAAAATAATTGGAGTGAACGTGATGCTGTGAGTTAAGAGTTTCCTCTAGGAGAGGTATTAATGTACTCTGGCTCATTAGAGGACTACATCAAAGAAGGTTGGGCTGAAGTTCCCTTACATTCATTTTCTGTCTTTTTCAGGCTCCCTTCTCCAGTTATTTTCTATGCTTTAAAGTGTTCCCTATGATTTTGAGCAAATGTTCATTGTGATGAAAAGGACGTGGTACTTTTGGCAGAATTACTTAATTAGGTTTAAGTAAGCAGTATATGCAAAGGTAGAGTAGATTTGCTATTCTAATGTGCTTGCAATGTATGTTGCATTTCAGAGGAATAAAACACCATAATTGATGTGATGATAAAACAATGAAGGGAAGGATAAAGCCTGAGAGATAAAAGTCTCAAAAAAAATCAAGTAAGGTAGCAGCTGTCCCCATTTTAATTGAAGCATAAATTTCAGAAATAAGATCTGAGGTTTAATTTCAAGCACATACTGAGAGAGAGTTTAGTGTGTGTTTGTGTATGTGTATATACCCATGTGTGTGATGAAAAACAGGTAAGTTGAATTATTTTTATCCTATGTATAAAGAGTTTTCAAACTATTTTTAAAAAAGGAAAAAAGTTTCAAATGTTGAACTTCATTGATTATCCCCAAGAGACATTCATTTAATCATCACTTAACAGAGACTAATAGAATCAATGATGGGCAAGAACTGTTCTAGGTACCAGTGACACAGCAGATCAGAATCTGTACTACATTTCTACACTCACAGGACTGAGTACTCTTAGTTTATTTTTACTCCCTGCAAGTACCTTTCTTGTCCACATCCCCACCCTCCCACAGAATTATTTTCTTAAAGTACAGATTAGATTACTTCACTTTTATATTTATAACCACCATAGTGCTCTAGTCTAGCCCCAACCTATATTCTGAACGTATTCTTGCATTGCTCCCTACACTCTGGTGTCAAGCTTTCTATTCTTTAAACATAATATTTATTTTTAACCCTTGCTGACTTTTCCAGACTATTCCCTGAGCCTAGAATGCCTTCACATCTATTTACCATTAATTAAAATTCTCCCCACTTTTTAGCTGTGCAGCTGAAATGCCCTTGGTCTCAAAGACTTTCTAATACTCTTATCGACTTTAATAGTTCTTCAGCTTATCTTCTGAATAATTTTGCTTGAAAAATATCATTAAAGTTTTCAGTTTTTTTTTTTTTTTTTTGCCAGGAGTAAGCTGTTTACATGTCTATTTTACTTTGTAAGTGTGAACTACTTGAAGGCAGGGCAGGAATGGTTGCTAATTTGTTTCTGGCCACATGCTATTTTACATGTGGTTGACATTCAAAAAATGTTTGGATTCAAATAAACGTGTAGCCAAAAAGTATTTAGGATTCGTATGAGACTTTTCATGATGGGATTAGCTACTTCACTAAGTTCTAAGATTTTATTTTCAGAGGACCTCAGAATAAGCATAATTGCACAGATAGAGTGCCCACTACTCTCTGTAGAGTTAGTGAAACATTGCATACACAAGCGCTCTTTAAATGTGCTTTATTAACAACCTTGGAGGCGGCATATCCCATTACATAGGGCATGCTGTTATCAGAAGTGCTTTGAAAAATCTCAACTTTTATATCCCGTCTTTATAGCTTCATATTTCTTTCATGAACAAGCATACAATAATGTAACCCTGAGCGGGACAAACCTTTGCTTTAAAAATGCTTTAAGAAAGAAAAATTACTTTTAAGCTAAGAAACAGTGCAAAAATTTATGCCTTTGTTATAACTTTTAAGAAACAGATATGGGAAGTCTTGACACTCTAACTTTATGGAGAAGCTAACTTGCATCATCATAAAAATGTACCTGCCTATCTTACAACAAAGGACAAAAGTGAATTTAAAAGTAATATAAACTATGAAATTGTAATATATAAATTTTGTGTTCATTTTTAAGAGAGTTAACTCTCAACTGGGAAAATATATGAATTCACTTTAACATATTTTATGTCCAAGGGGCCCTTTTGAATCATGATTTCATACAGAACAATGTAATATGCTATCTTTGTACTCCTAATCAACAATTCACTTCAAAAGATTGTATGAAGAAGAGAGAAATTATGATTCTTAGCACTTGGATCAAAATTACTTATATACTTTTTTTTTATAATTGTTTTGAGATACTAATGCTATGAAGTGTGGAACTAGGTTGAGCCTCATTTCACAAATGCATCCTATATTTTGATGTACTTTCATTTACAGGCTGGCAAGACTCTTCTAAATGTTGGTAACTTACCTTGCCACTTAACAATGCAAAAAAAATACCTATTTAGTTCATCAAATAAGGATTTCCACCATGAATATGGTGATCTATACTATTTCTAACGAATTTTAAAATTGTGACTATTTGAGTTTTGTAGTCTTATAAGTAAATCATATAGACAAGTAATATAGGGGGTTGGTAACTGATATTAATTAAAATTTAGAGAATCAGTTAATTTCAAGCACTTTAGAAGTTCTCATCTACATCCAAATAATGATCTTACCTTATGTTATTGACTGATTTCCACTCACTTTTCTTTCAGAAAGTAGAAATACTTTATTTGTACAAAACTTAGAGTTCAGGTGACCTAAAATAATCTTTCACTATTGTTTTCTAAATTAATAAACTTTACCTGTGTTTTTCTTTCTAGAATTGATTTTAAAAGAAAACCTGGCTTTGGAATGCATAAAATTCAAAGAAACTGTGAAAGCTCTGATGATCTTAAAGTTAGAGAACAAGAATAACTTTCAGTTTCCACAGGTAAGTGTTAATAAATTTAAATTATGCTATAGAAAAAGAAGAGAGTTAAACAGAGATAAGAAGATCTGACCAAACTATGAGTAATAAATGAGAAGAGTTTCCAGAATGAAATAGGCAAAGTTAAAAAAAAAAAGAGTACTAGTATACTGTTTTAAATTCTAGAAGCCACAATAATAATAGAGTATCTCAGTGCATCACCATTTTAAATATTACTTAGATGAGCAATTTATAATGATAAATACTTCCAAAAAAAGGCAGAATAATAGTATAATTGTCTAAGTTGGAGTCATATTTATAAGATCACATGCTGTGAGCTAATACATTTTTATAATATAAATACTTAATGGCAACGCTTTCCTTTCTGCACCTTCAAAAGTATAACTGTTTGTTCCATTGTGGTTCAGAGTAGTTACTTAAAGAGGAAATCTCTATACCTTGCAATTTTTGGCTATTGCATTAAACTAGCATCCTTAGTGTTTTTATGTCTGCCTTCTATGTATCTTAAAATAACTTCTGTCTTCTCTTGAGAAAAAGGGGCCAAATTATTACTATATACATTCTCTTGAATTCAGGGTATCATCATTCTTTAATAACCTGTTCAGTGAACTTAGAAAACTAATGGAAAAGCTATACAATATTTTGTGCTTCACATTAAAATCTTTAGAACAAGTGCTAAAGGATCAGATATCTCACTCATATCTTACCTGGTTTACTCTTCTTAAAAATCCAAACTTTGTTGTCTACCATGCAAATCCCTTGGCCACTGGGTGAAATCCAAACTGGGTAGTTGATCATGATAATTCCAACATGTCATGGGCAGCAGCCTCTCTTAGACTCCCATGAGCCAACTGCTTGAAATGAACCTGCAACAAACAAGGTATTTCTTCATTTTAATTGAAAATCGTGAACCATGTCCCAGGTCCAGGAGGCATCACTATTTAATAAATAAAAGAATAATAAAGAAATGTGTGGGGGGCTGTAAAAGCCTCTTAAGATGCTGATAAACATGAAAGCCAGAAGACAAGTTTACAGGCTATTGAGGTGTTTTTTTTTAAGGGTTCATGCTCTTTTCCCTGTGATTTTTTGATCTACTTAAGCTGTCAATATACATAAATGTTATTGATATTAAAACATTCATTTTATAGTGTGTACCCCTTCTCCTTCATGTAGGTGATCACTTGGAGTACTCAGATGGTTTTCTGACTGTACTCATAATAATTTTAGGGTAACTGACAATGAAGTTCAACAGAGCAATACCCATCAGCAGCTAGAGGAAAATCCATATGAAGGTCTAGATCAAAGTCAGTTTCCTTGTAAGTTCTAGCTCTTCAGTCGATGTCAATATTACTAGTATAAAAATTGCATCACCTTTATAAGATAGTTTTTGGGAAATACTTTTGAAGAGAATAGGTGAGGTGCTGAAAATTCAGCAGCCACTGTTATTCATATCAAGACACAAACTATAAGACAATAACCAAAATGAACATGTTGTAATCAGAGTTTGCACATAAAGAAATGACCAGAGCCCCCCAAAAAGTAACTATGTAATTAATTTGGGAACAATATACCACACATATAATGGTTCAACTATTTATGTTGAGATAAATAAATATGTTATTTAAATTTCTTAGCCTGTTTTACTTCCATTCAAGAAGAAAAACCCCATTCACAATCAACAACTCTTAATTGCACTGTTACCTGCCACATGAATAACTCTGTTCAATAGAAATTTAGAAAGATGCTAATGAACAGATGTGTTTCTTGGTCTTCCCAGGATAGCATTTAATACCCACTAGATTCTTTTAGCTACAACAACTATATTCAGCTATGCATATACCAAAATGAATTTATTGTTATTATTTTCTAGGTAGTGAAAAACAAATAATTGAGAGGTTATTCTAAGCCTATAGGAGGACATATGTGAGTGATTATGTGCTGCAGATTCATGGACACAGGTACAAAACTGATTTTAACAGTCACAAAATGATACATCCACATGCATATGTGATTACAGATTCAAGTATTCCCAGAAGTCAATGAGGAGACTTTGTAAAAAGACACAGTAGTGAGATATCCTATTGTGCCATTTCAGCAAGAACGTTAAAATGGCAAGGGTTGAAGTCAAACATATACTTTAGATTAAAATGCAACACTACAAAGTAAATCCTTAAAGAAACACATGTATACTTGGACACAAAATGACCATTCTGTAATTTCAAACAAGAGTGCCATGTTGGTGCCATTGCTGATACACATAAATACACACACACACACACATACACATAAATACACATAGTTAAATTTTTCTAATTTATTGATCCAAGCTCTAGTAGTCATTATACTAAATCTTAGTTTCAGAATGCAAAATGTTTCTATTCATGCCAAAAATTATTTTACTTCTTTTCTTCTTTGAGGATAATCTGAAAATTATCAAATTAATACTCTCATAAGACAAATCTGTTTTCATGAGTGGTAATCTTTTTCGGTCTCTTGGCGGTCACGAAGGTTATTTTAAAAAGTCATACACTACTGGACAAAATGACAGAGAAGTGTTAATAAACATAATTGCTAAGCTCCCAATTTGCAATAAAGTGAGGAATTTTTAAAATCTATTTGCTTTGGAAACTCCCATCTGTGCCCTAGTGTGATTTTTCATACTTCTGCCATTTGCTGTAAAAGAGTGAAAATAAGTAAATCAGCATAGCTACCTGCTTTCTAAAATGGCTTTTTTTCATTGTACAAAAACAATGCTATTGACACCTTCTTGTAGGGGTTCATTTTCTCTCTATATATATTTTAGTAATAATAATTTTCCACTGACCATTGATCACTTATTCATTAACCCACCTATTCATTCTACAAATTTTAATTGAGCACTTCAGTTGTGCCAGTTATGAGACAAGGTACTCAGATACAAAATGAAAATACACATATTTTCCCCATAAAAGATTACTGTCTATTTTATTTTTATTCATTGACATATATTTGTAATGTAAAAAGGTAGCAATATTATATCAAATAAAAATAATTGGCCTTATTTTATATCCTATCCACTATGTGACTGAATTATGGGATTTTATGAAGTTTGTCAGTATATAAAAAACTATAGGCTAAGGGCAAATCTACAACATAAAATGACCTATTCATACAGTTGACTCATGTGAAGTTCTTCCTGGATGTGATGGTTTTGTGTCACTCCGATGTCCTTTATAAGCCCATTAACAGACTGAGTCAAAATGGCTCAGGAAATCTGATCAGTTATTACATAACATTCTGGCATCCAACATGGAATCAGTGCCTCTCAAATGTCTACATGGTCTTGTTGGTCTGTAACACAAGCTAACCAGATTTTTGTTGGCAGGGGTTTACTATTGTATTATACAATAAATTGGTTCATATGTTTTTGCATTATCATTCCATATATTTTCTCAAAGAGGTTATATAAAATTAAGTGTATATATTCTTCTCAAATAGAAGTCCATGAGTTGTTCATTAGATGTACTAATTTCATGGAGTTGGTTTAAAACTTTATTCTAATAACAATTTTCATAATAAAAATAACTGCTTAAAATAAAATTTTCAATTTTTTTCTGCTCCAATATGCTACTAATTATGAACATGAAAACAGAAGGTACAGATGATATTTAAAAAAAATACTCTTAGAAATCAAGTGGTTTTTAGTAAAATCAATATGGTTACAAAAGGGTTTAATTTTCTTGTTTTCTCATCTTATATTTTCTGAATTTCTGCTTATTAGTGGCATGAGTAGTCTAAAAACAAGCCTTTAAAAAATAAATGCTATTTTTATTTTTTAGAAACTTGATTCTTTCAAAAATAAATTTGTAATGGACGCATTTTATTGTATATAAACTTTACCTCAATAGTGTTTATTTAAAATGTTTTAATAAAATTTTGACAGTGAAAATTGGCTCTACATGGGGGTGTGGTATACAGAACCTATTGATAAAATATTGTTGTATGTGAATTTAAAACATCACAAGACCAAAATAAAAACTGAAAAATGTAGAAGAAATTAAAACATTCACAAGCACTGTTTTCTTATTTCTTGGTCTCAAGTGCTCTGTAATTGAATTTTGGTCTTCTTTGTCTTTCTTTATGCTCACTGCTACTACCCTTTTAGTTTATTTTACTGCTTTGAAGAAAGCTTTCCAAAGGATCCTCTCAGCACTTAGACATTCATTTTATAGGCTATTGATCTGTACTTGTTGATATGTTGCTCTTTAAACTTTATCTCAGAGATGCCCTTTATCTTCCCCATGGAGGCATGTTGCAAAGCTCTCTGGATAGCTGACACAATTAGATGAGTGCTCAGCATTCTGTTAGCTCAGTGCATTTGTTAAATGACTGCATGGTACATTTTGAAAACTTTGTGTATAAGTCACTCATTTTCCTGTACAAACATTTAAAATATAAACATCAGGAATATAGGAATAGGTAGATTATAAATGTTCTATGTTATGAGGTTTCTGCCTTAGAAATTTCACATCATTCTCATTCTATCAGTGATATTGGAAAATGAAAGGAGCCACCATTTTTTAGTCAGAAACTTACTGCTTCTAATTTTTGATTTTTGTATTTAGTCAGATGCAGAAGTCAGAGATTTATTCCCAGCAGACTGGGATCATCAACAAAAACCGATGTTAATCCAATTCCAGTTGCTGTTTTATATCTAGTTTCTTATTGAAAATTTTCAAACACCATGGGAAGTATGTATCATAATAATGCCTACTTTATGGTGATTAAATTAAAGATCGGAAATTTTAACTTACTTGTCCAAAGGCAGAGGGACCTTTGAAAAATGGAGCTGAGATATGCAGTTAATTAATAATGCTGTACTGTTAACTAATTCTGAGTTCTAAACTGAATTTGAGTGATTCGATTAATCTACAGATGAAAACCTGAGTTTCAGTGATTAAGTGAAATATCAAAGGTCATTAAGATCATAGTAGTATCTGGATTAGTAATTTAACCCACGATGCTCCTCCCTTATATACCACTCTCTTCCCCAGCTCATTCGGTATGGTGTGTCTAAATAAGTTATAGATTTCCAATTCACTTGATTTTAAAGACCATGCTTAGGGTAGGTTTTATTTTAGAAAGAAGATATCCAAGCCAACAAACAAATAACAGGATTTCTGAGTACTCATTTTTAAATGAGCTTAATTTTCTGAAAGCAACACGTGACATATTTCTCTCTTCTTCAAGCCACTTTTTTTTTACAATGAAAAAAGCATAGACACAAAAAAAGACTGTGTGAATAAATTGTGATAAAATTTATTAGATTTAAATATAAATAGCACATTGATGTTTTGCTGCTGCCCATTTGATATATTTAGCTATGATATTAGTAATTACAAAATTGAAATCTTCCAAGATATTAATTTATTATTTTCATTTCGGAAACTCAGCAGGAATCTCTTAAGTAACATAAAACAAAATCTTGGGCAATTCTATCAATATTTGAAAACCTAGTGCCTGATACTCAAACATAAACAGTGTTTTCATCTTTGCTCAAAGATGCCTAATTCTGAATTTAATTATTACCTAGAAACTGTTCCAATTAAAATAGGCCATATTTCTGTTTGCATTTTCTTAAAAAGAAAAATACAATAGTCATGTTCACAAATTTTTTATAAATGAAACTTGTCTCCATCTTTTTTTCTTTCTTGCCTCCTTTCTCCTTTCCCACTTCCCTTTCTTCTTTTCCTCATTCCATTTTTCTTCTATTATTTTTTCCTCCTTTTTTATTTTCATTTTTCCTTCCATTCTCCCTTATTTTCCCTTTTTTTGCCTTTTTATTTCAACAAACGTTTAAATATCTATTAAGTTCCATATAATGTGCTAGGCTCTCAGGACAAGGCGACAACAAAGACTCGGTCCTGCACAGGCACTGCTCATAGTCTAATAGGGTGAAGAGAGGAGTAAATTAATATATTATGAAGTAGGCTTAAGGATTCAACCTGCATTGACTCCTTCAGAATTTGTCAACCTCAAGTAGTAAAATAGGTCACAATGCAACTCTAGCTTGGTATGGCCTGGTCAAGTGAGAACTTAAAATAAAATTTAGCTGTCACCAGAAAACTCCTATGCTTTAGTGAGGGATCCTTTAGGTTTCTCAGAGCTCACAAACAAATGTCTCAGTGTCAGCTGTGTCACTTAAATATGAATACAGTATGGATGACTACAACCAGGAATCAAAAGCCAACAGTGAACTGAAGAAAGCAGGTTTAGCTTAAGGGCTTTACAAACATTTTAAACACAAGTTTTGCTAGACAGAACACATCTGTAAACTAGTTTTGGTCTTCAATAACTAGTCTGAGATCCTACTTTACAAGTGTTGAGGGGTCAGCAACCACTGTATAGAGGTTGGTGCCTTTAATTTTCATAAAATCCATGGTGGGTAAAACTTTTCTTCAAGAAATCCTTCTGGTAGAAAAAAAAATCTTCTGAACTAGATTATCAAATTCAAGAAAGAATGTGTTCAATTATGTGGCTTTTTGGGCCCCATATCAGTATTAATAAATCCTCATCTTTGGAGTGATATTGAGAATTCTGTAGGTGACAATAACTAGCTTAAACATGGACACACTAAAGTTAAGATCCACTCTTGTAGAACAAAGCCTATTTTTAAAATTTCTCAATACCTTCCCATAACTTTTCATTTATAACATTTATTTTTCTTTTATTTCAAATAAATTTGTCTACTCTAGAAAAAATAATTTTTCTGTGAATTGAATAAATTCAGATATCCTCTTTAATGATCAATGCTTCAATGCTTTCCCTTCAAATATTTAAGTACTCATTTTAATTGCAATATGTACATGATCTTAATATCTCTTTTTATTTAACATAGGATTAATTTTTTGATCACTAAAGAGACTCCATAGGGTTAGAGAGAAACAATGTGGACAGCTGTAAACATTGCAAATAGTACAGGTTAGTCATAATTAAAAAGAAGGAATCAAGTTCCCTTTAGTGTAAGGGAGCAAGAATGGGAAACAAAAAGTGAAGGGAATCAGGCAATATGATACTTTCAACTTTGTTTTTTTTTTTTTTTTTCCAGGATTGCTTTGACTACGCAGGGTCTTTTGATGAATCTTGAGATTATCATACCAAGCAAAATAAGTTAGATGGAAAAAGTTGATAACCTTATGATTTCACTCGTATGTGGGATATAAAACTGAAAGCAACAAATGAACATGACAAACAGATATGGATATGGACAAGGTTTAGTGGTTACTAGAGGAAGAGAGGGGAGGGGGGATGTAGATAAGGGTAAAGAAGGTTATTGATAGAAATTTAACTTTGTGTGGTTAACGAACAATGCAATATACAGATGATGTATTATTGAATTATACACCTATTAAATCAAGTTCCCTTTGCTATAAAGGAGCATGAATTGGAAACAAGTGTCACTTGTTAACCAGTGTCACTTCAATAAATTTAATAAATTAATTTGGCAAGTGACCACTGTGAATTAGTGGGCTATGCTGGATGTTTTATATACATGTTCTTGTTAATCTTCACATCAAACTTGGGAGATGATTGTTATTATTCCCAGTTGGTGACTGACAGGACTTACACTTAGAGAGGATAAGTAGCTTGGCTCAGGTCAAAAGCTAAAAGGGAAAAGTAAGATTTAAACCCCTGATGTCTTGATTGCATAGACCATGATTTTTCTGACAATAAAAGTGCTATATTTATTTGTCTTATCAATTTACTTTTTCGAGTTCAAAAATTAACTCAGTTCAACTGTTTTGCTCTTCTATTTCTAATGTGTCCCCTCCTCTAACTACTATATTCCACTTTATCCCAATATCAGATACATAAAGAAAAAATATAAGATAATGTAATATTTTTTTGACTATCCAGAAACCAACACATCCTCTTTCTAATTATATCTTTGATTTTTATTAGAACAGGATGGAATTTGCATTATTATTGCATGTTGCATCATTAACATAAAGATAACCTTGAAGGGAAGAGAAGGCCTTCTTTCTGCAATAGCTTGAGAATGAAGGCTTTTTTTTCTTTTTCTTTTTTTTCAGAACCTTCTCTCCCAAGTTTCCTTGTTCTTGACAACATGACCATTTTGTGTCCTGAATCTCCTTATGCTAAATTATTTTCTGCTTAAGAGAGCAAGCGTGCAGTTATTTTTTCAACACTTATAACTAAAAATCTTGACTGATACAGAAATTTGCTTTCTAAAAGTCATAGAAAACCTACTGGGATCCAGCTAGAAGACTGACCCAAAATAACATGGTGTATATCAGAGAACAACAAAAAGAAAAAGCAAGTAACACAAAATTTGATTACAGAAACTGGCTGAAGTTAAGATGCATCCAGTAAAACTACCAATAAAATGGAAAATAATATTTGTCTAGTCAGTTTCAAAACAGATATTTTAGAAAATGCTTTAATTATACTACTTATCTATGTTTTTAAGGAGAATGTTGAGAATGACTTTCAGATATGATGGGTAGCTGGATCAATTTTACAATTAAGGTATATTAAATTAGAAGTGATTTCCTTCATAAACAGACATACTTATAAACATTTAAAATGGAAGCACACTAATACATAATGTCAGATTCAACTGATACGGATTTGGCTGACATTTTTTTCAGTTCTGGAACAAGCGGTCATTGGCAGAAAGTCCAAGTCGGCATACAGGGTAGTGTGTAATCATGCATAATTTGATTGTTTTTTTTATAAGTGCTACTTTTCCCTGGCTTTTTTGAGAATGAATACTAGAATTTCTTTTTAATGTGTTCTTTTATTTTCTACCTTATCCAGGATTTATTCAGAAAACAATTGCTGAAACTGAAAATTTTGGTTTTTAAAAATGAAAATGAAAAATAATCATACTACCAATCACCATTCATTCATTCAAAAATATGTACTGCATTATTACTATATTCCAAGTACTATGCCTAGGGTGAAATGATAAATAAAACATACATTGTCCTAGACCTCACAGTACTTACATTATTGGTTAACTTATTCTTATTGGGTTTACATATTTCATATAAATTTGATTACTCTTTTTTAAATTTTTAATTTTTCAATTGCAGTCAACATTCAATATTATATTAGTTTCTTGTGTATAGCATAGTATTAGACATTTATATAACTTACAAAGTGATCCCTCTGATAAGTCTTACACAAATTTAGTTACTCTTAAGAGAATACTCTACTTTTGAGCTTCTGAAACTAACAGTAATTCGGCATAACATTTTTGAAAAGTAAACTGTCAAATTGTCTCAAGACTGAATAAAATACTTATAGTTTTTGACCCACTCATGGAAAATGATAGCTAAGAAGTAATCCAAAATCCAAAAAAAGGCCATTAATTCATTCATTCTCAATCACATTCCACAAATATTCATGAACACTACTATGTGCTGAGTCATGTTTCATACTACAAATACCAAGATAAACAAGGTTTTCGATTTCTTAGAGTTTAATTTTCAGTGGAAAATGGCAGATGGTAAAAAGAAAAGAAAGAAAAGGGGAGATAAAGATGATTTCAGAGAGTAATATTTGCTATGGCAAATATAAAATATGGTTAACATTAGCAGCACAAAGGAATAGGGAGGTGATTGATTGGGCAATGAGGAAAGTCCTGATTGATGAAGTGTTCATGCCTAAGATGTTCACCTAGGTATTACTTATGACAACAAAAAATTAGAAGCAGACTAAATGCTCAAATATTAGGTAACTGGTATTGGCTTTACCTTGCCACCGAAAATAACTATAAAAGTGGTAAGTATAAATGAGGCAATGGTTTTCAGGCACTATATGGGCATTATAGGACCATGATATTTAAAAAAAAAGAAAATTCACTGAGGTGAACCCCTGATCACCCCACAATTGCCTGGCTTTTTGTCTGGGGACATCTTCCTGTTACAGGGAAGGGAACTAGTGACATGTTGACTTGAAGAGGCAGATATAAGACCTCCGGGATATTAGTATCTGGAATGTACAGGGCAAAGTACTGAGAAGAGAGAAGAGGGACCCTGAAATATGAATGAAGACTTGCCATAATTTTTTGTGAGAAAAAAATATTTTGATTAAATGATAAAGCAAATATGCCACATAAGATGTGTATGATGCACCTTAATCAATGTTCAAAATTATATTGATAATTTTAAAAACTTGTATTAGAAAAAAGAAATGTCTCAAATAAAAAATCTAAGTTTATACTCTAAAAAATTAGAAAAAATGAGTAAATTAAGTATGAATAAAAGGAAGGAAATAAACATAAAAGATGAGATTCAGTGAAATAGAAATATATATACAGAAAAACAAAGCCTAAAGTTGCTTCTTTGAAAAATAAAATTGATAAATTCCTAGTAGAACATATAATAAAATCAGAGAGAAAGTGGAAATTACAAATATCAGCAGTAAAAGAAGCTTTTTCACTACAAATCTTACAGACATTAAAATAATAATGAGATATATATTGTGAAGAACTTTATAACAATAATTTGATAATTTAAATCAGACAGATTCTTTATAAAACACATTTTAAAATTTCTTAAAAATACAATTAATTGAGTTATTTCTAATAAAGGAAATGAATTCATAATTATATAGACTTTCTCTCAAAGTAAACTTCAGACTCAGACACTTTTACTAGTGAACCCTATCAAACATTTAAGGAAGGTAAAATACCATTCTTTCACAAATTCTTTCAGAAACATAAAGAGGAACAAACACTCAATACATTTTACAAGTTCAAAATATCCCTGCCCTAGTATTAAAACCTAAAAGAGATACAGGAAAAAAATTACAGACTAATATCCCTTATGAATGTAGATGCAGAAATTAATAAAATATGAGCAAATCAAATCCAGTCAAATGTAAAAAAAGTAACTTCAGTATGACTAAATGACCATTTATCTACAGAAAATAAGTTTAGTTTAACATTCGAATGTAATTTACCATGCAGTTATCTCGGTTAATACAGAAAAAAATCAATTGACAAAATTTAGCACCAGTTTATAATAAAAATGTCTCAAAAAAGTAGAAATAGAATGGGCCTTTCTCAGTTTTATGAAGAGCATCTACCTAAAGTTAACATCATACTTAAAGTTAAATGTTGAACAATCCTCACAAAGATAAGAGCAAATCAAGTATTTTACCTTTTCCCAATTCTAAATAAACAAAATCAAAGTTGTAGATACAGAGAACAGATTGGTATTGGTGGTTACCAGAGGAGAAGGAGAAGGGGAGGAGATGGATGAAAGGTGAAGTGGATCACTTGTATGGTGATGTATGATAAGCAGATTTTTGGGAGACATCACTTTTTAGTGTATACAGATATTGAATTAAAATGTTTTACACCTGAAAAAAAATATATATATACACATATATATTAAGAAGAGACAGTAAAGAAACAATGATAGAAAAACAGATCTACTAAGCAGAAAATCTAGAAATGCACCTACACTTAATATCATCAATAATTTCAACAAAGTATATAAAATAAATATGAAAATATAGACATTTATTTTTTAAATTAAAAATATAAAATACATAAAAATATTTAGATATACAGAAATATACAGCAAATTTTAGTTACTGATTACACCAGGGGCAGGAAGCAGTAAGATTTAGCAAAGATTTATTTCTTACATGACAAAATTAAAACAAAAGATCTGAACCAAGTACAACAAAATGCCAAAGTTGTTAAACTGGATAGTGGTGAATACATGGGGTATATATTTTACTATTGATTTTTGTGTGTTTGTTTGAAATATTCCCTTCAAGAAATAATCTTCTCTTATGAAAAACCAACTTCAAATTTTGAGTTTACACAAAAGACCTACTGCGGGAGCCACATCTAATGTAGCTGTCTGACGAGGTCACAGCATACATTGTGGCACCTTTGCAAGGCTTAGGCTGCCCCAGATGGGTTCTTTGTGGCTCTTTCGGTGTGAGTGTGTTAGTGTGTGTGGGATACTTAATACAGCCTCATATGTAGATAGGTGGTGGGGATTTGGGGGGTCTGGAGGAAGCAAATGCATCAGAGCCAGAAGAGGAGCTATGTTTTGGTTAATAGGAAAATGTAAAGAGAAAGCCTTATGTGTTGCTTCTGAGAAACATCAAAACATCTTAGACCTACTCAGAGGCCTGTAACAGTCAGTGTACCAAGAAGGACAACTTATGATTTATGAAATTAGGTAATAGGAAATTGTGTTAGTTTCCAAGGAGACAAAAAGAAATGCAGTTTGTTCCTATTCCCATGCAGGGTTCATTGCTCTTGACAGAAGTGTACTCTGAGGATGATGGACAGTGAGTAGTTGTAGGAGGAAAATAAATTAGAAACCCCTAGCTTAGAGCCATGGAAATAGTAAATCGTATTAATACCTAAGAAAGAATAGGTACAGGACAATTGTTAATTTAGTTAATAGTGTAGCCAGAGAACAATGGTCCAACTAAGATCAGAAGCAAAAAATAGCATAGGAAGGAATAGGAAAATCAAACAGGGAATGGTGATCGTTAACTCAAAAATCAAAATCAATAAATCACTTATATAACCGTAATATTGCTTATGTAACCCTGGAATATAAAAATACAGATGTTAAAATAATAAAGAGAGATCCTGATGCATTATCCCTGAGTACTGTCCCTTCCTTTGCCAACTCCGCAGACACCCCTCGGGTCCTGGACTCTGGAGCTGGGGCTGGACCCCGGCAACCTACATTATGACTTTTAAAATACTTTTTGTATCTTTTTATTTGATGTTGGTTCCTAAATAAGAAGAGAAATGTGATTTCTATATAACTGATCATCAAAATGAGATATCTTCTATGTGAAATTCTGAGTCTTATCTGCATTTGTCATTCTGTACAAAAGGTCTGTGTGCACATGTTATCAATAGCTGAATGTGGCTGCCATAAGACTTGTTTAATATCTATCTCACTGGAGAGATTAATCATCACATTTCTGACCTTATCCAAATGGACATGACACTTCTTTGTTTCTGGTATGAACGTTACTTGGGTGTGCATTCAGATCTCCTGGAATGTGTGAAGCAGGTATATCTGTGTTTGAATCTGGTACACTTTAAAACTCTTCAAACTTAGATACAGCAATGTGACTCTCAGCCTTGTAACTCCAGACTATTTAATCCTTTCAGACTTATTTTCCCTATCACCTATGCTTTATGTTTCCTTGCTACCAGGCAGGCACCACAGCCCACTTAGTTAATGAACACTCAAACTAAATAACTCTCTTCATAAAACCTCTCATTATTTTTACCTTCTCTTAGGTCATTGGTGTCACTATCCACACAGATGCAGAAACAAATAAAATAGGTAAGAATAAAAATGAAATTAATTATGTGACTTGATAGAAATTTTAGTTATTGCTATGGTAGTAATCATTTTAGAATATGTTAGTATATAAAGTCAACACATTGTACAATTAACTTTATATAATAAGTCAATTGTATAATAAAACTGAAAAAATTGATTTACTTTTGGGAATGCAATTAATGTAGCCATATTAACAAACTGAATAAGAAAAAAAAAACATAAGACCATTTCAGTAGACACAGAAAAAACATTTGACAAAAACCAACATCCATACCTGTTATAACAAACAAACAAACAAACAAACAAACAAACAACTTTGAGCAAACAGGGAGTATACAATAATTTTATCAATTGATGCAAAACACTACAAAAACCTACAGCTAACATACTTAATGATAAAAACTGTTTCCTCCATAAAATCAGGAAAAGAAACAAGGATGGTAGTTTCTACCACTTCTATTCAATACCGTAGTATAAATTCTAGCCAGTTCAAAAATGTAAGAAATAAAAAGCATCCATATTGAAAAGGAAGACATAAAATTGCCTTTGTTTGCAAAAAAGTATGAGAACTGATTAATTTGTGAATTTAACAAAGATGTTGAATATAAAAAGTACATATAAACTTAATTTATAATTTTATATTCTAGCAACAAAACATTAGGCATTAAAATGTACAAAAAAAAAACCCTGAATATCCTTTACAATAGTATAAAATTACATGAAATATATGGAAATAAATCTTGCACAAAAGACATACAATACCTATACACTGAAAACTACAAAACATTGTTCAGAGAAGTTAAAGATAACCTAAATTAATGCAGAGATATATAGGGAAAACTCATTACTGTTAATATATCAGTTTTCCCCAAATTAATCTATACTTTTAATACAATCACAACTGCAGCAGAATTTCTCTTCATGGAAATTACAAACTGATTCTAAAATTCATATGACAATACAAAGAACCTAAAATAATCCCCTAAAAATACTTTAAAAATTAAGAACAAAGCTAGAAGATAAATATAGTATTTCAAGACTTACTGAAAAGTTACACTTATCAAATTATCAAGTGTGTTTTGGTGTCAAAACCAGCAAGTAAATCAATGAAATAAAATAGTGTCTAAAAATAATAGACCTGCATGCAGATGAGTAATTAATTTTCAACAAAGGTACAAAGACAATTTAGTAAAGAAAATATAGTGTCCTTTCAACAACTCATTCTGTATACAATTGGACATCTGTATACAAAAATAAATTTTTAAGGAAAAAATTTTAATCTCCACCTCATACTGTACAATATAAAAAATTCAATCAAAGATCATGGAACTAAAACTATAGGCTTCTTGAAGAAAACATAGGAGAAAATATGTCTTTGGGTTAGGTAAAGGTTTCTTGAATATTATACCAAAAACATGATTAGTTAAACAAATATTAATATATTAGATTTCATCAAAATTTTAAACTTTTATTTTTTTTTGCAAACTATGGTATTGAGAGAATAAAAAACCAAGCCACAAACTGGGGAGAATATTTGCAAAGTATATAAGAAACTTGTGTCTAAAACATGTAAAGAATCTCAAAACTCAACCATCAGAAAATGACTCAACTAAAAACAAAAATGGGAAAAGATTTGAATTGACACTTGCTAAAGAAGTTATATAGATGGCAAACCAGCTCATGAGACAGTGCTCAATAGCATCAGTCTTTAGGTAAAGGCAAATAAAACAACCTTAAGATACCAGTATGCACCTATTAGATTAGGTAAAATTAAAAGTGTTGGCAAGTGTGTGGAGGAAATCAAACTCTTAGATAATGCTGTTAGAAATGTAAAATAATACAATTATTATTATTTTTATTACAATTTTTTGAGGTATAATTGACTAAATTGTAACATATTTAAAGTGTACAATGTGATAATTGATAGACATATATATTGTGAAAGGATCTCACCCATCAAATTAATTAACACTGTCCATCACCTTACGTATTTATTGTGTGTGTATGTGTGAGAGAGAGGGAAGTTTTAAGTTCTACTCTCTTAGCAAATTTCAATTGTGGAATACAGTGTTAATAACTATAGTCACCACGTTATACATTAAATCTTCAGTTCTTATTCACCTTATAACTGAAAATTTGCACCCTTTTATCAACGTCTCCCTATTTTCCCTACCCCCAGCCCCTGGCAATCAGTGGAAAGCAGTCTGAAGCCTTTTTTCTTAAAAACTATTTAATTTACGCATTCAATGTATATACTTTATTCACAAGAAATGAAACATGTTCTTGCAAAGACTTAAACACAACTTTACAACTCACAGCAGCTTTTTTGGTGTTAGCCAACAGCTGGAAACTACTTAAATGTCCATCAACAATCAAATGAATAAATAGTGTTATGACCATATGGTACAATTCTATTCTGCAATAAAAACAAATGAACTACTGTTACACATAATGCATTGATGAATCACAAAATAATTATGTTGAATGAAAGATGCAAGAATTCCCCACTCTAAAACAGTACAATCTCTTTAAATTCATTTGTATAAAATTCTAAAAAATAAAAATTCAAACTAATTATAGTTACAAAAAACAATTCAGTGTTTGCCAAATGATGAGGAGAGGAAGCAAGAGGGAGAAATTAAAAAGATGTACAAGAAGACTTTTGTGGGTGATGGATATGTTCATTATCTTGACTGTGGTAAGTTTCATGAATGTACACACATGTTGAAACATAACCAAAAAAGTGTGTGTTTTAAATATGTGCAGCTTAATATATGTAAATGATACTTCATTAAAACTAATTTAAAAAATGGATGGAATGTAAATATAACATTTTATCTGACAATCTCTTTGGAGATAAATCCCTTCTATCTGGAGTAATTGATAAAGAAAAACTGTCCCAATATATCAAGTATGGTCAGTTACAAAACTTTCTTGAGCAGAGAAACTCTCATGCTTCTAGGAAAAAGTTTATAATCTTGATAACACACTTAAGCAATTTCTAATACTATTTAGCAATAAGTTTAGTAAAGTTGCTTGAAAATAATTAGCCCCTCGTTGGCTATTAGTCAGGTGACTTATGTTCTTTAGCTGGATATTCTTTTTTCTTGTATCTAGTGATAATTATCTAATCAATCATTTTACTTTAAAAGTATCTTTACTGAGAAAGAATATTTTTCAATTGGACAACTTAGTCTCACACTTGCAGATTTTGAAATAAAACTGTGACATTGGCTGATAACAAATGTGCCTAATTCTTAATTTTTAAATAGTGAATCATGTAAATAAAGATGAGAAGGAGGGAAGGAGGTGAGGGGGAGAGGGAAAGAGAGCAGTCCAAAGGAAATGATTCACAGGAATTAAATAATTAAAATTTTGAGGAGCAAAAACAATTAAATTAAACTTTAAAAATTAAAATGAATAATTAGGTACTAGATTTTGAAATTAATGATAAACTTGCAAGGTAGCTGAGTAAGAGGATTACAGTAAAAAACTTATTAACATGCATAGAGTACTGTGGAGTATTATGTTTTATTTTAATTAGGAGACTTTGTAGTATTTACAAAATTATTAGGCTGAGCTCAAATAAGTCCTCCCTTCCACCAAAAATGTGTTTCTGTCTTTACACAAGATGGAGTACAATTACCAAAGTTCTGAGAAAAACTTGAATAGTTTTACTAGCAAGTACTAATGTGAAATAAACTCAAAAGTGGCTTATTACAGTTGTTGTTTTCACTTGAAATAACCACTTATATTACTCTCATCCCATAGGAGATTTCACAATGGAAGAAATCACCTTGTGCCTTCACCCTTAATCAGAGCTCTGCTGTATCAGGAGAAAGAAAAATCTGACTTTCTTGCTTTTAATGACCCAAAGAAGTTACCTGTTTCATTAAAAGCCATGACAACCCACAGAATATAAAGAATTTAGGGCAGAGACAGTATATCATTTCAGCTTTTCACACAAACTAATTAATAGTACAGGTGTCAAAAAAATAGCAACAGAGAATAATCCTGACACCTGTTCCAAGGACTGATGAAGAAACTATGCTGAGTGAAAGTTTAATAACTAATTTTCTATTGCACAGTTTCCTAAAGAGAGTACATAATTACAAGTGAGAAGTTTCATATCCTTGGCTAATACATAATTATATCTGGAAGCGTAACTACTAAATTAGAAAATTATATCATTTCAGGAGGATGCTCTTCACACACAAACTAGGTATATATTTAACAAGGGTGATTCTGGGCTCCTGTTACACATTTAAAATCATAGGTACAATTTGAGGAAGATCCAAAAGGCCCAGTCAAAGAGTTTTGGTACTGGTGGAAGAAAAATTCAGTCAACAAGACAATATACAATATTTTGTGAAGGAATCTTTTACTAAGTTTCAATTTTAAAGCATTCATTAATTTTTGGGTAGAGTTGAAAATATTCATTTTTAAAGGATGATTTACATTCCTCAAGTTGCACATGTAAAGATTAGAAGAAATTGAAATCTGTCAAACTTTGCCATCATCATTTTTAAGGTGCCCATTCCTAGATTGTCAGGCAGAGAGGCTGTGTGTTCAGAGAAACATTTTCAAACAGTTTCTATCTCAAATTCTGTTTTGAAGAAAGTGACTTCTCAAATTTAAGCTTTTAAATGAACTCAGCGTTAAGTAATAAATGCGTTGCTGGATGTAAATTGAGAACTAGGAGAATGTGAGGAGTGCCAACGAATATCAACTACAAGTCCTATTCCTATTATCAGTCAGGATGATGGTACTCTGTCTGTGCATGTGAATGGTTCTTGTTTGAAGAGGGTCTTAAAATGTGCATAGACAGCCTCAGGTGCTGAACACTTTGAGAGCTCCAGACTGTGACCAGTGAGAACTGACTTTTAATCTGAAATCCTATAATAAGACTGTAGCATAAAATTCCACACTTGAATACAGCTAGTTCCATGGCTAGGGTGAGCAAAAAGTTGATCATGAAACTTCCAAACCTTCCAACTTAAAACTCAAAACAAAGTTTTAGAAATCAGAGTGATTAAATTTTAGAACACTAAAGAAACCTAAACATATATTCTAACTCCTCTCTTCCTTTTTCTCCTATTTCTTTTTTCAGGAAGTAATTGAGTGTTTTCTGCATTCAAAGCACTGAGTTTATTTTACAAATAAAGAAACTACATCCAAAAAGATAAAATGGTTTTCCCCAAAGTGTTTATTCAAGCTGGGCTTTTTTTCATCACCATCACAAAATCAAGTTCTACAGTCCATTGCTCTTTGGCTGTGTCAATGATAAATCACATTAAAAATTAGAATTTATAAACCTCAGTAGAAATCAATGGAAAAGATTTAAATCTGAGAAAATATTAGGAGACTAGAATACTTTATGATATTTTAATAATCCCTAAACAGCTAGTGTCACACAATCAGAGATAGATCAATAGAGATATATCCTTGGTCTGAAGTAGTGAAACATTTTAGAGGACAAAAATTTGTTCCCTGTGCCTCCTATAGTTTTGGAATCTTTCTAGCTGGCCAGCTGTTCTTTTCTGAAAAGCTGTAAACTATTTCTTTCCTTTGAAAACATTATATTGTTATTGCCTAGGTTTTAATTAAAAGAAGATGAAATTATTAATTTAATTTAATTTAATTTAGCAAGTATTGGTTGGATTATTTACTGGTTTAGATCATCTCATCAATATTAAATAAGTGGAATGTGTCACTCTCCAGGGTGCACAAGAACACCTTCTGGAGATCAATCAGCAAGAAAATTTCAGAACTTTCATATTTTTTAGTTTATTCTTTTCTATTTTCTATTCTATATATGTTTGTTAGAGTAAAAACTAAGTAAAAACTATGAATATCAGCTTCCAAGTACGTTGTTCTCTTTATAGGGTATAATAAAGATGTATGATTCATAAAGATGCAGAGTAGTTTATGGATGAAGAGCATAAATTACAGGGACAGATTGAGTTTAAATGGCTCTAATACTTTTCACATACCTATGTGATTGTTGGCCAAGTTTCTAAACCCTTTTTTTGCCTGCAGTTTCTCATCTATAAATTCAGATGATAATAAATAACAGTATTACTCAATTTATAGGATTGCTATAAAGTTGAAGTGAGCAAATATACATGAAGCACTTACTATAGGACTTGGCATATAATACATGTATATAGTTTGAAAATAACATATTTAAAAATTTTTTATAAAGGTACATAAACACATAAGGAGATGCAGAACAGATAAGGCAAGATGTATTTATATAAAAATTGAACATTTACTGTTTGTAAACTCTATATTAGAATTTGAGGGAGTTCATTTTAAAGTGACACAAACCCTGTCTTTTGGGGGTTTCAGGTCTTGTAGGAATCAAAAATAGTATCCTAAGACTTAAGCAAGCATCTTATTAAAATGACTAAAAAAATTTCCACTTTAGTTAAATGCGCTGTTTTGTAAGTTAATTTTTATTTGTTGAAACTTTTCAGATCATTATTAGAAAGGAAAATATGTACACTAGCTAAAAATAGAATGTTCTCAGTGAAATAAGGTTGAGGTAGGCCATGAGAGTTCTATGAAACATAATTTGAAATTTGAATAGCACAATGTTAAAATATTAATGGATTTAATTGCTATTTCATCACTTTGAAAGCCAGAATTTAAAAAAAAAAAAAGATATTTTCAATGAGCACTAATTTTATTTGCCTCTTCCCTCTTCTGCTGTCCTTATTCACATAAAAATATGTTGATGATAGAGATGAAATATTGTATTAATTCATACACAGTACAAGAATAGTGAGCTGTGTTAGTAATTACTGACTTTCAAAGGCTTCCAGTCTGCTAATTTAAGTCACACTTTTGTCTGTCACATTGAGTATGGCCCAAATTTTAGAGCCTCAATAATGCAGTCCAGTCAAATCCAGCTTTTTGCCTTTGTTGGAACTAAGCATATCAAAACAAGGAGAGATAAAGAGGTGGCTTGGATGGCGATTCTCTCAGACATCTGTGCAATGAGTTACATCAAAAGAATATCAGCAAGTAGTACACATGCTGAGGCCATACAAGAAGAACTGAGTTGAAACAGGTACCTGGCTCTTCATCCCGCCAGGATTCTCATGTTCTTTCAAGGTCGCTGAGTTAATATCAGGCTACAAACAGATTAATTTGATTCACAGTTGTAACAACAAAGACCCAAAGCACTTCTATCCTCATAAACACCTAAGAAATGCGAAGGATAAAATTTTTAAATTTTTTCTGTCTCTCAGGACACCATAAATTGAGTCAAAACTCTGCATTGCAAATTAGCACTTGAAATTTTAGATGCAAAGTACAAACATCAAATTATACAGATATTTCTATTTACATTATTGATTTATTCATGAGCATGTATCATATTGTTTAAATCTCCAAATTTCTTTCTTGGAAGAGAAAATCAGTTTGCAAGGTTTGTACTATGTTCGTCTTGGCACAGTAACTTTAGGAGTTGAATATTATTTTTACTAATTTCAAAGAGGGTAAATGGCATGCCCAAAGTCATAGAACTTGCAACTGTAAGCAGTAGAATATTACACTTCTCAGGCTGAAGTGAGAGCGTATCCTCTTCTATTGCTACAGTAAAAATTGTTTGTTTAGATAACAAGCTTCAAAGGGCAAAAGATTGACTATTCTATTGAAGGAATTCTGCCTGACATTGTCAATCACTTGGTTTTTAATTAGTAGGCGTATCCTACTATGAATATTCCAACTTTTGAAAACATGATCTCATAAAATGTTACATTTGGAAATGTTCATATTATTAAAATTGTAATAATAATAAAACTATCAGTTCTTGAATGCTCTCTCTAGGCTAGGCACTGTGCCAAGCAAAAACTTAAGAAAGCATTATTTCATTTAGTCCTTATAACAACTTTTTATTATTTTCCACCTATTATAAATTAAAAACCGAAGCCTAAAGAAGTTCAGCTGCTTGCCATGCTTAGTGAATGGAAGAGGCAGCCTTAGAATTAAGGGCTAAGTTAAAAAGTTTGTTTCTTTAATCAATAATTTAAAGCAACTTAAAGTGAGTGGCAACTTACAGATTGTAGTTATTAGCAATAATCAGAAAGTATTAACTGTCCAATAGACAGAGAGAGAAGAACCATTTAAATTAAGAGTCAAGAAGTACAAATGAAATCAAATTTAACATGACACAATGAACAATGGAAAAATTATGGCTCCCATATAGATTTCAAAATAAGGATGGCCAATCATACTCCTTAACTTGTGTTCCTCTTTTCCTCCATTTTCAAAGCCAGTGATGTGAGTTGAGTCCTTCTCATGCTTCAAATCCCTTCTCCTTCTTCCATCTCATCTCTCTTTACTACAGCCAGAAAACAATCTCCCTTTTTAAGGTTTTATGATTACATTGGACCCACTCAGATCATCCAGGGCACAATCTCTCCATCTCAAGGTTTATAATCTTAATATTTGCAAAGTTGCTTTGCCATGTAAGGTAAAATATTCATAGGATCCAGAGATTAGTGTGTGGAAGGTGGGAGTGGAGTTATTTTTCTGCCTCCCACAATGCCTATTTATTAAAATAAGAAAGTAAGTAACCGATAATGTGTAACAAGGATTAATCTCACATTTACTATGCTGAATGCTACATACAGCATGATTTATTTTATATGCTATTTGGAATGACAAAACTATAGCTATAGAAAAAAGATCAATGGTTTCCAGGGGCTGAGGATGAGAGAAGGGGACTGACCACAAAGGAGCTTAAGGCAACTTTTTAGAGTGATGGAAACTTTTTATATTTTTCTTGTGGTAATGGTTATACTACTCTATACGTTAGTCAAAATTTATAGAACTAAACTCTAAAAGAATGAATTTTATTGTGAGTAAATTTACTGTGTGCACTAAACCTAATAACAACAACAACAACAAAAAACTTAAAAAAGAGAAAAAGTACTAGTGGTTCACTAAGTTGCCTCGAATCTCAAGATGCTAAAATTTTAAAACTAAAGGGCATAAAAGTAAGCCTTCTTAATTTGGTGAGATTATGTCATAATTTTCTGAGATTTTTATGATTTCAAAATTCTCCTGAATGTTTTCTGATTTCAAATAATTATCTTGATTTTAAGTATTATTACTGTGGGACTCTAAATATGTCAATATTTTAGTGGGCAAAAATACTTTTTACACTCAAGGAAAATCCTATCACATGTCAGTTGTTTCTGTTTTGCATTGGAAACATACTTGCCATCACAGATCATATAGCCTATTCTCTTAATTTTAAAGAAGAATAAACAAGAAAGGTAGAGAAATTTCCTGGAGGTCACATATCTCAATAGTATGAGAACAGAAGTAGAATTTGGGTCTCCCAGCTCCAGTCCAACTCTCCATCTGTGAACTGAAGGATTCCTATGAATCGAAGGGAAATTATCATTGTTTCTGTCAATCCCTATACTTAAGCATTAGTGAGACACCTTCGAACCACGAACCATGTTGTAAATAGCTCTGAAGTTAGCATGCACAACTGGAAACAATTTTAGCATTTCAACCTACTTTTCCAGATGTATATACTGTTTGTGGACCGTGGAAGAATAAGGTTATACAGAATTAGATTTAGAAATTGGTCAACAACCAGATGTCTTTCAGTCCTGACTTTACCAATGTGTTCTAGAAATGGGGAAGGTAACTTTGGCACAGAGCACAGAAATGGAAAAGAAAAGCCAGTAATACATTGCATAGTTTAATGAGCAGAGCCGGATAACTCTCTGTGAATGACAGCTTCATTCTCTTCAAAAGATCTCTTTTCAAAGATGCAATTCAACAGAGGACTCTCGATCCAGACTGAGAATAGGGTTTGTTTACCTGCCAAAAATGTCTCACATCTGTTTCCCTTCTGTTGCTTTCTTGTTGTTAAAAAGCCCTGTTTTCACTATGGCAGGACATTGAAACTCAGGGAGTACTTTTAGCTATCTCCAAGAAACAAACAGATTCCTATAGAACTGAATTATAGTATGTTTTGATTGACAGCACTGATTATGGCACATACTTTGTCTAGCAGCTGCCAGCCAGCAGCATAAAGGACAGCTCACATTTCTCAGGACGAATAAGTTTAGGTTGCTTTAATTTTTGTAACTTTAAAACAATTTTAATAATGAGAAATTCATGCATTTGCACTCAATCACACCCTCTTTCACTAAAACTAAAAACACTCACTTTGATTAAAGGAATGCTTAACAAAGAGTTGAAGATAGACTGTTCCATGTGTGTTTTTTTATAGCTATTGTGAGAAAATATCCAAACAATTTGCCTACTGAAATTTAAGAATCAAGAAGCCTCAGGTCTGCTTGGGAAGTGAAACATATGGCAAACATGTTGGCCCAGAAAGCTATAGAGATAATTCAGCCCACAAAGTCTAATTTGTTATATGTAAAGAAAACTAATTGCTGATAGGCCAGCAGAAACTACATGAAAGATATGCAGAAGCTAGTGTGATGAAGATTGAAAGTTAGGAAACATGAGTTCAAGTTCAGTTTTATCATTAATCATAACTATTATCAATGACTTACTACATGCCAGGGTATTTATTAGTTAAGGTACTGGTTACAAGCAAGTAAAACTGTCACTCCCTAAAGAGACTGTATTGGAACTGTATCAGATATTCATTGGCTCAATAGGAAGGATGGAGAAGCAGATTTCAAAATAGGTAAAAGCTATAGATAGGGCCAGGAAGCTGAAAAACTTCAGGAAGTGTCCATTCAATATAAACAGACACCATTCATTTTCAATTTCATTGTCAATCTGCTTCATATTCAACTTGCAGATCAGATATATATGCTCAACTTATCTTAGGACATGTCCTGGGTTAAGGGAAGGTCAGGGACCCCCAAATACTTCTACCAAAAAAGAATTTCCCCAAAAAAATTCCAGTTGATGTTATGATGAGGAAACAAAAACAAAAACAACTATTTAAATCCAATGCTTACTCCATATATCCATCAATGAGATTTATTTTGTGATAAAAATTAAATAACATTGTTCCAATAGCTTTCCACTTGACTTAGAATAATCCAAATTACTTATTAAGCATCCTCTCTAATTTTATCTTCCAACGTTTCCCTCTTTGCACACTGAACTTCAGACACACTGGGATTTTTGCTCTTCTGTAGAACATAGCAGGCTTATCTCAGTCTTAGGTCTCTCTATCACTGTTTCATTTCCTGGAATGTTTATTCTCCCTTACTTTTCATGGACGAATCCTTATTATTTGGACCTCAACTCAAATGTCCTCTCCTCAAAAAAGTTGTCCTTGATCACCCCACCTAAAATTAATCTGTTCCTTTCTATCATATCATGCCACTTTTCTTCACTGTTTTAAAAAACACACATGTCATTTGTTTCTCCAAATAAATCATATGATTCTATGAGAGTAAGGAAACTCTTTGAGTACTAGACAGTTTCTAGACATACCAAGCATTCAGAGCATATTCATTGGATGAATAGTTCTCACAGTAACCCTATGCAACATGCATTACTATTTCCATTTTTAGAAGACAGCTCTGAATTTAATAAAAGTTAAGAAATTTGCATGACAGGAATTTATGTGTGGCATAATTCAAAGTCAGATCTGTTTATCTGGATCCAAGGCCTGAATCTTTCATGCTAATATATATTCTTTCTCTACCATTCACTATGTGACTTGAGATGAGTCACTAGACAGAAATATAATTTTTTAATTGTCTAGCAGCACAATCTTTTTTTTCTCTAAATAAAATTGTATGGCAACAAATTGTTCATTTCATATGTTCAAAGATATACTATTTATGTATTATGAAATCAATGAGTGAAAATAAGGTTCTGACAAACATGCATTTTAATAATTTATTTTGATTCATGTGTCAAGAAAATTCCCATTTATCCATATACAGTGGCAAATAGTACGCTTTTTAAAATTGACCTTTTTAAAATCTCAGGATACTAGTCAATCGAAGATATGACAGGAAAAGCTTTACTCCAATTGTACCTTGAGGGGAGTTAACATGGAAGCATATGCTCATGTAGTGTTGATGCCGAATGCATTAAAACCCGATGTATAACACCATCCATAGAGTGAGCTGTTTATTATCACATCTTCTAAAATATAGTTTTTACAAGCTATATATGTAAAGAAAAATTTGTGGATTTCCTGAAACTTCCTCAAGGAAATTACAATTTAAAATCAGTGGGCCAATTGTTATCCTGGATTACCTAAAATTCTCACACTCTGTAGGTAAATTCCATGTCGTTTGTTATAACTAAATTCACTTTGATAAAAGAACAAAAGAAGCAAGCCCAAAAGACCCAAAGTAGTCTTAAAACAAGATGTAAATACTCAAGAGCAGCATCAAAGCAAATATGCTTTCAGAGAATGATGGCAGGGAGGTAACCAGTCTGAATTAATCACCATTATCTGCTTTAAGAAACAGAAGGCTAATAGCACCATTTATCAGAATAATAGGGTACAAAGGAACAATCAAATGCGTGATTTGTAAAGAAGCTGATGGAAATAATCTATTGATAGTAGATTAAAGCATATTGATATGTATATGTTAAAGCTACCCCTAAAATACTAATAGGTGATGAAAGCAGACAGGTTAATGAAACAAGCCAGGAAATAATGATACATTTGCTTGTTAAAATATCTTTCTTTCTTTATGGGTTCTATAAGTCACAAGCATTTATATAATTAAAAGCATTGGTGTAATATACTGGGGAAAATATTTATCTAAAAGCAAAATGTTGAACAAGTGAGTAAAATAAGTAGAATCCAAAAGAGATTAACCATGAAGCCATGAGAATTAAGGAATCAGAGCCCTTGCTGGCCTGGGGCACAAGTAAGGCCCAATTTCTAGTTTTATAGTAGCAAATTTTCATTCCTTTTCTTAATAACCACTTCCCCCCATTTTATCAGCTTCAGGTCCCACAAAACCTGAATTTGCCTCTGGTTTCATTACTAGATTTTCAATAGTGAGAGAAATAGGTATAGTTATTAGTATTAGTGTGACTATGAAGTGGTGAGCTCAACTTCATAACTTTCTCTCCCTTCTCTTTTTAATCGTTCTCTCTGGTCTTTCATCTATCTATCTATCTATCTATCTATCTATCTATCTATCTATCTATCTATCTATCATCTATCTATCTATCTATCTATCATCTATCTATCATTTATCTATCTATCATCTATCATCTATCATCATCTATCTATCTCTATCATCATCTGTCATCTCTTCTCTCAGTACTCTTACTTTTTTTCTTTCTTCTATGTTTATCAATCTGTCTCATACACACTATCTCAATCTCTCACTTCTTCTGCCTGTTTCTTAGTCTTTCTCCTGTCTTGCTGAATCTCTGTGTCTCTGTTTCTGTTTCTCTCTCTGATGCTCCTCCTCACCCCACTCTCTCTCTTTCTCTCATATTTACACACTTACCATTCACCTCACCTTGATTAAACTTTAGACAGTAAAGCTATGTTTAAGGACCTAAGAGCTATCTCTTTGAAATGTAATCATCAAGAAAGACAGGTCCTATCTCCCAGACCCTGTGGGAGGGCAGGAGTTTAAACAGCACCAATTAGTAGACACAGGTGGCCTAATCTCTTTGCCCAACCTCCGGCCTATTAGCTTCCCATACTTTTTCACCAGCTCACCCCCGGGGCTTAAAAATTCGCCTATCTTTTGTTTCAATGAGTTAAGTTCAGTTTCTCTTCCCCATTGCAATGGTCTGGAATCAATTCTTCCTTACCTGTTTGACTCCATCCAAAAATTTTTTCTTTGATAGCATAAACATTCAACTTATTTTTTTAATGCCACAGATAAAGCATTTGGTTCTAGCATATACCAATGTCTTTCCTCAGAGCTTCTAACCTTGTTCTTATATGCTCCTCTGATTCAAGGACTTGGTGTGTTCACGTAAATCTTACTTTCTTTATCATTCTTAACTAAAAACTTGCACTTCCATATTACTGTACCTTGTTTGTTTCTTATATAACTTTCACCACAATTAGTAATTACTTTTTTTGTTGTTCATTTGTTTTATTGCCTGGTTCTTCCATTAGACTGTATGGTCTATGAGATCAGAGAGCATATCTGAATTGTTCACTGTTTTTTTTTTTTTCCTATCCTCAGAACATAACACAGAGTGCTAACACATGATATCTACTTATTAAATATTTAAAAATAAATAATTGAATAAAAGCTATCAACAATATTTTTTAATAATGAATTAAAGCCTCTCTGGTCCACAAAAATTAAAAAGGTTCAACATTTCCTGGAGATTAGAGTTATCAGAAAATTGGCACAATATGTGACATAATTGGTAATTGTGGTGTGTTGATCACATGGTTCAGTCCTGGGCACATAAAAGCCATCACTGAGAAAGGCATTCGAGGAAGGTTAAGAATCTCATTTTACTCTTCACAACCAATAGTCTGCTGCCTCCTCTCCCACCAACAGCTCAATGAGTATTAAGAAGGCAGGGAGAGAAAAGCAAAAGATCTGAAGACAGTGCAGTTCTGAAGTCAGGCATGAGGAAGGCACTAACATCAGCAAGAATGTTTTTCAAGCTTATTTTGTTAGTTACAGTGAAAAATTTTTGTCTCCTTCCAAGTATAATCCAATTCCATTTCTCCCTCAGGGGAAGGCCCTGAGTATGGATGACACTTTACTCCAGAGTTTAATAACTACAAGCTATAATTCCTTTTAAAGTAAAACTGGTAAATTTTCTCCCAGAATTTTATGTTTGTTTTTATTGAAAATGGTTGAAATAGGCACTCCTTGCTTTTGTCATCCTCAAGGTAAGTCTACACTGACATCAGAGAGGTATGAGCTTTGTATTGCAATAAAAAAATTGGCTAATTTTAGTTTCATTTGATAATATGTACTGGCAGCTGTTGTTATAAAACCATGATAACAGTGTATAAGTCACTTATAAATAGAAACAGTTATGTCCATCTAAATATACACTCTCAGCGGCCAGGGTCCCAAATATTTCTTTCAAACTTTCAGATGCTGCAAATATCTAAAATCTCTTACAAGGAGAACAACAATAAACGTGAAGTGAGAAGAATCACAATGGAGGAGCATGAAAAAAGAGGAAAACCATTTAGGGGATCCAGTAAAAATCACTGAGAAAAAGGTGTGTAACAGAAACAAAACAATAGTTGTCAGGTAAACATGATAATGAGAGTTTAAAGAAAGCTCTTATTTACCCTTTGATGGATAGGGAATGGATATTAACAAATAAGTATCAAGAAAGGTAAGGTTGTAAATGATATTATTTAAGCCAATCATTATGAAAAAGTTCAATATGTCCAGCTTGATAAGTAGTTCAGAGTCAGTTGTAAAGCAAGGGCAAAACTAAATAAATAGCAAAAGAAGTATGTGAGCTACTTTCACAATACTGGCCTTCAGGATCTTTATGAAATGTATGATTCTTATCACTGAAGATATGATTATTATCTTGAGAACCATAGAAAGCAGGAGACATTTCTAGAGAGATTAGCAAAGGGAAAAAAATCTATATTTGGAATTTTTTTAAAAAGCATAATGCAGTAATAATTTAGGATGCTAACCTTAATTTTGGTCTCGGAAATAGCATGAAAATAAACCGTAAGAAACCTTAAGGCACTAAGCACATTAGGAAAATAACATTATGCCAGATTGCTTAAATTTTTTTTCATTAGAAAAGTAATGTAATGTACACAAAAACACTGTGTGTAATCCATCTGAACTCAGATAAATTATAGGGTTCTGTCAATTAACTGTTTTCAGAAAGTTAAGAATATTTCAATATCATACATTGATCAGGTGACTAAATGACAGGTAGGGCACAGTCAAAGGTCTGAAAGATTTGTTGTTCAAGTACAAAAAAAATAGTGACAATGTCCCATTGGGATTAAAGCTGATAACTTTTTAGAAAAATAGAGTATGTGAGAAAAATCATTCATTTTGTTGATCAAAGTAGCCTGATGTGAATCACTTAGTGAACACTAATAAAATGAAATTAATGGCCTTGACTCAAACTTCTTGAGCTCTCATTCCCACTTATATAATATTAGGCCTTATTCATTACAAAATCACTCCCTAAATATTTATTTAGTGTCTCACTTACGCTCATGAACATTGCTAAGTGAAAGAAACCAGTCTGAAAGGCTATATATTGTATGATTCCAACTACACGACATTGTGGAAAAGATAAACCTATGGAAATAGTAAAAAGATCAGTGTTATTAGGGGCTAAGGGAGGAGGAGGAGTGATGAAAAATAGAACATGAAGGATTTTTAGGGCAGTGAAACTACTCTTATGATACTCTAATGGTGGATAGATGTTATTATACATTTGTACAATACCAAGAATATCAATATTTGTACAATACCACAGAATGTACAATACGAAGAGTGAATCATAAGGTAACTATGGACTTTGGATGATTATGATACATCAGTGTAGATACATTAATTGTAACAAATGTACCACTCAGGTGGAATTGTTGATGGTGGAGAGGCTCTGCGTGTGTGGGTAGAGAGGGTATATGGGAAGTCTCTATGCCTTGCCGTCAATTTTACTGTGAACCTTAAACTACTCTAAAAGTTAAAGTTTCTTAAAAATACTAATCAATATTCTTGGAAATATTCATGAAATATTACATTTAAAAATGTAATGAATCAATTAGAACATCATTGTTTTGTTAACGAAAGAAGAGAGATTTACATCTTAAGGACCTGTCTACCGTTATCTGGCCTGTAGGTTGCTACCTGGCCTGGATTATAGTTTCTAGTTTCAGCCTCTACCCTGAGTTTTTTCTTCTAATGATACCTGACCCGAGATTCACATCTGCAGTTCCCTGGAGGTGAAAAAAACAAGTATTTCAGTGGCAGAAGTCTCTTAAAATGGCACTTCTTAAATCATCTTACTTTGGTACTATTTAAGTTGACTCCATGGAAATGAAATGAAAATTAAGTACTTTAAGAAAAGGGGATGGGAAAAAAATTTAGTAACAGCCAACTTCAATGTACGGATGTGTTCTGTAAAAATCTGACTGGTTTTTCTCATCTAAACAAAATAAAACAAAATAAATGGATGGATTTTGATTAAAGCAAGAGACTTATTTTCTCATAAGAATTTGGATCATGCCTGGAGGAATATTTAATTCCTAAATAGGTTTCTGAGGGAAACCTGTAAAACTTTGGCCCAGAAAAGTCCAGAGGAAATAAACTGTGAAGTCACGTATTGGCCTGGGGGTGGAAGCTGACTCAAAGTCCTCTTGAATTGTTTTTTAGTTCTGTGATTTGATGATCAAATGTCATTCATCAGAAGGAGAAAATGAAGATGAGGTAGATATCTGCATCCCTGAAGTTTAAAGCTAACTGATTTAACAGGGAAGTAAAGATGCTATGATTCAGAGATATTTATGTTAGGTTCATTCAGTTATACTGATCAGAATACAGCTGGTCTCTTCAATAATCAGTGGAAGTGGAGGCTCATTTATAGGAAACATTATAATATGAGCTTTTCACAAGTTATGAATCACATAGAAATATGAGTGATTGAGTTAGGCAAACATCTTCTCCATGTCTTTGTGTTTTAACAATTGAAGCCAGATACTTATATTTTGCAACACAGGTGATTAAATAGGAAGAACCATGATTTGATGGAAAATAACTGCTGTTGCAAAAGCTTCTTTAAAAGAAAGAGACATTCGAGGTAAGGCTAATCAAGGTCAATCAACAGCTCTACAAGGACATACCAGAGACTTTTAAAGGGCAGCTTTGTGTGCAGGTAATCTAGGTGAGAGGCTAAGGTATGCTCAAATGTCAAATACTATGACATTTAGGATAGCTGCCTGGCAAAGTCAAGCAACAATAGTAACTTGATGGCACTATCAAAAAAAGACATTTTTTTTCCTTCTAATTCAATGTTAATCACTCTAAATTTTTCAAAGTACATCAAATGAAAAATATGCATTACTATTCATAAAATTAAAATAAACTGAAAATCAGCCAATTATCAAGTGTTCATAATAAGGCCAATTATCAAGTGTTCATATTAAGTGTTCATACTAAGGATATTGTTAATAAACTTTCAAAATATAATTATGTCAGGGCCTTGCATATCCTTTGGTTTTCACATGTTTAGTTCTTTAAAACCCACACAAATACTATGTAGGACATTCTGAAAGGGTACCATCCTCACTCCAAATTGTTTAAAAAGTGTACATGAGCAGACATCTTCTCAATGCATTAAACCTAACATTATATCCATTTGAAAAGAGCAAAGGAAATGAAAATATTGCTTACAAAAGATCTTATTATATAATTTTGTCGGCTCGCTGTTTCATATAAGAAAGAAAACATAATATTGGAGCATGGTAACATTAGCAAAATTATCAAGAATTTTTCCAATCCTGATTTATACCTCTGATTTGAGGCTATGATTATAGGCTTCCCTTTGTGTTGCAGGATTTGCTTCTTTGAGAAAGCAGGGGCTGCTTCTGCCCTGAATCCTTGTCTGAAGACTAAGTAGCTGCTCTGGCAGACAGATGTTGTGGATACATATATTTTTTAAGTACTGAAAGAAATTTAATGGAGTATAAGAAAGAAGATCACATGAAAACTTGCAATCTTTTTAGGAAAACAAGATACACAAGCAAAACAAAAAATGTAGTATTTGTGAATAACCTCTATCTTTACAACCTATATTCTATTTCCTTAGAAGGAGAATTAGCAAATTAAATTGATTTTAAAAAAATACGAATGAACCAATTAAAATGTACATTTTTCAATTGAGAAGCAATTAATAAAAGAAATTGGCAAAATATCAACGAGATATACTTCAATGAAATAGTATAAGTTTATTTATCCAAAATTATATACTTGAAATCTGTGACAGTTTACTCATGTAGGAAATGGGATAATAATGGTATCGACCACACAGAGCTTTCATGAGGATAAATGAGTTACTAATAAGGCATTTATTATATACAATGCCTGGTATATAGCACATCATAAGTGTTTTCCTGAGGGATTGGGCTTCTGGTGTGGTTGGGAGGTATAGTGGTTGAATGAGAACTGTCTGTGGAGTCCCATGCCTAGCTTTCTGGAAGCATGAATATTTGATGAACCTCAAAGGGAATAAATTAATATGCCAGAAGGAGTTGGGCTGACTCTTCCCATGCCCAGTGTAGGCATTGGAGCACTATGACCATGAACCCAAAAGGATCCTGAGCATTAGGACAATGTCCAGATAGCTATGAAAGGACCTCTCTTAGGCCTTGGCATGATTTTAATCACCAGGCACAAAGACAAAGCAAGGGCGGTGTGCACTTGGTGGGAAAAGCCTGGGAATGACTGAGTCAGAATTTTCTGTCAAGCTACTGAAATAAAGGCAAGGAGTAGAAGTTATTTTAAAGATAATAAGGGGTGATATTTCTTGACTAACCATGTTGGTGGAATGAACTTCATATCCACTATAATCACTATTATTTTTATCATCCCCCTCTTTCTCTAGCTAGCCACTGACTCTGATCTGCACTGTCTAGAACCTCTGAGGTAGAGATCTTATGCTGGGGACTAGGAGGCAGAGTTGGTGTCATGTTTCTAATATAGGCCAAATGACAGATAGAAAACACAAAAGTCTGGCATTTAAGGCATGGTTAAGTTCCATGATATTTGTTCTAAAGGAATACTTTCTGTCCTACATTTATTTTCTCATCAAAGAGAAGAATGAACACAGAGAGGAATGCACAAAAACCCCCAGGAATCTGGGGTGTAGCCCTAAGGTACTTACAAACAAAACATTTCTTTGTAAACATCTATTATGTGTCATATATATGAATTTCAAATTGTACTGCACAGAATATTCATGCTTGTTTAATGAGAAAAGAAAGTTCCTTCCTCATGTCCACTGCCCCAAATTTCCAAATAAAACTGGTATTCCAGGAAAATGTGCTTATCCTATGAATTTTTGTATTGTTTAGTATCTGGCTGTGGGTTTTTTTAATGGTGGTCTTACTCAGTTTGAGAAACATTTTCTTTTTTTTCCCTTAAATGGTTTCTTTAGATTGTATAAACAATGCATGCTAAAGTTTAACAAGCCAAAAAAGAAAGAAGTACCAAATAAAAACAAAATAGGACACTCAAATGAAAAGTCACGGTCAATCCTGAGAAAAGTTTGTGATCTCCATGATCCAAGGAAAAGTCACAGTTGCCATTTTTGTATGAAATTATTTTGTAAATGTCTTTGTATATAATTCTTTGAGATTTTTTTCATATGTGCAGATTCCTATAACCACCAATGCAATCAATATCCAGAGCTATTCTATGACTACAAAGAAACTTCTTCATGTTGCTCCTTTATGTCATCCCATCTCTTTGTCCCCATTACCTGGCATGTGATATCTAGCTCTATAATTGTGTCATTTTGAGAATCTCAAATATGCAGCTTTTATGAAATTGGCCTTTTTTTTTCACTCAGTAATATCCATCCAATTGGTTGCAAGTATTGAAAGTTTGTTTTTTGTTATCGTTGAGTAGTAATGACATGGAAGTACAACAGTTTAACTATTCATCTACTAATGGATATTTGAGTTGTTTCTGGGTTTTGACCATTACAAATAAAACTTATATGAACACAAATGTGCAGACTTTAGTGTTAACATGAATTTCCTCTCTGTAAGGAAAATGCCCAGGAATATATTACTGTGTATGCTAATTATATATTTACATTATTTTTAAAGAAACCGACACAACTCATTTCCAGAAGGACTTAACTATTTTACATATCTGCCATACATAATCTCAATTTATAAAAAATCTATATCTTCACATCCTCGACAACATTTGTTATTATCTTTTATCTTTTATTTTAGTGTAATAATATCTCATTGTGATTTTAATTTGCATTTTCCTAATGGTTAATAATGTTGAACATTCTTTTGTGTGTTTATATGCCATTTATATATAGTCTTTAGTGAAATATCTAAGTCTTTTGACAATTTTTCAATTGAATTATTTGCTTTCTTATTGTTGAGATTAGAAAGTTCTTTATATATTATGGATAAGTCTGTTGCTGGATATGAGATTTGGAAATATTTTCTCTCAATTAGTGACTTTTTTAAATCTAATTAACAGGGCCATTCACAGAACAAAATTTTTTAATTTTGATGAAAAGCAATTTATCCTTTTTTTACATATTTTTTGTATTTTATTTTAAAAATCTTTACCTAAATCTAGGTAATACACATTTTCTCTATGTTCTTTTCTAAAAGTTTTATAGTTTTACTCTTTACATTTAGATCTATAACCCATTTTGAGCTAATATTTTGTTGTATTAGTTTTATGCCAAGTTTAATTTTTTGGGTTATAGGTACCCAATTGTTCCAACACCATTAAAAAAAAAACTCTTGATTGTACTGCTTTGTATCTTTATCAAAAAATTAAAAGAAAACTATTTATAGAACTATTTATAGTAGATATTTAGAAATATTTATGTGTATCTATTTCTGGGTTCAGAATTATGATTGTTTTAAAAATATTTAGTTACATTTAGTTACATTTTGTAAAGCAATGGATTTAAATTATTTTACTTATTACTAGTCTATTTTTTAAATTGGAAAATTGTATACTTAAAAATATCCCAAAGACAATTTTGGTCATTCAAATCACAGAAGGACTTCTCTCAGTAACACTTTTAAGTAGCTAATTTTGTAACAAATCATGATCTAATTTACTAAAAATTTCCTTGTACTTTTCTGTATTTAAAAATGTTGTACAAATTTGCAGTTCCACTAGCAGCGAATGAGGGTTCCTTTTTCTCTGCACCATCTCCAACATTTGTTATTACTTGTCCTGTTGATTATAGCTATTCTAACAAGTGTGATATGGTGTCTCATTGTGGTTTTGATTTACATTTCCCTAATAGCTAGCAATGATGAGTATCTTTTCAAATGTTGTTGGCCATTTGTATGTTCTCTAGGGAGAAGTGTCTGTTAAGGTCTTCTGCCCATTTTTGATTTAATCACCTGGTTTTTTTTTGTTGTTGTTGTTATTGTGTTGTATGAGTTCTTTATTTTTGTATATTTTTGATATTAGGCCCTTATCGGAGGTGTTGCTTGCAAATATATTTTTCCCATTTGGATGGTTGTCTTTTTATCTGTTGATAATTTCTTTTGCTGAGCAGAAGCTTTTTAGTTTGATATAGTCCCATTCATTTATTTTAGCTTTTATCTCCCTTTCCTTTGAGGTCAAATTCATAAAATCCTCTTTAAGGTCCTTGACCTTGTTTTCTTCCATGCATTTTATTGTTCAGGTCTTATATTCAGGAAAACAATACAGAGATTCCTCAAAAAACTAAGAATTGTTCTACCATATGATCCAGCAATCCCTCTACTGGGTATTTACCCCAAAGACTTGAAAATTCATACCTGAAAAGATATTTGTACCCCAATGTTCATACCAGCATTATTCACAGTGGGTTTGACATGGAAGCAACTGAAATGTCCTATAATAGATGATTGGCTAAAGAAGCTGTGATACATATATATAATGGGATATTACTCAGCCATAAGAAGAGATAAAATACTTCCATTTGTAACAAATGAATGGACCTCAAGATAATCGTGCTAAGCAAAATACGCCAGAAAGAAAAGTTGAAAATCACATGATATCACTTGTATGTGGGATATAAACCTAAAAGCTACAAATGAACAGGACATAAAAACAGAGGCTCATGGATATGGACTATAAACTAGTAATTACCAGAAGGTGGGGAGAGAGGGGAGGAAGGAGGTAGATGGAGTAAAGGGACTCAAATATATGGTGACAGAAAGAAATCTAACTATGGGAGATGAACACACAGTGTAAAGATATATATGTCTTACAGTTAAAGTTTACACCTAAAACTTACTAAATTTCATTAACCAATATCAATCAATCAATCAATCAATCAAAACTTGAATAATAAAAAAAACATTGTACCATGCTCACATGAGAAGAAATAAATATTTAAAAATAAATGATAGAATTTAGCTGGGAAAAATGACCCTCTAAGTTAACATAAAATATTAAGGTTAAAAATAAAATATAAGTTATTTTGTAATTCCACTAATTTAGTAGGGTCCAGCTTTCATGCTTCATTCATTTTCTCTGTCTGTCTCTCTCTCCTTCTCCTCTTCCCTCTCCCCTCCTTACCTCACTTTCCCGTCCTCTTTCTCTCTCTCTGTGTCTCTGTCTCTGTCTCTCTCTCTCTCTCTCTCTCTCTCTTTCCCTCTCAAGTTGTACTGAACACCATCCGTAATCAAAGCATTTTCTTTATTTCTATAAGACAAAGATGTAAATGCCTGATAGTTCTGATAAGTCAAAAATTAAATTGTTCCTTCACCCTAAATTCAGAATGATTTTTTTTTTATTCTTTCAAATTTTTAGTAGATAGAAGACAAGTATTTAAAACTACATTAGAAGGAAAGCATTGAAAGAACATGTGGACACTACCATTCTATATGTAGCTATTAGTGGCTGAACATGGTTATTAAAGGATCATTTTAAAAATGTTGAAGTACTACAACCATATTATTTTTTGTTCAACCTCCCTTAATAACTCTTAAATGTTTGGATGTCCCCATTAGCTAGTGACTATAATATCTACCTCCATGAAATGGCAAAATTTAATTGAATTAATATTGACTCATAATAAATTTGAATTGCTGCCTAACCTATATAAAAATATTTTTCCATGTACTACATTACAATCATATATCATTAACTCCCACGTCTTTAATTTTTACAGCCTTCTCTTCCCCCATATGCATACACAAACAAACAAAACTAAAAAACACTAAAATGATGCCAGATGGTGGTAAACAGGTACTGCCCAAGTCTTAGAGTTATCACCTAAAGCACACTCTATAAGCATGAAACTCCTTTCAATTTTTTATTTCTTCCTTAAATATAATGAGATTCTGTTTATTCTCCAGATGTAATAAGTCTCCCTCTATGACCTTTTGCAAACTTTCTTAACTCTTTTTTTAGAACAGACAAGCTATATATTATCAATAAATTTTATAAATAAAATTAATGGATTTTGACTTCAATGGAATAAATATTAATAGCAAACTACTATTATTATTATAATTATTACAAATCATAATCAGTTAACATTATTGTCTTTATCTGTGCTGTTTTAAATTTATTATCTATTTTAATTTCCACAAAACTATTTATGGTAGGTATTTAGTAACTGGAAATTAAGTCTCAGCTTCTACATCTGACAAATGAGATAACAGCAGAATTTACCACATATATTGTTATATGATTAAATGAGATTGTGCATTAAAAGTGCTTATCTAAATGGCAAAATAGCAAGCCCTAAGTAAGTGTTCAGGATTTCACAAGTTCAGTAATACTGTGGCTTTGAATATTTTTGCATGTGAGAACACATTTTAAAGTTAATATATTTTCTGTACCTAATTTTATTTAGGCCCATTAAATAGTAATTTTAGCATGAATCAGCTGAAAAACAATAAAAAATATAGCTCTGAATTCAATGATTTTTAATATTTTTTATTTTAATTGTTATAATAAAATCTATATGCATGTGAAAAATGGTAGTGAGTAATATTTACTGTTTACAGGGAATGATTGTAAAAATTGAGAATCTAGTACAAGAACTTCACTTCCCTATTTGTTGGAGGTGGGAAGCTCCGTTGACTTCAATGAAAGGTACTGGGCAACTTCATTGATTGGGCCACTGTACCTGTGCTCTTCCCTCTGTACCTGTAGCTTGTTCATTCACAGGTGACTACAGGCTCTATTTTGCCTTAAATGACCTCCAAAGCTGGCCTCTTGCCCTTGGTCAGCCTCCTTCATAGCCTGTATTCCACTTCCAAAAAGACCTGGTCTGTAACTCTGCAGCTCAGTAAAACAAGACAATGCTATAGACACATTGTGGATTCACCAACAGGCAGAATTCTAGCAAAGAGCACAAATTCTTTTATTAGGTAGACCTAACATTGAACCTGACACTTTCTCTATGATCACAAGGATACTATGTATTTTATCTCAGTCTCAGTTTTTTTTATAGGTATAATGTGGATATTCCTAACTCATAGAGTTAGTGTGAAGATTAAATGAGATAAATTATATGAAGCTCTCAAACACAATGTCTGGTATGCAATAAGCCCTCGGTAGCTGTCTTTTACTTATTAAAACAGGAAATAGCTCAACAGGGCATACCCTTTATGAAATGCACAAAATTTGAAAACATATTTCACACTCTGTGAATGGAGGATAAAGTATTTATAAATACATGAAAATTGATTTGAAGTCTGAATAGTATTATTCCAACATACATCACACTGAAAGAACAATGGTTATTTTGGAATTCTATTGAGAGGAAAAAGGAAATCTACAAGTGAGAAATATCTTTTATTGCTGTATTCTTGACAAACTTTCTGACAAGTATCTAGTAAAAGGCTCCCTTTTGGTGGTTTATTTTAACTCAGTGGATGTAACTGAGAAGAGTTTGGCTAATTTCTAAGCAGTTCAAAGCAATTCAAGAAAAAAAAGACTCCATGGAATTATCAATATGTCTTCAGAGCTCAAAGTCACAGGTTTCTCATTCTCATTATAGAAAATATATAAGATAGTGAAAATATAGTCAATCAGCACAATAGTAGATGAAGTAATCACAAGGATATTTTAGTAACAGAATCATTTCTTCACATCATTATTTTCTTAGACAATGTAGCAATACAGCCTTTTTCTATTCTTTTTAAAGGTCAAATGCAATGCATAGCAATAAAACAACCTAGTGAGTTACTAAAAAAATACATCATAAATTATAAGACAAAAAACTAAGGGGAACGAGGATTAATTTCTCATTGCATACTGTTATTTAAATTGCATAATAAACAAAGAAAGCTCATATAAGTAGAAAAAGCAAGTTTTCATCTGAGAGAAATCTTTAACCAATCTAATAGATATGCCTGGCTATTTAAAATTTATCTCTATTATACACAAAAAACTAAAATTTATAACTTTAGTTTTTAAATATATGCTGACAACAGAAATAACCAGAAAAGGTGTTTTGGCAATCGAATAAAAGACAGGGGATAGAGACTTATTTCTATTTCATATGTGACCCATTATTTCAGTCATATGTTACTACTATTTATCTTACCAATCATTTTAGTTGTATGTTACTGCTATATTTTGCTATTCAGACTCACTTAAATCAAATCTTTATTGTTGTAATAATATTGTTCTGTGAAATACTACCCTGTGACAGTGACTTCTAAAGCACAGTGCAGACAGAACATTAGCCAAGAAAAGACACACTTTATAGTGATTAAGTCTCAATTCTCCATGAAAAGCAGCTAATAAAACAATTGGAGAAAAATACAACAAAAAACAATGTTGATAATAAATATATTCAGAAAGGATAATTATGAGGTATATAATAATAAATGATTTATACTTTATCAAACCCTTTTCAAAGTTTAACCATATTAATCATTGTGCAAATCATATAGTTTATGTTGCTTCCTATAATTCTCACACAAAAGACAAGCAGCCATACTGGTTTCTAGCTCTTTCCACTGTACCACAAAGTTCACAGAAATAGGCCAACTTCAACATCCCATTATTGTAAATGGTAGAACTTGCCTATATACACACAGTGAAATAACATGTTTAATTTTTTGCCAATCTTAGATGCTTTCTATGACTAATCACACATTCACCATCCTCTCTTCTTCTCCACAGGGTAGAGTGAGGGTGAATATTGAACAAGTTACCAGGAAGGTGCAATTCTTCTCTACAACACAGTTCCAATTATTCAAAAAGGAAGAGAAAGTGTTTCTGAAACTAACAGAGAGAAAAAGCTCTGCTTCTTCTAAGATGTTGTCTATTAATCCTCTTCTCTCTGAAAAATGCTAACTATAGAAATGACCAGTCTCCCATTTCTCAATTTCAAGGAAGTTCAAGGCAAAATCTGCAACAAAACTATGGCTCTCCACATGTCTGTGTTCTTTTGTTTGACTATGTCTTCTCATCCATATCTTTTCCTGGGCTTTATTTTTTAATGTGTATATTCCTAGTGTCAAATAAGTATTTCTATTATAAGGTGTCTCACATCCTATATTTGTATGTAAATCCTACATATATAGTCCAGCAAACATGAAAACCTTATCCTTAAGTGATATTTCCAACCTCCCATGCCCAGCCCAACCAGAGCTGTACAATTCTGGGTTTCAGCAATGCAACAATGACCTATTTCCATTGGTGATACTGGAATCTAAAACTTGCTGTCAGGTCTACTCTTGGTTGATTTTTAACTTTAGGCATTTGGTGAAATCCTTCCCTCTTTTCCTGCTTGACTTTTCATGTAAAATGTTAGAGTTCAAGTCAGTGGAGTCAAAGAGGTCTTTCCCTAGAAAAAAACCTCAAATAACTACTACATATGATAGGAAAAAAAAAACACTGTCATTGATTAAAACATATCTTAGAGGAAGTTGTATGAGCAAAGGACCCACAAATGTTATTAAATTATTATTATTTGCAAATGACTCTACATAGTTAAAACATACTCTTTTATTTCTTCCTTTTAAAAAGGGACAACCAGAAGCAAACTCTCAGTGAGTGAGCATTTTCTCTGCATTTAAACAAAACAAAACACTCCAACAAGAACCTGTCTTGCCGTTCCTGTTGATAAAATTCTTTCATTTGTTTCAGGTGAGAGATTTTATCAGAAGACATTTGATGGCATAAAAAGACCTGCTCGGTGGATGTTGATGTGAAAGAAATTGCCAAGTGAATTTAAAGATGTGCTGTAATCATAAAACAGAATTTCCATATGGTAATTTTATAAACCATATGACAATCACTCTCCATCAGTGTTTCTCACAGAGGGCTTAGGAAATAGGAAAGCATGAGGTCAAACAGATAAGAGTTGTCTATTTGGAAATCCAGAATACCTCAGGGTTGTCAGGATGATGGGCCATGTAATTAAGGTTTATAATGAGACAATGACAGATTAAACTTACATTGTCATTACAGTCCAAGGATAAATTGCTAGCATTGTCTATTGTTAGAAAGCACACAAACACAAACCCCTAAACAAACAAAAAACACACACATCTCTTCCATTTTTGGACCAAAGAGCTCTGTATCTGCTATAATATAATGGAAATTGCATAAAAATTAGGGCTGACAAAAAGGTCTGAGGTAAAATTTTGAGGGTTCTGGAAAATTAACAAAGATGAAAAGACATAAATTGTTATACATATATATATATATATATATATATGTGTGTGTGTGTGTGTGTGTGTGTGTGTGTGTGTTATATATATGTTATATATATATATTAAAAACATAATGATTAAGGCACTTAGGACTGACATGAGAATTTAAATTTTGAGATATAGATCATCCTAAACTCTGTCCAATTTATCATTACAATAATTCATTCAACATAATAGGGACAAAGTCCATATTCTTGCTGAAAACTAATTAAAGAAGTTACTCATATACCTTAATGCTTGAGGCCTTAGACAAGAAATGATGCAGGTGAAAAACAAGTAGAGGGATTTGGGCCAGTGCTTACCACCATTTCTGTAGAACACACAAGAAGTTTCCACTGACTTACATTATCTGTGGGATCAGGGAATTGTAGAGATTTCACAGCCTACACTCCACCTACAGGTGGTAAGAGCTGCCAGGAAACATTACAAACAAAATGTCTGCATCAGACATCAAGGAAGAGTAAGCATTCTGGCTTTACTATATTAAGGCAGGCAAAGATAAAAATTTCAAATTTTCAAAAATTTTAGCCAAGAATGAAAATTTCAAACTTTAAAAATTCAAAGAGAAGTTTTTCCTGGAGAAAAATGCGTTTGTTAATATCTCTCCCTGCCTGTTGCTCCTTTTCTAGCTCTATAAATTACTGGGCTCCTCTAGGTTGTCAAAGAAAATTTGAAATAAATTTAAACATTTATTGTTTACATTTATTTATAACAAAAAATGATAGAAACAATGACCCTAAATAATTCTTGAGAGATTCCATTTCATAGTTAAAGAACAACAGACCTATTTCTGTAAAGATGCATAGACAGAAAAATACCAGAGAAAATAAAAAGTCTTAGCACTTCAAAAGAAGGGGATCATATAAACACAAAGAATAAATATTTCCCAGTGAAATAGAAGTACTGCAAGAAACATGAGAGGACTTCATAAACAATCTAAATAGTAAACTGAAACAATAGAAAAATAAAGGGACAGGCTGTGACTAACTAAGAGGAATCTAAAAACAGCTATGGCACTGATAGTATGTTGCATATATTTACTAAGAAACCACAGCAGAGGCAGTTATTAGAAGATCTGGAGTTTCAAAATTATTAAAATTAGTAAATCAAGATATAGATCAAGGATCAACAGAAAGAAAAAATTGAAGCTACACTAAGAGAATTATGAGAAAATATAATCAAATACATGGAAACTATATCAAAGAACTCCAATATACATCCAACAGGAAATTATAAAATAAGAACATTGTCTTTGATTTGGAGAAAGAATTAAAGAGAGGCACAAAGATCTTTGAAGAATCAATGAAAAAATGATCTTTACCTGGATATGGTGAAATTTGAAATTTAAACAATGTAGAAAAAACACTATGAGGACCTAGAGCAGGGGAAAAAAAAAAATATATATATATATATATAATGGAGCAATGTTGAACATTTCTGAGATGAAAAGTGTATGACTCAGGTAATATACATCCAGTAGTGTTATGATTCATTTTAGAGGGGAAAAGGCATATTCAGGTCTGCAGCATTCATTCTATATACTATTCATGTGTCCTGATAAATTTATGAATGCAACCCACTTGGAAAGTTATTTCAAACAATCAGTCAATGAAAGAGACCAAAGGCTCAAGAAAGGGAAGATACCATGTAGAATGATAGGAAAACAAACCTCGTATTGTACTCTAATATTAGTTAAATCCTTGATGCCTGTACTGTACACTCAATTGCTGACCTGGTGTTTGAGACTGATTTATATACAAAGATATAATTTCTGAGGTAGATGTATGTGTAAAAAAGAACAAACTTTCAGATTATTTCAATAATACATGGGAAATGGAAAGATGTTGACTTACTAAAATATTCATCTTACTCAAAGAAGACTCTATTGATACATTTTCATTTTTGAAATTGATGAAGGAAGAATGTATATGTGTGTGTGTGTATGTGTATATAGATGTGTGTATGTATACGTGTGTGTGTGTATGTGTGTGTGTTAATGGTAATGGTATTTAGAACAGAATTATAATGTAAAATCTCTAAGTCATGGGACTGGTAGGAGAGTTGTTGAATGCCACAGAAGACCAAGAACACTTTACTATTATAGAAAAGTTAGTATATTAAACTAAGAAAATTCTAAGAATTCACAACAATAGATAACATAAAATTAGATAAGAATAACAAGCTCAAAACATCAGTTATCACAATACAGATGACAAGCTTACATTTCCATTTTAAAAGACAAATAATTTCAGTTTATGATAAAAAAAATTTTTAGATTTTTAATATTAATAAGACTTACACCTAAAACAAAATAATATTTTGAAAAGGATAAAAATATAGGTGTGAAAATTATATACTAGACAAATACAAAGTAAAAGTGAGCAATATTAATGTCAGAAAACAACTCACAAGTAAGATTTTCATATTCTACTGTTAAAACCTATAAGTTATAATACAGAGGTAAGCTATAAATCTTTATGCACATGGCAGAAACATAAAAAAAGCTATTTAGAAGCTATATGTCTAGAAAAACACAAAATTTAAAATTTCTTGAGGAATTGTTTAACATATTGTTTTAAGTCAAATAGATCAACTATTCAAAACATAACTAGAGATACACAGTATCTGACAAGTTTGAATTAGTACTATATATTGAAACTTGGACACTACAAACAATGGTTATATGTTTTTCCATATATAAATAGCATATTTAGAAAATAATTACATTAGGCCTAAACAATCAGTAATTACTAATAAAATTTAATACTAATACTATTAATAGCAAAAGAGCAAGTAATTAATAATATTTTAAAATTATTACTTAATTCTCACGTGGGTGATAATATCAAAATAAAAATTTAGGATTCTGAAAAATGAACCCTAATGAAAATTTGATTTGCCAAAGTGGTACCCAAAGGAAAAAAATATATAATTTTAAATATATTCATGTTTAAATAAAAAAATTAATACCCCAACTAAGCATTCATTATATTTAAGAATACCATTGCAGCATTATTTGTGGTGGCCAATTCATAGATATAACTGAGGTATCCTTTGATAGATGATTGGATAAAAAAGATGTTATCTATATATATAACTCATCCATAAGAAAAGATGAAATACTGCCATTTGTGACAACATATGTGAATCTTGAGAATATCATGATAAGCAAAATAAGTCAGACAGAAAATTTGAGAACCATATGATTTAACTCATGTGGGATATAAAACTGAAAGCAACAAATGAACAGTACAGACAAACAAATAGTAGACACATGCAACAGTTTAGTGGTTACCAGAGGGAATGGGGGATGGCAAGCAGTAGAACAGGTTAAAGAGAGTTAAATATATGGCAATGAAAGGAAATTTGATTTTTGGTGGTGAACACACAATGTTATATTTGTTTGATGTATTATAGAATTGTACACATGAAACCTATATAATTTTATTAAAAAGTGTCTCCTCAATAAATTTAATTAAAAACAAAATGGCAATGAAATACTTTAAGAAGAAATAAAGATAATAATTATATTAGCAGATTAAACATAGGTAAAATAGGCAAACATAGACATAATAAACACCAATAAGTGATTCTTTAAGAGGACAGTAAAATGACAACATTCATAATAATAATTAAGAAAAAATGTTTAATCACAAATTACACACAAAAAAATACACAAATTGAAAAATTTTCAACTTTAATAGAATACATTCAATATTTGCTAATTGATATAAAAATCTGAAAAATTCTATTAGCCATGAAAATTTTAAATTATAAAAGTCAGGAAGTTTTAGTTAAAACACCAATGATACAAATAAACATTACAAAAAAAGAAAAAAAACAAAATGCTATTCTCTAAAAAAAAATTAGGTAAAGTCTCATTTAATTTTTTAGATGAGCTTTGTAAAAATACAAGCCTACAGTTATCAAAACAGCATGGTATTGTCATAAAAACATATACATTGACGAATGAAATAGAAGAGAGAGCCCGGAAATAAATCCACACATATATGCCTACTTAACATGTGACAAAGAAAACAAGGATATACAATGGGATAAAGACAGTGTCTTTAATAAATATTGCTGAGAAAATCGAACAGATACATGCAAAAAAAAAAAAAACACAAAACTGGACCACTTTCTTACACTGTATGTAAGAAAAGACTCAAAATATATTAAAGAATTAAATATAAGACTTGAAACCATAAAACTTCTAGTAAAAAACATAGGTAGTGAACTCCTTGATGTTGATAACAGTTATTTCTTTTCAGAACTATCTCCTCGGGTAAGAAAAACAAACAAAAATAAATGAACAAATGAGACTACATAAAACTTAAAAATGTTTGTACAGCAAAGGAAACCATCAACAAAATAAAAAGACAACCGAGTGATTGGAAGAAGATAATCACTTATGATACATCTGATAGGAGGTTAATATCCAAAATATATAAAGAACTCATACAACTCAACAACAACAAAAATCTAATTAAAAAATGGGCAGAAGACCGGAACAGATATTTCTCCAAAGAGGAAATACAAGTGCCAAAAGACATATGAAAATATGTTCAGGTCACTAATCATCAGAGAAAAACAAATTAAAACCACAATGAGATATCACTTCTAGCAGAATGGCTATCATCAATAAATTAAAGAAAAAGAATTGTTGAGGAAGTGGAGAAAAGAGAATTCTCGTATACTATTGGTGGGATAGCAAATTGGTACAGCCACTGTTGAAAACAGTCTGGAGGTTTCTCAAAAAATTATCCAACCTTTTGGCCCAGCAATTGCACTTCTGGTTATTTATCCAGAAAAACCAGAACAATAATTGGTAAAGATCTATACACCCCTATGTTCATGCAGCATAATTTATAATAGCCAAGACATGAAAGTAACCTAAATGCCTATCAATAGATAATTGAATAAAGAAATTATGGTTCATATATAAAATGGGCTATTACTTAGCCATTAGAAAAATGAAGTCTTACCATTTGCAATGGCATGGATGAACCTAGAGATTATTATGCTGAGTGAAATAAGTCAGGCATAGAAAGATAAATGCTGTATGATTTTATTTATATGTAGAACGTAAGGAATGAAAAGAACAAACTAATCAAAAACACACAAATATAGAGGGCAATCTGGTGACAGCCAGAGCAGAGGAGAACTGGGGACTGGGAGAATGGGTTGAAGGTTTAAAAAAGTACAAATTCATAGTTGATAGATGGTCATGGGGTTGGGGAGCACAGCATAGAGAATGCAGTTAGCATTAATATAATGTCTAGGTAGAGAGCCAGAGGAAAGTAAGAACAATTAGGGGTATTGTTTTACAAACTATGTAAATGTCTAACCAATGGACTGTATACTTGAAACTGATAAAATAGATTAAGTGATAGACAGATAAATAGATAGATAGATAGATAGATAGATAGTAGATAGATAGATTAGATAGATAGATGATAGATGATAGAAAGATAGATAGATGATTGATAGATAGATGATTGATAGATAGATGATAGATAAATGTAGAAGTTCAAGACAACTTTAATTATTTAAAAACAAGGGGAAACAAGTTTTTTTTTTTTTTTTTGTAATAGGTCAGATAATAAAGATAGCGGTTTTGAGGGGTATGAAGTCTCTTTTGTAACTATAGTATTCAACTCTACTGCCATAGGATGAAAGTGGTCATAGACAGACAATATTGAATCCAGAGGGCATGACTGTGTTTCAATACAGCTTTATCTACAAAAACAGGTAGTGGGCAGGTCTTGGACAATAGGTTGTATTTGGCCAACTCTTGCCCTAGCATGAAGAGATGTAGCCCTTTACAACTCATTTTGTGAATGTTACATAAAGCCAGGGACCAAAATATGACCATGATAAATCACAAAAAGAATAAAAAAGTAATCTTATTTAGAATTATATGTGTAAAAATCTTAACTGAAAATTAACTAGTGTAATCCAGCAATAGATTTAAAGAATAACACACTAATTGAGTTAATCATAGCAATGCAAAAAAAATTCTATTAAAAGGTCTATTACATTAGTAACTCTTTATATTAAAAGAATAAAGAAATAAATATAATTTTAAAGCTATTTCCAAAGCATTTGAAAAGGCTTCATATATTTTTATAAAAATAATAAAATATAAAAACTTTAATAACATAAATAAAATAAACTTTAATTAAATTTTAAAAAATCTGAAACCAACTGATTTATTTGTAGTGATAAAATACCAAATGCACTCCAGAATAAGACAAAGAATATTGGTATTAATTTTATTACTTAGTATGCATTATTATAATATATGAGGTATGAAACTGAAGATGACTTGTTTAAATTTTTAACCATGTTTGTCCATATTAACTATTATTATTAAATAATCTTAAGAAAATATATTTGAAAAATTTTATTCAAAATAAAAGCAAAAAATATAAATGCTTTACTAAACTTAAGAAATGTGTAATATATGTAAATATTTTAAATGTGTAAGGAACTTTAAAAGAAATACAATAACAGACATAACAACTGTTCATGAAAAACCACTCAATTTTGCACAAATGTCTCTTCCAAAATTAATCCATAAATGTACTGTTCAATTGTAACTAAGATCTCAAAGGCATTTTAATAAAGAGAGAAGGTGGTTAGAAAAGTAACTACAGATCAAATACGCAAGAATAGATGAGATTATTCAAGAGCACATTAATAAATAAGTTGCAGGAGTGGCTGGACCTATGTTATTACATATTAAAATAAGTTGCAAAAGAAAAATATTAAGTAGTCATAGTACTGGAGCTACCGTAGACAGAGATTTGTGGAAAAAATGTAAAATTCAGACAACCAAATGAACATAAACAATTTTTTATATGGTCAAAGTGACATTCAAAACAAGTGTGGAAAGATTAAATTTTTAGTAAATGTTGTTGGGGCCACCAGCTAATATAATTTGTAAAATTTTCTGGGAGAAAATTGGCACTATAAAAAGATTTTCTAATATGTCTATTTCTTAAAGTAATTTGACTTTAAGAATACCTTCTAGGGAAATGAGACAACTGCTTGATTATTGTAACTTTCATTACCTATTGTGTTGCAGTAGAAAAAATTAAAAATAATCTAATGTCCAAAAATTAAAATTGATTAAATAAAATATAATATAACCAAAAAGTAAAATATTATGTAGTCATTAAAGTTTTTAATGTATGTATGTGTATATGTACACATACACATATTTAGGTCTATATAGATCTATGTATATATACATATGCATATCTACTCATACATATATCTATATAGATACATATATATCTATGTACATATACATAGAAACATAGCCTATGTGTGTGTGTGTGTATGTGTGTGTATATATACATACCTAAGTACATAGATATATTTAGACTTGAATGAATATGTGTATATATGCACTTCCAATATACATATCTATACACATTATACATCTATATACATATTTATATATATACATACAAGTCTATATTTGTGTATGTAGATGTGTGTATTTATATACACACACATACACACATTTGGAAATATATCTGCAATATATGGTTTATGTGATTAAATGAATAAAACCATTTTTGTAAAAACAAATAATGAAATAAGTATATTATCCATTCAACTATAATTTAAAAAAAAAGGGTCTTGATATATGTACACAAATATTGATGTTATTTATTCCTGAATGGTGAGATTAGAAATTGTTTTCATTCTTTTCTGTTTTGAGAGAAATTTGCTTGCATTTTCCTTTATTCTCATGGGGAAAAAAGGACATTTAATTTAAAAATATATAAAATGATTCTCTGCCTTTTGACTAAGATCGAGTGGAAAAATATGTAAATAAATAAGTGGCATTGATATTTGTTTTCCAAAAGAAAGATACTTTTAAAAATACAGATAGTTTCATCCAATAAAGACTCAAGAATTTATCAGTTAAGTTTGCAATCCAAGTTTCCTTAGTTCTTCTTGCTCAACATTTGATGTAGGGAACTTCAAAATATGTCATACTTAGTTTAGAAAATAGTTTGCCACCATAATTTTCAAACTGTGTATTAATTAGTACACATCACCCTGCTAGGCCAGAAGGACCTATTCAAGAACAGGGTAACACAGCAGCCTAATATTAAACAATCAGGCTTAGATCAAATAGTACTACAGTTAAATCTGATTGTGATTAATTATAGTGTTGCAATGTTTAAGTTTAATTCTTCTAAAATTCTATCACAAAATTGGAGCATTTTGAAGGATGACTTTTTAAAGGAAACAATGTTTGAATGAAGCCCTACTTTGCAATGAACTCGCATTTGAGTTTTTTCAATACTTTTTCACCACAACTAAGCCCTCTTGACTCTCATTGTTATAATGAGCGCTAATATGACATATACACATGAATTTCCAAGCATTATTCATTAAGTATAAAATTTGAATCTTTCTGGGATTCTTGAGAGTTTGTCAATTATTTAATGGTGACAAAGAGAAAGGATTAGTTAAAATGAATGTTCTCTAAACAAAAGAATTCATATAAACAATACCCTATAAAAATGATCATGACAAAAATCACAATTAAATATAATAATTTATATGATAAAGAAAAAATGAATAGAAAACAGCTTTTTCAGACAGATTGTCAAATAACTTCAAAAACTTCTTTTATGGTTTTCTAATTTATCAGAGTAACTTTTGTATATGCAAAATATAAACTTAATATTTTATCCAAGGGAAAATCAGATGTTTCATTTTATGTCATATTAACCTATAGTTACATTTAAAAGAATAAAGAATAAAAATATCTACAAGGGTTTTATAAAATGCATAACAGTAATTTAATTCAGCAAAATATTAAATATTATAGTTTATTGGGTATTAAAAATTACTAGTTGCTACCATTACGATTCTTTCAATTTAGGAGACAATGAATAGATAGCACATTATTATAGGCTCTCAGATAAGTCATTTGAGTGAAAGGCAGACAAATGAATTTCAACCTTCTCAATATACATCCTGAAAACTAAGCTCCATAACCACCTGTCCACCCATCCATCTATCCATTTATCCAATATTTACTTAGAGTCTGTTTTGAGCCAGACATTGAATTATTTACTGAAGACAAGGTCCCTTCTGTCACTGAACTTAGTCAAATTCATAGTTTCTTGGTTAGATGTTAGAATACGCTAGATTACAAGTCTCCAGATTCCACTCTGGGATAAGAATAAGAATAAATAAGAATCTCCTGAGTGCCATCCAAGTGTCAATATTGTTTTTTAAAGTTATGCAGTAACTCCAATGTTCATCCACCTCTGAGTGCAAAAGCAGATATTGATTGAGTAAATGTCCTGACTACTGAGTGTTACTATTGAGAAATGTGAAGTCCCCTGCCATCTTAAAACTGTTTCTGCTTTATGTTGTTCCTCTCTTGAGGTAGCTAAATATTACCATTTATAGAAATAATCTATTCAAAGGATACAGAAATAAAATATAACACTGATCCTAAACATATATATATATATGTTTAACATATATATTATATATATATGATAAACATATATCCTAAACATATATATATATATATATAAACATATATATATATATGGCTTTAAATAGATAAATCATAGAATTATAGGTATAGTGAATATAAACTGGGATTGTAATCTGAAAAAAAAATCTTTTTACAAAAAGGCAAATATAATTGTTCATATCATTGAGTTCTGATTAAAATGAAGATAACAGGTTTTTTCAATTATATAGGCTTTTACTTTCAAGAGGGATAATGCATAGTGCTCATCTCATAGGTTTAGAAAATACAAGAATGTCCCATGTTGATGTTTGTTATTATTAATTTTGCTTTATTTTATTGTAAATATGCAAATAATTTTAGCTTATTACTTTAGAAATATAAGGCAAATATTACATGGTTCTATAAACATTTCACAAATACTACCTAGGATTCTAAATTGCATATGAAAATGATTGTGTATTGGCTTTAGAAGTTCTAAAACTTCAGAAATCTAAATGCAATTTTACTTTAAATTTTTTATATCATAAATACAGAAATCTTAAATAGTAACATTTACAGTGAAATGTCAAAATTTCTGCTCAAGACAAACAGGAATGGGTTTTTAAAACTTTTTTAAAGCTTTTTTGGTTACTTTACCCTTGATCCCCAATACAATAAAGTGACACCATAAAAAAATTTATCCCTTTGTTTGATCAACTAGCAAACAAATTTAAGTGTCTTACAGCTGTCTTTCTTAAAAAATTGCCTTACCATATATAAATTAATATTGATAACTCTTGTAATAAAAGTCCACATTTATTATCTCCTAATTCACAATAAACATGATACATGGTATATTGTTGTCAGCAGCTAAATGCAGCCAAATAGACTCTAATAAAATCATGCAGAAAATGAAATTTCAACTGAAATTTGAACAGCTCCTTTTTTTGCATTGTTGTGTTTGTACTGCATACTGAAGCCATTTGATATGCAGCAGCTCCTCCCATGATTTAACTCACATCATAAGAGGAATTTTCTAACTTATTGATGGTGTCAAAAGACCTACTGGAGAAATGCTGAAGCTACCTCTAATAGAAAGATAAATTAATTCTAATTTTAGCCCAAAAGACTATGATCTTTTAAACACATTAGTCTAATAAATAGACATTACAATTATATTTGCCTGTCTTTATATTTTATCTACTTTTTTTCTCATTGCTCCAGGATTCATTACAAATCTCAAATCCATATATATCTCTGTATGTGTATATGTATGGATATGTGTTTTGGAACTATTATCTTTTCAAAGAGAACTTTTGGCCCTAAAGTAAACCACTGAATGATTTTGCATTCTCTGCTTAAATGTATTAAACCCCAGCTGAAAAATTCATCCATTTCTACTTTTGAGGGAAAATAAATTTTACTGAGAAGGATTAAGTGAATATGGATCTAAAAAATTATATATGGTGCCTTTCTCCCCCTTCCCCACCCCCAGCAAATGGATGGGGAAGTCCCTGGAGACCTTTGTGTACTTCTGTGGAACTCAGTTCTGCATGGTGATAGGAAGACTCCAGGAGGGTTCTCAGTGAAGGATGGAAACCCTAGGCTAAGAAAGATTAGGTTTTTGTAGTTTAAGTATGTGATACTTACACTGCACTCTTGGGAACTGCTGCCTGCACAAAGGCATGTGCGTGTGAGCATGAAGAGGAAACATCTATTACTAGAGCTTTAATTTATTGTCACAAGCATGAGTATCAGTAGGCAACACAAGTGTGCAAGAAAACTTTACTGGTCAGGTGAAATTGTCCCAAAGGAGAGTGATAAATATGAACTGAGAGATTATGCGGTAGAAAGCAGATTTATAGAAAATTACAATGGTGTTTATAGCATTTAGTTAGATGTTTAATCACTTCTAGTGTCTGCAAAGAGCTATTGATTTAGTAATAGATTATGGAATTATCTGTAAAAGAAAGCAATCCATTGTAAACCTCTCATCCACGTCATTATTAAAGTGTCTTAACTATCAGACATCTATCACAAATAAATTGTTTTCTGGCTAAGAAAATCTAAATATGGGTGCATCAAAGTGGTCCAATGACACTACAGATTTTTAGGTTAAAATAAATTATTAAATATAGTTCCAACCAGGGTTCATTTCTCAGTCATTCTCTTTATATCCTTTGAAAGACATGGCCTTCAAGATCTTTAGACCCAGACCCAATCACATTATGAACACCTACTACGTATAAGATACTTTAATATGTATGAACTCAATCTGCACCACTCACTTATTAGATATTGTTCTTCTTTCACAACTATAAAAACTGTGGAAAAGCTATATAAGAACCTTATGGCTACTCAGTTAGTTGGTGGCAGCAAAGACCAAATCCAATGTCTGTTTTATCATAAAATTGATGCTTTTAACCACTATACTATATAGCTGTTTTTTCATGAAAAGCAATTTGGGGCCAGACGAGAACTTCCACAATCAAAAGTAAATCTTAGAGTTATAAGAAAATTTAGAAGTCACTTATCCAATGTCTTAGGATTTGAGTTATCCTTTGTACCACATCTCTATGTATTACCTAGTCACTGCCTGAATAATTCCAATGACAGGTGGTCACTGCTCCACTGTTAGACAGGTATTTTTTTTTTATTTGAAGGAAGGACACACCATGTCTATTTATTAGAAGACTCAATATTTCCAGCAACAACAAGCTAGGGGAAAAAAAAAAAAAAACAGCGACACGACCCTCAGTATTTCCAAATTTTATTACTTCCAAATATAACCTAAAAACTCATTGTAGTAATAATTACTATGTTGACAGATGCTTAGAATTATCAAACCAATTTTAAAAATTAAAAAAAAAATAGAATAGCTAAGGATAATGGTAGATTAAATCAAAAATAGCTGGAGCATTTTTCTGACCAGATTTTAAACTACAACATTTTGGGGCAAGTGAAAACACACACACACACACACATAACAAAACAAAACAAAACAAAACAAAACAAAACAAAACAAAACAAACAAAACAAACACTGCGATCTTAACTAATGGGAGAATGGACTCAGAAGTAGCTTTACTTATCAGAAAGCTCATCTTTCTATTGAGCTACAATCGTTTTACCAGCAGCTCTTACTATTAAATCCCATTTCTAACCTCTGGAGAAATATGGCTAAGTTTATTTCCTCTTCTACTGAGTGATGACATTATTTCTTGGAACAAAAATATGGCATGAGGGTATCAAAACTGCTCCAAAATTTGAAAAGAGCTGTATACGAACTTCAAAGTCAAATTATGTTTGTTTCAATATACATAATACATAACCTATGCAATAGATTTCTCTAAGTGACCATGCCACTGATGCACTCTGTCAGAGTACGTCATTTGTTGTCATCAATTCCAGAAGCAGAGATTTTGGTTAGTACTTGGTATGATTAGTAAAAACAGATGTAGTACATTAAGACTTTTAACGTATAGTTGTTTCAAACTTGCAAAGTGAATTTAGTTATACCATGTCTTTAAAATTAACCATTATAAAATGGGAGCAATTGGAAAATACAGGCTTTTACTGGTTAAACTTCTAGAATACTTTCAGCATCAAAAGTTAAGCAAAATATAATCAATATTTTATTTGAGAAGCAGCTACTCTTTGGTCTTTTCTGGAATGCAACTTCGTTATAAGGTATATATTACGATTAATTTAGTAGAGCAAATATTCAGTGTTAGAAACACGACACATCACAGACTTGTTTTCTCCCATATGACAAACGTTGACTCCAAAATATGATCTTAAATTTGCTATGTTTTAAAAGTGAAACATCTCTTTGATTGTAAACAATTATACCCATTTAATAGAAGCATGAACTGGGGTACAGATAGTCATGTGGCAACATTTTCACTTTAAATAGTGAGTAAATAAACCGCAGAAATATAGTAAATGCTATTTAAATGAATAATGAGGTACCATTTTTCCTGTATTCTGTAGCATCACTTATAGACAGGCTTAGTGCTAATTATAACTTCATGTTAATGTTTTTAAAAAGACAAAAAGTGGAAAAGTATGGGGAACCTCACATGAAGCAAGGGTTTTACAAATTTAGTGCAAAAGTTTTTCATTTACTGTTTCCAGCATCTAGTCGAAAATCAATACATACTAGCTATACTAATTAAATAGATTAATTCAATCAATTAAACACATTAAATTTTAAAGAGTGTATATGCATTCCTTAGACACCAAAGAATAACTTAATTAAAGCCTTTAAATTTATAAGTATTTTTATTAATATTTTAATATCAAGTAATTTCATAAAAAATAGATTCAGAGTAATTTATGTCTCTCTTCACCTAGAGATTTTTAAAACATCAAACCATTTTCTTTTCAGCTTGAAAAATGGGATAGTAATAACTCAAATAACAAAAATTTTCAAGCTCTTATTTTGTGCTAGGCACTATTTTAATTTAATTCCTATAAAAACCTGATGAAGAAGTTATTATTATTATCTTTAATTTTACATGAGAAAACTGAGGCAGAGTCATAACTGCTCCAGTCATAACCACAAAGTGGATTTTAATCCAGGAAGTCTGGCTCCAGGGTTCACCTCAGCCACAAAGCTGGAGAAATTACAGTGTCATACATTACAGTGTCTCACTTGTTGCAGACTCTAAATCATTATTTTTCAACTAATCAGTTATAAGTGGAAATAAGAGTTCGCCAGATACTGTGCCCTAGATGTGATGTGATGACATGTAGTCAAGCCTTTTTTCATGAGTTTCAGTATGAGAGCACTTTAGCAAAGTAGGTTGGAATTCAAAAATGCACCTTGCAGTTCTCACTCTGACAGGGGAGAGAGATGTAGTAATTGGGCCATAACCCCTGGATCAGATATATGGGCCATAGGCAGGAAATTCAACCTCTCTGTCCTTCAGTTTCCTCATTTATAAAGTGAGATGATGATGAAGGTGGTGGTAGTAGTGGTACCCACGCCAGGGGTTGATGTGAAGATTATATGATGGACATAATAGTAAACACTCTACAGATCTTAGCTATTTTGTTATTAGTACAGCTCAGCTCCTTTACCTGACTGCCTTCATAGTACACAACTAGTCAAGGCCAGGAAATCTTTTTACTCATTTAAAAAAGATGTTATTTGGGCTGATTTGCCTGTCTTGTAAAGGCTGAATACAAAATTGCTGCTAAAGGGGAATCTGTGTAAGTCTGTTCATTCTCATTAGACCTTGTCAAGGCTTGCTAATTCCAGATTGTTCTGAGACACCAGGGAGAGTGGGGAGAATCATGGAATGCAAATTTGCATGTGCTAGGTGCCCTTGAAAATCAGAAATTTGGTTGCCTTTTCTTACACCTAAACTCTGCTTCTGAAAGCATTGCCTACAGAGAGGACATCATGGTTTTGAGTACGGGGTGAGCAAACTGCTCTCTGCCATTGAATATTTGGGATAACTGGGAAACAAGAGCCCCAGATTCTTGTGGCACAGAGAGCTAGTTTCAGCTACCTTATTTTTTCATCCCAGTCCTCACAGGATGCACACAACAAATAGATTCTGGGACAAGTTGTCCAGAGGATATTATACTCTCTCCAAAAAAAACCTCTTTCGATATAGCATAATTTCTGGATTAAATTAACATTAACTTTCTTAATTGGCAAATGTAAACAAACAAAAATAAAACATTGGTCTCAGAATAATCACCTCTTTCCCCAACCCACACACTTGTTCTCACCATGGCTCTGAAATTACAAAACTATGTGAAACAGTTAATTTTCTAACTATATTCTCTGTATGATCAGAAGTATATTTTTAGCATGACGCTCTTTTCATCTTAATCACTACCATTCATGTAGCAGAATGCAAATAGATTTATGAAACATGCCACAAAATTAATATTTAAAAGAGAAAAGAACAAGCAGTTGCTTCCCCATACCCTAAGTCCCTTTAGAATCTGCAGTGAAAAAAAGGCACAATGAATACACAATGCATATAATTATAAAATGAAGATGTTGAGACAGTGAGCTTTTTCAGAGAAAGCAGTGGAGTCATGCACAACACTTTGTTTAGCTTAAATACTTGACTCTGCAGACATGCATACCCCTTACAACCAATGTCCCATATAGTGATGACCTTCCAAGCCTCAGTTCACATTAGGATCTAAGGCACTGAGCTGGGGTTGCTGGTGTATGGCTGTAGAAATATGGATGTGACTTTTGCTATCACTTGCTGCTTATGTGAAATGAAGTTATTTAATCTTTCTGATCTTGTATAAAGTATGTACTTTTCCCCTAGGGTTCTAGAATAAAAGAGTATAGTTGTAACCTACTTAGCACAAAACTTAACACATGATTTAAGCTCAAAAAAATGGTGCTTATTAATACAACCACCAAATAGTGCATATGATTTTTTATTTTAACTGAGTACTGAGTAGGGTGATGTTTTGTTTTCCCATTTTAGAAAAAGAATACATTTCAAAGCTAAATTTCAGTTTCTAGAGCACTATTATTTCAGACAAACTGTACCTTAAAATAATTCTTATTATTGTCTCCATGATCAATTCTGAGACTTCTGGTCTATGCTCATTAGACGTCTTTGAGGTCTATGTTATTTTTGTGTAGATTTAAGCAGATGGGCACTTTTAAATATTTCAATATTATATAATTGCTTATTATATATATGATATTAATATATAAATATATCACCTATTACATAATAACTCATTATATAATAATTAGTATGTAATAATCAGCTTCCTCTTCTATAAAGAATTTGAATTCCTAAATTTGGCTCCCAAGCTTAAAACCTGCAAGTAAGTTCAACATTATATGATGTGCCATTTGAGTTTCTTTGGGATAAGCCATAAATTCCTCTACAGAAACTCTTCTACATGCCTACATATATGACCAATTTTATCTACAATAATGTGTTATGCTATATATGCTAGTATTTTTGTTAAACTATTATTCACATTAGATGAAGATTAACATCAATATATTTTTTGTCAAGCAGTTAGCACAATGTTCAGCACTAGGTAAATGCTAAAAAATGTTTTTTCATTTTTCTTCCTTTCCAAAGCAGATCTTCTGTGTTGCATAACCTATGCCTGTCTCCTTGCTTTGTGCTTTTTTTCTAGCCCTATGCACACTATATTCCTAGCATTGTCTTTATCTCTAAGTATGAGATGTTTTTGGAGTTGCCTTTTTGGTCAAGAAAGTTGAGAAAAGAAAGATTTGCTGTAATTATGTTTATTAGGTACAAAAGTGTGAAGTGTTTTCTGTATTTGTTCTCTGAGTAAATAAAAATGGCCATGACCTCTGATGGTCAAGTAAGTCACCAGGAGTAACATTGCCCACTTCACTTAACTTCTATCTTAAAATAGTAGTAATTCTAAGCTCTCCAAGAGCCTGAAATATAAACTGAGCTATAAAATACAGACTCCCTCTGAAGATGACTCTTTGAGACACTTTAAGTAATTAGATGTTATAGTCTACACTACGAAAGCAAAAAATATGTAGTAAGTGATTGACTAGAAATATGTTTTTGTCAAGAGTTTAGTTTTGTTTTAGATGCTGTCTGATCTGAGTACCATTTACTGCTATTGCTTTATTCTTTCTCTATATTGTTTTCTAACTGGGATACAAGGTAAGATGAATACCACTGTCAAAAATGGCACCATGTTGCTGAAGCTGACATCAAGCACTTTTGGTGGTCCTCAGAAAATAGCACCACTTTGTTCTGTTTAATGTTTAAGACATGCAATCTGCCAAGGCACCTGCCATTTTATACAACTCTCTAATCTTCCTCTTTATTAGCTGTCTGGCAACATCATCACAGTGGCTGCTTGGTTTAAATCTTGTTCACTCTTTAATATAAAAAGACAAGAGAAGGTCCCTGAAGATATAAACTTAGTCTCTCATACTGTAGACAGTTATTTTATTTTCAGTGTAATTTTTCTCGAAATAAAAATTCTTTTATATTTCCACAGGAAAAGAGACTATCTTTTTGCCTCCTTAGTAAATATTTTGCATTACAATTGTCCAGATGTTCAAGACGCGTACTGAAGCTTTGTTTAATAACTAATCCTTTAGATCCGTTGTTTAAATGGCACATGCTATAGTATATATTCTCATTCATTTACTCATTTATTTTATTTATTCAAATAACACTTATTGGGTTCTTGCTATGAGTCACACTCTATGTTAGGTACTATGAATACCAACAAGAATAGAATGCTTTTATTTGAGAAAACAAGTAGGGAAGATAAATTCACAAAGACAAAAATTATAACACGACATGTTGAGTGTTATGATAGAAGTATGAGCCAGATATCCTGGGAACATAGAGGTGTGACTGTCGAAGGTTGAACAGGGCAGTATGAAATATTTGACAGAGAAGGAGATGATATTTGAGTTCACCTAGTCAATGTAGGGATATTCTTAGCAGAAGGAATGAAAAATGTTTAGTGTGGCTGGAAAAGGGGAGATCAGTCAGGGAAGGTCAGGACTGAAAATCAGAAATGTCATGGATCAGAATGTAAAAAAGTAATTGGAATTAATTAACTAGAATTAATTGCCCAAGTACTGGATGGCCAATATAAATATAGCTAAAAGGTAAGAGTTGGGTTTGGGCTACACAGGCAGTCTCTTTCTTCAAATAGGATTCATAGCAAAACAAGAAGGGCCATTACCAGAGGAAAAATCTGCAACATCCTATGAAACAAAACCCTGGAATAATATTCATGTCCTAAAATGGACCTCCCGCTGGCTTGGGTGAGACTTGATTAGGGGTAGCAGGTGAGGACAAGGAGTGCAGTTGAAGGAACCTGGAAGAGCACTAAGCTGGGGAGATGGAGATATGAGGCCCTAAAAAGTGAAGAGTGGATTGCGCAGAGTCTCTTCAACTGTTTGGGGATTTACCCTTCCCTTTCAGAGTTAAGGATTAATGATGAGATCTAGGAAGTTGAAAGTTCATACATCATGGGTCTTTTTTGTTTCTCCCCTCCTTTATTTTCTTATGTAAAATGCACCTAGTATGAGACTAGTCCCCAGGCCTTAGAGGCAGAAGGAAGAGAGATAGGAACAGTGTTCCCTGGCAGAGGATATATACAGGTCAGGATCTGCTTGTGCATGACTAGGAAAGCATGAATTCCATAGTAAAAGTGAGCTCTGAGTCAATCCTTTCCCTGGAGAGCTGCACTGCTTTCAAACAAGATGTTGGATCATCATCTTTATTGTTTGTAGGATCTTTGAACTTTTTCCCAATGTTAAATCTGTTGTCGAATGTGACTAAGATTGTTATTATTCTACTTTTTACATTTTTCTTACTTCTTAAAGCTGTCAAAGCCAGTTGCTTCCTCTTATAATCTCTGAAGCTACCATATAATAACCACAGCCTTCTTTTCTAGTGGTCTGTCCATTTATGGAGTAGAAATAGGACATAGCATCATTTAGTCTATATGAAAGAAGAATCTGGAACATGACCTGGTTGACCTCATAATGTTAGTATTTCCTCTATATTTCACCCTTTTTATGTGATCCTCAGCCTGTGTGTGAAAGACTACCATAGAGCAACTCACAAGTTACCTGCACCTTAGGACAGCTATGGTTTATAGTAAAATTCCTCCTTACATATGTTTCCTTGACCCTTCTGGCTTCTATTATCACTTGGAACTGTAGCCTTAATTACATTTCTCTTCCACATGAGACTCCTTCAAATATTTGAAAACAGTTAACACATTTCTTTGTTCCTTAAAGAGAAAAGTAGAAATGAATGTTGGAGAACTCACTGCCTGGTATCACACATTAAACTGGGACCATTCACCTAAAATATCTCCTGCATGTATAAAATCAACACAAAACCCAAAAAGTAAGCAAAGAAACAAGAAAAAAACAATATTAAGAGAGTGAATGATTTTCTCCAGGTAAGTGACAAAGCCAGGATTTAAAGCTGGAGTGAATTATAAAATTGTTTATATTAAAAATACATTTAAGTCTAGCTTTTATTTCTTATCAAGGAAAGTAGCTTCATAGTTTAAAAAACCAGGTAATGTTATAATAATATAGTAATAATATACTGCTAATAATAAACAGCTGTCTCACCACATAACTAACCTAGAAGTGAATCCGTTTCTTTGTCCACTATGCATACTGTCTTTGCCAAACTCTTCTATTGATAGCATAACTTTGACTCTATCATTATACTTATTGCTGTACACATATCTACTTATTTATGTACTGATAGATATACTGAATATATCTGACTGGGACAAGTTTTACTAATATTTCTACCATCTGCTTTAGTTTTTAATTTTACTCATAGGAAAATCTGGAGAATGTGTCAGAATGATCTGTGAAAAAATTAAGTGAATATCGGAACTCTTTAATTAATAATCTTCTAATCCATGCTTCTTTGTATGACACTCCATGAAGAAGCAGGGCAAAATAGGTATTTATAGCTTTCTAAATTTATGGTGCTCAAATCTAAACAACATTCTCTCAGTGTGAATATATTAAGTAGCTCTGACATTGAAATAAGAGCCATATCCTATTTTTGAATACCAGGAAGAACAAAAAAAATTAGATTTAAAATCTGTAATAAAAAGAAAATTAGTTTTTTTATTTGTAATTTTCTGTATTTAAAAAAAAATGATTTCATTTATTCTGATATTTAGCCTCTGGGCTCTCCTTGCTATCTGCCTAACGATATTCATATTTTCAATAGGCGTTTTCTACCCTCACCAGTACCTCTGGTGGTTTAGCTTGTAAATCATTAATCTCAAGTCATCCCAGCTAATAAAATTGCTTAATTAATTGTTTATTTTCTGACCACGTTCCCTTCACTCATATCTTAAAATATACATACATACAAGCATACACTATTTAAATGAGCTCATTTTTGACATGTTCTTTCTCCAGTCCTGTGGCAGAGCTGGCAAACAACAAAAAACAAAACAAACCAAAACCAAAACTCAACTGCATTGGTTTACTTTTTGGTCACCTTGAATGGTTTCTGGGTCTTTTTACAAATAAAGTCAGTAGAATTCATTGAGGTGAGAGAGGTAGGGATTCAGTGTTCTTTACAAGTTTTAGAATCAAAATAAACTGCACAATATTTATTTGGAAGCATAAATGTAATAAAAATATAAAGAAATAACAGCCATGAGCTCTACCCTTATGAAACTCATGATACTTCTGGGAGGTAAGACAGTTTAAGAAGTTCTGAACAACAGAAGAGATAAACAGTTTTAGGTAACAGAATAATATAGAATTCAGTGTTTCAGAAATAGTTTTCATCACAATAATGCCAATGTAATTGTGGTCCCCATTTAATCACTAGTGAACTCCATGGCTTTGGACAGTTAGTTTAACCTCGGTGGGCTTGACTTTGATTATTTAAAAAAAAAATCTAAATAAATAATGGTTAAAGTATTTTTTTAGATATAAAAATCTGTAACTGTGACTCTTTTTTATGAGAAGGGCATGAGTATACCTACAGCGGCTAACACAAGCCATCACCAACATCTACATAGAGTGTGTATACATACACGCACACACACAATACATATATATGTATTATATATATATTTATGAAATAAACCTAGTGTGAGACTTATTTATCTATCATCTATCTATCTATATCTATCTATATAGAGAGAGTGCACTCATGAAACCATTGTAGGGATAGACTGGGCATGAAAGGTAGGTTCAAAAGTTGGCCACTTCTATCAACTATTTAAGTATTTCTTGGAGCTAGTCTGGAACCATCAATAATTTTTTCTTCTAATATCTTTTTAGCACTGTACTTTGGCAAGATCGGTGATAATTAAGATTTCCCATTAACCTGTGGAATCCTGTGTGAAAACATACTTCCATTTCAGTCCAGTCATGTTTCAGATCCCTATAGATGAGAATCCTTGTCATTGCAGAGCTGCAATACCCCTTCTTTCTGGTGCATTTATATATAAATTTGGTTGTGAATCTTGCTACTTCAGAGACCAGATTAAGAATTTTAAAAATAATAGTGAATGTCAATTCTAAAAGAAAAAAAAAAAGAGATTTTTTAGTATGATCCTGCTTTACTCAGATTATGATATATCTGGCAATTGCTATGACATCAAATTACAAGTGTCGTTTTCTTTGGATCTGAGAGGGTTCTTTCACTATAGAAAGTCTAAGTTTGACGTGTTTACCTACCTGCCAGAACACGTGTTAAAATGAATCCAGAGGCTTATATGTGAACCTGGTGAATTCCCCTTCCTCGCACCATAAATCTAGTAAACTTGGGAGTACCAGTTGCCTGACTCAGGGAAGTCAAACAAAACGGGATCTTTTGACTCAGACCCCTTGTCTTTGGGTTCACTGTGAGCTCCAGCACCAAGAAGCTGCTTCTAGATGGACTTTGCATATTGGTGACCTGGTATGAGGTCACTGGCCAGTCTCAGTTGAGGGAAAACTAATTTTCCTCATCCATTCTGATACACATAACACTACAAATCTCACCAAGAAGAAGCTCTAATTCCATTCTTGTATATTGCTCTTCCACCCTGCCCTTCAGATTTCCTGTCACTCTTATTAACATGGAAGAATGACTTCCAACCTTTCCTGAAGGTTTCCTCTCTTCCATAAACCTGCAACCTCCCCTCCATCTGTCAGGCCTCAAATCATCATGAGTGAGGAGGCTCTCTGCACACAAAGGCACAGCCAATGTTGGTTACTGTCTGAGTAAGATTTGAAAGTTGGCACCAAACCTCTCTGTCCACTGACACCCTCCTTGCTGTTGATTTTCTTCTCTTTCCTTCAGCAATCACTCAAATGTTTATTTCCCTCACCTTGGTGATATTAATCAAAATCTTATATTTAGAAAAAAAGTAGATGCAGTTTGCTACAATAAGATGTCTCAAATTGATAGATAATTTGATAATATAGGTTATCTATATTTTCACATGGAACAAATCTTACTATATAATGAATCATCTCTGATAGTGAAATATTAAAGACCAAGTCTATGAGAGAAGCTTATTTCAGAGATGTTGTCTGCCTTTAAAAATAATGTTTTAGAATAACAGTAATATTAGCAAAGTAATAATAATGGCAACAATATTCATTTCATTTCTATAATATGCCAAATGATTTGTAATACACCTTGTCTTTTTTTTCCCAACAACTTTTGAGGCAAGCCCTCTTTTTTCTTTTCTTTAACAACTGAGAAAATCAAGGATTGGTAATGTTAATAAGCTGGCTCAACACATAAATTGTAGTTGGGTAAAAAAGATTCAAACTCTGTCAATCTGATTCTAGAGCCCAATTACTCAACCACTGCCTCCCAGTACTATAATTAAATGGATTTATGGCTAAGATAATTTGGACTATTTTAGATTAGATTGGTTAAATTAAACTAGATTGGCAGACAGACACTAGAGTCTCTTCCAAATTCTGATAGTTATGTTTTTAAAAACACCTGTGATAGCAGGATTTCTTGCTGAGCCCCTCAAGACTTTAATTTGTAAAAATGTATTAGAGGAAATCAAAGATAATAAAAAATTAAGAAAGCCTTTTCAATTGTAAGTATACTAATGTTTACTAAAATAAAACAATAAAACAGCCTTCCAAATTAAAATGACATTTACCTATCTTAAGTTAGTATGAGGAATACTCTGCTATTAATTTCCATTTACTAACCCTTGCTCAGCAAAACGATGTCAATTTATGCCTCCATGAAGCTTACTTTAGTCCACCACTGACATTCTTATAGAGAGCCATTTCATGTGTGTCTGCAATGCTTTGCTTTAAAAACAAACAAACAAACAAACAGAAAAAAACAACTTATAGTAGTAACAAACTTGTTCTTGATTAGAAAGTCTTAAGATTGCTTACAAGGTACAGGGAAAAGGGACCTGTCTATTAGAATTTTGAGGAAAAGCAACAGATATTATTGATTACTGTATATAGATATACTACTAAATTATGTGGTAGTGCTGTGTGTGTATATATATATATATATATATATATATATCACATAACACTGAAAGACATGACATGATTTATTATTATATAGATAGGAGTTCTTTCCTTATTATCACACTGATGATTTTTTCCCTCAGTTATTTAGGAATAGAAATACCTTAACACATATTAACAGAGCAATATTGTGCAAACATGGCCCATTTATCATAGAGAGCACATTAAACTGAAGACCTGTTGTAACTAGTAAAGATTTATTATCAGAGATAGCAAGAAGGGTTGGAAACAGGTGTGGGATTGGGAAGATGGTGAAGGTCAGCCAAAAAAAAAAGTATGAATAGAGAAAAATCAGATGACAGTGGCTTGCATACAATGTGTGTGTAATAAGTATTCCCTGAAAAAAAAATGAGTGGTGGATAGATGGAATGGTGGCTGGATGCATGAAATGATGAATGGATGAATGCAAAGGGTGAAAAAATATTGAATATTTCCATCTTCACAAATTTGCCAAGAATTGAATCAGGTATTATATTAGATTGTTATATTGCATTCTGTATAACCTATGTTGTACTTTTCCATCCACAGCCTGCGAAAAGCTAAGGGCATAGTTTGCTCTTCTTTTTTCATACTGTTTCATATTAATGAGAGATTTTAAGACATCATGAAAAGTACCAACCTTGAAAGCTGCATTCTGTTTTGCTCATCTCACCTAAAAAAATCAAAAGACAAAGAAAAAAAATTAAGTGAAATCTAATTAAGGCTACACAGTTAAGAGCATTAAAAAAATAATAATAAAAACTTTTACACAATTCTCTTGACAAAGGAGACACATTTAACTGTGGAGAGAGAAATATCCTGATAAAACTTCTTCCCCTAAATTGTTTTTTAAATATTGTGTGCTTTTTGTATTTTGTGATAATTTGGTTTTCAAATTTCACTGGAAACACAACAATTATGAATAGCAGTAAGTAGAAATACAGAGATGATGTTTAATAAAAATGAGAAAACTAAATTATATATAAGAAATATTTTATAGGCAGTACTTAATAAACCCATGGAAATTTGCAATCATAAGTAATTTCAGAAAATTTAGACAAGAGTATTTTAAGAGGCTATTATAATATATTGTCAGGTTCTGTATTTTTAATTTTGAATGTTGATTAGAACACAGGCTTTTGCTTCTTCTCCCTCCTTGCTCCCCCAATAATCTGTGCTCCCTTACAAACCAAGTGATTATTGTGTTGTTTATAATAACTGCTCTACATTCCTCATGGAAATTGTAATTATGATGCTGAATATTCAAACTGCAAGCCACTTTTCTCAGGGAAATTGTAATTATGGTAATGTAGTATTTACCCAACCAAAGTTTTCTAGTCATTGTTATCTTTGAGGAATGAGGAGGTCAGAGAAAAACACTGAAATAAAACATCCTGTTTGGATCTCTGATATGTATTATGGAAAAGCATAATAAAAGCTAATATTTGCTATATGGTAGGCATGACACAATTAGGCCAACATGTATATGGTGAAATGCATGTATATTACATACAAGTATGTGAATTATATATGTTTCTCTTTTAACCTATACATACCAACCCTATGAGGTTAGTAATATTATCCTAATTTAATATGGCTCAGACCGATTAAATAATTTATCTAATATCACACAACTAGTAAATAGTAGAGTCAAGGTTTAAACCTAGGTCTGTCAGGCTTGAAAATCAATTTATAAGCTCAACGTCAAAGGCCTCAACTTAGTTACCATCTAGTAATAAGTTGAGAAGGGATCCATGATAAATAAATACTCAGCACACAAAATGTTTATAGCAATTATGCTTTTTCTCCTCTTTTTTTCTTTTTTCTTTTTTGGTAAATAGAAAACAAATTTTTTAAAGTGTGAAAGAATCAAGAACACTCAAAAATAAACACAAAAGGAATACTATTTCAAAAAGAAAAGAAACAAAACCAAATAAAATCCAAAATCAGTCACTGAAAAATTTTACTAGGGGAGCCCCTAGACAGGAGGAGAAGGCATCTCATCTGCCTGACTTCTACTTTGCCAGATCTCTACAACTCAAGCAAGGATGGAAGATCTGTCTTTTTCTCCTTAGCTCAGTAATGATTATTTAGTGTTTTTTTCAATATTAAAAAGCCATGATTGTGTATCTAAAATGTACTAGTTTATTATCAACTTTAAAAGAAATCCAATCACTCTGCAAAATAGGTATTTTTACATTAATTTTATAAATGAGGAAAATGAGACTATAAGTAATTTACTTACCCAACTTTTCCAAGTTGGCCTAACTTGGCAAATTGGCAAGTGTTGATCAAAAACAAAAACAAAAACAAACAAAAAAAGAAATGAAAAAAGGCAAGAACCATGCAAATCAAAACCACAATGAGATATCTCCTTACACCTGTAAGAATGGTTATTATCAATAAGACAGATAATAACAAGTGTTGGTGAGACTGTGGGGAAAAACAAGCCCCCATACATTGCTGGTGGGAATGCAAATTGGTACAACCACTATGGAAAATAGTATGGAGCTTCCTCAAAAAATTAAGTATAAAATTACCATATGACCCAAGAATCCCAATTCTATCTACTCCAAAAGTTTGAAAACATTTATCCATAAAGATATATGCACTCTGATATTCATTGCAGCATTATTCATGGTGTCCAAGACATGAAAACAATCAAAATGCCCTTTGGCAAAAGATTGGATAAGGAAGATGTAGTGTGTATGTATATATACACACACACAATGGAATATTACTCAGCCATATGAAAAGATGAAATATTGCTATTTGAGACAACATGAGTAGATATTGAGATTATCATGCTAAACAAAATAAGTCAGACTGAAAGAGTTGTGAACAATATAATTTCTCTCATATGTGGGACCAAAAACAACAAACAAACAGAACAAACAAATAAATGAAAAGTCTTAGACACAGACAGCAGTTAAATGGTTATCAGAGGGAAAGGGAGGAGAAAAGATAGATAAGGGTAAAGAGGGTCAAATATATGGTGATGGATTTGACTTTGGATGAACATATAGTACAATATACAGATCAGGTATTATAGAATTGTACACTGAAACCTATATAATTTTATTAACAAATATTGCTTCAATAAATTTAATTTTAAAAATTTAAGAACCAAAATATATAAATTAGTGAGTTTATGGTAGAGTACACTCTAGCCACTGGCTTACTGCCTTATGTAGCTTGAGAACAACTTCTAAGATCTGTTCTTAGTCATTCTCTCAGCTTCACTATTTTTCTGGCCTCAGTGAAGAATATGTGTTTATTGTTCCCATAGATTTAGGTTCTGTAGATATTCTGCTCAAGAAGTTCCATTCTCCCCTTACATTAATTTTTAAGCTTGAGAATAACCTCCCCTTTATTCTTTCAGTAGAACCCATCTATTTCATAGATGCCACATACTACATATTTCTGTTTATGCATATGTAAAACAGTCGATGAACTGTCTAACCTGATATCAACGAGGACAAATGCTGAGCCTCAGTTTCAGTACTATTCCTTGGAGAGATTAACCAGCCATTTGATGAAAAGCTGATTGTGACATTAGACTTCTTTCACCTTTGAAGAAGCAGTGATTATTTTGACTAGAACTGGAATAATTCCAAATAAGGGCTTCCTTATTTTCCTACAGGGTTTGTTCAGCACCATGAACTGAGGGCCTACCGAGAGTTTGATTCATCATGTAACACTGCATGATATCATCTCAGACCTGGAAATACTTTGGAATTCAGCAGTGGGTTCATAATCATGAAATTCTCTCATCCTGATACACACTATATGACCCAAAAGCTGCTGGTCTGATAGACAGATAGACCAGACTTTTGAAGGTACAGCTGAAGTTATAACTTGAAAATAATGTCTTGCAATTGTGCGGTGCCATCTAAAGTATGTGGTAAACACTATTAATCAATGCCCAGTCTTCAGTACTGCATCACCACTAGATAGATTCCATGGTCTAGGAACCAAGAGGCAGGAAGTAGGAATGGTTGAACTTAGCATCACATCACTCCCAGTGGCCTAAGTGAAGTATATGTGCTTATTGGTCCCACATATTTAGGCTCGGTGGATCCAGAGATCCTGGTTTTCAGAGGAAGAATGCTTCCATGAGGGAACAAAGTAGGAAGCTCATTAAACTTCAAGATATGTCCTGCCTCCGATCACTTTGGCCCTTGGGCCAGGGGACTGGTATCAAGGAGAGTACTCACCATACGGAAAGGAGTAACACAATGGTCACCAGGTGAAGGTAGGGCTGCTGTCACCCAATGAGGTAGGGAAGAATTTCTATTATCCGGATGATTCGTGGAAAATTTCTTAGTATTTTACTATCTATTTTTAATAGTAAATAGACAAGTGCAGTGGCCCTGCCCTAAGAACAGTGAAGGGAATTTCAGACCCTTCAGTGAGGATCTGTGCCCCGCAAGGAAAACCACATAGATCAGTCAGTAGAGGATGAGGGAATTCTAGAATGGGTATTAGAGAGAGCAGACAGCAGAGAAACAAAATCAGTTGTGCTCTCGAGACTAACTATACTGGAGGGGCTGTGTTTCCATTCATCTTCCTCTTAGAGGTTTTGTCAAGAAATATGACCTACTAGTATCCTGAATAAGCTATTCCCAGATAAAATAAACTAATTATATGAAGCAAGAAGAAACAAGTGTCACAAAGAGTGGAGATAGTAGATACTGCAGGACATTACGCAGATCCTCTTCAGGACAAGACACTAAGTCCTCCAGCTGGCTGAAGTGTTGGTGCCTAATGGCTCACAGTTGACTCCTCTGGGAATTTTCTTCCTTCCAGCAAAGAGAACTGCCCTACCCAAGATTATTCACCCACCCACAGGCAGCTCGCATCTAATGGCCGATCAATGTAGGGGTACAAAGGTCAGTCCAGCTGTTCTCTAACTGAGACATCTATAACGATATTGATCTCAAGTACACTCCTCAACAAGCTTTCTGTATAAACACCTCCATCTCAGAGTTGTTTCTCACAAAAACTGACCTGACGCAAAATTATAAAATTCAGAAGACATGCAGCTGAGAAATGAACACTGATATGATTGACTGTGAGTCCATATTCTATTCATTACATGTTCCTGCATACCAAAAAGAATAGTTTATTCTAATTTTCAACATAGTTTTTGTTTAGGCAGTAAACAGTCAGTAATGATATGCTCAACCCTATAAATCAGTAAATTTTCTTCAGTGTTACACAGTATCTCCAATTATACTGAAACATTAATGTATTTATAGTTCTTAAAATTCAGACTAAGGTAAATTAATACATATATATATATATACATATATATGCATATATATATACACATACACATACTAATTTATAATATATATATATATATATATATATATATATATATATATATATATACTCTAAAAGACATCTCAGGACTAACTTCAAGGTTAGTTTGACCAAAATCCCTAATTATGCTAGCCTATTTTCAACAGACAAAATCATACTTTTAATCGTGTCATTTTCTAAAAAAAAATTCAAGATCTCTTTGTTTCAGAAAACTTAAAAGAATAGTTACAGAACAAGGACTTACTTTTCTACTGTAAATGTAAGGATTTTATCAGGCATGAAATGTAACAATTTATGGTCCAGTAAAATATTACTTCCAGTAGTCTTTAAAATCAGAAGATATAAGATATCTAATTTTACCGAATTTTGAGAGAATAAAGTTAGCATTTGACAACGAGTGAAAAGTTCAACTCAGTGGTTACTATCTCTCTGTAATCTCTTGTCTAGAAATCACTGTACCTCTTAATGCTATTTTGTAAAAAATTCTGCATCACTAATTCCTTTATTTCATTTATCAAATCTTAACTCTGGATAAAATCATTATATTCTTGTCTTTAAATGCATGTGTCATTATTAATTTAGTCATGCTATCCAATCACTATACTGTATTAAGGGCTTAACATGATAAACACATGATGTTAGATAAAATTCCTCTGGCAGAAAATTGAGACAAAAGATTCCAATAAATGTCTCTAACTTGGTCACAGTGAGGCAAAAAATGGTTGTTACAAATCATGAAAGAGCCTACTAGCTTCAGTTCTATCTTTTGCCTTTAGTTGTGGACAAAAGGTTATTTGCACTATTTTGGGGGAGAGGTTTTTATTTTTTTAAAGACATTCTCAAACATCAGAGAAATGTGAAAGGTTTCAACTTGTGAAAACTGGAATAGAAACTTCCCTACAAAAGATGAATTATATATCCCATGTGGAGATATGAGGCAATAAAGCAAAGCAAGGAGCACAGAAAACACTTCAAATAGAGCATGAAACTATATAGATAGGACTTTTCACCATGAAATAGTAGGTTTTGTACCATATAATCTACTCACTGAGCTTTAAGTTAATGACTTAACTTATAAAGAGTTATTAATGACTCTTTCAGACCTCCAGAATCACCTTTAGCAGACCATTGTTCACCTACTTGTGGAACTGTACAGTCAGGCTTTCTAAATTTTTTCTGGGGTCATTTATTATTTAAAAACAGAATCATTAACATGCAAGCCTGTGAACTTCAGAAAGAGCACAGTAGAGATTAACATCAATTCATTCATCATTATACTGTAGTTGTGAAAGATACAAAAATGTACATAAGCTACTTGCAAGGAGCTTACCTTGACTTATGATGCCAGTACATCTGGCATCAGTAAATGAATATTCTTGGATTAGGGAAGAAAATTCATTTTTTCCCATGACATCCAGAATTGATGTAGTGCCAAGTGTCTGTCAGTATAGTTAGTAACATGGTACACTTCCTTTAACATCACAGTGGTACATACCAAAAAGTAGACCAACAATCAGATAAAAGACGTACATAAACAGGCATGAGATTAACTTTATAACACAAGGTTCTCTTCAGGATAGAGCTTTACTTTGATGCATTTTTAAAGAACATTAAAGAATATACTAAATAAATAACAGAGAGGGGTTGGACAATGTCATAATTTGTAGGGTAAATTTTGAAGGAACTGGTGTTAGCATGAAGCCAGAGCAATGGTTTGGAGGTGAGAAGGCACTTGATAAGAATTACTGAGGTGGCACTTACATGAGAGTAAGTAAGGCAGATTTGTTGTATATTTGTTTGGTTAGACCTTATTGACAGGGATAGCTAATGGAGCCTAGTTTAACTATTTTGAAATCATGCTTTTCTAACACTTGGAGAAGCAGGGTGGTGTAGTTTAAAAGCACTAAACATTCTTTGACAAAAGAGCTAAAAACATACAGTGAAAAAAAGAAAGCCTCTTTAATAAATGGTGCTGAAAAAACAGGAAAGCCACCTACAAAGGAATGAAACTAGATTGTTGTCTATCACCACACACAAAATTAACTCAAAATGAATTAAAAATTTGAATATAAGGCCTGAAGCAATAAATTGCATATAAGAAACCATAGGAACTAAACTCATGAACCTTGGGGAAAAAAAGATTTTATGAATTTGACCTCAAAGGAAAAGAGAGTAAAAGCAAAAGTAAATGAATGGGACTACATCAAACTAAAAATCTTTTGCACAACAAAAGAAACTCTCAATGATGTAAAGAGACAGCCATCTGAATGGGAAAATATTTTACAAGCAATGCCTCCGATAAGGGCCTAATATCCAAAATATACAAAGAACTCATACAACTAAATAAAAACAAACAAAAAAGAGAACAATCCAACCAAAAAATGGACAGAGGACCTGAATAGACACTTCTCCCAACAAGACATACAAATGGCTAACAAACATATGAAATGTGCTCAACATCTAGCTATTAGGGAAATGCAAATCAAACCACAATGAGATATCATTTCACCTCCGTTAGAATAGCTGTTAGCAACAGAACAAGTAATAAACAAGTGTTAGAGTGGATGTGGGGAAAAAGGAACCCTCATATACTGCTGGAGGGACTGAAAATTGGTATAGCCACTATGGAAAACAGTATGAAGTTTCCTCAGAAAAACTAAGAATTGATCTACCATATGATCCAGCAATCCCTCTACTGGGAATTTATACCAGACTTGAAAACATATATCCAAAAAGATATTTATACCCCAATGTTCATAGCAGCATTATTCATGGTGGCCAGGACATGGAAGCAAATGAAGTGTTCTATGATAGTTGATTAAATAAAGAAGATGAGGTACATGTATACAATGGAATATTACTCAGCTATAACAAGAGATGAAACACTTCCATTTGTAACAACATTGATGGATCTCAATATAATCATGCTAAGTGACATAAGTCAGACAGAATAAGTTGAAAACCATATGATATTACTTCTATGTGGGATATAAACCTAAAAGCAACAAATAGGACAAACAAATAGGACTTGAATATAAGGGCAATAAATTAGTGGTTACCAGAAGGAAGGTAAGAAGAGAAAGGTAGGTGGGGTAAAAGGGTCAAATATGTGGTGACAAAGATATCTAACTCTAGGCAGTGAGTATATATGTATATATGTGTGTGTATCTATCTCTATCTATCTATCTATCTATCTATCTATCTATCTATCTCTGTGTGTATATATATATATATATATATATATATATATATATATATATATAGCATATGTGTATGTATGTATGTGTGTATGTGTATACATACACATACACACATATATACATATACACACATGCATACATACACATATGCCTTATTGTGAATTGTACACTTGGAACTTACCAAATTTCTTTAACCAATGTCATCATCATAAAAAAAAGTAAATAAAAACAAACAAATAAATAAATAAATAATAAAGTAAAAAGTATTAGATGAGAAATTAAGAGGTCAGAGCCTAGTCTATACCCTGACTCCAATGCACTACCTGTTTCTGCACCACAGTTTTACTTGACTTGAGTTAAAAGTTAAATGTCAAAAGGCAAGCTAGGATAAGAAAGATGTACAAATTTAAGTAGTCCAAATGAAGGACAGCCAATAGGGTGAATCCAAGCCATAATTCCTGAGGCTGAAACAAAAGAAATATTTGGAAAGATAAGACATAAATGGAAAGACAAAGGAGAAGGAATGAAATCGTAAATATGGGCCAGGGAACACATGAAAAACTAGATCACAATATTATCTTTTGACAAGTGGGAAAGGTCCTAGATATTTTTGGGGAAAGTAAGAAATGTGAAATTTGTGTTGATTGTTTAGAAATAACATTGTGCTTTATGTTACCTGGTGTCATGTGAATTCATTCAAGAGAGATATGCCCCTTTTTCTCACTATTGGGTCTTAGTGCCTGACACAGTAACAGGCACTTGGTAAACAATCAATGAACATCTTAGAATGAGTGCATGAGTGTATGTGTGAATAGATGACATACAAGGGATAGAACTAAATTAAACAATGACAGCAAATAAGTGAGTGATAAACTAAATGTAATATGATACTGGATGGGGTTCATTGTAAGTACTCTTTTACTTTTAAACTAGTTCTTGATATTATTTAATCTTTTAAAACAAAATAAGAAAGCAATATAATAAAAAAAGATGAGATTCTATACTTGGTCTGCAAATTATTTCTCCCAAAACATAAGTTAATGTAGAATAGTTTAGATAAGAGTATAGAACTGAAGTGTGCCTTATGAATCAAAAGGGGATACAATGTGTCTCCTTCACACCCTAATGCCATCTTAGGCTTTATTATACCTGTAGTACGTAGAGGAGAGCAAAAAAAAAATTAACTTGCTTTACTTTTCAATTGTCATTTGAATATGGGTCATTGCTTTTTTGTTTTGTATACCAAATTTTATGAGATCCACAAACAAATGGAATATAGTTTGGGAGAAAGGCTAAGTTAATGAAGAAACTCAAAATAGTATAAGAAAAGGCTGAAAAAATAGAACATGATCAGAGGAAGTATGCAAACTGTTTTAGAACATTTGAATAAGAATAAACTTTTAGCTAGAGAGATCTGAAGCAACATGAAGAAGAATATTAAAAACTGTCTCAAGATGCTTTGTGTTTCCTTAAGACAGAAACTGGCAAACTATAGGCTGCCAAATCCAGCCACGCTCCTTATGTTCTTTATTTATTATGTTTGCTTTCCTGCTACACAATAGCAGAGTTGAGTAGTTGTGACAGAGACCATACATCCCACAAATATATTTACTCATTGATCATTCATACAAAAAATTTGCTGAATCCTGCCTTAAGAGAGAACCAATCATTCATTCATTCAGCAACCATGTTTCAAGAATATACGTTTCTAAAAAATGTACCTAGCACTGGTAATATATAGATAAGACACTGTCTGTACCTTAGCCTAGGTATCAATTTCACTGTCACCAGACATAAGCGAGGTAATCATAAACACAACATATTTTAGATGGGAGTAAATTATGAGGTAAATGTTTGAATTTAATAACTTCAAAGTCTTCTTTCAACTTCAAGATTCTTTAAAAGGGGACGGTCATGGAGAAAAAGTTCTTGAAAAACTGGTAAATGGAAACATATGGAGAAGTAGGAGAGGATTCCTTCAGCTAAGTGGAAGAATCAAGGTTAGTAATGAGAGAATAAAGAACAGACAAGTTAGGTAAATATACATGGTAGGTGTGAGAATGCATAGAGGAGGTATGTCCGGAAGGACCAGAAGAACCATATTGTGAAGGGTATTCTATGTCAGGCTTGATATTTTTCAGGTTATTTCAGACAACAGAAACCCATGAAATCTTTTTTAAAATGAGTCATATAAATAAAGTGAAATTCTGACAAGATCAGTGTGATAGTTCTATGTAGGATGGTTTGAAGGTGAAAGATGAAAGAGTTGTAATACAGGGTGAAAATAAGAAGAGCATGAAATACTAAGGATTAGATGAGAAGAGAGAATCAAAAATGAATGTGTATTTCACGTGAATGAGACATGTTGGATCCACAGTAACTCAGGATCTTTAGGAAGAAAAGGGAACAAGGGCTGAGTGTGATTAGGGCCTGCCCCTGGGTGTGTATTTCTCTGTACAAGAGGGCCAAGAGCTTTCTCTATACAAGGCCCAAAGAAACACAGTAAACTCCATTCTGATTTAAGACCCAAAGAAGTCCAACATGGGTGGGTAGAAAGTATTGTCCTTCAGGACAGGATTCTTGACAGTGATTATTACTATACGGGATGATTTTTGGACTCTCAGAAACTATCACCTTTTCAAGGCCCTATTTAAAAAGCAACAATTCAGAAGTGGGTTGCATCAAGTTTGGAAGAAAACTATAGAGCAAAACGAACAACTGAAAATTCCATGTTAGAGTTTTTTTTAACACAGTAGAAATAATGAAAATATGTATCTGTTGGTATTTGGATGCCAAAGGCAGTAAGAATAATTCTAGGCCCCAATGGTTGGTGAGTTTGAGGCTGTTAATATATTATGTAATTTTGAACTGGGTGTGGCTATTTATGCAAGTTGCAGATTTCAAGAAATACTGGCACTGCTCAGGGAATAATTATAATTATTTTTGTGGGCAATTCAGATGTGCCTTTTACAATTTGGGCTGGAGTGTATATGCATATATATCCATATATAAGATGTTTGAATTGGCACCATCAAGAAGAAAAAAAGGCAATAATCTTTTCAAAAAAGGTCAGTTATTCATAAAGTCTACCATTATTTTTAGACTATAATTGTGGCTTTAAAGGAAATCATCCCCCTGTGCCCAAAGTCTACTCAATTGTGTATAATGTAGATATTTAGCCTTGGAGAAGGTTTGTCCCATATAGACAGTTGAGGAAATCACCCAGGTTGCCATTATGTTATACTTCTAAACTAATCATCCTGTTGTACAGAGAAGAAACTCAAAGCTGCAAGTTTTAGAAAGATTTTTTTGCCAAATCATTAGAATGCTGCTCTGTTGGGTCAATAGGCTTTAGGCTATTATTCAAATTTGTATCTTTAATTTTTTTTTTCAGTTTACATATCCACAGATGTCCACATACTTTTAGTGTACATAGTGAACTTATACATAAAATACATTGCAGTGGCAAGAGCAGAGTCTCGGATTCATATGTACCTAAGTTGGATCTCAGCATTACTACTTATTCACAGAAAAATATTGAGCATGTTTCTTAACCTCTCTGAGCCTCAAGTTTTTTATATATAAAATTGGAGTTAATTATACCTACCTCAAGTTTCATTTTGAGAATCAAGGAGATATTATACAGATAGCACCTGACATTTATTTAACACCAAATTAATATCAGACCCATTTATTCTTTAATATTTTTCAATTATTAAGCTACTGCAGCCAGTTGCATTCATCATCTGTGACACTGAAAATATGAAATCATTAGAACACTTCACATATCTACTATTCTGATAAAGATGTTCTCACATGGAACGATTCATATGGGATGATGCACATGAAAAAAAAACTCATTAGGAATGTCTTTGTGGATTAATCACATCAATATATTAAGTATTAAATGAGTTTAGCTAACCACCTACAACACATTATGGACAATTAATAGGTGTTCCTTTATATTAAGGACAGATCATATCCACAGGGAGAGTTTGCTAAATACCATCAAGTAAATATATTTTATATTTCCCATGTTGCACATCAGCAAAATTTAAAGCAAAGTCTTAAATCTCATGGGTTTCATTCACATGCAATATGCAGTTCTTTAGTACCTAAAACCTTTATACAGTAATATTACACTGAAGCTACAGGCCACCCTGTACATTTCATTGGAAAGCACTAAAGTATAGTAGTTACTTGCTCTCTTTATAGACAGTCTTGTCATGGCTCTTCAACTTGTTGTGTGATCTGTGACAAGTGACTTGAAACCTGTGCCATATTTTTCTGATCTGTAAAATGGGGATAGCAATAAAGAGTATCTACCTCACCGGACTATTGTGAGGATTACATGAGAAACTGTAGTGTAAAACACTTGATACATTGGAATCACCAAATAAATACTATCATGAATTTTTTATACCTTTTTTCAGACAAGATTTGTGGAGACTTATGACATCTATGATGATTAGAACAAAAAGGACAAAAGTCTCCTTTAGTGAAGAGACCTATAGTGAAGAGTGGGAGTTGTTTAGGTGAGGTCTTCTATTCTACTATAAAGTTGATTGTCCTCAAGACTAATCCAGACCCAAGTGCCCTGGTTAATCTTTCATTTGTGCTGCATAATCTATAAAATGAAGATTATCACTAGCATGCATTTGAAGCCCTATGTGAGGTGACCTCTGCCCACCTTGCAGGCAGCATACGCCCTTTCATTTCTAAATAGATATATAGTCTTTTCTTCTGTACAAGATCCTAGATTTCTGCAATGTCTCCTGTCTTTATATATAGCTCTTTTTCCACCTGAAATGCTTTCTCTTCCCTTCCTTAATCTCCCATAAATGGCCATACAGCATGAAAAAGCTTAAGAAAGAAAGTCTGAGGGCTTATTGGAATAAGTTCTCCCCCAAAAGCAACATGTTCAAGGCTGTAGAGAGTAACGGGGAGGCCTGTAGATTTTAGAGAGTGGGAAGTCAAGCTCTTCAGGGGATCACCCCTAGGAAGGAAGCGCACTGTATAGAAAATCTCCCAGTGCATGAAGCTATTAACACAGACAAAAATTGTCACCTCCAAGCTCCAACCACTAAATTAATGTTGTATTTTGATTTATGCTGACAGTAATGTAATTTTTTGTAAGATCAATCTGTACAATATTTTAGATATTCCCAGAGGTGCCTAGAGAGAGAATAAGTCAACTGGAAAATATTATGTGAAATTAATTAAACAGAGACTTTAAAATAAAAAAAGCTCTGAATTGGAAAATACATCTGTTTTATATAAGCATTTTCTTCCAGCTCACCTGCAGTCTTTAGGTTTGTTGAGAATTTTTATGAAAAAAAAAATTGGAGTAGAAACCTTATGTTCTTAAGCTAATGTTAACTTTACTTTATAAGGCTATAAAGCTTGAAGGCAGGATTAAAACTACGAAAACTCTTTTATATATTTTCAAATAAACTATGATAAAATATTATACAATGTAACATGTGGAAATTTACAAATATTAAATTAGTGATCATGAGTACTATACTACTGGTATATATTGTAAACTATTGTTAGATAACCTGAAAGCTGTATTTAGATACTTAGTAATGTTTAATAATGTAATAAACAAATCCACTATCAAAACAAAAACCAGGAAATTGACAGTGTGTTCCTCAACCCTAAACATATGAACCCATCTCCTCAGGCAGCCAGCATTCTAAATTCTACATTTATCATTTCTTATCTTTTTCATCTTGTATAGTCTTATTGCATCTATAAGCTTTCATATACAGAGGTATACATATGTATGTCTGTACAATATTTTTAAATAATAAAAAAGTAATCATGTTATATTTAATCACTGGAACTCTTTTTTTAGCATTTTATTGTAGTTATTGATATATTTGGGTATCTTCTATATTTTATTTATTTTTTAATTAATTAATTATTTTATTTCTTAATTTTTTAAATTAAATTTATAAGAGTGACATTAGTTAATAAAATTATATAGGTTTCAAATGTATAATTCAATAATATGTCATATGTATATGCTCATCACCCAAAGTCAAATTTCCTTTCATCAATATATATTTAACTCCCTTTATCTTTATCTACCTCCCCTCTTCTACATTTTAATTTATTTCAATTTGATCATCTTTTTAATAAATAAAAGTCCTCTTTTTTTAAGTTTTTCCCATTATTTTTCAAAACTAAACTATATGTTAATTTACTCATTTTAAGTGAGATCTGTATTTCCAGTAACCATACCTCTTGAATTTCCTATCTGGAATGCTGTCTTTCTTTAGTAAAGGGACCTGGAAAATTAGTAATTTATGTTATTAGTAAATTTGGAATCAGAAATTTTCTTGGTGAGCAATGGAATCAGAGAAAAAGGCAACAGTTTCTGAAGTTAGTGATTATGTCTGGGTCACAGATTCTTATAAGAATTTGAGAAAAAGTTTGACCATCTCTTTAAAAAAATTTATATATATATATATATATTGTATATATATTATAAATTATATATATATATATATACATGATTTTTGCAGACAGTGCCAAGGAAGTACTGAAGCTCATTGGTTGACCCCTAGTCTTACATCACTCAGACTAAGGCACATCTTAATAAATGATCCTTATTCTAAACCAAAACACACGTCAGCACATCACATCCATTGAATTCTACTCCTCAAACACATCTCCTGGTATTATCATTTTAGACTTTTAAAATTTTGGTATTATGGTATTATGAATCTTGACTTTCAACTTTATATTAGTTTAGATGTTTTTTTTTTCTCTTAGCAATTCTTAATAGTTTTTAACTAAGAAAACAATAACTTTTAAAACATTGTTTATTTCTTACAACAACTTCTAAGATTTATCTATTTTCTTATCAAAGTACTTTATCCAAACTGTTCCCAGTGTGGGTCTTTGGAAAAGTTTCAGAGGCTTTATATGATAAAGGATACCATGTTTATGAGATCAATTACCCCTATTCATTGTTTTTATTTTAGTAAATTCACATTTATTAAATGCCTACTGTGTGACACACTAAAATAGGCACTGAACTGTAGGAGAGAACAAGAGAAGCATATCTACATATTCTTGAAGGCTACCATTTAGTGTTATATACTAACAGACGCAAGAATGTGTTTTAAGGCCAATTTTAAAGGAAGCATTACCTCCCTTGTAGTCTCTTGAAGACTCAGTGCTCAAAATCTCTATGCCTACACCATCTGCTTTACTTGATTTGCTACTCCTAGTAACAAGTTTTTGCTACATCATAATAACTTCACCTGAAGTAATTTAAAATTCATTTGATTTGTTTACAGCCATGCCACCCTGAACATGCCTGATCCCATCTGATCTCAGAAGCTAAGCAGGGTCAGGCCTAGTTAGTACTTGGTTGGGAGACCACCTAAGAATACCAGGTGATGTAGGTGTTAAAAAAATTTTTTTAACTTGATTTATCTAGACTAGATTGGTTTCTTATAGCTGTTTAAAGTTATACAGAAGTGAATTCATATAGTGGTTAGTTTGGTATAAGAAGAACACACAAGTGAGGGCTTATGGGGAGAGGTATTGCATTCAGCTTCATGTCTCTACTCTGAATAGAAAAACATAGAGAAGGCACAAATACTATTATGCTTCATAACTCTGTTTTCCTCTTTATAGACAAACAAAATTAGGCTTTGTGGCAGGGAATAAGCTATGTGCAGCTTAGGGAAAATTATGAAGCAAAAGGAAATAAAGTGAACAAAAGATAAATATTCAAAATACAGTCTTGCCCTGAAAGTCTCAAATGTACTAAATCCTCTATGAATTATGTTTCTTTTCATAAAAAACAGGATATGATCATAGGCAAATATATATGTATGTATTTAATTAGCATATTTTTCTGGATAACTGCAACAAGCCTTAGGCACAGATTCAGAGACGTCAAAAGAAAATGGACTCAGAGAGAAAAGAGAAATGACAGTTTGGATTTATTAGGAAAATCTGCATATCCTTGACAACTGTAAGAACTTTATTTTTAATGAAATAATGTAATTTGATATATATCTTTTTAGAACACATCATTAATAATATACTACAGTGCTAGGCCTTCTGGGAACTCAAACATGATAGCAGCAGGTAATTGACTGAGAGAGAAATATCAACAAACATGAAATGTCTGTTTTTCCACCTAAGACTTTAATATTGGAAACCTTACACATAACACATGGCTGACTTATATACCTCTGTCTGCCTGAGGATCCTGTTAGCAAAGATTTTATCAGCTACATTGTAGCTCTCTTTTAAAGAGACAGGGTACACAATGTTCTCATAGGGATCAAGGACTGCCCAGGTACATCCTGCTGAATCTGGCTGTGCTCAGTGGTGCTGATGTTCACATGACAGAGGTCAGTTTTCTAGTTCGCACATTCATTTGCTACTAAAAAGCACTAACTACCTGAGAAAAAGTGACCTGTGTATGTATGTGTTTGTTTACTTCATTTTCCTCTGCTTAGTATTTTCCTGAAATTCCACCTATCCTCTTTCCACTCATAGCAATTGAAAAGCATATTTTAAATACTTATGAAGGAAACGAAGTATATGACCCGATGGAGAATTCTAAAGCTAAAGGAATCTTTATTGGTCAATACCATTTTAATCAAGAGATGGCAAGGTCTTCAACTAATTTTGAAAGGTAGAGGTTCCTTAAAGTAATTTATGACCATGAAATTATAAAAAAAAAAATCATTAACAAAATAACTTTATTTCAACAAATATAAAGGGAAACAAAGTTTTTTTGTATTTTATATCAGAATGAAAAAGCTATCTGAAAAGTTTTGAGTCCAGAGTTCATAAATTGCTTTTTTAATTCAATATTGAATCCACGGTAAAGATATTTATCAGCATTGTGTTAGGGATAAAGAATTATAATGAGTATTATATACTTACCACTCAATTTAAGCAGTAGAACATACCCATTATTTTATGGCCCCCACAGGTCCATCACTGATACCAACTACTACCTCTTCTGCCCCCAAAGGTAATCGCATTTACCAAAGTTAGTATTTTATCATTCCCTCACTGCTTTTTATAGGTGTATCACACTGGTTAATATCCCGAAACATAATATCGTATTTTACATATTTTTTAAAGTTTATGTAACTAGACTTGCTTTTTTCCCTCAGTTTATGTTCCTAAGATAGATTCATGTTATTTCATACAGCTGTAGTTTATTATCTGTTAGTGCTGTATAAGTACTACATTATGTGAATATACCACATTTCCTCCCTCTATTCCACCGTTGATGGGCATTTGGGATTTCCCAAGCATTTTGCTATATTATAAACATTGCTGTTAACATTTATGCAAGTGTCTTCTGGCTCAGGAGTTGTGGGACACATAAGTAATAGTTTCCCTTAGGTTTATAGCTAGGAGTAAAATTGCTGAGCAATAGGTATGCATATGTTCATCTTTACTATGATATGCCAGACTGTTCTCCAAATCTGTTTATTTGAACCATGGACTTTAAAAATTTCTGTTTGTTCCATCTGTTTGCCAAACCTTGCTAATATAAGACTTAAAATTTTTGCCACTCTTACAACTTATTCTTCATTTTAATGTATATCTTTGGTAACTAACGCGGTTAAAGATTCATGATTCTCAACTGTGACATGCCTGTTCAAGGTATTTTCTTGTGTATTTTGTGATTTTTGACTCCACACTCATATTCCTGGAGGCTTTCTCTGAGGGAATTCTTTGATGCTTGAGCCAAATGTGGATTCACCCAAATATAACTTGGATTTTCTCCAGCCATTCATTTAGAAGCTTTATCAAGCTGCAGAAACTTTAAACAGTTGGTCTGAGAGCTTTTTTGGATCCTCCAAGTAGAATGATTTCATGCTGCAAACCACACATGAGGGCCTGCTTATGGTTACTAAAATTATTGGGAATTTTTTTCCTCCACTCAGTGTCAAAGTTCAAGGAAGACCATTATTCTTGTTATTTCCTGGAGTATAGATGGTTTATTAGTGACTTACTTTAAAACAAAGATGCAGCCCTTTAGGTTCTCAGATTCCTGGACATGACAGCCATGGCACAAAGGCTACTCATCCATTTATCCAGTACCTCTAGACATCAGCATCCCAAATTTTTGTCCTATCTCATGAAGCAGCCGTCCCCAACCTTTTTGACACCAGGGTCTGTGCTCCTGTAAGAATCTATTGCTTGATGATTTAAGGTGGAGCTGATGCAGTGATGCTAGCTGGGGAGTGGCTGCAAAAATAGATAAAACTTCACTTTCTGGCCCACTGTTCACCTCCTGCTGTGTGGCCTGGTTCCTAACAGGCCAGGGACCAGTACCAGTCCATGGCCCAGGGGTTGGGGACCCCCGTCTTAGAGGATTCCACAGTTGTCCCCACTTAGTCATGCATCACCCCACAGGAAGCATAGTCATCTTCCTAGAATAAGCAAACTAAGCATCTCAGCTTCCTTGACAAAAATAAAAAAAAAAAGAACAAACGAAGGAAGGAAGGAAGGGAGGGAGGGAGGGAGGGAGGGAGAGAGAGAGAGAGAGAGAGAGAGAGAGAGAGAGAGAGAGAGAGAGAGAGAGAAAGAAAGAAAGAAAGAAAGAAAGAAAGAAAGAAAGAAAGAAAGAAAGAAAGAAAGAAAGAAAGAAAAACTCACTGTGATAAATGCATCCAGAACTTTACAACCGGAAAATCTAGAAATTATTTTAAATTTAACAGAAATGTATGATTTTATTGTGCAGTTGAATAATAGTTTTATTTTCAATTACATATGGAGGACACCATACATTTCTAAACTTGGATGAAATAACCTTAATCTATTCCTGGCAGCATGTTCCACATTTCGTACTCTCCTTTCTCTCTCCCTGTGTCAGGACTTGGAACATTGCTAAATCACACTGAGTATTTAATAAATCACATGGAAACAATTATCATGGTTTGGAAAAATTTGCTTCTTGTAACTGAGGAATCTATTTTCTATTTTTACTAGAATCAAACACAATTTTTATAGCTTCATGAGCCAGTTTACTAATAATAGTTAACAAATTTTTTGAGTGTCTACTATCTGTTGGATAATATGTTAGGGCTTTGCATTCATTAGCCTAATCTGTACAACTCTTCATAATGGCCCTAGAATGCCTGTCTAGTAAATGTCTGAGCTGTAATCTATCTCAGGTCATTGCTTCCACAGTCTCTGCCTTACACTGTACGATGCTACCATATATTGTGAGCAAGTAGCCTCCCCATTGTTCAAATCCAGCAGGTGACTACAGAATTAAACAATTTCTTTCAGCGTAAACAGTTATCAAATTGTTTGCTGAATAACAATGAAAGAAAGTTTTTATTGTGAAATCTTAATTTACATTCATGCATAATGGGTGTTTACTCTGAAATTTTGTATTATTTAATACTTCTATAGTTACATCACTTTATGTATCAATCTATCAAATGTAGAATAAAGAAATAACATAGCCGATATATTCCAGATTTGTTGTTTACGAACTCCATTGCTCCTCTGCTATTAAAGTATTGTCATGTACACACAGAATATAAAAAGGTTTCTTTTGAATGTCACATAAAAAAAACTTTACAATGAAGTTTATGATCACAGCCCCAGTAGACCTTGATATATACATAAGTCTTCCATCTCCTAAACCTTCTCATGCTCGTTTTCTCCCAGTAAAATGGGGATAATACACATTTAAACTTCTCAGGTAGAAACACTTTAATGAAGATATGAATGCAAAGGAATTTGATTTTTTCAGAGCTAAAATTTTTGTAAACAAAAGTCATTATCATGATGCTCTTGTTATTATTCACTTGTGCTATAAAAACCTCCCAAATGTAGCTGAAGTATATATATATATATATATATATAATCCAGCCTAGCACATCATTGAAAAAGATTTTATCTCCTTTGCTCTTCTATCTTAGCAGCATTAGTTTAAAAAATGTCTGATATGCTTGACAAGTCAAAATAAAACTATTGTTATTGATGGAAAAGTGATCTATACGCAGGCACCAATCCAACAGTATATGACTACCAGACAAGCAAAACCACTGAAACTTTATTGTAAGTAATTGTCAGATTAATTTTAATTCATCTTTAGTTTTCTTGCTTATTGACCCATTAACTTAAATCATTTTATTTTTAAATCAACTTTATATTATTATAAATTATGTATAATACAATTCACACAATTGAACTGTAAAAATCAATGAACTGTGATGCATTTACAAATTCAAATAACTACCACACTGATCAAGATATAGGATATTTGCATCTCATCAGAATTTTCTCTCATGATTCTTTGCATAGACCCAGTTTTAACTCATTAAAATAAGATCTTTTATTTAAATAGATGGTATGATCTCATTCGAAAATTCAGTGCCTGAATTTTTGCCTATGGGATGGGAGTTGGGGCAGTTGAGAATCGTCTGTTCTTTTTATTTGAGTTATTTTTTCCTCAGAAATGCCTTCCCCAAATAAAATCCTCATTCTTCTCTCATCACATTTTGCCTGTTTTTTTTCTGTTTATCTTTCCTATTACAATTTGTAATTATGTATTTATTCATGTGTGTGCATGTGTGAATGTCTATATCAGTCACTATACTTGGGACCTTCCAGAATTAGAAATCATGTTTTTTTTCTATTGCTGGTATGTTCTCTCTTTTTTTGGACATAAATTGTTTATTAGGTAAGAATTTTATAAACATTACTCTATAAGCGGTAACCATGGAGCTAGAAAGTATTGTGCCTTCTTCTAGCTGCACGGAGAAACCCACCAACAATGTGGTGGAACTTGTGGCCTTTTCTGAGGCCACAGCTCTTGCAGCCTGCAGAAGTCAGCCCTTATATCTCCCTGTGCTCGTGGACTGGTTTGTTGATTACACTGGGTGTCAGGATTCTGTCTAATAGCTTTATGGAATGGAGCAATGAGGATGACCTCAAAGAATTTGTATGTGGAATCTTCACCAATTGGGTAAGAATTCAGGACTCTCAGAGCTCCACAATGGCATCCAGCTTGCTGCTCAGCAACAGAGTGAAGGCTTGGAGCAAACTTCAGCTGTTTAACACTGTGATGGACAGGCTTGTTGTAGGTCACACCCTTAGGAAGTGGGCATTTGTGGCCACCATGGTGCACACAAACTAATATATGGCATAACCCTTCTTGGGCTTGTATCCCAGCCTGAGTGCTTTATCAGGCTGGGTGGGGCTGGGGGCCCTCTGGAGCACAGGGAGCTGGTGGTACTGCTAGTGGCTCACCCTGAAAAGAAAGTCCATGACATCAAACTGTTGCTTCCTCTATTGCTCCTGGACATAGTTGCAAGGATGTCCAGATGGCTGCAGCCGGACAGAAAAGAAAAAGCCTTTCTCCTGTGCTGATATGTTCTGACGATTCCCTGGTATATGAAGGTACTCAATAATTATTTTTTTAAATATATTGATAAATAGCTGATTCATTTATACACTTATTGAGTACCTACTACAGGCAGGTGAACTACACTATACTGGAGGTCTAAGGGATATTTAATAAGGAGACCCTAATTACTTTGAATCCAAAATTATGTGTCTATAAAATAATACATCAGCTATCAACATCTTTACTCAATTAAAATGTTTTCTTTTTTAGTTAGGATTCAGTTGATAACATGTGTGAGGGAATGTGGACTAATCTTTTTGAGAGAAAGTCATGCTCAATATTCAATACATTTTGAAGAAAAACTGACTTTGGGTCCTGTCTGTGCTATTCTCTAGCTCTTTGTCATGTAACTTCCCTGGGCTGTGATTTCCTCATTTGTAGAGTGGAGATAATAACAATTCCAGCCTCATATGAATGATGTAAGGTTAAAGGATTTGTAAATGAAGATTTATGTTATCTGAAGAGGAGGAACCAACTGATAGACAGTGATGAATTTAGCATAAACCTTGGGATCAGAAAAAACAGAGTTGAAATCTGCATCCTTCAATGGGCAAGCACTGTGATTCTGGCTGAGTTAACTAATATCTTCATGTCTGAATTTCCTCATCTTTAAAATAGTACCAATCATAGTTAGGTTGTAGGATTTGTGTGAAATGCTTAACAGTTATAAAATGCCCAGATATTGATAGTCACCTAGTAAGAGCTCAATAAATAAAGTTATTACAACTATTGTCATTGTTATCTTTAAGCTCCCTCTATAAGCAAGGTATTAGGTGAGGTGTTAACATGTTAAGTTGAGAACATTTCAAAAGTAGCCACAGGTATGCCTAATATAATAAATTTCAATCATTCAAAGCTGACCTTCAAAAATGTGAACAGAGGAATCAAACACAAAATTTTATAGTGAGTTATTTTCTATTAATTCAGAGTAGACTATCAACACAATAGAATGATTATAACTCTATTCAATGGTAAAATGGGAAACTGACTATTAGAATTTGAATGAGTAGTTTAACAAATTATTTTTTTCAATTCTAGATGTAGAGAATACTTACCCTAAGAGTGAGACTGCGAATGTTGTTGAGGAAGAATATATCATTAGAGCCAATCTTAATTCTTAAGACACCTTAACTAAACATTTAACTGATGAGTGTCTCTCAGAAAAAGTATCTTAGATTAAAACTTTGCCTGAAATTAAGCATCCAGCAACTAACTGAACTAATATTTGAGCTCAAGACTATTCCAATGTTTACCTTCTTTTATGAGACATATTTTTTACAACTGCGTTATCTGTACCTATGGTGTGGCAGAGAATCATCTAGGCACCAGGAACACAGGAATAAACAAAACACAAGCATTTCTCTCAATAAGCTCACATTTTAGAATATAGGATAAGAAGACTGATATTTAGTAAATCACATTTTCTATTATCTCATTAAGTCCTTATAGTACCCTGGCAGATTAGCAGGGCTAATGACATTATCTCTATTTCACAGACAAGGAAACTGGAGGCTGAAAGTGAGCTACTAAGATAGTAAACTGAATAGTCAGGACTGTAGCCTATATCATCTGACTCAAGATCTGGTGTTCTGCTGATTGTCAAATCAATGAAAACTTCAAACATTATTCTTCAGGTAGTGGGGTATGTGCTATCATATTAACAGCAATAGAATGAAATACGAGGCAAGACCAAACATTTATTTTTAAGGTACGAGGTGATTGGGAAAAAAAGAGGAAGATACATAGTTATAGAATGGAATAAAAGGCAAGATCAATAGTCAGATACTAACATTAAGCTTTAGTATGTGGAGCACATCCGTCTGACTTCCAGATTCCAGCAACTTCATTTCTCTGCTGATGGCGGCTTTCTTTAGAGATGGCAAGCCAGAGGTGCCAGAAATTAGCACCCATTTTCCCTACCAAGCTACCGTCAAATAATAACTAATGGGAGTTGATACATACATATCTTTTGCCCTTAGGTGGGATAACTGAGGAAAGGGTTCTCATGCTGACTGCCAGATTCTCCACTAAGATTTAGCTCTAGTTACCAGGAAGGCTAACTTGATCAATATCATGTCTTTTACTGCTCCCCTTCTTCTCCTTGTCTCATTCTCCAGCCCCCTATCAATGATTCTTGGGGTTAACATACAAATCAATTCCCTACAAGAGAATCCTTGCACCCAAATCTCTCTCAGAGGGAACTAAGACAAAGTTACCAACTGATTCGCCAAAATAAGGGTGCCTAGTCAACAGTCTTAGAATTAATGGGTCTGTGTCAAAGCCATATCTGATATATCCGAAAATCTGTCAGTGGAGTGTTTCACTCTGCATAAAGACTGTGAACCTTTTTTTCTTTGAGGACTTCACTATCAGTATTCTCTACTCTGAATGCTCTCAGCAATAGGAAAGGCAATTTCTGCTTACAAATCAAATGGAGATTGTCACAGAAACAGAATCAAATCACAGTGAAGAATGCCTTCCCCTCTTTTTTTCCCCAGTGCCCTCACAACCGATACTTGCTCTTCTCCATCTCTTCCTCTTCCTCCCTAGTGTTCTTCCATCCTTCCTATAGTGTACACAATCTTACCTAAATTATAGCCTTTTCAAAAACAGATATTCTTTTAGTTAATAAGGTAGGCAGATACGAGAGTGCTGATTAATATCCTCTTTCCTCCCTTGATGTCTTTTGTATTCTAAACCTCTCAGTAGATTTATAGAGGTAGGTAGAGATACCAAGTAAGAAAAAAATTATTAGTATTGAGCTGTACCTAAAGCTCATTTTTATTACCCAATACAGTACACATAGATTCTTATTATGAAAGAAAATCCTCTGTGAAGGAAGTAATCCATTTCATTTTCCAAATGAGCACAGTGTAGATAAAAGAAAGAACAGAATTAACAATAGAATTCACACCCCAATCTCTTGTCATTTCTTTCTTTAGTAAAATGAACACAGGTGAAGAATGTATTAATTTCATTACAAGATAGAAGAAATAAACTCATCCCATCTTTTTTTATTAGGTTCCATTTGGCATGAGGCCATTGCCATCTCATTTATTAGATCATCAGAGCTGAAAATAACTACCTATCTTGGCACATGGGAATAGAACAGACTTTATTATTTCATTAAAAAACATAGAATCTTTGGGATAGAAAACAATATTTACATGTACTTTATAAAGATTCTTTTGGCAAGTAAGTTTCAGGCCATGATCACAGCTGATAACTGTCTACTCTTGAAGCATACAGATGAAAGCCCTTTCATTCTATCCCTTGAAGTAAACTCTATCATACAAAATAAAACAGGTCAATTATATGCTCATAAATAACAAAGAAGGTAATATAAGTCAAAAATGCAAATAATTTATTAATGACAAACTTTATCAATTAAATTCAATGTGAGGTGTGCTGGAAAATGTCACTTTTTAATTGTGATATTAATCACCCTAAATTGACATTCTCTCATTTTCAATGCCAATATATTAGAAGTTTAAAGAAAGAACATTTATTCATAGTCAAGAAGGTGAATATTGTTGCATAAAGCGTATTTCCAAAGCATTTCAACTGTGATATGGAAGTAAAGACATGGAAATAAAGCCATTTCTATGGTAAAGAAGTGAAATAAAATCTAGGCTCTTGTTGCTCAGAATGAGAGGCCTGGTCTCCTAGATGGGTATCAGTATAGTAGGAGGTATGCCAAGTCAACAGACAAAACTGGTACATGCATTATAATACCAATTTTATTCAGTGGCAAGTAACTTAGAGTATTTTACACACACACACACACACACACACACACACACACACACACACACACACAACCAATGAATGGATCTTCAAGACAGAAAATCAACAAGGAAATGGCAGCCTTAAATGACATTAGGCCAGTTAGATTTAATTTATATTTTCAGAGCATTTTACCCCAAAGCAGAGACTATACATTCTAAAACACATATATACACACACACAATGACACATATTTAAGATTAAGTCATGGCACAGTATTTCTTATACTAATTTCTCTATCATTATGATAAACTAGGCTGCAGTAAAAAATCAACTCAAAGTTATAATAAATTCAATTCAATAAAAGTTTATTTTGCATTGAAAAACATACGATATAAAGTTGAATAAAAATTCTTTATAACTTCTTAAGATAAAACAGCATTAAAATAAGTTTTATGGTTGCAGTTGGTCCTTTATTGGTGTTGCACAAGGCTCTGTAGGGCAAGTTCACTCCTCTGGCATTAGATACTTTTTCAGAAAAGTCTGAAAGTATTTGTTGATTTTGGTATTAGTGGGCATAGAAATTTTTGCAAATCTTTCCTCTTTGCACATAAAAATTTAATACTAGACCTTAAAAGTGGCCTTTTGGTCTTCAATATTTAGTTTGGTTTGGTAAAGCTAGAAATGTGCCTTGCATCAGATTCCTATCTCTTTGTCTCAATTAAAAAAAAATATTCAAAATCAGAGTGTCCATCTGGTAGCAGGAGACTAAATAAAGGGTCAGTTAGATATTATAATCACTCTGAACTTGGGTTACCTAGTAGAAACAGAGAATCCCATCTAACCAGGTAATGGCATTTCACTTTTGAGACTTCATTCCCTCTCTGCAAAATGTGGTAGATTAACTATTTATTCAACAAACATTTGCATAGAAATTACCAGACTCCATGTATTTTCCTAAGCACTCTGCATTATTGACTCATTTAACCTTATGACAAATGTCCGAGTTATAAGTGCCATAAATAATGTGCAAAATAAATTCAAATAAATAAATAGAGATAGATAATAGTTGACTATTCTAGAGTGTCTGATTAGAATATGTTCTCATTTTATATAATATTTTATGTGTTATATTTTGAGTCACCTATTTTAGGCAAGAAGTAATATCTGAGTAGTCCTGACTAAATGAAAGGGCCGACCATGTAACTATCTAGGAGAACAATGTTTCAGGCAGACAGAGCAGAAAGTGAAGAGACTCTAAGATGGAAATATGCTTAGCATGTTAAAAACTAACAAGTTGGCCAGCTTTCTAGAGATGAGTTAGCAAAGAGACTAGAGTAGAAGGTGAGCTCTAAGATGATGTTTGGTTTTCTGGTATTTGATGGAAAACCAAACTGATTCACCATCCTTCCAAGCTAACTTTGCAAGCATGTTTGTAAGCTAGCCTTTTCCTTTACCTTAGCATAGTAAGAATTTTTATACACACACACACACACACACACACACACACACTCACACACACACACGCACATATATAAATATATAAATATAAAGACAACATTTTTAACGTGTCTTGACCTCCTTATCTTTGTTTACACATTTTTCTTGGGAACTTTTTATCTCTCCAGTAACCTCATCAGTTCATCCTTCCTCACAAGCCTAGACTGAATTTTCTAGGAGAAATGCTATCATTTGACATGTAATAAATCTGTGTAATGTGCACAATTCATACTAACTCATATTAAAGGGTCAGCAAAAGTAGAATATAATCTATATCCTTCAACAACTTTTTGGGGGATAAGATATATAAAAATAAAAACTTAGATCTCTAAGATGTAGAATATTAGTTTGCTATGGTGGACATTACCTAACTTAAACTACAGTAACAATACATTCTATTACTTAGGTTGGCTCCAAAACTTACAGATATGCTCTATAGTGTACTATATGTACTAGCTCATGCTGTCTTCATTTTTTTTTCTCAAAACAGAACAGATAGAAAGTATACACTTTAAACTTGATTTGAGTTCCAGCTCCAAGATCGTTTCTTTAGCTAGGCATTAAAATAAAAATGCCAATGGCAAAATGTAGTTTAAGACCAGAAATAAAACTAGATTGGCCATATATAAAAAATTAAACATAATAAATATTTAATGCAATGTCTCTAATTTTATTATGCTGATATGTAATTATTAAATTTGATATTATATAAATATTATATTTTAAAATAAATGGCAATAATTTTCAAGTATGCTCTCAAATCTCTGAGAAATTACAGCCAATCATAAATTGAGTGAAGTTATTATAACTAAATAATTGCAATAATAAACTTGAAAAACTTTTACAAATTTTATAGGAAAAATTAGATTTAATGTGACATGGTAATGCGTTTTACTTTGTATTCTATAATGAGAATGGGTCTTTCAAAATGAGGAGGGCTAAGATCTATTACATGGCTCTTAAAGATGAATAAACATAAAAGCATCACTTAACTCTGCTTACTCTCCCTTCCTTTACTACAAAATGAAAATAGAATAAATGACTTTTTGGTTTATTTTGAAAAATAGAAATAAGACGTACAAATCACTTGAATTTTGTTGCACATCTTGCAGACTACCCAATAACTAGATGTTATTAGTGTTTACATATATTTTATATATAATTTTTATAAAGTAATTTTTAAGTTTTATTAGAAGTTATTGCTTTCAAAATTTTAGCCACATTTAAAAGCTTTTGAATTTTAAACATTTAATTATGAAACCTTTAACAAAGAACAGGTATACATATTAAAAGCAAAAACTATGGATATTAGAGCTATCTGTAACAAGTTAAAAAGATTGCTTATAAATATAATTAAGGGAGATTTAGATGTAAACTGTGCTGTTTAAAAAAATTTTGCAAGCAATGACAAATTTACAAAGGAACCATGGTTATGATATTATCCAAAGACACCCAAGAAATAGCTAAGAGTGTAAGTAAGCACTGTCATCTCTGTGAGGGCTAGGGTTCACAAGTAGAGATGTCAAGGCAGATATAAACATATTGCATTATATATTGTATTTAGTATTTCACCCATTACCACCATACTGACAGAAATTGCAGGTTGGTTTATTGGCTGTCAGAAATATCTATATTCCTAGGCTACTATGTGGGTTTGTATAACAATCCAAAATTAATGTAAGTGAATACAATTGCATTCAACTTCAAACTATATGTGTCCTGCTATTGCAAGTTTGATGATGATGATAATAATAATGAAGGTGTCTGTTTCAAGTGCATTTGCCTTCTGGTTTCCATAAATACTGTCATCTTATCAAACTCTGTGACCTTTGTACCCCTTCATAGAATGTAGTGCTGTAACACATGTACTCATTCAAATAGGCTTTAATAAATGCAGTTTAAATTGAGTGATGAAACTCATAAATTGAGAAAATAGAAAATTATTGTTGGAATTAAATTTTCATGTTAAAAGAATGCTCCTGGAAATGGCAGGTTGGGGGTTGAGATGGAAAATAACAGTCTTGTGATTAACCACAAAGGTTAATCAGAAGCTGGAAGGAGAGTATTTTCATGACCTATGTTATGAGAAGGTCAGACTACTTAATCTATGGTTTGTTACAGAACAAGTGACATATACAAGACTATGTTGCCTAGTACAATACTTAGATTTAGAAAGCATTTAATAAATATGTTGATTTTATTAGTTGTGAAGAGTTAACAGTAATTTAACGTCCAAAACCATTCATTTTACTTTCTATGATAAATTTAACAGATATCCTTTCCTTAATCTTATTTTTAATAAATCTTTCTGTGGTTATTTACTTTCTTTGGTTCTCTTTTCCAGAATTATTGCTTAGATACTTTGATTTGAAGTCAGAGTTGGTTTAGGTAGTCTGGCTAAATGTAAAATAATTTGCTAACAGATCAAAATCACTTCAAAGAAGAGACTACGAAGAAAGAAATTAGAGTCTTTTGAACATGCAGTTGGGGCCAACAAACTATTATAAAAGCTCAAAGTATGCTGGAAGGTTGAAACTCACAAAAGAGGAATGGGAACTTTTAGTTTGTCAGAGCAGGTAAGAAGATACATGAGGATCAAATTGAGAGAGAGAAGGCCTTAGGAGAGAGTATTCGCCTTGTATAACTCTCCTTCTACAACTTTCTTATATATTTATTCATTTAGAAAATTTCTTTTTCTTGAATGATGGCTTACAAATGATATCTAAAAGATAGACTAGTTAAATATCTCAAGGACTGTCACTTTCAATGTTCTGATGATCATATCATGGTTATGCTACTTGTAATAACTCTATTAAATTTAAATTTTCTAAGAAATAAAATTCAAGGAAGCTGCAATTCCACCTCAGTTCTTTCCATGATCCAATGTAGCAATCACAGCCTTAGTAGGAAGAAATAAAATAATATTATTCTAAGGCATTTCTGTGAGTTTTGGAGAGCTTGGCAGCATCTCACCTCCTTAATCATCAACAGGATTGACTCCTTCAGATATCTTACCTAAGAAGAACCTCTGCCAAAGCAAGTTTTCTAAGACTGGACCTAAAATAATGACTATATATGCAGTCTTCTGCCAATATGAGGAACCCAAGAAGATGGGCACCAAAACTGGTCAACTTTTCTGCTGGAATCCAAGGCAACGTAAAGCAAAACCTTAAATGTCCACATAACTTTTGACCTAAGTGAAATTCTACGAATTTATCCTAGGGTAATAATAAACAAGTACACAATTTTAAAATCACAACATTAATTATGTAAGTAGAAAAGGAAGGTATGTAAAAATTGACATTGGTAAACAGATTAAATAAATTATGGATGATTTACATTATATTAGGTCAGAGTGGAAGATTGCAGATTAGGTAAAAGCAGGGTTCATCTCCTTCCAGGTTCACATTGAAATTACGACCAAATTATAAAATAATCAACATGGAGAGTCACCTGAAATTCATCTGATGGTGACACCTATGTGTGATAATATAAAGGAGTCACACTGAAGCCTGTAGGAGGGGCAAAGTTGCCATTCAGGCTGGATCGCACCCCAGTGGAGGATCACTGGGAGGGAGAATGAGGCTGCAGAGGCTTCTCTGAAGTTGAGGGTGGTCCTTGTCTCAATTGGGGCTCCCCAGCCAAGGGTCCCAGCCCAGGGAAGAGGAGATTCCAATAACTTTGACTATAAAAACCAGAGCGGATTCTGGCCACCTGGGTGAGATGGAAGGAGACTGAAAGCCTACATATCCTTTTGAAGGACACATGCACAGGCTTTCTGACCTGCAGACACTTACCTGGCACACCAGTGGTGAGTCAGAGGCTTGTGTTGGATTCATACTTAGAAAGTCTGCATTACCTGGTGCCCGAATGAGGGCTGAAAGGGCAGCCACTATTGTGCCTTAATCTGGCCCCCCTGCCAGGCAATCTACAGACCTCGCCTGCTTGACTGTGCAGATCCCTCCCACAGGGCCATTAGGAAGCATTGGTCTGAGGGGATCAGCCCACCCACCCAACCTGCAGATTGCCCAGGGCTTTTGTTGCTGGTTGGCTACTACACCCTGAACCAATTCAAGGCCAAACATTCACAGCTGGCAGCCAGCACTGTGAGCATGCATTTCAGAGATTGTTTCAGGCAGATCACTGCTGCCAACAAGAACTTAGGTGGATATTAGAGATGTGTGAGCCAGTCCCAGACAGTCCCAGACAGCAGCTGGTCTTGCTGTGATCTAGGACTTCTGCAGAAACATGCTAACGGTTCCCAAAGTTGCAGCAAGACTGAGGCTGTATTGGCCAGATGGCCCTTATCTCCCTGAGATCTTGCTTCACCCAAGCCACATAGTGCCTGTAGCCCATTGACAAGCAGCCTCCTCTGCCCTGTGTAGCTCTGGGGTTGTGTAGTCTGCACAGGCAACAGACCTTGGCTAGTGCAATGAGTTCATTTTGTAAAAACCGTTGTGGGCAGACCACTGCTGCCTGGTTGAGCTGCATTGTCTCTTAAGAGGATCATAAGGGTCTGTATTGGCCTGACAGCCCTTGACTTCGCTTCTGTAGCTCCTGCCCCTTTCAATACACAAAGTGCTTCTCTCATGTTGATAGGCAGCTGTCCCTGCCCTGAGGTGGAACATTCAGGCCCAAAAGTGGGCAGCAGCTGACCTTGCTATGATTGGAAACTTGTACAGAGAGCCAGAGAGGCAGCACTGGCATGTAAACTGACATTGCAGTTGCAGGGGAAAATTTACTCAATAGACCCAGGAGACTCCCAGAGTCCCTGTGCCACCCAACACACACATTGCCCAGAGGCTTTTACAGCATCAGAGACTTATGGACAACTGACAGGCAATGTCAGGCCTTGAGGAGCACTAGTCCCTCTGCTAAACTGCCATAGCTCAGGGGCAGGGGATAACCAGACCACTGCCTACAGCATTATATCTTCCACTTACCTGTAGATCCAGCATAGGCAACAACCACCCACGGATCACTATGTAGTTCTTACTGGGTAGGCTTGAGCAATCAAAAGCAGCAACTGTCCTTGGTCTACTGGGGAACCCCTCCGAAGGTGCCACAAAACCAACGCATCTGGAGGCTGACACCAGACCGCAACAGAGCAACTCCTGACTAGCCCCATTAGCAGTCTACACAAAGGGTGTTTGCAACAAGTACACAAGTCTGCTAGGGCAAATTCCACTCAGTGGGTCAGCCCCACATAGTAGTAGCTCTTACCTTGTGGACACAGCCAATTCCTACAATTAGTAAGCCTGAGCATTAATCCCATCCACTGATGTACTAACAACAATAAAGGCTTGGTGACAACACATGATCACACACAACCCACAGAGATATTACATCCAGAACCCCCAGCATAGGAGATCAGGGAGAGTGCACTACTGGGTCACAGGACACCTTCCACATTAGGCCATCTGGCCAAGGGTAAGAGACAAAATGAATACTTCTGACACATAGAAACAAACACAGTGAGGCTAATAAAATGAGGAAACAAAATTTCCACAGATGAAACAATAGAAGAAAACTTCAGAAAATAAGTTAAATGAAATTGAGGCAAGCAACCTACCAGAGACAGAGTTCAAAATAATGGTTAGAAGGATGCTCAATGAACTTAGGGGGAGAATGAATGAATGCAATGAGAATCTTAATAGAGAGAGAGAGAGAGAGTAAGTATTAAAAAAGAGATAGGAACCATAAAAAAAGAACCAGACAGAAATGAGGAATACAATTACTGAAATGAAGAATACATTTGAAGGATTCAACAGTAGACTGGACAAAGCAGAACATCGAATCAGTGAATTGAAAGACAAGGTAGTAGAATACACCCAATCAGAACAATAAAAAGAAAAAAAAATTAAATGAGAATAGTTTAAGAGACTTCTGGGACAACAGGAAGTATAATAGTATTTGGATCATAGGAGTATCTGAAGGAGGAAAGAGTACAAAGGATTGAGAATCTATTTGAAGAAATGATGATAGAAAACTTCCCTAACCTGGCAAAGGAATTAGACATAGAAGTTCAGGAAGCACAAAGAGTCCCATACAGGAGGAATTCAAACAGACCCACACCAGATACATCATAATCAAAATGCCAAAGTTCAAAGACAAAGAGGTAATCTTAAAAGCAGCAAGAGAAAGGCAGCTAGTTTACTCATAAGGGTACTCTCATAAGAATGCTTGCTGAATTTTAAATGGAAACTTTTCAGGCCAGAAGGGACTGGCAAGAAATTTTCAAAGTCATGAAAAATAAGAATCTATAACCACAAGCACTCTACCCAGAAAGGCTTTTGATTAAAATGGAAGGTGAGATAAAGAGTTTCAAAAACATAAAAAAGGTTAAGGAATTCATCACCAACAAGCCAATATTATAAGAAATGTTAAAGGGACTTTTATAGAAAGAGAATGGGTAAAAAAGAAAATAGAAATAACAAAAACAAATAATAAAATGGCAATAACTATGTACCTGTCAGTAATCATTTTAAATTTAAATGGATTAAATGCTCCAATCAAAATATATAAGTAGCTGAATGGATAAGGAAAGAAGACCCTTGCATTTGTTGTCTACAAGAGATCCACTTCAGATCTAATGACATTCACAGACTGAAAGTAAAGGGATGAAAAAAGATATTCCATGCCAATGGGAATAACTTTTTTAAAAAGCCAGGGTAATAATAGAAAAAGAAGGGTATTACATAATGATAAAGGACCGATAAATCAAGAGGACATAACCCTAGTAAACATATAGGCAAACAACATAGGAGCACCTACATACATAAAGCAATTATTGACTGACATAAAAGGAGAGATCAATAGTAATACACTCATAGTAGGAGACTTTAACACCCCATTGACACCAATGGACAAATTTTCCAAACAAAGAATTAACAAGGGAACAATTGGTCTAAAAGACACACTAGAACAGATGGATTTAATAGATATTTTCAGAGCATTTTACCCCAAAGTAGCAAAATACACATACTTCTCAAGTGCACATGGAATATTCTCCAGGATAGACCACATGTTAGGACATAAAACAAATCTCAATAAATTTAAGATTGAAATCATACCAACCATCTTCTCTGATCATAGTGGTATGAAACTAGAATTCAATTACAAGAAAAAAAGAACTGGAAAATACAAAAACACATGGAGGCTAAATAATATGCTACTAATCAATGAATGGGTTATTAATAGGATCCAGGAAGAAGTCAAAAGATACCTAGAGACAAAGGAAAATGAAAACATGACTCAAAATCTATGGGACACAGTGAAAACAGTCCTAAGAGGGACATTCATAGAAAGACAGGCCCACCTCAAAAAACAAGAAAAAGCTCAAATAAACAATCTAATCTTATACTTAAAAGAACTGAAAAAAGAACAGCAAACAAAGCCCAAAGTGAATAGAAAGAAGGAAATAATAAATATCAGAGCAGAAATAAATGAGAGTCTAGAAAAACAATACAAAAGATTAATAAAACCAAAAATTGGTTCTTTGAAACGATAAACAAAATTGACAGACCCTTAGCCATACTCATCAAGGATAAAGGAGAGAAGACTCAAATAAAGTCAGAAATGAAAGCAGAGAAGTAACTTTAGACTCCATAGAAATACAAAGGATCATAAGAAAATACTATGAGCAATTATATGACAATAAATAGGACAATCTGGAAGAAATGGACATATTCCTTGACACATACAATTTCCCAAGACTGAGTCAAGAAACAGAAAATATGAACTGATTGATTACCACCAATGAAATAGAAGCAGTAATCAGAAACCTCCCCCAGAAAACAAAAGTGCTGGACCAAAAGGCTTAATAGGCGAATTTTACTAAACATTCAAAAAAGAATTAATACCTATTCTTCTCAAACTACTACAAAAACATTAAGGAGAGAAACCTTTTAATTCTTTTTATGAGACCACCATTACCTTGATTCCAAAACCAAACAAAAAGATATTTAAAAAAAAGAAAATTATAAGCCAATATTTCGTATGAACATTGATGCAAAAATCCTCAACAAAATAATAGCAAACCGAATTTAGCAATACATTTAAAATATCATATAACATGATCAAGTTGAATTCATTCCTGGGATGCAAGATTGATACAACATCCACTAATCAATTAATGTGATACACCACATTAATAAATCAAAAGATAAAAACCATATGATCATATCGATAGATGCAGAAAAAAACATTCAACAAAAGCCAGCATCATAAATGATAAAAAGCTCTTAGCAAAGTGGGAATAGAGAGAACATAATAAAAGCCATACATGACAAAACTCTAAAAAAACAGCTAACATACTTAATGAGAAAGGCTAAAAGTGTTTTTCTTATCATCGGGAACAAAACAAGGATGCCCGCTTTCACCATTCCCTTTCAATATTGTATTGGAAGTCTTAGCCACAGCAAAAAGACAATAAAGAGAAATAAAAGGTATTTGAATTGGAAAGGAAGAAGTAAAACTGTTGCTATTTGCTGATGATACTAAATAGATAGATGCCTAAAGATTCCACCAAAAAAAACTGTTAGAACTGATCAATGATTCAATAAAGTAGCAGGTTACAAAATAACTATTCAGAAGTGTATATAATGGCATTTTTATACAGCAATGATGAACTTTTGGAATGAGAAATTAAGAAAACAATCCCATTTACAATTGCATCGAAAACTATAAAATAACTAGGAATCAAATTAAGCAAAGAGGTGAAAGACCTGTTCTCAGAAAATTATGTCATTGAAAAAAGAAATTAAAGATGATACAAATAAGTGGAAGCATATATCATGCTCATGGGTAGAAAGAATCAACATCATTTAAATGGTCTTACTACCCAAAGCAATCTATAGATTCAATGCAACACCTATCTAAATACCAGTGGAATTTTTCATAGAGCTAGAACAAATAATTCTAAAATTTATATGGAACTGTAAAAGAACTGGAATAGCCAGAAAAATCTTGAGAAAAAAGAATAAAGTTGGATGTATCACACTCTCTGATACCAAACTATGCTACAAACCTATAGTAATAATCAAAACAGCATGGTACTGGCATAAAAACAGATACATTGATCAATGAAACAGAACACAGAGCCCAGGAATAAATCCATGCCCGTATGCTCCCTTAATATATGACAAAGAAGGCAAGATTATATAATGGGGTAAAGACTGTGTCTTTAAGAAATGGTATTGGGAAAAATGGGTAGATACATGCAAAAAAATAAAAAAGAAAGAAAAGAAACTGGACCATCTTCTTGCATGATATACAAGAATAGATTGAAAATGGATTAAAGACTTAAATGTAAGACCTGAAACCACAAAATTTCTAGAAGAAAACATAGGCAGTAAACTCTCCGATATTGCTAACAATGATTCCTATTTGGATATATCTCCCTGAGCAAGAGAAACAAAAGAAAAAAATAAATAAATGGGATTACATGAAAGTAAAAAGCTTTTGTACAGCAAAGGAAACCATCAACAAAACAAAAAGACAACCAGCAGATTGGAAAAAAGATATTTGCTAATGATACAGTGATAAGAGGTTAATATCCAAAAATATATATAAAACTCTTACAACTTAACAACAACAAAAACAATTCAATTAAAAAATGAGCAGAAGACCTAAAAGATACTTCTCCAAAGAGGAAATACAAATGGCCAGTAGACTTATGAAAAAATGCTCAAGGTCACTAATCTTCAGGGAAATGCAAATTAAAACCAAATGAGATGTCACCTCATACCTGTCAGAATGGTTATCATCAATAAATCAGAGAACAAGTGTTGGTGAGGATGTGGAGAAAAGGAAACTCATACACTGTTTGTGGAACTGCAAATTGGTACAGCTGCTACAGAAAACAGTCTGAATGTTTCTCAAAAAATTCAAAATAGATATACCTTTTTCCCAGCAATTGCACTTCTGGATGTTTATCCAAAGAAAACCAAAATAATAATTCATAAAGATCTATGCATCTCAATATTCATGGTGACACAATTTACAATAGTTAAGGTATGGAAGTAAACTGAATGCCCATCAACAGACAATTGGATAAAAAAGTTATAGTTCATATGTACAATGAAATATTATTCAGCCATTTAAAATATGAAATGCATTTGGAACAACATGGATGGACCTAGAGATTATTATGCTGAGTGAAATAAATCAGACAAAGATAAATACCGCATGATTTCATTTACATGTGGAATCTAAAAAAAAAAAGAACAAACTAATCAAAAACTGACTCACAGATATAGAGGAAAATTTGGTGATAGATAGAGGGAATAGGGATTTGAGGCTGGGAGAAAGGGATGAAGGTTTAAAGAAGTACAAATTAGTAGTTGATAATTGGTCACAGGGATGGGGAACACAGCATACGGAATGCAGTTAGCATTATTATATTGGCTGGGTGGAAAACCAGAGGAGAAAAGGTCCAATTAGGGGAATCATTTTATAAACTATATAAGTGTCTAACTAATGTATTATATACTTGCAACTAAAAAAAAAATTAAAAAATAAAAATAAAGAAGCAAAATATAAATAAGATATTATGCAGTCAATAAAAGAAAATTATCAGGTAACTATTGAAAACAACTATAATTAGAAACATGGAAAACACCATGATTAGAAAAAATTATTAAGAATAAAGATAAGAATGACCAGAAAACCTGAAGAAATGTTTAGCCTCAAAGTAATCAGAGAAATGGGCATTTAAACCATAAGTAATACCATTTGGACCCCCAAGTATATTATGAAATACTAAAGGGTTGATGCTTCCTGTGATGGCCAGGGAAGGTTTCTGATTGGAGCTGGCATTAAATATTAGAATAAATTTACAGGGGGGAAGATTATACTTCAGATATATTTAAAGAAGAAAAATAAAAAAAAAATTTCATAATGTACATAGTGAAGGTATTCATTGAAGAATCATTAATATAATGATTTAACCAATACAATAGCATAGTTGGATTAGTGTTTCATTTATAAAATTGAAACAAATGGCCCATAACACAACAAGAGCTTATATTTTAATTCTACAGCCTTATTGTTTTGGAAGCGAGCAGTAGTGGCAATTCCACTATGGCAGTACAATGCAATAGCTGTACTCAGAGAACGATGAGTGTGGCTAAAACAGAGTGACTCTGTTGTGACCCTTTGGTCCTAGAGAGACCCACCTAAGGTACAATTATATATTTGAATGACAGTCTGTTTTGGGAAGAGATTTATTTGGAGTCAGAAGACCTGGATCAAAATACCAGCTCTGTCTTTTATCATCTGTGGGACCTTACACAACTCATGAATTTTCCTGAATTTCAGTTCCAGAGGATATACAAGATCTGGCTTATACTGTCTTATGAAAGACATCATGGACAACTCTTCCTAGTCCCATTTTTAATGATATTATACCAGTAGCTTGAAATTAGGCATGCTGGAAGTATTTACATCACAGAAACTAGCAAACATTGTAAGCCACGGTTTCTCCCCAAAAGAGCCAGTCGTAAAACTACTGGTTTAAACAAGGAGTTGTTGAAGAACTAAGAACGACTATGGGTTTAAAAGTGCCTTGTAAAACATAATATGTATTGTACACTTATGCTTGATAACATCATTCTATGGCTAGTGTTTTGATAGCTCAAAACTTGAATATAGGTTTACGAAAGTCATTTTTTATTTTGAATGGAAAAAAAATTGAGAGAAGAGGATAATTAACGAGGACTGAAGTAGGTTTTCTAGAATAAAACTTTATGCAAGTTCAGGAAAATATGAGCAAAGAATGAGAAATAAGAGAACAACCTGAACTCAGTAAAGAGAACTCGATAAAGCGTTCTGAAAAATAAATTAGGTCAAAATATGAAGACACAAATTTTAGGAAAAACTGCAAATAATATGAAAGATATCTTTCACTTTTAAAAAAGTGTTCTAGGAAAGTCAGATGCAATCTTTTGAAAGCATTTTTTTTTCTATTTCTGTTTGTGATATTGAATCAAGGTGACTGTTCTTACCGATACAATCGATACATGGACATGTGTTTGCATTATAAACAATCATATATATGATGTTTACATATGAAAAGACAAATATATAATATAGGGATATTTTATAAATAATTCTATGTGTAAAGGGCATGTAAAGACAAAACAACGGTATAGTTAAAATTTCAAAGTATTTGGCCTTGAAGGAACATGGTAAGGGTGAAAGGGGAAAACTAAAAGTTTTTTGGCACTAAAGTGACCAAACTATTCACCAAGGCAACATAAATAATTTTAAACCCCACCCTCACCAACGTGGATGTATTCAAAATCATAAAGCAATCTGGGACTCTCATTTTGTCCATTCTCTCATTTTATCATCACTAAAGAAAAAATAAAAATGATATCAGTGTTATAAAACAAAGAACAAATTCTATTTTATTTATAATTCTTTTATTTCTTCCCCCTATTTTTTAAAAATAAAAAGTTATAAAGTACATGAAAAGAGAAATAGTTACAGAAAAAAATCTTCATATTATATAAAAATATGCAGAATAGAAGACAAAACATTTAAAAAGTAAGATTAGAGAATATTACAATCATTAAGCTGCCAAGAACAGTAATAAGTACAACAAAAATTATCATTGCCAATGATTTTACAAATTTTTGCCATGAAAAATCTTACCAATAGATCTCTCAACTTTCTTCCTTCTTTCTTTTCCCATGAGGTCAGTGCATTACTCAACTCTCCCCTCCAGCCCATAACCTCTGTTTAGTTCAGAATTCCCTTTATAATGGTCCTTTTATAAGGCACATATCTAATTATAATGCTGTTGGTTAAAAGCATTATATTAGATATGCCATGAGAACCAGTACTCTCCAAGCTGTCTCCCAGTCTATCTTTCCCAGCCCATTTCTTCTCTCTTCTTTCTTAGTGTACCCTAAACTTCAGCAACATATTGGCAAGGCAATTTTGAAGTCTTACACTTCTAGCCTGAAAATAAGGTAGAATATATAGTATAAAAAGCAGGGCTTTGGAAAAAATTCATATCTGGTCTTCACACTTAGCAGTTGTGGTATAAAGGAGATTTTTTTGTACTTTTCAATTCCTCCAGTTCTTAATATATATAATAAAGAAGGTGGCCAAGATGTAAAAACAACTGACTTGCCCTTCAATAGATGGTTAGATAAAGATGTGGCACACACACACACACACACACACACACACACACACACACACACACACGTGTGTGTGTATATACATATGTGTATATACATATATACACACACACAATAGAATTTACTGAGACACAAGATGAAATACTGCCATTTATGAAAACATGGCTGGATCTTGAGATTATCAAGCTAATCGAAATAAATCAGACAGAAAATGTTGATAACCATGTAATTTTACTTATATGTCGGATATAAAACTGAAAGCAACAAACAAACATGACAAACAAAGAGACTCATGGACATGGACAGTGGATTAGTGGTTACCAGAGGGAAGGGGTGAGGGAAGAGAGGAGGTATAGAGTGATAAAGGGGATCAAATATATGGTGACGGAAGTAAGTTTTAATTTAGGGGGTGAGCACACAATACAATATACATATGATGTATTATTGAACTGTACAATTAAAACCTTTTCAAACAAATGCCACTCCAATAATTTTATTAAAAATAAATAAATAAAATAAAGATGATAATCTACCTACTATTTTTGTGGGAAATAAATGAGCTAAAGCATATGAACTGTCCATTAAGACCCCTTTGACATTTTATTAACTTTAATGATGATAGAGATGATGATGATGACTCTGCTGGATATTCCCACTCTTCAGATCTGCTACTTTCTTTCCCCACTGGTTCTATATTCCAAGAGTCCCACATCAATAATTAGAAAAACCTCAATTGTTTTGAAATAATCCAGGGGCATTTATATCACTTGAAAGCCTGCATTTAGACCAAATTTTGCCAAACATTCTTTATTATAATCTCACTTTGTGTAATCACATTTTACCACTGTAAATAAGGCAAACCTGAATCATTTCATCCATAAATGACTTGTCGTGGCCTCTGGGGTAAAAAGTAAACGTGCTGAAATGTATGGAAGAACATAACTGCTAAACAAGAAGCTGAGCTGCCCTTTTTATCAGGGCAAATTCTAGGAGAACTACATCTTTTATCTGGCATATGAACTTAGAATTGAGGAATTTCTTATGGAGCAAGTCAAAGGTATTTAATTCTCAATTAGATTAAAAAAGATCTAACTCAATAAGGAGAAATGTGTCTTTTTAGGAGGCATAGAAAGGCACCATTTCAAAACAAATCTCTGCCTAGTGTATTTATGCTAAGGTACAGAAAGCTCTTGATTAGGTTCATTGATATTTTAATATTCTGCAAGTTTAAAACTTTCTAAGAATGCCAATGTGTATTAAAGTATCTTGCATGTTTAAACTGTTTTATATTTTATTCTCCCTTGGGCTTTATAAACACTGCATTATTATTCAACATGTTATATTAATATGTGTCCTCTTAATTGAAATAGAATTGGGTCTTTCAAAAAGAGCAATCCTTCTGAAACTTCTATTGTATTTAACTATAAAGCTATGTCTCCATTCTCTTTTTCTCAGGGGTGCTCAGACACATTACCACCACCTGCAGATCTCACAGTCACTCAAACATAATTTAACTCATTATTTCTAGTACTAGGCTTACCAACTCATTAATCTAACTAGCTTTTTCCTTAAGAACTAGAAATCTATTAAATTTATCACTATTAACTTTATAGCATTCCTTACATAATAAAAACACAAACCCATTCTCTCTCTCACACACACACACAAACATAGATGTACACATATTTGAATAATGAAAGATGAAAACAAAGTAGAATTCCTATACTGTTCACCTGTTCTACTTATTCACTGATACCAGTCTTATTAGAATACCAGATATTTTACTTTCTACAAAATTTTCAGCCATTAGTGTCAGAGTATTTTAGAATTCTCCTCATTTCCCACATCCCTATCAATATTTTCTCCATGATTTTGTTACCTGACTTTCTTGCTTCCTTCTTTTTCACTTTTTATTTCATTAACAATGTGTAGATTAAAGATAGCTCATTCCTCTATTCATTCAACCAAAATCATTTATTAGATGACTGCTATTTGCAAGACATAGTGGTACTTTTATTCTTAATTACGCAAAAGCTTTCTAATTTTTCTCCATGGCTGTAGTTCCTCCTCCATTAGCAATGAATTAAAATCCTTTTCATCTTTCCTACTTGTTTCCAAAATTTCAATGATGTACTTTCGCCTGCTGGTTTTGCTTCATATTCCAGAATTCTAGTAGTTGAGTACTATCTACCTGCTCAAATTTGCCTCTCATGATCGCTAAACATATTTAATCAATGACAATTTTTAAAAAGATTTATTAGCTTGTTATTCTCTGTATACATCCTGTATTTTCTCACCTTTTATCAATAAAGTCAAATTTTCAACTAAATTAAAAACAGGTGAAAACACACTTTCTACTCTGTCTTTACCTAGATTTTTGCTAAGTATAATTTAGAAGATTTGCTTTGGCATTTTCAACAACATGAGGTTATCTGCAGCATTTCCCCCCACCCCAAATTGTTCTTGTTATTTTTATCTATTCGTTAAGGTCCAAATTAAACATACAACTCGAATAAACATGTTTTTAAATAAAAAAGGCTTTGTGAATGAGTTATTTTAATTCTTTCTTTCCAACAGCATGAGTCCACAGGTTGGCAAGAACTTTGTTAAATAATGAAATTCCAACTCACTCTTCTGTAACTTTTCTTATTGAGTTCAAGGTGGTTCTACCCTATAGTACAATCAGGATAACCACTAGCAACAATTAATCTCTTCTTCACTGTCCTGGGTGCACGTCAATCCCCAGTTGCAGGGGCTAAATATTATAGCAAGATATGACACTTCCTATATTTTTGTTTCTAGAGTACATATACATACTTTATTCTAAAATGCATTTATGATGGTTCATAATAAAGTACAAAGTACCACGATAAGATAATAGAAAAGAAAGTAAAAGGGAAAAAAGAAAGTATAAATAAGAGGTGGGAAGATAAAAGAGAAAAGAAAGGAAGAAAGGACAGAAGAAAGAACAATTGAGTGAATGAGGAAAAATTGGTAGAAAAGCCAGAGGGAGTCAGAGTGAAATTATAGAACAAACCACTTATGACGTAGAAAATTAACTTCTTTGTGACTCAGCAACTTGGGGCAGAAAGAGTAACCACCCATACATAAGGATGCTACTCAAAGATTATTATTATTCCTTAACAAATGACTCTATTTAGGGGCAATGATTACAGCAAATTAAAGGCACTATTCAGGTTTCACAGTTCACCTTGTTCCCTGTGCCAAGTTGCTGTTCATCACAGAGAAGAGATATCTGAGGTCACAGCACAGCAAACAACTTGAGAAATAAAACTTGGATTTGGTGCCAACACTTGCAAATTTTCTTAAGGGTTTCTGCTAATTTGTAGCAGATAGCAAAACAAGTGTGAAAGTGTAAAATGACATGCTGGAGGGAACGGTGGAAGCTGGGAGAGGAAGTGAAAAATGGCTCTATTTTTAGAGGATGCGTAATTTCATTATAATCAACTGTTAGCCTTTTCCTTACATTACTATTTACTGAAACACTGTAATTTCCTAAATAAGCATGTATCTGAGTTTCACCCATAAACCCCTGTGGAACCAAGCAGACCATAAGATTCACTCTAACAAAGGCTTCTTAGTTGACTAAGGGTGCATCCTAGCAGAACAAGAACTTGTAAAGCAATGTGCATTTGAAATAGTGTGCTGTCAGCCCAATCCTGGATTAGGCTAAGTAAATTGTGATGGAGTAGTAGATGAAAGGAGAAAGGGAGAGGAGAGGGATAGGAAAGAGAATCAATGATTCTTTCACAACATGCTCGAAATTCTTCCTCAGCACTTTGATCTATGAAGGGAGGCAGAGCTGAATGATTGACTGTTAGGTAAGTCTAACACTTGTCTTTGGTGGTAGACAGTCTGGGTTTAACTCTGGTCATCAACATATGGGGTGATTTTGGATACATCACTTATCTCCCGTAATTTTTTTTGTTTCTTCATATGTAATATTATAAATATTATAAATATTTACCTTTATATAGTTGCTTAGCTGAGATCACTTTATAAAGCACTTAGTATCGTGTGTGACAAAAAATATGCAAAAAACCTTGAGTATTATCATTATTAATATTTAGAACATGGACTCGTAGATTTAAAATAGCCTTTATAGGATTATTATTATATTTATAGATGAGAGAACTTAGGTTCAGGGATGTTTCCCAACTTTCTCAAAGTCTACCAAATAGAAAGATGGTCTTTTGTTCCATAGTCTAGGGCCCTTTTATAAGGCAAAAGGGAACAGTTTGCTCTGAAGTTCATGAAGAATAAAGAATTTAGAGCATTGCCTAATGGGTTGTGACTGAATTTCTAAACTTGCTCCAAAAGATTCTGTAAATGTGATTAGAAATTGATTTCATCCTCTTAATGTCATATTCACTATATTAGTTGATTATATGAGGAACATAGAACAGACATCAAATAACTCCCCCACCAAACCTCTTTAACTCCCACAGGGCACATGTCAATAAAATTATTTTCATCTAGTCATTTTTTCTATTAGCTCATGTGCTCAAGTTAAAATTTTTGGAGAACAAGTGGGAAAATTTCATGTTGTATATTAGTTACTGATGGTAATTATTTTCTGTGCTTCTGCTAGTTGTTTTTCTAATTTCTTATTCAATTGATATTTTCACATTGAGTTTAGCCATCTCATCTTTCAGAAAAGCAGACCAACACAATTTTAATACCCACCTCAGCTTTTTTTCTGAAAAAAGAAATCAGATCCATCCTTCTCATTTCTTATGTTAGCACGTACATGTGTCCAATTTTACCATTCATATTGAACTATACTATTGATAGTGGAGTTCCTGAGTCACTTTTATTGAATCTAATGTGATTTTTTTGAATAATGTTAAATAGTTAAATATATTCCCTAGTTGAGTTTCTGATAAAAAGAATTCAGACTTTAATAAACAAAATTCAGATTTCTTGTTCCAAAGCTTACTCATTGATGTGCAAGAGTCTGTTATGTTTCAAAGCCATTGTAAATAAACAAAAAAACCCAGAAAAACAAGAAAATGAAAACAAAGCACACTATACAGTTGTTGCAGTTGTTATTTTTCTCCTGAAATAGCCACTAGCATAACAGTCACTGCATGTCAGAGTGGAAGAGATGTCAAACTTCATCTGGCTCATTAATTTTGTTCCACTAATGTTAGAACTGGAGTCCAGAGAGATGAAAATTATACATTTTATAGGGAAGAGAGAAAGAGAAGAAAAGGAAGAAGAAGAGGAGGGAAAGAAGGAAGAAAGGAAAGAAGAATATAGAATAGATTAAAATTTGATTCAGCCTTCTCAAAAATTTACTTTCCATTTTATTTTATAATATGTATGTAATTAAATTACTAACCAGGCAAGCTAAGAGTCACTCAGAAATGTACAGTTGTTTGTTTTACAGGAGTTTTATGCTAACAAATAACAAGACACTTCTCATATTAAAATAGAAATGCTGAAAGTCATTAACAGAACTACACAGGCATAGAGATAAAAATGCTCCCCCAAACAAGCTGAAAGGTTGTTTAGATGTTCTTGCTCAACTAAAAAAAAGTATACAATAAGACAAAACAAAAAATGAGTGCCAGAGCTAGACATTTCAAAAAATATCCTGTGACTTAAGCCCTGACAGTAATGAGCGTGTGAGGCTGCTGCTTTAAGACTACCAGTGGCTTGTTATTTCCAAGATGGAGACCAAAAAAATATGTTAAGGGCACGTTTGTTCTTGATTAGAATCTGTATTTGAAAAATTCTGAACAACAATCACAGTAGTGGATAATGTGAAGTGTATATTTTACGTGCTTTTATTGCAGTATAAGCTCTGACAATCCTCTTATATCTTGAAATTACTATCATTTTTCTTCTGATACAAATCTGAAAAGTTAATTGTTGGGAAGCCATTTTAACATTTTTCATAAAATACTTTTGAAATGAGATGAACATACACAACTTAGTAGTTAATTGATGAGGAAAAGGTATGTTTCTCTTACAAATAGCTTTCCATTCAGTGTCGACATGTAGGGCAACCAAAACTGGCTGAGATTCAAAAAGGTGCTAAGAGTTCACAGACACACACCTCTCAGGGCTGCCAGCTGTAAAAACACATTCTCAATGAAAGCTGCTCATCTCGAGGAATTCTCTTTTTTCTTTAACTATAATGGCACATCATTGCAAATCAGGTGTTAAAAAAAAGCATTCAAAAAAACTCCACAAATGTATAAATTTTATAATTGAGATATACAAAAACATGCTAAGATTAGTTATTTAAAGATGAGACACTCCTGAGAAAAATGATATTTAATAAACTACATGCTCCTTTTTCAGGCTTTATTTCAAAATCTGTCATGAATCTCAAGAAGCAAAATAATTTTTCTCCTCAGCTTGCTTTCTCCATTATTTTTTATTATGGTAAAATATGCATAACATAAAATTAACCTTCTTGGTCATTTTAAAAGCCACTTTATTTAAATATGAGCACTATGTAAAAAGCTATACGTATTTAATGTATACAACTACTGAATGAGTTTGGGGATAAGTAAAACAACCAGGAAAACCACAAACATATCTATCACTTCCCAAAGTTTTCTCTCACTCTTTTTATTATTAATTATTACTATTATTATTATTATTTTATTGTGGGTAGGAATGCATGTGGTAAAAAAAATTAATATAAGAACTACCCTCTAGCAAATTTTAAATACACAATGTCATTTTTAAGTGAACAGTTAAGTGGTATCAAGTACATTCATATTGTGCAACCATGCCACCATCCATCTCCAAAATGTGTCTTATTTTGCAAATGAGAAACCCTATACCCCATCATTCTCCCTACCCTGAGCCCTGCAACCACTGTTCTACCTTCTATATCTGTAATTTTGACTACTCTAAATACTTCATTTAAATGAAATAATATAGTATTTGTCTTTTTGTGACATTTATTTCATTTAGTTTAATGTCCTTGTTTTATCTGTATTTCAGAATTTTCTTCCCTTTCAATGCTGAATAATATTCCATTGTATGTATTTACCACATTTTGCTTATCTATTCATATGTCCGTGGACACTTGGGTTGCTTCCATGGTTTAGCTGCTGTGAATAAGTATATGAACATGAATGTACAAATATCTCTTCAAGACATTGCTCTCAATACTTTTGGTTACATACACAGAGTGGAATTGCTAGATAAATAGTAAATCTATTTTTAATTTTTTGAGAAACTGTCATGCTTTTTTTGCAGTGGCTGCACCACTTTACATTGCCATCAACAAGGCACAAGTATTTCAATTTCTCCACATCCTTGCTAACACTTGTTTTTTTTTTTTTTTTGATGATAGCCATCTTAATGGATGTGAGGTGATATTTCATTGTCGTTTTGATTTGCATTTCTCTAATGATTAGTTATGTTGAACATCTTTAATGTACTTTTTAGACATTTGTGTATCTTCTTTAGAGACATATCTGTAAAATCCTTTGTCCACTTTTTAATATGGTTGTTTTGTTGTTGAGTTTTAGGAGTACTCTCTATATACTAGATATTAATTCCTTATCAGATATATAATTTGCAAATTGTTTCCCCATTATGTAGGTTAAATTTACTCTACTGATAATAGCTTTTGATGTACAAATTTTAAAAATCTCATGAAGACCAGTTTTGTTTTTTAAAATTTTGTTACCTGAGCTTTTTGGTATCATATCCAAGAAATCATTACTAAATCCATTGTTGAAGAGCTTTTGTATTTTGTTTTCTTCTAGGAGTTTTAGAACTTCATTTATGTCTTTGATCCATTTTGAATTTATTTTTGTATATAGTATGAGATAAAGGTTTACCTTTATTCTTTTGTATGGGGATATCCAGTTTTCCCAGCACCATTTGTTGAAAAGACTGCCCTTTCCATATTTAATGGTCTCAATACTCCTGTAAAAATCATTTATTGTGTATCTGAAGGGTTATTTCTAGAGTCTCTAATTTATTTCATTTATATATATGTCTGTCTTTATGCCAGTACCATAGTGTTTTGGTTACCACAGTTTGCAGTAAGTTTCAAAATCAAGAAGTATTGGTTCTCCAACTTTGTTCTTTTTCTAGATTGTTATGGCTATTTGAAGTTCCTTGTTATTCCATATAAATTGTAGTATGGATTTTCAAAATTTCGTCAAAAAATGTCATTGGGACTTTGATAAAGGTTGCAGTGAATTTGATTGTTTTGGGTAGTATATACATTTTAACAATTTTAATTCTTCCAGTCCATGAATATAGATGTCTTTACATTTGTTTATGTCTTTAATTTCTTTCAAGAATTCTTTGTAGTTTTTATTGTAGCAGTCTTTTTCTTCTTTGGTTAATTCCTAAGTATTTTAGGTGAATTTTGCCAAGCACCTAAAAATAACTAAAACCAATTTTTTCTAAACTTTCCAAAAATTTAAAGAATAAGAACACTTCCCAACATGTTCTATGTGTTCAGTGTTACCTTGATACCAGAGCCAGACAAAAACACTAAAAGAAAATAAAACTATAGACTAATATCCTTAAAAACATTGATGAAAAATCTTCAAAAAGACTGAATTCAGCAGCATAATAAAATAATTATATACCATGACCAGGTGAGATTTATTCCTGGAATTCAAGAGTGGTTCAACATATGAAAATTGATCAATGTAATAAACCATACTGACAGAATGAAGGAAAAACAGATGCATTATTCTCTCAATTGATGCAGAACAAGTATTTGACAGATTCAATACCCTTTCATGATAAAAAAAAACACAGTAGAAATCATAAAACTACTATCTCAATATAATAAGAGCTATGCATATAAAAAAAACCATAGTAAATATCATATTCAGTGACAACAGAATGAAATATTTCTCTTTAAGATAAGGAACAGTGCAAATATCCACTCTTGCCACTTCTATTAAACATAGCATTGAAAGTCTAGCCCGAGCAATTAGACAAAAAAGGATATTTTAAAATCCAAATTGTAAAGGAAGATGTAAAATAATCTCTGTTCACAGATAATATGATCTTATATGTAGAAAATCTTAAAGGTTACACACATACACACACACACACACCTGTTAGAACTAATAAGTGAATTCAGCAAAGTAGCAGGATACAGAGTCAATGCACAATCAGTTGTAAAAAAAATGAACAGCCTCTAAAGGAAATTAAGAAAATGTCTCCTTGGCTTCTTAAGAATATACATCAATATATCTTTGGCGGCAAAAAGAGGAAATACCATTAATTGCAATAATATGCATTAGAATATTAGAATTTTCATTAAAAATATAACTTTCATAATAATTTTTTAATTCATTTTGCCTTTTTATTAAATTACAAATAAATTGGCAAATAAATAGAATAATTTAAGTTTAGATATATTAGAATTTATCTACAGTTTAAGGATTTATTTTATGGTTGGAAAAGTGAAAGTGACTTTCCCAAGTTTACAAAGCTAGGTCTTTATTCATATTCTATGTTATCTACTTCTATCCCTACAAAATTCACATACAGAATTACATGTAAATGTAATTAAAGAACAATACAAAGAGAACTCTATTAGGCATAAACAATTTTTCTTCTTATTTTTCCATTTCAGTATCTCTCTGGTAATGGACAAATCATTGCTGTCTCTGGCTTAATTTTCCTCATCTGGACAACAAATATAAATGAGACTTTATTAATGTCATCTGGCCTGCACAGGTTGCCACAGTGGTTTTCCAGCTGTTCTCTACTATGCTAGAGGGTCCAACAGATTACTTGAGGGACTAAAATTTGAGGACTTGGGACTTGAATGTGAGTAGAGTTGAGGTATAATTTGCTATGCCACTGAAGCTTGGATCAGCCCTTTCTATTGCACATACATTTTATACAGAGGCTAAGCTTATGTCTGTATTATAAATTGATACCTGATTATAAGATCCTCTTGAAGTCAGGATTCTGCCAGCAATGTTGATTATTAAGATGATTAAAAAGACTGGTGCTTTGAAAAGAGGTTTAAAAATATAAAAGATAGTAATATTATAATTTAATCAGTATTAATTTAATAATTATTTAATTCCAAAATTAAAAGTGTTTCTTAATGAAATGAATTGAATCACAAAATTGCCTCATCTAAGGCATGTATTAGCACTGAATCAGAGTTGTACATAAGCAAAGCAGCAGCTTGTCTTTTTTTATAAAATATTTTTGACAAGTGATGGGGACAGACTCCATAAGCTTTCTACTCTAGGGCTTCCTATCTTAGGCTTTCAGCTTTCAAAATTAAAAATAACAATGCTTTATTAATGTTTTGAGGGGGAGAAAGTCCCTGAGTTTCTAAGATTTCTTTTATTCCCAAGGTCAGCTCTTGGAGCAGGTTGAAACTCATAAAACTACTGAGGAGCTGAAACGTGTGTGTATGTGTGTGTACATGTATGTGTGGGTATGTATGTATGTATATGTGTGTGTTTGTATAAACACACACATTTATAGGTAGATAGAGATGTTTCAAAATACTTTCTCTCGCCTTGTGCTTGGTAGCCTTTAAAATCTGCTGCAAAATAAGAAGGCAATTTTCTCTGTCAGTATGGGCTGCTATAACAATTTACCATAGACTGGGTGGCTTAAAAGCAAACATTTATTTACAGGAGCTGTAAGTCCAAGATCAGAGTGCAGGCATGGTCTTGTTCTTAGTGAGTGACCTCTTCCTGTTTTATAAATGGCTTTCTTGCTGTGTCCTCTCATGGTGGAAAGAGAGCTAACTAGCTCTAATTCCATTCATGAAGGACATACCCATCATGAACTAATTACCTCCCCAAAACAACACCTCCAAATACCATCTCAATGGGATTAAGGTTTCAACAGATAAATTTTGTGGAAAGCACAAATATTCAGCCCACTGCAGGAATAAACTGGCCAATATTTGGTAATGGTTTTCTAAACCATGAGCTGGTTTAGAATAAGGAGATTAGAGAAAGTTCACCTCAGCAATTGTGGATTTAATATTCACAGTTCCATCTATTTCCTTAAAACTCAGAAAGTTCCTAATGTGTTATAATCTGTTAGACTGCTGAATTTTTATCATCTTCTATTGGGAGTGGAGGGAGAAAAGTGTGGAGGCATTCATGAAGTATGGCAATGAGTCATTTATTAATGAGTGAACCAAACTGACTATACAACAGCCTCATCTCCACTTGGCTTCATCATTCTGTGGTTTTTGTCACAGAATGTTTGTCTCGGAGAAAGTAATGGTTTTGCGACAATAATATATCCTCAGGAATCATTAAGTACATGCATTTAGATTTTGTAGAAAATTATTGAAAAGTTATTATAGTAGAGCACTAGAAATAACTCCAGAAATTAAAAAATAAGGTGAATATTTAAGCAAATATATGGTATGTCTAAACAGTGAAATGTTGAAATGTTCTGCCTGAAAAAATGATGCTGTAGAAAGTTATTTAATAGCATGGGAGGTTAGTCATTAATTATACTGTTAAGTGTCAACAGAACCACAATCTGAATAATAAGAGATAGAGATAAACATAGAACAGATAAGAAAACCTAGATATGCACCAAAATCTCTCATAAGGGCAAATTCTCCAAACTATACTTAGAATAGAAATTAATTTGCATACTAGTTCCTGTTTTTAGCCTCCAGTTTATTTGTTTCCACTTTTGAAATAAAAAACTAAAAACTTTTTTGAAGAGAGCAGTTAGGGTGATATATTTAAAATGAAATTTGGATGTTAGCCCTTTCCAAAACTTTCAATGGCATCCCATTACATTGATGATAAATCCCAAACTCTTTAATATGGCCTGCAAGGTGCTGCAGGAAATGGCCCTGCTTCTGTCTGCTTTCTAATTTCATGAGGCTCTCCCTGGAGCTCATCAGCTCCTGTCACAAGAATACTCTTTCAAGCTTTTTAAATGTGCTGTCATTTTCCTTGAAATATTCTCCAGGTGCTCATTCTTCAGTCCCAGCTTAAATGCCATCTCCTCAAATACACTCACAATCTTGAGTAAGCCATGCTGTAGCCTCTTTCATTTTCTATAATAATACCTTTATCAGTTTTTATTTGTCTATCTGGCACTTTACAGAAAAAAGTATTAGACAATAAGTTCCATGAAAGTCATAATCATGTCTGTTTTACTCATTATACAGTGGCTTATTATGGTAAATGCTAAAAATAATTGTTACTTAAATACTAGAACAAAAGTCATCTTTTTTGATTGTAAGCTCCATCACAGTCAGAAAGATTGATATAGTTTAAGCCTTTATTCAGATTTTAATTTTTTGTTATATAATATACATTATTAAATTAAAAGCTTGGACAAAATTCGTTCCATTTATTTGTATAGTTTTTACTTTAACAAAACAGTGCTTTTAAGTATTGAGGATTTTCATGTTATTCAATGAGTTTATCAAAATCTTAGGCAAATGCTCATCACGCTATTCTCATGTGACAGGGGTAGCTGTAGCAGATAGATAAACAATCTAACTTCTTGGTTCATACAAATGAAGCAATAAAATTACCTTTTTTGTAAAATTAAACATTTTCTGTTAAAAAATAAACCTCATCATTATCTGCTTTAATTAAAGATGCTAGATTAATAATCTTGAACAGGAGTTATCATTATGATCTACAGCATTACTGAAAAAGAACAGAATTGCTAGAGTTCTCTCTTTTGTGGTTGTTCTTGAATTTAAAACAACACACACACATGCATGCACACACACAGACACACACACACCCTGTTTTTCAGAATATTTTGAACATCAACCATTTACTAAAGTGCGTCATCCACTCACTCTCACTTAAAATAGATTTTTAAATTAAATTTGCTTCAAGAGATATTATCTTTTGTGAAACATTAATTATTTTTAGAGAGAGAGAGGGAAATTCGAGATTACAAAGTGCTTCAGATGAATTACAATGAATGGATGCCTTCTATTCCAGCATATGCAGCTCCAAATCCCATACAAGAAACCCTCAAAATGTCTATTAAGAAAAAATTCTGACATGTTATCTCTTCATTATAAGTATTTCAGAAAAGGTCAGAACTTGTCTGGAAAACAATGAACAGTGGAGTAAAGTGGTTTTGCCCAGAGAACTGCACAGTCTAAGAAGTTACTTTTATTAGACTATACTTAAGCCTTCAGTGTTAAGATAAAGATATGTAATAGCATAAAGTTATTTTTTTTAAGTTTTAAATCCCATGCATACATTTTCTTGTTATATTTTCAGAGGTGAGGGTTTATATGTATGTACTCAATTCTGTGTACTAATAAAAGAAATATGCGGACATACACATATATATTTATATACCCTCCCAGCCCTTTACAAATATGCAATTTATTACAAGTATAAATATGTAGGTCACAACTGTGGCTCTGGCCTAGTAGGGAAATAATCATTTCCCTATGTTGCACTATAGTAAAAATTTAGATAAACAGACTTTCAATTACACACTACTATGAAATGATTAAAATAAATCAGTGGCGAAAATGGTGAGTCTGTGAAGGACTCCAACAAGGCCATATTGTCCATGATTTTTTAGGTCATGGAATGAGAAAGGAGAAAAATTCAAGTCAATGGGGTGGGTTTGACTAAGATCTATTATGAGTGGCTGTAGTTCAGTGGTTTGGTTGCATTCCATTAATAGACAACAATATTAAAGGCAACATGGTCATAGGCTGTGGTTATACAGAGATGAGTCTCCTGCACTGGTATGAAGGGGTTTTCAGTCTCACAGAGGGACATAAATATAAGAAGAATAATTATATTGCAGTGTACCATATTATGAGATAACGTTAGACTCTGGAATTCGTCTGGAAACATGAATTAGAGATTGAGAACCAAGAAGTAAGTTATAAATCAACAACAGAAGATAAAAAATGTGTTCTCACGGGTTTCTCTGCAAAAAGTTATTTTTGTAAAATTCTTAAGAAAACAAAAAATAATACTTGAGGGGATAGCTAGAATGTACCCATAAAATTACACACTTGGTAAATAAATGCTTCTACTTTCTCATCATTCACCTCAAGCAAGAGAGAAAGTTAGAGAAGGAGGAGAGTGCTAGCTCATTTCAGTGATTACAAGAATGACAGAGAAAAAAACAGTTTCTAACACAATGTTCACCTGCCTTTCCTGTTCTTTGGATTTCTTCACTAGTAAGGAAGTTTTAACATACAGAAAACAAAATTCTGTTCTCTTCTAGTTAACTATCATGGTCATGGAGCTCACAAAGGTGTCACGCATAGTCCTCACTGACACCTTCAAGACTTAGTGTTGGTTTACCAATGCCAAAAAGGCAACATCTGACTCAGCTACTTTAGAGTTGAGCATCATGTAAGGCAATAAATGAACTATGACTTGTATACAAGGAATTAGCTCTAAAATATAGATTTCAGATCTAAAATTCCCAGGTTGACATAACAAATAGATAAATCACCAATGTGCAGAGATTTCCAGCACTTATATTCTTCATGCATTTTATTTTCCCTCTCCAACTTTATTTCTCTCCCAAGGAAAAAAGGGGATAAATTGATAAAAAGAGATATTAAAATAAAGGGGGGTAAATGGATAATCAGGTTAATTTGATGGGGAGCACAAGAAAAGAGAAAGAAACTAGTACTCCTTTCTCGTTTCACTTGGAAGAAATCATAAATGAGTATTTGATAGTGGACCAGTTTATTTGAAGACTAGACAAAAAGAAAAAGAGAAAAAAGTAATGGAAGGCTCTAGAAAACCATCATCCTCATTACCATTCATTTCTCATGGCAAATATAAAATGCCTTTTCTTCTTTCTCCAATTTTCTGATCACTATGAAATATAGAATTTAGATAAAATTTGGAGATGATATAGCAATCAAAAAATTCTTTGTAAATTTTTTCCTTTCTTAGTAAAGCTTGAAATAGAGTGTACCTTGAAATATTAAGAACATATCCTAAGACTCTGCATGTCAGAACAGATTCCAGATTTCCAAATTATCCTGAGGCATGGGAAAAGAAATAGACTATCCAGTTAATCATCAATGGCTTTTTTTAAAAGAAATGAATCCATGAAACTAAACTTTCAATAAATGCCCTTTTAAAATTTTAGCCATTGAAAGAATCACATATGCATTTTGACAATTAAATCAATTAATGATGCTACCTATCAAAATTACCTGACACACTTATTGTATAATACAATTTTCAGTGCCTAGTGACATAATTTAAAAGTCTCTAAGACAATTCTGAAAAGAGATAAATCTTATGATATTTATACATATTTATAAAACAATCATATGTGAATTTTAAATTAATACTTCAGTTTCTTCTACTGTATTATTATTTTTAATACATGTGGCATATTTTAGAGGACTAATCTAACTCGGCCAAAATTTAAGTGCTTAGTAGTTTGTTCTTCTTGGCTTAGGCAAAGAAGATGTAAAATATTTAGTTATTTTCATCTTTTTAGAATAAAATTTACCAAAATTATACAATGTATTTTTTTTTCAGCTGCCTTCCAAACATTAATTTCAGAGGCAAGTGTTTCAACTGCCCAATTTCTCAGGTTAGATTTCAAAGGAAACATCATGAAGTGCCTCTGCCAGAGGAAGGGCTCTCTTTCCCATATCTTTAGTAGTAATGTTAAGGCTGGTTTTATGGACTCCTGACACTAATTTTTATTGCTTGCTTTCCTCTTTTCAACATTGTCTACCATGCTAACTTATGAGGAAATTACGCCACTTGGTAGTATCAATTCTATATAAGCCAGATAGATTGCAAAAAGGGTATAATACTTTGCAGCTCCTCTGATCAAGAAGGGGAGTGCCTTGCCCCATCATTGAAACTGGGCTGGCCTTGTAAGTTACTTTGTTTAAAAGAAGGTGAAGGAAGTTAAGTTGTGCAAATCTTGCCTGTAGACCTCAAGAGCAGTTAGACTGCTGCCACAATGTGAATAAGCCCAGGTTAGCCTGCTGTAGAAGAGACCAAGTGTAAAAAAAAAAAAAAAAAAAAAAAAAAAAGACCCCTTAACCCATAGCCAGGCAATTGTCAGACATGAAGTGATATCATCTGGGACCTGTCCCAGCTATGATCAAAAGAGCTGCCCAGAAGAATTATAAAATAAATTAATGGCAGTTTCTTTCAAGCCACAACATTTTAGGATAATATTTTATGAAGCAATAAACAACTGTCACTTAACTTGGTGTCATTTTAATACATTAATGTAATAATACATTAATTACTATATTTTTTGCACCATAATGTAATTTCATCTGGTATCCCAATTATTACAAGCAGGCTGGATTTCTCTTTACACTCTCAGGCACTACATTTACCTACACATGTGAATGAGTTCCATATGTAAGGACTGGGATTACATAAGAGGTAGTTAAATGGTCAGGTCCTAGCACTAGGCAGACCTTTTTTTTTTTTAATCCATTGCATCATCACATATTAGTTCTTTGATCTTAGATTAGTAAATTTCTCCATTTTTTCTTTATAAAATAAAGATAATAATACCACTTTATAGAGCTGTAGGGAGGAGAAAATAACATGTTTAATGTTTCACATGTAGTAGCTAATCTATGGATTTTTATTTTTAAAAATTCTAGCACATTGTAGTTTCCCTGATGTTTTTGATTAATATATAATTAGCATATTATTTCTACTCCTTTACCATTCACAGCTCTTTTTCTTTAAATGTCTTTATATTGTGTATCTTTATAATGAAAAGAAAAACAACTCATATAGAGTTTACTATGTGAAGGAAGCTATTGAACATGCTCTCAATACTACTCCATGCTGCAGGTCTTTTTTCCTTTTATCATGATCTGAAAGGTTTCCATCGTGTGCTCTCATTGATATGGGTGATATCCAACGTGATAGCCTTTTTATTGTCCTATTTTTTGGAATGGAGGTTAGTTATTTTTCTACTCAGAATCAAATCAAAAGGATCATTGCGTTTAATGACTCAGAACAATAAAATCAGAGATCTTATCTACTAAGATATCTTCTCTAAGAAGCAATGTCTTAATGTCAGTGCACTCACTGCCTACAATCTATGCTAATCAAATATATTTTCACAACATGAGGGCTGTCCAGAGAAGTTAAAACAGGAACTCCTTCAAAGAACAATTTCTTTAGAGTCTGATTGTTTTTTTTTGTATTATTAAATGCATATAAATTACTTTTTTTTTCAAATGCTTATTCAGCCTGCTTTTTTTTGAGATCTATTTAAGCCATATTTTCATTTCAAGATTAAATTCATCTATAACTATAATTTGCTTTGCTGCAGAAGAGATAGTCATTCATTTTGAAGTTGGACACATATAAGATATTTTGAGCTGTATTACTGAAATTAACTACTTAAAATGAATTTCTTCTTTTTGCTAATATGAAGGTTAAATGAAAGATTAATACAAATGCATGCTATAATATATTAATAACAATTTATCTTACGAGTAAATTTTTTTTACAAAACTTCCCTCAAATAAAAGTGCCTACTTTTACATTGCTATGTGTGAAACACTTAATTCATCTTAAAACACATGATACATGTGGATATTTGTTTGCATAAAATAGTGGATATAACTAGATAGAAAACACAGAAAAAAGTTAACAATAAATCATGGATTAAAGCTATATGCTCTTAATTTTTAAAGTGTAACTATGGAAAATGACCACTATTGTACATTAAATTGAGATGGCAATTACAACAGTGTATGAGGTATACTAAAAATGAGGTAGGTGACAGTTTTGAAATTGATGAATAAATTCTATCTACTCTATATTTCTGGAAAGTAAGTAACTGCCTGGTTGATTAAAAAACTGTCATTTGAAGTATACATGGGACTTATAATACCAGGACTGATCTCATATATCCAAAAAGAGTAACTTTTTGTTGATGCATCAAAATAAAATTAAGTTCTGTGAATCAAAAGTTACATTTATAAAATACTAATTTTGAAGGTGGAAAAGATGGAAAATATTTTATGTGAAATTCTACCAACCATAGCTGGAAAAAAAGTTTTGTTTTATTGTTTATTAGTTTGAAAGGAGCACTGTTGATAGTTTTTAAATATAAAATATATTGCGATGATACTTTTATATCTTTTGCTATGTTTGTAAAAGCTGAGTACAGAGAGGCTACTCCTGAGAAGCACAGGGCTAAAATGAAAGTGTAAGTTCTATCCAAAAGGATGAGGTTCAATAGATATAGTCTGAGGGTGTCTGAATGAAGGAAAATTGGACCAAGCATCTTTTCCTTGCTTTCATGCCTGTAGCATTTCTGTTTTTATTAGCAACAAGAAGAGCACAGATCATCACCTATCTGTCAAACTCCTCTTTAACAATCAAGATCCAGCTCAGATGTAACTTCTTCCTTTCTTTCCTCTATGACAATAGCTTGAGGATCAGATTTTTATTGGAATTCTTTTTAAAGGTATCCTCTCTCTATTTCTCTCACTCTTACTATAGCCGTCTCTGCAATATCTTTCAAATGGCAAGGTCATTAAATTTTCATCTCTTTGATTCATCTATTTTTTCAACAAATATTTGTTGAGCACCTACTATAAACCAGATACTATACCAGTGGCTGATGATACAAAAATTTTAAAAAGAACAACTTTCATCAAGAGCCATTGTATCTAGTTGAGAACACTGACTAATATATGTAATGATTACTGTATTATCTCATGTATGCTATGAAGAATAAGTTGCTATGAGGTCATATAGGGAGAACTCTTACCATGAAATTAAAGAATTAAAGAAAAATTTCTTGGAAGAAAGAACATTTAATGTGAGGTTTGTAAGTTAAATAGAAGGGGGGGCGGAAAGGGTGTTGTAATGGCTTGGTGGTAACAGAGATCATGATCAGGAAATAGGAAAGCAATTCATCATGGCTAAAGCATAGAATAAATGCCTATTATTTTTATGTATTATAGCCTCAATACTGAATAAAAAATGGGTACTTATATTACTTAGAGAATTATTTTGTATATTTCTCTATTCTGTTATCTGCTGTAAAATATTGGTGTCTAACTAGAGATTGAAGTCTTTATTTCCAGGGTCTGCTATAGGTGGAGGGCAGAAAACCTGAAAGGTTTTTACAAGTTATATAGCCTACCTGCTATCATACACACTCTTTATTAAAAGATATAAAAGTCAGCACAAATAAAGTCACTTAACTGCTCAAGCACAGAGCTACTATTATTTATGGAACACCCATTATGTACTTTGCAATTGATGTATTTGCTCTCCTAACCCTATAAGGTAATAAACTTTATTTTTACATATGAAAAAAACTGAGGCTGCTTATTTATAAAGACTAAGTCATTTGCTTAAATTCATACAACTAATAAGCAACAGATAGATTTTGAAAAGTTTTGTCTCATTCTTAAAGCCTGTTTTCAATTTCTATTTTAAAATTGCCTTATGCCAAAGCATATTATGATCCTATTCTATAGATTTTCAAGTGAATGTAAAATCAATCTAATTACTGTAATATATCTAGACTTTGTTCTGCATTTCCTCAAACAATATCACATCTGTGTTTTTTTTTTTTTTCCCCACAGATTCTGTATGTGTAATGCAGTCAGGTACATTCAAGACAGGAGCAGCATAAAACATATACAGTCATTTCCTCAGGACATTTTTAACATTGAAAAATATTCCTTAATCATAAAAGGTAACAGGTTGAAACCAGTTATAGCCATGAATTACTTCCTAATTTAAAATAATACCTCTTCTAATAATGTAATTTCACAGAACAATAAACAAAACAGCCATCTATTTGGTTTTCATATTTTATCTCAGGATCAGGAGCAAGGGTTTTTGATATTTGAGAGGATTCTTTGAGCAATCTTTGACAGAAGTGGTTAAGAAAATAACAATGTGAATAATAAGCAGGGAAACATGGGGATCTTGTCTGCTTTCATCCTCTGGTTGATAGATCACAACAGTTTCTTCTTTGTAGAGGAAGGAAACTATGGGATTGTTTAAGACTGTTTTCATTTTCTAAAATTAGGTTATTTTTATGTCTAATCAATTCTCTGGTTCATCAGAATGGTTAATTGATGAGAAAGTCATCTGATCAGCACGACTGGACCTTATCAACTACTTGGCAATGCAATGGGGTTTTTAGCCATCAACCTCAATTGACTCAAAATGGGTGATTTATTTGACTCTAATCAGAGCATTGAGGCTATTACAAAGCTTAACTCTACTTTTCATCAGGGTCATGGTAGACTTAAATGTAATTGTCATTGGTTATAGTAGAAGCAGTATAAGCTTTTGAATCAGATGCGAATTTGAAACCACTTAGTTACTTATGAATGACTTTTGACAACTTACTTTAATTTTCCAAGGACATGGTTCTTCAGTTGTACACTAGTAAAATTAATATCTACTGCTTATAGAGAGACTATAAAGTAGTTTTAAGTAAATTATTAGTACATCTTAGTTCTGTTCTGTCATCCTTGTAACCAAAAGGCAATCTGAGCAATATGAACAGGTACCTGGAGAAAATATGATTCTTTATCTTGCCTTAACTCTCTAACTTGGTAAATAACTTTGGTTGACATAAAGCACACTATTTATTTACATACATTTTGACAATTTTATCATAGAAGTAAAAAATAGAATCAGTACTATTCTAAATAGTTAATCTGAATATCTCAGTAAGTTCTTAATGTTGGTTTAGGACTCTTATCTGTTTAAAGAAAAATGAGATAGAAGTATTTTGCTATTATCCTGCCTCTGTAAGCTTGCAGAGCACACTGCAAAGGAACTGTGTATTAAGAATACATTGTATATCTTGGACTTGTTTCTTCCCAAAATCTCACAGGAGATTTAAATTTTGAAGTAAAAATGTGATAGAGTGAAAATAAAGTCATTTCTTCTTTTCACTATGGACTAAAGTAACAAGCTAGTTCCAAAGGTATTCTCTTGGGTTGTGAATCAGATGAAAATGGTGCATCAAGAAATATTATTTTTTTTTGGTGGATGAGATCTAATATGTAGTGGCAAACTGATAACATGGAGTTCTGCATAACTGATGACATTATATGGAGATATTCAATAGGTCAATGTGCCCATCTTTTTCAATTAAGAACCCTGAAATGCTAGAAATTTGCAATAATGCAGAGAATTGTTTAGCTTTGGAGTAGAAATTGGTGGTAAAAAATGATCTTCAAATTCTTACACAAAACTAGTTAATTACTATTCCCACCACCACTAAAACGGTTCCACTTTTTCATTTCTCAGTCTGTTCTTTGTGGCTTCTTAATCTTACTAAAGCAGCTGCTATGGTGTTCAATTGTACCTGGATTAATGCATTTAAGTTGAGAAATAGAGAGAATCAAGAAATTGAGGATAGTCTAGATAGGGTGCAACAAGATTTGTAGTTCAATTCTACAGTATGTATTGAATCACTACTTTTGCAAACCCCTAAAGCACCTTCAACAATGAGTTAGATATATCTTCAAATTGCTCAAATGAGTTTAATATGCTTGTCAAATTCTCAAAAATTACCAAAAGGGATCCCAAGTAATTCCCAAGATCAGAGAGGAGAGAGGATGGTTTTCTACTCTGTGTATGTATGTATGTATGTATGTATGTATGTATGTATGTATGTGATATAGATTGTTGTAACTGTCAAAGCTTCAGATGTATATCTTTCATTCCAATGCTTGCTGACTGGTAACTTCTGCATTGAGCACATTGTAGAGAAAGACTGTGTTTGCTTGCAGGCTTGAAAAAAGAGGGCCTTCCTCAGAGTGTCAGCCATGTGAATGAGGTGAGTGAAAGGTAACAACTATGTTTTCAATTTATCATCTCAGAGCCCAGAGAAAAACATTCAAACTTGATGGCTAGTATGGCATACAAAATGTGTGTTACATATTGCATCTATGTTCTGGTACAGTACACAAGAATGAAAAAGTACTTACAGTTTACTTGATGTGTTATACTGTTTCATATTTCAGACCCTCAATTCATCCAATTCCCTTTTCCTGGAAAAATTTACATCTCATTCCGACATTATTTTCTTAGAGAAAAGTCTCCTTATCTTTCAAGTTTGAACTCAAAAGTCTTCTGTGTCGCTAGATCATAATAGATCTGAGTATTTTGGTTTCCCCAAATTATTCTATAGAGGGCTTTAGCATACTGTTATAATAATTGGGTTTGTTCACATTCAATATCACTTAATGATCTATTTCTGGGGAACAAATGGCCCTAAAACATAAAAGCTTAAGACACTAGCACTCTTTTTCTCATAGTTTCTTTAGGTCAGGAACCCAGGACATACTTAGTAGATGGTTCCAGCTCAAGGTTATGATGATAGTGTCAACTATACCAGTGGACCTCTCCAGTGGGCTTCTTACAACATAGCAACTTGCTTACCCCAGTGCAAGTCATCCAAGAAAAAGAGAGAACCCTAAAGGAAGAATTCAGTCTTTTTAATAACCTAATCTCAAAAGTGACATCTCATCATAACCATAACATTAGAAGTGAGTCACTAAGTTTAGCTAGCCCACACTTAAAGGGAAGAAATTACACAAAGACATGATTACTAAGAGTCAGGAATCATTGCAAGTCATCCAAGTGTTAGCCAATCCCATATAACATCTTCCTTAACTGAGTTAAAGCCCAAATTAATTTATCTGTATTTCCCGATCATCTGCCTAGTGTCTGAAACAAAATTACTGAAGAAAGAAGAGAGGGAGAAATAAAGAGAAGGTGATTATAACATAATGTAACCATAAAATAATGAAAATATACTATAATGTGAAATAGCCATAACATAATGTGAATCTACTACAATGTGAATGAAATACATAAAATACTATAGGGTCATAGGCAAAAGGTTATAAGCTCTGCCTGAGAGAGGTCAGAGGTAACACAGAGGAGACATGGTACAGAACTTCAATGTTGATAAAGAAGGTATACAATAGTTTGTCATCTTTTTAAAAAGAAACAAGTACTGGCAGGAAGATAATTTAGTTATGGGTCAAACTTGTCAAAATATATTTATTGAATTTTATTAAATGCCCACGTTGACATTAAAAGACAATCTTTAAGCTAAAATTGTATTGGATTTCAATAAATTATTCTGTCCTAATAGATACCAATTTAATTTGCAAAGTAACAAAATATTTACTACTATACACAAAATAATAGCATTTTGACTGCAACTTGAAGAAAAAAGGAACTGATGACAAAAAAAGGAACTGATGATGAAAGAATCACAAAGCAAAACTTTTACTGTCACTGCTCAAAGAAGCAAATATAATAGTTTCCACTTCAGATTAATTGTGAATGATTTTGTGGCAATTTATATGTAGAAAAAATAAATTTATTCACATGAGTTAATGTGATTGTAGCTTCAGAACGAATAAAGGACAGTTTGAATGCTTTCAGACCTGAATTCTGTCTCCATTATCTTTGCATTTATGGTTACATTAATCATGAAATTAGAGTAGAAAAATGTTGTTATGTGATACACTTTGACTATATTAATTATATTTTTAAGATAAAAGATTTTGATATTTGTATTTAATTCTGATTAATGTTCATAATAGAACATTGCAGATAAAAAATGTTGACTTCAGCTTAACCAACTTTCAACTTATTATTAGCCAAATATACTGAAGATTAATCACAATTCAATTTATAGAAAGCAAATGCTATATGAAATATTTTAATTTCTAGAGAGGATTGGAACAAGTGAGAAATGATGCTATATTACCTAATAAGAATATGTATTTTTATTCTTATCTTAGGTTCTTTAGAAAAAAAATCTGGTTTCAGAAAGACTAAACATAACAATTTAATATTTTCAGACATTTAGCATTCAATTTAGGATTTCAATATGGGTATCATATCTCTGAAAAACCACTAGATTGAAAGGAGATAGAATAGGTAAGAGGTAGAATGGTTTGGTGGAATATTGTCATTGCATAAAACTAAGAGTCAGGAAAATATATAATTCCTAAATTTAAAAAATCCAAGCTAATAACCTTTCTCCTCCCCTCCCAGCTATCATCCTCCACATCTATATAAATGGGAAGATCTAGGCCACTAGATATGGAGACTAGTCTCTAAAGCTCTTTTCTTAGTCACTCCTCAATATTATTTGCAAGTCTTCTATAAGGCAGGTATTGTTCTGAACCAGAAAAACAAATGAATTAAAAATGGCCCCTTTATGTAAGGTTTTATGACCCAGCAAGGGGAGATATATCTCATTAAGCCTAAGACTGTACTGATGAAAAGAAGAAAACAGATTTAAGATATATTTCTAAAGGTGAATAGAGAAATCTTGATTAAAGTCTTGAGGAGCCATTTTTTTTTTCCTTCCTGCATATGACTTCTATCAAGCTAGAGGTTTTCTCTTTTTAACATTGTCCATAAATATCTTATTTCTTCTGCATTCTGGTCCAAAATTTTCATCTCATTTTCTTCAAACGAGAAGGCTAAAACAATTAGATATGAATATTTCTCTTTTCTTCCCTTTCTACTCCATCATTTAAACCCTCCATTCTATTCTCTACTTCTTTTTATAGTTTGGATATCCATTATTCCTTATCTTTTTTGAAATGTTTATTGATATTTTATCCTATTTAAATGTTTTGTTAAGAATAAAATATTTGTACAAAAAAAAAGGAGAAAATAACCATTGGTTTAACCTACAAAGAATATATTTTACTGTTCTATGGCTGGCTTCAACTATTTCATGCTCTCTCTTGAGCCAACATAAACTTTACATTTTTTCTTTTCACACTTTCACTAACTTGAAAAAAAATTATACTCGTTTATAAGTTCCCACGTTCTTTGGCAGATTTAATCTTTTGGGAAAAAGAACATATAATATGTAGATATTTTTATAGCAAAGAATGTAAAGCATGTAAAACAAAATCCCTGAAGAAATAATGAGTGCTAGAGATAAAATTCTGCAGGGCATAAGCTCTAAAGGCAATGAATTAAATAAAAAAAGGAAAAACTTAAAATTTTATTCTAAAGTAAATCAATTCTTGTTCAGCATAAGTCACTTTTAATAGTTTTATAATTTCATAATCTAGAAATTTTAGAACTGTATAACCTAAAATCACATATATGATGTCTTTGGTAGGGATATTATATTCAAGAAGGGTTTTGTGCTTTGCTACATAAATAACTTCTAAATTAACAAAAACTACAAGTCCTTGTCTTCCAAGTGTAAGAAAATGCTAATTGAGATACCAGATAAAACAGAAGTTTTTCTGCAAAAATTCTGATGAGTTCAACAATGAAGTCTGATACACAATTGTCATTCCATTTCACTTCAAGATCTCTACAAAAGGCTAATAAACTAAATGTAAAATGAGAATTTAATGAAAGGCAAACAGTGTAGATTGGTTTCCGGAATGCAAGCTTATATATCTCTTTATCTTCATTCCCAATTTACAGGGTTATAATGAGAATATACCTTCCACTTTTGTGCGTGAAACAGCTCTCCCTTTGGAGAATGAGACATCAGACTAAAAAGGAAAACAATACAAAAAAAAAAAAACAAGTAATACTGCAGTTATTATGTGTAATAGGGTCAATAGAGTAAAAAAAATCAATATAAAAGATAATAGAATGAACAAAATTTGGAAAAGTCTTGGATAAATCAATAGGAATAGTGGACCGCAAGCATATGAGGTTTTAGAGAAGTAAATACTGCCTGACTGATTAACAAGCTGATTAACACTCTTGCCACTTATTTCATTCCTAGGGCATCTATTTGTATCTGCCAGCAGTTATCAACAATAGAAACAGCCAGGGTTCTCAACTTGAAGTTTTATTGACACCTAGTCCCTCTTTCTGTTCTTAATATAATAAATAGTCTAAAGTATCCCAGAAGCTTTATAATGAGTTATCTACAGCAACAACATGCAATTGCAAGGACTACAAACATTTTTTAACTTGATAAAGTCAAATTTAAAATTCATTCTTTATCTAATAGAAGATATTTGGGGGACCATAAGAATAAGAAATCTAAAGATTAGTTTATTCCAAGACCTTTGTAACCTAATAGTTTTGATTATTGGCATTAGACCTAAACAAATGTCATAGCACTTGGAGATAGTGACTGAATCAATGAGGTTTCTGGAAGGAAACCAAAAGGATAGTCTGCTTATGAAAGATGTATAAGGAGGAACATTTATAAAGGTATGAGAAACAAAAAAGGGATATTGCAGTACTCCAGGGCTAGCAAGAGAAGGATGTCCTACCACCACAAAGCCTAAAAGGGAAAGGTTAAGGAATGTTGCTGGGACCTTAAAAGCTTGCCTCCATGGACAGGACCACATGATAGGATCTGTAGCCTTCAGTAAAGGGATGAAGCCACCCTGTGAAGACCTGGCACAGAGTGAACTGAAGGTTAAATATCCCTATCTGATTCTTCTCCATTCTCAACTCTTAATGGTGCCTTCATTGTTGAAATTCAGAAGGCCAAAGGGCCATGAATTCTAGCCTTGCCAGTTCTGTATAAAAGTAGGAAAGGATGAAGAGGGGTTCCAAAGGACAAACATAGCCTATTTGGCACAGATAATCCTTTTATAATTTGCCAAAGCAGCATAATAAATTGTGCCAAACAATATTAATTTATTTTTCTTCATATCATTTTTAAGTTTACATTTTCATTGCTGACACTATACAGCTAGCTACCTCTCCCCTCCCAAATATGTTTAATACAATAAAAAATGTTTTATTTTCATATAATAATTACAAGAAATATGGGCATAATTATAAAGTTGGACATGTTGGCACTGGTTCTAGTAATCTAGTTTTACCCTTTTCTCAAAGGCTTTCATCATAGTAACCTCTACAGTTATTAAAACATGATATCATCTAGCTAGTGTTTTTCTGTCCCAAACCAGATATTGATAAGCAGTGATCATAATTTAAGCTTATAAATCTTCTGGTGATAACCTGCCATTGCAGATTATCAAAGCCTAATACCTTTGTCTTGCATTTCAGAAAGCCCAGTAGGAAAAATAATTTTGATTTCTGGACAAGTAAGACAAAAGGAAAATATCAGACAAATGCCTAGTAAGCCAAGATCCTGTCATAGTTATCATGTTATTTATCAAATATTTGTGGGTCTTCTTGGCATAGGCATCATTGTACTTTCCTGCCCATTGTGGTCACATGGTATGTTCATGTAACTTGCTTTGTTCAACAATATGCACCACTTCTGGTAGGAAACTTTAGGATCCGATATATGATTTGTATTGTTTTTTTCTTCCTGCTGTGATACCGAAAAATGTTCCAGACAGTGGCTTCTCTGACACACAGGCTCCTAAATTGAATATAACTGGATGGGAACATGTCATCAGCAAGCAATGAATTTTGGTTGTTTTCAGACTCAATTTTTTTTTTTTATGGCTGCCATAGCATAACAGAGCCCATTACTAACTGATACAATCCTCCAGGGATTAATTTATGCCACTAATATCTTATTTCTACAGAATGACACTTTGTTTTCCTCAAAACCCTAATTTTTATTCTTTTCTTTTAGAGAGCTAAAGTATACTAAGGAGCCTGTGCATTTTGTGAATGAGTATATGTGGGATACAAAAGGCTCAAGGAATTTTTGGAATATCAAATATGCATAATTACATGATTATTTTATATTCCATAAGTCGAAGATACAAAAAATAATGTGTGAATAGTGTGATTAAGCAAAGCAGAAGACATTCTTTCAATGAAATAAGGACATTTCTAAAAGTGTGCTCTAGAAAAATGTCCTATAGATCCTCAGAGGAATTTGGAAATAGTCTCACTCCGGAAAAGCAAATCTCTAAATAATGAGGCTAGAAGGTTACTTACCTCTGATGTCCCCATGCTATTGGTCACATGAGTGCTTCCTTTTTTTTTTTTTTTTTTTTTTGTCTTCTTAAACCCTCTAGAGCATTTTAAGTTGAAGATGTTTTTTAGAAATACCATAGGAGAAAAACAAGAATAACAAAAACTCTAAAATCAAAAGTAATTTAGTTTTGGATATAATAATGAAAGGACATAAATATCTCAGAGAATATTCTTCTGTTTCAATTATGACTCCATGGATGAAGAAAAAAAATAGGGATCACATTAAAACAAAATTAATCAGCTGAAACATACTACATATGCCTCAGTGATTAACAAGAATGTTTTATTTCTATCAGTTATGCAAATGAGAACAAGGTATTTTAAGATTTTCCCAGTTCATATATTAATTCAGAATATATAAAAACAATTTGAATAAAAATGACCTAGAGGAATATCGCAAAAAGTCTAAATACATGAACAGTATTATGAACTGATTGTCCTTTTTGTGGTGTATTGCTCATTTTTCTCTTGAGGAAGTTTATATATCTGACAAATTTTTAGCTAAAGAGAGAAGCCCTTTGCTTAAAATAAAGTGTGAAATCTATCACTGCTAATCTTTGATGGATTTTAGCCCACAGTTTATATTAAATGTTCTCAACTTCAGTGAAGATCAAATTGACCTAGGACACTTATTGAAAATTCAGATTCCTCTGTGTCTCCAGAGAGTTTAATTTGGTGGTTACAGGTCAAATTTCCCGTTATTTCTGATGCAAGTGGTCTAGTCACTATCCATTGAGAAAAGACAGGGAACTTACAAAGGTATAAAACATTGATTTTCTCCATTTTTATCATGTAATTATAGTTACTATGCTTTTCCTAAATATTCTCTTCTCTAACAAAGTAGAAATTATTCAATTGATTTATTTCCCTTTATGAAGAGTGAACTATTCATTTTTTTTATTAAACAAAAAAATCACTTATTATTCAAGTCATCATTTGTGATTTATTGCAAACAAGTAACTCTCTAGAAGTGTCTATGGTTGCAAAAATTAGACTGTTATAGCTTATTGTGTTTAAGATTGTGTTAATTATCTCTGACTTCTTTGAACTCTGATACCCCTCCCTTCAACTATTTTCTATTTGGAATATATTTCAAATTTCCAGTGATTAGTTCATTTTATTATTATTTTGTTGTTCATAATTTTTTTCTGCCACTTGCAATGCCTTTGTAAGTGAATCTCTTTTTAACTTATGTAAATTCTATAGCCTCTCCATCTTTTCCCCTGGGATCTCTGAGACATTTTCTAAACATGGGAATGCAGATACCTCTTCAAGATAGTGATTTCATTTCCTCTGGATATATGCCCAGAAGCTGGATTGCTCGATCATATAACTCTATTTTTTAAGAGTTTGAGGAAACTTCACACTGCGTTTTCCATAACAGCTGTACCAATTTACATTCCCACCAAAATGGCACATAGGGTTTTCTTTTTTTTCAAATCCTCATCTGCTCCCTGTTTTTAGAGCCTGAGCAGTATATATTTTAATGAGACACATTCACATTATTTTCTTTCTTTAAATACAGATTCTCCTTGCAAAGGCAACCAAGAGACTGTTCACACGAGCCAGTGTCCTCTCCTGAGTAATTAGACCCATCTATATATTTTTTGTTATAATCTTAACACTATCAGTGCTTATATGGGTTTTTGAGTCAGTAGTATGTGTTCTCGTTATAATTCATGATCTTTTCTTAGCTGAGATTATAATACCATGGTTATAAAGACATATAGATCATGTGATAGAGGATTTACTTCCTTTGGTGGAACTTCATTAAACAGTATATTCTTTCAATATACTTGATATTGAAATTATTTGCCTGAATAATGTTTTGTTTTTTTACAAACTGAGGATTTCTAAAGGTGAGACCCCAACATGCATGTACTGATAAACTTTAAAGTACTACATCATTTATAATATTATATGAACCATAATATATGCACCAGTAGAAAAGGAATGAATACTATGCTAAGTCAAATATACATAATGGGTGTGTATAAGAGAGAGAAGATGAAAATGGTAAAACATAAAAAAGATGGTGTGATTTTGTTCCAGCTACTCTGCTTCTTCTACTGAACTTAAAGTGTCTGGCTGGAGAAGATCACTACAGTAACAATAATAATAGTTACAGCTAACATTTCTCTAGTAATAACCATGTACCAGCCACCATACTAAAAGCTTTAGTATGTCATTTAAGCCTCCAAACTCATTTAAATTTAGTAACCTGGTGAAGGTCACAGAGCCATAAGCAGTGGCACTGAAAGGCAGGGTTCGGAGCCTGTGCTTTTAACCAATCCAACACAGTAATGTCAATAATCATAAATTTTCTAAAAATGCTGCTTCTTAGCTTTTACTTTCAGAAGCTATCATTAGTTCTTTATTCACTTAATTCTTGTCCATAGAGATGATGAAGTTTCGGTTCCACAAAACGACTTATTACTTTTCAAATGATATTTGCCATATTCTTCCCAATGTCCCCCAGGGTTAGAAATTCATGGTTCCTGCACCTCATCCTGACCATATTGAGGATTGCAATTAAAGCCATAGATCTAGATAGTCCACCACAGATCCAGCATATTCTGGCATCATTTTGATATGCCTCTGTTGGAAAAGAAATATACTGGAGAGATAACTAAATAAACAGTAGTATGTGTGGGAAGGAGACAAAACTATGTTACCATCTGTGGTACTCTATAAACATTTAAAATAATTACACATATTTTATCACTCCCTTTGCTTCATCTCAATAAAGCATGTAGTGTCCATGTACAATTACATCTAAAAATATAATACATTGCATAGGAAACAGTGTTCAAAACTGTGGAAGGAAATAAATTATATATTTTAAAGTAAATCTTAAATACAAATTTAAGGATGTACAACAGGGGAAAAGTACACCCAATTATGCCTCTTGGTGGCAATATTTTAAAAATGAAATCCTGTGATTAATAGTCTACTCATGATTACCTTTTAACCCAAAAGAGAAAAGACCAAAATTGTGACTTATGATTTACTACTTAATACTACTAAGGGTATTTGTATTCAAAAACAGGAGAGATTCTGCCTGATCTCAGATATAATTAATTCTTCCGATCTTCTCAAATGGTTGCATAGTATTTGAGAACACACATCCAAATTTTAGTATTATTCAATAAGACAATGAAATAGAAAATTTCACATAAAATGTATGGTTTTGCAATTTGGGAAAATGTTTTCCTGTCATCCAAAGACTCTAGGGAATGTTTAATTTTAATTTTACTTAAATAATCTTATTATTATTCTCATTGCTACTGCCAGGTTATAGAATGAAACATAAGTAAAAGAACTATATATTTTGAAACAACTCTTTTTTTTTTTTTGTTAGGCCAGACAACATTTTGTTGACCTCACAGATTACAATGACCTTATCAATTTACAATCCTTAATTTTTTACGCCTACAGCACCTGGTCTTCCTAGGTGGTCTCCTATCCAAGTATTAACTAGGCCGGACCCTGCTTAGCTTCCAAGATCAGACAGAATTGGGCTTGTCACGGGGCATGGCCATAGACTGAAACTATTCTTATTTAAACACAGCAAATTTGGAATGACAGAACGTAAATCTGCTCCATAGTCCATTTTGCATTGCACATATTTCTCCAGTAGGTTGTCACACATGTCCAAACATTTATATGATAGGATTTGTATTGTAAAATTTATATTATAGAATTTCAAATACTGGACTGCTTGACTATTTTAAGCTGAGTTGCAGAAGAGCCTAATATTGAGTGCACAAATTTTGAACAAGTTCCAAATACTTAACACTTGTTAGTTGTTTGTCCTTGGGCAACTATTTAATTAACATCCACCCAGTTGGACAAGACATGGCTTTTTTTTTTTCTCACCTCAATCAGTTTACTAGTCTTGCCAATTCTATTTTCTAAACTTCTCTTGACTCCACTCACTTGCCTCTGTTCTTTTTGTCATTATCTGCTTGAAGGCACTGTTATCTTTCTCTTTCACCCTTGCAAAAACCTCCTAACTGGCATTTCTTTATCCTCTTGTGCTGTTTTTCAGTTCATTCCTGAAAGAGCAACCATAAAAATATTTTAACAGTACAAATCTGATTATAGTTCATTCTTAAAACAAACAAACAAACAGACAAACAAACAAACAAACACAAAACAAATAAGCAAACAAGCCTCTTTGTTCCTATTCCCATTAGGCGAGAATCTAAAATTAGTAAGTGGTCTGTAAGAAGGCCACTTATGAGTCAATCTCCTTTCTATAGTCCCTCTGACTCTGCACTGTATTCACACCAGCTAGCATTTATTTTTCTGCAAAGTGCCATAATCTTTTCCCATCTCAGGACCTTTGTAGATGTTCTCTTTCTTTCTTGAATAATCTGTCCTTACTACTTCCAAGCTCTCTTTGTCTGTCTGTTATTCTTCAGGACTCAGAAATCTCACCTGATTCCCTAAACTAGGTCAGGTTTGTCTGTTATATCATCTCATACCCCTCTGGATTTCTTTTGTAGGACTTTCTATAATTGCAACCAACTGAATCGTTCTCCAATTAGTTATGTAGTATTTCTCTAGGAATTTGATAGAAATTCCACTTTCTATTAAAACATAAATTTAATAGGATTAAAGGGATTAAAACTTTTTACTATGTAAAGAGTAATAAATGATACATAACGTGCAGACCTGGATGTCAAGAAGCCCAGATGCTCTAAGGAGTCTGTAATCATAATAAGTAAAATAATAAAACAAAATTTTCACAAACTACAATTAGAAGAATACTTGAGTCCTATGAGGACATTCAGTCTTATGTGAAAAATTGGTTCCATAGAAAACTACATAAGGGAAGCACTGTGTATTATATAGTCTACCCTTGAAGATTCACAGTGAACATAAGAACTGAAAAGGCCCAGACTTCCTGGAAAAAAAAATTATTTTGTTTAATACACAATTTTTTGTTTGTTTCAGATGAAAGAATTTTCCCTACTCCTTTTCCCCATGATATAACACTTGTTAGTATCCTACAGAACTCATTTCTTTGGAATATGGTTTGCAGAGTAGCTCAATAGAAGAATAAATTAGTCAAAGTGACTAATTCATAAGCTTTCCTAAACATGGCAATACCTGGTATGGGTCTTGAAGAATGAGTAGGAATTTACTGAGTGACAGAAAGACAATTGAAGCAAGATATAAGAGAATGTGTCAATGCCCAGAGTTGTGAAACAAAAATGGAATAAAATGGGAAGACAGGGAACAGTATGATTCCAATTGAAAGAAAAAATATAGTATAGTCACAAGTCTTACATGTCTTTTGATCTTTACTGCGTAAAACTTCGAAAACCAAAATATATAATAAATAAATAAAATTGAGGTGAGTTTGAATTTGCATTTAAGACCAATGACTGCTATAAAAATCCACATAGTAGATTTGAAAGGATAATATGAAATAAGTACTCAAAGGGCAAAATATAATGTGCCACAAACCTTTGTAAATGATTTTTAACAGGTGGTTTTATTTATTCAACATATTCTTGGCATGTTCTATGTTCTAAGCACTAAGGTCATTAGGGATATAAGAGTGAATTAAAAAAATTTTTGCTCTCTACAAATTAAATTTATTGGGAAACATATTCATATAAAAAGATAAAATGGTGAAGTAATAGAATTTTATTTATATTACAGGCAATACACTTATTGTATAGCAGTATTCAATTAATAATTTTGGATGTGTAAAATGGATGAATGGATGACTGTTGACAAGATAATATTTGTGTGCTATTAAAATACAGAAAATAAACATGGCACAGGTTTTTTTGGTCCATGTGTTCTGCTTAGTAGTAAAATTTTGAATATCCTCTTTTAAATTGTGAAGTGAATAAAATATTCAGGCTCATTTTTAATTTTAAGGCAAATAAATTTCATGTTTGTTTCTGTTTTTAGAGATATTTACTTTTAAAAAGTTAAAAATACCAACATAGATAATAAAAAAATTCTGAAATATTTTTTAAAAGGAGCAAAGTGGTCCAATTTGCATTCCTTAAAAATGAGGGAAAGTAATTTAACTTTCAGTGTTGAACACACAGTGCAATATACATAAGACACATTATTGAAATGTACACATAAAAACTATATAATTTTATTAACAAATGTCACCTCAATACATTTAATTAAAAAATAGATAGATGATAGATAGATGATAGATGATAGATAAATAGATGATAGATGATAGATAGATAGATGATAGATAGATAGATGATAGATATAGATGATAGATAGATAGATAGATAGATAGATAGATAGATAGATAGATGATAGATGGATACATGATAGCAAGCATACCAGATTTTCTGTTAACACTAAACTGTATTAATCCAAATGTTTATTGAGCTCTTTATTTTATTCTTGTCTTGTTGTTCAAGATGTTTTTGGAATTCCTCTTTGGCAACCACTTTTAGAACACATGGAACATCTTTAAAATAGTTTTGTAATTCCATGCAGAATGTTAGTGACATTAGAGTTGTTTTTCTAATTAATGCCATCTTTAAAAATATTTTGGATAGCTCTGCAGAACCACATAGATATTGAATACTGACCCATGCCTTTAATTTTTGCTATAGCTCTCTTGCAGTCTGTCTGCATTCATGGTTGGATTGGTGAAATTAAAGGACTGAAATGATTAAGGTGGGCCAAGAGCTTGGAAACAGGCTCATAATGGAACATGTCAAAACTGGTCTTGAGGAAGTCTATAACAAAAGTAGGTACTCTAATTGTTTTTGGTACATATACGATTTGTAGAGATTTTTGACCATGAAACTTCAAGGTAAAGACATTTGAACTGAATGAGATAAAATGCAAGTGTGGCCAGCATTACTGCAAAAGGAATCAATTGAAAGCTAATTCCTTTAAATGGGTTTTTGTACTTGATTGAAATCATAGAAAATGGATTTTCCCTCCAAAATAAAGGATCACAAACATTACTAAAACTTCTTTTTTTCCTTTGGGACAATTTTAATATAGATGAAAGAGGTTTAGATGAATGAGTTAACCAAAAAACACTACTAGAAAAAAATGTAAAACATTGTTAATACCTCTTAGCTCCCTTAACTGAATTTTAGAATGCAACCATTGGTATTAAGAACAAACACTAAAGATATCCCCAAATTATTTTGATATTATCCTTAATGTTTCAAGTACTTTCAGACCCCTTCACTAGCTTTATTGCTTTTCCATTTCTTGAAGTTTAAAATTAAGTTTCCCTTCTGTTTTGTATATAGGAAATTATCATGCTTGCCACAGAAAGAGAATATGATATGTGACACATTGATTTAGGGAAAAAAGATGTTAATATTTGAAGTAGTTCTGAGTTCACAATTTTTCTAATATATAAGTATTGTGTGTCTGCTGATGTATATTGGAGAATTAAGGTAGTTCTATTTTCTTCCTACCAGATAAACACTGCTGGTATAAGTGAATACATTTTTATATAAATCCAATATATTTTGTAATAAAAATTGATTTACAAAGTAATTTGAACATTAGCATGATTTCCTATCTAAACTCTTGTGTGATGACAATGAGGAGAAATCTATTCTTCCTCTAATGGGCTTACAAAAAATTATATTCATTCAAGAAGTAACCAAATGGGGTTCAATATTAAATGACAAACAACCAAGACAGAAATCAAAACCAATGCTTAAGTATAAAACACAATTAAAGTCAGGAATCAAGGAGGGAATATATGGGTATAAATACCAAAGTGAATTTAAATAAAAAGAATAGTCTATAAACAACATCCTCAATTAGCTGAGTCCATAGCTTGATCTCCAAAAATATGAACATAAAGCAGAAGAGAGAGAAAGAAAGAAAGAAAGAAAGAAAGAAAGAAAGAAAGAAAGAAAGAAAGAAAGAAAGAAAGGAAGGAAGGAAGGAAGGAAGGAAGGAAGGAAGGAAGGAAGGAAGGAAGGAAGGAAGGAAGGAAGAGAAAGAAAGAAAGAAAGAAAGAAAGAAAGAAAGAAAGAAAGAAAGAAAGAAAGAAAGAAAGAAAGAAAGAAAGAAAGAAAGAAAGAAAGAAAAAGAAAGAAAGAAAGAGAAAGGAAGAAAAAGAAGAGAAGGAGGAGAGAGAGAGAGAGAGGGAGGGAGGGAGGGAGGGAGGGAGGGAGGGAGGGAGGAAGGAAGAAAGGAAGGAAGGAAGGAAAAAGAACAGCACAACTAAAGTGTTGTAAGATGGTACTATAACAAGATTAATGTGTTTATTATTTAAATTTTTTCTTTCGTAACAGTCTGGGAGAATAGGCCATATTTTTCTCTTGATTATAACCCATTGATGTCATTCTGTCCATAAGGACAGATGCAAACTGCTAACAAAAAATTACTGCCTTTTTGAGAAGCCTTTACTTAGTTCTGAAGTCACATCTCTCACTTTCTCTGCCTTGCACAGTATACTTCAGTAATAACCATTTTGTAGTTTTCTACCCATACCATAGAATTTATTACTAGTGAGCTATTCTCTATTCATGCTGACCCCTAAATCTGAAAGGCCCTGTATCCTTGTGTGCCAGATAGCACATTATCTTTAAAAGCTCAGCTCAGGATATCAGTATTTTCACATTCTATGTTCCCCATGTGTTTTCTTCCCTTTCATTTCTATCCTCAGACTTTTTGTTTCTCAAACTAGCATCTGTTAGTGCATTTCGTTCAGATGATACTGGCCAATAATTTTTGAGTGTTCATATTATGGTAGATACTGTGTTAAGTGCTTTACAGGCATTATGCTATTCAAACACCACATCAACTATTTAAAGTAAGTATTATTATTATTGCCATTTTACAGACAAACAAGCTAAAATAACTTGAAGTCGCATGCTGGTAATGCTGAGGTCAAAACTCAATACAAATATAATTATAAAGGTTGTCTGAACTCCTTGGCCTAGTCATTTACTTCTACCTCTAACCCAAGAGTTACTTTTTTACTTGGTTGCCTCATTTATAATCACACCAGACTTTTCTGAGCATCTCTGTTCTCTACATGTTTTCTACCTTAGGGTCATGGTAATATATTTCTTCCAAATGTATAAAGACATTTATGAGGAGGAAGAGGAACAAATGAAAGATTTGGAGAGGACACCAAAAGTCTCCTGCAATTTCAGAAGTTTGCTTCATTCTGATTGCTTAACTTTAAGAGTATAGACGGATGACTCTTTTAGAAGTTCTGTGAGAAACTGCCAGGTGATATAGACCTTGGTACCAGGATCATCTTTTTCTCTTCATCTCAAACTGTTACCATGAAGACCTATAAAGATCTTTTCTTTTTCTGATATGCATAATATAAACTGGACATAATATATAAAATATTTGTTAAAGCTCCTAACTTGAGAAATGCCTGTAAAAATATAAGAAATAATTTGGAATGATGATTCATTTTGGGGAAACTACTTCCACTATGAAAGATCATTAGTTTTATTACACATGCATGCTATGAATCATGTATTCATTGTTCATGGGCATTTATTCAAAATAATGTTTGACTCTTTCTACTCTGTATTTTTCTCATCACAAGCTTAGGTTGGGAGTTTCTAGAACTATGGAAACAAGAACCATTTTATACAATCTCTGAGGAGACAGCACTCCCCTGAAATTGCTGAAGTGCTGTTAAGTAGCTACTTAAATCATGAATGAACATGATCTATCATAGAGCTGACTCCAGAAGCAAAACAGTGAAGTAGTGCAACATGGAAATGTGTAAAGCAAGGGATATAAGGGAGAAACCTTGACCTACCACGGTGATGTAAAAAAGTACACATGATCTCTGTGTATGACAGTCCTCTTTCTTAAACACAAAACCTTTTATCCTGCACTGCACCAGTTATACATCGCTTCACACACTAAAACAAAAGAAAGGCTTTTCAAAGAGGACTAAAATATTAGTAAAGCATAGAGTGAAGCTTAAGATATATTAAATGAAACTAAACTATACACCACAATTTAAATCCTTAATATTGTCACCAGGTTACAAAGAAAATTTTAATGTGAATACTAGTTTCAGGAATATAAAACTACCCTTCCCACCATGGGGAAAAGAGTGACATTGTATATGGATTTCACATTAATGGTTTCCTTTTCTCTTTTGTCATCACTACTTCACTCCTCATGGAAAAAGTTGCTGGGAGGCATAAATTTTGAATAATAACAAAACTCATCCAAAGCTTTCTCATTGAAAAGAATTAGCAAATCAGACAGGGTGCCGCAGATTGAATGTTAATGCGAACATTTTACAAGGCAAATTATAAAGGAGACTATAATTATTAATTTCTCTCAGTGCTGTACAGGTTTATATGTAAGTAAAAAATTTATTGGGAAAATTTTAAACTGGCAGGATTACCTTTAAGACACGAACAACAAATTGCTTTTTAACCTTAGTTGACATAATGTACCAGATGTCACATATATCAAATGAAAACAACTCAATGCAAATAATACTTAGAAATTTAAAAAAAATTATTTTGCTTGTTTATAATGAAAAATTATTATTTCTACAATATATCATAAATTTCTGAAGACTCAAAGTTTTACATTTTATATCTCTCTGTGAGACATATGTTCAGGACTCAGAAACAACTAGCTGATAAACTAGATTTCCTATTGTTTTAATTTCTCTCTTGTTGTTTGTTCCATGACAATTTTTAGCTCTGTTCACCCAAACTCTTGTCTTACTCATCATGACAAATGCCTTGTCAGTTATATTAACTGATTTTCAGTTAATTATTTCAATTATATTAACCAAATCACTGTTAATATATGAGTCTTTTAATTTCTAGAAATATTACCAAGTATTCAAATCAATTAAAACTAAAATCTATCTCATTCCCTCTGATCCTCATAGAAACTGAAATTTTCTCTTCAAAATCTATTTGCCAATAAGTGGATCCTTGTTACTTGCTTCCTGACCTGCTGCTCTTAGCTAGTGCCTGGTTAATGACCACTACCAGGCTCACCTAACTTTTCATGGAAAAACCATTGAATTCTCCTCCATACTATTCCTAAATCTGCTTGCTCTTGGAGGTCTGACTTCACTACACATACTAACCTCATCTTGAACTCTGCCCCCAGATTAGATACTCTAAAAACTGGAAAAGAGCAAAAGCCAAAAGAAGCCATGAAGAGTCTAAAGTGGTATATGTCTATCCTTAGAGGACTTCAGATATGGGGGCAAACATTAAGGAGACATGGAGTTTGAATGTGAATTATAATTCAGCTTTACAGAATTCCAATGCAATAAAATGAATTTATTTAATAATAATCCATAAAACAAAATCCTGGCACCACTGTCTATATACATTCTAGTACAACACTCCCAACAGTATACTACAAAATTATTTTTCATTAAATTGCAAAAAGGTAAATAACGCTTAAATTATAAGAATAATGAAATAGATAAACTTTGAAAAGCTAACAAAAGATAACTCACCATGATGTTTTGGCTCTTTCATCTGATTCTCTGGAAATATGCATTCGAAAGGCTAGAAAGGAGAATACTCAATGCAACCTATGTACTATGTACATCGCACATAATTTTTTCTTGAATCTTCATGATAACTTCATTAGTGAGATGTTTATATACTCAGTTTACAGTGAATGAATTTGAACTCAAGAGAATTAAATGTTGAAGGTCACTATGGATGATGGTAATTTTTACCCCAATAGGTTGGTTGTTACAAATACTAAATGGAAAAGTGACTTGAATCAATTAGCAAAGAACACTGATTGAGCCTCTCCTATATGCTACAAAATTCTATCTATTTTACCTCATTTAATATTTTTAAGTGGGTAAATGGACATTCAGGATGAATATTAGTATGGACCCAGGGTCATATAGAGACTTTTGTTCCTACAAGGTAGGATTAATGTCTTGTCCACAGTGGCATGCTTAATATCTGACAAGTGTTTGCAGTCCATGCAAAATTCTCAGAAAATATTGCATTTACAGTGAATATATAAGGATTATCTAGAACTATATAGTGGTCTTAAAGTTTCTGTACTATTAACATAATACTATTTTATGACTTTTGTATTTGAAGGTAAGATAATATGTTTGCATAGTGATACTATCAAAGAAAGCATCTTCTGAAGTCACACAGGAGAACTTACAAACATGAAGCAACATGCCCAACAGAACCCAGAAGCTGACTTGCAAAAGTCCATTTTTAAAAGGGATATCACACATTCATATCTTTTTGAACATAATAAACTGAATATAAATTTATTTTCTAGTGTATGAAGAATTTTCTTCAATACCACATTAATTTTTTTTGTACATTTTCTAAACTGTACATTTGAGTGTCTTTTATTTTATTCGTTGCTATTATGTCAGCTGTCTCTTTTTAACACTGATAGTATATATGATTTAAATAGACTCTCTACCTCTGTCTAGTTCTATGTAGTTTAAAAAAGCAAATAATAAAGTCGGACAAAATTATGCTTAATATGAATAAATATATTATGTGCAAAAACCCACAAGAGGTGTGATATTTTTTCTCAAGTCTCAGAATTCTTTTAAGTCTTCGTCATCTTCTTGATGGTTAAGGTTGAAAAACAAATGACCTATACATAAGAGAAAGGTTGATGTGTTTGCAAAACTATTAGAAAAATATAGTCTTATGCTAATTTGAATGAATTTCCCAATATTAAAAATTTAGGCTTGCAGTACAGAAAGGCTTTTTAGTCTGGATTTTAGGTTCCTTGCTAAAAAGTGAGGATGCTAGTAGGTTTATATGCAAGAATAGAGTACATAGAGAAAAAAATGGGACAACTGAAAACTTTATTGCCCAGCAGTTAGAAAAATGTTCTCTCAAAAAGAAAATGCTATATCAAATATAGTGCATTTACGACAAAAATTTTTACTTCTCTCTTTGGAAATTAATTTCTTTAGTGTATTAATTTCTTTAGTGTATTAATTTCTTTTAGGTATTTTAAAAGGAGTTTCAAGATGGGGGGTATTGTATAGTAACATATATTTTCCCAGCCTAGACGACAAGTGAAGAAACATTAAGAAAAAAATAAGTGAACAAGAACTTAACTTTATAATACAAATAGATGAAACACATCTAGAACCCCATGTCCCTCTTCCTTTTAACTTTGATTTTATTAAAAATTAATTTAAAATATTAATGAATTAAAAAATATTTTCATAGAGTAAATACCATTGCAACTACAACGTGGTCTTAAACACTTGGGCTCAGATTCACTCCTGCTTCTCCTTCCTTGTCATTGCCACCTTCTTTTTCTTCTTTTTTCCTCCTTTAATACCAAGAGAAATCTACAGTTTGCCACTTTTTGATTCACTTTTATAACAACATAAAATGATAGAAGATAGTACTGTAAATTGAAGTTGGTTCTAAAGGAATACAAATCAAAATAATGTTCCAGATGGGCTTTTGGAAACTTATTACACAATACTGAGATAATAAGACAATTCTTAGTCTACCTTAGTAGGAGCCTAAAGTGCTATACAAGCTGTCTTTTCACAACTTCACTGCTCCCCCCACCTCAACCATTGATCCCTCACTGTCAGTAATTTGGGCAATTTCTGGAGAATGGCGTGTGCCAACTTTGTATGGCATCCCACATTTTTTTATTTATTCTGTCAAAGATAGTAACACATTTTCTGTCAAATAAAGTACTCATGACTTAGGCTAGACACATTCTTTTCTCTGAGTAAAAATGACTAAAAGTTTTAAGATACTAAAAAGGAATGATGGATTCCTAAATACTGCAAAGCAATTACTCTAATGAGTATTAAATGTTTAGCACTGGTATCCTGAAAGATAGGAGTCAGTTCACACCAGTTGATGTATCAGTTGGTCTGATATCAGTATAGCTTGTAAATCAATGTCATTAATGTTTCATTTGGAGTGAGGTTGGGAGAGGGCATGGGGATAGTTTATGAGAGTCTAGTATAGGCTTTCCTAAGATTAGGAAAGACATCAGAATCCAACAACAGGTGGTTAAATTAACAGTTTCTGATTGTATTTGTCTAAGATTCTCAGGCAAGAAAAAGTAAATGGTATGAGATCTGTGAAATTACAATGACTGTGACCATTCTACTTACTTATTTTATTTAATTTTCTCAACAATTCTGTGAGTTAGATGGCAACAGTTTATTTTACAAACGAGAAAACTAAGGGTCAAAGAGCATAAGTAACTTGGTCTAAGTTTACAAAGTCAATACCAAGTTTACAAAGTCAATACCAGTGGAGTCAGGATTTGAAATATGATCTATCTACTTCCAAAACCTGTATTGACTATTTCCAAAGTTATTCTTAATCTTAAAACTAATCATTTAACCATAATCCTAATTGATGGTAATTTTTATCACCGAATTAGAGAAATTAAATGGAATTTCCAGAAAAACAACACGATCTGCAAAACTAACAATTATAGAGACACCATTATTATTGACAGAAAACATTTAGGATCCACAGGGTGATTTGTTAATTTTCTTTCAGTGAAAATAATATAGAATTATTATAGATACATTTTTTATTTAAATAATATTTTAGAAGTGAATACAAAAATAGTGCTCTTATTTCTATTTAATGATCAATATAAAAGGTCACATGCTACAGTAATAATTATTATGCTTTATGCAAAAAAAATCTTATATAGCAGAATCCCCTCTTATCCACTATTTTGCTTTTCATGATTTCAGTTAACCACAGCCAACCTTGGTCAAAAAATATTAAATGTAAAATTTAATACTATTCCAGTATTAATTTATTTCAGAAATAAATAATTCTTAAGTTTTAAATTGGGTGCCATTCTGATTAGCAAGATGATATTTCACACATTCTGTTCTGTGCTGTCAAAGAAGAGCATATCCACACTATATGCTCCCCGTCCGTTAGTCACCTAATAGCTGCCTTGGTTATTAAATCAACTGTCGTGGCATCACAGTGCTTATATTGAAGAGACCCTTATTTTACTTAATAACAGCCTCAAAGTACAATTTGGAAATGCCAAAGAGAAGTTGTAAAATGTATGTATATACAGAAAGATATATATAATATATAATATATATATATATATATATATATATATATATATATATATATATATATATATTTCAGAACTTTACATGGTTTCAGGCTTCCACTGGTAGTCTTAGAACATATCCCCATGGATCAGAGGGGTCTAGTGTACCCAAGTTTTCAATGGCATTTCACTTTTAACAGAGACCAAGCACAATTGGTACATAAACAAAGACAAAAGTAGGGAAAAGAATGGACTTGAAAATTTCTTTCACACTTCTCTTCAACCATTATTAGAGGGACCTAAGAATTCATACCAATTGTATATAAATTACTTTTTAAAACATTTGTGGTATTATTTACTTGAGGTAGTTTTGCTCAGACTCACAGAATACTAGTGCTGAACATATTTTTAGGCATCCTCTTTTCTAATAACTTCTCCCATCACCACTACTCTATAGACAAAGAAAAAGAGGCTCAATAAAATAATGTAGATTCATAGAATAACTTGGTTTTTCAAGAGTAAAAATGAGTAGAAATTAAGTTCAGTACCTTTTTCCAAGGGAACACATATTGTACTAATCACAAATTATACTAATACTGATCATATTTTCCATACAAAAAAAATTGGAAAATTTTTTATCTTCAGATTTCTAAGCCATCTCAGGGACATTTTAATGAGCAATACCTTACATTTGTTTTGGCATTAAGTTTTGTGAGATAATATATATCTACAAATTATGAGAACCACGTGAAGAGTTAGATACTCAGGATATAGAGGCCTAAGACTAAAAGATGTAATTTTATGTTAGGGGACTATTTATTCTGATTTGCCAGAGATAATTTCAGTTGACATTGTAATCCCATGCACTTATGAATAGTGCCCTTTTCATTATCAAGGGTTTCTTGGTTTGGACAACAAAAGGTATGATCACATAAGTTTTAGAACAAGTTAAAAATTACCTCTAGTCTATGTCTTTAGAGTCTATAATTCCTTGTCTTGATATGCAATGTTCCTTATTAAAGGAAAAAGCCATGATAAAGTAGAGCTTGACCACTACTTTCAATTTAATGTGAAGTAATTTATCAAATTCTTTTTATCTGAAACCTATAATTGATTTAATAAGAGAATGAGATGACAGAGCAAAAGGACATTGATTTCACACATGCGCCCTAATGTCCCCACACACACGCGCGTGCGCGTGCACAGACACACACACACACACACACACACACACACACACAACATTGAAAAAAGAAATAAACAGTGAAAATGAGGAAAACATTCACCTATCTTCCAATTTTGTCTCTGAACAGTCTGGATTGTAGGTATATTAGTACTTTTCATTTCTATGAAAAGCGTTATTAGATCAACTATTTAATTTGTCAGCTAAATTAGACAGATTAAATATAGGGATTTAGCTTTGGAAGTTAGGTGAGAACAGTCTGTAGAAAGGTCATCTGAGCTGCCACACAGACAAATATGTCAACTCACACAGACAAATATATGTGCTTGTGCAGTTGAGTATGTGTAGCTGTATGAGAAAAAGAATACTTTCTTGATATATCTTCAGTGAAGGGGAGGAAGCCAAGATGACCTTCCAGAGACTTTTATAACTTAATAACAAAAATAAAATGAAGGAAATATATAGCAATTTAATAAAGTTAGGGTAAGTTTTTACTAGTTGTTTTAATTGAGTGCACTTGAAGGAAAAAAGAAAATATTATTGGAACATAAACTTAAGACATCTTGTATTTATTCCTTCCAGTCATAATAAAGATTATTTTATGTTTATTTGAAGTTATAGGAAATGAGCTTGTTGACATCTTAATGTACTCCATTCACATCATGAAGAAAGAATCCACTAGTGATATAGTGTGTAGAATGTTGCTATGAATTTTCCAGATCAGTGTCTTGTTAGGATTTTCTGCAGAATTTATCATGACAAAACATTGCCCTAACACTTAAGGTTGAGAAGAAGGTGTCTTTCTGTCCAGAGAATCTTATTTCACTTTACAATCCTAATAGTCTATGCCATGAATTCTTATTTCATAACACAATATTTGATATGTTTACATATTTTTCTTTGTTAATAAATACCCAAAGATATTCTATGTGCCACAGAATCTCAGCTTTACAATGGCTATGATAAATTCTATTTTAATGCTATGATATAATTACTTCCCTTTTTTTGTTTAACGAGAACAAAGAATAACTAGAAGAGCTTTTCCATGCTTAATTTTCTTAAAGAATAAATGTGCATTAAATAAAAGAAATATAAGTTTTATGTTATAGTTGTTTAAACAAACAAGCATTAAATCTTTTTTTTAATAACTCCTACTAACAAATGCTTTCATTTGCTTTACACGGATATTGTGTCCAGTGATTTTTGTTTCTGAAGCACATGTTAAACATACAGCTCATTTAATGAAAAGCTAAGTTCAAATATTCCTATTTTGAAGTTAGTTGTGGGGAAATTTGACATCTGGAAAATAATCTTGGAGAAAATAAACATACCAAAATATATGGATCATAATCTTTATATTTCCTCTCAAATCTTTCTACACTTTTGTTAAATAAATAAACTTTTTTTAGAAATTCTTGGTTAAGGCCATTGTCAGCTATTTATTTTAAGGTAACAGACATGAGTTATACAAAATTAATTATAGTTCCCTACCTTAAGATTTTCAGTAGAGCATTGATTTTACTATAATTATTACTTAAATCATCACAAGTTTTCTTTTATTAAATCTAACAGAGGCATAAATAAAATTACCTAAGCACCTCTATATCACATGCATATTGATTAACTATGGGAATGGCACTATGCATTGATTAAAAATTTACTAAAATTATTGCTTGTACAGAATTAACTCCAAACTAACTCTGATGCTAAGACACAGAGACAAAATGGTGGATTTGATCTACCAACAAAAATAACTTTAATTTAGTTGATTTTTAACCTCAGCTCTTACCCACTGCACTCATATATCAGAGATGCAAGCAATGGAGTAGGAACAATAGCGACTTGAAGGCCTTAAAGATATTTACCTTCTCTATAATGACAGGTTTATAACAACCTTTTCAGTCACTGGAATTCTTTTATATCAATGATAAAATCATGTCAAAAACAAACCATGATTCCTTAAACATCATAATGTGTACTTCTTCAAAAGTGAGATTATAATACTATTTCATATTTGAACAAAGAACTGATTAAAACTAGAAAATTAGCATGAAATTTAAGAAAATAATAATATTGCTTTATATTATTATTCATATATTATTTTAGTGAGCAGAAACTGGCTGACCTGGAATTTTTTCTGAAAAGGCTAATTCAATAGAATACTTACTGACATCATATAAAACAAATAAAATAATATAGCAAATTAATCTTTTTTTAAATAGTAACACTGTATTGCATTCAGAAAGCATTTGAATCAAAATTTTAAAAATATATTATCAAGACGATTGTGGATTAGAAAGCTCTAAGCCTCGTTCCCCCATTGGAGGGGGACAGCAGGAATGCATGTATTGATTAAAATAAGTTTATAGGAGCTCGGGAAACTATTCAATAATCTATGGAAACCAAGCAAATGCCCAACCAAAAGAAGACACATTAAAAATGGTCAGAAATTCTGCAGTGCTTCTACATACCCTGTGCCATTTCCTTTCCTGTGCAGGGCTGCACAGTCAGAAGTGGCCCAATTCATACTTTCCTCTCTCAGGTCAGAAAGAGCCTAGTAGAACATATTTGCAATCTTCTAACCCAGCAGTCCCCAACTATTTTGGCACCAGGGACCAGTGTTTCTATGAGAATCTAAAGCCTGATGATCTGAGGTGGAGCAGAAGTGGTGATGCTAGTGCTAAGGAGTGGCTGCAAATACAGATGAAGTTTTGCTTGCTTGCCGGTCGCTCACCTTCTGCCATGGGGCCTGTTTACTAGCAGGCCACAGACTGGTACTGGTCTGCAGTGCAGGGGTTGGGGACTCCTGTCTGTGCACTGACAAAAAAAAAAAAAAACAAACTGGTTTATTTCTATCTGACTTAGAACTAGACAAGAAAAGAAGAGCATAATTCAGTTTATAGACTGGAAGCAATGTAAAGCAGAGGCAGCCATGTAAAAGCTTCAGGGCTACTGCAGATCCATGGAAGCTGGGGCAAGATATAATGGACAAAAGAATACTATTGAACATCCTAGGCACTGAGAAGAAGCTGGAATAAGACTGTTTAGGAAATTAAGACTTTAAAAGCAACCATAAGTGACATCAGTATCTTGTTGGACTAGAAAACTTCAGGATCTCATACTCCACAAAGATATTAAGATAACTATAGATTGACTAAGGTAGCTTTGTGGGAGCTCTGGAAACAAATCAAAATCTATAGTGTTTATGGGCTAGAGTGGGGGAGATAGTGTAATCAAATGCCCAGACAGCACACATGCCCAGAAAAGGCCTGAGAAAGATCTAAGCCTTTATATTGGGCTTATAAGTGAAGGTTTTCCCTGCCAGGAGCCCGTCTATAAGACTAAGTGAAGTGGCTGCCTTTTTGTATGCCCAATTTTCAACAAAAGAACAAGAGGCACTTAAAGTAACAGAAATATGGCCTATTAAAAGAAACAAAATAAATATCAAAAAATGGTCCCTGAAAAAATACATTCATCAGAGTTACTATACAAAACTTTAAAACAATGATCTTGTATATGCATAGGAGCTAACGAAAAACATAAACAAAAAACTCAAGAAAATCAGAAAAAAATATGTGAACAGAAAGAATAAAAAGAAGTGATAGAAATTATTTAAAAAGAACCAAATACAAATTCTAAAGATGAAAAATATAGTAATTAAATTGAAATATTTACTAGTGAGGTTGAACAGCAGCCTCAAACTAGAAGAGAAAACAATCAGTGAACTGGAAGACAGTTTATCTGAAATTATTGAGTCTGGGGAACAAAAAGAAAAGATAATGAAGAAAAGTGTACAGAGCCTATTGAACATGTGGGACACACATAAGTGTGCTTAGACAAATGTATACATTATAGAACTCTCAAAAGGAGAAGTAAGAGAGACAGAGCAATGAGATTATATAAAGAAAATAATAGCTGTAAACTTTTTCAATTTGAGGAAATACATAGATCTACAAATGCAATAGGCTCAAAAAACTCCAAGAAGGTTAACATAAAGAAACCCACACTAAGAAACACTATAATCGAATTGTCAAAAGCCAAAAACAGAGACTCTTGAAAACAGTAAGAGAAAAATAATTCATTACTTACAAAAAAGTCCATTAGACTATCAGTGTATTTTTCAGCAGTAGCATTGCAGGCCAGAAGACTGTAGGATAATGTATTTAAAGAAAAAAAATAAAAACTTTCAATTTAAATTCTACATTTGGCAAAACTATCCTTAGAAATGAGGGAAAAGATAAGATATTCTTAAGCAAAAACTTTGAGAGTTCATAAATCTTCCCTACAAGAAAGGTTAAAGGGAGTATTTTTAATATTGAAATGAATAGATGCTAGACAGTAACTCAAAGTCATATGAAAATATCAAGTTTTCTGGTAAAAGTAAACATACATATAAAATATAAGTATAAATAACAGTATTACTATAATTTTGGTTTGTAATTTCACTTTTTATTTTCTACAGGATTTAAAAGACACATTCATAAAAATAAATATAAATCTATGACAGTGAGTAAACAATACATATATAAAGGGAGGAGGAATCTGTAAAGGAGCAGAATGTTTATATGAGATTGAAGTTGGTATATAGAAAAGTTATGGAGATGAATGGTGGTGACAGTTGCATAGCAATGTGAATGTATTTACTGTCACAGAACCATACACTTGAAAATGATTAAGTCTATGGCCATGCTACCCCGAACAAGCCCGATCCCATCTGATTCTGGAAGTTAAGCAGGGTCAGGCCTGATTAGTACTTGGATAGGAGACCACACCTATCTAAGCTGTTGTAGGTGTAAAAAAAAAAAAAAAGTGATCATAAACTGACAAGGCTCTTGAAATCTGTGAGGTCAACCAAGGGTTGCTTCACCTAAAAAAAAAACTAACTAACTAAAACAAACAAAAATGATTAAAATCATGTTTTTTTTTATTTTAATAAAATGTACTTGGATGTGCCTAATTTACTTTTTTCTAGCTTTTTTTCAGATATAATTGTACAGTATAATGACTTGATTTACATACATTGTGAAATGATTACTAGAATAAGTTTAGTTAACGTCCATCACCACATATAGACACAAAAACAAAACAAAATAAAACACATTTTTTTTTCCTTGTGATGAGAACTCAGGATCTATTCTCTTAACAACTTTCAAATAAATTGTACAGTAATGTTTACCATAGTCAAGATGTTGAACTTTACATCCCCATTGTTTATCTTATAACTGGAAATTGTTCTTTTTGACTACCTTCACCCTATTCCTCCATCACCCACCCTTCTCCTCTGTCAACCATAAATCTTATCTAATTTCTAATAACATGCTTTCATTTTTTAAAAAACATGCCACTTAACAATATAATATCAAGTTATTTGCACCAAAATTGACTCAATAACATATCAGCCAAGCTCTCACACTGTTTGGAAACTAATAGTATTTAAACAAATGAACCATTGCACAGCCAAGCAGAAAAAAATGCCTTGGAAAGTAATGGAGCTGTCACACTTGTTGCACGGGTGAGAGCAAAATCATGCTGCCCTTCTAGATTGTTTCCACACCTATTGCCCATGTGCCATCCCTAGTTTCAAATGGCTGAAGAAATAATTAGTTTTCCTAAAACAAAAATGGCGTGTGCATCACTCTCCTGCAATAAATGCTGATCATCACCATTTAACTGTGAGTGTACTGTCAGAAGTTTGGTTTATACCTAATAAAACAAGACAAAATTTATAGATTATGATGTATTAATTAGCTAATGGGAAAGTAAAAGTTGAATAAAATTGTTAAGTTGAATGAGATTATCATGCTTGTACATATAATGACATATTTTTATATAGTTTTTTCATTTTCCTATGTAAAGGGGAAATGTAGGTCCCGTTAGACTGAATATTCATTAAATGAAGGTAAATAAAGCTACTATCTTTCTTAATATCTCCTCTAAATTATCATTTGCTTTTAAATATTGGAATACCAAGAGGACTCTTATTCTGTGGTAGTAATACCACCCTTATCAGTGATTATGGAAATGTTAATTAAAAACCACAATGGGATATCACATACATCTACCACAATGACTAGAATAAAAATCCCTGATTATTACCAAGTGTTGGTAAAGATGTGAAACAACTAGAAATTATACTCAGCCAGTGGGAATATAAATTAGTACAATGTTTGGGAATTTAGCAAGAACTACAAAAAATTAATTAAAACAGCCACATGTAAGTAATTGTACATTCCATAGAAATGTGAACATACATGCCTCAAAAGACATGTGTAAGAATGTAAGAGGCACAAATGCCATGATGGAATAGTATGCAGTACTGAAAATTAAACTACTATTCCACATAGAAATTTCACATAAATAATATTGAGAATGATACACAACAAAATAAATACAAACTCTATTATTTCACTATTATAAAACTAAAAAAAGAAGTAAAATAATTCATAGTATAAGAATTCAGGAAAGTATTTATCTTATGAGAGATTAGAATTCATGACTTAGAACGAAGAAAAAGCATCTTCAACTATGTTCGATATGTTTTATTTCATGAATTGTTATTACATGTTTGTGGACTTCATGATAAGTTATAATTTGAGCTGTCCACTTTTTTGTGCATTCTTCTTAAGTGTAGTTTAATAAAAGTCTTTCGTTAACTAATGGTATATGATTATTTTATATGTCACAAAACATAGAAGAGATTAAAACAAAATAATAAAAATCACTTGATTATTCCATTGGTACATTGACTTCCAGTCTTTTTTTCTAGTGTATTTATACATGGACAATTACTCAACATTGACAGTTTTTCTAGGTTAACACAAATTACTAAAATTGTTTAAGGAAAACATGAAAACTGGAAAAAAAAACTAACTTCTTTAATCTAGAAGTATGAAACACTAAATTAAAAAGATAAAAAAAAACAACCATCAGATTCAAAATAATCTTTTGTCTGTTTACCACTAGATCATTCTAACTTCTAAAGAATATGAAATATGCAATGTAAAAAATCTCAGATCTTAGAAAATAAATTCTAGAGTGCCAAAAACCATTTTCATTCCTTTCCTGAGCAAGATTTTTGTGATTCTGATTAGCATCTCTTTTATTTATTCTTTTTGTCTCTTATTTTCATGAATAATTACCTACATGTTTGATTTCTGTTTTGCATATTGGTTATTTTTTTCTCTCATCATTTTCATTGATCACCTTTGTTCTCTGCATTCTCTGCTTTTTCAGTTTGTTTTCCACAAATTCAACTATATCATTTGTTGCTTCAAAGGCAGATTTCACTGTTTTTTTACTGTGCTTCTTTTCAATCCTTTGCATTTCAACTTTTTCAATGTTTATGGCTTTTATTTCTAAACCAATTGATGCATATGTAAAGTTGAAAATATTCTAAAATATTTTTCTGACTTCTATGTTAACTCATTGTTCAACATATGTTTTACATCTGAAACTTTAATTTCCCATGTCAAATAATCAATATCCACGTCAAGTTTGGCTTTAATGGTGTTGTTGCTGTTGTTTGTTTAATGATCTGAGAATGTGTTTAAATCTCTTAAAGTGTAGTAGTTTTTCAACAGACAAGTAATGAGACTGACCTTTAGCCCTTGGTCATGTTGCTAACTTTGTTTTTAGCATAAAGCATCTAAGCTTCACAATTGAAGAGTAATAAATATAAATAAATCTGATGTCCAAACTATAATGAGTAACAGGCATTCTCATAAAGCACCCCTGCTACAATGTTGATAGACCATTTTCTCTCCCCTTTGTGTGGTCCTCTTATCCTGATCTGATCAGAGTATTATTACATGTATACACATACACACTACTGTCCCTATTCCCATTATCATCATACCTACAAAGACTAGGGGAACTATCTTTCTCTCTTCACTTGGATACAATGCATTTCTTTAAGTTCTTTCTTCCTTTCTGAGCTTTTTATAGAGAGCAGGAGAAATAATCATTTAATGAATATAAATATAAAGGCATTGATTAAAGAGGGGTGCCAAGTTATGACTGCCTAGCTTTCTGAATGATATAAATCTTGGATTTGTAAGTAAGGCAGCAGAAATTAAGTGTGGAGCACAGAGTCTCTCTATATTATTTAAGACCATAGATTTGCTCTATTTTAGATTGTAAATTCTAATTTAGTAATGTGAATTCTTCCCAGAAGTTAATAATAGATTGGTTGAGTGTCTTAGTTTTGAATGATTTCATAAATGTCCATCTTTCTCTATGCTCTTATAGTCACTTTAAGATTCATCAAGCACTGTTAAGATGATAGAACTTTAAAAAAATAACAACAGCAACTATTTCTGACATCTTATACTATGATTAATAAAAATATTCCATCTGCACCACTTAGAGAAAAATTGAGTCTTCCTTCTAATATTTTCTCACAAAGAAAATTATTCCTGAACATCTGTGCAATATTACTTTGACATAGATGGCAAAATAGTTATTAAGAATATAGCATTTACAAATATTTGGATATATTTCAGTAGAACTGAAAAAGCCACAAAACCATTCTACATGTAAATTTTCATTGCTGACTTAATGTGCATTTTACTTTACACCAAAAGTGAGATAATTAAAAAAATCACTTTTATCTCAAAATTATATGAAGTCTATAACTGTTTGGGAACTGACAAGGCTGTCTCCTAAATATAATGTAACTCTCTTTTCAAAATTAACAAAATGAAAAAAAGAGAAAAAAACATATCTTGAGAAAGTCTTTCAATAGTCATATGAATAAACTTGTAAGAAATCATTTCTATAAGCTTCTCACTGTTTTTTTTTTCATTTCAGTTGTTTAATATAACTTATTTAAGGTGTATCCGATGAGAGAGTTAATCTTTGGAGATGTCAATTTTTTCAACTGTAAAAATGTAAATAATGATCCCTATCATGTCTTTTACAGAGTATGTACATACTAAACAAAATTACCTGATCATAAATTATTTGTGAACTATAACAGCTCATATATAGTTACATTCTAAGTAAAAATCAATTAGAAAAGAGCATGGCATCTCAGCTCAAAAAAGATTTAGATATCCAATAAATGTTTCTTAACTTTAAAAATTAATATAAGAACAAAAACTCTGGCATTAGACAGAACTTCACTCAAACAACTGGCTCAAGGAATAGAGTATGATTTAAAGGCAATTTAGATAATCTGTCAATATCACAGCTTCTTCATCTGTAAAATGAGAGCAATAATAACTTCTACCTTTAAGGGTTGTTGTGACTCTTCAATAAAATAATTCAGTAAAGTATTTAGCATGTAGTACTTAGCATGTAGAATAATAAATATTAGTCTTATATCTTTAAGGTTTTTTTTTATGATAAGGAAACCACTTGATTGTTAATACCTCACTTGATTCTAAGGAAAACACAACAAGATAATCACTATAATCTCCATTAAAAAAAAAAAAAAGCTAAGACAAACAATTAAGCAACTTTCACAAGGTTGTATATCTACTTTAAATCCATGTATGGCTATAACAAAATTGGTGACTTTCCCTACAGAATACCACCTCCCTAAAGTTTTGTAAGTAAAGAAAATAAATACCATAGGTATTCTCCTTTTATAAGTACTCTCAATTTTGTTTGTAAACTCAGGGTTTTTTGAATTAAAAAATATCAAAAGATTTAACGAAAAAGATCTCTATGGATCACTTTTTTCACTCACTAGTTCGACTTTTTGGCATCCTCATGCTGATGGTGGCCACTTTCAGTGTTCTTCTCTGAGCCTTTTTTCAAGTCTGCCAAAAAGAAAAAAAGAAATGTAAAAATAAAAATGACACTTGCTTCTAGAAGGATCTCCTTACATCAATGACCACAACGATAATATTTCAAATTTATATAGCACCTGTTTTATAAAGCTTTTTAAAGAAAAGTAATAGGGATTAACTTACTTTGCATATTTGAGTTCTTGCATCTTGAATGCAAGTGTACTGTCATGCTTATCCTGAAATTCTTGGAACATGACAAACTCTCAACAAAGCATCCATTAACTTACTAAATTTTTTATTAAATAAATAAATAAATAAAACTCATGTTAAATACATTCATATATTTGAAGATCTTAAATCTTCAACTACAGAAGGCAAACTAGTATTTTCTTAAAATATAGTTGTTTGTAGAAAAGGAGAAAACAGACCGAAAGAGAAAATATTTTAGTTTTGCCAATAAACTTGTCATTTCAAAAGTTAAAAATTTGACAATGTCAACATGCAAGTCATAGATTATTCCTTTTGATTTTATTCTTTAATAATTAAATAAATCTGAAAATCTGTTTTCAAAAATAGTTATGGTCCATTTATGCAAAAAACAAGTACAATCAAGGGCTTGAATATACTGTTGGAGTAATTGTAATGTTGAAAGAGAGAACTGAAACATTCTTTTTAGAATTAGAATGTGACATTTCCATTTTCAAGATGACATTTCCTTCTTATGCTACTTCCCAACTCCACCTCAATTCTGTGCAATCCACAAAAAGAGAGAAGGATAAAGAAAGAAAAATACATTGACAAAACAAAACAAAACAAAAACAATAAAAGCTATTCTAGGATAGTTTTCATTAAATCAAAATAAGTGTGATTAAGTGAAATGTTTTATTTTCCCCCCTTTTTTATTGAAGTATATTTCAAACATAACATTGTGCAAACTTAAGAGGTTCAACCTGTCAATTTGACACATGCATTTTTAAAATGATTATAATGTCAATTACTTTCTTTCAAACTGCATTTGTATATCAGATAGTCTACATGACTACTTGACATTACTACTTTCATGACCAATAATTATAGTGATAATCATTATTTTGCTGAATACAGTTTTTCGGAAATTTTTCTTATCATTTTATAGGAATTACTTAATTTAATATTTACAGCAACCCCATAACATAGACATTATTAAGTAAATTATTCAAGATTCACTTCTGGTAACCAATAGAGTAGGATTTGAAACTTTTCCGGAGACCAATCTCTTAATCTTCAATGTATCTACTACCTTTCAACTGGAACTCTTGGTTTTCTTCATGTACCTTTCTAGGTCTTCTCCTACTTCATAGGAATTGACACATCTATTTTGTACTAAAGCCAGAAATGTGGAGGATCTTCCTTACCCTCCTTTTCCATGATAATTATGTACTCTAATAGCTATAATCTATACAGATTTCTCCTTTCACCAGTTGAAGCCACCATCGTTTATCACTTAGAATATAGCAACAGCCTTCTATCTATTCTCACTGATCTCACTCATGACCCCGTCTACAATTTATTGCTTACATTCTAACCAGGGTAGACTTTTTATAGCATAAATCATTTTATACCTTGCTAAACATTCTTTAATGGCTTTCTATTGTAATTGGAATTATTGAATTATCTTATCATAGCCTACAAACAATAACATAAACTGGCTACCATCTGTCTCTTGAATATTATTTTATAAAGTTTTCTTTCATTTTTATTGGGATGTCACATACTCTTCCCCTAATAAACCATGGTTGTCAGCACCTAAGGACTTTGCTTTTCAGAATTTAAAACCTGGAATGCTCTGCATTGGGTCATTTTCTTGCCTTAAGTTTTACTTTAATAAACATTTTCTCAAAGAGATTTTTCCTAACATGCTAAAATGTCTCTTAAAATATTTTAAACTTATTTGTTTAATTGTCTATTATCTTTATTACTCACTAGAATGTGAGATCCAGGTAGACAGGAATACAACTACTAACTAACACTTAGAGTTTTTTTCTCTTTAAATATATGTATGAATAAATAGAAATTAAAATATATCTAACTATTCTCCCTTGTTTTTATTTATTCCCAAAAGGAGGACAATAGAACCTTAAATTTAAAGAATTAGAAAATAGAAAAGCATGAAAAATCATTCTTTATTTATATCTGCTTTTTGAGATAGTAAAACAATTTCCACTAGGAAAATATTAAATACATTTCTCTATTTATGCTTTTTCATAATAGAAGTATTGTAAATACCATAACTAAATAGATTAGTTTACATTACTTTTTGAAAGTGTCCTGACTGTGACATTCTCAGTGTGGCATTCAGTGAGTGATAGATGATATATACATATTATTTTTTTGAATTGGAACATAAATTTTTGTGAGTATGCATATGCCAGGGTCAAATATTTAGAAATCTTTAAATCACTTGTGTCCTATATGTAGCTATGACTAACACCAGGCAGAAAAAAAATGACACTAAAGTACCTTGTACAATTGAGGTACCAGTATTTTATTACAGGGCTTATACTTTGGTTTTAGTCACACAAAACAACAATATACAAAGACTCTATTTGTTTTATTGGCAGCATGTTTTGATTCAACCCGAGTCAATCTGCTGATATATATGCAAACCACCTAAGGTTTGTTTCTAGTTTTTTTCTTTCTTCCCTTTGCTTTGGTTTTGTTTAAAACATTGCTTCTCAAATTTGCTTATTATTTATTTATATTTATTTATTTATTATTTTTATTGATTTTTAATTTTATGATAAATGTTTTTATATTTTGGTAAAATATACATAACATAAAATTTAACATTTTAAGCAACTTTAAGCATACATTTTAGTGACTAAGTACATTCACATTATTGTGCAACCATTACCAAGTCAATCTCCAGAAGTTTCTCATCTTTCCAAATTTACATTCTGTATCCATTAATATGACCTTCCCATTCTTCCACTTGGCAGTAACCACTATTTTATTTTCTGTCTCTGGGAATTTGATTGTTCTTGATACCTCATGTAAGTGGAATCATATAATATTTGTAGTTTTGAATCTGACTATTTTACTTAGCATCATGTCTCAAGGTTCATTAAAATTTAGTGTTTTTGAGTTACATGGTGTTTATATACATATTAATCAAACTGCAGATTTTTGATTTAGTGAGTCTAAGGCCAGGCTCAAGAATGTATTAATCACAAGCCTAGGTTATGCTGACAGTGTTGATCCAATGATCACATTCTGGGTAACAAGAATTCAGATGATAGGTAATAGTTCCAGATAATTTAACAATGGTGCTGGAATAATTCATAGGATGTGTGTATATATGTTTTCCATTTGCAAATATTATTATAACTATACCTAACAAAGATTTTTTAAACTTACATATTGTGAGATCAACAATACTAAATAAGCAGCTAGCAAACTTACACACTTATTCTCTTACATATTTTGTAATTTATCAATAATTCTAAATAAATGAAGAATCTCTTTGTTTTGAAAGTAAGTGTGAATCTTGATGTCAGCTAGTGCAGATTCCTTTGAATTTAATAACACATAGCAAAATAAATGAAATAATAGTTTTTTGTCACTCTGGCTAAAAAGATTTTAGGTAACTTTTGCCTTTTTTCTGAATTTTTTTTTTTATATTTCCAATACCTTTTACCTTATAAATTTTAGCTACCACATATAAAGTCTTTCAATACACCATGCTAAGTATTTGAGTTTATATAACTTCATATATGTGTGATGAATCATTTAATTTATAAATTTATAAAATTAATGTTAATAATAATAAATAATTATAATTTGGGGGCACTTACTAAAGGCCAGTTACTGCATTAATGTTCATTAGTGTTCATTTTCTTAATTACTTCTGAGAGCCAACCTATCATTTTCTTTGTCTGCATTTTCACATGCTATCTTTAACTACTTCATTGTAAAGAAATATTTAATTGACTCTACAATCTAAGGCATCTTAACTCTGATTATGTTTACAAATCAATTATTCTTAACAGTTTATCCTTTTCAGAAACAGATGAGGAAACATTGGAAAATTCCTGGTTCAAGACCCAAGTGTGGGGGTGAAAGGAAAATGGTTAAGATAAACTTTAGATACGAGCAAAGAGAAAAATAAAATAAATTATGTATAGCTAGCTATATGTATATGGTGGGGAGGAGATGGTTCAGTATCAAGTGGTAAAGTATTGCTGGAAGGAAGAACCAGCAAATTTTAGTACTTCTAAATGACTTACTGTAACACCTGACCACCTCCTAACTGATTTCTTTCTACTTCAATCTACTCCTAAAAAGCTTTCGTGCTATCTAACCAATTTTCGTACTTTAATTTTTCAGTATCTAAACTCTTATTTTAGGCCTTGATTTCTTCCATAATCTGCAATTTGAAAATAGGTAGCCTTTTTGAAGAAATAAAGGATATTGCTACCTCTCTATAGGTATCTATGACCCCCACATTGTCTCTACCACTGCAACAGATTCTTAACTGAGTCATCTGCCTCAACAACAGTCTTGCCTACTTTTTTTTATATCCCAAGTCATTCACTAATTTCACTAGATTAAAATCTCTAAATTAAAGGTAGATGTCTGTTAATCATTTTCCAAAACATTCTTTCTCCTAAGGCTCTTCATTTCCTATAGAATATGGGGGGAGAGAAAGAAAAATGGAGCTCCATTTCTAACTCCTTACCTAGGCTCAAAGACTTCAACTATCTTTTTAGAACTCATTTTCTGTATCCAAATGAAGAATGCAGAAGTGCATTACAAAATGCAAAGGTCTTCACTGCTGTGAGTAATTTTATTTTCAGAATAAATCTGTGAATTATTATTAGTATCTACATTTTATAATAAGATTATTAAAACAGAGATGTTACAACTATGCTAAGCTTTTATTTAAGCTAATAAATAGTAGAAACCAGGCTTGAATCTTCTACCTCCAGAGCACATACTCTCCCTCCCAAAGTGTTATTCTCTATGTCTTTATTTCCATATGTTTATTATCTTCCAAGTCTCAGGTTGAATGAGAAATTCCTTTGTTACCTTCAGTTGAAAATTCCCTCTCTCTTCTCTGCATAAGATATCATACTTTTTTTTACAGCATTTTCTATTTACCACCACTTTTTAAGTTACTTGCATTCCAACCATTTCTCTTATTCATTTAGAAGCTTTTACTGAGTCAAAACCATAGTTTGGTACATTTTCACAGTCACTTTATCTGGCTCAATGCCTTGTGTATGGTAGGTGTGAAATAAAAAAAGAAAAGGGGTTTCCTCCTTTTTTTTTTCTTGATAAGATAGAAAGTACCTGAGAGTACTGAGACTGAGACCTGGACTGAGAGTACAGGTTCATCAAAGGTTATGAAGATACGTTAGATACAGTGTAAGAAATATTTTTGCCTAGCCCATGCTGCTGTAGTCCAAGATGAGTCTATCATCTGGTGGTAGCTACCTAAATTACAGATATATTATGTAAGAAGAATTAGCCAGTCTCAAATATTAGCTTTGAATTTCAGAACCAAAGAGCTGCAAAGCAATCAATGTTCATTTTCACTACACAAGTTTAGGATAGATTTATTTAATATATACAACTTTTCTTAGAATTAAGATTGTTTCTCCTTAAACTTATTATCATCATTTGTCCAGATCTTTATTACTACAGAGAATCTTGTTGCTATTTCTTCTTTAAAGCCATGGACTATCTTGAGAAACTGTTTCTTTGTGTGTGTACTGAAGGCATTTTGAAAATAGTTCTCAGATCAAACTAAATGAGTTTTAGTGTAAATAAAGAACCTGAGACATTCCAGATGGCACTCAGTGAGATATTGGTGTGACCGTAGAATGATGAAGTGTGACCCTCTGCAGCTGATGTTCTGTCTTGACAGGGTCTAATAAAATGAGTTACAACATGGAACTGTGTGTTAATGAAATCTGTACTAAATGTAAAACTAAGTTTGACTGCTGCTTTAGCAAAATTTTTTAAAAAGATAAAAGAAATTACAACTAGAATGGTAGTTTGAGTCACACTGAGACCTAAAATAACTGTTAAACATATACTTTCTATTCTAATCAAGGTGAGAAGTGAAAGAATATTCATATGATGTATGTTGCCTCACTGTGAGCATTATATCCAATATTCTGAAATGTGGCTTTATTTATTTTAAAACCTCTGGCACATTCTGTAATTTAATTCATTTTTTTAACCCTTTCAAAACTATAGTGCATCAAATTGCTTTACAACAGAATATCTACTGTTAACCTAAAAATATTGTAGAACAAGTTATATTTTAAATACATTTCACTTTTCTCATGTAGATTTATGCCAACAGTCTCAAAAGAACTATATTGTTTGATTGCTGTAGGAAAAGCTTCAGATTCTAGTGAATTAAATAGGAAGAGATTCTCCTCAGGAAAATGGGTTCTTCTCTACCCACAGTGGTCAACAGTGGCTTCTAATAGATGATCTTTCCTAAAATGCTCTTCACATGAGTGAGGTGAGTGAGAATTACTGAGTGAGGGTTGGTTGTCATCCATCTGGTATATGTGAGTGACAGACAATCAAGTAATCTTTAAGTCATAAATTACTCAGGCCACCCAGGCTATTTCTCATTACATATGAGGTTACTAGTTTTGTTGACAAGGGCCAACGATGCAGCTCCATTGGCATCAACAAGAGAGCACATATAACAACTCCTACTATTGGATAAGTATGTTTATTTAGTGGAAGTCAGCCTTCTTGTATTTATGACACATTGGTCCAAGTTTGCCTTCTGGAACTACTCTGAAAACATTGAATCCTAGTTTTACGTGGCAACTTTTTGAATCATGAGAGAAAGTTATCATTGCCCTGCAGAAATGTGGAGCATCTTTCAGATTCAATGTCACCACTTTCTTGAACATAAAATGACAGATACATTCCTCACAGGACATGTTTCCAGACATTTCAGTCTCTGGTCCCCTTCTTTTGGATGCATTTTATCAATGTCTTCTTTAAAAACATATTGAATATCTTATGATATTTCTGAAGATTCTAGCAGAAATGGAACATTCTAATAATAACCATAAATTTCTCTGGTTTGTGAAGAATTATGAGGCCTAAATATAAATAAAATTTCCACTTCTAACAATTGGATGGAGACAGAACTAATTGTTAGAATAGTAATAAATGAAAAATTCAACTCTAAGTTTAGTGGCATTATAGAGTGGTATCTGAGAGAGCATTGTCTGGAGTGTTTGTCTGCAACTCACAGATAACACATTAATCAGTTGTCTGTATTGTCTGTTAAATCTCCAAAATACTGGACTCTCTGGGAGGGATGAAAATAACATCTGTCAGAGAAAGGATCTGGGTCATGGCTCTCCCATTAGCCAGCTGAGTAACTTTGGACAGGTTACCACCCTCTTTGATTTTCAGTTTTTTCATTATTGTGGTGGCGATTTTATATGTCAACTTGACTAGCTCACAGATTCTAAGAGCCCATATAAACTATAATTTATCCAGGAAAGAGATTTCAATGTTTGAAAACTTCTTGGTTTCCAGGAATCATTTATTTTATTATAATTTATCCCATTATTTATATACTTTTATCTTCAATAAAATCTGAAAAAAATGTTATGCCAGTTCTCCCAGGCTTTGTATTCATTTATTCATTTGTTGGTTTACCCAGCAGCTTACTTTGAGCATACTACAAGCATAGCATACCACTTGGCAATGTACAAAGCAATATAATTTCAGCTCTTTCTCTTGAAGAACTTAGACTTGTTAGGTACACGAGATATTACATTCAAGACAGTAAATTATGACTGTCAATGACAATGGCAATGGAATTCAAAGAAGGGTAAATTATATGGAACAATAATATGGGAAATATTTAATGAAAGAGATGAAAAAAGATAGAACAGTTGATGAGGTAGGATATTGATAGCTGGGAGAAGGGAGTACTTATAAAGTTGTCAGAGTGACCAAACTTTTAGAAAAAGAGCTCTCTATTTAGAGTTCTAGAAACGATGTAGTGACTGTATACAACAACCCTGAAACAGACTCACTGGATAAGCATCAAAACATAAACAGGATTTCAGCAGCCCCTTCTATATCCAGAATTCTACCCAGTTTCATTAACATAGTACAATAATCAGTCATGAGGTCTGTGCAACATTGTAAGCATGAATATCAGGAGATTTGAGACCAGGAAGGGATTTGATATCTGTTTTTGGGGTTGGCAATATTTATTCAGGAAATATGTATATATAATTAGTTGTCATCTGGCTTTGGATGGGGCAATTCTAAAAGTTCTGCTACTGCAAAATGATTGCTCTAGTCACTTCAACCAGCTAGTATAATAGAGGTTTCATGACTTTAGTTATGGGACTAAGTGATGGAACTCTTTTTTAAAAATATTTTTAAAATTTTCAATTATAGTTGACATACAATATTGTATTAGTGTCAGGTGTACAACATACTGATTAGACATTTACATAACTTATAAAGTGATTATCACAATAACTCCAGTAACCATCTAACACCATACATATTTATTACAATACTACTAACTATATTCTCCATATTATATTCTATATCCCATGAATTTTTGTAACTACCAATTTTCACCTTTTAATCCCCTCCCCTCTTTATCCATCCCTCTCACTCCCAATCTGGCAAACATCAAAATTCTCTCTATACCCATCAGCTAGTTTCTGTTGTTCCTTTGTTTGTTTATTCTGTTCTCTAAATTCCACATGTAAGTGAGATAATATGACATCTGTCTTTCTCTGACTTACTCTATTCAACACAATACTTTCTATGTTCAGTCATGTTATTGCAGGTGACAATATTTTATTTTTTTATGGCTGAGTAATATTTCATCGTATACATGTACCACCTCTTTTTTATCCATTCATCCACTGATGGTCACCCAAGTTGCTCCCACATCTTGGCTATTATAAATTATGCTATAATGAATATCTGAATTCATATGTCCCTTCAAAGTAGTGTTTTTGGTTTCTTTGGATAAATACCCAGAAGCGGGATAACAGTACTTTGTCTTTTGTTATAGACTTTATTTTAAAATTTCTTTTGTCTGTTCTTAACATTGCTAACCAAGCTTTTTTTTTTTTAATTTCCATTGGTATAAAATATTCTTTTTCATCCCTTTGCTTATAGTCTGGGTGTGTCTTTAGATCTAAAGTGAGTCTCTTGTAGACACCATGTGTAAGGGTCTTGTTTTCTTATACATTTAGCCACCCTATGTCTTTTGATTGGAGCATTAATTCATTTACTTTAAACTCATAGGTATGTAGTTATTGCCATTTCATCATTCATATTTTTAAATTTATTTCTCTTCTTCTTGAAAAAGTACATTTAACGTTTCTTGGAATACTGGTTTGGTATTGATGATTTCCTTTAGCTTTTTGTTGTTTGGGAAGCTATCTGTCCTTCAATTCTAAAGGATAGCTTTGCTAGGTAGAGTAATCTTTGTTGCAGTCTTTAATTTTTATCACTTTGAATATTTTGTGGCAATCCCTTCTGGTCTGTGAAGTTTTAGCTGACAGTCTTATGCGAGCTCCCTTATAGCTAACTAATTGCATTTCTCTTGCTGCTTTGAAATTCTCTCTTCATTTTTAACCTTTGGCATTTTAATTATAATTTGTCTTGGTGTGAGCCTCTTTGGATTCATCTTGTTTGGGACTCTTTGAACTTTTTGGGCTTATAGGTTTGTTTACTTCACCAGGTTAGAGAAGGTTTTTTTTTTTTTTTTTTTTTTTTTTACTTCTTGACATAGTTTTTCAATTTCTTACTCTTTCTCTTCTCCTTCTGGTACTCCTATGATGTGAATGTTGGTATGCTTGGTGTTATTTCAGAGTCCCCTTAAGGCAGTCTCATATTTTTGAATTCTTTTTTTTTTTTTTGGCTGTTCTGATTTGATATGTTTTGCTATCTTATTTTCAAATTACTAATTTTATCCTCTTATTCTTGTAATTTACTGTTGATTTCCTCTAATGTACTCTTTATATCAGTGATTTCATTCTTCATTTTGACTGGTTCTTTTTAATATTTTTCTATCTTCATTTTTATGTTTCCTATCTCTTTATTAAAGTTTTCGAGCATCCTTATAACCAGTGCTTTAAACTCTGCATCCGGTAGATTGCTTATCTCCATTTTCTAATTGTTTTTCTGGAGCTTTGTTCTGTTCTGTAATTTAGGACCTGTGTCTTTGTCACCCCATTTGGGCTGCCTCTCTGTGCTTGGTTCTATGTATTAGGTAGAACTGTTATGGCTCCTGGTCTTCGTAGAGCAGTCTTATGTAGTTGGTGTCCTATAAGGCCCAGTGACACAGTTTTCTTGTTCATCTGAGCTGGCTGCTCCAGTTGTGTTCCTTTGTGTGGGTAGAATGTTCCCTCTTTTTGTAGTTGAACTTTGGTTTCTTCTTGCTGTTAGTGGAAGTGATTGACCCTGAGGCTGATTGGTTGTGAGGACTAGCTGATGAGAGACTGACCATACAGAGCAGAATTCCCTTAAGCAGGGCTCTAGTGCCTACCTATTATGCCCTTTGGGTGTGTTGTTTGTGGAAGTGGCTAGGTAGTGTTCCAGCTCAGTCCCAAGTAGCTACAGGCTTGCTGGCCCCAGGGTCTTCTGAGAAGGGCCCCACCACAGGCCAAGTTCAGCTGCCATAGCCAGGACTATCTTTTTGAGCCACAAAGCAACCCTCAGATTTCTTCCACTCATTCTGGGTTTGGAGGTACCTGGGAGGGGCTAAATTGTGAACTGAGGCTGTCTACTGCTTGGGCTTGGGGCTCCTCATCAAGAAGGATGGGGCAAGTTGAGATCAGATGCTAATTGTTTGGGGTTTGTAAACCTTTGAGAAATTTTAAGAAAGTCTACAGCATGCACCAAGACTGGACATTTGTATAAAAAAAGGCACTGGGAGTGGCCTGGGTGGGCCCACAGGTGGGTGGGACGGATCTCAGGGAATCCAGGGCAAACAATGTTAGCCACGTTGATAGAGACTCAGATATGGTGGTGGTCTGCATTCATACACTGGGAGGAGGAAAAGCTCAACAAACAGTGGATTCTTCCATTTCTGTCTAGAGAAAGCTGCCCCTACAGTCTTCTTCCTGAAGCAACACAATTTAGTTCCTCTCTGTATGTCTCTGGCATGTTTCGAGCTGCTACCCCAGCAGTGGAGCTCAGAGTGAGTGAGACTATTAATGAGTGTGTCTGTGTGGGGGCCCTTTAGGAGGAGTGCCTGAGACTACACAGAACTTAGTCTCACTCAGCCACAATCTCCTCTTGTTTTCACAGCCAGAAATTGTGGGGCCTTTCTTCCTGACATAAGTGCTCCAGACTCAGAAACCCAGTGTAGGGCCAGGACCCCCCACTCCTCCAGGGGAACCTCCACAGCTGAGATACTCCTTCTGACTCTCAAACGCCACACATGGGTGTGGGACCAGCTCATTTTTTGTCTCTGCTCCTCCTACCAGTTTTGTTGTGTCTTCTTCTGTATATTCTTAGTTACAGGACTTGCATTCAGTTATAGAACTTCTGTTCAGGTGATTCTTATTGATGGTTGTTCTATAGGTCAGTTGTAATTCTTACATGGTTGTGAGAGGAGGTCAGCACAGCATTAACCTATTTTACCATGTTGACCAGAATTTTCACACAACTCTTAATGACTAACTTTTGTGACAGGAGCAAAAACAGGAGCCTTCAGAATCAATTTCAGTTAATCTGTAAAGATATTAATTCAATATGAAAGAGGAGAGCTGATACCTGATAGGCATCCAGCAGAATTGAACTATTTGAGCCTTGTTGCTAACCTCTTCCAACAATCAGCTTGACTATGGCACTAGTTACTGTTCAACCAAATAATTTTCTTGAATAAATCAGGCACAGTGGTGACAAGTAAAAGATTCTATGCACCAATTTCTAACACTCAAATGGACAAAATGAGATTGAGAGTGTCTGGCAATTGTGTGTTTTGAAAACGGCCGATGAAAAGTAATAGGTACTCAGTAAATATTTACTGAATAATAAAGTTGGAAAAAAACCCTGGAATTATTTTGTGTCATTTGATGAAAATCTACATTTATTACAATCAAGAAATTATCCCTGAAAATTTTCTTAAGACTTTTTCTACCCCAAGAAAAACGTATACATACATAGGCATGTATGTATATGTCTGCTCATGTGTGCATGTGTGTATTGTTTCTTGTTGCTTAGATTTCTATTTTTAAAAGGTATTCCCTTATGCACAGAAAAAATTTTCTCTTTTTATATTATATTAATTATATTATATTATTATATATAAATATAATATATTTATATTATATTGGTGATATTAAACCTCCAACCAAACACTAATGTCATAAAAAATATTGAGCTAACTCTCCCTTAAATTATAAAACAAAACCCCAAGTTCCAAGGAACAGAACAATAAATGGATTTTTTAAAGAATAAAAACAAAATAAAATTATAATCTTTGAGCAGAAGACAGAGCTTATAGTAATTTCTTGAGGAGTTGAAACTTAAAGCCAGATTTTATTTTGTAAGGTGCTAGTATTCTCTGTATTAAGGATACGGACTTAGTTGAGACAAGTAGAGAAGCCATTAACATGATCAGTGCCAACAAGAAAAGATGGAGGCAGTTCCAGAAGGTGGCATCAAGTCAGTGTAATAAAAAAATTAAAGTAAACATGTCAACAGTATATACAATAAAAATGTCAACAGTATATACAACTATAGAAATAAAAGTGGAGTTCTGCTTTAAATGGAAGAAAGCCCAGACTAAATTCAAGTTAGTCACTAAACCAACAGATAATATTGTAGAACCAGACACTGTTCCCTTTGGTGCAGGGAACTAGCTTTGTTTAATTTATGGCTTTCTGCAGGCTGTCTTCTAAGAGTTTACTGAACATTGGAAACTTTTGATAAGTATTCTGTTGATATGCATCTTCCATAATTGCAATGCATTTAGAGATTCCATTATAGAATAAGTCGATATTTTCAATTTTTAATCATCAGGTATTTCTGGAATGCAGGAAACATGATAAATTCTATTTATACAAGCCTGATATTATTATTTTATAAATCACTAAATAAGGTTTGGGTCATATACGTAATAATTATTACACAGAAATTTTTAAAGAAATTTGTCTAAAAATATTTGAAAGCCAAATTCATGAGAGCTAATTTAATATAATTAATCTTCCCATGAAATTCCTCTGCTCTCTCTCACTCACATAAAATGTGTGAGAAATAAAAAACTGCCCAGTGGAAGAATAAGTAAAGTGTACACAATATCCATAATATATCCACAAAAAGACAAAAAAAAAAAAAACAGCTGTATAAACCTTAATTTTTTCTTTTTTGTGACACCTCAGGTCTGGGAATGCAGTTAGCTACATTCAGATTTGATCTGAATTTATTGATGGTATGACATACATGCTAAATACTGCTGCATTAGTCATTAACCCAAACTCATTAATTAGGGAGGGAAATTATAAAATATTTTTTCTGCCTAATTTACCAAGTATGTTCTCAGTCAATACAGGTTAGCTATTTGATGAAGCTTCTCAGCTGTTAATATGACACACAGAATATAGATTAAAAAACAAACAAAACAGAGAAAAATTAACTATTAATCTTACTTAAAAGGCTCCAAAGTATATTCAAACACATGGTCTAAATTTTATACTCTTAAAATATGGCCCAATAGACATCATTTTTTTTTTGTATGTGCACACATTTTTGTCTTACCAAGCCAAATAGTATTTCAATAGAATAAAACTTTCTTCTATTTTTCCTAATGGTGTGGTTTTGACTAGTGAATAGCTACATGAGAAATAAGGATAAGAATTAGAGATACTAAAATATGCCAGTTAATACCAATATGAACTCTTAAGGTTTTTGAGCTTTTAAAAATTTGACAAATATTCAGGAGTGCCTCTAGAAATTTGAAAAGACATCAAGAAGAGAGTTTGATATCCAGTATTTATGAAGAAAAGCTTTGGTAAAAAAGAAAAAAAGAAAAAAGAAACGCAAACAACAAACAAACAAACAAAAACAAAAACAAAAAATACTTCTCTCTCTCTAAACCTTAGTGCTCAAACTAAATGTGAAGACAAAGAATACCTAGGTTAAACCTGCTATCACATGCCAATATTCATGAACAGAAAGTATCAGTAAATAGAATATTTTAAAACCTTAGTTTAAGGAATCAATTACTTACAAAAATTTAGAACCATTTTGAACACATATTTTACTCCTCATTCTGCTTTAAGTCACCCTTTTATGAAAATTTTTGCAAAGAATATTGGGCTAGATGGGCTAGTAGTGTGATCCATGATGGCAGCTCCTGTTTCTATATTATCCTAATCATACTATTTGGTTTCCAAGACATTTGTTTTCAAGTCAATGAATAAACTTAATAATATTCTAGCAAAGAGACATTGCCCAAAGAATTACAATTACTTATTTATTAATTAAATTATATTGTAAAAAAATTCAACTCCTCAGCAGCATTATTCAAAGCAATGTATTCTAAAATAGTTAAAGTAGCATAATATAGTTTAGTGGTAAAAACACTAGTAGTGAAACTCTGAGTTAAAACCTCAGCACCACTTTTAATTGGTTATACATGGAGTAGGTTATTTTGCTTTAAGCCAACATCTCCTCACTTGCAAAATAAGGAAAGCAGGAGTATCTACTTCATATAGTTGTGAGAATCAAATGAGGTATCACACAGTAACAAGTTACACAGAATGAGTAAGCCATAGTAAATTTACTTTTGCAAATATTTTTTAAAATTATTATTAGTTATCTGAGGTATAAAACTTAGGCATTTCTCAGTAAAATATTTCTCTAGAAGAATTTTTTTCTAGAGATCAGAGATGTCTTACTAGATGTTATCCTAGATGTCTTACCAAATCACAATCCCAAATTAAATTGTAATTATGTCTGATTTAATCATACTGTGTTCTGTCCTTGAATTGTCTGATGGTGAATCAGAGGTGGTAAAAGTTGTTCTCTGTATGTTTGACCAATAAATAAATACCTTATATTTTCCAGTATAAATTGTAATTTTCAGAATGTTTTAAAATAAATTATTTTGTTTTAGAAGGGAAACAAAATATACCTTTCCCCTAAAATGCTTCTTTGGCACGTTGATTATTTTGGGCTGATTATTTTAGTTAGATAGCAGACACAGGAGAAGCTACAAAATCCAAATAGAAGTTATTCTTCTGTAAGATATATTTACATCTTTATAGAGAAAATCTTCATTATAAGAGTATCTCTTTCTCTGAATCAAGAAGTTAACTCTTAAATCTCTAGAAACTGTCACCAATGGAGAAGGCAAAACTTAAATCTACATAAAAACCATATTCTTGTTTACTATGCTTCGACAGGCTACCTAACATAACTCCCTCATGTCTCCCAGTGTGCACCCCCCCCACATACACACACATATCATCTTTTTTTTTTTTTTTTTTTAGATGGTATTGAAGGTGAAAGTCTTGAGCTATTTGGGGCAGTTGCTCAGTTTTCTTGTATATCTCCCATAAATACAGGAGTGTTAAAAAAAGAGACAAGAGGCCCAAAATGGAGTCACTTGTGCTAAACACACATCACAAAATCAAGACTTAATACCTAATCTAATTGCAGTTTTATCCTGTCCCAGGAATGTAATCTTAACCTGTCAATATGGAGTTTCCTGGTCAACACTAGTTGAGGTAATCTTCCTGATAGACCCACTGTCTTGCCCTAAAGGAAGGTAACTTTGCTTGAAACAACCTGCTCTTTGTTACTTAGCTCTTGACAATCCCCTTCTTCCTAAAAAATCTTGCGTAGAGCTTTTTGGAGCTCCTATTTGCTAGATGGGGTGCTGTCTGACTCAAAAATCATTGATTAAAGTTAATTAGATCTTTCAGTTTATTCAGTCAAATTATGTTTTTAAACAAGAGGTATACATGCTATTAAGCTTCTGTTTGTTTTTCTCTTGTTATATGTCTTTTATTATGGGAATTGTCAGCTAAGGACCTATAATGGTAGTGGAAAATTATTTTTCTTCTCTGACATTTATTTAGTTAACATCTACTAATATCTAAGCTTAAGGGAAGTTTAGAATGCAAAGATGTTAGAGAGAATCACCATGGTCATCAATAGAGCTTACATTCTAATAATGTATATATAATATAGTAAAGAAGAAAAATTCACATGCTACTTCTTTCTGCCCTCTCCCCCCAATTTTTAGGATATTGATTGGATAATATTTATAAATGATTGTAACCATTTACTTTAAGATGTGATACTTGAGGGAAGAAGTGGTAGCTTTCTTTTATAACTCTTTCTTTTAGTATTGTGGGTAAGTAGGTAAGGGGCCTGCTCTTTGAAAATAGGCCTAACTTTCATTCTCCTATCTCTTCTTGTGTTTTGCTTTGAGTTTCTCTTTTTAAAGACATTAGTTGGCTAATAAGACAGGTTTAGGGAGGTCAGAAAAGGTGTATGGATGAGTTTATGTAAGAAATTTTGGGTTCCAATGAGCAGATCAATATTTATAGAAATGAATTTAGTTCTTTCTCCAATGTTTAAGAAGTGAATATACCTTTCAATAAGTAAAAATCATCAGCACATAAAAATAGTTTACATTTATGCAGTTTTTCAAAGCATTCACTTTAGTTTTAATAAACACTTTTTAAATTTTTTGCATATGCATTTATTTTATTAATATAGAAAGTTTAAGTAAATTATGTAAAATCAGCAATAAAAACAGCTAACATCTAAAGATTTTTGAGCAAACATAAATGCTCTAGTGGGAGCAGAAATGCTTGTGTGTGTTAGAGAGCGATTCTGGCTAAGAATATTGTGTGCCCTGAGCATCAATAAGTGTGTTTGACATAGGAAAGGGGTAATTTGACTATTCTGGGTGAGTATATTACAGGGCTATCAGGTGATCTGTTGAGAAATTTTCTCTTGTACCTTGACTCAAAATTAATAATAAAGTGCAATATACTTTTCTATTTCATATTGTCCTTTGTCTGTTCAGCTCCTTCAAAAATCTGAAGATGAGAAAGGATAATTATTCCACTATGTTTGGCCATTTTTAGATTGACAAAATCTCTCCTACACCCTTAATATTCAAACATAAGGCAAGATAACAAATAAAATCAGTGCTCAAGAAAGCACTGAATTTAGTCTTGGCATCAAAGTAGTCAGCAAAGGTTTTGATTGGCACACAGTTGTATGAAGTATGCTGCCTTCAAATCCCTTCTTAGTAAATGGCTAAAGACTGTACATGTAAATCAGTCCCAAGGGAACAAGTAACTCCGAAATTCCATTACAACCTGAGGGCAAGACAAGCTTATAATGCAGGAATTTAATAACAAAAACAAAACATAAAACAAAGCAAGGCTTAGAAATACTGTCAGTGGTTCCCAAATTTAGTCTATAGGCTGCTTCTTACTGGTTGTGTAAGAATCAGCACAAGTGCTTGTTAAAAAGCAAATTTTCCCATCTCCACTCCAAGAAATTCTGATTAAGTAAAGGTGGATGAACTGGGAATGTGCATTTTAAAATGCTCCTACAGGTAAGTCTAATAGGAAGTTAAGTTTTTGAGTAACTGGGTTAAGTAATTTGCCCTAAGTCCTACATCTAGTGATATTGCCAGAACTAGAAGTGACTTTTTCCAGTGCTCTTTCCACCATAACAGCTTCCATAAAGCTAACCTGGAATTAATTCAGCCTATTCATGTACATGGCAATTGACATAAAGAAATAACCTTAGACAGAGAAACACAAACTATGGCCAATATAAAACCTATATCTTAAAGATCAACACCCAGATGTTATTCACTAGAGTGGAAACAAATGGCATTCTCAAACAATCCTAAATTGTATAAATTGGCTCAACCTCCTTGACGGATGCTATTTCACAAAGGTACCATGAATTATTCATAATCTATAATCTAATAATTCTACTTCAAGAAAATCTTTCTACAAATAAGCCTCTCATACATATTTAAAGATGTATATTTTAAAAAGTTAACTAAATATTTTTGGTTACTTTGCAAAAATTTGAGGAAAAAAAACACACAAATCCATCTAAAGTAGACAGAAAACAATGTACATAGTATGATCTAATTTGCCTGTGGTATGATTATGGTTGTATATGCATAGAAAATTTCTTGAAGGATACAGAAGAAATTCTTTACAATGGCTAACTTTGGGGGAGTAAAATGGGATACTGGGGTATGCTTTAGTTTCCTTTTGCCAGTGTAACAGAATATTACAGATTTGATCGCTTAAATCAACACAAATTTATTCTATACAGTTTTGGAGGTAAGAATTCTGACATTAATCTTACACAGCTACAGTTAAGGTGTTGTCCAAACCAATTTCTCCTGGAGACTTCAGGGGAGAAGCCATTCCTTTTTTCTTCAAGCTTCTAGTGGTTTCTGGCATTCTTTGGCTTATAGCCACGTTGCTTCAATCTCTGCTTCCATAGTTACACTGCCTCCTCATCTGTCTGATATTTCTTTATTCCTCTTAATATAGATGCTTGCCATTATGCTGGGCCTACGTATATAATACAGGAATATCTCCCTATCACAAAACCCTTAACTTATATCTACAAAATCTCTTTTATCAAATAAGGTAACATTTACAAGTTTTGGCCTCGATCACATTTTTAGAAAGAATTAAAAATTACCGCAAAATAGGGAAGGGCACAATATAAATGATGTCATGAAGATTATGCTATTGTCATTTTGGAGCTGCATGATGTAGCTTTAGGTTACAATAAAACATCAAACAGTCCTGCCAACCTCTAATATTGTTGTTGTTTTAAAAATAAAGCTTTAGAAATCATTTTGTGTGTTTTCCAAAGTTCTTCTAATACCTAATATATTGACAGCTGTTAACTATTTCCTTCATTAGAGATGTGTGTGATGGCATCAACTAAAGAGACTCCTAAACATCAATATGTCTGAATTCTATCTAGCATCCAGAGGGACTGTTAACATTGCTACTACACAGAATGCGTGAAAAAGGTCCTCCACCTTTACTGGAGAAAAGAAGAAAATAAACGCCAAGCCACAAAGGACTCTTAAAAGAAACAAGTAGTAAACTACTTCAACATTGAGTAACCCTCTAAATCACTGCAGCTTGCCTAGTTTTATAAATTTACATTAATATTAACCCATTACATTGGACTAGTTACAAAAAATGAAAAGCCAAACAACTCTGACAAACAGGGACTTATTTTTCTCAAATTCCTGGGTTGGTTGAGATGCTCAAAGATGTATGTTTTTTAAATCTACAGCCATGCTACCCTGAACAAACCTGATTCCATCTGATCTTTGGGAGCTAAGCAGGGTTGGGCCTGGTTAATACTTGGATGGGAGACCATCTGGGAAGATAAGATTCTGTAGGCGTAAAAAATAAAAAAATAAGGGGCTGTAAGCTGACAAGGTCTTTGCAATCTGTGAGATCAACGAAGAGTTGTCTTGCCTAAATATAATAATAATAATAATAATAATAATAAAAAAACAAAGATGTATGTCTTTAAGAATATAAGCATCCTCTGTCCTCCTGATTCTAGTCTTTAGTTTGTGGTCTTTGTCCTATGACATTTCAAAACAATGATTTATATTTCTACAGAGCCAGAAAGAGAATTATTCAAAGAGAAGGGTAAAGGCCTTCTCTAAATGGAGTTTTGTGTTTGTTATTATTTTCATTTACATTTTTTTTTTAACTAGAATGCAACACATGGTCAATTTTCATTACCAGTAGATCCAGGGAAGAAAATATTTATGGTTGACACATTGCTTCCAAAATCAATAATAGGGTTCTGTTAGTAAAAATGACAAGTGAGATAAGATATTAAGTAGGCATTCAACTTCGCTTACCAATAACAAAATTGTTGCGATATATTGGAAAATGTAGTACCTACTTCTGCCAAACGTGAGACTTTGCTAGCCATTTCAGAATAAGTAGATTTAGTAATATAAAATATTTATATGTGACTTATTTGAAAAATCACTCAACCAAAAATATATAACAAAAACTATAAATCCAGAATCATGGATTCATGGGGTATTCAATATAGAATAAACATGAATAGATAATTTGGCTAACCTGCTTCAAGTTTGAAAGAAAATAGAAAGCATGCTGAACTTCTTGACTTGCTTGAATGTGGATCTAGATACAAATTAATTCTATATTTTGTTAGAAAAATAAAAATGTTAAGTTGTGCAAAATCATAAGAATCACTACAACTAAAGAGTGAAAGCAGGATAAATTGTAAACCAATAAAAATAAACAGAGCAAAGAACACTCAATCTAACAAAATCGGGGGGGGGGGTGGTGAAGAGAAATTAAATGGAAGCATTGCAAGTAAAAAAAAAGTTCAGTTAAGATACCTAAAGTAAGTCAAAAACATCAGCAACCACTCTAATGTGAATGCGCATTTGTTAAGTTTTTTTATTAAAAGCCAGAAACTATCAATTTAGGGAAGGAAATGCAGAATAAAAAAAATCTGTCTACTTTATGCTATTGGTAAGAAGCATACATAAGAAACATACATACCCACATCCTACACATAGATGATACACTTAGTAGCTGATACTTGATAAACTATTTACCAGAAATTTGTACCTAATATTCTGTTGTACAGTCCATATGTTTTATCTATTTACCTATGGATTTAGAATGCATAAAAATTCACAGATGAAAAGCAAATTGATACTTAACTATGTGATCTTTTGAGTAAGAAAGAGATTAAAGTGAGATATAATTTCTCTGATTAAGTAGCAAAAACAGAAAAAGAGAGAGTATGAAAGGAAGGAAGGAAGGAAGGAAGGAAGGAAGGAAGGAAGGAAGGAAGGAAGGAAGGAAGAAAAAGGTTGATAATACACAATCATATCTGTGATTTCCAGGTCTCAAGATGAGAAAAGCACTAAAAAAACACACAAACAACAACAACAAAAATCCATGTGGCATCTTGTACTCTCTTTCTATGAATTTTCTTCTTTAGATTTCCACGACAGCATCTTCTAATCTGTATCCTCTACCTACCTGATCTCTCAGGTATTTGTTTATTCTCCTCCTTATAAAACAATGTTTTCAACATTCCACCTTTGACTTCTTCTGTCTTGCTAAATCATCATCCTGAATCATTTCATTCATTCCTCTAGTTTCAACAATTAAAGATTTAAACATTATTATTTCTAGCCAGATCTTTCTAATGAAATTCAGTGTTTACCATCCAAATGCTCATTCATTAATATCTGAGAGGGACCTTAAGTAAACTCAGTATGTCAAAGCATGAAGATATATTTTATACATATTTATTACTTAACTCTCACATAGAAAAAAAAACCTTTTTAGAGGGTTTAAGAGTATCACACAAATATGTAAATATTATGTCTGTTATTCGGCATGTTTGGATTGACAAAATAAATTTAAAAATAATTAATTAAAATAACTAATAATAATAATTATAGAATATTTTATAATTTTATACAGTGCAACAAGCCAATAAATGTATTAGTAAAAACAGTCTTTGATATACTAGTATTACTTTTTAGTGCCATAAAAATGTACTTTTGGGAAAGTAGCACATTATTGTTTAAGTGAATCTCTTCATTAGATAGTAAGAGAAAATGAGGCATGAAAGGAAGATGGAAAAGCCTCCTTAATAGTTCCTGTGCAGATAACGTAGGCCAAAAACAATCAATAGCCAAACCTCATTTATTCTATATCCATGAGCACTTAGAGGAAAAATGTTAGTGTTTGCTATCCTTTTGGCTTTCTTTGCTCTGCATCAGTAATGAAAAAAATAAATTTGCATATTAAGGTGTAATATTTACAAATTTGACTCAAATAACAGGCTGTTAATGTTAATCAATATGGAAAGAAACACCTTTAGTATTACCTTGAGTCTGTTAAAGTCATTTCTAAGCAGCTCTGATGATAAATTTAGTAAGTCTCCAAAAGGAGTCAATCAATACAAAAGTTCATAAATACATTATAAAAATACATTAAAAGAACATAAAAATTGAGTTCCATCAAATACCTAATTTAAAAGATGTCACTATAATTGATGAAGAAATCAGCATATTTCAGACCTTATAGTTTTTAAAATGTCTATGGTATTTCCATGTGGAATACACCTTTACATATCATGTATGTACTTAGAATCCTTTCTCAGGTGATGGAATATTGGAATTCAATACATGTCTGCTTAAAGTCAAAAGTTTTTTCATTATTACTGTCATATTTATGGAAACCAGCTTATATGAGAAAATCTTTGGTAAATAAATTTGTGATTTAAAAATATCTATTTTTCTATAGAGTAAAACTTAAAAGGCATATAGAAAGGATTAATATTAACTTTTATATAAGATAATTGAATGTTAGACTTTATGCTTTGAACTTAGTGATCATTTGGTATTAGTAAAGAATAGATTAAGAAATAGTAAATTCCTTCCAGAAGATAGCTTCTATTTGGCCCATTTTCCCCTGATGTAAGGCCAGAATGGAAATCATAAGTGGAGGAATTACTAGAAACACTGTGATAGCAGTAAAAGGAAAAAGAAAAAAGAAATAAAAAACAATAAAAATGAAAATGAAAAGACTGACCAATAAATACGCTAGTAGAAAAGGCAGAACGAGAGAAGATGGCTTCAGTGTGAACATAATTTGTGAGGATTTCCTGAAATTTATTGGAGAATTCTCTTACTGCCCTTATATATAAATCCCAAGCTCCAAAAGTGAAGAATAGAATAATGCTCCTTACAATAGAAAGACCATCATCAAAGGTAAGATCAATGGTGCATATATCCAGTAATTTATTTTGATTTTCACAATTATACTTCAAAATGTATTTTTAGAAAAAAGCTTATTTTCTTAATGAAAATTTTTAAAAAGAGAATAAAATATTCTGAATAGAACAATGCAAACAACAAAAATTTTTCCTTCATCACTTATTTGTATTTTCTCATACACGTATATATTTAAATCCATACAGTATTTTTTTAATGTTGAATAAATTATGTTGGATTGTTATTTAGTTTTTCCATTTCCATTAGAATTTTTAATTTAGACATACTTATATTTCTATGTCCAAAAATATAGTAATATAAGTAGAAAAATGCAACTTGTCATGGCATATAAGACAGAACGTGGTATAATGCTTTACAAGAGTCTTATTTCAAAAAATGTATAGAAGTAACTGGTGCACACATAAAGCTTCTAAACTGGGAAGATAAAAAATAAGCCCCTACTGTGCTATGATTATGTTGGCACACTTCTAATATGGTTGTTTAAAAAGTGTTCTTTCATCTGTTTCTAGTCTTACTGTTCTCTTGCTGCTAGATTTTTTCCCTACATTTTTCCTTTAAAATGCAGTTAGTATCATCACAAAATTAATAAAATAGTTTTCACACATTTATTATGTACCTAAACTAAAATGTGTCAAAATTAATATGTGCCAGACACTAAAAATAGTCATTATAGAAAATAAAAATATTACTGTTAGTACCTAAATCAGTTTATAATTTAGCAGGAAGATAAAATTGGAAAATGAGAGGTAGGGTGTACTTCTTAGGCTCAAGTAGATTTATAAAGTCTTCATAGAATAGTCAAGGCAGGAACTATGTCTTGAAAGAGGATGCAGGAGGCATTATAAGCAGAGGAAATATCATGAGCATAAAATAACATCAAGAAAATCAAACTGATTGGAGTGAAGGATTTGAGTTAGGGAAAGATAAGAAAATTATTATTTTTTAAATATTATTTTAAAATATTAACCTTTTTACTATGCATGAGCCGATTTAAAAAGAACAGAATACCATAATGAAAAAAAAAAAAAATACCAGTCTAGTGCTAGAATAAGCTATATTAGTTAAAAATCAAGTAGCTGTAATAATTTGGCCATACATATTGAGCAAATTATCTGATGTTTAAAAAATATTAATGGAAACAGTCTAAAAAGCATGAGTGGAAGGGAAAAATATAAGATATTCTTTATGGAATAAAGGAGGTTTTCAAAATACAGAAGTGACTCTCAGATAGGGTCAAAGGCAAAATTAAACAAAATATTTCTCAACGGCTTTGGTTTAATCTTAATTGACAAACATCTAAGGCTTTACACAAATAGGAGTTAAGAAAGCTATGAGAAAATTTACTAGATATTATTTATAATATCGTAACTTTTTTTTTTGGTTTCAGTAAGACGGGCATCTGCTTAGGTAAGGTCTTAATTCATGACACATTGAACTGGAAGGTCTTACTTTGATTTTAAGACAAATCGTTTATTTTTTTTTTAGAAGCAGGTTGTTATAATTATGAATAATAAATGAATATTCAGTAAAAATGAAGTGCTTTTTGTCTCCCTAGATATTTATGCATTCTTTCTTGACTTTAGGCTAACAATCACTACATTTACCAACTAATGTATAATCTGCATTAGTAAACCCTAGTTCTGAGACTAATAGTAGGAAAAATGAGCCTAACATAATTTCAGATTCTTTGTATGTCAACCTATTGTGATTTCTATTTAACTTACTCTTGTATCAGATATCATTTATTTGCTAATGATCTATTTATATTCTAATCTTATTTCTTCAGAATAGTAACATGGAAGAAGCAGGTCTTCTAGGAGAAGGAAATAGTCATTTGTTGCAACTGACCACCATCCAAAATCATTGATGACATCAATTAACTAAAGTATTCCTCCTATCTTCTAACTGAAAAAAGTTATTCTTATGCAAACATTCTTTTTTCTGTTATACCTCTAAGTGTAGCACGACAAATTCAGTAGTTATGCTGACCAATGGATAAATTCCTCCCTTAATCAATGATAATAATAAAATACAAATAACAATATACATTTTTCGAGTAGCTTTTTCTATATTGTATAGTTATATGTGATCATCACAGCAATACTCTATCTCAAGTAATTATAATTTTTCATTTACACTCCAGAAATCTAAAGTTCAGTTAGAAATGCTCCACACTTCACTAACAAAGCTACTTTAGGCCAGTGTTAACTTGGAGACTCAGTTTCTTAATTCATTAGATGCAACCATTACTCTAAATTCAACATCTTCAATTGTAAGAGTAAGTTCTAAGGAATTATTGATGGAGTAATATTTTAAAATTGCCAAGATGACCTTTTACATCAGTTTAATTGAGTGCTTATTACATCAAAAAATGTGTGTGTGTGTGTGTGTGTGTGTGTGTGTGTGTGTGTGTGTGTGTTTTGGCTGTCTTTTTTTTTTCACTAATTTAAACAACTATTCACTTAATTTTTACCACACAAAAAATATCTTCACTTTCACTACTAGTTTCAAAAAGGTCCATTCCCAGGAATCATAACTGGATGTTTATGCTGTATGGAGAGTTCAGGTATTAGAGGAATTGTGTTGATCATTTGCAAAGGTATTCCTCCCAGGGTTAAACAACTCTAGCAGGTTTATTAAGTTTTCTTCTCTAGAGCCATTAGGCAATTTATTTTATTTATTTCCCTATGCCATTGTAAATTCAAAAGAGCTACAAAGTGTAAGCTCTATGTACTAGAATGTAAAACAAACAAATTTGGCCTGAATCTTGTTTCAACATTTATTAGTTGAAGAATCTTGAGCACCAAGGTCTAGGCAGGCGGCAAAGACAGATACCTTAGATATATTCCAAAGGAGATTCCCCTGGATGGCACGCCTAGCTGATTTAGGCTTTTTTTACTGGGTAGAGTTTAACTGCATTTTTCAGGACAGCAAGCAGTTATAAAAAATAAACCTGGCTTTCTTTGTAATAAGGAATTAACTTTTCTTACTTATGTCTTCTTTATTTAGTCAAATACTTCAGGATAACAGGACATATTTCCCAGTCTGTTTTCATAAACCCCATAAGCAATGAGAGCTAGAGTGTGGAAGAACTCAATCTTTTCATCACCAAAGCATTCATACTCGGTAGTTCTTTCTCCCAAGCTCCAGAATTATGTATCCTGCTCAGCATCTCATTTGGATGTCTAATAGATAGCTCAGATTTTCATGTGGAAAACCGAATTCCTGATCCTCCTTAAAATAGAAAATTCTAACAATATGTACTGAGAGCAAAAGATGTCCAAGATATCCTAGTAAAATAAAAGGTCGCATTTTAGGACCACATATGGGTGTGTTTCAATTTTTGTTAAAACAATACCTACATGTATTCATACAAACCTATATATGTTAATATTTGGAAAATAACTGAAATAATATACATTCAAGTGATAACAGTTGCTACATCTAGAATGAAGGAATCTAAAAAGCTTTCATGTCTTATGAATTATGAAACTAAATTATTAAAATATTTATAATGAGCCTCTAATTGTTACAATCAGAAAAAATAACTGGAAAAAATGTAGCAAGGTAGGTTTTTATTTTATTCAAGTATTTTATTTTGTGACTTATAGCAAAGCTAGGGTGACAGTGAAAAACCAGCCTTTCCAATAATATATTTTTTTATACTTGGAAAAACCAGATATTTAAAAATCATTTTTTTTTCTTAGTCAGCAGTTTAAATGTATGTGGGATATTCTGAAGTCATTTCAATCCTTATAAATAATTTAGAATTTACAAAAGTACACTTGACTTTTATAAAGCAGTCATTTATGAATATAAATATTATTAACATGAAACTATCAAAACACATATTTCCTCTCATGTTACTTTAGTCATTTGGTTTATCCACTTGTTAAAATTTCAAGAATTTTATAGCATCCATTTGTATGCCAGCAGATTACTTCTTTAATGTATCACTATCCACATCAGAAAAGAATATTTGTCAAGTGTTCATTTGCATGTGCTATTCTGTAGGGCTCAATAGTTGAGTGATCTTTTACTCAGATGACTGGCAGCAGCACATTAAGATGTCACCTTTGGGCATGTACTAAGTATTAAAGGACACTGTATAACTAAAACTTTCCCTACTTCCCTATCTTCCTTATGTTGTTCACCCTCCCTCTTTCCTTTTGTACATTAACAAAGAGATTAAAAGATTTTTTTTAAGTCTAGCTCTTTTGTGAAATGATTTTTCTGCCTTTTTACACTTATACTTATCTAACTACTGGAGTTGAGATTTTATTAACTCCCAAATTATGCCTTAGATTATGGAATACATCCTCTTCTTACTTGACAAGTAAACAGAAGGTTGGTTATTTCAGTACTTTTCTTGCTGTGAGGGAGGGATTATATTTGTAAGACATCCTATATATTTCTGCTTGTATTTAAAACAGAAAACCCAATTTATGGAGTAGAAAGATCTTGAAACTTAACAGAAAGAAAACAAAGTTTGTTTCCTATGTTTGCCAATTTAATACATATACAGCCTTTGGGTTAGTTTCTTACTTTACCTGAGCATAGATGCCAAATTGGTCCTATGTAAATGATAACTTTATGGAATTGTGTAAACTGCATGAAATAATGTGCCAAGAATCTAACAGAAAATACACCATATTGCACTTGTACTTCCCCCAACCTAGAACTCACCTGGTTTGATCTAAATCAGCTTCCCTCTGGCCCTATTTTTACCTCAAGCTTTTGATTGCTCCCCTGAGTGAGATTCCACTTATCATGCCAACCCTAAAAACTGAATCTAGCTTAATTTCCCCTGGTTGCACTTTCATTGGGCTACTACCTCTGAAACTGAAGTTTTACATTCCCTCTCCTACACAAAGCATTTTAGAAAATGAAATACAGCCATTTATGGCTTAAAAATACTTCCTAGTATTGTATCTCCTATAGGCTTTCTGCTATTTGTTTGAAGATCTAACTGTTGACCACCTTTTGAACTGATGCCTGAAATATTTTCCTGGCTGGATATTCTTTAAGTCATTAGTTTACAACCATTGTCCCCACAGAAGACGTTTAAAAGAAAATGTGGCTTCATATTTGTTGTTATAGACTGAATTGTGCCCCCCCCCAATATTTATATGGTAAATTTTTAGCCTCTAATGTGACTGTGTTTTAAATAGAATCTATGAGGAGGAAATAACTGTTAAGTGAGGTAAACCATAAGGGTAGCTTAACCTAATAGGACCGATGTTCTTATAGGAAAAGGGAGAGACACTGGAGACCTCTCTCTGTCCTCATTAGTGGAGAGGTCATGTGAGTGCACAGTGAGAAGCTGGCCATCTACAAGCCAGGAAGAGAAGCCTCACCAGAAACCAACTTTGATAGCCCCTTGATCTTGGCTTCCAGCCTCCGGAACTAAGAATATAAATATCCATTTTTGGTATTTTGGTGATAGCTCTATAATACATGCATAGTCCAGATTTTGGTTACTTTGGTATTTTAACAAAATCTAAATATATTTTTACAGAGACATAAAACAAATAGCACTGCATCAGTTCACAAACTATTATATTTCATAATTATAACTGTTAATAATATGGTGTTATATTTGCTCAGCCTGCATTGTGATAGAGAGAAGAAGACTCTTGTCCTCGGGTAATTTGTAGCCTTATATTGTAAAGTGCTCAATTATTTTTTATGACTTGAAAATGTGAAAAATTAAATATATCTGTGGAAATTAAGACATGTTATTGACAGAATTCACTGAAAAAATTTATTTAACGTAGTTAATATATGTGACTCTTGTGAAATATCCTAGCTTTAATCTCTATTTGTAAACTCTATTGGTTGTAAATAGGCAAATAAACGTAGGCAGGTGTAGGTATTCCTGTCTGCCAATCAAGCAATCAATTTATATTTATTCAATCACTAGCTTAAACTGTTAAATGTCTCAAAGTAAATATTTTTTAGAAGAAAATGTACTTAGCACTGTACAGTGTTTCCTAAAAGAATGACATAGCACATAATTTTTCAGGGTGCACCCATATATTCCTAGTTTCTAGATGTATCTGTCATCTCTCTGCTTATATTTAAGTGCATAGAAAAGACACAGTTTTGGAAAATACATTTTTACTACAGATTATTTTTATTTTTCATTCAATATAAACATTTAAATAATATTTTCATTTCTGTTTTATTGTCATTTGAGTTCTATACTGAAATGTTTTGTTTAAATTCTTTTCTGATAATATTTGGACACAAAAATGCTGGATGATTATACTTTTGCCAACATTGTTTTGTAAACAATACAATTTCCCTATAAAATTTACATGAAGATAGTCTGTTTTTGTTCTTTACATGTATGTTCTTCACATATTATAAATATTTTGGAAGAGATAACTAATAAAGTGTTAAGATAAAAACAAGAGGTTGATAAAATATGTTAACAACATAACAACTTTGTAAACGCAGATATAGGAAAGTTTATATGTTCACTGCTTCTCCCCTGAAGTGGAGGGAGCTTCCTGTATAGGCAGGATTATTTCAAAACAATTTGGAATACTTTACTGTCATCACAGAAAAGAGAATAGAAACTCTATTAAAGTTTCATTTGACTTTTTTTAAAAGTGAGAGAAGGGATACAGCATTCCTGTTGACTAAGCCAGACTTGGGTAGTTACTGAATGACAGCTGGTTTCAAAGGCACAGGCCCTGGGTGTGCATTCCTCATAGCTCTACTTCTTAACTAGGGGACTTAGGGGAAGTTACTTAGATTTTGCAAGCTAGTTCCCAAGTCTAACATGATGATAATAATGAGAATCAAAGGAAAACAATGTGTAAAAACCACTGAGGAATATTTGGCACCCTCAGCATTAACTCACTGCTAATGACAGTGCTGTTATTTAAAAAAAAAAAAAAGCATTCTATCTCAAATATTAATATCTCAGGTTTAAATGTCTACTTTGGAAGGTCTAAAGCCTGGATCAGATGACACATCAGTACCTTCTTCCTCTGTCAGATTCTGAAAGATATTTGAAAACAGTAAAAAAAGTAAGAGCTGTTCTAAGTTTTTTTTTTTTTTCTTTTTTTTTCTTTTTCAAGTTTTAGTAAGGATGTAAATTCAGAGTAACTTCAAAGTAATGTAAGTATGTTAGGGGCATATGTTGTCAGCCTGAATTTATGGCAACATGTGTAACATGATTATCAAGATGTTGGAACAACTTAACAAATATCATTTAAGCCCTTCATGCCTGGTAGGCAGAATAACTACCCCAATTTCTCAAAGTGATTAAGTTGATTAAGTAAGAACACTGTGATTCTTCATTCATTCATCATCAAATGGAAAAGTCTTTTCTACAAAGAAATCTAAGTGATGTGACTTAATCTTTCTATTCTTTTTCTATCCCCTTCACCCCCACCACAGACCACTTCTAAGAAAGCCAGATCTTTAATATGACACTAATTCAAAGACTCATTTCAGAGTTGTGAGGTTCCTCTCTTTTTAATTAAAACATTTAACAGACTTTCTAGGAAATAAATGCTAGAGCACTAACCTCTGAATGCTATTTAATCACTTTGTTCAATCAATTCTCATGGTTATTTATGAGAATTGCTGTACCTGTTTAGTGTTGAATTAAAAGGATTGGAGGGGAGGAAGAAACTATTAGGAAAGACCCAGAAAGTAGTGCTACCTGAAACATTTATGAACAACTATTGCAAGCACTCTTAAAACCTGGTAAATTGCATTTTAATTATTTTGTAAATGTACTGAAATTAAAGAGCATTTGGAAAGCAGTCATCTAGAGTTGAGGAGGTATAAATTAATCACATGGTTACATTGAATATTCAGAAATTCAAAAATGCTTAATTGAGCAGCAATAATTTTCAAGCAACATTAGAACTTCCTGGTACATGCTCAGGACTGCTTGGAGCATAATTTTCACACTGCAGATATATTTACTCTACTCAGCAGCCTGTTTCCCTCAATAAAAACACAACAGAAATTCAAACACAATAAATCACTCCCAAGGTACAGAGATTCAAATGCCATAAGTGCTTTGATTCACTTTGCTTTAGGGGAGGAATTTACAAATTGAAGAACTTTTAAATTTGTTAGAGCATGGCACTCCAGATATGAGAAGAATGAAGCGAATTGGATAATGGGATCTTATCTGTGCTTCATTCTATATTACCCTTGGAATCGAGTCAATGGAATAACTGATAGGTTCTCAAAGTGTGATGATGCCTGAGGCAAAATTATTACACCTCTACAGCCAGCTGGTAGGGCTCAGAGAGATTCAAACCCAGAAATGATCTCAGAGGTGCCTGAACAGTGTCACCCCATTTTAAAAATGAGAAAATTATTTGAGAGATAAAGTGAATTAATTCTGGCTCTCCAAAAGTTAAAACAAGACAAATAAATAAATAAATAAATAAATAAACACCTTTAATTTCTTGATCCCCACCCAGTTTGTTTCTCTCCACCATTCAATAAAATATATGAAGTCCATTTTGCATGTGCACACTTACTTTTCACCTCTAATTAATGAATCACTTACATACATTTACTTAATTCGTGATATACACTTTCTACTTTTCTTATACTATTCTATACTATAAACATTTTGCCTTTTTAAAGAATATTGTCACAAGATCTTTATTTTTTTCTATTTTTCTCATGTCTTTAATAAGTTGTTCCAATAAAGAATGAGTTGTTCCAATAAAGAATAAAGAAAGAACAGATTGTTCTTCAATTAGGACTCCTTTTTGGAAATGCTGAGGTATGTATACCATCTAAGATGTTAAAGCATTTATAGAACATTCTGTGCTCTACTTGAATTGTTTCTTTATTATGTACTTTATTATGTGGTTGCTGCCATCAAAGTTTTGAATGATGTTTATGAAAACTCAGGATCCTACAAAAAGAGTTTGACAAATGAAGTTGATGAAGGATAGAACTTCAAGATAAGAAATGTTAATTGCACTACACATTTTTCACTACACTTAAGATTTTCATAAAGAGAAAATTTTATAGGTCAACTCTGTATCTTTTTATCTTCATGTGGGCTTTTTGCAGAGCAATAGTTGTTAATTTTGATGGGGTCAAATTTATCAGAATTGATGGAATGTGCTTTTGGTGTCAAGTCTAAGAACGTTTTCCCTAGCCCTGTATCCCAAAGATTTTCTTTCATTTATTTATTTATTTTTGATGTCATGGTTTTATGCTTTATAAATTTATTTTGGTATGAAGAGTGAGGTTTGGTATAAAATGTTAGGTCAAGGTTCATTTTCCAGTTTTGTTTTTAAATCACATGTAAGATACTATTGATTTGTATAATTTGACTGTTTTTTAATTTTTTATTGAGGAAACATAGGTTAATAACATTTTATAAATTTCAGATGTACAACATTACAATTCCATATTTGTATACTCTATTGTGTGGTCACCACCAAAAATCTAGTTTCCATCGGTCATTATATATTTGACCCCATTTACTCATTTTGTCCTCTTCCCACCCACATTCCCCTCTGGTAATCACCTTTCTGTTGTCCGTATCTATGAGACTGTTTTTGTTTTATTATGTTTGTTTGTTAATTTTTTTTTTGTTTTCTAGTTCATGTATGAGTGAAATCATACCATTTTGTCCTTTTCCATCTAATTTATGTATTTAGCATGCTACTCTCAAGAGTCATTCATGTTGCTTCAAATGGCAATATTTCATCTTTTTTATGGCTGAGTAGTATTTCATTGTATAATTCACCTTGTTTATCCAATATTGATAAATGCTTAGGGAGTTTCCATACAAGCTATTATAAAGAATGCTTCTATGAAGTGTTACCTCACAATATTTTAACTTTTTTATTATTATTATTAATCTTAAGAGTATATCCGTCTGTAAAGTCTTATGGATTATCAATATACACATTACATCATATGAAAAAAAAAGAATTTTACCTTAACCTCTTTATTTTTGTACATCTTCGTTTCTGTTTCCCTATTTCATTTGCTAGAATCTCTAGAGAATATTGAACAGGAACAGAAATGGCAGATGACTGGGTCCTGACTTTAAGAGTGTTTCTCCATTTTTATTATTAATCATAATAATTTACAATTTTATAAGTAAGGTATAGATATTCTCTTTTACTAGTTTGTTAACTTTTTTTGAATATTGTTGGATTTTATTAAATGTTTTTTTGTCTATACATATTGAAAATTTTGATTCGATTTAATTTGTTAAGAGATTTTCTATATTCATCTTTGCCACTTAAGGACAAATCTCACTTGTTTATTGGGGTAACATAAGTTAATACAATTATATAATTTTCAGCTGTCGCTTATCATTTAACTTCTGTATATTCTATTGTGTGTTTACCACCCAAAGTCCAGTTTCCATATATTTTATCCCCTTTACCTGCTTCACTGTCCCCCTAAACCCTGTATTTGATCCCCTTTCCTCTGTCTACTTTCTTACCTCCCCCACCCCACTAGTAATCACTAGTTGCTTTTAGAGTTATATCTCACATATAAGTGATATCATGTGATTTTCAATCTTTTCTGCCTGCCTTATTTCACTTAGCATGATTATATTGAAGTCCAACCATGTTGTTGCAAATGGCTGTACTTCATCTCTTCTTATGGCCGAATAAAATCCCATTGCATATATGTACCACAACTTCTTTAGCCAATCATCTATCGTAGGACACTTCAGTTGCTTCCATGCCCTGGCCGCCATGAATAATGCTATGAACATAGGTGTGGAAATATCTTTTCGGATATGAGTTTTCAAGTCTTTGGGGTTAATACCCAGGGGAGGGGTTGCTGAATCATATGGTAGATTGATTGCTAGCTTTTTGAAGACCCTCAATACTGTTTTCCATGTTGGCTATACCAATTTGCAGTCCCACCAGCAGTGTATGAGTGTTCCTCTTTCTCTACATCCTCTCCAACATTTGTTATTACTTATCCTGTTGATTATAGCTTCTGTTAACATGTGTGAGATGGTATTCCATTGTGGTTTTGAACTGCATTTCCCTAATAGCTAGTAATGTTGAGTATCTTTTCATATATTTGTTGGCCATTTGTATGTCCTATAGGGAGAAGAGTCTGTTCAGGTCCTCTGCCCAGTTTTTGATTGGATCATTTTTTTGTTATTGTTATTGAGTTATATGAGTTCTTTGTATATTTTGGATATTAGGCCCATTTGGAAGGTTCTCTCTTTACCTTGCTGACAATTTCTTTTGCTGAGCAGAAGCTTTTTAGTTTGCTGTAGTCCCATTCACTTATTTTTTATTTTACTTCCCTTGCTGTTGAGGCCAAACTCATAAAATCCTCTTTAAGTCCAAAGTAATTGAGTTTTGTTTCTATGTTTTCTTTAATGCATTTTATTGTTTCAGGTCTTATATTCAGGTCCCTAATTCATTTTAAGTTAATGTGGTGATAGAAAATAGTCTAGTTTCATTCTTTGCAGGTAGTTTGCCAGTTTTCCTAGCACCATTTATTGAAGAGGTTGTCCTTATTCCACTGTATATTTTTCACAATTTTGTCAAAAATTAACAGCCTATATAAATATGGGTTTTTAATTCTGGAATCTTGATTCTGTTCCACTGGTCCATGTGTCTGTTTTGCTGTCAATACCATGCTCTTTTGATTACTGTCGCTTTGTAGTATAATTGGAAGTTGAGCAGAATGGTGTCTCCAGCCTCCTTTTTTCTAAGGATGGCTTTGGCAATTCAGGATCTCTTGTGCTTTCATACAAATCTGATGATTTTTTTTGTTCAATTTCTTTAAGAAATGCCAATGGGGTTTTGATGGGGAGTGCATTAAATCTATATAATGCTTTAGGTAATAAGATTATTTTAACTATGTTGATTCTTCCATTTCTTTGTATCTTATTTGATTTCTTTTAATAGGATCTTATAGTTTTCATTATATAGATCCTTCACTTGTTTTGTTAAATTTATTTCTTGGTATTTTATTCTTTTTGTTGCAGTTGCAAAAGGAATTATTTTTTCCACTTTTTTTTTTTCTGACACTTCATTATTAGAGTATAGGAAAGCTATAGATTTTTGAATGTTGATTTTGTACCCAGAGACTTTACTGTATTTGCTTATTGTTTCTAGAAGTGTTCTTGTGGAGTCTTTAGAATTTTCTATATAGAATCATGTCATCTGCAAATAATGACAGTTTGACTTTTTCTTTTCCTATTTGAATGCTTTTTATATCTTTCTCTTGTCTGCACTCGCTAGTACCTCCAATGTTCTATTGAATAACAGTGGTGATAAAGGACAGCCATGCCTTGTTTCCAATCTTAGAGGAAAGGTTTTTAGTTTTTATTGGCTAAGGGCTTGTCATATATGGCCTTTATTATGTTAAAGTAGTTTCCTTCTATTCTGATTTTGTTAACTTCCTTCTATTCTGAATTTGTTAAGTTCGTAAATGGGCGTTGTATCTTATCAAAGGCTTTTTCTGCATTAATGTGATTGTATGATTCTTATTATTTAATTTGTTTATGTAGTGTTATCACATTAATTGATTTGTGTATGTTGAACCATCCCTGTGCCCCTGGGATGAAGCTCACTTGATAGTTGTGTATAATCTTTTTAACCATGTGCTGTATTGAGTTAGCAAGTATTTTATTTAGGATTTTTGCATCTGTGTTCATGAAAGATATTGGTTTGTAATTTTCTTTTTTGTGTGTTATCGTTCCCAGGTTTTGGTATCGGAGTGATATTGGCCTCATAAAATGACTTGGAAAGTGTTGTCTACTCTTTGATTATTTGAAAGAGTTTGAGGGGAATAGGTATTAAATCTTCTTTGAATATTTGGTAGAATTCACTGGTGAAGCCATCTGGTCCTGGACTTTTACTTTTTGGTAGTTTTTTGATGATTGTTTCATGTCCATACTACTGATCAGTCTATTTAGATTTTCCAGTTCTTGATTCAGTCTAGGAAGGTTGTATTTTTCTAAGTACTGGTCCATTTCTTCTGGTTAGTAAATTTGGTGTTATGTACTTTTCATAGTATTCTTGTATTATCCTTTTTATGTCTGTGGTTTCTGTCATAATTTCCCCTCTTTCATCTCTGATTTTATTTCTGTGTGTCCTTTCTCATTTTTCTTTAGTGAGTCTAGCCAGGGGTTTGTCAGTTTTATTAACCTCAAAGAACCAGCTCCTTGTTGCATTTATTTTTTTCTATTGTGTGTTCTTTTTCAATTTCATTTATTTCTGTTCTAAGTTTAAATATTTCTTCTGCTGACTTTAGGCTTCATTTGTTCTTCCTTTTCTTTTTTCTTTCTTTTTTTTTTTTTTAGATGAAGCCTTAGGTTGTTTTCAGGGCTCATTCTTGCTTTTGGATATAGGCCTGTAATGATATGAACTTTTCACTTATGACTCCTTGTGCCATGTCCTAAAAGTTTTAATATGTTGTATTATTATTATCATTGTTTCTATGTATCTCTTGATGTCTCTTTTTATTTCTTTGCTGCCTGCAAGGGAGCCCATCCCAAGGGGATCTGAAACCCAAACACCCAAGGGCTGACATTAGTCCTCAGCAGAGCACTATTTAATCTCCATATGTTTTGGTTCTTTCTGCTTTCTTTCTGCAGTTGATCTCGAGTTTCAAAGCATTATGATCAGAGAATATGGCTGGTATGATTTCAACCCTCTTATAATTGCTGAGGCTATCTCTGTGTCTCAGTATGTGGTCGATTCTTGAGAATATTCCAAGTACACTAGAGAAAAATGTATATGCAGCTATTTGGGGATGAAAGGCTCTGTAAATGGCAATTAGGTCCAGTTGGTTTAATATGTCATTCAAGGATGTAATTTCCTTATTGATTTTCTGTTTGAATTATCTATCCATTTCTGATAGTGGGGTATTTAGGTCCCCTACTATTATAATGTTTAGAGTTGTTTTCCCTTTAGTTCTTTTAGCAATTGCTTTATATATTTCAGAGCTCCCTGATTGGGAGCATAGATATTAATAAATGTTATGTCTTCTTAGTGTATGATTCCCTTTAGCATTATGAAGTATCCTTCGTTATCTTTCTTTACTTTTTCAATTTTGAAATCTATTTCATCTGATATTAATATTGCTATCTCTGCTTTTCTCTGAATGCCATTTGCTTGAAATATCATTTTCCACCCTTTCATTTTGGGTCTATATTTGTCTTTGGAGATGAGATGTATCTCCTAAAGGCGGCATATGGTTGGGTTTTGTTTTTTGATTTATTCTACAACTCTTTGCTTTTTTATTGAGTTCAATTCATTTACATTTAGGATGATTATTGAAATATGAGGTCTTTTTATAGCCATTTTATTTTTTTGTGTTCTGGTAGCTCGGTGTTTCTATGGCTCTCTGGTCTTTGTGCTTCTGTTTTCTTTATTTTAGTTGGCTTTTGTGGGTTTTCCCTCTGATCCTTCTTGTTTTATGTTATATACAATAGTTCTAAATCATTGACATGTAAAGGATATACACACACATATACACACATATATATGTATATGTATATATACAGTCATCCATTTTCTTCTGCACGTGCCTTATCTCCATTCCCCCTTGTGAATTTGGATCTTTGATTCCCTCTTTTTCAATTATTGTTATCTCGATTTGTTCCTATGTATGTTCAACATTCATTACTATCTTGTTAAAAGAATTCTCTTCTAATTGTTTAAGCTTATAATTCCCTGTTCTTAGTAATGGTTGCACCTCTCTGTTTCTATTTGCCTGATAGTCATTTTACTCCTAATTATGTATTTTGTTTTGTCATTTTGTTTTAGGTGAACTGACCCCTTTCGGTATTTCCTGTAGTGTAGGCTTTGTAGTGGAGAAATTTTGTGTCTAGAAACGTCTTAATTTCTCCTTCATATCTAAAGGTGGGTTTAGCTGGATACATTATTCTAGGCTGATAGTTTCTTTCACTTAATAGTTTAAATATTTGATTCCATTCCTTTCTGGCTTGTAAGGTTTGTGCTGAGAAGTCCGAGAATAATCTAATGAGTTTACCTTTATAAGTTACCATCTTCTTTTCCCTGGCTTCCTTGAGAATTGTCTTTGTCATTGATTTTTGATATTTTTAATATAATGTCTAGGTGAAGGCCTTTTTAGGTTGAGATAATTGGGTGTTCTGTTGACTTCTTGAATTCCAAGCTCCAGCTTATTTCTTAGATTTGGGAAATTCTTGTCCACTATTTGAAAATGCTTTCTAATCTCTGTTCCTGTTCTTCACCTTCTATAATTCCCATTATTCTTATGTTTCTTCTCCTGATGGTATCAGCTAGTCCTTGTATTTCTCTTTCATTATTTTTCACTTTTTTCGTTTCTCTCCTTCCTTCTGATTAATGTCTAGCTTTCTATCTTCAATATCACTGATCCTTTTCTTCATTTGGTAGACTGTATTTCCCAAGCTTGCTGTTTCATTTTCCAACTCTTGCAGTGTAATTTTTATCTGAAGAAGTTCTATTTGGTTCTTTTTGAGGATTTCAATCTCCTTGCTCTGCTCATCTAGCTGTTTTTTTTAGTTCTTGAAATTGTTGATTTGAGTTGTTTTGAATTTCACTGAGTTTTTTCAGAAGTACCATCCAAATTCTCTGTCATTAAAGTCACATATTTCTGTCTGTAAGCTTATTTTCTGGAGACTTTTTAATTTCTTTCTGAGATGCCTTGTCACCTTGGTTGTTCATGGTGTTTAATTGAGTACTTCTCTGCCTGGGGATTAAAGGAAGCGTACTTTGCTGTTTTTCCAGAAAGGAGATCTCTGGATACCCAGTAATCTGGGTGATAAACCTGTTAGAGAGGGAGGCTTGAGAAAAGTTTGACACAGAGAGAAAAACAAAATACCTCACCTCTCTTTAGCCTGTTGCAAAGAAGGCACTTTTTTTTTTGGTTTCTAGTAGGTGGCATCTAAGCATCTTGGACGCTTTATATAAAGTCTTAATAATGCTTTTTAAATTTTTTTGTAGATATTTAATCATGCTCACTACCCTCAGTTTCAGTCCCTGTCAGTATCAGTCACAGTCTTGGCAGCCTTTGCTCAGATTCCCCTAGCGTTCCCAGGTTATAGGTCTCAGAGGGTGTGGGGGAGGAGCCCTCTGTGTTGGGGTTTGGGGGCTGCATCTAAGTCTTTGTTTTGCAATGGTGCCAGGAAAATTTCAGCTGTTGTACCTCTGCGGTCCCATCTCACTTCTCTGCTTTCTGCCCTGATGACTGGGCCCTGCAGCCACAGCTATCCCAGGCAGAAATGTTCAGGGAACTCGTCACAGAAACTTGCTTAGACGTGCTGGTGTGCACTTTAGGTGTTTGTTGTTGAGTTTTAGATGTTCAGCTTATTGTTGTTTCAAGGGGACTGATCTGGGGACATCTCTCACTCCATCATTTTTCCCGGCCTTGAATTATATTTTTTAAAGTACTGTTAAAGCTTATTTAATGGGGTCTGAGTGGTCAACTCTTGAAAATCACATGTTTAAAAATATCTTCTTGGTCTAATCTCATACAAGTGTTCAGCTGGGTACATAATTTTATCTGCTATTTTCTTTCCCTAAATCCACTGAAGATATTCCTTTATTTTCTGTCATCTAATGCTACTGGTAAACGATTGTGAAGTCACAATAGGTCTACTGCCATTACTCTCAGGTAATTTGTACTTTCTTTCTGGTACCTATTAAGATTCTATTTCTAAAATTTCTAGTAAGTCTTTTAAATGCCGATTCACTTTATTTCTGTAAATATTTGTTTAATATTTTCTTACTCAATTTTAAGTGAAAAAATCATTTCATTTTGAGCATATTAGGCATACTTATTTTTAAGTCTTTGTCAGATTTTTTTCATATAATTAAGTTCATTGGAAGTAAATCTATTTTCAAAATATTGATTTTGTTGGCTATCATTACAAGGTTTATTCTTTTCTTTAAAAGTTTTAATTTGAAGGTTTGATTTTGAGGTGAAGTATTTTATTTATTTTTCTCTCTGTGTCCATATTTTTTCAAGCCTTCCTCTCTATCAGGTTGATCACCCAGCTTCCTGGGTACCCAGTTCAAAACTAGTCTGGTGACTAAGTTGTCACTGTCTTCCCAAACTCCCTAAATTTATGCATTATTATAAAACACCACAACTGAAATGTTTTTATTTCTTTTTTCTCCTTAGAAAATAAACAACAGTCTACCATTGCCAGCTTTCAGGCCAGGTGCTAGCGAGGCCTGGTTTTCAATCACCACATTATTTTACTTTTTACTTTCAAGTCTATGGAGGGTTTTTGTATTGTTTTTATAGTCCAGCTATATCTTTGCTTTGCTTTTCGAATTTTCTCTAAATTTCTTATATATCAGAACCAAGAGAGTATATCAAAACACACTTTTGCCAACCTGCCCAGAATACTCCTATTCTGTCTTAAACTCACTTTGCATAAACTTTCATCCTCCTAGGAAATTTCTCAACAGTGTCACCAGTAAAACATCCATTTTGCCAAATCAGGGGTCAGTTCTCAGTTTTTACCTCAACACTGGTCGACACAAGTGGTCATTTTCTCCTTGCTGATGCATTTTCTTCTCTTGTTTTTTAGGAAAGTCCACTTGCCTTATTTCCCTCTAACTTAACAACCTCAATTTCCTTGGCTGGATCTATCTTTCTCTTGAACTTTAATTGAGAGAGTGTCATAGTGTTTCTCAGATATTTTCCCTTCTTTATCTGTAATTATCTCCTATGTGATCTTATTCAGTGCCATGGTTATAAATACATACATACATACATACATACATATATACACACATATATACACATGTATATACACACATATATATACCATATAACATGCAATCATAATATACATTGTAATATATAATAATATACCTATGTTATAACATATAAACATATAATTCATATTAAAAATTATATTCATAATTATAACATGTTATATGCATTTAAACACACACATACATGCTTATATACAGTATATTACTAGCCTTTTTTTATACTCTTACCTCTAGAGTCATCCATACATTTTCTGTTTCCACATACCCACTTTTATATCTAACAGTAATCTAATCCTAATACAGCTAAAGCATAACTTTTGATTCTCTATATCTCAATACCTCTCTGTCTCCAGACTTAACATTCTAATCTACACCAGTATTTTTCATTGTTTAGTTTCTATAATAGCCTCTTACTGACTTTCTGCTTCCACTACTGTCTCATATTTTACCCATTATTGGCAGCCAAAGAAATCAGATTATATCATATTCCTGTTAAAAACCACTCAAAAGCTTTCCATCACACTTAAAATAAATCCAAAATTCTTATCATGGCTAACACTTGTTGTTTGTTGATTTATTGATGATAACACTTGAGAGGTATGAGGTGATATCACACTGTGGTTTTAATTTGCATTTCTCTGATGATTAATAATTCTGAGCATATTTTCATATATCTGTTGGCCATCTGTATGTCCTCTTTAAAGAAATGACTATTCATGAACTCTGCTCATTTTTAATTGAATTATCATTTTGGTGTTGAGTTGTATGAGTTCTTTATAAATTTTGGATATTAACTCCTTACCAGAGGTATTATTGGAAAATATCTTCTCCTTCTCATTTTCCTTCCCTAAGAAGGCATATCAGAAAAATTATTACTAAGAGAGATGTCAGAGAGTTTACCACCTATGTTTCCTTCTAGGAGTTTTATGTTTTGGGGTCTTACATTTAAGTCTTTAATCCATTTTGAATTTATTCTTGTATATGGTGTAAGGAGGTGGTCCAGTTTCGTTTCTTTGCATGTATCTGTCCAGTTTTCCCAAAACTATTTACAGAAGAGACAATATTTGTCTCATTGTATATTCCTGTCATCTTTGTCATAGATTAAATGACCATATCAGCAAGAATTTATTTCTGGATATTTTTCCTGTTCCATTGATCTATGTGTTTGTTTTTATGCCAGTTACATGCTAGTACAATTTTTATTTTTATAGACTCGTAGTATAATTTGATACCAGGTGGCATAATATCTCCTATTTTGTCCTTCTTTCTCAAGATTGCCATGGCTATTAAGGGTCTTGCATGGTTCTATATAAATTTTTAAATTATTTTATCTAGTTCTGTAAAAAGTTCTGTTGGTATTTTTATAGGGATTGCATTAAATCTATAAGAATACTTTGCAGAATATTAACATTTTAATGATGTTAATTCTTCCTATCCACAAGTATGGTATATGCTTCTATTTATTATTATCTTCTTCAATTTTTTTCTTCAAATATATAATATTCTGAATACAGATATTTTACATTTTTTATTAAATTTGAACCTAGGTATTTTTTGATGCAATTGTAAATAGGATTGTTTTCTTAATTTCTCTTTCTGATTTTTTTATTGGTATATAAAAATGCAACCAATTTCTGAACATTAATTTTGTGTTCTACTACTTTACAGGATTCATTTATCAGTTTTAAAAGTTTGTTGGTGATGTCCTTCAGGTTCTCTATATGTAGTATCATGTCATCTGCAATTAATGACCGTGTTACTGTCTTTTTTCCAATTTGGGTGCCTTTTATTTATTTATATTTTTCTTGTGTGATTGCTATGGCCAAGACATCCAATATTACATCAAATAGAAGTAATAAAAGTGAACATCCTTGTCTTGTTTCTGATCTTAAAAGCAACACTTTTAGCTTTTCATCATTTATTATAATGTTAGCTGAGAAATTGTCATATATGGCCATTATAATGTTGGGATATGTTCCCTTTATTCACACTGCTGATTTTTTTTATCATAAAAAGATGCTGAACTTTATCAAATGCTTTTTCTGCTAGTATTGATATGATTATATAATTTTTATCCTCCATTTTGTTAATATGGTTTATCACCTTAATTGATTTGTGAATATTAAACCGACCTTATACTCAGAAGTAAATCCCACTTGATCATGGTGTAAGATCTTTTTAATGTATTGCTGAATTTAGTTTGCTAATATTTTGTTGAGGATTTTTGCTTCTATGTTCATCATGGATATCAGCCTATAATTTTTTTTTTCTGTAATGTCTTTGGTTTTGAAATCAGGGTGATGGTGGCCTCATAGAATGAGCTCAAAAGCTTTCCCTCCTCTTGAAATGTTTGATATCAGTGTTAATTCTTCTTTGAATGCTTGGTAAAATTTACCTGTGAAGCCATTTGATTCAGGACTTTTGTTTGTTGGAATTTTGAAATTATTATTATTGATTCAATTTTGTTTGTGGTAATTGATTGGTTCAGATTGTCTGTTTCTTCTTGATTCAGTCTTGAAATATTATATGTTTCTAAGAATTTATCCACTTTCTCCAGATTGTCCAATATGTGGGCATATAATTGCTTTAAGTATTTTCTTATAATCCTTTGTATTTCCATGGAGTCAGTTTTCACTTCTTCTCTTTTGTTTCTCATTTTATTTATTTGAGTCTTCTCTTTTTCTTGATGAGTCTGGTTAAAGGTTTATCAATTTTGTTTATCTTTTCAAAGAATCAGCTTTTGGTTTCATTGATCTTTTGTATTGTTTATTTAAACTCTATTTCATTTATTTCTGCTTTGACTTTTATTATTTCTCTCCTTCTACTTGCTTTCGGCTTTGTTTAATTTTTTTTCCAGTTCCTTTAGGTGTAAGGTTAGATTGTTTATTTGACATTTTTCTTATTTCTTGAGGTAGGCCTTTATGGCTATGAATTTTCCTTTTAGAACTATTTTTGCAATGTCCATAGATTTGATATTATATGTTTTCATTTTCATTTATCTCACTATGTCTTTTGATATCTTCCTTGATCTCATTGCTAATCCATTCATTGTTTAGTAGCATGTTATTTAGCCTCCAACTGTGTGTGTGTTTACAGGTTTTTTTCTTGTAATTTATTTTTAGTTTTATACCATTGTGGTCAGAAAAGATGCTTAATATGATTTCAATCTTCCTAAATTTATTGAGACTTGTTTTGTTGCAAAATGTGTGGTGTTTCTTGAAAAACATTTCATGTGAGCTTGAAAATAATGTATAATCTGCTCTTTTGGGGTGAAATGCTCCAAAATGTCAATCAAATCCATATATTCTAGTGTGTCGTTTAAGGATGGTATTTCTTTGTTGATTTTCTGTCTACAAGATCTGTCTATTGGTGTTAATGCAGTGTAAAAGTCCACGTTATGACTGTATTACTATGAATCTCTCCCTTTATGTTGGTCAGTACTTGCTTTATATGTTTAGGTGCTCCTTTTCATGTTGGGTACAGAAATATTTACAAGGTATTCTGTTGTTGGATTGATTCCTTTATCAAGATGGTATGCCTTTCTTTGTCTCTTTTTAGAGCCTTTGTTTTATGGTCTATTTTGTCTTATATAAATATTGTTACCAAAGATTATTTTCCACTTCTGGGTATTTATATGAATAAACCCAAAGCACTAATTTGAGAAGATATATGAACTCCTATGTTCCCTGCATTGCTGTCAACAGTAGCTGAGATATAGAATCAATCTAAATGTCCATCCATAGATGATTGGATAAAGAAGGGGGAATACATATATATATGTGTATATATATATATATATGTGTGTGTGTATATATACATATATATATACATATATATACATAAAATAGAATATGACTATGAATATATATATATATAATAGAATATGACTCAGTCATAAAAAAATTTGAAATCTTACCATTTGAGTTAACATGAATGGATAGATGCAAGGGTATTATAGTACATGAAATAAGTCAGACTAAGAAGGATATATACCATATGATCTCAATTATATGTGGAATGTAAAAAAAAATAAATGAACAAAGCAGAAACAAACTCATAGATTCAGAGAACAAACTGATACTTGCTAGATGAAAGGGCCATTGAGGGGCTGGATGAAAAAGATGAAATAATTAAAAAGTACAAATTGGTAGTTACCAAACTCATGGGGATGTAAAGTACAGCATAGAGAATGTAGCCAATAATATTGTAATAACTATGTATAGTGCCAGGTGGGTACTAGACTAAATTGGTGGCTTACTTTGTAAGTTTTATAAATGTTGAACCACTGTATTGTACACTTGAAACTCATATAAAATGATATTGAGTGTCAACTGTAATTAAAAAATAAAAATAAAAAAATGATAAAAAAGAAGTCCTAACATACCCTATAACTATCACCTGCCAATACTGTCTCCTTTACTCAATTAATTCCAGTAGCATTTACATTCTTATTACTCTTTGAAATCTTACTCTGGACTTGGAATGATCTTTTTTAAAATCTTTGCAAAGTTCACTTCTTCACTTCATCCAGTCTCTGTTTAATTGTTACCTTTACAGAGAGAACTATAACCGTCTAAACTAAGTTAATCTTGTATCATTTTTCAAGTTTTTACTTTTCAGCTTTGAAATTTTTTTTCACACTTACTGAAGTATAATTGCCAATTAAAATTGTAAGACATTTTAAATGTATATCATGATGGTTTGATAACAAATATATTGTGAAAAGATCCCTCCTATCTATGTAATTAACATGACCTTCACTACATACACACACACACATGCACACACACACACATTTAAGTTCTATTCTTTTATAAAATTTCAATTATACATTATAGTGTTATCAACTATAGTCACCATGTTACACATTAGATATTCAGATATTATTCATTTTACTTTTCGTCTTTAAAGCATAAATTATGACTTGATATTTTAATATTTATTATTGACTTATTACTTGTCAATTTAACCCACCAGAATGGAAGTTCCTGAGGGCAAACTTTTGATTTATCTTATCATCATTATTTTCTGAGCATCTAGAAGAGAGCCCAGTACAACTTGAGATGCATTTAATAAATATTTGTGGAATTAACAAATTATAGCATCCCATCAATGATTAGGAGCCTAATTAAATTAATGGAGGGAAAAACATTTTTTTTAAACTTCTTTCATTATATATCCTTTACTTGTGCACTAGAGGAAGAATAAAATAAACAATATTATAGAAAATATTAGCATGGAAGGCATTCACACAATAGTACCTGCATGACCCTTCGATTTATTTTTACCTATGCATGTTGGATTTCCAACTTTTCTACTTTCAATGGTTGGATGTGTGTAAAATGTTTGAACACTTACATTTAAATTCCTTCTTCATAAATAATATTGCCTTTTCCTTTGAGATATGTGCCTAGTAGAGCCTAAAATTTTAAGGATCCTAATCCTCTGAATTATTTGTTTGATAGGAATATTATTTCATTACAGGCTCATTTCACATGTCTTAATATAATCTAAATTTAAAGTTTCTTGGGGTGTTAGAAGAAAGAGACAAATAAGTACTTCAATTCTTGATAACTAAGAAAACATTATAAACATTGACTCTGAAAATCAGTAGACAGTCTAAGAAAGCTAGGTCCCCTTGTACTGTTCAAAATTGTAGTAACAGTATGAAGAATTCTCTTTTAGTTGAATACCCCAGGAGGCCAAATTTATAATTTGTAGAGATAGTTCCCATTTAGAAAGCCAAACCTGTAAATAGATCCATGAGGCCCTATAGATATAGTGACAGCCACTCAATCATGCTGAGTAGCTGAGCACTGTGTGGCAAAATCTGAGGAAAGATTATGGTAGATCTGTGGCAATCAGTTAATTATGCATTTTACCATGTATCTTTCTGAAAATCGTTGCACAACTAATAAAATGGAATAAAAAATTCCTGTAAATTATAAACACTGAGCATGTAGAAAGAGATGAGAATCCTCAAATTTCACGCAAGCCAGGACATATGCAACTATATTGCGTAGAATAACAACCATGAATAATCATATTTATTCAGAACCTCATTTTCTAAATAAGATCACATTCTAAGGGTCTTAGTATATGTAATTAAGTTAATAAGAAAGCGTACAGGATTAGGGTGGGCCCTAATCTAACGACTGATGTCCCAATAACAGGGAAGCTTGGACCCAAACACATAATAGAAGGAGGACAGCCATGTGGAAATGGAGACAGATATTGAAATTATGCAGCCAAAAAACAAGGAAGCTAGAAGGGCAAAGAAACTTCCTTCTCTAGATTCATTGGAGGAAACATCTAGATCTATGAGAAAACATAACACTCTCCTCTTCTAAAGCTAGGATTTTAACACAGCAGAAACAGCCTTTGTTAAACTTGTGAGAAAACTACTTCAGTTTTCTGTTAAATGTTAAATTGATTTAGAAATTGACACATGATGACTTGTAGTGTAAAGAAATTCATGATTTAGTACCTGGGGGCTTGTCAGAAGCTATCTTTCAGAGTTCAGTTCTTTTATGTGATCAGCTAAAGGAGGTCTATGGTTCACTTTAAGAAACAGAAAACAATAATAGCAAAATCCTCAGCCCCAACATAAAAATCCACATATTTCAGTTTGGTTATTACATAGGCTAATTAATAATTCTTTCCCAGCTGGAATCTAATATGGCAGAGTCAGTAGATTCATTCAGATGTAATCTTTTATGTTTTCATTGGGGCACGGTATCTAATTGAACACTGCTTACACTTTCTTTGTATTGGGAAAGGGAAAACACATCAGAATGTCTTTGCATTAAAGGCAGCGACAGGGATAATACTGCATAATTATCTTTGAATTGAATTACATATAATTCTATAGGAGACAAAAAAAATTGGCCCCACTAGCTACTAAAAATTAAGAAAAATAAAGTCAGCACTCATCTATTATTTCAGACAAAAGTGTATATCTGTCTAATCTTACATGATGTTATTTGGTCTTGCTGTTATTGAAAAAAAAAGTTAGCCTTCTCGCTACATGAAATCCATTACTTGAGAGACAAGTATTAAGTAGAGAGCAAAGGTTACTTCATGCAGACAGCCTGGGAAGATGGTAGACTAATGTTCAAAAACCATCTCTGAAGTTCTGGACCAAGCAGAGGAGGTCTAAAGGTGAAAAGGGGAGGAAGGGAAGCGAGAGTTCCAGAGAACTGAGAAAGAATATTGCGTTTCTTTTCTCATAGATAATGCTTCTGCATATCGGATTCCTGGGTGATAGCCACAGCTACCCGAGAGACATTCTTTTCTTCTGCAAAACTAACTCAAATTTTCCTCAGGACCCCGAAGTTATCTCAACCTGCTTTACAAAGAAATAGTGCATCAGCAACACAAAATTATACTGTAAGAATAAAAAGTGTTGAGCAAGAAGAGTGTTTATGTGAACAAAGGCCTAATTAAGAATTAAATTATTTAATTTTAGCTGCCAAAAATACTAGGGACTTGGCTATATTGCCATGAAAAAAAAATCAGCATTGTTTTCTTCGAATCAACGCCCACTTTAAATACAACTTAATTTTTCTCAATCACTAAGAATTAGGTGTTGTTCTAATTATTCACAGGAATTGTCTTTAGTATTCTTTCTGGGTTTATCCCAAGTACCAGTCAGAGTAATTACAAATCTAAAGAATTGTTTTTAAAAGTCTCTCATGTTTCCTCCTTCCCCAGGAACTCCAGGTTGAGTCTATCAGGCTCACATCTGGCCAATAGGAAGACCTTAAACTGTCTAATGACATTATTCTTAAATATCACAAGTGGAGTTGTGAGAAAGAGTGAAAATACAAGGTGTCATTAATGAAAACCTCTTTTTATTTAATTAACACTTATTTATCTAGAATTGTATTTAGTATTAGAGAGACTAGTATTAAATCCACCTTTTCTGCATATTAGCTGCATTACTAACTTAAGGCTCGGTTTACATATAATTAACGATTTTGCATTTTAAATGTGAAACATGTCAAAAGTCTAACATATTGTTTTTTATTAATGTCTCATTAATGGCTCATTGGATTGTGTATTTTAACCTTAATTCATTTTCCATGACCAACAATGTATTTTGCCATAATGTACTATTAAGGGAGATATTTCTAATTTGAAATGGAAGGCTTTCCTGAGGCTTCAAAACCTACCCAAACTATTCTTTCAGGCAATCATTAAGGTCAATTACAGATAAATTTATTTGCCATTCCTGTTCTTGCTACTCATCTTACTGCTCTGGGTGATACAAAAGAGTTTGAAACACAATGTCTGTTATAAAAAACTTGATTCTTATTAGTTAGACAAACAACATAAATACAAATGTAATGAATAGTGTAAGTTTAAATAACGGTTCCTTTTCAGGTTTAAAGTATACGAATATAAATCCAAGTGAGTAAACTATAGATGAAAAGAAAGGGCATGAAAAAGTAGAAAGAGCTCTAAACTTAAAGAACATTAAATATATCCTACTTCTTTCCTTCTTCTTCTAAGTAACTAGTTGTTCAATCTTGACTTCATTCATTAAACTCTCTAGGTTTCAATTTTTTCTCCTTAAAATAAGTGATTAAATTTGATACAGTGTTTTTCAGGTCTAACATTCTATAATTAGGGCCAAAGGAATCAACAAAAATAATCCTGAAGATTTGGGAATTAAAAATGGTCCACAAAGTACATGAAATAACCATTCAAAGATGAAATAAACTCAGGGCAGGAAAAACAGGTGCAGGTGGCAACCGGATGAGAATATATTGTGAATAATGGCTTTTGATCATACAATTCTAGACAAATTTAGTAGCACGATGATGGTGATGAAGATGATGATGAGAATAATGCAAAGTATTTTAGAATAGACCAATATATCAAGATGTTCCACTTGTAATCCTCTTTTGAGCAAACCACCCCTCAGCAACAACTGCACTTGCCAGATTTTACACAAAACGTACCATACAGTTTTGTTCAAATATAAACCATCTAAAATTGGAATGTCTTTGCCCTAACAACAAGAAAAGAGTGTGATGTCTTCATTAATATGTTAAGTTGCCTATTTCCTATCAGAGTAAACATAAAGGCTTCATGCACAGGTTGATCCAATTAACACTATACAGATGTATCTTTCAAACTTCAAAGAGTTCGTTCTCAAAAACTACTGTGAAAGAATGAAATCTGGAGGGATTTATGATTTCATGGGGGCATAGAACTAAAGGAAATAGAGACCTATGAAAGAGTTTAATGCTGCCTTCAATCAGTAAAATAAAAAAAAGAACAGCAGTAACATAAATAAATAAATAAAAATAAATAAATAAATAAATAAACAAACAAACATAGCCTAGTATGTAGTCTAAAATACACTGACTTTTATTTAGAATTCATAATTTTGTTTAGATTAACATGGAAACCCATTTATATCACCCTAAATTTTATAAGATTTGTGTAACTGTGTTTCATAATTTGCTAAGAGTTTAACAGAAGGTTGGAGACTTAATTAGTTAAATTTTCTTCCATACTTTTGTCATCAATGACATTGACAATTTTCAGAGCTGTTTTTTCGGAACAAGCTCAGGATGATTTGCAAGGCCAGGGGGCTGATGGGGCTGAAACAGCCTGAGACCAACCAAAGTGGTCTAGAGGACCCTCTACTAACCTTCTCAGGTACTTTTCTTATTATACCCTCTTTATAATACTAAAAGCTCCTCTCAGGGATGGAGATTTCCCACTATTTTTGGACATATGATGTATGTATAGGCATGTTTTCTAACTGGTCATGTGCAGCAATGTCCCCAGCTATACAAGTGATGAGGAAGCTCACCTTGTTGTTTATGCATAATTTCCCTGAATAAACAGAAATCTTATCCTTTGTCCAGGGACACCCAGCTTTGGGAAATGACCCCCAGTGAGTCCTTGCTTACTGGTTGACAGTAAAGTTCCTTCTCATTAAACAATCTCTGAGTTGTCTTTTGGGCTGATAACTACTGAGTAATTATACCTGGTTTAATTTGGTCTGGTAACAGTATATTACACATTTTACATATTACAACATATTACACATTTAGATCAGTAATATTGAAGTCTTCACTACTGATCTCCTTGTCATTTTCTGATCCTGATAATTTCCCAGAATGTCCCTTTTCCAAAATTTCAGTTTTCATATCTATATACTATCTATAGCTATATCTATAGATATATGTAATCTATATCTATCTATCTATATTTATAATCTATATAATCTTTATCATCACCCATATCTAGCTATCAACATACTTTATTGTATATGAAGTGTATATATAAAAGCACTTTTTTCTACACCTGGTCTTTTCCTCTAATCTCTCATATTTTTCTTCAAAATTTCTATATGCCAAATCCGGCCATATTCTCAGAGGTGCACAAGGATTAGGATTGTCATATTTAGCAAAGAAAAATACCAAATTTCAATTTAAATTCCAAATAAACAATAAAAATATTTTTAGATAAGTACGCCTTATATAATATTTATATGTATATATATATATAGGTATGTATACACATAAACAAATGGCTGAAAAGATTGAAAAAGAAAAATATAATTTCTGAGCATACATTTCTTCAGACTTCTTCACAAAATCCAAAATGACATATTATTTGCTCCCATCATAATAATACCTTATCAAAATATATACCCCAGCCTCTTTTACAGCAGCCTTTACCTCTTCCATCCCACACAATTTTAGAAGTTTCAAGACATTGCTTATCTTCCCTCCATTGTTCTTTCCCCAAGTTTCAAGAGTGCTACCCTTCATTATGCTTTATCTAGTTTTTCCTCTTTTCTAAACACCAATATCCTCTTTTTCTAATTGTGTATAGCAATTTTCAATGTATAAATTTATATTCTTATTAAAATGTAGACAGAAGAAAATTTGGATGTACTCTCCTAGATCTTTGTATAAAGAAAACATATTTTGGAAGTGTCTGTTATCTTATTTGGGTATTAATAGTTTTCCTTGACTCAGTCAAAACACAAAAATAAAAGATAAGTTTAGAAGTATTTATATAAAAATTATCAGCATGTTACCACTAGGACCAATATTGAGTTTTCAAATGTTATCCACTTAACATTTCTGAATAAACAACTCTGGCATTGTTAAACATTAAAGGCCAGCTCTTGAAATTTTCAGAGTAGTATACAGAAAATTTCATTCAAATCCTGAAGGTTGAAAAAAACAGGTTTTTGTTTGTGTTTGTGTTTATGAAACTACAGAATTATTCCCCACACAAAACTTTAAGAAGCAATGAATTATTCGTTTTTATTTGAAAAATATTGTGGGTGAACAGCCGAACAAATAAAATGCTAAAATTGTAGTTACTAGTATCTAAAAACATAAAAATTGTTTTTTTTTAATGTTATAAGAGCTTTTTACTTTGTTTTACAAACTGGTAATGTTCCAATAAGTCATTTAAATTTATAAAAACAGGCAAATATAATCAGCAAGAAACTGAACTGAGAGCAGAGATTCTCATTCTAATTTCTTTTATACAAGCAGAAGCCAGATTGCTTTTAACAGAGGTTTTCTACCTCTGTTTTCTCATCTGAAAAGTAGGGTTAATATCTTTTCACAGAGCTTGAGCCGAGGGAAAAAATTGGAATAGATTTTTCCTACTTATTCTCTTTATTTCTTTGTCTAAATTCCACTCATGGCACAGAATTTAACACTAACAATTTTTTTTAGAAATGAGGTCTTGAAAGAATGAAGGCAGGCTGAATAGATGGGGGTGGGTGGTGAATCAGGGAAGAAAAAAAGAGGGGAAAGAGGTTTTATTTCAGCAAACCAGAATAAAACCCTGCTTGTGTCATTTTCTTATATTTAGCTAAAGGAGTTCATGTGAGTTGAAAGTCCCAAAACAATTTTGTGGTTGTTGATATTTTCTGATTCTCAAGATTTCACCTCAATTTTTTTTCTAAATCCATTTTACCCTATAAAAGGACTTGACCACTTTTACTTGTTACATTGACAAAACAAAACAAAACAAAACAAAAGACTCTGAACCTACACTGGAATCAATGATTTTTTTTCTAATAGACATTCCTTAAATATTTATTGTATATTTATCCAACATTTGGTGAAGAGGTGAAAATTTCTAAGGAGAAGGAAAAATTGATAATACCCTCAGTGACAATTGGTCATTTCTCTACTAGACCTCCAAACAGTTCAACTCTGAACTCAGCTAGAAAAAGGAGAATTAACCAGATCATCCCACGTTGGAAGGCTGCATAGTACACTCTGGTTGTAGAGGTTGGAGGACTGAACATCAAAGAATTCCTTCTAACCATATGAACTCTCTCCTTGAGCGTTCTTATAAATATAATTTTCTCCTCCATTACAAATTTCTAATGATGTTTAGTGCCTTTAAAAAACTGACATCCAGCATGTGCTTTGTCAGTCAGGGCAATCAATACGCTGGGACCTGTTCATGAAACACTTGGTTTTACAAAAGAGGACTTAGGACATAAATTGAAAGACATTGGTTATATTCTAGCTGAATTCCTGATTGAATGAAAATAGTCAAACTTAAGTTGATGAATTCCAACAGGTGTTTACCTGTTTTACCCCCTGAGATCTGAAAGTGACTACAGATTGTATATATCCTTTTTGTCATTAGATTGTACCTTAGAAGACAAGGGGGTCGAGAACAAGAGAGGTTGTTTATAAAAGAAGGCTGTAAAATAATGGAATTTTGGTAAATGATAGCTAATATTTGTGTCAATATTTCCAGTACCTAGAACAGTAACTGCATTAGGAAACACACATTAAATATTTATTAACTGGGAGAAAGTAAATTATCTTAAAAATGAGGCAGAATTTCTTCTGTTTGTGAATTCTATTATTTCTTTCAAATTTAAATATCTCCGTTGGAATACCACGTTAAAGACAAAATTACATAATAAATATAAAGCTCCTCTCTGACCTACAAACTGTTAAACAAATCTACATGTTATGGTAATTAGGTTCTTTTGATTTAGTGACAGGGATTGAACCAATTAAAATAAGTAAAATATAATTACTAATTTATTTTCTTCTTATCAAACAGATTAAGAAGAGACTGTAGGTGCGTACATAATTAAATCTGTCTTGTTTTCATGAAATCTTATTCTGCTCTTTTTAACCCTTGAATGAATGATACCTAAATACAGTGCAGAGATTCGAAGAGGGTTTAAAGGATGCATTTTAATTAATTAAAACTGTATGTCACAAGAAATACATATAAATTGCTACTATAAAGTGACAACATTTATTGAATACTTAAAAATAAAGGATACTATTAATAAGCACCTACTTTGCTCTAGGAATCTTTGATAGGTGTTCTATTTTAATTTTTACAAAAGCACATAAAGTGCTTCAGTTCATCTTAAAAAGCAACTAAATAAGGAAGATGTGCTAGGTGAATGTTGATTAAATAGGAGAATTGAGGTCCTCCCTTGAGAAGGTGGCTTCTACTCAACTCTAGGCAATTGTTGCACTGAGGGACACCATTCCTAGTTTTGCTATCTCCTTAAACTTTTAAACTTTTCAAGAGATGTCAGGAGTTGGATTATTATGTGATACCTTCCAAGTTTTCTAATGATTTCAATTAATTCTATTCAACAGCAGCAACAACAAACAATAACAAATCAACATTGAAACTTGAGACTAACACAACTGAATGTGTCTGTCCAGTTCCCAGCACTCCAGCATGTTACTGTGGTACCACTATGCTTTCCATAATACTGTGATGAATCTATTCCTTTTCTTGACAATTTTTTTTCCTTCAGTATCTCTGTACACTTCTGTGGCTTAGGTGAAACAATGTGAAGTTACTTGCAACATGAGCTCAATCAAGAAACTCTGAGTCTTTGTATTAATTATATGTTGCTACAATAATGCTACATAACAAACAGTCGCAACATTCGAGGCAGCTCTGCCTCATGTTGCCTTGTTTTTTGGCTGGATGTTTCTTCCTGCATATATTATCATCTCTCAAGAACTAGTAGCCTAGCCATGGCTTACTTGCTTCATGTAGCAGTAGAAGCACAAGAAGAAAAGCAGAAACATGCTAAGGCCAGACTTGAGACTGGCAACCTATGATTTCTACCTGTATACCACTGGCCAAACAAGTCACATGACTAAGCCCAAAGTCAAGAAGTAGCAAATTCATTCTTCCCATGATAGGTCACAGCAAGGGTGTGGATACAGAGAGAAAAGAAGCTGAAGGTTGGGATCCAAGCATTCAATATACTATAGTTCCTTGTCTTGATTCTAAAGGCAGTTCACTGATTTTATTAAAAACATGTCAGGGCTATCGTCAGGAATGTTTTCCGAACCTTCTGGGGTTTTTCTTTCTGTGTTCTCCCTTAATTTTCTCACATCTAACTGAAACTCCATTCTTACTTTTATGTTCTTTCTAAGAAAACTGGCTTAATTTTCTGCTTTATTTTTATATAATACAGCAATGCTTACTTATTATAATGTTTGTTTCTCTTAAAAGGCCTTATGTACTGAAAAATCAGCATAATATAAAAAGCCATTATTCTACTGAATTAAATATGGAAACTTAGAGAAATGAAATAGAAATTAACACCATACCATCACAGTAAATTATCTGTGTATGCTTGAATCTCAGCTAGACAGTGGTAACAGTGCAGCTGAATTTCAACTTTGCTTATTATTTGTGGCACATTTTTCTTGGACATTTTAAAAAATCTGTTCCATTGTTTTATATGGACTAAATAAAATAAATAGCATACACACACTTTTAAAAAACATAAATGTAAAGGAAAATAACATTATCTAAAATTTTAACAATACTTTTACTATTTGATGCAAAAATCCTACTACAAAGAAATTACTACAAGGAAATGGTTAGATATTGGCTTATGTATTTATTTTCAAGAATGTGTACTGTATTTTTCATTTAGTAAACACAAAAAATCTCTAAATTTCAACAATTCAGAAATTTTAATGTGAGTTTACCATATTCACACAGTGGACTACTAGGTCTCTTTGAAAAGCATGCCTATGAAAATGTTGAGCTAAGTGAGCAATGAACAGAATCTAATTTGAAGGAGGATAACACATTGTCAAAATCATATTCAATATTTTTAGACCATACATGGGTCACAGATTACATTGATATTCTGATAAAAGCTATAAACCCTCTATTTAGGACAAATGCATTTATGTATACAAACAATAAAATAGCATGTAATTTTTGGGGGGTGTGAAATTCTGGAAGCCATTTTGTGTATGCTGGGTAAAGAAAGCCTGATATATATCGTAATGATTTTTAAAAAATTATAATCTCCATCTATTTTTTAAAAATATCTTGCTAGAGTGATTTCATGGATTACTTCATGGATTGTATAAATGTCTAATTTTGTAAAATTTAAAACAAAAATATAAAGTATGAATAAAAAGAGAAATTATTGGGGGGAAAAAAGCTGTGTACACAGAGAAACTGTTTGGGGACTTTAGCAGCAAGGTAGACAAAGGTTTTTCACCTAGACTTCTTTTTTGTAACAAAGACAGAGAAATGCTGAGCAATTTTTAGGTTATATGTGCACCTGTTCACAGACACACTGAGCTAGAGAACTACATTCAATTGAAGAAAAAGGACATCTGCAGGTGTAGAAACAAAGTGAGAAGACAAAATCCACAAGAGCAACAATCATTAATGTTATGTTAGTCTGTTGAAGTTTTAGAAGAGCATCTAAACTGTAGCCCTAGATTTTTAATGTTTTTGCAGGTGGAAGATATGACCTCTGGCCTCAGCTAAACAAGAGAGCCAGATCTGAAACTGCCACACAAAAGAGGTCTTCTTTAGCCAAGCTGCCATTGTGAATCTAGCACAGCTGAGTAATAATGCATGAATGAATTACCTCTCCTATTTCAAAGTCGGTTGTTTGGGAGAACCTTGAAGAAGCCAATCACACACAAGCAGAGGTGGACAGAGTGTGGTTGCATGGGTCATTGCAGAATTCACAGAGATTGTCTTAACTGCTGAACATATTCAGTGTATCTAATTCAGTGAACTGTGATTAGTAAAGATGTGCTAACCACTGTGATTTAGAAATGTTAGGTAGTTATAAAAATGTGAGAAGTAATAGAAATACCGTCAGAAGAAATAAGGATGATTCTTATATGTGGTTTAGAATCAGTCTCCTTATTTTATAGCCATTATAACATTATGGATTCTGGAGTGAAACTGACTGAAATTTAAAATCCATTCTCCAACTCTTAAAGGCATATATCTTGGGACAAATTGTTTAACTTGAGTTTCAGCTTTCTCATCTGTAAATGAAAGTAACTATCCTCTTTGTCCCAGGGTAGTGTTGGTGATTGAGAAATGTAGTGCACATAAAGGGGTTTGTACAGTGTGGGATATAATATTCAATAATATGAACTAACTTCAAGTGAGTTCTCTGAACTTTCTTTATATTTACATCATTCTTGTTATATTGTTAAATATTCTTTATTCTTTTTCATGTGTAACCACATAAATTTCCAGGATGTCTGATGTGAGTTGGCAGAACTTTAAAAGATTCTAATCCACCATGATACATGTCTCTGAATTAAAAAGGACCACGTAGCTAGCATTCACTAAGGATGTAATTCATGGTACACAATATTGTGCTTCATGTACATTAGATTGTTTTTCATAACATAATCATTATTTTCCCCTTTTGAAGAATGATAAGAAATCAGAATTCATTGAAGCTAGTAAGTGGCAGAGCCAGATTTCAAACTGAGATCTGCTAGCTTCCAATAGTGTCTCTGTATGGGTTGACTTGTGGGACCCTCAAATTCATATGCTGAAGTTCTAACGCCTAAGAATGTGAATTTATTTGGAAACAGAGTCATTGCAGATGTAATTAGTTAAGATGAGCTCATAGTGGAGTAGGAAGTTTCCATAATCCAAACTGAATGGCATCTTTATAAAAAGGGAAAATTTGGACTTAGACATGCACATATGGAGAATGTTATATGTCATATAAAGTTGAAGGCAGAAATCAGGGTGATGAAGCAGAAGCCAAAGAATGCCAAAAGTTATCAGCCAACCACCAGAAACTCAAAGAATGCCAGGGAACAGATTCTCTCTCACAACTTTCGGAGGAAACAAACCTTACTGAAATCTTGATTTTAAACTTCTAACCTCCAGAACTGTAAGAAGATATATGCTTAAATCACTCAGTTTGTAGTACTTTGTTGTGTCAGCCGTAGGAAACAAATGTGGTCTCCTTCAAAATGCACAAATCTCCTCTATTTCTCTTTCAATAGTATTTTTTACATTTCTATTCTTGCTAATGTTTAGAATACCAAACCATTTTGATTATTTTTGAGGCTTTCTAAGAACTGATTTGACATATTAGAAAAATGGTCAGGCACTTCCAGCTGTATTGTAGACTGATTTGAACAAAACAACTTTTTCTTAAAAAAAATAGATGAATGCTAGATAATGTAAATCAACAACAACAACAAAAATGTTTAAATTAGACAGCTAAATTCAAAATAAGGGTAAATTAGACAGAGCTGAAGAGAAATTAAGTAAACTAAAAACAGAACTGCAGAATTTGAATTACCTGGAATTCAACTCATTGAAAGATTTAAAGATAACATAAGTGAAAACATGAAGGGTGTGATGAGGAATTACACACACACACACAAACACACACACACAAATAGAATAAGGGAAAAAGAGGAAATATTCAAAGCATAAGTGAATAGAAATTATTCATAACCGAAGAAAGATACTGAAGCAGTGCAGGGGATATCAAAAGTGCCAAAGAAAAAAACCATACTTCCAAATTTTATTAAAAAACTTACTAAATACAAAAGAAAAACTCCAACAATTTCTAAAAAATAATGACTACTATATTGATGTCAGTCTTACAGTTAAAGACAACAGAGAAAAGATGATAGTGAAAGTATATATTTAATATCATGACAGAAAATATCTGTCACTCTGGAATTGTGCTCTAGTTGGACTTTGAATCAAGAGTGAGGTCAAAATAGACATTGTCAGTCAAAGGCAGAGATAATTTATCACACACAGATCTTGCTGATAGAAGTACTGATAGAAGTACTTTAAGAGCATGAAATTTAACTTGGAAACAATAATGCAGTATAAAATATAATTATGTGTAAATAAATTAGTGAATGTATTGACTATAAAAAACATTAATAATAATGACTAAGTTTAAGAGTTATATTCAAAATATAGACATGGAAGATGGGAAGGGAGATTATTTTAAAAGGAATCTAAGGTCTTTGTATTTTAGGAAAAACAATAAAGCTATTCGTTAACATTAAGCATGGGGAGGGAATGTGCTAAGAAAGCATTAAACCATTAAATTTAAGACTATCATTAAAAAAATAAAGATGAAATGCCTAATTTTAAATTAATATAGAGAATAAAGGAATATAAGAAAAATGACTAATAAAAATATTGGGAAAAATTTTTTTTAAATGCAAAGAAAGCACAGTAGAGAAAAACAAAATAAGGGAATATATACAAATACATTATCAGTCTTAAAAATATAGGTGGATGAACCTTCACTGTTTAAAGCCAAGATTGTATTTTTTAAAGCTATAATATGCTTACAAAAGACATGTCTAAACATTAAGTTTCCTTTAGTAAGTTTAAATTAAACACATAAAAAGAAGACATATCAGGTAAATCAACCTAAAAAAAAAGTTATGTGGTAATGTTAAAATAACTGTGATTTTAAGTAAAATGTATTTACAAAGTGGGTTATTATAAGTATGTAAGCTACATAATGGTGAATTATTTTTCTGTTGTATTAATAAACATATCCTAAGTATCTAGAAAAGTACCCGGCACATAGATACTCAGAAATATTTGCTGAGTGAATAGTGAATAAATACTAATAGAAAAAATGTATTGAGGAGTTAGTACAATTCTAAATCTATATGTAATATAGAACTTAACCTCAAAATGTAAAATAGCACACCTTATAGTTTATAAATGTGACTGGGGATGTGCACACATACACATACACACACAATTTTAGTAAAGAAGAAATGAGGCAAGCAATTTGCATGAAACTGTGAACCTTGTAAAGAAATCCTCACTACCATCTGCCAAACTGTGTCACCTATCTGAGCTAGACAATGTGACTGCTAAATTACAGGTACGGTGACTCATACCAATAACACTGTTGTATAATATCAAGCTTGTGTTCTCCTCTTTGTTTATTTAATAATGGCATAAAGTGCATAGATAAATCAGTCATCTTGTTTAGCTGAGTCCCTGGTGCTAAAAGGACAAGGTGATCTTCAAATTCTTTTTTCAGTATGATTATGTTGCTGTCTCCTCTACATTCTTCAACAGCATCTGGTGAGTATGCAATGTGAATTGTTAATTCCACTCTAGCTATAAAATGAGTCAGGTTTCAGCAGAGAGTATGGGAGCAACTGGTAAATAATATGCGATCCCACAGGTTTCACTAGCTGAGTAAACTTCAACAGGATGCCTGACTCATTCTTTTCCCTCATTCTTTTCTCTTATCCAGTGGTGCTGTAAAATTTGGCAAAAAACTAGTGTTACCATGTGTGAGAGGGGAGAGATTCAGAATCCAAAAGAAATAGCACAGCTTTGAAAAACAGTTTGATAAGACTGAAACACAGAACTTTGCCTTAATTCTTTTCTTATAATCAACATACATAGCTACACCCCTTATGAACTCTCCTTTCATCACATTTTTCAGTTCTCTTTGCCTTTTTCTTCCACTACTGTAGAGAAACAATAGCAATGACATTATCTCTTTCAGTAACAGTTTTATATTTATTTAATGAAAGAATGATTTGAGCTTCTAAGACTAAGGTAATAAAAATGTGTAGGTGCCATCATCACTCTACCAAGTTCACAGTTTAAAAATGAGATTAAATCTATATAGGGTCAAGATGAGATCTGTTCTGCTATCACAAAGTGTTCTATTTTGTATCTTGTCATTGCAATGTCACAGACTGGAGTCTTGCCCAGTTGGACACCTACTTAACATATTGAACTGAGCTCTGATCTCATTAACTTTTTTTCTTTTGTGTTTTAGTTAAAAGAAATCTTTTATTTTTTTAATGACTTTATTTTCCTACCTAAGGGCTATGTCCATACCAATATACTTATTAGAGTAAATTATTTAAACTTATTTCTAATAGCACTCAAAAAAAAAGTTAAATAGAAAGCACCACTAAATAATGCCAAAATGAAAAAAAAAAGAATGAATAAAATAAAGGTAGTAGATATTATTAATGTAAGGCAGTAGGATGATAAAAAAAAAAAAAACCAACTCAAACTATGCAGTATTTCCCAACAAAAAACCATTTCATTCCATTATCTAAGATAATGTCCAGAATGTCTGCAAAGGGGTTTAGTGGTTAATTTACTTTAGAATACTGAAATAAACTCTATAATCTTTCAAGATAGAGAGTACCATTGGCTCAGCAATGAGATTAAAAACCAGTACTTTTGTCACAAAGGAGAGACACAATTTCTATTATATGTTTATGTGCTTTGGTGAAATTAGAAGATTCTTCCATGAGGGTTTAATTAACCAGAAAATTCATTTTTGGAACAATATCTACTTGCAGATTCTCATGATAATGTCATGGATAATAAAACAAGGGGAATTTTTACGTAAGTGTCAACTCTCTGGGCAGGTCAGAACATTTTCAATGTTTGTTTATCTAGTTTAGAACTAGTAAGAGATCTGGGAGGAGATGTTCATTAATTATGCAAAAAACAAAGTATCAGAGTTGGTGAAGCAACAAAGATGACCTCATCTCTTTGACAGAAAATGCCCAAATATACTCATTAAAACCCAAATTGGTTGCATCTCGTTCAGGTACAGCATAAAGGGTTTTGTAATATAGAAAATTAGTCCTAGAGATGAATCTTGAATCCAGTTCAAATTAATCAGATGGGCACTAGACTTATCGGGGTGATCACTTTGTTAGGTATATAAATGTCTAATTACTATGGTGTATGCCTGAAACATATAATATTGTATTTCAACTATAATTAAAAACATATCTAACAAAATACATTTTTCTGTATTCTAAAGTGAGGAAAATATTAAAAACATATCTATCTTTATGGTTTTAGAGAGGCTTGGGAGTCTGAGATAAAATGTTTTCAGAGAAGAAAGGAAGTCTATAAGTCTGTAAAACATTACTGTGAATGGAGGCTATTAAAGATTGAGTTCTCTAGAAACAGATGCTGAGACAGAGTCTGGGATATAAGATATTTATTAGGAACCAACACTTGTGAAAAGAAGGGTAAGAAGCGGAATTAGGTAAGGGAAGTCAACTGCAATGCTGACGACAAAGCCTCAAGGAACTAGAGCGGATATTGCCTGTGAAAGTTGGATCTTTCACCTTATTCAATCAGGTGCTGGGAGGGTAAGAGGTAGAGCAAGCTGCTCTCTCCAGCAAAGGTAGATCCCGAAGGACCTGGCAGCTACATCTGCCTACTGAGAATTCTCTTCGGAACTGGACAATAAGGCCTTCCTTGCAGCAGAACCTGGGCTGTATATCCCCAAGTATATGTATCACAGAGGCCTAAAGAGAAGGTGGACCTCTTAGAGATTCTTGGGCCATGATTGTCCAAAAAACATCAGGACAATGATGCCTACGGATCAAATTTGTGTTGTTTTACATTTTTATGTCTGTTTACATAGCTAATCCTTGCCCTTATTATGACTGATTACCCAAAAGAGTTCTTTAGAGTGATTAGGAATCATTTAAGGCATGTATTGAAAAAATAAAGATTATTAACTATGGTCCTCATGGATTCTGTGATGAGTTCAGGGATTAATATTTTTGTACCTCAGCAACAGTGATGGTAGTTATATGCTGCTGGTGCCACACCCTGAAAAACAAATCTCCAAAGCTTCTGTAAACTCGGCTCCATCAGAAGTTCTGTGCTTCAGAGTCTGGAAGAAGAGAGCATTGTCTAGAAAAGGACAGAAAGGAGCAGAAGGGACCATAGCATGTAGACCACACAAAACAAACAAACAAACAAACAAAATGTCAGCTAGGCTGCAAGTACCTGAGTGAAGCAGATTTCAGAGACAAATGTGTCCTTTGCCAAATGTTCCAAGGTGTATGATCTTTGGGATAAGAGAGCACATGCTTCCAAATAAACAAATAATGAGCCCTCTGAAATATTTGTTACATTGAAAAATGACAATTGCATATAAAGACAGAAGGAAAACATGAGGCTTCAAAGCATCAAAATGACTTGTGTCTTAGGCAGATATAATAAACATCAGAATTTCACACTTAAAACTTGATCAGTTCGATAAATGTCTATTTAAACCTATGTTTTACTTAGTTTATAATCAAATTCTTATAAATCTCTTTATATCTAAATATAGAATGTTATTTTTCTGGAACCAAGAGAAAGTGTTAAGGGCTACTTTTTATCCTTCTTTCAGCATCTTTAATTTTTTTTTATTATTAGAAAGACATTTCTGTATTATCAAACATTAGATCTCTTCATTTATGCTCTGCAAATAAATGTAACACATTTATGTAGAGCACTGAAAAATTTAGTGAACCAAGGCCACTTGGGACTGAACAACACTCATATTTGGAATGCTTAAGAATTTTGATGGATTTTTTTAGTTTAAACCCAGAAACAGTGACAAAAATGCATTGAAAACAAACAATATAGATGTGTGAATATTTAATAATTTTTTCATATTTAGCATGTATACTTTTATAATAACACTCACATAAAACATTTAGAATGCTTGAAAGAATTCAGAACATTGAATTTAGATAAAATATATTTTCCAGTTTTTAATCAATAATGTTAAAAGTGTAGCTCCATTAACTTCAAACTGGTCATTCATATATTATAATATAAGAGGAGGATGTTAGAAAACACCAATAACATACCTACATTTGATATAATTTGATTCTTTTGTTAAATCATGAAAACAATTATAATCTTAGCAAAAAATTTAATAATTGGTGATAATTACATGATTTTGATGAGCTCATTTTTATCAGGTACAGTTGTCTCCTTTGTTATCTAGAGACTTCACAAATAAAAAACAACTGTATGTAGAAACCTTAGATCTAATGCAGTGACAGCTCTGTTGAGTAACTTCCACTTAGCTGGAGCTTCTGCACCTGTCCAATGCATTGCTAAACTGCACTGACTGATGTTCTAGGTATATTAAACCCTCTCTGCAGCAGACCAACCACTCATATGTCCATACACTTCTGTTTCATCAGTGATTCCTTCCATCAAGAGTCAATTGTGTTTGCAAATGATCTAACAGGAAGACTGTAGTGGGCACTCCCACCATGTTAATATCTTTCCCTCTTTCTTTCTCCTCTACATTAAAAAGCCAAAAACTGTTAAAGCAAGAAGAGTGACCAACTGCATTATTGCTATGTCATTAAAAATGCCACAAGGTAGCATTCAGGAGTACTTAAACACAAAAATATCACAAGACACAGGAACAGAGTATTTTTTATAGTATACTATACCATACTATATTATTGAAAGCACAAAAGACAGAATACTTAAAATGTAGCATTGAGAATTTTATGGGTCTCCTAGAAAGAGGACATAGATGTTTATTTAATCTCAATGTGTATGGTTGCTTAATTAGGAAACAGACTCAAAGAGGCTATTAATATCTACAGATTACTTGTTTTGGATCAGGCACTATGTTGACTTTTTTATACATATTCTTTCATTCTTGAAACCACCCTAAGAGAACTATTATTTGCATATGAGAATTACTTTCTGAATTTAATAGATGACCAAGGAAGCCTTGCTAAAAGTTATTCAATTTTTAACTGCAGAGATTAAAATCAATTCTGTCTTAACCCAAAATTCCTTTTTTTCTGTCTTATGTCAGATTGTATAAAGGCGCCAATAAAGATTTTAATTCAGTTAAGGAAAGGCAGACAAGGTAGTGATTCATTTATATTAGCTTTAATTAAGAGAAGGTGTTCCAGTGATAAACCCAATGACTTCAGGGACCAGGCAGGAGACCTAAACATGTGAAGGAGTAATGGTTATTGCAGTGCCTTGTGGATATCTTACCTTACCTAAAGGCATTTCCATTCAATTAAAAAAAATTGGACTAGCCCAATAAAACATCTCTGCCAGAGGGTTACCAATTTGTAACTTCTGAAAGGAAGCAAAGTCAACAGATCTGCAAAATTAAGTCTGAAAAACATTCTAGACTTGGGATGCAGGCCGTATGTGGGAGACACAATAAAGAGAAAAAAAAATAAATAAAAAAATCAGAGGATTGGCTGATTTAACCATATTAAACAAATATTTACTTACATGTAAAGAAAGAATAGTGGGCAGAGAAAGTAAAGGGGGAGTGGGAAAGGAAAAAAATATTTTGGTCGCGGTTCTTAAATGGCAGTCTAAGTATTAGAATTTTATCAGATTGAGAAAGAAATACACTTATACCTGTGCCTAACACTCCTGTACTGTGTGCTACATATGCCTACTGCTCTTCATAAGAGCTTTTACACTTTAAAGGTTGGTAATAGGGATTTATTGAAGATAGCTAACTTTTTCAGTGTCACTACGTAAAAAGTGGTAGAGCCAAAATTGAGGCTGTGTCTGTCTGACTTCAAAAGGAATCTACACAACACTATACCATGTGGTTTTCTATAGAAAATAGTAGATCCAAAAATTGGTATAAGGGACTTTCACAATTGGTCAAAGATGGAGTAAAGAAACCCTTGGTTAAGGTGCTGATTATGGGACCAAAAAAATTTTTTTATTTGATTAAAGATGTAATATTAAATATAATAATCAATAGTTACTGCTATGTACTTATTATAACTCACTATTATTCTATGTATTTTTCACATATTAGCTAATTTTATTTTATATGAAAACTATGTACACATACTATAACTAGCATCATTCTCATTTTACAGATAAAAAAACTGAAGCACCAAAGTCTATATAACTTGTTTAAGGTTATGCAGATAGAAATGGTGAAAGATGAAATTTTAAGTCATCATATTGAACCAATTTTTCCTTAACCAAGAGTAAAATATGTTGATCAATTAATGGAAATGTGAAAATTGAAATGACCTTCAGATCCATCAGTTTTGATTTAACGTAAATACGGTTTCAGTAGATCAGTTCTATTAGTGAAGCAGAATGATAATGAGGTCAACTCTGTATTCAAACTCTCAATACATTTTATCTTCAACCTAAATTGCATTTTAGAGTCTTCCTCTCTAATCTCCATCAAGTATCTCAAAGCTGCAGGAAAATTAACTGGGAATAGTTGGTGAAGCAAATTGAATCTACAAAATAAATCCAAGGGAAGCCTTGCTAGAAAAAGAAATATGAACAGTGTGATCCATTGATTCTAAATATACCTCATTTTCTCTACGTATTGTACTGCTTGTTGAGAGGCTCTATAGTTAAGCAGTAAACTGTTTTCCAATTAATATATGTATGAAATCAAGTGTTTCCCTCTTTAATAATTATGTGAATAATCATTATGTGAATAATTATACACCACTTTGTGTACAAAGCAGGCATTTGGTAAAGTTACAGAAACATTTATATGTGAAGAAGTTTAGTAATTTCACTTAATGAAAACACTTAATTTGGGAACAGACTTTTAGAATGTTCCATTTCCATAGCTATGATATAAATTTTAAAATCAAATTTTTATCACCAAAAGGAGAAAAACTATTAGCTAGAGACAACAACTTTCCTCTTAATAAAAACACTAGATTACTACTTTCAAAACAAAATTATATAAACAACTTTGGTTTCTTTAAAAAAGAGTGTGCAGCCTTTATTTAAAAAAAAGAGAACATGTTATTTTCATTTGCCTTAAGTGACACATGAAAATTAAGAGCTTCACATTAAATAGAAAAACAATTGCATGAAATGAAATCTAATATAAACAAGAATTATACAGATCTAGTTTCGAGACTAAAATATGAATTTTACTCATAATAAACAGGAAAGGGGAGAACTTGGGCTTATTGCTCATAAAGTAGAAAAAAAACCTGGTAAAACAAAATGCTGAAAATATATAGAGAGAATGGCAAATAAAAGGCAAAATCAATTAATTTATCTACATTGCCTTTGAAGAATATTTGAGGAAGGAAGCTGGTAAATTTCTAAATAGTTACAACGATAACAAATACTTTATATTATAATGTTACAGTTCTTTTACTTACCAGTAACAGAATCAGATTCTGGCCACCTTAAGTCAAACAAAAAAATTAATAGGAGGTAGAATATAGTGCAGAACACAAGAAAAAGCCACATAAGGGAGCCAGAGGAAAAGTAGGCACCTGGAGACAACCCAGGGTCTCACTAGGATTGGTAATAGAACTTTCCTTTAAACAATTATGATAAACTTCTCAGAGTTTCAAAAATTCAGTTTCTTGATCCCTCAAATCCAAATTTTATATTTGAGTTAGGTGTTCATCTTTTGATCAGCCCGCTTTGGGCAGCAGACTCTGTTGTAGTAGGGAATAGGCAGCTGATGTCTACTCCTGTTTAAAGGGAAATTCCTAACACGAAATTTTAAGCTGAAAATTTCTGTAATTAATGTAGTTATATAAAAAAAGATATCTGAAGATTACATTTGGTTTGTGATTCAAGAATAATCTAATCTGAAATACAAAGATAAAAAAATGTGATCATGATTATGTAATATAACAGACTAATAAAATTACTTTAAAAATATACACATGGAGTTTTTACCACTTCTAACATCTTCACTCAAGGGGTACTGACTGCATTTTAAAATACATTTATTCACTGTACTTATTTATTGTATAAATTAGGTAATATTTCAATAATACAGAAAAGTTCAGAATAAAATAAATACCTGTTCTTACTATTCTGATATAACTCATATTTTATGAAGGAAATATTAAGCTTTTTCCATAGTTCTTTTAGATCTTATTTTTAAAGAACTAAAAACTTTCCAGTTATAATGAAACCATCTCCTTCTCCTTCCTCTCTAGTGGTAATAATTTCCTTGAAGTTGGTATTTACTATTCGTATCTATTATTTTAACTATTTCACAAATACCTAGGTGTTCAGAAATAGCATATATCTTTGTTGTATTTGTTTAAAATTTACATAAATGTTATCACATTCACAATATCTATCACCAACTTTTTTTATCATATAATAGCATATTTTAAAGGCTGAGTCATATTAATACATGTAATTTTAGTTCATTCATTTTAAATTTTAAATTCATTTAAACGAGATTACATGGCATGTCACTGAACATCCAAACTGACAGGCACTGATGTTTTTTTTCCTACTTCTTGCCTGATTGCCTACCTAAAGGCATAATGCAGTAAGACACAGAATTTTACTAATAAATACAGAAGGTGTTTATGCATGGATAGTTCAACAGAATGCAAGAAAAGAGAACCTACAGCTGACCTTTGCCTGCAAGGGAGCCCATTCCAAAGGGATCTGGAACCAAAATACCCAAGGGCTGACATTAGACCTCAACAGAGCACTATTTACTTAGTCCCACAAACAAAGCAACCAAAGGGTGGTCACAACAGACAAATGAGCCAGCTGGGATGAATTCTATTCCATCAGGTCAGCCCCAACATAGTAGCTTATATTCTATGAGCATGACCAATTCTCATAGTCAGTCAGCCTGAGAGCCCCACTCTCTGACATGTCAAGAGCAATTGAGTTTCAACTAAAACAGGAAGGCACACATGACACACACAAGGGACACTCCTGGAGCACTGGTGCAGGTGATCAGGGAAAATAAACCACTGGGCCACACAGAACTCCTACTATCTGAGAACAGCAGGTTTAGACTGGGAGACTTAGCAGATCTACTTAATACATATAAACAAACACAGAAAGGCAATCAAAATGAGAAACAAAGAAATATGTCTCAAATGAAAGAATAGGAGACAACTCTGGAAAAAGAACTAAGTGAAACAGAGGCAAGAAACCTACCATATATAGAGTTCAAACACTGGTTGTAAGGTTACTCAATGAATTTAGGAAAAAATGTTCTCAGTAAGAACTTCAACAAAAAGATAGTAAGCATAAAAAAGACCATAGAAACCATAAAAATAACCAGTCAGAAATGAAGAATACAGTAATAAAAATGAAGATTACCCTAGAAAGAAATGAGGGTAGTTTAAGGAAACTCAGGGACATAAATAACTATAACAACATTCACATCATAGGTGTACTAGAAGAAGAAGACAGAAAGGGATTGAGAACCTATTTGAGGAAATAATGACTATAAATTTCCCTAACCTGGTGAAGAAAATAAACATATAAGTCCAGGAAGCACAGAGAGTCCCAAACAAGGTGAACTCAAGCAGGCCTACACCAAAACACATCATTATTAAAATAATAAAGTTTAAAGACAAAGAAAAAAATCCTAAAAGCAACAAGAGAAAGAAAGCTATTTACCTACAAGAGTGCACTAATAAGACTTCCAGATGATTTCTCTACAGAAACTTTTTAGGCCAGAGGGATTGTTATGAAATATTCAAAATGATGAAAAGCAAGGAACTACAACCAAGACTACTCTACCCAAGGAAGAATCAACATCATTAAAATGGCCATACTACCCAAAACAATCTATTGATTCAAATAAAATTCCTTTCAAAATTTCAATGGCATGTTTCTCAAAGCTACAACAAACAATCCTAAAATTTATATGGAACCATAAAAAAAACTCTGGATAGCCACGGCAATCTTGAGAAAGAAGAACAAAGTTTGAGGTATCACACTACCTGATAGTAAACTATAGTACAAGCCTACAGTAATTAAAACAGCATGATACTGGCATAAAAACAGATACCTTGATGAATGGAGCAGAATAGAGAGCTCAGAAATAAATATACACCTGTAGGTTCACTTAATATATGACAAAGGAGGTAAAAATATACAATAGGATAAAAATAGGCTCTTTAATGATGTTGGGAAAATTGGACAGATACATGCCAAAAAAAGAAACTGGATCACCTTCTTACATTATATACAAGAATAGACTCGAAAATGGATTAAAGACTTAAATGTAAGACCTGAAATTATACAACTTCTAGAAGAAAACATAGGCCATAAACTCTCTGATGTTACTCATGGGAATTTATTTTTGTATATATCTCCCTGGACAAAGGAAACAAAAGAAAAAATAAACAAATGGAATTACATCAAACTAAAATTTATTGTACAGCAAAGGAAACCATCAACAAAACAAAAAGAAACTGACTGATTGGGAGAAGATTCTTGCTAAAGATACATGTGATAACAGGTTAATATCAAAAATATATAAATAACTCATACAACTCAACAACAAAAAAATGAACAATCCAATTAAAAAATGGGCAGAAGACCTGAAGAGATACTTCTACAAAGAGGAAATACAGTTGGCTAATAGATATATGAAAAGATACTCAGGGTCACTAATAATCAAAGAAATTCAAATTAAAAGCACAACAAGATATCTCTTCACACCTGTCAGAATGGCTATCATCAATAAATCAAGGAACAACAAGTGTTGGCAAGGATGTGGAGAAAATGGATCCCTCATATACTGTTGGTGGGATTGAAAATTGGTAGAGCCACTATGAAAAATAGTATGGAGATTTCTCAAAAAATTAAAAGTGGATATACATTTTATTCAGCAATTACACTCCTGAGTATTTATCTAAAGAAAAACAAAATAATTTATAAAATCTAAGCACCCCAATATTTATGGCAGCACAATTTATAGTAGCCAAGATATGATAGCAACTTAAATTCACATCAACAGATAATTAGATAAAGAAATTATGGTTCATATATACATTGGACTATTACTCAGCCATTAAAGAAAATGAAATCCTACCATTTGCAATAACAAGGATGGACTTAGAGGTTATTATGCTAAGTAAAATAAGTCAGACAAAGACAAATACTGCATGATTTCATTTATATGCAGAGTCTAAGTAATAAAACAAACAAACTAATAAAAAAAGACTCACAAATATAGTGGACAGAAGGTAGGGGAGTTGAGGGGCTGGGAGAATGGGGGGAAGTACAAAGAAGTACAAATTAGTAGTTGATAGATGGTTACAGGGATGGGTAACATAGCATAGGGAATGCAGTTAGCTTAATATATTGGCTAGTTGGAAAACCAAAGGAGAGAAAGAGCAATTAAGGTGATCATTTTATAAACTATATAAATGTTTAACTAATGTACTGTATACTTGAAACTAATTAAAATAAATAAATAGAATTTTTAAAAAGGACTACTCTACCTAGGAAGACTATCAGTTAAGTTTGAAGGTGAGATAAAAAGCTTCCTCAACAGGAAAAAGCTAAAGGAATTCATCACCGCCAAGCCTGTGTTATAAAAATTTTAGAGACAATACTTTAAGTAGAAGAGGAAGAAAAAAAGAATAGAAATATGAATAACAAAATGGCAATAACTATGTATCTATTAATAATCACTTTAAAAGTAAATGATTAAATGCTCCAGTCAAAGACATAAGGTAGCTGAATGAAGAAGAAAACAAGACATATATATATATGCTGTGTATAAGAAACCCACTTTATATATAAAAAAATGCACAGATTGAAAGTGAAGAGATGGAAAAAGATATTTCATGCAAATAAAAATTTTTAAAAAGCTGAGGTATCAATATTTATGTCAGACAAAACATACTTTAAAACAAAGGCTATAATAAGAAACAAAAATAACATCATATACTGATAAAGGGATCAATCCAGCAAGAGGGTATAACCCTCGTAAACATTTATGTAACCAGCATAAGAGCATCTAAATATATTAAGCAAATATTAATCAACATAAAAGGAGAGATCAACAGTAATAGTGTCATAGTAGAGGTCTTAAATACCCCATTGACACTGATGGACAGATTTTTCAGATAGAAAATCAATAAGGAAACAGCAGCCTTAAATATCACACTAGACAGATGGATTTCATTGATATTTTTAGAGGATTTCACTTCAAAGCAGAAGAATATACATTCTCCTCAAGTTTACATGGAACATTTCTCAAGATAGTCCCCATGTTAGACTATGAAAAAAGCATCAGTAAAATTAATATTAAAATCATACCAAGTGTATTCTCTGACCACAATGGTCTGAAACTAGAAATCAATTACAAGAGAAAAAACTGAAAAACACACAAACACATGAAGACTAAATCACAGTGAATGAATTAACAATGAGATCAAGAAAGTACTCAAAAGATACCTTAAGACACAGGAAAATAAAAGCATAATGCCTCACAATCTATGGGACACAGCAAAAGCATCCTAAAGAGGAAAATTCATAGCAATATAGACTTACCTAAAAAAAAAGACAAACAAAAACTTCAAATAAACACTTTAACCTTATACCTAGAAACTACAAAGTAGAAAAAAATAAAAACAGCAAAGTCCAAGATGAGTAGAAGTAAAGAAAAAATAAAATCAGAGCAGAAATAAACAAAAGAGTCTAAAAAAAGATCAATAAATTCAAGAACTGGTTTTTTGAAAATATAAACAAAACTGATAAAGCTTTAACTAGACTCATCAGAAAAAAGAGAAGACCTATAAAATAAAATAAAAGGGAAGAAGTGACAACTGACTCCATAGATATACACAGATTATAAGACAATATTACAAGCAATTATATGTCAACATATTGGACAACTGGAAAAAATAGATGCATTTTTACAAACATACTATCTTCCAAGATTGAGTCAAAAAAAAATTCTGAATGAACCAATTACTACTAACATAATCAAAGAAAAAAACCTGTCATTATTTGCAGATGACATGATACTATGTATAGAGAATCCTAAAGATTCCACACACACACACACACACACACACACGCACACACACAAATCAGAAGTGATAAACAAATACTGTAAAGTAGCAGAAGATAAAATTGATATTTAGAAAGTGATTGCATTTTTATACATCAGTAACAAACTATCAGAAAGAATATTAAGAAAACAACCCCATTTATAATTGCATCAAAAAATACCTAAGAATAAATTTAACCATGGAAGTAAAAGACCTGTACTCAGAAAATGATAAGACACTGAAGAAAGAAAATGAAAAAGATACAAATAAATGGAAGCATATATCATGCTTATAGATAGGAAGAATTAACATTGTTGAATGTTTATATAGCCCAAAGCAATCTATAGGTTCAATGCAACCCCTATCAAAATGCCAATGGCAAATTTCATGTAACAAGAATATATAATCCTAAAATTTATATTGAACCACAAAACACTATGGAGAGCCATATCAATTTTGATAAAGAAGGACAAAGAAATATCATGATATCTGGTATCAAACTATACTACAAGTTTATAGGAATCAAAACAGTATAGTATTGGCATAAGAACAGACATAAAAATCAATGGAATAAAATAGGGAGCCCAGAAATAAACTCATGCCTATATGGTCAATTAATTTATGAAAAAGGAGGCAAGAATATACAATGTGGTGAAAACAGTCTATTCAATAAATGGTATTGGAAAAACTGGACAGATACATGCAAAAAATAAAATGAAACTGGACAGCTTTCTTACACCATATACAAGGTAAACTCAAAGTGTATTAAAGACTTAAATGTAAGACCTGAAGCTGTGAAACTCCTAGAAGAAAACATAGACAGTAAACTCTGGCATTGCTCTTAGTAATATTTTTTTCTGATATATCTTCTTGAATAAGGGAAACATGAAAAAAAATAAATGATACTACATCAAACTAAAAAGTTTTTGCATAGTCAGAAAACCATTAACAAAAAAATAAACCACCTACTGAATGAAAGATATTTGCCAATGATATATCCAATAAGGGGTTAATATCCTAAGTTTATAAAGAATTCATTGAACAACCACCCCCCCTCCAAAAATATGTCAAACAATCTAATTAAAAAATGCTCAGAGGATCTGAATAGGCATTTCTCTAAAGGGGATATACAGATGACCAATACATACACGAACAGATGCTCAACGTCACTGATCGTCAGGGAAATGCAAATTAAAACCACACTGAGATATTACCTCACACCTATCAGAATATCTATCATCAATAAATCAAAAAAGAAGTGTTAGCGAAGATGTGTAGAGAACGGAACCCTCATGCACTATTGGTTGGATTGAAAATTGGTGCAATCATTATGGAAAACAGTTTTGAGTTTCCTCAAAAAAATATAAAATAGAACCACCTATGACCGAGCAATTCTACTTCTGGGTATTATCTGAAGAAAACCAAAACACTAGTTTTTAAAGATCTATGCTCTTTGCACTGCTGTTTACGATAGCCAGGATGTGGAAGTAACGTAAGTGCCCATCAATAGACAACTAGACAAAGAAGAAGTGGCACATAAATTCAATGGAATATTACTCAGCCATAAAAAATGAAATATTACCATTTATAACAACATGAATGGACTTAGGGGGCATAACACTAAGTGAAATAAGTCAGACAGAGAAAGACAAATACATGATTTCACTTATATGTAGAATCTAATGAACAAAATAAATGAACAAACAAAATGAAAACAGACTCACAGATACAGAGAACAAACTGGTGATTGCCAGAAGTGAAGGGGGTTGTGGGGCTGGGTGACAATGATCAAGAGATTAAGAAATACAAATCTGTAGTTAAAAAATAGTCATTGGGATGTGAAGTATAGCACAGAGAAAATAGTCAATAATATTGTAATAACCACGTTATGGCAGATGAGTACAAGACGAATCAGGGGAATCACTTAGTAAATTCTGTAAATGTATAACAACTGTGTTGTACACCTGAAACTAATATAAAATAATGATGAATGTCAACTCTAATTGAAAAATAAAAATTTAAATTAAAAAAAGACACCACAGGGAAGATTTAAAATAAAAAATTAAATATGTAATTTTAAATTAGGTTTATAGATTTGGAATAGAGTGAAATTTCTTTAAAATATACCAAAAGAATAACTAATGAAGAAAAAGATTAAACAAATGGATTTTATTATAAATAAATTCTTTTGTCTTTAAAATGCATGATAAAAAAGAAATGGCAAAAAATAATCAAGAAAACATTTACAAACCATTTATATAAAGAAGTAATGTTCAAAATATGTGAAGAACAACCTGAAATAAGAATAGGACCACAATTCAAAAGAAATATGTGCAAAAGTTAATAACAGACAATTATGAGAAGAGGAAATCTGAATGGTCAGTAAATATGCAAAAATAAATCTGTAAAACATCAATAGTAGGTAAAAAAATTTTAAAAGTCAAATTAGAACAAGTTACATTCTATTCCATATCATCAGAGAAAAGTATCAAAATATGATGTAAACAAATAGCCAGTATACATAGTGACACAAGTCATATAATGCTGGTTGGAATTTAAAATGGAAAAAAGGCCTCTAACACATAAAACAGGTAATATTTATTAAAACTTTCCTCACTTATGCTGTTAAAATCAGAAGGAAAATATGCATCAATAGAAAATGGTAATTTTTTTCATAAAATAGAATGATAAACACTAATAAAAAATGGTGAATAAAAGTTACATGGATCAATACAAAGAAATCAATGGAAAATAATGTTTAGAATATTCTTGGTTAAGAAATACATACAGTGTGCTATCAATTATAGCAATTTAAACTATAAATAAATGTTACATTCATATGCAATATTTAGGATTATTTAGAATTACATATTCATGTAATAAAACTTCAAAGACATATATGAAAATGATAAATCCCCAACTCAATAGGTATTCCTGAGGGAGAGGAAGTGGCATGTGATCCAGGATGAATACATAGGAATCTAAAACTAGTTTATAATTATTCTAAATCTTCATATTATATTAATTTTCAATACCGAGGTATCCATACATTTCTGTATGTTAGAAATATATCATACTAACAGAAAGGCAGTAAAGTAATTGAATAAATAACTTCTCTTCCCAATGTAACCCAAAATAAAGAGATAATCATTAATTTCTATGTTACTGTTTTAAATATTTAGTAGAACAATAATATAAAACTTAAATATCTGAAATAGGCTCAACTTTCCATTAGAATTTAAGATATGAAAACCAGAGACTCCCATAGAAAAATGGGCATAATTCACAATCTGATCATTCAGAGAAGAACCATAATGACCTTGTATTTGCAAATCTGTTTATATACTATATTATATATTTATGATTACCCACAGATCTATTTAAGTATATCAAGTTAGAAAAAAACCAATCAAACTATTTTCAGAAGTAGAGTTGAAATTGTAGTTAATTTATAATTTTTTTAAATAAAAAAGGTTTTAAATTATTTTCAAATTTTATCAAAATTGTACACACGTGTTTTAAAAATGTATATAATCATGTGCAAAACCATACTCTGATCTCACCATACATTTTTTTCTCTCCCTCCCAGGGGCAACTACTTTAGAACATTTTACATGATTCTATTGGTATTCACATGCAAATATCTCCTTAATATGTTTATATTGCTACTTCTTGAGTTTTTCTTTTTTGGAGGAGATGGGAGAACAGTTTAGATATTCTGTATTGACTTTCTGTTCTTAAAGATACAAATTTAGCTCTCCTCCAACAACCCTTTGATGGGCCTTGCCCTGATACACAAGCACATTTCCTGTCTCTTCATCCTCTCGCTATTACTGTTATACTATGGATTGGGTCAATATACAGTGTTTGCATTGCTGCATTGATGAAAATACTACATACAGCAGAGAAATGTCAGATTTTATGATTACTCTTCCTCTTATGCAAATATTGGTGTTTTCTTTTTTCAGCTTACTGTGGGAAGGTTTTTTATTTTGTCATTTGTGCTACCATTATTTTCTTAGTTTTCTAGTAATAACAACTGAGCACCCCCTCCCTCACCTTTGCTGATATATAACTCTTGTTAATACATTTACAGATGTAATTTATTGTAAATGTATCTTGTTAAAGATACCCCTTATAAAATTTGTCCTGGTCTGAATGGCTCTGGGTGCTCTCTTTATCTGTTCTCATTATGTGACTGCTAATTTCCCTACCTTTTTTGTTGTATCCCTTGATCCCAGGATTTGTAGTCTTTCTTGGTTTACTCCTTAATTTTAACTGGGCACATGTTCCAGTATCTTTCTGAAAATAAGTGCTTGGGAGATAAACATCTTTCATGTACTGGCTATAGACTTCCAAAATGTATAATTGTCTCATCATAAAGCATAGACTTGGTTCTACTGTTTTCTAGCCTCTAGTATTACTATGGCTATTTAATTGCATATTAATGTTCCTTGTGAAAGCCTGAAGATTTCTCGTTTGTTCTCAGAGTATAGTCCTTTTTTTGTGCCTTCATGTGGATCTATTTCTACCCATAGTACTTGGAACATGGTAGGTCCATTCAATATGAAAACATATATTCTTATATTCTGGGAAATTTCATAAAAATTTTTGTTGATAATTTCTTATTCTATATTTTCTGCTTTCTAGTTCTGGAATACTTATTTTTTTAAGATGTTGAACTGTCTCTACCCATTCTCTAATTTTCTATTTTTTATTATTTTAAAAAATGTTTTATTAAATTTATTGTGGTGATATTGGTTAATAAAATTATATATTTCAAAGATACAATTCAATAATATACCATCTGTATATTGCATTTGTGTTCACCACCCAAAGTCAGTCTCCTTCTGTCACTATGAATTTGCCCACCTTTGTATATATCTCCCTCTCCGCTTCTCCTCCGATAACCACTAAATTGGCTGTGTCTAGGAATTCTTGTTTGTTTGTCCTGTTTGTTTGCTGTATTCAGTTTTAATATTTCCTATATGATTGAAATCATATGGTTCTCTATTTCATTTGTCTGTTTTATTTTGCTTAGCATGGTAATTTCAAGATCCATCCATGTTGTTGCCAATGTCAGTGTTCCATCTTTTCTTGTAGCTAAGTAATATTCCATTGTATATATGCATTCTATATATTTTTTATCCAATCATTTATTGAAGGACACTTTGGTTGTTTTCATGTTTTTCTTTTCCTCAGTTTTATCTTTGACATTTTGCTTTTCCTTCTGGAATACTTTTTAAACTTTATCTCAAAAAAACTTTTATTGGAATTTCTCTCTTATGCTATCATGTTTTAATTTGCAACATATGAAAAATATTTTGTCTTGTTTCGGGTACGCAAAAATTTTTCTCATTTTTTGGGGATGCCAATCACAGTTCTTTTTTGTTTTACATTTTCTCTTTGAGCATATTTTTTTCTTTTTCTGTAAGTTATTTTTCTATTTGTTTTATTTCTTTGATAAAAGATGCTTTCTTTAAGTATCTTATAATACTGGGTTTTGTGTTAATATTTAAAAGTGTTGACCTTAGTCTTCACTGTAATCTGGTTGATTTCATTGTAGTTGCAGAACTCTTGCTGTTATTTTTGTTAGGTCTTTTTCTTGAGTGGGTAAGATTCTCTACAGAAGATTCTTCCATTTATCCTCCCTTGATGGTATTTGCCTGTCAAGGTTCTGCCAGGGATCTGAGTGAGAGGAATCAGCAGTATGAGGTGTTTGAATATTTAGTGTACTTATCCTCCACCTTCGGTTTGATACTCTCACTCTGTAACCTCTCTCCTGCAGGCTAGACAACTGCTGTATCTTCTCTACAGAATAAACATTTTCTCTCCTATCAGAGGGAGTGAGGAACAGTTGCCTTATTTTGAAGAACATATAAGGAAAGCAATGTAGAAGCTTAATTGTTCAAAAAAGACTTTAAACCAATTTTGTGATTTTAACTATAATTTTTATCTCTACTGACAGAAGTGCACAGTGGAACCAAACCTAAATTTTGTGGAGGAGTATTGTGAAGAAAATTGGGATGCTTCTTGACTTTTTACACTGTGTGCCATTTTAGCAAACAAACAAACACAAAAACTTGAATATTAATTATCTACTCTCTAGCTTCAAAAATTTTGCAATGTGACTTCATTTATTTTTCCATGTGGGGTTACATGTCTTTAAACTTTACTGCCTTTTTGCACACTAAAAGTAGTATTCTGCAATAAAGGACCCACAAAAATCAAATAAAACAGTTCCTCAAAGGTAAAGACAATTAAAAAAAATTAGCAATATATTTGCCAACTCTCTTTAAAAAAACTCATTGATTTTTTATTATTTAAAAGAATAATTTGAGTTGGTTTTCATTAAATATAAAAGTTTGTAATATTCACTAAGTTGTTTACTTCCTTGTATGCATATATATTCACTTTGCAATGAGACAAATTCTAACAAGTGTCCTCAAGTCAACACTCAGACACTGTCATACCTTTATAGAAGGAGCTACCAGCATTTGGTCTGGCAGTGTACTAACATTCTTTAGAAAGAGACTTTTCATTTTTCAGTTTTTAATTCATCATAACTCAAAGTCTCCATCTGAAGAATCAGATCTTTACTCAGAAGTGTTCTCACATTACAGCCTATACATATATGTTCCATTTTGCCCAGTAGAGTATTCCTTCCAAGTAGAAACCAAGTATTCTGTTTTGTCGGTTCACCAGTGGTACCACATGTAGAATTCCATGCATAATAGGATACTGCCCATGATTTTTGTGATCTGTAAATCTAATCAATTGTAGTACTTTCTTCCAACCTCAGGTCCTAAAACTCAATAGGACATGACCTCTAAAGCTCCAAATGTCTTTTGATATATGACTGCATAAAAATAGAAACTATTTTTTGAGTAAATAGCATGTAATAGCTTTTATTCCTTCTTCCAATGTACATAACTTACAAAATAAATAAAATCAAAATTATCTTTCTTTTGTTAGTTATAAAATTTTTATGTAAGTATTATACTGTTTTATCTATTTTTCTGTTTATTTATTTATTTATTTATTGCTCTGCATAATAGCATCCTTTTCTGTTTATAACTTGTTTAAAGGAAATGTTTACATCTTCAGGATGTTTTCTATTTCAATAAAAATTAATGCATCTCAATTGACTTCAAGGCCTAAATCTGAGAGAGAATGAAAATCCAGTGACTTATTTTCACAAGTTTAAATTAAAAAAGAAAAAATACAATCATCCTCTCTACTCTCCAATACCTGTACATAGAAGAGAAGAATAGCAAGGAAGTCTAGAAAAGGCTTGTCTAGATACATGCACCTTCCTACTAAAAGCTATTTTTATTTTTGTTCTTCTTACCTGTATCTTCCTAGTTGACCAGACATATTGGCAGCAGGGGCTGATCTAGGTATAGATGGAGTAAAAAAAAAAATACTCACCACTACTAAGGAAGTAATCTTTACTTTTTCTCCCTTTCCTTTACTTTTTGGGGCCTGTTATGGTTAATTCTATACATCAAATTGGCTGAGCCATGGTGCTCAAATATTTGGTCAATCATTATACTGAATGTTTGTATAAAGATGCCTTTAAATGAAATTAAAATTTAACTGGTGTACTTTCTGAAGAGTAGATTGCCCTGAATAATGTTAGTGGGCCTCTTTCAGTCAGTTGAAAACCTAAATAGAATAAAAAAATCATCTTCCCTTGGAAAGACAGTCTGAGGCTTGAACTACAGCATAGACTCTTTGTTGGGTCTCTAGTCTGCTAGCTCATTCCACAGATTTTAGAGTTGCCAGAATCCATAATCATATGACCATGTGAGCCAATCCCTTAAAATCTCTCTGTCTCTTTCTATCTCTGCCTGTTTGTCTGTCCGTCCGTCTGTCTGTCTGTCTTTCTCTCTCCATGTTTCAAGAACCCTGACTAAACAGGAACTGATAGGTATTTTTTGAGTATGATAATAAGAAACTAAAAGTTGAGTCAATGCAAATACGATATGGCAGTCTTCTTTCTAGATATATTAGTTCTGTGTAAAATTCCACAATGGATGAGGACAATAAGTACATATCTTTCTTTCAAGAATCTAAGTTCTATGTGCTTCCAAAGGAATTGCAATTCTTTAGTTAAAGTTAAAAATGGAGAACAAAAAGGAGGAATGCATGATATGGTACCTATAAATGCATTGATATTTTCTAAATTTCTACTACATTATTTTTTCTTACCATGTAGACTCTGCTGTTCTTATTTCCTAACCACCCTTTAGAGCTTCTGAACATTCTATAGAAAATAAGTACAAATTCTGAAGACAAATAGTAGAATGACCATTTAAAAAGATATTGCTCAATGTTATTTAGAATCATTTAAAAAAATAGCTCTGGCTACTACAAGATATGAACCTGAGTGACACAGGAAGTTCATGGAATAAACATATGCAGTAGCAAACATTAGGTGCTGGGGAATCTCTGATAACTACTTTCTTAATTCACCTAAGGAAATCTGTTCATGTTCCTATAGTTTGTTTATAGAAACCTGTTTTATAAATTAAAAATACATGCACACACACGCACACACACACTTGTATCCAAAGAAAATAGAGGGGAGGCTGAAAGACTGAAGTTTTATATTCCTGTAGACATACTTTCACACAGTGAGAATGAAAGATTGCAGACAGACGGATTTGCAGTGTGATAATACAAGCTAATATGCCCTTAATGCAATATCTGGCTGTCAACTTTTCAATTTGTGCTTACTGAATTCATTTAGAACACCCTTATTTAATGAAAACTAATTAAGACACCCTCATCCTTTTTTATTGAGGTATCTGAAATAGCTACTTTAAAATTTTCTGATACATTAGCAAACGATCCCATACAGTGGGCAGTCTATACTGATTTCAAAGAAAATACAAAAAAGATACACAAATGGCATATTAAACAGTGAGCTACATCTCTAATAAAAAATTAAACCAAGCTGATTGGTCTTCTTATTAGTATAAGTTTTTTGTTTTTATAAATGATAGAAAGTCTTCTTATGGAAGAAATATAAGTTATGAATAGTAATAATTAAAGATTAGAAGACATTGTTTTCATTTTGTTTTTGCTAACTTATTCTCAGTCAGCTACAGCTTTCCTGACCCCCAAAGTTTCACAATACTTCCACCTTAACAAACTCTAAACCCCCATAATATAAAGCCAAAAAGAATGTTCATCAAAAGTTCAATATTCTTCAAGAGGAAATGAGCAATATACATTTACTTTCAAAAGGAAGGAAATCGGTTCCCATTAATCAAATTTCTCCAAGAAAATGTATCTTCCTTTCACAAAGATATGAATAGATAAATTTCTGCAAAGCTAAGAGGGTTATCAATGAGGTTATAAGGTTTACAGTGTTAGAGATGCAAAGAAATATGTCTTTATAATAAAGTGAGCCTCTTTTAAAGGTTGTAAAGGTGCTTTTCATTCCTCACCTTGCCATCTTACTGAAATATCAGCCATTTTAGGAGTGGCTTGTGGATTTTTAAGGCACCTCAGAAGCAAACTAGCTTTTACTGTATTTTAAAAAGTTATCATATTTAGTGATTATAATATAATGGCTGTATGTATAAAATTTCTTATCCCTGTGTTACAGTTAAGAAAACAAAGGCTGAGTAAATTAAATATTGCGACCAAGATTCTATAACAAATAAGGGAGAGAGCCAGAAATCAAACCCAGACCTATCATGGTTTTCTTTTCTATACATTCTCCTCTCTAGAGATATTAGTAAGTTAAAATAGGATGCTATAAGCATTTTCAATTGAAAAATAAATCTAGAATGTGAGGGTTTCTCTACTTAGTGATCAGACGTTGTAAACCTTTCTATTTATGCCTAAATCCAAAAGCTATTCTTGACAGTAAAAGAATAATCCTCTCTAAAGACAAAATTTGGCAAGGAAAAATGCAGTCCAATTTGCTTTCACTACAAAAATAGAAATATGCGTAATCTCAAATTAACTGCCTTTGTTTTCTGCAATTCTATGCAAATGCAAATGTGCAAATGAACAAATTCTTGAAAGAGAAAAAATATACATGTTGGCAACTTGTTGTACTCATGTTTCTCTTAATTGACAGAGTGCTTTCCCTGTTGGAACTCTTAAGACTGCTCAAATTCCCTGGCATTAGCTTTCATTAAATCTCATCTAAAATGATATATTTGTGCAGACCATGATGTTCAATTAGACATTCTGGCTAACATACTAGGCTGCTGATCTGGCATTCAGTGCCCAGAGTCTCTGTTGTTGAGCCAAGCAAGCCACCTCCTGAGCTGTTCCTGCCCAATTTCTGGTAACTCTGTCAATGAATTTTCTAGATAGCTAGAGTCCCACTATCCTGAGCATCAGAGTGAGCCAAGGATGTATGCGAAGCCCCAAATGTTTATGAATTCAGTGACACAATGTACAAATAAATACAGGCACTGATGAGCCGAACCAATGTCTGCAGATGACTGTTTCAATCAGTTACAATGACAAACAGTTGTATTATGAGAGGCCATGACCATTCAGAGCTTCATTTTAGGTGGTTAACACATGGTAATCATCTCAGACATGTTGAAGAAGAACTGGGATGTGGAAAAGTAAAATTAAAATAATAAAATAATTCTCTTTTGTAGGTTTAATAGCGTACAAGGCAATAAATTTGTAAATGTAAAGAAAATACAACTATTTTATTATGAATCATTCTGCATCTTGAAACATTTTTCACCATAAGCAGTCTCCCAAGGCTAGAGCTATACATAGAAAATTAAAGGAAAATCTAGATCTGCAAAATAGATGAACCAGGGAGGAGATAATTCTTGATGAACTCATTAAGCTTTCTTAAAGTTAAATGATCCATTTTACATGTGACACATCTCCAGTTTTTCTGGCACAACTCCTACTTTTATCCTACTCCTATAGTTACCAGTTCCTAATCGAGATCCTACCTTCTCACCCTTCTCCAGTTTGCTTTTCAATCACAACCAGAGGAACCTGCCACAAGCACTATTTTGTTTCCATCACTATCATCACTGCTTTAAAACATATGCCCCTCTTGCTCCTACTACTACTATCACATAAAATGTATGTCTAGATTCTTTAACCCAAACATTAATATTTCAATGTGCTATTCTGGAATTTTATTCCTTCTCTTCCTAACACAATCTTTACACTTCTCTGGTGAATCTGTACTGTCTAATACAGTTGTCATTAGCCATGTATGGCTCTGTAAAATTAAATTTAAATTAGATAAAATTAAAAATTCAGTTCCTCTGCTACATGAGCTCCATTTCCAGTCCTCAGTAGCCGCTTGTAATTAGTGGCTACTGTATTAGACAGAGACAACTGTCCATCAATGCAGAGCGTTCTGTTGCATAGCACTACAGTATACCTGCTCCTCAGTCACACTGTACAAATCTTCCTGCAAGTTCTGATACAAGCCATTTCCTCCGTGCAGAAACACGCTATTTTTTTGCCCACCCTGTTAAATTAACATAACAGAATCTTATACCCCTCCAAGGTGCAGACTGCATTTCACAAGCAGTCTGTGCATTATAGGCATTCAATATATCTTGTTAAATATCAAAATATAATGCACATTTTAAATATTGTCTTTTTGTTCAATTGTAGAAAACACCATTCAGTCTTTTTCATTTATAGCAAGAAAACTTAGAACCAGAGAGGGGCCATACAGAGGTGATACTCAATCTGCTTAGCAAGTAATATGTTACCAACCCATGAGAATGGAATTGGCCTTACCACCAGAACTGGATCCTGAAGTCACTCTGCTCCTTATTTCCTGAATCTTGGGAAGATCCACAGAGTTCTACAAAAAAACTGAAATAGCAAGAAAAATATTGGGGGAAGAACTTTCAAAGGTTTAAGACTATAGCTACTTTTTCTTCCAGGATGGCAGTATTTCAATATATTATCAGTGAATGTGGCTATACGTTTGCTTACTGAACAGCTTTGGGTGATGTAATTGTCCCAGGATCACACAGTTGTGAGAATTTGACATGAATTAAGTTTAATACAACTTTTCAGGAACATATTTACCGTGTCGCATGAGATATTCACCTTCTGGGACATTGAAGCAAAAGCCTTTCAACTGCTAAATAGGCATGTAATCTTTATATCATTGATATAATGTCACATGCAATTGTGTGTAGATTACAACATTCCAGAAAACTCTTTCTTCAGATGTTGTATTTAGGGTAAATGATGCTTTAGGCCTACAAATCTTAATAAGCTAACACTTTTATTTTCAGAAGTGCCTCCTGCAAGGGATGCAATTCTAAAAAGTTACGTTCCAACCTGGCTGATAGGCTAATAAAATGAAAGTAGTTTGTAACAAATAAACAAGTAAAAGATATGCCATGCCTTGCACAGCTTTTAACATAAATGGGTAAAACTACTCCATTCTTTCAATAAAACATCTTGTACCTAAAATAAAATGTTTGATGTTTACACAGAAATGGCATGCTTTTATATATAAAAAAATTTTTATATAATTTTTTTGATTGCTTTTTACCAACACTTAAAAAATTTTATGACTTTTTCTAAGTAGCCAGCCATAGTTGTACAAAAGCAGTAGTTGATACAATACAATTTTTGTTCCTAATCCTCATTTAAACAATGTTCACTTTAGTAAGTAAAAGTATTGCCTCTTTATTGATTCTTTGTACATGATTTAAAGTAGCTCCACAGAAAACAATATATAACTGATTTGTAAAGGTGTAAAAATTTCAGTGATAATTTCATATTCAATATTCTTTTTCATTTACAAAGAGAACTGTTAAATATTTTTAGATTAGAAACATGTGAGATATCTGGACTTTTCCTTAATTTTCCCTGCTCATCCATTTCTTACTCTAAATCTACTCTGTTTTATAGTAAATTTGAACTAGTAAAGTTGATTTCCCATTTCACAAAATAAATGATTCAGTAAAGGACAAGAGAAAAGAGGAATCCTATAGGTCAGATGGTGAAAACAGGCAGCAGCGATAGTTAAATTGGTAATGATAGAGAAGACTGAGTAAAGGGAGACTACAAAAAGCAGAGAAAATAAAGTTTGTTTGTTTTTTGAAGAGACATCCAAGGCCATTTCATGTAGAAACAGAGTGTTCAACATTTTCATAGCTGCTGTGGGCATCATTGACTTATAGTACAACACAATGACAGACACAAAATCTTAGTAATTGACTTTCTTATCACCTACCATGTCTCATGTCTGGACAAACAGGATGTGGCTTATATAATTGTCACCACATCACAGTTATTATGGAACTTTATTTGTCTGAGATACTAACATTTCTTTTCCTCTAAATGTTTTTCTATAGACATTAGCATTGCACTCTGAGCATTAGTATTAAATAGAACTATGGTATGAGACATCCTTAACATTTCTTGAAACGTGGTGAAGAAAGAGAAAAGCGCTCATGAACACATGTGAAAAAAATTAAAGAAAATCTTGTATCATAGTTTATCCAGTTAGGGAGTGTTTAATATTTTTAATTTTCCTTCTGAATGTTGATAATATTAATGTTTCAAGTTTTTCAGAGGCATGTGTTTTAGTCCATTTTGGCCACTGGCACAAAAATATTCTGGACTGGTGTTTTAAACAGCAAACATTTATGTCTCACAGTCCTGGAGACTTGGAAGTTGAAAGTCAAGTCTCTGGCAAATTTCATAGCTGTTGAGGACCTTCTTGTTTCATTCACAGAGGTCTTTCCAAAGTGTCCTCACGTAACGAAAAGGGCAAGGGAGCTCTATGGGATCTCTTTTATAAGGGCCATAATCTCATTTTAAAGGCCTCCTAAGGGTTCAACCTCCATATACCATAATATTGGGGATTAGGTTTCAACACATGAATTTGAGAGGAACACAAACCTTTAGGCCATAGTAGCATGCAGCTACTATGGATAAAGTGAAGGACACTGAAGCAGTTTACAAAAAACTCATCATAGCATAAGAGACTGACATTATACTTCAGGGTTAATAATTATACTTGTTTTTGTTGTTGTTGTTGCTGTGGAGATGCTCTCTGACTTAGCATATGTACTACAAAACTGTATCTACTAACCAAGTTTTTATGGTTTAGCATTAACAATCAATAAGATTTATTATATGATTAGCCTAAACATTAGAACACCCACTTAAAAATACTTATCAATCATTTTAATGTCATAAAGCCAAGTTTTCTTCTATTATCATGCTATTTCTTGGAAGGTTGCATAGGTTGTTTCTAGGTAAATGCTAATCATATTCACTAGCATTCATACTACAGTGTATGTATCAAAATTCATTTTAAATTGTAACATCTAATCAGCTGAAGAAAAAGTTCTAGTGACACTCAATTAAAAAATAAAATAGGAAAACTAAATTTAAAATGATAAAATAAATGAAATGAAATAAATGAAATGAAATAAATAAAACAAAAACCAATACAGAATTGATTTGCAAATCAAAATATACCAGAATGTGTCATTTAGGATGTTAGAAAAAATTTAGAGGGGTTGATGAGATATATAAAGTAGTCTGAGCAACTTGGAGAAAAGAAGTTGAATAAATCCAAAGTATCAAGAAACACTCTGATGACTACGTATGTGTTGGAATATTTTCTTCTTGTGGGGAGGGGTAAGAGAAATAAATGTGTTTTTAAAACTTTGTAAGCTCACAAGAACACTTAGTTTCCTAACAGCTGCTGACAGGAAATAAAAGTATTCCTTCAGAAGTTTTCTCCTCTAGAATAATCAGGTTGATAATTTAGTAACGTATATGGTTTTAATTACTTGTCTTTCATATACTGGGCTCATACAGAGCACTCTTCACACAGAGATTTGGTAATAAGAAAATACTTTATAAACTCATACCCTTTATAATAATCACTACCACATGCTGAAAGTCCTTGTATAGCAGACACTTTACACACATAAACTCTAATTCATAAAACAATCTTGAAAAATAGAAATGATTACCAATCCTATTATAGATAAACTAAGAAACTGAGACAGAGAAGTTAAATAACTTGTGTAAGTTTACACATCTCTTCCTATGCACAGATTAGAAAATACCATGATTTTATTTGTTATGGGTTTGTCTTAATCATTCATGAAATGTTTTTAACTCATTATGTGACATCATTCTATGTTGAAAATATCAGGGATCAAGATAATGTCCTTTGGATTTTAACATCATGGAATAGGAATTTAGACATTACTCACAAAAGAACTGATCAGTATACTGGCTATGGTCAGCTAATTTCCTCCCACTTTGCATTTTATTTTTACATTATTGCTTTGTGCAGTGAACTAGAAGATAGTTCATGGTGTGAGGGCTTGGCATGAAAGATTGCCAAAATTATAGTGGTCCTCACAAAGTGAATCAAGACTACATGAAACAAGACTGATTCTGCATCACACTATCACCAGGACAAACTTTATTCTTAGCATGTAGGTCCATTATTCAGGAATTTTTTTCTCTTCAGAATTATGATACTTGGTGTTCTCTTGTCCCTATTCTTAGCTCCTAATTCCATAAGGAGAGCATCTAATTAAGTTATATTTTATATTAAAACACAAATAACTTGCCACTATTCTTAAATTATATGTCTCAGGACAATATGTATTTTATTAAAAGGAATTGATTTACAATGAGTCAAATTCAGAAACATTGGAAATTTCCTGTCTCCTTTATTTTACCTAGATACAACTTAAATGCACAAAGTTACTTGTCCATAGTCAAAATTCATCAAAGGCAGAGTCATACAACCTGCCATTACTACTTTTTTATTGTGATATAATTGGCATATAACATTATATTAGCTTCAGGTATATACAACATGATTTGATACTTGTATATATTGCAAAATGATCACCAGAATAAGTCTAGTTAACATCCATCCTTATACGCCATACAATATTAGGATTTATTTTTCTTGTGATAAGAACTTTTAAGATGTACTTTCTTAACAACTTTCAAATATGCAATACAATATTATTAACCATTGTCACGATGCCGTACATTACACTCTATTACTTATATATTTTATAACTTAAAGTTTTATACCTTTTTATTCCCTTGACCCTTATCTCCCATCCCCACTCCCTGCCTCTGGCAACCACCAATCTGTTCTCTGTATCTATGAGCTTGATTTTTTGTTTGTTTGTTTGTTTGTCTAGCTTACACAAGAAAGTGAGATCATATGATATTTGTCTTTCTCTGTCTCTTCTATTTCATTCAGCATAGTACCCTTAAGGTCCATCTAATTTCCTATTCTTGGTCCATCCAGTTGTCACGAATGGCAAAATTTCACTCTTTAATGGCTTATTAGTATTCTATTGTATGTACCAAATCTTCTTTTCTATCCATTGATGGACACTCAGGTTGTTTCCATATTTTGGTTATTATTCTTTCAAAAACTTTAGTGAATATGAGGGTGAATGTGTCTCTTCAAGTTAGTGTTTTGCTTTCTTTGAACAAATAACCAGAGGTGAAATTGTTGAGTCATATTGTAGTCCTATTTTTAATTTTGTGAGGAAACTTCATACTGTTTTCCAAAGTGGCTCCACCAATTTATATTTCCACCAACAGTGCACAGAGTTCCCTTTTCTACATATCCTCACCAACATTTCTTATTTTTTGTTTTTTTTTTTTTTTTGGAAATAGCTATTCTCACAGGTATGAGGTGATATTTCATTGAGATTTTGATTTACATTTCCTTGATGATTAGTGATACTGAGCATCTTTTCATGTACCTGTTGGCCATGTGTAGGTCTCCTTTAGAAAAAAAAAATGTCTATTCAGATCCTATTTCCATGATTGTTTGGTATTATAATTTATTACATTTTGGGCATTAACCCTTTATCAGACACATAATTTATAAATATTTTCTCCCACTCAGTAGGTTGCCTTTTTATTTTGCTAGTAATTTTTTTATTTGTGAAGCAGCTTTTCAGTTTGATGAAGTTTCACTTATTTATTTTTGCTTTTTGTTACCTTTGCTTTTGGAGTCAAATCCAAAAAAAATCATTACCAATGTCAAAAAGCTTACTGTTGTATTCTAGGAGTCTTATGGTTTTAGGCCTTACATTCAAGACTTTTATCTAGTTGAGTTGATTTTTAGTAGAGTATAATAGTCTAGTTTCGTTTCTCCACACATGGCTGTGTAGTTTTGAAGAAAAGGTCCTTTTCCCATTATATAGTCTGGGCTCCTTTGTTTTAAATTAATTGACCACATATGCATGGATTTATTTCTGGATTCTCTGCTCTGTTCCATTGATCTATTTGTCTGATTTTATGACAATACCATATTTTCTTGATTACCATAGCATTAAAACATAGTTTAATATATATTATAGTATTATATAGCTTTGTAATATAGTCAAAAGTCATTAACGCAGAATCAAACAAACTGCTTTTTTAAGTGTAGTACAAACTGATCTGTGAAGCATAACAAGGCTGATCTTCATGGTCTGTGCATTGTTCTAAGCCACAAAGCACCAGGTGTCATCACTACAGTAAGTTATAATTATATATAAACTAATCTGCAGCTAAGCAAATTCAAAATTGAAAGCTTTTGAATATTCCTGAATAGCAAAATGTCCCATGATTCATCCTTCTCTGTGGAAGGCTCTCTGAAAGTAACTTCAGTTTAACAGCTTCCTGAGAACTGCGATACATAACTTAGACTCATATTTGAATATTTAGTGCAATAATCAAATTCCAATAACTTCTATTAAATAAAAATATTATCTTTATTCAAGCAACACCAGACACAAAATGTAACACTGCTCTTTATAGTTCATGATTTTGGATGTCCTTAAAAGTAAAAGTGCTTAACAAAGATGACATTTTACTGCCTTAGAAACTAAACCTATTGGCAGTGATTCATGACAGAGTCATTGTATTTAATCTTACTCTGCATATTCCATAGCTTTCACATTCCACAGCATTTCCCAGTATTTGTTGGTTATAAAGTTGCAGAAATTTATTTTCATGTTTCTAAGAACTGAACAAATTCTATTTCAAATAAATAACACAGTAAAGGCTGAATAATCTTAATAAAACAATAAAATTAAGACAACTCAGAAAATGCATATTGTTGATCTGTGAATTAATTTATTTCAACTTTGCTATTTTTTACCTACCAAATAAAATTTTTTACACATGTGTTCTAATTCTACCCCATCTTATCAGCTTTCAGTTAAAATGCACAGAGTATCCTTACACAAACACTCCAGAAGTCCTCTAAAGAAAGTTTATAGTTGAATTATGCTATCTCAAATTTTCTAATTGAGCAAAATTTTCAGAATCTCACAAGAATTTGCCAAAATTCTTGTTAACATGTACTACAGAAACATGTCTTCCCCTGAACACTAGAATATAAAATGTCTAGAATATAGGTCTTACACATTTAAATTTTTTTGTCACATAATTGTTTTCTGCTAGTAGCTAAAATTATGCATAAGCTCATTTTATAGCCAGAAATAATTGTAACAAGTATATTTTAAGATATTTTACTGTTGTTTTCAAGAATAGTAAGCAATTTCTACCTATATTCTGGGAGTCAGAAAACAGATAAACCATTTACTTGACAAATGAAGTATGAAAAAAAAATAGACTAACATTTTTATAAATATCCTTTTTTGGTTAAAATATTTCCTTACTAATCAAATTTTTTAATGAATAGAATAAAAAATACACATTATAAAAAATAAAAGAGATAATTCTAGCTTTACCTCTATTTACTTTAGGGATGTAAGGCAACTTGTTTAACATCCTAAGCTTCTCATTGTCACACACACACACACAAATGTGAAGTGATGGATGTATTAACTAATCATATTTTGGTAATCTTTCACTATATATACATGTATTGACTCATTACATTGTATAGCTTAAATTTACTGGATGTCATATCTCAGCTATATCTCAATAAGTCAGAAAAATAAAACAAAAATAATGCATGAAGTCTTTAAATATGACATTTTAAGACCAACACTGTAAGAGAGTCAAGATAAGAAGTTGGGTGCTATGAATTTTCAATTATTTTGGATTGTTGTAAAACATTTTTATGATTAAATCTTGTACATAAATAAAGAGTCTCATTTAAAAATAAACTAGGTACAATAGTAATTCATTCTTCAGAGGGAAATAGAATCAATAAATACCAAATATTGCAAAGCCATATGGAGGCAGTAATTATCTATTTCCTCTTTTGAGGATTCATTGTCTAACTGGGGAGACAAATTGTAAACTGATTTTCACCCAGCTGCTATGGCAACACAAAGAAAATGGCAGCTACTTTTTAATAGAGAAACTGATTAATGCTTCACAAAGAAGGTGGCAGCCTATGGAAGAAACAAAGATTTTCTTCTGGTAAAGAAGAGAGAAAGAAAATCCTGGCAGTGGAAATAGTAGGCAAAGGGTCAGGAAGATACATTAGGGTCCTCCCTACATTTAGGAGATGGTAAAAACTGATGTGGCTGGAATGGGAAATATGGAAACTAATGATGTGAGGTGGGGCTTATAAAGGTAACCTACACATGATTGAATAGCACTTTACATCCAGGCTATGAGTTTTCAACCAAATCCTGAAAGAAGAGTGTCAAAAGCATAGAGGCTAATTCTCAAATGTCTCAAAGTTTGGTGAATACATTAGAGGGATGGGGAGAGTGGCAACAAATTTAGATTCTGCTTGCCTGAGTATCTGAGCAGCTGTCTTCCATTCCACAGTTTGATTTAGGAATTGAATTAAATTGATCCAAAAAAATTCTTTGCCTGTAGGTGATTTTTTAATTTCAGAGTATGAGTGTTGTATTGTACAGTGGCTGTCTAGTTAGAGATTAAGCATCACTTTAGTGGCATTACACAATTTTCTTTTATACTTTCTGTTCCTATTTATTTTGTACATATAATTATTGATCAGAAATAAGACTTGCAAAGCTAATTTTATAACATGGAAGCATTAGTGACTAGGAGAAATAATTTCCTTGTATTTAAATTAGTACATGTTCCTACTGAAAAAGAAATAATATTAAATTAAGAGAATATCCTTCTGTTATCAGACATTATAGTAATAAATTCTGTTAGAACCAACTACTCCTAAGTAGAAAGATCAGTCTTTGTCTTAAGTTTCTTCGTGAATGCTAATTAACATTCTTCAATATAACTTTAAGTGTAACTTTCTGGTCCTCCTTGACGGTCAACATGCTATTTTAGAAAAAAATATTAATAAATCCATAGTTGGTTTAAATACGGACATAGACTATTTTTAAAAATTGAATATAATAGGTTGAGCTAAGATCTCCAGTGTGGCTTGGAGATTAATAGAATTGTTTGTTTTCCAGCTATGATACTTATCTAAATATTACTGTCTGAGAATGACATCACATAAATGTACAATAGAAAGAAGGAATTAAGTTGGAAAAAGAGAGTGGGATTTATTTTATTAATATGTATTTTAAGTAAATCAGCATTTGAATAATAAAAAAAACTCTTATTTGTTCCCATAAAGCATCAACAGCTCCACAGTATTCAGGAACTTCAATTTAACTCTCCTTTATGGGTGTGCCATGTCAGACATAAGGTTAAGGGCCTGGACAAGATGAGAATCCTGAGAATTAGCATTATCTATTATGAGGTTTCTTTTTTCTGATTCCTAGCCTTCCCTGATACTCCCATTATTGGTTCTATTCCCTTAGCCTGTGGGGGAAAAATGTACCTCACTGGACAGGATTAAGAAGATATATTTCTGAGGGATAAGTAATGATAAAAAACTATACCCATTTTTAATTAGTATTAATAAAACCATTTGACCATTCATCTCTGACAAAACAACACTTCAGTGCTAATTGTCTACTATACTAAGCAGTGAATCTCTGAAGGAAAATATGTAAGGATAAGCAATAAATAATATCTACAAATCATGGTTTGGGAGTAAGGTGAGAAACAGTTTGAAAAGAGTCTGAATATTTTAAAATAGTTATATTATTTTGAAAAAACATTATAAGATCTTGCCCAAGTCACTGGGCTAATATACTTTAATGAATAAGGTAATGACAAAACACAAAGGCTAACAAAGTGAGAGGCAATATATATCAAGAACGATAGTGGACCTAGTTCTTCACTATTGACTAGATTCTAAGTCCAAATCAATGTTCAGATTTTATTGAACTATATTTAGATTCCTAATATAATTTTTCCATCAATAATGATGAATTGCATGAGAGAAAAGGAGACTGGTATGGCAGGACAGAAAGAGTCAAGAAATACCAAGCATATGCTCATTAAATGTCACTGAGTCATTCAAGCTGACAGGGGGCAGTGACAGAGCACAATGTACATTTGATTATGTATCACCCAAAAGTCACTTCTGTGACTCCAGTAGGCTGTCAACACCACTCAAATTCACATGGGTTCTGTAGAGCTGGTCTTGGCTTTTAAAGGTCAGATGGACCAATGAAAATATACAGCCTAATTGCCATATCAAAAGAAACCATACAGAAATTTGAGCATGACTTTGAGCCACAAGAAAGAGGATTATTCATCTAACCTTGCTTCTTTGATTTTATGAACCTAGTTACTGGGGAAAGAAATTTCGGTGTGCGTGGAACATTGAATACTAGTTTTGAAATCAATTTTTAAAACTATGCAAGGACAATAAAGGGTTAAATACAAAATTTTTTTACCATTAGTTTATATTATCATCATGGAGAATAGCCATTCACTTTGTAATTATCCTCCAAATAACAAACAAACAAACAAACAAACAAAAAACACATAAAATTAAGCCTTGATACAATATTCACAAAGCCTTAAAAATTACATCATTAATGCCTCCATTTAAAAAAATTTTTTTCTTATGCCAATTACTATTGACCACACAACCTTCCCTGCCCCTCACAAATGTGTGCACATGCACATGAGCATGCTCACACACACACACACACACACACACACACACACACACACACACACATCTATAGAAGATCTCTATAGAAGAAATATAGCTGTAAGTCGATTTTAGCTCTCGACCACCTGCTGTTTTTAGTATAAAAAACCATTGCTCCCCTGGGAAAGAAAGTGGCATGTTAACTGAAGAAATAAAATGTTGTATGGTTATACTGTCCACTAAATCTACTGAGATGCACAGTATTTTTAAAGTCAAGAACACCTAGCACTTTGGCAAACAGTCTTTTACTGGAGAACACAGGAAAATACATCTTTATTTCATATTGATGACCAACAATTAGCAAGCTCTGGGTAGCAAGAAATAAAAACAATTCGGGATTTCAAGAGACAAACTGAGCCATGACTTATTTTGACATTCTAAATACTGGTATTTTTCACTCAGCACTGGTCTGTAAGAATTGTCCTCGAGTGACAATTTAACCTTTGCTAAAGTAAATGTTCATTTCCCTTAAAACAAAATAGATTCCTGCTGTCCTTTAGAGACTAAATAGATGAATAAGTTAACTTGGTGGCTGGATAGGAAGGAAGGGCAGCAACATAGCTCCCCTGACCTCAAAAATTGGAAGAAGGTAGGTGGCGCCTTATAACTGGTAAAGTAGTGAGGAGAAAACTTGAGCAGCTGGCATTTGTTAATAAGTTCTTGTAATGAATATTAGTTATTAGAAGTTTCTTACAGTGAGGGAATATTGTGTGTGTGTGTGTGTGTGTGTGTGTGTGTGTGTGCGCACGCATGCTCGCACGCTGCCCAAAGTTTTCATCTCTCACCATTGAATTTCATATGGAAATCAAGTCCATCCTTTAAAGGTGAAAATTTTATAGGACAAACCTGAATATCTCTAGGTATACAGTGTCTAACTACACAGGTTTTTACCTTTTTTCTAGGTATATACAGATACTTCTAAAGATCAAATCATTTACACTGTAGGAAGGAAAATTCAAAAGCCTAAATGCAAAATTAATATATATAAAATAATAAATGAAATAACATATCAATACATTGAAAGCAGCATACAGATTGACCTCTAAGGAAAATTTATTTATGATTATTCTAATATAAGCCAATTATTACTTATGTCAATTCTCATGCAAATGTATTATATGTTTAAAAAGGGTTTCTTGTGAATTAATGCTCATTATTATGTAAACACACAGAAACAAAAAAATACAGCATAGTATTACATCTACTCTTCCAACTGAGACACAAAGGTCTCCTGTAACATTCAGTGCAATTTTCTTTCTGATGATAATACTTTAGAAATATTCACTTGTTTAATGTTACTTTTGAAAATTAGTTTTCATAATTCATATTTACTTCTAGTTTTTCTATAAAAGCACTAATTATAAGGGCATCATCATCACCATGTTACTTTTCACTACTTTATTCTAATTTTACTTCATAATCTTTCATTTACCAACTATAAATACAGACATATTATTTTTATATTGGCCTTATCACTTAGGTTGTCAGACATCTTGTATATACATGTGTTCTGTATTTAATGATTTTTATCCTATGCCCTTAGTGAGTTTGTTGTAACTGTCTTGTGTTTAGCTTTTATTCAAAACATTATTTTTAAAAAATCTCTAGAGGTACATAAATGACAACACTAGTTGGTAGTCATACCTCCACAGGTAAAGATCTGAAAAATTCCTTATAGTCTCATATAGTTCGACTGAGAAGACAAAAAGAGAATCCAACAAATTAAAAATATGTAGTTTTCACATTCAAAAAAAAGAAACACTGTTGTTTGTTCAAAGTTTCAAATCAGAGGTTACTTCTGATCAGCTCGCATGCTGTGAAACTCAGCCAACCAGGACATCCTCATTCCAGTTGTCATGCCAAAAAGTCAACCATCAATAGGAGTTTTACTCCAATGACCACTCTAACAGCTAAATTCCAGCAATCCTTAAACATTCCAGCTTCTGAAAGTCTACCAGCTTCTGAGTGGCAGGTTTTCAAAAGATTTATATAAAATCAATTTGGCTTTACGACAAAAGACTATGCTTAAAATTAAGGTCTCCTTTGCCGTCAATAAGAAGTTCGCATCAGCTTTCAAGTTCAATTATTATTAGTTCACAACACTATCAATGGCTCATTCATGTTTATAAGTTTTAAATTGAACTGGTGAGTGACAGTCACAATTATACTCTGACATGAGATTATCATATTCAATCTTTTCAATTCTTATAGTAGTTGATATCTAATTGTATTTCTATGTAAATACAACACAAAGCTTAAAAAATGCAGGTATATATTTTGAAATGAACATTTCAAACAATTACTAAATGAAGGAAAAGAGCCCTTAAAGTTGTTTATATAGGATACAATGGTTCAGTTAATACACAGGCAAAAAAGATGGGTAGTCATATATCAGCCAACATATAATACTGCTAAAGATAAAAGATGTATGATTTCCTTACCTAAAAAAAAGTGATTAATAACAAAATTCAAAGATAAAATAATCACAGCAGAAGTTGTAGTGGCCATTTATTGTGCATATCATTAATTTTATAGCTCAAATGACTACATTCACATATACTATTGCCAAAAACACTTTCTGATTCTAAAATTACAAATAAGGTTTCAAGTGTCAAAATGAAAACCACTAAAATAAAAAAGCTATAGGTCCATTTACATTTACAAACATTAACAAAGATCTGAATGTCTCACTTTTTTAAAGGCATAAACACAGATACAAGTTATCATAATGCAAAAAATATATATTTCCCATTTGCTTGTGCAATAATTTTCTTCTGAAAAAGCCTTGCTTGTAATGCTATTGCAAGGTAAACCCTTCCAGATAAAACTTTAGAAATAATAGCAAAATTTTGCATAAACTCTTTTATTGTATTTTAAGTAAGAAAAAGTATACTCCTTTTGGTGTGTTTAATACAAATACAAGTACAATCATATTGGGTGTTTACATAAAGATGTGGACAATATTTATTCAAAGGTGGAGTAAAATATGAATGATCTTACAGACGTTTGCTGTTCTTCCCATATTTTTTCATTACACTACTCAAAAAGTATTTGATATCTTTCTTTTTGACATTAAACGAATCTTGATATTTTTTTCATTTACCTCATTCTTTATACTGTTAAAACTGAGCAAATAAAGAATTTTTGTGATTTTGTTTATATTCAATATTCTTCACATTCAAATATTCACGATTCTCACATTCAAATTCTGTTGGCTCTCTTTAACAAATGCATTTTAAAATCTCAATTTATTGGAAGCACTAAAATCATACTTTAATTCTGAATCCCCCCTACTCTTACTAACAATTTTAATAATCCATTGAGTGAATCCTACTAATTTATTATTCCTAGTTCTCAATATCTCTTTAGCAAAATGAAAGACAGTCAGTGTTATTAAAGTACTTTGTTGCTTAAAAAAACTTGCTGAAATTGTTAATGAAAGAAATGATAAAAATTTCAGTGTCAAGGCTGTTATAAAAATGGGCACTATTATTCCTGAACAGGAAAAGAAATTCCAACTTGAAGCAAATAATTATTATGGCTCTTGCCATGACTTCTGTTTGGAATAGATTTCATCCCCTGAAGAATTCAATTTTTTACATGTATAAAATTTTTCATCATCATTAGAACATGTGAAATCATCTTTTGTAGTGCTAAAGAGGAAGAAAATAAAAATATTTTTTGTTACTGGAAAACATTTTAAAAAGCCATTGGCGACTAGATACTGAGGAATACCGAAAAGTGGAAAGTTGTGCCATAAAGATTGTATTACATTCTTCAAAAAATCAGATTTGAAAAATGATTCTCAGAATTATTCACTTTAAGCCAATAAATGTTCTGTCTACTGGCTCATAATGCTAATTTTGAGAATGTTTTATTGAGTATTCAATGAACAAAGTAAATAAAGAAGTTAGATGTGACCACTGTAAAGATATGTTACAGTGCAAATGGAACATTGACTATGATTGCAAGAAATTTCATAAGTGAATTGTGCAAAATGGAACTGAGGAAAGCCAAATTGAGAAAAATATAATTAAGAAAAGGCAGGCAATTTTGATACTTATAATTTTTCAAATAAACAAAAAGTAATGTTTTTATAATTAGATATAATTCTTATATTAAATATAATTAGATATGATTCTCATTTAACTGGATATCCTATATTCTATTTGCTAAATCTATCTACCTGAGCTAGGGAGCATGACCAATCTGGAAATATTTTAATGTTGTTTCTTTGTTTGGGGTTTCATGGACTGAGAGTATGGTATAATTCAAATTCCCGAACTCCATGAGAAGAAAGCTACAGATTCTAATTATTAGGAAACGATATTCATATTTAAATATTAATTTGCCATCAAGTTTCAATAGACACACTCTGTATTGTTTGTTGGTTTGCTTGGCAAGCATTCCTCCTTTCAGTTAAAGATTATCATTTTAAGTACCCGACTTAATGTGTAAGTGAGGAGAGGGGAGGGATCTCAGCTTCAGATAACACTGTTGTCAAGTTCAATTCCTATTCCACAGTAGGGCTAATAAAAAATTAAACTTAAAGTTTGTGAGTTGGGTATACTTTCAGGGTAAACTTAGCTTCTGAGTGAACTTTTCCAGTTTTATTTTATAATTAATTTAAGTTTTGTTTGTGTTTTGTGAGGGTGTCTGTTTTGTTTGTTTTATTTTTAGTAGCAGTAGTTCATGAAGAATTTTATTTACATTCTTATGGGCTCAGTAATTTTCCTAAGTATATTTCTTGAAATTTAAAAATTGATTGCAATATTTTTCAGTGTAAGATATAAAAATTCTTTATGAGTCAAATAAGTTCTATTCATCTCATAAAAAAAATTCATTCCCTTACCTGCACATCTTACCTGCCTTTCAGAAATACTTTACCCTTTTGATTATTTAATTCATTACTGGTCTCTACATTTTTAAGTAATTTCTTACTTTATTAATTTTAGACATTTAATTGACCTCAACTTAGATGATGCGAATTTGCCATTCATAACCACTTCTGTTTTCATACAACCAACCTTTTAATATAATTTTAATCACTGTTTAGTATGTATATTATTATGCTATAAATATGGTTCACTATTATGCTAAATAATATTCTCATAGCTCTCAATATTTTTTGTTTCTCATAACCAATGGTCCTTATTCTTCCAAATATATTTGTTCTTCCAATAGATGAGTGCTGTCTCTGTCTATGGTGTGATCTGAATATAAGTTAAATACACCATAGAAATATGAGTAAGAAAAGAAGGGAGTTAATTCCAGCTCTTAGAGATGGACTACTTTGGCTTCTCAAAGGTGATCAGGGGCCTGGAGGAAGGCTGACAGTAGCTATGCCCATCCATTCTCATCCCAGGGACATTGCTCTTGCTCAGATGACCTATTTAAAAAATGTTTTAAAAAAACTGCACATGGTACTATAAGTCATTCAGAGGCTTTTAAAAGTGAGAAAACAAACACTAGAGACCACATCCCCAAGATCTAGCTGAAACTAGCTTTAACATGTTTTTTTACTATCTTGAACTTTATATAGTTGTAAGATGAGATTATTAAGGCTTCATACAGCTAGAAATCCTTCACTCAGTTTCCAGAAGGGTAAGAGTCAAGGAGCTTTATATTTCACATGTTTTAAAATTGGAAGTTTGAAGATGACTGGGCCACTGTTAGAAAAGAAAACTGTGACCTTCTATCTGTTGGTGAGTAATAGCTGCCACTTGCCCCAAAGGTTGAAATTCATTAACAGTACAGCATTTTCCCTTTCTCTATCCTCAAATTCACCTAGAAAAGCAGAAAGAAGAAAATTTCCATCTCTGTGGTACGTGGACAGGGAAGCAGGCAAGAAGGCTGCTATAGCTCTTCTTCACCTTCCTTGCTTAGTGGTCCATTCAAGGTTATCGACCTTCCGTTCCCTCAGCCTCAGAGAGGGTACAGAGAACTTGCTATGAATGGTACAGGTGTATGATTATACGCTGTGAACTTGACTATCTGACTGTAGGACACTGGGCTTCAGGTGGAGTGGTCGTTGTAAAGCAGATTTCTTTCATTTTCTTCTTTTCCATGACAGCCAGGGTCCAAAACAAAAGAAAATAAAAAATAAAAACAAACAAACAAAAAATTGCTGGGCTGAAAGATAGATGGAGGAGATGCTCAAGGGTAGCAGGGTTTAAGAAAGGTAGCAGGTATTTAAGAAAATAGATGTGGTGAAATATTTCACAGTAGCTGTGTCCTGTTAAAAAACCTCCTTGAAGGGAGATAGATTTCTGTCTTGTTAGAGCTCATTTGATGCCTGGAGATTTCAATATTCAATACTATTGTCTTGAAAGCTATAGCAAGATACTAATGTTCACACTTGGCATAGAGGCTTTGGTAATACCTGCCTTTAATGGACCATAAAAGCTTTGACAATGAGCTTACTGGTAGCAACCATAATGGATCGAAGGTCAAAGGTTCATACTATGTGGCAGTTAACGATGGAGAAGGGATCCCATTAATGAAAGATTTTAGGATCTTCCCACCTTAGTATTGAAGCCTTTAGAATTAAATTTCATTTAAGTTACCAAAATAATGTAATACTTTTATGCTATTGCATTTGGAACAAATTTATGTTGTTAAATTTATTATTCCATTTAATCTTTACAAACTCTTAATAGTTGATATTATTTATTCTATACAAAGGAGAAAACTGAGACATTGAAAAGTTAGGATCTATTTAGTGCAATTCACAAAAAAAAGAACCAGGGCTGAAACACCCACATGGATTGTGAAAAAAAAACATTTAGATATAACTAGCAGAAAATTCAATGCAATTTACTCAAATAAAAGAGACATTGACACATGTATTTGAAAAGTCCGTGATAAGGCTAGTTTCAAACACCATGGTTGATGAAGAGACTCAATGTCATCCGGATTTAAGTTCTCTCCAGTCTTTTTGGCTCTCTTTTCTGTGCCAGGTCCATTTTCAGGCCTTGTGTCATAGTAACATGGCTGTCAGCAAGTTCAGATCTATATTTTTTTAGATCGAAGTTCTGCTAAAAATGGTATTTCTCTTAGCACAGTACAGCCTCTGCAGAATTTCATTGGTCCTATTGACTCCTCTTAGATCATGTGCTCATTCCTGCACCAATCCCTGTTGCCAGGAAAATTAGTGTTGTTTTTGAATAGGACTAAGTCACAGACCCAGTGACTCAGTCATTGAGGGAAAAAGGTCTACATGTGCTTGTGGAATAAGGATGAAAAATACCGGTTGATGTTCCTCCAAAAGAATACTCTTTTTAGAAAAGCAAATACTGGATTTCAAAATGAAAACAAAAACAAAGCAGATATCCACCACCGCCCTCACTCAATGCTCCAGTCCTATCTATTGTCCTTATGCCACTCATTCACTCATAAAATACCATGTGATTCATTAGAACTGTGCTCTATTAAGGTGATAATTGGATCTTCCACTTACATTGTCATCTTTATTATCTTGTGTGGAATTTGACTTGCTTGGAGAGATGGGTATTCATAGTTATTAACACCTACTACTTAACATCTCTGCTTCAGGCACGAACTCTATTTCTCCTATTAAATTGCATGTTTCCTTAGCAGATCAAATGTTCAATTAATTCTGAAGCTAGATTGTGCAGCAATTAGATGTTCTTATATTTCCTAGCCAAGAATAAAAATGATAGAAAATAAAGCTATTCTTCAGTAAACATCAACTATGTGCTTCACTCCCTTACAGAGAATTTGGCAAATGAGGATGCTCTGGTTATAGGTAGTAGATACCTTTTCATGTTTCTTCCCACATCATAATGATATTGTTAATTGTCCCTCTCACTCCCTGTGGGTGGTCCTCTTTTCTCCTAAATATGCTTTATAAACTAGAAAAAATTGGTCTGGAGAGATATAAAAATGAAACAAATGTACCATAGTAGTTATCTGAATTTCTAAATTTCTAGTGTCTTTTCATTTCCTGGTAAGAGATCTGAGTACTGCATTCGCATTTCATAAGATGCCCTTGAATCTTGAACACTACTCTTATAAGTCAAGCCTCCAAAGGACTGTATATTTTTTATACACAAATTAAATTAATTTACTCAAGATCATATGACCAGGGAGGGGTAGGGTCAGCATTTAAACCCAGTTCCCTCTGACTTCAAAGCCAGGATTGTACCATTGTAATGTGTATTCACTTCAAGTTATCATAACTCAAATTTCTAAGACTGACAAATTTAATCTCAATGAACACTACATTCATTTTAGTAAAATAAAAAAGTTAACTAGTTGCTAATATAACTTTCAAATTTCTAGAGAGAAACTTAAATTTTAAGAGAATATGAATCACCATAGATAATCTATTTAAAAGTCAACTAGGAAGGTTGATGTTAATGAACTTCAAAATGTCAATGTTTAAAAAAAAAATAAGTAAAAAAATCAACATTGCGGATACTTCAAGTTAGAAATCACAAAGATATCAATGTTACAGTATTACAATGATGATATCTATAGTTAGGAGTGAAATGGTGTTTGTGGGTGGGTATAAAAAAATCAGTTTCATAATTGAAACTATGATTATTTGAAAGAAACACATATTAAAAAACATTTAAGGTGGTGTCTAGATAAAAGGACATTTTTTCTGTTCTCTTGCTAAGTGATGAGCTTCTTATAATTCACCAACTCATATTTAACTTAAGTATCTAGCTTAGATTTTATTTTGCCAAAATTATCATCAACGTAGTTCATTGCCTTTGAATCTTCACATTTGATTCTGAGATTCTTTCTTCCTTTAATGTTCCACTAAGCCAGACTACTTGCAAATACATTTTACAGCAAATCCTACTAAGGAAATGGCTACTTGTACTTTTTATTTGTACTTAAGCTTGCCTTATTCTGAAACTGCATTTTAACATAATGACTATATATTCTATTATTTGATTAAGTGGGGACTTGTTTAAAAATACAAAAAAATAATGTATAACGGGTGTACTATTTCATAGCCATGTAATCACACCAACCAAGGCTGAAGTTAATGAGCTCCTTTAATGACTCTAGAAGAGAGATCACAATATGAAAAGCATAGTTTGGAAGGTCCATCCAAGTTCTGTCTTAACTATTCTAGAAAGATAGTTTTATATCCTATTTTCAAAAATTCTTGAGAAAAAGATACCAAGATAAAATCTGTATAAAATAATAATCACCCAAATGATTCTATTACTGACTTTTCATGTGTGACATGAAAAATCTGGAGATGTGGTTTGTAAATTTGAAATAATATCCATATCAGTTGTTTTATGTAAAACAACTGTACAATTGAAAAGCATAGTTTCATTCTAAGAGGCCCTATTAAGAAATGCTATCGCTAAATTCAGTCACTGCCTGAAAACCTGCTTAACCTCATCACAGTCAGAATGGATATTCATAAACCTCCACAGTCAACATTCATTCTCAGAAACCAATTAACCCACTGTTACCTGCCAATATTCACTAAGGCCTTATGCTTTACTTTTACCAATTAAAACAGATGAGGAACACCCTCTCTCAATGATAGAGGAAAGAGGAGAATAACTGTGTGAATTTAAGCTGATAGCACCCAACATTAAAGTATTAAACCAATTCCAAGGAAAAAATATAGAACATTACTCTTCACTCTTTACCTGTAGTGTATGTTGAGCTCAACCTTTTTAATCTAGTGAGCACCTTTCATTCATCCTATCTTTCTATTGTGGGTGTTTCTCTGAACAACTTGACTAAATAAGTTACTTTTCTAAGATGATGTTCTGCTCCTCTCATCACTGAAAACGTTTCTATTTGGACACAAAGAAAACTTTTTCTAGCCTGATCATTCTATTAATTTTAAAAGGTAGTTAATGTCTGAGGATTTAAAGAATCAATTTCAGTCTGTAGTTTTTTATCTAAAGTCTTACATTTGATAAGGTTTGCAGCACTTGTCACACTGCAATATCAATAGTGGGTATTCAATAATTGCTTGTTTGTCATGATAAGTAAAACAAGTATGATTTCTCTTCAGAGAAACAAGCAATACTTAATATAATGTGAGAGGAGATTAAATCTAGTTTACTATAGTAAACTCATCTATAAATTATATTTCAAGGGCCCAAAATTTGAAGCAGAAACTAGAGAAGTAGGATTATAGTAGGGGAAAACTTACATAAAGTTATATTATCATACTTGCATGAACATGTGTTTGTGTGTTTGTACAAGTTCTTGTAACGAGTTAATAACTAATTGTGAGCCATGATATTTGCAGGTATCTGGACTACTAAACATAAAAGTATTAGATAAAACGGAATGTTTTCACATAAAAAGGCAGCAGAATGCTTTATTTAAAAAAGGAAGGCTTTCATATATCTTTTGTTTGCATTGCAGTAATGTATGTATTTGCATTACATATAGTGAATGGTTATCAAATTGAAACTAAAATTCTGCATTGTATACATAGCTCAAAGAAACATAAAATATGTTACCATGATTTAGGGTGAGTTCCTAAAGAAAGCATATCCTTGAGAGGGAAGGTTGTTAACAAGATATCTTATTTAGTACTGAACTTTGTTCTTGTTTCATACCTGATCTATGAGACAAAGGTTTATATCAAAATACTGGGCTGGTGTTTCTGCACAATGGAAGAGGATACCCAAGGCACTGTGTTGGTCACAAAGTCTCAGTGAACAAATCAAGTGAATTAGTCTATTCGATAAAACTGATTAAACATATTTGGTCTGATTATGTTTGAAAGTTGTTTCATTTTTAACTGTGAGATGCAATAAATATTCACTTTTTTCCAAAGCACAGGCCAGTATTTTACTTAGTTTCTAAGAAATGTAAATATTGACTTTTTCCCTTAATACTATCACAAGAAAAATCAATGCCTATTAGGATTTATTCTATAATAGAAGCATGAACTAGCCAATATGCCTTTCATTTAATTGTTATAGAAATTATTTAAAATCTTTACTGTAAGCTTTACTGATGGATAATAAATAAAGAAATCCAACTACATTGTTGTAATGTACAGAAAGCAAGGGTTGTAAAATCATCTCAAAAAATTATTTTTTAAGAATACATGACATCAATAACTTTGGTATGAAACTGTATCGCTGTGCTTGATGAACACATAAAATATATCCATGACCTTTTATATACATATGTATAGTCTCATATAATTGTGCCAACTACCTATTAGCTATACTTTTCAAACAAAACAAATTCTGTTCTCTTCAGGACAGATAAGATCAAGAAATAAGGAACTGAGTGTGTGTATTATTCAAGCACCTGGTAAACCAGTTGGTCTGCAGTGTGGGTCACTTGTGTCCTATAATCACACACATTCCTTTTAAATTCCTTAAGGTAACAAAAACTTCCATGTATACCAACATGATGATGATGATGCAAAGGTATCATATAAGTCCTTTATAGTCAATAACTGATGGCAACCCTGTGGTGTACAAATATATGAGACAAAGATGTTTAATGTACACTTAAGTGCTGAATTTATAGTAGAGAGGTTGACATAAAATAGATGAAATTTCCTGGTATTATGACTAGTACCTCCAGGAGGTATAGAAGGCCATGTCTGTGGACAAATTTAATTTTTAAGCAGATGATAGAGTTTGCTTATTTTGGTATGTACTAATTTTGCCATGTACACTTTAATGCAGAAAAATGTTGAAAAAAATTTCATAATTTTATATCCTTCGATAGAGCGGTTTGAGAGTCCAAAATTCAGACACATTCCTAAGGATGGATTTTGTTAACTGAGAAGGCAATCAGAAAGTGTTAGAGTCAGGAAAGGAATCATTAGCAGAACTGAACGATTACTCAAATCTTAAATCTTAGTAATCCCAATGCCATAATGAAACTCCTAACTGGACATATGGGGGATCTCTGCAAATTCCTAAGAATTGATCAATGTCAGAAATAGTGTTTACCTTAAACAAAGCTATGCATCCAAAGCAACACAAGTAACAACATTTAAAGAGTATAAAGCTTTTTTACATCATCATCAATATGATGCTATTCAACAAGAAGGCCAAATTCAAAACTATAGAGTGGAAGGACTTTTGCCAAATCAATGAGATATCGTAGAGTCATAGGAACAGTCTCCAAAAGCTAGTTTGTTGGGGTTTGATAATTATAAAACTACTTCTCAGTTAGGGTTGAACAGCTTCTCAGTTAGGGTTGAACAGGTTTATAGACACCTATGATGACCAACAACTTCAGAACCCCTCTGGGAGTTATCACATTTAACTCAAAGACAATACTCTAAAAGGAGCAGAAATAGGTATTAAACATCACACAGCAAAAAAAAAAAAAAAAAGAAAGGAAAAAAAAGAAAAAAAAAGAATAAATAATACAGCAAAAAAAGTTCTGTTATATAGCTTATAGTTATGCATAATTTTTCTTTGAAAATTGAAATATCTTGGTTCCAGGTATTCTCACTTGGAAAAAAAGAATTCAGATGGACTTATACATCAATAAGAAAATGCATTCAATTGGGCATAGACATACTAATTCACTATATGAAAAAAGAAAAGAAGAAAAACAGAATAATAATTTAGCTTATTTTAAAATATGATTTCTAGACTCAGTGGAAAGTAGAAGATGCCCAGGAACCTGCCAGGAACATAGCAGGAGGCTGGGCAATAGAGAGGACAGCTCAGGTCGGCTTTCCAGTTCTGTGGTGATGATTAGCCTGTGGCCAGGTGCATGATATAATTACAAGGCACTCCAGTTCTCATCCTTTTCCAGATGCTGGAGACTTTGGCCACTTCGCCTTTGGCTCCTAGTAGTGAAAAACTAAATTCCTTACCATTCCAGACTTCTTTTAGTTTTTTTTTTTTTTTTTTATAAATCCAGACTTTAGAGAATTCTATTTTTCTCTCTTTCTTTACAGCAGTGCAGTTATGATGGAAGTATAACAAAACCAGCAATCTTGTAGCCTGATCTTAAAAGGATCAAAATCAGAATTTGTCCTCAATAACATCCCTTATTCATAGGGCCTTCCCATCAAACAACTTGTCAAACAGCTTAAATTTTTCAACAAATTGTTATCAGACATTGGTATATGAATAGTTACTGCTACTTCCATTGTACAGAAAGTGCACAGCTGGCTTATTTGAAGTTGCTGTAAGTTGTCATTCTTCCTGGGAAGAAGAGATAACAGAATCTTTGCTCATAGGTACTTTTGTTTTGCAGGCCTGCCTAGCACTTATCGATTAGTTCTTGAACTCTGGCCTCTGCCAACAGCTCCTCCATCTCCTTGTGGCCCTGGATCAGTGAGACTATTCCATCATGAAGGTAGCTAAGTATCTTATCTATATGATTCCTGCATTTTTACTTACAGTATAAAAAACATTTTTTTACAATGTTGAATTATAATCAACATCAAATACTGAACAATATTATTACAAGATAATAACACATATCTATCAATGAGCTCATTAGTATGAAATTATTAGCTAACTTGTATTTTAAATGTTTTACGTTGTGTAAAAATCCTTGATGACTTGTTAAATAGCTGTTTGAAAATGTTTTACCAGATAGGAAAAATATTGGTTGTTTTTATATTAATTGAAAACAACTTATTTTCTTTTACTATTTTAAATAATAAAACATCCAATGGGTTTTCAGAAATAAATTAGATTTGGGTAATAAAGGAAACCTATTGTTTAAGCAGTTTTCTCTTCTGTGAAGAACTTAATAGTCTTTTGTCTTTATATCTGACAGGCCACAATTAGATGGATTTGTTTATTGTTTCTTTTCTGATTAGTCCCTAAAATATTTGCTTTGATTAATTATAAAAGGCATATTTAACTAGATCATTAAAATAAGACTTATGTGATTTACAAAAATGATTTTTCCTATGTTAAATAAGTATAATTTCAGCAATTAAGCACAGGAGTAGCTCTGAGGTTCCTGTTAACCAAGGTAACAAGGAAAATGATATGTGTTATATAATTTTTACTGTCTGGTAATTCAAGCATGCCAGTATGGGGTTGGAACAAATTTATTTCTTGACTCTATATTTATTTACCATAAATTAAATTAATACAAAATACTTTTGATAATGACAACCATGAAGTATCATTATATTCTATTATAAAGACCTAGCGTACTTCCACTAATCTCATTGTTGTTAAAAAAAGATAATGGTTCAACTGGAAAAATGATATTGGCATTCACTTTTCCAAGGAAACTCCATGGAATGAAGAACTGCCTTATAGTTTAAAGAGGATTAATTTCAGTAAATCAGATTTTTTAGAAACAAATCTTAAAAGAAATAATGGTTAAGGGGCTTTTTCTCTGTTCATGTTTTTCCCATTTTTTTAGGATAGAGTCAGCAAGGCATGTGGTTATTTTTGCTCCCACCATTTTGACATAACAATCTTATATTCAAGATAAATTATCATTTACATTGTTTTATTATTAGATGTTTACATTAATGAATCCACAACATTTTTAGAAAGATGTTATTTGTTTTCTGTGGAAACTAAAGAAAGCAATATGTTCATAGTACTGGAAATATCATAAGCACTATTATCATAAGCACAAGCAGCCCTCATCTCTTCAGTCACATGGATGTCATTGAAGCATGATGAAACAGTTTAGGAGGAAAGCCAGGTCTGAATTACTAAACAGAGTCACAAAAATGTTTCTTAGGAAACAAAACTTATTCCATTTAAGAATATATAGTAGGTCCAAGTGGGCTACACAGAATGAGGAGCTGGTTAATGCCTTCTCTAGAGAAGCAGATTGAATGATCTAAATAATAACAAGCAGTAATTAGCTTAGTAGCTATTTATGGATAAATACATGTCTTTGAAATGCTGAAGGGCACTAGAGAGAGAATCCTGTTTCCTTAACAAGTTTAAAAAGTCCTTCCCAAAATCTTCTTTATCACACTAATTTACACTCTGTATGTAAAAAGAAGGAAGAAAGTATGTATAAATATATATATATATATATATATATATATATATATATATATTTATTTATACATAGATGATAGATGATAGATAAATAGATAGATGATAACATGCTAGGCCACATATTTCACATAGTGGATCCTAAAACCACAAATTATCATAATGAAAATAGTAGAAAAAGTTTAAAAAAATAAAAAGGAGAGATGAATTGTTTTGGCCTTAATGCAAAATATGTTTATTCTCTGCAAACATATTGAGGTTTGCAATCTATTGAGGTTTGTGGAAAAGGAAATAACGTATAGTATTCTCTGTAATACACTTTACAGGGCACTTTTGAGTACATTTTATTTACATAGGCATGGCAGCACTTGTAGGTGGAGACGCATTTTCACATTTCTTTTTCTACTGTGTTGAACTATATGCTTTGTAGCAGACCTCAGACAGCTGGCAGAGTGGAAAGCCAAGGTTTGCTTTAGAATCATGTTTTGTGACAATGACACGGTGTGAAAAGATATCCAAAGAAACATTGTCGAGTATGTAGTACATGATCAAACTCTTTATTTTTAAGCTCACTCCCAGAAGAAATTTCTCAATCCTATGTGTAACCAGGTACCCATAAATGCTGAGGACCTAGAAATTTTGGTCAAGTTGATTTACTTCCATGGTGTCTTGTTGAAAAATGTGTTGGTTTATATTAATGGGCTGATGATGGAGGACTGGAGGAGGGGAGAGTGTCAGGGTGAGTAGGGCCTGATGTGTTTGCTCTCTAATCAGTGTCACTCAATCAGATTGTGTGGCACAATTAGCATCTTATTATGGTGTTTATAATCTTCTCTTTTTGTACTGCATAATTTGGTACTTTATTATACCAACTCATGTTCTTCAGCTTTTTCATGCAGCACTCATTTATTTGGCAGTCACTTTTTAGTAAAACTCTAAAAGAGAAAACTTCAGCTGAGAAAGAGGAAGTATCAATAGAAAACCCAATTTCTCGTTCTTTCTAGCTACACATAAATCTCTCAAGTCTTTGTCTACCTATAACAGGTCAGAAGCAGCAAAATGGAAGAACTTACAATGTTTTATATAGTGGGATAGTTATATAAGGCTAGTGGAAAAAGACACTGAGAATAGCAAAGAGTGACAGCTACAAGCAAGCTGTAAAACTCAGGTAGAAGAACTTGAAAGGCAAACATTTTTTCTCAGGTAGAATTTTCAAGAAACTGATTCTAAAGTAAAGACTGAAAGTACAAGTCCTTACTTATCAAAGATGGTTTCCCTGGAGAATTGAGCAATGGAGTGGGGAAGCAAAACAGAAAAGGTGAGAAACTAAGCATAGTATTATTTCAGGTCAAATTCTATTCTCAGCTTTACTCTGTATGAAGCTATGCAGAATATTTTGCACCTCAGAATTTGTCCTATCTCAAGGTGAGGAACATCTCCTTTTGTATTCCTTTATTGGTTATTCATTGACTTAAGGCCATTGGTTCGGGGTGGTGTCATAAGGAGGATGCATCTTGTTTTCCATGAGTCCCAAGGAAGAAAGTCACATATGCAAACCATTCACAGCACAGCACACAAATACAGGAGGATGGGATCACAATTCCAGTAAAGGGACTTTAAGAAGATCTCCACACTCCATTTCCACACTCCTGTGCATTTAATGACCCTAACAATCATTGTGATGAAGAATCATTCTTTATTCAGTATCTAAACAGAGGTATATGTGCAATAAAATTCTTTAAGTTTATAATTAAGAAATTAATTTAACTCAAGAGCTGTTCACCCCTACTTTTAGGGCCAAAATAACAAAGTAGGTAGAGTGAAAAAACAAAAGATTTAGGTATTAAAGGTTCTGGCCCTGTCTCTGCTGTCACTATATAATTTCAGTGTGTGTTCTCAGTTTACCTTCTTGATACAAATGGCTTCTTTATACCCCATTTAACCAACCTCATACATCCCCCAAAAAGGGCACACAAGTTCCAAAAATGAGATAGTTTCTGAAAGACCTAGAGTTTGACAAACAAAAAATACTAAATAAATGTTGACTAAAAACAAGAACATAAATGAATTTAGCTAATACTGCATTTGGTTTTAATGACAAAGACACTAAAGTGGTAAGGAGACACTTGTCAAGAACTTAACATATTTTTGGTCACAATATGATAGGTTTTTCTTAAATTTCTGAAATTATCCACAAATATATTAAGTTCCAAGTTTATAATGCAGTCATTTTTTTCTGATAGTGTAACTATGTATCATTAAAGTGAATGATCTTTTAGTTGCCTGTGAATTTAAAATGTGTCAATATTAAAAGGTTATAATTTTCCAGAGAAGAGTAAATAAATATAGTTAAGGCATACTTATAATGTTTCAGTTTATTTTATTTTAATTCATTTCTTTTTTAATTCTGGAGAGTTGTATAGAAAGTCTATATTTTCTAATGTATTTGTCAGTATTTTCAGAAAGATCCATATTGAGATTTTTCAAGGAATTCTGTATCTTTATAATGATAGATGAAATGACAATTTTAAAACAACAAACCCTAATCCCTAGTGACTGTACATCTGTGTCACAAAACAATTGCATTATCTTGCATGATTAAAAAAGGTTCGCTGATCAGAGCTCTACAGCTGAGAGCCAAATATGGCAGAATATGATCTAGTTTTCTGCTTCATAACTGCAAATAAAGACTGGCATACAGATCATTGAAAGCAACTATTCTTATACAACTTAGGTCGAGCACAATTTTGGATGAAGAAAATGTTCAGTAGCAAACAATTCTTTTGAAAACAAAACTAGACACTGGAGTTTTCTAGCTCACACCATTAAGCCAACATTTCTGATTTACAAATCTATGTCTAAAGTAAAAATACAGAATGCCATGTTTTACATAACCTGTAAAAAAAATTTTGAACACCATTATTCTCTACAGCAAGTTCATAATGAAATTCTACATGAAATTAGAGAAAACGATAGCTGGTAATTTAAACAAACTTTCAATAATAATAATACAAAGTGATTTGCCTGATTGTAGATATTCTCCAGAAAGAAATTATGTCTTTTTCTCTATAGCAAGGGTCCCAACCCCCAGGCCAGGATGTGTTCCTTAAGGAAATGGGCAGCGCAGCAGGAGGTGAGCAGAGGGAGAGGAAGTGAAACTTCATTTGTATTTGCAGCTGCTTTGCAGAGCTAGCATCACCTCCTCAGTTCCACCTCAGCTCATAAGGCATTAGATTCTCAGCGAAGCACTGGTCTTTGGTGCCAAAATGTTGGGGACTATTGCTCTACAGTGTCTAGCCCCAGTCCCTAGACCACAGTTGGCACTCAATCTATATTTTTATTTGAATGAATGAATGTTGCTTGAGTTGGTAAAGAAATGTACAATCACACACAAAAAAATCTAGGAATCATAGAGACTTCTGCCCTGATGTCTATAGAATACTAGAAGGTGCAATCACATTACTATAAACAATCTACTGGGTCAAGAAGGAAATACAGTTTAGCATGCTAATTATTTTCAAACTTACAATTTATATTGTCATATGCAAAGTCTTTGGTTATAAATCTTTTATTCTCTTCCATAACCATATCCTTTGGGAAATGAGACAAACATCTTATGTATGGAATTCTGATGTCACAGAGTAGCTTCATTAACTCAGATATTTCTTACTCTCTATAGATATGCTAGTGATTTTGGATTGGGCTGACAATATAGGACAGAGTTATTTAAATCTTTTTTTTTTTTTTGGCAAAGTTCATGTTATTTTTGATGTACCCAAGCAAAATCTCCAACAACAAAGCTGCAAAGTCCTGCTTTCTATAATTTTATTGAGCAATTGAATGTAATAGAGACTTACTATAACTGTCTGTATAAATTAGGGCTATGGATATAAATTATTTATTCTTTCTATTTTTTATACCTTTTTTTTGCTCTTTTTTTGTCCTGCATCTTTCCATTTCTAAATTTTAAACCATGAAATTTCTGTGTGGCTTTTTTCAATATGCTTTTCTATGAACAATCAACTACATTTCAAATGGCAGGATAGACTGATTTAAAAAATGACACTCAAACTTGTTATGGTCAGTGCAAAGCTCAACCACTCAAAATATATGCCCAGACATTTCAGTGTTAGACAATAATAAGAAACCAAATACCCACAAGGAAGGCATCAAAAGATGTAGAGTACCCACATAATCCTCGAATTCAAAAGCATCTTCTACATTAACTGTGCCCCAAAAACTTTTATGAGTTAAGGAAACCTAATCTTTGTTCTTCCTAGGAGCTCCAGTTCAATTTGGATTATCTGTCAGGGAGATGAATCTCCTAAAGAAGGTCGAAATGACAGTTTATTTTAAAATTAAGATCAGAAACAATGATATTTTTTATTTCTAATCCTGTGTTTTTCAATAGATAATTATAAAGAACACCACAGTTTTAACATTCAGCTTATTTTCAAAAGACTGAAAAGGATAAGAAGCATTTTTACTTAACAGTGATAGCTCTTAGAGGCAAAGAATTTTATCTAAAATTTAGAATCATTGACCATTGTATTTTTTGCTATAAAATTAATCTGCAATGAGCATCCTGAAAAAAAATTCCTTTAAAATAACCATCTCTAAAATCACTGAATATATCTAGTTTTATTACAGTGCATTTATATATATTCTGTTCTATTTACAATTCTAAAAATCCCAAAGTGTGTATATACAGAAAAACCTAATACATGAGACTCAGAGGAAAGGTGTTGTTATTAGTAATGTCACTTGCACATTAAATGTGCCAGATACTTTGTTAAGTACTTTTACAAACACATATGTAATTATCATTTTCATCCCCATTTTGTATATGAGGAAACTGAGATGTGGATCTGCTTTATAAGAAGTAGAGTTAGGGATTCAAATTGAGGAATGTCTGAATGCAAGCCATGATCTTAGCCACTAAATATGCACTGTACAATGTGATAGCTTCACTACACATGAAATGTGGCTAGTATAAATTGAGATGAGTTGGAAGTATAAATGTATGCTGGATTTCAAAAATTAGTATAAGAATAATAATTAGCAGATAATTTTATATTATTTATATTTTTAAATGATAACATCTGAATTACATTGCTTTAAATAAAATATATTATTAAACTTTTCACCTTATCCAGCATAATCTTCCTAGACTGAATGATGAAGAACTAGAAAATATAAATAGACTGATCAACAGTAAGGAAATTGAAACAATCATCAAAACTCATCAAAAAATAAAAGCCTAGGACCAAATGGCTTCACTAGAGAATTCTATGAAACCTTCAAAGATGATTCAATACCTGTTATTTTCAAACTTTTCCAAAAGAATTGAATAAGAGAAAATATTTTGTAACTCATTCTATATGGCCAACATTAACCTGATGCCAAAACCTGGTAAATATAATACACACACACACACACACACACACACACACACACACACACACACACACTATAGACCAATATCTCTGATGAATACAGATGCAAAAAATCCTAAACAAAATACTAGCAAACTGAATGTATTAAAAAAATTAAACATCATGATCAAGTGGCATTTATTCTAGTGGTACCAGGAGGGTTCAATATACATAAATGAATTAATGTGATACATCACATAAACAAGATACAGGATAAAAATTATAAAATCATACAATAGATGCAGAAAAAGCATTTGATGAGATATAGCATCCATTTATGATGAAAGCATTTAATAAAATGGATATAGAAGGAAAGTGCTTTAACATTATAAAGGCCATATATGACAAACCCTCAGTTAATATATACACTTAACAGTGAAAAACTAAAAGCTTTCCCTCTAAATTCAGGAACAAGACAAGGTTATCTTCTCTCACTGTTCTTATTCAATATAGTGTTAGAAGTCCTAGCTAGAGAAATCAGGCAAAAGAAAGAAATAAAAGGTATCTAAATTGGGAATAAAGAAAAATTGTCACTTTTTGTAGGTGACATGGTTATATGAAAAACCCTAAAGACTTCACCAAAAAAAGAAAAACTATAAGAAACAATAAACAAACATAATAAAGTTGTAAAATAAAAATAGCAAAAAAAAAAAACCCATAGCATTTCTATACACTAACAACAAAATTTCAGAACAAGAAATAAAAATAAAAAATAACTTTCACAATTGCAATAGGTAGAGTAAAATACTTAAAAATAAACTTAAGCATATGAAGAAACTATACACTGAAAACTATAAGACATTATTAAAAGAAATTGAAAAAGACACAAAGAAATAAAAATATATTCAGTGTTCATGGACTAGAAGAATCAACATGGTTAAACTGGCCATATTCTTAAAAATATATATATACAGGTTTAATGTGATCCCCATGAAAATCCCAATGGTATTTTTTTTAAGAAATAGAATAAAATTATCATATTGGTATGGAACCACAAAAGACCTGGAATAGCCAAAGCAATCCTAAGGAAAAAAAAAAACAAAAACATGGCCAAAGGTTTCATACTGCCTGACTTCCAGATTATACTGCAAAGCAACAATAATCAAAATGGTATGGTATCAGCAGAAAAACAGATACACAGACCAATGGAACAGAATTGAGAGTTCCCAAATAAACCACCATATATATGGGCAAATAATGTTCAACAAAGGAGCCAAACATACAATGGAAAAAGAAAATCCTCTTCAATAAATGGTGCTGGGGAAATTGGGAATTTACATGCCAAAGAATGAAACAAGACTATTTGTTACTGTATACCTAAATTAATTCAAAATGGGTCAAAAACTTCAGTATAAGACCTGAAACAATAAATTGCATAGAAAAAAACCTGGATACTAAACTCGTGGACCTTGGATTTAGAGAGCATTTAAATTTATAAATCTGACTTTAAAGGCAAGAGAAGTAAAAGCAAACATAAATGAATGGAACTATAGCAAATTTAAAACTTCTGTATGAAAAAGAAACCATCAATGAAACAAAGAGGCAGCCAACTAAAAGGGAGAAGATATTTTCAAGCAACACCTCTAATAAGAGGTTAATATTCAAAATATATAAAGAACTCATACATTTCAACAACAACAAAAAATCTAATTAAAAAATGGGCAGAGGGCCTGAACAGACACTTCTTCCAAGAAGACGTACAAACAACCCACAGATATATTAAAAGATGTTCTATTTCAGTAGCTATTAGGAAAATGAAAATCAAAACCACAATAAAATACCACTTCACACCTGTGAGAATGGCTGTCATCCACAAGACAAGTAATAACAAGTGTTGGAGAAGTTGTGAGGAAAAGCAGTACTCATACACTGCTGGTAGAAATGTAAATTGGTACAGTCAATATGGAAAATAGTACAGAGTTTTCTCAAAAATTAAGAATAGAATTACCAAATGACTCATCAATCCTTATTCTGGGTATCTACCTCCAAAATTTGAAAACATTTATTTATAAAGATATATGCACCTCGATGTTCATTGCAGCATTACTCATGGTAGTCAAGACATGAAAACAACCAAAATGCCTTTTGATAGATTATTGAATAAAGATTTGGTACATATATACAGTAGAATATTACTCAGCCATAAGAAAAAGATGAAATACTGCCATTTGCCACCACATAGATGGATCTTGAGATTATCATTCTAAGTGAAATAAGTCAGACAAAAAATGTTGAGAACCATATGACTTCAGTCATATGACTTCATTCGCAAACTTAGTTTAAGACTTCAACTAAAAGTGACAAATGATCAAAACAAATACATTCATGAACACAATCAACAGTTTAGTGGTTACCATGGGGAATAGGAAAAGGGGATTTAGAAAAGGGTAAAGGTGGTAAAATATATGGTGACAGAAGATTTGACTTTGGGTGGCGAACACACAGTGCAATATATATATGCTGTATTAAACACTTGAAACATATAATTTTGTTAAACATTGTTACTCCAGTAAATTAAAACAAAATACTTTTACCTTTTTTTCTTTCCAATGTGGTTATTAGAAATTTTAAATTACATATAGGGTTCTCATCTGTAGCTTCACTATATTTTTATTGAACCATGCTGAATTAAAATATAGAGGTTCCATTTTTCTTTGACAAATTAAGGAGGGACTTACAAATGTCAACCCTCTGTTTAGTGGGCCTTTGCCTCATTCATTTTTGTATGCTTCATGGAAGACTTTACTTCATATTACCCACACACATTAATATATATATATATATATATATATATATATATATATATATATATATTATGTCTCCTACTAAAATATAAGGTACTAAAGTTAGGCTCTGAGTTTTCATCTTGCAAATCCATCACTCAGAATGGAGCCAGAAATACTCCAGTAGGATGGCTCAGGGGTGGTCAAACTTCAGCTTGTGAGAAAACCCAACATATAACCTCTTTCTATAAATAAATTTTATCTGAACACTGTCACATTTACTTATTTATATAGTATTGAATAGTTGCCCTAGAGACCTGTGGCCCTCAATTTCTACCATCTTTATCGAAAACATTTGCCAATCTTAAAGTAGGTGATGCCAGCATTTAGAATGGATTCCTTCCTTCTGCATCTTACATTTCAGGGAACAATTATATTATAATTATATTAGAATTTGATGAGATAACAAACTCTTCTAAAACCTTTATTTACATATTTTGCACATGCTACAACATGGATGAACCTTTATTTTAAAATTATTTTTATTAAATTTGCTGGGTGACATCAGTTAATAAAATTATATAGGTTCAAGTATATAATTCAAAAACATATAATTTGTATATTGCACTGTCTATTCACCATTCAAAGTCAGATTTCCTTCCATCACCATGTATTAAACCCCCTTTACCCTCATCTACCTCCCCCAAGCCCATCTTCCTCTGATAACCACAAAACTGTTGTCTGCATCGATGGGTTTTTGTTTGTCTTGTTCATTGCTGCTTTCAGTTTAATCCCACATATGAGTAAAATCATATAATTCTCAACTCTTTTAAATCTGTTAACTCCAGTTTATTTTACATTACGTTTCAAGGATGCTTATATTTCCACAATCACTTCTAAAATAAAAATTGAGGAATCCTTATAAGGCCTGTAATTATTTCTCTGTTATGATACTGGGCTAAGAAGAAAATTTTAATGTCCGCTATTCTGACATCAGCTGAGGCTTAGAGAGTTTAATACTTCAAGATTTATAATGGAGATGTCCAAAATAGCTGCTATAATACTTCTAATAACAGAAAAGTCACTGTGGAGTAAATGAAAGATGCTTATTTTGTGGGGAGTAACTTCTTTAAAGGAAAATTACTAGAATAAAGGATGAAGAAATCAATATAAGCATAATGCCATCATTAATGTGGCCTGTCCATACAAGGCTATTTCACATTTTTTATCCTACACAAGGTAAGTCATTTGAAGGTCACAGATAGTGAGGGGGAATTCTTATTGTATAAAAGGGCTTTTCTTTTGTCTTGATTCAATTAATTGACCTCGATTTTCCTAGATGTGGAAGATCAGGTAAAATTAAAGTCATCCTTAAACAAGGCAAACTTTTCACCAATGCAAGTATGAAAGGGTAGAGAAACATTTACTCTTTACTGATACCTCTATAACTAGCTATCATCAACAATTCAAATATTTTTTACAATGATTATCACTGTGACAAGAACTGCGCATACATTTATGTAAAATTGAATCATAAAATATGTAAATAGGATAGGACTTTACAGAAATCTTTGAATCTTTATATCAAATTGTGCAATGCACTATTCTGTTCTGAGAAGAGAACTAAATTTGATTGCAGTATTTCCTATAAACATATTTTCATCCCATTATTAGGGGCTCCTTATTAGTGACAATAGAGAACTGGAATGCCTTTAGGGGAACTCAGTTTTAAAAATCTACTAAAGCCTTTGAAATATTTGAAGTAAATGTTAAGTAAAATATCTGTCCTAGTAAATAAAATAGATTTATTCAATATGAGATTCTGAAACACTGCATTAGAAAACAATGGTTCTTAAAGTTAGTTTAAGCATAAAATGCCCCATTTGTGTGCACACAACAACACTAAATCTTCTATTAAAAAAAAAACTATTAAGCTTTACAAATATTGAAGCATTGACTGATACTGACACTTTTATTCAGTCCTAATAGGTCATTTACTAGAAGATGTTATGAAGAAAAAGTGAGCGTTATACAGTGTAGCCTTATTCATATATTTGCCTTAACATCTCACAATATTTTGGAGTTTATATATATTTCATAAATATGGTTATTTTTATAGTCTGAGTATTTACAGGAGCCCCAGTGTATTTCTCAGTTATAAATGATAAAAATAGAAATCTAATTACCTTGGGTAATATGATAGGATTCATTTTCTGGAAAATTTTAGGATAGGACTAATTTGACTCCAGTGTATACCATAGGACTCTCATTCATTCATGCTTTGCTTGTTACTTTTACTCTCTTTAAATTGCTCTTATTATCTCATATTATAGATAAAATTTTTTGCACCATCAGAAAGATATGCACATGCCAACCAACCTTCTATCTTATTGCTACCAATTCTAAAGAGAAAGAGACCCAAAACTCACCCATTTTCCATGTGTCAAACCTAATGAATGGAAACTTATTGATCCTGGTTTGGTGAAAACAACCGGTGCTGCCTACAAGTCTTAGGATATATGAAAATAAAACATCCCAGAAGCATTGCAGCACATAATGTCAAAAATCATGATGTAAAAAAAAATTCAAATGAAAAAGTTTACATGTATTTATTCAGTAAATAATCAAAGCTGTACACAACAAAATTAGGAATTTGGGAGTGCAGAATTACATATGCAGGCTACTGAGGTAATATTTTTTTCATTAATTACATTTTTTAATATTCTGTAGAAAAAAAACCTAGTACTATTGTTTAGATATTCTCATGATTGGTAATTTTCTAAAGTAGGCAACATTATTTTTTAAGATAATTTAATTTTTTCCTAATTCTGAATTTTTTATTATAAATATTTTTCCTTAGAAATGGATATTTTTTATAACATAAAATGGAGTTGATACTTCAAAATAGTGTATTTTATAAAATCTCTTTAGTCCTTTCCAATTTTTAATATTCTGGTCTCTACAATTTATCTGGAAGATTGTTTTATAACTTTCCCTTCCCCTGCCTCCCATAATCCTAGTGATACTTCAAAGATTTAGTGTTTCAGACTATATGCATTTCTAAAATTATTATTATATATAGAGGAAGGAAATACTTTCCAGTTTAAAAATTTTAATCAATAAATACAAATCACATTTTCTCTTCCTAAAACTGACTTTTAAAATGTTTCATTGCATAAACCCTCTGGGGTCCTTCATTGCATGCATTTACACAGATATTACATGAGTAAATAGCAGAATATTTCACTTTTTAAGCTAGATGAATTGAGAACCAGGTTTGTTGAAGTTTAATAGCTTTTTTTTTCATCCAGGAGAATGTCCGATACTTTGCTAAGTTGCTTCCTAGATATAAAAATTAAGAGAGCAAATCTTAAGGATTCAAATCACACAAACTCAAAAAATTCTTTTGATTTCTCCTTTTATTTTATCTATACAAGACTTTAGATGTTAACTAAACATAATGGTAATCATGTTATAATATATGCAGTCAAAACTTTATGTTGTATATGTTAAAGTTATACAGATGTGTATGTCAATTATATATCAATAAAACTGAGGGAAAATCTAATGTTCTTGTGAGATAGACCTTTTTAGAAATAAAACAGTTATCAAGTTTGTTCAACATCCTCTAAGCTAAAAGAAATTGCATCATTTTAACTGAAGAGAAGCACATTTCACAGATAGCTTTTCTTTCAGACCATAAGTAGTGTCAAGATTTCATTTACATCATTACTTTTTTCTTTTAAAATGAAAAAAAGTTATGAAAATTTATGTGTGTATTTGGCATACTCAGTTTACAAAGTGTCATTTCATTCACATGCTCATTTCTTTCTTTAAAAGAGTATTTTTTTTGCTTAGCAGTTTCTTTTTGGGGTTGATTTTGGTAAAGCATTTGACTCTATTTCAAAATTCAATGCAGTTGCATATGTTTATAAACCCAAAACATATTCTTCACTTTTATGAAATATAAAACATGTAAAATAGCCATCCAAAGAAAATATTTGAAATTCAAGATTAATTAAAGAGTCTTTTAAATATAAAACTATAAAAATATTAAATGGAAAAAAAGAAAATGCTTATTTTAGAATTTTTGTTTGTAGTTGTTCCTTGTAGGAAGTCTGTAAACCAACTTATATAAGGTTGACATATTTGATGATAATAATATAGTAAGAAAAATATACCTCAAACAATATTCCAAAATATGTGATAACTGGATAAAATTTACCTCAACAAATGAGTCAAATAATACATAAATGGTTTATATGAACCAATCATGATAATAATAAAGCAAAAATCCTTGAGGCTCTCCAGTTGAAAAAGTTCATAAAAGCAGAAATACAAGTGACAAATAACATTAAAAATATATTAATTCCTCTTCTAAGTCAAGATAATTCTAATAAAAAGAATTCAATAGCATTTTCAAATTAGATTAAAATGGTAAGACAGATGGTACATAGTGCTGGAGAGTATATACAATAATGAACAATCTCATACACTGCTTACGAGAATTTAACTTGGGACAGCCTATGGAGAGCAATATAATCTGTCAAAATATCAGATGTAAAACCAATTATTTTTTCTTGAAGATATTTATCTTTAAAAATACTTGCACATATGTGTGTTTCTTATGATCTAGTTTAAATTAGTAAAAACTGACTAGATAAAGTATGGCCTTCTCTAAACTACAGAATATGCAGTGCCTGTAAAATAATTAATATATGGAATGATATGTTTTGATATATTATTTCATGAATATAGCAAAATGAAGAATGCTCTATTATAGAATAATGCTCTTTAAATTAACCAAATAAAACAACCACTTCTATAACTATTTCTATATACATTTTTTTAAATAAAAGATCTGGAAGAATATGCACCAAAGTATTAATGGCGGATGCTCTGGGAAAGCAGAGACTGAGGTAGAGAAGACACTTTTATTTCTGTAACATGATTCTGCCATAGTTTGAATTTTAAACAATAAGCGTGTTTTAAAATAAAATATTTGCAAAAGTTTTTTTTTTAAATAATGGTATAATTCACTGCTAATTATAGTTACATATGCTTTTAAAAAATAGATAAGAATAAATGAAGCCATAAATGAAGGCAGGAACACTGTTTTATCAGCTGAGTTTTCTCAGTGCAAGAACACAATACAGTGTTTTGTGTTTTGTTTAGTGTTTTGAAACACTAAAGGTAACATTTCACTTTCTCCAATTATCTTAGTTGCATACAATATTACAGAAAATAGGCAGAAGGTGAAGAAGCTATTTGTATGAACTCTAAAATGGGCTGGTCAGTTAATCATTTCTTCAAATCTTGAGGATCTCTAACATTTTTTTTCAGCCTTTGGAATCTCAATCATGCTTTAATATTGTAACATAATAAGCTAAATATACATAGCCCCCAATAAACATGAATGTCAGACACAGAGTATACATTTCAGGAAAGTATGCTAACAAATTATTTTTGGGCATCTGTGATGATGTCCTTGAAGAGATGCCTGACATAATAGAAATAAATTCTCACAGAATGGGATGTAATCAAGGATTCTTTGAGAAAAAGGTCTATTCCTTCTGTCCACAAATAAATTATCACATGAGGTCAAAGTATCTTTAAAAGGCATAAGTCTTCTTTTAAATTAGAGCTAAGGCACTACATACAAATACTTATGGTAGAGGCAATATTAAATCGTCATTTAAATCCACTCTGCTAAGATATCTATATCCATATCCATATTGATGTCTATCCATTGCTATGCCTATCTAAATATATTGCTTATATATTTATATCACATATAAACATTTTATATTTATCTATTTAATTAGTTTTCTATTTCTGCTATAACAAATTATTACAAATTTAATAGCTTAAATGTCATAAATTTATTATAAAGTTCTATAGATCTAAAGTCTGAGTCAGGTCTCACTGGGATAAAACTAAAATGTCAGTGGAGGTGCACTCTTTCCTAGCAGCTCTAGGGGAAAATCTATCTCTTGCCTTTCAAGCTTCTAGAAGCTGCTCACATGTCTTGGCTTGTGGGCTTCATCTTCTCTCTTTAACAACTATATGACAATTTCTATGGCCCTTAAGTCCTCACAATTCTCACATTTCTGTCTGACTGTAGCCAGGAAAGGTGTATAAAGTCTTCGGCCATCTATACTGGGATGGGAGGCCACTGAATGAATGACTGTTGGGGAGGTAGAAGGGAATAAACCATTCAAGCTGTAAAACAGGGAGGAAATAGTATAGAAGGTCAACTTTACAAAATTCACAGTGCTAAGACTGGTACTATTTGTCTGTCAGAATGGGACATAAAATATTATTTCTCAGAGGTAAATTATTTATGAAAATCAGAATGAGCACACTCGTTCTGTAAAGAGCTTTTTCAGGCCACACAGTCTCTGTCACAACTACATACTCAGTACTGCTAGTGAAGCCTGCAGGCAGCCATAGACAATAAGTAAAATAATAGGTAGAGTTGCAGTGGACATACTAGACACTTAATGAATACTCAAATGTGAATTCCATATTATTTTCATGTCAAAATATTATTATTCTTTTTTTGCACTATTTATTAATAAACAATTCATCTTAGTTCATGGTCATTCAAAAAGAGGCAATGAGCCAGATCTGTCCTGTGAACTGTAGTTTGTTGATGCCTGGCCTAGGCCACTTATAATAAAAGGAAATGTTTCTCTGAACTATTATTTCAGACTTCTGTGATATAGCTAAAAAGACTACATGATGTCTTAAAAGCTTATATGTCTTGGTAGTTATTATGTTCTTAAGAGAGTTGTACCAGAAACAATTTGTTTTTAGGTAGACACAAGTGTAAGGACATCAATAGTGAAATCAGTTTTTATCACAAATGATAGAAATTAAAGTCAATATCTATGTTTTCTTGGTAGAATAAACATGACACAATTATGTATGTCTAAATCAAGAAGCATTTTTTAATTAGTAAACATTATGGTTAATGTCAAAGATTAAAAATTAAAGAGACCTTATATAAAGCCTTTTAAAAGAAAATTCCCTTGTAATAAAAGACAAACAAAAATAACTGCCCATGCTGATTCTGTACAAAAGAAGTAGGTAAATACTTTTTTTAGATGACTTCCAAAACTAAATGTGTAAGCTTTCAAATTTAATTTGGTATGCAGGGAGATTTCATTTGGTTGCAGGTAGAGCCATATATCAAATATTTGGTTTACCACTGTAAATGTAAATTAATTTATACCTCAAATATGTTAGGCAGATGGAAATCTGGATATGATAGACATATACAGGTCATACTAAGGCCTTGGTCAATGGAAGTGATTTGGTTTTTATATTATGATGTTAGCCTTGATGATTCCTTGCTGGGCACAGATTTTAATAGTCAAGTCAGGGTTTTAAATCAATTGGGGCCAAACCTACCATCAACTGCAAGAATAATAGACACAAAAGAACTGAGATAATTTGCTTCCTGTGGTAGAGATGCAGAGGCTTCTACCAGCCTCCAACCCTACAGGGCCCTCGAACAGTTCATTCAACGTTGAACAAATATGACTTTAAGTGATATCATTCATAATTCTGATTTTCATATTTTTTTTGCATTAAAGGAGAAATTAAGAGGGGCTATTTTAATTCTTTATGTACTTTACATGGGTGAACCAATTTGCCAGCTATTAGAAGCAGAAAAAAAGAATGATGGAAGTGCTGAAAGGAATTTGGTGATGCTAATACCTAGAACATTGCAATATTTTGATTTGGCTACTTTTTAAAATTGCCATGGATGCTTAATGCTATGTATATTTATGTATGTATTCATTTAGTATGTATGGTAAAAATATTTTAAATGCTGCACCACAACCTCATGAGAAAGTAGGACCTAAAGGATTCAATCAAGACCCCTTATCTCTTCACAAGTGCAATAAAAAGATCTCAGGTTCATAATTCAAAGTTTCTGCTAAGTGTAGCAGAAGAAGGGCTGCAATGCAAGTTCCATAAGGGCAGCAACCCTGTTTTTCCTTATAATTTTTTTTATCCTCAGTATCCTCGACATTGTATATACAAAGTATATATTTATATTTTCTGAATAAATAACACATCATTGAATCCATAAGTCATTTCTTGATATCCTAGGGGATGGGTTCCAGGTCCCTGCATGGATACCAAAATTCATGATTAAGTTCCTTAGATACAATGGTGTATTTGCGTATAACCTACACATATTCTTCCATATACTTTAAATCATCTCTAGATTACTTATAATGCTTAATATGATATAAATGCTGTGTAAATAATTGTTATACTATATTGTTTAGGGAAAAATAACAAGAAAAAGCTTGTACATCTTTAATGCATATGCAACCATCATACACAACCATTATAGGCATAACTACATAGTACATGTCAGCAACAACATAATTTTTTAAAAAATATTTGTGACTCATAGTCGATTGATTCCATGAATGCAGAGCTCATAGTTATGGAGGGCCAACTATACACAAAACTAGTATAAATTATTAACAAAATCCCATATAAAGTAAGCAAAGTACATTAACAAATAATTAATAAAATACATGCAAATGGCTAATAAAAAAATTAAAATTAAAATTAATCAAATAATGCCATTGTGTTTTGCTGATCAGACTGGAATTTTTAAAATATTGATAATTGCCTAGTGTTGATAAGGACCTAAGAAAACAGACATTCTTTGTCTGTATTTCAAATCATTAATTGTTAAAATTTTTCTGGAATAAATTTCTACCAATGCATCAAAATAATAATTAAATTTAAAAAGAACCTACTACTTCATTAGCAACATAATGGATCTTGGAAATATTTGAGCAAAAATAAAAAAATGAAATAAGGTAAATAGAAAAGAAGACATAATGTCTGACTCCATTTATATACATTTCAAAAACAGGTGAAATTGATCTATAATGTTGGGAATCAGGCTAGAATTTCCATTTGAGAAGAGGGCTAGTGGGGTGCTAGTGATGTTCTGTTTCTTGATCAGGTTGTGCTTACGTGATGTGTAACATTTATGAAAGTTCATCAAGCCGCATGCTCACGATTTTTGCGTGTTTCTAAGTATATTATACAGCGATAAAAAATGTATTTATAAACAAATGCTTATAAAAGTTTCTCCCAAACAATTATGTATCAACACATTTAATAATCTGGAAGAAATTGATAAATTCCTAGAAATATACAACCTTTCAAAACTGAGTCGATAAGAAACAGAAAATCTGAACAGACTGATTACTACTAGAAAAATTGAGTCAGTAATCAAAAAACCCCAGCAAACTGAAATCCTGAACTGAATGACTTCACAGATGAATTTTACCAAATATTCAAAGGGGAGTTAACACTTATCCTTCTCAAACTGTTCTAAAAATTTCAAGAGGAGGAAAAGCTACCAAGCTTATTTTATGAGGCCATCATTACCTTGATTCCAAAATCAGACAAAGACATTACAAAAAAAGAAAATGCAGCCCAATATTCCTGATAAACATAGATGTAAAAATCCTTAACAAAATATTAGCAAACCAAATTTACCAGTTCATTAAAAAGATCATATACCACAATTAAGTTGGATTCATTCTTGGGATGCAAGATGGTTCAATAGCCACAAATTAATCCGTGTGATACACCACATAAAAAATGAAGAATAAAAAACACATAATCTTTTTAATAGATGTAGAAAAAGCTTTTAATAAAATCAAGCATTCATTTTATAAAAACTCTCAGCAAAGTGCGAATAGAAAAACATCTCAATATAATAAAAGCCATATGACAAACCCACAGCTAACATGATATGCAATGAAGAAAAGCTATAAATGTTTTCATTAATAAATAAGACAAGGATTTCTACTTACACCACTTTTATTCAACATATTATTGGAAGTCCTAGTCACAGCAGTCATATAAGAAAAAGAAATAAAAGGCATCTAAATTGGAAAAGAAGAAGTAAAACTGTCATTATTTGTAGATGGCATGACAATATATATAGAGAATCCTAAAGACTGGACCAAGAAGAGTATTAGAAGTGATTAATGAATTCAATAAAGTAGCAGAATAAAAAATTAATATTTAGAAATCGATTGTATTTTTATACACAAATAATGAACAGTCAGAAAGAGAAATTAAAAGAACAATTAAATTGCATCAAAAAATAAAATAAAATATCTGTGAATAAATTTCACCAAGGAGGTAAAAGACCTGTACTCAAAAAAATTATAAGGCATTGAAGAAAAAAATTGAATATACAAATAAATGGAAGCATATTACAAGTTCATGTATAGAAAAAATGACATTGTTAAAATGTCCACACAACCCAAAGCAATCTATAGATTCAGTGCAACTCCTATCAAAATACCAGTAACATTTTTCACAGAACAAGAACAAATAAACCTAAAATTTATATAGAGCAGCAAAAGACCCTGAATAGCCACAGCAATCTTGCTAAAGAAGAACTAATTTGGAAATATCATAACACCTGATATCAAACTATACTACAAGGCTATAGTAATTAAAAGAGCATGGACCTGGCTTAAAAGAAGACACATAGATTAATGGAACAAAATAGAGAGACCAGAAGTAAACCCACACAAATATTGTCAATTAATTTATGACAAAGGAGGCAAGATTATCCAATGGGGTAAAGACAGTCTTTTCAATAAATGGTGTTGGTAAAACTGGACAGATATATGCAAAAAAAAAAAATGAAACTGGACCACTTTCTTACATCATATATAACAACAAATTCAAAATGTATTAAAGTAAGAACAAAACCCATAAAATTCCTAGAAGAAAACCTAAGCAGTACACTCTCTGACACTGCTCTTAGTAATGTATTAAATACATCTCCTGGGGCATCAGAAACAAACAAACAAACAAAAAAAAAAACAGGACTACATCAAGTTAAAAATTTTTTTACAGCAAAGGAAACCATTACCAAAACAAAAAAGTCAAATTCCAAATGGGAGAATATATGCATCAATGATACATTTGCTAAAGAGTTAATATTCAAAATTTATAAAGAGCTTATACAACTTAACACTAAAAAAAAAAAAAATCCTATTTAAAGAATGGGAAGAGGACCTGAATAGACATTTCTCCAAACAGGACATACCGATGGCCAAAAGACATATGGAAAAATGTTCAATGTTATTAATCAGCAGAGAAAAAAAATTAAAGCCACAATGAGATATCACCTACACCTGTAAGATTGGCTACCATCAAGAAATTGACAAACAAGTGTTGGCGAGGCAGTGGGGAAATGAGAATCCTTGTGCACTGTTGGTGAGATTGAAAATTGGTGCAGCCACTATAAAAACAGTTTGGAAGTCCCTCAAAAAAATAAAAATAGAACCAAAGAAGAAGTAGTATGTATAAACAATGGAATATTACTTGGCCATAAAAAATGAAATCTTACCATTTGAGACAAAATGAATAGATCTAAAGAATATTATGCTAAGTGAAATAAGTTAGAGAAAGACAACTACCATACAATTTCACTTATATGTGGAATCTAAAGAACAAAATAAAACAGAAACAGACTCATAAATTCAGAGAACAAACTAATGATTGCCAAATGGTTGGATGAAAAAGATGAAGAGAATAAGAAGCACAAATAAATGGTTACAAAATAGTCACTGGAATGTAAAGTGCAGTATAAGTAGTATAGTCAATAACATTATAATAATTCTGTATGGTGCTAGGTGGGTACTAGACTTATCAGAGGGATCTCTTAGTAAATTATATGTGTCTAACCACTATGTCGTATGCTTCAGGTTAATATAAAATAATTTGACTGTCAACTGTAATTAAAAAATTAAAAAATAAGTCTTTAAAAGTAGCCTACTAAAAAAAAAATAAAAAGATTTTCCCCCAACTGGTTAAAACAAACAGTGCATATAAAATTACAAGCTTGTAATCACTGAAATATGTTTTTAATAAAATGACAATAAGCAAAGGTTGTGTTTTTATGTGTGTATGCATTCAGATATACATACAGTCACATATGAAATATTTTCTGAATATTTTCCCACTCAATGTCAGTTCCTTTGGCCTTGAGCTATATCTGACCCACATCAACTGTTATCAAAACAGATTGAAGTGATGTGTCTCAAGGTGACAGAAGATGGTTGAGGTCATCACTTTACAAAAGCCCTTAAGTAATCAGCCACCAGAACTGCCACAATGTATTATGGAAATTGCAAGACATCTCTGCAAATCAGAGCCATGGATAGAGGACACACAGAAATGTAGTCTCTCTAGTCACATCATCCTTTGTACATATAGATACATACATCTCCGCCTTGATTACTGGTCCTAAATAAAAACAGACAGAACTGGAAATAAATGCATCACTTTTAGCTACATAGACACTGTGTGATCATCTGAACTGAACAGTACAACAGTCTGTCATCTAGCCTAGAAACAAAAAATGAAACTAAGAATTAAATAATCTCTGCTTACATTAATATTTTTTTGTCAGTTTAGCGGGATTTGGGGGGTTGTATTAATTGCATAGGTCTTGAACTTATGTTTTTAGTTTACTTTTTCAGAATCAGACCCAAAACAACCCTTGTCTCTCAATTATGAATACAAATTAGTCCGGTCCTGACATATATTATTATTTTTTTAATTGTGAAAATTTTCTGCTTAAGAGACACCTTCCATTCATTATATTATGAGGACATATTTATGAACCTCCTATTTTCTGTTTTTGTAGTAAATTAGCCATAGCATAAATATTAAGTTAAAAATAAGTCCTTATAATTGTGAAAGATAGAGTTATATAATTTCACTAATAGAATATTAAAAGTGTCCCTTTATACTGCTGTGGAAGACAGAAATAAGAGGTTAGTTTCAAATAAAAGCATACAAATATTATATAAATGATAATAGCATACAAAGGCTCTGTCTACCTATTTTTCTGCTCTTCTCCTTTTCTCACTAGTTTATTCTAAAGCATATTTCTAAAAAATTATTACTAAAGTCATTTATAATCCAGAAGCTATTCATATATGCTCTCACTAATAAAGTTTTTCCCTATATTTTGACCCTGAAAGGACAAACTCATTCCTCTTTTAACTTTACATTTTCTTTTATTTTCACAATTACAACCTTACATAACACTTTTATTACAATTGTAATTCTAATAGTACACATGTATTACATATTACACTTGTATTTTTAAAGCTGAGAAAGATAAATATTCTATTCATGCTTTCCTTATACTTTTTCAATTGCTTCTTTGATTGTGTTCTTCAGAAGTAAGAAAAAAAAAGGAAAAGAAAAATGTATGGAATAGTATAACATATTCATTTTTAAAGATTTCTCTAGTAATGAAACAAAGATATAGAAATTGCAGCCTTTCCCAAGTAAAACAAGATGATTATTGAGTTAATGAAGCTACAAGAACTAGGAGGCTTCAGGAGATGGATGTTAGTGGCAATCTAATATAGAACAATTTAATGTAGCAGTTATCATACAAAACACCTTAAATCCTAGAGTAACCATTTGAGTGACTTTGGGCAAATTAGTCATTTCCATTGACAGAGCTAAAACAGAGCTCTTCTTCCCCCACTTCTAATCTCATCCTTCTTTATTCCTCCTCATGTCAATTAGATAGGAGCACAGCCACCCACCCAGTAATCAACCAAAACATATAAAAATTATCCTTGATTTTTTTCTATCTCTCATTACACATTCAATCTTTAGGATCCCAAAATATGTCTTTCTCTCTCTCTCTCTCTCTCTCTCTCTCTCTCCTTTCTATTATACTATTAACATTCCACACCCAAACCACCATCAGACAAATACTTGGATCTTTGCAAGAACTTTCTAACTTTCCCCCATAAAATTTATTCTAAACACAGTATTCTGAATATTCCTTTAAATATTCAAATCAAGCCATTTACCCCTTTGCTATAACTCTCTAGTTATTCCCTATTACAAGTCATATATTCAAATTCCTAATAGACTTGCAAAGTTCCATTTTATCTCACTTTACTTATATCTTCAGTGACTTGCTATAGTATTCTCTTCCTTACCTATTATGATCCAACCACTTCAGTTCTGTCTATGTTCTTCCTCTCTTTTGACTCCAGATCTCTTATTAAATGTTACTTTTGCCCATTCTGAAGGGAACACTAAGTTACTTAAAATTATATCACCCTATTTTTTTGTTTTGTTTTGTTTTATTCACTTCTGTACTTTCTATATGTGGTGCATATTATATAATTCTTAAATACCTATGGAATAATTGAAAGAACTTAAGAAAACTGACTTTGTTATTGTAAAATGCAGGTAATTCTATCTACCTCTCAGTGTTGAAACAGAAGTTAAATGTGACAAGATATATTCAGTGTTTAGTTAGCACAGTGCCTGGGGCAAAGTAAGACTTCATAAATGATAGCTATTGGTGTTATTTTTTGATAAAATAAGGAATATAATACGGACTTGTAAAAGACCTCTAGTTGAGCAATAATATCTCTCCTAACTGTAAAAGGATTAAGATTTTCTATTTTCAGTAGATATTATTAAAACATAGTGCTTTTAAATAAATTGTCAAGAAATGAATAGATGAATTACAGCATTCTAAGCTAACCTGGGCCATGCTACTGCTGATGTATGTAAAAGACCTTTTATACTTTCTTTGCTTCATCATCCTGGTATTCTAAAGGTTGCCAAACTTGACTTTCCTACATATCAGAAGGAAACTAAAAAAGATAAACTAGGAGGATCTGTGAAAAGGAAGAGGCAGGTTGGGAGTAAAACAGATCTAAATTTACATTTAGTCTCTGCCACTTGCTGACAAACCTCTGACAACCACTTAATCACACCAGGCCTCAATTTCCTCATGCCACTTCTTAGTCTTATGGGGAAAGATAAATAGATACTGAATGTAATTCACCTAGCACAGTGGTTTCATGTCACAAATGTTCAATTAATGATGCTTTCTCTCCATGTGTGTCACAGAAATAGCCCTGCAAGCAGCATTTGGACTTCTGTCTTTGAGTTAACATGTGAGCTTAGGCTGGTGTTATTGTTGTTTATGCTCTTTTATTTCTTTATTCTGTCCCTGAGGGTAACAATGTGGCCACACTGTTTAATAAGGTTTTTCTCATAGATCCATTTTATTGGTGCTATTTGCAAATATGCAGTCTTTGTTAGTAATGACACTTAAGTTGAAAACACAAAGCCAAAATTAATAATAATATATAAAGGTTAATATGTTTTTGCTTCAGAGGCTTGTTCATGTGCAGGCATATAACCACATTATCACAATGCTGGAAGAGCAAATAGTTTTACTGAGCTGCAGCAGTGGTCTTTCCAAGAGAAATTTTGCAGTTTCAGCAGCTCTAAATGTAGCTTTCTCCTAAGTGAGGCAAGTGCTCTCTGTATTATTTTCTTCCCAGATGATTCAAACTGAAAAGTAGATGACTAGGACTCAAATGCTAGAAAATAGAGGAAAGTAAACTGTGTCATTTCTTTAAGTTTTAGTCAAAATGTGTTCATCAGAAGAAAAGTTAAAATAATAGTTCAAACAATAATTTGAAAAAGCACTCAGTTTTCTCAGCTACTCCTGTTCAGTTTTTGATTCCATTATCTGTCTTCTTCCTTTCAATTTGAAGCATTTTTATGCTTCAGATCTTCTTGAGCATATCACTATTCAGATCTAATGCATAAGACACAGGAATTTATATTGAAAGTGATGTGCACAAACAACAACACCTAGTCCCTAGAGAAGACCTAGGGAAGCAGTTGCAGTTTGTAATGTAGCATCATCAATCAACTTTTAATTCAGGGACCAAAGTTTTCCTTTTTTTTTTATTTTTTCCTTCAACATTATTAAGGAATAATTAACAAATATAAATATATATATTTAAAGTGTACAATGCGATGATTTAACATAATACGAATCATGAAATAATCACTGAAGTCCAGATAATTAATGCATCCTTAATCTCACATTTCTTTGGTGTGTGGTAAGAACGCTTGAGATCTACCTTCATCAAATTTCATGTATACAATATTATATTATTTACTATAGTCACCAGGCTGTACATTAGATTTGCAGAACTTATTCTTTTTTTCAGTGAAAGTTTATACCCTTTGACCTATACATTCTCATTTCCCTCTCCCCATAAACTTTTCTTATTAACTATTATTGGAAAGAAAAAACAGATATAAGTGATGTATATAACCAATTTTAGGCAATTTTTAATTAAAAACGTAAGACCTAATGGAATGAAAATGTCAATATATTTCTAAAAATTCATTCAGATATATTTGTCAAGAACATTAAAACTGTTCAAACTTTGATTCAGTAATTGCATTTCTAAGGTTTTATTCTAAAGAAGAATGCAGAAAAATCAGAGTGCAAAACAAAAATATTTATTCTTAAAAAATAGTTTTAACTATGTAACATGAAAATGTATGCATTTATATTGATCTGAATGTGAACATATAAAGTGCTAGTGGTGATTACCACTGGGTATGGAATCATGAGTGGCCTAATTTATTGAGGCAGAAATCCAGGGTGACCATAGGTCTCATGTCATTTGCTTCCATTCTCTTCTGAATCTCAGTATTATGTTGCCCATTGTCAAATGTCTGGAATCAAATGTCTCATATATTTGCCCAGTTTTCTGGATGCTTAAAGTAGGAAGACAAGTCTAGCTCCAGTTACACTAATGTACTAGAATTGGGAGTTTCTAATTATATATATGTGTGTGTGTGTGTGTGTGAGTGTGAGTGTGTATTTATATATATATATATATATATATATATATATATATATATATATATATATATAATTTAATTATATAAAATTTAATTATATAAAATTTAATTATATAAAATTTAATTATATAAAATTTAATTATATATAATTTAATTATATATAATTATATATACATAATTTTTCAAAATTGTCAGGTATATGAAATAATTTTATAATTGAAAAATATATTATTGATCATTCTGCATCTTGATCCAAAGTGAAGATCATATTATAAGCTAATTTTGAGGTAAAATATCACACATTTTATTTCTCCTATTATTGTTAGGCATAGAAATTTTGACCGTGGAGAGTTTTTAAAAATTTTATATAGCTATGATAGATTAATAAAATATTTTCTTAGTCATACATACTAGTGTGGCTAAAATAAGTATTGAATGCTTTCTATTCCTATATCAATAATGCCAGTCTTCATAGATTTAGTACTAGTTTATATTTGTGGAATTATGAAAAATGTAGGCAAGTCATCCAAGCAGAAAAAGAATGCTTTCTTCTAAACCAAATCCCCAGTGTACAGAGGAATCGTCTCAAAATCATGCAGCAGGTTTCAGTACAATTCATAACTACTGACATTTTATAGACCAGGAAGATCCAAGCTTAACTAGCATAGAAAAAGTAATACATTTTCTTCCTTTTGTGGAAAGCTGCATATAATATATCTTTGACGACAGGGTTAAGATTATCACCATGTTCTTCTTTGGATAAATATGGGAGTTCAGTTTTTGAGGCTGTGGCATGGTTTGCAGGCAATAAATTCACATAATGATAAAAAAATGCTACTTGCAGAGAAAAATCATGGGCAGTGTGTATGTATTTCAGTTCCATGTTCTATAGTGTGCTGATTTACAGAGATGGTTTCTCAATATCTTATACTTAACAAACATATTTCCTGTCCTAAAGTATGCCTGACTCTTCAAAGGTGAGGGCTTTTTTTTAAGGGAGGCAAGGAATGCAAACCACACATATTCCTTTTAATTGTGAGGGGTGTTTAATGAGAGAGGGATGGCAAATGAATGCATCAGGGCTTAATGTTATCTACCTTACCCCCTCAGCAGCCTATCTTCTGATTTCTGCTTTCATAAACTCGGCTCAATATTTTACTTCTGCACAATAAAGTTTGTCTCAATAAAATGAGTGCTTGCAATTAGCTTCCTCAACAACAACGAGCCAGCAGTGGTGTGGTGATTTTATACTAATAGCTGAAAGTGTGATATCAGCTGATGCTTCTTTTCAAAAATGTTAGTATGTATAGATCCTTAACTAGCTCATCAGGTTAGTGGATAAATCCCTGCAAGATTTCCAAATCCCAAATTAATTTACCACTTATATAAGCATGGGTCCATTACTTTATTTTATACAATAAGTAGAATTTATCGAACATTTACTATGTGGCAGTCAATATACTAATATTTTACATATACTTTATTTTGCCATAAGAACATTCAAGCAGTCAAAAAAATCACACGCATATTTGAACTGTGAGAGGATGGTGTATGTGCTCTTTCAGGTGGAAGTGTGGATAGCACTGCTGATAGCATTGGACTGATAGCCATGCTGACAAGGGAGCAGGGGAGCGGCACCCAGCTTCTGCTCAAATCCTAATCAATTCTGAAACCATCTTAAAAATCAATATTCTTTGGTAAGTTTGCTTATATTTCTTGAGTAGAAAAACAAACAAATTTCTTTCTCTTTCCTCTTCTGCCATCTTCTTTGCATCAAAAAAATAATCTTTAAAAAGTTAAGTATTCTTCTAGTTTTAGGAGGAAGAATGAATTCCCTTAGTGGTACACATAGGTTGCTTCACATTAGAGTCTGCATTGGGCCTTTTTTGATATTATTTCCATTGATTATTTCTGTTAGTCCAACAACTAATAAAAATGGGAAGTTAAATCCAATACGATTTATCAAACACAGAGCCTAATTCTATAAAATCCTGTTTCTGAGAAAGAACATAAAAGTAAGTAAAATGCAGATTGTGTCCTCAGTATGCTTCCAATTTGGCAGATGGTAACGGTAGTGTACAATATGAAACTAACTTAAAGGAAAAAAGAAAGTAATTTAAAGAAAAAAGAATGTAAGAAAAGCTATGCATGTGGGTTGAGAAAAGACAAATAAAAATATAAAAATCTGTTGATGAAATTGGAAGCTCTTTAGAATTGCATTTGAAATGAATCTTACAGTGAACATCGTTAACTAGGGGAGTCCATGAAGGAAAGTATAACAGATGAAGAAAATAGTGTGAACAAACACACAGAGATAGGAATTTGGAAGACATTTTATGCCAGCTTAGAAACTTTCTAAGAGTTCAATATTCAAATGAATATATCAGCAGCTACATGTTTTTCAGATTTATAGTGTATATTTTAACTCTATTCTGATTAGTTCACTTTGTTTTCTATTATTAATCCTTCTAATTAATTTTAACTAGTTAGTTCTAACTTGGCAGATCCACTCAACAATTGATCAGTTTGAGAATACTATCATTGTTGAGTTTTTATTCAGTGATCTGTATACCAGGTCCTACATTTACCATATTTGTGGAAATAATAGATATGATACAAATATAGTTCTTAAACCAGGAAAATCCCAATATACACAATCAGTATTTATCAAACTGTCAAGCTATATTTTTATGTTCTACTCTCAAACATGGTGAACACACTCAAAACTAACCTGAGCCACTATATGATAACATATAAATGAAGCTTGAAAAATTATTTGAAAGATATTAATCAAATGGCTGTGATCATAAAAATTGCACTTTAAAATATTATGTTTAGATCTACAAATACTGGGAGTATGCAGATCACTTTTAGTAACCCTCAGAACCAAAATGACATCTACTCTTAAGATTTTGGTGCACATAAATTAAAAATAAAGAACAAGAGCCACGTGATTTCACTCGTATATGGGATATAAAACAAAATGCAACAGAACAAACAAAACAACATTTATAACAAACAAAAAATAAACTCATAGCTACAGATAATAAAATTGTGGTTACTGGAGTTGAAAGGACAGGGAGGATGAAGAGGATAGAGGGGGTCAAATACATGGTGAGAGAAGGAGACTAGACTTTGGGTGGTAATCACACAATAGAGTAAACAGATGCCATATTATGAACTTGTACACCTGAAATTTACATAATTTCATTAATTAACATTACCTCAATAAATTTTAATAATTTCTTTTTCCAAAAGCAGCCCTTTATGGATAGTAAGAATGCATTGATGATTTTGATACATTATAGTTAAAAAAAACATATTATTATTGAAAAAAAACTGGGTGAAATGTATAAGGCACCTCTCTATATATTTTTGCAACATTCTGTAAGTCTATAATTATTTCAAAATAAAAAGTTAAAAAATACAGTATAGATCCTCCAAGGATCAATGCTAAAAGAGGTTCTTAAAAAAATTCACAATGTTTTTTCTTCCCTCATCCTTTCATCTATAAGAAATGGTAGATTCTGGAAAAAGAATCCAGTTGTAATAGGGACAGAATACTGATTCCTTTCTTTCCCTGTGGTTGGATATATTATTTGAACTGCTTACTGCACATCCCAGGGGGGAGTTATTTCTTGCTAGTTTTATTTCTATGGCAGCATCTTAAAAACACTGCTTACTTTTCTCCTTCACGGGAGTGCTCTGGCTATTCACTGAAAAGCTTACCCTCAAAGGCAAGGAAGGGCAAAGTGGTGGACAAAGGTGAGGCTTATGGCCAGATTGCAGAGCTGGAATGGAAAAACAATGTAACTTCCTAAAAACACATAAGCCACTTCCATGACATTAGCATTCTTCTTCTTCCTCCTCCTCCTCCTCCTCCTCCTCCTCCTCCTCCTCCTCCTCCTCCTCCTCCTCCTCCTCCTCCTCCTCCTCCTCCTCCTCTTCTTCTTCTTCTTCTTCTTCTTCTTCTTCTTCTTCTTCTTCTTCTCCTTCTCCTTCTCCTCCTCCTCCTCCTCTTCCTCCTCCTCCTCCTTCTTCTTTTTCTGCTTCAAAACCCCAGGGTTTATCATTCTCAGTGAGGTTGCCAATGTGCCTCCTGGAAAGTACTGGCTCATATCTGATATATATATCTCAAAGACGCAATTATGCATGTATTGCCTTCTAATCCTTAGTCTGAGATCACACCTTTAGCCAAGAAGTACAGAGAGACCAAAATCAGTAAGCACTTTGGATCCCTTACTAAGTTTGACAGTTCTGTAGCAGTGCTCTTTGAAGGTGATTTTTTCCTACCTCTTTTCTCTATTTCTTGAAGTTGCAACAAGCTTCAGATAGTTAAAAACCAATTGTTAATACATTTCACCATTCTAAAAAAATGTATAACTATTTTATATGATGCTTTGGTGAGAAAAATATTAAATTATACCACTCAAATTGTGTTTTCATAAATAGCACAGGATTTTCCCATACCTCTACCTCAATTTCCTTGTGACCAAGAAATACAGTCACTGCTTCAGCTGTCACCTGTGGTAGGGGAGGGATTGCGGGGCAAATACTCTGGCTTCTCCCTTCCTTCTGCCCTCTAATTTCTTGTTGGTGCCTGCCATTAGCTCATTCCACTATTACAGTTAATAAATTGGTGCATGGATGAATGAATAATGTATGCTTTTATGATAGAATATGTTAATATCCACCATTCCATAATCATTATACACTTTCTGAAGGACAGAGGAGCACAATTCACTCCTGATGTCTGGAAAAGCCAGATAAGAAGGTAGAAAGAAAGAAGTACAATAACCTGGAAGTCACAGTCCCAAATTGCAAATGGTATACCAAATGCCTCTTAATGACACAGTTTTCAAGCATTTGAAGCCACTAGATCATGATTTCCATTGAAACAATTAAGAAATTCAAAACATCTAGTAAAACTAAGACATGGATTTAGTATTTTGTACTCCTCCAAACAAATGGTTATTACCATACTTCTGTGCTTCAATCATGCAAGTGAGTATGTGTTGGGGGTGTGTGAGGGTGTGTGTGCACATGTGCATACATGTGTTTTTCTTATCATTACTTAACAATTTTATCCCCTGTCTTCTTGCTTTATGTCTCACCAACACTAGGTATATTTCTTAGTTACTGTCTTGGCAGCACTTCTCAAACTCCAGGAAACCTTTTTGACTTCAGTTAATTATATGAAAATAAATGTTATATTTTATAAATGTTATACATTATTTTATAATATATATTTATTTTGTAAAATATATTTTATAACATTTTATATAATATTTATATATAAGATTTTAAATTGTAAAAATCATTAGGCTCTCCAGAAAAATGCAGGGAAAAAATGTAGACGTTGTACTATACTCAGAATAGATTACTTACATTTTACATTACAGCTATAATGGACTCAATTTAAAACTCTATTTCAATCTGCTATAAAGGATATTTCATTATATGAGAAACAGGACCCTTAAGAAAAGAGTTTAGGAAGAAATCTTTTTAACATTGACATTTTTTGGCTATTTTAATTCATTATCAATTGAAATAGGTTATTAAAGAAAGGCTATTGAACAATAAATAAATGTAAAATTAATATATAAACAATTATAATTTATTCAACTTCTATGTAATTTTGTCTTCTTTTGCTTTAGAGTGGTTATGTTTATTCTGATGGGTTAATCAATGAGACTAAAAATAGAGAACTATTGAGATATGGGTTCAGAATCAGTTTCACAATCCTTTTTGAGACATTTATCTAGGCAGCTAGTAATATAAACTGGATGTGTCTGGTGAACTTTTTGATCCCAGGGATTAATCCATTCAACAAATGTGTTAAATATCTACTATGCGCCAAGCATTTTTCTAATTGTTAAAGATGGAGCGATACTAAGATAGAGAGGTCATGCACACTGAGATCACAGGTTTAGTGATCAAACATGTAGTCCAATCAGAGCACAGAGTGGTAAATAAAGTTTGACATGCATTGTTGCAGAAGAGAATAAATAAAATAACTATATTTAGAGAGAGGAAGAAAGTGTCAGAGGAAGAATGATCTGTGAAGATGTCTTAATGGATGAATGATATAACTAATCAAGCGGACAATGATATAAAAAAAGCAAAACATGTACAATGCACTGACTTCTTTAACCACATAGCAAATTTAAGGAAGTGTTAAAATTCTACAGTGGGAGAGAATGGACTATTTTAGATGAAAGAGAGCAAAATGATAAAGGGTAGAAAGGAAATGTCCTGACTCAGTCATCACATACAGGCACATATGTCCTGTGTGAAGGAACATTAATGGCTTGTGCAGTTAAGAGAGAGGGTTCCCGCATTCTGGCTGCTTAGTCTTACTCTATCCAGACTGGGGAATAAATAAGGTAATACTCAGAGAATGAGGAGAAAAAAGGAGCTTCAAAAATGGTAATAGAAACTGTTCTTAAACAAGAGAATACTATTTCTAGGCATGAAAAGTAAGACTAAAATGCAAGTGTAGTAGGGCCCCAGATATATTTGACTTGGTGAATAAATCTCTAACAAAAACAAACAAACAAACAAATTGATAAGTCCCCACATTTGGGAAAGAATTTTTCCATAAAAAAGGCATTAATGATTTGAGATAAAAGGTGATTATTGAGGCAACAACTTTTAAATTACACTTAAAGAATTTACATGTTTTTTTCTGTAACATGTATATTTTAAAAGGAAAACTAACCATTGAAAAAGACTGGGGTGTTAGTGACAGCTCTACTCCATTCCCTCTTCTGAGACCTTTACATGGATCACACAGCCATGACTCCTTCCAACCATAAACTAAGAATGCATTTTCCCTTTCTGGCTTATCCTAATATATCACCTAGGAAAGTAATATCTCTTGAGTGTAGTACCACGAAAACAGTTATCTCCAAAGTGAGAAACACACTGGGTGTTCAATGAATGTGTTTTGAATAACTATATAGTTAAATTTTTTTAACCTCAGAATTTTTATTTATTTTTTGTAAAAGGCACATGCTCCAGAGAGAGGGAATACTTTAAGTTGCCATTATTCTATCATTTTAATGTGATTATGTTTCCAACCCTTTTTAGAGCATGGTTTGATAAGGGGAAACCAAAAGCTCTGAACAATAAAGGGAGAGAGGCATGGTTATCCAAGAGGATGGGGGTGACTCTAAGGCTCCTTATCTTAAGAAAAGCAAATGCACACACAAGAATATAAAAATCTAACTCTACACCCATGAAATTAATTTTGGTTGACAAGCAAACTTTTTATATCTATTTAATGAACATTTAAATTCATTCTAGGTTGTATGATCGATGTTACAAAAGGCTTAAAACATGTAGCATAATCCCTGTCATATTTATTATAGAAAACTATAATTTTTCCCCTCATCCTTTTCTTCTAAGAACAGAATCTTGAGTTTTTCCTTTTAGAACAACTCCTTCTCTACTCTCAAAGTAGTATTAGTGGATTTAATCATGTTTTCTTGATGTAAGACACAAACATGTATCCTGTGTATAGTAAATCACTGTTTTCCATCACTTTGCCCCAGTAATACATTTTTGACATGTGATACAAGACTAGCTAAGGATAGATATTAATTTTGGGATTCTATCTGAAACTATTAGACAAGATAAATTAAAATGTGAGGATGTAATCCTAGAGGTACTGAGGGGACATCCAGAGGAAAGAGTGTGCCTCAGAAGGGAGGCAGCCCCTGAAAATCAAAACAAGATAGATGCTAAGGAATAGTTTTTAGATGTTACTTTTGAGAACCTGGATTATTCCATCATTGAACTTTTCAGTTGTATAACTGATACATAGATTTTGCTATTGTTATTTTATAGCTGTTGGATTGCCTGTCATTTACAACCAAAAAATAATCTTTCTCTTAGAGATTGTAATAAAATGCAAATGCAGTGATTAAAATTAGAAGAATTAATTGGTAAAAACACATAGAATAAGGAGAATGATATTCTCACTGTGAGTTTGGAAATAGTCCTAGAAAAACATGGTATTTGATATTTTTTAATGAAAACTGGTATCATGATGGGTGGAAGAAAAGTTAACCTAACTCAGAGGATACATTAAAATTAAAGATACTAGAGTGGAAAATGCAGAGAGCATTCATACTGGTGGATGCACAAGGAGAATAACATTTTAGATGTTGTATTTTGAAAGAAAGAGCAGGAGACAGGGAAATAGAAACATGAAAATTGAAGCATGAAAGAATCCTTCAAAATTTGGAACTCATATTATGAAATGCACAAATCTTAGCTAAATGGGGCTTAATTGGGGGTTCAAAATAACATAAGTTAAAGTAAAAAATATTTTGACAAAAAATAGCTGTTGTATAGAGATAAAAGTAACAAACAACAAAGAAAGCAACCAAAATATTGTCTTTAATACAATCCTCTTAAGATGATTATTTTTCAAAAAGATTTTGAGGTTTTATAGAAGTATTTTCTGACAACTTCTGTGCTCTGAAATGATATTAAATTAGAGGTACTACAGAGTGTGCATCACTCATACTAGCTTCTAAAGAAAATGAACCCCAAAAAAGTCACCATTCTCTCACATGCTCCAATTTCCCATTGCTAAAACTGACTATACAAAGAAAGGGCTTCTAAATCAAGGTTATCTGATACATGAATGAATAGCTGACCTTTGCTTCTTGCCCAAAAGATTTGCACTTTTAGTAGAAAAATAGAAATAATCAGGTCTGATTTAACATGTATTTGAAGTGGGCAATATAATAAACTTTTTCATGTTTTAGTGGAGGCAAAAATAAAAGATACCATAAGACAGAGTTGGGGCAAGAAAGTTCACAGAGTCAAAATCATGGTCATGGTTTAGAAGAAGTCATGTGGGAAAGCAAATTATACATAATGATTTAAATTCACTTAGTAGCAGAGAGAAATTAAGCAAATGTGATTTTTAGCAGTATTATATCAATAGTGATGCACAAAAATAAAGATCAATGTTTTCTAGTTGGGCTGTGAGGTTTTGAGAGCTGCACTGAATCTATTCTCAGAATGAACCTGCAATATTCATTCCTGACAGGTTTAAGCCTTGGTAGCTCCCATGAAATCGTTTTTCCCATATGTTCTACTTGTGCCTTTGCAATAACTTCTGTTTTCTTGACCTCACTGGCATAAATATCTTTTCATTATATTTAAACAAATTTTAATATATAAACACATTTACTCAGACGTGTAAGCACATATTGTGTCTTTAATATGCTATAAAGTTTATTATGAAAACTGAGAAAAAATATTTTTTTATTTTAGAACAAGTGAAAAATGTATTCTTAAAAAAAGCCCAAATTTAGTAACACACATTCTGCTAAATATATTTTACTAAAGTTCTGGGGAGAACTGAAGTTTTGGAACTGTGTTGGGCATGTTTTATTCTAACTATTGGCCCTGTTCACCACTGCTTTTACTATCATCTAAATTCAACACTGCTAGATTTGATCACATATTTTTAGGCTCAGGGATAGAAATATTGTCATATAATAACAACAAGAAAAATAAACTTGAATTTGAAACAAGCATTTCAATTGATGTAAGGTCTTTTGTGTAAGAATTATTTACAGTGACTAAAGCAGATACATTTTATACATGAATTGTGACTGGTCTTGAATGACCTTTCCCATATTCTCACAAAATAGTCAAAATCTAATATCAAAATTTCATAACCACAAAACCCATCGCATAATGGGAACCCTAGACATAATTAAGGAAAATTGAGGTGAGATAAAGAGATATGAAAAGAGGTCTATAACTTCATATGTTTATTATAGTGATATAGAATAAAGAATATCTGGCATATACATAATCTATTACCTTTAAACTAGAAATAAAATAGTTAGTGTGAGCAGTAGAATATAAAAGTATTATTGTATTATTGAAAGTATTATTTAAAGTATTATTGAATTCATGGTAGATCTTGTGTCCTGATGCACTTTCCAAAACAAAAATTATTGAAAGTTACACCTACTAATATATATGTATAAAATAATTAAATTAATGAAAGATCTTGAGAGGAAACAGTCAATGTTTCAAAAGGCTTCCTGATCTTTAAAAAGGAAGAATAGACATTTGTTTAAATTCAAGAAGATTTTAAATTAAGGACCAATTTGAAGGCAACATGTTTTTGTAAATCCTTTTAAATTTAGTGAGTATCTGTTACTTTAATAAAACCAGGAGTATCAGTCTTGCCAAAAATTAACACACCTACATTCCCTTATCAGATAATTCTAAAAATCTAGCTTCTAAGTTTATAACCTATCTTTTAACTCAGTGTTTTTCAGCTGTAGTTGGCTAATCAATAAGAGAAAAAGGGACTGAGTTACAGTCACTGCAGTGAGAACTGAATAGAACCAGTTCCTGTCTTATCTATGAGAGTTCAGAGTAATTAACCATCATGGACTGTGAGGAGGTTATTTGTATAAACATAATTTATTATTTAAATTAGAATAAAGAAAAAAAGGATGTGAGGCACCTTTTTTTATCCCTTAGTCAAGCTCACAGCATGTAAGAAAATGAAGCTCTAAACCAAAACAAAGTCCAATTGTGCAATTGTTTCTTTCTTCCAATACAGTAACTGCACCTACTAATAACAGCAACTTGATAGAAGGAAATGGGCCCAGTTATAGTTACCACATATCTCAAGGTCAATAAGAACATGGTATTCAGATCATTGTTTGAAATCAAAGAGTTTACTAGAAATAAATCCTCTAGACAGATCATGTGAGAAGATTGGTTGTCAGGATAAAATAAGAAATGGTAACTGGTGTGTAGAAAGATATATCAAATACTATAAGTATTTTATAAGACCTAGGTAGCCTCATCTAGTGAAAATAATGCCTAATATCAGACCCTAATCAAGTTCTCACATAAAAGTATGGGGCAGATGAAATGAGGCAGACTCAAAGTAACTTCAGGAGTGCAAAATGGTGCCATGCTCCCAGCCTCATTAATAACTATTTTGAAGAGCAATGTAAAGACTGATTGGAGTATCAAGCTTTAAAGCTGGACAGACCTGAGTTAAATATTGAATCTCCCAATAACTGAGTTCAATAATCTTAAAAATAATCTTAATTTATCTGAGCTTCAGTTTATTAATATTAAAATGAATTCAATAATATCTCTCACATTCAACTTCTATTAATATCAATTTAGAAACTGTAGGTGAATTCCCTGATAATGTTAACTGGCTCATAGCAGGCCTTTCATTAATGGTCGTTATTAGCATTTTTTTTTTTTGTCAGAAAAATCTCTACAAACAACCAGGGAAGCACTCTAGGATCCCATGGTTATATATTTTCCACAGAGTGAGAGGTCCATGGAAAGGTCCAAAACTCTGTTTTTCTGATATTTTCTGGCTGTGATCACTTTTGAGATTAGAGAGATCAAGCAAAGATATTGAGTCATTCTATGGTACAAATGTCACTGTGAGTGAGGTGGGTGAGTACAGTCTAAAATATTATGCAAGTTGAGATTTGCACAATAAAAACTTCAAGAACTTAGAGATCTGGGCTAATTGAGAAAGTAGAAGAAAACAGTGACTCTTAGACAAGCAAAAACAGTCTCTAATTTTGATACTACGCTATCAAAATGTGACATGCGTCAACAGAAAGAATCAGAGGAGAAATTTATCCTTGAGATCCAGCTAGAAAAGCTGTCTTTAGTCAAGCATTCAATATTATTTAAGGGAGAAAATATAGCATTTAGTGGCTTGATGGACAGTTTTCCATATCGAATTAGGAATAATTTCTTACAAAATATTACATTTAAACTATTTGCATACTTTTTTTAACATCAAAGTAACTTTCTAATGAGCAATTTAATTTCCTACATCTTTTCTTACAAGGAGACCGTAGTTTGCTCTTAGCAGGGCTAATAAGAATTCTAATAACTGGAAAGAATTCTCATTCATAAACTAAAATTCTCATTCATAAATTCTGGTTTATGTACCAGGTTTTTATGAGTTTAAGAAGTATGAGTTAATCACCAAGTGTGTGGGTTGTGGGAAGTTAAGGGACACAAGTCCAGAATGTAGTGACTCAAATGAACAAGGCCCTGCCTAGATTATCTTCAGTATTTTTTCATTATAACTTCTAAAACTTAGAAAAGATGCCACAGTTACACATGTGTCTCTGAGAGAACCTACACAATCACTGCTGCTCCTGCTACCGCCATTGTTGATGCCTAGAATACACAGCACCATGCACATTCAGTCTCTTAAGCACACTCAAAAGTGATATAAAAATATTATCATGGGAATGTTTGATTGTCCTGTAATCTAACACTATCACAATATTAGAATGGGGCCAATATCTCTCACTTATTGTGGCTATACTATTAGGGGATAGTTTTATATATTCTTTTTTTTTTTTACCTATAATTACTTTTTTGAGTTTTAATAGGTGTGTTGCCGGTTCTAAAATTATTTATTTATTTGTTTGTTTGTTTGTTGTGAGTGACTGACATAATCAGTGTCAATAATTTAGAATTCTTTCTTCCCTTTAAACATGGCTTTATAAATAATGCTTTATAACATACTTGATTTCCTACTAACTCCCAATAGTATAAAATGACATGTTTTATTTCTGAATTTATAGTTCCATATATTTATTATAAAAAATGTGGAAAGTTATAATTTGTACATCTGTACAAATTATACAGAAATACTAAAATTTCATCTTAGTTTCTCAGTAGGTTGCATTTATGTAAAGGTTACTTTGCCTTTCAGGAATTCAAAAATAACTAGCCTTTTAAGGCTATACTTTCTTCCCCTAACATCACAATAAACCAAACCTTCCATGGAATTTGCATTTCTGTCTTACAGTAGCTTGATATATTCTCCATTTAACCTTTATTATTACTTCAGTCTGTGTCACCTTCTAATGACACCGATTCTGTATGAAGTGATTTCTTTTTCTTTACTTTTACTGTTTATATAGCTTGTAGTTAAACATCCATGGCAGAGTATTTAAATAAAATGAGACCAAGATGTAGAAACATATATTCTAAACAGAAGGCTTCACAGTGATGGAAATAAAGATGTAAAATGCCTGAGCACAAGACAAGATGTAGTGAAATGTATCCTGGATTATGTGAAAGTGCAAAATAATATCTGCAAAATTCCACTGTAGGATGACAATGATTTGTAATTCTCCAATATAAAGATGGGAAGACCAGTTTCTGAGAAGATAAGGAAAATTCCCATAAATTTGGTCCAGATGATGCTTTATAAAAACCACAATCTATCCTTCATTCAACATATAATCCCACCTGTACGGTTGATCCAAATCTTTTATGAGAGAACATAGCTTCTTTCCATGATAATTTGTTTTGATGCAAAATTTAAATTAATAAAACTTAAAACCATACCTATACATTGCCCACTTATCTCACTTCTCTAAGCAATGGTCAATGCATTTTCATAAAGTAGACATTCATTTAAGAAGCTTTTACTAAGCACCTCATGTGGTCCGGGGAATTCAATGAGCTTAATGAAAATCTGAAACACACTATTATTTATACATTAAGTCTAATAAGAAACTCTTAACTACCTCCTGGACCAAGAAACTAAATTCTTCTGACAGGCAGTTTAAACCTATTCTCTAAAATGTTGTGTTGTTTTTCTTAATTTTCATATATAATCGTGTTTTAACAAATTGAAAGAAAAGCATCTGCCCTCTTTCTTATAGTACAATACAATATAGTCCCTAAATCTTTGCTATCCTTATTCCAGTGCTATCTATTCCTTAGATTATTCTTCAGTTGAAAAATAAAACAAAAAATTAATATAAAAACAATGTGTGTATGCGTGTGTGTGTGTGTGTGTGTGTGTGTGTATAGAGAGAGAATCTACCAATATTCATCTATGTTGACACAGTTTCACTGGATTAATCTCTATCAACTGTCATGACATAGGCACATTTGTGTGTCTAACACCACAGCATACCAACTCAAAACAAAACAAAACTGTGTCATATGTAGGACACGGTTACATAGTTCTAACTTTTTAAAACTTGTATGACTATTCCTTCAGTCAAAGCAAAGCACACATACTTTTTGTAGCATGTTTAAGACACGACAAATGAATTTTTTTCCTTTTTTTTTTCTTTTTTTTTTTCTAAAAAGCACACCTACAGACAATGGGAATCCTTGGAAAAGAAGCAGTAACATAGTATCCAAATAGTATAATGGCAACAGTAATGTGAGTAGAAGTGGTAGCCATAGTAATGGGTAGCATGTCTCAACAATGTTGCCTCCACTTCAAATTCCTTATCTCACTACCTCTTCAAAACAATTATAAGAAGAAAATGTTAGTTTATAGAGAAGAAAAAAAAAAAACTAAGGTTACAGATATTAACCCATTTTTGTTTGCCCTAAAAATACTTGCTGGTGGCACTTCTGGCTGCAGTGTTCACCCCGAGTTAACTTGTGGATTATAGTCCTACTGCCACTCCCAAAGTTTGCCACAAAATATCTTGCTTTTGTGATTTTTTTTGCATCATTCTAGTGTATCAATCATCTTTGGAAACAAATGACATCTTTCTATTTATAGCATTCTGTTTTCAGTAGTGGTATTTCCATTTACAAAATATAGTGATTCTCAATCACTGAAAATGTCAAATCCTAGAAAACGCAGCATCCCTATGTGTGATGTTAACATAATTCTCGAACAGTTGTTAGCTGAAGATTCATTTGAGGAATCCAATTTATGTATATATTTTTGTTGCATTAAGATTAGAGATGAGTTCTGTTTAGAAATAACTCTAAGAACAGTTTTTATATTTTATTTTCATATTGAAAACCAGTCAGATTCGCTTCTGTCTCAAAGACCATGTTTATGTAAAATTAAATTAACAGTGGAAGTGAGCTGCACATTTTTTTTTCTAAATGGGAGATCGGTTAACTAACTTATCATAAGTCACTCATCCAAGATATGGCACAACTTGAAAGCTAGGTTGCCCTAATATAACTATTTATGATTTTATGCTGCCTCCTAAAAATGACAAAAAATATATTTTTTTTTCAAAAAAAATACACATATAGGTCAGAAAAAAAAAAAAACCCTAAAACATATGGCACTACTAAAATCAGTCAAAGTAGATTTAAATTATCTTTTAATTTTCTCCCATTCAGCATCAATTCCTGCATAATTATGTGCACAGACTAGGAAGTATTTAAGAAATTGTGAAAGCTGAGAATTATTCACTGCAATGGGAATGAGAAGAAGAAAAGTTGAGGGGGAGAATAAAACAACCAACCAACTACAATCCAAGAACAGGATACAATGAAAAATATGAAACAGAAAACCGAACTTAGAAGGACAAAAGAAGAATTGACAAGAAATAAGCATCTTTTGTGTCAACCATCAGAAGACAAAAAGCAGTTTCCTGTTATCTCTGAGTCTGCTTAGTAGGTAAACTGGACAACATGATTGAACCTTGCCAAGTAGAACAGCCATGGTGGAGTGGCTGAACGTTGCAAGTTAATTTATTGGAAAAACTCCCACTAAGTATCCAGTTGTATTGGGAGTCTGGCAGAGTGACCGGATTGAAAGGCAAACAAGAGGAAAATTATGAGGAAACAAAAATAAGAAAATTGTACATTCTTTGAATTGTTCTGGAACACCAGGATTGCACCTCTTAAAACAAAATATACTGAAATAATTCTAAACTAAAATGAGCGAATTCTCCCAAAGACTCTGCAACCCATGGGATATTTTTAATTTCCTAATCTGAGAGAGTAGATTGGTTTCCTTGTTAGCCTGCCATTCAGAGAATTTAGTTACAATGTGTGTGGGTTAGTGAGATTTAATTCTTCAAATTCATTAATGTAGTGCTGGTTACATGACACTGAGGGTTAATTTATAAAGGTTCTACTGATATGGAATATATGTGAAAATCTTGGGTTAGTAAAAAAGAGGACCATTTTTACTTTAATTGGTTCTTAATGTCTTGATGAGTCACCTGTGACCATAACTTGCTCACAAAGAGTATGTTCTTACAGGACTTTATGAACAAGATAGGGCAGAGTGTTTAAATAGGCTTTAATAGACTGACTCCACCAGGGCCATGTGTTTATTAAACAGCAGAACAAGACTAGACTAGACATGATCATCTGCTTTCCTCTGAGTCCCATGGTGACCACTCTGGGAACCTAACTATTTATTCTATTCTGCTTCACCATGCTCACAAGCAATGAAATCAAGAAAAGAAGAAGATGGTAAATGTATTCTGTATAAGCCAACAATTATATTCACTAAAGCTCTAAGGGCTTGATCTACTTCATAAGGTCCTACTCAAGACTCCCATGTGCAGAATTGCACTTATAAAGATGAATCAATTAGAATTTCTATAACCTTATTAATATTTGTTTTAACAAACCAATTTTCAAAAAATTTAAAAGGGCTTTACATCAATTTAGTTTTCTACTTTAAAATTTATAATGAGGTTCTGTCCCATTGTCTTCAAAGCAAATTCATGTTTTATATGCTTCTGATGAGCTTCCAATCTATATCCAGATTTATCTATTTCCAAACAGACATATCTATTCAATTCTCCAATTTCTCCAGTCTATAACAGTTCACTATTCCCATATCAAATGCTGTATTTTCTGGTCTATGTTCTTTACTCATAGTATACTCTTTAACTTTTTAAAATTAATTTTATATATTTATAAAATCTAATCCTCTAAGACTACCTGATCCATGTAGTTACCAGATTCAGCTCAGTTTTTAAATCAAACCTTATTTGTTATTTATTATCACAGAATTTCATTCCTCAGATATCATATCTTACATAATTTCTACATATGTTATTCTTCTCTACTAATTTATAAGCACAGTGACATCTTTTAACTTTGTATATTATACCTTTCTTCTCCCACCTCTCACCCTCCTAGAATAGGTAATATTAATTAGGACACAGGTGTTTAATAATAGTTTACTAAATTATATTGTCATTGTCTTTCAAACATTATTTATGACTTTTTTCATTTATAAAACACCAACTATTGAATTTTTCTAGAAATTCAAAAAAATTACCAGAAAAAACAAAAACCTTTGACACTACTTAAGCCTATATTATCTAAGTTTTGTTGCTGTTATTGTTTTTTTCTTTCTTTTTGATAGCTTCCACAAGTATAGTTTAATGCTCACAGTGCCTCTGGGCCACAAAGGGATGAATTGCTATAGGGAAAGAGGCAACTTTTATGCCATTTACTTGACTATGAACTCTCATTCTCAAAAAATAAACTGGAGAATTCCTCCAAAACTATATCTTGTTGTTTCTTATTAACCTAACAGTATATTTAAACATAAAGTGTGTCTGTTTTTCTAGTGAATAAGTTTAACATTTTCTGTTTACCTAGTAAGGCATGTCCCTGAAATTCTAAGAAAAAATGAAAACGGTCACTCCTAATGGCAGATTAAAGGTATCATTTGTGTGAGAAGGAAGAAAAGGGTGTGTGTGTGGTAGGGATAGTTGAATTCTCACTTACAGAATCCTTGTGAGACAACAACCATGGAATGTTAAATATCAGAGGCAAAAACTTCACAGTGAGAACACCAGATCTGAAGACTGAAACTTCAGGTTTAGGACATATATTAAATTTAGGGGAAATGTAAATTGAATATAAAAAAGGATATAATGAAAACTGAAGATAAAACCTAGAAGATTATTATATTATCTACAGTTTGTAATCAACCTCAAAGTTATTTAGATAATTTTAAGAAGTTTAATTTTTTAATATAAACATCTTTATTAAGTACTCTACTGAACATATGTTAGCCAGGGTATTGATACAAAGGAACCTCGAATTTCAGTGGCCTACTCAATTAGAAGTTTATTTCTTACTAATGCTACATATCCCTTATGGAAATTCCAGGTGGGACTGCTTCACATATATCTCAGGTTTCCAAGTGAATGACAGCTCTATAATCTTGTGACTGAACCAACTAGAAGAAGAGGCTTCCTCCATTGCCTTGACAAGAAAAGATATTCTGGAGGATCTCATACACACACAAAAATGCTTAGATTTGGATATGACTCACTCAACCATTTCTCCTCAGAGCCCATCAATCATAATAGCAACATGGCACAACCCAACTGTAAGGGGATGGAAAAGTACATTTCTCCAGTGTGTCTGGAAAGAGGGAAACTAAGTAAGTGAGAGCAATAGACATCTTCATCACAGTATATAAAAACTCAATCAACCCATAAATATCCACCATCATTTCACTTTCATAATCTGTATTTTTACAATGTTATGTTTCTTTCAAATAAGTTTGTGCTACTAGAAGAAGATGTGTGATGAGGAGAAAAACCAATTCAAGAATATGGACACAACACAAATAAGGGGATAAAATACAACAGTACCTTTATCTCCATGCTCTCACAATGTACATCGGAGATCAAATTCACTCAACATTCACTATCTGGCATTCTTTTGGGCTGATCTGTGTTTTGAAAAGTTGGTTGCCCCCTCTGGTTCATCAGAGCATGTGACATACCCACTTATTAAAGATTTTGAATGTTACTATTTATAAAGTATTGCAGGGAAGCCACAAAATATAGAAGTGTCTTGAATACAATGTATTACAAAATAATATTATAACAAAAATAATGACAATTAATTCATGGGAATCAAAAATTTATGTCAATGAACACTGCCGACCACTAATAAGTTATCAGTTTCTTATGACAATACCAAAAAAGACTTTTTTCCAGAGCACTTCTTAAAATTATATTTACCAAGATTGCTTTCAAACAAATTAACAGAGAAATTATGTCAAACATATTTGCTTAAGACAAGAGAAAAAGTTTGAACTAACCAGATTATCTGTGCAAAAACATGAGTCATCAAAATCATTTCCCCAAAGCTCTTTTATGATCTAAGAAAGCAAGCAAAAACAGTTCATATTTAATTAATGTATGGCATATCTAGCATATTTGTTTTAGAATTCAACTGTGAAATTGACATTATAGAGTTATATTGTAGCCCCTGGTGAAATAATTGAGCATAGAGTATTTATTTTTATTTTACCAGATATTTACAGTATGATAAAAGTGAACGTGATTTATCGGGCATCAGAAGACCTAATTTTTGCCTCAACTTAATCTCTACATAGTAAATATGCTGACTTTTTTTTTATGATTCAGTTTCTTCAGCTTCTAACTCCAAGTTCCCTTGCCTTGGAGATTTTACATTTATGTAGAGGTTTACAAATACTTCAAGGCTTTACAAGAGGCAAATCTTTTCATAGCAGTAATGGACAATAATTAAGTATGAGCTCTGGAGAGAGATTACCTGGATTTGACTCATAGTTTTACCATTATTTGCTCTCTAGTCAATGAAACAGAGATAATAATGGCATTCAATTCAGAAGATACTGGAAAGATTGAGTTAATACTTGCAGATGCATCTAGAATGTTGAAATGTAACAAAAACTCAATTATCATTAGCTATTATTATCATTAGGCATTTTTTTTCCTATGTGAAAATGTTATCACTGAATAGTGATCCAATGTACTGAGTTACTATTGGAAGAAAGTTTGAAATAGGCTCTAAACCCTGTCTATAAGGTGCTTAAGATAATTTGGAAAACCAAAAGACATGAATAATTAGCAGGCAGTACATTCCAATTTACCAAGTAAGTAGTAACCACAATGCCCGGAGAATATAGCCTAAGCTTTAATAGGCAGGAAAAGAATTTAATATTAGATATAAAAAAAGGTATCAAAATAGAAAACATTGTTTTAGTTTCTAAAAGTTGGTGGAACACATGTTCTCACTACCCCCCAAACTGAAGACAACTTAAATGCTAGACAAAATATTAAAACACAAAATAAAACATTTTAAAAATTGATTGATTATCTAGCAAGATACTTAAAAATATTCATTCTAAAGCAAGTGGGTTAAAGTTCAATGAATAATAAGGTAACAATATTTACATACTTTCAAAGTATCTTGTTCAAAGGAAAAAAATAGGATTTCAAAGCTACCTTATTAATCACAAAGAAAATAATAGTAATTACGTTATAGAGAAACCAGCAGTCACCAAATAACTAAAATTAATACTACCAGTAATGAGATTTGACATTATGAGCTTACTCCTATGGTGCAATGAAAATTTTACCTTTGAAATATTTCTACCAAAATACATAACTAAATCTAATCATGAGAAATTATCAGACATCCAAAGTGAAAAACCATCTATAGAACAACTAGCTGCTTTCTTCCAAAATGCCAGTGTCATGAGAGATTGTATGACACTAAAAAGACCTTTAATTCCATACTTTCTATTGCTATAAAGCAGGGGTCCCAAAAGACCTAAGCTGCAGACTGGTACTGGTCAGTGGCCTATTAGGAACTGGGCTGCACAGCAGGAGGTGAGCAGCAGGTAAGCAAGCAAAGCTTCATCTGTATTTAATAGCCGCTCTCCAGTGCTAGTTAGCATCACTGCCTCTGCTCCACCTTAGATCATCATCAGGCATTAGATTCTCATAAGAGCACTAGTCCCTGGTGCCAAAAAGGCTGGGGACTGCTGTTATAAAGGACATTATTGGGACAACGAGCAAAACTTTAATGTCTGTGGTAGTTTTAAGATCCATCTACAATTCTTTGATGCTCTTCCTAGCCTATTTCCTCTCCTTGAATGTTAGCCATCCTTAGTGATGGCTAAGGATGCTTTCAACAAATAAAATGTGGTGGAAATAAATGATGTCACTTCTAAGACTAAAACATATTGTGGCTTTCTCCTGGTTCTTGCTCTTAGATTGCTCACTCTGAGACAGTTAGCCATTATATCATAATGACAATAAGCAACTCTATGGATAGCTCCACATAGTGAGGAACTGAGGCATTAAGCTGACATCTGTGTAGTGTGTCTTCCTGGAAATTGATCATCAAGCCCAGGCAAGCTTTTAAATGAGTGCTGCTTGACTGCAAACACCTAGATACTCTGATCCAAAATCATTCAAGTTACTCCTGATTCCTGACCCACAGAAACTGTGAGGTAAGTGTTTGGGTTTTTTTTTTTTTTTTTTTGTCTTATTTAGTTAGTTTTTAATTTCTTTAATTATGCTATTATTATAGACATAAAACAAAATTTACCACTTAAATGTTTTTAGGTGTACAGTTTAGTGGTATCAAGTGCCATTTCAGGTGTACAGTTCTGTGATAATAAGTGCATTCACATTCTTGTGCTGCCATCATTACCACCTACAGAAATTTTTTTTATCTTGTACAAATGAAATTCTGTAACCAAAATACAATAACTCCCCATTTCTCTACCCTAAAATTCTGACAATCATTTTATTTTCTGTCCCTATGAGTTTGACTATTCTAGGTACCCGACATAAGTGAAATCATACAATACTAGTCTTTTTATTACTTATTTCACTTAGCATAGTCTTTAATGTTCATCCATGTAACCTAAATCAGAATTTCCTTCCATTTTAAAGCTGAATAATATTCCTTTGTATGTATATACATTTTGTTTACCCATTCATCCATCAATGGACGCTGGGTTGCTTCCACTTTTGACTGTTGTGAATAATACTGCTATGAATATGAGTGCGATTTATCTCCTTGAGTCCTTGTTTTCAATTATCTTAATAATGTCCTTTGATACACAAAATATTTTAATTTTTATGTAGTCAGTTTATTTATTTTTCTTTACTTTTGGTGTCATATCCAAGAAAGCATTGCCAAATCCATTTTTGTGAAGATTTCTTTTTCCCTAAGAGTTTTATAGTTTTAGCTCTTACATTTAGATCTTTGTGGCTTACTTGAATTAAGTTTTTCATGTAGTATAGGGTGTCCAACTACATTTGTTTGCAATGAGGATATACAGTTTTCCAAAGACCATTAGTTGAAACGACTGTCATTTTCCCTGTTAAGCAGTCCTGACTTTCTTGTCAAAAATGCATTTGACCACATATGTAAGGGTTTATATCTAGGCTCTCCATTCTAGTCTATTATTTTATATGTCTGTCTTTGTACCGATAATGCACTTTGAGTTTTGTAGCTTTATAGGAAGTTTTGAAATCAGAAATAATGAGTCTTTTACAAGACTATTTTAACTATAGGAACTCGAGATTTTATATCAATTTTATAATATATTTTTCTATATTTGCAAAAACTTTGTTGACATTTTGATAGGAATTACACTGAAATGACAGATTTTTGTAGACATATTATCTTGCAATTCGTGGACACAGAATATTTTCCTATTTATGTATTCTTTAATTCCTTTCAGTAACATTCAGTAGTTTTCAGTAGACAGTCCTTTGCCTGGTTGATTAAATTTATTACTAAACATTTATTCTTTTTGATATTATAAATTAAATTGTTTCTTAATTTCCTTTTCTCATTGATCATTGCCAGAGTATACAAATGCAACTAATTTTGTGTGTTGATTGTATCCAGAAACTTAGCTAAATTAATTTATTAGCTCTAACAGGGTTGCTTGTAAAATCTTTAGGGTTTTATTTTAATATATAATATCATGTCATCATGTCATCCTTTCCAATTTAGATGTTTTGTATTTTTTTTCTTGGCTAATTGCTCTGGCTAGAACTTCCATTATAACGTTGAATAGATGTGACAAAAATGGCTACACTTGTCATGCTCCTTGTCTTAGAAGAAGAGGTTTCAGTCTTTCACTATTTTGTATGTTAGCTGTGGGATTTTCATAGATAGTCTTTATTATATTGAGGTAATTTCCTTCTATTTCTAATTTGTTGGATGTATTTTTTTTATCACAATTGAGACAATCATGTGCTTTCTTTCCTTCACTTTGTTAATGTGATCTACATCATTAGTTGATTTCTTAAATTTTATTAAATTTATAGGGGTGATATGGGTTAATAAAATTATGTAGGTTTTAAGGATATAATTCCATAACAGGTCATCTGCATATTATACTGTGTGTTTACCACTCAAAGTCCAATATCTGTCACCATATATTTGACGCCCTTTACCATTTTATACCTCTCCCCCAGCTCCTTTTTCTCTGATAATCACCATACTGTTGTCTGTAGCTATGAATTATATTTGTCTGCCTGCTTGTTGATTTGCTACTTCAGTTTTATATCTCACATATGAGTAAAATCATATGGATTTTGACTTTTTCTGTCTGACTTATCTCAGCACGATATTATCAAAATCCATTCATGTTGCCCATTAATGGCAGTATTTCATTTTTTTCTTGTGGCTGAGTAGTATTTCATTGTACATATTCTTTATCCAATATTCTATCAAAAGGTACTTTGGTTGTTTCCATGTCTTGGCCACATGAATAATGTTACAATGAACATAAGGGCACATGTGTCTTTATGAATAAATGTTTTTGCATTTTTTGTATAGATACCCAGAGAGGGATTGCTGAGTCATTTAGTAATTCTATTCTTAATTTTTTGAGGAACATTCATACTGTTTTCCATAGTAGCTCTACCAATTTACAGACTCACAAGCAGAAAATGAGAGTTCTTTTTTCTACACAACCTCTCTAACCCTTGTTATTACTTCTTGTCATTGATAGCCATTTTAATAGGCATGAGGTGGTATCTCATTGTGCTTTTGGTTTGTTTTTCCCTAATAGCTAGTGAGGTTGAGCATTTTTTATGTTTGTGGACCATTTGTATGTCTTCTTGGGAGAAGTATCTATTCAGTTCCTCTGCCCACTTTTTTATTGGACTGTTTAGGTTTTTATTGTTGACACGTATGAGTTCTTTACATATTTTGGATATTAACCCCTTATCAAAGGCATTGTTTGCAAATATCTTCTCCCATTTAGTTGTTTGCCTCTTTTTTGTTGATGGTTTCTTTTGCTATGCAGAAGTTTGTTTGATATAGTACCATTCATTTACTTTTAGTTTTACTTCTCTTGTCTTTGAGTTCAAATTCATAAAATCTTTTCTAAGACCAAGGTCCATAAGTTTAGTACACGTTTCTGCTATGTAATTGTTTCATGTCTTATATTTAGGTCTTTTATCCATTTTGAGTTAATTTTGGTGTACAGAGAGAGATAACAGTCTAATTTCATTTTTTTGTATGTGGCTTTCCAATTTTCCCAGCATCATTTATTAAAAACTGTTTCTTCTCTTCATTGTATTTTTGTCTTCTTTTTGAAAATCATTTGCTCATATATAGTGGGTTTATTTCTGGGCTTTCAATTTTGTTCCATTGGTCTATGTGTGTTTCTCTGCCAATACCATGACATTTTGATTACTGTGACTAAATAGTATAATTTGAAGTCATGAAGTATCACACCTCCAGCTTTTTTTTTTCCTCAGGACTGCTTGAACTATTTGGGGTCTTTTGTGGTTTCATTCAAATCTGACATATTTTTTGCTCTATTTCTTTAAAAAGTACCATTGGGATGTTGATGAAGACTGCATTAAATCTGTATATTGCTGTAGATAATATATCCATTTTACCTATGTTAATTATTCTAATCCATGAACACGGGATACTCTATGTCTTTGTATCTTCTTCAGTTTCTTTTAATAATGCCTTGTAGTTTTCAGAGTTAGGAGCTTAACATTTTTTGTTAAGTTTATACCTAGGAATCTTATTCTTTGTGTTGCAATAGCAAAAAGAATAGTTTTTTTTTAAATTTCTTTTTCTGAAATTTCATTGTTAGTGTATAGGAATGTAATAGAGTTTTGTATGTTGTATCCTGCAAATTTAGTGGATTTGGTTATCTTCTCTAATAATGTTTGGTGGAGCCTTTAAGGTTTCCTATTTAACAAGCCATGTCATTTGAAAAAGGTGACAATTTTACTTCTTGCCTGATTGCCCTGGTTAAGACTTCCAGTACTATGTTGAATAACAATGGTGAGAGCAGACAACCTTGTCTTGTTCCTGATCTTAGTGAAAAAGTTTTCAGTTTTTCACAAATTTGTTTTCACAGTACTCTCATAAATATTTGCATTTCTGCAAAATTGGTTACAATGTCTTTTCAATTCTGAGTTTACGTACTTACGCCTTCTCTTATTCTTCGTTCTCCTTGCTAAAAGTTTTTCAATTTTATTGATATTTTCAAAGACTCAGCTCTTGCTTTTGTTGATTTTCTCTATTTTGTTTATATCTATTTTAACCTTTATTAGTTCCTTTATTCTTCTAACTTTTGGATTAATTTGTTCTTTTTTTTTTCTAGTTCTTTAAGGGGTAAAGTAATTTGAAATATTACTTCTTAATGCTAGCATTTATAGCTGTAAATCTTCCTCTTAACATGGCTTTCAGTGCACTGTATAAGTTTTGGTCTGTTGTATTTTTTTTTCATTTGTCTCATGTTATTTTTTAATATCGCTTATGAGTGCTTCTTTGACCCTTTGGTTGTTTAATAGTGTTTTGTTTAACTTCCTCATATTTGTGGGTTTTCCAGTTTTCCCTCTGATATTAATATCTAGTTTCATTCCATTGTAGTAGAAATATTTTAAAATTTATTAAGGTTTATTTTGTGACTTAATTTATGATTTATCCTGGAGAATGATTCACATGAAAACCTGTATTCTGCTGTTGTTGGGTAGAGTGTTCTATACATTTCTGTTAAATCCAATTGGACAATAGTGTTGTTACAGTTCTCTATTTCCTCATTCTTTCTATTCTTTTTGAGAAGTGGGATATTAATGTCTCCTATTATTGTAGAACTCTCTAGTTTTCCCTTCAATTTTGTCAAAGTTTGCTTTCTATATTTAGGAGTTCTGAAGTTTGATGCACATATCTTTATAATTATAACTTCTTAGTGATGTGATTCTCATTCATCATTATATAATGTTCTTCTTTATCTTAAACTTTTTTACTTAGTCTATTTTGTCTAATACATCTATTTTATCCCCTACATTTTGATTACTATTTGCATAGAATATCCTCTTTTTTTTTTTTTTTTTGCAGCTGCAAGGACCTTTTCAGCTTACGATTCCTTGTTGTTTTTTTTTTTTTTAATTTTCTTTATGCCTACAGCACCTTTCTTTTTAATTCTAGTTTAGTCTCCCATCCAAGTACTAACCATGTCTAATCCTGCTTAGCTTCTGAGATCAAATAAGATTGGGCTTATTCCAGGTGGCATGGCCATAGACTACATAGAATATCTTTAATTTTCACCCTACTCATGTCCTTAGATCTGTTGTCTTATAGACAACAGATAGTTGGGTCCTGTTTTTGTTTGGTTTTCTTTCGTTTTTCAATCCATTTTGCCACAATATATCTTTAAATTGAGAAGTTTACCCTGCATGTGTTTGCCATTTTCAGCCACTATGTTTTGGAATGATCACAGCAAAAGAATCTAACACAACATCTGTAGATTAATTAATAGTACCATATCAATGTAAATTTCATATTTTTTATGATTATACTGTAACTATGAATAAGATGTTCTTGTTTTTAGAAAAATATACAGAGGGATTTTATAATTCAGTGCAATCACATCTCAAATTACCCTTAATTCAGAAAGAGAGAGGTGACAAAGTAAATGTGGTAAAATGTTAACAGTTGGGAAACTGGATGAAGGTCATACAACTCCTTGTTATTATTTTTGCCACTATGTCTGAAATTATATCACAACTTAAATAAATTAAATAAAGTGAAATTCAGAAACCAAAAATCAAGGATATATTATAACCCTAAAGTTGAATAAAGCACTAAAGCTATATTTTACCTTATAAATTTTCAGAAAGAAAGGAGAGAAAAAAGCAATGCATAGAGGTAATATAGAGATAAATAATAACTGAGAATTTTCCAGAATTAATGAAAGATGCCAATATAAAGCTTAAGTAATCTAAGATCAATAAAGTAAATTAAATAAATACAAAATAGTTAATACCTGGACATATTACAGTAAAACTGCTAAGTATCAAAGACAATGAACAATATTGAATGTAGTAAAAATAAAATATTAATTATCTTTACAGAAAACAATTGGCTTGACTTCTAAATAGCAACCCTGTACAGCCAGTGTTGAAATATGCTAACAGATGAAATATGCTAAAGCAAAATAACCCTTTGATTTAGAATTATATCTTCAACAAAATGTCTTTCAATTATGATAATGAAATAGACATTTATAGACAAAGAAAACCGCTTTTCCTACCAACAGATAGTTACAAATATACTCTAAATGTAGTTCTTAGGCAGAAGAAAGGGATCTCAGATGAAAGACTTCAGATATAAGAAGAAATGGTAAGCAAACTTAATATTCATATTTACTTATAAAAAACAGACATAAAATTGTCATTAGGATTAAAAATTCTAACAGAACTAAAATACATGACAATTGCATATAAAATTAAAAGAGGCTCAGTGTATATTATTTAGAAGGTGAATAAAGATTGAACTTCACACTTAGTGAAGTTCTCTATAGATGGTAACATTTTAATGTAATCATTAAAAACTAGGAAAGAGAATATAAGTATTAAGCTAATGAAGGGAAAGATAAATGAGAATTACTAACTAATTAATTCAAATAATTAGGGAATAGACAAAGAAATACAACAATGAGTAGAAAAATAAACTCAATATAATGTTAAAGATATAAAGAAAATATATTAGTTTTTAATTAAATATGTGAAATATTTTGCTAAAATACAAAATTCAAAATAGTGGCTAGCACTGGTAAGTATACAATATAATTCTATTTGTGTAAAATTCAGAAATTTATAAGATATGCATCTCACAGCAAATATACATTGGTAAAAATGTGTCAAAACCATAATAAAAAGCAATATGCTATCCTTGTGAGTGCCTTGATGACTCTGTTAGAAATACCTTCTGCCACCCCTGTTCTCTTGTTCTCATGAACACTGTGGCTCCACAGTACATAAGAGTTTTTACAGAGCTGTAATTTAAGGGAAATCAGCATAGCTTAGTTTTATACCTGTGTAATTTTCCCTCATTTTTTTTATTTTATCCTTAAACTTTACTCCATTTACTTTTCTAAAAAGTAATTTAAAATTTATTTTCTGACTTTATAATTTTTGAAGACATTTCTGTCTCAAATATTCTAAAACAGGGCCATTTTATACACAGTAGAAATATTCATGACTACTAAGTGTTTCATCGGTTTATAAAATTATAACCAGGTAAACATGTTTTATGAGTACTTTCAGGAAAAAAGGGAAGTAGTGTTTGTAGAATTGTAGAATCTATTTATGGTTAATAACTGATTTAATGATTCATGATTTTTTTGCTGAATAACAAACTATCTCAAAATTCACTTGGTTGACACAATCATTCGATTATTTTCACAGATCTGTGGGACAGTGAATGGTTTTGGTGATCCTAGACTCCAATGATTTTAGCTGAACTTGTTCATGCATATGAAGTTAGCAATGGTTAGGCCAGGACTGCCTAGTCTAGAATGGCCTCACTCACTTATTTTGTTGTTTTCTAGCTAAGGCACCAGGTTTCTCATCATCCGATGTATTAGTTTGGACAAATTCACATCTTGACAGGGTTTCACGACAAAACATAGAAACTTTCAAGGCTTCTAGAAGCCAGTTCTCAGATCTGGCCTAACATTGTTTTTGCTGCATTCTGTTGACCACAGCAAGTCACAAAGCCAGCCCAAATATACAAGGTGAACAAAAGCTCTCTATCTCTTGATGAGAGTAGTTAGTTGCAAAGTAACACTATAGAGAGACTAGATACAGGAAGGAGTGGAGAAGTGGGACAATTTTGTTATCTATTCCACTTAACTACCTGGTAGAGCTTAAAAGTCATCTGGACTTGACCCAGATTTAGTTTTTGCACTGTTACTAATCAAGCTGGTTTTGCAGTCAAAAACAACTCTCCTCAATTTGACAGTACAACCTGGCATCAGAACAACAATACAATACATTCTATTCTATCTAGAATATTTTATTTCTGATTATGCCTCTTTTTAATTGATTTTACTGAATAGAGATGTGAAAAAAATGTTTAAAATATGCACAAGGTATCATTTTTCACTTTGCAATGACTATATCCTGGTCATTGCTACCTGTAGTATCTCAAGAAATATTCTTTTGTTGTAGGCCTTTGTTGCTAAGTACATCTTGTAATGTAGGGTATTTATCTGTTTTGTGATCTTGGGCAAGTTATTGAATCTCTTCTGCCTTCAGTACCTCCATCAGCAGAATGCAGATAGTGATATTATTCATTCTGCAGCGCTGTTATAGGGATTAAGTGAATATTGTAAAGTCTTTAAAATAGTGCCTGGCACATGGCAAATGTTATAAAATTGTTGCATAAATATTGATACAAAATCATGTTCTCCTATTGCCACTGAGATCCATTACCATTTAAACCTTTTATTGTTCAGTGGACATAGTTTTATTTCCAACATTCTGAATGAAAATGGGTCTTTCCTCAGAAAACACAGTTTTCTAAGAGTGAAAGTTTATAAATACTAATAGTGTTTCATGTGCTGAGAATAGGAGTATAAAGGTTCACAGAAGATTTACTCTATTTTCCTATTATCTTCTATAACTGGAAGGATAATAGGTAAGTACAGGGCAGAAATTACATGTCAGACAAAAAAGGGGGACACTTAAGTTCATTTCAAGCCTCTTTTCTGGTAACTGATTATGCTGTAAGCAAGTTGAGGTGTGGTTTGTCTTATGATTAGCTGTCTCCCTGTTCTGTGGGAATGGCATGCAGCAAATTCAAACTGATTCAATACAATTCAACCCTTAGTTTGAACAAAGCACTGGGAAGGGTGATGAAGAGAATGTGAATCAAACACTGAAATAAGCTCCCCCCCCTTCAAATATGCAAATTACCTATTAATAATATTTTAACCTCTTCCAATAAAACTTTGATCACTGAAAGTCCCTATAGGTATAGAAAGAACATGTAAAACATTTTAAAAGATTATTCTTAATTTTAGTTCCTTTCTCTTCCTCTGTTATGTACTAAAGATAACTGTTGTATCATAAAATATTCAATTATTATTCTTATCTGTACTGTTAATTTATATACATATGAGTAATAAATGAACTTAATAGGTGTCCAATACATGTGTGTTTTGTTAGTCCATGGACTGCAGTGGGAAAAAGAGCTGCTTATTGGGAACTTTTTTAGTATTGATAATAGTTGACATTTACCAATAATGTGTGTTAATATATTGTTAGTATTGTGTTTAATCTTCAAAACACCACTATAACATAAGCACTAAAAATAGAATGAGGGGGCATTTCAACCCAGTCTGCTTTTGATCCAAACAAGAGATTGGATCTACTCTCTTAAACTGATCCCAGAGCAGCAATGCTTCACTACCATATATGCTATTAGATATGGTTACTTCCCAGAGGTGTGCAACGGGTTTGCTTCTAAATTTCCTAGTACCCTATGCACACATGCAAATAAATAACTGCATGATTCAGTGAAATTATTAGTTAAAAATAAACAAGTTTCCATGAGAAGCTCCTGCTATTTGAGTACTGAGCCTGGATGGAAGAATGTCCCATATCTCTTCAATGGAGAAACTTTATAAAAGATGCAGAAAACCACACCATGAATAACATTACTAGACTAAATGTAAGCATTGGTTTCCAGTATCTCAAATACAAATTACTGTAAGTCAATTGCATTGATTCAAGCTATGACTTAGTGAAAACACTTGTATAGTATAAGTGAAAGATTGTAATAGTCTTGTTTAATCAATTCATAAAATTTATGCTATATAAATGAATGAAAAGAATTCACATTATTCAAGCAGTCCTCCCTCAATATTATGTCTTGCTACTACTTTGCTGATTAATACTGGCTGGCCAAAACTGGGATGCATATACTTCAGGATGAGTCACAGACCACAAACACTTGCTGTTACTGAGTAAGAAAGGACATAGCCCTAAAAGTATGCATAATTTTGGCATCTTCTCAGAAGCTGAAATGCCTAACCAGAACACCTACCTGAATAGACTACCATTGTATCTATGCAGAGAAGTACAAAAAGAAATATCCATAGCTAGTGTCTAGGTTTTTCTCAGAAAAACAAACAAGCAAACTGGTTTTATCCAAAACATGAAATCTGGTTGAAAAGACATTTTATCCTAATCATAATTCTAAATCATCAAAATAATAAGTATTCATAAAATACTTAACCTATTTCTATGCTGTAAAATGTACCCCTAGATAACTAATGTTGAGCTCTAATTAAAGGTCGATTAAATGGCAAAGCATATAGTTTGTAATAGCTTATGTTAAGTTATTCTTTCTTACCATTATTAGTACTTGAGCCTCAATGACAATATCATATTATGAGTAGTAGTTTTTCATCCTCTTTTCAAAGCCTAGTAACTTGGGCCCATAAACCTCAGGCTAATTTCCAAAGCGACAGGTTCAGTGATCGTGAACCCATTACAGGAATAATGCCAGTGTTCTTGGGATTGTAACTGCTAAAAATTTCTGCCTCACTATTGGAAACTTATATTAGATAAATTAAATTCAGAGTTTTTTGGTGCCAGAAAGATTCTTAGGGTCAGATGCAAACTGTCACCTCTTCAAACACTGTTTGATACATAAATCCCTGGTGAGAAGCAGTTGGCCAGTCAACCAAACCAGGTAACATCTTTAGAGGCAAGATTCTCAACTCTTTATGTAGCAGCTAATTTATTTATTTTTTTGGGGGGGGTTCTAATTTTTACATTTTTATTTGTTTTGTTTACTTAAACTGAATCCATATAATATTATTTTAAAAATTTTCCACATATTGGATCACATTACACTCAAATGTCCCAGGACCTTTCTTGAATCACAGCTATAAAAATCTTACCTCCCTTCCAACTGACAATCTCAAGTATCATCATCTCTAAAACTCTGTGTCTTACCTTCTCAAAACAAGGCATGTCTAATTTGTTCAAATCTTCAAATTTCCTCATTATCATGTTTCCCCTGGGCAGTTATTCTTGAATTATATATGTCCTTCTTCAACTTGCAAACTGAGCTTACAGTTTTGGGAGTGTTTTATTCAGAGTACTGACTGATTTTATAGCCCCTTCTCTGTTTAATATGCCTGTTATTATAACTTACATTCTAAGAACATGTGAGCCACCATGCTGGTGATATTTCCCTTTTAAAAATGAATCAGCAATTCTTTGTACAACATAAAATATCTCTGCTATATTCACAATTTATCTCACTCTTTACTAATATGTATTCTAAAAAAAGTTCTAATGGCTTGAGAATGACGAAAATAATTTTTAAAACCTCACCAAAGGTTTTAAGAAAATAAAGATTAGCAATAAAAAATAGAAAGATTGATCAGTACCTGTGGGGGTTGTGGGAGACAAATCTCCACTGCCATTTCAGATAAAGACTTGACACTATCAGCAAAGGAGAAAAAGCCAGTTGGAAGAAGAGGGGCTGAAAATGGAAGTGAAAATGAGCTGAATTGTTAGAACAAGAATCTAGAGGATACAGGATCTTTCATTTTGTTTATGTTACATGCTTTAAACCTACTAAAATGAAATTTCTCATTGCAGACAAATTTCCATTTGGCCTTGGTGTTTTATAAAAATCACATCAAAAACAAATGAAATATTAATTTTCTAATAACCTCTATTCATTCAATAAATTAACAGTTTTGTTTTTCATGGATAAAAATAAAATCATGTCCTATCTACTAATAAGATACTTCAGAAGACAGTCAGTGTTCTTTGGATTCACAATCAGGAAATGCAGGACTTCACATAAATTCAAGCGGGGGAAAAAAAGGTTAATTTATCAGGATTACTTAAATTGGCTAAAAGAAATATAAAAGAATATACTAAGAAATTTCAAAGAGTTATATTTCACAGTGTCTTTGAAACATGTCAAATTTATCTTATTTTAAGTGTCATTAAATGTTCTTTTTGATTGGAAGAGCCCTGTGAATGATAGTTTCATGCTGGGCAAATGAGCAGTTTCGCCTAATTATCTTCACATGACTGTCTGCCCATTCTTTCTCTATTATCTTATTGAAGTTAAAATAATGGAGACCCTTGTAAAATGTGAGCCCATGCCTTATCATACAGTTCACAATTTATCATGATGTTTTTTTTTTAATTACCAATTCAATATATTCTTTGTATATTTAATTTCTCTTCTATTCCTCCTTGAAATATATATATATATATTATATATATTATATATTATATATATATTTCTTCTTTTTTTCATTAAGCCTATATTTCTATTCATAGAGAGTGAGAGTTTCCTTTGGACCCAAGAACAGCATCCTAGACTAGGACTGGTGTGTGTGTGTGTTTGTGTGTGTCCACTATTTGTAGCTAGGTAGACCATTTACATGCAAGTTATTCTTTCCTTGCTATTCTTTTTTGTCTAATAGTCATGTGCTGGAAGCAGACATATTCCCTTTCTAGGAAACCCATTTTCCCAAAGAAAATTTTCTTTGCTTCATTTTTGGCCTTTATGAGGACATATGTGATACAACCACATATGCCAACCTTTAGTGGCATTAATGAGACCTTTATTAACAGTGACTAGCCAAGCCTTATCTTCTTGGACACTCATCACATCCTAATTCCTTTCTCCATAATTTTATGTGGTGAAAAGTAAGTAGTGATTGCAGATGTCTCGATTTACTTTCTAACAACTAAAAACAACAACAACAAAAAAATAAAAACTTTGTTAAAATGTTTGGTAAAGCACTCCCAGCAAAGAAAGAAAAGGTAGAAAAACTAGACTTTCTAAAGAAAAAAAAAGAATGTCATTCATATCACACATATACAACCTCTGAAGGAGTCTGAAGTAGCTTCTATTCTTATAATTGCAAGTTTTAAAATACTGAGTGAACAATGTCATGCCTTCTAAGGATAATGAAAAATACTGGAGTAACTCAATTTCTACTTTAAATAATAGTAGTATGCCTTCACTACATGTCATAAGAATTAATAAATATCTTTATTAATATAGCAATGAAATACATATTATGTATAAAATTTTCAAATGCTAATATTATTTTTAAAAAGACAAAAAATCAATTTAGGCAAACAAAAAACATGTATAGACTATCTGAAATATATTGTATGTAATATATATTATAGTTTTACAGAGAAAAATGGAAAAGCCCAGCAGTATATAGCCATATGCAAATAACTTCCCCCAGTCACTTGAAGCAAAACAAAACAAACAAACAAACAAACAAAAAACCAGAGGAACTATTTAATTTAATATATAGCTAAATAAAAAAAAAATTAAGTTTCTGATATAGAGAAACTAACTCCTAAGACAAAGAAGAAAAAATGGTATTTCAGCTCCTGGTCAAGATTACAGAATAGATAAATGTTGTGCTCACTTCCTCTCACAACCACATCAAAATTTATAACTAAACTATAGAACAACCATCATTGAGAATCACCTGAAATCTAGCTGAACAGAAGTCCTACAATTGGGGAACACATGGAAAAGGCCACCTTGAGACTGGTAGGAGTGGGCAGAGATGTGGAACAGGCTGGACTCATAAATGCATGTGGCAATTAAAAACTGAGAGTTCTCTCGGCTGTGGAGGTTACCCTGGAGGAGCAAGGTGGTCCCAGCCACACATGAGGCTCCTCAGCCCAGGATTCCAGTGCTGGAAAGAGAAATCCCCCAAACACCTGGCTGTAAAACAAGCTGAGATTGTGGATGAGATTGTGGATGAGATTGTGGATGATTTCCTCCTGAAAGACCCACTCTGAGCCTTATCACTGATTAACTCACTTGCTCTGAGCTCCAGGCCTGGGGTAGCCACTCAAAAAGCTCCAGGGACACACGGGAGGTACTGAGTTGTCTGACTTTGGGGTGAGGGCTGGAAGGGCAGAACTCCCCAAGAGAGAAGTGCTGGCAAAATTCAATGTTTCTTTGTTGAGCCCTCTCTGTTCCCTGCATGCAGATGCAGGAAGCTACAATATCTGCATCTTCATTAACATAATTAACATTGTTTGCCCTACCATAGTGATTCTCTGAGATTCGGCCCCTCGCAACTTGCAGGCCCACCCAAACCACCATCACTTGTTTCTCCATACAAACAGCCTATCTTGGCTCATGCTATGGGCTTTGCTAAAATCTCTCAAATTTTCAGAAAACCTCAACAAGGAGCATCTGGCCACAATGTGCCCCTTACTTCTGGCGGAGCAGCCTCTAGGCCAGCACTGCTGGGTTTGTAGCTTGGCCAGTTGAAGCACATCCAAGCCCAGTGAGCAGATTGTTTGGTGGCTCATGCCACCTGACTCTGGGCAGGGCACAGGCTGCAAATTAACTTGGCTAGCAGTAAGGCAAGCATGTGCAGTGGCTAGCTTAGGTCTTAGCCAGGGCAGCACCCGGAGGCACATCTGAGGATGACACACACAAAGGGAAGACTGAGCAGGCTACAGTGCATCCTGCTCTGTAGGATCAGCCCCTGTACAATAGCTCCTCCATTGCAGTCTCTGGCCAGTCCTCACAACTAATCAGCCTAAGGGCCAATCCCTCCTACTAATGTGCTAACAGCAAACAAGGCTCAACTACAACTGAAGGGCACACACAACCTATATTATAGACACACCTTGAGCACCCAGCTCAAGTGCCCAGGAAGACTGTGCCACTGAGTCCCAAAAAACAACTACTACATAAGGCCACTCTACTAAGTCTGGGAGAATTAGAAGTCCTATCTAATACATAAAAATAAACATACGGAGGCAGCTAAAATGAGGAGACAAAGAAATGTGTCCCAAACGAAAACAAATAATCAAACAAACAAACAAAAAACAGAACAAGTCTCCAGAAAAAGAGCTAAACAAAATGGAGACAAGTAATGTATCAGACGCAGACTTCAAAACACTGGTTATACAGATGCTCAATGAACTTAGGGGAAGAGTAGGTGAATACAGTGAGAACTCAAACAAAGAGATAGAAAACATAAATGTGGAGATAGAAAACAAAAAAGAACTAGTCAGAAATGAATAATACAATAACTGAAATGAAGAATACCTTAAGAGGAATCAATAGTAGATTAGATGAAGCAGAGTGCCGAATCAGCAATTTAGAAGATAAGATGGCAGAAAACACCCAATCAGAATAGCAAGAAGAAAAAAAGGAAAGAATGAGGATAGTTTAAAGGGCTTTTGAGACAACATCAAGAGTACCAACATTTTCATCACAGGGATGTCAGAAGGAGAAGAGAAAGCAAGGAATTGAATACCTTTATCAAGAAATAATGATTGAAAACTTTCCTATACTAGTGAAAAAAATAGATATACAAACACAGGAAGCACATAGAGTTCCAAACAAGGTAAACACAAAGAGGCCCACACCAAGACATATCATAATTAAAATGCCAAAGGTTAAAGATAAGGAGAGAATCTTAAAAGCTGCAGGAGAAATGTAATTAGTCACCCATAAGGGGCTCTCATAAGATTGTCAGCTGATTTCCCAACAGGAACTTTGCAGGTCAGAATGGATTGACAGGAAATATTTAAAGTCACGAAAAGCAAGGACCTACAACCAAGATTACTCTATCCAGCAATTCTAAACTCTATTGTTTAGAATTGAAGGACAGATAATGAGCTTCCCAGAGACAAGAAAAAGCTAAAGGAGTTCATCAGCACCAAGCCAGTATTACAGGAAATGTTGGAGGGACTTATTTTAGAAGAAAACAAAAACAAACAAAAAAAATTAAAAAATATAAATAATAAAATGACAATAACTAAAAACCTATCAACAATTACTTTAAATATAAATAGATTAGATATTCCAAATAAAAGAATGGCTGGCTAAAAGGATAATAAAATGAGACTCATACATATACTGCCTACAAGAGTCTCACTTCAGACTGAAAGACACACATAGACTGAAAGTATAAAGGAATGGAAAAGATGTTTTATGAAAATGAAACGAACAAACAAACATGCTGAGGTAACAATATTTATACCAGACAAAAGAGTCTTTAAAATGAAGACTTTATAGCAAGAAAAAAAGAAGGATCCAGTAATCCCACTTCTGGATATTTATCTGAAGAAGCCCAAAATACTACTTCAAAGGGATATATGAATCCATATGTTCATTGCAGCATTTTTTACAATAGTCAATATATGTAGGCAAGCTGGGGGTCCATCAATAGATGAATGTATAGAGCAGAGGTGGTACATATATACAATGGAATATATAATGAAATGTGTAATGAAATATAATGGAATATAGCTGAAATATTATTTGGCCATGAAAAAGAATGAAGTGTTGCCACCCTGTGACAATGAGAATGGACCTAGAGGGTATTTTGCTGAGTGGAATAAGACAAAGAAAGTCAAATGCCATACGATTTCACTTACATGTGGAATTTAAAGAACAAAACAAACAACAAAACAGAAACTCAGAGATATAGAAACATTTTGATGGTTGCCACATGGAAGGGAATTTGGGGGTGGGTGAAAAGGGAGAAGGTCGTAAGAAGACAAATTGGTAGTTATAAACTAGTTATGGGGATGTAATGTAATACATAAGGAATATGGTCAATAATATTATAGTAACTATGTATGGTGTCACATGAGTAGTGAATTTATCAGGGTGATCACTTTTTAAATAATATAACTGTCTAATCACTATGATGAACACCTGAAGTTAATATAATATCATATACAAGCTGTAATTTTTTAAAAAATAAGTTTTTTAAATGACATTTTATGTCATGCTGAAAATACAATTAAAATTAATTAAGTTTTTACCTTATATGATCAAAAATTCATTGGACACTTTATAAGCACAAGCAACTCATGATGCAGCTTTCCTGTGGCACTCTTCAATTCCTATAAATAAGAGGAACATGAAAGAGAACATTTAGAGCAATATGTGTCATTGTAAAATGGTGCTCATTAGCTATGAAATGTTTATTATCTCTCCACATTGCTATTTAAAAAATATCTTCGTATATATTGCTATATATATTTTGTTAAATGCACTATACAAAAATGAAAATGATGTCTTTCTGGGCCTTTCAAGGCACTAAATAACCTCCAGATTATAAACACTATGAAAAGTAAACCATTTAGTTACATGTCTGTTGTAAGAAAGGCTGTTGTACTATGAAAACTAAAGCATTTGTAATTGAAATATTTTATTATATACACATTACCATCATATATATTTTTCTAGTCATAACACTGAGTTATAAGTAATAGAAGTTGTTGGCTCCGAATTTAGTTTTCACTTTTGATGTCTTTACTAAATTTTACCAAGTATTTTTAATTTATGCCCCATAATTTTCCTGTACAAGATTCATAAAGTGTGGGACATGCCAGTCATCCATCTGATAAATTTATATTAAGATTTAGGTATTTAGCTGGCTTCTACTTTTAGATAATATACACTATATACAATAAAAACAATACTAAACTTTCACAACCTCTCTCAATTATCTGTAGAAGAAAAATTTTTAAGCATTATTTTTTTCCACTTACTTGCTAAAAGGAAAATAAAGGGATAGGCTAGTTATATAAGTGCTTTCCTGCTATCCAATATTACTTTTCTATGTTACCCACACACTACACACACCATTTAGGTAGAATGGAATTACATTTCTCTCCTAAGTCCTTCAATTCTCATACAAGTACTGTTAAATTCAGGCATAAGACTCAATGAAGTAGCACCACAGACATCTGTACCCCACCTCACACACGTTTTCTGACAATCTCTAATCCTTAGGTGCAAGTAAGATTAGAGGAGAAACAGAGATGGTGGGGAGCTTCTAACTGAGAGTATAACTTTGTCCAGGCACATGTGGCAGGCTAGAACAGAAATAAACTGTTTCTTATCCCATTGCAAGAGGGATCATATAAGGCCATGATTAAAGGGCTAGATTAAACAAATTACATTACCATTTCAATGTGTCTGGAAGCTGCAATCAGGAACTATGTATATTCATCATGTACATATACTAAATATCTATACAAAAGACTATATATATAATATATATACTAAATATCTATACAAAAGAATATATATAAATATGTATAGATATATAGATATATAGATTTCTCACTGTGTCCTTTGTCTCTTTTGTTTATTCTTCATAATTAAAACTCACTTTGGAGAAAAATGTTTTCCAGCCAATAAAGTAAATTATTTATGGTAAGTAACATGACCCATTACATTCAAGAAAGACACTGGAAGTTACATTTACATTAGAGAGAAACAAATTTTGAAAGAAAGCATTAAACACTTTTGGTAATAAATGGAGTATTCTAAAGTTCAGAATAGTGGAACAGTAGGCAGAAAAATATTGAAACACCAGCAATGGCTGTAGAGCATTTTACAAATTTCTGAACCTATTGAAAAACTATCCTGCTTTTCTGAAAAATACATGAACTAATCCATCATCTTCTAACTCTGTATTCATAATTGTTTGACTTGTTTTTATTTTGTTATTTATAATTCTGCAATAAACAACCCTGAACTCTTATTGAAGGTTCATTGTGACAAATGCTGTGACAGGTGTTTTTATATACGTACCTCATTTAATCAACAATATATACACATTGTCACACTTTGTAGACAGCTGCCACTGTCTTATAAGTCTTGGCAAAAAAATAATAAATTGAATGCTGCATGTTCCATTTTTCCAAATATTTACAACTAATTATAAATTTTAAGTTCTATATATTTAATTTGCTTAAAGGTTTTTGAATGTCTAAAATGTTTATTAGATCATTAAAAATGTATATTGAATATGAAAATTATCAAACAAAATCCATTATTTAGTTATCTGAAATTTGCATTTTGCATTCCATGAGGATAGAAAGATGATCCTGGAACCCTACAAGTCCTTTTGTTTATGATCACATTTGAGGATTATATTTATAAAATCTTTAAGGAAGAAAGAATGTTAATTATATCTCCAACTCATACACTGGAATTCCCTAATTTTTCAGGGAGAAGATAATTAAGAGCAAATATTATTTGAGGGAGATGAAAAATAATCTATGATAGCAATAAATAGAATGAATTCAAAAGAAGCAACTACATATAAAGAATTAGAGAGACTAATTTGCTAAATTAAAAATAATGTTGGGAATAGATAAGGTAGTGGACAAAGAATATGGAGGAAATGTGTTTATAAAACCCATAAAAATATGTGTCTTTGGAGGCTTTCTTTTGTTGGGAGTCAAAGGAGTACAATCATCTAAATAGAAATTTCTTCAGAGTTTGCTGGGTTATCGATGGAACCTTAGATAAAAGAAATGCAAAGGCATAATTGCTTAAAAGTGAAACAATGGTTACAACAATGGGGCATCACATTCTGTACCAAATGGTAACAAGATGAGAAGCCAAGTCCAGACTTGTTACTCATTTGTCTTAACTTGAGGAGATACTATTATACCAAAATTATTTGGAAAAGCAGAAATCTATTAGTAATAGAATAAATATTGCTTAGAAAAAGTAGAGTGAAAGTAAGAAAAAAATCAGTTTCATAAGAATTGGTGGATGTGGCTCAGCTGAACTGAGGACAAGTCTCAGAACAAAGATGTTGAGAAATTATGCTCTTGATATTTTGACTGTGGCACACAATTTAAGATAAGAGATAATATCTAAAGCACAAAACACAGGAACTTGAATAACATATATCTTCATATATTTAGTAGGAAAAGATAGCCCAGGCCATATATAAAAATTAAAATATCTGCCCACGTGCTCAGGATAGTCAATGAAATTATACCTGAAGCAAAATATGTACCTAATAAAGTAAAACTAAAGTCAACCTGGAAATGTTCACAAAATATTTACAGATATCTTTACCTTAGGTGTACAAGCGTTTACGGTTCCCCCCCAACACATGCACACACACCAATATATACGTGATCAGTTTCTGTGAAGAACAAAATAATATTCACATTCTGGCTTTCAAGTCAGTTCTCTTTTTGCTCCACGATAGTACCTTCTTTTTTCTAGTGTCTTTCTAAAATAAGATGATAACATATTACACTTGAATCCCAAATGGGTAAGCAATACTAAGCAGATAATGGGGGGAGGGGTATTGCATTAATGTGGAGATTAGAGCACAATGCACTTACCACAGTCCAGAGTATTTAGTAAGTGGTTAAATGAAAGTTGTTATTGTGATATTATTATCTATAAAATGAAAGAAAATATAAGGATACTTATGAAGAGCAAAAAAAAAAATGTTAAAGAACGTCAATGAACATGCTGTAAAAGTAATTTTAGAGGAATTAATATTTCTAAAACAAAACCAGAGATGATTTAAACCCTAGTCAAAGGAGTGACTTTAATTTAAAGATAGAGATATAGAAATGCAATTTATAAAATAAGAATTGTTGTTTTATTTACTTCGTTAGATCATGAGTATAATAATCACCAAAGATAAGGACATTTTATTTTTTTTAATGTCTATTTATTTATTTATTTTAACATTTTATTTTTTAATTTTTTTCCATTTCCCCTGCACTTCCCCCTCTGGTAACCACTAGTCCATTGTCCATGTCCATGAGTCTCTATGCTTGGTTGTCCTGCTCATTTATTGTTTTTAGGTTTATATCCCACATATAAGTGATAGCATGCGATTTTCAACCATTTCTGTCTGACATATTTTGCTTAGTATGATCATATTGCCACCTATGTTGTTGCAAATGTCAGTATTTTATTTCTTCTTACAGTAAAGTAATATTCCATTGTATATATGTACCACTGCTTTTTTAGCCAATCATTTATTGTAGGACACTTCAGTTGCTTCCATGTCCTGGATGCTGTGAATAATGCTGCTATGAATATCGGTGTGCACATATCTTTTTGGATATGGGTTTTCAAGTCTTTTGGATAAATACCCAGTAGAGAAATTGCTAGATCATATGGCAGATCAATTCTTAGTTTTTTGAGGAAACTCCATGCTGTTTTCTATAGTGGCTGTACCAATTTGCAGTCCCACCAGAAGTGAATGTAGATTCCTATTTCTTCACATCCTCTCCAACATTTGTTATTATTACTTGACCTCTTGATTATAGCCATTCTAACAGGTGTGAGTTTGTTATCTCATTGTGGTTTTGATTTGCATTTCCCTACTAGTTAGCATTGTTGAGCAAATTTTTATATATTTGTTGGACATTTGTATGTCCTCTAGGGAGAAATGTCTGGTCAGGTCCTCTGTCCATCCATTTTTTGATTGAATAGTTTGTTTTTGTTGTTGTTGTTGTTGTTGTTGTTATTGAGTCATATGAGTGTTCTGGGGGGGTGGGTATATTTTGGATATTAGGCCCTTATGGGAGGCCTTGCTTGCAAATATATTTTTCCATTCGATGTTTGTCTCTTTACCTTGTCGATAATTTCTTTTGCTGAGCAGAAGAAGCTCTTTCATTTGATGTAGTCCCGTTCGTTTAATTTTCTTTTACTTCCCTCACCTTTGTGGTTAAATTCATAAAATACTCGTTAAGTCCAAAGTCCTTTAGTTTAGTTCCTTGATTTCTTCCATGCATTTTATTGTTTCGGGTCTTATATTCAGGTCCTTAATCCATTGTGAGTAATTTGCATATGTGGTGGTATACAATAGCTTAGTTTCATTCTTTTGCAGGTGGCTTTCCAGTTTTCCCAACATTTATGGAAGAGGCTTTACTTTCTCCACTATGTTTTCAGCTCTTTTTGTCAAAAATTATTTGCCCATATAAATACAGGTTTATTTCTGAACCCTTGATTCTGTTGCACTGGTCTGTGTGTCTGTTTTGTCAGTACAGTGTAGTTTTGATTGCTGTTGCTTTGTAGTATAATTTGAAGTCAAGCAGAGTGATGCCTCCAGACTAGTTTTTTTTTTCCTCAGGATACATTTAGCAATTCGAGGTCTTTTGTGCTTCCATACAAATCTCATGATCTTTTGTTCAATTTCTATAAAAATGCCAATAGAATTTTGATGGGGGTTGCATTAAATCTATCTATAATACTTTAGGTAATGAGGTCATTTTAACTAAGTTGATTCAATCCAAGAACATGGATTATCTTTTTATTTCTTTGTATATTCTTCAATTTCTGTTAATAAGTTTTTGTAGTTTTCATTATAAAGGTCCTTCACTTGTTTCTTTAAATTTATTTTTAGGTATTTATTTCTTTTGTTGCAATTGCAAAAAAATTTTTTTCTACTTCTGATTACAGTATAGAAAAGCTATGGATTTTTAAACATTGATTTTGTATCCAGAGGCTTTATTGTATTTGCTTATTGTTTCTAGTAGTGTTGTTGTGGAGTCTTTAGAGTTTTCTATATAAAGAATCATGTCATCTGCAAATAATGACAATTTGACTTCTTGGATTCCTATTTGGATGTCCTTCATATTTTTCTCTTGCCTGATTGTGCACTCACTAGGACTGCCAATGTTATATTGAATAACTGTAGAAATAGTGGATAGCCTTGCCTTTAGTTTTTCATCATTGAGTATAATGTTGGTTGAGGGCTTGTCATATATGGTCTTTATTATGTTAAAGTACTTTCTTCTATACTTATTTTGTTGTGTTTTGTTCATAAATGGATGTTGTATCTTGTCGAAGGCTTTTTCTGCATCTATTGATATGATCATATGGTTCTTATTATTTACTTTATTTATGTGGTATATCACATTAATTGATTTGTGTTTATTGAACTATCCCTGTGCCCTTGGGATGAAGCCCACTATATCATGGTGTATAATCTTTTTAACATGTTGCTGTATTCGGTTTGCTAGTATCTCATTTAGGATTTTTGTATCTGTGTTTATGAGATATATTGTTTTGTAATTTTCTTTTTTTGTGTTATCTTTACCAGGTTTTGGTATCAGGGTAATATTGGCCTCATAAAATGACTTGGGAAGTATTGCCTCCTTTTGATTATTTGGAAGAGTTTGAGAACAGGTGTTAAATCTTTAAATGTTTCGTAGAATTCACTGGTGAAGCAACCTAGTCCTGTACTTTTACTTTTCTGGTAGGGTTTTGATGATTGTTTCAATTTCCACATTGCTGATTGATCTAGTTAGATTTTCCAGTTCTTGATTCAGTCTAGGAAGGTTGTAATTTTCTAAGTACTGGTCCATTTTTTCTAGGTTATTAAATTTGGCGTTATATACTTTTTCATAGTATTCTTGTGTGATTCTTTGTATTTCTGCAATGCCAGTTACAATTTCCCTTCCTTCATCCCTGATTTTGTTTATTTGTGTTCTTTCTTTTTTTTTTTTTCTTTAGTGAGTCTAGCCAGGGGTTTATCAATTTTATTAACCTTCTCAAAAAACCAGCTCTTTTTTGCATTTATTTTTTCTATTTTTTTTTTAATTTCATTTATTTCTGTTCTAATATTGGCAATTTCCTTCTGCTGACTTTAGGCTTCATTTGTTCTTCCTTTTCTAGTTTAAGATGAAGCATTTTATTTGGGCTTGTTATTGTTTTTTATTTTATTTTATTTTTTTTTTTATTTTCGGAGATAGGCCTGTCCAGATATGAACTTTCCTTTTATGACCAGTTTTGCCATGTCCCAAAGTTTTGATATGTTGTACTATCATTATCATTTGTTTATATGTTTCTCTTGATGTCTCTTTTTATTTCTTCTCTGAACCAGTTATTCTTCAATAGCATGTTGTTTAATCTTCATATGTTTTGGTTCTTTCTGCTTTCTTTCTGCAGTTGATCTCTAGTTTCTAAGCATTAAGATCAGAGACTATGTTTGGTATGATTTCAACCCTCTTATATTTGTTGAGGCTATCTTTGTGTCCCAGTATGTGATCAATACTTAAGAATGTTCTATATGCACTAGAAAAGAATTTATAAGCAGTTGTTTTGGGATGTAAGGCTCTGTAAATGTCATTATTTCCAGTTGGTTTAATGTGTCATTTAAGGATGTAGTTTCCTAATTGATTTTCTGTTTTGATTATCTGCCCATATCTAGTAGTGGGGTATTTAGGTCCTCTATTACGATAATGTTTGGAGCTGTTTTCCCTTTAGTACTGTTAGTAGTTGCTTTACATATTTTGGGGCTCCCTGATTGGGAGCATAGATATTAATAAGAGTTATGTCTTCTTGGTACATGATTCCTTTTATCATTATGATTGTTGATGATTTATTTTGGGTCTCATCGAGTTTTTCAGAAGTACCATCCTGAATTTTCTGTCATTTAGGTTGCATATTTCTATATCTGTAAGCTTATTTCCAGGAGATTTCTCTCTTCCTTAGATGCCTTGTCATCTTGGCTGTTTATGGTGTTGTATGGACTAATTCTCTTCCTGAGTATTAATGGAAGTGTGTTCTGCTCACTTTAATCCGCTTTAATCCGGAAAGAAGATTTATCATATAATGGTTCCTAACCTGTTGCAAATAAGTTGTTTTTCTTTTGGTTTCCTGTAGGTGACGTCTAAGCTTCTTGAATCTTTGCTTTATATAAATTCTTAATAATGTCTTTTTTCCCCTTTATAGATGTTTAATTGCTCTCCCTATCCTCAGTCTCAGTTCCTGTCAGTGTTAGTGACAGTTTTGGTAGCGTTTACTCAGATTCCCCTGGGACTCCAAGGCATTCCACCTCTGAGGATATGGGGGAAGGAGCCTTCTGGGTTGAAAGATGGGTGCTGCTGCTCAGCATTGTTTTAAAACTACAGATGGTAAAAATCAATTGTTTTTCTGCTGTCCTGCTTCTCTGCTTTCTGCGCTAATGAGTAACTCCTGCCCTCGGCCATGTGGAGCTCACAGCAGTCCCAGGCAAAGCTGTTCAGGGAACTTGCGGCATCTTCTCTCCTCCCCCTCCTCCTACAGGGAGCTCTGCCTATGAGAGGCAGCTTCTTTATTTCTCCCAGTCCACTGCCAGACATCCAAGATTCTGACCTGTGGTTGCTCTTATGTGCAGATCCCAGGCTTAGACGTGTGATGTGCAGTTTAGGTGGTTCTGTTGAGTTTTAGATGTTCAGCTTATTGTTATTTCAAGGGAAGTATTCTCGGAATGTCTCTCACTCTGCCATGTTTAATCTGTACCTCGATAAGCAATATTTTTAAATTGATTAAAACTGGAGTAAATATATCCATTAGGTTTATGGTGGTGTGCTACAGAGTATTTGAAAACAAAGGGAAAAAAATCAGTCTCCCTGGACCATCAATCGTATTTTAGAGGGAAAAATACATACCTACACTGGGAATATTTCTATATATGAATACCCTCTAGTTATGAACTTATATATCTACCTTTACAAGAGTTTAGGAAAAAAAATCCCTGTTTTAAATAAAAGGGTAGACATTTTTATCATTCTCTTTTCCACTACAATTTTTATTGATTCCCATACTTTATTTCCAAGTGGGGGAAAGGTGGAAAGACTTTTTTTCAGAGGAACTATACAGTATTAGGGAATTTTCTCCTAAAAGAAAAGTAATTCTCTCACCAATTTTTTGTTTGTTATTAATATTTAGTATACAGTGGTCTGCGAGCTCTGCACAACCAAATTCTCTATTGATGTATTTAAGAACCTCTATTCAAATACATTCAAAAAATGTATATAAATATTTAAATGTATTTAAGAACCTGTATTTAAATAGGTTACCAAAATCATCTCTTTGTTACTACTGTAATTTTTACATAAGACCATGTTGTCTAAGGCATTAACACAGAGAGAAAATGATGTTGCAGTGCTTATCATGGTGAAAGTTTTGAGCAATGAATTACTTGGACAATCCTTAAGGCAAATAACATAGCATCATGTAAGAAGCACCCAAGTTCTCTACAGCCTCTAATATGGAATCCATCAACATGTTGTAGAGATTAGGTTTGGCTTAGTGAACTGGTCTATCCTATACTGAGGAGAGAGCTTCTTATACAATGAGAAGATAAAATGTTTTATATTATATATGGCATCTGCAATCTTAAGTCTCCACTTTTTTTTCTTTTAAGTCATAAAATAAAAGGAATAAGTGAAATTACCTGTCTACTATGTTCCTCGATATGATGCTTTAAATTTTTTATTTAATTCATCATAAATAAGACATGTGAGTTAGGTAGTAATGTCCCTTTACAAATATGAAACTGAGGCCTTGAAAGTGATACCATAATTTTGTCAAGATCACAGACCTTACTGTTACATATCACTGCCTTCAAAGTACCACCTATAGATAGCTTTGGCCATGGGACTGATTAGAATAAATGTTAAATTGAATGCAATGTTGCTAAATAAAACTTTAAACCTGTAATGAATGCAGATGACCAGAATTGAATGATTTAAGTGTTTTATCATCAACATTTCAAGGTTGCTAAATAAAAATGAAGTTCTGAATAAAAGAATTCTCTTTCTTTTGTTTGTCATTGTGGCCCTTGTTTGAGAGGATGGTTATTAAAATGCCATAGAGTCTGTTTTCCTAACTAATGTTAAATTTTAGACTTACACTAGAAATTTTTATTATGATTTATAAAAATATAATCAATATTTTAAACAAGGTATTTTTGCATAAAAAAGTAACTGCTTAATTAAAAATATAATGTCTCCAACAAACTGACGTAATATAAATGACATTTTCTGGAAACAAATTTATTCTACATTACTTTTCCATTCAGATAGAAAAATAAATATACTATTCATTCAATTTTAATTCTAATATAACAAAGTAATATAATTATAAATTCTAATTTTAATATCACAAAACAACTAGGCTAATTCTAAAAATTAAGCTATATAATTCATTACTCTAATATAGTAAATTAGCTATATTATTTACTGGAGCAATAGAAGGAATACAGAGGGAAAAGAGGAGCAATACATTCACTGAGTAATTTTGACTTTGGCATTCACTAGAACTTTTTAATAGTAAAGTAAACATTTTTTCAAGTTAAAATAAAAGTGTAATAGTATTATTTGATTGAATCACTCTACAGAGATTCCACTTATAATATGTTGCCCTAGACCATGCCAAAAGAAAATCTTGCACTTACATCACACTAAGTTCTATTTTAGTATGAAATGTACATAGCCCACTCTTCAGGAAAGTAAAATGGTAATAAAAAAAAGGAATTTTGATTCTTCTCTATTTTAAGTTGCCTTGTTTTAAACTGCCTTTGTTTGCTGGCTCCCAACAGAATGATGAGGATTTCACTCTGAATTGCTTTGGTGGCTTACATTTCCTTTTATTCTTGACTTTCATAGAGTTGTGCAAGGTAGAGATATCAGCGTTTTTATTTGCTTTAATCTTTCAAAACCCAAGAGTGAAAAAAATACACTGTTATATTTTTATTAGGTCAATCAAGTTAAGTTTTCTTTATGCTTAAACTTTTAAATAAAAGTTGAAATTCTACCACAGCTACAAACTTTTGCAAATGCAACATATTTTATTTGGTCTTAAAATATATCTTTATAAAATATTTCTCTTTAAATTACACACATATGAGACAATTTTTTTGCCTTTTATACACTAAAATAATAATAATTAATATACACCAGATGCTTACCATAAACCAGGCACTGTTCTGAGTACTTTATATCTATTTACTAACTTAATTCTCACAACAAACAAATGAACTATTTTTTTTAGCCCAGTTGAAAGATGGAAAATACAGAGATATTAACTAACCAAACAATTAACAGAGCTGGAATTTAAACCAAGACAGCATAAGTCCAGAGCTTGAGCTATTAACAATATAATACTACCTCTGATTAAAAAATGCTGATAATGGCATTATAATAACAGTAGGCACAAACATGTTCCTTTACAATCTTAATCACATTTAAACCAAAAATATCAAACCATTAAAGTATATACAGGGTTGCAGGAACAGTTAAGAATAACAGAGCTAAATTTCACTGAAGGCATGGGTCATTCTTGCTTAGTTTAGCAAGTATTCACAACGTCTGGTAGAATAGTAAACATGTCGAAAACCAGGCAATAAATATTTGTTGAATAAGTGAATTAAGAAATAAGTGAAGGAACTTATGTGAGTACTGCACCCAGGAGCCAACACTCTATAGTTCTCCTGAGATCTCTCCTGAGATCTTATCTCTACTGCCTTGGCCCTTTCACAAAAGGCAGATAGAGAAGAAGTGGAAGTGGGGAATGTAGAACAGAAGGCATCAAGGAGAGGTGGAATATAGAGATGGGTTTTGTGTCTGAATATGGAAATAGACATCTGGCTGCTGAAGCTGCTGATCCACACTTAGTCAGACCTACGCTGGATGAATCAACTCCTGAGACGGAGCAAAAGAACCAGTCATGCATCTAATTATTAGATGCTTACATAGCTGTAGATATTTACGTAACTAACTATGGTATTTTTTCTAAGAGCTTCACTAAAAAAAATGAAGTTTCATCAGCCAATGAAAACGTTTGGCAAAAATTTATTCAGAGTATCTTCCCAAAATGTGTTCCTTTAATAGTTTAGCCTAAATAGTAGAATCTTGAAAGCAAAATATATAGAAATTAGGAAGTATAGACTCAAGAGAAATAGGCTCAGTGAATATTTATGACTCAATCGCCCATAAAATAATTTTAGTCCTAGAAGGATCCGTAAAATACTTTGATCTCAATTATATCTGAACCTATCAGGAAGTAAAGATCCAGAGGAACTGAGCGACTTGTTGATAATAAACTAAGCTGAGAGCAGAACCTAGGTCTCTAGATCCTATAATGAGTGTTCTCTAAATTATCTCACTCTCAGAAGACACTGTGTCCCATGTTTGAGCATTATTGTTAGGTTTCTATTCAGCCCTTTCCTGGGATGGCTGATCCTTGGGTGTATATAGTCCTCAGGAAAAGAGATGCAACCATTTATTAAAAATGGTGGCCCTATGAACTAATCACAGTCTCTTTCAGTGATGCTGCTCAGTCATCTGAACAACGGGACATTACAATCCTGGAAATGACTTGAAAGCAGGTGGAATCGGGCTCATGGAACTACACTGGCCTTTGTAAGTTTTTCATACTTACTAGACTGTATCTGACTTGCACATCTGTGGCCTTGTCAAGTCTTTGCTTTAAACTTTTTACTTCTTGCAAAGTAATCTATTAATGAAAGGGTTATAACCAAATTCTACATTCAGGTCATCTCATAGGCTTTTTACTCACTTCTTCCTATTACAGGATATTGCTTAGGAATCTTGAAGAGGTTTTAATTTATTTTCCTGAAACTTTTATTTATATCATTATTCGTTTTGTCAAACACTTGTATAAGACATTTCACTATTATGAATATAATTCTATAGTCATGAGTCTACATTTTATATTCTCAGCAATATGATTTGACATTTATAAAACAGGGAAATGTTGGTCATTCTAAATATATCACCACATTTAAAATAGTTTATAAGGGTTTATGGAAATATATTAATTATGATGACTAATAAGTTTTTAATTATTTTAAATATATTTAATTATTTTATATTAAAATTTAATTTTAGAAAGCTGATTCTACTTCTCTGACAGAACTGGCTTTATTATTTTAAAAACAGTATTGAACAAAATTAAATGTTAAGCAAAGCTACAATGAAATATCTTTAAATTAAGTGGAGAGACACACATATTGTCTGATGTAAATTATACTGTTAATTGGTAGAGTAATAAAAATTGGAGAACTACAAAGAATGGTTTTGTTTATTCCCACCTCCCCCTATCCTGAGATAATGACAGAAAGAACCCAATGCCATAGGTTAACACACAATAACCTATTTCTGGTATTTTTCTTTTGTAAATGATAATTACATTTTGATTATTTTCAGTCATGAAAATGGAAATGACCTTGATAGAGTATATATTCAAACCCAAAGGATATAGGCAAGATTAAATTCAAAGGTTCCAAAAACTGTTGCCTTATTTTTAAAAAAAAGTTCTGAAAAGTCTCTGATATGCTCCAATAGTTATACCATTTATTTATATATTCCCTAATGTTATACCCAAAGCTTTGCCCATTGCTTTACCAAAACTTCATATTAAATTAATATACTATTGTCTTATTGTTATTAACTGACCTAAGTAGGATGAAAGGAATTTCTAAAGTCATAAACCCTCTTCACATTCTAGGCAATCACCAGCCATGAAGCAAGGCAAATGAGTCAATCTAAATGTGTAGCCATGTTTTGTTCCAGCCCTGTTCCTGTGAACTTCATACTGATCCCTAGATAGGCACATCTTTGATATGTCTGGTTTTGCATTCTGCTTCTTCTATTAAAAATGACCTTCCCCTGTTTTTTCATGAAAAAATTTTAAGGGTTGTCTTTTTACAAATTTTCCTAAATTTGTCCTTAAGTGAGGCTGTCTAAGCACCCCCACTCCAAACAAGAACATTGCCCATTCTCTCTTCTATGCCCCCAAACAATCTGAAGCATGTCTTTATTATTACATTTATATTTTCACAATTTGAACTGTTAATCACAAACTATCACTGTAACTTATTATACTTCTGTCCCAATGCCTACCATATAACCAGGGATCAATAATTGTTGCTGATAAAATAATCCTGTATATAATGTATCTATATAAAACCAAAATGAAAGTCTGATGTACAATGAGATAAAGCTTTATTGAGTTTTGTTATTCACTCATTCAGCATCTGCTATGTGGCAAACACTTCTAAGTAGTTTGTGCTTTCTGTAGAGATAGCATGGGAGAAACTAAGTGCTTAGCAGCCTAAAACATAAGAGATACTCAACAAATATTAACGTATTTCTTTTATCCTTCCTCTTCCCTGTTTCTGTGACCATTTATTACATAAATCCAAATAACATATTTGAAGAATACTCTTATTCTTTAAATTCATATAAAGATTTATTAAACTGTAGCTTCTTTTTTGATATTTTGGCATTTACATTTTAAACCAATGCCTGCATCCCTTAAGTTATTTTATGACTCTTATGCGTAGAATAAATTAAAAATAGATAGTTTTAGTCTACCAGGTTCTTAAAATTTTATTTTTTACTCTTACATAATTATTTTTAATCTGACTCTTCCTTTCCAATATTATTTTTCCTCTGTGTTTCCTTCAAGTTCTTCAGTTTAAAAGGGACTCTCATGAAGTAATTCACAGGAATATGCAAGTGACATAAGAATGACTTCTCAGATTAATCTTTTTAAAATAGGGGATCAACTATTAGAAATTGAAAAACATTAATCCATGATATAAAATTTCAGAGGCTATGGGTATCTGGAGGAGGAGAGGTAAAAGGCACAGTCATTCATAGAGATCTGAGAGAGTCATATAGACCTGAGTTTGAATCTCAACTCTACCACTTATCAGCTGTGTAGTTTGGGCAAGTTGTTTAACCTACGTGAATCACAAACTCTCCAATTTCAAATGAGGAATTATGTTAAAAAATAGGCATTAATTTATATGAAGTCAAAGCACAGTGACTAGTAAATAATAATCAATTGATAGCTTTATTAGTTATTGTTAACAAAAACATAAAAAAATCAATATCCTTCCCAGAATTTTAAGCTGCCATGAAATAGAATTTGCTTTTATAAAAATTACACAACATAGAATTACTTATGAGAAAAATCAGTTATTTTAACATTCCATTGGGTCTTTCATTTAAAATGTATTAAATTTCTATGGTTTTGGAAACATATCACATCTCTCTAGTGATTAATCTTCACATAGACATTTAATTATTTCTAAATCTTAGTTATTCTGGAGAATGACCCCCTTTGTTCTGAAGATGCTCCCTAGAACTCCTTAAAGTGAATTTTATATTTTCCCCTTCAGTTATATTCTAAGTCAGAAATCCTAAAAATGCCTTACAGATTTGGTAACAAATCATCTATTTTTATATGCTGTGTGTGTGTGTGTGTGTGTGTGTGTGTGTGTGTGTGTGTGTGTAGGTATATAAATCTACACATATGGATTACTTTACCATTCCTCGAATTCTGTTATTAAAACTCACTTGCACTATTACCTATAGACTCAGTACTAAAAGTCATGTCTACTTTCTAGAATTCATTAACTTGGGTGTTGTGTGCCTGTATGATAAAGTTTAATCTACGTGTGCATGTATGTGATGTGAGTGTGAGGGAGGTGGTTGTGGAAAAAGAATTAATAATAAAAAGTTCTAGAGGTATAAATTAGACAGTTTTATAAAAGCTTAAATTTCTCTCCTTCTTCCATTTTGTTGCACTGTGTGGAGAATGAGAAAATTAATCAGGCCCTAAGATCTGGTAATTGGATATCACATGTAAAGATTCCCAAGCCTTACATCTTCTTGATATAATTGATGAAGACATTCTAAGTACAATGTAAGTCTCTGTGTTAAGCATAATATAATTCAAATGCTTGACCAGATGATTTTGTAAGGGCAATATCCATTTTTCAAAATTAAACAACTGACATTTTAAATGCCCAAAGGCTCTAGTACTGTTCATATTATTGATTAAACTGACATTTTAAAATTACTATAGTGCAAAAAAGCTTATTAAAATAGAAAACTAAATTTTCTTGGCTTTCAATAGCTCAAAATTGGCCTGAACACTAATAGTGCAAATCGTTTGGCAAATGTACCAGGTGGAACTTTGTATCAATATTCAAAGGTCCTCAAGTAAGACTTCTTTTCCTAGAGTACAATTTTGGGACTGTTTTCAAACTACATAAATATATAAGCAGCAAGCAAAACATCTAGCCATTAATCCTGGAATGCACTTTTTATCTATAATGGACAACTTTTAGACATAATTTTATACTTTACTACTCTCTCGAGGCAATGATGAACCTCTAAATTCAGTTTCACACTGAACATTTTTGTCTCATAAGCTTTCTGGAATTTTCATTTTAGCCCTTTTGTGATACTTGGCTTAAATTATACTAGAACAATTTTAATAATCATTTCCAGTGATACAAGTATCTAAACACCCATAGTTCATTGAGGATCTGATTTTAAAGCAGTGGAATTCATATTGACTATATGAAAAAGACATCTTTAAAACATCTACCATTTCAGATTCTGCATCACACTTGTAATAAGCATTCAACTTAACAGGGGTGAGTTAATAACTACTTTTCAAGGTATTTGTATTATTGACCATATTAAGGAGACAAGTAGAGGAGATAACAAAAATATACTTGGACAATAAAAAAATAAAATTGGATTAAAAGCTAACAGTATAATCTACAACTATCTGTGGAATTGGGCAAACTATATAGGTGAGGAAACACTGGTATTATTTATATCCTATATAACATGCCAGCTCACATTTGGGGCTGAGGACAGCTTTATATGAGGGAGAAATATAAATGATATTGTACTAGGGAGAGACATTTTTATATTTGAAAATATATTACTCTCTTTTACAAGGTTAGGGATTCACTGTCACTATAACTAAAATTAACTTCAACTTAATTTTCAGTGTTATATTTAAAGTTTCAAATAATATACATAAATAATCATGCCAAGTGAAATTCTTTGGTCATTTTTTTAAATACCAAGGATGGAAATTATGAGAAACAGAGTTTATCATGAAAAATGTGCCAGAGGCCTTTCTATAATATGTCTTATGACAAAAAAAAAAAAGAGAGAGAGAGAGAGAGCAACAGAGAGTTCATGAGAGTCCTCTTCCTCCACTGATCATTTGAATGAACATATGTAGGCCATTCATCCTCTTTCTCTCTCCCTCTCTCTTTCTCTCTCGCATCTGTCTTATTCTACAATTTGCTTGTTGCTCAGTCTATCACATTAATCTTTGCATGTTTTTTGTCCATACACACAATAAATCAATGTAGGCTTGAATTAAATGACTGTATATGCAAATGACCTAATAATAATGGTGGGTTCTTTTTGTATGCTTATTTTGATTTAAGTGAAAATGTAGAAGATATGACTATCATTCACTATTTTGATTCCAATTTTATTTTACTTTCTTATTCTCTGAAACAGGTTTATACAATAACTTAGTTTATTGTAATAAGGTATGGAGATTGTGCCAAAAACCACAAATTGAAAAACTGCCAAGTTACAGTTTGCAGCATGGACTCAGAGAATAGATAAAAAAGAGAAATTATTAGCTGCTTAAGGCATGGGAAAAAGTAAATGGGTTGAAACTTTGCAAAAATTTCAGTTAACTTTGAACAATCTCCTGAAATTTTGAACCAAATCCTCATCCCTTAAAATATTTGTACGCTCATTCCTATAATTACATATATAGTAAAAATTGAACCTTCACATATACAGTTGCTGCAGGCTACAATAAACACTGCAAAACAGAAATGCATTACCTCTGGCTAAGTGTGTCACAGTGACCATATTACAATCTTTTAAGGGTTAATTTTATCATCTTAGCTCATTAGTTCCCTAAATAACATTTGTCATGACACAAGTGAACACTTAGAAGGAAAGACTCCACAGTCAAACACGAACTCAGCCAAGAAGAAGCCCAGAAGTTACCAAAACAAAGCTTCACAAATTTGGAATAAATTACCTTGCTTGGGCACTAAGTGAATAATGTGCCTGTGTGTTTTCAGCACCTAAACAAAATCTATTTGCTTCTAGCTTTCTCAAGACCAAAAATCTCATGAATCTCATGCTGTCAACTGTTATCGGCAACCACACTCCTTTAAATGGAGAAGTGTCACTGCTTTAGGTAACATGATTTCACTAAGAGAAATTGCCCAAGGAAAGATGCAGGTGTATCTGCCATTCAAAAGTCCAAAAGGTATGTTTCTCATTTAAAAATAAACTCACTTAAACAATGAGAACTAATTACCACATTAATTTATCTTAACACATCTAAGTACAGGCAGGCAGACATAACAACATGTGTAAACTACTAAGCAAGCAAAGTAAAAAGTCTACTGTGAGTCACCTGCACAGTACTGCACAAGTACCCATATTTTAGGTTTAGTTCTGTAGTTTCATTAGTATTATTATACAATCATCTGTGCTCATGCAGCTCCATATGCTTTATTTGTCTTTCTTTATGTCCTTAGCTCTGTATGTGTGGTGGGCATACTCCAGGGTGACCTTCCATGATCCTCATCTGCTGGTGTCCATGCCCTTGCACAATCCCTTTCTCTTGATTGTGGGTGGAACTTGTGATTTGAGTCTAACTGACAGAATATAGAAAAGGTGATGAGATATCATGTATTTTTCAAAGTTATATTGGACCCTATTAGCTGACTTTTTCTAGTCTATTCTAGTCTGTGCTGCTGTTTTAATAGGTAAGCCATCCTTCTAGGGAAGCCCACATGACAAGGAGCTGTGAGTAGTGTTTAGAAAATGTGAGTAGCTTTTAAGAGGTGACAAAATCAGTTAAAAGATGCTTAAGATGGCCTCCAGCTACAGCCCAGGGTCCTACAACTATAAAAACGAACCTTTTAAACAGCTGAAAGAGCTTGGATATAGATTTTCCCCAACTGAGCCTCCAGAAAGAACATTGGTCAACCTTTTCCTTTCAGATTTAAAATGATCCTAAGCAGGGGACCTGTATAAGTTGAGTCTAGACACCTGACTCACATAAACTGTGAGATAAAAGTTTGTGTTGTGCTGTTTTAAACTGCTAAATGTGTGGCAATTTGTTATGTAGCAACAGAACACTGATAGTGTATGTCAGAACAAGGTAGTATCATTCACAGCGAATAGTACCACCATCCAATCCTTCAATCCTTCTCCTTCAGTCAATTAGTCATCAAATCCATTTTCTGACATGTCATTGATTATTATTTTTTTATTATTTCATTCCTACCAACTGCCATTGTCCTAGGACAGGCCTTCTTTTATCACCAGGAAAATTGTCAGAGTCTGCTTCTAGAGCATTTTTCTCTCCCTTCATGAATAGTTTTACAAATATTTTTCAATGCTATTTCTAGAACACATCTTAAGAAAACTATAAAATAAGAAGATAAATTTTGTCTTTGGAATTTCTACCTCTTTTACTGTTCTCCCCATTCCATCCTATTCCCACTTACTTAGGCAAATTCCTCAATCCTCTGATTTATCCTTCACTCCATCTGACAATGAACCTTTTATAGACCTCACAAACTTTCACAGTCTATAATGGCATCCTACTTCCAAGGGTTGAAAGACCATAATAGCTTAATTCTAATTTCATTTTAATAGTCATACAGACACACTTCCATCACACTGCGTGTTTTTTTTTAACATATCTTACTAGCAAAAAACTATTATAAATAAAGGTAAAAAGAAATTTCAATATATAGAACAGATAAAAGCAGGATTGAAAGTAGATGGTGTTGCAGTGGGATATGTGGGTGGGTTTGTAGAAAACCCAATGAAATGCTGGCCTAACATCTACCATGCCCTTTGACACACAGTGTCAGCCCAGCAGTAGCTCAGATGAACCATAGGATTCTGGGTAAGACAATTTAAAAATCACTGCTTTAAATTAAAATAATTATTCTCTAATAAGGATATATTATAATGATTATTATCAAGAGAGATAAGTAGACATTTGTGATTGAATGGTCATTTTGCTAAAATGTAACTCTTAAGATGCCAGTTTGACTTTAAATTCTTCACATCCTCAAATGAAATATAAACCTACTGTACTAATTTCACCAACTTTGATTATTTTCAAGACAGGTGATCCTTAGGTAAAGTTGATTTGTGGAAACAGAAGTATTCGTGGAATGTAGACTTTTTCATTCTTTCTCACATCACAGTAAATGTACTTGAGACCATCACTGACCTTGACTGTATTGAATCAAAAATTGACTTATTTTCTCCCTATAGCCTCTATTCCCATATGCAAGCACAACTTTATGTCTTAATCATCAATAGAATGTTTTGCTTAGCCTCTCTTTTGTATCCTTAAGGAAATGAAGCAGGAGGGGAATTGTTTTATGAAAAGAAGCAACACATCATATAGTGCAAATTTAAAAGAATATTCATTTTATATATTAGTGATTTTGAGAATCTTGGCTAACTTATGTCTATCATATGTATAATTAATGTGCATAATATTTTACAAAAGTTATGTACATCTTCAAGTACAGTTTTAGCAAAAAGGATTTTGAAAGCTAGTATATAAATAGGAATGCATCTGGCCGCTAATACTGTAATAGATTATTGTTTATTAATGACAATAGTGGTATCAACTGCTAGAATTTATTGAATTCTTCTTATATGCCAGAGCAGAGCTAACAGTTATATACAGTGAAATTTATCAATAATACGTACAAGTAAGTTGTTATTTCTTCCATCTAACAAAGTATGAAACTGAGACTAAAATGGAGGAGAAAACTTTAAAGCAAAGACTTCTACTAAGTTCTAAAGATGACAGTGGATCTCAGCACATTACCTCCAAAGTCTTTTTTTTCTGTATCAGTGGCTTAACTCTGGAATGAAATAAAATAAAGTGCAAAAATGTTAAATGAATGATAATTTATAGTAATTGATATTTGTCTTATGGTATCCTTATATCAATTCCTAGATACTGACACCAGTAACTGCCTTTAGATATCAGCTTTTTTATCTTTAGTTGTTCTTTTCAAAGCTATATTAAGTTACCAGAATCCTTTTCTATTCTTCTGCTCTCAGCTGGCTATTCAAACAGTACTTTGCCACCAAATCACTTATAACAAATACAAATATCAAGGTCCTCCACTATTCATTCTCCATGGTCTAACACCACAGTTTAGAGAAAATCTTCTTTGAACAGTTTTAGTGAAAGGAGCATGTAAACTGCAGGTTATTATGCTATGTTTCCATTATGCTAAAAATGGATGTATCTAGCGTTATACATGAATAAGATTAGCAAAAGGAAAAGCAAATTTATTAAAATTTTTACATTTATTTCAAACCTGCAATTAACTTCTCAAATTAAATGTCTCCAATACAACCTCAAGTTAAGTTACTGTTTTGTTTATTCATCAATGAATGCTCGAATTTATTTCTAAGCATATAATAGAAATTAGGAAATTTGTGTGATAACTCAGTGAATGGATCCTGTTTTCAGTGAGCTTACACTCTAATAGAGACGAGTCAAATAATATAGACCCATAATATTAGGATAAGAGGATTAAGAGTTCATATAATGACAGATATAAGGCATTATTGGAAGTTCAGACTAGATGATCATTATTGCATGTAAGTGGGATTCAAAGATGCTAGATAGGTAGCAGAATGCTAGACATCTTTAATGCCAAGCCAAAAAGCTATTTAAATAATTAAACGTTTACCTTCATTGAAAATGAATTAAGATGAGCTGAGGTGGATGAATTTGTCTTGTCAGAAACAATATTTTCCATTATAAAAGTGACATGACATAAATTTTTATTCCTTGGCATGGTAACTTTACCTCTATTAGTCCCTTAGCTGGAATGTCCCTGAGTTTATCTGTCTCTCTACCTCTATCATCTATCTATCATCTAATTATCTATCTATCTATCTATCTATCTGTCTGTCTATCTATCTATCTATCTATCTATCTATCATCTATCATCTAATCATCTATCTGTCTATCTAATCTATCTAATCTACCTACCTAGTTACCTATCTATCCAGGTATATGTTTATATATCTATATGAATATACATATTTACTTTATTTTCAAGGGAATGCATAAGTAATCCATATAATCTCCACACTTAATCTTCTCAAATTCAGAAGTGGGGTATCATAATCTTTTATAAAATTTTATGAAAAATATATTATTTTTGTCTATTCAAGTAAACTTTCATTCTTGAACTGATTAGAACTCTATGTGAATTCACAGGACAACTAGAGTAGAAATTCAATTTAAAACTAGAGACCTCAAAATAAGATAATGATCTCTAGTTCTATTCTCATTTCCTCTTCTTCCAGGTGTTCTTTCTGTCCCTGCTTTCTTTTTACTCACTTTGTCACTGTACCCCAGAATTTCTGGTCAGCATATCTTTTTGAAACAGGTTAAATATTTTTTCAGAGTTAGGATACTAAATGTAACTTTTTAAAATGAAATTTTACTTTATACAATAAATCTTACTTTGAAAAAAAGTCATTTTACCTACTGTTTTTTTTTTTTCCTAACTGCCACCAGGCTATCATCCTGAAGGCCCTAACATTTCTTAGAATTAAACTCTGTCACCAGCTATGCTTGCTTACAAGAACTGAAGGGAATTTCAATCTGTTAAGATCAAAATGCAAAGCACAAAAACCAAGGTGGTGATGGAGTATTGTGTGCAAAAGGGCTGAATGACGCCGAGAAATAACTACATATGCCTAAAAGAATTTAGCAACTGTATGACACAGTCTATAAACACAGAAGTCTTCTCCCCAGCCTGAGTAAAGGTGCCCATTCCCTAAACAAAAGAAAAAGTTTCTGCTCTGTTTTACCAAATGCAGACTTGTTCTATTGGCATGAATGTCACTGAGAAGAAAGATTTGGTTTGCATTCAGAAGTCAGTAACAAAACCGTTTTATGATGAATTCTTGAATTTTATGAGCTTTTAAAAAATTTATACCAATGGCAGATACTATCCAAACCCAGGGCTACAAATGGTTTCATCAGAATGACATTCAGCAGACCTCAAGAGAAATTGTAATAAATCAACAGAATTTCCAAGGAAAAATGAGTCAACTATTGGACAAATTAATCAATCGATCAATCAATCAATCAATCAATAACTGGTGTAAAATTTAAGTTTTGAGACTAAGAAGGTCCCTCTGCAAGAGGTATCAAAAGGTTTTGATGGGAAAACACTCTTGAATAGGGGACATGCACTTAAATTAAATCAGCTTCACCTTGTATAATTGATAATACCTCTAACTCACAGAAATTGAGTTCAGGGGATCTAAAAGTTAATATTTTTCAGAATTCTTGTGTGACCGCAGTGCAACACAGTCAACTAAAGTTCTAGTTGTTCCACCAGAAGAATCACAGATATCAGACACACCTTTCCTCTTGATGAGAAAGGACATGTAACATGGAACTAAAAATACCTTACCCATGTCTGATTCATTTGAAGGTAAATCCTCAGATATCCACTGTCAAACAATGAGAAATGTGCGTTTTAACATCAGGCCCCACAACACAAGTTGAAACTCATGATCTTGTGGATCATCATAACAGTTCACCTTCATTCAGAGCACCCCTCAGTTTTACTAATCCTCTTCACTATGATTGGACACAGATAAAAAGAACTTTGATGGTGCTGTGACCAAGAATAAATCTAATATTTCAACAGCAAGTGTCAGAGTTTCTGATGCCACTAGTACCAAAATAATTTCTACAAGGAAAGTATTGCCAATATTCATTAAGAGACATGAGATAGCTGGAACAATGCATTCAGGAGCTGAAAAAGATGTTGATGTTAGTGCAGATTCACTTCCTCTTATACCTGAAAGAACCCCCAAATATTCTGTATTGGCATATGAACATAACACACCTGTAAGATCCAAATGGAATGAACTTCAAGCTAAAAAAGAGTCTGAACAACAACAAAAAAAATCTGGAGGCTTGATAACCCCTGACAGTGAAAACTGTGATCATCTAGCAGGAGGTATTCACACAGAGACTTGTTCAGTATGTCTACCTACTTTCAGTAACAAGAAAGATCAAATATTGAAAAATCCAACAGAAGCCAAATATATTATTTTTTTTGTAATCATTGTGGAAAACCCAAAGGACCAAGAGATCCACCTTCAGAATGGACATGATTCAGGGAACTAATAGACACTTTATACTGGAAAATCCAATTGTCACTGAAAGCCAGATTTATATTATTCCATCTTAAAAATGTGTGACTAGTAGCAGTGAGCTCTTACCTTAGGATTTTTTTCTGGGACCATCTACTTGCCTTTGGGAAAAAAAATATTGCACATGGTTTTTTTTGTAACTTAAAGTATTATTGGCTTAAGGTCTCTTAGCTCTGTTACATGCTGCTTGTAGACATATTAATATAGTAATATTTTTATGATAAATTGAGTTTGAGGACTACTCTTTTGTTAATGTTTCATCATGTATGCATTATTTTGTATTTGTACAGGGCAAGTATGTATATGATTTTATAAAGTTGTAGTCATAAATATTATTAACAGAAGATGCAAGAAATTTCTAAATGGTCTGAATCTTTGTGTACCTTATTTGTAAATTATTTGCCCTGAAGTTTTAGAAAATAGATATGAATTTTAAAATTGCTGGAATCATGAAGCCAGCATGTATCAGAGATCAACTATTTAAATAATAAAATATTTTAAAATTATAAAAAAAGTTATTTTTATATTATATACTGTATAATTGTCCATCTTAATTGTCCTTGTTTTTGTTTATTATGAAGGTTCATTAGGTGCCTTGGAACAACGCTGAATTCTCTTAGTTTGTGTATGTTACTTTAATATTTGAGCTCAACTGAGATTAGAAGACTATCTATCTCTATCTGTCTGTCTATTTATCTATCATCATCATCATCATCATCATCATCATCATCTATCTATCTAATGTTTCAGGATATCTGAGCTGCCATTAAAAAACAAAAACAAACAAAAAAATGGTACTACCTCTTTCCAATCAATAGTTCATTTTCAAAAGTTCAGGTCTTTGTTTAAAAATAAATCAATCGAAGTTGCTGTCTTGGAAAAAGTGTTATGAAACACATTTCCCCATTTTTAATTGAAGTAAAAACACCATTAAAGAAAATCAGGGTAGCATCTCTAATATAAGATATGTTAAGGAGTCACATTTCATTCTCATTGTAACTCCTGATAGGCTTTTGTTAAATGAAATCTGCATCATCAAGTGAACTGTAAAAGCTAATCAGCTCAAGAAACCCCAGGGCACTTCTTATTGCTGCAAAACTTTATAAGATTTTCCTAACTTTAAATAAAATACAATATTGCTTCTTACAAATAAGCATAACTTTCTCTCTAGACCATTTCATAGCTTGGCTTTAATAGCTAAAGCTTAAAAAAATACACATGAATTTTGGATGCAAAACTCTATCACAATCAATGAAGGGTTCATTGATGAAATCACTATTAAATATTGATAACTGGTGATATCTCTATCTAAAAGTGGCCTTATTTATGAACTACTTAAAGAGGTATCTCATAAAGTGACACATTTGCAATGTCAAACAGACACAGTATATGTGAATAATATGTATACATTTATGAAGATTAAATTCCATGAAAATCTGGGAGATTGATTACAGGAATTTTAGCTTTTCATACTTTTTTCCTACTTGATTAAAAATTTCACAATAATATTTGTACCATAGCTATTTTATTTGCATTATAAATTATATTAAGCCACATGTATTTTAATAAGCCATGAACACAAATCTCTTATACATCTTTAAATTGGAGTTCTGTTAATCAAAAAATTACACTTTTTCAATGGAAAACAAAATATTCAGGTACATATTTAACAAAACACATATGGTATCTATATAAGGAAAAATAAAAAACTCTGATGAGTGAAATTAAAAAATTAAATGAATGAAGAGATATGATGGATTGCATTAAATGATTTTTGAATGTTGAACCAGCCTCAAATACCTGGGATAAATTCCACCTAGCTGTGGTGTATAATTCTTTCTATATACTGTGAGATTCAATATGCTATGATTTTATTAAAAATTGTTGCATTTATGTTGATAAAATATATTCATTAATTTTTGTTTCTTGTTAGAGTTTTTTTTTTTTTTTTTTTTTTTTTTTTTGTTTTGGTATTAGGTTAATGGTGACCTAATAGAATAAATTGGGAAGTATTCCTTCTATTTTTATCTTCTGAAAAAATTTATGAAAAAACAATTGGTCTAATTTCTTCCTTAAATGTTTGGTATCACTTACCAGTGAACCCATCTACACTTTTTAAAAATATTATTAACTATTGATTCAATATCCTTAATGGATATAGGAATTTTCAGATTGTATATTTATTTGTATGTGGGTTTTGGCAATCTGGTTTTCTAACTGGTCCATTTCACCTAGGTTATCAAATTTATGTGTATAGAATTGTTCTCAGTGCTTCTTTATTCACCTTTAATGTCCATTGGGTACAAAGGATCTGTAGTGAAGTACCCTCTTTCATTTCTCACATTTATAATTTCAAGGCTTATCAATATTTTTGATCTTTTCAGAGAATCAGCTTTTGGCTTATTGCTTTTCTCCACTGATTTCCTGTTTTCAATTTCATTGCTTTCTGCTCTAACTTCTATTATTTTTCTCCTTGCTTACTTTTAATATGTTCTTTTTCTAATTTCTTAAGATGGACTATTAGATGACTGATTTTAAATCTTTTTTTAACATATATTCAATGTTATAAATTTCTATACACTGCTTTTGCTGTATTCTGCAAATTTTAATTAGCTGTATTTTCTTTTTTTTTTTTTTAGTTAAAAAGAATTTTAAATTTTTCTACAGATTCCTTTTGATCCATGTACTATTTAGAAACATGTTTTTTATTCTCCATGTATACTGGGATTCTCCACTATATCTTTCTGTTATTCATTTCTAGTTTAATACCATTGTAGTCTGTGAAGATACACTATATGATTGCCATTCTTTTAAATTGTTAAGGTATATTTTATAACTTAGAGTGTGCTCTTTCTTGATGAATATTCTCTATGAACTTGAGAAAAATAAGTATTCTTAATTAAATAAAGCAGTCTATAGATATAAATTATGTCCAGTTTAATGATGATGCTTTTGAATTCAACTATGTCCTTACTGATTTTCTGCCTACTGGATTTGTTCATTTCTGATTGAAGAGTATTAAGCATTTTATATGATTCAATTTTCTCTCCTTTCTTAGTATATTATTTATATTTCTTTTTTTATCTTCCCAGTGGTTACCCTGAATTTTGCAATAAACATTTATAGCTAATCCAAGTCTACTTTCAGTTAACACTATAATACTTCATAGTATAAGTACCTTAGAATAATAAAATAGTCCTAATTCCTCCCCTGTATTATTTCTGTCATTCATTTCACTTATACGTAACCTATAGTAATTAAATACATTTTCTTATATATATTTTTAAAAAAACTGATCTGTTAGATCAATTAAGAAGAAAAATAAGTTTTATTTATCTTCACTTTCCATTTATCTGCTTACATTTTCTATCTGTTTTAGCACATTGTCTACCTTGTTTGTTAAAGCCCTTAGTTTATTTATAATCAACTATAAATAATTCTTGTCTGATAATCTCAACATTCTTGCTATATCTGACTCTGGTTCTGATGCTTGCTCAGTTTCTTCAAACTGTGTTTTTTTGTCTTTCCATATGGTTTATAACTATTTTTTCTTGATAGTCAAACATGATGTACTGAGTAAAAGTAATTGCAGTAAATAAGACTTCAGTAAAGTTGTAACATCATTGTTGGGGCCCATCAGAGTTCAACGTCACCCCGACAGTAGGGGGAAGGAGAGGGATAATGACAGCACAGATATGTAGTTAGTATTTTTCTTGGTTCTTCTTCAAAGGACTGCAGTGAAGAAACACAGGTCATTGACATTTAATAGTTGTATTAAAAATATATTTTAGAAAGACAAATAATGTCCCAAGGAGGCCCACGGAGAAAGACAAAGTATGCCCCAAAGAGGCACATGGCCCCAACACTGTAATCAACACAAAGTGACCAAAATGACCACAAAAGGGCAAAAAGGTCACAAATGGCCACCAAAAAGAAAGAACTCAGAAGGGCAAAAAAGGGGCAAAAATGAGAGCCAGAAGGGCAAAAATGGACCAGAATCAGGAATGTCTACTTTATTTTTGGTCCATGAAGGATGGTTCCAACAGCATTCCTAGGTGATTGGTGAGGTCATTTTGAGTGACATGTAGCTAACATGTAACTCTGCCTAGTATGCATGTGTGTGCCTGAAATTCTACTACCATTGAGGTGTTCTTTGGGCAGTCTCTAGGTTGGGCCCCCTATTCCTTTGTTTCCCCTGTAGCTCATGTGTGATTAGCTACCTAACAGTAGTAATAAGGTATAGAAGGAGGGGCACTAGTTTTATAGTTCTGATATAATATTCAAAAACAATTATTATCACTAAAATGTAGCTTTTAAAATGTAGCCTAACAAAAACAAGTCACTTATTTTAAAATTTCTGGATGCATTTTCACCAGGTAAAAGTTTAAATAAAACATTTGGAGCTTTAAAAAATGGGTGCCTCTTGTCTTCATGATACACATGCTAGCCCTTATTTTTCTTCCAAAATAGACTGATTTTCTTCACACTAAAATCTGTTGAGATGAATAATCTTCCTCTTTGAACTTCTACAGTGTTTTAGAGGACACTTAGCTACTAGGCTAGCTGCCCTTACAGAGTCACTTTTTTATATCACTCATCTACCATATTTTGACTTGGAGCATAATCATAAGACACACTTTCACCTTGGTTAATGTTTAGGTTCTCAAACTATTAGCTCTGATGCTGGACCATCCATCATAACTTTATCTGCCTCTTGCATGAACTGTTGTCTCTAAGGGTCTTTCTTCTTTCGAATGTATCTTGATTTGCAATTATGAATTTATACAATGTAATCATTTGTAATAAAAGAAATCACAAGTATGGTGGCTGCTTTTGCGCACCACTGTACTCCTGTATCCTCAGCACTTGGCAAAGAATAAGGGATAAACCAATATTTGTTGAATGAACAAGATAAACATCACTGAGTCTCAAAAAAATCATTGTTATCTGCCAGCCAGTTAACCTGGTGGTGCTCTAATAACATGGCACATATTAATAGAAATAAAAAGAGTCAGAAATGAGGGGTGAAAAGTACCCATAGTCAGGTTTCGTAGTGTTTCCCAGCATCAATGTTTCTACATTCCCCAATAGATAAATGCATAAATTCCCCTAACAATCCAGCTCCTTTCATATTCCACCAATCCTTCTGATATTGAGAACGCATTCCTGAGAGTCTTTCAAAATAACTTCTATATTCTTATTTTCACTCTCTACTTTGAGGAATTAAAACAAACAAATAAACACATAAACCTTAAGGAGTGCAATAGTGAGAACTGGTCCATTTTGTCTTGCACTATAAGTTTCAAATTTCCAAGGATTGTGACTCGGTTTGCTCGAGGGTCTTGTAATGATCCTGTTCCCCCATTGCCATTCTTCCAATCATGAGATGCTGCCTGGTCTGTTTGAAGGCCTGAAAGATGAATGAATACCTCAGGGGACTATATCAATATTTATTGTTGGTATGGGGAAGGGTGGGAAGTAGTATAGTAAAAAAAAAAATCTGTGTTGAGAATTATAGAAGCCAGAAGGGACTCCCAGGGAGCCCTGCATCTATTGCTACTTGGAAGCCCAACTGAAATACACACATTAGGAAAAGGCGATCTTGGCAGAATATGCCTCAATCAGAAAATGCTGCAACTCCAATCATACTAAAATTATTCACTATTAAGAAGAATAAAATAAATGAAAACAAGAAGGCAGTAATAAAGATCTAATTAAATGTTCTCAATATATTTTTAAATTTCAAGTAAACACAACTCATATTTCCAAGTCAACTAAAGGGAATGTTGAATAAAACAAAGATTGGCAGAAATTATGTTACTTGACATTAAGAATACTCTCCTTAATAAATTAACAAAGTAGCATAAAATTTTAAGGCTTATGTCTCAGGCATTTATAGATATATGAAAAAATATATTCCTTAATATACTGAAAATCACAGAAAGCAGCTAAAATATGAATATTAGCAAGATAAAAATAAGCATGCCTGATACATATGCATCATTTATAAGTTAGAGATCCACAAGAAAAGCTCCTTCATTCATCATCATCCGTGAGATCTGCATTATGGGATTGACCCTTAAAATCCCTCATCACTGTGTCATTACCTGTCTGCTTTATGCTTATCTTTCTCTCTCTACCTTTATGGAGTTTCAAGGCTGATGTCTTTGAGGGCAAATTAAGAACTCTAGTTTGATTATAATAGTATCTTAATGTTAAATAAGTAGCTTCTTGAGATATCTACAAGTGTTTTTTTTTTTTTTACTTTCAAACTTAGAAAGATTATATACTTCTGTATGCTAAGTTCCTATGTATTTGGGGAAAAGTCTGTGATATCTAAGGTGATGTTCCAAGTTTTCCTCAACTTTATCTTGAGAATTTTACTCCAAATCAAATGCAGTATCACATTGAATGATTATGGATCATTCACATGCATTTTTTATGTCAGAATATATTAGTAAATATTATAAATATAAACATAAATTCTCTTACCTAGAATAATACTCCACTTATATAAATGTAGCATGCAAATGAATACTGCATACTAATAAAATTTTGTTTTAAAGTACTAGTTAAAAATATTATATATATATTTATAACATGTAACATGCATACTTATTTAGTACTTAATACAAATATACTCAACATGATATTCCACAGGGTTGGTGATTCAGGGTTATTAAACAAATGTCAATTTTTTACTACAGATTATGTAAATGTCTCTTAAAATACAGATATGTAAATGTCTCTTAAAATGTCAAGGGCTACTCATTCCTATTATTTAATGGTTAATATATAGATGCATTTTTCAAGTTCTAAAGGCTATATTTTAAGTTTTTAATCTCATCAACCCCCTTAATGGGTGACATAAATTCTACTGATTGTTTTTTCTAATTGGAAAGTATATTCCAGATAATTGACACTACTGGATAACTGACACAATAAGAAATGTCATACATGTAATTATTAGATGTGTACATAGCTATAGATATTTATGTAACTAAACCATGATATTTTTTTTCAAGAAGCCTCACTAAAAAATGGAGTTTCATCAGCCAATGAAAAAGTTTTGCAAAAACTTATTCAGGAATTAATAGAAAAATCTCTTTGGAATGCTTGGCACTGTCTCTTTCTACCTCTTACTTGTCATATTTAGTAAACTTCTACTCACCTTTCACATGCCAGCTAAAATAATACTCTCCTGAGGATAGCTCCCATGAAACCTTCTACTTTAAATGACATTAGTCTTTGATTAAAATATCCAACTATATATTTGTAAGAGTTGAGTAATATTTCTCTCCCTCATAAGATCAAAAGACCCAAGACAGAGTAACCATTTTACTTACTACTGTGCATAGTAACTAGGACAATGTCTGGAAAAGAGTGGGTACACAATAAACATGCATTGAATAAATGAATAAATACATGAATGAATGAATGAATGAATGAATGAATAGGTAATGGTGGTTCTGGAAAGGCCTGGAGGAAACACACTATCAGTATGCAGACATAACAAATCTGGATCTTAATATCACCCCTAGCATTTATCGCAGTGTGTTTATTTAAATTCCCCTTATCTGTATTAATATTCTTTATTACTTTGAGCTGCAGTTTTAATAAAATTAGGTAATTTACATAAAAATCCAGTATTTATTAAGTTTTTAAGGAATATTTTTTGTTTAATAGCTAAGAATCTATAGCACCCTCAACAAACTTGATCCCATCTGGTCTCAGAAGCTAAGCAGGGTCAGGCCTGGTTAGTACTTGGATGGGAGACCACCTATGAAGACCAAGTGCTGTTGACATGAAAAACATAAATAAATAAATTAAATACATAAATAAATAAATAAACAAATAAACAAATAAATAAATTTATTAATTGATAAAAATAAGGGGTTGTGAGCTGACAAGGACCTTGCAATCTTTGAAGTCAACTAAGGATTGCTTTGCCTAATAATAAATAAAAATAAAAAATAAACAAAGGAACAATGAAAGAAAAGAAAGTTGTATTATAACCCTCAACTTTTACTACCTCAATAATTATTTTTTAGGCTTAAATTTATTTTATTTCTTTATAAAGTCTCAAGACTTTTTTGTACATGTACACATTTTGCATGCAAATTAATAAATGTTATAGAATGTTGCCACATATTGACATTCTATTGATAGCTTGTGCCACAGAGATTGTTAATCACCACACCATCTGCCTCTTCTTCACTGTCACACAACTAGACCTCTATTTCACAGCTTCCCTTGCAATTTTTTGTGACCATGTGACTATTCTAGCCAATAGAATGTGAACAAAAGTGATATGCACCTCTTGGGAACTTGGATCCTAAAATTCTTCACGTTCTTTTCTCCTGACTAACCAGTCAGTATATCTACGTCTATTTTCTATTCTTTCTAACAGAGATACTTCCCTTGTTGTTTTGATTTATATGTGATACTTTTCATTGAAATAAATGGGTTTGCATAGGGCAGCAGTGTTAATTATCAGGTTTTTTTGGGTGGTCAGGAACAGTAAAGGAGGGACATTCTCTGAAGACAGTGAGAGCAATAACCAAGACAGGAAAGAGAGCTTGACCACATTTAACCAGGCATTGATTGGGGTCACTGAGTCATAAAACTCTTTACAATTTTATTTTCTTATTATACTGTGACAACTAAAATAGCCATCAATAAAAATATATATTCAATGATACCCATTCATGTCTCTTACTTTTCATCATTCACTATGCACATTGTATATTTCATGCCAGTGGTGGAATTAATTTCAGCAGGATTCCAATTATCATCAAGGACTGGGTTATTTGCCAGGCACTTCTCAGTTTCAGATTGGAGCTAGAGACTTTCCACTGAATCTGCCTGTCCCTCTGTAATATGCAGTGTATCCACATGCACTATATCACAGACCAAGGGGCACAATATTGTCATAAACTCTAGAAGGACACTGATAGTCACATGAAGATGACAGTGCCTCTTCAGCCTAATTCCATACAACACTGAATGGAGCAACATCTCTTCTACCATTAATCAAGAAAAACTGGTTTGGTCTTCAGTCTTTTTTTTTTTTTTTTTTTGTGAAATATGATGGTGTTAAGCCATGAGTTTCAGATTCTTCTTTATCACATCAGCTAGCATTTTCTAACTAATATAATCAGTTTTTCGTGATGTTTATGGTTTCAATACATTAAAATCATGGAATTAAAATATCTTTTTAATTCTAAAACAAGATACTCATTACAGCTGCTTAAATATTCTATGGTTATTATATTCTCATTTTACTTTATGGTAGAAATTCAAATTTTGACCTTATAGTTCTATAATATTATTCATCCAGAAGATGTTTTTCAATGGAAAATATATACAAGTAAACATGAATTTAAAGAATTCTAAGATTCTTTTTTGGTTCAGTTTAAACTATGAGTTCATCTATATTTTTGTATTTTTATAGATGACACTGTTTAGAATGTGAGTCTCAGTCAATAATTCTAGAATCCTCTATCCTGAATGAACAAGATATTCAAGAGGATTACCAGAAACCAATCCAGGACTGCAAGAACATTTGGACTGATGATGTATTTTTCCAATTACTGTGTTTGCTGTCTATGAACATATTGAAGCAATTTAGGATATTATTCTAGTAAATGAGTAGACTGTTCACAGACATTAAATTTCTGCTCCTGTGTAAATTATAAAAGGCTATACCTTTATCTATTTCATGCTGGAATTAAAAAATCCATATCACAAATTCTTAGAAAATAAACCATTATCCATTCCTGGAAAATAGAAATGAGAATGAACACATATATATTATCAGAAATGTACTGAATTATATTCACTGTTTTTCTGCATAATGCAGCTAAGATTAATTCATTCTGCAACATATACCTATAATGTATGTCTGTTAACATTTAGACAAATGGATTTAAAAACCTAAAATCCAGTAAAGAATTAAGTACATATTTGTCTTGAGCTGAAGGGTCAGGACAAAATTGGTAGTGGAGCTATTAGAATAGATAAATAGTTTTGAAGTAAAAACAGATCATTTTTGCAGCTTTCTTATTTCTTATACTTGTGCAATAAGATGTTATGCTAATTTTTAAGTTTTAAATATCCACTATGATTATTAATACTTATACAGACATGCTACTTTTTTGAAAAGGAATCTTTTAGAAATTTTTTTCAGTAGCAGTTGGTGAATGAAATAATTAGATGACAGGAGAAAAAAGTGAACTACAGGCAGCTGTGGCTTTAACTGACACAAAAGATATCTGCCTATACAAGGTTTGTCTCAGTAGAAAGGATATTAAGTAAATTCAAAAGACTTTTTCAATAAATAATTAAATGTTTGGGCCAAGTTTGTATTTGAGATGTTCTATAAGTAGTTGGGAGTCTAACGATAAAAACAATATTGACTATAAAATGTTGTTACTATGTCTTCATGCTGGCATTATGTAAGATGAATTGTATGCATTTCTCTAGCCCACACTCTGATTCTGGGGGTTAAAATTAACTCTTTTATTTTAAGTGGACATACCATTACTCTTTTGTTGGACTTTTAATTTGCCTTCAAAGTTTTTCAAGAGTTAAACAAAACAAAACAACAAAAAAGTCCTCTCAACAATGTTATGGCTTTTTTTTACATGTAAGATTATTTTTAGAATAAATTATCAAACTATTATTTTTAAGAAGAAAACAAAGCAAAAAATGGTAGTTGAAAAGGAAAGGAATAGTAGTATGTGATAAAAAGTAGTGACGCTAATGAATCTAGGTGGGAAAGAGTACCAAATTTTCAGAGCAAATGCTATAAGGGGACAAGAAAAGTAATGTTATTTATCTATCCTGATATACCAACATAGCTTAGACTCAAATTAGTTTGGCAGAAGGGCCCTGAGAACTGCTTAGAAAAGGAACCAAAATATGAACAGAGATATCTGCCATATATACAGTTCTCATTAAAACAAATTAAAATGAAAATGAAAGGAAAAACAGATTTTACAATTTATTTTGATTATTCTGATTTGGCTCTAAATATTATATTCTTTGAGGCCAGAAACTGCTGTGTTTTTTACTCTCTGGAATACTTCAAATAAAGCTATTATCTAGTAGCTAGTTTTATATACATATATGAACATAAATACATATATGTATAAATCATTTATATATAATCATATATATAATTATAATAGTCATTTTCATGATGATCTATTAAACTACAATTTTTAAACCTCAATGTATTTGCCATCAAGTTATATCAAAGGAATGAGATAGATTCATGTCATTAAACTTAACATTTAAATCTAGGCTAGTAATTGTTTTTAGAATTAAAAAAAAATTTATATAGTTTTTCAATCATTTTTAACATACAATATTATATTAGTTTCAGGTATATACCACAGCGATTAGACATTTATATAACTTATGAAGTTATATCATGACAAATCCAGGACTCATTTGACACCATACAGTTATTACAGTATTACTGACTATATATATTCCCAGTGCTATATTTTACGTTCCTATGGCTATTTTATAACTACCACTTTGTACCTCTTAATACCTTCCCTGCTTCACCCATCCCTTCATTCTCCATTTTGACAGTCATCAAAATGCTCTCTGTATTAATGAGCTTGTTTCTGGTGTTTGTTTTTTCTGTTTTCTAGATTCTACATATGACATTCGTCTTTGTCTGAGTTACTCCTCTCAGGACAATACCCTCTAGGTCCACCCATGTTGCTGCAAATGGAAAGAATATTTTTGAAAATTCCTGATGGATTTCAAATATGTTTATATAAATGAGGTAAATGTAAATATACCTTATAGGAAAAGTATAGTAGAAAATTACATGAAATAATATTAAAAATTAAATGTGAAAAATGACCAAGGAATTACCAAAAGACAGCAAAGACATTCTTTTTTCTGATTTCTTAATATTTGACCCCCAGATAAGTCAAGCCTCTATCAAATTCACAAAAGTATCTGAGGAATTAAATTCTAGACTAACAGCTCCTCTAACCCTGTTGTCCGGTGTCAAATGAACTATTTATTTTGGATGAGTGTGCCCATCAGCTGCTTAAAGAGCCCTGCAACACTTAACTGAACTAAATCTAGGGGAGAATTACAGGATTTATTTCCCATGAACACAATTTAATTAAAGTGATTCTCATTTGAAATGTGCAAAAAGATATAGGGGCTTCTAAATAAATTTTATTAAGGTCCAAAGACAGGATCAAGATCAATGGCTTAAATTAGGTAGGGTTGAAGTAGGTGGAGAGATGAAGGGAAAATTACAATAATACTTAGGAGACTTTAGAAAGCAATCTGCAGTGAAACAATGAAGATAGAAGCCTTAGAGAGATAAAACTCTCTTTTTCTCATACACCGACACAGAAATGTTCACAGTCATAATTTCTTCTCTCTAAATAATTTCAATAAACTTATAAATGCATATAGAAAATTGATTGTAAACAGTTTTTCTTTTCCCACTGAAAATTATGAAGTTGGCCAAGGTCTTGGGCACCCATACTTCCTATCTCTTTCAATACCCAACTTAGTCTGTAGTGTTTTTATACTAATTCTTTTTTTTTTTTTTTTAGAATCCAAAGGGTAAATTTTGACAGGCACTGTACCATTCATCCACAACTCCTTTCAAGCAAACCTACTACTTACTAATTCTCAGACTTTACTATATGATAGTCAATACATATTATGAACTAATTCAAAATGAGAGGGAAATGACCATTTAAATTCAGAGAGCATTTACTGAGTACTCAATTTTCATAAGAAAATATGCTAGGACTGTAGGGAATAAAAGATGAATCATCGGGCTCAAGAAACATATACTTTTCATAAATAAACAGAATTTCAAGGAAGAAAATTACCAATATTATAACAGATACATTGGACAGAAAAAATATCAAAGCTAGATAAATTTCACAAAGAAAGTTATGGAAAGCTTCATGGAGGATGTGAAAATTAAAATGACGCTTTTATTATTTAAGCATGAAGAAAGAAATGGTGTGGGACTAAAATAATACATACATAGCCTAAACAATATGCCAGAGTTTTCCCAGTGAGTTTGTAAATAGAGAGTTAAAATACAAGGTGGTTCAGTTCAAGTCATAGGAAAATGGAAATAATAGCCTGGTCTCCTGGAAGCCTTCTAATTATAATACATATATATGTTATTGATATACTTCTTGCTTTTGTCTTTTCAACACAACCTTGCTACTATACCAGGCAATTTCACATTGCATCCATGAAGTTATCTAATCCTGTCCTGAATATCTACCTCATATCTTGATTTTTTCCCCTTCCTTTTTATCACATTTGTACTTAGCCATCTCCGAAATTCCTGCTCTAATAGAATAACTTCTTGTAACTCTCCTATCCACTTATTTCCCCTTACTTTTCTCAGAACTTTCATTGGTTCTGAATCTAAAAGCTTTCTATTTTTATTTCTTTTTCTATCTAGGCCACCTCACTATCTCAGTAACATTCTTACCAGGATATTTAATTCTTGTAACATTTGTCCTTTGCTCTAGCTTTGTGGACAATCTGCAAACAAATCAGTGCAAACACTTATTTCCTCTACTCCCCTTTCTGAACTGTTTGGTGCTGCTGAAAAAAATTACAATACTCCGTTAATTGGTGTAATTATAAGTTTATGATCCTACACTCTGCTGGATCTTCAACACTTTTCTGTACCCATTTACTTATACCATGTATTTTTCCCAAAACAGCTGTTCCAAGCCCTCATCACTCTTCTAAGTCTTTCTATTTAGACTCTGCTTCTTCCACCATCAGTAGACCATCTCTTGTTCGTTTGACAGAAAACAACAGAGACCATCATGTGGGAACTCCTAAACTTTCATTACTCCCACTTTTAAATCTATGATTAATTATCTCTCAGCAGTCATGGAGGAGCAGGAGTTTAAGCATTTCAAGTATAATTTTACTCCCCTTCTCATTTGAGAGCACACACCTTAATTCCCACTCATTTGTAACCTAAAGCTCTTCTCTCATATCTCATTTTCTTCCACAACTAACATATTCAACACTCCCTGAAACTTCCCTACATTAGTCTCCTTCCCTGAAAGAATCAAATGTCTTTTCTGTCTTCCTGCTTGGAGCATTTATTAGCAGCAGAAACCACTTCCTCCCCATTCACTCTTTACCCTGTCTAATTTGCAGTTGTTCTTACCAAAATCATCATATGTCCAGAATCTACTGAGCATTTTCAGTCGTTTTCTTGTTTGACTTCCATGCATTTGGATAGTTCCTCTTTGTTTAGCCACTCCCGCTACTCCACTCCTACCCTACTCCTCATCTGACTCTACCTTACCTACACTTTCTTTTCCTTCTCTTTTTACATTTTTTCTCTTATTGATTCATTCCTCTTCTCACTTACATATTCTGGGAAATCTCCTTTGCTTTAAAAACTCTATATGCCAAAATTCAAATTTATATGTCTGATAGAGACCACTCCTCCAAGATTTGGGTCCACAGTTTTTACTGCTTATTAAGCATCAGGAATCTGCCCTATGACTCTCAGTACATCCCAACTTGAAATGTCATTTATTCTCATTTATCTTTCTCCAGCTCAAAAACTAATTTGGTTAATTGCATGAATTTGGACTTAATTTGACATATTTAAGGCCTGGTTTCATCTACCTTATCTTTTTCCATAGTCATTCTCACTCTTTGTCATAGACTCACTTTATGTTTTAGTCACAACAACATCTAATTTTGTGCTATACACAGACATTCAAAGGCCAGAAAGACATGAATTTCTGGAATTTATACCTTTGTACAAGTTTCTTATTTTCTTTTTTCTCTCTACCTTCAATGCTATGTCAAAGGCCTTTTCTGTAAAGCTTTCATAATTCCCTCTAGGCTACACTATAGTGCATTATGTTTAATTGGGCTATGCCACCAGTCTATGAATTCTGAGTGAAGTTCATATTTATATACTTCTGTCGTGACAGCTTCCCCCAATTCTCCAACTCAGAATTACTTAGAGCCTCAAGTAAAAACTTTTTGTTATTTGAGTACTAAATATACATAGTTACATAATTATTACTTAAGAAAAATATGTAGAAGAAACATTATTTGACCCTATTGAATTTTGAATGCATTTTAGAAAAACGTCAAAGATAACTCTTTAAGGATAAATTCTTTTTTGAAATCATTCTAAATATAATGACATCAATATTATAAGAAAGATCAAAATCTATGTGGTTGCTTTAGTATAATGGGGTGGAGCCTTATCTTTGGGTGCCCTTTCATGCAAAATGCATTAGTAAGCAGAGGTTTTTACAACACAACCTGCTTCTTTTTATGTAGAATGCAGCTTAGAGCTTTCCAGAGGGATCCACTGGAATGTCATCTCTCAGAATGAGGGCCTGTCCTTTGCTATGTACTCACATCTGACTACTGAGGAGGTAAACTATTGCTTTTTAAGACAATTTATTTTCACCAATGTCTAACATCCAGAGCATATTTAAAAAGCCAGATTTCATTCATTATGTGTGAAACGTTTTTTTTTACTCTTAGAAAAATATCATTTAAAATTATTTTATTAATTTCAAGTATATAGTACATTGGTTAGACATTTATAAAGGTTATAAAACAACCCACCTAATTGCTCTTTCTCTCCTTTGTCTGTCCACCTAGTCTTTACATTAATAGCATTCCCTTCTCTGTGCTTCCCATCCCAGTGACCATCTATCAACTACTAATTTGTACTTCTTTAACCCTTCACCTCATTCTCCCAGCCCCCCAAACCCCTATTATCATCTGGCTATACCTAGATTGTCTTCTATATTTATAAGTCACTTTTTGATTAGTTTGTTCTTTTGTTCCTTAGATTTTACATATAAGTGAAATTATATGGTATTTATCTTTCTCTGACTTATTTCACTCAGCACAATGACTTCTAGATCCATCTACATTGTTGCAAATGATAGAACTTTATTTTTAATGGCTGAGTAATATTCTGTTGTATATATGAACCCAAACTTCTTTATCCATTTGTCTAATGGGTATTTAGGTTGCTTCTATATCTTGGCTATTGTAAATTGTGTTGCCATGAATGTTGAGGTGCATAGATCTTTACAAATTATTGTTTTGGTTTTCTTTGGATAAATACCCAAAAATACAGTTGCTAGGTCAAAAAATAGATCCATTTTTAAACTTTTGAGGGAACTCCAGACTGTTTTCTATAGTGGCTATACCAATTTGTAATCCCACCAACAGTGTATGAAAGTTCCCTTTTCTCCATATCCTTGCCAAAACTCGTTCTTTAATTTATTGATGATAACCATTTTGACAAGTGTGAGATGATATCTCATTGTGTTTTTAATTTGTATTTTTCTGATGATTTGTAACCTTGAGCATCTTTTCATATGTCTACTAGATATCTCTATTTACTCTTTAGAGAAATATCTGTTCAGGTCTTTTGCCCCGTTTTTAATTGGATTATTTATTTTTTTGTTGTTGAGTTGTATGAGTTCTTCATATATTTTTGGATATTAACCTCTTATCAGATGTATCATAGGCAAATATCTTCTCACAATCAGCCAGTTGTCTTTTTATTTTGTTGAAGGTTTTTCCTTTGCAGTACAAAACTTTTTAGTTTGATATCATCCAATTTGTTTATTTATTTATTTTTGTTTCCCTTGCACAAGGAGATACATAACAAACAAGATATCAGAGAGTTTTACTGCCTATGTTTTATTCTAGAAGTTTTATAGTTTCGGGTCTTATACTTAAGTCTTCAATCCATTTTGAGTCTACCCTTGCATATGGTGTAATAAGGTTTCTTTTCTTTTCTTTGTTTTTATTTTATTTTTTATTTTTGCACGTTTCTGTCCAGCACCATTTATTGAAGGAACTGTCTTTATCTTAGTGTATATTCTTACCTCCTTTGTCATATATGAGGGAGCTTATAGGCAAGTGGAACTTTTTAATATGACACAATTAATATGTTAAGAAAAGCATTGTGCTATAGGCAAATGATAGCTATAGACAAAGATACATGTGAAAAATGGGAAAATCTTCATGAAGAGAACCAATAAAAGCCAAATAGCCCCCAAATGTTAAATTTTACTACTGATGTGTTGAAAAATGACTTTCTGTCCAATGGAAGGGTACTAATAAATATGAGATATACTCTTTGCCTTCAGTGAGTTTATGACCTCTTTAGAAAAACAAACCATAAGTGTGTAAAAAGTGAAATAACAACAAAACTTAAAAATAGTCCAAAAGACCTACAAAAGAAGTACTCTGTTGGTTCATTATTAATGATCAAATGAATCTATGCAAGCAATAATTGTTACAGGAGTCATGGAAGAAAAAAATTCTTGCCTTTGGAATACTAAGAAGTTTATAGATTATGTATTTTGAAATATAAAGTTATTTTTGTTTGACATCAAAAATGGTTTTGAGCTGAATCTTTCTAGGACCAAATCCATATAATTATGAAGAGCTTGGTTTACTTTAATTTTTTACAAATTTCAAAATTCTATTGCTTATGGGGTTGCCACTCCTACCATGAATTTGAAGCAAAGCACTTAAAAAGTTCAGTCAATGATATTTTTTCTTAAGAAACTGAAGACAGTCTTAGAGAAAGAGTAGCTTTTCTGACAGTGTCATTACTGAAGGAAAAAGTGACATATCAGGCAAATCAAAGTTAAAACACAGAATTACAAAATAGAGAATGCTAAAATTAGGGCAATATCTATTTCTCTGTCCTTTGAAGGACACTAGATAGCAGCCCTCAGGAGAATATTGTGGGTTATGAGACAAACTTTGGTGCTAGCTTCTACCTTCTCCACTAGCTAAAAATAATCCTGTTATTGTGGGGCCCTATAGGATTCTGTTGCTTGCCAGCCTTTAGATAAGCAACTAAACTCATTCTCTATTCTGGAGTTAAATACTATGCTGATATAGCTTTAGGCTAAAACCAACACTGCCAGGGAGCTCTGACATCACCTACCTGCTACTATCATATGATTAAGTCTGTAGTTCTTAACCAAAAGTAGATATTAGAATCAGCTGAAGAGCTTTTAAAAAATACTGATGTCTTGGCCCCACCTCAGACAATTAAATCATAACCTCTAGTGGAGGGCTTGAGCATTTTACTCTTTTTAAAAGTTCTCCAGGTGATTCTAGCAAGTATCCAGTATAGTAACCAGTGTTTTTTTTAGATTTTAATGCACATGTGAATGACTTGGAGATATTGTTAAATGCAAATTCTGACTCAGTATGTCTGTGGCAAAACCTGAGATTCTGCATTTCTGATAGCTCCCAGGCAATGCTAATGTTGCTGCTCTAAGATTCCTCTTTTAGTGTACGAATCTTTTTATACTTCCTTTTAAAAATTGACAAAAGTATAGCAGAGTTATTATAAAATCCTGAGTCTCAGACTCTGCACTTAAGAGATTTTGATTTTCTCTACAAGTTGTCTTCTATAAATCTGAGATTAAAAAGTTAAAAATTAGATGATACTGACATTACTGTGAAACCTTGGTTTATGTATTAGGAACTCCTGCCCCAAAGGTGTTTCCTTGAAAACGTGCCCATGGAGGAGGTGTTCTCTCTCAGCAAAAGTAATGTTCTCTGCTATAGAATATGAATGGTTTATAACTAATTGGCCAGTGTAAGAGTAGAATTGTTGAGCTCTGTCAGAGTTGATTTCTCCTAGAGTGTTTCAAACGTCATCTTTATCATTAAAGAAGTCCTTTTGGCTCAGTGGATTAGATGGAAAGTGCTGTCCCCCTTCTCTTATAGGATATCTATGCAGATAATTTCCCAGAGATGGGCCAATCTTAACATGCTCTCATATCTTCTATAATAGAGAGAAGGTATCATAGTAAATTGCAATGGTTCACAAAAATGAATAGCCTTCAAAATTATCTTTTAGGTTGATAAATAATTTTTAACCCTCTTAAAGAAGTTATTAAATAAGCAGAAGAATTAGCTTAAATGAAAGTTTCATGTGGAGAAATGAAGGAAAAGGTCAAGAGCCATCCTGAAGCAAGAATAACCATGAAGCCCATGTTAAATCAGAGGAGCTGAGTTTTTCTTTTGCTTTTTTGCTAGTGGCAGTGAAACTATAGAATACACACAGAATGCTCTATTTGTATTTTGGGTGTATGTTATGTGCATGGCATATGAATATATACAGAAACAGATACACAAGAAGATATATTAAGACTAATTTCACTCCTTTAAGTAAAAATTGGCCTCAGTGCAAGTGATTAGATCTAATTCTAGCTTTGTGACCCTCAGTCTCAGTTCCCATCACTAAAATGAAGGAGTTAGGTTGTATAATAACATCAGCAACTATTTCTGGAGTAGTTATTATGCCAACTACTAGGTTAAGTCCCTGATAAATCATTAATTCTCTTTATACCCCTATGAGACATAGTATATTGTACCTGTTTTTGTAGATAAGAAAAGGGAAAGCACAGAAAAATGATGTGTGTTGTTCAAGGGTATAAAGGATAAATTACATTTGTTCCTGTCCTAGAAGAGCATTGCATAGTTCACTCATTCAGTAACCTTTATTAAATCTGCATTCACACACTTGAAATTAGAATTGCAAGACAAACTTTTGTATTCCAAGCTGGTGTACTTAACACAGACCTGTCATTGTAGGGTAAACCAAGACTGACCTTCTGGATGGAACTCTCTGGTCACTTTACCACAGGGGAGAACCCACCTAAACAGGAAAGGGAAAATGCAACTTGGAATATTTTTTTCCTCTTCAGACCAATATTAGCAAAACAACTGATGTGGGTTGGGAGGATGGGAAGTGTTTAGGAAGGAAAAGCTCACAAACAGAAAGCCTGTTGTGTGACTTTCCTCTAACCCAAATTCAGAAATGCAATCAGTTCACTTTAAGTTTCAGAGTCATGCAGACCCAGAAAGATACCCTTTTAAGAGACAGAAAACTTTTCCAGCCCAAGGATCTAAAACTACTAGAAAGAGACATTAAGTGAATGGTGAAGATTCAAAGTGTTCTCAGACTGATAGAGAGATACCAAGGGCAATACTCCTTACAATACCTGAAGGCAAATAGTAATTATTATTTTAAGACAAATAAACAGCAAAACTAAATATAATTTTGAAATAAAAACAAGAGAAGAAAATAAGCCTTCACCTGAAATGTAAAATTAAGAGCATATGTTTTAGATGAATACTCCATAAAGCAGAACATTTTAGACAGCAACTACTTTACTTGCTCAAGGTAATAAAAGATAACACAAACACAACAAACACACACAAAAGAACCATACATATGCATTTATGTAAGCTTGTCTCATCCAGAAAAGACAAAAAATGGAGAGTGATAAAAAAGGCTTGAGTTAAAAGTATGTTTAAAAAAAACTTTCATATTTAAATATAATTAAACTTGAAAAAATCAGCATTAGAACATATCATGCAAACCATGAGCAATACAAAGGAAAGCCATAAAATTAAAAACAGGTTAGGAGAGAAGGCATTAAACATAATAAAAAACCAATGGGTAAACAATTTATTAAAATTTGTAGGCATAAAGAAAAGAGAACTATCCATGTAACAGGAAAAAATCTAGAAAAAATAGGTTATCTTAAACCAGAAATAAATAAATAAATAAATAGATAGATAGATAGATAGATATAGATAGATAGATAGATAAATAAATAAATAATCTCAATCCATGGAGTAGAAGAGCTTCCTATAAACAGGGGGAAAAAATGTTCTGCTACAAAGTGAACATGATAAATATTTGCTTGAAAAGATAAAAGAAAAAAAGAACACATAAACATTGAAGACATAAAGGGAAATCAAACACATCTGTTAGAACAATAAATATAAAAGTAACAAATTATCTACTAAAAGAGAAAATTCTCTTAGGTGTGTGTGTATATGTATGTGACCTCTTATTAAGACAAAATTGAAGATTATAAGCACTTAAAGAACAGATTTGGAATTTTGTTGTTTTATTTCTTTTGTTGTTATGAAAAGGTATAATCCAATTTAGTCACAGACTTTTTATATCAAATAATATAACATGTACCAAAATATTTGTATATTTCTATACAGGAATGCATAACTTTACTTGGTTCTTAGTAGCATGTGCTACATGTGGCCTTAGTCTTTTCTAAGCTATCGACTTTACCTGATGACAAGCAATCTTTTTAATCCTTTATAAAGTGGTGTTGCTATCAGCAAAGTGGCTTGTGAGAGCAGTGTCTCCATTTATCATTTTACAGCAGTGTTTGAGAGTTAATTTGAATATTTCATTATATTGTTGTAATTACTTTATGAAAATGAATAGAAAAATGGAAAAATGAAAATATTGCTATTAATATAAACACTACCAAGATGGCTTGCTGAAGTGTGGCTACAAGAAAAATAACAAATTACAGAAAGTAGAAAAAGTGCAGTTCATATTTTCTGACCACAATAGCATAAATCTAAATTTAATAATAAAACTTCGGCAGAGAGCTCTTTGCATTTAAGCACATCAACTGCATATGCAAATGTGAAGGAAGCAAATAACATTAAAGAACAGTCATGAAATGCTAGAAAGAGACTTGGACAATCTCTGTAAAAGGAAAAATGTAGTATGGATTACCTAAAACAATCTTTTAATTTGTGGATTGAGATTTTAAATGACCGCCAGAAAAAAAACATCGACTGGTCCACAAGGTACTTGCCACAAACAACGGATATTTTGTTGTTGCCATATCCAAATTTTTTATATAATAAACATATTATTTGTGTAATTAATATTGTCTATGTAATAAAAACATTAAAATTTACTTTTGAAATGTGCTTCTTAAAAAACAATAGGCTACTTTAGAGGTAACATGACTTTACTGAATGTGATTTGGATTGAGAAGTTGAGCGTGTGACCCTAAAGCTTCTCTAAATCTCAGTCCTCTGCTATGCTAATCCTTCATGATGATAGTAAAATGACACATGTGAAGGTGAGCTGCACATGGAAAATATCTCTAATGTTATTTTTTTCTAGAGCCTAACCAAAGGGAACTGAACTTTTAATTGTAGGAGCTGAACATAAAGGGTACATCTACCTTGGTGGCTGCCTTGCTTTTCTTCCCACGACTAAATCTATTCTTTCTACCTCTCAACAAATTTGTTACATTAAATTCTAAACGAAGGATCTGCTTGTGATAAAACCTACATTAAGCTGCAGACCTTTCAGAGGTTTGCGAGGCAGAAGTTTTTAATTATACCTAGCCCAACGGCCATTACAGTATAACCGTTATTGCTGTTTTCTTTGATATTGTTGTGTCATTCTTCCACTGATAACAATTAGCTGTCGATCTCCAAATGCCATAAAATGTGACAGTCTACCCACTCTACTTTCTGAGAGAGCCTGGGCTGATGCAGTTGCTATTTTGGAGACACCATTCCATCAGGAGCTTTCAAATGAAGGCCTACCAGACCTACAGGCACATCAGTCAAGGCATATATAACCCTATAATGATAACAAGCTTGCTTCCAGATACAGAATATTAAGAAACTACTAATACCCCCTAAAATAATATTAATTTTTCTAAAACTGAATGATATTTTTATTATTTACATAGTACTTCTACAACTGGACTCCAGCCTTGGAATGCTAAAAGCACACTCTATTGCTTACCCTCTGCATAAACCAGTGTCTGGAGAAAAAGAATTTAAAAGATTAGTTTACTTTTCTCAGCATTATTTTCTTCCATGATACTCCAGTTTATCTGGGAGGAAATTTATATATATAAAATATACATATATAATGTTATAAAGAGATAAAAACCATCTTTGGTTGTAAAGAGATAATGTTGCAATGGCTCTCTGTATATTTTCTCCATGAAGGTAGATTATGTCACTTACTAGAAAATCCCACATCAAAAGATGTTGTAGAAAATTAATATTGACATTAAGTGCACATATGGGCATTTGATGAGTGTTTCTTTGCCAGCCCCTTGTCATCCTTCTATAATTATCAGGTTATTAATAAACACTAGTGAGCATGTCTTTCTGCTCTACCCCTTCTCACCTAACACATTATGAGTCACCTTGTGAGCCTGACTCCTCTTTCCTTTCTATAAAACTGAGAGTGTCACGGGGATGGCAGTAGCCAGCCACCTTCTCCTCTATCACTTCTATGATATATATCATTATTCAAGTTAACTTCTGCTTTTCCCAGCATCACATTTGCATGTTACATAGCCTACAATCAGAAGGTTTTTGCTACAATCTGGTGAATGCTCCAGTATGTCACCATCAGCACATTGCTGATATCGATTCACATCCCTTATTGACTGAAAAAGGAAAGGAGGAAGAATCTTATGGGGTAGTAATCATGGTCTAAGCACAGTCACTAAGTAAGGTTGTAGGAATTTTACACATGTTAACTGTCTTTATCTTCTCAGAAAGCTTAAGAAATATTGCTGTCTCAATTCTTCAGAGAAGAGAAGTGAAGCACAGTGTTATTTATGCTTGTTGCTTTCCCAAAGTAACATAACTGCTAGGTGCTGAAATCAGAACACAAGCATAAGTCTGAAACCCATCTATTATTTTTTTTAATCTATTGATTTTGGCATACAATTTACAAATAATAAAGTTTTAATGTGCCTTCACTGAATTTTGACAAAGGCTTATACATGTATAACCCAAACCACTATCAAGATATATAAAATTACCATCACTCTAAAAAGGTTTCCTCTTTCTTTTAAATCTCACTTGCCACCCCCACCAGCAACTGCTGCTCTGATATTTATACAGCATAAATTCATTCTGACTGTTGTATAATTTCACATGAATTGAATAATACAGTATGTGCTCTTTTGTTAAGGCTTCTTTCACATAGCATAGTTGTTTGATATTTTCCATACTGTTTTGTGTTTCTGGGAAATATTTTATTTTATGTATATACCAGCTTGTCCATTCTCCTATTAATGGACATCTGGGCTGGTTTTGGTTTTTGGTCTTTCTGTTTTTGTTTGTTTGTTTGTTTTTGCCTTCTTCCCAAACATCTTTACTTGGCCAAGCATTATATTCTTTCTAGGTCACTTTATTTTTCTTTACATTTTATTATTCTTTAGCAGAACTTAGAAATATAAGATGAGAAGAGAGGAGAGGAAAACTGGATGGAGAGAGAGAATTAACCTTTCTCTGCTCTTCATGGCAAGTTACTGGCACACTGCTTAGAAGAGAAGCTCAAAGAAAAGTCTAGCATTTAATAATTTCTTTAATTAGTTATATATTTTAAAAATAAAGTTATTTTTTAAATCAGCATTTTGTTCATTATGTTTTATACCTTTAATTACCACATATATGATAAAAAATATTTTCACATTTCATGATTGTTTTCCTATTAGAAATTTCTCTCTTTGAATGTACTTAGTTCATATTTAAAATTAAAAATAAACCTATGAGGTGGTATCATATACAAGCTTCCATTATGTCTTAAATAAAGTTATTGTAATTATTATAAATTATTCTAAATTCACATGCTCACTAACAAATTTTCATATTAACTTAACAGCACATGTTTTCTAATACTAAACATCCTCATATTTAAATATCTTGAAAATCTTTAAAAGGAATAACAGTTTTAACACATAGCTTACAAATCTATGATCTGTAACAATGTTCTTTTAATTATCACATCTACTTTTTTACCATAGGTAAAAAAATAAATCTCAGTACTTAAAAAGATAAACTTGCCAAAGAGCTTCTAGAGAATATTAAATTATTACATATTTTTAAGGAGAAATATAATCAAATATCTATTTCAACTGCACAGAGCTTCGGGTATAATTTAAGAAGTATAAAATTTCATGTTTACAGTTATAAAAAGTATGTTTTTTTGTTATCCTCATCAATCTGTGTAGAAGAGGCTATCATGAAAATTAAAATGTCATAAAAAGACAATGGATATAAACAATTTTTTCACTAGTTCATGATTTTATAACATAAGATATTCTCTAGGTTTGTTTCAGAATAAGTAGATGATTCCAGCTAAAGCAATTACGTAGGACCCAACAGATTTTTGTTTCTGTCAGAACCTGCCTAGTACGTTTATTATGGACACACAGTACAAACGTGTGCTGTAACTCAAAGCTGAGGAGAGGAGACCATAAGGAGAAGATAATAGAGTCACCTTGCCTGAAATGTGGCTCATAATTTTGTGCGTTATATCAAGATTTCCCTAGTCTCTAGCCTCTGTGAGGGTACTACAGGGTGAAGACAGAAGCCAATACATCGGTAGGTAATAGTATATGCTTAGGAGTCAGCGGAAGATTAAAATCATAATCTTATTCTTAAATTGCCATGCATTCTAAACACATTATATAATCTCTCTGATCCACAGTTTCCTCATTTGCAAACACTTTTTTCGAATGGAATTTGTGAAGATTAAATAATATAATATAAATAATTATTTTAGTGACTACTCAGCGAATATTGTTAATAGTAAGATAACATATAGTCTGTGCTTATTCTAGGTGCTGATGGTAAATTGCTACAAAGTGATCCCCATGAGATCATGCCTCCCTAAATTCAGACCCTGAATGGTCTCCTTGATACATTAAATTTGGACTGGCATTAAAACTTGTTTTGACCGACAGGATACAGTAGAAGTGACAGTTGAAAAGTTCTAGGTTCAGGCACAGCTTCTGCTTTTGATTTCTTGCTTTCCTGAGATGCCAGGCAATGAATGAAGCTTGGGCTAATCTCCTCCAGGATAAAAGGCTATGTTTATAGAGAAAAGAACTCTGATATCTGAAAAACACAAGTAGAAGAGGCCCAGGAAGCCTGCAGTCACTCCAATCAAGCATGCTGTGGCACCTGACATGTGATACTCAAGCCACAGACCAATTGGCAGCTGACATAATCATATGAATGAACCAAATCAACACTACAGAGAGCAAACACAAGTCAACTAGCTGAGCCCAGCCCCGAACTGCAGAAACCTGACCCAAAAAAGTGGTTGTTGTTTTAAGCTACTAAGTTTCAGGTGGCTTGTTAAACAGCAGTAGTTAACTGGCATAGTTTACTAATATAGATAACTTTACCTTTTTATTTTTATGATTACCATTTTACAGCTGAGGACATTGAGTTATAGATAATTTAAACACATTTTCCAAAATCTTGCAACTAATGCATGGCAGATTCTACCCAGACAACTTGGCTTCATAGCCTTTCCACTCAGTCACCACAGTAAACAGCCTCCCTAGTTTTCATCAGTGCCTTCTCCTGAAATAACAAGGCTAGATCTCTAGGCTTGAGGCCATTCAGTCTTTTCAGGTATCTTTATAGAATCTGACCCAAATTCATTCTTCTCTTGTGAGTTTTGTTGGCTATGCCTCTAATAAACATGCTTAATACTCAAGGGCCATATAGAAGGTGATGAATGATAGATGATTATTAGATAGATAAAAATACTATAAATTTAAAATTTGAGAATGAAAAAGAAGAGGCATATCCAAAAAGGGTAAATTTATATGGATATACTTTTTGGGCTACCCAGCATCTATCTTATTTTTTTGTAATAGCACCTTAATTTCCTGTTTGGGAATACCCCTCACCAACTGGAAAATGTGTGATACAGAAGCTGATAAACATTCTTCTGCCATCTCTACTTGAGGAAGAAACATCAGCTCATGCTGAGGTTAAGACATACTTCTTCCTAGAATTTGAGTTTGTGGTGCAGAGTGAAGACAGAATTATAATCATGCATTAATTACACCTGTACTGTCTAAGTAAAACTGTGAAGCAATTCCAGTCACTCTAACATCTCAATTTAGTCAATTATCTCAGCCTTAGGCACATACAGTAGTCCCTCCTTATCTGCAAGAGATATGTTACAAGGGCTTCAGCGAATGCCTAAAATTACAGACAATACCAAATCCTATATATATTATGTTTTTTTTCCTACACGTATATACCTATGGTAAAGTTTAAATTATAAATTAAGCACAATAAGAGATAAAGAGCAATACTAATAAAATATAATAATTATAACAATAAGCTATAATAAAAATATCTTATTCTTCTGTAATCAGCCCGATTAAGGTGCAACTGCAAAAGTAGTACAAATTTCTTTTTCCTTCTTCACAACTTCACTTGTTCATAGGTTGCTCTACGCAACCTCACTATATGACTTTTTCTTTCCTAATTAAGTCACGAATTTTCACCTTTTTACTTAATGGACACACCTTATGGCTTCTCTTTGGCTTATCCAAGTTGCGAGAATCAATCCCCTTGTGCTTTGGGGCAATTATTAAGTGAAACAAGAATTACTTGAATTCAAGCAGTGAGATACCACAACAGTTGATCCAATAACCAAGATGCTACTAAGTGATTTAATGAGTGGGGAACATACACAGAGTGGATATGCTGAACAAAGAGAGGATACACGTCCTGGGTAGGACAGGGTGGACAACGTGAGACTCAGAATAAAGGGCAATTTAAAACACGAATTGTTTCTTTCTGGAGTGTACTATTTAATGTTTTCAGACTGGGGTTGATCACAAGTAATTAAAAGTGTAGAGAGTGAAACCATGCACAAGGGGGACTACTGTGCCTAAATTAACTCTCTCTCACACATACTCTCTCAAAACCAGCAACCAAAGAATACAAATTAATACACACACTTATTTAAATATGCTATAAAAGTCTGATAATCCTAGACATCGACGACTCATAACTGAACCCAGGTATTCAGATAAATTATCAGTTTAGCATATGTTAATTGCCCATAGAACATGCTATTCATGAGGACCTATGATGTTTTCATATATTTAGAGCCTTTTGATTAAAAGTGAGACTGGATCAAAAATTACAAAAGAAAAAGCAGTAAATAAACATTGTAAAGAACAGATATTTGTCTCAATTTTTTTAATGACACAGTTGTCTAAAAGAAACAAGAACATCGATCAAAAACTATTGAAATAGAACAAAAGTTTTGTAACAAATAGTAGTTATAAATGGAGAACTGGATATTATAAAAATCAATAGTTATTATAACATCAAAATGTAAATTATGAGGGTAACAAAAATGTGCCAAGGAGAATAAAACAGGATAAAATTTCCCAGAGACTTGCTTTTTAATACGAAGACCTATTATAAAGATTTTAAATTATTATGAATGTATAACAATACCCAGTATTTTCAGTAGAGGTTGGAAAGTCAAAAGACAGCACAAAATGCCTACAACAAATTCAATATGTTAAATAATTAAATATATAATCAAAATCACACTTCAGATAAAAATAAGAGGATGAGTTATTCAATAAATTGTCTTGGCACAAGTTAAGTAAGAGCTCTGCACTTTACCTACACATAGATTGATTTCAAAGGAATTCAAGATCAAAAAAAGAGAAAATAAAAGAACTAGAGAAATGTGTAGTTAAATATTAATTGTTGGAGTTGGATTTGTCTTTCCAGGCCTAGATGCAATTTTTAAAAAAATCAAAAGAAGTCTGATTTAGAATTCATAAAAGTGAAAATATGCAAATAAGATTATTAATTACTTAATATATTTATCATAAAATAGTTTCATAAATCAATTAGGAAAGGGTGCTCTAATAGAAATGTTGGCAAAGAATATGGATAATTTATCCACACATGTATGCACACACACATAGCACATACATTCATATGTAGACATTAAAATTGTCAATAAAATATTTCAGAAGACTCAACCTCAGTACAGTACTGAAAAATTCAGATGAAAACATACTCTTTTATTTAATCAAACTGAAAAAGATAAAAATAATGATGATGCACAATATTGATTAGAGTACAGGCATACTATTAAAAATGTAGTGATTTACTGTAAAAGACAAATTGACAATTTCCAAAAGGCAAATTTGTCAATTTTAAATTAAAGCCCTAAAAAAAAAATACACTACTTGATACAGCAATTTAACTCTCAGGAATTTATATTTAGGTTGTTAACATGGTTATATACAAAGAATAGTTTATAAGAAACAGCTTCATAAGACATAATTCATATAATTCACCACTCGAAGAATGCATTCCAATTACTTTAGTATGTTTATAGGACTGTGCAGCCAAACACAATCTGATTGTAGAGCATGTTTGTTTGCCCAAAAAGAAACCCTTTGCTCATTAGCAGACAATCTCTATTCTGTCTCCCTTATTTGCAAAGATTTCTAGCCCTTCTCAAAATTTTTCATTACTTATCTCTAATTTTTTTATGAATTTCATTTGAAATGCCCCTTTTTTTCTTTCTAACATACACCATTATATAATCAGCATTTTAACTTTTTTCAGAAAATTAACCAATGAAACAAAGAATTTTAGGCATAGCCTTCAGGTTCTAAGTTTTTCTAGGCAGTGATTAATTACAGTGCTTATAAATTGCTTCTGTAATTGGTCTAGTTACTTCTCATTTCAGATAGATGAATGATAGAACATTTTAGAGCTTTAAAGGAAAGATAATTTTCAGGAAAACAAGGATTTACTTCTATCAAAGCTAAAAAATTAAAATTTTAAGGTAATTTTTGAATTAAATTTATTGGGGTGACATTGGTTAATAAGATTATATAAGTTTCAAGGGTACAATATTGTATTAATACATCATCCAATGTTGCACTGTGTGCTCATCACCCAAAGTTTAATCTCCTTCTGTCACTATATATTTGACCCAGGTAATTTTGTTTTGATTAAAAGGCACAGGGCTTTATACTTTATGTCTAATTAATTTCCTCCTCACACCACCCCAAAAGTAAATAAGGATGGTGGCATCTATGATAATGAGAATAAAAAATTGGCCTTCAACCGAGGTATAATCCTGACTGTAGTCACATGAAGAAACATTGGCCGGGAAATCAGAAACACTAGTATCAGTTCTACAGTTTATTATCTTAACCAGACTACTTCTTAGCTTAGTTTCCTTAATGGATTTGGACTAAATAATTTCCAAAGTATCTTTCATCATTAAGATATAAAAAAATTTATTATATAAAATACCTCATGCATTCTCTGTTAAATGTAAGATCAAGAAGACACAAACTTTCAAAGAAACCAAACCAGACATCATTTTGGAAATGTTATTAATAATCAATAATAAAATTTTGCTCTAAGATTTTGGTTTGAGTAAATTATAGGTGAGCATATTGAGTTTTGTTAACTAATAACTATTTTAATGAAGAATCTGACAGTTACATCCACCTATAAAATTATACGTATATATTTTCTTATTTCACAATCATGCTAAATGAAGTAAGCAACACATTTTAGGACTCTTAATTTTCATTTTCTAATTCTCCCTTAGGTAAAACCATATTTTCAAAGGTAAAACCTATTTTTTTAATCTACTCAAATGCAAATGACTCTTGACTTGAGATGCTATATAATGTTTGAAAAAGATATCCCTGGGAGGCACTAAAGGGAAGCTCCTCTGGAGTTAATTTAGATTCAGGGAAGTCAACCTCGTTTTTCAGATGAGTTTGACAATGTATATTGAATTGGTAAAGATGTTTATTAAAGTGGTTGATTTTTTAAAAGATCGTATAAAGAATACATATGGTAGGATAATAATGTAGTTGTTAAGAACTTGGCCTTTGGGGAGGTGGGGAAGTCAATACAAATCTCAGCATTTTCAAGTATTATCTATGTGACCCAAGGCCAGTTATTGAATCTCTATGAGCCTTGGCTTTTATGTTTATAAAATAAGGAGAATAGTGTTACCTACCTCACTTTTTAAATGTAAGATCAATAAAATGGCATAAATAAAACACTGAACACAGTCCCTGATATATATTAACCACTGATAAATGGTAGTAATAGTGAGATCAAACCACTAGCCTGTTTGAATTCCAGTCTAGTCATGTGCTAGCTCTGTGACGTGGGAAACATATTTAACTTTTCCATGCCTCACTTTTCCTCCTTTGTAAAATGAAGAAAATCTTATCTACCAGCATTTCTACATCAAGCACTTAGGAAAGTGCTTGACATATAGTAACTCCTGAAAAATATTAGCTATTATAGTATTATTGGATGAAGCTCAATTTTATGTCTTATTAAAACAATTTCAGGTAACTTTAGTAAGTATTCATCAAAAGAAACAATCTGATATGGGATTTAACTAGAAGCTATGAACATGAAAGAGAAACCTGTGTCAATAATGTAGCTGCTTTTATTTTAGGAGGTAGGAAGTTATAAATATTCATACCTCACACTACTAGTTACTGTAAACTATCTATAGACCACAGAAGAAAAAAATAGTTGTTCTCTGAAATTTTAGAAGAGTAATTGAATCCTTGGTTTGTCTCGATGGCCATGCCAGAGTTCTTGTTGAGGACTAGGGTGAGATCTTTAAACTGGTACTCTCTTCACTCATTTCTGACACAATTTTAAACATCTCGATAATATCTCTAAGTTACTATAAGGAAAAAAATCAAAGAATATTGATATTTGCAGATTCATAAATTATACACTCTTAGGTTAAATCCAGTTTCTTTTCAGATGGCACTTCTGTGTGTATTTAACATAGCTTGTATTTGATTTGTGTTGTGCATTTTCTGGAAAATGAATAAATTATAATGATGAAAATGATCATCCACAGAGAATCATTTTATTAAGATAATTTCTGCCAATTAGAATTCTTTAACCAACAACCTTTTCTTATTAAGAAAGAATCCATGTTAAATAAAATATGGTAAGAAAAAAATAAATGACATATCAAAACAACTAACCATTGTTATAAAATAATTCATTACTAAAAAGTTGCTTTTATTAGAAGGGGAAGCACATCCTCATGTTTTCCATTAGTTCACTAGATTGCTATCCTGAATACATTCTTCTTAGTAACATGGGGTTTTCACAAACTATTCAGTCTCTTTTTTTCCATGAATAGTATCAAATTCACTTGAGAAGTTCTTAAAGGGTTTGTTGTTGTTTTCATTCCTGGACTGAAGGCTGAAAAAAATTGAGCAATTTTATAGACTCGTTAGAACAATATATGTCTTATTCTTTTTAAAAAAAGCCTCTTCCAAACATTTAGCAAAAGTATAGACAACATTGCTAAAAATAACATACTATAGGATTAACAATAAATCAAAACAGAATTAATAAAGAACTAGGTGTAAATAATTATCTAACATATGGTAGGTGAAATTTTTATATAAATTAAATTTTTTTGACATATAATCATTCTCAAATAATATTTTTGTTATAAAGAAATGCCTCATCTTTGCCTATTTCTTACTTGTATACTAAAAGTCACACTAAAAATGTATAAATGCAATGACTAATTTCTGGCCTTGATATCACAAATACAACATGTCTTTCAAAGCCTTCCATCATATTGTCTCTCTCTTACTTCATACTAAGGTCTTTATTTCCTACTCCCCAGAATGATGTCCTGTCTTAGATTTCTAATCTCGACACTTCCCACATGCATCAGACTTTTCTCTGTATTCAAATATCTGTTTAGGAAACCTTCCCCTTATGGAAAATATTCCCTTTATCCTCTCAAAAACAGAGTCTTTATATCTATATCTATAAGACCACATTCAGCATTCTAGTCTCATGTGCCTCCCTCTGGGTTTATTTTAAGAATGTTTACTTTGCCTTGAAAATCAGTATTGGAACTATACATAGAGTGATGAGTTTGGGATTTTTAAGATTTTAATTATTTTTAGAAAGCACAGTTTACATGGCTACTTCTATAACTGCCATAGAAAACTAAACTTCTTTATAAATTAAATTATCTGAACGAACATCATTCATGTATTGTTATCACTTATTAGATTTACTTTAACAAATTTTAACTAGTTAACCAAAGAGCTAAACCAAAATTTATAAAGCTTTTTTTATTTAATTAGTATTAAATTCTACATTTTCCTTTTTTGAAACAAACATGCTTTAATTTTTGTTTGTCTTTTTGAATAAAAATCTGTCCATTAATTAAAAAATATGGAAACAAAATAAAGCTGGAAAAATAAAGATGTAATAGGGAACCTAAAGTCAATTACTATGTCTAGGCATACATTTTAAGGAACCTGTGTCATAGGCATGTTCATTTTAAAAATAAAGAAACCACTTCAGAGGAACTAAGTTATCCAAGGCCACTGTGGGAGAAAAAACTCTATGCAAAGTGCCCACAGTAGTTTTAAATTTGTGAGCAGATGATTATATTACAATGAGCAACAACTGAAGAGAGAACACGTGAAGAGTTTGATTATTGTAATCAAATAAAACTCACAACTAAATCTGATGCTTACTTGATGATATGCATAATTGTTATTGTGCTGCATGGGGCCTAGTCATAATTGCTAAAGGGTTCACATAAATTACTATAATTAATATTCTTCTTACAAAGTCAAGCTAAATATTTCTAGGATTATCTGAAGAATTAAAAAGGAAAGGCAACTAGGAAAAATGGGAATCTGTCCTAATGGGAACCAAAAATTAGTAGAACATAGAGATCATTTAGCTTAACTCTCTCTTTATACTAATGGGTAAACTGAAGATTATAAAGTGAAGTTATCTATTTGGGTTACCTGACTTCAAAGCGCATTTTTCTTTTTCATTTTTATGATATTGATTCCTTGGCTCTGGAATCTGTAAAATTCAGATTTTTCTGTTTCATCAAGAGAAGAAAGGGTGGTCATGAGAGCTTAGAATAAGCTTCAATTTTTTATCTGTTCTGTAAAAACAACACCCCACCCCATCTTTTGCAGATGGAGGGGTCATGGAGAGTACACCGAGATTCTGCTTTCCTCTCAGGGAGTCTTAAACCAGACTTCAGCAGAGAGGAAAACACCTGGTCTAGAAGACTGTAAGGAAAAGAGAAAACTGCTGAGAATGGATTGTCTTCTGGTTCACAATGTAGAGGGCTTTGGGGTCCTTCTGTCTGGGCATATGAAGCAGTGTGAATATCTTCAGAATTGTTTCACCAGTTGCCAATCTATTGCCTCTTTACTTATTGTGTCACCTTCTCAATTGAAAGAGTAATGAATAACAGTGGGGAAAAACAACAGTTTTGAAGTCAGACATATTTGTGTCTAACTGGTTACATAGTCTTGGGGAAGTCAACCTCAGTTTCTTCTTCTATTATATGGTATAAATCATTTTTACCTCACAGAATTACTGGTTGAATTAAACAAGTTAACATATATTAAGTTTAATTACAGTGTTTGGCATACAATTGTTGGGAATCAACTTGCAATGGACCTCTCCGGCTCCTACATGTCTTGCTGAGTGTGCCAAAATTACAAGGTCATGACTATTCTTTCACCCCAGAAGTAAACAAATATATTGCAACAATGTATCATGAAGTCCAGCAATACAATAAGTCTCCCTCAGGCCAAAAAAAAAAAAAAAAAAACATTGGCTCACTGATAGCTACAAAACTGGTTTCTCAGATACACTCAGCATGTCCTGTTGCCTAAGTGATTTTGCTCTGGGTGTTTCCTCTGTCTGAATGGGTTTGCACTGAATCTACAGATCAATTTGGTGAGAACTGACATCTTAATATTTAGTCATCTGATTCATAAATATGGTATAACACTCTACTAATTGGAGTCCTTTTAATTTCAGCAATTTATGTAATTTTCAGTGAACAAGTATTGTACATCATTTGTCAAATATGTCCCTAAATATCTCATATATTTGATGCTATTGTAAATGGTAATTATTTTAAACTTATTTTTAAAGTGTTCACCATTAAGATAAAAAAAGTGGTGGATTTGCTAAGCTCAGTGTTCTTTTCTCTTAGAAAGACCCCATTATGTATGTGCAGGTTCCATCTGGTGTCCACGTCACCCTATGAGATTTGGAGCTTGGGTATACTAGCATACCCATTTTTGATACTCGTATCACTGTTTTGTCACGGTTAATAAGTTCTTTGTCTCTGACTCTGGAGTCTCATTTCTTTTGTCAGTTTCCGTGGAACTTGTATCTCTCCCTACTCCATTATACTTATTTAAATAGCACAAACCCAAGTTATAATTTACATCCAAGAAAAGATTATTATTTCCTAGTATTGTTTTTATTCATCTGAGCTACATAATACACATTGCGGCATTTAGTAAAATAGTCAGACATATTTAATATAATCCCACGATAAGCCATAAAACAGATATTGTTAAATCCACTTAAAAAATAATAATATCGAGACTTAGGTTTGAATAGTCTGAAAATATTAGGTAGGTAAGTATTGTTCTCTAATTGGCATCAAAAGGTGGGAGATTAGTAGGGTAACAAATACTGGTAGAGTGGCCCTTTTAAATAACTTTTTCTTGTAATTTTGCCAAAGACAGCTGTGATCCTTCTAGAGCCCAAACACAGTTAATTTTCAATCAAGTGGAATAGCCAATGAGAGATAACTCTGTAATAATCCATTGGGAAACCTGGAGGTAGATGACAAGGGATGTAATGCAGAGAACATTTGATACTACATGTGATCATTCATGTCACAGCTTAAAGGGAAATGTACACATAGCTCCACTACTTGTCTGTATTCTATATGTTTATGAATAATGGACATAAATTTTCCACAGGAAAAAAATTCCTATAAAAACTTCTCTGTGAAATACAGTCCATAGAATATCTAAGTTTTTTTTCTTTTCAAAATCCCTAAGATACAGTCAGAATTAGGCAATTCAACGGTCTCTTTTCTGTATTTACTAAATTGAGCATATTGAATTTATGAGGCTGAGAGGAAGTTTGGAAACCTTTTAGTTTGGCCCCTAACTCTACACAGGTTCCATTCCTCCTGATCTTAAATATGAAGTACCAGTACTATCTGGACTCTGTAATGAAAAGAATAATGATTTGGGAGCCTGACGGCCTAATTTAGCACTCTGGCTCTCCCTTTGTCTGCCTTTGTTTCTAGGGCAAGTTATTTAACCTCTATGGGCCTAGTTTTACTTATATATAACATGGAGATAATATTCCCTGAAAAAGGTTACCATGTCTGGCATACATTAGGCACACAGTGAATGGGACACAGCATTAACACTTCCAAGTCACACAGAACTTCAGTGAAAAAGACAGACTGTGATCCAGAGACTCTTGATATGTAACAGTATAATCAGCTGGAAAGCTTTCTTGTCCTGTGGCTCAAAAGAAGATTGCTCACAGAGAACCTCAAGTGAATAATTTGGGAGGGGTGTAAGGAAGTCCCCACAGGTCTACACTTGCACTGTAAGAATGATCCCAGGAGAAATAACTCCAGGGAGCAGGGTGCCCTTAATCTGGAGCTGCAGTATTGCTTAGCATCTCAGAGCTTCTCTAAAATCTCCCTTTGACTTAAAATAGAAGAGTCTCTTTTTAATCTTCAGAGAAAGGTATTCTATTCATTCAGCTCTTACCTGCTCACTGAGGAAGAACAAAGACAAAGGTGCAAATGTGAAGTCATAATCAAGGAGGTAAGTTGGCTTACTCTCTTCAGAGTCAGTCCTCAAAGAAAGATTATGACCTAAATTAGAGCTGTTAATATCTTACATGGTAATTAAGTCTCAGCTGTTTAAAATTCCAAGAATATTCTGCAATTATCTGAAGACAGAGGAAGCTTTTAACTTCTGTATTCTTGTTTATATTTAATTAAACTCTAAATAAAAGCAAATCTGGGGGCAGAGATGGGGGAGAAAAAAAAGACAGGAGAAAAAGAGTATCTTGCAGGTTAAGAGCATTTACTTTTGAATCAGAGAGAGACAGGTTCAAATCCTGGCTGTGTCACTAGTAAATAAACTTGTCAAGTAACTTAGCCCCTCTGTGCCTTGGCATATATACAGGCAAGAGAGAATACTTTGTGGAAATATCATCTGAGTTAAAAAGATAATGTGTGAAAAGCACTCAGAACTTGACAAGTATTCAGCAAAAGGGAAATCAGTATTATTTAAGTAAAATTTAAGAGTAAAAAAATTTGCATTCCACAATTTAATTTTTGCTTTATACAAAACTTTGCATGGAAAATGACATTTTCTCACTTTAATTTTTATTGAACAAGAACATACAATACACACACATACATACACACATTATGTTATAATAAAATTGTTCTCTACTGAAGCTAGCTGTTTATATTTCCTTTCAGAGTATTTCCCAACTACTCTAAAACATGATGAGGAAGGAAAGTGAACGGGTATTTATTATGTATCTACTGTGTATTGCTTTATTGAACTTTACATTAGGTGCTTCATTCATTTAATTCTCACATTCTGCCAAGACAGTGTTATTATTCACATTTTGCAAATGAAGAAATTGATGTTCATCTGGATAAACATCTTGCCTAAAGTCACTCACCTGGTAAGTATCTGAACTTGGGCTGAAACACAGACACGTTTGATGTTAAAATTTCTGTGGACAGAAATTATTCCAAAGTTGGTATAGGACATGATGAGAAGAATCCCTGAAGGTACTTGTTAGAAATATAAATTCTGGAGACTCAGTCAAATCCAAATCTACAGGGCAGGACCCTAAGAGAAGCTCTCTGTATAATGATCACTCCAGGTGATTGCTATCATCTGCAAAGTTTGAGAAATATTACAGAACATCGATTGGTGTTCTGAGCCTTTTAATCTATTTTTAACAGGTAATTGTTTTGCAATAAATAGACATTTTTTGACACAGATTCTATAACATTAAGTTTCTATTAATGGCAAGTACAAAAATTAATTTTGAGTTTTTAACAATAGTGGAGATATGGCATTAGTTTTATCCACCAAATTTTAATAGCAAAATTAATACTTAAAATATTTAAGACAAATCATATAGCCATGTCAAATAACTTTTACACTCTTCAGTAGAATGTCACAAAATGGCAATTATGCTGATTATCTCATGTTGAGTGTCATGCCAAAGTTTTTATTACATTCAAATAATTTATTAATTAGAAAACAAAATAATGCAAGGAACAAAAACTGAGCCCAAGCTTTTCCATTTACTAGTTCTGTAGACTTGAGCAAATCATTTAAACTTTCTGGATCTTAGTGGCTCCATCTAAATAATACATGGAATGATATTTCCTTGCAGAGTTAACATATGGATTAAAAGAAACCAAAGATAAATGGTTTACAAATGACCTTTACACAGAGTTTTAAAAATGAGTGGCTTTTAAAAGTTAGCTGTTTTTTCTCTGCTAAGTTTAAATCCATGAATATTTTCTGGTTCTGCCAACCCTGAGAGAGGGGCATTTTTAGAAAGGTAGAAGTGTTGCTATTTCAATAAAAATGTTATTATGTCCTCTGGGCGATGCTCAACTAGAATCTATCCCTGTATGTTACCAATAACTTAGAAAGAGTTTAAGATCTACAAATACCCTTTGACAGAGAAAAATGGAGGATATCGTCCTAATGTTCCTACATATCTTCCCTATATATCTGCAATAAAGGTCTATTGCTCACAGCAATTTCGGATCATTTACACTGAGGGTGATAATAGCAACCTCATAGACCTTGACAATCATCTGCTAAGTAAGTGCTTTTAAAATGGCTTTGAAATATCTTGATTATCGGGAGTATAAAAGGCAAATTTAATTCTGATATATTCTTAATAAGAATGAGATTGAGAACCATAATGACAATAATTATTATATTGTGCATAATAAGTATAACTTTTCAAGGATGTAACTCATTTGGAGAAATGATGTGACCCTGAAGTCACTTTACCCATCATAGAACTGGAATATAAAAAAAAATACTTTGAAAAACATTTTAAATGTGTCCTAGGCTGAAACATGACAGCCAAAGTTGTTTGTGATTTCTAAAAATAAGCTGACACAGATTGGTTCAAATTTGAGCTGTTGTTGTATTGGGTAAATTACCTAAATGCTCTGAACTTTAGTTTTCTCATCTCTTAAAAAAAAGAGGTAAGTGTAACTATCCCATAGATAAGGTCTGTACAAACCATAAAGTGACTTACCAATTGTAGTGATAATAAATAATTATAAGATACAAGTTCTTACGAAGCAGGTGTAAGTCCAACAATAGAGATAATGATTTTTAGGTAACTTTAGCTTTAACCAGTTTATTTAAAAATCTCTATAAATCCTATAAATGTATACCATGTCCAGATGAATGTATTGGGAATCTCGTTATCATAAACACTTATATCATAGTTCTATCTTTCCCTAATTAAAGCCAAACTTATGACTGGCATATCCATTTTTTTAGCACGCCCTTAATCCATCTCAGAGTTTCATTTTCTAAATTCCATTTTTACTACTTTCTCTGGATTCTTTTCAGAGATTCTCTCTTTGAAATCCTACAATTTCACAGACATCGCAAGAGACTTTTGGACCAGAAAGCACACTGGTTTTGAAGCAAGCATTATATGATGTAGAGCACAACAGTTTTGTATTCACATTGTGCCACTTCCCCAGGTTTGGTAACCAGACCTCTCTAAAACATCTTTTTCCCCATATATAAAATGAAGTGTTATACAAACTAAAAGAAGACATATAAAGTTAAATATAAAAGTAGTATTCTTTAATTATTTGTCAATTATATTATTTAAAAGCCTCTGTTTTCTATGAGGCTGCTCTTCATTTAGTACATTTTGATGCTGTTATCCAGATAGAGAATTCTGGTAACATTCTGGTTTATTAGACAAGCAACTAGCTAGGACCTCTGACTCCCTCTATAGCCAAAGGAGTATGCTGAAACTGAATTTACTTCCCCTCAGTTGCTTTCCAATTAATTATTATGTAATCTGGCACCCAAACCCAAGCTTTCTGGCATCTAGGTCATCTTTTTTTCCCTGGGCCCCCAAAAAGAACTCATATGCTTGCCCTATAAAGCAGAAGGGCTACAAAGGTGACATGCTTCTTCTGGAGAGTAAACCCACTGTGGCTCCAATAACTTCACCTAGGTCATGATTGTTCTCCATGAAAGAATGAGAGGATGTTGGTACACATTCTGCTTCTTACTAGTCTTGCTTTGTAAATATTTCCTATAAAATCCATTATTTAGCCAAAATGATTTGGCACTATGGTATTTGTCCTTATCCAACTTGGTCCACAAATGTCACCCACTCTCTGAGCAATATTATGAGAAAATTTTAAGCAATGCATATTCTCTTGTTAATATCCTGGTGCCATGCATTTTTCCTCTGCTGTTTACTCTTCACCATCTGAATGGTTTCAAAAAGCTATAGAGTGCATCTTAAAATGGCAAATCACTGTTTCCCTAAGCTCCTGTTTTCCTGCAGCTTAATGTACTTATCCATCAACACAGAAAATATGGTCATCCAAGATAGATGGTATCATTAACTTCTACCTATGCACTAATGCTTCCTTAGTGGATCTATTTACTAATTAATAATACAGAGAGATTCCAAGGAAATCCTAAATAATTTATGGATATTACTGATCACTCATAATCAAGACTGACCTCAAATCTAAGAAATATTTTTTTCTCTACCCTCAGATGTGCTGCCTTTACAGAGCATCATATAATTTCCATGAGTTCTGTTGAATAACCTTGCATTTTTTCAGGATATTTTGGCTTTAGCAATTTTTAGGGTATTGCTTAAGGAGGATTCTTTTTTGTTTGTTTCCTTTAGTGACCCAGTAATTGTTTTCATGGCTTAACAGTCAAGCATGAAGTGCTCTGATATAGCATGTCAACAAAATGTCAAATACTGGAAGAGAGACTCTATGACTGTTATTGTGATTGTTTGTTTATTTGAATCTTTCTGCTCCCAGCTGCTCCTTGGATTCTATGTCAAGAAAGATGAAAACTATAGAGAAGGCATTTTGATACAGTAAAAGCTATTTTCTATAAATTTAGTATATAGAAAGTAGATAAGAGCAGAAGTTGGAGGACAAGCAGGACTCCTGAGTAGATCACTAAAGAAAATACTTGAGGGTTACAGGACAGCCAGGCAAAGTGAATGAAGGAGAATAGTCCATAGCCATGAGGCTCCAGCTGAGATAAGAGTCCTATTTGTTTTCTGGTGGCCCTGTCTGGCTCCCACCGTAAAGAGCAACGTTCTTTTATACTCTACGTTTGTCAGAGATATAGGAGAAAAACTGAAAGGGGATATAACATAAAGTCAGATCTCTCTTTAAGAACTGCTATTCTATATAATAAATACCATTGTCCACCATTTTCACTGATGAATTCAAGACATTTATTTAGAGTTTATCTTATGCTAGGTTATACAAATGAATAAAATAATATAAGCTGTCCTCAAGGAGCTTAGTGTATAGATAATTCTAATACAATGGTATCAGTATTCTTAAACAGTAATAAAATTCCAATAGAAACATCTTATGTTTCTGGAAGAAGGAATCTGATTTGCAGTACACATACTGAACATAAGTAAGATCAAAACAGAGTATTTCTTTTTTTCAAAGTAAATATTTGAATAATAATTATTTAAAATTATTACTTTAAAAAGCTTAAATAGTTAAGTATACTCCTTCTGTGAATGAGTCAAGTGGAGGCTCCTTCACCCTAAATAGCTACTCTACCCTGAATTTGTACAACAAATTATTGAAAAATATTTGGTCTAAGCAAGCCATCTCAGACATCAACTGTCACTGAGAGTTATTCACAGACATATTTTCTCAGTTTAAGAGAAACAAGATTTCCAATTAAAAGACTCAACATCAAAAATAAAGAAATAAAAAACTTTGGGTGATTTCTCCCTCCTCTTAAAAAGCTTATTAAATTTTCCATTTAATGTAGAAGAACTTCACATAAAAATATTCTTTGAAAAAAAGATAAATTAATTCTAAGATACATTTGATTTTAACAGAGGAGAAAGAAAATGGCAGGAGAAATAAGTTTTAGACATTTCTCAAGCAAAATTATCTCTATTTATAGCAGCAGCCCAGTGCTGGATAGAGATAACAATCATGTTACCAGTTGGCTGAATAACAGTAATTCAGCACTCCAGGGATAAAAAGGCTGCACTAGAAATCCTGACAAAATACAAAGGAAAAGTCAATGTGATCCTGCCCTTGAGGAGTTTAAAGTTTAACAGGAAAAAAGGTCAGACTCCTGTGAGAGAAATAGAAGTCCCCCCTCCAAAAAAAACCAAACAAATAACAAAAAACAAGATAGATAGATAGATGATAGATAGATAGATAGATAGATAGATAGATAGATAGATGATAGATAGATAGATAGATAGATGATGATAGATAGATAGATGATAGATGATAGATAGATAGATAGATAGATAGATAGATAGATGATAGATAGATAGATAGATAGATAGATAGATAGATAGATGATAGATAGATGATAGATAGATAGATGATAGATAGATGATAGATGATAGATAGACAGATAGATAGATGATAGATAGCACACAAAAAGATAGCCATCTCTTCAGAATTATATAAATTCCACTTCTGATAGTCTAAAAAAGATAGTATCATGGCTTAATCTAGTCAAAGATAAAGAAGAAAAATGACATTTTTCAGTGATACCCTTAAAATTATAACCTCTTACAGTGATACTCTTATAGGAGTAAGCGCTTATAAAAGTTAAAAATGAGAGGCTTAATTCTCCCTGTTGAAAATAAGAGACTTTCTTCCCCTCTTTTTTCTTTGGGCATTTACTTCAGAAAACTTTCTAATTATAAGTACGTTGAAGTGTATATAAATCATTTTGAAAACTAGAAAAGCCATTTGTCAGTTTTATAACTCAGGAGTGTTTTTTCACAAAGACCTGAGACACTTCTTTCTGAAATATAAACACCAAAGCAGATAGCACCCCTATCTTCCAGTTTCTGTGGAAGGGTTGGAGCTTAACTTTGGTGGGTGTCTTGCTCTAAGTTATAAAAGTACTTCCTGTCACATAGGTATGAGGAAGTTTCCTCCTCCTAAATGAATCCAGTTGGCCAACACAGATGGCCACCTAAACTACCCAGTAAAGTTAGGATGAATTCTGTGTGACAAATGGTGCTGTCAAGTCTCCTACCTGAGGACCAATTACAGTTTACCTTGTAAACATGTATGTAATGGATTGCTATCTGCTTGGCTATCTAGAAGGACAAGATTTTTTTCTGCCTTTGCATTCTCTCCAAAGACTGTCTGTGATGTTTATTTAATCTAAGCTCTATAGGTATGTATATATTTAATGCTCACCACTAGTTTTTGATATCAATGTTTCTCTGGGCATTTTGCTTACATGAAACTTTTCTCTAGTAGATTCTTCAGGAAGAACTCAATAGGGAAACATCCCATAAGTTCTTGCATTTTGACAAATATTGTTCATGACTTTTATACTTTAATATAAATTTAACAGTAAAATATTTGTCTCACATTTTTATTTTCTTGAGTATTTTTAATGGTACTCTGTTTGGCACAAGACATTGCTGTTAAAAAGTCTGATAATGATCTAATTTAATTTTCCTTTTAAGTCACACATATTTTTTTTACCTAAGTGCCCCCCCAAAAAAAATTTTTTTGAAACTTCATAATCATATTACTATATTTTGATGTTGACTATCCTGCATCATAATTCTCAGGTAGACAGTAAGTCCCTTAAATGTGTTTCCAAATCTTTTATTTTTTAGGACATTTTCTTGAATTATTATTCTTATTTATTCTATTCCTCTGCTTTGGTTTACTTCTTAAGGCACTCTTATCATTTGTAGAATAGATCTTTTCTTACCTTCAATCTTTTTGCTATGTTGTCATTTATTAAAGGATGTTCTTCTGCTCCTTATTCTATTCTTTAATATAATAACTTTGCATAGGCTTTGACCTCATTGCTTTTCTGTGAGTTCATTTTCATGTTTATTTTCTTAAACTTTTAGGGGAAAGCTTAGTCCACATAGCTTTTAACTTCACAGAGTTCCCCCTTCTGTTGTGTTTGGGTAGTGTTAAATAAATGAGGCTTTGATCTCTTAAATTTCTTCACTCTGTTCTCCTCTCAGACTTTTTCCTAGACTTTTTTTTCTTTGACTCTATTGTTTCAACGCAGCTCTCTGTTGATTCCAGTCCTTAAAGTTTCTTTGCAGTGTGGATACTGTTAAAAAGAGTGCCCACCATGTGTACCCATGTATAACTTGTTTTGAAGAGAAGTGTTTCTGTTTGTAGGTGTCTTGCTGTAAATATTTATTCATATTTTCATGAATTCAATACTATGTACCATTGTGTTATAGTAACTTTTATAAAGAAAATCATAAATAAAAAAATTGGCCACACAATTTTGAGAGTTCTCTAGGTATAGCTCATTCTAGACTCTCCAGATCTTACTATGTGTCACTTGCACTCACCTGTGATTAGAGTGAGTAAAACCATATCTTTTGTTTTAGCAACTAATTTTAGGATGGTCCACTGTCCCTTCCAGGTAACACTCAGATATCTGGATGTTCTTTTATTAAAGTTTCTCAGTTTTCCTATTGGTTCACTATACTTGCTGCATAGATGCTGATACCATGTACTTCTTGTAGTTACTGGTTTTTTATTCTTGCCTGTTTACACTCCATTATAAACCTTATTAATAGGTCTTTGCTTTGCTATCTTGTTGCTCTATCATTTTATATGGGAATTTGGAAGGATACAAAAGTATGCTTCTGTTGTTTTCTTAGAATTCCACACTGTCTTTAGGCTTTCATTCTGTGTTGAATTAGATTTAACTGAATAAGAAAGTGAATAATAAGTCAGAAAAATTTTCTGTAAATCATAAATCTTTATCAACATATATTGGTATAAGTTATAACATTATTTCTGCATATATGTTGATTTGTAGTATGGCATAGAGAAAATAAGACATATGGAGGAGCTATGAAAGTGTAATCACCCTTTCTTAGCATGATTTCACAAGGAAAAATTGTTAGATATACAAGGAAGTCATTTAGTCAGATCAAAGGGCAGAATCTCTGTCATTAGTTACACCACCTTTACTCTAGTTTTGTACATTCAATATCACCCTGGCTTAATGGAAAAACGAAAAGACATTGATTTAGACATAGACAAGGATCACCTAACTGTAAGTGTTCTTTTTAAGCAATAACTGAAAGCCATTTGCTATCAACCTGATCTTACAGCAAGTCTTACAAATTTCTAACTATAAAGTAGTATCACCTTAAATAAAAACACTTTCTGAGACTTAGTTCTTCTTTGATTTGCACATTAGAAGTTAAGCCTCTATTCCAGTGGTTAGTTTTTGTAGGTCTGTAGAAAAATCTCACTAATAAGCACAAGTTCCTTAAAAGATCAGCCTCAAGAATTAAAATCAATGAGAATAAATATAAAATGGAAAAATGACATTTTTGGTAGAGATAACCTGCACTAAGAGAAATGCTGCTAAAAACTATTTCAACAGTATCCATTATATTCTAGCATTTAATATTACAGATAGGATGTCTGATGCTGTTCTGGCTATCTCTTTCTGTGACTGAGATCCTCTCCACCCTTATTTCTCCTCTTGATGTGTGTGTGTGTGTGTGTGTGTGTGTGTGTGTGTGTGTTCAGGTCAAAAGTATGAAGTTTAGAATGAACCAGATGTTATTTAGTGTTCCACTAAATAAAAGGCCACTTCAAAGTTGTGGGAGCTAACAAAATTTATTTAATATTTCTAATCCTTAATTTTCTCAAGAAAATAGAAATGATAATGCCTAGTACTCAGAACGTTGTGAAGTTCAGTGCTATGATATGTTTAAAGTGGTTAATAGCAAGCATTTAGTAAAAGTTACCTATTATAAAAGGTAACCTGTTATTATCATTAGTATTAGCTTGGACCTTAGTAATTCAGAAATCTCTCCAGTAAATATCTAGGTATAGATATTTTTAGTATACATAAATGTCTTGGCAAAATTTTTCATTAATACATATCAGCATTTTCACATTATATTTCATAATGTTTTCACTTATCTGTATTTTGAAAGAACTGAATGCTCTAGGAAGGCAGGGAGTATATCTACCTTTTTAACTACTGCAATTTATACCTAGCATAGTGAATAAATAGGTAAATGAATTAACAATTTATTTTTCTCAAATATTTATATATGAAGAAAAAATGCTTTTGATAACAAATAGGAAATCACTATAGCTCATTTGTAAATTAATACATTAGCAGTGGTTTATACATTTTGCTTTGTAAATGTGATTATTTTGAGTAAGTAGTCTTGCATTGGTCTCCTTTCAGTAAGAGATAAAAGCCAGCTCTAATCTGACCAAACAAACAAACAAACAACAATCAAAAAATAAAATATAAACAGCTTCTGGAGGCATTATTTGAGTAGTTCTTCTGGCTTCTTCCTTCTGACATCTTTACTATTAGTTGCACCCCTTTTGAAAATCAGCCATCTCAGGCAAGAAACTCTGTAGCAATCTGCTGAAGACCAGTTGCATGTATATAACATCAGCATCACTTTTGGCTACTTCTGCACACACATGAATAAGCAATAAAATGAGACCCCCAGCTTAGCAATTCTTCAGTAAATGAATGGGAAACCATGCTCTAGGCAGTTATTGATATTACTAAATAGCCCTTGAAAATTGCCCATTGGAGCTGAAAGCATACCCTATTTCTCCTAGGCCTTGCATTTTCTTTAACTCTTTGTGGACTTCAGTACCATATGCTCTCTTGCCTAGGAGTGATAGGCTTTGTAATCAAGAAAGTAGTATGCTGAATACATTCTTCCAAATAATACCAAAGAAAAAAGTTAACTTAAAAATTGCATCACATGGATACAATCACTAATAGTTGAGGAGTCCTGAGGTTCAGATAGTTAAGTTGCATGAGTAAGATGTCAGTATTATCAAACTATAAGGTTAACTCAGACCTTCTAAATCCAATTCACCTACAATGGCATGCCACTTAAATGGGGCTGGGATTCAAATCTCTTGATTCTATACCTAGTGAACTCTTTCATAATATGTTGCCTTTAGAGGAGTGAGGAAACAGTATCAAAAAATAAATTTAAAAAATAGTATACAAGAGGAATGCTTAGTTTCATTTGACATAAGTATGAGGCAATAAAGTTGACCTATACATAAAGAGGCAGCATTTGAAGAATAGCTATTTATATAGAATAAGGAAACATTGTGCACCGTATATTAAGGAAAAGAGTATCAGTGTGATGATGATGATGAAGAAGATTTTACTACTATTTGCAACATTTCATTATATAATATTGAGCTACACACAGAATAATTCCTTCAAATCCCATTACTGGAAGTCCACATCACCAAGCTTTTAGGCTTAACTATAGTTTGAGATGTTTGCTCAACATTATTGATTACTCATTATTTGGCCAAATAGTAAGATGATATTTTATTTTCAATGAATATCCATGGCAAATACTTGAAGTACCAAAATTAGATAATGGAGAGGAGTATATAGAGAGAAATTTGATGGGGAGAGGGTCAAATATGAAGAGTTGAACAAAAAATGCTTTATATTAGTGTGGATGTTTTTCATTCATCAAGAATCTTGTAGAAGTCAGACTACATATGGGTGCAAGACTGTGAATAATTACTTATTTTAAATAAAACTCAGTTTACCATGAAAATTATAAAGTAACAGATAACCAAGTCATGGGTACTTCTGTAAATATAAGTTTAAACTTTTTCATAGGTTAAAAAATGTGTATATGTGTATAGGTTAAAAAAGGTATATGTTACCTTAGAAACTGAAAATGACATTTATATATATATATATATATATATATGTATATATATATATGAAATATATATATACACACACACAAACATACACACATACATGTAGATATAGATACTGAAAGGTATTTACATTTGTAAAGCCAATACTTCAAATATTTTTAAGCAGCTGCTCCTATTTTTGATAACAGAATATGAGCTATATAGCAAGAAAAGCTTCCTATTCTCTTAAAGGTTTTCTGTACAACATATGAAACATATCTAAACTGGAATAAGTTTGGATAGCTCTTTCTAAAATAGTTTTCTAAGTAGAAAAAAATGATAGGTTTCTCCTGAAATTAAATATATGTTTTATATTTTCTGTTTAAACCAATGCCAAGATATACTCCACACAAATCTTATACTTGGTTGTAGGGTAAAAATTAGGATTCCTTTATGTCTATGCCTATACAAATGTAGAAAAATGAGACTGTTTTATATGCAATATCATTGATGTGTATGCTTTAAAACAGTGGTCCCCAACATTTTTGGCACCAGGGACCAGTACTCTTATGAGAATCTAATGCCTGATGATCTGAATTTAAGCTGAAACAGTGTGCTAGCCAAGCAATACCCAACTTTTTGGCACCAGGACCCAGTGCTCCTATGAGAGTCTAATGCTAGATGATCTGAGGTGGAGCCAAGGCAGTGATGCTAGTGCTGGGGAGTGGATTCAAATATGGATGAAGCTTTGCTGGCTCACCCACTGCTCACTTCCTGCTATGTGGTCCAGTGCCAAATAGGCCATGGACTGGTACCATTCTGTGACCTGGGGGTTGGAGACCTCTCTCAAGTCCACAAATCAATTTAAAACAAACAAACAAACAAACAAACAAACAAACAAATGTTATTTATAAAAAAATTAAATTAAATTAATTGAACCTGAATTGAAATATGTAAAGATAGTTACTTAATAGCCCTGCCTTTATTAAAGAATTATTTTTAAAAAACTAAATAATAGATGGAAATTTTAAAAGATCTGAAAGGATAGATGTTAAAATTCAATATTCAAACATTACTATAACCAATAGCTATAATCTTCCATAGAATATCTACATCTTATCAACAAGAGAAATGTATAGAAGATATTTTCAACAGGTGAACCTGAAGAAAGTCTTTTCTTCCATGCAACCTTCCTTCCTCTATTTATTCTACATAAATTATTAAGCTCAAGCACCGTTTAAGCTCACAAAATGCAATGATGAAATAAACAAACACTGTCCTGCCTTCACAGAGGTTACTACTGTAAATGAGAGAAGATGGTCAATCAAGTAAATTAATAATAACAGTGCAGTGTGATCCATGCCAGCCAGGGTACAATAGTATAAAGACTCCAGTAAGCCCGTTAACATAGATGCCTCTTCCATTTTCTGTCAGTTTTTTTAAGGAAGTTACTCAATAAATATGTGTTGAATTATATAAGTTGATCAATTAGGCCCAAATAAAAGTAGTCATCAATGGAGAAGTAAGGGGGCATAAATAGTTCAAATATTTTTTCTAATGCTGTTAGCTTCATGCATGGCAAAGAATCATACCTTGGTTAAACTGAAGAGGAGTAATCAGGTCCTTATTATAAGATACTCAACCACCAGTCTCTACTTACATCAACTAATATATCTCTATTCAATTTTGTGAGCTGCTGAAAGATGAAGCAAGAGCTCAAGTGATGATAAAAGAGGGATGAACTGACACAAGATCAAGTATGGGGGAAAAAAGTTTACTTCAACCCAAAGTGTGTGGCTGTGAGCTAGCTTTTGCCCATAAAATCTCCTAAAAGATGTATTTTGATTTCACTCATTCAATATGAGGAAATCAGTCACAGAAAAAGTGCACCATGTTTTAGAAAAAGAGGTCTATAGGCACATGCAGAGTGTAATCACACACAACAAATTTTGGTCTAGGACTGAGAATAAGACAGAGCAAATCTCATGGAATGGCATAGGAGTTTATTGGAAAATTGCGATCTATCAGGGGCTGAGTTACTTTCATCTGTGATCACTCTAATAAGCTGACAAAACAAGTGACTTTCACATGTAGGATAGTTCATAGATTCAAAGTATTAAATTAATTTTTATTTTATTTTAAAATCCTGATTTCTCTCTGTCTGCCAGCACATCTCACAGTTCCTTCTGGCTTCTTGCTACATTAGAGAACAATCATGAACGTCAAATTTTGATGAGCACCATGAGGACCCTTCTCTGTAGTCCAGTCCATGTGGGTCTTTCTGTTATGATTGATTGTCAGAGTCATTCTCTAAATAAAGATTAACCACTTGAGCACTTATCTAGGATGAATGGTTACCTGTGACTCCACATTTTTTATTTTTACTTAAGCATGCAGTTCCTGTGTTAGGTTAATTTATTGCCTCCTTCTCTTTTTAACTAATCTATATTATATTATTTTTTTTTTCTTTTTGCATTTAGGTAAAATGTTTTCTCTTGCCAATCCAAATGAGATTTGAGCAAGGCCTTTATAAAAAACAAAATGAAATGTTAGATAGCTTGTTGTCACTTTTCTTCTGTAATTCAGCACTATAAGGTTATTTTCCAAAAGTAATTATCTCAAAAGTGCCCCTGAGTTATACTAGATATTGATGAAATATAAATTAAGAGAAACTAGAAAACTGTATACAAATTATTTTCAGCTCATTTAGAAAGGCCAGAGCATGAATGAACATAGGACAATCCTACTTTTGAAAAGTGAAAAGAAAGTTTTTACTTAAGACTGTTCTTGATAAAATACCCTAGGGCCAAGGTTAGAATTTTTCAACTTGCTCTGCAAAAACAGAACAAAACAAATGTCTCTGTTCTCTTGAGAAATAATTCATTGGTAGTTGGAAATTTTTAATTTACCTTTTTCACACGAAGTGGCTTTGAGCCAGATGAGGTGTCTATTGAGAACATATGAATGCTACATTTAAAAAGAGAGAAGACAATAAAACTTTAGAATAAGGACATATTAAATATTTTCTCTTGCATTTAGACTATATATGTCAGAAGATAAATTAATTTCACTTAAGATCACACAAAAGAACAGACAAAGCAGGAACAATAAAACTCTAAGATCTAATCTCAGAGCACTAATTATTTGACTATACTATCTTTAAAAATGCTTGTGCTCTAAAATTTACAAATGACTGCCAATGAATCTGTTATATAATCTTACATAGTTTAAAAACTAAATGATCAGTTTTGTCAGTATGTACACAATGGAATACCTAGCTACCTTTAACAGCTTAGGGGAAAACAAAAACAAAAACCATGTAATATAGTCACAACAGGACAAGTACAAAGCATACTATTTACTATCATATATTTCCATGATAGATGAGCATTTTAATTTTGGGCAGCTTTTTACTTAATTTAGATTGTTGGAGTCTTGTTCCTCCCAAATTCCTTCCCCCACCTCTCTCAGATGAGGATCAACAATCTACCTTTGCTCACTATTTTATCTTGTCATAGTTGAGATTCACCCCAAAAAACCACTTTCAACATCACAAATCCAGCTAGTGCCTAGATGTAAATAGTACTTTAACTTAATATTGTTCATGTACAGAAACATTGTATTATTTAATCTCTCTCTCTCTCTCTCTCTCTCTCTCTCTCTCTCTCTCTCTCATTTTTCCCTCTCCCTCTCTCTGATGCACTAGTTATATGGAACATTAAAGGCAAAACATATTTTACTACCCTTTTTCTTCTCTCTAAAATCACTAAAACGAAAGCTCCACACAACTAAAGTGATTAAAATAAAGTTAAATGACATCAGAAATGTGAAAAAAGGAGACAAGAACATCTTGGAAGAGACTTTTTAGCTCTTAAGTATCTATTTTTCTCATTAGTACACTGAGTTCAACTTTCATTCTCTTCTCTTATTTCCTCTAGTTCTTTCTTCTTCGGAGCTCCATCATAGTCATCTGCTCCCTTATGTAGCTCTTTTTACAAGTTACAGGTTATTATTAGTTACATTAGCTTCAGGATATTTTTTTTTTTGTAACCATTGTGTATAATTTGTAAACTGTTCATACCTCTTTCTAGTTTTACTCTTCCTGACTCCTGTGTGGTGGCTCATTTGACCAATAACAATGCACATGAAGAGTCAAGAGTTCCTTGAAGTAGTTGCTGGCATTTTCAAATATGACATTATTATATTGTATAGATAGATAGATAGATGATAGATAGATAGATAGATAGATAGATAGATAGATATAGATATAGGTAAATATAATAATATTATAATTATATCTCAAGGCTCTACTGGGTGGTAGGTTGGTTGTTGTTTTCTTGAAGTTTTAAAAGAAGTCAGTAGAAAATTAATGGTTACGAATATATTTTTGAAAATTTAATTTGTAACATAAAGTAATTATGCTTGAATATGTGTATGTGTTTCTATAGAGACAGTCACAGAATGGCTGATCTAGAAATGATCTTAGAGGGCTTTTATTTCAGTTCTATCATTTTATACATGAGTATACTGAGGCTCATAGAGAGGTTTGGCCTTACTTTATGTAATAAGCATAATTAGAAACAAAGCTGAGGCCAGAGCCCATTTATTTCCCTTGATCCCTGTCCCGTTTAGGGTCTATGTTGGAAACTAATAAATTGCAAGTGCTTTGACAGGCAACCAGATGCCAGACTCCTTTAGGACTATAAAAGAGATTCCTAGACAGGGTAGAAGGTTAGTCTATATAACCTCCAAGGTGTACATTCTTATTTCAAAGTTTTATTCATCCACATTTGGAAAAAAATTATGATGAAGACGAATAAAAAGGTTAGGAAGTTCTTTAAAGGTAGTGTGTTGAAGTTTTTGAAGCTCTTTATTCAAAGAATAGCAAAACAAAATCATTAGTTTTCAATTCTACATTTAGCAATATTTCCTACTTCAAAATAAACTATCAAACTTTCCTATACTCCATTTTTTCCTCATAATTATGCATGTTATTAAACAATTGGTAAGATAGGAGACATGAAATGGACTCCATTTCATTGGCATCATATAACTGCAAGGATATATGTTGCCAAAAATCACTTCCATTCAGTTGATGAAGCAAAGGAACAAGGGTCTGCAAACAAAAGTAGTTAGCAATTGGCAAGCATTCAAGGAAATTAACAATAAAAGAAAGAAACAAAAGACAATCCTCTGCCATGAAAAAACAAGTTTAAAAGTATATAGACTATAAATGAAAACCTCAATACCACTTCTTATCGGAAACTTTAGAAATATTTTCAATTGTGTTTAAACTCAAATGTGATTGCCAAATATGTTTAAGTAACAAAGTTGAATTACTTCAGAAGGAATTTAAATATTTTTATGGTAACTTGTAGGCATATTATAAATTTTTGAATGTCAAGGTCAGGGAGAATTGATAATTTCCTACTGGATTCCCTAATTTCCTTAGCTACTTTATATATCACTAATTCCCAAAAGTCTGAGCAAGATCCTATAAACTCTATTCAGTAGTATTGATGACAAAATACTTCAGCTATAAACTATGGAGTCTTCAAAAGCAGTTAGAAAGATCACAGAATCCAGGGATCCCTGGCTCAATTATAAACAGAGATGAAGAAGCAGAAATTCTCATTAGAATCACAAAGGAGAGTGAATGTGAGATGCAAACAGGAAAAATACTTAATCTCGAGAATCCAAAATGTCAATAATTTTCTTCCTTCCTTCATTCAGTATGCATTATTTGATTATCTACTATGCATGAGACACTGTCCTAGGGATTGAGAATACAAGAGGTCGGACTGTGACCAAAAGATGATGACAGTAGAGTCCAGGCCGAGAGGAAAAATAAGCAGGATGAAAAGGAATGATAACAAGAGTATGAGAGGAGCTTGTAAATCAGTAGGTGAAAAATTCATTGTATAATGTAATGGAAGTCTCACATCACTGCTTACAATTTGAACCAAGAGTTTTGACAAAGAGTTAGAGAAGTAAGGTACCTTGAATTCTGGTATACAAAAGTAAAATGTGTGAGGTAAAACTCCCCTTTTTATCTTCTCCACAGTTGAAGAATTAGTTCCTTCTGTGCAGGCCATCCTAGCAGCATGGCAATTAACTCAGACCAATGAATAGCAATAGTCCATTCTTCTGCTTGCATTAAAAAATATAATATGAGGACAATTCGTTGTTAGTACATAGAGAAAATACTATATATTCTTTGCCTTTAAGCAGATAATTGCTAAAATAGGAATATATAAAAAGCACTATAAAACCAAAGTAAACACTCTGCTTAAAGGGCTTAGCGAAATTGGCACAGAGGTGATACTTGAACTGGGTGAAGGATAAGTGAGATTTCGTAAGGCAGAAAAGAGAGCAAAATGCATTCCAGATAGAGGGAACCATATGTACAAAATCAACGAGAAGGAGAATGGATTGTTCTTTGAAAATTTCATTCCCTTTCATACTGTGATTTTACAGAGACAATGACTATTCAGTTTTTTTATAAGGAGACACCGGTGGTCCTTCACATTTTGATAATTTATTCATTGTTAACATTTATCAAGTATCTATTATATACCAAATATATGTTAGATCTTAAAGAGAATAACACAAAAGAAAAGTTGGACAGGCATTTTCCATCAAGAAGAAAGAGCCTCTTCCTCTCTATAACATCATACTGTGTAGAAATTACATTGCATATTTATTTATTCATTTGAAATTATTTTCTCTTCACATGAGACTTTAAGTTCTATAAGAAGAGAGAATTTGTTATTTTGAGTTTACTGCAATATCTGCAGACCTTGAAACAGCAACTGACACAGAGCAAGTTTGCACTTGCTTCTCTCTTTCTCTCTGCACACACAGAAACACACACACACACACACACACAGAGAGAGAGAGAGAGAGAGAGAGAGAGAGAGAGAGAGAGAGAGAGAGACTAATGTTTACATATTTGCCTGGAAGGAAAATTATGAAATCTCTTACAATGACATACATACAAGCTGGTAAAGGTTTTATAGTAGAGTGTTGGCAATGGGTATGGTAAAAAAGAACAAATAGGACTCATAGCCATGCTACCTCTGTTGACCTGGAGATTGACAAAAATAATTTTTACGCAAAAATGTACACTAAATTCATATAATTCGAGTGCCTAAATTTGACAAATTATGACCTTCTGTCACAGATCTATTTATCTTCGCTGAGATAGTAGACCCTCTGTCTTTCACAAGAGTTCACAAATGCCATCTCTCTGGTCACTGATATGTTTCTGTAGAATATCTTCTTCTAGATAGTTATACCTTCTAATTTGCTTTTTTATTTGGCATTATAGAGTGGACTTGTCATATTACATAACTTTCTATCAGGAGTGTTACTGTATAATAATAGTACTAATAAAAATTCTTCTTTTATAAGGACAAGATAACTTCATTTTTGTCTATTTTATTGTGACATAATACTTTCAAAGGCCGATAAGAGGTATAGAGAAAAATAAAGGACTTCACCAGGCTTAAGTTCAAGGTATCAGAAACAATTCTGTATCTATATTATGTATTATGTATTAATCTATGACATCCTATAATTTTCTTAAGTATAAATATTAGTTGGGTAAATTTCCAATACAGAATAGCTCCTGTATTTTCATTGTAAAGATGAAGAAGCTGAAGGACAAAGAAAACAATCACTTTCCCAGGGTATAGGTAATCTAATAGTCGCTTCATTCTAAACAGCTTAAGTTGGAGATACTAAAGACACCTTTCTTCTGGTCTAAAATATGCCTATTTATTTCAAATCCAAATTTCTACCTGTCCTCACTCTCATATTCTGAAGACTGACATAAACCATTAAGTTTGAGCTAAGATCTCTGAGGAATCATAACTAAATACACAAGGACAGCAGAAGAAGCATAGGAAAGTATGGAAATACTTCTAAGTATAATGAAAAAAGAAGAAAATATGGCTGATAAAGAAGGACCTTGACAGATCGCCTGAAGAAATAATTAGAAAAAAACTCTTTTTTGTTTTCCCCTTCTTTTGGTTATCGCAGGCCTGCTAGAATTAGTAGTATATGGATGACACTTGTAAAAGACATAAGGAATAACACACTGAGGATGAGGAACTTCTAGGTGTAACATTTATTGTATGTTATTAAAATTTACCCTTGCTAATTCATCAAATGATAATGCTATTTGATTAGTTGTGCTAATGAAGCATTGGGACCTGGGTAGACATAGATGTTGGCACTTATTTGTGCACAAAGGGAGTTGGTTCAAGAGAAGTGAAGATAATAAGAATTTTTTTTTTCAGGAAAATGTCTGAGCTTAATACAACATGTAAGGAGAAGCAACCCAGTTTACTATTAAACCATATAACTTAATTTGAATTCAGTAAATTTATCTGGTATTCATTTATAAATTTATGCATACTGATCAGATACTTATACCAGATTCTATATGGTTTTGAAAGGCTCTATATTTTTTTAAATGTGTGACATCATGAAAAATAAATATTACATATATATTTTCTAAGTAGAGAAGAATTCAGAGAAAAATTCAGAGAAAAATCTACTTCTTCAAACAGAAAATTGTTCTTGACTCCCCTATCACAAATGTTTATGTACAAAACAAATCAGGTGCAATAAATGACTATGCAAAACTCTTGCATTTCAACTGTAAGAAGAAAAAAAAGGAGCGTTTTATCTGGTAGTTCCTCAGCAACCTGCTCCACATGTAAAATATTTTCTCTGCTATTATTATTCCTGGTACAATAGGAAGATTTTAATAAGAAAACTACACATTTAAGTAATGTTTTATTAATCTTGCAACATCTCTTATTTACTATGTAGCTGTTTATGTAAACACATTCATCATTGACAAAATACACAAAACTCAATAAACAACAGTTTTAGAGATTGTCATGTATTTTATTTTAAGTTGCACTGTGTCAGCATATTCAAATTTGATCCTTTTGAACATTTTCTCTCAACACCAAAGTCATGTTCTCCTTGGCTTGACAGATGTTTTAAACAATATATAAATTCACTAACTGTAGGTATTGCCTTTTAGATAAATTACATGAATGAAAACATATTTTGCAGTCATAGCCCTGATGAACTGTATCTGAAGTTATTCAAGCAATCTAGCAGGGGATAAGAACCAGAAGGAAATTAAGATAGACTATAAGATTTCAAGCTACAAAAGATAAATATTTCTTTAAGGTTGAATCCTGCCATAATATAATTACCATTCAAGTGAAACTATCTTAGAATTAAATGTTATTATAAAGTCAGTAATTAAACGTTCTTGTATGAGGTTGAAAAGTAAATCTATAAGACTCTACAGTGAACAGTGCTAGCGAGATTTTAGTTTACACCAATTACTTTACCATATTTTTTCAAGCAGATTATGTTCATTAGCCAGAACATCATCTTGATGTTCATAAAAGTCTGGTGAACAATTTGTTAAAATATTTAGACTAATAATTATTGGATTTTTTTACCCCTCTTTAATTTCCCCTTCTTCCACCCAGACCTATGGATGTGGCCATCTCTCCTTAATAACTGTATCTCTGAAGGCGGAGTTTCTCTTCCCATGTGGTAGTGGTGCACAACCAGGGCCTTGCACACCTGGGACCTGGCGCACCTGGGGCCTTGCACTCCCAGCACAATCGAGGACCTGGCACACCTAGGAGGCCCAGTGCACCTGGGGCATGGTCTGTGGCTCCACCTAGGATGCAAACCCAGAATATTCTGCGTGTAAAGCAGATGTGCTAACCACTACACTATAGAGCCACCCCAGTTATTGGATTTTTTGTTTTGCATTATCACTTTGCAGAATTATGAAAACCCACAGGCATTGCAATGTTTGATATTTGAGGGTGAACCAAAAGAGTAAAATACTATTTGGTTATAATGCAATTAAGACTGCATTGCTTAACATCACATCATAAAAAATATTAGAAAAAGAAAAACAAATGAAACCCAAAGTCAGCATAAGAAAGACAATAATGAATATTAGAACAAAATTAAATGAAATTGAGAACAAAAAAGATTAATAAAATTGACAAACCCCTTGTAGATTCACTAAGGAAAAAAAAAAAGACACAAATAAAGAGAATCAAAAATAAACAAAGGAAAAATTATGACAGATACCACAATAAAACAAAGTATCATACAAGAATACCACAAAAGATTATATGCTACAAAATTCAACAACCTAGAAAAAATGGACAAGTTCTGAGAAATATATAATCTTCCAAGACTGAATCATGAAAAACTACAAAATCTAAATAGAACAATCAATAGTAAGGAAATTGAAACTATCATCAAAACCTCCAAAAAAGTATAAACTCATAAATGCAGGGACTATTTAGAAGAATGCTAGATGGGAGGGGGTTGAGGAAGATATAAAACAAGGCAAAAAGATTAAGAGGTACACATGGGTAGTTACAGAAGAGACGTGGAAATGTAGAATGTGGCATAGAGAAGATGGTTAATAATGTAATAAATATGAAAGGGAGGAGAGGGTCACTAGATTTAGTGGTGTGATCACTTTCCAAGTTATGTGGATCTCTGATCACTATGCTGTGCAATTGAAACTGGTATATTATTTATGCCAACTATAATTGATAAAAAAAACTCATCGAATTGTACAATGTAAATACAAGCAACTATCTATCATATTTCAATGAAGACAGAAAACAACAAAAACAGCAACAACAACAACAAAACCTCCAAAAAAAGTAAAAGTCCAGGACTAGGTGGTGGCACTAGTGAATTCTACCAAACATTCAAAGATGATTTAATACCTATTCTTCTTAAACTTTTTCAAAAAAAAAAAAATTGAAGTAATACTTCCTAAGTCATTTTATGAGGCCATCACTGCCCTAATCCCAAACTGGTAAGAATAACACCAAAAAATAAACTACAGACCAATATGCTTGATGAATACAGATACAAAAATCCTCAACAAAATACTAGCAAATCAAATACAACAGTACATTAAAAAGATTATACATCATGATTAAGTGAGGTTCATTTCAAAGAAGAATTTTTCAACATATGCAAATTGAGCAATGTGATATACCATATAAAATAAAGAATAAAAATCATACAATCATATCAAGATGCATAACAAGCATTTGACAAGATACAGATTCATCTATGATTAAAACACAATAAAATAGGCATAGAAGGAAAGTACTTCAACATAATAAAGTTCATGTATATCAAACTCTCAGCTAATACCATACTTATTGGCGAAAAACTGAAAGCTTTCCCTCTAAGGTCAAGAACAAGACAAGGATGCCCACTCAGACCACTGTTATTAAATCTAGTATTAGAAAGCCTATCTAGAGCAATCAGGAAAGAGAAAAAATAAAAGGAATCAAAACAGGAAAAGAAGTCAAATTGTGACTTTTTTTGCAGGTGACATGATTCTCTATATAGAAAACTCTAAACATTCCATCAAAAAACTATTGGAAACAAAGGTAAAGTTGTAGGATACAAAAATCAATGTATAAAAATTCATTGCATTCCTATACACTAACAATGAAATTTCAAAAAAAATGAAAAAAATCTTTTTGGAGTTTCAACAAAAGTATGAAATACCTAGAAACAAACTTAACAAAGCATTTGAAGGATCTGAACACTAAAAACTATTATAAGAAACTGAAGAAAACACAAAGAAATGGAAGGATATTCCATGTTCATGAATTGCAAGAATCAACATAGTTAAAATGGGTATATTACCCAAAGAAAGACAGATTTAATGCAACCCCTAACAAAATCCGAACAGCATTAAAAAAAAAAATAATAAATAAATAAATTATCAGATTGGTATGGAAGCACAAAAGACTCTGAATAGCCAAAGCCATCCGAGAAAAAAAGAGTAAGGCTATAGATTTCACACTGCCTGACTTCAAATTATATTACAAGGCAACTATAATCAAAACAGACACACAGAGCAATGGAACAGAATTAAGAGTCCGGAAATAAACCCTCGTATTTATGGGCAAATAATTTTCAACAAAGGAGCCAAAAACATACAATAGAGAAAAGAAAGCCTCTTCAATAAATGGTGCTGGGAAAATTGGAAAGCCATATACAAAAAGTGAAACAAGACTGCTATCTGTTGCCATATACCAAAATTAACTCAAAATATGTAAAAGACCTTAATAAAAGACCTGAAAATAAATTGCATAGAAGAAAGTGTAGGTACTAAACTCATTTACCTTGGATTTAGAGAGTATTTTATGAATCTGACCTCAAAGTCAAGGGAAATAAAAGTAAAAATAAATGAATGGGATTATATCAATCTAAAAAACTTTTGCACAGCAGAAGAAATCATCAATCAAACAAAGAGGAAACCAACTGAATGGGAAAAAATATTTTTAAAAAAGGTCTCCAATAAGGGGCTAATGCCTAAAATATAAAGAACTCATACTACTCAACAACAGCAAAATCCATTTTAAAAATTGGCAAAGTACATGAACAGGCACCCCCAAGAGGACATACAAATGGCTTATAGACACATAAAAAGATGATCAATTTCCCTAGCTATGAAGGAAATGAAAATCAAAATCACAATGAGATATCACTTCATACCTGTTAGAACGACTATCATCAATAAGACAAGTAATAACAAGTGTTAGAGAGGTTGTGGGGAAAAAGGAATCTTCATACACATTTTATGGGATTGTAAATTAGCACAGCCACTATGGAAAACAGTATAGAGGTTCCTCAAAAGTTAAAAATAGAATTATCATATGACCCAGTAATCTTTTCTAGGATCTACCACCCAAATTTGAAAACATTTATTTGTAAAGACATATGCACTCCAGTGTTTATTGAAGAATTATTCATGGTGACCAAGACATGGAAACAACCAAAGTTCCTTTCAATAGATGGTTAAGGAAAGGAGATGTGGTACATAGATACAATGGAATGTTACTCAGCCATAAAAAGATGAAATACTGCCATTTGATACAACAGGGATGGATCTTGAGATAATCGTGCTAAGCCAAATAAGTGAGGCTGGAAAAGTTAAGAACCATATGATTTCAACAAACCAGAAAAGAAAATTTATAGACACAGTCAACATTTTAGTGGTTACTATTGGGAAAGGGGGAAGAGGAGAGGTTGATAAATATAAAGGGGGTCAAACGTAAGGTGACAGAAAGAAATCTGCATTTGGATAGTGAACATATAATGTAATATACATATGATGTATTATAGAATTATACACTGGAAACTTCTATAATTTAAATAATCAATGTCACCCTGATGAATTTAATTAAAAAAATAAAAGACTGAACTAAGTATTTTTTCTAATTTAAATCCTCTAATATGTAGTCATACAAACCCATTCTTACTAATGGATAACAAAATAAAAATATAAACCTCATACATATGTATATTCCTACACAAATATATTCAGGATTTTGATATAACATTAGTAAAACATTTATTTTAGATTTTGAGTGTACTCAGAATATATGTTGACTGCTTCAAAATATCTTCATCTGATCATTTTTAATGTTTTCCTTGGTGTTTATGATATTGACCCTGGTTAGAAAGGAAGTAAGAATCTGTTGGTCCTTTAATAAAATTCTCTGATAGAAAGAATCACAGTGTTTTGAGATAAGGGAAGAAGGATGGTTTTAATTTTTGTTATTACCTTGATAAAACTATTATCACACTGGTATCTTATTGTCATGAATCATTGATTCATGTTGGATTTCTAGCCCTCTGGTGACAATTATCAAATGAACAATTTTATATATAGCAAGTCAAATAACTAAGTAATTAGGATATTTTAACAGAAGTATGCTAACCAATATAACTTCTTACTTAGGAGGGTTCATTGCTTGCCCAATTTAAAGACCTATTTTTGTGGCTGGCCTTATCTCTACCTCTAGGGAAAGTTAGCTCAAAGTTCCTAAATGTTGCACCCTGCCAGTCCAAGGCTGATTAGAAAAAGACGGGTATCTGCTGCTTGTCAAGTTGAGTAATGTACTAAAACATCAGAGAGAGCTGGGTCTAGAAATGATGCCATGGTTAATTGAGAAAGGGTATGAGAAGTTTATGGTGGAAAAGAAAGAATGTAGTCTATAGAAGAATGGAAAAAGCAGAGAGAACACAAAGAAAAACTATGTAGTCCCTTAGAATTAAAAGAAATGTGAGAAAAAAATTTATTCTTTCAAGTATTTCAACTTGATCCCATTTGATGTCAGAAGCTAAGCAAGGTCGGGCCTGATTAGTAATTGGATGGGAGACCACCAAGGAAGTCCAGGTGCTGTAGGAGTAAAAAAAAAAAAAAAAAAAAAAAAGAGAGATTGTAAACTGACAAGGTCTTTGAAATCTGTGAGGTCAACCAAGGGTTACCTCATCTAAGTTAAGCAAACAAACAAACAAACAAACAAATAAAATATTCAAAATAAACAAACATAAAATATTATACAAATTAAATAAGTTAAACTGGTATTATATAAAATTAAAAGAGAGAGAAAAAAACAGATTTATAAACAAAAACAAATTTTGAATTAATCAACAAATATATTCTATTGCCTAAACCATAATGTCAATACAGATGCATTTAAGATATAATTTCATGCTACAATAAGGAGATTTATGGGCCAGAATAAGGGGATAAGAAAGAAATCAAGAAGGTCAGAGATCTTATTCAAGATGGGAAAAAGATGGAAAGTGCACATTGGTAATTTATCTTATTTGTATTTCACCACAAATCCTTGAGTCAAAATAATTATAAGGCAAGCTAATCAACAAAGGCTTTAAAGATTGTATTAAACCAGCTGAAAGCTAATAATGAATTACTCTAAAATCTCTGAACACAATAGAATGTGATCATAAACATATTATTTACTTTTAGCTACAAAATGCTATAGTCTCTAGGGATATATATTCAAGGGAGAATTAAGATGAATAAAGAAAACAATTATATTACCAGTCTTGTTTTAGGTAGAGATTATCCAAATGAGTGTTATGTTATAGTATTTTATTTATTGGATTCTATAGCTAAGAGCCCTAGCATGAAAACTTCACATAAATATGTGGTGACTAATCCCTCAGTTGAATACTTTCTAAACAAAGGAAACTGCAGCTATCCACAGTGTTTGAAAGTACCTCAAATGATTTAAGAGTAATTATTTTCATGATAGGTATATAAATGCAGTGCTTATTAAGATTTAGAACCAGAGAATGGGAGGAGTGGGGAAGAAAGGAGGTAGATGGGGTAAAAAGAGTCAAATATGTGGTGACAGTAAGAAATCTAACTATGGGAGGTGAATACACAATGCAATGTATATATGTACCTAACTGTTAAATTGTACACCTGAAACACTGGATTTCATTAATCATTGTCACTACAAAACCAACCAACCAACAAACAAACTAATAAAGATTTAGACTAGCAGAAAAATAGTCATATTTTGTACAATCATTGTCCTCCTCATGTTATGCATTCTTACAAGAGCATAAGCTTCGGATAATAAATTCCCCAGGGACTGCTAGATGAATACTCACATTATATTTTGGAACTCTATAATTATCTATTATCTTCACAAAAGTAAAATCTAATACCTTTACTTCAATAATAATTGTAATGTCACCTTTGGGCAAAAGAATAAAGACACATGGTGGAGAAACAAACAAAAATAAAAGAAACAATATATATGAGTGCCACGGGACTGATCAAAAACAAATGAAATGAGAAAGTTCACAGGAACAATTTTTGTTTGTTTGCTGTTAGTCATTTGGGCTGTCTATATTTTAGTCACTTATTTTAATACTGTTACAAAAAGAAGCAGAATCATTAAAGATCTTCTAGTAACCAAAGACCATCATCCATTTAGAAAATCTTATCCTTTAATATAATTTTACTATACCCAGTTTCTCCCTCTCACTCTTTCACTCACAACACACTACCTTTTGTGAAGAGTTATCTTTTCATTACAAGAAAACTTTGAACGTTTCCCCTGTCAGTCTAACTCCTAAATTTTACTATGATGTCTTGTCATGTCACAACCTGGTTACATATTATTTTAGTGATAAATGCCTTATTTCCATAGATTTCTATCTACAGACATATAGTGGAAAGCCTCTAGAAGCTCCCACAGAGCAGAAACTTTCTTATTCCTTCATTAGCCAAAGTTGTAGAGAGAATATGACACATCAGAACTGTAGAGATTACAAATCATTCTAATAAAACATACCCTCTCAGTGGATTTCTGGAGTCAATAGCATAGACATTACCTAAGAGCTTATTATCAAAACAGAATCTCCAGCTCCTAGATGTGGCCACAGAAACCTGCATTTCAACAAGTTTCTCCAGATGATTCACTTGCATGTTAAAATTTGAGAGGCATTACTCTATACCACTTAAGAAGCTTGGAACTCCCCAATACTTGGCAGGTAATTCACCTGAAACAAAAAATCTAAAATGGTCTCCATCCCCCTCTTTCTCAAAACCTCACAACTACCCCTCAAAAAACAAATAAACAACACATCTAAAGATATTGTTCTGATTGGGAGATTTCGACCTGGACTAAGTGTATGTTACACCTCGGGAGAAACATTGAGTTAACTGGGAGATTAGCTTGCTCATCCACAGATCAATATAAGCAGGGCCAGCTCTCCTAAGTGGAAGACACACACTAAACGACTATTTTTAATTACTGTCTCATTATGAGAAAGGAGAGGAGGCATCTGAAAGGTGCAGGGGAAAGGGCTTGCAGAAATGACCAACACAGCCAGCTAAAGCCCATTCTTAACTGCCCTCTCTCCTGCTTCCAGGACTCTCCAGCTAACCTGTTTTCCCATAGCTATCTCTCCCACCTCAAGGACTCTCCAGCTCACATCTGTTGATTCATGGCTTGCCAACTGACTAATGTCCTTCCTTATCACTGTAGCTGTGCAAGAATAACAAGACTGTATAAAACGGCTTGTTATGTTACAATCAGGGCTCAGCCTTTAGACAGGAATCCGCTGAGCAGGTGCTGACATTAAGAAGTGTTGCTTTCTACTTATAGCCTCAATGTCCCATTTTTCTGTCCAAGAATCCTATAACAGTGTTGATAACACCAAGGTCTCAAGATAAATGACCAGTAAGACCAGGGTCTAGAAATTCTTCCTTCCTTACAGTTTCCCACCCGAAGCTCTCCTTCCTATCATGAGTCATGAAGCACACATGAAACCTCAGACAAAGGAATCGCGCACCCCTTGCATGGACACAGCAAGGTATACATGCTGTAATAAGTCTAACTAAGAGGAAATGGTGCTTTAGGTCTGTTGAAAGCCTCATGCTCTACACCGGCATTAAATTCTCCTTGCTCTCACAGTTATCTGAGCATCCAATTCCTTCCAACAAGTGTCACTTCCTGCAATGATTAGACTGTATTGGACTGAACTCTTCTTTCCTCAATAGTCTGAGCATTCTGTTCTTCCCAGTCATTAGCAGAGCGATTCCCTCATACTTATATGAAAATAAGCTACATGCTCAATGTTTCTTCTTTGACTTCAAATAAGACTTTTTTTCTGAGAATGTAACTAGAAAGACCCTATGCTGTCTAAATGTTTTCCAGCCGAAATAGAGAGACAGTTCAGATATTTTTATATGTGTGAATGGAGTAATATTTAAGACAAAGAGTTGAAGTGTTATTTATTCAATTCAGGAATGATAAATTTTTACAGAAAAAGAAGTCTAACTTTACTGTTAGATGATAGGTTCATAATGACAAGGGATATCGCTCTTATTATTGCTATATTTCCATGTAGTCCTAGAATGTGGCATATACTCAATTAGTAAGTTGTGTAATTAAATTAAGAAACTACAAGCAATTCTTTCAGTCTAAGAATACAATAAAGTCTTCATATTCAGACTAACAGTCTTGAATTAAAAAGAATATAGATATTGATTTGGGCATACCAAGTATCATCATCCTGAACATTCCCTTTTCTTCTAGCTCTGTCTAATCCTTTGTGTACTAGTTTCTATATCTTCTTTTAAAAAAAATCCATGATTTGGTAAAATACAGTCTTCAATATTTTTTTTGAGACAGAGAGCAAAACAAAATTTTTTGGGATTTCCTATGTCTTAAAAAAATATTTACTCAACCTTCTCATTTGATTGATATTTTGAATGGCTATTCAAATTCTAGAATAATATAATTTTCTGTGAGAATTTTGAAAGCACTAGTCTATTGCCATTAAGATGCAAGTATTGTCTGGAGAAAATTAATGCTATTGTTTCACTGAGATATAATTCACGTACCATAAAATTCACCCTTTAAAATATGCAATTCTGTGACATTTATTATATCCAAAATGCTGTGCAACTATCATCACTATCTAAGTTCAGAATGTTTTCATCACCCCTCAAAATTTTCTGATATCAGTTAAATACACACTTCTTTGGGTATGCCTGATCCCTGGGAAAAGAACAACTATAGGAAGTTGTCTTTACGCTACACATCCAGTTTACAGGGGGATATAAAAGAGGTATTTACAGGTTATGTGGGATAGGTCATGATCTGCTTTGGAAAATCTGCTCTTTACAAAAAACTCTCAGCTGATCATCTTGAATGTCCGGTTGTACCACCTCCACTTTTCAGAGGTATCTGGTACATCTAATTTTTGCACTTTTCAGGTGTTCTGCAACATAAATCATCCTATTCCTGGGTATGCTTTCAGGATGTCCTCATTTACAACTTGGATTCATCCTTAAACAACGAAGTTGTTTATTAAAAATCCTTCTATTTTGATATTTCCAGTTTATTTTTGCTACTGTCTCCTCTTCAATAATATTTTTTTAGTATTCCAAAAAGAAGAAGAAGAAAGAAGTAAAAGAAAGGGAGGAGGAGGAGGAAGAAGAGGAGTAGGAGAAAAAGAAGAAGATTTGCTGTCCTTCTAGTAAGTTATCGAGAGGACTAGGAAGGAAACTCCTGTTTTTTTCCCAGTAGCCTCAGAAGCTCAGATGCATGTAGATCACCTAGTACTCAGTGGAACTATATGAATGGCCAAGTAGAAATGTCACTTATGGCTTCGTTATCTAGATAACCAGTACTAAGCATGCACACACGCACACACACACACACACACACACACACACACACACACACATGCTTTAGGGGAAAAAAAGTGTGAAAATAATAATTTTGTAAGGTGATCATGAAAATAACTAAATATACAGTGTACAAAATCTTTTAAGCCAATGTACCAGTCACTATATTTGAGGGTATAGACCACTGTGAAATTTATTTATTGACAGGTTAACCAATAACAAAGAGTAGAGCTTTTAATATTATCATTAGGAATAATATTTCATGCATTTGGGAACTGATAATTTTAGAAATATAATATCATCACTTTGATATACATAATCATTTACTGCTGATGGAACTTTGAATCTGCCTGACTCATAAAATTTTCAAAAGATAGGCTTTGTCTCAATAGCTCCTAAAGTTATATCCCAAAATTATTTTCTATGTGACAGAATATATTTATATTAAAACTGATCTAGAACCACAACATATGACAGCACGTTATACACAAATGGATGCTTAATTAATATATTTTATAATAATAAAATCAGGTAAATGCACTAAATCTATTGAAATATTCTCATTTCTTATTGTTTATATGAAAAAAGAAAGGTATCTGCAATTAGGCCATTTCATTAAATAGACAAGATCTACACCGTGATGATTTTCATGTACAAAATAAAAATGAGGAAGACTTATGTTTCCTTAGTCATAGCAGGTCTCTAAGATTTACAAACTTCTAAAGTACCAGAAGTGAAGGGTCCAGGAATCATTAAATGTATGGTATATTCCCATGGTAAATGATTCTGAGCCTCCAAATTTGCTATCAAACATTGAGAAAAATCCAGGACAATGAGGAAGTTGTATCCTGTTTGTGTGAAACTTTTTCTTTTTCAAAATGTTTTGGATATGTTTCAAGATTGAAGGTTAGTCTACATTGTATTATAAAATTGTGGTCATGTGTATATGTATATGCACATGTATTGTAGACTAGATATTTTACATGTTAATTAATTTGCTTCTCATAGACAGATAATGCAAATTTTTAAAGGTTTGATTTATAGAAAATATTTGAGTGAACTATTCAACAATTAAGCAATATAGCATGTAGTTAAGAACACCGAGTCTAGGGAGAGAATTCTAAATTCACAGAGCTTGGGTCATAAGTGAACTGCTCTAAGCTTCAGGTCATTCACTCAATAAATATCGACTAAATTCCAATGTTCCAGGCATAGTTCTGGACATTAATTAGTAGTATTTAAGAAGAAAATATTCTCAAACAAAAAAGTGTGTGTGTGTATGTGTATCTCTATATGTATACATATACATATATATGTATATGTATATATATATATATACACACACAAACACACATTTATATACACATACAGAATATAATGTATATTCTGTACATATATATTCTGTAAGAGCAAAGACAAAAAAAGGATAATTATTAGAAGACTGCTGAAATAACTCAGATGGAGATGATGATGTCTTAGACCAAGAGGGTGATGATGGAATTGGTGTGATCTGATCTCACTGTTAGATACTGAATATGTTTTCGAGGTTAAACTGATGTGTTTTTCTGACAGATTAGATCTGAAGTATACTCGGTAAAAAGAGAAACCAACAATGACTCAAAAATTTTGTTTTGAGCACCTGAAAAGATAGTGTCGCAATTAACTAACATGTGCAAAGCTGTGTGAAGAGAATATTTAAAGGTGGGAGGATACTAGGAGTTCAATTATAGACATGTCTAGTTTGATAAACTTATTAGGTGTTTGAATAAATAAAACAAACTCTTGAATATGTGCATTTGGAATTTAGGGAAGAGCTCCTGGCTATAGATATAAAGTTGAGATCAGAAAGCAGATGACATTTGAGAATGCAAGACTCGATTGCAGCATCAAAAGAGTGAGTGTGAGAGAAGAGAAAATGTACAAGGATCAAAACCAGATACAAATTAGAATGATGCAGTAGAATTGGAAAAACTGGTGAAGTTAAGATTAAAAGGATAGAACTGCTAAAAGAACAACCTTGGGAAAGTGAGAGTGGTGCATTCCTGTGACACAAGTAGATAAGGTGGCCTTAGCTATTAATAGGAATATTTTACCCACTTCCATAGGAGAGAAGGCAGAGTGTAGAGTACTATCACTTGTTGGTGTATAGATGAGATTGTAGAAGTGAATGGAGTGTTTCTTGTAATTAGAGGTATTTCCTCAATAAAATAGAAATTAAGACTATTATTTCAGAAATGGAGATATTGTTTTGAGGAGAGAAAGGAAAGGTAGTATGAAATATTAGTCTCTGGGAGTGTAAGAGCGAATAGGTTTATTTGAGGTTGATGAATACAAATCTTTCCTAAAACTAGCCAATTTAAACAGAATTCTGTGTTTTCTTCTAGCTACATTCAGTTGCACAGTTGAACAGGTACAGAATAGGTTGAAAGCTGGCTTTAATCAAGACTTGTTTTTATTTCCACATGAAGCCAGCAATAAAATAAGCAAGTAAGGGCATATAAGGAAAGTAACTATAATGACTGAATATTGATTTTAAGCTGGATATGAAGAAAAATAAGTAGACAAGGTATGGGGGTACAGGAAATGTTGATATGAAAAGTGGATTGTGGATCAATCAGGGAATAAAAGAGTGTTAAGTGAAAAGAGAGGAGTTGATGGTCAGAAACAGAAACAGATGAAACAGATCATGGAAAGGCTGTGTTTCTTAGTAATAACAAAGTACATGGTATGACCATGAGTAATAAGTGTCTACAATATTATGGAGGGCAAACTCATTGACAGAGAGAAAGTCAAGGAGCTGGGAGACCAGGTTTATTGGAAAGATAGTCCACACAATTATGATGTCACTAAGAATCATGATAGGAATCATGTTAGAGAGTGACAGTGAGCCAGGACTCCTATTAGGAAAATGACAGTGATGAATGCAACAGTGAGAGGCAATGGTTAGTACTGTTTAGTAGTGTACGATTTAAAGTCAAGTGTTTTTCAAAAAGACAGAGGGAAATGGTCTGGCATCATCAATAAGGAGCAAAGAAATGTTTGTACCCCAGCTAAGTCTAGTGGTCTAAGGAGTGTGAGAGTTAAACTATCACCTTTTGAGAAGGACATATGGGAGCTCGTGTAATCAAGGGAGAGGCAGATTGCAAATAAACCAAGAAAATAAAAATGATCGAGAAAATGTTTTGGGAAGAATAAGTTATGCATCATTTTCTGGTGACTCACTGTGAAGAAAAGTATCAAGGGTTTCAAGAACTGAGAGGTGAGAAATGGTGTCACATAGGGGGATGTGTGGAGATGTGTGGGGATCAGAGTTCCAAAAATGGCAACATCTAGGAACACTGAGTTTCTCATGGCAATTAATTAAGAATTTCTGCACAGGTAAAGTGAAAATAATAATACTATTTATGCCACAGTGTTGTTATAAAAAGTAAATATGATAAAGATATGAAGCATTTAGCCTTGTACCTCGAACAACTTAAGTGCACAATAAACATTAGCAACTTTTTTTCAGAACAATGACAGTTATTTTCTTTTTTACTTTAGAACTCAGGTTTATTGACTTTGTGTCAATGATTCTATGGTATTTGACATGTTGATGCTTTTGATGAAAAGATGAGCAGAATCAAAATGACATTTTACATGTCAGCAGTGACAAATACAAGAGATTTCACATTCATTGCATTTTTAAATCAACATAGTTTCCTAGTTTCTTTTTAGCTGAAGTAACACTTTCAATCCCAAGTTGGTAGCTAGTATATCTATGTGGAAATGTCTTCTGAGCTAAAATCTATTCTCTTTCAGTAAAATAGAGAAATGTTCTCACTGTTCGATATGGTCTACCAGGAAATTTTTGAAGTTTACATTTATATTCCCAATCTCTTTTCTCAGAGTCCTATTTATTCCTCTCCCCACCATCTCTTGCCTCTTTTAGACAGTGTCTTTTTGCAAAGAACTCTGCGGTCTATTACAAGTTTGTTTTCTGTTAATTAAAATGACATCCACATCATTTGGGGGTCTGCCTCCTATAGATATATTGCTTTAGTTTGCTTGCAATTAATTCTCACTCAGCATAGCAGTAGCCATATCATTGGCCATGAAGGTACTCTGAAGATTAATGAAACTGGATGAAATAAATGGAGCTGTAATTCAGGAGGACAAGCTAAACATCCCCCATAAGCAGACGCTGCCAAAACTAGCAGACTGTAGCTCAACTCTTATTGAGCCATGACAGTAAACATTCATCAAGTGAAGGAAAATAATATGCCAGCCTTAAAATGATATCTTACTTTATTCATAGAGACTAGAATATTCTTATTCATCTTTTCTAATTAACTGTAAATAGCAAGGGAGTTATATTGCAATGCATATATAGTTATTTTTCAGCCAGTTCTAGTGCATAAGGTGCCCTCCAACTGCTTGATGAGATAGAAAGCCCACATAAAAGCAGACGGACAACTAATAAGCTATGCTGTAACATAGGGCAATATGGTATGATTGGCTAGAGATGTTACAGTCCTACTGAACTTCTCTCAGAAACAAACAATAAATCTGAATCCTAATTATAGTGGCCCAGCTCATTTTCTAATCAGACTGCCAGAGAAGAAAGGATCTCATTTTGAAGCATTAGCCCTCAAATAGAGCTAACAACCAAGTGAGAAGCTTGGGTCTTTGGTTCCTGCCATAGCAATTACAGCTTTTGATAATGCCAAGGCCTAGAGATTTATAAGCCAACAGCAGTGCAAAGCTGCTCCGAATGAGTGGGGATCAAGCTGATAGACTTAAGGCAGTGTTTTTCACTAGAAACCAGTTGATGATCTCAGGAGAGTGTATACTAACTAAGGACTTTAAAAGATTGACACTAAAATAATTTAGGTAAAGCCTAACTATGATCCAAATTTGTATGTAGTTTTTAAGACTACTCTGATTTTAAATATTCTGTTCTCTTGTCTCTATTCACTTCTGTCATATAATGTGACTTGACTTAGGGAAGCTGAAATATGGTCTCAAAAGTAAGGATGGCTAAAGACATTCAAATGCTATTTATATTCATCTAATTTCAGCTGTATTTATTTAGAGTTATTCTGTAGTCCATGTCTATGTTCCCCTTGTCCACACACTAATTATAGCCCTCCTATGTAATCTTCAGTGGTTAACATATCCATCTTACCCTTGGTTGTAAGCTCCTTCCAGGCAGAAGCTATGTTAATCATTTTTTTCCAAATAATTTGCTCAATTAACCAAATAAAGAAACTCTGCTGAAGTCTGGAGGAGGAGTTTTTAGGAAACTACATATCTAGTAGAAGAGCCAGAAGTAGTCATAAATAAAATAAATATTATATATATATATATATATATGTTATATGTATCTCTTTTTATAATGAAATATTATATATTCACTATAAAAAATCTGAAAAATATAGGCTACCAAAGAACTAAATTAAAATCATTTATAATTTCACAAGTCTAAATCCTGTCAAATTAAACTTTCATATATGGTTTTTCACCTTTTCTGTAAATATGTGAGACATTTATTTTTTACAAAAAGATACCGTAGTTTCTATATAACTTTTCTTATCTAGTAATATGTTGGTCTATAACTTTTCTGATTTCCCTTTAGCCATATAAACTCAAAAGTTTTGCCTCTCTCTTTTAATTATTTATTTCTAGCAACTGGAATAGCAGTGCCTTTCGTATAGTAGGCACTTAAACCAAAGCAATTTATTATTCTTTTACAGTTAGTTTTTCCATATTCTGAAACATAAAGTGGTTCAATGGTCACACAGGTTGAAAAGTCAGAGAGAGATTTCTGAAAGCCATAAATGTCTAGAAGATGGAAAGTATCTATCTTTCTTTTTTATATATATAAACGGTTTGATTAGATTTTGCTTTATATTGTTGCCAATAAAAATACCCTACCAACTTTCATTTTTCACTTTTTATTTCTGATTGATCTACAGTAATGTGAGAATCATTTTAAAAGATATCTGTCAGAATGTTTACAATTTTACTAGTAGGCCTGTTTTTGTCTCTAACGTAGAGGAAACTAATGACAATTACAAAACCATGTTTGTAGAATGGAATGTCACCCACTGACAAACTTATCTGGAATAACAAAAAAAGATAACAAAAAATCAAGATATTTAAAAATATATTTTAAAGGCTGTTTGTGGAATTCCAAAGTCCAATGCATATGTAGCATAGCAAAGGGCAAGGTGCTGGACGGGGAGTTGTGGCTACTTTTGTTTCTTACTATCTGTTGCTGGCTTTTTGGGCTTCAGTACTACGACTACTAGGAATCATGAAATATCCAAACCAGAGAGATACAAAAGGAAAAGAAGCACTTTGGCATATTGCTTTCTTGTCCTCATGTCCTGGGAGTCAATGATGTCCTGAAAGCTTCCAGATTCAGGTACCCTCCCTTAGAAACATAATATGTTAGAGCTGGAAAAAACCTTCAAAACCAGGACTCCGGAAAGATGAAAACCAGTAATGAGTATCACCAGTTAATCCAAGATCTTAATTGGTCAGTTAGAAAAATGTACTGAAAAAGTTCAGTACATTTGGAGCTCATATGGGGCCTTGCAGGTCATATCACTAACATGTTACTCCTTGGTAGCACAATTTAAATGCTTTATTTCAGTTAACTTCTGTATCAGTTAAGTGGATCACAAACAGCATTTTAAAAGATAGAATAGACTATAATTAAAATATCAGAATGTATCATATGTAGGAATATTTTTTCTGATGTATGTTTGTGTGTATGTTTGTGTATATGATTATGTATTTACTAAATTGCAATATGAAATTATATTTTTATTTATTCTAGATCACTGTAACCAATAGTTGAAATTTACTATTCTGATCTCATATAAAAAATCTATTATTGAGGGTTATAATTCTGAAAAAAGAATTGACATTTAACGGTTTTAAATAAGATTAGCAGTTTTTCAATGCATATAGAGCAGTATATTTATCTAAAACAAGAGAAGCATACTTCAAATCATATCATGAAAAATTGTGATTATTTAATTTCCCTTCATTTGCAAAGAGTTGAGTGACTCCAAAAATAACAGAGTTTCACACATGAGATTATGATAAAACTCAGGTATTCTGATATACAGTCCATTTCTCTACTAGTTCAGACAATATTTCCCCTATTACAGTCATGTAAAAGGTTTAAATACTCTTTTAGCAAACCATAAAATGGAACATCATTTAACATACATTAATTTTTTTTCTCTAATGATCAATGTGATCTGTGTGTATATGTCAGGCAAAATAAACGTTAATTAAATGGTAACAAAGTATCATATAGACCCTTTAAATATTTAGAATATTTTTTATAAAATAATCTTACCCTTTTTTCTTCAAGAAATTATAAAGGTGTTTAAAGCCATGCCTTCTCTCATCTCAATATATTATAGTCACTTATTTATCTCTAAAATAGGTGTTAGAGAATCATGTTTGAAATCTCCCTCCAGGACTATAGTTATAGTTTGGAGAATAATATTTTTGTGTTAATTTTTTTGTTTCTTTTATTCTCTCTCTTTTTTCTTCTCCATTAGTCATTCAGCCTTCTCCACCTCTGACACTAAGTTACAAGGCAAATATCTGAGGTGTGCAGAGGATAGAAAACAAAGCAGTAATTTCCTCAGACATTTATAAACACAGTTACTGGGGGCACACCTTCTCCCTCCTTCAGGGCCATTGTTGATGTCCATGTAAGGGACAATCTGTGAGAAGCACAAATGAATGATATCATACAAAACTTAAAAAAATCATTCAAGTGAAGTTCACATGTTAAATAGACATCGTTGAAAGAAAAGTTGAGAACTATAAAGAGATGAATCTTAGCCTGAGTAAGTTAGGTCAGATGAAAATCAGAGGGGTTCAAGAAGGCCTTGTTTATTTGAATTCCAAATTCTCAGTTTGGAATACTCTTTGCTGGGTTCAAGAAAAAAAAAAAGGAGCTGAAATAAGAGCATTAGTTCCTTATACACTATTTCAAATTAAATTTCAACACTTGTCAAGGGTACTTAAAAATTCTCTGGGTCAAGAAAGGAGTTGAAGCAAAGAAATGCACACTATGATTTAATAAATGCCTTAATCAGAAGAAACTTTATTTATATTCCCACCTTAAAATAATGTGTATGTATTTAAGCTAAAATACAGGGTCCCAATGTCCAATTCTTTTCTGAGATTACCAGGCTTAAAAGTAAATCATTAAGCAGGTCAATGTATGGGCAGTTAAATCAAATCACGGCATAGCTGGAACCTCTTTGAGCCAATCAGAGGCCATCTTCATCATTCTTTATTGTATAAAATGCAGTGACATTATTCTTAGTGCTTCCTTCCAGATAAATGATAAATTTAATATTCTTGTCAAGCTCATGTGCTGGATGGTCTTAAATTTTAAAGCAATGATAACAAATGTGTGAAAGCACTTTAGAAAAAGATTAAGATTTAATGGGAATTACATTAAACATTCAGGCCCTGCACAGCACATGTCTTAACATGCAGAGCTGTATGTCTTTTAAAATCTGATCTGTCAACACTTGTCTCAAATCTATAATTTGTTAATGATATAGAGATTTATTTAGCACCTTAGTAAGTCTTGAGATGTGATACTCACGTTCTGTTAATAAGAATATAAAATTCTGAAATTCACTGTTAAATTATTTTTACTTGGTAATTCAGATATATTTATATTTCTAAGCATCATCAGTTGTATATGTTTCTTGCACAGGTACACATAAACTGAATGCTATAGACCCAAGTTCTAGGTCTTCCTTTGTCACTAAGTAGATCTTTGATCTCAGAGATTCTATTCTACTGTTTGGCACAAGTTGGCTGATCTATGTACTTTTAGTGGATTGACAAAAATATATCCACCATGTGGCTTCTCTGTCTCCATCTAATTTTATGAATGAAAGAGTGAAAGCTTAGGCCCTAAGATTTGGGTAACGACAAATGACTGTAGTGTATACCAATTGGTCAGTTTGTAATATCCCTTTACATGAAAATCTATCCAGCTTGTATTAATGCATTGCTTTAAGGGCATCATGGTAAAAACGTTGATTTGGTTTTTAAATATCTCCCAACCGGATTGGTTTAAGTTGCAGGCATATCTCTGAATCTTGCCGGACACTATGAATCTCAGAAATGTCTCAGTCTTTACATAACTTGTCCCTAAATAGCCCTTCTTCAGTGTATATTTTATACTGAATCCTTTGGGTAATGGTTGGGGAAGTTCAGGAATAGTTAAGACTATGATCAAGATTAGTATGTATGGGCTTTGAAAAAATTCTGAGTATTTTATATTTTAAAAAAACACAGATTTTCCACATAAAAACCTGTACATGGATGTTTATTTTATTTTCTTTTTAGAGTTGCTAAAACTTGTGAGCAACTAAAATGTCCTTCAGTGGGTAAACGGATAAACAAACTGTGGAACATCCAGACAATAGAATGTTGTTCAGTGTTAAAAATAAATAAACAACTAAAAATGAAAAGACAGAAAGTAACACTAAATGCTAAGTGAAAGAATTCAATCTGAAAAGGCTATATACTGTATGATTTAACTATATAACATTCTGGAAAAGGCAAAACTAAGGAGGCAACAAAAAGTTCAATATTTGCCCAAAGTTAAGTAGTGAGGAGATATGAATAAGTGAAACACAGAAGATTTTAGGAGAGTGAAACTTCTCTGTATGATACTCTAATGATGGATACATGTCATTACATATTTGTCCAAACCTTTAGAATTATACAACATCAAGAGTTACCCATAACATGAACTATGGACTTGGAATGGTTATGATGTATCAACGTAGATTTATCAGTTGTGAAAAGTATACAACTCTGGTGGAAGACGGGAGTGGCTATGCATGTCTAGGGCAGAGAAGATAGGAAATATTCATACCTTCCCCTTAATTTTGTCATGAACCTAAAACTTCTCTTAAAAATAAGAAAGTCTTAAAACACACACATAAAAATTATAATATAAATTTAATTTTTTTCAATCTTATTCTATTATATCAAGTGTGTAGATAAAAAAATATATATACTAAGAAGTCATTCCTTAAAATTACAACTGGCCAATCTTTCTACAATGAAATTTACAGAACATATATGAAAATCTATCTTCTTCAAATTCTGTTGGAATGATGGGATTTTTAGTCATCTCTTAGTCAAACTTCCATTTGGTTGAGAAGAAGGCATACCCATGATGCAATAACTCATTCTTGAGTAAGTACTTATCAATGGAAACTCAAAATTCTCCTTCAGATACATCTTTCAATTTTTATTAACTAAATGATTTCCCAGAACTTTATGCCTGATTCATTATTAAATGACCTGTTAACATTAAAAAACTGTAAATCAGAGAATCATGTCCACCTATATGGGAAAAGCAGCTGCCTCCAGGATTCCTTGCTTGTATTGCGGGTGTTTTCAATGTCAAGGTCCTCTGCATTCTGGAAGTTCCAAATATGGCATTAATTACTGATTTGTATTAGAATTAGAAAAACTAAGTTCTAATATTAATCCCAGGCTAATAACTTTGAGAAGTTTCTGACTGAGTTCTTGTTTGTAAAATAGGGGATACAGCTTTATACTATAGATTGCCCCTAAAACAGAATAAATACTAATGGCATTATCTTCTTATCTGGTTTCAAAAGCAAATACATCTGCCTTTAACCAGAGTGATAAGAATTAAAATACCATGTCCAGGTCAGAAAAAATACCCGTGGTCATCTTTTACACAGGTCTCATCAGAAGCCAAGTTGACAGAAACGATCTTTAATAAAGTTAATATAAGGATTGTACTTTCTTCATACTCCTCAAAATAGTTTAATTGTTATACATTACACTAGGTCAGCAGGACATTGCATTTCTCAAACACACTTGCCTAGCCTCCTGTAAAACCATCTTCCTCTCAGATACTTGACTATTATCATTTCATTCTAAGGTTTTATAGAGAGCTCCAAAAAATAGTCATATTAATATTATTTCTACATTTAGACATAAAATTGTGGTATGAGTATCTGACTTAATGTTTCCTGTATGAGGTACCATGTGAGAAAGTGCTTTTAAAATTGAGAAAAAGAAAATGTTTATCTTATTCAAAGAATTGCCTGCTTTCTTTCTGATAAAAATGTATGTAATTCAACATGCTTCCCTATTTACTTTTAGATTGTCAAAACTAAGCTTAAGCATAGCAACTCTATTAAGCCTCATGAGTAGAATTTTGTTTTGTTTTGCTTTGATTTCTATTAAGCATTTATTTAATCTATTTGTACAATATATACCTTAAGGATTAATAGTGTACACTTGAAATAGAAGATCTAAGTACCCTAAATATATTGTAAATGGTAAATGAGAATAACATTTGCTCTATCTAGGCTTTGTGATGAGATAATTGAGACAAGAGACATTTGGACATAGAGTATATAAACTAAATTTGCTTTGTTATTATAACAATTTTGTAAAGTGACAATTTTGCATAATCACATCATTTGTAATAATTTACCTATTTATTTCTCCCACTAGACAATAAGCCCTTGGAGGGTAGGAACAGTATTTATCTTAGTAACTCCAGGTTTTAGACAGTGCCTGCAAAATAGTAGAATCTCAGTAAATGCTGAATGAATAAAGGAAAGAATAAGAGACTAACAAATGTAGAAATATAACAATACAATGGTCTTACTGACCTTATTATTTACAATAAGATCATGATGTGTTATACATATTTTAACATGACTAATTATCAGAATCATTGTAATGACCAAAAAAAGTTCCAGTGAAAAAAATCTCATTTTCCATATTGTAATTCTGAATCATTCCAGTTTTCTCTTTCAATGCAGTTTCAGCATTACTTTAAACATTCTGCAAAACCAAAAGCTTTTAGAGCTAAATACATCAATTACACATAATCTTGTGATACGATCCTGCCATGAATCCTTAGTCATTCATCCTCAACCCACAGAAAGCCATCTGCTTATTTTGAGTGTACCTTGTTACAAAGAAAAAAACGGAAAAGTCTTAAGCTGATTTTATTCCTTGGAATTATACTACTTTAAAGTATATTTTGTTTGGGGAAAAAAGCTCTTATATTTTCACTGACATTACTCATGGTAAATGTTAAAATTTCTATACAGATATGATCTAATCATTCTGACCTTTGTGATAAATTATCTTTGCATACATTCCATTTTGTTGATTCAGAAAGCAAAACAAAGGATTATCTGAGGAAGATTCTAACTTCAAATATCCAGTGATTATAATCCTGATTTGATTTTTTACTGAAGTTACACTTATAAAATCCTAGTATTGTAGGGTAGGGTTTGGAATGTTCATTTCATTTGGCAAGCTCTTCTAGATAAAGTAATTTAATGGTGAAATGAGCAACCAAGAATGCATTCCATCTTCTCAGCAATGGTGATCAGACTTAAAACCACTCAAAGGCTAAAAAGAATTATAGTCTTCTTGGTTCTTTTCATTTTAATAATATCATTAAAATTATTTTTTGTGGTATATAGTGAAGGCTTATCAGTCTCTAAATGTTTCCACCATCATTTTATCCTTTGATTTTTACAATTTTTACAACATCTGTTTGTAGATTGCAAATGCACCAAGAAGGTAAATTTTCTTAAGTAATACAATAGTTAAAAAAATAATTAGAACTAAAACTGTGGTCATCCAGTGCCTAGAGCTGGATCTAAACCCCCTTTCTCTCTTAGCAGTATTGTATGTGTTTTATTACTGTATTTTATATATTTATTGTCATCAGTATAGGGAGTATAGCTGTTGTAAAAAAAAATCTGGTTACTACAAGTGTTTCTTTAATTAAAGCTATTAATCATGTATAAGATGAAATAAAGATACTAGTTCCTGGAACATCATATACAAATTATTTAGAGAAATTAATTGCTGAAATATAGTAACTTTAACATGTACCAAATTTTTTAATATAAACCAAATTATTTATTCTATTGACAAAATTGGTGATCTAGCATCAGGACTGATACAAGCCTGGCACCTACTTAGCTTTCTGTTTTTAATAACTGTATCTCTCACCAAGGTAACATCATCTTATTCTAGACTACCATAATAGCTACCCAACATGTTTCCCTTGATTTTTCTTTCCAATCTATTCTCCATAGCACTGCCACAGCAATATTCTGAAAATGCTTTTATGTCACTTGCCCATTAATTTTATAGCTTTCAATAGAACCAGGTATTAAATCCAAATTTTCTAATATTGTTTAAAGAGTCATTGTTTAAAGAGTCCTGTATTAATTCTTCCTCATTCCTAGAGACTAATTCTTCGCTGTGGCTCACCGTGTTCTGATTACGTGGGACTTCTTTAAGTTCCTTTAATAAGACTAAAAGTTCTTCTTCACCTGAGTTTTCATACAGTTTTTCCTTCTCTTTGAACACATTTCCTCTACTACCTGCCTCACACTCATTCTTTGCCCCTGCTCACTCTCATTCATCATCTCTCTAAAAATCCTTCTTTGACCCCCAATTTCAGTGATGTAAATAGTTCCTCCTGTTATAATATTACATACACTATTGTTTCTTTTGGCTTCCAGATTTCATCCATATTAAGTTTCATCATCACTTCCACAAAAGAAAAATTAGGAAAATAAAAAGTTAAGCCTAAATCATTAATTACATAGAACTATTCAAAATTTTGATAATGGGTCAACTAATTAGAAATATATTGTTATTTATATGTTAAACCTGTAAGTTTCAGGATGATACAATATATTTGCAAAGTCAGACAATAATTTGCAAGATATCACTGAGACCAAAAACTAAAACTAAAACTATTATTTGCATTAATTTTTAAAATGATAAGGTATCACATATTATTTTATTTCTATTATAAAATAGAATTAAAGTTGAAAATGTTCCACAAAATAATTACAGCAGGGATTATAAAATAATTTTGTTTCGCAGAGCCACTTGGACAGAACTGTGTTGAAGATTCTGGGCAGAATTCACATTCATCAAGAAAGAGTCCTATGATTTAGTGATATCTATCTTGGGCAGAAAAGCAGAGGAATGGTGATTCAATTTACATTTGAAGAGGAAAGGATAAAAGAGGTGAAATGATTTCATCTCACCATAGAAATAAAAAAGTGAAGCGCGAAATTTAGAACTATTGATCACTTTTCTAGGGCATCTGTCATTATATTGCAAATATTTACTGTTCTTTCAGTAATAAGCAAACAGAAAAAAATGACTTCTCTTTTCTTTCTGTTTTCTACAGTATCCTACTCTCTGGCATTCTCCTACCTTATTGGTCACTCTTAAGTATCCTTTGAGACTCTTTACTCCTATGCTCAACCTCTAAATGTGGGATTCCTGAAGAGTTCTGTCTTTGTTTTCATTTCTGTTTTATGTGACTTCATTCCATCCCATGACTATTAAATATTTCAATACTGAGAACTAAAGTTTGTCTGTTTGTTTCCAACTGATAACTCCATGTCTCCACAAGGACATCTAGTTAAGTATGTCAAATTTAATTTTATATGAAGAACACAGAACTTTTGATTTAATATTAAAACCCACTTTTATACCAGTCTTCAATATTTTTCAAATGGGACCATGACCTGCAATTACAGGAATTCAGCAGTTTTCCTTGGTTTTCCTATTTTCCTACTCCCTGACATTCTGTCAGTCAATAAGTTCTGTTGATGCTAACTCCAGATCACACCATGAAACCATCTCTTTAATTCTATGACTACTAATATACCCCAGTCATCATTATCTTCCTCTGGATTATTTCAAGAGCCACCTAACTAGTCTCCTCCCTGATTCTACTTTGCCCCTTTGTCTCAATCTTCTTGATGTGGTGGTCAAATTGATTTTTTTTTTCAAAACATGAATAAAATCTTGTAGTGGACTTAATTAAAATTCTCTAATGGCTTCTTATTAAACTTGGAAGTAAACTAAAACTCTGTTCTTATCCACATATAAATCTTCATTTTATAACATTGTTACTCTCACCCACCACATTTCAACTATATTAGCCTTCTTTGGTTTCTCAAACATGCTATTCTCATTTCTACCTTAGTGTTTAAGCATTACTTGGAATACTTGTTCTTATGGCTGTCCTGTTCTTATTATTCAGAGTCTGCCTTAATTTGACTTAAATGGCCTTCTCTAACCATCTGTCTTCAGTAAAACCATACACTCTCTCTCACCTCTTCCTTTATTATCCTCTTTAATTTACTACATAAAACTTATTATTTCCTGATAATTATTGTCTAATTTATTAATGTGTTATTCATTCTTTATTTTCTGTCTCTTTACTCAAAAATAGAATTTATGAGAGCAAGAAACTTTGTCTTACTGAGTGCACAGCAGCCATGTGATATGTAATCACTGAACAAATAAACTATAGGGTCTATATAGTTTTCTATATTTAACATAAAGTTGATCTTTTTTTAAGTTTCTGAAACTGATTTTTAACCTTGAGCTATATTCTTGTGGAAATTCTGAATTTTTTTGGCTCACTCTTTCTAGAATCAATTAGCAAATATTTAGAATTTACAAACATTTATATAAATATACCTTTATTAGAAAAGTAAAACATAGGAGGGAATCAGAGAGAGAGACGACCAGCTAAATTAAATACATATTCATTATTTTTAGTGCACGGTTATTTGTTAGTACTCACTTTCAAATAAAAACTTTAAATAAATAAAATATTTCAGGTAAAGTTGCATAAATGTTGCTACTTTCCATTAATAAAGCATTTGAATTAAAACAATGAAATGTAAATATATTTCTTTCAAACCTCTCTTTCATCATGCACAGTCACTTGTTATTGTTCTGGGTGTGTAATATTAAACCATGCCCTATTTACGTGAGAAATTCAGGTTTCCAATAGCATAGAAAACTGTCTGTGCAAATTCCTATGCTTAATGGCCCAGTTATACCTAATAACAACCATTAGGTGCCATCAAATGCTCCAGCCATATGTTCCTCACAAAACATCTTGAGAATTTGTCTAACACAGTAACTGAAACAGTAAATTTTACAGAGGAGGATTGTTTTTTTACAGAATTTAAAGTTTAGAATCAAAGTAACTGTGCTTTATTCTGTTGAGATAAAGGCAATGGGGAGAGATAGGCTTCTATGGGCTTGGGCTGAGATCCTAAATATGCATATCAACTTTAGAAGGAAAAAAAAAATCATCATTGTCATGGAAAGAGACAGAGAGGGCAGCTTGATGCTGTGGAGTATTTTGTACATGAATGTAACTGACAACTTGGCTCCCATACTAAGCAAGGGCTCCTTCTAATTGCACTGTTGATGAGGTTTATGAGTGGTATTTCCAATAGCTCTAGGTATCAGACAGTGCAGTAATGCAAACTAGGGCTGAATCATGGATAATCATGCTGAGGCAGGCTTTGGAATCTTGTAGCCAGCTACATTAAAAATAAAGTGTACATCATCAATTACCAAATATTTAAAGTGTACTCTAGAGATTGAGGTGTTTCTTCATATGTAGAAGAGATACCATGTGTGAAGAAAAGGAATACAAGCCTCAATTAACTCTTTTCTTTCCTTCCTCCCTTTTCCTTCCCTTTTTTCCTCTATTTGATAAATATTTAATAAGCGTGAGAATCTATCCTATTGTCAGTCACAGGAAAGAGCATTGAACAAGATAGAAAAGGTCCCTCTCTCACAGTGAGTCTAGGGACAGAGAATAAACAAACTTGTAAGGTAAATATGTTTTGTAATAAATGCTATAAATAAAATAATAAACAAACTAATAAGGTAATTATGTTTTGTAATAAGGGCTATTAATAAAATAACCAGGGTGAAGCTATGTGATAATCATTGGAAGAGTCCATTTTAGATGAGATAATCAAGGAGGGCCTCCAAACTGAAATATAAAAAATGAAAATAATTTTTCTATGCAAAAGGTTAGCAGGAAAATATTTCTGTCATAGGGAACTAAAAGCCTAGAAGCAGAAATTATTTTATTCTGTATTAGAACTCAAAATTCAGCATGACTAAGCTAAATCATCATGTATAGCCTGATATTAAATGAAGATATAAAGAGAGGCAGAGGCAACATTTAGAGCCCTGGGGTTAAAAATTTAATACCTACTGATAACAAGTCTAACATTATCATAGTGTATTTTGGCCTAAAAGCACTCACCACAAGCCGGTATGGTACACAAGTAAGTGTACATGGCTAGACACAAATCACACATGCAATAATTCTTAACAGAGCTAAAGCTTGTCCTCTCGTGTTGACTCTAGTGATCACTACCCATTGTCACAGCTGTCTGGCAATTCTTTGTCACAAAAGCCCAACAAAAGCATGTGAGGGAGGGAGGGAAGATGAACCTGGATGTAGGTCTTAAGGGTTGATTGATATATTATAAAGACAGTTGTTTAAAAGATAACAAAAAACTCATTAGGTCAGAAATTGGAAGTTGATTCTAAATTAAAACATAAGTTTAGGAAAGCTGCTTAAATACTCAAAGCAGTAACTGCGTCACCTATAAAACAGAAGGATGAACTTAATTAGTGGCTTTCAAAATTTTTGCTTGTTTTCATAAGGTAGAAGAACACTTTGAATTTGTTTTAAATAATTAGATAAAGAACATCAATTAAATGGAGCAGAAAAAGGTGTGTCTGCTGTAGGACAAAGATAAGGTCATGACACCAAGTGAAGTTCTGAGATACTGCCATAAACTTTAAGACATTTTTGATCAAAACCTGTGATGATCCCAAATGCTCTCCAGCTACAAGATCCTATGATTCTATCTTTGTATTCTTCATAGGCCAAATGTAGATTTCAGGGAGAAAAACAATACAAAAATAAAACTATATTGGGAGACTGGAAACCATTACAAAAGGAAAGAAGTTTATCTACTAAAAACAATCAAGAGTTCTTAGTATTGTACTTGGTCTACATTATATACTAGAACTAAGAAACAGGAATAGAATAAAAAAAAAAAAACGAGTGAATTATCAGGGACAGCAAAATCAGAATTTCTGACAAAGGCAAGGGAAACAAAAATACAAGGTAATAATAGTAGTAGATGATGCCTTAACCGAGCCATGAGTAGGATACAAAGTCAGCATATGGGCAAAAGTGTTTCTCATGGTAGCCCAGAAAACTGGGCATTATAAGAAAAGCTGACACCAACTCATAAACTGGCTGCTGTTAAATCACAGGGAATCATCCAGGAAATCTTAGAGTCCTGGATGAAGCCACACTTGGTCAGCCAATTACTCCCAACTTGTAAGGATCATTTTTATACAACTCTCCTCAGCCACACTTGGACAATGTGTCCAGTGGGTCTCCTCAACTTGTATTTTCTCCTTTCTCTTCTGCTGTCTTCCTAGTCTTTGGAATTCTATGTGCTTACCATGAGACTATAACAAAGAGAAGAACCTAGACAACATCACTGTTGCACACATGTTCCAGATATGGCAGATGTGCAATAGTCAAGCCCATGGTGTAGCAGAAAAAGCATGTGACTGGGTACTTACAGAAAGGCCCAATACTGAGCTCACTAATTATTAATGGTGTGCTTTTAGTCTAGTTGCTTGAATAGTTTCAGTTTGCTCATGTGAGATAATAAGAATGAAAATATTTGTAAACTATAATGTTACAAAAAATAAGAATCTTCCTACTGATGTTAACACATTAAATGAGAACATTAAACAACAGATCTTAAAAAATTCCACGTCCTCTTTATTTGGGAGATGAAAATTACAGCCATGTGCAAATAGCATGGAAACAGTTCCAGAAAAAAATACTGGACATGTTCTCTCCTCTTTTTCTTTTTAAACCCGATTCCACCTCAACATCTGCATGCACGCACATCACTGCACTCAGACACTAAAAATGATGCAAACAAATGAATTTGATTCCTGCCCTGAAGAAATGGCAATCTACTGAAAATATTCAAAGCATATTTGTCATCTCCTTGTATTAGATCCTTATGAAATTCCTATTTGAGAGGCTGCAGGACTGAGGGTCTCTACACAATGTAGTATTTTACACTGTAGTTCATAAGGGAAGGAAGTCTTGGAGTGACAATATAGAAACTACACACATATATAGAGATGTTGCTTCAGGAAGGCAGTCTAATGAGAAACAAAATCTCGAATAACAACTCTCAATAAAAAAAAAAACGTTATTATCTTGTCTTCGAAAGGTATTTCCATTTTTTGTGCAAGGATATATTTTTTATTTTAATCTATAAAATCTCCCCAATCTCGTTTCCCTTGAGTCATTTTCTTCTCCAGTTTGTTTGTTTGTTTGTTTGTTTGTTTGTTTGTTTGTTTTTACTGCCAGGTTATTTAAAAGAGTTTGCTTTTACTGTCTCTACCTTTTTTGTCTCTATTCATTTTTCAATCTGTTGTATTTTGGTTTTGGCCCCCAGTACTTCACGAGCAATATTCCCAAAGAGTTAGTTTATACTGAATACACCTTTGACTTAATCAAAAACAACCTCTTTTCTTCTTATTTTAATATATTGTGAGGAAAAGTAAAGCATGCTATTATTTCCAGTTCATTGGCCTAAGATTTTTTTCTGGTATTGACCTGCCTCTGGTTTTAAATCTCATTTGTCATTACAGTAATTGTCTACGTACATACACATGCATGCTGCTAATACGGAATCATGACCATATATATAAAAATCCTGAATGGGTAAAGGTTTCATCAATTAGTAGTAAGATGCGGTCTCTAAAATCTTTTCAACCAATCAGAAAATTTTCAGAATTTTCTAGTGTCAAATGGTCCTGTAATTACTAAAGTATTCATTTCAGGAAGATGGTGGAGCTGAATGCTTTAGCTTTTGTCTTTCAGGCCAGGTACCAAGAATCTCTGACATGACTCATAATTAATTCTGGCAGGAGAAAGAAAAGCAGAACCATTCAAGAAGGCAACAGATGGAAGTTAGTTCCACTTGTGTAAACTAGAACAGTTAGATGATCACATTTAAAAGTCAGGCCTTGCTTTAGTGGGATTTTTTTTTTTTAATTTCTTGGATTTGGTGAATATATGAACCATAACTAAGTTCAGAAGATCCAGATGGATATAAAAATACTCCCTCATTCTATATTACTGAAAAACAATGTTTTATAGTATTTCTACTCAAATACATTTACTTGCTGATATTTCATTGCAAAAGCTATATGCATTTCTTTTCTAACTCCTATCTGCTTATTTGTTTTTATATAATATGATTTCTTAAATTATCCAGATGCTATTATGAAAAAAATATCTAAATTTTCTTCTTAATCTTACTCTGTCCATATTCATACAAATGTGAAAAAGAAGGGTCAGAGTCAGCCTTTGGAGGAATCTGTGATTAAGCAATCAGAAAGGAGATCATAAATGTGTAACGGTTAGAGACAAAAGGGTTGAAGAGGAAAAGACAAAAGTGAAAAAGAGATGTACACTGTAGTTTGATGAACAATTTTTTTAGGAGTGGCAGATAAGAGGAGCCAAGAATAAGGTAAGAATTTTGACTTGGGAAATTGTATGAACAACCATGCTGTTTAGTGAAAAAGGAAGGAAAAAGAATGTAAACAATGTTTTGGGAGGAATGAGTTTGTTAAATTTTGGAGCATGCTAATATTAAGTGTTTCTAGGTCATACACAGAGAAGTTCAAAGGAGTTTGAATAGTTCTGAAATAAAGTTTCTCTCTCTCTCTCTCTCTCTCACACACACACACACACACCACACACACACCACACACAAACCACACACACACTTTGGGGATCTCGAGGAAACTGATATTGTAGAAGCCTTTGGAGTGACTAAATTACTCAAGAAGAGTATACAGAGTGAGGTGATAAAGGGGCCTAAATCAGAATCCTCAGCAATTCAAATATTTAAACAATAACTTAATTAGAAAGTAACCCCACCTTCCATGCACAACATTCAAAGAAGAAAGGATGGCATGATCAAATGATGAAACTGAAACCGAAGGCAGAACTTTGCAAAGGACCTAATCGTCAATAATTTAAAATTCTATAAGAAAGACAAATCAATTGAATTAACAACTTCAAATAATGATTGGTTGAAGAATACGTGGAGGCCCACTAAACAGAAAGAAATTCAGTTATAAAAGGAAGGTGACCCATGGGGACATCCTTGTCAAGAAGCAAACAATTAAGACATGATTGCTTATGAATATTTAGTTTAAAAATTTTTAAGATGAAATAGATTTGGACTTCTTTATACACACAAGGAAATTTCTGGCTGACAGAGAAAAAATCATATATAGAAAAATGACAGAGACTGAGCATAGTTCAAAACGACATAAAAGTAAACAGAATTTAGAGGAAAGATAGAAGTGTTGCCATCTCTAATAGAGTAGTACTATTTTCCTAAACCCATCCAGTTTCCAAAAGAGGATGTTTGTTAGCTCAAAAATTTGTGTCATCTCCCCTAATAATTTTTTCATTGGCGGAACCTAACAATCAGCTCTAAAATGAGATGTAAAAGATAGAAGTCATTCTCAGACAGATCTCATACTAGATTTCTTCTTAACTTTAAAGTAACAACTACCACTGTCACCAGCACCAATACAACAAAAATCTAAACCTGGAGTACACTGCTGGAAGTACCTTCATATACCTTATCTCAAATTGCCTTTTCATTAATATCTCCAGTGTTCTTTTATAAGACTTATTTAGAAGGGCTCAAAGCATATTAATTGAATTAACAGAATGTGTCTTACATGGAGTTGCCTCTAGAAGAAACCAGAGTGAACTGAATTCCCAGCTCGGTCTTTCTAATTCTTTCTCAATAGGAAATCTGAAATGAAAAGACTGCCTTTTCCTGAGCCATTTTGCCAGAAGCAGCAATCTGAATCAGAGAGAAAATGCTTGGGCAGATTCATTTATCATCACTCACCTTTTTAAACTCAATAAAAGAGTACATTATTATTTTTTTTTAGCAACTTCACTTTCTTTTAAAATCAGAAATTAAGATATTCTTTGCAATTTAAGCAAACTGTAGGTGGGAGAACCAGGTTACAATTGGGTAGAAAAATTCCATTTAGTATAACATTAAATAATAATCCTCATTCATAGTGGCTAATTTTACATCTGAACAATTGTACTATCCATCATTACAAGGGGTCTATGCCTCTACTAATTTTATTCTAAAAAATATCCTCTCAGGGTATTTTTGCCAAGTATCATAGGAGTTGCCTGGCAACTGCTAAGAACAAATGCAAAGAAAGAGAGGTGATTTAATAAAGAATTCACACAATCAAAACCTTGTAGAAATGAATTAGATATCTGCTTTACTCAGAAAAAAAATAAATACTTTGAGCTAATTTTAAATACACAATGTTTAAATACAAAAATTAATAATTTACTGTGAATCAGCTATAACATAATTAATAAGGGAGTAAGGCATGGAAACTGATGAAAAGTAGTCAACAAAGCATTTAAGAATTCTTTTTTTTTTTCTACCCCACAATAAGGTTTGTTCAGCTACTAGATCCAGGGATTATAAATTTATGTACTCACAGGCAACATTCTTTAGAACTGTGTGTATGTAAGCAAGCAAGAAAAATCATACTTTATCTGGCATAGCAATGTAGAAATTTTATAGGTTTGGGGATTTAACAGGTTCTTAAGCTCTGAAGAAGAATTAAAGAAACCTAAATATTAAAGAGATGAAGAGTTATTATCAGTAGAATGTGCTTAGAAAAGAAGAAAACGTCAATAAAGAGCCCAGTAAATTTTTAAATACATAAGGATTTGACTTAAGAAGAGGAAAAAAAAAGTGTTCAGGCATACCAGTTCTTCTGTATTAACAAATAATGTTTTGTTGCAGGTAATAGAAAGAAAGGTATCTTAAATAGTTAAGAATAAATATAAATTAATTGGTTATCTAAAGGGCTATTTCATAGAAACTAGCAGACACAGAGTTTTAGCTTGTCAGGGACAATGACGCAGTCATTTCAGTGCATCCAGAACTTTTACTATCTTTCATCTATTATTCTCTGCATAGTGGCTTTTGTCTCTCAGTATAACTTTTTCCACGTGGTAGAAAGATGACCACTTGCTGAGCTCAAGGCTTACTTTTTAAACTTTCAATACTAGAAAGAAGCTGTTCCTCTTGTCTTTATTTAGGTAGATAATGATAGATGATTGATAGGTGAGAATAAATGATAGATAGATGATAGATAAATGATAGATACATAGATAGATACATAGATAGATAGATACATAAATAGATATATGGTAGAGATAGATGATAAACAATCAGTAAGACAAACAGATGACAGAGATGATAGAGATGACACATATAGATAGTATAAAAATAGATGATATAGATATAGATGGAGATATAGATATGATAGAGAAATGATAGAGATAGAGATAGATGACAGAGATACAGATGGATAGAGATGATAGAGATAGAGACAGAGATAGAGATAGAGACAGAGACAGAGACAGAGACAGAGACAGAGATAGATAATGTTGAAACATCTCAAGGAAAGACTTCTATTAGTCAGGCTTGGATCAGGAGTCCATTATACAATCATCAAATGTGGTCTAGCAGTCTGGCCTTAATATAAGTTGACCCACTGGAGCATAACAATTGAAAAAGAGAAGTAACTGTTCTCTGAAATGAGATAGAACATGGGTAAGCTTCGGGCCAGACATAATGAGTAAGAATTTAAAGTGTTTGGCCTTTGGATTTCTATTTCTTAGTTTGCCATTTCATGTAACATGCTCCCAGATTGACTTTTCATCCCTTTATTTAGATGCCCATCTCTATTTCCCTTTTAATATGTTTCACTCTTCTAGTTATTCTTCTCTTTTAAGGTCTTGATAAAACAATAGAATAGAGAAAGAGGTTTCTATACACATAGCCTCGAGTGAGATGAAAGACCCTTGAGACCACAGAAGAAAGGACTTTCTAGGAGGCAAATAATCTTCATACTTTGAAAACTTAATGATTGAACTCATACCTCTCTCCAGATGGGCAGTGAGCCCTGGTGAGTGTGAATTATATTTTTTTCATTCTGTCACTCTTACATGCCATTTATTTATATGATCTCAATGCTGAGAGTGTTAGGTGACTGATCTGGAAGCAGAGGTGACTTGCTCTGCAGAAATCTCTAAAGCACAGATCCTGGAAGGTAGTAGATAGCTAAGTAAAATCTCTTCCTTGGAGCAAGGGGAATTTAATTCACCTACCATATTAACTTTCCCTTCTATAGGCATCAACTCTTTCTAATATCAGTTTATAGGAAGTTAACTGCTGCCCCTGGGAATTTGTACTTGTCAGTTATCAAGCTCAAACCTTAAGGAGATAAATTTCCTAATTTACACTTTGAGTGGCAATGGAAAGAGGCAGGTCCTGCATTACCCACAGGGTGTGAATTATTAACAAACTAAAAAATATTAAAGCTAGACAACTTCTTAATTTCAGAGTTTTTGTTTTTTGCACAATGAACTGTATTTAATCTTTAACCATTCAAACCAGAAAATTAAGTTATTGTCTAAATGAATAAATATAAAAATGTTCTTTCTTTTTGTTATCTGATGAAGGTTTTCAGATGAGAGTTCTTCATTCTGACACTTTCTATATCATGGACATATTCATCATCCTTCAAAGTGCCCCAAATCCCTCAACATTGAATTGGAATCCCTCAGCATAACCAATTCAATGACCTCAGCAACCTGTCTTCAGCTTGATCCATCAGTGCTTCCCTCCTATAACCAGAGTGTAGTCACAAAAACAAACAAACAAACAAACAAACAAAACTTCCATCATGCTTAGGAGAGACCTTGCAATTCTCAATCTCTTTGCTCTTTTTTCCTGTTGATCTTCTGCTGCAATATTCTTTCATCCAATTTTTTGTAGTCTTGGAGGTCAACTCAAATCCTACCACTTGCATTAAATCTTCCCTAACCCCCACACATTACCCTTCTTTCCTCCCATCCCAAATTGGCAGCTACGTCTCTTTTTTTGTGCGTGCACAATATTTATAAAAAGTGATTCATTATATAAAATTTGATATGGCACATTTGTAAGTTCTACCACTATTACATGTTTCAAATGTTAAATTGAGTTATATTTATTTACATGGATTTCCTTTCCTAGTTATCAGAAGTTTCTCTGAGAACATGTCTGCTTATTCTGTATCGTGGAGTATCTAATAGAGTGTAGCAGTCAAAAACGCTTATTGCATTGTAATGATTTAGATTTTTCACTACACTGCAAGCTACTTGGGAAAGGATACTTTCTTCAACCTTGTATTTTTATTACTTAGCCACAGGTCTTCTCCAGAATAGGTCACGATAAATGTTCATTGAATGAGGGAATAAATATGAGCATGGAATTACTTAATTATACTGTTGGGACACTACATTACCAAAGATACTAGTTCCTAAAAGCCATTTCCTCCCAGACCAAGATATATTGGTATTCTAAGGAGATTAATAAATTAACATTCCTTCAAAGCCACATTCTTTAAATACTTGTTCAAGATTTACTTAGTGGAGACAGGGCCTGTACCTGTGAGAATTTTGTTTTATTTTGTTTTGTTTTGTTTTGTTTCTCTGCAGCTACTGTCTTCTTCCACAGGAGTGAGTACCAATTATTGGCTACTATGTGAAAAATCACATGAGAAGGTCACAATAAACTGGTACCAAACTTTAAAATTATTTCAGATGTGTTAAAGACATTCAGAGATCAGTATCCTAGACATCCTTTAACCTAGCTCTGAATATAAGGTTCATCCATTGCCTCAGCTATGAGATATAACTAATTAAATTCACTTATTCAGTGAATATCAAAAGCTTATCACAACATATTGCTTCAGAGAGCCCTTAAATCATTTACACCTCAGCTTTTTCTTAGGTAGAAAGAAGATATTGACACCCACTTCATCAGAACACTGACAAGATGAAATGATACTATTGAGTACCCCATTGGAACATAACAATTGACAAAGAGAAGGTACAGCTCTCCAAAAGAAAGAGAGTATATAAGAAAGACAGGTACATGACAGCTCAGTGCCTGATACATAATATATGCTCAGTACAAGGCAAAAGGTCAACAGGATTTTTTTATTCCACTAGGGTCCACTAGCACTGCCCACTAGACCTTTCTGTGATGATGGGTTTGTTCTGCTGCTGTGCTGTCCTATATAGCAGACACAGACACATGTGGCCACTGAGAAATTGAAATATTGCTCATAGGGCTGTTAAATCTAATTTTATTTTAATTAATTTTTATTTAAATAACACATGTCTGGTGGCCACCATATTAGACAGCAAAGGGACTGCAAAGTGCATGAGAATGGGCCTATGTCTTATTCAGTCTCACTACAAAATATTAAAAAATTACTGCATGGTAGGGGTTAAGAAATGTCTGAGGAATAAATGAAGTAGGAAAGCTGAGAGGAAGAAAGCAAAATGAATATAGGGAATGATTTCTGTCACTTGAGCTGTAGCGAAAAAAAAAAAAAAAACTATGTAAATAGAATTGATACATTTTATGGTGGCCATTGGCGGCTGTAGGCCTGTCTATTTCCATCCAGAATTAAAACCCTCAAGTTAAAGACAAACGTATACTATATTCATACTGCAATTAAAGTCAACCAGAAATTTCTCCCTTTGATGCAATCACTATGCCAGTATGAAGATCAAAACAAATACCACAGAGGAAGAGTTTAGGAAAGATGGAAGAGAGGTAATTAAGAAAAAAGGGAAATTTGTTGCACTGGTGCTGACTATGAAATTAGGAGCCCAATTTTAAGTTTTCTTAGGAGTTTCTGAAGTTCCCATGATAACAGCCTCCAGGACTATAGAAATTGTGTACTTTATATATTGCCTTCATTCTCTTTGTAATCTTCCCTTCCACCATAGAAAGGGAAGGGTGTACATGTAAAATTTGCTTCTCCACATCTACCATGACTCCTTACCAAAATCCCTCATCTTCTGAGTCAAATGGTCAACTCCTGCTTTTGATAAATTAACTGTAGTTCACTGAACAATTTGTGGTTATTCATGTAAAGAAACCACCTTGATTCTGATTTATTGCTCAGTTTAACTACCGATATCCAATGGGCGGCAAAACTAAATCTTATGAAACATTAAAAAAGTCAAACCAGTAAGTAATATAATGCCAAAATAAGTAGTGCCTGGGCATTCTAGGATTTTAGGATAAAATTCTAAGGAAAAAGAATTTGTTGTAGAACAGATGGGAAAAAAATGCCCAGAGACATGACTATAGGAAGCCTTGGGTACCACACTGACCCAGGCAATTAGGGATGTTCTAATGACATTAGAAACCTTAGGCCAACCGAATAAGCATTCTAAATTTCCATTATAGATGCTAAGAGAGATGGAATGAGTAGAACAGCTTAAAAAGTACCATGTGATCCAGTCCTATACATTAACATGTATCATGCATCAAAGTTGGAAGGATGGGAAATGGGTTTCAGCTCTCTCTGGAATGGGGCCCAGTATATACATTCACAGCATTGATAATTTAAAAATTGAGGGCAGACCACTTTAAAAATAGCTTGCAAAAATCTTGAAAATGTAACTGGCAAATATAAACAGGTGAATCTAATTGATCTTTCATTTTAGATTCAGTTGAAAATAGTGGTTCTGGGGCCATTGTTAAAGTGTGGAGTGGGCACTGACAGTTGGAAGTATTTCGTTTTTACTCCCTAAGAAACAGTAGGGCCTAGGCAAATAGAACTGTGAGTATTCAGTAAAGGCCAATTAACAGTTTCCCACAAAAATAGCAGCCGTCACAGCTTCCGATGCTACAAGGCTTGCCAGAAAGGGCAGCCCATACTTGATGATGGATGAAGGAGACGCCACCCTCGTAAGCAAGCATTTTAGGTTTTCGATGGCTTTTCGATGGCTCTGTCGCAAAAAGGATTAACATTGTGCAGCTTCCTTCTCTGTGGCTTTCATAACTAGCATTTTAATATGCCCAGAATCTCTCAAGAAGCTGCTAGTATCTAATGATTTACATGCTTGTTGGGAAAAATAAATAAATCCCCCAAACAGAATGTTGGTTACCCAGAGATAGATAGCTCAGGTGTTCAGAGTGAGCATCCGTGGGGTACACTGATGAGGAACACACCTTGGAGAGGCCTCCAATTATATTCAGTTCTCATTAAACCAGACAAAATGCTGCTGAGCCTATGGAAGTCTGCTAAAATTATGCTTTTTTGTTCCTTGGAACTTTCCATCCATGAGGAACAGAGAATAAAAAGACTATATAAAAGTGAAGCTGAAAGATTACTAAAACAAATAAATAGGGGGGATAATAATAATGCCCCTTCTGGTAGAATGCCCACCCAAACAAAGGCAAATGATAGAGAAGTTTCTTGAGAATTCACTCATATAGATCAGGGCAGGTAGCAAAAAGGAGCATTTACTAAGCTTAGCCTGTGTCCAGCTATTGCTGCTACGGCCCACCTCAATGCCACCATCAAAGCAGAACATTGTGAATGTGCTTGGGGAAATCTCTTACATATGTCCTAGATTTGGCGAACAATAGGCCTGGTGCTAACTTCACAGCCATATATCACTAAAGTGTCTACACTTGCTCTGGCAACCCCTACCAAAGAGTAAAGAGAAGCATCAAATAAGAGGGGGGAAATACAGTGCTCAGGAAAAGGTGTTTGGAAAGCAAAGGATGGGAGAGCATTCCCACTTCTGGTCCATAAAACTCTTAGTGCTTCTTCTGGTTCTATATGAGGTAGCACAGAAGCAAGAAAGAAGCAGTAGTTTAGAACTATCTAGGTGACGAGTGGCCAGTCAAGGAAACAGACAGTAGCGAGATGGGCACAGACTTTTGGAGAACTAGAGGCAATGCTGTTCCACTCTCAGGTGGTCCTCTCTGACAGGGAGCCAGGGTAAAGCTGGACACTGTCCCTTGCACAATCAAGCCTACCATCAGCAGTGACCACAATCAGCAGACAAAACCATTCTGGCCAGAGTGAGGCCAGAGATGCTTCTGAATGATTCACGAGTGATCATACCCTCCCTCTACTTATCACTCATGACTATTATGCCTTCAAATCCCATGAAGCCAGGCTTAGAAAAAGAGAGAGAAGAATCTCACAGCCAAACCACACTTAACCAAACTCAATACCACCCTGCCTCTAACCCATGGTGACTAGACCTTCTCACCACTTCAAGACACACAAGATAAAACCTCACCTGCACTGTAGAGAGGAGGAGATGTTAAACTGATGGGAGTTTTAGCTGTAATGAAATTAAAATAATGTAGAGATCAAAAAATGCAAGAAATGAAAAAAAAAATTTCCATAGATGACATTGAGTAAAGGAAAGAACAAGTAAAACACAGCATAGTTCAATGTAATAATTGAATTAAAAAAAATGTTTTATATTATTGCCCCACAGCTTTTAGACTACCCAATAAACCTGTTACTGTATCAACATATTTAATTCTCAAAATTATGAGATGAAAATTGTATTATACTCACTTGCTAGAAAAGTAGATTGAGGCTAAGAGTGGTAAACTTTCTACAGTTCAGTTATTAAGCTGTGATTAAAAATCAGGTCGATTTGTCTCAAAAAAAATAATAAAGTGTTTTTTTCAATTTTCTTTTCTTGGTGATGGAATAACAGGGCCTTCAAGTTCAGAAAGACCTGAATGTGTGCCAAACATTGGCAGTAGGAGGATTTATAAATACAAGGAGATATTATGGCAGCAATATTATAAACTATGACAGTGGGCCACTAATAAAGTGGAGATCCAGGCAGATGGCAACTAAGAGATCTGGCAGCAGGCAGGATGTCAGTATCTTAGAAGGTGGGCAAAGTTAACTGGCAATGACTAAATGGGAAAAGGCAATAGAGTCTTGCAGGGATACTGTGACAGACTGAATTTTTCCAAAGATTACCATAATAATATTTCTAGATAGCTAATTCTTCTAGAACTTTGTCCCCCCCCCCTTCTATGTCCCCTTTCCTCAAGCCATTTGGTCTTTTGTGACTGCTTTGACACACAAAATATGGCTGAAGTGGCTCTGAGATTAGACGATAAGAATATCATACACTCTTGGCATGCTTGCTTTTGCACCTTACCCAAAAGCAAGAGCAAGTCTAAGCAGCCCTGGAAGGGCCCATGAGAGAGAAACTAAAGACCCTGGCTTGTAGCCCTGGATTAGTTACTTCAGAGCATCAAATTGCCAGCCCTGTAAAAGACTCATCTTGAAAGTGAATCCTCACCAAGCAAAATGAAGCTTAATACCTATAAACATTTATTTGTATTGTTGTTTATTTTGTTTTAAGGGTGTCTAGTACCAATTAGGTCATACCTTGAAATTGTTTTCAGCTGATTACATGGATAAGTTTAGATTAAAGTAATAGGTTATATATATTGACTTTAGTGTATGACCCTTCATTACTAAATTATAAAATTAAATTCTGTATTTAACTGGCAACTAGGGGAAAAAAAAAAAAAAACAGCTGATAGCACATGGAGCCATTTCAGAAATGCTCTACCAAAATTATAGTTTTGCAAAATCTATATTTGTTAATTTTTGTTATGCTCTCAAGACTGCAAAGATTGGCAATGGTTTGTCTCATGATAATAGATAAATGATGTACAGATCCAGTCATAGAAACTGGACGACAGGAACTGGACTCTAGTCTAGAGGATTATAAAGAAGAACTCATGACAAGATCCTAGCTTGGAGGAACTGAGTTACACAATGGAACTTTAGGAGTGAGGAGCAAAATAGAACATTTGTTTCTAGACATTGAGTGGAAAGTAAGGGCTTAGTCCCAGGATTTAAGGTATAAACCCAATTAACATGCACTTGATTAGGACAGGTTTAACAAGTCTAACCTGATGCTCAATGAGTTAATTGGCCAAGATGTGGGAAAACGCAAAGCTATCCTAAGGGACTAGAAACAAAGCATGGAATTTTATTGAGTTTTGTACCACTGCATGCATCATTTTAAGAATCTATTGCCACAATGACAAATGAGTTTCAACTGTCAGACAACTCTGATCTATCAGTAGGAGTTGCCTAGAGTAACATATATTGAGAAAGATTATGAGGCAGAATCCAAGCTCAGCAGAGAAGACTGGGACGATTCAATAAACATGTGCTTCACTAGTGCAGAAAGAGCTACTCAAAATGCATACCATGAATTTTTTAATTGAGTTTAGTGTGACTAATTGTAAATGTGGTCCTCATCACAGGGCCCAGTATGAAAACAAAGGCAAAGTACCTAATTCTTTGAACAGTATCAGATGTTTGCCACAAATTGAAGAATGGATCTAGTCATAAGATTAGTGTTAAATTGGCAGTCTAAACTAACTTATAGTATGATTTTGATCAAAACACCTGATCTATTTTCTCCTTCTTGTGTAACACAAAAATATAAAATCTTGTTTAGAGGGTTATTATGAGGGTAAAAAAGGGAATACAAAAGAGTATGCTTTGTAGATCATGAAGATTATATGCATATTAATAATTATTGAGACTTACTTTATTATGACCCATTCTTTCTCCACTTTGGCCCAAACCTATGTCTTGTTTGTTCAACCTCTTTCACTTTCTATACCTAAATTATCACCAGCATTATTCAATCCTCCATTGTAAATCTAAGGTTCTTTCTTTTCTGTTCCCACCAACGACTCCTCAGTTTCTTTCTTACTATCTAATACTTGCATTATGACACCATCCTCAAAATGGGAGAGTTTTCTTGGCCAATGTGGTTACCTACAATTGGGCAAAGCTGTTGATAGGGAGAAGCAGTATCAGAAGAATCAGATAGATAGGCCTAGGGACCAGGAACTGGCTAGGGAACAAAAGGGTCCAGGTGGGCTGCTGAAGAAATAAAGTGTAAATCACAAGGCTATGAGTCAGGAATCCAGGTAAGTGTCTGGCCTGCAGGAGTCAAACTGAGGAGAAATTAATAAGCAGGAGATACAGGGCATGAATATCAAAAAGTTTATAATAAATTTACACAGATATCAACAACTTCCATGTGCTTCCCTAAAAGTTGCCATCCTGTTTCCTGGTTTCAGTCTGAACTGCTTGTTTTCATCTATATTGTTTTTTATTTTGAAATTTCCATATATGCTTTATTTTAAAAAAGGGACATTTGTCTTAAATGCTTTGAAAGCCAGCATCCTAGATCAAACTTTCTGCATTGTAAAATATATCCACTTGCTATTTTTCATATATATTTTGTACACTTTTCCACCTCTACTTATATCATGCCGTCTATGCCAGCCTCAGACCCATGTCCTAAGTATCTTCTAGACTCCCTTATTAAAATTTTCATCACAGGTTAAAACCAAATTTGTATGACTTCAATTCTGAGTTAACACCTGTAGAAATCTCTGCACTCTTTATAGTGTTTTTAACATTATGCACTCAGCAATTATCATGCATCATGTTGCTAGTGTCTTTCACAAATGCAGATGCCTCATTTCTTCATATTGGATTTTAAGTTCACTCTCAAAGTATATTAAGAATGCTCTGCATGTTTTTTATTTCTCTTATTGCATTTCTCCTATAGTCAGAGCCCCTTAATAGTTTTAAATAAATATAAACTGATTGATAACATAATTGGCTAATAAGACTTTTTTTCTCTAAATAGATTTTACTGATTCTAAAATTAAGCAATAAATAGCCAGAAAAAATTAAAAGCACATTAATTTTCATGATACACACACACGCACACACGCACACACACACACACAAAACACCAGGATGCATTTTTTTTAAATCTCAAAGCAAATATGAGCCCTCAAATATGCTGTGTGTTGGATTTAAAACAATGTTTTCACTATGTGAATAATTTCAAACTAGTTTTAAAAGCAGCAATTTTCCTATGCACAGAAAATTTCTATCACTTATTACTCTCTTAGACAATTAATCTTTTTTATTTCACAATGTCAAAAGATTTTCAAAGATATATTGTCTTTTTCTAACTTCAGTTGAAGAGATATTATTTCATTCAACTTGTACGCAAGTTTAATTTAATATTAAAAGTCAAATTAATAAAAAGTAATACTCAGAAATCAGTTCTTCCTGATGCTTTTTCTTAAATATATGTTGTGGAAGACTGAGCTCCTTAGTGGGTAAAAGAGAATAGAAACAATGTAGTTTTTCGAGGAAAAAGGAAAGAAAACTCTTAGTGGTTAAAAATGTGTATGGCTTCAGTAGAACTGAGAGCATATTCTTGCCTCTCAACTTGTCTGGAATTGCAACTGATCTACAGTTAGTTATCATTATCTTTCTAGCCTGTATTTCATGATTGACTTGGTGATTATCTCTTGACTTCACACATTTGCCAAGGAAATGTATTTATTCTATGCGATCTTGAATATTTGTCTCCCAGACTTCTGATGATGAAGATGAAGGAAGAATATAAGCATCAAGATGTCTAGCACAATGTGAGTAGATCAATGTTTAAGAAATAATGAAGACAGTAGAAGACCAGAAGTGCCCAAGAAGAAGGAGAGAAATCTCTCTCAAACATAAGTCAACAGTTATAATTACACGTTGCTTCTTCTAAAGGTTGAGTGGAGAAAAATCTGGGAGGAACTTGAGGAAATTATTTTGTAGCCAATAAAATTCCTGGAAATGACTCTCTGAGTTAAACTTGAAGCATGGCACTGGTGGACTGTCATGGTATGGGTAGCCCATATGTTAATGCCATTCCCTATGATTCTTCTAGCCCAAGAGTTGCAGTATTATCCTGCATTATGCCAAGATGCAAGATACAGTGCTTAATGGGAACCTGATTACCTTAACAGAAACTACCTTTAGGCAGACAGGAGTTTAACTAAAAGATTAAAGGAAAAACAGGCACTAAACGAACAGAATAACACACCAGCCAATCATAATAATCCCAGGCTGTGAATAACGTGCATGGCCAGACTGCTAAGCATTAGCTCTGCCTTCTGGTCACTTAGGAACAATTTTTATCATTGCCTCTACTGCCATGAACATCATCAACATATCAGCTATTACAGTGAGTTCTTTGTAGAATAATGGCTTTTGAAAATTAGAAGAGCATTATACTTCTTGCTCTAACAAGAAAAAAGAGCTAGGAAAAACTGAAAAGCTATAGGATGTATTCTCTTCCACAGTCAATATATCTCTGTTCCACTAAGACAGAATTTTCCTAGGACCCTGCTAGTAGCTGGGTGGTGGGATCAGCAGAACACAGGGGAGGAATACTGCAAAAAAGAGCACCACAGGCCTGCCAGAAGCCTCAGTTTAGTCGATTATGCTCCAGCACAAAGAAAATCTGGTTTGAATTATTGCTGGCTGTTTCAGTGATAATAAAATTTGTCAAAGACCAATTCAGTTTTGATAATAAACATTGGCTTCCATATTTAGGGACACAGGAAAAAAAAATGGCAGGTCATTCAAAAAGTTAAACAACAAAGTATGTTACTTTCACTGATGCTCCCTTTTCTTTTCATTAGGGTTAAGATGGTTAGGACCAGATCCTAAGCAGATACCTAATACATAATCAACACAGCTGCAAGATTTAGAGGTGCAATACAATAATGGGACAATTGTGGAGTTGACTAGGAAGGTGATGTAAATTTGCTCCAATAAAGTTTTTCTCCATTAAAGCATTTCTGAAATCTACTTTCAAAGTGGTATGGATGCCCTGGTTACTTGTGTGAGCTTGTGCGAGGAAATCCATTTAAAACAATATCTCAATGTCTGTCCATAATTAAAATTGGCATAAATCGTTGTTTTTGTAAATAGAAAATTTAACACTAAAAAAAAATCATTAAAACAGAAGAATTAAGGGCATGGCATAGAGAAATATTGCTGAGAGAAGGAAGTAAAGGTATTTACCTAAATCAATTCCGCAGAACCCTAGAGCAGAAAGAGTCTTACAGGTTATTTATTGAGTATCTCTGCTAAAGCAGAAATCTCTTCACAATATTCATGGTAGGTAGTCATCTAGGGTCTTCCAAAATGTAAATATGGATAGTGAGCTCATTCATTTATTTATTTTTTATTTTTTTAAATTTTTTATTAAATTTACTGAGGTGACTGGTTAATTTTTGATACAGTTCTATATAATTACTCCTCCTTATTCTAATCTTAAGTCTGCCTCCTTGTCATCACATTCATGGTTTCTAGTTGCATCCAATAATTTTACCTACTCTTTAACCTAAGATATGTTTATTTCTAGTAAGTTCAAACCTATTAAGCTAGGTACTTAATGCCTAGGTACTTAAACTTTGAGCAAGTTACTGTTTAGGTTACTCTTTATCTCTCAGTTTCCTCATCTTTAAAATGGAGATAACAATAGTACCCGTTCATAAGGTTGTCGGAAGAACTGTGAATACATATATGTAAAGTGTTTAAAATAGTACCTGACAAATGATTGGCACTCAATACATTGTTGGATGAATTAAGGACATTTAACAATTTTAAAGATAAGAGTGGTAACTAATATGTTGGAAAACATATCTGGAATTCTAAATGATTTGATTAGGTTATGACAATCAAGCTAAAAATTAGCAGTGATATATTAAAAAATTCTGTGCCAAAGAATGTTTAGTTTAAAACATTGGATTAGTTTATAGTGAAAGAAAATAGGGCTTAAGGATAATAGAAATAAAAAGACTTGGAAAGTTTCTTGACCACAAAACCAGTGTAAGCCGAGTATGACATGGCTATTTAAAAAGCAATGCAGAGCAGGAGCAGTGTGTATAAGATATTGTGGATTGCATGTAACAGTATACTAAATAAATATATGAAAATATGTCTATCTACATCTAGATCCATATCTAGCTCTATTTTAGAGTATATGTGTATATGTAGCCAATATCTGAAAAAATACAGTCAATCGTAATAGTTATTTTGGGGGATTTGGTGGGGATGCATGACTTGGATATTGGATTTGTAAACTTGGTCATATAAAGCTATAAATATATGTTATTTTATAAAGGTTAAAAACATAACAGAAATGCAGTGTAAATCTGCATTAATGGAGGTAAGTATTATATTCTCACCCATGTGCTCTAAATTCTACTAAACCATGTGTTCTTACCCTTTCTCATGCTATTTAGCAGTCTGGTTAAATGTATTTCTCAGAATAATGTTTTTAAATGCATAAAATAAAATACAGAGGGTTCTAAAAGGGATTATATTACAATTCACTATCAAAGTGTTAAACATATTTTGATATATTCCTATATAATCTAGTAGTGGGTACGATAATAACAAAGATAAATTTTAAAATAGAGATGAGCTTATAAAAATTTCCAATACCTATAACTATAATATTATCGATGATTTCTGTTGGTTATAGAGCCACAAATATTGCTAATCCTATGTCAGTTTGGTGTCTACATTTGTCATTGAAGGAAGGGCTAAATTTTAGTTAGAGGTTAGCTATTGATGGAGGGAAGGAGAGGTGATACTTGTTTTCCCCCAATCTAAATTTTGCCAGACTTTGACTTGATTAGGCAGCTATACCAAGAATCTGTGACCAAATGAGTGTATCCTATTCTTGGGATAACAGCAGTGAAACAGAAATAATCTTGAGCCAGGTACTGTTCTCAGCACTAGTACATTTACTGGCATCACACAGGTCAGGACTTCCCCCTGATCTTTTCTGTAATCATCCAGCTTCTTCACAGAAGAGACCTCGGGGATATTATCTCTGAATTAGTTAACCATCTGGCCTTTTTGTTTTATTGGATGAATTCATTTCGGTTCAACACATATTTATTGAGTTCTTATTCTGCATATAAATGGGACTAGGGGCTGTCATGGAACATAAGAGGAGAGAGAAGAAGAGAGAAAATTTTGGCATTGCTCACCATTCAGGAGACCACATTTGGGGGATGGGAAAGGAAAGGAACGATATCCCATTTATCAATAATAATTTATTATACAATGCCTTTATCCAGAAAGATAAAATTAAGAAGGTAAAAAAGCAATTGTATATATATTTTAGATATATCAAGCATAATATAAATGCCATAATCATCAGGAACATATATTCAGAACCAAATCTAGGGAAACATTTTTCTGACAACATGATAGATTATTGGAAATCAGAACTCTTTCATATATCTAGCAAAAAAATTCCCATCACTATAATAAAAATAAAAACAGAGTGTTGCAAACCCATGGATGAGAAAATGCTAAATTTGGCTTGAAATAGATGAGAAAACAGGACATTTCACTACCCCTTGAGGGTTGAAGAGTAATGTTTTTATAAATGAACATGATGGGAGATTCTTGTTTTCTGAGCTGATGGAAGACTGGGCAGATGTCATAGAAGTTCTGGAAATGAGGGTGGTCTGGATATAGCTGTAGCATTGATGAGTGGGCAGGGGGCAAGGCAGAGGGGAATAATATAGAATGCAGCTGTAAAAATTTATTGGAGTCAGATTGTGGGTGACTGGTAATCACCTGGTAAGAGGTGTGGGTTCTATCTTAGAACAAATAGGAGTCATAGAAGACTTTCCACACAAGAATTGAAATGAACACATCTGTCTTATGAAGAGAATCCTGGCCATTCAATAAGCACAGGTAGGCAGACATAAAGATTAGAAGCAGGTAAATCCAAACAGAAAATGAATTAACGATAATTTAGTGATAACTCTGGTTGTATTTATAATGGACTTATAATTCTATAAATCATATCTTCTTACTATTCCCCACCAAAACCACTGCTATCACGTACATCTCCTACACAAATGCAATGCCCACAAATTAACACACTATGGGGAACACGACCATATCCCAAAGCACTAGGCTAACATGAGAGGAGCAGAAAGCTAGAACCACAGTGGAGCTTTCAGCAGTGAAGGAAGCAGAGTTCCTTTTATCTCAAGAAAGGCAAGGTACAGAGTTTTTTTAATTATAAATTAATATGAATAAAGAATTCTGCAAACTACATAAATCAGATGGCTCCTATAACCCCATTTAAAAAAATAGCAATGAATTAGACATGTTTAATGATTCAAACCCAATTATAGAAATATATGCTTGATTTATTCACTTGCATTAATTATAATTTCCCTACTTATATTTTATGAAGTAAGCATTCAGGGAACATTAATTTTCTGAAGAAAATAAAGACTGTTCTCACAAGTAAAATAGAGATAGCACAATAACAAACTTACCAGAGAAATTTTTCCAAGCAGAAGGAATGCCACATGGTTCTAAGCACACTCATATAATGACATAAGTAATCAAATGTTATGACAAATTTTTAGAAAGTGTTAGAGATCAAATTTAAGCCCAGGTCAGTCAGAAATGTTCATAAGGAGCCTAAACTGAAACTTAGAAAGAAGTGATAAATATGGACTGATATAAACAGGGTGGGAGATTACTACTCCAAAACAATAAAAAAAAAAAAAAGCAGCAATCAGTAAAGCATTAGTAGGTGATAAATCCATATGAATGGGAGAGGATAGATGGAGGACTAAATGAGAGAAAAAAGGTTGGGGAGAAGAAAGGTTAGGTACAATACTGTAAATTGGAGGCATCGCTCTCTTTCACAAGTAATTCCTCATTATAGAACCAGGACACCTTCCAGGAGACATTTCCTTTTCTTCTATAATGAAATCATGAGAGTAACCTCCAAACCTAATGTAAATTTAATTGCACTTTTATTATTTCACTCTTTTCTTTTACATAACAAATTTGGAGCACCAAGACTTCAAAGGAACATATAAAAGAATAGGGAGGTCTCATTTACTTTCTAATTTGGTTTATTCTATGAAAATTCTTTTAATTTTTTTCTCAGGTTTAATTTCAAAACTCTGACTCACTAGTGTTAAGTGAAAACCTTTTAGTTAATTTAAATTTGATTTTTAGAAAGTTATTTTCAATTTAGTGGTAAATTAATATCAATAAAGAAAAGCAGTTGGAGTTTTCAAGGTGCTGAAAGGAAACCCATTCTTATTAGCATTTCCTTTCATATTTATTTGATATAATGAAAACAAATGCATTGTTTCTCTGCACTTAATATTTCATGGCTGATGACATTTTTCTTTACTTATTCAGCCTTTTATAAGTTTTTATAAATATCTCATAATTTGTTCAAAATATATTTCTTATTAGAACTTAAAGACAAAAGAAATGTCATATGGAACTTAGACCAGTGGTCAATTTAATTCAATAATTCCAGAGCTGATAGAGCATGGTATTAAAAAACAAACAAACAAACAAACAAACAAAACAAACAAACAAAAAAACAGGAGAAAATCAAAATTTTAACACATGGGCATGGGGAATTCATGTAAGCAAAAAATTTTGAAGGTAGTGAGACAACATTGGGTATATATAACATTTTGGCCAAAGAAGAAAAGATCTCAGAAGTGAGAATGAGCTATTTACAGGTAGTTGAGGAAGAGGGGAACACACAGGTAAATCCTTATTATGCAACTCAGAAACAATAGGACACAATGGGTATCTCGCTAATGGGCCTCTGCCTGAAAAGCTCTTATTTACAAGTAGGGTATTTTATGAAGCATATATTTTGTTGCATTTGCTCTATAGAACCATAGAACTTCTCTGATTTTCCCTAGTAGGATATCTAGTCAGATAATATAAACAAAACCCTTCCCCCAAGAATTTTCCAGGAAATAAGACATTGGCTCACATTATTCCACAAAAAAATAATGATTTTAGCCACATCATTATTAAAAGAACAAAAATAAAAGTTTTCAGGTGGGAATGTTCATCCAGCCATGTCCTTCTGGTATTCCTCCAAGGTCTTCTGCCCTGTTTGCCCAGGGAACTCTAATCCAAATGATACTGCCTGAGTCAATCTTTCAATGTATCTTAAACACAGAGAAATTAGTCCTTCCATTGGCACTTGACTCATGTTTTGATTATAGCACCTACTACATTCTATTCTAATTCTCTGTTTATAGGGCTGTCCCGTCTATCTCTTATACTGCTGGCTCATTGAAGTAGCTCTTCTTTTGATGCCAAAGACAAGGAACCAGATCTGGATGGGGTGGTCTCTGAGTATAAACAGTTTTTCCACATCTACAAGCATGAACAACTTATTGTCTTTATATTTATAACTAAATTTGTTGGAAACTCAAATATTTTCTCCCAAAGCAGAGATAGGATTCTATAATATAGTTCCGCTCTGAACGGTAAGACTAAGCCTGTACTACCCAATCTTAAATGCTAAACGAGGCATGTGCCTTAGTATGTCTTTCAATAGAGTGAGCCCCTTACATTCTACCAGTTTTCATCTACCATTTATCATTTTCCCTTGCACATGAGTTCTTAATCTAGAATCAGGAATCTGACTAGTATTCTCAGACCTGCCTTCAGAGTTCCATTTAGAAGCTCTTCTGTAAACAGCACTCCTGTGACCTACTGCATAATCCCAGATTTTCTTAGGCAGTCTACAGAGAATCATTTACATTACCACAGTCTCTGATTTAGTATGCTACCCATTCAAAATTAGGCTTGTCAATATTGCCAGTCAACTGTAGCAGTTAAAAAAATAAATAGTACGAATATAAACCTAATTCTAGAGATAGAGAATAAAATTGAAATGTCAAGTAGTATTTCAATATCAATGCACAAGAGTAAATGTTTATCCTTATAAAATAACAGGGAAATGCTGAATATTTTCAGTCTGTGTTATTTTTTCACGGTTTTCCAGAAGTTGGGAGAAAATAAGGAAAATGTGGAGTTCTGGAAATAAATGGACAAAACCAAGGTTCAGCGATAGAATATAAGAAAGAATAGAGAGAAAGAACCATTTCTATTTAAGATAAGGATACTGGTAAGAAGTACCTACAAGACAACACCACCTTCAAACATTTTTTTTTTCTATCTTTCCAAGCCCAAGTCAAGGTCTGCCTTATCCACTGTGCCCTTCTTTCTACTGTACTCAAGGATTTGTTTCATAATTTATGGTTCTCACTTACCCTGCAAAATTATAAGCGTCCCCACCATTTCTTCTATGTTTTTTGGTGTATCTACTACAGTATTGAGTGTATGATAAATGACTGATTGATTAATTGATTAGATAAATTAAGAAAATGACTTTAAAATAGAACTCTTATCAGAGACAGGTTAAAATTCAGGAGGAACTAACCAAATGCTTGGTATCAAAGAGTATGCTATCTTGGTTGTTTTTAACAAATGATAGGAACCACTCACAACAAACAAAAGAACCTGAGCCCAGAAATAAGGAATTGTATAAAAATCATCATATATATTTATAATGCTCATGATATATTTAAATACTTACCCTTATGTGAAAGTTTAAAGACTCTGTTGCTATGGTAATTGTTAATGTGACATTTCAAGGAGAGATGCCAGGAAAGTTTAAATGTTTTTATGTGCCTATTTTAGAATAATATACTGAAATCCCATTGTATTTTTAAATCCAACTGTGTTAGACTAACCTGATGTTTGCAAATTTAGTCCTAATAAAAATCTTTTTAAGCATTTTGAAAAGTTGCCCAACAACCATAATAATGAATAGCACCTGGAACTAATGAAGCTACTTAGTCTAAGCATATCAAAATGTTTTCAAAAAGATTAATTTGATGATTTTCAGTATTCTTTTGCCTTCTACACTGACTTCTTTGCTCCCATTCTGTAAAATACCTGGTCTTGTAGGTTTTTATTTTTTCAATGTAGTAATCTTTTCCAAATTGCTATTGATCTGACATTAATCTTTACAGCTACTTATTTTCAATCAGAAGTTGGGTATCTGCCTATGCGGAGGGCCAATTTAAGTTACATGGGATAGCTGACTGTGCTAGCAGTTGGCTTCCCTAACCCCATACTATTCAAGGACCAACTTTATTTCATTTATCGGCAACTTGAAGAATTTTGGTAAGTATATTTAAATTATTTGAATGCAGTTTACTTATATTGGAACTCATTTGAAAGAAAAGGAAAATCTTGTCTGACCTTGTGTACTGTTTTATCTCTAGTACCTTATATAATTTCTAACAAATAAATACATGCTCTGTTAAGTATTTTCCAGTGAATGAAGGAAGAAAGAAAGGCACAGCAGAGCAAGGGTATAAATTTTGCTGTGAAGACTCAAGAAGAATAAGTGAACGTAAATCCAGACCTTAGACTTGTTCTCTGCAGAAAGAGGTGATGAGAACATGTAGGAGGCAGGTCTGGCCAGGTGAGAGTAGATATTTCTAAAGACATGAACTTAAAAAGGCATTGGACATTTGGATACACAGCTAGAGCCAGAAACAAAAAAGTCTTCATTTATCTGCCTCAAAGCAAGAATTTATAGGAATCATACTAAAACTGGTAGGGAGGATCTTCTGAGAAGTGTTTCCTAAGCAGGTAATATTAAGTGAAAATTGATAACATATACTATGCAAAATGTTAATGTCTTTCCTGATGTAAGTGTTTATTGCTTAATTTTATCAAATGTAGAAATATTGATGAGTCCTCCACAGGCTCACTAAATTTAGCTATTTTTATTTTCCAGTCTTCAAATTAATCAATTTAATATTCCTGCCTTGAAAGACTTTAGAAACCTATTTATTTGACTGAGGAGGGACAAGTAATTGATGATTTTATATCCTTCTGGATTTAACAAATGTATATTATGTATTTAAATTTTTAATGTCTTATTTTCTATAGGCAGCTAACTAACTGAACATACAAGACCCATTTTATCTGTCCAGCTTGCTAGCTCCATCTTTTCTGTGCAGAATATTCTCTTCTCCCAGCTCTTTCCATCTCTCCTTCCCTTTTCCTTTCTCACATACTGAAACCCTGTTAATACTTCAAGACCCAACTAAAATTTTCTCTATTTTTATGGAGAGGTCTTGCTGAGAAAAGTCAGATTTCCTGCTGTCTGCAGCCTTCACTTAACACACTCTTTGCTTTACATTCCATACAACTCTTTTGCCTATCATCTTCTGATCCCTTTTATGGCAGAAACCAACTCTTTTTCATTTTTGTCTTTCTAGAACCTGAATATGAATATGGCAGATGCTCAATAAGTACTGAATGAATAAGTAGTTGAGTGAGTGAATTAACAGGTGCCTGAAAGAAGAAGACAACCCCCCACCCACTGGGCCATGAAACAAACAATCAAAACTGTGAAATGAACAAGAAATCAAAAAACTAAAAACTAAGAATTCTTGAGTATCAAATCCTGGCATCTGCTTAGAAGTTAGTACATGTTAAATCTTAGATAATCGAAAGCTTCTTATTATAGCTTCATATTTGTAATAACTAACAAAGACTTTCTCACTCAATATCATTATTTTAGTATATTTACTTATTTGCTAAAAACAGGTATAATTAAGATAAAATGCTCATCCTTTAAGTAAATAGATTCTTCTAACAAATAGCAGTTCCAGTTAATATGCAGGAAAAAAAATTACTGAATAGTATCCTAACATAAGTAAAGTTTGTACAGTCCTATAGTTTAGCACCAAAATACCAGGTCTCCATTACAGATCAAAATTATTCTTTGAAAGAAAAGTGTGATTTCTACAGTGGTGTGTATTAGTACATGTTTTTGAACTATAAGATCAGGCTTCATAAATATATCCTTCTGTTCTTTTCTATGCTGTGTTTATTCTGTTTGCTCAAGCCAATGACTAGGACATAAAAGAATGTTTTCTCAAGAGACTGGATATTAGAGAGTCATGCATGGAACATTCAGTCTGCCAAGAACAGAAGCAAATATCTGAAAATATAGTTTGATTTCCTGGTTAATAAAATTTCATAGCTTCCTGCTTACCCTCCTCAAACAAAGTTGCTCCCCTATGGAGAGCAAAGTAATTGTCATAAATGTTGTTGGAATAATGGGGTATGTCCAGGGGTACAGTGACAAACCGGCATCAGTGCTGGGAATCAAGTCTGGAGATAGGCAGTGGAGACTGCCTCCTTTGGTCCTATGACACATTTTCTTTTAGTCATAAAATAGAAGAGAATGATAAATTTGAATAACAAAATCTGAGGTTATGAATTTCTATAAGCCCAGTGAATGGAGGAATGGGGTGTAAAAATTAGTGAGTGAGATCTCCAGAAAAGTTATCTAGGTTTAAATTTTAATATACTAGAATATCCCATAAAGATAGTTCACAATAAAACAAACAAACAAATGAACAAATAAACAAACAAACAAACAAATGAAGTTCTGTGAAACTATAGATCTTCAGAAGAAAGGAAGTCAAGTGAGAATAGGATAAATAAGTTTTGAGAATCAATTACCTTAAGTCAAAAGCATTCATGTGTGGCCAGGGCCCTGGGGATTCAGAAGATCAAAAGTAGTTTCATAATTGTAATAAAATATTATTTGCCTTCAACAATAATTCTGTAGTAAGTGTACAGTAATGTTTTCCAAAAACTACATAACACCTAATATCACAACAGATGGAATGCAAAGGAGATATGAGAATCCAACCATCTTCTATTAGGTCAGACATTAAAGGGATGGTCTAAAATGTAAAACAGTACAATTCTTTTCATTATTTTTTCTTGATTAGAAAATAAGTATAGGTGTTACATAATGTATTATTATTTGTTTCATTTTAAATGAATATATACATATTTGTAAAATTTCTGTTTATATTTTTGCATATGAAAAATATGACTATATTTATCCACATAAACAAAAGCTCTAGGGCACCTCAAAAATTTCTAACATTCAAAGAGGTTTTGGTACCAAAAGTCTGAGCACTACTGGTTTATAGGTATTTCCTATTTTAATAAATGTCTTTATTATTTTCCCAGTTATTTAAGCTAAGATTTTTGGAATAATATTCCATTACTTTTTCCAGTAAGTTTCCTGTATCTCAGCTACTATAGAAGCCTGTAAGCTTTTCTAACAAAATATATTTCTAACCTACTTGCTTCTATATCTTCTCCATCGCCATAACTTGAGACCCAATCCTCTTTGACATGGGACAGAACCTTTGCTGACATACTTGCTTCTCCTTCACTTCTGCTTCTCCCAAATTCATTTTTTTACTCAGCAAGGTGATTTTATACAACAGATGCTCCAGCTTCAGTGTCCAGATCTTGGAACTTTTCAAGGATGTGATACATTGTTTGGGACTTAAAAAAAATAATCAAGTCATTTTTTTTAAATACACAAAATAAAATGTAGTTCATATTCATTTTAAAATCTAAGGATTGCCATATTAACTAGCCAACACAACACAATTAGTTATTGAAAACTTATATTTAATTAGAGATGCGGGTTTAATTTAATATGCCTGATAAGATGTAGTATAAAGTCTCTATAAGAAAGAATGTTTGGTTCATATTTCTTCACCTTCACCTATTTTCCCACTTACAATGACTAAACAATGATGGTGTTATTGGACTTTAAATATGACAAAGCCCTTCCTATCTCTAAGTTTCAGCATATGCTTTTCTTTGAGTCTAAAATACTCTCTAAGTTATCCAATAAATAGTATTTATTATTTTTGCTCAGTCCACTACCTGGAAAAGAACCAAAAGTACCACACTAGCTGCTTCAGACCTGAGTAGAAACCCTTCCTCCATTTGACAAAATCCAATATAGGAGAAGTTCAAGAATAGAGCTTTGAAATAGTAGGGCATTCTTGTGACTGAAATTCTAAAAGTATTTCCTACTTCTCATGCTATCCTAGGATTCTGATTCTGTCCTGTAGGCTCTCCTTGAGTGAACATACAATGAAACTGGACTAAGTTGTGTTAAAGAATTTTCCAATTTCCTAGGAAGAGGGTGATGATTGGGACCCACTGTCAGCTTGACAATGAAAAGGTACTTTATTCCTGCCAACTCTACAGGACTGAAAGGCTTTCCCTATCCCCTGCGTTGAAATAGGTTAATAATGACATCTGTAAGAAAAATGGCTACATATTCTGAACACTTGTACCATTTATTTCTTACAACAACTCTGAAATAAGTACCGTTATTGTTCCATTTTTTTTACACCAGGAAACTTAGTCTCAGAGATTTAAGTGTGCAACCACAAGTGCCTTATTAGGTCTCCCTATCTTCCAAAACTGTCCCACAAGTCTTCTCCATTATTTTACTTTCCTAAACACCTACTAAGAATAGGACGAAGAATATCTCTGACATTAGTTCTGGAAATGAATGAAGATTGTCTTTTCTTTAGGGCAGAACAAAGAAATGCTATATTCAAATAAAGGGGAAATAAAGTGTTACTTATATAAAGTATCCGGTGAACAACAGTTCGTTGGTCATTCTAAGCAACTTCAGCAGCATGCCAGGAAATAATGAGGATAGAAATCATTCCTTTGGAAGAGTTACACACCTTTGGATTTGTTAGTTCGAAACTGTCATGTCTGGACCTAAATAAACATGATTTTGAAATCCTGAACCTCTCCTGGAAAACTAATCCCATCTCTCCAAAGGTATTTAATTTATGTCTATAAAGTTATTATGGGATGAGATAGGAAAGAATTACAGAATAGAGTCTGTAACTGACTCTCGGCCATTTTTAGAGTTATTTTTCCCAGAAATGTGACAATTTGAAGACAGAAATTAATATTTTACTATGTCTCTAGTGAGATATAATGGCTGATATTTTTAAAGGAACATGATAAATGCTAGCATGAAACTGAACTATGACAACTAATGACAGCAGGGAGACAAATTCTGATTAAGTCTATTGTACTGCAGTTCCTCTAAATCCTATGAATAGTTTTAGAAATTAAAATATATGCTGCACTTTAAAATAAGAAAGCAGAACTTCATATTCAAAGTTCAAGAAATAGTAGTAGGTTGAACTATAATACTCAATATTTGATCTTTAATATCTATAAAAATGTCACTCATACAGTTCAACCTGAAAGTAAAGCTTGCATTTTTAAAATGCATTATTTTTAGTGATTCTGACTTCATAGGTATGGGTTTACAAATATATATTTTTAAAAAAATATTTAATATCTACTCTCTACTTGTCTTATAGAAAAATTTTAATGATCTTGTGTCTCCCAGGTCACAGAAATATATAAATACTTCAGGCCTAAAATAATGACAAAGAAATAGAAAGAAAATAATGATAAGAGGAGTAAGAAAGAGAAAAGGAAGATGCATACTAAAAATCTGCATGAGAGAACAAATAAAAAAAGAATATAAAGAGAATCTAGTGAGTAAAGAGGGGGACTGAGAGCAACAGAGAAGAAGAAGGAGGAAAGGAAAGGGGAGGACGGGAAATAGAGAATGAATCTATTTTTGCTCAGGAAAGCATCTTTTTCTGAGTATATGCTGAATTATAAGCATCTGTAAGCTCTCAACAAGTGTTGTTGGTATTATTAACGGTGTCATTGCTTACTTTTGTTATATTCAACCTATTAAGAAAACCATGTGTTTTTTGGTTATGTCCTGTTTCCTATTGTTTTACTGGGATTAATTATAAAGAGACACATAGGATAGTGAAATTAGAAAGACCTGGTTCAAAATATCTGTTCTACTTCTTCCTGGCTACATTAATTAGAGCATATAAAGGTAACTTCTCTGTCTTAGTCTCCTTTAAATTGGAGTTAATTATACAATGTACCTAGGTAGCAAAATATCCGTAAATACTATGTACAAGTAGCTGTAGTAATTTAAACATTTTAGATTTAAAGTAAATTATTTCTGCTTAAAGAAAAACACAGAAGGAAATAATCCAACATGAGAACATTAGTAGTGATAGGGTAATGACTTAGGAGAATTTTTTGAGTTCGGGATAATATCATTACATTACAATAAAATGGAAATGTATGCATTTATAAAATGTTTAAATATTCAGTACTGCATATTATTTGTAATATGTAACAGGAAAAATCACAGAATACTGTTCTTTTCACATTCTGTCCTGAGCTAATCTTTTTAAATCACTTCCCATCCCTACTATCTGATATACACACTTTATTACATTCCAGGAAAGTAAAACTGTTAAAATACACAGTCTAGTGCCTAAATTTCTGTTTGGATGTAAAATGTTTATCACCCAGTTACCTATATTTTTAGAAATAAATAAAGAAAACTCTTGTATTATAGATTTAACATTCACAGTTTACATTTCAAGAGTGACCCTAAGGTTGCAGGATATGTAGTCAGTTTGCCATTTTGGTGAGACATGGACATGGAATATTATTATAAGTACTTCAAAGCTGGTGTGAAGGGTGAATCACTGATTAGTGAGAGAGACAAGCAGAGGCAGTAGACAACACATCTCACCACAGTTTATTGTTCTCTCTTCATTATCATTTATTCATTTTATAGAGGAAATCATATGCTAAATGGGTATCCATGATACTGATGATTGACAAGTTCCCTGGAGAATTCCTTCACAATTGGTGAGGGTTTATTGCACATCAAAAAGTTATAAAAATTTGAAATCCCTTGCTTCAAGGGGGTCAGACCAACACATTGCACTTCCTAATGTATTCTTTAGTCACAGAGTGTATTCATTTATGGTAATAAAAAAATGTAAGCCTCATAAAAAGGATAAAAAGGATGTACTTTGTAGTGTGAAATATCCAGATGCTCTCTAAGTTTCTCTGATTTGGGGGTCTGAGAGAGTTATTGTTGTAATACACTATGGAACATTTTTTGGCATGAATGATTCGCTTCTTCCCTTGATAAAAAATCTTTGAATACCCTGTGAAAATAATGAAACAGTAAGTTCTTAGCATCTAAATTTCCTTTGGGATTAAAAGGAGAATAAAATAAGAATTCCCTTTCATTAAATTTTTTTTATTAAGTCTTAAAAAATTAATTACTTTTTGAACAGACCTGATGTAAAACAGTTATCCATTGTATGTTTCCTATTTCTTGCATAGCATCTTTTCAAAAACTTAATTTTAGCTAATAGTTTCAATTCAAAGGGGAATAATTAAAAGCAATGTGAGGGAGTGATAAGATAATGATGTAATTTTTAAATTATTTGAAGCATTTAAAAACTAACTGGCCTTTCTTAGAATTTAATTTTTGTTAAAACTTAATAGTTTATATACATATATGTGTATTACATATTTATATTAAATCTAACTTTGTATGTTATTTGAGAAATAGCTTAATAGGTAATTTCTCTAATTAAAAAAATATTTCAATTTGTGTAAAACAATATGAAATATTTAGGTAAAGACTTTCTTTAAACTGAAAATAAGAAGCTTGAATGGGACTCTCTGCTACTTTTTGTCTATCTATGAGATCTTATTAAGGTCAGAGACAGTGTCCTTTCATGATCTCTAATTAAATTAGCCCACTAAAGATATGTCATCCACTGCCAACCTGTAGAATAACAATGACAAAATTTCAGAAAATAATGCTGCATCAGACACACATACACACACACCTCAAACATGAGGAAAAATAATGAAATATGTTCTTGAGTCTAGTTCTACCCATCATAAGACATAGGCAGAAGCCTCACTGTGCATTTCCTTTTTACATCCTGGTAGAGAAGCCCCCAGGGACGAATGTATATAAGTAATGAGTGGCCATTTCCATACTGATGTAAGTTAATTTAAGGGTACAGCACAGTTCATACTCATCTCTCCATTGTACTCAATATTCCTGATTCTTGTCCACTCCAGAATATCTGACTATAAGCTACAGTGAAACACTTCTATCCTGTTTGAACCAGTCACTCTCATAATGAGTCAGAGGAGGCCAGGTAGAGATTAATTTATTTAGAATGGTTTTGCAATCAACCTATTTCTGCTCTGGAACAATTACTACTGAGAGTACTGAATTTATTGCAGTATCTGGAAATTTCCCTTTTCTGAAAGAATGTGAAACTTTAGGGGTGAAGTTGAACATCACCAAATCATCTATCAGATAACACTATAGCTAAAGATCTAAATAAACAGACAAGTCAGTAGGCCTTGGAATCTCTTCATGATTGCAGTGATTATCAAGGGCCCTCTGATTCTGCTGTACTCTTGTTTGCCCAGCTCCTGACTCAGTAGTTTTAGGTACCATTTCTGGGCCCAATCTGCTTCTTACGTTGAATTTGACTTTCCTGTTTTTATACTATAAATATGAGGTGCATTTGTTAGTTTTTGTTAGATTAAGCTGCAGTAGCAATTAAAATATTTCTTCAGTAGCTTAGAAAAACAAGGTTAGTTCTCACTCACATTACATGTTTAATACTGGTTACCAGTGTTTTACCCTTCATATAGTCTGGAATCCAGGCTGAAGAATATAGACAAACAAAACAAAACAAAAACAATGATACTATAGATTTGCCACTGTGTTCAACCACTCTGACCCACCTCTGGCCCCTAGGAATCCAATCCCAGGCTTAGAGTCTTCAGTAGGCTGATAAGAAAATGGATCCTATTATTTTCCATATGAAATTGGCAAAGTTTAAGAAGGAAGACATGAAGTTGAAGCCCTAACTTCCATAGAAATATGCTTTGACTTGACCCACTTTTTTCTTTCAATTCAGTCAACCTTATATGTCAGATCTTGTATAAGAATCACAAGGTTTAATTTGTGGTGCATCATTTCATCTTAAGCTACATATGAGATTCAGGCAGTTATGTCAGCTCTCATCTATCTGTTATGATCGAGTCTTTTCTTTCTTCCCATGGTTCTCATCCCTGTGGAGCCTATTCAAGCCCACAGCACCATTTGAAGTGATTTTCTGCTCTAGGAGAAACTCCTAAGAATCACATGTCAAGACCAGAAAATAAAATTACATTAAATTAAAAGAGGTTCATTGTACATTATTGCTCATCTTTTCAATTTCAAGATCTAACACCTGTACATTTATATATCTATAAAGAGTTATTTGCCTATACTTAATATACTTTTTTTTACGTGAATTTTAAGGATAGTTTTCAGAAACTATAATTACAATTGTAAAATGCATGTCATTCAACTGAAATGGTGTTATACTTCTTACAGTGCATTTCAACTGTTATTTGGCCTGCTTCTCAACAAAATGGTTCACTTTGACAAGGCCTTTTGCTTTCTGGTGGTTTTTAAAATTTTAGGTTATATCATGTAAAGGATTACAAAGTGTTTCTTCAATCCTTGTATGGCAATATCGCACCAAGAGAGTGAAAGATCCCAGAAAGATAGCCTATTTGTACAGGGTGAAAAGAGGTGAATTTATAGAAAAATATCCATGACAATATCTAAAGTTAATTTTGGCTATGGTTGTAAAACTCTGTGAATGAACCAAACTAATTTTATTGTCCATTTTGAATTATCTAACTAAAGCTGTTAATATATATATATATATATATATATATATATATATATATATATATATGTATGTATGTGTGTGTGTGTGTGTGTGTATTTTAACACTTTACTTCAAACCAACATTGTTGATATCTACTATAGATATCATGTGATAAATGTCTCTTGTATATCAATTGTCACCTTATGCTGTGTTTTATTTTAAAGATGGATGTTGAAATTCCTATTTTCTCCCCTCTTCCTCTTCTCTTCCTCCCCTTCTCCCTCCCTTTGCTGTCAAAAAGACTCACCTCCTTTTCAAGGCAGTTCTTAACTTCCTTAAGTTAACTTCCTTATGCACCGCAGACCCAATGCATATCTTCTGACTTAACTGAAACTATTCTTTTGCCCTTTTCTAGCTACTGCTTACCATGACAACTCCCTTGTTCCTACTATGTTGCCAACTTGTATTAGTAACTTTCATTGGAGATGAGAAAATGAAGGGAAGGAAAAGGCATACTTGCTTCTGCCTGAAACCCTAGCATTACCCATCCTTCTATTCATATCAAGATCATACATCTCTATAATGATTAATTTTATCTGACTACTTGATTGGGTTAAGTGATGCCCAGATAGTTGATAAATCATTATTTCTACATGTGTCTGTAAAAGTGTTTTTAGAAGAAAATAGCATTTGAACCTATAAACTAAGTAAAGATGTCCCTTGATAGTGTAAATGGGCATTGTCCAATACAATGAGGGCCAGAATAGAACAAAAAAGTTGAGAAGGGTGAATTTGATGTCTCTGGTTGAGCTGCAATATCCACCTTCTCTTTTCCTCAGAGATTGTGCTCCTTAATTTTGGCCTTTGGACTTAAACTGGATTATACCACCATCTTTCTTGGTGCCCATCTTTCAAATAACAGATGATGGGACTTCTCAGCCTCTATAATTATGTGAGCCAACTCCTACAATAAATCTTCTCCATATATGTGTATCTCCACCCTCTAAGTTCCATTTCTCTGGAGAACTTTGACTGATAGAACCCCTTACCTACTTAAGCCAACATCTCTAACATCTCTAGACTTTCCTGAACAAAATTTAGAATCCTGTGAAGTTCTTTATGCTAAAAGCATTCAGAAAAAAGGGAGAGGAGGAAAGGGGAAATTTTAAGGGTATGCCCCTTCCCATCATCACTGCCCTGTCTATCTTTCCCTGTAACCCCTCATCTCCCAGCTCCACAGTTGATTCCAGCTCCAAAGGTATTTCCAGTGCCCCTCATCTCTTGGTTAATTTTTTCCATGCATTTTCCCAATTCCTTGGGTTGGGAAAGCAGCTTAGAAATGTCTCAATTTCCTCTGTGATCACCTTACCTTGTGTTTCTCTCTCATCAGACAATGAAGTTCTTCAAGGCAGAAATGTACATTCATGTTCATTTTCCCTAGGCCTTGAACACCACCTAACTGTAGAAAGTGCTTCATTCAAGTTTGCTGATAAATTTCCAACTACCATACTCTTGATTTCAAAATCCCACCTCAGGTTATCCCATTTTCTTTAATCCCCCACCTAGCCCATCTTTTCAGGCACTCTGGTGCAATTTTTCTTTCAACCATTAATTCCACTGATTCATCCAAGTTGAGTCCACAACCCATGACCAAATTACTCTAGACTCAAAAACCCCCAGAACATGCTAAAAATAAACAAGAAACAAAAATACCACTATAATTTTGTACATTCTTAATTTTGTTTATGTTTTGATAAGTTTATACAAGTTGGCTTCTCTTGTCTCCCCTGCAATCCTTTTGAGTAGCAGGAAAAAATCAGGAAACTGAGGCAGTAAGAGAAACATGACTTACCAGCAGTTTCTTCAGTAATACTTTCTTGAAAAGCTGAAATCTAAGTAGTGATACGCAGAACCCAAGTCAAGTATTCTTTATACAAAATGTCTTTGCTTGGTTTCTTCCTCATTCTGAGTGTAAGACAGAAAACATATTACAGGGTTTTGGGGGGTGAGTTAGAAAAAAAACTGATGCTGTAGGGCTTATTGTTACCTGCTATAACCTAACCTACACTGAGTAATTGAATTCTTCTTTGTATTTTTGTTTGACTAGGGGCACCTAATATGTCTGGTTCTGGAAAGACTGAAATTTTGGTGGTAAAGGAAATTCTCACCAATATGCCTTTTTTGTGCAAATGTCAGAGATAGGTTTGCTTATGTCCTTAAAGATAGTGACAAAAACTCTTTTCTCTGTAAGCATTTATTGTAGTAAATGATATGTTTCTGTTTACTTATCTGTCTCCCCTCCCACTCCAGTTAAACCATGAGCTCCTTGATGTAAAACAACAGATTCTTTGAATGTCTCTCAAAGGAATACTATTAAAGGTGTCCAAAAAAATAACTCAAGAGTCCCAGGAGTAATGTCTTAACTTCCAATAGATTAGAAACAAGGAACACAATTTTAACACAATGCTCACTCAGTGTATGAACTTTTCATGGCTTTTATTACAAATTATCACAAATTTAGTGGCTTAAGCAATACACATTTTTTTATCTTACAGTTATGGATGCCAGAAATCTGAAATGGATGCCTTGGGCTAAAATCGAGGTGTTGACTGAGCTGCAGTCTATCTTTAAAACCAGCAATGCTGGGCCAAATCCTTCTTACACTGTCATTCTTCTAGTTCTGTCTCTTCTGTCCCTTCTTCTACCTTTAAGGGCCCTTGTGATTATGTTGGGAGCACCCTGATAGTTTAGGATACTCTCACTATCTTAAAGTCAGCTATTAACCACCTTAAACCCATCTGCAAAATCAAATTTCTCTAAACCATGTAATCTAACAAATTCATAGCTTCTTTGAATATCTTTTAGAAATAAGGGGCATTATTCTGCCAACTATCATGAATTCAACCTGCAAATGCACTGGAAGGCATATACAGCTTTTCAGCTTCATATTTGAAGTAATACAGTAGCCACTATTTACTATAACCTTACTTAATGTCATTTGTAAATCCTCTCCATTAGACAGGTTATTCTAATCTTCATTCACAGGATAATAAACATGTTGAAAAAAAGCCCAAACCATTTCTTATTTTTGAGGCTTCTAGAATAGCAAACCATGAAAACTTACAGTATTTTGAATCATTTACATTGAATTAATTTATGCTTGTAATGAACAAAAATGTGTGAATGTCTATATAATAACATTTGAAGATAATATTAAACATTTATAAACTTGAAAAGAGACAATAATAGTTCTCTTATACTAGGTATAGCAGAAAAGCTACATAGCTAATCCCAAGTCATGAAGGTCCCTTCCTCTAAACCCGACTTCCAATTGCTGTCAGGAAATTGACAAAATATTGATAAAAGTATTTATATAATCCTATTCCCCAGGAGCACAAAGAGAGGTGAATAGCATGTGCTAAATCCATATTACTTATCTTTAATGGTTGGGAGGACGATGTTGTAAATGAATTGACCATGTCTAAATGTTAAGATTATTTGTTCATTACAGACCATAAGCTGCAGGATCAGCTGTGGTATAGATGTATATTTTAATATAAGGATGGGTCAGTTTACTGCCTCCTATGAATACAGACAATATTCATAAAGTTTCCATAATCCAAAGGAGAAAGCCTCAAGTGTGCATTTTCCATTGAAATATGTATTTAATAAATATCAATGAATATTAAAGTAGAAGTTTTAAAGTAGTGCCAAAATATATTCTTCAAATGGCCATAAATGTCATAGTTCAGTGAAGATTAGGAAAAGTTAGTCATATATATGCCTAAGAATACCTGTCCTATGGAAGGTACTACACTAATAACTGAATCATTGGTACCACTATGATATTATCTTGGTGAAAAAAATTCAAGATAAAAAGTTAGATATTAAGAGCCAAAGAAATATATTGATGTTTGCTAATGTGAGGCTGGCTTGCAGAATAAGGTAACTTCTTTTGTCTTCAGGGGAACAGAAGGGATTATTTCCATGTATCACTCTTCCATCAGTTGGTTGCCCAACTTTTCCTGTAAGAATAATCTCATACTAGTCAGCTATAAGTAAAGATGAAATACCGCCATTTGCAACAACATGGACATATTTTGAGATTATCAAGTCAGACAGAAAAAGTTGAGAACAACCATACAATTTTACTTATATGAAGAATATAAAACTGAAAGCAACAAATAAACAATACGAACAGACTCATGAACATGGACAACAGTTTAGTGGTTAACAGAGAAAAAGGGGGGAAGATTATGTAAATAAGGGTAAAGAGTGTCAAATATATGGTGACAAAAGGAAATTTAACTTTGGGTGATGAACACACAATGCAATACACACATCACATATTTTTGAATTGAACATTTGAAATCTATATAATTTTGTTAACCAATGCCATCCCCATAGATTAAAAAAAATCTCATGAAGATATAGTCCTCCTCAGCCTAACAAGCAGAATTTCTATAAGTCTACAAAATAGAACAGTAGCAATGTTCCTCCTTTATTTACTACTGTCCTTTTTAGTAAGCACATGAATATACATGTGTATGGTGACCAGTGCTGCAATTGTTTCATTTCTCAGAGGAGGGAATTGCATCTAACAGAAGATAAGAACTTCTAAGCAAGGCAGACCTGGAACCATATGACTTTAGCTCATAGTCTTGTGCTCATTCGGAAAACTGTCATGCCACCAAGAAGACAACTTATTTATAAATGATGTTCAAATAAAATTTGCATTATTGTGGTTTCTACATCTTTGTGCATTGGATGATGCAGAAGATTCCTTTGGGGACTGAGAGGTTGGGCTGGAGGCCTATAAAGACTATTAGAAACTCCAGGTGTCTATTAGTCATGAATGTATGCATAATTGTGTCTTACTGCACACATGCATTTCAAAGACTCATTACTCTTAAGATGTTAAAATGAATTAAAATTTTATTTAATGGTATGTCATCAAGACATAAAATTAGTTGCCAAATATTAAAGATAAAGTATTCAGCAATTATAAATTAGAATGCAATGTGGTTTAGTGATTAGCAACACCTGCTCTAGAGATAGCTGAGGTTTAAATCAAGGTCTCACCACCTCCTATCTGTATGAACTAAGCCACAGTTTCCTCTGTTAAAAAAGAGGGGGAAAATCTATGACTGCCTCATTGGGTAGTTACTAGGATTAAATAAAATATTGATATAAGCCCATTGGTCTTAACTTGGGGCAATTTTTCCCACCCAAAAGAAATGTGGCAATGATGGGAAACATATTGGGGCATCACAACTTGAGAGGATGTGCTACTAGAATCTAGTGGGTAGAAGCCAGGAATGCTGCTAAAAATTCTGCATCACCCTGTAAGACAGCACATCATGACAAAAAATTATCAAGTTCAAAGTTTCACTAGTTCTGAGAATGAGAAACTCTGATTTCAGTTCACATTTCAAAAAGTGCTCAAAATTATCATCTATTAGTAATATTATTAAACAGCCTATCACCAGGTATCATGCTGTGAATCAGAGACCCAGCATTGACTAAGATTATGCCTCTGCCCTTAAGGAGCACATTAGCTGTAACTTTTAAATTTAAATTATTACTGTGCAATACTATGCCCTCATAGTGTCATCATATGCAAAGCAATATGGAGGTGTATATTACTTGTATTTGTGGAAATTGGGGAAGGCTTCACAGAGAATAAAGTACTTCTCTTGTAACTTTAAATATAATAAGAATTTGACAGAAAATGGATGGAATGGCTGTTGGCGTGAATGCTTTGTGTCCTTATAGGGAAAAATGTTGGGGTATTAAAAGCATTATGAAAATAAAAGGTATAGCATTTGCAAAGAATAAAAGAAAAGACCAGAGTTTGTCAAATTCAAGATATGATGAATACATTAGCTTGGCAAATAATATGATTGATGTGGGTATAATTCTGGTACTAGAGAATACTAACAGCTATGAAGAGAAGGTGGAAAGAGAGTGAATAGTAGGAAGACTAAGGTGAGAATCCAGATGTAAGACTAAATTGACATAGGGAGTGGAATGGGAATAGGTAATAATTCTCTCTCTAGGGACAGAGAGAGAATTAAGAAGTTCAGAGATAAAATCTACAGAACTTGGCTACCATAGCTGTATTAAACACTAGACTATAGAACTACAGTTCTTGATGGTGAACTCATAGACATAATTATACAAACAAGAGATAGTGTAAAAGAATATGAAGCAGCAAAATTATCATTTTGACAGAAATTGTGCTTGTGTTAATGTCTTTCTACTGAGATTATTTATAGATGAGTTTATATGTTGAAAATAGAAAATCATTGATCGATAAAAGAAATTTTATAAGAACTGCGATATAATTTCCTGACTCTTGATACAAATAGGTTGGTGAAGTTTCTTAATTTTTTTATTTTTTGTTTATGAAAGGATGCTTCAGGTTTTTGGCATTCAGAATCAAGCTGTCATTTTTTCTAAGTAAAAACAAGAACACATATCGATATATTTAATCCTAGAACTTCAATACTGTTGAATACCAAAAAGGACTGTTGGTTGCCAACACTTGCAAATTCAGCCTTTTGCTTGCTGGCAGAAATAATTAACAGAGTCACATAAATGAGCCAGTAAAAAAAAAAATTGCTTCCTATACTTAAAAAACAAAGTTCAATTATTAAATTGCAAAAAATAATTTTAAATTAATTCCAAATCAATATAGAGTAAAAATTAGTGTTATTGGGTAATTCTCTGTTTCAAAGTATAAATACTAATGGAGTTATAAATGATTTAAAAAAAATATTTACACATGCTCCTGACCAGGTCCTGGGACCGCCTGTATAGTCTTGAATTTCCTTCAAAGATTGATAAATAGTGGCTCTTTAAAAGACTCTTTTCATTGTATGTTTCCAAAGTAGTTTAAAAAAATGCCCGATTGCCTTGACACACAACCTATATATAAATTCTTCAAGAAAGTAAAAAGGCAGCAGAAAATTGCAAACTGCAGCAATGCAAAGAGAGAGTGGAAAGCACTCCTCGGTAGGACTTAGAATACAGGAAAATGGATTTGTAGCAACAACCATCCTTAATGCAGTGTTGGAACCTGCTATAATAAAAATAAGTGGCAGCAGAGTAATGCATCCTTAATTAGGAGTCATCTGTTTCTGTATCTTTATTTTTAATCATCAATATATCTAGGTCATAGTCTTTATAAAATGTAGATGTCCCACATTTATCCTTAAACCACATAAATATTTAATGATTAGGTAGATTATAAAAATATGTAATCTAATTGCCTATATGCTATTTATTTTCACATTTTGGCTATTAAAACTTTCCTTTCACTTATGCAAAGTTGCCCCAGACACACACATACAAGTGATTCCTTTAACTTTTCATCCTTTCACGAGGGAAAAACATTTAAAGGTTTATTTTACCCTAGATGCCTACAGCTGTGTCAGGCACTACATGTCCCAGATGCAATTTATTGGCTCTGCAGGTCCCAGAGTGGTTAAAGCAATGCTAATTTGCTCTCAGACTACAGGGATCAAGTACTGTTTGGTTCTTTCCTCCCATGCTGACTATTCTTACCAAGGGCAATACTCTGGCTTTCTAGCTGGACCACATGGGAAGGCTCTAGGCAGGAGCAAAGTTTAAAGTATTCTTTTTGGACTTTAATCAGGATGAATACAAGATAACTAGGAGATGGCAATTCATAAAATAGCTATCTCAAGAGAGACCAAGAGTTAGGAAACAGGCTGGCAATGTTCCTGCTAATTTTGGGGGTGAGGACAAGCCAAATTATAACAATTTCAATAAATAAGAGGCATAATAGTAATAGTACTAGTAACAGTCCTCTGATCTTGGGAGAAACATAATTTTGTTATAAATAAAAATGATTTCATTTCCATGGAGATGTGTGCTTTGCCTCCACTCTGACAGTTTCTTGTTCCTGATCTTTTTATAATATACATCAAGCATTCTCCATGGGCAGGAACTGTATTTCTAACTGAAAAACAAAGTAGTGATGCAATTAAATAATGATCCCTTCCATCATGAAGCTTACAGTCTAGTAGGGGAGTCTAATATCAATGGATAACTTCATAAACAAATATGTTACACACAATGTAGGGCTACGTATGATACAAGACCAGACATCAGAGAAAGCTTACCTGGACAGCCACCGAAGAAGTGATATTTAAACAGACTACTGAAAGCTGAGTAGGAATTATTTATTAAAACTAGTAAAAATAGAGAATTCTGAATAGATGGGTTAACTTCTGTAAATATCCTGAGACTGAGACAAGGGGAAGCAGAGGAACCAAAAGTAAATCACTCTGACTAGATCCCAGGGAAAGACTGGAGATAAGTAGCACTAAATTTTAGGTCACAGAAATGATTTTGCTCATTAACGTTGGAACACATGGGGAATCATTGAAACTTTTTAAGGAAAGGAATAAAATAATCAGATTGACACCTTAAATAAAATAGATGAAGATAGAGCACTTAGAAGGCTATTGCAATAATCCAGGAGGAGATAAAGTTAGTACGGATAAATTTATGATGAGAGAAAGACAGAGAAGATGAAGATGGATTTAAGAAATTTAGAGGAGATTATTTAATAATAAGTTTGGTGATGAGAAGTGAGGCAGAGTGGATCAGGGTAATTTCTAAATTTCAGGTTTATCTCTCTGAGCAGATAAGAGCTCCTGTCAGAAGAAAAACGATAATCACTCCTTTGGTTTGTTTATTTGTAGTGGAACAGAGTTCAGGGGAGGTAATTCTGAGTTCTGGTTTAGATATATCGATTTTGAGGTACATTAGAGTAATCTGAGTAGATTTGTCTAGGATTCTATCTGATATTTGGGTTTGGAAAAGAGAAATCTGAGGCAAAAATTAAAATTTGTGAATGGTTACAAAAATAGAAATTGAAGCTCTGGTCATGAATAAAATTTCCTAGAGAAAGTACAGAAAAAAAAATTTTAGAAAAATCTTGAGAAATTCCAACATTCAAAAGCCAGATTACAACAACCAAAACAATTGTGACCAATACTTTTTGAGCTCTTATTATGTGCTGCTTATAATTAAGCCTCTACTGTATATTAACCTCTTTATTTTCATGATAAAGTTGTGGGAGGATGTTTTTTTTTCTACCTTACAGATGAGGAAATGCGGACACAAGGATATGTGACCAGCCAATGGTCTCTCTCTCACACACACAGCTACCAAGTGGTAGAGAAAGTCCTTAAACTCAGGCAGTTTGATTTAAACCCATTCTTCTAAATACTACAATATGTCAGGTTCTTTAGGAAAATTAGCAGAAAAGCCTGTGTGAGGCATGTAAAAATTTAAACTAATGTTTATGTTTGTCCTCTAGATCTGCACAGTTCAATGCTATTGTTACTAGCAATATGTGATTTCAAGCACTTGAAATATAGCTAGTCCAAACACAAATGTCCTGTAAGTGTAAAATTTATATCCAATTCTGAAGATTTATTAGCCCTAATAAAGATTGAAATATCTATTAATATCGTTTTTATTGATTACTTGTTAAATTGACAGTGTTTTAGATATACTGGGTTAAATAAAATACATTATTAAGATGTATTTGTACTTTTTTAATGTTTAAAATTAATTTAACTTAATTTTAAACTAGAAAATGTGGATCTTATTTCATTTCTACTGGACAGCACTGTGCTAGATATTTCTCCCATTTGCTCTCTGAATTCTCAGCTCCAGATAGGCCCTAACAAATTGTTAATATGCTCTCCTTCACATAGAGATTCCATTTAAATCTGAACTTCAAGCTTATCCCATAGGCTATGAGGCCCTGCCCTCTGTGGCATTTCCGTGGTAACCACGCTTTAGGAAGGGAAAGATGCTTTTAATCTGAGTTCTGAAAATTTTCCTTCTCAGGCTTTGTCACTTCATACTGATTTTATGGTTATATCTTCTGTTCTTCTCTAAGAGTTTGTGTGAATTTTGTCCTCATGAAATTTTAGTTCACTGTTTCTCCAGCAGATGAACATTTAGGAATCACTTGGAAAGTTTTCTAAAATTAAACAAGGCCATCACCCTGGAAGATTTTACATGTGCTCCCACCCCCAATGTAGGAATACTGCTCTAAAATCTCTATTGTCTGAAAATAGACTTGCTACAGTGGAGCTAATATATCCTCATTTGCTCTTGTCCTCTTCTCTCTACTCAGTCAGCTCTTTGGCTCTCCAGTATCAGACCTGCTTTGTTTACCTGGTAGTCACCAAAGGGATCCATTTTGGTCCTATGTCAAAGACTCTAAAATGCTGATTTTAGGTCAAGTGGCCATCAAAAGCAGACATTGAATTTGATCAGGAAAACAGTTATCTGAGATTCACACATCTAGTTCACCCGAAAATATTCATCTACCTGTCTAGAAGACATAGGAATCTGCTTAAAAAAGACTTTTGTAAAATCAACATATAAATATTTTGTAACATTGCATTCAAGATAAAATTAAGAAATGCATTCCCTCACAGGCAATGATACATTTTAAAAAACAGAATCAAGAGAGAAGTCAAAATGGCCTAGAAGACAGAGGCTTTGTTCATCTACTTTTACAACCACATCAAAGTCATGGCAGAAACAAAGCGAACAGCAGAGTTGCCTGAGGTCTAGATGAACAAGCCTTACAACTAGGAAGAGAAATAAGAAATCACCCTGCAATGGGAGAAGGTAGCACAGGACAAGGATGCAAGCCTGTAAGGTCTCGAGTGGCTGTGTGAGAGAGAGGCTGTGGAAGCTACAGATGCCTCTTAAGGGGGCCATGTAGGTAACCAGACTTTCATGGTGATGGACCTGCTTGCTCTGAGCACCAAAGCCAGTTAGGCTGTTCAGGAGGTGCCAGGAACTTACAGGGGTACACTGAGTTGTCCAAGCGAGAGCTGGAGGTGAAGGTTCTCTCCTTGGCAGAAATGGTAGTGGTATCCATTGTTCCTCTGTTGAGCCCTCCCTGTTCCCAGTGCGTGTAGGTAGTGCAGCCATAACCGAGATGATATCAAAATAGATAACAAGGTTGCTCTGCCCAGAGGATACCCTGAAACTCCACTTCCCCTAACTCATGACCCCACCCAAGCACATTCAGTTGTGTCCCTGGTGAGTCCTGTGCACTTACTTAGCAGCTCCAAGACCCACACTGGTGGCAGCTGTCCTCGGTTTCTGGTGTGGCCTTTTGAGGCAATTATAAGCTCAGCATCTGTGATTGCTTGCTGTACCTTAACAGGTGGCTTGTAAGGGGCATAGGCTGTAGCTAAATTTGGTCTGTAGCTGAACCTCTCTCAGGACCCTCCACTGGATATCTACTTCACAAAGCCATGCTAATAAGACAGGAGACTTAGGAGCTTTGCTTAGTACATAGAAATAGACATAAAAAGGCCGCCCAAATGGGAAGACAAAGAAACAGAAACCATATGAGAGAACAGAATAGAGATCCAGGAATAAAGGAGTCAAGCAATCTAACAGATGTAGAGTTCAAAACACTGGTTATAAAGATGCTCAATGAACTTAGGGGAATGAAGATGAACTCAGTGAGAACTTTAACAAAGAGATAAAAAACATAAAAATAGAAATGGAAATTATAAAAGGGAACCAGTCAGAAATGAAAAATAAATATCTGAGGTGAAGAGTATATTAGAGGGAATTAACAGAGCGGAGGAAGAAAAGGATCAAACCACTAATATAGAGGATGGGGAAGTCAAGGACACTCAATCAGAATGGCAAGAAAAAAAAAGCTAAGAATATAATAATAATTTAAAAAGTCTTTGGGACAAAATTAAATGTAAAAACATCTCTGTAAGAGGGGTACCTGAAGGAGGAGAGGAAGAACAAAAAATGGAAGAGCTATTTGAAGAAATAATGATGGAAAACTTCCCTAACCTATAGAAAGAAATAGATGTACAACCCGAGGAAGCTTATAGAGTCCCAAGAAAGAGAAACCCAAAGAGGTTCACACCAAGACATATTATAATTAAAATGCCAAAGGTTAAACACAAAGAGTCACAAAAGCAGCAAGAGAAAAGTATTTAGTTACCTACAAGGGAGCGACCATAAGACTGTCAACTGATTTCTCAAAAGAAACTTTGCAAGACAGAGGGATTTGACACAAAATATTCAAAGTGAAGAAAACCCAGGATCTACAACCAAGAATACTTTATCCAGCAAAGCTACTATTAAGAGGTGAAGGACAGATAAAAAGCTTCCCGGACAAAAATAAGCTAAAGGAATTCATCAACATCAAGTCACTATTAAAAAAAAAATGTTGGAGGGATTTCTATAAAAAGAAAACAGCATGTATCAAAATCATGAATAAAAGTGGTAATAACTACATATGTATCAATGACTATCTCAGATGGAAAAGAATTAAGTGCTCAAACAAAAGGATAGAGTGGCTAAATGGATAAGAAAACAAGACCTTTCCTTTGCTGCCTATAAGAGACTCATTCTAGATAAAAGACACAAACAGACTAAAAGAAAGGGGATAGAAAAAGATATTACTTTGATGGACCTAGAGAGTATTGCACTAAATAAAGCAAGCCAGATAAAGAAAGACAAACACCATGTGATTTCACATATATGCAGGATCCAAGGAACAAAATAAACAATAAAAATAAAAATGGAAACAAACTCATAGATACCAAGAATATTTTGAGAGCTATTAGACAAGAGGAGTGTTGGGAGGAATGGTAAAAAAGGGAAAAATGGATAATAACAAAACAGACATGGAGATATAAAGCATAGCATAAGAAAAGTATGTTGTAAATTAACAATGTGGTAATAAATATGTAAGGGGTATGAGGGTTATTAGGTTTAGTAGGGTGATCACTTGAGCTGTAATCACTATGCTGTACGACTGAAACTAATATATTATTTTATTCCAACTATGATGGGGAAAAAAAACCCTCCTTGAACTGTACAATGTAAATATGGGCATCTAATTGTCTATTATATAAATTCAATAAAGCTGGGAGTTGGGGAGGAAGCTAACACACAACAAATACTGAATCAGGGCTCTTAAAAGCCTGTATCCTTTAATACTAAATAATGCTATGATTTTGTTTTTGTAATAAAAATTATGATAGAAAAAAGGGAATCCGATGGAATGGTTATAATTTAGGTACTATGAAAAATAAAGGTAAATATTTTCCAAATGTAGTTTTTGTGATTTTTTTTTTTTACTTATTACTCTAAAATTTCCCCTCTCATGTTGGAAAGCCTCATGGATGTGCTTTATGAGTATTTTGAAGGTAGGCAGTATATCAGAAGACAGAAAGAGCAGAGGTTTAGAAGTTAGGGTACTTCATTCTTTCATCTGTAAAATGGGGACAATAATACTCAATTCTGAGATTATATGAGATTATACAAGTAAACTATGTGGAGAATAAAAAGATCTCTATAAATTATATTTGTTTTTCTTAGGCATAACTATTTTCAAGAGTTTAAGACTGTTTACTTTTCCCAATTCTTTTTTCTCCTTATAATTCACCACATTATTTTCTAAAGCAGAATTACAGAGATTTAATTTACTCCTCGAATTATTATTTGGGGAACAGGCTGTAAAAGTACAATCTCCCAAGGAGACAAAATTAAGATGCTGATTACAGTGGTACAGTTACACCACTTAAGTATACCCACATGAAAATAAAAGGTTGATATTCTACTAACTGCTAATTAGTACACAGCTAATATCTTCAGATTTGAGTAATTCAGCTAAAGTAATTTCCAAAGTATGCATTCAAATGAACTGGAACTTTTCTAAAAGCATAGATTCCTAATAGACTAGAACTATCCTTTACTCTAAGAATTTCACTCACAGTGATATGAGATCCATTTATGCTATCATAATTCCATATTTTTTCTCTGCTTCATTAATTTTTAGATAAAATAATTGCTTACTTCTGTTGGAATTTTATCATGAATTTGACAGATGTATTAGCAGAAGCCTATCATTTAGATCAAAGCTAAGATCAGCAACCAAGCTAGTAATTATATTTTTTAAATTTATTATAGCTTAAATCCATTTTTAAAGATTATAATATTAAAATTTCATTCAGTCATTTGTTTATTCAGCAAATATTTATTTGCTACTTATAGCATACCAGGCACTATAAGTTCAGAAAATAATTTATAAAATGAAATTTCTATAAAAATGAAAAGAAAGACATAAAAATAAAATTTTTAAAAATTCATAATTTATTAAAAGTATTTAGGGCTCATTAATTAAAACTAAACTTTTAATAAGACTTAACTAGGTTGCAATCATTTCTACTTCTTTTCCTGATGAAGAATGTTTTTACTGGAAATTTGATCCAAAGCAATGTCTATTAACTAACTGAACTTTCAATAAAGTAAATAAAATATAAATATATTCAAGCTCACATACTCAGAGTTATATGTGATAATATTTAGAACACCTTAAAGAGAACACCATCTGTTATTTTAAAATTAAAAATTTAATTACTGGAACAAACAAAAAACATTCTCATTGTGATAATTCATTTTATGGGTCAACTTGGCTGCGTGATGGTACCTTGCTACTTAGTGAAACAATATTCTGGTTGTTTTGATGAAAACAGTGAAGCAGACTATACACCATAATGTAGGTGAACCTCAAACAATCAGTTGAAGGCCTTAGTAGAACAAAGACTAACCTCCCCTAAGCAAGAAGAAATCTGGCAGCAGACTGACTTGGACTCAAACTGCAACTTTTACCTGTGGCTCAAGCCTGCTGGCCTATCCCATCAAATTTGGGATTTGCCAGTCCTCTAGAATCATGAGCATATTACTTATGCCAGTGGTCCCCAATCATTTTGGCACCAAGGATGGGTGCTCCTATAAGAATCTAATGCCTGATCTGAAGTGGAGCTAAGGTGTGATGCTAGCACTGGGGAGCAGCTGCAAATACAGATGAAGCTTTGCTCTCTTTCCTGCCACTAATCTCCAGCTGTGCAGTCTGGGTCCTATATAAAGTTGGCTTTGTTTCTCTGAAAAATCCTGACTACCACACTCACTGTTTAATATTTATTCTCATACAGATTTTATAAAAGTTAGAAGAGATTAATGCTGTCATTGTTCCTAGCAAGAAAGAGTAAATCGGCTTTGAACGTGTATTCTGTCAAAAACTGCATTCAAACTTAATTTACTCTTTGTAAACCAGTGTATTTTTATCTTAAAAATAAAAACAAAAAGTATTGCTAGGCTGAATAAACAATTTAGATTATGATAATGATACAAAGGGATAGGTGCATGTTTATGAAATATGCTAATAAATCCCATTTTATATCTGGTAAATTAAAAGTTATCTCAAGGGAAAAAATGTTATGACTCTTATCTAGATTCTGTACCAGCACTTATATTCCCATTGAAAACAGAAGCTTCATCTCAATTAAAATTTTAAAAGCAGTCTCCTTACATAAAACAGATAAACCAGAGAGCTCTAGGACAATAGAATCTCAGAAACTTGTGTTCTCAGTTTCTTTCCAAAACTGTGCCCACCCACAGCAACGAACCTCTCAGTGAAAACACAGGGAATCCTATAGCTCTGAGGAGCCTGATTACGAATATAGCGAACTAAGGGGGACAAGGATACAAATTTTTTATAGACCGTATCATAATTTTAAATATTGATAAAGGTAGACAATGAAAATAATATAGTTGTATCTTACTTTAAAATTAAATGAGGGTAGAAAGTTGTTTTTGTGTAAAGTATCTCTAATTATATTTGTATAAGGTATATGTTAATGTTAAAAGTACACTCATCATTTCTGTCATATATATTTAAAATAATATATTGAATTTTTGTTGTCTAACAGAAAACAAAATTTTAACTCTTCAATGTGATAATTTATTTCAAGTCTCCCAGTCTTATTGAGCATATGAACAATCCACTTGTAAAGACTCAAACATACAAGCCAAAAATAAAGACATAATGAATACAATAGATCTATGCAATGACGATTCAAAAGTAATTTCTGAAGCCTGTACCGTTCTCATTTTGTTGTGCAGAGTGTCACTTAAGAAATAAAAGATTAAAAGTTTTAAAAGTTAAGAAAGCCCGATAGTAATACCATTGAATGTAGATAAGACCTAAGTTCTAGCCCTGTAAATAGAAAGAATATAGTAAAACCAACATGATATTTGAAGCCTAAATCAGTTATTAAAAAAGTTAATCATCAAATGTTTGATTTATGATTCAGGAATCAATCATACAAGTAACCTTAATGTCCAAAATAACCACAAAGTTTGTAATTTTAACAATAAACAATGACTAATCAACATGTCATCAAGTAACTAAGCCTTTTTGACTGTGGGGAAGTTAATCTCATCCATCATAAATGTTACTATAAAAAGTTATTTCTTCAGTAAAATAGAAATGAATATACCTAACTTTAGCATACACCATATTAATGTATAATTTTGCATATTAGGGTTATTTCTTTGCTACACCAATAATTATGTTCTGGTTTGAATAAAATATAATCTTAGTTACTTATAGAAATACTGTAAAACAATGATGCTTACAGCCCCTGATCCTTTATCAGGCAAACTATTTAATTAACACATTCATCTTGTATAGACTTTATATACTGTAAATCTGTGTAAGTACATGCATAATAATTAAATTAAAATCCTTAAATTTCAAATATTTGTGATTTGGGGAGGGAGTAATCATCTAATGAATTTGTTTCTGATATATGTGTCTTAAGAAGTATTATAAATTACTTATCAGAAAAAGAACAGGAGAGATAGGGATAGCAACTGCTTAAAATATGTATATTTAGTAAAAAAGAAAAAAACATAGTTTTTGGTGCATTTGACACAACCCAAATAATAATATATGCTGAATATCAAACAGAAGGATTCTAGAGTATATTTACCAGGGATCTCATGTCCTTACATGTCTTATAATACAAACTGGCTTGTTCTCAATGGCTGAGTAAAGATATCCTAGGCATCGAGGTGTAGATCAACTGCAGAAGCACCTGTAAAGCACTATGAATTACTTTGTAAACCACCACCACATTAGCTTAGATATGGTGATTCACAAAGAAATCCACAGCATTTCACAGTTTTGATAAAGCTCGGTACCTATGACCAATAAAAACAGTACACTTATACAATCAAAAATTGAGAGAGCATTCTCGAATTCTTGCATGCCTTCACATATGATATTAAAATAGAATTATAGAAGATAAACTAAAAAGAACAATATTTGCAATCACTTGAAGAATATGCCTGATTTTGTGCCACTCTCTTTTAATTGGAAAAATACAAGAAATGTTGGACATTTATCTTAAAAACAAAACAAAACAAAAAGTTGGTCTTCTGTATTATATCCAACTAATATTTAAAAGGATTTATAAAGCAACAACTAACATGATATTATGCAGGATGATAAAACAGGTTTCTACTCAAAGAAATAAAAGACATGGTTATTAATATATTTGTGAGAAGTGGGAGTAAAATAAATAATAAAAATATGTGATTCTCACTTATATATCACTGTATATAAGTGTTGCTGGGACAATTTGCTCTAAAAATATGCTCTGTTACTTAGCTTCACAATTTATAGTCACATAATATTATATTTTATAAAAGTCATTAACTTAAAATGAGTGTTTTTCCTATTTGTTTAAATAAACATTTATCATGTAATTTGCTGAAATTCAAGGATGTTCGTAAAACTAAATGTTATATGTTTTAAATTCAACTAAAAAAAAAATCACAAAACCAAAAAAAAAAAAAAATTCAGTAAAGTTACTATCTTTAGTAAAACTACTAAAATAAACCAACCTTTATTTATACTTGCCCTAATGATAAAACCTACCTAAAGAGCAGGAAGAAACCTAAATTTTAATTTATAATTAATGACAAAATATGATCTATAAGTCCTATAATTCCTACTGCCAAGGAAATGATGTTAGTAATATTCACGGAGCTGTGAAATTTTTAACATTTTTATAGTATCATTAAATGTTAATATTAATTAATGGTCATGTTATGAAGAAACTCATGAACATATAGCCCTAATTAGTTCACCATTGTTACCATAGGTCACAGCTTAACATCCTTCTAGTCATCTCCCCCAATCACATGTGCTACATCTAGTCCACATTTGCTGAGTAGTTACAGGTATTAAATTTTTTTAAATAAAAAGAAAATTTATAAAAATAATTATTTATTAGAAATTTATGTTATATGCCTCTTATATGTCAGATATAGTTCTGGTTGTATACAAGGGCTATAAAAGCAATTTCAATGTAGTCCCAGCTTTCAAAGAACACAAAATAGAAAACCACAATTGAAAAAAGGTTGATATGTGCTGTGAAAAAGTTCCACACAGGGCTCATAGAGACCACGTGGATTGGCTACAAACCAGCTACAGGAGGACTATTGACAGTTCTCTGAGGAAATGTAGTGTAAAAGGGTACTGGAGCAATGACAGGAGTGAGCAATAAGAGTGGGGTAAGACTGCTCTAGGTTGAAGAAAAAACAACTCATGATGGAATGTGATTTTTTTTAATACATTAGCGACATGAGAAGTCTACAGTGTGTGTGGAGCATAAGTGAAAACAAGTGAGCATCACCAGACTGGCGCACCAGGGACAGATAAATTTGCTGCAAAAGATCTGTAGGTAATCAGATAGTGTAAACGCAATAAGGGCAAGGTAAGGGAGCACTTAGAGAAGAGCTCTTCGGATTTGAATGAAGAGCATCGCACTCAGTCCCAAACAGTCCCAGGCAAAACCTAGGGAAGAATTAGGCCAGTTTCCCTTTTGAGTTCAGGCATACCAACTGGGTTGAGGAGATACATTCAGAAATTGACACAGATTCGAAAACAGATCACCTAACCTTAGCAAGTACTGTAAGTGGCTCTGTGAATAACTCTTTCATTTTAAATGTGAATTAAATTGATCAAATAATGTCAGAGCAATAACTCCAGATGAATTTTAAAATCTTCTGTCCCTCTTATTGCTCTTCTTTTTCTAAACAAGACAAGTATGCTCTCTATATTAGGTATGTATGCTAGTTGGGCACATTGCTATTCTTGAATTTGAATGCAAAAATCTTCAAGCACATCCCTCTTTAGATTACATTCAGCTACTTAAAAAAAATCCTCCCTCATTTTTTGTCAAATATACTCTCAATTTTATTTGAGGATAACTGATATGCTCTGAGAATGAAATATTCTGGTTGAACTAATTTACTGGTGCACTAATTAGAAAACACCATTTTCCCAACTCTTGCACTATCTGAATTAAAAAATCGGTAAAGTCCATTTTTTTTTGATCACTGACCACATTGTAGTGCTTTATTGTCCTTTTCTAAGGCTATTCAGAATCTTTGTGATATTTTTCTTTGCAGTCAACACTTTTAGTACTCACAATATACCAGTTATTCAGCCAATGCTCGAGATTTGAGGAGAAGATATAAAGTCCCTAACCCAAGGAATTCAGAGCACCAGGGAGTATACAAATTAACTCTGTATCTGCCATTAGGAACTATATTATAAAATCTTTGAAAAAATGTTATTAAAGAAACATGTCCAAAGGTCCTAAGGTTGTAAAGAGGATTAAAGCAAAAACCCAAGTTATACACAGGGCAGAGTGTAAAGACGGTGTGGATTTGGTTTATATGTTACACAATATGGCACACTGTATGCAATTATAAGGTACGAAGTAAATGGATATTTCTGTGTTCTCACACTATGAAAAATCCTGACAGTTGTTTATGAGACAAGTCACAAATGTTAGCATGAATTCATGATTCATTTTATTCTCTTACTATTCTAACACTGGGAGGAAAATTCTAGCTAACTGAGAATTCTTCTAATTAGGCTCCAGATAGTTGATGGTTTTATCAGAGGACATATGCTATCCAGGAGTCTTAAAGTGAGCACCTTGGTTCCAATTTAAAAGTCTAAACAGAAAGTCTATACTATAATTTATTTGTTAGACTGATTTTTATTTTTAGAATCATATCTCAGACTTTTCAAAGCATGCAAGCAAGAAAAATGAAATGAACGTTAGAAAAGGTAAGGCTAATATCACAACAGAGGCCATAATGTCAACTTTATTTAAAATATCTACTACTGCTAATAGGAAGTAAAACAGCTGCAGAACTGACAGAGGCATCTGCAGTTAAGGACTATATTATACAACTAATATAACAATCTCTGCTGGTAAACTGAGTGGGAAGCATTGCTCTAAAGGAAGCCTGCCTCCTTTCCTGGTGATGAAAGTCAAAAAGAATGGAAATAATATAGCAAGTAAAATAATACAAAACAAAAATAGAACAGGAAATGAAAAATGCATGCACAGTAAATACAATGCTAGTTACATCTTCCCCTTTTCTTTCATAAACTCTTTCCTTTACCCCTAAATATTGAAAATAACAGTGCAAATCTGGGGATGAAACCAAGTGACAGCTGACTAGAGAATAATAGAGTCTTCACAGAAAAGTTGCTAAGAAATAATATTGCACACAAGTGATGGTGATGAAAGAATACATATTTTAGTGGTACCTCAACACAGTTGTTATAATTTATTAATTTATATTATGAGTTGATGTAATTGCTAACAATAGCTAAGTTAAATATTTGGAATAATCTGTATTTCAATTTAAAAAGCAAAATCTTGTTTCTACTCTAGCAATGTAAGAATTTAAAATAATTTACAGACTCATAAAGTGATTGGAATTTTTATTTAAAAAAAAAAATCCCTGACAATAGAAGAGGTTTCATTTAACAAGCTTCTACAAAGCATTTATATTAATTCATCTTTTTATAACAACAACAAAGAAAACAGAATTCCCATCTTAAAGATGTGGGTACTGAGGCTCAAAAAGACAATAATTTGTCCACATCAAAAATACATTTAAATGGCAGAGCCAGATCAGTCTAAAAGCTTATGTTTTGTCCTTGCCCTATAACTCCACAGTATGCAATACTATTTCTACTAACAAAAGAAAATTAGGTGAAAATATGAAGGTTGAGTTATAAATTACACTAAATACTACGTAGAATCCAATATAGAAATATATCCATGAGAACTACAATAAAACAATTCTTTTGGCCAAAATAATAACAAAAGTTGTTATAATATTTCAATTAAAATTTACGAGAGGACTATCTAGGTTATGTAAGACAAAGCTTTCAGAATGTTATATAAACTATCCATTTTCGTAGTAATAGATAATATCCCAATTATAGAATATTTCTTTTCTACTCACTAAAGATGAGCCCAAGAAGCTTGACAGACCTTTTTAAATCTAGTTTGTATCAAATTTTCTTACATCTGATAAAGTTTCTTGTGTTTAGAAACATGCTATCTTGAACTGATTATGGACATTTTGTGAAAAAGTCAACATTAATATTTTATGTTACAGAAAATTTTTTTCAGTAATTAGTGGGTTCATCGCTGTCAAAGATTAATAGTCTAAAAAATGATATCTAGAAATTCAGTGTATGAAGTCAGCATCTACACTTATCCACGTGCTTTTTAGAATAATGCATACTCACACTGTGTGGAATGTGATGTGTGTTTGTGTGTGTGTATGTGTTCTTCCTTTCTTCTTTCTACTTCAAGACTAATGCCTTTATAAGGTGGCATCATGAATAGTTTTCTGTCAGCTTGAGGATAACTCATTCTACTTCAAATGTTTCTCCCTAGTCAACTCTCCATTATTTTGAAGGTCAATTCAATTGTCCATTTGTGTCAAGAGCAGAAGTAAGTGCTTCTTCAGAAAGAGTATAAAAGGAGAAAAAACAAAGAAAGCATTTAAAAAATGTAAACTCTCAGTGCTTATTATTCCCTCATTAATGAAAATCTCATATTTGGAAGAGCAGTTTATCTGAGTAACTGCAAATATAATTTGGTTCCTATGGGTTGACTTTGTTCCAAACCTCAAAAATTATATTTGCAATTGAAAATTAAGCTTGGCTCTCTGATTTACAGATGAAAAAGTGTAATATATTAAGCCCCCAAATTACAATCTTTCCAATGTTAGAGTGACTATATTAAATAATACTTTAAAATTATTATCATTGGGGCCAAAATTATTATCATTTGGACCCTAGCTGATTTGATGATATAACAGATCATACCTGAGTTTAGCTCAGTGCTATTTGTTGAATCCGAGATAAATATAAATGATACACTTCTTAAATACATATTTATAGCTACCAAGGATTAGGCATAGTTAGAACACTGAATTCAAATTTAGTTTAGATTTGACAAACATCTAAGTATCCATTCATCAAAGATATTTTGAGCATGTACTATGTAAAAAAAAAGTATGATAGACACTGGGGACTCAAAAAGAAAATATGTAATGTTCCAGCCTTCAGAAAGCTCGGTGTCATTGGGCAGATTGACAAATGTAAAATATTTCCACTAAAGGGATAATAACTACAATGACAAGCAAGCTGAGGACTCTACAGAAAAGGCACCTGGTAAGAACTAGACAATCAGTCAGGAGGGCTTTTCCGACGATATGAAGACCAAAATTTGTCATATTGGGTGCAAAGCATTCCAAACAAAGGAAACAACATTTGCAAAATTCAGAAAGAAAGTATCTATTGGACATTTACTAAAATACACATTAATTCTGTGTGATAGGGAAATATCAAGCAGCTAGAAAGAAGGGCTAAAATTGAGTTAAGAGCCAGTGGTTTGAGCTGGATGCTAGGCAAAGTTTAATCAAGGTGACTCAAGACCTGGGCAATGCCTGTCCTCAAGTGTCCACAGATTTGTAATTGGTGATTATGAACAACACTGTCTTCATCAACACTGTAACTCCCACCATCATAACTGCCACAATGAATCACAGCACCTGTTGTCTCATTCCCAGGCAGAGGACATCTGTTTCTCTCCCTACCTTGCCCTCTTTATTCTACATAAAAACTTCTTCAAAGGAAAAATTAGATCAATCATGTTGAAAATAAAAATTATAAAATCAGATAAAAACTTTAACAACAGAGCTAAAGACACTTAAGATTCAGAAAAAAAAATTCCAGGTCACCCAGTTCTATCAAGATATCCTAAACAAACTCATAGACACAGACAACAGTTTTGGGCTTAACCAGAGGGGAAGGGGAATGAGGGACGATGAAGAGAGTAAAGGGGGTCAAATATATGATGATGAAAGGAGACTGGACTTTGGGAAGTGAGTACACAATGCTATATACAGATGATGTATTATAAAATTGTACACTTGAATCTTATATATTAACCACAGTCACCACAATAAATTTAATTCAATAAAGATGTCCTCCTTTATTTTTAAATGATTTGTTATTTTATTTTTCTAATTGTAGGTCAATGCCCAATACAATGAAATAGTACACATTTGATACCCATATTCATTAAATCATATCTGATCTTTTTATTCTCAATACTTTATTTTCCTAGGTGACACTTTTACAAAAATGCCAGCACACAAAGTTCACACAAAGTAATCTGGCCTGAATTGGCCGACATAATCTGCTCCATGTGTGCCATGTTCCAGTTCCATTTTATTTCCCATTCCGATCCAAACACAAAGCTTCATGCCTTTGAACATGAAATGTCTTTACCTAAAATGTCTTATTCTCATTTCTCTCTATACAACTCTTGTTTATTTTCAAAGACAACCCAAATTTCATATCCACTGTAAAGCATTCTCTGATTCCCAAGTGGTTGTAGCTTCTTCCTAGGAACTCTACAGACCAATGAACTAACTTCTAGTATAGTAGTTTCTACTCATGTGTAATGTTTATGTGTTTACCATTCTTCAAATAATTTGACCTTCTAGAGTCCAAGATTTGTGCCTTAGTCATTTGGGATAGATAAGAAACTAATAAGGAGAAAATATCTGCAATATATGGCAAGCGATCTATAGCCATCATAAGGAAAAACACACAAAAAGCAATAAAAAGAACATAATCAACATGATAAAAAAGTGAACAAATTACTTAAACCTTCAAATCATAAAGAGAGAAATGACTAAAAAGTGTATAATTTACTTTTTCACTTCACCTATATTATAAAAAAATAAGTGAATCAAAAAAGTACAAAGATATTTCATCCATCAGACTGCCAATAATTTATACATTTATCATGCAAGGGGAACAGGAAATTGAGTATCATTCTCTATTGATTTCTGGTAAAGTAAGTTGTCCTGTTTTTTGCCGTATATAATAGGAAATGTCAAAATTTTAATATGCAGATATAATTATAATCTAAAAATTCTCCTGTAGAGATCTACAAAATGTATTAGTAAAAATATATTTACAAAGGCATTGATTACAGTAGTTATTAATAAATTAAAAGTTGAAAACAACCTAAATATTCATCAGTTAAAAAATGATTAAATAGATGGTAATTTTAATATTACATCATACTACAATGAGGTGGATTTTAATAAAGTAAAACTCTATAACATAATAATATGCGGATATTTTAAAATACTGCAAAATTATGCAATATGCCTATAATAACTACAGAAAAAAATAAGTTACAGACAACATGTATAATATAAACTCATTGAAATGTATATAGGGAAATATTTCATTTTATACTTCTTTTATCATACTTCAAAGATATTGCATTCTTTACAAATTGGAGGTTTATGGCAACTCTGTGTTGAGCAAGTCTGTCGGCAACATTTTATCAACAATATTTGCTCACTTTATATGTCTGACCATATTTTAGAAATTCACACAATATTTCATACTGGCCATTATTATCATATTTGTTATTAATGATTATAGTGATCTGTGATCCGTGGTCTTCGAGGTTACTTTTGTAATTGTTTCGGGGCACCATGAACTGTGCCCATAATACTATGGTGAAGTTAATCAATGTGTTCTGTGTTCCTGGGCCTCCTTATTATCTGAGATTACTAAGCAATATTGAAATTAGGCTAATTAATAGCCTAATTAATAGCCTCTAATGTTCAAGTGAAAGAAGAGACACATTTCTCTCATTTTAAATCAAAAGCTAGAAACAAATAAGTTTCATAAAGTGGACATGTGGAAAGCTGAGACAGGCTGAAAGCAAGTCCTCTTCCACAAAACAGCCAAGTAGTGAATGCAAAGGAAAAATTCTTAAAAGAAATTAAAAGTGCTGCTCCAGTGAACACACAAATGATAAGAAAGTGAAATAGCATTATTGCTGATACGGAAAGTTTTAGTGGTATAGATAGATCAAACAAGTGACGACATTTCCTTAAGCCAAAACCTAATCCAGAACTAGACCCTATCTCTCTTCAATTCGATGAAGGCTCAGAGAGGAGGAAACTGCAGAAGAAAAAACTAGCAGAAGTTGGTTGATGAGATTCAAAAAGAGAAGCCATCTTCATAACAGTAAAGTATGTAGGATATAAACCTAAAAGCAACAAATGAACAGGACAAACAGAAACTCATGGACATGGACTATAGACTAGTGATTACCAGAGGATAGGGGTTGGGGTAGGAGGGGAGAGATGGACGGAGTAAAGAAGGGTAAAATATATGAGGATAGAGGAAGGTGAAATTGGAGAAAGGGAATCAAATATATGGTAGCTGAAGGAAATTGGACTTTGAGTGGTAAGCACACAATAGAATATACTGATGTGAAATTACAATGTACACTTTAAAATTATATAATTGTATTAAACAATGTTACCCCAATAAACTTAATTTTTAAAAAATGTATAAAAAAAAGTGCAACATGAAGCAGCTAGTGCTAATGTAGAAGCTGCAGCAGGTTATCCAGAATATAATTAATGAAAGTTGCTATACTAGACAACAGTCTTATATTGGAAGAAGATGCCACCTGGAACTTTCATAGCTAGAGAGAAGTCAACACCTGGCTTCAAGGCATCAAAGACAGGTTAACTCTTGTTAGGAGCTAATGCAGGCCAGATATAATGGAAACAGCAAGATAACTAGAATTAAAAGTGGAGCCTGAAGATATAACTGAATTGCTGCAATCCCATGATAAAACTTTAACGGATGAGGAGTAGCTTCTTATGGATGAGGAAAGAAAATGATTTCTCGAGATGGAATCAACTCCTAGTTAAAATGCTGTGAAGGTTCTTGAAATAACTAATCACAAAGGATTTGAAATATTACATAAACAGTTGCAAAAGCAGCAGCATACTTGAGAATTGGCTTCAATTTTGAAAGAAGTTCTATCCTGTGTAAAATTCTATCAAACAGTATCACATGCTCCAGAGAAATTCTCTGTGAAAAGAAGTCAATCGATGCAGCAAACTTTATTGTTGTTTTATTTTAAGAAATTGCAGTAGCCACCCCAATCTTCAGAGACCACCACCCTTATCAGTCAGCAGCCATCAACATCAAGCAAAGGCCCTCCACCAGCAAAAAAGATTACAGCTGGCTAAAAGTTCAGATGATGGTTAGCATTTTTCATCAATAAAGTAATCTTTAATTAATATACATATGTAGGTTTTTTGGACCTATGCTATTGCACATTTTAATAGACTACAATACAGTATAAGCATAACATATATGCACTGGGAAAACAAAAAGTTTGTGACACACTTTATTGTAATATTTACTTTATTGTGGCAGTGTGAAACTGAACCCACAATATCTCTGAGGTATGCCTGTAGAAGATATTCTAGGAAACACATACCAATTTGTTTAAAATTTTTATATCTGAAAAATATGAATAGGAAGTGAAAGGGAAAGCATAGGTGGTGATAGAAAAAAATACAAATATTTCACTTCATATTCTTTTGTGTTTGCTTTAGTCACATAATAATATAATCATCATTAAAAAAACTAGAAGAAAAAGTAAAGTAAATCTTTCATGTAATATAGAAATATTAAGCTGAGGAACATTGTCATCTAGATTTCAGTCAAATAATTATTACAATATTTACATCTTAAAACCCCTAAGTCTTTAATCTTTGCAGCATATAAGATAATAAATAAAGCAGAAAAAGAAATTTCCTGAAAACACTACACATAGAGTGAAATGAGCATGAGAGACAAGAAGACTTAGGTTCAAATCTCAATTCTGATACATATTTGCTGGGTGGATGTTATTTCTATGAGCCTTACTTTCTTCCATATACAATGTTTATAATGTACTTACATCCTAAAGTTTTGAAAATGCTTAATTCATAGTAGGTGCTTAATAATTTCTAGTTTGTTTTATCTTCTGCTACTGTAAAAAACTTTGTCCTATTTAGAAACAAATGATTAGGTTTGCACCAAGATGTCTTTTTGATGGGGAATGTCACACTGTAGTCAGTGATGTGGTGATTTCCTCTCAATTTATAATGCTATATTGCCTTTAACCTCTAAATTCAAAATCATCATAATTTGATGCTTTCACTCATGAAATCATAGAACCATAGAGCTGAAAAAATATCTTCAAAAGTCATTTGGCTCAGGTTTCATATCTACAGGCAAAATGATGGATATCATAAAATATCTATTGCGCTTCAATCATCCCCCAGAAAAGATTCTAGAATTTGCCCCCATGACTAACCCCTCAAATACTTAACAAGTATTTTATTTAGATAAATCTTAAATAAAATACACATATAGAAGAAAACAAATTCCTTTTATTTTGGAATTAAATTATTTTTTTGATCTTGCTTATTATATTAAAAACAGTGGAAGTGATGAGGTTTAATAGGAAAGATAAGATATACAAATGAGAAGGAAACAATGAAACTGATAGGAGGGCAAAAATAACAATATTATCTTTAGATTAAAAAAAAGTGAAAATAAGCAAGAATTGTAGATATAATGGCAAATTCATGACAGTGTTCATCCTGTAACAATTTCTGAATCAGTTGTTTGAGTAAGTATTCATGGCAAAAATATTCCAGCAGTTTGATACACCTTTCAAGAGGCTTTATACAAAAATTGTCCCACAGTAAACAAACATCTTCTGACAGATGATCATGATCATATTGTTTTGAGTAAATAGATACTTTGTATTTGGTATTATCAGTAATTCTTAGATGAATGAAGAAAACTTAATGATTAATACTACATAGCATGAAGATTTGCAGCAATCTTACTGCTAGGGATGTGTACTCTTAGTTTTGCATATAAGAACACCTATGTAAAACCAGGCAATTAGATGAATGGGAAAAAATGCTAACCAATAAAACATTTAAATTTAAAGTGATATCCTTCTACCTGAGGATTAGGAAAAAAATAAATTGCTTAATTAAGTATAATTCATATTTGTCACCCCCAAAATTCAGTTGTCAAATTAGACAATCCTTTTTTCTAATTGTAACAATAGCAGATAAACATTTTCTATTAGTAAGCAAACTATTTTTCCAAATTCATTTCAGCTACAAAACTTAAGTCTAAGAAAGTTTTAGCTAAATACCTACCCTACCTATTCTACAGATGACTAAGACCTGTAATTCAAAATTGAGAGTAGGAGAGTTGAGATTGGTCAAACTCTTCTATAAATTCTATTTTGAGGTAGCCTCACTATAATTTAATTTACTAAGGAACAAATTGTCTTCCTTCTTCTGATGTTCTACAAAGACTAACTGCTTTTATTCAATAGTTCTCAAATATTATATGCAACTCAGTGCCTAGAAGATAGGCACTCTTTGTAGAATACAGTAATATAAATATTTAATTAAAAATCCATCATAAAAACTAAAGCAAGAAAAAAAGTAAATGGAATGAATATTTCTTCACTATAAATAATACCTAATATTAATTAAAAATAATAATATTTTAGGAATCTATAAATAAATAGCATGAACCAACTAACTGAATCTAATGCGATGGCTGAGGACAACAAGTATCATCTGATGGGCCTGTATCATGAAGTTAGTTAAAATTTGAGGGAACAGTGCTTAAAATTGAGAATATTCTAGCTATTATTAAATTCTTTTGTCTTCAAATAAAAAATTTCCATTATTTAATCTTTATAACTATTAAATTTATTGGTGTGATATTGGTTAATAAAGTTACATTGGCTTTAAATGTACAATTCTATAATATATCATCTATATTTTGCAATGTGTGTTCACCACTCAAAGTTAATTTTCTTCTGTCACCATATATTTGAACACCGTTACCCTTGTCTACCTACCCCCATTCTCCTTTCCCTCTGGTAATCACCATACTGTGGTCTGTATCTATGAGTTATTGTTTGTTTTGTTTTCTCATTTGTTGCTTTCAGTTTTATATGCCACATATGAGTGAAATCATAAGGTTCTTGACTTTTTCCATCTGGTTTATATCGCTTAGCATGATAATCTCGAGATCTATCCACATAGTCACAAGTGGCAGTATTAGCCACAGTGTTCAACCATTGAAACAACTGGAATGCCTTTCAATAGATGAATAGTTGAAGAAGATGCAATACATATATACAATGGAATATTACTCAGACATAAGATAAAATGAAATACTTCTATTATTTAGTTTTAAATACCAACATTTGGACAGCTGATGGAAAACCAATGCTGGCATGTAAGATAGCTTGATAAACTCTGTCCTCTGTACTCAAATATTCTACTTAATCGATCTGTTTTACTGGGTAATTCACAAGGATATTATTATCATCATCAGATGAAATTAAAATAAACAAAAGTAACTAAGCAACAAAAGGTTTGTTTCATCTGTAATATAATAACTAAAATTTGATGAAAATGTGTTAATTATAAGCCATAATTCTGAATATTTTACATGGGTCATTTATTAATTGGCACAGTGATGATATAAGGCAGCAGTCCCCAACCTTTTTGGAACTAAGGTCCAGTCCTCCTATGAGAATCTAATGCCTGATGATCTGAGGTGGAGCTGAGTCAGTGATGCTAGCACAGGGAAGCAGTTGCAAATACAGATAAAGTTTCTCTCTCTTGCCTGCGACTCATCTCCTGCTGTGCAGCCTGGTTCCTAATGGGGCATGGGGGACCCTTGATATAAGGTATATGTTATTAAGAGGTAATTTATATTCATATTTGTATTTAAAAATTTTTTAATCATATATATTATTTTGTTTTTAATTTATATACTACAAAATTCAGTCATAATGAGATTAAGTACCTTAGCCAAAAGTCTTAAAATCAGTAGAAGATCTGGCTTTGAATGTAGAACTTGGCTCTAGAGTCCATGCTTTTAAATATATAAAACTGTTTCTGCTCTGTGGACTTTGGATTTTTGATAATCTCATCATTCTTTCCAGACATTAAATACTTTATTTCCATAGAAACTTTATTACCAATTCTTAGAGTCTGGTAGTTAAATGACATATGACTTTATTCAATAGTTGTTCGTTCATCATTTATTCATTTAGTTATGTAATAATTATGTGACAAAGAATTATGTGACAAATATGTATGGTGTGCCCTGTTATAGTCTCTTGTTGCTGAGAAAGTTTATTCAGGTTAAACATATCACCATAACTAAAGCTTAACTAAAACCATAATGGCAGGCCTAGTCAACATTGCCAAAAAGATGGCCACCAAGTTCTCATGCCTCAGAAAGAGAATTCGGAATTGAACTACTGATTTGACACAGGTTGGGCCCAAAAATGTAAACATAGATCATGATTTTGTTTTGCTTTAACAGCCAGGATCTCAAAAACAGATTCTAGTTTGTTTTAATTAATTTTTTCTCCTACCTTTGTATTTCGAGAAACTTCACACCTACAGAAAAGGAGAAAAAATATAGTACAACAGACATTCTTATATGTTTACCTATTTTCAACACTAACATTTCACCACATCTTGTTTCTAAAATATTTACTTGCATGTCTGTGTGTATATTTGTATGTGCAAAAAATATACAAATGCATGTGAGAACTATTTGAAAGTAAGATGTAGGCAGGACGATATTTCCTCCCAAACACTTTGGCACACATTTCTTAGGAAAAAAAGGCAGCTACCTATTTGTTCACAATACCGCTATCTCAAAAAATATAACACCAGTATCTCAAGAAAAATAACATTGCTAAAAGAATATTGCCTAATATAGAGCCCATGTCTAAATTTACCAGTTATCTAAACAGTGTCCTTTATAGCAATTTTTCTTTCATTTTTTTTTTTTAAATCTAGGATCCAAAGAAGGGCATTGCATTTACTTGGCTCTTTAGTACCTTGAATTAGAAAGGTTCTCCCTTTGACTTTCAAAACATTGACATTTTTTGAGTTGAGGACAGTTGTTTCTTAAAATCTCTAATGTTTTGAATTTGTCTGATTGATTCTTTATCATTGGATTTAGATTAAATATAATGGCAAAAAAAATTTTAAGATCCTCTTACTTGAATGTATATGTTTTAAACTACCACTGGTCTTTCTGATCAATCTTTGTGTTGTCTGGTCCTGATGCTTTATATCTTTGTTTTTCATTTAATTTCATGTATGCTTGAGAAAAGTTTCCAAATTTTATTAATAGAAAGGGTACTAATGACCATGCTAACTTAATCACTAACTCCCTAATTTTCATGTTTCATATTAATAAAAAATAATCAACTAAAAAAAGTTGGTTAAGTATATTGAATCCTTTTACCATTTTGTGTAACATATTAACACAATTCTAATAGGTCTATGGACTGATGAGGCAGCAGTCATTACCACTGTCACTTTTCTCACTCAAAAATAACTGCATAGTGATTCAAGCTTTTCAAAATGTTTTCAAATAATTATTTCATTTGTCCTTTAAGACATCTCTGTGAGTTAGCCTATGATATAGCATTAATTTTTATAGGTGATCAAACCAAAGCTCTGCTCCAAAACACCTTTTACTTTACTACTTTAATTTCAGTTTCTTCATCAATAATATGAGGAAAATATGAGGTGAACTTGATCCAGTTGTTACACTGTTTCAAATTTGCCCAACTTGGTCTTATCCCCTCAGCTGCTTACTCAAGTGAGAAGTGGCCAGCCACTTCCACTACTTCCTCTCCTCCCATACCAGCTGTCTTGGCCTCTGTGAGAAGTAAGGGCTGGATTCCACACAGCCTCCAGAGTGGTTCAAGCACTCTAGTTCTACCAGACTATATTTGCAATGATTCTGGCTCCCCTAAGAGCTGCCCAAAAGGACCAATTAACACAACTTGAACATCAGGAAAATATAAAAGAATGAGGTAAATTTTGGCCAATGAGAAGGAAAAAATAAGAAGCCATCTACAAATGCATTCCTTAGTCTCTCTATTTCCCAAACCTAATGGTCTATTCTCAGGCATAGTATATCTATACCAACTCTCAGGAAAAGCCCCATGAGATAAGCAACTGGCTCTGTCACTTTGTGAAGCAGTGGCCAGCTTGACAATACATCAACCTTACATTGCTTATCCCCTTCTTTGCTTTACTTCCCTTCTCCCCTCACTCTGGCTACTCTGGGATTCCACTCCCAACATATACAAATAAATAAAATAAAACAAAGTGACTTGTCCCAACTTATACAGATAATAAGCAGTAACATTGAACTTAACCAGAAGTATTAGGACTGAAAAGGTAGTGTTGTTTTATTGTTATTTTTCTACCACACTCATTATCCTTGAATAACATCAGTAATTAACCTTCCTGAACAACTCTACAAAATATCTCATTAGATTCATAAAGAAATATGCACCCCAATGTTCACTGCAGCATTATTCACAGTGGCCAAGACATGGAAATAACCAAAGTGTTCTTTGATAGATGATTGGGTAAAGAAGATATGCAATAGAATATTACTCATCCATATTAAAAGAGAAAATACTGCCAAGTGTGACAACATGAATGAATCTCGAGAATATAATATTAAGCAAAATAAGTCAGAAAGAAAAAGTAAAGAACCATGATTTCACTCATACATGGGATATAAAACTGAAAGTAACAAACAATCAAGACAGAGACTCATAGACACAGACAACAGTTTAGTAGTTAGCAGAGGGAAGGGGTGAGGGATGAAGTAGATAGGGTAAAGGGTGTCAAATAAATGGTGAGAGAAGGACATTTGACTTTGGGTGGTGAACAGTGCAATATACATATGAATTGTATACTTGAAACCTCTATAATTTTATTAACCAATGTCAAACCAGTAAATTTAATTTAAATAAACAGAAAGTCAGGTATATAGAAAATCTTGTCCAGAGAATTCCAAATACAGCTAGCTTCTGTACAGTGTTTCTTCCCATTATCAAAGCAAAATGTCCAAACATTTATACCCCACTTGTGGGTTCCGTTTGATTCAAGCCATTTTTGCCTCATTAATTTTTTTCAGAGTTGGGGTTAAAAATTTATATAATTTACAAAGTTATCTGTCTGATTGGTTTAGTATCCACCTGGAACTATAAATAATTATTACAATATTATTGACTATGTTTTTTATGCTGTGCTTCACATTCCCGTATTTTATAACTATACCTCCTAACATCCCATCCATTTGGTAACTATCAGTTTGTTGCCTATGTATGAGCCTGTTTCTATTTTGTTTGTTATTTTCTTCTTTAGATTCCAAAAATATGTAAGATCATATCATATTTATTGTTCTTTCTGACTTATTTCACTTGCATAAAACACTCTAGATTCATCCATGTTGTCAGTGAATGTTAACATTTCATCTCTTTTATGGCCAAGTAATATTCCACTTCTCTTTTATCCAATAGTCTATTGATACCACTTAGGTTTCTTCCATATGTTGAGTATTGTAAACAGTGCTGCAGTAAACACAGGGGTGCATATATCTTTTCAAATTAGTGTTTTGGATTTCTGTGGATAAATACACAAAAGTAGTATTGCTAGGTCATAAGATAGTTCTATTTTTAATTTTTAGAGTAACCTCCAAACTGTTTTCTATAGTGAGAACCTATTTGCAATCCCACCAACTATGCCTGAGGGTTCCCTTTTCTCCGCATCTTCACTAACTCTTGCTGTTTACTGATTTATTGATGGTCAGATGTGAGGTGATATCTCATTGTGGTTTTAATTTACATTTCTTTGGTGATTAGTAACATTGAGCATCTTTTAATGTGTCTATTTTCCATCTGTATGTCTTCTCTGGAGAAACCTCTATCCAAGTCCTCTGTCTCCTTTTTAATTGGATTGTTTTACTTTTTATGGTGTTGAATTGCATGAATTCTTTATAATTTTGGATATTAACCCCTTATCAGATTTATCATTAGTGAATATCTTTCATTCAGTATATCAAACTAAAAAGTTTTGCACAACAAAGGAAACCATCAACAAAATGAAAATACAGCCTCATTAGTTTTTAATTGGTTCACACTGGCATTTCCATAAATGACCATCCTGACCTACAGACATCTCAGTGGTGCTATACCTCCCTCAGTGCTAACACATTAAGTATGTGTAGGGCTGGCTGATTTCAATACCATCACTGTGAGCAGTTCTTGGAAAATGTATAATATTGTTAGACTTAGAAATTCCTGAGGAAAACAAAAATCCTAGAATTGCTGCTTAGCAATTGACTAAGGAATAAAAAAGTAAAGGGTAGCAGAAAGAGCTGGACTCTAGAATCAGAAGCCCTAACTATTTGTAATTCTTAACTTCTTTGATTTACAGTTTTCTAATCTTTCCAATACTTATTTATCTAAATAAAATAATGCCACTAAATTTAATTATCTCTAAGACTCCTACTAGCTATAACATCTACTGACTTTATTGGTTAAAGAAGAATATCCTGTTTTAAGCTTATCAGCGATTTACAAAAGAACACCAATACTTCCCAAGAAAGCATTATTTTTTAATATTCAGAAACAGAAGAATACTTATTTGATGATCATTTTAATGATATTTTTATATGTACAAATTTGGCAGCATTTTAAATGTAAAATAATAACACTACTGAAAATGTTTTTCCATGTTAACTCTCATTTTTTTCTTTCAGTGAATTTTGTGACTTTAATATTACCAGTTTTATTTGGGATTAATCCACCTGTATCTCACTTATCTTCTGAAACAGTGAACCATTGTATTAACTTTCACATAAATGATAATAATAACAATAATATAAATAACTTGTAACCACTTTCTTTATGAACAGTACATTTAATACCCCAAACCGCCTGTTGCTTCCAATTTTCCTCAGTCATAGATGGAGTATAATTTTATGTATTTTTCAAAAAAACTTACAAAGGGCAGAGAGATAATTTAAATTCACTGAGACACTAGAAAGGCATATTTATTGAACAATATTGAACAATATGGGAAGAAATGTGGCATAACATATCTGAAATATATTATTGGGGTCAGAAAGTCCTAGACTTGAACCTCAGCTCTGCCACTTAGTTATCTGTAAAGAAGGAATCATACTGACATCAGGATTTTTGAGAATTATAGAGATAATGACATGAAATGTCTGGTGCAGTTCCTATAACACTGTGTAACTTTAACAAATGATTATTTTAAACCCCAGTAGTACTTCAGCATTGAAATTCTATCAGCTTAGGGGTAATAAACCTTCTTTTGAACAGGTTAACAGACATTCAATATCCACACACTGTAGAGCTTTTAGAAAACAGATTAGTTCTGCTCCTCTAAAATAGGCATCTCAATCTTTTTATCATAACCACCTAACACATGATTTTCTTTTCAGTACTGGTCTTTTTTCATTGTTATGGATCTCATGAAATACACCAACACATATTCATTAGTTCCTGTCATAAAACTAGTAATATCACTAACATCTCATTGTCTCCTTTACCAGTGATATTCACCAATATCAACAAGTCAATTTGTTTTTATTTGCAAAATATTTCTCTAATTAATCTATTTTTTTGCATCCCCCCACCACAAACTTCTTCTAAATGAAATAGTGTTATAATTGGTTTCTCATATCCACACATAGCTCCCTCTAAACTGTGATATATACTGTAATGATCTTTCTTTAAAAAATGCACATTTATTGTCTTTTCCTTGTCTTCAAATTCATCAACAGCATCCCAAGCTCTAGAAGAAAGATCAAAACACTTAACACAGTGCACAAGACTCTAGATTATCTGAAGTCACTATCTCCTTGTTAATCTCAACCCAAGCTACTTTCCCCATTACTCACTATGCTCCAATTCACACTAATCTTTTCAAATTGATGTTAAGTGTCCTCATGGTATTTGTATATACTGTTCCTTCTGCCTAGCACCTTCTTCTCATTTATTAATCATAAAATATAAATTTCATGAAGACAAGCATTGTATAAGTTTTTCTTAATTGCGTATTGTTAGTAAATAGTATAGTCAGTGCCCACCCAAAGCTGATATTTAATAAAAGTTAGTTGAACAAAATAGAAAAAGAAATCAAGGATTATTTTGTCATTGTTATTTTTTTCCTATGGTTTCTTTTTAAAAATATTTCCCCCTACAAACTCTCAGTTTGCTCTTCTTTATTTTTCAAAGATGGATTGTGTCCAGCATATGCAATTCAAGCACTATACTCATCTATTAGTACTCTTGATAATTGTGTCTGATAAATAAAACACATCAAGGCTGTTCCTACAATTTCATCAACAAAGTCCTTTTGATTGGCATGAAATAATTTCTATCAGAATGAGTAGTTATAATTTAAGGCTTTATTAACATATGAGACTTTATTATAAAAAAGTATATAATTTCTATTAGAATTTTTGAAATGTTAAAAATAATGATCTAAAAGGGGCAAATATTTAGAGTACCTCAAAGGACCAGAACAGATATTCAATTATCCACATTTGTCTATCTGTGAACAATCTCCAAATTATAAGTTAACTCTGTTCTGAAGTTCCGACATAAATAGCCAATGGCTCAAAACTCAGAGAATGTATTTTCCAAGTTAAAATGTGCAAAGCAATATACATATTACTATTTAGACCCACATAACACTATTTAATTATATAGCTAAATTTTATTGCTAGCAATCAAATATAAAAGTTCATCTATGAAAATAAGGCATTAGGAGAGATTGTTCTAAGAATTGGGGTGTTATAGAACTCATCACAATATATATTAAAATGAGATTTCCTAGTTGTATAAGGTTATGCTCCTTCTGAGGAGTAAAATAGAAACTGTTAATTGTTCAAGAAGTGAAACTATTTGAATAGGTTATATGTAGGCATTTGGGTGTCAGCAGGCACTGAAATCACAATTTTTGTCCAGGAAAACAATCGATGTCTCCACAGAATTTCCACTTTGCATAAATCTGATTCTGTTTTACTAAGGTGAAATCATAGAAGCACCATTTAACCTGCTTAGCACTCTTTTATCTCAATCTCTCATTAGGACTGACAAGTGACAGTAATTGTATAGTGATTAAATTTGTTTGTTTAGGGTGGGTAAATAAAAAGTAAAAAATTTATTTTATGTATCTATCCAAATAAAGACAATAGCCTGGAATTTCTTTAAATTGGATATTTTTTTTTAAGCTAACCAAATCAGTGCATTATGTTTGAATTGCAAGTAAACCTAGAAGTAGATTATTCTTTTAGACATGTTTTTAACTTACTGACACAACCTTTAGCCAAACTCAGAAATAAAATATAGAGTGAGAAAATTCATTGCAGAGAAGATCAAGTATTGATATCAATGGTAACAGTTATAGAATTATTTGAAAGACTTGATTGGCGAATATTTGTAATTAGCATGAAAAGTATAGGCTGAAAGAATTGAATCCAAATTAAAACTACTATGAAAATATAACTAACTAATTTTTGCAGTAGATAAAATGGTATAGTCCTTCTAGAAAAAGCAATTGGAAGAGCCAATTAATTCATACTAGGTAGGAGTGCTTGAGTTAATGGACTTTAAAAGGCAGGGCAGGAATTCTTCGTATTTGAGGACAATAACAAATGAAATCTTAATTAGGTTCTTAATTTCCAGAAAATAATTTGTGCCACTGGGTTTTTGCATGGGGTATACCATATTTATTCACATAATTTCTTTTATTATTATTTCCTTTCATCCAGTTATAAGGAAGACATTTACTATCTGATTTTGTTTTGATTTGCTGTTTTTACAGGAGGTTATTTGTTTTTCTCTATATATAATGTCCCAAATTTATTCAAATGAAGCTAAAACCATCTTTGAAGATCCAGAGTGCTTCATATTATACTGCCTGAGATCTTGGAGTTGTTTTATCTCCCTTTCCTTATAAATGCCTTGGTTTTCTCAGACATCATCAGCCATAGTAAAACTTTCTACAAATATTCATACTCCCACAACAAGATTCTTCTCTCTACTCTACTATTTCAGCAGTTGAAATTTATAGAAACATTTCTTTGCCACTGACACCTCTTGATATCCTCACATCAGGTCATGTCTTAACTAAAAGTATTTTCGTTATTATTATAATTATTTCCCTTTAAAAGATTTTTATCACTAGCATTATTTTTAAATGTGTAGTATTTTTAATGATGATTTTCTCAAGTAAAATGGGTCTTAATGAAAAAAGTAAAGAACAATCAAGGCATGCTATATCACAGCAAATCATGATCTGCTTGTTGGGGTGGCTGTAATACCTATAATCACTGGGATATTTAAAATATATCTTTCAAAAGTCTTACTTAAATGGTAGGGTGTACTGGGGGGTCAGTAGGAGAACACATTTAAATAGTATTAAGTGATAAAAAAAGAAGGAAAGAAAACAACATGCTTTGCTTATATAAAATAACATACCATTGTGAAAAATACTCAGGAGTTGCCACTGGGTTACTTCAAATTAACTATAATACTTTTAAGTAGAACATTAAAAGAGAGAGAAAGAGGGAAGGACACAAACAAAAAAGAAATCAGGTCAGAATTTCTTCAGATATAGGTTAGAAATGAGAGAGTAATGAAGATTTTTAAACTGAAAGGGTTCTACAATATTTCAGACTCTTAAGGTATATTCACCAAAAAAAAAGTCTAATGTATGATCTACCATGAGTGTACACATAATGCTATAATAATTTACACAGTTTTACAGACACCCTCCTTGTTGATTTGTATCCCAGAATCTGGCAGAGCAGCTAAAAATAGATGCTAGATAGATGTCTGTTGAGTTGAAGTCAACTGACATATGTTTCATGTTATTGAACTGTATCTGGAAGAAGAGAGTAAAAATTTGTTCTCTCTAGTTAATAAAATCAAGGGTCAAATTATTTCCTTGGATTAAGGCAATAATCTAGCATAATTTATCACCCATCTAAGAAAACTCTTGGCATTTAGGATAAACTATATGTCCCATAAAAGTGGTTCTCAACCACTATGTCCTGACTGTACTTGATGTTATGTTGAAGAGGCCCATAATTTATTACTAATATTAAAAAATAATGCTAGTGGATGATTTCTTTAAAAAAATGTTCAAGATGATATTTATGCCACCTTACTATATTCTGATATGAGCTTTTTTGTTTGCACATCACAGCCAAGCTAGAGGAAGACATCATAGCCAACAAATTACTTTAGTTAAGTCATAGCCAGCAGTGTTTTCTCACATGGACAATCTTCTCATGGATATAGATGTGGAGCAAAAAGAAAAAAAAAAATATTGAGAACTGTAGTACTAGCTCATGAAGGTAGAAAAAGGAGGTCTATTGACCAGTGATTGACAATACTTCTGTCTGAAAATATGTTTTCAGTTGATTAATTATTTGTTCATATTTATGCCACATAATTGGAATCAATTGAAAAAAGTCCTACAAAAATAATCTCCAAATTGAATTTTAACTAAAAATAAAAATGAAAGCAGCATGTTGTTTAAATTAAAAAAAAAGGTGGAAATGGAAGAAAAGGTTTGTAGACTGAGATTAAATGTAAGGAATCTTAATGAATCTTTTGAAGACAAAATTTTGAGTGATATAAAGAGATACTGGAAAGAACTTTGTTACTCATTATTATAGAATATTTAACTGAAATCTAACACTTAGATAGGATTTTTTAAAATTGTAATAGAAAATCTTTAGAAATGTCTATGTACTTCAGTCTGTACTACTCCCTAAAGACATGTACCAACTTCATATGTCTATACTTCCCTTGAAAATATATGAGTTTGTCACCATTCTTAAAAAATACTATGAATGGATTACAAAGAAAAGGATTGGCTTTGTATAGTTTCATGAAAGGCTGCTTCAAAAAGTTTAAGAACAGATTCATGCTGTAAATTTTGATGCCAAATATAACCTATTAAATAATACTGAAACAAAAAGTAATTACATAAATTGATGTTACACATGAACATGAACAGAAGAAATACTTAATCAGAAAAAAAATAAAAAACAATCTCAACATTTATAGAGTTAGCATAGGCCTAATAAAATATAATAAAAAAATTTAGGGGAATACTATTATAGCATGTAAACATCATTTTTCATTTATTTATTTTCCTATGAATTCTATAAATTTCCTTTTATAAAACATTAGCATTTATTTCATTGACTAATTTAGGTCTTACTAAATCAAATAGAACATAATTTAAAATGGTTCTTATAAACTGTCTGCTCAGTTTACAATGATGTCCAGACTTAGTCTAAGAGATGCATTCCCTTGGCCAGATTCAATACTTGAGGATCTGATTGAGCAAACTTATCATTCATGGTGAACTGATGAGTTGACCTTTGTCTAGGTGAACTACTTCATATTTCCAAAATTACTTTTTTTATTGTTTAGAAGTTAAACTTATCCTCAAAATTTGAAGGCACTAAAAACAGTGGTAAGCACCAGTCACATCATGCTGTCCATTGCAAAGCAGTAGAAATGAGTTGGAAGATTTGTGGGTGTTCCCGGGAACTCATCAGTCTCCTGTTCATTTTCAATAGGAGACTCACAAGTTCCTGCAAATGCACACAAACTTATTATAAGCAGGTACCCTTGGCAGACAAGCAGATGCTGATATTTCCTCCACTTCGAGTGAGTACAATCTGTTTCCTCATGATTGTCCTCAGCAGCTTGTCTGGTGTTTGTGATTCTTTCCAACCATGTGGTAGGCATCATGATCACTAGTTACTTTTATTCATTCATTCATTCAACAAATATTAATTGAGCAACTCCTATGCTAGACACTGCTCATGTCTGGGGATACAGCAGGTAGTAATTTCTTGTCATTACATCAATTCTGTTGAATATCAGTCCAATTCTTTTTCAATCATGCTTGAGTCAAAGCTTGAGTCAAAGCTTCAGTCTCCAATGCCAAATAAGAGGCAGTGATATTTAAAATTTCTGTTGTAATAACAGTTAAGTTTAGAGTTCATGATACAGTGGGAAGAACCTAGTAAATTAAACTAAGGGATCTGAATTCTAGTCCTAATGCAGCTAAAACCTAGAAATATTCCCATAGTCAATTCATTTAACTTTTTTTGGTTTTAGTTTTCTTATTTGTAAAATGATTATATGGGTTATTTCACTGTTACTTTCAATCTGGATGTAATGTCAGATCATAAGATAACTGAAAACACGGAATGAAAGCATTTATACAAAAAATGTAACGCCATTGAATATGTCTTTTTCCAGGGGTGGGGGAAGCTTTGGTGTCAACAATCACTGCATTAGTTGCTATCTTTTTCTACCAATTAATACATAAATTATTTTTCTCATATGAAAATGAAGTGATGAATCTGCTTTTTTTTTTACTGTCTTCTAACACTAAAACTTATTTTCTAGGTTTTAATTTCTCCATTAGCTCTTAGACTCTAGCTCTAATATTTCAAGACAAGCCCTGTTCTTGAATAGGAAGGTGGGACAAAACATCTCGGTGAACATATGTTCAGAGCTAGGTTTCAATCTGTAGTTTTTCTTAGAGTTAAAGAAAATTCAGCCTCCGTTGGTTTGTTTTAAATGAAAAAATAAACATTCCAGTACCTCTCTCCCCATAAAAAGCATGTGTATATGTAAATATGCCTGCACACACATATACACACACAGCCTCCAATGACCCATCAAACTGAAAAAGTTCATAGCTAGTAAAACATGTGCACTCATGCTGGGTACAGCACTATAAACAGATTCCACTTATTTAGCAACCTTTAAGAGCCATTGTGCTAAATGTTTTATGGGGAGGTTTAATGAAAGTTTCCAATTAAAATTCCGAATTAAAATTCAAGAATACTTAAAATAGCTTATGCAAACAAGAACAGATCACTTTTCTCTTTCTTTCTTTCTTTCTTTCTTTCTTTCTTTCTTTCTTTCTTTCTTTCTTTCTTTCTTTCTTTCTTTCTTTCTTTCTTTCTTTCTTTCTTTCTTTCTTTCTTTCTTTCTTTCTTTCTTTCTTTCTTTCTTTCTTTCTTTCTTTCTTTCTTTCTTTCTTTCCTTCTTTCTCTCTCTCTCTCTCTCTCTCTCTCTCTCTCTCTCTCTCTCTCTCTCTCTCTCTCTCTCTTTCTTTCTTCTTTCTTTCATCTAAGATAAGCATCCACTAGGCAGAGGCACCATTTTGTGTTCCTTTTCTTTCCACATTTGCAAACTCTTCCACAGCTAAAACCAATTGTGATGTTAAATGATATGAGAATTTAAACTTTAAATCAGTAATAAGCCAATAAGTCAGAGAACATTTGTTGAGCTGTTTTCAAAATTTAAGACTAGGTGGCCAAATAAATATGATATAATCTCTTCCATTATAGTGCTTACAGTAAAGGTTTAATCAATGATAAAATGTAGGTTCTTTGTGTCAAATGCATGTCACAGATTTATAAGCAGAGATAAACAAGGAAAACATTAAAGAGGGGTAAATAGTATAAATCAAGAAACACAGAAGCGGAAATGTTAGCATAGCAATATATCATAAAAAATAAGGTTTATGGTCCTAATTAAAAAACAATATCTGAGTCCATGAACAATCACATACTACAAATTTTTGTGGGCACAATATTTAATCCCTTGAGCTTCAAATTTCTAATGTACAATCAGGAAAACTAATAGCACCCATGTCTTAGTGTTTTTGATCCTTATTATTATCATTATCATAATTAAAGGTAAGAAATGAAAGAGATAGAAGAAATTGGATTCTACAGCACTGCTACTGAATTTAGATATTAATGCTAAAATCTTGACTCTAAAAAGGAATTGATAGAGAAGAAAAATCTCGAGTATCAGTCAAATTTAACACCTGATTCATTGTACTCATGAAAATTGACTAATAATATTATCATTACAAAGAACTCTTGTATTTTGGGGTTACATATGGTTTCTGTTTCTAGAGAATTGTTTCCAAATTATTTGAAAATTTATTTAAGATGATGAAATATTACACGTACTCCACGGAAGTCCTGTTAAATCATTCCTTGACATTCCTTGGCAGCTCTTTGACAACTAATCTTTCTGCTACTTATCCCCAATACTGAAAAATTACCTAAGGAATACTTATGCAATTTAAGAGGTCACAATGAGGAAAAAAGGTAAAAAAATAAGATATAGAGTAAGAAATATAAATATGTCTTAAACACAGAACAACATTGTTTTTGAATGAGAAGACTAAATAAAAGTTAGGACACTGGGATTTTGAAGTTGCCCTTTAAACATTTTTTTCAATTGTAAAAAATTTTTTCTGATTTATTACTACTATTACCTTATTCATGTTACTACCCTTTTACTAATAACCATTTTCTGTATTTATCTCAGTGCCTAATCTTTGACCAAAGTAAAGTGCAAGTAATACCAAACTGGGTTTTTGTTCTTAAAAAGGTTTTTACCTTATCAAATTAACAATATTTAGGGGAAAAATGTACTGAATTGTTGAGATAGGTTGAGATAAATATGAATTTTAAAACGCACTTTCCATGCTAGCCTCTAATAGCAAACCTATGAAGGCTGCTGATTAGAAGTGTAGAAAATAGAAAACCGTTATGGTGAACTAAACTCCATAAAGTCAAGTATTATAATCCTGTTTTCCTTATTGTCCATAGTGAGTAGGGTTATGTCCAAAGTCTTTAGATAAAATTTGAAAAGGTCATGATGAAATATGCATTTATTTATTCATGCATGCTTTCAAGATGCTTAGTTTGACACTAAATTTATAATTAATAAAAATGTTTTCCAATGCAAGTGTGCTTACTTTTCTTGCCTGTTCCTATAGCTGAACCTAACAAAAAGAATATTTTTGGCCAATTATAGCTACATATTTTTAGCAATAATCTATTTTTATAAATGAAAAAACTATATACGCAACTTAAAATCAACTTAATATCCAAAAAAAACCCCAATGATACAATTAAAAAGACAATTTCTCTTCATATACACTCATTTAAAATGATTAAACAAACACAAAAGTCTTTATTCCTTGGCATAAGAAAGCAATAATAACTTTTCTAACTTGCATTTTCATCAGAATACTTAAGTTTTCTATGCTGAGTCATAATAACCATGTTAAGTATTATCCAATAGTGTTCCTTAAATAGTTTTATATGTTTTAATTTAGAAAAAAAAAGTCATACTAATGCTACAATGACAGGGATAGTTAAAAGTTAATACTACACTTTAAGAAAAAAAATTATTCTTATTCAACTATGTCATGATAAAAATCCTAGTTGTTTTTTCAGAGAATTTGTTTTCAGCTGTGATTATATTCAAAGAATAATTACATTAGTACTGATTACAAGAAATGTTTTGAAATATTGTGTGCACCTTCTACTTGTTTTTCATTTTTAATAAGGTAGTTATTTATAATTGTTATATAAAGATGCAAATATTTTAGAAACATGCTAAGATAAATATGAAGGTATCTCTTTGCAGCTTCCTGTGTCTATTGAATCCAGCAGTTTTCTTGGGAGCAATCATTCTTAGGAGCTAGTAAACATTCATCTTCCAGATGTTTCCCACTAGTATGTTTTCATTTGTTTGTTTTTTTCCACATGAGCAGGAGTCATATTTAATTCATCGAGTGCTGAAAATTACTTTAGACAATTTCCAACAAATGATGGTCATCATTTTATATCATGACATCTGTATTTTTAATAGCAATGTGATATTTCAAGGCATACGTACATTCTAATAGTTAAGCTTTCCCCTATCAATAATTAGTTTTCTTTTGTCTTTTTTTCACCTATTGCAATGCTATAAGTAACATCTTTCTGTGTAATACTTTTGTATATTGTCTGATTATTAGAAAAATAGTATGCAATATTTTTTTCTAAATTGCTAGACACTGATAAACTTTTCACCAGAAAGGCAATTTTCATTCCCATCAACTGAGAATACCAGTGATCATTTCTTTAACAATACTGAATATTATAAATTTTTGATCTTTAACATTTCAGTAGGAGAAAAATAGTATTTTATTACATTTTTTTCTAATAAATAACAAAATTGGATATACCTTAGGATATTTCATATTTCCCTTAGTTACTTTGTGGGTTTTTTTACTATAAATAATTTACACCTTTTGAAAATGTTTCTATTATTCTGCTTGGTTGTTTTTATTTTGAATTTTTAAGAGTTATTTATATCTTTATCATGGATAATTATCTTACACGTTACAGATGTTTACTTCTAGCTTTATGCTTAAATTCAACTTCATTTGTCGTGTCTTTCACTATGGACATTTTTAATGCTTATGTAGTAATACCTACCAATCACTTATTTTATGACTCTGAGTTTCATTTCTTGCTGAATGAGAACTTTTTCACCTTAATATTATAAAATAGACTGCTATATTATCATCTCTTTTTTAGTTTATTTTTTACATTTAGATATTCAACTTTTTATATAGTGAGAGATAACAGTATTTTTTGCCAATGAATAGCTAGTTACAACATTTTATTAAAAAGTACATAATTTGCTTATTGGCATAATAAAACTTATAATTTTTATATATCTGTATATAATATATATATATATATCTGTATATATAATATATATCTGTGTGTGTATATATATATATATATATATATATATATATATATATATATATAATCTTTCTTGATCTTCTATTTTGCTGAATTGATCTACTTTTATATTGTAGCTTCTGTACCTGTATTTCCTCATCATAACTGTATACAATTACTTATAGTTTGGTGGTAGGGTAAATACCAGTCAGGAGGCAATTGCAATAATTGAAGCAAAATTCTGATGGTCTAAAACGGCAATGGAGTTTGAAAGAGAAGTGCAGATTTGACAAACATTATTAGGCAGTGAGGACTGACAGAAAATTAGCATTATTCAGATGTTATAGAAGAAAGAACCGAGGATAACATCTAGAGCTTGTACTTTAATAATGGGGTGAACTTTGATGTCACTTACTTAGATATGGAACAATGTTAAACAGATTCGAGAATGAAAATATGAACTTTGGCTGTTGGGCATGGACTATTTGAGATGACTATTTTCATCTACATTTATATATTTTAGAGGTGCCCAATTACATATACTTATCCTTGTTTTACAAAAATCTAAACTAGATGTAAAGATTTAGAAATTAGCAGCATAAAGTATTAATAAAATGTAAAGTAATAACATTAATTGTTCAGAATGGCAAAGAGAGAGAGAGAGAGAGAGAGAGAGAACTTAAGATGGATTTATAAAGGTACTAACATTTAAGGAACAAAGAAAAAAAGAACACTGAGCAGAAAAGTAGAAATGCAGAACAGTGTGATCAAAGCCAAATGAAGTAAGCATTTCAGGTAACTGTTGATATTCATGCTAGCCACTTTTATAAAAAGTATAATTTAGAATGTTTTTCTCATATTTGGTTCTAAAGTTGAAATTGAATTTGATATACTTGGCAATTTGTGCTCTTATGCTATGTGTGGCTTTATTTTAGTTCATGCTTTGCTGTCACTGTATTAAACATGAATATTTTCCAAGATTTGTTATGAATTTTATCATATGTATCACTATTTCAGAGCCAAGACAGATGTGACTATTTATGCACAAGATGTCAGCTAGAATATGAGTAAGAAATATCATAATGAGAATGTTGGCATACAATTATATAACAAGTTGCTTATCAACCTGCATTGCTATTTCTATGTAAGAGTGATGATTTAGCTCTTTGTACTCAAGTGCTATAAAAAATAAGAATGAGGTAAAAAATGAATTATAGAACCTTTAGCTAAAAAGCCATGTAGTTTACTAAAAACCATATTGTTATAATTGGAAAAACTTAGATCTAAATTATAGCTGAATTTTTCTGAGATTTGGTGTGCTCATTTTTAAAATTATGATACCCACTTCTTATTAATATTATAATTATATAAAATAACTTAGAGTTTTGATCAATGCCATTATTTTGCCATATCTCTTCTTCTTTACAAATACAAGTACATATAATCATCAGAAACAAATCCTCTTCTCTTTTCTGTGACATACCAAGGCAGCATATAAAAGAATTTCAGAAAGCAAAATGGCCATATAAATAAGTCTCTGAAAACTTTATTTCACTAATGTAAATGTCCCTGACATGCCTTTTGAATTATTAGCAATTTACAATCTAATCAATCTTTGAAAGAATAGTGAGTGGTGAGGAGGTCCCAAAACAAGTTTCCATGGGAAAGAGGAAGATGTAGAAAGAGTGGCATATTGATTGATTCTATCTTTCTAGCTCAAAGATTAATGTGTAACTAACCACATAGCTTGGCCTACAGCTGGTACTGAATTGTCACACATACTTGTTCGCACTGAGCTACCATCATGCAATGAAATGCATGCTCATTAAAAATTAGACACAATCCAGATTAGAACACAGAGGCTAAAGGAGATTGGAGGGAGCAGATACAAAGGTGGTTTGGGAGATTTGAGGAATACTCCACAGGGGTTATGACAGAGATCATACTAGGCATATACCAAATCTTGTGTATGGTATTTTTCCTTCTGATTCACACACAAAAAATCTATACTTTCTAGCCTCCATGCTAGGATCATGTAATGTGTTCTGGTCAATGAAAGTTGGGTGGAGCGATGTGCCCCATTTCTAGACTGAGGCAATGATAATATGTTTCTTAATTCTCAGCTCTTATCTTTTACCTGATCAGCAATGTCAAGCTGGTAAGGGGATGTGTTCTGGAGCCCATATACTGAGCTTTGAATTCTGGCTCCAGAACTTTCTAAAGGCTATAACCTTTTATACCTAATTTTCTCTTTTGCAAAATAGAAATAAAAATGTCACTACATTGCTAGAGTTATAATGATCAATAAGATAATATTAAATGAACAGAACAAACAGAGACTCATGAACATGTACAATAGACTAGTGGTTCCCAGAAACTAGGGGGTAGGTGAGGAGAGGAGAGGTAGACAGGGTAAAAGGGATCAAATATATGGGGTTAGGGAGATGATGAAGTGGGTAAAGGGGATCAAATATATGGTAGCTGAAGGAAACTGGACTTTGGGTGGTAAACACACAATACAATATACAGATGTCAAATTATAATGTACACCTGAAAATTATATAATCGTTTTATCCAATGTTACTCCAATTACCTTACTAAAAAATAAAAATAAATAAATAAAATAAAAGATAATATGTGTAAAGATTGTAAAATAATACCAGCAAATAATAAACACTCAAAATGCTATTTTTATTAGTATTTCCCAAAAATGGCATTTTTCTATACTTTCTCCTATGATTCTTATATATATATTTTAATATTTCCCACAAAAAATAAAATTTTTTGAATTAGATTTAGGTTTGCTTCACTAAAATAAGAAACTTTTCTGATGTTAGGTGCAATGTTAGAAAACATTGTCTTTCTAAGAAATTAGCTTCTCATCATTAGAAATATTCAAAAGAGAAAAATAACTGTCAGGTATAGCAACTAAATTATTGTTCCCACAAGTGGGAGAGTAAAATGACCTCTAAAAACTCTTGGAAATCATTTCCAAGAGTTCATGTATCTGTGCACTGCCATTTAGGTGTCTTGACTTTTAAAATTAGCTTTTAGAGGAATAGAATTACCTTGTAATGATTGAGAAACCACTTTGAATAAATTGTATACAATTCATCAAATTTGATTGATGAGACAATAGACAAAATCACTATGCATGAAAAAGATAGTTTGTAAAACTTCCTGTAGCAGTTATCATCCAAAATAATCGGGAACATAATATAGTTTTCAGATAAGATATTCAATAACATGAACAAGTCCACAAAACAACAAAAAACAATAAACAGCACAAAGTGTTTTCGATTAATCTACTTACACTCAGAATTTTAATTTGGCAGTTCATGAAAACATTAAAAAATGAAAAAATCTGTAAAAATATTATAATACTCTCTACTCATTGCAGAGATTCATGGTTTAACATTGAGATTACCCTCCATCCAGCCTTTATTTTCTCTATCTACTGACTTAAAATGGAAATGTTAACTAAATTTTAATTAATGGACTTCTTTCTTCTTTAAGTGTATCAGAAAACACTAAATTTGAGGATATAGTAATGTTACTTTTTCTTTAAATAAATGCTTTATAAAAAATTTTTGACTTCCTGAGACACTAAAATATTACAAAATTAATATGTAAATTTTAACTTTTAAATCTCCTCACTGAAATCTTTTATTAATGTAGATACAATGAAAATTTTAACTTCTAAGCTTTTCTCCTAACTAGCTAAAATGCCAATGAGTTTAGAGTGAAATAGGTTTAGGGCATGGTAAATTTGCAGCAAATGTGTATTGCCTTCTAGATGGCTAAATAATGACAAATGCAGAGAGAGTGCATAATCAGTCCAATCCATACACAAAAGTCATCAACATTGTATGGCGTACAATGGAAAACTTCAAAAGAAATTAATTCCCCCAAACTTCTAGTTATGGAGATTCTATTAATATTATTTTGCTAAAAACTGAACACCATAAAATTGAAATGATGCAAAAAGAGGTATAAAATGGCTTCTTAATTCCTAAAGAAATTATCCCACTGGGAAATAAAAGATAAACAAGAGGCAAAAGAACATAATGCAATCTCTGAAATTAAAATTCTTTAATTTTCTAATTCATAAAAAGTATGTGCTTCTCATCTGTATAAAAAGTTCTAATGTGTTTATTTTTACCTAACTCATCTTTGGGAACAAATACAGACTAGACAAACCCTCTGTGAAATCAAATACTGTATGTGCTAACACAGCATATGCTAAAGCTATGAAAACTTGATGAGTAACTATTTTATTGAAGTCAATAATATGAATAATTAAATGTCCACATGAGTTGAAGACAAATTCATAGAAATTGAGGAAAGAGGACGATCAACATTAAATGATATCGTCAAGGAAAAAACGAAGAAAGAGATGGAATTTGATTTGTGGTCTGTGAGAATGGGTATGACTGAACATAGCAAGAGCAACAAACCTATTCAGATAGTAGAAAGTAGAGTAGAATAGAAAAAAAGTTGTGTGTGTGCGTGTATGTTTGTGTGTGTGTGTATTTGTGCACGCACAGGTGTTAAGAAAACAATAATAGGAGTGGCAGATTGCTACTGAGAAGTAGAGGAAAATAAGTCTGAATAACTTGTTCTTATCATGAATGGCCTGGCAAGCAATGGGGAACAAACAAAAATGTTTCTGAATATGGGTGAGAGATGATAAAATGTTATTTAATAAGATCATTCTGGAAGAAGTACACAGGACATACGAAAGCAGGGACATGGGAGGAGAAGAAGTCACTTAGGAAGCTACGGCTGTTGCGCTAGCATAAGGTAGTATTAGCACAACTAAGTATGGTGTCAATAATAATAAAAAAGGTATTATAAAATTAGAAGTTGCCAGACTTAATGGTAAATTGTATATGAATGCACAGAAAATGAAGAAGCAAAGATATGTGAGAATTTTCTTATGCAAGTTACCAGGAAAATAAGGATATGGTTGTTAGAGACTAATGGAAAAGGAACTACTTCTGGAAGAAATTGCATTTGGGATAACTGTAAAACTTCTAAATTAAAGTGGTCTTAGATATCTGGGAATAAACTTTAGCAATTTGAGAGGCATCTACATGTAGGAGATAAGTGAGCACCCAAAATATAATGAATTTATTCAAGGGAGAGAGGAAGAAACTATAAGAGGGCTGAGCAAAATAGGCTTCCTGACATAATTTAGCATCAAAATGCATTTATGTATAGTTATGGCCTTAATGTGCTTTCCCATTTATTAATCTACCCATTTTAGCATTTTACAAAAATCATTAAATTTCCAACCATGGGAGACTACAACACACCCCCCCAAGGCACTCACCCACCAACACACACACACACACACACACACACACACACACACACACACACACACACACACACACACTTCTCAAGCTGGTGGGATTGCTGTAAGAGTATAAGGGTATCTTATGTTGTGTGCAGAATGGCCTATAACTAAGGGTGCTAAGGAAGGTCTGTAGGTCATGTGAAGCAGGTACCTGGAGAACTCTTTCACATTCTCCTGAAAGTCAGTTTCATTTTATTGTTTTGGAAATGTGCTGTTGTGAAAAGAACATCGAATTTTTTGAGACTGATTATTTTTTCAATCTTTTTCAAGTAAAAAGTTGTATGGAAGAAACAGAAATATATTGTTTTTTTTTTTCCATTTTCACAATAAAAATTCCCGTAATTCAGGAAGTGATTTATGGTTAAATGAGTTTAAATATAAGAATTCATCTAAAATTTATTTAGAATAGCTAAAAAAAATTAGTATAAATGTAAATTCATAGAATTATATATGTTTATTTTAAACATGGACAAAACTAAAAGAAAACAATGATTTAAAAATGGCCAGTTAATATTCAGAACCTATTGTATTAAGAGGACTTATTTTTTAAGTGAAGTTTGTTCTGTAAAAACTGGCATATTAATTATCTTTATCATATAAAGAATAATTGCATTTGTCAAGGTTTCTTCTTAGCCTTTTACTACAAAAAATTTGAATTACACTTGTTCCTAAATCACAGAAATTATGTGTATATTTTTAAATATTTATTATTTTCTTTTCATTTTGTGTTTTCTTCAACTGTCTTATGGTGTTTGGAGATTTCAGGTTACAATCTAATTTAAGTCCTTTGGAAAAGCAATGGGGCAGGAATAACAAACAACTTGCATCTGAGTATGTTTAGATTTATATGCATTTTTGTAGATAATTCTACTTTACAAATCATGCATTTATGTATGATTTTATTTTGTCTTTGCAAAAAACAATATACCTGATTATGCTACTCTATTCTGTCTCATAGATGTGTTGCATGTAGTACTTCTCACAGCAAGACATGCAAATGTCACTTATTTTAATGAAGACAAATGTTGCTTGTGAATATCATTTATATTATAGCACACCCAGAGTTTATCTACCATTTTATATAGTAATGCTTATACTAGCTTAAGTAAATCAACATAGCTGTGTCTGAAGTTACTATTCTATCATTACGATGATGAAATGATGTAAAGTAATTCTATAATGCAGATAATGTTTTCCCTGATTTCTACTTAGCACACTGGTAATATGTTTTTTTTAATATAAGATACAGTGATTACTGAGTGTTGTGTATGATTGCCTATTACCTACATTTGCAAAGAACAAATGGTGTATTTAAACTACCATGCTCCACTGACTCTTGATTTCAGAACAAAATTAAGGATAACTACAAATTATGTAAATATCTTGGCCTCCAATATCAGAGCTCATGAATGTATTGACATCTGCTGAATTCAGTCTCATAAAGTTAATTTACTCTCATTTCCTGTCAACTTTTTTATTATTATGAGTAACTGCATTATGAGTAACTGCATCACCTGAAGAGATCACAATCACTGACAAGGAACTGGAAGTTGCTAAAGAGAGTTATAACTTCAAATGAACTTGAAACTGGGTCATGAAGATAAAATTTATACTGATTCAAGAGTGATAAATGTGTATAGTTGCTTTATTTTGCTTTAAACATAGAGAGCATGCTGTGTGCCAAATTATTCAGTAAAAGCAGTAATCAACAGAAATGCAATAAATTAATATGGAAACAACGAAAAGACAAAATAATATAAAATCAGAAAAAGCAAGTCAGTTCCATAAAGTATAGATATTTTTAAGCAAAGCTAAATATTAATTTAAACAGAGCCAGATCATCAACTGAGCTGTCTCTGCTGTAACGCTGTTAATTAAAAGGAAAAATAATACTCCTCTCCCTTGAACTACAATAGTATTTTGTGTTTTTATTTTGAATAGCTTCAAACAATTTTTATGTAACATTTTAATTAATAATGCATACATTCACCTCTTTCATTAAATGATATCTTGGGGCATAAAATTGATGAATATCTTTATGGTGAGCCCCCATACTTAGTACAATAGCAATAGTTCTCACATACAAATGTTCAGCAAATATGTGTGTGTGTGTGTGTATTTGTATATATATATATATGTATATGAATACATATATATTTTTAATTGCCAATAAATATGACTATATTTTTTAAATTATGCTAATGGATAAATGCATATAGATCATATGGCATGTAAAGATATTCCTTTTGGTTAGCTTCAGGAAATCAGTAACAAGAAGCACTGTATTCTAGAAAAGGCTTACATTTTCTGCACCTAATGACATCAGTCATGTACCTGGGCAAGTAAATGTAGAAAGAAAAAGACAGAAATGGAGAAAAATAACAAAAGTAAAATGAAAAGCAAAGAGAACTGCTGTTTCTAATATCGAATCACATGGGGAAAATTTAGTTTTCTTTCATTTTTCCTGTTTCCAACAACAGTTAGCCAGAGAGAAGTGAAAATTTTAACAGGAAAGAGCTATAACAGAACAAGAGAGGGAAAACACAGTCTGTGTAGACCAATAAAGGAAGTAAAAACAGTTGAGTAAAATATAAAGTAAAGCATTTGAGATAATTTCTATGATTATGTTTCACATTGTATTGGGTTACTTATACAAATTTTAAAATACTATGTATTATGCAATTTCAATTTTTCCATTAATGAATACCATAAATGAAACCAAAGTGGCTTAACCTCAATCAATCATCAATCCAGTTTGATGAACATATTATCTTTCTTTACTTTCTTTAAATAAAAACATTTGATATGCACTAAGTGTTTAGACATTTTCATTCCAAATACATATGGAAATATTTTTCTCTAATCTGAATCATATTCATGTTTTTGATCAATATCCATGTTTCATACTAACATCTATAAAGAAAGGGATTATGAATACACAAGTATGGTAGCCCTGGTCTGATAATAACATGGAAATGTAACTAGGAAAGTCTCCTTGATCATTTCTTACATCAAATAGCAGTAAAATAAAAGTATTTTAACCTTATCTAATTTAGTAGTAAGTATGTAACAAATTTCAACTCCATAGGATATTATTCTTCTAAAATTCATTAAAAAGATAGAGCTATTCAAAATATTGAAAAGTACAGTATAAAAACACAAACTTTCTAAACAGACACAGCTAATACCATACAGGGATAGATGTGTGGTCTATTCATCTGGTCCAACAGTCTTTCCCTGCTAGGAACTGAGTGACTCCCTCATGTTGATTTCAAAAGTCATACATGTAGAGTTTCTTCTTTCTTAGCTACCACCTTAAGAGTCATTGTAACAGATTCTTGTTTGAAGATTTTTCTATACTGAGGATACACAAATTAAATATGTGCTGATATATAAAGATAAATAATGAGAACTTTTTTTCCTGGGACTTTCCTATATAAGGCAACCTGTCATCAGCTTGGTGACATGGCTTGGTATAACCTGAGCAACAAATATTAGATAACCTTACTCATACGCTTCTAATCCTAATTACAATTGCATCTATTTTGTAATATGGCTAGAAGTCTCCAAAGCAGAAAATCAAAAAGCTGAAAGTATTAGGAAAAGATCACCTAGTCAAATGACTGGCCTACTCAGTTCTATGAAAAAATTGTGCATTTCCATACTTTTATTTGTATTCAGTGGATTTGTTCCCAGTGAAAGATCCCTTTATCTCATGCAAAATAACCAGACTGCATACCTCTAGGCATTTATATAATCTATTTCTCCATGCCTCTTAAGCTGCTTTATCTTCTTTTTCATACTCTGGTAGGCAGTACCTCTGTATTATTAGAGAGAATCATTAGTCATTATTAAATAATTATTTCCCTTTAGCTGCTCAATTTGGATGACTGTAGAGTTGCTCATACAAGAAATAGCTAAAGCAAAAATCAAACTGGAGCATCATCCCTTGTAGATACAAATCAAGGCTCACACTAACCATTATTTATTTTCTCCTTGCATGGCATCTTAATTTACATGTCATGTGTCTTCATTAGTAATCACTAATACCTCCTCTTAACTCAGTTTAGGTAGTCTACAAAATGGTGCCCTTTTTAAAGGTTTTCCTTAAATATACACCATGTGCAGACCATGTTCTGTATGTTTTATAGAGATCATCCCAAAAAGACTATGATAATCTTGAAAACTATTTCCCATTCCCTGCCTTCTGGGTTCATGATAATATATCACCTCCTAGTTTTCTTGAGAATCTAGTTAACTGAGAACAAAAGTTATATTTGCCAGTTAAGTGTTGATGCCAGACCCTTCAGATCTCTCATTTACTTCTGGCACCATGACCAATAACATTCTGTATGGTGGTTATCTGTCAGCATGGGTTGCTGAGTTACTGCACTACACAGAGACCCGAAGGCAATTCACAGTGAACACATATGTGGACAAGGGATGAACCTTTGTTGTTTTAGTCTATGGAATTTTGAGGATGAGCAAAAACTAGTCTATACTGACCAATACACATATCTTCTATATTTGGTAATCACATTAAATTTCAGCTGATCTAGACAACTAGCTCTTTGCGGTGATTCAAAGGGACTTCCAAAGTGAATTATGTGTTCATAATATGACTCATATTTCAAGGCACACTATTTTAAACACATTTTTCTAATTTGGAGGAAATTGTTCTGTTATAATTATAATAATTTTATTTTAATAACATATGACAATCAGTATGCATTATTTTATTTATTCAGATTTTTATTTGTATAAGGGGATATGCAAAGAAATAGAACTTCTTATTCTAGCCAAATCATGAATTATCTGGTCTGTAAAATGAGACTAAGGCAAAAGTAAGGTTTCTAGTAGGTTTATTAAAATATTAATCTTGATTATCACTCCGACTTAGTTTTCCAAATTTGGCATCTTTTATTATACTTGAGAATAGTAAAGTAGTTTAAAACATTTCATGTGCATCCTAACATTTGTAATTGTAGATTTACAATGAGAAGGGATGGCAGAGTGAATAAAACAGAGATAAATAATGAAGTGATACATAGAAAGATAGATACGTAAATAAATACGTTAATTAAATCATTATTTACCGAACACCAATTATGTGATATGTATAAAGATGCTAAAAATAAAATACAAGTTTGAGGAATACAGTGGTTAATATGACAAAAGCAGCCTTTATCACCTAGTGGATATAAACCTATAGATGAAAATAACAAAAACCAAAACAACTTAAAACCAAATGAGGTGATTATTTAGTATACTGGAAAAGTAGATAATCATCATAAATCATTAACTTATAAATGATTTTTTTTATCTCTATTAAGTTTTAAAAAATGTTTTGTTAATAAATCCTGGCACAGTATTTACATTTATAGCATATTTTACAGTAAATATGAAACAGGGTCACTAATCGAACTGATGTAGAATAGCACATGGAACTCATTTATGCTTGATTTGAACAGTAGACTTAGACTGAGCCTCACCTGCTTGAAGGCTAGGAATATATTTCAGATTCATTTTCATTTCTCCAAGTTTTAATTTTAAAAAGCTTGATGATTACATTTAGGTTTAAGTTTATGACACCTACCAGGTACATAGCCCATTCTACTCAAGAAGTTAGAAAAAATCCAACATCTTATAACTCAAGCTTAGTATCAATATGTACCAAGAAAATTACCTTACAAGGCAACTCATTAGGTCAGAAATTCATCTACAATGCACGTCAAGCCAAACCACTTATGGCTTATGTGTAAATTTTGCTTGATTCAATACTTATTTTCTCATGGACTAATACAAACACACACAGAGACACACACACACACACATACACACACACACACGCACACATCAAAATACAGAAGTGTTTCATTGTTTACATTCAAATTAAAGAACATAGTACTTCAGAGAGAAGCTGGATTGGTTTAGGTGGTTTATTAGTTTATATTTTAGGAAGAAAGGAGCAGCAAGAATGCCTTTATATGAATTTTATAAACTATACAGAGGAAAGACTAAAAATTAATGTTATTTTGTTCATTACAAACTAAAATTCTCGGTATATCCTTCTTTGGAACTACCTTAGAAAAAAACTAAAGGAAGGAAATAAGTGGTCATTATCTCACTTATGCCAAAAGATCATGGTTTTTAGGCAACATTGAAGCAGAAAAGTCATCTTAGGGTAAGGACTTTTAAAATTCTTTCCATTAAAATAATACTTCTCTGTGTGTGCATATGTGTGGACTAGGAACTCTTAAATCATAATTTTTTTTAAAAAAACGAGTAAATTGCAATGTTTTGAAAGCAATAGATATTTGCAGAGTTTTATCACTGAAGATTTTATCTCCTATACTTTCCAGACATAATGATCTTTTTTCCTACTCTTTTCAGATATGTTTCTCACATACAGTTTGTAATTTAGGGACTTGATGAGAAAACCAAAATAAAATCATTTTAAATCTCAAATGAAGAGAAATTATAAAGAAAACTTGAATAATAATTGGAACAGTATATTGGCACTCCATGTGATTAAAGTAAATTGCAGATGTGTCAGGTTCTTCCATTCTATATTTCCTTCAATATTAAGCTCACCCTTTTCTTATGATAATCTGAAGTTCTTTTTTGTTTTATAATATTTATTAATATTCACTATTAGAGAAATAGAAAGCTATTTACTTGATTTATTGATCTTGAACTCAAGGGAAGATCTAAACTGTAACCTTCAAGCAGTAATGTCTAGGTAAACAGGATACTCAGCATCAGGATGTCATGAGAAAAAGCTAGAAGAGGATACCTAAGTAAGCATTTCAGATAATGCTTATATTCATCATGCAATTTAAAATACCTGATGGAAATAATAACAACTTGGAGCAAGTTATTAAATATTACAATAAGAGAAAATGACTTTTTCTAATATATGGATTATGCAGAATGTACTCTATAGAGCTAAGTTAGTGCTATTCATACTTTAGATCTCATATTGTCCAATGTGGCAAATGAGGTCAATATAAACTAGACTATTCCATTTAGATCTGTATTTGCTTTTCAAAAGATCATACTAAAAGACATATGTCCTAACATTAAGAACAGATATAATATATAGTAATTCCTTGAATTTGAGTATAAAATTCTTTTTTTTAAATTCCACGTAATACCTATTATTTTCCTAAAGATTACAGATATCCCATAAAATACTGTAGAGGGAGACTTATTCTGAGTTACCCTGTAACTTAACAATTATAACAGAAGGACATACTTTAATGCCTTTAGCCACTACTCGTCAGAGGCTCCAAAATGTACTAACATTGATTATCTACATATATAGTCATTTTGTCTTTTTTCCTGTATGCTTCATTTAGATGCAGATTTTATTGTTCATATTTTCCCATATATGTGTAAATGCAATTAAATTACTTAAACTCTTTGAGCTGAATCAGAATAACAGAATCTCCTCCATAGGGTTGCCATGTTGTACATATGCTTTATACAAGCTTGATAAAACTTACTTTCTAGTTATCTTTTAATTGCACCCTTCCCCATAAGATATGGCATAAGACAATAGGGAAAAAATGGCTCTACTATCTATTATATATTAGATATCAGCATAATATCATGCTACCTCCATTTCTTCTGTCACGTCTCAAAACCATGTGAAATTATTTTTTTCCTCTGAAACCTCAAGGATGGTCTTCATGTTGTTGGTGTCAGTCTGACAGTCTTTGGAAAAGCACATAGATGAACAATTTAGCCAGATAAGAATAGAAACTTACTTCAGTTTGCTATTGAACTTAAAAGTCAATCAAGCAATAAAGATGATCAAATATTAGCAAAGGCCAGAAATAGCTATTAAGTTAAACTTTCCAAAGACATATATCTAGTCACAAATATTTTCAATCTAGCTAGAAGAGGCAAGGTCAGAAACAAGACTTTCAAGAATGAAGCAAAGTAGAGCACTGAATTATACTTAGTTTTGATTATAGGTAAAATAGAAAATAAACAGATGAAATATCATCATTTTCAGAAAAAATAGGTTATAAGAACACTAGAAGTTTTTAATCAAATAAAATAATATAGTGAGTACATTTTTGTTATAAAGAAGATTCTCCCATATAAAAACAAATGCTTTGCACAAATTTTTTTATTTACAATGTAATGTAGGCATGTAATCGTCACTGTGTTTGAATTATAGTTTTGAATACGTTTAAATTTATTCTAAAGAAAAAAATATTAGAAGCCATAATTTTGCTATAATCAATTCCCAAGAGAAAACTGACTTTCCTGTGACATAATTTGCAGGCAGAGAATAGTTCATTAAAACATGAATGGATAAAAAAGCAGAATACCCTCAACAATAATCAAATTATTTTATTCTTAAAAACTAATTTTTGTGTTTTAAATATTTCTGCGTGTGGAAATAAATAGTATAAATGTACAGACTCTACCCAAAGAGAAGAAGAATAGACAATTTAGATAAACATAGATCAGATGATCATATCTAGAGTTGAGAAGCTACCTTGTGATTACAAAACTGAAGAGCTGTGTTAGACTGTAGATCATAGTGCTACAAGAAGCCTACATTCCTGATGACATTGTAGCTTCTTCATGATACTTTAACCCAGGGCTGCCTAATTTCAGTCTTCTATGACTTGAGAAAAATATAAATTTCTGTTGTGTTTCAGCCAGTTATTTTCAGACTTCATCCATAGAGGCTGAATGCAATTTCAAACAGATACATTTGCCCTACCAGCAAGTTCCATTAAAAAAAAAAAAAAAATCTGATTACACTTTCAATAAGTTAATAGCATGGTCTGGTTTCAAAAAAAAAAAAAAAATTGGCCATAGCAGAGATATTGAACTCACAAAAAATAATAATTTAAAAATAATCAAATTATTTTTATATTATGTGCTTAAGAAATCACTTTTGAAAACCTGTATTCATGTCTACACATAATATTTTAAGGAATATACTGATGAACCACAGAATTCATTCATAAAATAGTCCCAAGGGACCCAGAAATCCATGTCATATGTGGGGGGCAGGGAAAGGACTTTTTAATATACAAAATAGTATTTAGACAGGCACAATTCCTGCCATGGTACTGGAAAAAAAGTCTAAAAAAAAATTACTATTTAGTGGTGTTTTACAGAATAAAACTATGACCAATTTAAGATGATTATCATACCTTCAGTAGAGTGTTCCACAATAAATTAGCTCATTTCCTAATGTAGTGAGTTTCCTGTTGCCTAGAATATGGGACAAATGATTGATTACCTCCCAAGGATATCATAGGAGGTATTCCTAAAATTCATATAAGATTTGTCCTCATGATCTCTTGGAGTCACTGTAATATTTAGAGCCTTTAAAAATTCTCCAATTTTTCAAATAAAATGTATATGCAGCAAATAACAAATAGGAAGTCTTTTTGAAAACTTTATTAAAAACAAACAATATGGGGAAAAGTAAATATGATGTATGTGTGAATATATATACACTTATATATATGTAAATTTATGAATAAAAAAATTGCACCCATTTTTTTCAGCTATTGATTTGAAGGTTAGACTAAATGCATATAAAATAGAGACATAAGAATCAATACACCAGAAAAGAATATTTCAACTTACACAGTAATATGCCAACTCTCCTTTTGCTCTCGCCCCTATATACTTTCTCCATTTCTCTATCTCCACATATATTTTGAAAGAAAAAAGAAAAATTTTAAAAGACAAAATTAAGACATAAGCAAAACAACAACAAAACTACAACACAAAGTTATTATTTTTTTTAATCACAAAGCAAAATCTATCGAGTTAGCTGTGTTAATGAATCCACTAGGAGACTAAGTTAAGAAGAAAATATGGCAAAAAGTTAATGTAGAGTTCATAATGGATAAGCTGAATTCTAATGGGCTCAACTATAAAAGTTCCAGCCTACATTTATGAAAAATACTTGACTTACATAACTAATACTTCAAGACAGATGCTCCTACATTGCTCACTTTACATTCTCCTCAGGCATTTGGAGAATACTTACCTTCCTGCAACTCAAAAAGTATGAGCCACAAAAAGGCTGAGCTACTTCTCATTATTAATGAAGTGAAGCTGACATGCCTAATGAGTTTATTTATTTTTCACCTATCCTACAGTCAGACTTGAGGGTTCAGCCATGAATCTGTGAATATGATGATGATCATTACAGGACATATTTTACATTTCTTATCATTGACTATGTTTTCTGTCTCAGTAGTCAGTAAGCCTACATGCCAATCCTAGTGACCATCATTACAGAATCCCTTTTCACTTTTCCTTAAGAAGCATACTTTATAATATGGTATGTGATCTACTGTGAATTATTGTGAATGAGTAACATCAATTCCTAACAATGTCCTGGGAAAGTAGTGCATAAGGATCTAGAGTTAATCTTAAAATAACCAGTCCCATGTATCATTTACACATCGCAATCACAATCAAAAATCATTTCTAGACAATGGATGTGAAGCTGGAGAGGACATGGGAATTCTATTATCCAGTAGTACTCTGAAAAATATTATAGGAATATACAAGGACAATGAAGGTTATTTTTTCTCATGTGTTACAATTATCTGCTGTCTTTATAAAAGTGATATAAGCACATTATAGACAATTCTAAAAATGAAGGCAGCAGGAGGAAAACATTCTTGGCGCCAGCACATGAACACAACCATTGCTAATGTTGTAATGTTATATCCTTTTAGACTTCTTTTAGTAAACATAAATATTATGTAGTTAGAATAGAAAGAATTTCAAGGTAACTTTTGTTGTGTTTTTCTCATTCAATTTAAACTGAAGCATATTCCCTGCTTTACATGAAATTAGCAAAAATACTATCCATGACAACAAATTTTTGCAATGTAATATATTAATTAGCTCTCTATTTTGAAGATTTATTTCCAACTTTTCCTATAATAAAAGCATTCAAGTAAACTGTAAATTGTGTGTGTGTGTGTCTGTGTGTGTAAAATTCCCCATTTAAGATGAAGATGATTTCTAAACTATATTCTTAGAAGTAGAATTATTCAAAGACATGGGCATTTTAAAGTAGACCTATACAGGCTGAATTGTAGGAAACTGGCTTTAAAGTTCTGAATATATTTTCTTAAAGTATCTGATAAAGCCTGGTATCAATCAAGAATTTGATTTCATAATACAGTTACATATATACAGAGGGCGATATAACCTATTTATTATAGTTGTTATAAGTTCAAAATTCAGATTTGCTTTATAGAACTGGTTTACTCTTTAAACAAACAAACAAAAAATATTTTGGTTCTCACTGTCCCTTGCATCTTTTTTTTCATAAAAAGTCTATGTCTATGACATATTCTTCTGGATTTTATTTTTTATTAAGAAATATTTACTTGGTTCAATAAATTGGTCAATAAATATGTGATGGCTGGAAAATATTACCCTTTCTTATTAGAGCTTTTTTACTTTATATACACATCCACAGAACATCCTCAAAGAAATTCTTACTGACAAATGCTTTAGAAATTTCATATGTAGTAATGGGTCAATAAGAAAGATATTTTGCAAATATAAACATTAGTTCTTATGAAAATCATAGTGTTCAATCCATTAGTCTTTGCTATATCAACTTCACACAAACACAAAAAGGAGGTGGGAGGGGGAAACAGAGAGAGAGAGAAATACTAGAATCAACATAAAATCTTGAATAGTTTCCATATATGAATTTGTCTCAGATCAGAAAAGCCTTAGTTTAAATCCCTGGTTAAGTACTCAAGAGCTGTTAGTAAATCACTTAATCTCTTTTTAGGTAACATTTCCAAATGTGTAAAGTGTAAATAAACCACCTAAGTCATTAGCTCATTAGCGAGTCCTAAAGATTACAAGTGAACACTATTATAGAAAATGTAAAACTGTACACAAACATGTGCATTTTAAGTATTAAAAATGCATTTAAAAAGTGTAAGCAATAATAGAAAATGGAATTGTGATAGCAAAATCACTTTTATGGCACATGTTGGAAGAGAAAAAATTGAGAGATGACTTTAGAGTGTGCATAAAAATACCTTATGTTGGTCATAATGAGATTAAATCATTAATTCTTTCATATGCAGTATCAGATACAAAAGTTTCTACTCACTGTAAAAAAATAAAACACTGACCATCTAGCACCAATTTACATTTCAGCTATAAATGTGGGATTATCATTTGTGAATCCTGTATCATCTGTCTCATGTCACACAGTTGCATGGAGCTGACTTCACTCCTGCTCAGAATAAGAAATCTGGCAGGCCAATGCATGCTTTGCCGGTCCCTGAACCATGTGACTAATTGAAAGATAGGCAGGTAGTCCCATCACACCAATAAGACAGTTGCAGATTTTGTGGAGATGATTTGACTGAGAGGTATTCTTTTCTCTGCATTTGAAGTTATGAGCTGGGACCCGGTGCAACTACCTTGGTAAGGTGAGAGAGAGAGAGAGAGAGAGAGAGAGAGAGAGAGAGAGAGTCTGTTTGAAACTGGACAGTAGAAAAAGGAAGCAAAGTCAAGAGACAGAGGAGGAGAAAAGAAGAGAGAAAAGCTAAACCCTGAGATTCTAACATCAATAGAGTCTAAAATCAGAATGCCTAAACCTTCCATCCACACCTCCATATCCACTTGCCACACTTTTCCATCTTATTCAGTCCATGGACTGGGAGACTTCATCTGTAGGGACTGCATCAAAGAGCTTCTCTGCCTCTGGCTACAAGTCAGTTTTACTAATTGCAAAAAGGAGCAGGAGATGGGAGGAATAGAGAAAACCTGCTGCAAGAGGTTTGCTGTAGACCCTGACTAAATCTTTAAGTCCTATCAGGTTATCTCCATAGAGATCTGTGTCCAGGTCCCTGTAACTGCTATCTACCTTGCTCTATAAGACCATTGGCTTAGTAACAGTTCTTTGTTTATATCTCCTGGGCTACTGTGGCATCTACCTCTAGTGGCTTCCTGCTACCCCACCTACAACTTTCTACATACTCCCTTTGACGACTATTTCTCAAATAACCCAATAAGAATGTTCCATCTATTTTCTGTTTGACCCTCACTGATAAACCAGTCCAACATTGAACTTTTCAATTGCCTGAGTGGGTACAAAGCACCATGGTTTCTGTGCTCATTGATAAATTCAGAAGTCTGGCTTCTTTTCAGAGGGTTGAATTTATTTTATGAATGAGGCAAAGAGATATCCAAACTTTAGATGGCAAGATTCAGTAAGTTTCTTTAAGAAAGAAAAAAATACTTTCTGGTTCAATAAATGCCCACTGTAAATAAAAACAGCAGTTAACCACAGGAAATTATTAAGCTGCTTAATAATCTTATTGTAAATCATAGTTAAATTTAAATTATCTCTCTGTTATTTATTTCCAAGATAACTCCAGTGGTTATGACACTAAATGGGATCAAAATGAATAAATAAATGAATGAATCAACAAATCAACATTTATTGCTATATATATATTTAAAGTTCATAAAATCCCTCACATGCTTTCTCATAATTAACTGTCACTGTCCTGTGACACAGGTAAAACAAAGACTTTGGATTATTTATAGGCTGTGGTAAACTGAATAACGGCTCTCAAAGATATCCTGATCATAATCCTTGGAACCTGTGAATATGTTACTTTATACGGCAAACAGGACTTTATAGATGTGACTAAGAATTTTGGGATTGGGGAGAGAGGTTGGGATTATTCAGGACTGTCCAAATTGGTCCTAAATGTAATTATAAATGTCCTCATAAAAAGAGGCAGAAGGAGATTTGACTACTGAAGGTATTAAAGTACTTAATCTGCCTGGCTGGAACTGAAGAGGGAAGGGGCCAGGAGGCAAGTGATACAAGAAATGCAGCTCCAAAAACTGATAAAGGAAAACAAATGGATTCTCCTTTAATGCCTCTTGAGGAAGCTGGGTCCTGCTGTCACCTTGATTTCGGCCCAGTAAAATTGATTTTGGACTTTGACTTGTACAACTTAAAGCTAATAAAATGTGTGTTGTTTTAACCCAAAAAGTTTGTGATAGTTTGCTAAAGCAACCATAGGAAACTGATACAGGGGTACATATCTGGTGGGCTATTTAAATCCCAAGGAATTAAATGTCTATCTACAATCACAGCCTCTAAGAAAAATAATCACCAGTGAGTGATTCTTTCTACATCTTTATATATAGTTAACAATGACATACATTTACTCAAAGGCAATTTCATGTTGATTTAGAGACTGGGTACTCTGCAAGTGGGTGTATTACTGTGTCCTTTATCTTGTAAATTCTTCAATGATGGCAAGCATATTCTAAGTGGCTGTGCAAAGTTACCAGTAAAATCTCTAGGAGACATTGGCTCTTAAGAGTGCTCCAGTCAGCTCACAAGAAGAAAGATCTAACTTCTTAGACTCTCACTAATAGCTTTTAAATCTAAGTTTTGATGGCTGGTTTGTTTTTGGAGTAGCATTAGTTTCTTGATTACTAATCTGGATTCTCTCACAGAACACATTTAAATTTAGAAGCTTTAAAAATAAATAAGATAAAAAATCTTTTAGCCCCTGTGGGCCACTAAAAACTGATCAGCCCAAAATACTTTGCCTAGCATCTGAAAGAGAGACATCTGTTTGGGACTTGGTTTGGCATATGTTACAAGAGTGAATCCTGGAAGGAAAAATGAAATGAATTGCTTGGCATACAATAGGACTAGAAAAGGCCACTCAGGGGACAACTGACTACAGAAGGCAGAAGAAAGAAGCTTTGCACTCAGGAGCTATCGATAACAATTACTAATGAAGGCAGTACCAGAGAGAAAACCCTGGTCCAGTTATACAAGCAGCCAGATAACTTCTGGGCAGAATCAAAGAAGGCCTCAGAGTCATAATAATAAGCCAATTATTAACTAGCGAGTGACTGAACAGTATTCGAGAGTAAGGAGGAACAAGTAACCACCTTAAGCATGACCAACTAAAATTAGCCAGTTCTGTATAAGAGAGAGAGAGAGAGAGAGAGAGAGAGAGAGAGAGAGAGAGAGAGAGAGAAAGAGAGGGAGGGAGGGAGGGAAGGAGAGAGGGAAGGAGGGAGGGAGAGAGTGAGTTGGGAAAAAAGAGGTAGGAGTTGTTACAAACTCAAATGATCCTACTTAGCCTAGAAAAGTATGGTTTTAAAGAAGCACAGAGCGGTCAGATGGGTTTTTTGTTTGTTTGTTTGTTTGTTTGTTTTTCGGATATGATCAGATCACTCCCCTTCTCAAAACCCTTAGGAAGGAGTCACTCTGAATTTAATTTAAGCAACTGAGCTTTCATTAACTGACCCCTGATAAACTGGAGGCCACTCTCACCCTGTGCATTATGCTCTAATTGTCCTGGCTTGCTTTTCTTTTCTAAAACAAACTTTTTCTCACCTCTGCCCTTTTCATAAGCTAATTGCTCTGCCTGGGTGATTATTCTTCCTATCATAGAACAAAAACCACTGGTGTACAGTGTGGTTATGACAGGATATCTTATCAATCTTATTTTAGGTGTGTCTTAACTATAGATGCTTGTAAGAGAAATGATTATCAACACATGTTATGTTTCCCTGTCCTTTATCAAGATTGTGTTGACAAAGTTTGTTATGACTATGCAGTATATAAGTGTTTTTAAATGTCTGAAATACTGAAGCAGAACTTTATAATAAAGAATTAACCTGAAAGAAGGAAGGGAGAATGGATTAAGAAATATAAATAGGTAGTTACAAAATAGTCATGGAGATAGAAAGTACAGCATAAGGAATATAACCAATAATATTGGAATAACTATGTATGGTATCAAAGGGGTACTAGATGTATTTGTGAGTTATACAGATGTCTAATCACTATATTGTACACCAGAATCTAATATAATATTGAATACCAACTGTAACTGAAAAATCTTTAAAAATCATTAAAAAAAGAGATTTCAAAAAAAAAAAAAAGAAAAGAAAAAAAAAAATTAACCTTATCTAGAGAGAGGTCTAGCTTTTGCCCATGGATGCAATCTCTTAGAATACTTAGAATATTCTTCCTGAGAAGAATGTCTTTGTTTACCTGAGCCATAGGGGAGAGTTCAAAGGCATAATTTACAATAGAAGCTTTCAGCCAAGTGGTATCAATTTGACATCTAGAGGAGCTAGAAACTAAAGGTCAGCCATGAAGGCAGCCAGCCATGTTTATGTAGCTAAGGCCCAGTAAGGACTCCGGACGCCATGACCAAGTGAGTTTTCCTGAATGGCAATGCTCCCTGAATATTGTCACACATCATAGCCAAAACAAAACAAAACAAAAACCAAAAACAAAAACAAAGAACTAGTGCTGTCCATGACTCAACTAGGAAATGACAATGGGAAGCTTCACATTTGGAACCCTCCTAGACAGTGCCCCACATGTCTCTTGCCTTGGCTAATTTTAATGCAGATCCTTTTGCCTTAATAAACCATACTATAAGAATTATAGCTTTCAACGATTCCTGTGAGTCCCTCTAGTGAATTATCAAACCTGAGTGTAGTCTTGGGATCCCCGAACTTCATAAAACAATTTTTCTTAAGTCAGCTTTAGAAAACAAATAGATCAGGGTATATAAAGAAGATTTGGTGGCTTGTCTCTTCAAGTACAGCTAAAAAATAAAAAATAAAAATAAAACTTCTACACTTCTGTGCAGTACACTTATGCCAGATGGATAGCTCAAGTCAGGAAAAATATCTGTGTGAAGTAGCCTTACTCTTGAGCAGAAACAGGGAGGCAAAAAGGGCAGTGAAATGAGAAAGGCATTGTATTATTCCATGTTCCATCTGGGTCCTTAAAAGGAACAATTCATTTGAGTCACAGTTCAGAACAGCTCCAGTGAAGTTTCATCATATTGGCATTTAGCAGTCACTGTTCTAAAACAATCTTAAAATAGGGTGGAGTAAGAAGAAAAATGAGAAAGTTTGAACTTTTTCACCCCTGACAAAGGAACACAAGGGTTTGTTATCTCTTTTAAGGCATAATGGTTTGAATGCTGGAAATACCTTCATTTACATCTATTCTTAATACACATAAGAATTACTACTGTGCAAAACTATGTACATGGTATTCTACTTCATGAACTATTTAACTAATTTCTAAGAGTAATTTAGACCACATGTGATTTTCACTTGCTCCAATCCTAGCCAAAATATAACTCCAGTGAAATGTATTTCTGTTACTCTAGTGGTCCTGTGACAGAGACACCTCTTTCACTGATAGCCCCTGCCCACCTTCTCAGGACTGTCTTCTCTTCATCCTTCAGGTTTCAACTTAAATGTCACTTCCACTAAGAAGCCTTGCTTCACTGCCTATTGAAATTGTATTACCCTTTGTTCACATAGATAATATTTTCCACTGCATCTGTTTTTTGTACTTATGGCAAATACCACAACCTGTACAACTATATTTTCTGTTTAGATTTGTAAACATCTATCTCTCAAAATGAACTGTGAGTTTCTTGATGAAGAGATTATGTTCCTTCAGCTCATCTTTTATATTCAGTACAAGCACAGTGGCTGGCACATGATACCCAAAGAGTTAATGGGACAATTTCTTTAAATGATTTAATTTAGCATTTTGAGCAGATGGAGATGCTCTAAATATATTTGATTTGCCATTAATAAATTACCCATTCTTTCTATGTCTTCTCCGTGGGCTTTCAGGTGTTTGAGCATTACAAACACAGATTAGACAAGGGCATAAAACCAAAGACTCTCCCAATTAACCCAAGCATTTGTCATAAAACAGACTGAGAAAACAAGGTAAAGTAAATCAATAAACCCATATAGTATCTACTCTCTAGGAGGAGAGAAATCTAACAACAAGAAAAAAGGAGATAGAAGGATTTAAACAGTTGAGATGGACTGAAGAGATTTTGGTTCTCTGAATTTGTTTCTTGATGTGAAAAATAGAGAAAGAACTCCTTACCTCTTTGGATTGCTGTGAAGATTGTATGAGATAATATAATATCAGGATTAAGACAATAGTTCATGTGTCACATGCTTGATAAACATTAGCTCTCTTTACCCTATCTCACCTGTGAGTGCTAGAAACTGCCCTAGGTACTTTATATGAGGGTATTAATTTCATTTTAACAACTCTATGAGCCCAATGCTCTGATTATCATCCTCGTTTTATAGGTGAGGAGAGCATGGTATATCAACATTAAATCATTTGCCTAAGGCCACATAGCTTATAAGTGACAGAGTTGGGTGTCAGAGGCAACCAGTCCACCTCCAGAATCTGTGCTCCTAACCAAAATGCTCTGCTGTCTTTTCAACAAATAAATTAACAACTATGTATTAAATAATTACTTTATGTCAGGAATTAGGCATTATCTCATCTATTCTTTGCAACATTAAGTATCCTCTCTTTTTTACAGGACCCTGAAGTTCAAAACGCAGTGGTTTATCTAAGATTTTGAGCTCATATGCCATAGAACTGTATTCGAATAAATGTCTGTTAAATTCCTGACTTAGAAAAGTATTCTCTACGTTATAAGACTTCACTAAATTCTTACTATATCAAAGCCCTTACATATAACTAACTCTTATGCGACATCTCCAAGTGTACATACATCCCCAGACACTCTGGTATACAACTATTTGTGCTAAATTTAAATTGCTATTAATATTATTTTATAATTTGTGTAAAATAAAAATATATTTTTCCCTACACTTATTCAGTTGTTACTATTATTTCTAAATAGTAATTATAATATTATTATTATTAATGCTAATAATAGTACTAAAAACTTAGTACTAATGTATTTCCTATGATCACCCCTTTTTCTTAAACCAATGACAAAACTTATAAAACTATAGCTTTAATGGCTTATTTATTTGTTGGCTTACTGACTTACTACTTTATCAATGCAGGAACATGCATTTTAAAATAGTATTGAACACTTGTGATACTTCTCTATATGTGGTAAATGTATCTAACTCGCATTGGTTGGTCCCAAAATGCCTCTAATGCTCTCTAATCAGAGAATTCAATTCAGTTATTTCTGCATTTGGTGAATATTAGTTGATTGTATTTTAACATTCATTTATTTTCATTTAATTTTAATACTGAAATATTTAAAACATACAGAGTAAAACTACTAATAATCTCATTATATTAAACTCATCAGTTTTTTTTAAATATGTCTTTTTAGTCTTTTTAAAATTAAACTGCACCTACTTCATCTCATGAGTACAACTTCAGACCTTCCTTGGTGCGACTATCTTCATTCGTTGATACAACTGCAAAATATTCGTTAAATAAAAGGTCATATTTTACTTGCCATTACCCTATGATCCTTATTTTGGGAAATAGTTATAGTTAATGAAATTATAGTCCTTCATTTGTTGTTTTGTTAAACATGCTTTAATAAAACATCTGGATAAATACAGCTTTTTTCTACATTGCGATTATTTTCTTAAGATAGGTTTTTAGAAATAAGATCACTAAATCAAAGGGTGTGGAAACTTTTTTGTGGGTCTTGGTATCTTGCTCTCAAAAAGTAACATTCAACTTGAAACTATAAAGCAGACTGTCTTATTGGACTCTAGTAAAAGAGGAAAAAGAAGAAGACATATTCAGTAACTATAAAAATAATCTACTTATTCCTGGCAGGAAACATAGGTAGGGTCATTATTAAATCTACAGAGCTGTTCAGAGAATCTTAAGTATAAGTGGTTCTGGACTTGAGTAAAGATAGCGTAGTGTGGTTATTCAGAACACAGACTTATTTCTCTATTAAAAAAAATGGCTATAGCTAAGTTTCAGGCTACTTGTAAAGACCTATTTGGTTCATAAAGAAGCCGAACTATAGCAACAATAATGCTGTAGAACTTGCCACCACATAGTTTTAAAAGGTCCCACTCAGGCCCCCACTCAGACACTGAGCACATTTTTCTGCAAAATGAAGGTGTGAAAGTGGAGAACTTACATTCCCTAGTTTTTTGCTCTGACCAGGACATGGAAAACAGAGTGGGTAGGGAGAAAGAATTTCCAGTGGCATTAGGAAAATAATCTAAAAGAGAAAACTAGAATCATATATATACATACATATATATATATATACATATATATATGTCTTTTATATATATATATATATGTCTTTTATATATATATATGCCTCATGTACATATATATATATGTCTTATAAAATATATATATATATATATATATATATATATATATATATATATATTTTTTTTTTTTTTTAAGCTAGAAAGCACTTTTGGTATGACATATTGCAACCTCTTTACTTAAGGATAAGGAAGGTAAGAATAGCTTTGGTAGGTGGTGCGTTCTAAGCCATGCAACTGGCCTTGTATGCCTGCTCAAGTAAGCTTCTGCAATACCGGGGAGAGTGTTCTAGGGGGTAACACGTGGAGGAGAGAGAAGATCAGGAAAGTAAAGCAGCATATGAACAAGATAGCACAGTGGACTGCATGAAAGAAATGTTGCCTGGAAGTGGAGACTGTTAGTAAACTACAAAATTCAATGGAAGCAGTTTAGGAAAAAAAAAAAGAAAATAGTGTGTGGAGCAGGTGAAGCTAGGCAATATTTTGAGATAGTAATTTTGTTTTGTTTGTGTTTTTCTTTGTGTTTCCCTTAATTTATTTTTAAAACAATTCAGATGGGTCGTCTGCTCCTGACCTTGTCGTCTCAGGGGAGAGATATGCCACACAGGAAAGCCCAGAAGAGTTCAGTTCTCTCCGGCTTTTGTTTTTCAAAAGGCTGAATGCTTAGGAGAACTAAAAGTGTTACTAATAGGAAGGACAGAAGGGTATCAACAAAAGAGGAGTGGAAAAAAGTTAAAAAAGAAAAAGTTAGCCTCAGGCTGAAATGTTTCAATTGGGCTGGCTGAAGAGAGATGTGTGGTAAGTAGACTACTTATCCCCAGCATAGGTACCCTCGGAGTCCAGAAGCAGGGACTTCAAGGGATTGGGAGTTCCTCAACACAGGGCCTCAGCTAATAGCTACCATCTCCAAATCTGAACCCGCAGGAATTATATGGAGGAAACTATAGATACTTCAGTATCTGCATAAACAAATGAGCACCGTCCACAACTCTTTCTCCTGTGACACCATGGCACAGTGTAAATTTGGGGATCATGGTACAATCTTGCAAAGCTGGGGAAGGAGGCAAACTCCACCAAAGGCTTACATCAATATTTTTCTGGCTTGAGAAAAAACAAAATCAGAATACAAATTAAGTTAGCTATAAAAGTAAATTTTAGCACCCCTGAGATTGAGACTAAGATTCATACCTAAATCATAAGGTTATCTTGCTTCAAAGGAACTAATTTATAAATGTCTGATCTTTATTACATTCTCTTAGCACCTTTCTCACAAGTTATTTATTTTTAGGTTAATTATTATTCTAAGTGCAAACTTTACCATGTAAGTTAGAACCCTTCCTTGTCCTTAAGATAAAGCTCAAACTGCTTTGAATGGCTCTTCATGACTTCTCTGCATCAACTTCAAGGTCATCTATCCTTGCACTTCTCTTTACTTTGTGCTGCAGGGAAGCCCAAAAACTGGCAAGTTGACAAACACAATTTGCAATCCTAATAGCACAGGCTACACTTTGCCTTGAGTGTCCTTCACTTACCCCTGATACAGTAAGGCTACTCTTTCAACTATCAGAACTGCAAGCGATATGAATCATATGATCCAATCCCCTCCCAATCTTTCCAACCCTCTTTCAAGGCAGAAGAAGTATCTTTTATCTTCGTACCTAGTAGCTAACGTCAAGGCCCAGGGCAGGCTGCTCCAAGATGTGGTATATTGATTATTTTGAATTAAAGTTACTTAAGAAATTGTCTGTGCAAGAAGAAAATCCTGACCTCTCTGTCTCTCTAAAGGAGATAAATCTCTCATGTGATAAGTACCATGACTGATCCTGAGGGCTGAGAGAACCTTATCATAAAAACAAACAAACAAACAAACAAACAGTCAGCCTTCTATATAAACAAGCCTCATAAGGTTTTTACTGATTTACTACAAAGCCCAAAGTTTGCTTCGACACCTCACTAACGAATGCCCCTTTGTTTAGAATTCTTTCTAATGAGCACTAACTTTCTTTGTCCTGTCAGTTTCTCACAAATTTATTAATTCTTTGTCTAAAATATATAAAGAGGTGGCTGGTTTGATGATCTCTTTGAGTATTTTATAATCAGAGCATCATATTATGATTCTCCTGTGCACACATGTTAACTTGGTCTTTCTCAGATTACTCAAGTCTTCTGTCAATTTTATTATTTTATTACTAGGCCAGCCAAAAAAAAAACCTAAAAATGAATAGAGGGGAGAAATTTTACCCCTCCCGTTGCTAACATGACGCACAGTATACACTTTAAAAATAATGGAGGAAGGGAGGAAAGAAAAGAATAAGGGAAGGAGGGAGTAAGAAAAATAGGAAGAGAGGGAGGAGAGAGGAAAGGTTGTAAATTCCTATGGTTGATTAATGGCATATTTAGGACCAGCCTTCACTTCCTCTGACCACTGGCCCAGTGCTCTTCCAAAAAGCCTTTGGGGATTAGTCAGTCACCTGTGAAACCGGTTTCTTGGCAGTATTACTTTGCTGCTTTTCATCATATGTTATTTTAGATTCAGAACACTATGCCTGTCATATAAATGCAGGCAATTAAACATTTTCCACATAAGCCATTCCCTCTTCTGGAAGAACTCGGGTTGTTTAATAACCCAGAGGAGGAAGAAAAAACTCCTGGAATTTCATTTTTCATGATAAATTCGATATTTGGTGATTTAGATTAAACTTGCAGTGGCAAATAAACTACCACCATGTCCCCAGACGTATACATTATGGTATGGATGTCATATCCTTTTCAGTAAGTTTTCAAAATGACTCTCAAACATGTAATAACATCATTCCAGATTAAATGACAGTTTTGAGCATGTGAAAACCCTAAACAGCATTTATAGGAGTAGAGACACTAATATAAAACAGTGAGTAACCACACCATGCTTAATTTGCAGTTCTTTTTCATTTCCCTGCAGATAGCTCAGTGTCTCTTTGCTGTTTAGAAACTTGTTTTACAACCTCCACGAGCATTTCTGCCTCCATCTGGGCAGGTATGATCCATTCTGTCTACAACCGATTTACTCATTGCCATCACACAGATTTGCAATGCAAGGAGACACCAGTTGGCCTGACTTCTTTCTAATAAAGGTGTTAAGAGTCCAGAGTAAGTCTTCCTAGTATGTGCCACCCTGGTATGCAGACTATTTAGATCTGAAAACAATTAAAGCCCAACAAACTCAAGAAAAGCTGAAGTGTTTGTTTGTTTGTTTGTTGGCTTTTTACCTCCCACTTAACTGCCTAAAGGAATTCAGACAGAAAAACCCATTTCAGGAAGGGAATCTTAGCATATATAAATTAAATATGGCAGACAGGGAAGAATCTAGCAAAGCCTCTTTACTGGACACCCCTCTGTGTCCCATCGTTCATGGGAATCCAGCATGAATTTGTTTACCACATCTTTGCTTCTTCTCATCTTCTTGTGACTTGCCTATTTTCTCTTTGAAGTCCCTCTCCTTAGTTCAGAATGGCATGTAAGCCTCCACTGCCCAATGGGCCCTGGGGCCTCATATTCTTACAGAACTCCAATATGTACAGATGTAATAAATTTGGTCATTTTCTCCTATTAACCTGTCTCACATTAATTTGACTATTAGTCCAGCCAGAAGAATTTAGAAAGCTGAAAGGAAAATTGTTTTTCTTCCCCAAAGAGCTACATTGTTATAATCTAGGGATGCACTTTACATGTCTGCTCTGAACTGCCTCACATGTTGTCAGTGGCTATATCGTTCACATGACGAAGAAAAATAAAGACTGTTGTCAATCCTGGCACAGCATCACACTGCTTTCCTAATTACTTGCCTCCAAGATTAGGGCTCAAATATAATTGATTAGCAAGTACAGTATTAGTCAATGATTTCAAACGTAAAATGTTTTTACGTTGAGGCAAGACAAATGAGGCAAATATAAATCAAATAGATGCTTAAAATTTAAAAGATAGGACTAGGACCTGGCAATATCACTAACTTTCATGAAGCAAGACTTCATCATATTCAGGATATATTTATGAACATCCACTTCTTTTTTTTTTTTGCAATCTATAGCCTTTTTCCCTTTAATTTATCACAAAGCATAATTCCCAGGACTCATCATTTAACCATCCTTTACTATACCCTCAATTATTTTTCTCTATATCTTTTGTCCATCTGATTCAGTACTGGAGACAAACTTCCACCCCAGTTAATCCAAATATCCACATTCTATATTGCATAACCAAGAACAATAGGCTGCCATTTATTGAGCACTTGTATTTAAGACACTGTGCTAAGCGTGTTATAGACATTATTTCATTTAATACTCAGAGAAATCCAACGATAGCACTTTAAAATTTTTACCTCTATTTAGAACTTCTTAAGTTCCAGAATATTTCTTCAGTTGTCTGACAAAACCTCCAAATGTAAACTTCCTCAGACTAAGCCTGTACTTCTACCTATATCACCCTAACCTATGTCAAGAACTAGAGACTCTTTCTTGTCTCTTCTCTCTCCTGCCCAACATCTTGTTACAAAGCTTTATGAATGTACCACCAATTTCTCATCTCTATTACTTATTCTCCATTTTCATTGCTACTGCTTTAGTGTAGGTCTGAATTACTTCTCATATATATTATAACATTCTGCTACACAGTTTAACTGACTTTATTTACCTCTTTTTAATATATTCTCTCCATACTACTGCCAGAAGGATCTTTCTAACATATTATCTCAATATCCCACTCCCATGTTTCATTGGGTTCCCCAAATTCCTCTAAGCCCAAAGCCCTTTGCAAGGTTTAAAAACCTCTCTTTAAACCTGAATCTATAGCCTCCTAATCTAAGAGTTGCACAAGAACTCTTTACTAGCCCAACAGTAGCTGGGATTTTTTAACATATTTCTTGGTGTTAAAGAATTTCTTTGCTCTGATTTCAGGCATCAGTGGGATAGCAGCAGGAGAAGATAGTATAGTGTAATGTTACATGTAAAAGAATTTGATACAAGTATAGGTCCACACGCAGGAACCAGAAATATGTTGGAGGGGAGGGATAAAGCAAGGGCTGACAGTAGTATAACAGTTCTTCCTGGACAATGTAAAGATTTGGAGAGAGAAATACCTATAGCTATCTGAAAATGACAACACTTTTAATAAGCAGCTAAACTTGGTAACTGTAACATGTTTTATTTTTCTTTGAATCATTTTAGCCTGCACATGACTTTCATCTTTTATTTCATTGCTTAATGCTGATCAACATGACTGTCTTTCAGCAAAACAGAACCTAAAGGCACTATGCCTAGATAGTGACAGTCATTTGCAAATAGACAAGCTAATGAGACTCTTAGAAAGAGCCTCTAAATGACTAACGTGAGCTAGAAGGGTCCATCAAATCAATGCCTACTTTTGTGCATTTCCTTTAATTAACTTTGACAGACAGGTTGACTAAACTTTGATGTCAAGGGCTTATGTCTTTTCCATTCTGTCACAAGCTGCAAACAACTTCATGCTGAGTATGAAAAAGAAATAAACTTTTCTGCATTAAAGGAATAGGAAATAATTTTAATTATTAAAAAATTCAGATTATCTTTTGTTCCAAATATTTATAATTGGAATTCCAGAATATACTTTCATATATTTAAAAAATCTTCTATAACTTTGCTTTTTGTAACAAAGGGATAAAAAGGCAAAATAATAAAAGTAAGACAATAAAGAGTTCAATTTATTTTTAATTCAATTTAAAGAGTTTACAGAATGATATTTATATGCCTTAATCTAAAATTGCTTCAATTTCCCCAATGTGTTGTGCAAAAAGTGATTCAATTTCAGATTAATTCAGATTGCCTTGGTAATGAAACTATTGTCTGCTGAATAAATCCATCATGATAACAATATTGTCCATTTAAAGTGGAATGTTCCTTGTTTTCTGAGATCCGTGGTTTGATACTGGTTTTTATTTTGCTAAATGTTTATACCACTGCTTTGTAGTTATCTCTCTTTAAGAGAAACTGTCAAAATCCAAGAGAGTGATACTCATCATTACTGGTCTTTAGTTTTTGCTTTAAACATACTTTTTATTTTTTCAAGATTAGATACAAAAAAGTACAAAAGAAAATACATATGTGTTTGTGACCTACAAATTTCTGGGAGATATTTTCAGCAACTGGATTAAGGTAGCGATTAATACATTATACGTGATAAAAGATTTTAATTTTTAAAATGCCCCCATAGCTTTACAATAATGAGGACATTCAAATAAGATAACAATGTACAACTTTTTTTTTTTAATTTTTGCTAGTACAGTACTCTGTTATATAACCTATTTTATTCCCTTGTTCCATTTGTGTAGTTAATATATAGAAAAAAAAAATTAGATCAGGACAATAGGGAAGAAGCAATATAAAAGTTAATGCAATATGATAAACCTTGATACATACAAACACTTGAAATTCTTTTTTATATTTGCATAAAAATAGAAATATAATCCTAATATTTTCATAACATAATGATGGAGGTAAAAATATACATAGTGAGGAGTCTATTCATATTTGGTAATAAGCAATCAGCAACTGTGTCTAAATCAAGTTAGCTAACAGATATAGGTCTTGGAGGTACAGAGGGGTTAATTATGAATTTTTTCATCTGCATTATTTTAACATCTCAGAAAGTTGTTTCTTATTGTTAAACTATCTGATTACTTTATAATTCAGTTGTTTGCCAGAAATCAAAATCTTTGACTCTAGTTAGAGAACCTGTTGAAATAAGTACAAAAAAAAAAAGCTATTGTTAAGTAGGAAAACAGAGACAGCTACACTCTGTTAGAAAACAAAACAAAAAAAGGGCTATGTTCTAGTAGCTAATTAAAAAGTACAAAAAGAATCACATCAGACAAAATAAGTATTTTGTTCTACAAAGACAGTGAGGAGAAAAATGACATGAAACACATGAATAAGACTAATATTAAGACCTATAAATTTCTTTCATGGTTCAATCCCTTTAACTATTTAATACAAAATAGTTTTCATAGTATTTCTGTTAATATCCTTCAGATGTAAATGAATGAAATCATTAGGAAACCAAGCTTCTCCCACCATCTAAAAAGAAGAATGCTATTTGATAGCCTTAAAACCATGCTATTAGATCTGGTTTTATTTAAATCATGGTTTTATTTAAATAGTCCTCTGAAGAGGGCAGCACACATATCATCATCATTTAATAAACAATAAAATTAAAACTCAGAGAAGTTAAGTTCTTTGAAGATGGTTACATGAAACTACACACTACACTATAGTGGAATAAAAATGAGTTCTCTACTGCTTGAAGATACAGTGATTTTCCTGTTTGATCTACTGAATTTTTTAATCTGCAAAATAGTGATGGTAATAGCAATCACCAAGGGTTTTTAAGGTATTAATGAGACAGTGCATATACGAGGCTTAATATATTACCTGACATATGGTTAATATTGTTATTATTATTGCATAACTGGTCAGTCACATTTGAACATATTTTACTAGTTGGTTAAGGTTGTCATAACAAAATACCATAGATTAGGTGGCTTAACCAACAGAAATTTATTTTCTCACAGTTCTGGAGGCTAGAAGTCCAAGATCAAGGTTCTGGCAAATTTGGTATCTGATGAGTAATCTCTTTGTAGTTTGCAGACCAGCGTCTTCTCACTGTGTCCTCATACAGCCTTTCCTTTGTGGGTACACACTCCTGTTATCTCTGCCTCTTCTTTTTAAGAACACCACTCCTGTTGAATTAGGACCCTATTCTTATGACCTAAGCTAACCTTAATTACCTCCTTAAAGGGTCTATCTGTAATTAGAGTCACATTGAAGCTTCAGGCTTCAACTTATGGATTTTGAAGGAGTGCGTTCACTCCATAACATTCTGCTCTTTGGCTCCCCAAATTCAAATCCTTCTGGCATGTAAAATACAGTTACCCCATATCAATAGACACCAAAGTTTTAACCCACCCCATCATGAACTTCAAATCCAAAGTCTCATCTAACATCTAAATCAGGTATGGGTGAGAGTATAGACATAATTCATACTAAAGAAAAATTTGTCTCTATCTGTGAACTCATGAAACAAGACAAGACATGTGTTTCCAAAATACATGGTGGGATAGACATTAAATAGACATTAAATGTTCCAAAAGGGAGACATCAGAAAGAAGAAATGAATGAGGGGATCCCAAGAAATTTTGAAATCTGTCTAAGCAAATTTCATTAGATCTCACGGTTTGAGAATAATCTTTTGTGGCCTTATGTTCTGCTTTCCAGGTCCATCTAGGTAGCAGCCCTACCTTTCTGTACCGCTTGGGCAGAGATGCTTGATGGAGGCCTACTCCCTTTGGCCACAGTTGGCGGCCTGGCCCTTCAGGCCATGGGCTGATTCTAAATTGTCTTCAGGGTAATTTCCCCCTTTTCTTAAAAGATAAGGCAAGTCCACAGCTAGATAGTGAAGAGCAGTACCAAATTGTTGTATAGAATGCCAGAAATCCAAAACCTTCCTTTATTTCATCCAGTCTCTGTACTCTTTAGTCCAAACTGGTAGTCACAATCTATGATGATATAATCCCATCTCTTTTCCTGAGTTCTGCTGAGATGGATGAATAATCCATGCATAATATCTTCATGGGGTGATTGCCAAGCCATACCTTTGGTGTTCTCTCCAAAACATGATTTCTCATTTTTTACAAAGTGAACAGACTGAGAATTTTCTAAATCTTGAAGTACTAGTTCCTTTTTGCTTAACTATTCCTCTTCAATTCATCTCTCTCCTCTCCAATATTACTATAAGTAATTTATACTATAGACTATAGCACATTATACTATTTCACATCTTCATGACTTTGCTCATTCTGTTATTCTGGAATATATACTGTTAAAAAACAATCTCAGGCAAAAATTGAACCAAGTGGGGACCATTCAATAGCAGGACACTTTTCTCTGTCATACTTATTTAAGGGCAACTTATATTTAAATACAATAAACTTCACTTTTCCTAGAACTAATAACAAATGTCATCTATAATTTTTTAAAAAATGATTTTTTAAATCATTTTCCTGCCACTTATTTTAGCAAATTCTATGTGTGTAGCTATATCCCTTTTATATTTCAATGGGGATGAGTAAGATGTACCTTACTGATCTGCAGTTGGTTGGAAGGCTATCAAAGAATGCTGACAGTGAAGAAATGACATACAGGGAAATCATTCATTCTTTCTTCTGCTAGAACCTCACTCAAAGACTTACTATTCTATTCACCTTTGAAATTGAAATCTTATTCACAAACTGGTTTTCCCCGATTCTATCATCATATTATAAAGCTTCTATTTTCCAGACATGCAAAAGAACTTCCTATTTCTGCTTATGCCATGTTATTTCATACTTCTGGGCTGCCATGCTTTTTCCATATATTTTATCATAAGTTCTATGCTCCCTAAAAGTCTATCCTCTACCTAAAAAGGCTTATATTTCCAGCCCCAGATTAGATGGCATTTCCTTTATGTGGTCTTCCTTAATATCTTCACAGAATTGTAATTGTGATAATATGATTAGTTATTAGTTTACAGGCTTTCTTCTCCCACTCACATGTGAAGTCTTCAGAGCAAATGTTCCCTCTTATTATTTTCTTTCCTTTTCAAGGCTAAGTATAGTATTTAGTATATAGAAAGTACTTAATAAGCAAATGTGAGATAAATGAATCAATGACTGCAGTACATTTCTATCCCCACCTTCCTGAATTCCTTCTGAGCTGAAAGCTGGTGTTTGCCTTTAAGACCTATAGTGTTCAAAACCCACTCTACATTGAGAAATTAAATAAATGGACTAAGTTCTCATTTAGTATTTATAAAAATTAACCTGTATTAGTGTGGCCCAGAATTGTTAATGACTATTTGTCAATAGTTGCAAAACTAATTGGAATTATTTACTCTGCATTAGAAGATCAATATAATTATAAAAATCATTTATGACATACTATGCTACACTGCTTTCCATTGCTTTGTGTCTGCCTGTACTTTGGCCATCTTCCCCTCTATATAATTATTGATGACTGCAGTTTCAAAATCTTATGTGTAGCTGGTTAACTATTTGCCAAAACCATTTTTCCTTCTTGGACACAAAGATAGGCTATGTTTCTCAGCCTCCATTGTATTGGTCAGTTCTAGCCAATGAAATGTAAGTGAAAGTGTGGTACACCACTTATGAATTTGGCCTACAAAAAGTCCTGCATGTTTTCCTTGTGCCTTTTTCCCTTCCACTAGCTACATGCAACTAAATAGGATGATCTTAAAAGTCACATTTTGAAAAGAGCAAAAAAAGAAGATCTTTGAATCTCTGCTTGAATGAGAGTTGACCATGTACTGGTCACCAAATTTTCTACCTTAAATGATTAAAAAATATAATTCTGCTATGCTTAAACTATTACATGTTTTGGGGTTTGTTTGTTGTTAAAACTAGCATTAACTTAACTAATAATTGTTTTTGGTTCTATGTGAAGACATTTAACAAGATTTCAGTGCCTAATGAAATGACAAAACAGGCCCCGAAACTTTGTACATGTATATGTATAAGAATTAGGAATGGGGAAGGAGGGTTTGTGAGACTGTGGCTGCTGTAATGATGAAGCATTGCTGACAGACCTTCCATTACCTCAGATTGTCCCTATTTAGCAGGCAGCTCTCATCCAGCTGTGCTCCTGCTGTTTGCAAAACTTACTTTGAATATATAATGACAATTATAGAGACTGAACATGTCAAGATTTTGACAGGTGTCTAGAAAGTTAGGCAATTAATTTTATTTATGCATTTTCTGCTTTAAATACCCCTGAAAAGAAGAAAACTGACTAATGCATCATAAACAGAACACTCATATTTACCTCTTCACTCCAAATCACCACCACTCTTTCTTCCCACAAAAAAGGAGGGGAATGAAAAAGGAAAGAAAGAAAAAAATATACCATTAAAGTAAAATAAGCTGATTCAGTAATGAAGTTTAATACGGAATACAAACTGACAAATGTCAGTGGAAAGTTCTCAAGCTAGTCATTAATTCAAAAGTTATAAAAAAATTTTTTTTAAAAACTTAGAGATTGTGACCAGTGCCAGAGAAAGTTGAAAGGTCTGACACTTCTTGGAAATCAAAGACAGCAGGGAATTTATTAGCATTTAGATATACATGTTTAACTACAGAGCAATCACTATTTTACTCTCAGACTTCAAAACTGAGAAGAAACAAGCTTTAATTACATCATATAATCACAACACAAGTGACTCTTTGGCACTTACATGGTAATGATACTGTGCAATTAAATTATCCAATACTATGTGATAAGCCCAGGCAAGATAATCTCACTAAATCAGATAATAAATCTTTAAAATTAAATAAATAAATAAATAGTATGTACATGTAATAGTATAATTGCTCTCATGTTCTCAAGAAAGATCTAAGACTTATCATGTTGATTTCTACCTTAGGATAAATATTTTACTCATTTATTCACTCATTTAACACATAATTCCTGAAACCTCTTGTATGCATCTATTTTTTTAACTTATAAAATTTAATGGCCTATATATTATCTATTAATTTTTATCGATGGTGAAATTAACTAGAGAATAATATCATTGCAAAATACTAAATTGATATTTATCTTCAAAGGACTGACATTAATGCTTGAGTTATCCAAAAGGCAAATATCCAACATTAAGAGTTAGCCTGAAAATGCATGGAAGTAGGGAGCCCAGAGAATGATGGAGCCCTGGAGATATATCTCTTCCTACCCTCCTTGAGTAGCTTCATAGAGAAACAACTACACTTGGTTGAAGGTCTTCAAAATTATTTTTCTTTAAAATAATTTTTGAAAACACACAATCTAGATCTAGATCTATATATATCTCAGCATATACTGAGAAGTAAGGACAAACATGAGAAGCAATCCTTTGTTTTGTAAAGTGAAAGAGCAATAATCTTGAAAGGAGTAGTGGGAACTTAGAACTGGCAGACCATAAGTGAAACCTCATTTGGACCCTTTAAAGGAAACATTACACATAGAAGCTGAAGATTTTGCGGTTGGTTCCTTAAAAATAATCTGAATTTCTATTATCATCTCCACCACTAAATTATAGCATAACCTGTGAATAGCATTCAATTACAGAACTAGTAAAAATCTGAACAACTCTGCAGCAAGAATTGTTGATTGCATAGGTTATAACATCATAAGTACTTGTATGAACATCCATCCCTCCTCTGACATTAAATAGCTGTGATATTACGGAAAAATCATTTAATCTGCCTGAATTTGCCCCCTCATCCTCCCAAGATAAATCTCCAGAAAATAGCCTGTTCTTCCCAATCCAGGTAAACAGCAATTTTCTTTTTTTTTTTTTTCTGTCTCTAACACCTGTTTTATATTATTATACTTGAAAGGTAGTTTGTTTTTTTTTAACTTATTTTATCTATATTCCCTATTAGAGAGTGAGCAACTGGAGGGCTTATTGATAATCATCCTTCCCTGCTGCCTAAAACAATTCCTGGAACAAAAAAATATTAAGTAAATGTTTCTTGAGTCAGTGACTAACATGCAGTCATTATACTTAACTTCAGTGCTTTGGGAAATTTAAATGAGAGACTGTGTGTAGACCATTGAGTTGAAAGTACCAGGAAGTATGCTGAGAAATAGAAGCAACAAAGGAGTGACAGAATAATAAAATACTGCTCTTATAGTAAGTAGCCAACCAACCATGAAATAAGATAAGGCACATACTAAGCATGCCCTCTGCTAATCAGAAGTTGCACACACTGGAATATTAAGGGTCAAAATCAAGAACTAAGGAATCTCAGGATGGGTCCCAGAGTGCCAACACAATAGTCAAACCAGTAGTTTAGTAGGGAACACGCTCTGTAACAGAAATGCAGATAAATAACTCAAGTTAGATTCTGGAGCTAAGAGAACATTGCCTTCATAAGACACTAAAGTATTCTTTGGCTACTATAGAATTAACGACAGGTTTAAAAACTCTAAAATAAAGATTCAAGGAGATAGACTGTACGTGAAAAATAAAACCTAATTTTGTCCTGCATATTAATGAGGACATATCAGGTGAGAAATTTTGTGGAAGGCAAGGTACAATGAAGAAAGCCTTACCGGTTATATGGATTGTGACATTATCTAGGTATCAGAAGTTAAGAATTCTACTTAATGTAGACTGAAGAAAAGTTTTATTTGGATATCCTGATGTGTTATTTTAAAGTTAACTTTGAATGTTTTTAAGCAAAGCTAGGACTGTAAAGTTTATCTTAGTGTTCATTATTGCTATTGTCTAAGATTTGTCTTTTTCACACTGTGAATACATGACGAATAAGTGCCATAGCAAGGAGAGTTGAAATAAGTATTAGAAATTTATGTAATACTATAGAGAAGGATGACCTGATAGAACAACAGAGCCAGAGAAAGATGGTTGGGAGAACAATATGAAAAGTAAGAAGGGCAAGGTGAGATAATTAAACGTCTAGTACACAGTATCTAGGCAACTATCGTAGGATTCTTTTTGAGGGCTTTGTGCTTTTTTTTCAGGCTAAGATTGTCTTCCTAAAGTATCCTGGTCATTCATGGATAATATATTTATGAAAGAATGCATTAATTCATTATAGTATACATTCTACCATGTATAATGGCTCAATGGTAATAGCTAAACAAGTAAAGCTTGTCTTTCACATGACATCCAGCAGAGAAGCAGTTTCATACTGTTTTGCTCTATGAATTAGGCCAGAAAGTCAGGCTCCTTAGATATTGTTTTATTACTTTCAGACAGTTGTCCTTGTCTATATGATATAAGATGGTTCACCAGGACATTCCATTCCACATTCATTTTCCAAGTTACTACAGGAAGAAGGAAGAGCCGTGTATGCATGTACCCTTTAAGGACATGACCTAGAAATGGCACACAATACTGCAGCTCATATTCTATTGTCTAGATTTAGACACATAGCCAACCTAGATAGAAAGGACCAAAAATTTTATATATATATATATATATATATATATATATATATATATATATATATATATATATATATATGTTTGTTTTTTTTTTTAAGAAAGTCATATGCCCAGGTACTGAGCTGTGGAAAGCTCTAATAGTTTATTTAACTGAAAGGGGATTTTCAACCATTCAACAGAACTGATAAAAATCAACAAGCACACATTGGTGAAAAACAATAAAAATTTGCAGAAGATAATTTGAGAAATTTTTCAGAAAATTTCTGAGTAGCTTTACAAAGCAGATGAAATAGTCCTACTCCACTGATGCCTTTCAAAGTCTAACTCTGCAGGTGATGGTGAATTAAGTGTTCAGGAGCTTACACAAAGCAAATTCAGGCTGATTGTTCCCATATGTGCTTGTGCTGCTGGCTGCCATAAAAAACAACAACAACAACAAAAAAAAAAAAAAAACTTTCACGACTGAAAAATTGAATTATCCTTGGATTAGGAAGCAGCTGTACCAGTTACATGCTTATTCAGTGCCAGGACTGAGTTCTGGCCTTATCATTACCCAAATTCAAAACTTGCTGAGCTATTAACTTCTATAAATCTATTTTTATTAATCTGTAGAATGGGAATATTAATTGCTGAGAAGAACTAGAATGAAAATCTCATAAACTAATACATATGAAAGAAACTGGTTATTAGCTTTTTACTATGCCCCAGCCAAATTAGAACTCTATTGTTATTAACTGGGACAGTATTTATTTATTTATTTATACTTATTTTTTTCTATTAACTTCTTATATGTTCATAGAATCAAAATCTTTGCAGTTATTCTATTGCCAAATAAATGTAGAGAATCATCATTGAAGATTATTTGTTTCTTAGTTATTTGTCTTAACAGTTACTGAACGAAGTTGTTCAATTTGATCCATAATAATGTTCCAGAATTAGATTGCGTAAAACTTAAAGCTTCAAGGAAAAAAATATTAAGCCCCTGTTAGTGGTGTATAACAGAATTATTCTTCTAAATAATCATGTATAAAATGTGGATTCTTAGGACCCGAGTGTCACGAGCAAGGAAGGTGGCTTCAGAAGCACCACCCTTGGACGCATTTATGTCTTTCCACAATTCCAAGTTTATTTAGTGGTACCTTCTCAGGTAAACCACTCAGTTATCCATGTAGGTTAACACATGACACAGAGAGGTAAGATACAGAGGCTACGGGGAAGAGCGAAAGGGTAAGAGTCCTCTGTGCTCCTGAAGTGAGCTCTGGAATTGGCAGCACAGATGAGCTCACATTGGTCCCAAGCCAGTGGATATAATGGGCAGAAGGTCAGAGTCTTTAGCTCTTAGCGCACCTGTCCATCATGATGCTCTCAGGTCAGGCTTGAGCATCATCTGTCTGAGGTGTTCAGCTTATATGGTCTTTACAGGGTGGAACCTTTTTGCTTATCGGATCTTGCATTCCTGGATTACAGACTGCACTTGTGGCTGATGTTTCTGTGGTTTTGAATGATCTAGTCACACTTTAAAGATGTTTCTGTCATGTGACTTGATTGTTTGCCGGATCACATTACTGTCATGGCTCTTGATGAAGTCCACTTAGTAAAGTCCAAAAAGTCCTCCATTCTTTATGCCCTGTACACTGAATCTGACCTGTCCGACAAAAGCAACATCCTGAAAACAGCATCCTATAACCTATATTTCTATAAATCCTCCAAGTTTGTAAACACTTTAAAGCCTGAGAACTATTACCCTAAAGAGGCAAATATGAAGAAGCGTATAATGAAGGCACATTACCATATGGGTGATGTGAAGAAACTGAAGTTAAAAGTCTATTTTCCTTGGCCTGATAATTAGAAAATAAAATACTTATTTTCCAACTTGAGGTTTCCTCAAGTTGTAACTCCCTCTTCATAAGTCACTCCAATCTTTTGAATCAGTTCAGGAGGATTGCAAGGAGTTCTTGATGAATATTTAGAGGAGTTACATATCATCAAATCTACTAGCAGATCTAGATAAATAGCTATGATATAAGATCATCAGCAGTGTCCTAAGAAGTAGGTGATTTACATGTATCCTTTGTAATCCTTAAATGTCTGCAATGTAACTGTTACGATCTTCGCATTATGATGAAATTTCTGAGATTAAAAAAGGTTAAGTAATTCACCATTTTAGAGTTGGTAAGGCATGAAGCAAATACAGGGTTATTAGAGAGAAACAGCAAAGAGAAATGAGGCCCTAAGTGATGAAAATTCTATCCTTTAGAAAAAAAAAAACAGTAACTTTTTAACTCAATACAAAACTGGATATAAAGTGGAAATTTGGGATTGTTCATTTGGTACTTTCTGTTTAAATGCAAAACCCTTGAACTGAGAAATAATACAATATAAAAATTACACAGATAATTTTGCAGTTGTTTTCAGAATGTAAATTAATTGAAAATAGTTTAAGTAAAGAATGGCTTAGATTCTCTTCCCATGGTGCTCTGGAAGGAGTCTTTGTCTATTTATGTTGGAGATTCTAGCCTATATCTTCATTGCATTCGTTAATCTTATAGGCTTTTACTCTACCACTAAAAAATGAAACACATATTGGAACTGGAGGATGATTAAAGGCTTCTTCTCAGAATTTCGTATGGAAGTTGGCTTTCTTTTTTTTAATTAACATTTCACAACATAGAAAGTAAAAATGTAATCTTCAACTACAGGTATGGTATCTGCTCTCACAGTAATACTGCTGATTATTACCAACACAGAAGCAATAGTCTATAAGCACAAATGCTTTACAGACTCCCAAAATGTCACTGTTGAATAACCCAAGCAAATCTGACTCACAGGGACAGATTATGTATCTGGTTTGCAATCACTAGGAAAACCTTGTTAGAAAATTTTCAAGTACGATAGCCAGATCAAGTAAATCTAGTGGTATTGCTGAATCCCTAGACAAAAGAGCCTATCCTCTGCCATTTATAATCTAATGTTCCTAAAATGTATTGAAATTTTTAAAGGTTTCAATCAAAGATCTGTAATTCCCCCAAGCAAATGTCTTTTACATAAATAAAATGTTTGAACCGACTTTACATAACTTTACATGTTGAACAGAGAGAATCTTTTACATAAATATTTCTTTAATTATAAATCTTCATGGATAGACTTACAATAAAATAATTACATATATTTTAAAAGTTTTTATTGAATATCTACTTCTAGAGTTATGTGCCAAAAATAATTATAGGCGTTTTCCATATATTATCTCTTATTTCAGTGGAAGCTAGCAGAGTATAAATATCAGAAAAGGGAAAGGAGACTCAAGTTATTTTAGTCATACACTAGTAGCCATAAAGAAAGAATTGGTACTAGTTCCATTAAACTATGCCATTAGTCATGACAGGGTATTTGTATAGAGGAAATCTACTACAGATTTTCATTTTATAGCAACGGTGAATGAGAAAATTATAGCATACATATCCTATGTCAGCTTTTCTGTAACTTTCAATTTTTCTGAAACATTATCATCTATGTAACTAGTCAATGACTTATGGAAATCTTTCTCTTTTCAAGACAGTGAAAATATAAAGAAAATCCCTTCACTTTTTTCTGAGTAAGCAACTACAACTCTTTTCTAAATGACAGCTTAAAACTTGTTGGTCTTGTTCTTAGACTATGCTATTTCTTTGGCTCCTCACCTACCACAGTTATTAGAAGCAGCAAGGCAGCAGAAATAGTAGAGCACAGTCAAATCGCTTTTGTGCCACCTACTAGCTAGCTGCTTGATCGTGGACAAGGTTTAAACTGCTCTGAACTTTGTTTTCCATATCTGTACTGTGTGGATGATAATACCTACGTCTCTGGGTTGTAGTGCTGACCTATTGACTAATATAAATAATATAAAACACATAGTAGAAAATTAATAATAACAAACTTGAGTTCTCTATTGTACCCCACTCCTCTTAAGGAGCCATAAAATAATCATTACAAAATAATAAAAAAGAATATTTTTATATCTCAAAGTTATATATTATGTTACAAACCTTCATAATTTTTATTTACACACAAACATACATTTCTCATCACATTCTCCAAGATACATTTCTCATCACATTCTCCAAAGGCTGATATATTAAAAATTATTTAATCTTACCGCAACATTAAATAATTTGAATGTGGATGATCAAACTTCATTTAGGATACAACACATATAAAGGTCCTACATCTTGAGACCACCTCCAATGGATCCCCTAAATGAAATAAAACAAAAAGTGTTGGGAACATGAAAAAGAAAAACTTAGTTTTTTTCAATAGTGTTTAGCTGAAAATATTCATGCTATTTTCTACCTGGCTGCTTTTGGTCTAATTCTAAAAAAAAAAAAAATTTGCACATATATTTTCAAATATTCACAACCCCATCTGATGTACCTATCCCTGATGACACTATTGCTTGTTTTCAAATAACAGGTATCATTATATTTGTTTTATAAATCAATGGATATTCTTAAATAGATATTAGAAAGCAATAATTAGGTATAAAGCTTTCACATCAAATTGAAAATTTTTAAGTCAATATGTTTCAAAATAAACGATCTAAATATTAGCAATAGTATTTAGATGGTGAGAGAAGGCATGAGAGTAATCAAGTTATAGCAAATGTGTCAGAGAAAAAAATAATTTGAATATTATAGTTTTTCTCTTTCTAAGATACTTGTGGCTGTTCTTCTTAAAGATTAATGCGTAAAATAAAACCATCATATGATATTGGTATATTTATTCATTATGTTTATATATACATAAATTTATACATATGGCATATACATGTATATACATGTATACATGTATATACAAAAATATATATATTTACATGTATATATAAACATATAATATATGTGTATATATATACACATGTATGTTCTAGCCTTGACAACTTTGTAAACTAAGACCTCATTCATAAATTTATCAGGTATTATGCTCTATTGCAAAAATGTAGCAATTTTTTGATACCTTTCTTTCCCCCTTCTCACTTTCTCTCACATACACACACCCTTTAGAAGTCAAATTTATTGCAAGAAATTACACTGCAATCACATAAAATACAATGAAATTATATTTATTCACCAGCCCAGATATCTCCTTTTAAAAGGTATGCTGATTTCTTTACATTAGAATTCTCTAAATATATATATATATATAATTACAAAATCTTAGTTATGCAAATCACAATAATAAAAATACCAAAAACCTGATTTCATGAAATGTTACAAGCTTAAGGAGGCATGTCATAATGATCAATTTTAAATTAGTCACTTTAGAACAAATACTGCTGCTTCACTCTCTTGGTGGCTTCCTGGATTTCTATTTCTACAAAGATAGGCATTCCAATTGTGCCAAAGAGCACAAGTGAGTCTCTCTTCTCAAACAAACAAACAAACAAACAAAAAACACAACAACTAGATATGAAAATAAATCCACAGTGTAAATCCAATCATAATGACCTCTCAAGTCCTCTTGATAAGTTTCACTTCGGGTACATTCTTTGAACAAAGAAGGCCACTCTACTTTCTCTCTCAATAATGGCCAGGCAAGAATTTTATCAGTTTTTAAGTGATTGTTTCATAGCCCAAAACCCAACTTCTATACTTTGCACTGAGATTTTGGAGCTTGGTCTCTGCCCACCACATTTTTCTTTGCCAGCTGGCTTCATTTTAGTTTCTGCAATGGAGGCTACTGAAAAGAGGCTAGTTTGGAAAGGAGGCAGGATTAAGGGATGCTTATTCTTTCATTCTCATTTGCTGCCTATGTTACCTTTGTAATCATCTTTTACCTTGTCAGAAATTTGTCTACAAATTTTTCAAGCCCAGAAAAAGCTCATTCCACTCTCTCAGAGGTACCAGCATTAGGCTGCTCATAGCCTCTCCTGAGAGTTCTCCAGTTTGAGCTCCCTAAGGTCTCTCCACTGAGCTCCTAAAATACCATAATTGTCTGTATAGCACCACTTTCCAAAGGTGTGAACTTCAAATCTACAGGGTTCCTTTTCTAAGTTCCTAGAACATCAATTCTTCCTTTTGTTCCCAGAAGCACTAAGGGTGGAGTTGCTTCCTTTGCCTTTATCTCTGTATAACCTCAGAGGGCCCCTTTTCTATTCCAGCTGTCTAACACCTATTTAATCTATCCTGTATGTTACATTTTATTTATTAAAACAACGGATGTACTTTCTGCTATCCTCCTGGACTCCATTATAGAAAATATATTTTATTTTTATGATGGAAGTAGGAATGATGGAGAAAGAGAAAAAGGAGAATAAAGAATCTAACATTCTTTGAGATACTTCCAATTTATTTTATTATCTAATCTCAAAAAATTCCTATGAAAAAAGTATGATTATCACAATTATTTATATTAATAAAAAGAGTAATGGCATTTATTAAGTTCCTACAATGTATTACTTTCTTTGCATATATTGTCCATTTAAAATTCATAAATTTCCCGAAAAGCATTTATACAAGATCCATTTCATGGAAGGAGAAATTAAGTTGAGGTCAAACTTAAGACATCTAGTAAGCCATAGAACTTTAATGTGAATATAGTCTGAGTCCCAATCCAGTGGAGCAAATATTCACATATTTAAATCACTGAGAGATTTAATTATACAATATCAAAAAATTACATTTGCTACTATAGTCACCAATCTTGTCAGAAAATTTTTTAAGTATTGAGAAGTTGTTGACCTTATGGTGGCATACAAAAAATTTTCAAAATTCAATTTTTCCTGGAAAGCTTAAATTTGATATCTGGTAACATATAAATATAAAATATTTGCTTTCTTTAAAGTGACAAGATCATTTTGTTTATATTTGAGAAATATATGTCAAATATTTAAGTCTCAAAAACTCTAGTGTGACTGTCAGTCACACTTTTACATTAAAATGGTGTTAAATGAAAAAGTGGCTAGTTCAGCATTCAACTCAACCAATCATACAAGGGCTTTTGCTTGAAACAATGTCATGCTTAAGTTTGCAGCCCAAGTTCTTTATGCATACTTCACACTTCATTGCACAGAATATTAAAAAGATGTTTATGCAGGGGATGTTATGAAAATAATAATCTATTCCACCAAGGACAACTGTTAGGTAAACTTTTTTTTTGTTTTTGTTTTTGTTTTTTAATTTCAAAGAGGGCGATTGAGAAAAAGAATTGTAATGGTTACAGTCTGGGGTTACCACCTTGAATTGTGGTACTAAAACTCCAACAATTTTACCTGCAATTTCCTTTTGTATCATTAGTGCAACTATCAATACAGTGGAAAAGCTAATAATATCTTGGTTTGAATTAAATTAAAAAATAGTTTTTACTTAGCAGGCCTTCTAAAAGTATCTTGGGAACTTCATGGTTCAGGGTCCTAAATTTTGGGAGCTACTTATCAAATAGTGAGTTAAAAACAATAACTGAAGAGTTAGAGTACTTATACAAATTTGATTATAGCAGCCCTCTTTTGAGTTATAATAGGTTTGACCTAAAACTATGATAATAACTGGAGCTGGAACAAAGAAAATTGTCTTGTTCTTGCCTGGAATCCTGACAATAATTGATAAATGCTTATTAGCTTGTTAGTAATTATTTACCCATACCTGGGACTCTGATGACTCCTGCCTAACCAATGTTAAGAATTCTGAGTTAGCTGAAGGAATAGGCCAAAGAGGAGAAAGAGACTGAGAAAGAGATAGAAAATGCAAAGACTGACAGAGGAGAAGAAACAGATAAGGAGATAGATAAATGAATATTTTGATGGGCGGAGGTAAGTGTGGAGGGAGTGAGAAAAAATGATTGGGAAACAGATTCAGAGAGGTACAATGGGGGACTGAGGGAAGAAGAAGAAAGGGAGGGAGGGAGAAAAGGAGGAGGCAGGAAACAGTAAAAGTATACTATTGATTAGATTGCCAAAGAAAGAAAAGAAAGATCTTGGCTTTGACTTAGTTTTCAAATAGTCACAGTAACTAACAAGATTTTCCCTTTTTTTCTCATAGGAGGTTGGTTTAATGTGGATGTATGTGTACTTGTGTGTGTAGGAGGAAAGGTTTTGCCCCTCCCTCCTGCCATGACCTGGAAGCCATATTGACTATTGACAGAGGTAGTGAGGTATGCTCTGCATTGGAAGAAGACAGAACTTAGCAACTGCAGTGTGAATGATATGTTGGTGGTGCCTGAGATGTTTTTGTTTTGCCACTTATGCGCTCAAGTTGGTAAGGCCTGGAGAAACTCAGCTTATATAAACAGAAAGGGACTTTAATATGTATTTTTTCCTCTAGCAATAATACTGCATGACTTCTTTTGTTTGTGATGGAGAAAGCATCCATTCTTCCTAATCTGAACTTCCACTTGTCCTTTCTACCACATATTATGGATGTTCAGATTCTTAAACACACAGTAAGATCCACTTTGTGCTTAAATACAAAATAAAAACTACCAATTTCTAAATCTTCATACAATTATAAAATACAAGGAATGACACAAATCTCTATTCATTGTAAATGAACAACTAAAGCAACAGGTTAAAAAATGAAATGACAATGTCACTATTCGTGTGTTATTATTAGTGTTCACATTGAATGAGATGAGCCTATGTATGGGAAGTGGCAAAGATGATTAGGTCTCAAATCAGTAAAAGAAAAGAACATGGGATTTCTGGGATGCTGTTCTTCATTATGGAAACAAAAAAATGACTGGGCATCCACTTCTGGGGACAGCACAGGTTGTATGAGGCTGCATGCAACACTGTGTAGAGAGAAGAGGAAATGCTCTGGGAACAGGAAAGGGCTACCGCTGTCAGCTGTTGAGATGACAAACAGGAAGTTGAGCTGTCTGTGTGTACATTTGCCGATTTTGATGAGTTTTTCATACTTTCAAACTGCACCCTGATATTTATTAAAATGACAACCTTTTGTCTTGACAGTGGCATTATTTCTTTTTTTATAAAATCAAGTGGTGGAATTGCAATGGTGTTTCTCAATGTACTCTACATAAGGTTTGTGCACCAGAAGATGTTAAAGAAAGTCATGTAGTGCTACGTAGTCCATGACTATTTTTTTTTTTGAGATTCACATTGTCCACAACCAGTAGAGGTTATGAGGATCCAACAATAAAATAAAATAGTAAAATTAAGTTAAAAATGAAATAAAAAATAAAATAAAATGATTAACTAAATTGTTTCACTACAGAAGCTCCTCCTCTTTTGCTTGTTCTTTGTCATCTCTTGTGATAATAACATTACTTTGGAACATGGTTTGTGAAACGGTCAACTTGGTGCTCTCTAAAACCCCTTAGGCTTCTGGATTTTATAACATTAAGCAAAGGAACTGTTTAATATAGTAGGAATAAGTTGCAGCAAATGGACTTGTTCCCTAAAATAGCTCCAGCTGCCTCTGTATCTCAGGTGTTTAGAGTCAGCATATTCAAGATCCAGGTGGTTGAGAGCCATGGAGAATGGCCTGTGACTCAGATTCTGGAGCATCACATTAAAATACTGTGTGTGTGTGAAGCACTCCCTGGGAGGTACTATTTACTTACCACTACTAGGTCAATGAGCACAAGGGGAAATTTTCTTTTGAAAAAATCAGGAAAAAAAAGGAGGATCACAGAAATTAGCTATCCAGCCCACATGAAGTGCAATGCCAAATGCAACACACAAACTTATGCAAGTAAAATTTGGCAGAATTAGGCAACTTTACCTTGGAGAAGAATCAGCTGAAAATGCCGTGCCTGAAGTAAACATTAATGTTTAATTTTATGGATATGTTCCTTTTTTCAGTGCCATATTCCCTAGATTCTCCTAAACTTTATGATTTTTATTTTACTACCATCTGTCTTTTACAAGCAAGGCTTCACCTTTCCAGGTGGTAGTAATGAAGACCATACTTTAGGATCTTTCAATATCCCCAGTCTACAGAATAGAAACCTGAATGTATATAGGTATATAGTTGCTTATGTTTTCAAAATGAAAAACATTCTTTAATTTTTTGTTATTTTGATTGTTTATATCATATCATATAAAAAACCTGAATAATCATAAAACAGGTGGATTTGGGAAAATAAAATTTACCCAGATTTTAACATTTAGTAGAAAACACATTTATTGATCACTTTACCCTAGAATTTCCATTTATCACTACAAAAAACAATCTCATAAATTTGAATAGAAATGAATATAATAATCATTTATTACGCACTTTTTATATTCTAGGCAATACACTAATTTCTTTACTTATAGCACTTTAATCCCCATAATAAGCCTTTGAGGTTGGTGCTGTTATCATACTCTTTTCACCAATGGAAAAACTCAAACTCCCAGTAGTTACATACACTTTTGCAAGGTCATGCTACTTTTAAGTGGCAGATCTTATAATCAAATTAGGTTTGTCTGATTACAAAGTCTAAAGTCTTACTAATGCTGCTTCGTTGCTAATTATTTTTGATATAATGAAATCGTGATAGGAAAAAAAAAGACTGTACATTAAGGTCTGTGTCATGGAATGCATCTGAACTCTTTTCAGCTAATTTGGGTTGGGTTGGGTATAATAAGTGTGTCTAAGCATTGTGATGGAATTGACCTCTGTGGGTATAATGTAGAGCTAAAGAAAATCTCAGGCATGTCTAATGGTAACACTGCAATAAAGAATCAAACTGTAATTATGAACAAAACATCTATCCAAAATAATCAAGCAAGAAGATAAGAAATAAATCGCAGCAGAGGAAGCCTAGAAAAATCTGAGGTATTGGAGAGAGAGGTGTAGATATTTTTTATAGAATGCCTACAGCCTCTCCTATGTGAAGTTTTAAAAAATATCACAAGATCTACAGTCCTCCAGGAATTGGCATCTCTCTTACCATACACAGTACAATGAAGCCCCTATGCTTTAATTATATTCCTTATTCTTCAATCCTCAGGAAGGCTGAACTGCTGTGAGATGCACTGCAAAAGACGAGAGAGGATAGAAGGAAGTGAGCAAAAGGGAGAACACAGAGAAACTGGGAGGGAGCAGTTGGACAAAGCAACTAAATGCAAGTGAGGGAAAACTCAAAGAGATGTCAAGACCTCAGAAACTCATCTCATAATAATTAATAATGGGAGGCTGAGAACTACTGATAAGTAAAGAGAATGAGCAGGGATTGGTATATGTAACAAGCTTCAATGGAATCCTGAGGTGGAGTTCAATGGTTTCCACCACCGGAGCCCATTCCTTTTGTAGCTGCCCATTATCCTACTTATGTGCTCATGTGCATCAGCCTCTTGTGGTGTCTCATCAAGTCATCATGGTTTGCTGAATAAGTTTGTTGCATAGGTTTGGAAATCACTGAAATGGAAATGAAAAACAAACCCATGAGATTGTGGGGGCAGTTATAGTACTGAAAGAGGAAAACAGAAATAGTTCTAACATTAGAAGGTGGGAAAAAGGGGGAAAAAAGCGTCTTCTGAAAAATTATCATATTTTATTGTTATCTGAGGGCAATAAGGTAGATGAAAGAAATAGACTTTAAAAAAAGAAGATACAGATTAGAGGTGAGGTCTAGTTGCCATTAGAATAACTCAAACACTGTGCACACATGGAAATCATTCATACCCTCATTCTCTCCCCTTTTCCATTCTTTTCTCTGTCTCTGTATCTCTGTTTCTCTCTCTCTACACACACACACACACACACACACACACACACACACACACACACTGAATCCCAAGATTCAGCCTATATTATTTATCTTGCCATTTTATGTATCTATACATATATATGTAATATACACATAAGTATGTCAACAGTGTACTAATTCACTTCTGTCAAATTTTGAATAGCAACAGAACTTTATGACTTTTTATTTACAAATGGCTACTGCTTTATGGCAATTTTCAAAACCTGAAAGAGTATAAATGTCATCTACATGGAGTGAAACATAAAAAAACATTTTGGATGTTAGAGCTCAGACTTTTAGTATATACCAAACTCTAAAAGCTGCTTATGTGATGGCAATAGCCATGTGGGTGAATATAGTATACATCTCAAAGCTAATAAAAGAAATGCACCTCCTGAAATACTTTCAATGTTAAACTTTGCATTTAAAAAGTTAAATTTTAAAGCTTTAATGCTGATATTAGGATATTCAGCATAAGTAAATTAGATCTTTCAAAATACTCAGACTCAAAGTAATAAAAATAGTCTTCTTAGAGCCAAAAGTACATAGAAATTCTACTTCAGTGTATCTATCCTTGATATATGAAGAAGTTTGACTAAAATCATATTTATTTTTAATTATCAAAGATCAAAAAATTAAAGTAATCTAATTGTCTGTCAATAGAGGACTGGTTAAAATGTATCATGGCACATTCACTCCTTAGAAAATTTGTTATGTCTACGGCGTGTGTGTATATGTATGATGAATAGAAAAATGTATAGAAGTATTCCAAAATATTAACTGTGGTCATTTGTGGGGGTAGAAAAAATAAGTAATTGCCATTTAAAAATATTTTGGTATTATCTTTTTTACCTGTGGGCATATGTTAGATTTAGTATTGGGAAAAATGTTACTTCAAACACATAGGTAGATATAATTTATAAATAGTTTATAAAAAAACAACTTCAAAGTTCAGTATTCCAAAAATAATTACATAAAATAATGGTGGCTGAAATATCAAATAATCTCATATTTCTAAAATATGTTGACATAATAACAACAAACATTTATGTAATGTTCACTACATGTCAAAGCACTCATCTCCAGGTATACAGAGATAGAAGAAGCAGCATATCTGTCTTTAGGAAAGCCATAAAATTAGAAAATGATTGAGCAAGATCATGCTTATTTAGATTTTTTGGCTAGGAAGCATTTTGATGTTGCTAATAGTACAAACCCAACTATATATTGGTAGGTTAGGTATAACTGGAGCAAGCGTAATTCTCTGGATGGCAATACAATCTAACAACCATGTTACCCCAGCAGGAGTCCAGGCTGTGGCAAGAATGTACCCAAGCTCTAATATAGGTTTATCTTTCCCTTCCTTATTTTCTCGTCTTGGCAGACAGCACCCAGTTTCATAGCAGCCAAGAAAGGACTCAGGCAAACCCATGCCCTGGCACAGTGTGGTGACTTCTATATTTAGGATTCATCTGGTTCAGGATTTTGTAGCCAGGATATATCTGTAAAGTGATCCACAGAAGATAGCTCACAATTGTATTTTGCATGTTTGTTAAAAAGGAATAAATGAATCAAATGAATCAGCTGTATCATTTTCCGGAGGCTCAGTAAAATATAGGATATGTACTTAAACCACAATTTATAATCTTAGAAGCTCCTCTAACCCCAGTGGAGCTATTTATCATTTCAGTGTAAATGTAGCCCAGAAAGAGAAAATGAGCCTTCTGTAATGAAAAGTCTGAAAGTTAGAGCTATAAACAACTGCACGGAGAGCTCTGTGCTGAATTTACACAGACTCTAAACATCGTTCAAGGTGAAGAAGTCAATGACAGCACAAAAATCAGCTTCTGAATCTCAGAAATGCCTCATTCTCTGTGGTTCGCTTTTCTAGTGAGTGTCTCCTTCCTGACCAAGTTCTCTGCCCAGTGAGCACTAACAGGCTATCAGCTGAAGAAGTCTGTGTTGTTCTCTACACCAGCAGGATCAAAGGGTGCTCTGTGGAAAACTCAATACTACCTCCGCCTTCCTCCGAGGGCTGCTATCCCTCTACTGAAACTTTGATGCCATTTTGGAATCTTTTTCCCAAGCTCTTCAAAATACTTAACAAGCTTTAAGGGAAAAAAAAAATACATCGCATCAAAAGAAAAACAAAACAAAACAAAAAAACACAGAGTCCATCTGGTTCCGGGGATTTTTAAAAGAGTGCAACAGCTATCAAACAAACACAATACCGAAGGTGGAGAGAGAAGTATTTGTAAAACATTTTTTAAATGTCATTTTACTAAAACATATGAGCCAATATTTACCAATATTTTTGCATTTGACCTGTATTAAAACATGTGATTCTCATGACAACCTCAAGAAGCTGGTAGTATTGTTAGTTCACTAAGAAGGAAATCAAGGTGTTGAGAATTTGAGACTAATTTAGCTAGTCGTACACGTAATACATATCTGTCTTCATTATCCTATATTCTGATCAAGAGTTTCTTATTACTGAACCAAACTTAGTTAAATCTTTTGCCTTTACTATTTAAATGTTCTTAAATTATAAAAAAGCAATAAAAATAAATACAGCTAACTTTTTGTTTTTAGTTCAAATATCCATTCAGGCCATTTCCTTCCAGTTTCCCTTTCATATACACTTAGCATATAGCTAAAATTATTATGTGCATTCAAATTTCAAAGATTTTATTTGAAGTGTCAAGTATAAAGATGTTAAAGAATTTTTACTTAAGCACACATATACCAATAACTAGTTTTCTTTTTTTAACTTTTAATATTCCTTAAAAATTTATTTATTTGTTTGTTTATTGGTTAACAAAATCCAGTAAGTCTCAGCTAAACATTTTAACAATAAGGCATATATAAATATTTACCTTGTGTGTTCACCTCCTAGAGTTAGATTTCTTTCTGTCACCACATATTTCACCCCTTTTACCCCATTAATTTCTCCCCATCTCTCTCTCCCTCCCCTCTGGTAACCACTAGTCTATTGTCCATGTCCATGAGGCTCTGTTTGTTTGGCGTGTTCATTCGTTGCTTTCAGTTTTATATCACACATATAAGTGATATCATGTGATTTTCAGCCTTTTTTGTCAGGCTTATTTTGCTTAGCATGATTATCTCAAGGTCTCTCCAAGTTGTCGCAATTGACAATATTTCATCTCTTCCTATGGCTGAGTAATATTTCACTGTATATATGTACAACTGCTTCTTTAGCCAATCATCTATCTTTGGACACTGGTTGCTTTCATGTCCTGGCCACTGTGAATAATGCTGCTATGAACATTGGTGTGCAAATATCTTTTTGGATATGAGTTTTCAAGTCTTTGGGGTAAGTACCCAGTATAGGGATTGCTGGATCATATGGTAGATAAATTCTTAGTTTTTTGAGGAACCTCCATATTATTTTCCATAGTGGCTGTACCAATTTGCAGTCCCACCAGCAGTGTATGAGGGTTCCTTTCTCTGTGCATGCTCTCTAACATATGTTACTTGTCCTGTTGATTATAGCTATTCTAACAAGTGTGAGATGAAATCCCACTGTGGCTTTGATTTGCATTTCCCTAATAGCTAGCGATGTTGAGAATCTCTTCATGTTTGTTGACTATAACTTGGGAGAAGTTTCTATGCAGATCCCCTGCCCATATTTTGATTGGACCATTTTTGTTGTTATTATTGAATTGTATGAGTTCTTTATGTATTTTGGATACTAGGCCCTTATCGGAAGCGTTGTTTGCAACTATATAACTATATTTTCCCATTTGGATGGTTGTCTCTTTACTTTGTTGACAGTTTTTTGTTGTTGTTGTTGTTTTGTTTTTTTTGTTTGTTTGTTTATTTTGCTGAGCAGAAGTTTTAGTACTATTCATTTATTTTAGCTTATATTTCTCTTGCTTTTGAGGTCAAATTCACAAGATCTTCTTTATGTTTTCACCATTAACATTTTAAGGATATTTTGTTTATCACATATCTATCCATTACACAGTTTGCATCCTTTTAAATGTCATTGTAAGAATTTTTGTTGTTATGTCAATCTATTTTAATTATCTGCCAGGCCTTCTAAACATTTCTTAACATTACTCATTCTCCTTGTCTTACTTTATATCTTATCTTACTTTCATTCTAAACATATTCTATTTACTTTCCTTAAAGAGATTTGTCATCCACTCATCATGCCATGCTCAGGCCTAATTCTGAAATTGTACTCACTTGGACTCCTCGCACTGTTCTAGGAACTAAAGATGACCAGCAAATGCCTGTGGATTGATAATAACATTGATCTGGATGGCAGAAATTGAGCAAGGCTGTAATGGATTATTATTGTTATAGTGTTATTATAACCTTTTCAATAATGAATCGAGATTATACTAAACACTTCTTAAATATCAACAAATCCTAATTATCCCATTTACTATAAATATAAAAAGTTTATATTTACTGTAATATCCCTAAGTAATGTTTTAGATCATTAAAACTCTAAGTCTATAGGGGAAAAAGCAAATATTCTCACCCCTTACTAGCTTCTATACCTCTAATTTGGGGACTATCAAGAAATCTGAAATTAGAGAGGAAAGTAAGTATACTACTAATCCAATGTTTTAATCCACACAGAAGCTTTTCTAGAGTATATTTATAATTAAATGTGATGTAAAACACATCTGAAGTTTTCCCAGGAACATTCACATTATTATCTTCAGTCAGTCAACAAATGTATTCAGCATCTACTCAGTACAGACACTTTGCCAGGTGCTAGAGATTAAAAAAATAAATAAATTCTTACAAGTAGTTTATAAAGAGAAATTAGTGAGATACAACACCAGTTCAGAAATTATATGAAATGCATTGTATTGGTACTGGAAAACAGAAAGGGGCACTTAACCTAGCCTCCAGGACCTGCAAATGGCAGAGGAAATATGCTAAGAAGTTTCCTACAGTGATATGAGCCCAACCTTAAAGTCTAAATAGGAGCTGATAAAGGAAGAAAAAGGTGTATGGGGACCTTCACAGAGGAAATTTTAGAAAAAAATATTGAGGCAAAAGCATCAGGATATGCATGTAAACCTGAAAGAAGTTTTGTTTTTTTCTCATCTAGTTTGAAATAAGAAAGATGCGAAAGATAAATAGGCAGGGCAAGAACCTGGCATGTTCCATTATGGAGCTTGAATTTTATTCTATGGGAATGAGAAACCACTGACGGCTTTTAAGCAAGGAGTGCTGTTATCACATTCTTGTTTGAAATGATCATTGTTGAAACAGGGAAACTGACTAGGATAATTTTGCAACATTGGGGGCCTGAACCAAGGTAGTGTCAGTAGAGATGGATATGAGAAAATACAGTAGAGAAACAGGTCATATTTGGTTTTGAAGTAATCCCTAGGTTTAGTGGTTTAGAGAAAAAGAAGTTTGAGGTAAATTGAGTAGTGTGATATCAACTACACACATGTAATAGTCTTGGATAGAGGCAGGGAGAGACTGAAAGAAGAAACTATTTCCAGTGCAGTTTTGGGTCTTCTTTTTCTCATTAACATTGGTGCTTCTCACTTATGGTTAATATGTGGTCCGAATGTTTGTGTCCCCCCAGAATTAATATGTTGAAATCCTACCTCCAAGGGTGATGGTATTACAGGGCAGGTCTTTGGGAGGTGATTAACTCAGGAAAGTAGAGCTTTCATGAATGAGATTAGTATCCTTTTTAAAAAAAGACCCTCCAGAGCTCTCTAGCTTCTTCCTCCATGTGTGGTTGCAGTGAGAAGTTGGCTGGCCATCACTGAGGAAGTAATTTTCACTACACACACAATCTGCCTGTATCATGATCTTAGACCTGTCAACTTCCAGAACTGTGAGAAATAAATTTCTGTTGTTTATAAGTTACCAATAACAGAAGCAAGGATGGATTACCACAATAAAAAATACAAAATTTAAAAATAAAGTGTAAAACAGCTAAATCATGTCTCTTTTGGAGTTGAATTGTCATTTTATATACCAAAAATGGTGAAAGAGTAAAAAGAACATAAGTTTCAACCTAATATTAAGAAAGTGGATTTAAGATTTTATTAATTAAATCAATATTTAATATAAAGTATTAAAGTCAATAATATTTTGACTCAGTAAGTAAAAAATAATCATTAACATAAAATTATGACATGATTATTTTTATTAAAATCAGAACATTTAAATAAAAATATTGAAATCAGTTATCGACATTATAATCTCTTCTTTTTAAAAGAAATAAACTAATATTAAGATTTTACTTCAAAAAAATCAAAAAAATCAAATTTCAAATTATGCTCAGGCACAACATTCATTCTAATCATCTTCATATTTAAATCACTGGAAAATAAAGATTAATGTTCAGGATCATGCTTCTGTGTCACTGCAAGTTTTGTAATGAGATGATTTAATTATTACAATTATATTTTCCTTCCCAAGGAAGGAACATTTATAAATACACTTTAAGAAAAGCTCATTTTATGAGGGTCAAGATAATAGATTTTCTTGCTTAACCTACATTTAATTAAATTATTTAATGAGAACAGTCCAATTTTTTTTAAATTACTTGTGCTCCCTTGTTCTATTTAGAATACCTTAAAATACACTTTTACTATTTATGAAATGTCCTTACCAGCTAGAAGTAATGATCATGCTCTCCTGGTCAAACAAGAAGTAACTTCATAAAACAAACAAACAAAAAACAAACAAACAAAACTTTAAATAAATATATCTATTTGTCATTAATTATCAGGCCTGAATTTGTCTTAAGGGTTAAATGGGGGAACTGAAGTATGAATTTCTTTGGGTAGGATGTTTATGTGAAGCAAAAGTTAAAAACTCCCCAAGCCAATTTGAATGGCTTTATTATCTCCCTTGTGTGTCTATAGCAGCTCAGATCCACAAACCTATTGATTCAGGTAATCTCTGGATAGATGGAAACCCCCTTTTCAGCATCTTCTACAAAGTCTGGCCAGAGGAAGTTGATTGGTAAAGCCCTATAGGCTTCTTGACATTGAAGCTGAGATTGAAGCGATTTTCTCTCAAGCTTCTGCTGAATGTCCTTATCCTGTGAAATCAAGAGGTAAAATAAAATGACTAGAGCATGGAAAGCAAGGTTTCGAAAAAAAATGTATAAAGAAGGTTGAGATGCAGCTTAATAAGAATCAAGGCCCTTTTGCCTTTGAAAGACCATGAATAGTGTTAGATGATCACATGATGATATTTAGTAGTGCTGTTTTTATCTTTAGATGTTGACTCCTTTCCAAATGCTCTTGTATATAATCTGTATAATTTTTTTTTCAGATAAAATAAATTTAGATGCAAAACTAGCATTTAAATAAACATGTGATAATTTATATTAAGCCTCACTATCACTGTGTAAAATTGTACGTAGTATCATTCCTATTTAATACATGAACTGATGCACAGAGATATCAAGTGACTCACTAACTTGAATAGCTTAGTATGTAGCAATGTTAGGGTTAAAAATTTAAATGTCCTGACTTGTAGCCTGAATGCCTGGGACTGGACTGTGTCTCCAGAGCAAACCATCTCACAATAAAAATCTTCTATCATGTGGATGCCTCCAGGGCTCAGACCTGTTCTCATTTGCCTTATGCAAATCTGCTTTAAAGACTCAGTGCCCTGATTTCACACTCTAAGTTGAGAACATAACCTAATCATTATACCTAACATGGTTCTCAAATAATTATTTTTTGACTAACTTAGGAAAATGGAATGAATTGGAGCCTTAGAAAAATTAACTAAAAGAATATTGGAAGGAAAATAGCTGTTTGATTTCTTGATCATTTTCCAATAAGTTTTAGTAAGAAAGCTTTATCAAAACCCTAAAATTATTTTAAGCATACACCACTTTGCTTTGTGCAAATATAATGCATGCATTAATGAAGTCATATTTATCAAATTGAACATTGGATGCTACTCTCAAATTTGTGATACTTTGACAATCCAGAATACTACAAAATTAGAAACAAATTTGTAACATTCAACAGCTATGTCATGTATCACAGAGCAGCTATCAATATGCAATTGAAAATGGTTCATTGAATAAAAAAATCCTTTAGACTTACAGAAAACAGACAAGCTAAGTCTTTGCTCTAGAATTTGACTATGAAAATATTCCCTTTAAATTACTAGAGTGGGTGGGCTGCCTCTCCTTTTCCTTTGTTACAGAGCCTATATCCCCTTTCATCCTGTTACAATGAACTAGGAGTTGAAGAAGCACAACTGTCTCAAGTGACTTTTCCAAAGCCAAATCTCAAGCAGAGCTTCATCAAGTGTTTCTTATTAAAGTGGAAATCTCATTGCAATGAGATTAATATTTACTTACCTATCTTACCTACAAGACTAACAGTTTCTTGAAGGTAAAACCTGCAGTCAGTTTTGTACCTTCAAAGCCACAACAATGTCCGGTATATAACAAGGCAGGTAATATAAGACCTCTGGATAAATTAGACTTCTCTTTTTAAGTATAAATTCAGGGGATAAATTAGATCTATCATGAGTTTTTTTTTTTTCTTTTGAGGTATTACGCTTCACATCCTTAGGATTCTATAACTAGTCTCATTTTCAAAATAGAGAATGTATATATTACCCTTATGTTTCTTGGTACTGATATTAATTTTGAATTATAAATCACAACTTTAGTAAAGCTGATGACACCTTGGGAGAAAAAAAATGGAAATGTAAATCAGCTCTTTATTATCAAACCAGAACATAATGTAATTAAACCATATGCCTGTGGGTAACATTTTCCTGTAGACATGTACTCCCAAGAGAACATAAGAGATTCTTACCGTAAATCAGAAAGGAGAATGCAGCACCACAAGGATATAAAGGGTGTAATATATATATTCTTTCATTCAGTCAAGAGTCATATATGAATTTTATCCATCAGTGAACAAAAAGAAAATTCACTGCCCTTGTGGACATCATATTTTAGTGGAAGAATATAAATAAATAATAATAAACATAACATAGTAGGAAATTCTACATAAAAGATCAACACCATGGTAAAAATAATAAGGCAGAATGAACTGTATTGAAAGTCCTGTGAGAAGAGTCACAGTTTTATACAGAGTGGTCAGTGTATGCCTCATTAAAAAGTTTACATTTGAGCAAGGTCTTCAAAGGAAAGAGAGATGCCTAAGGAAAACATTCTAAGCAAAATTAGCAGAAAGTACAAAGACCTGAGGCAGGTGGTGTGCCCAGTGCTGGCAATTGCATCTGAAATATAGTCAACAAGGGAGATAAATGTAGAGGATAAAGTCTGAAAGGTAATAGAATACCATAGGTCTTTGGCATTTCACCTGAGAGAAATGGGGAGCCATTAGATGGTGTTAGTTGGTTTGAGATTTAACAAGATTACTCTGGCTTCAATGTTGACAAAAGACTATAAACAGGCAAAGGTGAAAGCAGGGAGACCAATCAGAAGGCTGCTGTAATAACCCAGATAAGGACCAGGGTAGTAGTGATAGGGATAGTGAGAGATGGGTGGCTTTTGGATATGTTTTCAAAAAAGAAATGAAATGGTTGAAGTGATTAAATGATGTGGGTATAAAAGAAAAAGAAAAGTAAGAATGATTCTGAGGATTTTTACATGGAGGAATCTAGAGGAGAGTTGTCATTAAGTGAGAAGAAGTAGACATTGTGTAATGTAGAATTCTTTCTTTTATTTTCTCTTTTTGTTGTTTGTGTTTTTTTAAATTTAGAAGTTCATGTTTGTATACAGTGAACTTGGAATGTCTACTGAACATTTAAGTAGGCAGTTGAATTTAGAATTCTGGAGTTCAGGGAAACTTTAATTTGGAGATATATATTTATGAGTCATCAGCATATACTTGGGATTTCTCACAATGAAGTGATGTGCTCACTGAGGAAATCAGTGTAGGTGAGAAGAGGGAAGGGAAAGGATGATCTATGAATATCACTCAAATAATGACTTAGATAACTAATGCAAAATACATTCAGTAGTTTAGGGAGTTGCCAGGATAACTGTGGCATAACCTAAACTTTAAATTTTAGAAAAAAAAATTACTGGTCTTAAAAATTCTGCCTTGAGGAATTTGTCAATATCTGGTGCCACTTTTGAATAACATATGGTTATGAAATGATACTCCTTCCTACCTGCCAAAGTAGAGACAGGTCTGGTATTTAAAATTATCTGCAACATCCAACCCCATCGGGCTCATATAAAACCAGTGGTTTCATTAAACAAAATTACATGCACCTTAATATTCTATTACTCATTGGCTTCAATACTTTTCTATTCATTTAAAGACCTTAAGATTAGGCCTTTGCCTAGACTAATTAAAACAGTCACCTTAGGAATTCCACTTTCCCATAAAATTGCACAAATTGATCATCAAAGCCAATAAGCTTCCCTGAAATTTCAAAAGCATTTGCCATGTATGTTAATAATTTTTGTCAGCAAAAGGGATATGAAATTACAGATGACTGAATGCTATTTTCCTGATCATATATTAATTACTTAAAATTAAGTCTTCAGCACTGATTATATCAATTATAGAATATTTTAGGTGATTGGTTTTATGGAACTCTGTCTAAATTAACTTAATTTTTCAATTGTCCTTCCAGGTTCTTATTAGTACTGTTGTCAAACAAGGAAATAAATTCTACTGTTCTCCTATGATCTCCTATAGGCTGTGATTCTCCTTTTACAAGTCCAGATGCACTTATGAGAGAATAAACAGTAGGACTGAGACATTATTAAAAATCAAGAGGCTGCTTTCTCAGTATCCCATAAGTAAATGACCTCGTTTTTGATGCCTTTGAGGGTACTTGAGCTATTTTTTTTTAATATAGTTACAATTTAGAACCCTAGACTATACATTTTATGCCTAATGTAAACTTGAATCCTAAACCATATTAGAGGCAGCAAATATTTAGCTCATTCAATTTCATACTATAATCAGGATAAAATTGGATCTAAAATCCATACTTTGGGAAGTTCATGCCTATTGATACAGATAAGCACAAAAACCTACCACATAAGAATGTAAACTCATTCAACATTGCACAACAACCAATTCTCAAGTACTAAGCAATGGAAATTGCACCTGTTTTCAGACACTTTTACCAGTACATGTGACAAAAAATCAGCATCATGATGAATTTCTCCACTATGTTATCTATAGTGAAACCATTTCAAAATAGTGATAGATCAATTACATAAGATATCAGCATTAAGTTATGAAAAATTTAAGCTCTAAAAAAGCCAAAGCACAGAGTTATTGGTATTTTCTAAACTGCAGCTCAAGAAAGGATGCATTATTTTAAAAATATAATAAAGGTATCTTCCCTAGCTGGTATTTATACTCAAGTTCTGAGGAAGAAAGAAATAAAATGGTCCATCAATTCTCATTAACCCACAATATAAAATATCTGGCAGACTCACTGGCAGATGACTTGAATTAGTCAGAAAATGTGGGTTGGGGTTTAGTAGCAATTTATACTTTGTTGAGAGGAAAGAACTATAGTAATATGATGTCATTTCACTCAGTGTTTTTAAATATTTAAAAAATGTTAACATTTGATAACTCAACATAGGTCAACTTGTCATCTATTGCTGATTTGGAGGTCTCTAATTGATTTCAATAATTAGACAAAATTAGCAATCTTCCTGAAACTCAGATATAATGAACAGAAAAAAATTTTACAAACATGCATAAAATCCTAGGATTACTCACCTGGCAAGACTGTGGCCATCAATAATGCAAGCTATATAATACACCACCTGATAAGGGGAGTTTTTTCCTATACTATAATACAATTGGAGATTGGCTCCTATCTTGCATCGGTTCCCTTCTCAGTCGACACAAGCTAATGTTCTTGTCTTTCAGAAAAAAATGGACTTCAGAAGTAGTTACTTCATAATCACTGGGGACCTTCTCAGTTTATTATACAGTCTATAGTGATATACATATAACAGTACAAGTCCCTTATATATAATTTATAATTTTTAAAAACATAGACTGAAAAAATATGAATTTCTTTAATCTTACAATAACAGCAGCCTGATATTTATGCTATTGTATTTCACAGACATCAACTATAGTGTTATGGCACAGTTTACTGTATTGCCCTGATGGATGATTTCTCAACACTAAGATATGGTTAAATCAGAGTTCGAACTAAAATAAATTTGCATGTAAGTTACCTCTCTCTCTCTCTTTCCCTGTGTCTGTCTCTGTCTCTGTCTCTCTCTCTCTATCTATCTATCTATCCATCCATCTATCTATCATTTATATATATACACATACATATGATATATATATATATATATATGTAAGATGATATCATAAGACACTATTTTCCCCCCAATGGGTGGATATTAGTGAATTGAGCTGCAGCCAAAATATAATTGGACCAATCACACCTTGACACTGATAATTTCATATTCTAGTGTCAAAAATTAGCTTGTGACACATTCAGCTGAGCTGAAATTTGACGCTAGGTTAATTGGGAGCTCAATTTCCAAATGAGTAGTATAATAATACGGTAGTCTTGAAATTGAAGCCTTCTAGATACCAAAACTGACAGGATCTATGAAAATCTGGAAAGGATTCAGGGGAAGCCATTTCTGTGACCACAAGGCTGGAAAACCAGCACTGCTAGAAGAATGAAGAAACTGAATTCATACAGTTACAGATGACAGGAAATGTGGTTTTCTTTCATGTCATTTTGATGCAAAAAGGTGTTATTTAAAATATGGTAATATATATATATATGTGTATATATATATATACATATATATATATATATATATGTATATATATATATATATATATTTCATTTCTTCTATATACATAATGGGAAAAATACTTTTTGGAGAATTAAGACTAATATAAAAACTCCCTGAAGCTCAAAGTCTTTAAATATTAGATGTACACCAATGTCAAACATTGGAATGTATTATTAAGTTGAATGTAAAATTAACTGTTTTGGCAGCCTACATTATTTTTCATCTTCCTAGAATGGAACTGGTACAATTGTAACTGAAAATAGTACTGGGGGGCTATATTAACAGTCAACCAACAGTATATTCATGCAACAAAATCTCCTGGAAATTTCTATGCCCATGATAAGGTATATTGCAGTGGTTATTGGAGTTTTGCATCTTTTTTCTAGTCAACAATGTGAGATCTTGTGGAGAAGAAACTCAATCAAATCTCAGTTTCCTCATTTTATAAAACAAAAATAATACCTTAGATATCATTGATTAGAAAGTGGGATTAAAACAGATTATGTACTTTGAACAATGGCTGACACACATTACATACTCAATAAATGTTGAGAGTATTTTGTTTCCTTTTAAACTTAGTGAAAATAAAATGGTAATTTTGGCTACCACAGTGGAATTAACTATCATCAATTTTTCTTTCCCCAAAGTTTTTTTTTTCTTTGATCAATGCCAAGGGTTTCAACAAAAGCTTAAAACAAAAAGAACACAAAAAAGATAATAAATGAAACAAAACGATTTTTCTATTTTACCCTAGAAAAAATGTTTTTAACATAGACATTCTAAAGACAAAGTAAATTGGTTAATGACTTAAAAAATGTGATATTCTCCTTTTAGACTATGAAAATATGCAGTCATACATTAAGATATTTTTGATTCTAAACATCATAAAAATTATACAAACGGTTTTGATCTTTATTTTTTCTTTTAGTACATGGAAATGGGGGTGACTGGAATTCAAAGGAAGGCATAAGGCTGGGCACTAAAAACCAAAAATTCCAACACAATCAGGAATCTCTGTTGGTTTTCTTCTGCTCTATATTTCTGCTTTCTTATTCTGAATCTCACCTCTGTCCTTTTTCTGTTCTGATGTCTTAGTGTCTGTCTCTGCTATTGTCTGCTACTTTGATCCATATTGTAAAATAATAGTCTGTAGTTTCCCAGTTTTTAACTTATAGGCAAAATTCCCAAGGAAACACTATTCTCTAATTATTAATTTTAGTACTAAAACTGTCAAGTAAGAACTATAATTGGTCGGTGAGAGGCAGATGCCTACCTCTGGATCTCTAGAGTATACCACATAGGACTTCCAAAATAACCACATGGATGGCAGAAAAATTTGAGAAGAGATTATTTTCCAAAAGAAAGCTGATATTGAGTTAACAAAACACAAGTTCAACAGACATGCATATCCAAATATATTATATATATGCAGGGAAATATGTTGACATTAGTGTGTATATATACATATATATAAAACATTCTGAGTAGAAAGATAATAGATCATGGATATATAGATAAACAGATAGATGATAGATAGATAGATAGATAGATAGATAGATAGATAGATAGATGATAGATGATAGATAGATAGATAGATAGATAGATAGATGATAGATAGATAGATAGATAGATAGATAGATAGATAGATAGATAGATAGATGATAGATAGATAGATGATAGATAATTGAAGCCTTGGAATATTTCAATAGATTTGTATTATAATATCTAGCAGGCTAGTAGAGCAATATATATTTATTCAGGTATACATATAGGACTGTGTCCTGTTATTACAAAAAAAAAAATACATATACATCAATTCCATAAAATAAAGTTAAAAATCTAGCAAATTCACTAATTACAACAGTGCACATGATAATAATGTTGGTCACATTATAGATCTGTCTATGACTACAAATGTGTATTAGACAAAATAAATGCACTTTTCCACATTCTAATTTAAGAACATATTGCTTCATAATATCAACTGTCAAATTTGATGGTATATAAAGACAGTGTTCACATATAAAGCCAGCCACCCTATGACAGGTCAGTACCAATAAAACATGAGAGTGGGGTCTAAATACAGTGAACAAAACATTAGAGCCTTGTGTATCAACCATATTCATTTTTAAATGCTTTATGCTGTTTAGCCCATACCATTTTGAAATTTTCACATGAACATATAGTATTTATCATAACCCTATTAGAACCATAAGCAATTTCTTGATCTTTGCTCCTCCTAACCCAACCTGCTCTTCCAACAGTGTTCCCAATTTAAAAATACAAATATTTTTGAATAATTAGGAAAAAAAAAAAAGCGACTTGTTCTCTTTCATACTCTACATTCAATCCATCACTTAATGACATGAGTTTACCTTCAGGGCACATTCAGAATTTTGATACTACTCTCCACCTCCATCAAAACGATATAGGCTAAAACTGTCATCATCTCATCTGGAATAGTGCAGGACTTTCTTATATAGATATTCCTGCTCTCATCTGTATGTTTCTACAATCCATTTTCAATAGTAGCCAGAATCATTTTTATATTAATTAAATTAGAAGATATCAATCTTTTGCTCAAATCCTACCCATGCTTCTCACCTCATTCATACTCAAAGTCTCTGTAACGGCATACAAAGCCTTAAAAAATCTGTACCTCTCATCCCCAGTCTACCTTTCCTGAACCCTCTGGAGGAGATTATGTTACTCTCCTACTATTTTCCCTTTTGCTTACTCCATTTTAGACTCTCTAGTTACTTTGCTCTTCATAAAAGCACTAGGCACAGATGCACCTCAGAGCCTTAGCACTTGCTATTCCCTACCTGGAATGCTCTTCTCTATATGGTCTAGGCTCTGCTTTCATTCTTTGCTCAGAAGTTACCCCCTCAGTGTACTCCCTCCAAGCTCATCTCATTTAAAATCCTAGACCTCTAGCTCCTTATTCATACTTTGTGTTTTCTTTTCATATACCATATTTATTACCATCTGTAATACTGCATATTTTATTCATTTATCTGTTTATTATCAAGATCTTCCTCCCATAATAGAATGTAAACTCCATGAGAATAAGTATATTTTACTATTTTGGTTACTGTTGTATTATTAGTGTCTAGCATTGTTCTGGCACGTAATACATCCTCAATAAATTCGTGTTTTCAAAAGAGAAAGCAGGCCCCAAATGAAGTCACTTGTGGTAAGCCCTATGTCAGCAAACAGAGACTTAACATCTAATCTAATCATAGTTTCAGCCTCTCCCAGAATTGTAATCTTAACCAATCAGTCTGAAATTTTCTGGTCTGCAAGAATGAGATAAACTGCCTGATAAACCACTTTTGCTCCTGAAAGGAAGGTGACCTTGTCTAAAACTATCCACTGTCCCTTTTCCCTCCTCCTCCCTTTTTTGCCTATAAATGTCTTCAATTTTGTACAGCTCCTTGTACCTCCTTTCTATTTGCTAGATGGGATGCTGCCCTACTCATGAACTGTTGAATAAAGCTGACCAAATCTTCAAATTTACTCAGCTGAATTTTACTTTTCAACATATGTTTACAAGAATGAATTGACCATTCATAACAAAAGAAGTAAAGCTGGAGAATACATAATTGACAAGTCAAGATGTGCTAACATATACATTACTGAACACACACAGGTCCTGGCATTATAAACCAGATCAACACATTGTTTCTCATCAAGTGAATGACCAAATTGGAATAACTACTAATCTGAGATAAAATGGTTAGCTTCCCAATAAACAATATACAAATGTTGGTGCTTTCGTATATTTTGCTCAGTTCACCTTCCAAAGAGCCCCCAAGAGCAACATAGGACTATCTCACAATAAAAGAAGCTTGGGTTCAGTAATGTTAACTTACCAAGAATCTCATATCTAGTGACTGAGTCTGAGATTAGATTTCTGCTTTAAATTAGAAATGCTTACATCATCTAAAACTAAATCAAGTTTATTTTTCTTCTCTCTAAGCTCTTTAGAGAGATTCTAAAACCACTTTCAAAATAATACGTTGTTTATTAACTTGGCAACAGATCATTTTGTCCTCATGAAATTTCACTGACTTTTATTTAAAACCATATCATCCTGTTTTATTCTCTGTTGCTATGAGGAATAGTATATTCCCTGATATATCACCTTTGGATGAAAGCTCTAAGCAAATCTCTTTCTGGTCCTATCTTGACAAAGCCATCCTGATACCATTCAAAGAAGTATTTACTACTTGGAGTTGCAAACATGTTGGTGATCGCAAAAGTTCAAGTGACACTGAATCCAGACATATTTGGAAGGTGAAGATTTCTGTTATCACTACATGTCTGCCACTCAAAATAGTACTTCATTGAACGGTGCTTTTTTATTTAGTTGCTACTAAGCATTAAATACAGAGCTTCATGAAGAAGAGATATGAAGATGAATAACAATTGTCTGAGGATGACATGTCCTAGGAAAATGGAGCATGGTATTTTACAAAGAGCATTGGAATGAAATTTGAGAACCCAGATGCTATTTTACCTTCTTCAAGCAGAGAATCCTAAGTTGCTATGGAAGGAAGTACAGAGAAAATAAAGTTTAATTATATGTCCATAATTAGGAATATAGGCATTATATAGGTTACAACAGTGTTTCTCAAAATATGGTGCTATGCATTATATATGTGAGAAATATCACAGACACTTTAAAAAGGGCAAACTCCTAAGCATCATGCCATATCTACTGGATCAGTGTCTTTGAGATAAAGAAAGGACTTAAGAATGTACATTTTAATAAAGACCTCTAGGTGATTCATATCTATTGTAAAATTTAACAACTGCAGAGCAAAGGGAAGTGTGATGATTAAACTAAAACAAACTATCCTTTAAGTCTTTCAACAATTTAAAAATTTCTTCAAGGCTAAGAAATGGAGGCAGATGCGCAAGAAGACAGCTTGGACATTTCTGTTCTTGGTAAAAGCTTTGTATTATGCGTACTTTGACAACTTTTACAATGCAGGTCAGAAACACAATTTAGCATTCTAAGTCCTAGAAAAAATTGCCTTTGTTACAATACACCACCTAAGAACCCAAGTGGTTTAATCCATTTACCAAGGTGAGAGGCTCATCCAGTTTTGAAGAGGTGCATATTCAAAATAAGGCATCACATTTATTTCTGTGATAGTATGGAATGTTGCAACAAAACATTTTAGTTCCTACCCCTTAAAGACTATTTGTAAAACCTTCACAATGACTCTCCTATGATTTCTTATATAGGGTAACTTTCAAGAATTGCATGTAGCAGTCACTTTATAAAGTATTACAAAGGAAGGGGGCGTTGTCTTTTTCCAACAGAATCCTGAGCATTAATGTCTAAGAATAAAATAATTCCAAAAGTGAAAAACATTAATTTATAGATACCATTAAGAACATAGAGCTACCCTGTACATTTACTACTATCGAAAAATCTATGAAGTTACAGATTAGCCAAAATGTGTCTCACTTGGTTTGCTTATATATGTATTTTTCATTTTCTACAGACTGACAATTCATTTGGTTGTTTTTCAATGTTGATATCTCTCCTTTTTTCTCTATTATGTTATAACTGGAGATACACAAATGAGAAATCATTTCAACTCAGCAGTCAGTTGAACTTCAAATATTGCTGATTTTGTAAGTTATAATACAACCTGTATGTCAAGTGGAGGCCATGGCCTGTATTTGTTTATTAATCTGTTTATTGTTGGTAAGCGAAGAATGGTTTTAACATTTTTAAATGGTTGCAAAGAAAAACAGAATATGTAACAGAAAACTTACGTATCTCCCAAAACATAAAATATCTACTATCTGGCCCTTCACATAAAATATTTGATGACTCCGTTTGTTACCTTACATGAAGAATCCTATAAAAATCTAGTGATTAAGTAAATTGCCTTGTTTCCATTAGCAAGACTGAGAAGTTAATTGTAAAAATCAGAAAAGTGATATAATATAGACTAAGGCTAATACAAAGTGAGGTAGCACATGAGAAGAGATATACAATAGATTAAGAAGTAAAGATTCTAAACAAGTATAAAATAGAAAATTGTGGGGACATTTAGTGAATATGCAAATATCTCTACAAAATATCAATAACTTGAAGGTACCAATATATTCCTAAAACTATAAGAACTGATCCTCATAACAATACCAAAACTGGTGACCACAAACTCGTGAGTATGGCTTATTAAAGAATGTGTTTAAGTCTATAATAAACTCCATGAGAATAGAAAGTGCATCTATATAGTACCTAGAATGACATTGGGCACAAAATGTTCAATAATTTTGCTGAACAAATGAAATACGAGAGCTACACTCTTATTCCCTCGATTAAATAAATTATTGTTTAAAGGGGGCCTTCCAATTTATTGTGGCATCAATTTCTTAATAACTCTGATAAATAAGACAGTATTATACATTGATATGCACACCTTACTCCTCAGTTCATCATCCTTTGTCTCCTTGTATTGAGGGTTTATAATGTCAGTCACACAAAGACTTCAATTTTTCTTAAACAGAAATAGTCACTTCTGCTTCCGTACAACTGTATGAATGCCTTTGAGGAGAAAGTAAAAAGCAAAACAAAACACACACTCATACATATTGTCTCTTCTCACATCTCTTTTCAATGTATCCACCCAAAGAAATTCTCAGTTATGTATATAGTAATCTCAAACTGCCTAATGTCAAAATGTTCTAGCAGATGATACCACTTCCTCTCTCTAGGCCCTGGCTCAACCACAGGGAAAAATATGTGCTAGCTGGGTAAGAGTTAGGGATTTCTGAAATTTTCATAAGGGTGTGGAATGTTTAGGAAAAAGAGATATAGGAGACTTCCCATGGTAGCATAAACTTCTGCTCAAAATGCTACAAGTTGTGCAATGAATTAAGGGTTAAACTGGTTCCTCTCTAACTTAAAAAAAAATTACTTTTTAAGGCTATGACCTTTTTCTTACTACTCTTTTTTGTGATACTTGAAAACCTTTCAATCACAATACAAAATAATAATTATTATAATCAGAAAGATTATTGGATCACAGGGAAATTGAAAGGCCATAAATTACTACTGCACCATTTGGATGCTTGCCAGGATATGGAAAATGAAAAAAATGACACAATTATTAAAGATTAAAATTAAAAAAAACACCTAAAATTTCAAAAGCAGTTAAGAAATAATAATGAAAAAGAGGGCTTCATAATACAAGTTTGTCTTACTTAAATTTTTAAAAATGTATTTACCATATTTATGTAGTGTAGTTAAATATGTAATTCTTAAATAATGCTACAATGGACATTGTAACTAGATTATCTTTATTTATCACTAGTATTCTCAAAGGAGACTGGAAAACATGTTAAGTAAACCACTTCCTGTCTAATGTGTTCAAAATCTTAATTAACAGCAAGAAATAAAAGAAGAATGAAATGTTTAAATGATTTCTAATTAAACTAATAGATTTCAGCTGTGTCCATATTAGCAAAGAGTCGACAGAAAACATTGTAAAATATTCTAAATAAAACTATATGTATTCACTATTTGCATTAACTGCAGAACTGTTTCTGGAAGAGACTGAATGTGACAGATTATACTGATATTACCAGATGACATATGAAAAATAATGCTACAAACTGGTGACTAGAGCCTTGTTCTCCTAGGATCTACCACTAATTAGTGATAAGGTTTTAGGCAGTCCTTAACCTTTAGATTCTGTGTTATGGATTCAGTCACTGTTAAACTATGTGTAATTCCTATTATGTAGAGCATATGTTTAGATTCTAGCTTTTTGTATTGTGGCAAAGACTACAAAGTATTCATCAAAATAAACTGCCTCTTCTTCCTAGGCACACAGTCGACTGTATTTTCCACTTCCTTAGTAGTTATGTGTGACCAGTAGACTGAATTTTAGGCAATGGAATATGAGTGGATATGATGCATACCCATAAAATCCACCACTAGCTAGCTGGCATGGAGATGACTGTGACAATCTGGAAAGCCAAATGTTAAAGATTATGTGGAGCAGGGCCCCCTTGGTCAAACTGTTCACCCATGTAAGATTATGACCTGAACGAGAAATAGTTACTATTGGGCTAAGTCACTGAAATTTTCAGTGTTTTTGTTATAATAGGTAGCACTACCTTAACCAGTATCTTAGTCTGCTCAGACTGCCATAATAAAACACCATAGATAGAGAAGCTCTTAGACAATAGAAATTCGCCTCTGACAGTTCCAGAGGCAGAAGTCTAAGACAAAGGCACCAGCATGGCTGCATTTTGGTAAGAGTCCTCTCACTGTTTCATACCTAGGGCTTTCTTTTGGTATCTTCCTAGGGTAGAAGGAGGCTAAGAATATCTCTGGAGCTTCTTTAATGAGAGTAATAATCATATTCATGAAGGCTCCATCCTTATAACCTAAGCACTTCCCAAAGGCCCACCTACCAATAACATCATATTGGGGGGTTAGGATTTCAACTTAAGAATTTGGTGCAAGAGGAGATAAACATTCAGACTACAGCAGCTAGTACACTTATACTGTATGTAGGGTATGTTGTATTACTGAGGGCAGAAGATGCCACTTATTGTGCTAATAGTGGAAAATGTTGCGCTCTTTATTTGGATTTCAGAAATTTGAGGAAGACCACCAGGTTTACTACAGACCAAGACTCAAACCCTTTTTTGTGTTATAAGATGGATCTTACCATATGGAAAAAAGCCATCAGCTAGATAAACCACCTATGACATTGCATTGCCTTTTATAGGCAACAGCCTAGGAAATATAGATTCTAGGTAGGAGTAAGGCAGCTGTAGTAGAAGTAGAACACCTACACTAAGTTAAACTATATATAATATCTCTTGTATTCATTTCCTTTTTGGTGTCTCTTGATATTTATTAATATATTAATTCTGAATGCAAACTTGATTCAGGTATTCGAAGCTGTGTCAAGAAGAGATTTTTGATCATCATATTTTACTTTTGTATATATCTTATAATTCAAGGATATCTCCTATTGGTATCTTATAATAAAATGTAAAATTCTAGGCATGGAAGAAACATATAGTACAACAGAACAAGGAAACTGGTGAAATAAAAAATTTTATGGGTAGACAGAATACAATTTTAAAATCTAAGGTTACTGTCTACAGCCATGCCACCCTGAACAAACCTGACCCCATCTGATCTCAGAGGCTAAGCAGGTTTGGGCCTTGGGTGAGAGACCACTTAGGAAGACCAGGTGCTGTAGGCATAAAAATGAAAAAATAAGGGACTGTAAGCTGACAAGGTCCTTGCAATCTGTGAGGTCAACCAATCAATCAACCAACCAATCAATCAATCAATCAATCAAAGCTTACTGAGTTGGCAAAAGTTACAGAGATTGTTGGTGTTTTTTTTTTTTAAAGTTCTCTTGTGCTAATGTATCTTTCACCTTAGTCAAGCAAGGATTGTAATTTAGGTTATAGTGATTCTGAATGTGCCTAATTTATCACCCAAAGTATTTTAGATTACTATTGCAAGCAATGCACTGCTAAATTTTGTTTGTAGGTAAAATGTAAAATGGGGATCATATGGAGAAAGAATGTGGGTGATATGCTCATGGCAGTTTTCAACAAATATTACTTTGTATCAAACATTAGCCAAGTACTCTGGGAAACGTTAGGATAGGATTATATAGTCCCCACTCTCGTGGATGTAAAGTGCTACTGGGATGTTGACAATGACAAATAAAACAGTTTGTTAAATACTATGAAGTAATATGTACTAAATGCCCTGGTATTATATAAGTGGGTCTCCTAAATAATAAACATTATCATTTGTCACTTGTCATGCATTATGTACTGTATGCTTCACAAATGTTAGTTCATTCTGCCTTTTCCAAACAATGTTATGAAGTAGCTGTTATTACCTCAGTTTCTTTATAGGAAGGGAAATAAATATGAGAAAGGCTATATAGCTTTCCCATGACCACAAAGCTAGCAGGTAGTAGAGATGATATTTGAATCCAGGCCTCAGAATCCCAAAACCCATGCATAAAAGCCAGGAATGGCAAACAAGTAGAGGCCACCACAGATGTTATTTTGAGAATATTGGGAGGCTCAACAGGAAAGATGCTGCAATTTATTACTAATGTCTGTTATGGGTGTGGAATGGAGGAATGATGACACAAATATCATAGCTGACATTATATTTGAAACACGCTACCTCTCATGGCCCTACCATGTACACAATATGTGGTTGATGAGAAGGGAGGAAGGTGGGGTCTGTGTTATGCTTCACATGGGTGTGGATCAAGAGAGTAAAGTTGAGATTGGACTCAAAAGCTATATTTTCTTTAATTCATTTTTTTAATACCAAGAGTTTATTCTTGATTAGTTTGTTAGTCATAGGGCTAACAACAAATTTCATTGAGATGACTGATGTAGACAGACTGCTCTGCCAGTAAATACAAATCCAATATATTAGTCTAATTGAAATGAAACCTTTTTTTTTCCTAATAAAATACAAACTGAGGAAATGAAAATATCCTTCTTGAAATGAAATAATTGCCTTAAAAGAAAATTCAACAGAAATATTTAGTTTTACAATTTAGTTTAAGGTATTAGTTTCTTGGCTCATTACAAATAGCATCAATACTGGATATGAATGTTATTCAACACAGCCCTGCATCATGAGGTTAGTTAACTAGGTAACTCTTTCATGCATTTTGAGTCTTCTGAGTCATAAACTGATATATCAGAATCACCTGTTATTCTTTTTATTTTTAAATAGTCATTCTTAAGGTCCCCTACTTTCATATTCAGGTTATCATTTTATTCTGTAACAGTACAGGTCTAGGAAGCTCTAAAATCGAGGAAGATGACATTTTTCTCTCCTATGATTTTTTAGAAGATCCATAAATTGTTTAAATTTCATTATAGAACCATTTTAAATAAAATTAAACAAATACTACTTAATCCTACCAGAAGTAGTAGTTACAGACACAGAACTAGTTATTATGATATACGCAAACTCACAGAGTTCTTAAAGAGTTTTGTTTCCGGTGGCTAAATGAATTTCAGTGATTATTTATTCCTGAGGGTAACATAGATGGGATTATATATTTGAACAAGATTATTAATTATAATATACTATGTTGTCAGTGTACACAAGGCTTTAATCACATTACTCAGTAAATAAATACAAAACCAGGGGTTTGCTGTCAGCACAATGATAAGTCTATCTGATCAGAGCCAAACATATGACAAATTCTATTTGTCTAGCTCTGTCAGACGTATAAGTACTACTTCTCCACTTCTTGCAAACTGTCAAAGGAGCCAATAAAGAAACATAGTGGTATGACTTGGAAATTTCTCATCTGATTGTGACTCTTTTGGGTCATAGAACTAATATCTGATTTATCTCTATATATCTGTTTATCTAGTGTAGGGCCTAGTTATAGAAGTTCAATAATTATTTTAGAATAATAAACTATTCATTCCATAACTATTTAAGAAATCTTTTCATCACCAATATATGAAAGGAGTTTCTCCCTACTTCCTTCCACCTCTACCACTTCTGGAATTGGCGTTCTGATAAGAAGCCTATTTTCCTGTTAAATTTTCCAAAATCTACTTCTAAGTACTTGATACAATAAATAAATAACAAATATAATCGAACAAAATTATGCATGCTTAAGAAAAAATTGGGGGCAATTTTAATTGATAAACAAATCTTGATCTACATTATAAATGGTTTTATGAAATCTTTAGATTTCAGAAAGGTTCTCAATAGAAAATATTTTCACCAGAGTTTTAAACTTTGAAGCTTCCTTCTCACTGGAATCCTCTGATACATTCCTAAATAAGTGTACACATGTTTCTCTCTAGCTTCCATTCAGGCATCAAAGAGTCCCACATACTGAGTACTATACCTAATCTCAAACTTCTTCCACAAATTCCTTTTTTTTTATAGCTAATTTTGACTAGATGTTAAAACAATATAATTTTACGAGTATCCGCTAATATGAACATGATTAATAAGGTAATTTCCCAAGGAGTGTTTGTTCTTTTTCAGGAGAATTGCTTACTCACCCACAGATATGTCTACGTGCAAAGTTTTAGGCATCATGATAAGTATTCTTGGCTGCAGCTCTAGGAATATACCTTCTCTTGCTGTGAGTTAATCTGGTCTTAGTTTTCTACTGAACTATGTGCTTAAATTTCTGATTAATTTTGTAAGAACATTTTTTTAAAAGAGACCAATTTAATATTAATTCTAAGTTCACTATGTACTGTGTTAAAAATACAAAGTATACATGTATAGTTTCAAATTAACATTTTGCAGGAATAAATTTTCTGGAGAAGGAATACACACACACACAGATACACACTATTTATACTATATAGTTTTAAACTACTTTTATGAAATTTGAGCACACCAATTATACTTTGCTAATGAATTTAATTAGTTTACACAGTTTATCCCTACTGAAAACAAAATTACTTAGAAATTAGAAAAGATTAGAGCCATAGAACTCTAGTCATAAAGTTAGTGTTCATTCTTGCATTCTGAAAATACCTCTGTGCCGACTCACACTGAAAGAGCAACTTCATTAGCAATCTGGAGTCCAAACACAGACCTTTTATTCCTCTCAAGTACATATATCACCCTTGTTCCCCACTGTTTTTAAGAAATTAATCTCCACAGATACTTTTTTCCTTTTCCTTTCCTTCTTCCCTTGGGTACATTTCCTTTACCCTTTTCAAATGTATAATTGACTTTCTTCTGCGCACCTGCTGTGAAAAGAGCCTGTGTTAAGCTTGAAGAATATTCACAGGACACATATCATGTTCCTGGTCTCTTGAGCATGTGTAAAGCAATATGTTGCAAACTGTAAGTTGTAGTTTCAACCACGAATAGGTTATAAAAGCAATTTAAAGAGTGATTACAGAATTTCTTAAAACATAGACTTGAATAGGAGAAAACACAATTTATAAAAAAAAATAGCATTTCACACATAAGGGTAAAGAGTAATTGTTCAATAAAACTTTTGATTCTGTGTGTGTGTATGTACATGCGCTCGTGTGTTTGCATTTGCGTGTGTGGAGTGGGTTGCAGTGTGAAATATATTACTCTGAATCATAGATGAAAAGTTTTTAAAGCTACTTTAATAAAAGAAATGAGATCCATTTGCAGTCTTCATGATGGCTTTAGTCTCTGTGCTCAGTCATCATATCCAAAATACTATTTCCTCTTTATAATCCAATATAATGACTGTCAGCTTTCCCCTCCTATGACTGAACATGATATAACATGTTTTTGATAGTTCGTATAAGCAATTTGTTTATTCAGCTATTTTTATATTATTTTTAAGCAATGCTATACTTAGAATTTAAACAATGTGTATCACACAGTTTCCTGCACTATGAGAAGAGCATAAATATTAGAACTTCATTTAATTACCTTAGGAGTTGACATCAATATAAGATTTGATAACTCATCTGATAAGCAATTTCACTTCCTTACTACTTAGGCTATTTAGTCAAGTAAGAGGAAAGGCAGTCAAATAAAATTTTCAAATAATATGTAATTTACCAATGTGCATGAATTCCCTCGACACAAATATTCATGAATCTGACCTAAAGACAGGGATCTTTATCACATTTTCTTTCAAGAAGCTTATTTAACTAAAAACACCATATTGTATGTAGGTGTAGTATGTGTGTGTATGTGTATGTGTATAGCACTAAGTGCACACAATCTAATTGAAGTAAATGGTAAGATTTCCTCTGTAATCTCAAATAGCAAATCCATTTCCCCACCATACGGTAGTAAAATTTTATTGATTTTCTAAATTTGCTAAGAAAATGAGCACCCACTTCCTTTGTTATTTAACCCTATAATTTTCCTGGGTTTTCTATGCAGGTTTTAAAACTTAGAATTGGCTTGAAATTCCTTCTAAGGTTTGATGAGCATAACTCCAGTCTCTCTTTTCTTTTACTAGGACTTCATTTTACCTTTTTAATTGCTTTAATTCTTTTTCTTTCCCCTTTCTGGAAAGATGTGAGGTAACATCACTAAAGATTCCATTGCTTTTTCTTTCCCTGAAAGGTATTCCTACCCCATGAAATCCTATAAGATCTTTATCGCCTGCCAAATCCTTAAACTTCTACATTCTTTTAAATTCTTAAAATAATCCTTAACATTAAGTTTGTGTGCATTTGCATGAACATAGCTAGAATGATTGATTTTTCTTTAAAAAAGTAAAATAATAAATTTATCATAGAATTTATGATGACTTTATCAATATTCAATAATCAGAGAAATATTTATGAAAACTTCCTGTTTTTTTCAAGTAAATTAAAAGGTTTAAAGTTTTGTGGTACTTTGTTATGGAAGCCCTAAAAAACTAATACAGGTGTGCATTTATACAATATAATAATTTTATTTGCTCTTATCATTAATTTACATGATTCTGCAGCAATGTGTATGAACTGCTGCAGGAACTCAGAATTTTATTAATTAATTTATATTTTATTTTTAAGTTTATTGGGGCAACATTGATTAATATAATTATATAAGTTTCAGGTGTACATTATAATTTGACATCTATATACTATTATGTGATTACAACCCAGAGTCCAGTTTTCTTCAGCTACCATATTTTTGATCCCCTTTACCCACTTCATCCTTCCCCAAACGCCCTGTACTTGACCCCCTTTACCCTTTCTGCCTCTTCCCTCCTCCCCCAAACCCTACCCTCTGGAAAACACTAGTCTATTGTCCATGACCCCTAGTTGTCGCAAATGGCAATATTTCATCTCTTTTTATGGCTGAGTAATATTTCACTGTATATATGTACCACCACTTCTTTAGCCAATCATCTATCATAGGATACTTCAGTTGCTTCCACATTCTTGCCACTGCGAACAGTGCTACTACAAACATCGGTGTGCAATAATCTTTTCATATATGAGTGTTCAAGTCTTTGGGGTAAATACCAAATAGAGAGATTGCTTGATCATATGGGAGATCAATTCTTAGTTTTTTCAGGAACCTCCATACTGTTTCAACAATGGCTGTACCAATTTAGTCCCACAAGCAGTGTATGAGGGTTTCTTTTCCTCCACATCCTCTCTAACATTTGTTATTACTTGTTTTATTGATTACAGCTATTCCAACAGGTGTGACATGGTATCCCATTGTGGTTTTGATTTGCATTTCCCTAATAGGTAGTGATGTTGAGCATCTTTTCATTTATTTTTTGGCCACTTGTATGTCCTCTAGAGAGAAGTCTCTATTCAGGTCCTCTGCTCATTTTTTGACTGGATCGTTTTTTTTTTTTTTTTTTTTTTTTTGGTTGTTATGGAGTTGGATGAGTTCTTTGTATATTTTGGATATTAGGCCCTTATTGGAGGCCTTGCTTTCAAATATATTTTCCCATTCAGATGGTTGTCTCATTACCTTGCTGCCAATTTCTTTTGATGAGCAGAAACTTTTTAGTTTAATGTAATCCCATTCATTTATTTTAGCTTTTACTTCTCTTGCCTTGAGGTCAAATTCATAAAATCCTCTAAGTCCAAGGTCCTTGAGTTTAGTTCCTATGTTTTTTTCTATACATTTTATTGATTCTGGTCTTATATCTAGGTCCTTAATTCAATTTGAGTTAATTTTGGTGTGTGGTGATAGACAACAGTCTAGTTTCTTTCTTTTGAAGGTGGCTTTCCAGTTTTCTCAGAACCATTTATTGAAGAGGCTTTTCTTTCTCTACTGTATGTTTTTGGCTTCTTTGTTGAAAAATTATTTCCCATATAAATATGGGTTTATTTCCAGACTCTTGCTTCTTTTCCACTGGTCCATGTGTCTGTTTTTCTGCCAATACCATGATGTTTTGATTACTGTTCACTTTGTGGTATAATTTGAAGTCAGGCAGAGTGATGCCTCCAGCCTCATTCATTTTTCTCACTATGGCTTTGGCAAGTGAAGGTCTTTTGTGCTTCCATACAAATCTGATGATTTTTTGTTTTATTTCTTTAAAAATGATGGGACTTTGATAGAGATTGCATTAAATCTGTATAATGTTTTAGGTAATATAGTAATTTTAACTGTGCTGATTTTTTCAACCAATAACACAGAATATCTTTACATTTCTTTGTATCTTTGATTTCTTTTAATAGACTCTTGTAGTTTTTATTATATAGGTCCTTCATACATTTATTTCTAGGGATTTTGTTGTTGTAATTGCAAAAGGAATTACTTTTTCCACTTCTCTTTCTGATGTTTCATTATTAGAGTAAAAGAAAGCTATGGATTTTTGAACATTGATTTTGTATCCAGAGACTTTATTGTATTTGTTTTTTTGTTTTTAGTAGTATTCTTGTGGAGTCTTCAAGATTTTCTATGTAGAGCATCATATCATCCAGAAATAGTGACAGTTTGACTTCTTCATTTTTTGTTTGGATGCCTTTTATATCTTTCTCTTGCCTAATTACACTTGCTAGGACCTCCAACGTTATACTGAACAATAGTGGCGATATCAGACAGCCTTGCCTTGTTTCAGATTTTACAAGAAAGGTTTTTAGTTTTTCACCATTAAGTATAATTTTGGCTGAGGGTTTCTCATATATGGCCTTTATTATGTTAAGGTATTTTCCTTCTATACCAACTTTGTTAAATATTGTGATCATAAATGGATGCTGTATCTTGTCAAAGACTTTTTCTGCATCTATTGAAATGATCATATGCTTCTTATTTTTTAATTTTTTTATGTGGTGTGTCTCATTAATTGATTTGTGTATGTTGAACCATGCCTGTGCCCCTGGGATGAAGCCCACTTGATCATGGTATATAATATTTTTAATATGTTGCTGTATTCGGTTCCCGAGTATCTTATTTAGGATTTTTGCATCTGCGTTTATGAGATATAGGTCTGTAGTTTTCCTTTTTTGTGTCTTATCTTTACCAGGTTTTGGTATCATAGTAATATTGGCTTTATAAAATGACTTGGGAATTATTGCCTACTCTTCATTTTTTGGAAGAGTTTGAGGAGAATAGGTATTAAATTTGTTTTGAATATTTGATAGAATTCACTGGTGAAGCTATCTAGTTTTGGACTTTTACTATTTGGTATGCTTTGATGATTGTGTCAATTTCCATACTGCTGATCAGTCTATTTACATTTTCCAAAACTACTTGATTTAGTCTAGGAAGACTGTATTTTTCTAAGTACTGGTCCATTTCTTCTAGGTTATTAAATTTGTTATTATGTACTTTTTCAGAGTATTCTTGCATGATCCTTTGTATTTCTGTAATATTACTCATAATTTCCCCTCTTTTATTTCTGATTTTGTTTATTTGTGTTCTTTCTCTTTTTTCTTTAGTGACTCTAGGCAGGAGTTTGTCGTTTTTATTACCCTTATCAAAAAAACAGCTCTTTGTTTTATTTATTTTTTCTATTTTTTTCATTTCATTTATTTCTGCTCTAATTTTGATTATTTCTTTCCATCTGCTGAATTTAAGCTAAATTTGTTCCTCCTTTACTAGGTTTTTTATTTGGTCTCATTCTTGTTTTTGAAGATTGGCCTGTAATGATGAACTTTCCTCTATGCCTGCTTTTGCTGTGTCTCAAAAGTTTTCATATGTTATAGTATTATCATCTAGAACTTTACTATATTTGCTTATTGTTTCTAGGAGTGTTCTTGAGGAGCCTTTAGGGTTTTCTCTATAGAAAATTATGTCATCTGCAAATAGTGACAGTTTCACTTCTTTGTTTCCTATTTGGATGCCTTTTATATCTTTCTCTTGCCTGATTACACTCGCTAGGACCTCCAATGTTATCCTGAATAACAGTGGTGATAGTGGACAACCTTTCCTTGTTCTTGATCTTAGTGGGAAGGTTTTTAGTTTTTCACCATTAAGTATAGTGTTGGCTGAGGGTTTCTCATATATGGCCTTTATTATGTTAAGTTAATTTCCTTCTATACTGATTATGTGAAGTGTTTCAATTGTAAATGGATGGTGTATCTTTCTGAAGGCTTTTTCAACATCTATTTATATGATCATATGATTCTTAATTTTAATTTGTTTATGTGGTGTATCATATTAATCGATTTGTGTATGTTGAACCATCCCTGTGCGTCAGGAATGGAGCCTACTTGATTGTGGTGTATAATCTTTTTACTATGTTGCTGTATTAGGTTCTCTAGTATCTTATTTAGGATTCTACATCTGTGTTCATGGAAGATATTGGACTGTAGTTTGCTTTTTTTGAGTTATCTTTACCAGGTTTTGGAATCAGAGTTGTATTGCCCTCATAAAATATTTTGAAAAGTTTTCCCTCCTCTTTATTCTTTGGTAGAGTTTGAAGAGAATAGGTATTGAATCTTTGAATGTTTGGTGCAATTCACTAGTGAAGCCATCTGGTACTAGACTTTTACTTTTTGCTAGGTATTGATGATTGTTTCAATTTCCATAGTGCTGATGGGTCTATTTAGATTTTACAGTTCATCTAGATTCAGTCTAGGAAGATTAAAATTTTCTGAGTACTGGTCCATTTCTTGTAGGTTACTAAATTTGGTGCTATATACTTTTTCATAGTATTCTTGTATGATCCTTTATATTTTTGCAGTGTCTGTCGTAATTTCCCCTCTTTCATTTCTGATGTTGTTTATTTGTGTTCTTCCTCTGTTTTATTTGGTGAGGCTAGCCAGGGGTTTGTCAATTTTATTAACCTTCTCTAAGAACCAGCTCCTTCTTGTATTTAGTTTTTCTATTGGTTTTTTTGTTGTTGTTGTTGTTGTTGTTGTTGTTGTTAAATTCATTTATTTCTGCTCTAATTTTGATGATTTATTTCCTTTTGCTGACTTTAGGCATCATTTATTCTTCCTTTTCTAGTTTAGTAAGATGAAGAATTAGGTTATTTATTTGGGCTCACTCTTGTTTTTGGAGGTAGGCCTGTAATGATATGAATTTTCCTTTTATGACTGCTTTTGCCATGTCCTAAAAGTTTTGATATGTTGTATTATTATCATCATTCATTTCTATGCGTCTCTCGATCTCTTCATTTATTTCTCTGACCCAGTTAGTTTTCAGTAGTATGTTGTTAAATCTCCATGTATTTGTGGCTCTTCCTGATTTTTTTATTTTTTTAAAGTTGATCTCTAATTTAAAGGCATTATGATCAGAGAATATGCTTGGTATATTTTCAACCGTCATATTTTTTGAGGCTATTTCTGTGTCCCAGTATGTGATTGATTCTTGAGAATGTTCCATGTGCACTTGAGTAGAATGTATAAGCAGCTGTTTGGGGACCAAAGGCTCTGTAAATGTCCATTATGTCTAGTTGGTCTAATGTGTCATTTAAAGATGTTATTTCCTCAATGATTTTCTCTTTGGATGATCTGTCCATAACTGACAGTGTGGTATTTAGTTACCCTACAATGATAGTGTTTAGTTCTGTTTCTTCCTTTTGTTCTGTTAGTACTTACTTTATATATTTCAAGGCCTCTTGATTGGGAGCATAGATATTAATAAGTGTTATGTCTTCCTGGTGCATGATTCTTTTATCATTATGATGTGTACCTCCATATCTTTTTTTACCTTTTTTATTTCAAACTCTATTTCATCCAATATTTTGATCTATTTCATCTATTTTCTCCAAATGTCATTTGCTTGAAATATCATTTCCACCTTTTAACTTTAAGTCTATATTTGTCTTTGGAGCAGAAATATGTCTCCTGAAGGCAGCATATGGTTGGGTTTGGTTTTTTGATCCATTCTGCAACTCTGTGTCTTTTTATTGGTGAATTCAGACCATTTACATTTAAGGTGATTATTGAAATATGAGTTCTTTTTACAGCCATTTTTTATCTTTTGCTTTCTGGTAGCTCAGTATTTCCATTGCTTTCTTGTTTCTATGTATGCTGAACATTCATTATTATCTTTCTATAGCAATTCTCTACTTATTATTTAAGCTTATAATGCCCTGTTATTACGAAGGGTTGCACTCCTCTGCTTTAATTTGTCTGACAGTCACTTTGCTCCTAATCATGTATTTGTTTTGTTTTGTTATTTTGTTTTAGATGAGCTGACACCTTTCAGTATTTCCTGTACTGTAGGCCTCGTAGTGGAGAATTCTCTCAATTTTTGTTTGTCTGGAAAGGTCTTAATTTCTCCTTCATTTCTAAAAGAGAGCTTAGCTGAATACATTATTCTAGGCTGGTATTTCCTTTTACTTAATAGTTTAAATATTTAATTTCATTCTTTACTGGCTTGTAAGGTTTGCGCTGAGAAGTCCAATGATAATCTAATGGGTTTTCTTTTATACGTTCCCATCTTCTTTCCCCTGGCTGTCCTGAGAATTCTGTCTTTGTCACTGATTTTTAATAACATTAATTCAATGTGTCTTGGTGAAGTCGTTGGCTGAGATAATTGAGCATTCTGTTGACTTGAATTCCAAGCTCCAGCTCATTCCTTAGATTGGGAAAATTCTTGTCCATTATTTGTCTAAAAATGCTTTCTTGTTCCTGCTCCTTTTCCTCACCTTTGGTAATGACCATTATTCTTATATTTCCTCTTCTGGTGGTATCAACTAGTTCTTGTATTTCTTTTTCATTATTTTTCATTCTTTGATTTCTCTCTTCTTCATTCTGATTTATATCTAGATTTTTGTCTTTGATATCACTGATTCTTTCCTCTATTTCGTCGATTCTATTTCCCAAGATTGCTATTTCATTTTTCAATTCTTGCAGTATGTTCGTCATCTCCAGAAGTTCTGTTTGGTTCTTTTTGAGGGTTCCAATCTCCTTGCTCTGCTCATCTTGTTCTTTTTTTAATTCTCGAAATTGTTTATATAATTTATTTTGGATCTCATTTAGATTTTCAGAAGTACTATCCTGAATTCTCTGCCATTTAAGTCACATATTTCTATGTCTATAAGCTTGTTTTCTGGAGATTTTTCTCTTTCTTTCTGAGATGTCTTGTAACCTTGGTTGTTCACAATGCTTAATGGGCTATTTCTGTGCCTGGGCATTAATGAAAGTGTATTCTGCTGTTTTTCAAAAAAGAACATTTATTATGTAAAGGTCTCTGTTTAGCCTGCTGTAAAGAAAGCACTTTTCTTTTGGTTTCCAGTAGGTAGTGTCTAAGCTTCTTGCATCTCTGTTTTATATAAAGCCTAAATGTCACTTTTTATTTTCTTATAGATATTTAATCACACTTGCTACTCTTAATTTCAGTCCCTGTCAGAGTTAGTAACAATTTTGGTAGCATTTGCTCAGATTCCCCTGGGGCTCGGTGGTGATCTGTCTTGGAGGATATTGGGAAAGGACTTTCTGGGTTGGGGGTTTGGGGCTGCTACTCAGCCTTGGTTTTGTAACCAGGGCTGGTAAAAATCAACCGTTGTTTCTCTGTGGTCCCCTCCCACTTCTGTTTTCTGCCCTAATGACTGGGCCTTGCTGCCATTTGCTAGAAGTTCCACCACTTCCAGATAGGGCTGAGGAACTCAGAATTTTGACCACCTTTACAGTTGTATAGACAAGAAAGAGACAGTGGAATAAAAAGCCCACTAGAGTACTTCATGAAGAAGAATAGGAGGAAAAAAAAAGAAAGAGAATAAATAGGATGATAACTGTGAGCAATGAATTTGGGTTTCCTAAATGTCATCATACGTCAGGTTCCTACTTGAATTAGTATTCTTTTCAACTTGCCCCACAACAGTACAGCGTAAAAGGAATAAAAGCGAAGATCAGTGCTGGTTAGAGGCTCCACATTTTTCCTGGTTAGCATCAAACTAATAGACACACAAAGAAATTCAAGGCAAACATAGCTTTATGTAGGTAAAGTTCACATAAAGCAAAGACTTCCTATCCCCTGAAATGATAAAGACCATGACTCAAAAATCACAGAATAAGAGCAGTGTAGAATAGACAAATAGAGAGACAGACAGACACACACACACAGTTCTAAATTTGGGTATTATAAACTAGATGAGAAGACTGAGAGGTCATTTCTTTAGCCACAAATCTGGTTAAAGAGGAAATTAGTGATAAAAGCCTGGGTTTCACACTATCTCCCTCATTGGTTACATTAATTTGCTCTCTGATAACTGTATAAATTTTGTTCTCATGTCATAGTGTAGCTTCAGTCATTTTCAAATATTTTTTTTAATTTATTTTTCACAAAGATTTAAAATCACTTAAGGAATATTTACAGAAATGTGGTTAGTCAGAGTGGTCCCTACTTGCCTACATTTAATACCAGGAATGAGGTTAAGAGGTAAGTAGTTGCCACACTGGATGCAATTCAGCTTAAATATACTATATTTTACATAAGTATGTTTTTGAACTTTCACTTTGCATTTTTAATTTTTAAAAAAGGGTAAAAATAGTATTACATTGATACCTACCCAAAACATTAAAGTATGAGAAAAGATGTAATGCCTTTTTATATATTGTGATTTAACACAAACAATATACATAATATATAGAAGCTCAGGTTCTTTACCCATAAACATGACTATCACCTCTTTTTCTTCTGTCATCCATTTCTATCATGCCCATCTCCAAAAATGTTTTTGTAGCCAGATCTCATAAAATCAGTTTTGAAAGAAAACCACCAGAACACGCGGGAATCCGAAATGAGAGAAATCACCAAGACACGCAGTAATCCGAAATGAGAGAAACCACCAAGACGCGCAGTAATCCGAAAGGAAGGGAATCACCAGGAATCGCAGGAATCCAAGACGAAAGAAATCACCAGGACGCACAGGAGTCCGAGAGGAATTCCAATTTATTAAATGGAGGAGCGAGCTTATATAGGGGGAGGATCCGGTTGGGGACGGCTAGTGTTCGTGTAGGGTATTGATTGGATTGTGGTAGGGGCGCTAGTGTTGATAGGTCTCTTGGGCCTTCACTAAGATGGAGGGGGCTTTTGGCGCCGGCGGGCTTTTTTCGCGCCAGTGGGGTTGCTAAGCATCCTGGGATAGGGGATTTCGTCAGCTTCACTTCAGGTAAATGGAAAGTTACAGGGTTTGAGGGGGTGAAAAGTTAAGGGTCATTATGTTCCAACAAGTTTCACTCTTTCTCTGCATTCAATTAAATTACAGGATGACTATCTACTGTTGTTTGAGAAAAAATTTTAAGAAAGTAAGCAGTTCAATATACACTGCCAAAAATAGGCCTTGACAACTTAACAATTTTCCAAAATTAAAAAAAAAAAAAAAAGCTCGGTTTCCTCCCTTTAGGACGTGACAATTGGGAAGGTAACCATCCTCCACTTTTTTTGAGATTTAGAAGCTTAAGAAGTGTAGTGCTTATATCTGAGACATTTAATGGTCTTACCAGAATCTAATCCTGGTTCAAGTAAGAGGGGTTATAAATAGCAGCTCCATAGACTCTCCAAGCTTTTGTCTTCTTTCTAGTCCCAATGTTGACCGTATTTTTGCATTGTGTAGGTCAATGCTAGGACATATGGAAAAGAAAGCCTACTCATCTGAAGAAAATCGTTCTCACTAGGTTTTATTTTATTGTATTCTTTATTATATGCCTAGAAGAGTTTCTCTTGGAACAATCTCCCTGATAGTTCCAAGTGTCTATTTCATGATTTATGAAATCTAAATTGGCTCCATTCCTATATAATATGACACTTTCTCCACTAACTCTTTCATCTCAAAGTTCTTATGCCTCATTTTATAAACTAAAAAAAGCTCACCTGACTTATTGCCATAAAGTACTACCTCAAATAAAGATATCTCATAAAAATTAAATAAGATAAATAAAAAATTATGCATATATTTTAGATTGTCTTATATTTAAAATTTTAATTTATGGTAGTATATCATTTTATCATTTTAATATGATTTCTCTTATTCTTTAGCTCTTATGTTTAATAGAAATAATTTTAGATAAGAAGCATAATCTCATAACATATTTATATTATGTGATTTTATATATATATATATATATATATATATATATATATATATATACATGTGTGTATATATTTAATTTTATTTAATTTATTGGAGTGACATTAGTTAATAAAATTATATAGGTTTCAAGTGTATAATTCTATAATACACATTTGTATAATGATTACATTGTGTGTTCAGCATCTAAAGTCAAAACTTTTTCCATCACCATATATTTGGCTCCATTTACCCTTTATACCAACCTTTACTTCCCTTTCCCTCTAGTAACCACCACACTGTTGTCTGTGTCTGAGTTTTTGTCTATCTTGTTCATTTGTTGCTTTCAGTTTTATATCCCACATGCGAATGAAATCATATGGTTCTTGACTTTTTCCATCCAATTTATTTCACTTAACATGATCTCAAGATCCAGTCATGTTGTCACAAATGGCAGTATTTCATCTTTTCTTATGGTTGAGTAGTATTTCATTGTATATATAGACCACATCTTCTTTATCTAGTTATCTATTGAAGGACACTTTGGTTGTTTCCATGTCTTTCAATGAAAAGAACAAAATATGTAGGAATAAACTTAACATTATGAATGTGAAGAACCTATACACTGAAAATTATAAGACACTGTTAAAATTGAAGAGGATACAAAAAAATGGAAAGATATTCTGTGTTTGTGGATTGGAAGACTCAACATAGTTAAAGAAATAAAACAAAAGAGTAATTAGATTTGTATGGAATCACAAAAAAAACCTAGAGAACCAAGCAATTCAGAGAAAAAAGAAGAAAGCCAGAAGTGTCACACTGCCTCATTTCAAATCATGCTACAAAGTGACAATAATAAACGTAGCCTGGTGTTGGAAGGGAAACAGACACACAGACCAATGGAAAAGAACTGAGAACTCAGAAATAAACCCACATGAAAATGGACAGATAATTTTCAACAAAGAAGCCAAAAAATTACAAAGGAGAAAAAAAAATCCTTTTTAAAATATAATGCTGGAAAAACTGGAAAGCCACCTGCAGAAGAAATAAATTAGACTGATCTTTTCAACCATTCATAAAATTTAACAACGTGTATCAAAGACCTAAATATAAGACATGAAATAATAAAATACACAGAAGAAAATATAGGTACTAAACTTATGAACCTTGGTCTTAGAAAAGATTTTATGAATTTGACCTCAAAGACAAGGGAAGAAAAAAAAATCAATGAATAGAACTATCTCAAATTAAAAAGCTTCTCCACAGCAAAAGAAATGATCAACAAAACAAAGAAACAACCAGATGAATGGGAGAAGATATTTGCAAATATCAAAAATAAAGAAATCATACAACTCAACAACAAGAAACAAGCAATCCACTTTAAAAGGGGGCAGAGGACCTAAATAGACATTTCCCCCAAGAAGACATACAAACGGACAATAGACATTTGAAAAGATGTTCAACTTTACTATTAGGGAAATGCAAATCAAAATCACAATGAGATACCACCTCACACCTGTTAGAATCGCTATTACCAGCAAGACAAGTAATATGTGTTGGAGAGGTTGTTGGGGAAAAGAAACCCTCACAGTGCTGGTAGGAATGTAAATTGGTGCAGCAACTGTGAAAAACAATATAAAACTGCCCTAAAAAAGAAAAATAGGAAGAGAGTTTCCATATGACCCAGCAATCCCATTTCTGGGTGCCTAGCCCCTCAAATTGGAAAACACTTATTCATAAAGATATGTGTACTCCTATGTTCATTGCAACATTTTATACACATACATACACATATATAGATTTCGATTATCAATGCAAAATTAAAAACTTCACTAATTCTGCAGTGAACATTCTCTAGAAATTTTTTTTTTTTTGGTAAGTCAATGTTTAGATAGCATACTGAGAAATTCCATAAATTAAAGACTATTCAATTGACTTAAGGTTATTTTATTTATCGACTATTATATGGCACAACAGGATGCTACCACACACACAATGTTATTAATTTTATTTACTTTGTCAGATAAATGTATCTATATCTGCTGAGAAACAAAGAATGCAAATATTTTCCTGAGCTATAAAATTAGCAAGATGAAAAGCTGGAATATAAATTCAGGTCTTTATGGCAGCAAGTCTATGTCCTATCTACTCTTCCATCTTATCGTCAGATACACAGTAAACATTTTCACACATAGACATGCTATGTAAGTAAACCAGTGATTAAGTAGACTGATTCAATAGTTGGTTTCCTCGGATTCAAATCAGAGCTCCATGTATTATCTGTGTCTTCTTGGCAAGTTAATTAATCTTTATGTGGCTTACTTTCATCATCTAAAAAATGAGGTTAATAATAGTACAAATTTTTAATACTGTTGAAAATATTAAATAAGTTTATTTACAGTACTTAAAAAGTATCTGCCACATAGTAAATGTAAAAATTAGTATTATCTATTCATACTTCAGCAATGTTATATTAATTTATTCATATTAAAAATTATTACTTATTTTTGTGTTTGTGAGGATAATACAGTCATCATGAGAGTGATTATATAAACTACAAAATATAAAATGCAAGTACCTAATTTTATTTTCAGTGTAAAATGCAGTTTTCACAAGATTACATGAGTCAAAGCACTATATATGAATATATAAAAAATTGCTCAGCAGTTTCTTAGTATAGATATTTTATAAAGGCTGAGTTAAAAAAACTTAACAATAAATCAGGATAATCTTCCAAATGTTATTTATTGTAGAATACTCATTTAAACACATATAGATATACTAAAAAATAAATTATAAGTAAACTAGAGAAGCTATACAGATTGATAGAAAATATGCTCAATTTTGGGAGATTTGGATTTACCCTACTTTCTGCCCCTTCATGTATTAGCCCAGACTATCAATCAGCAAATAGTTGCTATTATATTTAAAAGAGGCTATTATTTTAATATGCCTCGTGCTTCTTAATGCCTAATATAGTGCCTGGCACATAGTCAATACTCAGTAAATATTTAGTAGATTTAGTTTGTAAGAAAATTGTAGCAAATATATCAATAAGAATGACATAATCTCTTTTATGTAGCATATAATGGGGAATTATTTGATAACAGTTATGATGTTTCTTGCCTCACATTCTTTTTCTTCAGGAAAAAAAAATATTGCCAATTTAGACCTCTATTTGATATGCCAACAAATACTAATATACATCAATTCTTGTTTTCACTCTCAGTCTAAAGACTCACATACAATATACAGAGCCACATAATTAAACGTTCTTGATTCAGTCCAAAATGTTCCTAAGTGTCTAGCATCCATGTCTTTAAGAACTTTGCAAATTACTTTAGTACCTGTATCTCAGATATGCTTCACAGGGTGAAGCATAAAATTTCTTGGTAAAGAGAAATAAAACCTTTGGGCATATGGTTCGGGAATGTCCTAGACTATTAATGAACATCTTTGGTTCATTTCAGTTCCTTTTTTTCCCCCCCTTCTCTCTTGCAGCAAAAGTACAGCATACTGGACCTTAACTGAGTAAAAATTGATTTTCTTAACTGCTTTTATTAATTAAATATTCAACAGTAAGAAGAATATAACTGTGTCACCCTATATGATGAAATAAGTCAGACACACTATATTAAATGTAGGAAAGGCCAAGATGAATGAATGAAAAAAGCTCATCTGTAAAAAAAAAAAAAAAAAAAAAAAAGCTGTAGACAAGATGCTCAGCAAGATCCTTTGATGCTTTAATGCAGTATTAGTGATATTAACTTTGTGAAATGGTAATTAAGTAGTGATGGAAATCAGGCATCACAGATTAATACAGAACTCTACTGTTCATGGTACTTCAATATACAACTCTAGAGTAGCATAGGTTAAACTCTCCAAAAGTGATCTTATTAAGCATGAGATTTCTAAATGTTGAATTGAAGAGGATTAATTTTGTTTGCAATATCAAAGTACAATTATTTTTATAATAGCTGTGATAAAATCTTCAACTGCTTTATCATTTTAAAAGACTTTGTGAAAGGTATGGCAGAAAAATTCTGAAAAATCTACAAAGCTGTAGTAAAACTACATACTTGATACTGAATACTTCTTCACAGGTCATGTCACATGGGAGATGTTTTAATAGTTACCAGTGAAATATTGGGACCATCTGTTGAATTCCACTGATAAGGTACTTTATTTGGAACACACAGTTGTACACTTCTGTACTATGAAAATTTTCATTTTGGAGTTCTCTGCACTCCATTATATATTTATTTCCCCAAATATAGGACTGAACAATTAAAGGACCCTCCAATCAGCTGGCAAATATATCTATATGATGGCTTTTATTATCTGTGGCAGATGTGTTTGCTCACACCCATACCAAACCTTTCAGTATGCTCCCTTAACCTTATTTCCAGGTTGTGTACATCTGTATACCCAAAGGCTTTTTTTTTGCTGAAACCTTGGAAGGGGAGGAAAGAAGGGCAGGCCAGAAATACAAGACAATTAACTCTTCCCCAGGAGCAGCCCTCATCTCAACCAATATTCTCAGAAACTGGTGAGTAAATACACCAGCCTGCCTTTGCCCTAAGTGGATAAATGCTTTGTAGCATTTCTCAGGGAAATGGAGTTGCAGTCACCAGAATAGAAGCTGGATGTCATCCTCCTTTACATTACTTCTCTAGTCCTCTTCTAGTGTTCCATGTACTTTTCAAATAAACTATTTGAACTCCAATTCTGTTTGTGGAAGAATTAATACTTAAATTATACACCTCTACATCCTTTTTTGTAATAATTTTTTTTATTTTTCAGTTATAGTTGGCATACAATATTATATTAGTTTCAGGTGTATAGCATAGTGGTTAGATATCTACATCACTCACAAAATGATCACTACAGTAAATCTAGCACCTCTCTGACAGCATACATAGTTATTACAATATTATTGGCTATATGCCATATGCTATACTTTATATTTCTATGACTATTTTGTAACTACCAATTTGTATTTCTTAATCCCTTCCCCCCTAAAAATGTTCTCTGTATCTATGTTTGTATCTGGTTTTTTGTTTGTTTATTTTCTTCTTTAAATTCAAATACATGTGAAATCATTTGGCATTCGTCTTTGTCTATCTGACTTACTTTAGTCAGCACAATACCCTCTAGGCCCATCATAAAATATCTTTGTCCATCCCTTTACTTTCTATCATGTATCTTTCAATCTGAAGTGAGTCTCTTGTAGTCAGCCTATATAAGAGTTTTATTTCTTATTCCTTCAGCCACCGTATCTTTTGATAGGAGCACTTAATTCTTTTTCATTTGAAGTACTTGTTGATAGATATGTAATTATTGTCATTCTTTATATTTTGATACATATTTATTCTTCTTCTTAAAGAAATCTCTTCATTTTCTGTAATACTGGCTTGGTGGTGATGAATTCCTTTAGCTTTTTCTTGTCTGAGAAGCTCTTCATCTGTCTATTTTAAATAATAGTTTTGCTAGGTAAAGTAATCTTGGCTCTAGGTTTTGGGTTTTTATCACTTTGAATATTTTGTGCCAAACCATTCTGGCTTGCAGTTTCTGTTCAGAAACCAGATGACAGTCTTATAGGAACTCCCATGTAGGTAATAAACTCCTATTTTGTTGCTGCTTTTAAGATTTTTCTCTTTGAATTTAACCGTTGGCATTTTAATTATGGTGTGTCTTGGTGTAGGCCTCTTTAGGTTCATCTTCTCTAGGACTCTCTGAGCTTCTTGGGGTTTTATGTCTATTTCCTTCACCAGGTCAGAGAAGTTTTTCATCATTATTCCTTCAAATAGGTTTTGAATTCCTTGCTCTCTCTCTTCTTTTCCTAGTACCCCTATGATGCAAATGCTGTTATGGTTGATGTTGTTCTAGAGGCTCTTTAAGCTATCTCCATTTTATTGGACTCTTTTTCTTGTTGTTATTCTGATTGAGTGTCCTCCACTACCCCATCCTCTATGTCACTGATCTGATTCTCTGCTTCATCCACACTGCTGATTCTCTCTGATGTACTCTTTATCTCAGATATTGCAGTTTTCATTTCTGACTGGTTCTCTATTATGTTTTCCACATCCATTTTTATATTTTCTATCTTTTCATTAATGTTGTCACTGAATTCATCTACTCTTCCCCTAAGTTCATTGAACATCCTTATAACCAGTATTTTAAACTCCACATTGATAGATTGCTTGTCTCCATTTTGGTGAGTTCTTTATCTGGAAATTTGCTCTGTTCTTTCATGTGGGACATGCTTCTTTTCTCCTCATTTTGGCTGTCCCTTGTGTCTGTTTCTAGACACTAGTCTCCTGGAAGGGGTCCAATTGCAGGCCAAGTTCAGCAGCAGCCTGTGCACCAAGCAATTCACAGATGACTGCCACCTGTGCTGGGCTTATAGGGGCCTTGAGGGGCCAAATCAGAAATCTAGGGCTGGCTGCCATTAGTGTAAAGTTTGGAGCTACTCAGCAAGGGGTATGGGGCATGCCAAGGCCAGATGCTGCTTCTCTGTGTTTTGTGAGCCTTCAAGAGATTTTAGTAATGTCTGCAGAAGAAGCCAAGAGAGCACATTTGTATGAAATAAATCATTGTAAATGGTTTGGGTGGACCCACAAGTTTGAAGAGACAGAGTCTCAGGGAATTGCCTGGGTGGAAACCTGTGTTATTCAGGTTTATGGTGACTCCCATACGTTGATGTCTGCATCCACTGGCTGGGAGGGGAGGAAGAATCAACAAGGGAAAATGGATGCTGCCAGTACTTCTCTCTGAGAGAAAGTCACCCCTCCTGCCCTCTCTATGAGGCCCAACAACTCAGTCTCTCCCTGTATGTCCCTGGCAATCCTTGAGCAGCTGCTCTAGTTCTGGACCCCAGAGAAAGCAAGTCCATCAGTGAGTAAGGCTGGCCATGGGCCTTGTAAGAGGAACATCTACCACTTCCACAGCCTTCTGTCTCACTCAGCCTCAACCTCCCCTGGTTTTCACAGCCAGAGGTTGTGAGGACTTCTTTTCTTGGTACTTGAATTTTGGGCTAGGAAGCCCAGTGTGGGGCCAGTACACCTTGCTCCTGAGTTTGGGGAGGGGTCTCTGCAAACAAAATACTCCTCCCGATTCTTGATCCTCACGCATGGTTGTAGGACTGGGTCATTTTGTGTCTTCAACCCTCCTACCAATTTGAGGTAATTTGTTATTTTTATCCCTAGTTGTTCAGCTTCTGTTCAGTTAGATCTCAGATGACCCCGCATGCTAGTTGCTCTGAAGTTTTGATATAATTTTATTGTGATCATAAGAGAAGACATGCACAGCCTCTACTTTCAATTCCATCCTTGCTTCTACATTCTTTAAATAAACATTTGCTAAATATTTCATGTGTTCTAGTTACTAAAAATTCAGCAGTCAACAAAATGGTCAAAAAGTCCCAGCTTTAATGAAAGTTTCCATTCTGGTCGGGAAAAAAAAGAAAAAAAGATAAAGAAAAAGAGAAGACAGGAGAGAGGGAGGAAGAGAAGGAGAAGAAAGGAAGGAAGGAAGGAAGGAAGGAAGGAAGGAAGGAAGGAAGGAAGGAAGGAAGGAAGGAAGGAAGGAAGGAAGGAAAGAAGAAAGGAAGGGAGGAAGGAAGGAAGGAAAAAAGAAGAAAGGCAGGAAGTAAACACAGATAAGAGAGACAGAGACAGAGACAGACACAGAGAGACAGAGAGAGTTAAGAAAGGGCAGAGGATGAGGAAAGGTATGACCATGGAGGACCTCACATATTAGAAAAGAGACTGAAGGAAACAAATAGGCTACTCATGTCAGTGTTAGTTAAGAAACATTCTAGTCTTAGAAAATGGTTGTGTAAGTGTCCCAAGTCAGAAATATGCTGACAATTCAGATGAACAACTAAGAAATCAACATGTCTGGAATGAAGTAAACAAGGAGAGCAACAATAGGAAGTCGCATAATGTTTCAGGAACAGTTTAAAGACTAGTTTATGCACTGAATGAGAGGGCACAGAAGGTTCTGATAAGAAGAGTAAGAGGATCTAATTTGAGTTTTAATACCAGCACTCCGGCAGTACTGAGAATAGCCTGTAGAATTCTGGTAACATTTTGAAGGGAGAACCAACAAGACCTGGTGATGAGCTTGAATGAGATGGAAAAAGAGAAGATTCAGAAATAATGCCAAAGTTTTTTTTTTTTTTTTTATTTCAGTACCTGGATGACAGGAGATAAGAAAAACTACAGAATAATCAGGAACTTGATTATTGATATGTTTAGTTTAAGCTGTATTTGAAATCCAAGTAAACAAGTCAAGGATGTAGGTAGATGTAAGGACCTAGAATTTCTTAAGAGTTAAGGGATGGAGATGTACATTTGAGATTAGGCAAAACTTGAAAGCCTTAAGACTTAATGAAATCATCTGGACAGAGAATGGTAATGGAAAAGAAAAGATTACTCAGGACTGAGTCTTGCATGCTTTGATATTCACAGGTCTGTATGATGAGGATGAAATTAGCAAGGGATACTGAGAAGCATAGAATGAAGCAGGAAGAGGACCAAAACAAAACAGTCTATATTTGTGTCTATTTTTTTCTGTAAATTATAAATTTTCTAAAATGTGCATATATTCTTGTTATTAAAAAAAGAAACAGGTAAATTTTTTGTGCTCCAAAATAGCTAAAATATGATGTAAAAATTTTTTACTAAAATCCACAATTTTCTTACTTATTACATAAATTAATATTACTAGTTAACATAAAATAAGAGAAATTTATTCTGTGAATAAAGTTATGGACCATATTCATTTAAATTTCTTTAAAAAGGATATCACCAGGGAATGTATGAAAATAAACTTGAGATAAATATAATTCTAAATTATAATGTATATAAGAATTATATATATTATTTTATAAATATATATTTAAGATCAAAAGGTCAAAAAATAATCTGCATTTTAAATAAGAATGCTGAGAATTTTCATTTTATAGAGGTGGAAAACAAGGCAGAATGTTAGAGGCCTTAAGTTATGCAAGTTTTTACAGATACTTAGTGGTAAAATTGGTACTAAATGTAGATAATAGATGCAAAATACAAAATTAAACATTATAAACATTATTTTTTTAGAATAAACTAAGTTTTTTGAAACAAGAATGGCATGACCTCTGTGATCAATAAAGTCAAATGAAAATGCTAGCTCTATACAGCATAAGTGATGTAATGAAAAAGAAAAAAAATAAGGTTCTGTGATTTCACATCCAAACTCTACCACTTAGTGTGGCAATAGCAAACTAGTTAATCTATTTTAGCCTAATCTCTTCACCTGTAAAATGGAAACATCTATCCTCACAAGTTCTCAAACTGGTTTCAAAACTCAACCAAAACATTGCTTTCTTAGTCTATAATGTACTGCAGTTCTGAAGTGCAAAGTCACTAATTTTTATATATGCAAATTAAATGTGCATTACTGTACAAATATAAAATTAATTATTAGACACATAATTAAACATCTGCCAATAAGTGTATACAAATCAAATAGCACCTTACATTCAGGGGCAGCTGAATGTAAGCACCATTCGTAACTGGGCAAATTTCTCCCTAAGTAACCCCAGCCATGTGTCATCTTCATACCTCAGCCTGCCACCTACAGGGACACATCCACTACTATCTCCAGGTTCTTTGAATTGACATCCTTACCTTACCTTCTCCCTGGTAGTCATTAAAACAGATAAGTTACACTCGATTTTCCTCAGTGAAAAGAATATTCTTGTTTTCTCTATGTCTATCCCAAGATATGTACAATTATGAAAGGTGAACAGAATAAAACCATTCAAGGAGTAATGGTCCTTGTTCCATATTCTAGCAAATGAGTTTTCAGATGTGCTCGGCAGAAAGATCACCAAGGCATTATCAATTTCACAAGACATTTAAAATATAAATAAATTTAATAATTAGCTATCATTCTTTGGCCATTGACTACTGACCAGACCTTTAATTATCCATCATCTACAGAGACATACTCAATGTCTAAGTTTTGTGAACAAATTAGGCTGAGTTCGTTTAGCGCTTTACCATTCATTTGCCATATTTTTGTAAAGTAAGAAATATACCTTATATAATAATTCTTCATACAAAGGCACTAGCTAACATCTATTCATTAGCTAAAAAACAGGAAATTACTTTTTAATGAATTCAACCAACATAAATGTCAATTACACAATTTGTAAACAGTGCTGAAAATCTATGGAGAAAAGAGACAAGAATAAATAATAGTGATAATGATAACATTAGTTTACATTTATGAATGCTAACTATATGTCAAACACTCTTATAAGCACTTTAGCTGCATCATTTAATTTAATGGTCAAAACAACTTAAGTAGTATTATTTAATCATGCATACTTAGAGAAACAGAATTAATGAACTTAAAAAATTGTCTGAGTTTACCTAGATTGTAAATGGTGGAATTAGATTTTCATCATAGGCAAATCGAGTTCAGAATTCCCATTCTTAATCACGCCAGCTTACTGTCTCCAGTTGCGTTCTATTGTTGTTTTCCATGTGTTAAAAGATAATATAATGTTAACATTGGTCATCAACAAAGGGGTAAATAATATTAAATATTTTTAGCATCATCCTTGTTATTCCTACTAACAAAGACGTAATTTGAATCTTTCCTAAATTTAGAAGATAGAGGAAAAACTCAATATTAGCTTTAATAAAAACAAACTTAATGGAAGTTCTTTTAATGCAATTTCACAAATAGCTAGTAAATAAAATTTTTTTACTTGAAGTAACTGTAACAAAATATCCACTTTTGTTTTTAGTCACCTCGAATATCATTCATAGGTCTAGTTTAGAAGATCAAATAAATCTATCCATATTATACTTTGACTATCTGGAAATATATAATTTTAGGATATCAAGAAAGGACTTTTTGTTGTTGTTGTTGTTAGTGTAAGACAGTAAACTCTGGATAAAATCTCTGTGATTCATCCAGCCTGCTCCTCTTCTTGCTTCCCCCAAATTATTCATTTTACCCACCCAGAAATGACTACAGTTGAACAGCTTTTGGCAAGAAAAGCCTTGGGCGCAAAATTTACATTACTTTTCCCCACCCAAATTGGTAAAATCTTGTATTGACTGAAATTGTTCTGTTAATGCACAGGGAGGGAGAAGCCATTTATTCAGCCAGATTCTTCTAACTTCAATTGTTCCCCAGAGTAAAAAAACAGGCACTTTGAGAAACTCATTCACTTTTTCAAACCTCTTGGAAGTTTGCAAGAACTGCTCCAATGTGCTAAATGACACCCTAGTGAGCTCTGAAAATGCATGTACCTAACAAAATAGCCAACTCTTTTTTCAGATGTAGCTTATATATTTTAGGGGGATCATCTAATTTAATATCTTATTATGAGTTTCTCTTGGTGGTACACTTCATAGCTCTTTAGTTGCTATTGCTATAAAATGATGTAGATTAGTATAGCATATCTCAAGATAATAATGTAGAGAACCCTAAAATGTTTTCAACAATGATGTAATTCCTGAGACTATGAAATATGGATATAGCCACGTGAGTGCTAGATGCCTTTGAAATACAATTCTATGAGAACTTTCCTTTCATTGTGGGAAAAGAACAGAGAACTCATAATTAACTTGTAGTCCAGTGGCTGACAAAATAAAAATGATCTGAGCCCCAAATTCAATTAACGTATTTATTATGTCCTTATTGATGTGAAGAAATATACTAGTGTGTATTTAAATAAATTTCATCATATTTCCTGTGGCAGAAAGGAAATTTCACCAACTTATACGGTTATCCATGATACATTTTCACTAATAAATAAATATTATAACAGGCAAATTTTATATGTAGTGCCTCATGTGTTCTCAACTATCTAGACATCTTAATATTAATATTCATTCCTTGTCAGACACTTTATTCCCTGAGTAATTCTCCTGTATACATGCCTCAAAATCTCCATTGCTTACTCAACTTCCTGACATTTAACATTCTCTTATTGGTTCTTTCTTTATTTCCCCTTTCTGCCTCTCAATTCCTTTATCTTTCTTTAAACACTTGTCAGTACAAATGCATTCATTTTTTTTCTCCCCAGTAATTCTCTCAATAAAATGAATTACCTACTATGAGCTCTGAAGCATATATGTTATAGAGATCTACATTTCTTATTCTATATTTTTAAAGAAGATCTCAGGAAAATGCAGTACACCTAAATCCATGTGAATGAGTCTTTACCACCACTACATTTGGTGAGAAATTCAAATTTGGTGTCTAAGTCACATTAAACTGGACATCAATAATTAAATTTTTTTGTTCCAAAGACTCCCAGAGCAAACTGTTATTGGGTCAGACTACATCAGATAACATCATTGCAGTAGACTACTTAGGGTTAGCACCTCAGTACTATTCTAGTCCTAGTTGTCACTGATATAAAATGATAATATATATTGTAATATCAACTTATATTTTAACAGTGTTTTATGTTCTTTAAAATACTTTTAAAAATATTATCTCATTTCTTGTTCATAATGCAACTAAGTAGAAATAAGCGATTCAAAGAAAAATCATAAATATTATAGTCATCTTTTATAAAAAGAATGTATAAAGAATAAGTGACTTGCTCAAAACCCAATTAATAAGCAATATGGCCTACCTAGACCCAAATTCTAGTCAAATGCTGCTATAAAATGCTTCTCTGTGTCTGATTTACACAAGCACACTTAGATATAACAGAACAGAAATTATCAAAATACTAGTCAAATTGTCACATGAGGGGAACTGGTGGAATGTGGAATGGAAATTTGTTATGGTGGCCGTAAATCTCAGGGGGAAGGAGGGAGCAGGGCTGCATTGTGGGTGAGTATACATATATAAAAAATAAGTTATGAGCACAAGTGATTAATTTCTTGCTTTCATTTTGTTTCTCTAATACTTTTTATTCAGAATCTTAGTCTGACCCAAATTATAATAAAGAAACAGAAAGAAATTATTTATAAGAATGTGTTCCATCCCTTTGTTCATTGTAGCATTATTCACAGCATCCAAGATATGGAAACAATACAAATGTCCATTAATGGATGAATGGATAAATAAAATTTGAGATATATAATATTATTTGACCTTAAAAGAAGGAAATCTTGCCATTTGCCACAACATGGATGGACCTGGATGTCATTATACAAAGTTCAATAAGCTAGACACAGAAAGCAGACACTGCATGATCTCACTTATATGTGGAATCTAAAATAATCAAACATAGGAGCGGAGAGTAGAATGGTGCTTGTCAGGGCCTAGAGGGTGGGAGAAATGAAAAGGTGTTGATCTAGTGGGATGAAGTTTCAATTATGCAAAATAATTGGAGATCTATTTTAAAAAGAGTGTGCTCTACTGCTCCTCCTGCTGCTCACCACTGCTATACTTTTCAACTTCTCAATGGTCTTAGTTTCTAAGGTTGGTTCCCTGGTTTGTTTTGGTAATGTTACTTACCTCACATGAATCATAAGGAGAATTTGGAGTCCATTGGACTTAATTCTTGAAAGCTCTGTCAGAATATTAAATTTGACATATGTGTTTAAACCTTTAATGCATGCTTCCTGCATTGTTGTCTATATCAGGAGTCAGTAATTATATATATAGATTAGATAGATAGATAGATAGATAGATGATAGATAGATAGATAGACAGATGATAGATGATAGATAGATATATAGATTAGATAGATATAGATGATATAGATATAGATATAGATGATATAGATATATAGACATAAATATAGATATAGATAGATATAGATACAGATAGATATAGATATAGCTATATATCTCAAGAGCCAGATAGTAAAGATTTTAAGCATTGCAAATCATAAGATCTTCATGGCAACTATTCAGCTCTGCCATTGCAATACAAAAGCAGTTATAGACAATATGTAAAGTGGGTGTGGCTATATTTCAATAATACTTTATTTACAAAATAGGTGGTAAGTCAGATTTGGCTGACAGACCATAATTTGCTGACTCCTGGTGTATATAAAGTCAGTGCCAACCACAGTATATTTTCTTCACCAGGAAAACCTATAGACCTTTTTAAAAAGTAGGTTAATGCTTATAAATCCTCCTCATTGCTTGCAGAAGGTCTGGATCCCTCCTTTATATTAGAATCTAATATTGACTTCTGGCTTCAGAGGGAAGGAGTCAACCTATGCTCACCATCTTCATAATTGGAAGTGCCAATTATAATTATTTTATTAGAAATTCATAGTTTTGAAATTTCTATGTAGTATTTTTTTCACCTGGTCTAAAATGTTATTCCTTTTCATATGCTCATGCACAGAAAGGAATTCCTCAAGCCCCTCCATCATGTTCTCAACATGGCCACTGTTATACCTTTATAACATACAGTGGAAAATTCATCTTTTCTAAATTCCAGCTCTGTGCTCTCTTCTTACATGTACTTCCCCAGTCATTAATAGTGTGCCATGCCTAAACTATGAACATCATGACAAAGGAGATAAGAATATACAATGAAGTAAAAACAATTTCTTCAATAAATTATGCTAGGAAAATCAAACACATACATGCAAAAAAAAAAAAAAAAGAAAGAAAGAAAAAAGAAATTGGACCACTGTCTTACATGGTATACAAGAATAGACTCAAAAGGGATTAAAGACTTAAATATAAGATCAGAAACCATAAAACTTCTAGGAAAAAACATAGGCAGTAAACTCTCTGATATTGCTAATAGTAATTTCTTTTTGTATATATCTCCTCGAGCAAGGGAAACAAAGAAAAAATAAACAAATAAGATGACATCAAACTAAAAAAAAAGAAAACAACAAAGAAAACCATCAACAAAACAAAAAGACAACCGATTGATGGGGAGAAGATATTTGCTTATGATACACTTGATAAGAGATTAATATCTAAAATCTATAAAGAACTCATACAACTCAATAACGACAATAACAAAAACACAATCAAATTAAAAAATGGGCAGAAGACCTGAACAGATATTTCTCTAAAGAGGAAATACAGATGGCCAACTGACATATGAAAAGATGCTAAAGGTCATTAATTATCAGAGAAATGCAAATTAAATCCATACCTGTCAGAATGTTTATCATCAATAAATCAAAAAACAACAAGTATTGGCAATGATATGCAGAAAAGGGAACTCTTGTACACTGTTGGTGGAATTGCAAATTGGTACAGCCACTATGGAAAACAGTCTAGAGATTCCTCAAAAAAATTAAAATGGGTCTACCTTTTGACCTAGCAATTGCACTTCTGGGTATTTATCCAAAGAAAACCAAAACAATAATTTATAAGATCTATGCACCCTTATGTTCATGGCAGTACTCTTCACAATAGCCAAAATATATGCAATGGAATACTACTTAGCCATAAAAAAAAGAAATTCTACCATTTGCAAAAACATGAATGAACCCAGATGCTATGCTGAGTGAAATAAGTCAGACAAAGAAAGATAAATACCATATAATTTCACTTATATGAGGATTCTAAGGAACAAATAGGATAAACTAATCAAAAACTAACTCATAAATATAGAGGACAATTTGGTGATAGAGAGTATGAGGGGTTGGGGGGCTAGGAGAATAAGGTTAAGAGTTGCAGAAGCACAAATCTTAGTTGATTTTATAAACTACATAAATGTCTAACCAACGTACTATATGCTTAAAATAAAAATATAAAAGAAATAAAAGATACAAGCCAAAAAAATGTATATCTTTACTGAAGTGAAACTGTTACCATGAGAAAAAAATAAACACGTGTAGTGTTTCACTAATTTATAATGAATCTTGTGGTTCATAATGTGATAACAAATGTGAGCAGAAGAAAAGATGGTCGTAGTCAGGCTCTCTCCCGACACTCTTAGCAACTTCCAAGGGGAGGTGAGTCAGCACTTCTCCCCTTATATAACCATGTGCCCAGTACAAATATGTGGGCTTTTGTAACCTAGCAGCGTGCCACTATTTTTTCACCTGTGTATAAAAAAAACTGCAACCTTGCGAGTTTGGCTGTGCCTTTGCTGTAATAAAGAGCTATGTCCCCATTGCCTGCAATTCAGGCAGTTTTTTCCACCTGCCTGAGCATCAGATCCCTTACCTTGGAACCCAAATCTTCAGTAACACACAATATCAGTATTTTTACATTAACCTAAATTCTCAGGCCAACAAATATCATCCATAGTTACTTCATAAATTCCTCTGTCTTATTTTTAATAAATATATATATTTTTTATAAATCTATTTTCTTAAATTGCATTAAATACTAATAAAATTAGCTTTGTATTAAAATAAATGCAGCACTTGATCAATAAACTGAATAGTTCCCAAATGGTAATTATCCCTACAACATACAAGATCATACTTAATGACTGTGTCTTATTAGTGTCTTTGTGCTTTTTTCTGTGGCTTGTTTCTAATGGATTTTGTGACCTGAATCTTCCAGGAATCCAAAACTAAGTCAGAGGGACTAACACTATACTTCACCCCATCTCTCAATATTTCTTATGCCCTCATTCTCCATTTATTTTGTGCCATAATAAGATTTAAGAATAGAAGACTGGACATTCAAAACATATATATTTGAACTTACAAATATTTTGTTTTCAAAGTTAATTAGAACTGATTTTAATAGCTTGTTTCTTTATTTCTTTGTATGTCACTTATTTACCATACTACCTAATTTGAAGAATATGAACTCAAATATACATATGAAAAATTAAAAATATAAATATATAAAAAATAGACAGAGAAAATCCAAACAAACACTAAAAGTTGAAGTGAAAGAAATTCAAAGACTGATACTTAAGACTCTTATTCCATACAAGTTACTAAAGTTGTCTTAGAATTTGAGTCCCAACTTTTTGGAGTCAAGAAAAACACAATTTTTAGCACTCTTCGGGGAAAAATACTAATTATCAAGGGAGGCATAAAAATTTGTAGCATATCATGGTGACAGTCATAGCAATAATAATTATGAAATATGATTATGTGACAGTCACTATTTTGCATAGATTATATGCATTGACTCATTTAATCCTCTTAACTCCATAAGGTAGTTATTATTATTCCCATTTGAAAGATGAGGAAACAGGACTAGAGGACAGCAAGGGTTAACTGGTCCTATAACTGGTAAGTGGTTGAGCTGCAATTATGAATTAAGACAGTCATCATCTAAATATGTTATACACCATCTCATCACTTTAATTTGAATGAAATGCTTGAGGTTTTATATAGAAGATGGAGGAATGTACTAAAAGATATTTTTCCAGTAACAACTGCATAAGGCAAGTGTAATAAAGGGTTTTTTAACAAAATTTGCAAGGCCCATGTAGAGGCTTAAGTGGAGCTAGTATGAGCAAAAAGACTTGAAGAAGTACTTTAAACTGTTATTCTATGAAACATGTGATGTTCACTGGTATCTTAACTCATATAACTAATTGTATGTAATTAGTTATATAACTGTCCAAGACAGCTATAAAAGTGATCTGAGAGGTATTTTTAAGTATATGAAAAAATTCTATGCATTCATAGGTCAAAGGACACTTAAGCTGTTTCCATGTGTTGGCTATTGTGAATAATGCTCCAATAAACATAGGGGTAAATATGTCTTTAGGAATAGTGTTTTCAAAATTTGGGGGTAGATACCCAGAATAGGACTGCTGGGTTATACAATAGCTCTATTCTTAATTTTTTGAGGAAACTTCATATTGTTTTCCATAGTTGCTGCACCAATTTACATTCCCAATAGCAGTGTAAGAGGGCTCCCTTTTCTTCACATCCTCTCCAACACTTGTTATTTCTTGTCTCATTGATAATAACCATTCTAGAAGAATATGTGGCACATACATATAAAGAAATATAATTCTGCCATTAATATATAAAATATCACATTTATGACAGTATGCATGATCTTTAAAATATCACGCTAAGTGAAATAAGTCAGATGGAAAAAGACATGAACCATATGATTTCATTCATATATGGGACACAAAACCAAATCAATGAATGACAAACAAAACAAACAAACAAAAATTTATAGACACAGACAAAAATATAGTGGTTAACAGAGAGAAAGGAGGGTGAGGAGAAGATGAAGAGAGTGAAAGGGGCAAATACATGGTGATGAAAGCAGAAGGCTTTAGTGGTGAGTACAGAACCTAACATACAAATGATGTATTATAAAACTGTATACCTGAAATTTATAAGCTGTTATTAATTTATATTACTCAATTTATTTAATTTTTTAAAAATTTCATGGCTTATGCTAATGTTAACAATTGTGCTATCTTTAAACAAATTCTGACTTTTTAAAAAATCAAAACTAAGAAATAATCTGATACTCTGCTCCATTTAAACAATGTAAATGAAGTTTTTAGACAAAAAAAGAAAACTATGCAACATAAAACACAGGGCAAAAAATGATATATTGTAATAACTTAGGATTTAGACTCCAAACTATACTTGTCAGTTTTTGTGGTAAAGGGAAAAATATACCAGTTCTTCAGGAGTTGCAGCCACACATGTGATATGTATTACATCTGAAAATAAATGAGTTTTACATTTCTCAGGAAAGAGTAGGTATTCCAGTTTTGAGTTTATTGGTTAACCTTATGACACTTTTCTGTTATTTATATGCCCCATTAGTGTATGGTAGCATGATGAAATGGTGACCAAGGGATGCTTTAGCAGAACCAATTACCTCCTTTACTGATCTTCTCTCCTACTGATCATCTTACTTTGATACTAGTCATATTTTATTTAATGAAATTATATAGTTTGTCCCAAGTCTGCCCTTACTCTGCTTATTGAGGAACAGACAGTATGTCATTCTCATCCCTATTACTCCATGGTGATTGGGGCAGTATCTTGACCATAAATAGGTATTCAGGAAGTGTTAGTGGTACTGGATTAAAAGTAAACACCTAAAATTATTTCTTCAATGCAAACAAACAATGGTCAATATGAAAAAAGAAAAAGGAATACAATAATGTTTCCAAGCATTGTTTACCAGGTGTCTCCCTATTCCTTTCCTTAAGAATTAGGAAAGTTCAAATCCTGCTAAACAGGTTAAATCAAATTTAATAAAAGCAGCTAATTAAGCAACAATCCTCACTAGGAAGATTTTTCAGTGGATTTGCTGGGAAGACAAAAATCTCTGAGACAGAAGTTACAAATTCAGCAGCCTATATAAAGGGAAGAATAAACTTAAGGAAGAGATAGCACATGATAGTGGAAGGCATATGTTTTACAGCCATATGTTTTGCTGAGTGCTTCCATTCACAGTTTAGTGGAAGATCCAATAAAAAATTCCACTTCCACCTGAGTACTTAAAGTAAAACACAAAAATGGCTAACATATGCTCAAAATTATTTAGACACTCATCTTGGGTACATATCCTGCAAAGAAATGTGGTATGGAATTCAGAGCACTGGAACTAATGGACCAAACTATGGAGGCAAAAGTTAAACATAAATATAACAGACAGTACTGATACAGGTAAAAAACAAAAAACAAAAAACAGAGCTACTTTTTTAGTCAACAACATATGTGAAATCCTCAATCCTTTTTACTTCATAATCCACTTCCAGAAATAATGATTGTGCTATCAGGTAGGCCTACAAAGAATTCCTGTTCCTACTTTGTCAGTTTATATAAGCATAGGTATGGCTAAGAAAAAAATAAATAAATAAAAGGCAAGCTCTAGACTGTAGTTTTATTAATACATGAGCCCTATTCTTAATTTTCTCAAGGGTAGGGAAAAGAATAAAGTCAAGAACCCAAGCTCCAAGTGGAATCAATATTCATCATTAGAAGGCAGTTATTACATCAATTACTTGGCTGTAGGAAGCCAGAGGAGATGCTGGTCATGGAGGACTTTACAGTGGAAAGGTAGAATAGAGCTGAAAACTATAGAAATGTCATATCTTTCATTGAGAAAGGAAAAACAACAGGAGTAATGGCACAGAAGTGAACATGACAATGAGAATTAAGGAAGCTAGTGAGTACCCCATGAGAATTTTTCATGGGTATGAGAAATACAGTTTCAACAGACAATATATAAGCTTTAAGGTAAGGCAGAGAAATTGAAATTTAGTCTAAGGTAAGTAAAGGAGGCAATAAGGATTTTAGGCAGAGGCATGAGAGTAAGAAAATGTTTTTGTTTGTTTGTTTGTTTGTTTGTTTGTTTTTTAAAGATGATTAGCCTAGCTATGTGAATTGAACAAAAAAAAAAATCAGAGTTATCTCAGAGGCTCTTATTTAAACACTGGATTATATGCAATTGTTGGCTATGGCCTCTATTAGACTGTATACTGCATGCAGAAACTATTTGGAACAATTTTCTAATCCAACAACAGCACAAGGCTTTTCTTTGTTCAGATCAAACTCCAGATGGATTATTACAGAGGGAAGGAAGATGGAAAGGAGGAGATAAAAAAAAATGGCCAACAGTGATAATTTCAGTGTGAGAGGCTGGAAGCTTGGCCAACATGTGGCAGTGGAAACAGAACTCCAAAGGTTTGAGTCGAATTTGTCTTCTAATCTAGTTTCAATAACCCACACTTCATTAGAGCTGTATATGCAACTATAGTTTATTTAATTCCCAGTAGGAAAAAAACTCTTAAGGGCCTAAAATATGATTTAATCTAATTCGCTCACATGACTAATGACACAACTGATACCTAAAGATCCGAAATGACAGAATTCCATAGGAAAATCCAGGCAATTAGTAAAGCAATGAACCTATCACTGCAACTATGTGAGTGCTTCTGTGTAAAAATGGGAGAAATATAAGACTAACTACTGAACAAATTAGTCTGATTGACCTAAAAGAGTAATTCTATAATTTTTATTACATATCAATAAAATAAGTATTCATATTTCATTTTCTTTCTCTTTTTAAAAATAGCATTTCCTGAACTATTTCCCTGGTTTCAGTATGGAGCACGTTTCAAATAAAAGTTTTAAACAGATTAATATAATATGTAACTTTGCCAGAAGACAGTGTCTATTTATCATAAAGTAGCACAAATATTATGATTAAATCAATGTCACGATGAGCATTTAAGAAATACGATTTAAATTTATATTTTCTTGTTGTTGTTTTAAATCTTGGACTATAGTCGTGCTTTCTTAAATTACTGGTTACCCTGCTACTCAAGATTTGCTTTTCTTTCACATTTTTATTATGCTACAAAATTTCTGAAAACCTACTAATTTTCTCCTTTGTAGAAGAGAAAAAGTACAAATTTATATATGAAAGTATATTGAAAATATTTTCAACTTTATAAGGGAAGAAACCTAGGCACCAGAAGGTCATACACCTTGCTTAATTGATAATTAAATCAGCTAGTCCCTAGTGAAGTGTTTCTTCTCTCTGTCTACCACAGAATTATGGTTAGGCTTCCTTTCACACTCATGCAGAATAGTGGCCTGTTCCTGAATAAGTCAGTTGTTTATGATAACCAAAGGGTCTGAATTAGATTGTATTCTTTCTGTCAGGCAATTTTCTTTCAAGACCATAATTGACATGAAATTAGTGCAATCAATGCAGAACTCACACTAAGTGGGATTTTACAGTCAATCTCACAATTAAAAACACCTGTGAAAAACAAGTAATTTTTTTTTTTAAATGCTGACTTCAATGTCCAATAGAAATATGAAAAGACACTCAACATCATGACTCATCAGAGAAATACAAACTATAACCACAATGAGATGTCACCTCATACTTGGCCATCATCAATAAATCAACAAACAAGTGTTGGCAAGGATGTAGAGAAAAGAGAACCCTCATGTACTGAGGAATTGCAAATCAGTTCAGCCACTATGGAAAATAGTTTAGAGGTTCCTCCAAAAATTAAAACTTGCTGGGTACCTTATGACCTAGAAATTGCACGTCAGTGCATTATCTGAAAAAGAAACAAAAAACAAACACTAATTCAAAAAGATATATTTACCCTTATGTTCATTATAGCATTAATTACAATAGCAAAGGCATGAAAGCAACCTAAGGGCCCACCAACAGACTCTTGAATAAAGAAGTAGTACATACATATTATGGAATGTTACTGGGCCATAAAAAGAATGAAATTTTACCATTTGCAACAACATGAATGGACCTGGAAGATATTAAGCTAAGTGAAATAAGTCAAACAAAGGAAGACAAAATAAACAAACAAAATAGAAACAGATTCATAGATACAGAAAACAAACTGATGGTTGCTAGACAAGATAGGGGTTGGGTGATGGGTAAAAAAGGTGAAGGGATTAAGAAATACAGATTGGTAGTTACAAAATGGTCAAGGGAATATAAAGTGCAGCATAATATAATCATTAATATTGTAATACCTACTTATAGTGCCAAGTGGGTAATAGATTAATCAGCAAAGATCACTTTGTAAATTAAATGTCTACCTACCTGAAACTAATGTAAAATTATATTATTTTAATGAAAAATTTTAAAATGCTGACTTGAAGCTCTGGGATATAATTTCCTTGAATAATGTTCATAATTAGATTTTGTGTCCTTTATGTACCGACTTTTTATAAGTATTGCAGTGGAGTTTTTACAACATCAAAAAAATCAAGCAATTAGACATGTTCTCCCAAACACAGTTAATTATTCTTTTCTCTACAAGTCAGACAGTACTTCCTTCACTGTGATATAATAGTACTTATCAAAGAGCCTTATTACTTTCTGTGTACATTCTTTCTTACTAACTGTGAGTTTCAAAGACAATCTTATTTGTCCTTATTGCCACAATATTTATCTGGTACAGAGTAGGCATATAATATACATTTCTGAATAATTGAACCAAAACAATTAGTAAACCAAGTAAAGGCAAACTATACTCTGAGCCAAAAAAATATAGACTAATTATTATAAAATGTCGTTTTTTTATTTTTATTTATTTATTTTTTTAGTAACTAGTACTATGCTGCCTACATAGCATTCAAATAAACAAATAAACACTGGGTAGCTCCCTAAGTATCCAACAGTTTGAGCGGCCTCATGGCCAGGACGGACCTGAACACATCTATATGGCCAAGGTGAAAGAAAAGGTCTGGTTAACAAATTATCTAATCTTTGAAGATAAGAAAATATGTTAGATAATACACAAGAAAATATCCATACTTCATTGCCCAAAATAAATTAGTCTGGAATAAATATGAAATTTATTTTAGAAAATGAAGGAAAAGAGGACATGTATGATAATGTATAATACAAATGTCTAATAATCTGAGAAAAAAGGAGACTGTATATATTTTTAATATGTTTTTAAAATTTATTTCTTAGCAATAGCAATTAAGGGCACCTGTTTCAAAATTACCTTTTCACTTCAGAAATTATATGATAAATATAAATAAATATTATAGAAATTTGCTTTTGGTTAGTACTCTTTTATTTAATGGATCTTATTAAAATTAATCTTTAATGTGCCTAAAATACAGATCTAATAGTTACAAAATAATGCTTGTATAGTATAAAATTATACTTAAAGGTTTTTATGTTAACCTCAGTGTTAAAAGTCTTACTCAAGAAATTCAAATCAACATCAATTTTATCCAATAATATATATTTTTTAATTTTATATAATTTTAGTCTAAAGTCCACTAGTACATATAAGACTAAAATTCTGATAAAATACTCATCCTGAAAGCAAGTGATTTTATAATACCTGAAATCTTGTCATCTAAGATGATAGATTAAATTATATCAAACCTTTGGGTATAAAGCTATATATTAAGAGAGCTGACTGTACCTTTGGTATACGATAACATGTATAACAAAATTTAATGTTTTTCTTATGAACCACTAATTTTTTTTTGCTAAAAGTTAAGACCTTCAAGTGTCCAGAGAAATAATATTCCCATTTCTTTCCTTTTGTTACAGACTTAGGCTCTCTTTTCTCACAATAACAATACTACTTTCACTTGCCCTGCTGCAACCAGAAAAGTCTCTCTAGTTTCATCATTAATAAACCACTTTAAACTGCCCTCCATACTGTTGGAATTATCTGGCTAAAGCACAGATCTGATCATATCAGTTTTCAGTATTATATCACCATCTACAGAAAGCCAACCCCTTTAAGCATCTTTGAGCAACATATGTGATTACTTAGAATTTTGTAATACATTTATTATAGGATTATTGACATAGTATAATAGTTACCTATATTCACAGCATATAGGGAAGATATGACTTTGACGAAAGGGATCGTATCTAAATCATATCCTTTCAAGAACAGAGTACATAGTAAGTACTCAAGAAATATTTGTCAAAATAAACACTGCATGTATGAGCGTTCATCATGGCTAAATATCTACAGGCATTACTTCCCATTTGACTGTAGTTGGGCCAACGGTTCCCCCATGTATCTTAAAATACATTTTATTAATAGAAAGTAAATTACTATTTTAATAAGTAGTTTACCCATAGTGACAAGTTCAACTTTAGCAAATGATCTACTTTAACAATCTGGTGCCTGATGAGAGTGGGAGGAGAGGCAGAAGAGAGCAAAGAGGAGTATCATTGAAATCTGTCTTATACATAATGCCATAACCCCTAATCCACTGAGATACACTATAGTTGTGTAAATTTGCTGAGATATGTGTTTACAAGTAAATCCACTTCAGTAAAATGTATATTTTAATCTGGAAGGCTACAGTTCAACTTTATAATAAATCACATTTCTAGCCCTTTGTTGTTTCCTTTAGTTGTATTAAACTTGTCTCATGGCAAAATGGATGACCTCCTGCCTTACTGAAGCCATATGATGACTCATATTGTTCACCAATAGTTAATTTATTAAAAGAACACCAATTATAGTTCCCTGATGGCCCATTTATAGTATCTCTACTAACAAAAGAGAAAACGTTCCCTTCACAGATTGCATCTGTTTTTCAAACATTTGTGGAGATTTAGCTAAAAAAAACAAATAAACAAAAAACAAAACAACAACAACAAAAAAACAAGGGATAAGCTGAAAACTCCTGATTGTTGAGACTAGGAGAAAAATAAAAAATTAAGTGACTCTCATAAACATTATGAGGAATCACTTCCAGGTCAGTGCATGTTACAGCTTCTCTTTGCAAATACCAAAACATTAAAGACCCTGAGTTTTAGTCTAATAAATAGTCTAATATTAGGCTATTTTTATGTATTACAGCTATAACTCATCTTTAGAATGTGTGTATGTTGAAATAGCAATCAAAAAATGCACGCATAAAATCATAAAGAAAATTCTGTCTCATTGATTGTATAATAATGATTCCCTAGACAATAATCCCTCCTCTGTATTATCTGCAAAATACTACAGATACATTTATCATTGCTATTATGTCATGGAATTATTATTTTACCATCCTGAGTTTTGAATAGATAGAGGTTACATTTCCATGTTTGTACCAGTGCCTAAAAAGTAGGCTTTCTATATATAATTCTTTGGTAAATGATTAAAGTTTAGAAGTTTTTCATCCTAGTAATAATCTTAACACAATGTACTTCCTTCATTTTTTGATTTTCTTATTCTTTATTTGTTCAAAAAACATATATTATATGTAGAAAGAATAGTGTATATATATTTATGTAGAGTATGATGTCAACTACGTGATTTTAAAAAATCATAGGAAAATATAAAAAATAGTCTTAAAGTATTAGGAATTACTTCTGAGTGTTGGATCTCTGGAATTTTCATTATATCTACTTTTTGTTAATGTTCAATTTTTCTATAATTAATATGTAATACTTTTGTGATCAGAGAAAAATTTTTTATTAAAACTCCTACTTAATTCTCGTTGATCTAATCAATCTAGTCACACAAACCTTTTGTGCAAATTTTATAGTTTCCTATAAAATTATACATTCTTCATTCAAAATAAGCAGTCATTACCAGTCCATGTATCTGGAAAATATGGCTAGACTATATTCCACTATCTAGCAGCAATGTATTTAAACTACACCTAATACCAACAGAACAACAAAATAAGAATATGTTTCAAAAATATTAATATCAAAGTAGAGAGATTTTGTTAAAAGGGTGTAAATGTTACGTCATATTTCAACCAATGCTACACATCAGTGATTATTTTATGAAGAGAAATATACTCTAGATTTGAAAGTGTAAAAGACCTAGAAAGAAGATTTAAAAATAATTATGATAACACCATATATAACATGCAGTAAATAACACCAGAGAAATAAAAGGAGACTAATAAAATAGGTAATATAATAGGTCAGTTTATTGCCTTGGAAAGTTGCAGTCTAGATCTTACTCATCAAATGAAGAATTGCTTTCAATCATAAAGTATAACCTCTGAATCTGGAAGATAGAGATGACTTTATATATTGTTTTTTCTTAAACAGAATTGTAAATTATTCTAATTGCTTTATTGTTCTAGGATTTCCAAAGTACAATTTTACTTTTAGAAAATGAACTTTTATGTTAAATAGATCTGGGTTCAAATTCTGCTTAAAAACTTAACTATGTACTTGGCAATTTATTTAGCTGTTCCAAACTTCGCTTTTCCATCAGTAAAGTAGGAGTAGTACCTGACTGGTGATGTAAGGAGAGACAGAGGAAATACTGTATATAGAGTAACTAACATGGCACACTCGATAACTTAGTAGGTGAAACAGAGGCTGATCTCCCCTTGCCACTGCCAAAAAGAGATAAAACTTTTGGAAAGTAAGTAATACCAACTTTCCTAATATTTAGGCAAACAAGCTATACTAAAAGCTTACAAAAAATGTGACCTCTAACCATGGAGTACAGTAAATATGGCTATCTAGAAAGCTTCTCATTCTCAGCAAACTTACAAACTTGCTACATTTGAATGTTAAAGGCTACAGTAGAAACCAATCAATCTTCCAGACACATTCTTCCAGTAACTCAAATGAAAGTTAAAACTGCAAATTGAATTTTTTCATCTGTGTCAAGAAGGCAGACCGGTATTAGTGGATTCTCTGAAATAAGAGACATCTAGGATATATATGGACAGACAAATGTGAAATGAAAATATATGCCATCGAGAGAATGTTTCAAATAGTAAGGTCATAGAATTATCCAAGATAGATACATTGTGTGTGTGTGTGTGTGTGTGTGTGTGTGTGTGTGTGTGTGTGTGTGAGAGAGAGAGAGAGAGAGAGAGAGAGAGAGAGAGAGAGCGCAAATATATCCCTAATTCTACATACCGTCTTTGAAATGTAACTTCACTGCTCCTTCCAACAACAAACGAAATGTATGTATCCATCTTTTGAATCTAGCATTGCCTTGTGACTTGCTGTGTCTAATAAAATGTGGTAGAAATGATGATGTGCCCATTCCGAATCTCAACGGGTCTTGCCTTCTTTCTTAGAGTGCTGTTCATTACGTGAACAAGGCCATGCACTTGTTGAGTGACTACAGATATGAAGCTGAATCTCTCCCTTTGTCCCAATAGTCAACTAGTCAAAAGTCAGAGATACACATGAAGCTGCCCAGAATGATCACCAGCACAAGTAAGAAGGATAAGTGAGCCAGACAAGATTAACCAAGACTGGTTCATAACACATGAATTACCAAGCAAACTCATAGATTCTCGGGCAATAATAAATGCTTATTTTTTGAAGAGGAATTTTAGGTAGTTTGCTATGTAGCAATAGCTATCTAGCTACATGGTGTGAGGTTTACAGCATGACCGGGGGTGGGGGGGAATGAAGGTTCTAGTTAAATTCATGGTTAATAGAAAACACTCAGCCTTCATTGCTTCCTTGACACTCATGCTGTGGAAACAAGATGATTTAACCTTTTCATCTTTGAACTTGTTAAAAACTAGATGATTATTTTTATCCATCTTTGAATGCTCAAATCCTGTGATGTAGAGGTCTTAATGGATTTAAGATTAAATTTCCAGGTTTGAAACCTGTCTAAGTGAACTTAAGCAAAACAGTTAATGTTTATAAGTCCAATTTTTCACATTCTATAATACTGAGATAATAACACATGTGACTAATAAAGATTACATTAAATAATGTGCCATCATAATGACTGAGGCTGATGCACAGTATGGATAAGTGTTAGTTATTATTAGATGCTCAAAAGAGTAGTTCTAAAATCAAACTTTAGAATGGGTAAGCAGAGAACTCTGAAATCTGTGGAATTTCTGGCCCTACAATTATAGAATTCAATATAAACCTCTCAGGACATTCACTACTATTTGACTAGCCATGCTTAGAATAACCTTTTGTTGAACTGAGGATGAGTAAAACAATGATAGATTTTGCAAGAAGACTGTCAACCTAACATCTTTTAACTCATTTACTTTTCAGTACATTAAACACCCAGAAAATGCAGCACTTAGAAAGGCAAATGTAAAAGGCTAGTGGATGCTGCAAGTACATTTGTGCACACACCAGGAGGTGAATTGGAGTGAGGAGCAAGATCCTCCCCTCTCCCCAAGCAAGTTTCTGCTCAGTGATTCTCTAAAACACCACAATTTTGAATACAATGCAGTATCTAAATGACAATGCAGTATCTAAATGGATATGGAAGTAATTCAAAACAAGCTGATTTTTTCCATGAAAAGTGATTTGTATACTTTCTATGTACTTCCTAAAACTTCTGGACTGTATTTACATTCACTAGACTGGTTTAGGAAATGTTCTTGCATCAATTGCTATAATAATGTGCAGCTAGTTACAAAAGTTAAAACTTGGTATTGACTGGTGTTAGTCTAAGTTTTAAGTGTTATCTGTCAAGAAAAAAGTGAAAGATTGCTGGGTATTCTGTGGAATGCTTGTATAAATTCATATGTACTCAACTGAACCCTATGTTAGGACTGTCAAGTACAGTCACAAATAGTTTGTGGCATGTATGTAAAGAATTTTAACATTCTCTAAGGAAACATTATTATTGTATCAGAAAAAATCTGAATGACGTAAAATGCATCTACATTAAAATACTGAGCTAAAAGTATATAATTTGTCAGTTCTATAATGTACAGATTCATTTTTTAAAATTTTATGCTAATGTTAGACTTACAGAAAAGTTGTAAAATAGAGTTCCCATATACTCCTCATTAGGCTTCCCCTAAAGTTATTTCAAATTTCACCAGTTTTCTTTATTAATATTTTATTTAATTTCCATGATCTCCAGAATCCAACACTGCATTTAATATTTTTTCTCCTTAGTTTCTTTCAACTTATGACAGTTCCTTACTCTTACGTTTTTATGATCTTGAAACTTTTAAAGAATATCAACCAGTTATTTTATAGAATGACTTTCAATTTGAATTTGTCTAAAGTTTTCTATGATTAAATTAGTTCCTTCTCAGAACATTAACATTGTTCACTTGGTCAAGATGATATCTGTGGGGTTTTCCCACATTCAAGATTTTTCCCTCTGTAATTAATAAATATCTTCAAGGGAGACATTTGAGACTAGGCACATTTCTTGTGTCTCCTAAAACTTTTGACCACTAAATTTATCAGTCATCAATTCTCCTTATCTACAATTACTACTGATATGTGCATTAAAAAATATTTAACATATCTGTAATCAGAATGCATCTTAAAATTGATGATCCCTTACTTTTGCTATCATCTAGGTAGTGGTCATGAGCAGTTGTCATTGTCTGTGAATGTCTTCTTGTTCCTTATTTCTAGCATTATACAACAAAGGCTACTGTTGTACATGTTAAATAACAGACCATTTATAGGCTAATTGAGGCAAGAGTATGAATCCCGTTTGTTATATGAAAACCTTCCATTCTTACTTCCTGGTAAAATCAAAAACTGCTAATTACACAAAGTAGAGAATGGATGTTAGCAGCTGTAAAGATGATTCAGCAGATAAAAGATGGGCACTGGTTCATGATATAAGCATCCCAGTAAACATGATAACATAGAGAGCAACAGAGTGTCATTTTTAAAAATCTATATGTATATCTATGACACAAACAAAATGTAATTTAAAAAATGTCTTCAATGTTTTGAGAATGCCTTAACTATAAATTGAAAACAAAGAAAAGTCAATGTCTATTTTTAAGGTGATCTGCCAAATGCAGAAAAATGGTTTTCAGCCTGACTTTCCTAGTATAGTTATAGGTTCATCCAATGTTTCTGGGACTAAGTCCCCTTATCTGTAAAATGAGGTACATGGAAACAAAAAAAAGCTTTTGGAAATTTAGACAACCACTTTTTAAAATAAAGTGGAATAGAATAAAAATATTAGTACTCAAGGTAATTGTTTTCTTTATGAAAATTTAATAAATTTATACATCCATATATCTATGTACACAGTGTCTCAATTTAATTTCTTACTGGGAGTCACTTTCAAAGAGTAGGAAAGCCACTAGATCATATCATCTATAAGAATGATTCTAGCCTCAGTTTCTATGGTATAAGCCGCATTATGTAAAATGAGCATTTGAACCACTTAGTTTAGAAACAGATGCTGAAAGGCCTGGAATTGCTCTGAATGATATGGTAGCCATTAACCACATGTGACTATGTACATTTAAAACAATTATAATTAATTAAAATTAAATATTCAGTTCCTTAGTTATACCAACTGCCATTCAAGTGCTTTACAGCCGTATGTGGATAGTGACTACTCCACTGGAAAGTGCATAGAACATTTCCATCATTTCAAAAAGTTCTTTTAGGGAGCACTCCTCTAGAACTGTCTTGTACATTTACCAGTGTGTTAAACCTACCCTGATTAATGCACTCTTGGAACCAGTAAAATGGATTTGATTAAATTTATGTCATATAGATGAGGAGAAAGCTCCAATCTTAATTCATGCATTAACGCTTTATTCACAGATCATTCATTTCACCATTTTGGACTGTTTCCTTGCCTTGTCATTAAATTGGCACAGCTTCTTATCCTTCCAATGCATTCTTTTCTGGCTTTTATTTAAAATTACAGTCTTGTGTAGGTGAATAACTTACTCCAACGCTTTATTCTGCTTTCTTGAATTTTCAAAATTCCTGTGAAGTCGTGCTATAAAAGCCTTTTTCCCCCAGAGCTCTGAATGTTTCATTCATTTTTATTTCTAGGTGGTACATGTGAAACAGAAGAACATGAAAAGAAAGTCTCTGGTTTTTGCTGCTTTTCAGATGTGTGATTTCTCCTCTTATATAAACCCACTTTATTATAAGACCATTATTTACTATGACTGGCATTTGACAAATATATGGGGTTGAAATCATTTTTTAAATAGTTGTAGCTTCTTCTTATTGCATTTTTCAGAAGCATCACTAAGATTTAAGTCAAAAGTATGGATTTAAATCCTGGTCTTTGTGTTCACTTGCTTTGTAACTTGGACTGTCTCTAAATCTTTTCTATGATTTTTTTTCATTCGTAAAATAAAAATAATTCTACCTGTACCACCTCCCTTAGTGGAGTTGTTGTGAGGGTAACATGCAGTATAAATAAAATATTTGGCCATTGAGAAGTGTTAGAAATGTCATTACTTTAATATTTTATTTTCCTTAGTTCATTGTATATACCATACATATTCACCACTTGACACAGTATCGGCATCATAGTAATGATTTCATAATTGTTAATATATGGATGGATGAACGGATAAAAAATGCATGTGTCAACTCTAAATTAAGAAAGGCTTTTAAAAATATTCTTAAATAAATACACATAAACATAACATTATATGAACATACATATAAACATAAATTTCATTGATTTACATTCTACCTATTCAAAAGAGTGTTCATGATAGCATGACATTTATTATATTATGTGACATAAATATCAAGATGTATTTAACTTTAGAAATTCCATATTTAAATATCTTAAGCTAAATCTGATTTTGTCACTAACATATTATGTGAACTTGGGCAAATAACCTAGTCCACAGAAAGCATTTCAGTTTCCAAACCACAGTAAAGACACTCACTGTAAATTAATCTCTGCCACAATTTTATTAGTTTGTTTCTTTTTTGAAGAGAAGGACTTTCCTCAGTCTATTAAGCCCCATGTGGTACAACTTCCATTACTTCTCTGATCAGTATTTTGCTATAAATACAAGTGCATATATTAGTGGCTATTTTAAGATATACATTTGATCACTGATCATTAGAGTAGAATATTATAAACATTATAATAAATAGAACATTATAAATATTATATAAACATCTCTGTGTATAGTGACCCTGTGGTATGTCCTTCACCCTTCACATATGCGTTCTTCAACATGAGATTTATTGACAGTGATATAATGAACCTATCTCTGACCTTATTCTAAAACAGCCAAACTAAATAAATAAATAAAAAGTTAATGTGAACTTTATTTTATTGTCCCTAGTTTAGAAAAGGTAGATAAAAGTCAATTTGAAGTAACACATATAAAAATGTTTGGAATCATAGCCCTCAATAAATGTTAACTATCATTAGCATTTTTATTTTTAAGTGGGGAAACCAAATATTCAAGTTTACTGTATTGGTATAGCCCCTTTAGATTATTAAATAACAAAATCATAAAAGCTGTATGGAATATATACATAACAAATAAAAATATAGAAAAGCAATAGTTTTACATAATATTTATAAAAATACTAAAGTATCACATGTGAGAACTACAAAGGCCCTCAGAAGTCCCATATTCAAAACCTTTGATTTTACAATGAGGAAATGGTTTTCTAGGACATGAAGGTTATCCAGGCTGTGATTATTTATCTTATGTAAGACGAGAGTGGTAGTGCAAGTGACTCAGCTCCTGACATACCAGTATCTTTTCATTTAGTTTAATAATATTCTTCTTGGCTTGAAAATTCTATAGGAGAGGATACACTCTCCTTTCAGAAAAAATAATTTCTTCAACCCAGACTTGGTTGAATACATTTTATTGGCTGCAGCAGCATCTGATATTTTGGAGACAGAGATGGAACAGTAGAAAGAGAAGAGGAAAGCACTGAAGATAAAGGGGTCAGCATGCACAAAAGCTGGGAGTCAAAACCAAGCAAGAAGAAGAGAATAAAATGCAGCATGGTTGGTGCATAGATGGGAAAAGGGAGAAAAGGAAAGGTTAATAAATGAGCCTAGATAGAAGAAGACAGAAATATACAAGGTCTGGTAAGCTGTACCAAGCCATTTTCAAATAACCATAAGTATTTTAGTTCCAAATTGTTCTCCAAGGAAATGAAAACATAGAGGCAGGTAAGTCATCACGATTCTGAGGATGTATAAAAAAAGAAAAAAAAAGGTTGAAATGACTGAGATACTCAAGGCAAAAAAAGCCTGGAAACTTTTGGTACAATCATTTGAGAAAGCAAATTAGAAAGAGATGTGGAGTCTCAGCATCACAGAATGGTGGGGGATATTTTACCTCTTTTAGAAGGTTAAGTAATATTTGTCATATATTCTCCACTCAATCACAACACACTATGAAAGTGGAAAGATTCAGTGACTAAATAAAAACCATGAGTTAAATTATAAATGTTGATATTAAGAGGTGAAATGCAGGTACTAACTGGATCAATTAATTTGTATATTTAGCATTTTATACTAAGCTCAGAGTAAAAAATGTAACCTTAAAAACAGTGAATAAAAGTTACTATAAAAATGGAATGGTTTTTAGCACTTTTTTAGTCAAAGATTTTTATGAGATTTGGGACTCATTTATTTAATGTAAGGTTTAAATTATTTTAAAAGTATAAAACTGCCTGAGAATTTTAAGACTAATAGAATCCAAAGAGGGACTACTGATAAAATACTATAGCAAAGTAGACCTGGACTACCAGAGAGATATTAGACTTTAAAATGAAGACTTTGATGACATTTTTTTAAAAGAGTAGAAATTAAAAAGTAAAATTCTGTAATATTAGAAAGATAATACTGCATGTAATAATAAACCTGTAATCAATATAGAAAAACATAAAGGAAATAGTACGTCAGAGTAGGAAGACAATGAGTTTCATCATGATTCCATTTCTAAGCTTTATCACTTATTCCATTTGACAAAAGGTTTTTGTTTAAAAGAAAACCAGTTTATCTTTTTTAACGTTACTACAGAAAGTTTCAGAGACAGACTTTTGACAGACTAGTTTTACCTTCCAACCCATAACTTTGTCATTAAGAAAATCTATATTGCTTGAATCATATTGAACTTTAAAATCAATAAAGGTTTGTTTGAGAAGGATAAAACTGCTAATTGTATATGTAACAAAATAAATTCAAAAATTATTAACGTTTCTATTAGTAACAAAAAAAAGATTTGCTGTAACTGAATGTTAGGTTTAAAATGACTATTTTGCTATTATCTACTTATGTCAATTAATAAGAGACTTATTAATAAATCCAATGACTTTTTTCTACAACTTCTATCTGCTTATTCGCTTGCTTTCTCTGTTTCTGTGTAACTGGTCTAGTCTTTCTAATTTTAAAGTTGCCACCCTTAAGTGTGTAAATCATTATTTACTCATGCAAATTTCCTAAGAGATTAACCACAAGGTCTTAATGATTAGAAATGTATCAATTTAGTTTTGGATCAATAGCTTTACTAAGAGTCAACTGAATATTTTTTTTGTCTTTCTTTCTTTCTTTGTTTGTTTGTTTCTTTGTTTCTTTCTTTCTTTCTTTCTTTCTTTCTTTCTTTCTTTCTTTCTTTCTTTCTTTCTTTCTTTCTTTCTATATGGTGACATTTGTTAACAAAATCCAATATGTTTCAGCTAGATATTTTAACAGTAAAGCATATGTGTGTGTGTGTATACACACACACACATACACACACATATATTTACATTGTGTTCACCTCCCATAGTTAAATTCTTTCTGTCACCACATATTTGACCTCTTTTACCCGATCTACCTCCTCCCTCCTCCTTCTTCCCTCTCCCTCCCCTTCAGTAACCAGTAGTCTATTGTCCATATCCATGAATCTTGTTTGTCCTGTTCATTTTGTTGCTTTCAGGTTTATGTCCCACATGTAAGTGATATGATGTGATTTTTAACTTTTTTGTCTGGCTTATTTTGTTTATCATGATTATCTCGAGGAACTGAACTTCTCAATGCCTAATATTTAGCAGTTTTATTGGCATTTTGAACTTGTCATAAGTGGTTTCTTATATAAATTTATGTTATGTGTATTGCTTCATGATAACAGTGGGTTTGGTAGCACTTACTCTAATTCAATTATGTGTAAAAAAGATGTTCAAGAAATAGATTCCAGTTTTCTGCAACAAAGTATATTTTTAAACATTTTTCAAGTATTTAGGGACTGTCAAATAAAAGTTCACATTGATCAAAGATGCCACACTTCATACTGAATAACACTGTGCATGTGTTTTTTATATATTCATCTGGGTTATATGGAAGTTAAAATATTATCCAATTAGAATGCATTTCAGCCCACTTCAGCCAAAAACTAAACTGTTTCATTCACTGTTTTATAGGCTGTGTTTTGGTAATAGAACTAGAACTCTGTTCATTTTACAAATTTTTTTCAGTTTTATTAAAAATCTCTATGATCTATGGCAAATTAAACATTCTATGCCTCAGTTTCTCATATGGAAAATAGGAATTTTAAAATGCTTACTTGATAAGGTTATTGTGAAAAATTAATTTAATAAATATATAATACATGGAATAGCACATAGCATATAGAAAGCCTCATATAAGCATTTGCTTTTGAAAATATTAATAAAAATACTATTACCTTACAGGAAATATGCATCCATTTTGTGGCACAGAGCTATATTTGTTAGGGTATTGTTAACCCTTCTGTAAATACTCCATAAAGCACTTACCTTTTCTACTGTTGATGACATTTTATTTCAGTTTTTGCTATCTTCTTGTACATGTCCTGTTGTGCACATGTGCAAAAGTTTCTCTTGGGTATACACCTAAGAGGGAATTGCTAGTTTATGTTAGGTACATACGTTCATCTTTGGTAGATAATGCCTAACAGTTTCCCAGGGGCTTGTATCAGTCATACTCTCAACAGCATATGAGAATTCTAGAGGACACTGTCTTTTAATTTTTAATTTTAGGCATTGTGGTGGTGTTTAATGATAGTTTATTTTAGTTTGAATATGCATTTACTGATCATTTACGAGGTTGACCATCTTCTCATATGTTTGTTGGCCATTCCTGAAGTGACCAAGCCACTTGCCTATATTTTAAACTTTTAAATTAAAATGTAACCCACCTGGACGTGGTTCCATAGTGTAGCAGCTAGCACATATGTTTTACATGCAGAAGGTCCTGGGCTCATGCCCCAGTGGTCTACGGCCATACCACCCTGAACAAGCCCAATGTCTGATCTTGGAATTTAAGGAGGGTCAGGACTGGTTAGTACTTAGATGGGAGAACATTAAGAAGAAAAGGTGCTGTAAGCATAAATAATAATAAATAAATAAATAAATAAATAATAAATAAATAAATAAATAAATAAAATACAATGTAACCCACCCATAAACTTTGTAAATACACAATAAATTAATGCGAAGTGGATGTTCCTGTTTTATCTACCATCCAGATCCAGTAATAGATTCAGTGCCCCAGAACATGCCTTTGTACCCAGTATCAGTTATAATCTTCCTTCTCACCTATTGATTGTTACTGAAATTTCTAACAACATAATTGATTTCCATAAATTTTTAAACTTGTATAATTATTCAGAATATGTTTTTGCCAATTTTTTTTTACTTTATTTTCTATCTGCAAATATTTCTTTTTAAAACTTTTATCCTCGTGACCTTTACTGGATATTATTCATCCAGTTTCTCAGCATTGCCATTTTTTATTTATTTATTTATTTATTTATTTATTTATTTATTTATTTATTTATTTTAAGTGTTATTAATAGGTTTTATTTGTCACCATTAAAAGTTTGCATTTTGAACATATTCTTGAACTGGGGTCTTATATTCATCAGCTTGTTCAACTTTAGGCCATGTCTCATCCCCAGTAACTTTTCCAGGGCTGCTACCTCCACCCTAAAACTCCATGAATTTTCCCAATTCAAACTTGGGCGTCTCCATTTTTACTTTTCTAACCAAGAAATTATGGAGTGGATAAACAGATTGGCAAGCCTGTTCTGACTTTTCAAATGCTATCTGGAATCAACTTATTGATCATGTCTTTCAAGTAATTTGTCTGCACCTTTAAAGTCATGATTTCCATCATCTTATTCTGGATTTTGCCAACCTATTGATGCTGAGCATAAATGGTCTTCTGAATCTGATTGTTTTTGTTTGTTTGTTTGTTTGTTTGTTTTTGTCTGTTTGTTTAATAAAATCAACACAGAACAGATGAATCTAATAACTATTGGTAGTCTTATATCAACATGATCTCCAATCATGATCTGCCATTTTTTGACCGCAGTGCGATTTGTCACAGGTAAGATTCATGATGTGGAAATTAGGCAAATTTTGCCCTGAAAATCCTCAGTAATCAGCTTGAGTTTTCTAAATACAACTTCATCATTGTGTAGATCAGCTAGGCTAGCTTCAAAACCATGACCATTGAGATCATAAGAAGTGATTTGGGTTCCTTGAGTTCTCACAACTAGTGTTTTCCCAGCATGTTTTATATTGAACATAGCTCGTGTTTTCACATCATACCAATCTTTCTTAGAAGAAGAGTCAATCACTTTTTCTTGGCTCACTTTTTGCCACCTTTCATAAGGTGTTCTTGCTAACTGTCATGGTACCAAAACCAACAATGTCTTTTAAAAATAACAAATTTCTTAGGAGGAACATATCCCCCAATTCTTGGTTTATCTTTGAAATTTTTACTTTTCTCAGATTTTGGCCCTTCACTGCATTCTAAGCTCTCTATGGCCTTCTAACTTATATTTCCAGTTTTATTCATTGGGAGGTTTAGACTAATTTACCCAGCATCAATTACTAAAAGCTAAAACTTTAATACAACTTAAACTTTACCAACCCATTTTATTGTAATTTATTAATTTTATTAAGTTTTCTCTTACTTTATTTTATGATTTTATATTGAATAGAAAAATGCAGTTTCCATTTAGCAGTTAGTATGAATATATTATAGTCTACATGGAAAGTTAGAAGCATTCCTTTCAGTAATTTTCCCTTTTGCCTTACTTCTGTTTTTCCCTAAGTGAATTTGTGACAGGGGCTGTAACAAAAACCAAACCAAACAAACAAACAACAACAACAATAAGGAAACTTACCTGAGCTATTTTGAAGACCCTCAGGTTAGTTCTCCTCTTTACACTAATAGCTACCTTTCCTTATATGTACAGCATGTAGTAGGCACTATGTTAAGCACCTAATTTTTAAAAAATATAGCCTTGAAAATAATTTGATAAGTATGTTATTTTATTTTTTTGATAAAAATCTGAATCTTAGAGAATATAAATGTCTGAAGTCACACAGTTACAAAGTGCTAGCAGTAGAATTTTACTTCAAGTTTATCATTGACCAAAAACTATCCAATTAACTCCTGTACAAATTAAAAACAGAGTAGAAAATAATCTATAACTCTGGTGGGGGGGGGAGGAAGGTCGTTTGTTATTGATAATGTTTATTTACTTACTGGCCTTGCTATCATTTAAGAGTCTTAATTTAGGAGAAATATGTAGAAATTAGAGCTATAAATTTAGTGTTATAAGATTTCATAGGTTCCCACCTGTTTTAAAAGTCAGATTCAGATTCTTATGTCTTTGTGAGTTCTCATTAATCTCATAAAATGAAATAATGAACCCATCTATTAAATAAAATATCATAGAGTTCTTAGACTGTTTTATAAGCTGCATATTTCTTAATTCTATAATTTTTGATGGTTCAATTGAAAGTCCTAAACATTAAAGAACTATGAAAAAAATCAGCAGCAATTACAATATGATCACTACTACAGACTAATTATCTCACCATGTCTTTACAGTGTTTACACTTATCCATCTATTCCTCTGGCTGTCTTCTGCTCTGTCACTGTTTGAGGGGAAGTATTTTTTACACCAAAGAAAATGTTACATAGGATTGAATAAATTCAATCTTTATTATCTCCTCAATGCCATCAGTCTGTGCTTTTCATCTTTTCCTTGCAACACACTGGACTCACCACATGAAAGCTAATAGAATTTGATGACATATATATATATATATAGAGAGAGAGAGAGAGAGTTAAAGAAAAAATAAAATTTATATATACACTGATCAGAATTTGGTAACATAGCTAGAAATGGTTCACGGCAATGGGTAACTGTTAGAGAAAACTGCTGAGGAGAATTAAACAGAGTTTACTAATAAGAAGAAGTGCTTAAAAAATATATATAGCCTATGTTTGTTCTTAAGGGTGGGCAAGATCTTTTTCATGTACATTCTTATTTACGAATTCAAATTCTGTTATTTAAAAAAACACGGAAAATAGAATTAGACTACGTGAACCATTTTTATTTTAAAGAAAGGAAAAACTAAAGATATTAAGATATTTTAACTTAGCAAAATAATGAGTATAACAGTATCTACCAACTTCATGAAATGTTCAGGAAACTTCCTGTCATTGCTCATTAGGCTTTAACTGAGTATACATTAGTTGGGAATCCATCAGCGACTACTTAAATAATCATTAGTTGGTGGTAATTGACTGTGTTATAGAATTTTTTCATAGGTTGATCTAAATAAGCAAGCCGATAGCTGTACAATTTGCTACAAGTTCATAGCATAGCAGTTCATTAAGCCAGGTTCTGTAAGTTTGAAACATTTAAGGTGGGTTTGTACAATCTGGCAGCAACTGGGGTTAGAATGCACCACCAAAGTCCATTGTTGCTGAGAACACATTACCTAGAGATTCCTAAATTTGAGTATAGATCTAAATTAATTTAAGTTTATCTTGGATCTATAAAATGGAGAAGTGGAAACAATACAGTCTTTATTTGTATGTATAAAACTGCTGTGCAGAATGAGGTAATGTTACAGGGAGAAAAAACAAAACTCAACAGGATGCTTATTGTATTATCCCCTTATATTATTAATTTGGGTGCTTTCATTTCAATAATGAACCACTGATGTAAAGAAGGGGCTGCAGTAAGTATATACACAGCAGAATACTAAGCTTATTAGGAACTAAGGCAGCACTCATACACAACACCATCTCCCTCCCTCTTGTGGAGCCTCTTCTTCCCATGTTGGACCCATTAATTCCCTGATTTTCTCCCCTACATTTTCTTTGATTATTTATACTCTGTTTCTTCATAACTCTGCTTTACCCATGGCTGCCCTGGCCTTTTTACTCTAAGTTTACTCCATTGACTTTCATGTTCACTTCTCAAAACTGTCTTAATTTCAGAAACAGGCCTGGTTATGCCAGCACACCTGGCCATTACAGGCTAGCTGCAGTTAACTAAGGTACATATCACTGGTCCAAAATGAAGCCTAGCAGGTGAGTGAAGCTGCAAAAAGTAAACAGGCACTGATGGACATGTATAGCACAATTGTTTTAGGTTCTCTGAAGAATAGTATTTTGACTGAAATCTAGGCTGTTTATTTTTTTGGTCAAAGTTTCTTTTTTTCTTTTTTACTCTTCAACTCCACAACAGTAATGGTCAACAGTTTCATTTTAAAGCTTTAATTGGAAACTATATTTTTATAGAAATATTTCTGAAATTTGTATCCTGGTAAAATGCTAACTTTAAATTTTACATTATTAGATACCTAATTCTGGTCATGGCTTCAATTAAATATGATATTGTTTATTCAGTGTGTTTTCTAAATTGTATATAATTTTCTTAGCTATTTATTATATCATCATACAATTTTATCTCAGAGATTGAGAAATTTTAATAGTGCCTGAAAAATTTTCTTAATTGATAAATTACCCTGAGCTTTTGTAGAATAAAGATAAAATATAAATTTGAAATTAGTATTATGCTTATATCCATTAAAATCTACGTTAAAATTATTCAGTAGATGTGAGTATATAATACCAACATCTAACAGAGAAATTTCATAGTTTTGTAATAGCCTTTTCCCTTGCAAAACTGAAGGCATTCCAGAAAATATTTTTGCAGCATAATAGCATATTCTTTTCACATATCAATACTTGGTTATAGATGCCTCTTCGAAAATAAAAAGAAGAAAGATACATATAACCTTGGTATATTTTCAAAAATGCCTGAATAAGACACTGAGAAGATTTTGTCAAAAAATAAGATAGCTTTGGCTGGCTTACTATGATGCAATAAAATCAGCATCATGCATATTTAAATTATTTAGAACTTTATTTCCAAAATTTCTACTTTAAAATCACGTCTTAAAAAATACGGCTGAAGAAGCAAAACTAAGTTCATTTTTCCATTAATTTAAAATAGCAAAAAACTATGTACAACCATGGACTTAAATTAAAATACAAAAAGATTATAATTCAGGTTATGCAAAATTAAACCTGACATAGAAATGCTATGCACTGAATTCATTAACATAGATACAAAATCCATTAACAATTTGTTTCCTGAGACAGGAAAAGATCTAAATATCTTTTTTATTCAATCTAAGATTATTTTTCTCTTCCTTCAAAATTGAAATTAATTTAAATATTTTAACTATGTGTTATTTGTAAAATAATAAAATCATTGAAAATTTAATAATTTAAGAATACATACACATTTTCACCTTAAACAAAATCAGAATTTAGACAGGCCCACCATACTTCATCATGCTTGCAATGATAAATATATATGCATCTAAAGTCAACTGAAATTTCAAAATTATAAATAAATAGAGAGACATAACATATTCTTGGATTGGAAGACTCAACATGGTAAATATAACAATTCTTTCCAAACTGACATATAGGTTTAATTAATTCTTATGAAAACTTCAGCAACCTGGCTTTTTCTTTATACAAATCTTATTCTAAACTTTATATGGAAAGGCACAGGCTAGCTAAAATAGCTAAAACATTCTTTAAAAAGAAAAGTTTGAGGAATCATTCTACCAGTATTAAGACCTACCTTATAGCTACAATAGTAAAGGCAGTGCAGTATCGGTGGAAAGATCCACACATAGATTAATGGAATAAAACAGAAATATCAAAAGTGGACCCACACAAATATACCCAGTACCTTTTTGATGAAAATACAAAAACAATTAAATAGAGAAAATATATTCTTTTCAACAAATTGTGCTGGAGCAATTGGACATTCATAGTCAAGAAAACAGAACTCAACCTAAAGCTCACACCTATACAGAAATTAACTCAAAATGTATCATGAAATTACATGTAGAACTAAAAACTGTAAAATTTTTAGCAGAAATATAAAACTCCTTCAGAATGTAGAGATCACTAGGGAGTTCTTAGACTAGATTAAAAGTATAATTCATAAATGAATATATTAATAAACTGGATCCCATCAAAATTAAAAACTTCTGCTGTGCAGAAGCTGATGTGGAATGTGGAAAGGATGAAAAGAGAAGATGTGAACTGGGAGAAAATATTCACCAATCCCGTATATGACAAAGGACTAGTATTTAGAATGTATAAAGAACCCATGATATTAAACAGCTAAAAATTTTTGAAAATGGGCAAAAAACATAAATATATTTCAGTTAAGAGGATATAAAAAAGATATATCTAACATCATTAGCCATCAAGGTCATGAAAATTAAAACTACAGTGAGATATCACTATAGATCTAACAGAATGGTTAATTACACACACACACATGCATGCATATATACATACATACATATAAATATATGTATGTATATGTATAAACACACATACATACGTACATATATATATATGTATGTATGTGTGTGTGTGTGTGTGTGTGTGTGTGTGTGTGTGTATAAAAACACGAAATCCTGGCAAAGATATAAAGAAACTGGATGACTAACACATTGCTGATAGAAATATAAACTAATGAAGCCACTCCAGAAAACACTTTATAAAATTAAAAATGTAATTACCATACAACCCAGCAATTAAATTTTTTGAAATTAAACCAAAGAATAACAAATTCACACAAAAATCTATACATCAAGGTTCATACAACCTTTGTTCATAACAGCCTCCAAATGAAAACATCCCATTTGTCCTTCAATGGGTAAATTATTTAAAAAACTGCTACATCCACATCAGTTAATACTACTCAGCAATGAAAATGAATGAAATACTAATAAATGTTTTGGATAATTATGGAATTGGATAATTTTTCTTGGGGAAAGAGAAGGTTATATACTATATTATTCCATTAATACAACATTTTTTAAATGACAAAATTACAGAAATGGGGAACAGATTTGTCATTGCCAAAGTTTGCATTCAGGGGCCCAGGTGAGGGATTGTAGTGGATGAGGCTATAAAAGGACAACATGAGGGATCCTTGTGATGTAAAAAGTTCTTTATACTGACAATATCAGTGTCAATTCCCTGGATGTGATATTTCACTATAGTTCTACAAAGTGTTCACTTATGGGAAAACTGAGTAAAGGATACATGGATCTCTATTATTTTCAACTGCAATTGGACCTAGGTTCAGTCTCAATTCATTTATTGTCTGTGAGGTCCTGAGAAAGTAATTTAGTCTATATGGGCCTCAATTCCTTCTTCTGTGAAACTAGAAGACTATAAACAGGGTACATGATTAGACTGGATGTCAAAAATTTAAGACTATCTGGATCAGTCCTTAAAATCCCTTTAAATTAAGCCTTTAGATTCTGAGAGCTATTGGGTTCCATGCAGTATTTGAATTCTTGAGTCCTAACATGCATGTCTTGAGATTGCTCCTTTTCTTGTGTTATTTTTTATTTTTGGTTATAGAAAAGCATTTTGTTACTAGTGGTGCATGTCTGCCACTGATGATATTTGATTCATACACAGGATTTCCAGGTTACATAAACTACATGGTAATTATAAAACTGGAAACAGATGATGCTGTTTGATATTTTTACAGATTGAATTCCTGTTATTAATTCCCTTTATTATTAGCTCTGTAGTAGGCTAAAACACATATTTATTCAGTGACAATCAGAAGCTAATCATCTGAAGCAACACATCACAGAATATATGTGCAAAGATTGACTGGAAATGATTAAGATACCACTTTAATTGCAATTTTGCACAGCACAATGAACAATGCACTACTACTCAGGACAGCACAAGAAACCCGATTACTGTTCAATTCATTTTCCAGCTGTTGTTATTGTATTTTCTCTGACTGTGATGATAAAGCAGTGGTAAAGATAATGTTTTCCAGATGCAGACACCTGGGTTAAAATCTAGTCTCTCCATTTACTAGGAGTAGGAACTTGGACAGATGACTTAAAAGTTTATTCCATAGATTGAGCTCTTCTATCAAATTGGAATAATATTACCTAACTTATGGGATTGCCCTGGGAATTAAATGAGTTAATGCTGCTAATATATAACATGGGGATAATAAAATGTGTTGCATGGGTGTTTATGAACTAAAAATAAATGAATGAAGGGCATGAAGGTTGGAAAGGTAAGCAAATAGGAAATAAAAATACCCCTCATTTGCTGATTTAGTTATTTTATGATTCTAAATATTTGGCTTATTTATTAGTCTATAATAATACTACTGTTTACTATAACAATACTTCTGTAAAAAAAGAGAACAACACTGCTTCAACATCATCAACAAAGGCAATGATATGCTGTAAGGGTTCTGGTCAAAATAAGGCATATGCTTCTCATACATTGTTATTGGGAACATAAACTGGTATGACCATTTTGTAGAATTGGGCAATATCAAACAAAATAATATGTGCATTTACCTTTTGACCCTAATATTTACTTCTAGGAATTTATCTTTAAAATATACTTCTCAAAATACATATGCAGGAGATTATTCATAGCAGATTGTTTTAGCAGATTGTTTGTTACCACAAAATATTCAAGGAACCTAAATCCTCAAAAATAAGAATAATTAGTTAACTACAGTACATTCACATGTTGGAATACTATGGAGCTAGAAAAAGGGAATGAGGAAGATCTTTATGAACTGAGATGGAGTATTTTCCAGAATAATATTAAGTGAAAAAGAAAAGAAAACGAAAGAAAGAAAAGCAAACACAAAAGGTTTTTTATAGTATGCTACTATTTGTGTAAGAGATAAAGGGAAATAAGAAAATAAATATTTGCTCATTTCATGAAAAAGAAACATGGAAAAGCTAAACCAGAAACTCTAGTGATTAATTACATATGGGGGGAAGCGGAAATAAGGGAGATCCAAAAGGAAAAGTGCGTGTACATATGTGTCTGATTATGAGCAATTGTGTCTGTGAGTGTGGATATATTTGAAATAACATTAGGTAGAAGGAGTGTCACTTTTCATAACACTAGTTACTTCTTTTATCATTTTAAAATAGACTTTAGGTGGTGGGTAAATTCTTCCCTCAAAGCCATCAGTAGTGTTACAATAACTGACTTTCTCTCACCGATACTTGTGACAACAATTTTATATTTTTAGCATTAAGCCACAGTTTAGAGAGCAAAAAATAGAATCAGTGGTCAAAAGAAATACAATTAGAAATCTCTATTCATGTCTCTTAAAGTAGTATCACATACTTGATTCTCATACCAGGTCACTTCTTTCCTTTCCTTCTTTTACTTCCCTCTCCTTGCTAAAGGGGTGTGTGTGTGTGTGTGTCCTTGTTTTTAGTTTAGGTATCATTTCTGCTACATATAACATTACTGACTTCCACGATGGGAATTGTGTAAGACAGAGGCTGCCATCTTCCTGTATGAGCTAGACCTGGATTCTTACCTTGTACTGAACATCACGATTTCATTTTCTAGTGTACATTTTATTTTTCTCAAAAAAATGCATGTCCAACTGCTAAGCACACATCTTTAATCTCTGAAGCTGTAGAATTTTCTACGGCCTTACTGATGGGGATTCTCTCTCTCTCTCTATGATAGTCTTCTTGCTATTTAAATAAGCAGGATATATACAAATAAATCTGTCCTGGTCAGCTGGATAGGGATTATGCCACGGCCCTAGCCATCTTCTCCCAACTTCCTGCAGTACCAGACCCACATCTGATGGGAGAGAATATTCAGACATACCTACAGACTACAGTTCTGAAAACACACAGCCTAATTTTAATATCCAAATTTATCAGCATATGTGTGTCATTTAAATGTCTAATAATTTATGTATATCTAAACAAAATCAGCAACTCAAATTTTATAACAAAACTAAACACATCTAGCTTTCTATTACATGTTAAAAACTGTTTTTAAAAAGGTCCCAAATGTCAATATTTACATTATAACACAAGGCATGAAAAACATGGAATTACTGTGGTTAACTGCTTTTTCTGAGTCTGTTCTAAGTGAAGGAAGACACTGGCACAATTTTTTAAATATTGTTTTTTTATCTACAAGTGTCTTTGGATTTTGTATATGCTTTGAGATGTTTTTCATATATTACAAATTTATTTCAAAGAACCAAAGGATGTTTTTAAGAAATTGTTTTTCTGCTTTCATTTAGTACTTGCAGCAAAATTACAGATGCTTCAAAACAGCAGTTTTCCATAGCATTAAAAGATAATGGGCCTCAACTATTTCATGTTTTTCATAAACCTCTTTTCTATGTTCACAGTTGTGAAACATGAGAAGTGCTATTATAGAGTCAAAAAGAGAAGATTAAACAATTCTTGTCCTTGAAAACCTTATATTCTAAATGTTACAAAGGCATCCATAAATCAGAGTGTTAAAGAGTGTCCCTCTATGAAAACATACAAGCAAGCATGTAGTGTAGAGATAATATGTTAAAAAATTGAATGATATGAATCAAATTGAGGTGATGTAGTATAGATATGAAGAGATGACTCAAGAAAGTTTTCTTGGAGAAGTATTAAACCATGATTTGAACTATACTTCGAATGTAAAAAAGTAAAATGCATTCATGAAAGAATCCAGCATATAAAAGAAAATGTTTTTATTTAGCTTATATCTAGTATAGAATGTAAAGAATGATTAGAAAAAAATGATTTTATTTGTTTGCCCTCAAGTTTAATCTATGTTGTTGCATATACCAGGATGATTAATTTCTTTTCTGAAGGCTGATTAATATCCTGCAGTATATGTATACACACTATATTTTCTATATGCACTCATCTATTAACGGACCTTTGGTTGTTTCCACATCTCAACTATTGCAAACAATGTTACAATGAACAAAGGGTAGGGTTGGGAAGACTATCTCTTTAAGATCCTGATTTTGATTCTTTTGGGAAAATATCCAGAAGTGAGACTGCAGGATCTTATGGTGGTTCTACTTTTAATTTTTTTCAGGAATCTCCATACTATTTTTTATACTGGCTATAGCATTTTGTTAAGAAGGTAAATATCATGTTGCATTCTTAGAACAATTAAAACAAAATTGGACGTTGTTGGAGATATTGGTAGGTCTTTAAAAAGGGAAGTAATACTTAAAAGAAAAAAGCAGAGATAAAACAATCCTACATAATTTGAGCTTTATGTTGAAAAATTAAATACTCAAACACAGAAAATTTCTTTTTACCTTTATCAGAATTTAGTAGCTATGCAATGCAATTTTATGTACTTAGGTATATGGTCATGCTGCTCCATCTTCCCAGAACTCTCAACCCTGCCCTCTCCACTGTATAATTCATGTCCATTCTTCAAAGTTGACATCTAGTTTTGAATAATTATTTTACTTCTCCCTCTCTTACCCCTCTAAATCAGAATTACCTCTCCATGCTTTAAACTCCAACAGCATTTTATCTACACATCAATTATATTACTTATATCAAAATCAAGTTTATCATTTAATTCCCTCATTTTTGAAATCCTTAAAAATATATCCATATCTATCTATCATCTATCTATCATCTATCTATCTATCTATCTATCTATCTATCTATCTATCTATCTATCTATAAAGGTTAGTACACAATGATTTGTAACTAAACATAAGATTAGATTGTTAAATCTGGTTAAATTTTGAAAGACTTGGAAATTAACTTTTTGATTCACATGATTGAATATTGCCTAATATAGCACATGGTTATATAATGAACATAGTTTTAAAACTCTTAATTCCTGTTCTACTAATAATTATGAAAGTGAAATATATTTAACAGTTCTCAAATAAAGTCTCTTTTGGATATAAATTCCTATAAATGAATAATTGAATCCATGAGGTACTCCAACATTTGTGGTATATATTGGCATACACACACACACACACACACACACACACACACACACATTTAAAAGTTTTTTAAAATTTAACATTAAATATATGTATTGAAAGTACATATGTGTGCATGGTTTTTGTTTCTATTTTTGCCCTCTGTTTAGGGATATCAGACTAAATGCCTTTGTTGTGCAAGAAGCTACTTTTAAGCATTTACAATAAAACTTTTTGATTCCTGATATTAGAAATATAATAATTAAAAAAAACATGGGGTCACAATGTTTTTGAAGGATGGGTTGCTTTTTGTTTATTGTGAAATGTATAGAAGAACTGGCTTTGATTGAAAAACTCTAGAAAAACCAACTGGTAATGCAGAAAAGTGATTAAATGCTTTCAAATACTTATTTATAATTAAATTATTTCTATCTGGAAAATGTACAAAAAACAAAAAACCTACAATTTCATTGAGATGAATATTCTCCTGACAAAATGTTTCAAATGACAGCTCACTTGCTCACTTTATTATTACAAATGTCTTCCTCCAGTTTCAACTTAATAACTCTGGAACACAAATCAATGGCCCCAAATTAATAATCAGGTAGAAATTTGGCAAAAATCCATACCTAAAAAAATACGCTCCTATATTATTGAAGATATATCCAAAAGAGTCTAAAACTTTTAATAAATATGGGTCATTATGCTTTTTTTTTCTTCCAAGCTTTCCTTAGGGAATTTTCATTTACACTTAACACTAAAAATTACAATGCAGGACTTCTGGCAGAGTTAATCACTGTACTTTTCATCATACCTCTCAGCTGTTGATGTATCATCTAACTTCAAAATAATTAAACTTCCAGCCCAAAGATTACTGAGATGAACACTTGTTTTCAGAGTTAAAAATTAAAAGGCACCTCAATTATTAGATTAAATATCAAAGTATTTTTCTAAGTACAATAGGCAGCTGAGCAAAAGCATATCATGCATGAATTCAAGGCAGTTGGGAAAGGTTATACCCTAGCTCAACTCTGGAAAATGCTTAGTAACTTTCTCCCTGGAGAAAAGCTCTTGGGTGCTCAGTCAGATGAAAAGACCCAAAAAAAGTTCTGTTAGAAGAGTTAGCTGAATATCCAGATGTCATCTTTGATATTACACATTTTAGAGCTTTGCAATCGAATAGTTCATCTGATGGCATTAATCTCTGAGCAGAGGACAGGGTTATAAATTCTGGACTTCGGAGAAGAAAGAGGGTCAGGGATAAGTGGATAGAAAAATGGCAAACAGAAAAAAAGAGAACAAATTAAAATTATTTTAATCTATAATTTTGATTATGCCATTTTAAAATAAGTGAAGACTATCAGATTTTGGTTCCCAGCCAAGGAAGAAAGACTGTTAAAGAATTGTTCCTACTACCATTAATAAATGTGAAATGAGTAGTTATTGAAAAATTATTTTCAAACATTGGAAATTATCCCCAAATAGTTCATCAGAATCTTACTCAGCTGAAAAGACAGAGTTCAAGTTTGGATCTACCCTAGTGGCTGAAATTTCTGAGACAGGGTCCAAGGAGAAAGAAGCAGAACAGAGAATATCAAGAAATATACATAAGTATTGTATTACTTATACCAGTATGCAAAATAGACTTTAAAACAACAGCTGTAACAGGAGACCAAAAAGGACCCAGTAATGGATAAAGAAAAGATGGCACACAACAAATGAAACCAACAAATAAGGAGGCAACCTTCTGAATGGGAGAAAATAATTGCAAACAACACCGCCAATAAGGAGCTAATATTCAAGATACATAAAAAACTCATACAACTCAACAACAAAAAATCCAATTAAAAAATGTGCAGAGCATCTGAACAGACACTTCTCCCAAGAAGACACACAAATGGCCCAAAGACATCTAAAAAGATGCTCAACTTCACAAGCTATTAGGGAAATGCAAATTAAAACCACAATGTGGTACCACTTCACATTTGTAAGAATGGCTATTATCAACCACAGAAAAGAATATGGAGTTTCCTCAAAAAATCAAGAATAGAATTACCAAATTACCAAGAATTCCACTTCTGGATATTTATCCAAAGAAATTCAAAATTATATATGCACCCCAATGTTCACTGCAATATTATTCATGGACAAAACAGATGTGGTACATATACAATGAAATATTACTAGGTATAAGAAGAGATGAAATCTATTTGCAACAACATGGAGGGATCTTGCGATTATCATGCTAAACAAAATAAGTCAGACAAAAAAGGTTGAGAATGATATCTCATTGTGGTTTTTTTTACATTTTCCTAATGTTAGTGATGTTGACCACCTTTCATATACGTGTTGGCCAAAAAATATCTATCTCATTCCTTTACACATTTTTAATTAGGTTACTTCACTCACATGTGGAATATAAAACTGAAAATAACAAATGGAAAAGACAAAGAAACAAAAATGTATAGAAACAGGTAACAGTTTAGTAATTACCAGAGGGAAAGTGATTGTGGGAAGGTAGATAAGAATAAAGGGGGTTAAATATATGGGGACGGAAAGATATTTGACTTTGGGTAGTGAATGCACAATGCAATATACAGACGATGTATTATTAAATTGTACACTTGAAACCTATATACTTTTATTAACCAATGTCATCCCAATAAATTTAATAAAAAGAATAGAAAAAAGAAAACGAGAAGAGAAAAGAGGAGAGGAGAGGAGAGGAGAAGAGAGGAGAGAGGAGAGGAGAGGAGAAAAAAAAAAAAAGTTGGTACATATGTGCCACAGAATAGCACTCCGCCATAAAAATGAGTGAAATCTTGCCATTTGCGACATCAATGGACATAGAGGATATTGTGCTGAGTGGAGTAGGTCAGACAGAAAAGAGAAACACCATATGATGTCACTTATATGTGGAATCTAAAGAACAAAATAAATGAGCAAATAAAACAGAAACAAACTCATAGATATGGAGAATATTTTATGGTTGCCAGATGACGGGGATTGGGGAAATGGTTGAAATGAAGGAAGAGGTTAATACAAATTGGTAGTTACAATATAGTCATCAAGATGTAAAGCATAGCATAAAAAATATAGTCAATAATATTGTAATAACTATATATGGTGTCAGATGGGTCTAGATTTATCAGGGCGATCACTTTGTTAAGTTATAAATGTCTAATCACTGAGTTGTATGTCTGAAACTAATATAATATTATATATCAACTGTAATTAAAACTGAAAAAAATCAATATAGGGCTCCCTGAAGACTTTTTTCTTTTAGATTTATTGGGGGTATACTTGACAAATAAAAATTGTGTATATTTACATCGTTCAATTTTATGTTTTGATATATGTATACACTGTAAAATAATTACCATGATCAAGCTAATTAACATATGTATTACTTCACATTTTTACAATTCTTTTTCTTTTTTTATCTGCTAAGAACACCTAAGATTTATTTTCAGCATATTTCAAGTAATATGCTATTGTTAACCATAGTCATCATGCTGCACATTTGATTTCCAGAACTTATTCATTTTATAATTAAAAACTTGTACCCTTTAATTAATATCTCCCCATTTCCTCCTTTTTCCAAACCCTGCAACCATCACTCTAGTCTCTGTTTCTATGAGTTTGACTGTTTTAGATGCCACATATAAGTGAGATCATGTGGTATTTGTTTCTCAGTGTCTGGCTTATTTAACTTAGAGTAATGCCCCCTAGGTTCATCCATTTATCCCAAATGAAAAAATTTCCTCATTTTTTATGGCTGAATAATATTTCACTTTGCAGGTGTGTGTGTGTGTGTGTGTGTGTGTGTGTGTGTGTGTGACCTTTTCTTTATCCATTCATTCAAACAGGCACTTAGGTTGTTTCCATATATTGCCTCTTGTGAATATGTTGTAATATGGAATGCAGATATTTCTTTGAGATCCAGATGTGTTTCCTTTGAATATATACCGAGAAGTAGCATTGCTGACTCATATAGTAGTTATGTTTTTAGTTTTGGAGAAACTTACATATCGTTTTCCATAATGGCTATACCAATTTACATTCTTATCAACAATACACAAGGGGTCCCTTTACTCCACATCCTCGCCAGTACTTGTTATTTCTTGTCTTCTAGGTAATAGACATTCTAACAGGTTTAAAATGATATCTCATTGTGGTTTTTTTTACATTTTCCTAATGTTAGTGATGTTGACCACCTTTCATATACGTGTTGGCCAAAAATTATCTATCTCGTTCCTTTACACATTTTTAATTAGGTTACTTGTAGTTAATTTTTTGCTATTGAGTTATATGAGTTCTTTGCATCTTTTAGATATTTACTCCTTGTTATTCCATGGGTTTCAAATATTTTTTTCCACTGTGAATTATCTTTTCATTTTATTGACTGTTTTCTTAGTCATGGAAAACTTTTTCAATTGATGCAATCCCAATTATTTATTTTTGTTTTTATTTCCTGTGATTTTGTTGTCGTGTCCAAGAAGTCATTGTCCAGACCAATGTCAAGGAGCATTTCCCTTTATTTTCTTCTCGTAGTTTTACAGTTTCAGGTCTTATGATTGCCTTTATTTTGAGTTGACTTTTGTATGTGATGTAACATAAGACTCTAATTTCATGCCTCTGCATATGGATATGTATTTTTGTCAACACCATCCTTATTATGATGTTGAATTATATAACCATTATTTATTATGTTAATTCAGTCAAGTAATTGTAGAACACATAAACAAAACAAGAAAATAAATACAAACATCAGAAGAGAATAAAACTGTAAAATCATGAAATATTTACAACTGAAAGAGACAATTTCTGAAATATTAATATCACTGGTTGCATTTAATAGTTGCATTTAATAACATATTAGGTCTGAAAAAACAATACCTGTGAAAATGAAGGCATAGCAATAGAAGCCATCCAAACTATGTACAGGGAAGACAAATTACTGGGGAAAAAAAGCACATCAGTGACCTATAAAAGAACATCAGCTGTCCTCTAAGAAAATATTGAATTAAAAAAAATACTGGTATATAGAGAGTCATGAGTAAAAATATATAAAAGATAATTATCAAAATTTTTCAAATTTGGAGAACAATATATGCCCACCGATTTAAAAAGCTCATTAAACCATAAGTATAAAGACAAAGAAACCCACAGTAAGGTATGTCATAATCAAATTACAGATATATTATTGAATTGAACACTTAAAAACATATAATTTTATTAACCAATGTTACTCCAATAAATGTAATTAAAAGTAATAATTGGGGTAAAAATTACAGCTTCAGGAACCTGTCAGACAATATAGAAATACTAAAATATGCTTTTAGAGTTCCAAAAGAGATGAAAGAGAAGAAAAAATATTTGAAGAAACAATGGCAGAAAACTTCCCAATATGGTAAAATCACAAATTTAGAGATTGATGAAGTCTAGCAGACCTCAAATATGATAAACTAAAATCATACCAAGACAGATCATAATCAAACAATCAAAAAAAATTGAACACAACTAGAAAGAAAACAAATTGCCATATATCCAATAAAACAGAATACTCAGAAACACATAGGAAAAAAAAAACACAATGACAAATGCAAGAACATAAGCAAAAATCTCAAAAGCATTGTACAAATGAAAAGAAACTAGTCACAAAGAATAAAAACAGTGTTATTTCATTTATACACAATATTCTCACAAATAACAAAAGTAAGTCTAAGATCGATACTTTCCAAAGCAGCTTACAGATTCAATGAAATCTATGCCAGAATCCCAACAAGCTTCTTTGCAGAAATAGAAAATTCTGTACTAAAATTAATATGGAATCTTAAGGGACCCCAAATAGCCAGTCTTAAAAAAGAACAAATTTGGACATCTCACATTTTCTGATTTCAAAACTTACTACAAACTATACAAATCACAGTGTGTGGTATTGGCATAAATACAAACATAGAGACTAATGAAATAGAGAGCCCAGAAATAATCCCATACACATATAGTCAAATGATTTTTGACAAGGTTACAAAGAATATGCAATAGGGAAAGAACAATCTTTTCAAAACATAGTGATTGGATAGTCATCTGTATGCAAAAGAATGAAAATGGATCATTACATTATGTAGAAATTATATATAGAAATTAACTCAAGATGGATCAAAGACTTTAAAAAACTAAAATTATAAAAATGTTTTTAAAAAAACATAGGGGAAAAGCTTCATGACAGATTTGGCAATCTAAAGATGACATCAAAAGCACAGGCAGCAAAAGAAAAAAATAGTTAAACTGAACTTCATCAAAATGAACATCTTTTATACATCAAAAATTAAAAAGGTAGCTCACAGAAAGTGTAAAATACTTGTAAATTATAAATCTGATAAATCATTAATATCTAGAATGTATTAAGAACTTCTACAACTCAACAAGAAAAGAAATAACCCAACTGAAAAATGGGTAAAGAGCCCGAATAAACTCTTCTTCAAATAGGCTATGCGAATGTCCAATGAGTGCATGAAATAATGCTCAATATCACTAATCATTAGGGAAATGAAAATCTAAACCATAATGCAATACCACTTCATATCCATTAGTATGGAAAAATAAAAAAAAACAAAACACGAGTTAATGAGGATATGGAGAGATTAGAATGCTTGTGAACTGTGAGTGGCAATGTAAAATGGTGCAGCCACTATAGAAAACAGTATGGCAATGTCTCAAAAAATTAAAAATAGTTTTATCATATGATTTCAGCTAATAAAAATATAATTACAATACATATCCCAAATAATTGAAAGCAGGGTCTCAAAATGATATTTGTACATCCATGTTCATAGCAGCATTGTTCAAATTAGAATGTGAATGCAACTCGTGTCGATCAACGGATTAATGAATAAATAAAATGTGATGTATGCATGCAATAAAATATTATACAGCCTTCGAAAGGAAGGAAATTTTAACATATGGCACAACATGGATGAACTTTGAAGACATTATGCTATGAAATAAGCCAGTCACAAAAGGACACGTATTGTATGATGCTATTTATATGAGGTGTCTAGAATAATGAAATGCATAGTAAAATTAGAATGATGGTTGCCATGGCTGTGGGGAGAGAGAAATGGGGAGTTACCATCATCATCATCATGAAGAAACTATTTCTTTTAATTTGGTCCTCCCTCCTAGTAATTTACTGAAAAAAAAAAATATGTTTTAAGTATATAAAAGAAATGGCAGATCATAGTTTAATGCTTTTCTTTTTCTGATTCCTTCTTATTGGCACTATGTAGAAATCAAATGTCTTAGAATTGTCATATTAAAAAAAACATGTACATTATTTTGATCATAATTACATTATTTCAGAATCTATCTGTAAAAAATATGTCATGGCCATGACAATCTTCTAGAACTAACCTTCTGTGACAGTTACTATTAAAAGATGATTAAAATAAATTACTTTTTAAGGGAAAAATATTATAAATGTTTTATTTGCATTGGTTAAAATAATAAAGAATATTATATTTGAAAAGTGCCCTAAAATACTTAAGGAAAGCTTTCTCCACCTATCCACACACATATCTTAATGAATTAAGAAATCTCGAGCAAGACATTGTTTTGGGAAGTGAATATATTTAGCTTAATCACCAGTAGAATTTTCATTTCAATAATCAGTTAAATAACAAATATACAACAAGAGTATAAATAGAACTGTCAGAATTTAATTTTTCATTGTGTGTGTGTGTTTTTTTAGAAAGACTAAAAAGGAAGGTGCAAAATCAGTTAACACTCCATACCAAAGTATTGGGAGAGATTTTTTTCAGATGCTATAAGAGGTATAAGTCTTCTTCACTGAAGTTGTAGGACAAGAGTCCTAGAACACTGAGATTCAAAGGAGGAAAAGGATATTGCAATTGTAGCATAAAGAAATAAGTAAGAAAATAATAAATTTTCATTAACTTGCCAGTTGCAAACATTTTTTTATTTCTCTCATCTAGGCTTATGTCAAAAATTCCTATGTATTAGACAGGGGCAGAAAAAATTTTCTCCTTTTAGGCCGTATATATATTTTCTCAGAAGCAAATCCAGCTGGTAGGAATTTCTTACAGAGAAGTGATCCCTGTGACATATAATCTATGTCTTAATTATCAAAGCTTTCAGATGGTTTTGAAGAAATTAAATGTGACAAAAGTACTTCTTACAGCCTGCTAATGTTAAAAGGCTTTATAAAACATGCTTGTAGCATAGGCTATTTTCTCTCAGGATGATCTAATGACTTAATACATTCCGCTTTTTGAAAGGAAGAAGGAAAGGTGGTAGGGAGGTAGAGAAACCTCTATTTATTTGGTCTAATATGAACATGAACTAAGTTGGAAGTTCCCGAATCCAGATATTGAATAAAAATGAAAACCTTTTCTATCACTCTGTCTAACTGTTATCATAATAAGTTTATAGCTTACATGGCACTTCTGCATACATGATTTCACTTAATCTCCAAACAACTCCAGAGAATTATATTATTTTCACTTAGGAAAGGGCTCTTTCCAAGGCCATGTTTTTTATAGGTGGTACAGCAAAGGCACAAACTTAGGAATTTTCAGATTGCTTTCCACTTCATCATCACAGCAATTCCATGAGCCTTTCCCCGCTTCTTTTTTTAATTCAAAGGGTAGGGAGGTTCTTCACATCATAGATAAAGTCAGGTCACTAGCACACTATCAAAGTCCTAAATTGTGTGTGATTGTGTGTGTGTGTGTGTGTGTGTGTGTGTGTGTTTTGGTGTATTATTATGTCAGATACATAATCTTGAATTCATGCTTTCTCAGAGCTGGGAAACTTGGAAAGCTAAAGAACATTGGTACAAAATTTAAACAGAAATAAAATAAATTTAAGAGATTTCTTTCTCTACAGAAAATTAAGTGACGGTATTCTAATACCCAAATACATTTACATTTGTTACTTACATGTGTTAAATGGACACCCCAGTTGTACCAGAGATGGAAGATTGAAAGCAGAAGTGTTATAATTTACAGAACACTCTTATATAGTAGACATTTTACTCTACACTGTATATACATTATATTGTTTAACCCCATCAACAATCATCTCTGATAGAAATAATTACCTCTGTTTTAAATATAAGGAAAATTAAAGTTTACTAACTTGTCTCAAGTTATACAGCTAGATAAGTGCAGTGCCAATACTGAAACTGAGGTCTGCCAAGCTCCGAAGTCAGTGTTCTTAGCTTCTCTCTGATGTCCTCAATCTCTTCACCCAACAAAACTTAAATTTAAGAGGACATATGAATGTCAGCCCTCACCAAAAACAAAAAAAACAAAAAACAAAACAAAACAAAAAAAACTTTTTTTTTCCCATATAAGTGGAAATTCCCTTAAAAGAAAAGCTAGATTTTTTAAAAAATCATACTCGGAATTACTCTTCTATAAAAAACAAGACGTATTTTCCTTCACTGTGTGGCTTTTTGATTAATCACTTTGAAGTAGTAGTCACTTCTGTCGGAAATATTGAAGAAAAAAATACAAGATTTAGTTGCGCTAAAGGCACTGTAGAGAAAACTTAACCTGAAGCAACGTTAACTTAGATCTGAGATTTTCTCTCCAGAATAAATAGAATGGAGAGCTGAGTCATATTCTAGAAGAGCTGACAGCACATGCTTTTGTATGAAGTTACTGTGACATAACTGTCTTAATAATCCTGGGTACAGAAGAGGGAATTTGAGATATACATAGTCAGTCATGTCAACTAGGTTATATAAAGGTTACTCAAAGTGTTTTGCACTGCAAGCATCCAAGTTTCTCACTGTATTTGGGATCATAGTGGCACCCTAGAGATAAGAGTTAATATCTCTGAGTCAAAAAAACAGAAAGATAGTGAATATTTGTATGGAGGAAAAAATACAGTGTTAAAATGCTCCTTAGTATGTAACAAAGCAAAATGAACTTACAAAAATTTAGCTAAAACTGAAGGAAGGGTGATAGTGTGAAAAATGAGGGCAAGCAGAAAAGCCAAATTCTCTTATTGGCAAAGGATGTAGAAGTCAAAGTTAATTCTACAGCACCAATTATTTCAATCCTAAAACATAAAATATACTATGATTACAGTCTCAATATGCAATCTTTACTGTTTTTAGAAATGAAAAGAAATGATATGATAGTTTTCTTAATCATGCCTCACCCCCTGTTATTCCTCACACATTCTTACGATAACTAATTGCAATATTTACAGAAAAATTATCAGAACTACCTTCAGTCAGGTTGGGAAGTGCAAATTAATTGTCTAACAGTATACTGGGAGAAGGTTAACTATCTTTAACATAGGGAAAATAAAGAGTTATTAAACTGAGATTTGTGCAGGAATTCACACCTTTTCTAAAGAGTCAAGAAAATACCCTGAAAGAGAAAAAAATTCACAAATTACTGATCAGCCATAGAATTATCATATTACATAATTCTACATCCTAAGAAAGACTTAAATGTAAGAACTGAAACCATAAACTTCTACAAGAAAACATATGGGATAGCTCCTTGACATTATTATTAGTCTAGCAATGATTCTTGGATGTGACACCAAAAGCTTAGGCAATGAAAGCAAAAATTAATAATTGGGACTATGTTGAACTAAATAGCTTCTGCATAACAAAAGAAATGATCAACAAAATAAAAGACAATCAACAGAGAGGGAGAAAATATTTGCCAATATTGCAAACCTCACACATCTAATAAGGGGTTAACATCCAGAATATATAAGGAACTCATACAACAAAACAGAAAAAAAATCTAATTTAAAAATGGGTGAAAGACTAATCATTAGAGAAATTAAAATCAAAACTGCAATGAAATGTCCCCTTAAACTTGTTAGGATGGCTATTATCAAAAATACAAGGATAAACAAGTACTGGCAAGGATGTGGGGAACATTTGAGCACTGTTGCAGGGAGTATAAATTGATACAGCCACTATAAAAAATAGTATGGAGGGACAAAAAATAAATTAAAGGAATAACTGTCATGTGATCCAACGATCCCATTTTTGGATATGGATCTGAAGAAAATAAAATCACTATCTTGAGGAGATATTTGTTCTTTGCAGCTTTATACATTATAGCCAAGACATAGAAACAACTGATGGATGAATGAATAAAGAATATACATATAAACACTATGTATATAAAATAATACTATTATATTATGTATATATATGATGTATATAACATATATATAATATTACTTATATAATATATAAATATATATAGTAGAATATATATGCTATATATATAGTGCAATATCATTTTGCCATCAAAAAGAACATTCTGATACTCGTGACAATATGGATTGACCTTGAGGGCATTATGATAAGTAGAAGTCAGACAGAGAAAGACAAATATCATATGATCTCACTTATATGTATAACCTAAAAGAAACTCATAGAAACAGACAATAGGATGTTGGTTGCCAGAGTTGGGGAGGGATGAGGAAATGTTTTCAAAGGGTACAAACTTCCAGTTATAATATAAATAATTTCTAGGGATTTAATGTACAGCATGATGACTACAGTTCACAATACTGTTACATACTTGAAAGTTGCTAAGAGAGTAGATCTTAAAAGTTCTCAGCACCACCAAAAAAATAAATAAATAATTAAATAAGATAACTATGTGAGGTGATGGATGTGCTAACTAGCCTTATTATGGTAATGATTTCACATAATATACTTATACTGAATCATCAAATTGTATATCCTAAACTTATATAATGTTATATGTCAATTATATCTCAATAAAGCTAATAAAAGAAGAAAAAAAACCTAAGAGAAATAGTAGTAACAGACTGCAAGTAAAGCATTCAGACAATTCTAATCCTGATACTGAACAGGCAAAAAATAAATCAAAGATGATATACATCATTGGCCATGTTCTTAGAAGTATTCTATGAAACTGAAAACCTTTTAATTTCTTGATTTACTTGACTGAAATTTTAATCTGTATTATAAAAAAAATAAATTAGAATAAATGGTTTCATCATTATGTAAATTAACATGCAAGAAGCAATTCATGACATAAATGTTATGAGAATCTTGAGAACAAGTAAACATGTATACAATCTTAAATTTTAAATCACAAAAGAAAACGTCATACACATTAGAACACCTTTCTAAAAAAAAAAAAAAAAAAAGAAAGAACACAGGATGTGAATGATTCCATGATTGGAGAACTCAAGAGAGAGGGGAAGTACAGTTTTATTATACAAGGGCATACAAAAGTGAAAACAAGGTGCATTTAAATGAAAACATGTAAGGGCTAATGAGAATATTTTTAAATAAATATAGAAGAAATACATAATCAAGAAAAAATAGAGTTACACAATATTTAGTAATAGCACCAAGAAAAATAAGCCCATAATCAACTGAGCTTTCCTAAAATTGCTAGAGAGAGCAAACAGTAGTCTTTCAAAGCTATTTCTGGCATAAGAAAATTGCTTGGGGCAAGAAGGCATAATATTAATATTGAGCACAGAAAAGTAGAAATTTTAGAGGTTCTACTTCATCAGCATTAAAGTGTTTAAGATAGCAAACAAACCTTTAAAGCATTTCATTTTTCCTCATCAAAATGATGGAAAAACAACAACAAAATATCTAACTAACCATTGCAGATGAATTCAAGTCTCCAGTAGTCTGGTCACACCTTGCAAATAAAACAAAGGAAAATAAACAAACAAACAAATACATATTAGTAATATTCAACAAATCATGGAGAATATCAGAGGTGCAGAGATTCATAAATAGTCAAAGGATACTTATAAACTGCTAATTTTAGAATAAATGTCCAGGAGGTTATAGAAAGAAATAATTCATAATGTATTTTTAGCTAATTGTTTTAAACCACAAATACTGAAAACCAATATGGAATCAAGCAACACAAACATCCTCATTTGATATTGTTTTTAGAGTGTTAGAGTAGGCTTAAAACATTAATATAAGTATGTCTTGGTTGCAACAAAGCATTTCACATATTTTTTTTCCTGTACTCATTAAGGATACATGCAGGCTGAATAATATCACATTTCAATGAAATTTTAGCAACTGCATGCAAATAATGCTAGTTAATGTTTCCATTTCAAATAATAAATAGCCCTTATCTGATCAGTGGAAAGCTATGAAAAACAACTTTGTTGCTGAATTTCAAAATCAGAACTTAGATTCAACCTGACAACTTATAATAATGAACAGAAACCAACATAAAGTAAATATTATATGCATGGACAGATGTAAAGTTCTATATTTGGTTTTAAGAACTGAAGCAGAATTGTAGTATGAGCAAAATCTGTCCTTACAACTTACTTATAAAGCAAAGATATGGAAAGTATTTTTGCTGTTATTCCTTTAATCCTTAAAAGTTAAATGTAAACCAACAAGGCAATATAACACTATGCTAAGTGACAGCATCAGTATTATAAACATTTCTAGAACCAAAAAGTTCAATTGTTTACTGTTTTTGATTATTGCTATACTACATATGAAATACTGCATTCAGTTATGAGTTGACACTCAAAGAATGATTTGCATAAGCTTAGAAATGAGAAGCCAGAATGGTAAGGGGGATATATATATATATACCATGTGACATGAAAAAGCTGTCTTGCTGTGTGAAGAAATAAGCATATAATATCTATGTTCAGAGCAGTTTTCTCCTATTGCTCCAAAAACACATGAATGAATAGTTAGATAATAGAAGGTATACAGGTTTCTCCTCCTATCTTGAAGTATAGCATTTGTATGAAACATTTCGTAATCTAAATGGCATAAAGCCAAGTACCCGCCCCGTTTTCCAAAAGTTTGCCTTATGATACTTCACTTTTACAAAAGACCTACATTAGTACCTGCTTTCACTAACTGAAAGATATCTGAGGAGGATTTTTATGTCATGAAAAAATGATAAATAGTTGAGAGATGGATAACAGTAAGTACTTCTCATAACACTAGAACTATTAAAAGAACACATATTCTAAGTAGAATTGCCTCCTATCTACTATTTGAAACTATACATCTAAACTATCAGTTGCTTTATGCTCTCTAATAATTCTGATTTATGTATAATTAAAGCTGAAAGTTATGATTTTGATGAAAATTATTGCTTGTTCAAAATGGTAAGTCAAAAGTTAATTCACAATTACCTCTTGGAACAGAACTTTGTTTATTCTTGGAGTATTATCAATGACTTCTGAAGTCTTATACTCTTAGAATAATTAAGATCGTGGACCCTAGAACTATATTGCATCAATTTAAAATTCTCAGCCTCCACTCAATAGCTAAGCTGATGCCACTCTAGTTGAGCAAATTTGGGAAAGCTACTTCAGTTTCCTTATCCATAAAATGTAGATAGTAATTGAAACAACCACATTAGGTTAGATGAGAACAGCACAGGTAAACTTTAAGGTGCCAAAAGCACAAGCCTTGACATATCTTGATAAAGGCTAAATTTGTCTTCAGAATTCTCAATGCTCATAATAGAATGAAACCTTAAATTAATTCATTGATTTTTAAAAATATATGTAAACAGAGGTTGATAACAAACGGACACATGGGATCTTTTGGGGATGATGGAAATATTCAAAAATTAGATTTTAGTGATAGCTACACAACTTAGTAAATTTACTAAAAGCATTGGATTATATACTTAAGATTATATACTCAATTAAAGTATATATATATTTAGTTCATGTATATGAAATTAAGTAAAGAGAATATATATATATGAATAAACAGAAATAAAAAGTTTCATTTGATAAAATAAAGGCAATATTAGAAACAAATCAGTATTAGATTTATAGTTAAAGATGTCATTTAGCATAATTATTTGTCATACACTTGTCAAGTACCTACTATGTGCTAAGTATGTGGAAATATAAAGATAAGTAGGATATCTTGCACTGCCTTTGAAGAGCTGTTAGTCTAAGGTAGGGGAAGGAAAACTAAAGTCACGGGACAAATTCAACAGTTTTTGTACTGTCTATAGCTAAAAACAGTTTTATAATTTTAAATGGTTCAAAAAATAATAAAATATTTGACACATGAAAATTACACAAAATTTTAATTTTGTGTTGATAAAGTTTTATTTAAACACAGTCACACTAATCATTTATGCATTTTCTATGTCTGCTTTCAAGTGACAATGATAGAGTTTGGTAGCTGCATCAGAAACTCTGTCCAACATACCCTAAATACCTACTATCTTCTCCTTTACAGAAAATGTCTGCCAATCATTGGTCTCAAATGGAGGATTTAGAGAAAAATAATTTGTGATTAATCTTATTGAGAAACTTTATGAAATCTATTAGTCTTGAGTTTTTGCCTAACACATCAAATACAACTGTTTTATCAGCTGAATATTAGTGACTCAGCCACTCTGTTTGAGGTTTCAGTATTTTAAATTCAAATAGTCTATGCTCAGCATCAAAAAGGCCTATAACTATAAAACTATTATTTAGAAAAATACCTAAAGACTATAATGACTAAATTTTATATCTTGAATTGTCGTAATAATTTTCCTTTAAAAATAAATCTTTGTTTTTTTGTTTTAAAAAACCTAGAACACAGCCATTCAGGTTACAATTAAACAAGTGTTCCAAGAAAGAGAAAGAACATCTTAAGCAAGTAGCCTTACGTTCTACCAAAGGTAAATGCATAATCTAGAAAAAAAGAAGAATTCAATTTGATCCATCTACACAAATTAATCAATATGAAAATTGAATGCAGTCAATCAACAAAGGCAAACAGATTAAACAGCATCATAACCATGTATTGATATTTTTATCTCTTGATATAATATGGAAGCTCATACTTAAAATATTTACACCTTTAAATAAAAATTGTATTTACATAAAATGCACCAAATTCATGCTAACTCATAAAAAGTACCTTAGTAATATTAATTTTCATGCATCATTTCTGGGAGTCATTTTTTAATTCGCGTATTAATTTAACATTAAATTTTTATTTCATTGTAATATAAACTGTATCTCATCATCAGTTTTGCAGAAAACCTCATGGAAAGCATGGGAAGAAGTACAAAGGAAGGAATTTCCAAAGATTTAAAAGTGTAAGTGAAGGCACCATGTATCAGATTTCATCTCATATATATAGTTTTCATTAACCACATACAAAATAAACATACTCTTGATTTTTTTTATTACTTTCAAACTACATTAAACTCATAAAAATTCATGATTTAAAATGCTTCTTTTAATTAGCCCAGGATACCTGGAACTGTATCTTTATTTCAGGAGAATGTGTTAATTTAAAACAGTATTCATAATTGTGACTTAAGATTGCTTAATTCTAAAAAGGCAATGGCAGAATCCAGGCTATTCACTCATTATATTCAATTTTAACAGTATTCATAAAAAGTAAAATAAAGTCAAAAGTATGTAAAAAAATTCTGAACTAGACTGCTAGATTGCTCAAAATGATATGTCAAACAACTATAATTGTTCTTCTAGATAGAATAATAAATGATAGCTCATATTTAACTGCCAGAATATTCAATTTTTTAAACCTTTTATTCATTTTTTCAGGAAGAAAGTTTGGCTTTGTCATAACATATCTAAGATACTGATAGATACACTGGGACGGAAGGAGTGCATTTTGAAACAATGAAACTACTTGAGAAATTTCTTAAGATTGATTCTCCCCAATATCCCTCCTATTATTTGTAATTCTTTCTTTTTTGAAGGCTTCAATGCATGAAAAAAAATCATCTCTTTTACAGTTTTATTTCTATTGTTTATTTCTATTGCAATTAAATATCAGCCACTTTGGCAAAATCACCTCTTAACAAAGAAGAATCAGCAAAGGAGTAAATTTAAACCCTTGGTGCTTTAAGTGGGGTTTAAGTGGGGTTTAAGTGAGGTTACATGTGTAACCTCAGAAAAAATAAGGGCCATCAGGAAAGCAATGAGTTAGAGTGAGGTAACTGAAAAAAAGAAAGGAAACAAGAAAGGCACTACAGTAGCGTTAAGAAAAGAACCCTCATATGAAAATTCAATTAAGGCAGTGATAGCAGTAACTGTCCTCTATGTCACATAAACTTTATACAATATTCCCTAAAAGAGACTGTGTGTAAGGTGAGTACTAAATTATCACTTTAGTCAGAAAACAACACTATAATGAAGTTATTATGATTATTCCTACTAAAGAAATGATACACTGAGGCTCAGAAATACACAGAAATTTGCCCTGGTGGTCACAAAACATAAGAGGCAAAGTTGGGTACTAATCCTAGCATCATCCTAGCATGGTAGTTAAGAGTATGAACTCTGCATTGAATTCAAAGTTTGATTCAGCCCCTTCCCATATGTGACTCTAGACAAATTAAGTAACCTTTCTGTGCTCCAGTTTCCTTGTGAGTTAAATGAGAATAATAATAAGTAATATATTTTAAGTGTTCGGATAATGTATGGCAGTTAGTAAGCACTATATAAATGTTTCATTAAACTTTTTTTAAGAGAAGGAAGGAAATAAATACGAGATGATATAATCTATGTTCTTAACTAGTTCTGTAGACTATGCTGCCACTTTCATCCTACTTTGAATACTGATCCATGCTGCCAATGTCTGGTGTTAACACATATTCAAAGAATTTATTGTCCTACTCTCCTTTGACACATAAAAGTATGGTGAACAGACCAAAATAGATATTTCAAATAACTTTACCTAATTCTTTTTTTATAAGCATCAAATGTGCAGAATATATGTGTGTGTGTGTGTATATAAATAAATATTTATTTAAACCAAATACATACATACATATATACATATATATGAACAGAAACCGACATAAAGTAAATACTATATATATGTATGTACGTATTTAGTTTAAATAATTATTATAAAAGAAAAAAAGAGGTGGTATTAGAATTTCACTGAAAATAAATTGATATTGCATGATTGCATTAATCAATAATTAAAGAAAAATATAGAAATCATAAAGCTGCAAACTAATGGAAAAAAATAAATATACCCTACTTTGAATCTATGCCCGAGACCTTTTTTTATGCTCTGCCTTGCAAGGTAATACTTGATCAAAATATATCCTGAATTTATAGCTATTTGTGTCAGTATAATTTACGACCTAAAATATACTATAATAGATCAAGGTAGATGTCTGTGGAAAAAATATTATTATTTCTTAAATATTTAATGGTTGTTAAATTACATTTAAAAACAATATCTTTTGAACTGAACTGTAAAGCCATTTAAAATTGAAAGATATTATGATTTCAGTTCTACCTTAGCAAAAACATTAAAAAAATTAAAATTAAATAAAAATTAATAGGAAATATGAAAAATATTGCATGGCCCTTCATGAGCAGGGCTTAAAAAAGGAAATAAAAATTCGTGTGTCAATATGCCATGAAAAACAAACAAAGAAAGATAAACATATCAACCCATCATAGGCACACTGAGTTTTTAAAATCCAGTGCTAACCTAATATAAATATTAAGCCTGGAGAGAAAAGCATGCAAACAGTAACTATCACATCTCAAAGAACGGAAACTGAGTTAAAACAAACATCATGCTGGAAAGGCATTGAAAATCTCATAGTTTACATGGGACAGAGTAATTGAACTTGAGGAATCCTTTGGGCCCCCCTCAATCATATTTAAGAAGCAGGGAAGAAAAGACAAAGATTGGAAAAAGAATAGCATTTAGAGAGGAGCAGATAAGTATTCTACAGGCAGAGTGGTTTTCATTTAGTTATAGCTGAAAGAATTAAAATTAAAGGCACCAAATAAAAATCTGAGTGACTGATTACTTACTTTAATAACTTATTTAGGAAATGAAGATTAGCATCTGGAGTAGCATAACTAATCACACTGGTAATAAAAATCTTATATTTAATGATTTAAATTAGAAAATGAAATGTCTTAATCAATCCTTAAAGAGTCCAGAAGTACACATTTATTTTTAAGAAATTTATCTTCCCATTAATTTAGATAAACTTGGTCTATGTAACCATCATTAACGCTGATATGAGTCAGCTTCAAAACTGTTCACTAAAGAACAAAGCATTTTACCCAACACCACAAGGATCACTTCTCAAAATTTTGTTCTTTCCTGAACATTTGATTATATGTACACATATGAGCCAATTAGTCTGCTTGTAAAGTCAAAATTGCAATTAACCTTTCATTAAACTTATAGCAATTTTCAACTTTTAACATTATCAAGTCAAATAAATAAAAATAGACATATGGTTTCTGTGATTCACACTGACAAAGAGCAATTTGTCACTTTATCTTAAAGAATGCTCTCTGACCACCTACATCAGAATTCTCTATGATATCTATAAAGTTCAGATTTCTTGGTTCCAGACTAAGCCTTATAAATTATTATTACTGGGCCTAGGAAGCTGCACTAAGAGATTTATGGTTATTATAACATTGAATCATTATAACACACTCTGAAGTAGGAGGCACCACACTAAAATCTCCATTTAATAGGTGACCTTATTAAATAGCTACAAAGTTATAGAGCCAGCATTCAGATCCTGAATTGACTCTAGTCCAGCCACTAAACTGCATTATTCTGTCACTTCCCTAATTTAGGTATAGATCCAGGATCATTTGTTTTGACAAGATAAAAACGCTATGATAGATGTGTTCTGTGCGTGAGTTAGAAGACAAGCATCACAGGAATTTTTTCTTGCCTTTTATTCCTCTTTCCTATTTCTGATATGTTGAAAATGGAGCCAAAGTTTAATGGAGAAAGGTAAAAGGAGTATCTTTGGCTTGTCCTCTCATAAATCAATCACCTAATATTCATAAACAAAAGAGAAACAATCAGAACTATAGATCAAAGAAGAAGATACCCATAAAAAGAACTATAGCTTCCCTATAAAACAGTTGTTTTAGTTATTCCAATTAAATATAGATAATTGTGGACTGTAATATTTATACATAAAATATACATAATTTCAGATATTACATAGGTATCATAAAACTCTGGTAGATTATCTTTACATACTAGTTGGCAAAAATTTATGTGTTCTATTCTGAATGAGAGAAGCCTATGGAAAATATTTCCAAAATAATGATCATATATAATCTTGGTTAGATCGAAATCATTGGCTTTATTTTACTCCTAAAGAGCATCATTACCTACAGATCTTGTCCAGAACTCATATGCATTGGCGGAGAAGTGAAGTATATCTAACCAAGGACATATGGGCCCATTATAAAAGACTCCCTGTAACCTAATAAATATGCAAAGGGTATTCTAGAATAACAGAAGATAGAAAAGATCAAGCATGTGCTGAGCAAGCAGTTGACTATGTCATAGTATGAGTAATAACTGTTATGTGCTTACATATTCTAAAATAAGAAAAATAAGAAAGCCAGAGGTTTTTTTTTAGTTCCTTTTATGTAACAGGCATTGCAGTAAATAACTTCTAAACATTTTTAACAATTTTTTTTCTTATGATAATTTTGTGAGATGTGTATTAGCAGTCATAATTTACAGGAGAAACTCTGCTAAGTTAAGTAACTTGCCCTTCACACAGCTTTAAATGAATGGAAACCCAATTTCATGGACTCAAAATATAAAATGTTTTTTATATTATTTTAACCAGAGATTGTGTTTTGAATTAGTTTGAAAGCAGTTGTACCAGATTTGATATAAGCACCCAGGTACAAATTATATTATGATGAAAGCCACCTGTGGATGCTGTTTCCATCACTTTCCATGACTGCAATCAGTGGATTAGCAAGAACCTGTCATTCTCATCCCACATAGTCATCTGCCTTCGGACACCTACAGAGAACTAGCTCTAGTTGATTTCTTAGTTATATCAACTCATCTTAAGAAGCCTCATAACAGGTTTTAGGATAAGCCTTTTACCTGGTACTGACTGCAGTGCTACATTGTAATCTCTAGGAAATTCATCACCTACCTGCAGGATAATCTTTTCTTTGAGAATGATTTCCTTATTCTTTGGTAAAACTGAAGTAGAAAAGAAAATTAATATAACTTAATAATTAAATAAGTGCTTGCTTCAGCAGCACATACACTGAAATTAATTAATAAACTATATAATCAATTATAATTAGTTATGAAACCCTGATTTTACAGATATATTTGTTGCAGAAAAATTCAGATGATTTAACTCATGTTAAAGATATCTTTCAGAAATAAAACATGGTTTATTCAACTATAGGTGAAATTAAAAAAAAATAAAAAAGTGATTAGCATTCTAATTTTAATTTATTTTCACTGGGAGAAATAAGACAATGAAGAGATGTGAACATTAGTTAATCAATGAAAAACAAGAATACTTTGTCTCAGTGTTCTGAGAAAGACATTTGCCTGTCCTAAATTATTATTTTGAGCAGAGTAAAGGGAAAATCTATATTAATGATTTGAGTGTATTTTACACTATTCTAACCTACCTGTATAGTTTTCCATTTTGAAGGTTAGAAGTAGTGTGAAATACACTCAAATCGTTATGATAGGTTTTCCTTTCACTGTCTGCTCAAAGCAATCACTTAGAATGAGATCGCACTAAAGACCTGTGACATCTTTCAATTTATCTAACAATGAATTGATACAGAATCTGAACCTGAACTACACATAAAGTCCTTTACATCCCAGATCAAGTATGTCTTCTTAGAGTCCTTCTCTGACCTTCCTGAACACGTCAAATTTTTCTTTCAGAGGCCTTATTGCACTGCACATCTCTCTTTTGTAACACTGTAAAACTTGGCATTTATTTATTTGTTTATTTGTTTATTTCATTAATGTCTGATTCTCCTTGAGAACCACCCAATGTCTAGAACTTCAAAGTACCAGCCACATAACTACATTCAATGTATGTAGTTAAACAAATGAATGAGTGAATACAATAACTCATAAAAATAATTTAAGGAAAATGTCAATAACATAGGTTTTATTGTCATAAGTTGCTTTGTTTTTTTAATTGTTCTACTAGAAGTTTAGTTACCAAATTACATTTAAACCTATGTCACAGGCAATCTCTTTTCTATAAAAAAAATGTAATGGGATAACATTTTAATTAAATGTGTGAAGAGCTTCTTAAATTAATCTATTTTATCATTATCATACCTGCAGGATTCAAAATTAATATTTGGCAGCTTGGTTCACTGATTTTTGAAAAATTCATCTCATATTATAGTCTCTGTTGTAGAAAGTCACTATCTTATTAAATAGCTCAACAGGAAACAACTAAATGTGCTATGACAGGTAAGAAATGCATAAATTAAACCATTTGAAATATTCAGATGTTTGCTCTCTTGAGAAACACAGAACTAATGATAAAAATAATAATAATAGGGGCTACAATCAACTGATTCCTTAGTATGCATCAGGCCCAGAAGTTCATTTATTCATCACAATAATCATATAAAAAGGATATCATCCTCCACTAGGATTTTTAAAACTGTTAAAGACTAAAGAAGTACAATATCTAAATTTTGAGGTCAGAAGGAAGAAAAGAAAGAAGAAAGGAGAATCTCTAACAGTTTTAGCCTAAATAAAGGGCAACATCAAGGAAAAACTAAAAGATAAGATTTTACTCTTGGAAGTGGTGTGAAGCTGACTATCAGTGGGACAATAATAATTATAACTAACATCAATCTAGCACTTATTATTTCCAAGCACTTTATATATATATACAAAAGAATATGTAAGGCAAAACATTACAGTAAACAAAAACAGGACAATTTAGGACACATCAGGCTCTGAAATTCTACATATGAGAGAATGTATCTGTTGACATTCCTCTAACTGAACAGCTACAAGGGACTGTTGTAAAGAACACAAAGTTAATTGTTTGAAAATGATGATTTATTGAGTAAAATATTATTTCTCTTCAACTACTTATCTTAGAAAATTCTATGTGATATAGCCTTAATATGATTGATCTATTTTAAGAAACATTTTATTCTTTATCAAGACCTTTTTCCCAAAATCTCTTTAACTAATGTATATTATGTGGCACTGACAAAACAGTCCTGGAAATCATAGTTCTAGCATGATGAGTTTGACCTGCATTAGACTTCACTCTCTGGTGCTCAATTTCCCCTTCAATAATATAAAGGGATTAGGCAAGTTATCGTTATCAGAATGATTTTGAAACATCTATGATTATTCAATGGTCTCCTGAAAAAATTACTGAAAGCATAAAAGAAGTTAGATTTAATTTTTATACACTAATTTTTCTTCCTCACAGTACTCATTAATGCATTTCCAAACAAAATCATCTAATCAAAGACACATAAGATATCTGGGTTCATCTTATGAGCTACAAGTTAGATCGAGCCTCACAAATTTCACATACCACTGCCACATTCACCAGTTACATTCAGTATCTACTTCAGAGAAGCTGTTAGTTTAATGATCAAGATCATATCACATAGATTTAAATCCAAGTCCACTGCCTCATTTATGATGTGAATAAATTCACTTTTCCAAGACTCAGTTTCTCACCCGTGAAATGACAGTGATGATACTTACCTTGAAGGGTGTTTAAAGAACTGAGAAAAGATATATCTTTTATTTAAATTCAGTTAATTTAAATTCTTAAAGTAATTTAAGATGAAAATATATAAATACTTATGCTAAGATGTATTCTACTCTATATGTGCTAATTATCACATACTCCCCCACCCCAAAAAAAAAAAACAGGTCCAGGGCTAGATTATTAACATTTTTATTGTTAGAGGCAGACATGTCCCCAAAACTTTCATCTCCTCCACATTTGGAGTTGACTAAATATACAAAGTTTTCATAAAGTAATTCAAATCAGTAGGATTTTGACCACAGGCATAAAACAGCTAAACTTATTATGTTTACAGTATATAGCTGCTCTATTTATATTTATAATACTAATATTTCTTAGAATAGAGCACAAGAAGTTGGGTTGAACAATAATACACTCTTTTGTCAAGTAAATGATCATAGCCTTTCACATGTTTCACAATAACTCTAATAACTATAAAGTGGTAATATTATTAACACTTTCAAATTGCTTTTAGATCTGTAAATAAAAAATTATGAAAAGTAAAAGGCAGAGGAAGAAAACAATGCTTACTGAGATTAATTTTAAAATGATAGGATAGTTTTGAAAATTAAATTTCCAGTTGTTAATTATCACTAATAGTGTGCAGAAATATAATCAAAATAAATATTTTCATTTTATCCTATTTTTCAATAAACCAATACTTAAACATATTCATTAGCTTCACATTTTTAAGTTTTATAAACAATAAATATCTGCTTTTATTTTTAAAAAATTACTTCAAATAAACTTCAAAGTCTATATATTCTCATTCTCTCTACCCCTTTTTCTATTTTTCAAGTTTTCTAGGCCTTAGGCATAATGCCTGATACATTTTTAAATTCAATACATATTTGGTAATGAGTTTGTGAATGAATGGCAGTTTTTTTTTTTTTGGTTTGTTTTAATGTGCTTGGTTTTATATAGTATTTCATATGCAATTTAGTTCCATGAATTCCAATCACTATATGATGATTCCTATAGTGCATGGAATGGTATATAAGCTCTATGAATAAACAAGATTTTCTGTTTTGTTGACTGCTCCATCCCCATACCTAGATCAGTTTCTGGCATATATTTGGTATGTAATAAATATTTGTTGATTAAATATTGAATGACATATATAATTCTAATGTTCTTTTCATACTGAAACAAAGTAAGAAAAATCTATTATTGTTAACTCATTCTTCAAGAATATAGTCAGTTATAATTTAATTACATATTAAGTTAGATTTAAAGGATGTATAAGTATGAGGGTTTTTTGTGTTTATTTAATATACATTATGCATATATTTGAGGGCCTTTTGTGTGTCATGCACTATAACTATTTCAGAGAGGGTTTCTTTTCCTATATATGTGCTAATGTACTTCCAGTCTAGCATTCATCACAATGTATTATAATGAGTTTTGTCATTCCCCATACATATCATGCTCTTTCATCTTCTATGTCTTATCACATGACATTCTATCTGTCCTTCAGATCCATCATTCCACTCCCAACTCAATGTAGTACAAAGTCCTTCTCAAATATTCTTCCTCCCTGAAATATTCCTTCCTTATTACTCTTTTACCCCATCACACAGGACCTCCTTTCCAGACTTCCCAAGTAACTGTCACAAGGTGCTAAGTCTGTGTCCATGTCTGTCTCTGCAACCTCTATTTCTTAATTGACTTCTTTTTTATCTGTTTATTAATCCCAAGTGCTTAATACAATTTTTGCAACAGATCAAGTCCTAAATTGTTGCAAAATGAAAGAATGCCAATTAATTTAAGCAACATATTTTCTCATTAGCTGAGAGAGTTTAGGAAGTAGCATATAGTACTCATATCTTCTTAACTTTACTCATAATGAAGAAAATCAATTTTGGATATGATTTATTCAATCAACCCAAAATGAAAACTCAAAAATTTCAGAGGCAGAAAGCAATGAGCAATGTTTTGACATGGAATCCACTGTAAAGTCAGAATTTTAGGAAATGTGTTAGGTATTTTGTTTTGGATGTGATTACTTGATGTAACTAGATTATAAACTAAGTAATAATAATCTCTCTCTCTCTCATATATATATGTGTGTGTGTGTGTGTGTATACATAGGTATATACATATATATGTATACACACATATACATATATATACACATATGCATATATACACACACACATTATATGTGTGTGTATATATATATATATATATATATATATATATATATATGAATGACTCTTTTGTATACGTCCAGGAATCATTTACTGCCTATTTAATGCATATTTCTCAGTAATTACAATCTTGAAATTATCTTGTACAAGAAATATCAGCTGATTGTAATTTCTACATATGCAGTTATTTTTTTCTATTCAGAAGAAAAAATAGATAATGTGAAACACAAATTTTTTTATCTACTTAAGGTGATTATGAAAATTAAATAAAATTTTCATCTTTTCTATTTGTCCAGCCTTTCCACTGACAACCAAGACACTGGTTAAAAATTAAGATTTTTCTTCAGGATCATGCAGAGCAAAGGTCACACTGTGGGAAACTGATTTCTAAAGATTCTTATTGCCTGAGGAAGGAGCCCAGAAGAGGAGGCAGAGAAAAGAAAGAGAAGACAGAAATGGCTCTTTCTCAGGCATGGTTGACATTCAAAGACATGTTCATAGAATTCTCTCAGGAGAAGTGGGAATGCCTTAACTCTGCAAAGAGGGCCTCGTTCTGGGACATGATGTTAGAGTATTATGTCTCCTCCACATGTGATCAAGATTTTACAACCAAAAACAACCAGTAATACAGGAGTCGTATTCCAAACAGTGATGTTTGGAAGACCTGAAAGCCATGTAATCAAATACTTTTACTTTATGGAAATCCAGGAAAATATGGATGACTTTGAGTGTCTGTGGAGAGACAATGAAAGATATTACAAAGGAATGTCTATAACCCATAAAAAAAAAACAACTCACTGATAGAAGAGATCATTATGGTAGAAGAAATGTAAGAAACAAGTCTATTGAAAATAGATGAGACTAAGCTTTCAGTATAAACTGCAGATATTTCAAATGTTCAAGGGAATATTTACAGATATAATTTAATTAAGAATTCCACCAACAATATTTCCTGTTTCTCCACTTCAGAAAGTTCCTTCTAGTGTACAAGCCAATACTTATAATATATATGGAGTTAATTTTAGGCATCCTTCAATACTGACAAAAGACCAGAAAGCATGCGGGGGGGTGGGGGAACCTTACAAATGTAATGAGTGCAAAAAATCATTTAGTATGCATTCAAGACCAATTTACCACCAGGTAATTAATACCTTACAAATGTAATGAATATGACAAAACATTTACTCAGGCTTCACACCTCAATATGCATCAGGCAAACCATAGTGGAGAAAAACCTTAAAAACATGATGAGTGTGACAAAGCCTTCAGTGTGCATTCAAGCCTAACTAGACAACAACTAATTCATAGAAGAGAAAACGATATAAATGTATTGAGCATGGCAAGGTTTTTAGTGACAAATCAAACCTTGCAGGTCATCAGAGTATTCATACAGGAGACAAGCAATATTAATGTAATGAGTGTGCAAAGCCTTCACTGTGTGTTTAAGCCTAACTTAACATCAGGTAACTCATAGTGGAGAGAGACCATACAAAGGTAATGAGTGTGGCAAAGACTTTCGTGAAAAGTCACAGCTTACATGCCATCGGAAAATATATACCAGTGAGAAGCAATACAAATGAAACAAGTGTGGTAGGACTTTGGCTCCTCTTTACAGCTGGCAAGACATCTTAGAATACACACTAGAAAAAAACCTTACAAATGTAATGAGTATGGCAAATCCTTTAGTTTGCATTCAAGGCTAATTTACCATCAGATAATCCATAGTGAAGAGAAACTTTACAAATGTAATGAGGGCAGCAGGGACTTTGGTCTCTCTTCACAACCTACAAGACATTGGAAAATGCACACTAGAGAGAAACCTTACAAATGTAATGAGTGTGTCAAAGCATTTAGTGTGAACCCAAGCCTAACTTATCAACAGATAATCCATTCTGGTGAGATATTTTACAAATCTACTAGATGTAGCAAAGCTTTAGGTATTGATGTAAACTCAGGGTTCACCAAATAGTACATACTAACAAATACAGTGAATATGGCAAAATTTTCAATTAGTGCTCACTATTTACCAGACATAAGAACATACATCCTGGAGAAAAATCACACATATATAATGTGTGTGTTGAAGTTTTTACTCAAAGATCAGATGTTAGGGAACATTTGGTGTGATACCTTATAAATGCAATGAGTGTGACAAAGCCATCACTTTGAGTTCAGTTATTATGCAACAACAGAGACTGGATAATGAAGAGAAATTATGTAAATGTATGTGGCAGGGCCTTTACCCAAACCTCACAACTCACTAGAGTTTGAAATATAAATCTTAGAGAAATCACACAAAAATAATGTGCATGCTAAGGCTCTTACCCAAAGATCAAAACTGTGAGACATGAAAAAATTTATATTGGAGAGCAACCTTACAAATGTAATGAATGTCATAAGGCACTTCACCAAATGTCTATGCCTTTAGAGTAATGACATTCACACAGGACAGAAACTACACAAAAATATTGGACTTTTAAATAATATTAAAAAACGCTGTGTCCTCGAGATTCACCCAAGAATTCATTCTATTTGGCAGTAGAAGAATCCATGAAAATTCTGATTTCTCCTAATCACAGGAGGGTATCATAGCAACTAAATAATTTTGACTCTAAAATTATTTGACAAAATTATTTGACAAAAGTAATAAATGTAGTCAAAAATTTTGACCTATTCTCATAACCAAACACCCATTTAAGAATCCATAGTAAGTATAATTAAGTTTGTAGTTCTCCGGGATTAACCTGAGATATTACTGCAGAATAATTACAAGTCAAACTATGTTAACATTCATGCATGTAGTATATCAGAGGAAGGGGATATGTACAAACAGCCTGTTATTTTTAGAGTTTATAATATTTAGTTATTTGAGTTTTCTCAAAAAGACTCCTTTACTAGTTATGACTCTTAAGCTAATGTTTAGGGCTGTTGATCTTATGCCTTCTTTACAGGTCTTTCATGATGGTCTTTGAGAAGGAATTTATACAATAAAAGGGCCAACTTCATTAGGTATGGTTTATTCATATTCATGTTACCTGGATAAACAAGGACACTGATAATCAAATTCATTATTATATAAATTAGCATCAGTGAAGGCAAAGAATAATGTAAAACTATGATATAAGTTATCATGGTTATTATGTTCTGGGTGTCCCTCTCTAGACAGGCCACTGTAGGTTATAGAAAAAAATGCTCTACCAACTGACCATGAAACAAAGTAAGCCTTGGCATTAAGGAACTGGGCTTTTCATGAGAGGAGAGTGATAGGTTACTAGGAAGCAATTACATGGTGGATATAATACAGAAGAAATGGTGGTGACTTTTTTCTATTTAATGTCAATAGCTGTTGTATATCAAAATTAGTGGAAAATTAGTTTTATTTTTGGAAATTGAAGAAAGAGCAGTTATCTGAAAGGGGAGTTTAATCAAAAGAACCAGAACAGTCTGTGCATGTGTATGATTCACATTTAATTGTCTTCATTACTTTTGCCACTGTTTTATTCAAAATGTATTATAAGTCTCATGTTTTAATTAATAAAAGTCAATCTTTTTTTATTTAAAAAAAAGATTTTTCTTGAGAATCAAAGATTGCAATTCTAAATCTGACATCTCTTGGGAAATTATCAAAGGATTATTTAGGAGAAAAGTACAAGCTACATAGAAGTGCTCTGTTTTGACAGCTGACATAGTTATTTTCTTTATATTTCTCATTTATGCCAATGAACCCTATTGAAACACAGACTCTTCTACTGTTTAGGTTTACAGACATTATTTTCAAAATAATACATACTGGTAGTTACAAAATAGTCATGGGAATGTAAAGTACAGGATAGGAAATATAGTCAATAATATTGCAATAAGTATGTATAGTTCTAGGTGGGTACCAGACTAATTGGGAGGAATCACATCTTAAATTATATATAATATATGTGTGTGTGTGTGTGTGTGTATATATATATATATATATATATATATGTATATATATATATAATGTCTAATCACTACTCTGTACACCTAAAATTAGTAGTTAATGTTAAAAAAGAAATTAAGTGGCTTGGACACACATTCACTAAAATAAAAAAAAAAATCATAAGATATTTTAAGTAGGAGAACGACAAAGAATTTCATAAAAATAGTACTATCTCCAAAAAGTCTATTTTGGCTATATACAAAAGTTGAATATATACAAAAGTAGAATAAGAGAATACATTTCATTTAAACTTAAAGGCGAGATGACAGTAAAATAGCTCTCAGCCAGCACCAGTTACTAGCCTACTACAGGGAGCCTCATAAGGTATTACTCTAGATCTACAAGTCTCAGCCATCTGGGAAATGAAGGCTCTTCTGCAGTACAAGAAGTGAAGAGGCTTTGCTCTCAATCACCAGGTACTTTACAGATAACATTTATTTATCAACAGGAAAATCCAAGCAAATACTGATTTCTCTAAACCACAAGAGGGTATCTGTAGCACCAAAATAATTTTGACTCTAAATTCCACATTTTTCCCATTCACCTTGCTCTGGGTGCAACTACTTAGATTAAACTCAAAATTTCTATAGATCCTCACACCTCTAAAAAGCCCTATAGACAAGAAAAGTGGACAAAATGCACATGGTATTTTTGTTTTCGGTCCTATTTTCTGTTATCAAAAGGTATAGTCAATGTTTTATTGACTAATAAGCAGCTTGGTTCTCAGTCTCTCATTCTACATTTGGAAAAACCGCAAAAAGCACTAAACTAATAATAATTATATATGGCCCCAAATAGATGACCTAGTTATATATGTAGTGGTACATTCCTTGATGACTATGAATAGTAATAACCCATAAAAAAGAATGATGATCATGAACATGTACCAAGTGGTTATTATGTGCCAAATGCTTTGCTAGAATCTGTTCCTAAACTGTATTATTTTATTTGATATTCATATAGAAGAGGGACTAATAGATTTCCATTATAAAAAATGAGGAAAGCAAGACTTAGATAGACTGAGCAACATATCAAAAGCCTTATAACTGAAAGCGGTGGAGCCAGGGCAGAGACCAAAGTCTGTTCAACTCCAAACCACTCCAAAGTCTGTTCCTAACCACTGGTGTGTCACAGGAAAAACACAATTAGGTAATCAAATCTGAAGCAAAGCCATCCTATCTACTAGTATTCTAGGCATAGTGTATTAGAACAAAAAGCTTTCCAGGTACTTATGAAAAGATTATAGATACAAACCAATTATTGATTCTAAAATAGTGGAAAACGAGTAAAAAATCAGCATTAATTAATAGTTAACTACAAAACTCAGTATTATTTTCACTCATCAGGTTAAACTAACTTATGTTGTGATGTATATACAATAATTAATGTTAATGTGATGCTTTTTACTATGTTATATATTACAGGGGTAGAGCCTCTAAAAGTAAAGTAGTCCTTATTTTGATAATGTTAAAGTTTATCTGCTTATGACCCTAGGATTTTCTTAGCAAAGAGTGTTAATATAGCATTTTTGCTAATATTCAAGGGTCATCTATAAGTTTTTTGGGAGATTCATAACAGGACTATTTACTAAAGGCATGAACAGTGATCTATCTATCTATCTCTATCATCTATCTTTATGAAGGTCTAGATTAGAATATGTTTGTTAACATTTTTTAAGGATGGACATAATTCATGTATTTTAAAACAAATTTGAAAAAATGTTTATTTTCATATTATGGTGAATATGTAATCATCTGTTCTATAGAAACAAATTTTTAGAAAAAAATCATATAAATTCCCCATTAAATTTTACAGACAAAATCAAAATCTTGTGGTAATAATGATATCTTTTTCAAGATATATATCATTATGTATATGTTTGTTTTTTCTAACAATCAGAAACAAAAATATTGAACAATTATTCCCCACAAAAGTAACTCATCAATAAAAGTAAAAGATTATAATTTGAGTCATCATGACAATAGTTTTATACACCTGCCTTGAAACAAATATCAAGATAAACATATCTGACATGCTACACTAATGTTTTTTATCATTATTATTCCTATCTATAATAAGTTATACTATGTAATATTTATACAATTTATACATTTTACCTTTGTAAAACACTTTCACATACACAAATTTCTTTTAGCTATCCCATTTAATAACTTATCTTATCTATTTTTAAATAAAATTTTACCAAAAAAAACTTATTTAGTTAAAATCAATTATTTCTCCTATTGCCATAGCATTAAATAAACAACTTAAAATGTGACATCTAACAAAATATTGCTTATATTAAAAGCAAGAAAATACTATCCTTACCCTGTTTTCAAGAATTTTTAGAATAGAAAGTTTAGTCATGGAATTCAGCAACAGGCACAGAAGTAAAAGGTCACCTTTGCAATTTTCATTATTAGGTAACTATAAATGTCTATTGAAATTTAAAAAGAATGTTAATATATAAATGAGAAATGCAGAACATAGTAGAAATTAAATCTCATTTCTAAGGCTTGTCAAAGACAACAGGGGTTTTCTTTCCCCTAAGGAAAGAAGTTAAACTATTTTTTTAATAAGCAAAATTTTTGCATGGGAAACTAAAGTGGGGATAGTCTTAAGGGCTGACCCCTTAACTTTTGGGATCTTCCAGGTAGATAGTATTAGAATTCAGTTAAATTTGTAAGACACCAGTTGATGTCCACTAAAAACTGGAGAACTGCTTGGTTTGAAAAGAACCCATCTATACCTGGCGTGATAAGTATTGAGAGCAGCGGAGAAACAGAGTTTTTCCTTTCAAAAACACACACCAGATTTTGATAAGTTACTACAAAAAAAGTAACATAAAATATCTAATATATTTTATATTCTATGTTCAAAGATAATATTTAGGATACATTATGTCAAAATATAATATTAAAATAAATTTCACTTGTTTTGTTTTACCCCTTTTGAATGTGTCTACTAGAAATTTGAAAATTACATGTGTAGCTCACATTATATCTCTACTTTGACAGCACTGTTCTAGGCCATTACCTTTTACATTATTTTAGGAATATCTTTTTTTGAGATTCCAAGTACATATAGTAATTTATTACATAAAACTCACAGTTTTTTATTATTCAACTAAAACAACTTCTCTTTTGTCATTCAAGAGGTTGTGTTTACATAATCTAAATACCAGACCAATCAACATATGCCGAATGAGTTTCTAAAATGTTTACAGGTTCATTATCACTCTGTCCTTCAAAGGAAGTGCTTCTCTTTGTTTCATATTTATTAATTTCACTATTCTAAAACATTATTCCCTAAAGTCCACAGCCATCCAAAATCCATTCTACTCTTTGATCAGTGTTTACAAAGGAAGGGCTAAAAGAAAAAGGAATTAAATTTTCACTGTCACAGGAGAATAATCAAAGACAATTCCAATAAGAATAGATTTTTGATTAAACTATGGCAAATAGCTAACAACATTGCTCAAAAAGAAAAAAAAATCATATTTACATTACAAGTCAAATTTAAGTGTGTTCTGCCTGAAACCTGAAAATTGATTAATTTGAAGGTTTCAAGAATACTAAAAATGAGAAAAATAATAAACAAATGAATATTTAAAGCATAATGAGTTAGCCTAAACTCAAAGTCATTTTACCTGATGGAAGACACAGTATCTAAACATGTCCTCACTAAGTTGATATTTTGAAAGCAAGCACTATTTCATAGGAGCAGGCAATAAGCATTCTACCCAAAACTATTCTTCTGAACTAAATCCTTAGTACAGGTGAGACTTCTTCAATAAATAAATTTATGAGGGTCATGTGCCCTCTAAGGATTGTCAGATAATACAATATAAAGGCTTGGATTTGGAACACCTTTATACAAATCAGGGGGATTCCCTTTACCACCTCTCGTCATGAAATTTAGAAGTGGTTTCCAGGCACAGATGATCTTATGCAATACTAACCCATTAGAACAGGATTACGCAACCATCCCATGAAAGAGTGCTCACTTTTCAATTTTCCAGTACCTTATGGACCACTGAATGCTGATGAGGATGAGGCACATATCGAGGTGACATCATGGAGCGGACGTTGAGAATTGGTGACTGATTAGTCTATAGAAACAGAATCCTTCTGGATTCCATAAGTTACCAACCAATCACCAATCAGTCATGGCAATTCCTATTCTAGGAGCTCTTTTCAAAAGCCAAATGATGTTATTGTTGACATCATGGTGAGGTTAGATTTTTATTTGTGTGATACATATTTTAGGAAAGATAGTATAGATGTGTTTTTTAAAAAGGAAAGAGTTGAAAGACCAGAGTCTGCTCTGCCATAAAATGAGGCTGTGCCAACCTCTTCCTTGAATTCAAATATTCCACAGGTAGAACTAGGTGGTAGCTACATTCTTTTATGCCCACATTTCCAAAATGGAGGTCTGTGACCCTTAAGGAGATTTTGAGGCTGTTCTATAGAGTTCCTTCCATGAAAAAATTGAAAAGTCTATTTCCGTTGATATAAAAAGAAAGAAAACAGAATCCCTACATTTGAGAAACCAAATCTAATAAAACTCAGACCTCATTGTTCTTACAAGATTTTTTTGTGTGTGAAAGAATTAAAAACCTTTGACAAGTAAAAAAATACTATTCTCTCCTATTTATGTCTATTCCCATTGTTCTATTACTTAAGAAAACTAGAATTAGGTAAATGGATTTTATTTATTTTAAGGCTGCAGATGTTATTAATAACATAAGCATACTTCACTTTATGTGATAACTTAATTTCTGAGAAATCAGTTAAAATATAAACACTTTTGTATAAAGTACTAATGAAGCTGATTTAACCAAAGACTGTTTTAAAAACAATAATATATGTAGTAAGTTGCTGATCTTTACATATACCATGTTGTCTCAAAGTATAACTTCATTACATTTTCACAAGACAAATTCAGGCTAATCTGTCAATTTTGTTGAATAGTTCTACGAATATGGGAATTAAATTTGCATGTCCCTGATTCTAGTTATGAGTCCTTTTTCATAAATTTATTCTACACTGAATTTTCACTATGTCTCCAACACGTCTTTTTACGTATATAAATATACATATATAATTTTATATATCATCTTTATATATATATAATTTTAGATATCAGTGTAGTTTCTTCACTACTTTGCTGCTATCAGAACTATTACTGCTTTTGATTAATTGCACTAAAGGTGATATAAACCACTCTATTACTCTTCTCCAGGTGTCAACACTCTCATCCCATTAAACGTGTTTTTCTTATTTCTAAGAAAGTAAATGACCTTGCCACAGTAATGACACTCTTTAGCCATAAAGAGAGTATTATAAGAAATAAATGATATAATCTTTACCTACTAATGAAAATGGTAAAAGCTCAGGGAAGATAACTCTATTTATGAACCTGAGCCTTTTCATTTTCATTTTTCCTTCCCCATTGCCTGCATTTTAGTACAACACACCAATGTCTTCTGCCTAGATTACTGCAGTTGCTTCTTAACTGGACTCTCTTTACTGCTTTTATCCCACTATAATCACTTCAACACAGAGCCCCCATACATTGTTTTTAATACAAACATGATCATAATAATGGCATTATCCTGTTAAAAAGAATCAAAGGGATTTAAGATAAAGTTCATTTTCAGCAGTATAACGGATTGTAAATTCTTGCATAAGTTAGTTTGAACTATCTCACTGGCTCAACTAGTGCCACTTTTTCCTTATCTTTCACAATGGCCATTTAAATCTACTAATCTACTCTTTTTGTGTCCTTCAGGAGTTCCACATATTGTTGCTTCTGCCAAGAGGTGATTCGTTCATCCACCTTCATCCACCCTTACTGATGTTTATAGTCCTCATCCTACAAAGATCAGTTTGGATTGCACTACTTCAATCTTCTCAAGACTAGGTCATTGCCCCGTTATACATCTTTTTAGCATCCTATAATTCTACTTCCTACCATTTCTCATAATTTTGTTAAATAATTGATAGTGTAAGTAGAAGTTTGATGATAATCCAGTGACAATGGTTGCCTTGGTCCCTGCTCTACCCTCAATGCCCAACTAGGTGTTCAGTCCCTATTTGATAGTGGAATGCATGAATGAACATTTGAAGAAGAATTCATCAGTATCCAATTAGCCTTTTGTACTATATTTTATATTTTATATTTTATATGCTGTATCTAGTATTTAGATAGAGCCTAGGTTTTTTTTCATCCATTAATCAGTGGTAATTCCTCATCTGTTATATTTCAGCATTATGTTAGGTCTAGAATTCAAAAATAAATAAAACAAGTTCCTATATTTTATTCAGATAGTGCTTTCCTTTTAGAGGTTTGGGCAGGTTTTCATGGATTCGCCATATTCATTCTAGTATATTAGTGATTATGATTCTCATGCTACAGGTAAAAGCATTGAGGATTATTATCATCACCTGATCTGTATTCACAGGCTCTATTCCTCTTAAATTAGATTTGCTATCATAGTATTCTTGTTAAAAATATAAATTTTTGAGTTTTTCTCACTGAATCATAATCTCCAGAAAAGGGAGATTTTTTTAACTACCAAAAATGTATCATTTTTAAAGGATATTCATATCAACAATTTTAAAACATTTAAGAAACATTTTAAAATATTGGAAATGGCATTCTATTGAAAGTTATGTTATAAAATTTATTTTAATAGAACTAAGTAATACTCATACATAAAATGTTAATTTTTTCTACTTACAGTATTGTTTAATTTACCTCAAATGACATATGAGAAAGGGAATGATGTGTCAAGAAAAAATTCAAAGATGGTATGTGGAGTTTGGTTTAAGAACTAAAATACATTAAAATTTATATCATTTTATTAGAGTTTCTAACATCAAAAATAGATCAAAAGGAATTTCATTATTCTTTTATTTTTCAGTGAAACAAAATACTGTTCACTTTTTATGTGTTCTGTTTTGCTTATAAATGATGAGATAAGAGAGATAGATTTATAATGCTGTTTCCAACAGCTCTTTGAAGAATAGTACTTTGGAATGTGTATAGACTTTGTCATGATATATGAAAGCAACACATATAATTTTTACTACATATATATATATATATTAAATGCTGGTGTTTGATGTGCTAGAGAAACCTTAGAATGTTACTATTTATAGAATTTGAAGAATTACTGTGTCATGTTTCTCATTAACTTGTAAAAATTATGTAGCAATTTCCCCTATGTTTCCCGCCTATGAGTAGTAGTGAAACAAATTTTACAAATTAATTACATTTTTAAAAATATGACTAATATAAACAATTAAAATCAGTATGATCATCTCAGCTCTCATGGCATCCAGAAGTATTCAGGTGAAGAAGAAAGAAAGATATGAACATACTCATCCAATCTCTCTCTCTCTCTCTCTCTCTCTCTCTCTCTCTCTCTCTTTTTCTCTGTCTTTCTTTTGTTCTATTATTTATGCCTACAGCACCTGGTCTTCCTAGGTGGTCTTCCACCCAGGTACTAGCCAGGCCCAATCCTGCTTGTTTTCTGAGATCAGACAACTATAATACCTGTGTGTGTATGTATACTTACTCTATGAAACCATGCTAGGGCCTGAGGGGAATAGTGATTACAATACTACTTTACAGTATTTGGTATTCTGTGCTATTTTTATGTAGTAAAATTTTGCTATTTTTGTTAGTATAACATTGTTTTGGTATGTTAAAATATGCCAAATATAAAACATTATATCTAGAGACACACTCAGATATTGACATTACATTAATATGTTGACTCTGACAAAGATGTTTAGAAAACAATCTCGAAATAAAAGATAATGCCAATTCAAAAAGCAACACTTCTTTATATTAAGAATAACATTTTATCTGATTTAATAACCTGCCACACAAGCCAAATATGAACATGATAATAAGCTAAGATAAAATATAACAGAATCTCTAAAAATACTAGAAGAAATAAAATATTAAGGTGACCAGAAATGTGTTTTTTAATAGAACACTACATTGCTATAACCTCAGCTTATTACCACAGCTACTATAGTTCTAGCCAAAGAATACACACCTCTTCCCCCAAAATAATTCTATATGTCACCTCAAACAAAGTTGCAATTATTTTTCAAAGCATCACAGAAGAGAAAAATATTCAGTTAGCACAAAACTATCTTTTCAACATTCCCTGAATTTGTACAGTTATAAAGAGCTTTTATAGCACCTGGAAAAATGGACTCGTGACTTCACTGTAACATCAATAATAAACTTTATATTAAATATCAATTTTTAAAGAAATAATTAACTAATATTTATTGTAAGCTTTCCACAGTAAAAATGTCTTCATTTTATTGGTCTTTAACTTATTAAAGAAGGACCATTTATTTTACACACTATTAATCTATAATAAAATAATAATGTATGGGTCACATATATTTTTCATAATTGTACATTTTATTTGATATTTGCTAATAGGGTTTATATATTTCCATTTTAAATGTATTTTCTCTTTAATTTTTTTTATTTTTTGTATTCAAAACCGTTTTTTGATGAAATTACAGTATTAATATGTAGAATAAATACCAAGTATTAGTACTATCTTTCTTCTCAGTACTAAAATACTTAGTGGAAAAGTTAGTAACTGAAAAGTAGATTTTTATCTTGAAGGACCTTAATGTCTGTCATTCTTAGTTAATACAAATATTCAGGAATAGGGGTATGATATACCTCAGTGAGACCCATATTTCATGTCAACTTTCAAATCATCAACTGGCCTTGATAGAGAAAATGAACAACACTAAATTACAGTACAGGCTAAGAAAGGAAAAGGATGAATTAATAAGAAAGCAAACAGTCTTGTTGTGAAATGCCTATGGAGGGTGTCCTGTGGTTAGGGACCCCAAGGGCAGCCTCTAGGGGCTGAGAACTACCCCTTCCCCGACTCTCCTAACCCAGAGAGCCAGCATAAACATTGAGACCTTGGTCCTAACAACAGTAAAGAAATGATTTCTACTCAACAATTTGAAAGTTTAAAAGTGAATAGTTCCCTAGTCAAACCATCACATAAGGATGTATATAAACTGACACCTTGATTTGAGTCTTTATAAGACCCTAGGCAGAGAACTCACTTAAAATGTACCAGATACATGGAAAAAAGTGAGATATTAAAGGCAGTGGGGGCACATTGAATTCTCTTAAGAACATAACTGAAGTTCTTCACAAAGCAAGAAAGGATTGTTACCCTACCTGTGTTGCTGCACCTTTATTTCCCCTGGGAACATGGTCAAATACTTCTCACATGCTAAACATGTTGGTTAGCTGACATGAATGCATGCAACTTCGAACACAGAGCTTATCATACGTCTTACATTCTAAGCAAAATAATATACAAAATAATTATAACTATTAGTTATTTTCTATAATATCATATATTCTTTATACATTTTACATTCATCCTCACAATAAGTAAAGGACATTTTAATTATTAAAATGAGAAAACTAAGCATGAGAAGGGTAAGTTATTTGATGAAGGATTTGATAAAGACCATATGGCTATTAGATTATGGATGCAGACACAAATTCAGGTCTATCTGCTCTAAAGCTGGTATTATTTCCATGATTTCTTGTTACTGTGCTAACTGGTATTTCAGTCCATAAAAGCAGCAGAGAATATCAATAAATACTAGAGAATTTCAAACCAGATAATTCTTTGTTCCTACGGGCTACAGTACCACAAAATATAATGCCTTGAATCTATCCATACCATAACATGATTTGACAGTATAAAATGCTCTTATATGTAATACTATCCTGATCACTAATTGCTTAATGCATTCATGTAATATCATTGAAGTAAAATTATACCCTGAATTATACCCTGCTCTGGTCAGGGCAATTTATGCTTATTAGTATAATTCATAAAATTCTCAAATTCTATTTATAAATTCACAGACTTTAACATATTTAATAGAAATTTATAATAAATTATTCTATACCATATAAATAAATGAAAAATATTTTTGTACTCTGAATTCAAATGCTTTCTTCATTCAGTATTTTGAATTGTATAAATTTAAGAAAGCTCTTACTAAGCAATTTCCTTCAGAGTTTTTAGTCAAGGCTTTAAATAAGACATTCAGAAATGCATCTCTTCAAAAAGGCCTTCCCTATTTATTTCCTCCAGAATTATTATAACAGGCTATTAAAGTTTCTCAGGCACTTAAAGGCATCAAATTATTTTCTCCTTTTTTTAATAAAACAATTCAAGCTTTTAAATTCTTACACAGCTTGACTATACAGCTATTTATATTTAGAAAAATATTAATTCTCAAACTGAATAATAATCTTGAAGAGAAAGACTGTTATCTAAGGATGACTGCATTTTTTGTGTGTGAAATCTTCACTTATCAATAGTTACTCTCAAGCATTCAACTTTATAGTACATAAATATAGTACATAACATAAATCTAAATCACTGCAGTGTTTCTATTGATGTTGCATCAAATACACCATGACTCATTGCATAAGTCAAATAATCTTTATTCTTTTTCACCCTCTTCCTTATGACCTGCTCCTCTAGATACCTGAAAATTAAAAAAATAAAATAAAATGCTCAAGAAGTATCCTATGATTGAAAAGATATATTAAATCCTCTTAAAAGAAAGAACATTCATAGGCAGTTGCAAGCAAAATCATTAAAGTGTGTGTGGATAACATATAGCACCTGAGAACTATAAAGTCTCAGGGAAGGCACTGCAAAACTAAATATGTTTCTGTTTCCACATCATTAGACAGGAATTCTTCCTCTTACTACAACAGCCATTGCTGCAACAGCCACACACAGCAGCCAGCCATTCATTTATCAACTGAATTATTTCATTGCTTAATTGGGAAAAAGCACACCTGCAAAAATGATCATGACATAACAAATAAGAGATGCTTCTCAGATTGGAAGAAAATGTTGAACCAAGCAATTAGTATTTGGGAGATTAAACAACTAGAATGTAGAAACTTTCCACTTGTTTAGTTATAAAAGTAAGCACGTACCAAGAGATTAAAATAAATCAGAGTGGGCTTAAAAAAATCTAGCTGTAGATTTGGAAAGTCTCTTGATCTAAAGGAAATAATAGCAACCTGCAGGGATTCAATAAATTCTCAATAAGCTAACAGCAAGAAACAAAGATGTTACCCATTAAATGTATCTTTCTATTTGGCCACAAAAGCATTGCATTATAGATTAGTAGCTATGCTACTTATACATTACTTAGGCAAATATTAAAATTAGACTGCACTCCCTTGGCAGCCATCAGCTGACAAGAAGGGGGGCTTTTAGAGGTATACACAAAGGCAAAGAAAAATGATCCTAGACTTAATGAGCACATGGATAATAAAGAGTTCATTACATGACTTTGGCTACAGGAAGATGCTTGAATTGCTGTTAATTTATTGAAGTGGGCACCAACGCTGTGTTTTGGAGGTTAGTCAGAAAATGAAGCAGGTGACATGAAATAATGCAAACCAGCAAATGTGTGATTACAAAGTCTGTTTATGAAATAGAATTTTTTGTGAGCCTAATTATTTGCAAAGCTGTACTGTGCACTTAGTCTAACTCCTTTTTTTCTATCCTTGACTTAGATGAAATTTGCTCACATAATAAGCAAAACCATTTTACTAAAATATACAGCATTTTTCTATTTCAATTTCACTTTGGTTACAAAACTGAATGGAAATCTACATATTTATATATCAACCATTAGTGTAGACTGGGTTTACATATAAGCTTTTTCCACTTCTTTTGCTTATGAGTGATTTTTAAAGTCTGGTGAATAGAAAGCAATTTCATAAAGTGCTTAACTAAATGAATTTATTTCCACCTGCATAATTTCAGAAGCTCAATTACGTATTTATTTTATCTGTTGAGATGCCTGTAGTCATCTCTGCTTCTTTGGAAGGTAGACTGTTTTCAATGACTGGCCGTTATAGTGTAAATTCTTTATGTTATACCTTAAGTTTTCTATATAGTGCAAGTATCTCCAGTTTATATGAGAAGAGAAAATAATTTGCAAGGTAAATACAATGTATATTTATAAAATAATTTCTACTTTTCTAAAGCCTCAAACTAAATTATATTTGAGCTTTGCAACTTTGAGAGGCAAATTATACACACACACACACACACACACACACACACACAGACATGTATATATATACACACACACATGTGTGTGTGTATATATATAGAGGGGGGGGAGAGAGAAAGAGAGAAAGAGAGAGAGGCGGGGTCGCGAAAATTTCAAGCATCTACAATTTAATAATTGAGATGGCTAAAAACCCCTGGCCACTTAAAAGTCCACAAACACATGAATAATTTGAGTTTCATAGCGTACAAAGTATTGGAAGTGGATAAGGAAAGTAAGCTTACCACTGAGCTTGGTGTGTGAGCCTAGACAGTCACACATATTCATTTCACAGTGTATTTGCTTTTCTCTAACTTTTGCAATTCATAGAATTAACGTAAAAATTCATATATTAGAGTAGCATTAGTAAAACTAATCTATCGTAAAGGAGCTTAGATATCCACCAATGACAACACTGTACTGGAGTTAGATAAAAAGGTGCTAACAGACCCAAGTATCTCAGCAAATAGGCCAATCTATCAACTACATTGAGCTTTTCTATCCATAGGTCTACAAGGAAGCCTGTTTCCTATTCTAGATGTGAAGATACTTCCTATCAATGGAAAATGGAGGATGTACAGGAATTTAGGGACATCAGACACCCTACCCAGGAAAACAAATGCAGCATTGACTTTAAAAACAAATAAACAAACAAAAAAATAACTTTTATTTTGACTGGTTTAAAGCACTTGTATCTGTAAAATGTGTGCATTTGAATTTCTTTGAGGAAAGCATGTACTTTCAAAATATTTAAATGTGTAATTAGCCTTTGATGTAATTGGCTTTCTGAGAAACCTATAAACAATTTAAAATAATGTCTTGATAATGCTGAAAATTCCAGGTATCCTGCCATAATCAATCATTTCTTAAATGCCTATACAACTACAGTTTTAATAGTAGAAATGTGACCACACTTAATGACCCCTAAAAGTCAGTTTTGAAATAAATATGTGACTAGCAATCAATAATACAAATGTCAGACAGATGTTTGCACACTGATTCTTTCACTCGATAGAAGTATTATTTAAATAAACTTTATAGAAGTTTGAAAGATATTTTTTAAATGATGCTTTTGAAAAATCACTACTTAGAATTTTTTTAAATATGTTCTTCCAAAATAGAATTTGCTTGAGCTAACACAACCTCTCTTGTGTTTTGTCCACTCAGTCATCAGCAGCATGGATTTCAATCACAGGACCACATTTTGATTTAATGTTTCCCTGTGCCTATTCACAGCTGAGTGGAGTCCCTCCTTCACTGAATAACAGTTGCTCTTCTAATATGGCAGCTAATGCTTACGGCCCATTTTTCATTCTCGGTTCTTAGCATATCTCTAGTTTCTCAAACAAAGAAATAAACAAAAACCCTTCTTCATTCACTAACTTCTGCCCATCAAAATCCAGGCAGAAGTTAAGTTTGTATTAAGAAAAAAATCCATTCACAGAGAATAATTTTTGACTCACTGCTAAATTAAAAGTTTTCAAATTAGAAACTATATACATATATATGCACACATATTTATATATATTAAACCAGAAACCCCACCCCAGTGGTGTGTGTATATATGTGTGTGTGTGTGTGTGTGTGTATGTGTGTGTATATATATATATATATACATATATATATATATATATATATATATATATATATATATATATATAACTAGTTTCCTCTTCTGCAGATTAATATGCATAGTTCTATAGTTGCTATTTTCTTCAAATCTTAACAGATTTATTTGTTGTGTGTGTACTCTATATTCTTGAATATCTTGCTTATGGAAAAATGACTAGATATTCAAGCATCTAATTAATGAGAAAAAAATTTTTGTGTGTTGGAAGATAACAGAAGTATAATACCTAACTCTTAAATCCCATAAGTATCCATTAGTATTAGATGTGTATATACCTAAATTTATCTATCTCTATAGATAGTTATTCATGCATTTATAAAACCTTTCTGAACTTTTAAAATAAAGGCAATTTATTTAATATAACATAATATTAATTATTTTTGTATCTTGTAACTTTAGTTATTTTTATGTATATTTATATATAATACGAGTCATATTTTTAAAATTTATATCTATTTTTTTATCACAATACCATAGAAAACAAAAGTTAAAGTATATCATTTCTTGCAAACAGTATTTGTCTAAATGCCTTCCTCATTTTAAGAGAATATATGTTCAACTATTTCTCCTCATTGCTCAGAACAGTTGAAGAATCTGTAGTAGAAACATTCTACTCTACTGGTTCTGAACATATGATCCTGGGACCAGCAGCATTAGCATCACTTGTGACCTTGTTAAAAATTCAAATATCTGGGTCCCACCCTAGGGTCTACTGAATTAGAAATCCTAGAGGTTGGCCCTAGCAGACAAATGTTAGGAGCCTTTCAGGTGATTCCAAAACATGCTTAAGTTTGAGAAATAATGCTCTAATAATAAAAGAAAAATAACTGAAAAAAATCCATGTGGCCACTTACTACTGTTCCAACACTTATGCTTTCTAACCACATCCTATTAAAAGCAGCAACTACAATCAATTTACTCTAAAAGTTGGGCCATCTCTTATTTTACCTGTTGATTACATGATAATATAATGAGCTGAATTATGTGAAGTTTTGGTAAGTCATAATGTACAAGAAATTACAAAACATCTAAGTGCCAACTGCAAAACAATATTGGAAAATGCTATATTCCTTTCCTAATTAATAATCCCACTTCCATGGCTTCTTTAAACAAAACACCCATCTTGACTTTACTATTATATGTGTGACCTTAGGAAACCACTCATATTTCTGAATTTCATTTTGGGGTTAGAAAAGAAATGTAGTGTTCCTCATTTAAAAATCTGTAAAAGTCAATGGAGATAACGAACTCATCATAAGTCAAACATCTGACTTTTATAGAACATTTTTTTAGAGAAATGTAGTCATATAAAAAGTTAATATTTTCAATAATAACTATTATTTAAAACTAGAACTAAAATTATTTTTTTAATATTGGTTTTTCTTATACACAGTTGAAGAAATTCCTGGTATGCAAAGGCAGGTAATATAGGTAATAACATTTATTTTCTTAGAAACATTTGCATGCTGCATAGTTTCAGAACACAGTCGTTTTTCCCATATCATAGGCACTTTTCCCATATCATCTATAGGCACAATTAAAACCTAGAAAAATCCAAAGATTATAACATTCTATGAAAACTATTCTGGCAAGTTGAGTTTTAACTATATATCACTTGTGGTAAGATACTAAAAATCGAAACTGCATGCTCCACTAACATTATCTGTGGCTAAAACTGTCCCTACCTAAACATTTTGGTTTTGGCTGACTGGGGAGTACTAGAACAAAAGTGGGAGAACTCACATTTTTTTTTTAACCATGAGGTAAATCACATGAACTTTATGGTAATATTCAAGAAAAAAAAAGCAGAAACTTCAATGACATTCTCGACAAAAGACTAGGATATTGCAGAAAAACAAAATCATATTTTTCAGAACAAAGTACAATATTTCACTCAAAGCACATCTTTGAATAGCTGTCACCTTTGCTTAAAGTATTTTGCTTTAATCATTAAAAAGTTTCACCTATTTAAAATAGGAGGGACAATCAATTCTGAATATTTTACATTAAGCCATGTGAAAGACAAAGAAATGGACTAAGTAATCCTTTAATGTTCTTTTCATATTTTTGGTCATAGGATGACATATTTGAAAGAATATGTGTTTCAGAGACATTTAGCAAGCTACATAAGGCTCTCTTTCTTCATCTAGAAAATGAGAGCAATTATCTCTTTCAAAGAATTTCTATGAGAGTTATGTGGAATAAGCTACGTAAAACACTTGGCATGGCATCTGGCACATAGCAGGTACTTCTCTTGTATCAGTTTCCCTAGAAGCAGTCTGAAACTTTAATTCTTATGTAAGAGCATTGAGAGTGTGCTCTCAGGTAAAACCTATTGGGTGTGAAGCAAGCGGGATAGGGCAGGAAAAAAAAGATAGTCAAAGATATGGGTTCAGTTCATTTGTTAGCTGGTAAATGATCTCAGGGAGAATAAGAAAAAAGAAAAATTTCAGAAGATGTAATTTTTTAGTGTATTTTCCTGGCATAAATACTCTCACTACACTCCATTTTAAGTTATCCATATGATGTCATTGAACAGAGTGTTTAGAGGACATGTTAACAGTGTCAGTGCAAGCTAGCTCTAGGACACCACAGGGTTTGAGATCCTTTAGAGATTTCTGGCATGTGAACAGCAGCACAGAGTCATCCCACCTAGAAGCAAGGAAGCAGACCCTAAGTACACCAGAAACGGTCAGTCATTAACAGTGAGATTCCCTGTGGAAAAGGACAGAATTTCCACTGGCTTCCATCAGCCAAGGGCAATTCTCAGGAAATGATTTCACCTGTAAACTGTTTTCAGCTTATAGTGTGGTGGGATAGCAATATCACCTAATAGCGCTCAATAAATGATGCTAAGTTGATATAATACATGCCTAAGTGATTCATACAGCCCAGAATATTTGAGTTAATTCTGTCAATTTATTGAATAAACCAAATGATATTTGTGCATGTTTAAAAGGCAGTGCTAATATTTAATAGTGTAGTGTCTTCTCTCCCAAAAGTGGATCCTGTGCTAGGATGAACTTCTTTCTCCTCTTTCCCATTACATTACATCAGGACCCCAGACCCTTCCATAAAACAAGCAGCAGCAGCTTCTCAATTTCACACTAGAACTCTAACTTAAAAAGAAACTCTCTGGAGACCATCATAAAGTAAAACTGCCTCTGAATGGTAGTATATGTATAGAGAGAAGGTATAGGAATTTCTTGATTTCTGCTGATATTTGAATCTGAAGAAGATTGATTTACCGCTTAGCCTGTTTTGTGGTCATTCATCACTGAGTAATTACACCCCATACTTCTCTTCCCTCTCATTTGATGGTGCCTGATCACAAATAAATAATGGCAAGAAACTATGAGAATTTAATGAGGTTAAGTTTTGAAGATTTGATGGTTATTAAAATGACATCTGTAAAAAAACAGCAAATTAAGTAACAAATGGATGTTTCATGAATCAAGAATATGGCCATGAAGTCAAGGAACAGTATGACAAATTAAAAACAATATAAAAATATTAGGACTAAATTAAGATAGTTCTAAGAGGATGGATATAGAGTTTTATATCTTTCTGTTTATCTATCAATCAATCAACCTTATTTATATCTAAAATCTTTAAAAGGCCACAGATGATAAGAATGGAAGGAACTTATGTGAATTTTATAGGCTATGGGAACTAAAAGTTTGAACCATTAAAATTGTATGTAATTTTAAATACTGCAATACCTTCTCCTTAATTGATAATTTCCAACTATTTACTGAAACACCTAAAAAACTTTTAAATGGACATTATCAGAACTCTGATGAAGATTTCACTATGACAATAAGATGTAAGTATAAATTTATCATGTTGCAAAGCAATGTTTTGGCACCATCTCTTATTCACATGACAAACTGTCTAAATTTATTTGCTTTGATTGGATAGAATTTTATCTGTTTTGTTTGCACATTACTATCTCGCTCTACAAATATTTTGCTAAGAAATTTCTGAAAAAAATCTGTATAGAGTGAGTGGAAACTAAACATAAGATAGATGATACGATAATAGAAATAATACAGCATACATAATACTACAGCCTGTTAATGTAAGGAATACTATATTAATAATTTTCTAATTGAAGGACATTGCAAACAGTGAGAGTTTGTTCCAAGTGAAGAAATTTACTTTTCAATCATTAAATCATAGTTTACTTGCATGTAATTCTTTATACTGTTTTTAATCATAAGAATTGTATGTATATATGCAAATTTTTAAGAACTATTTTCTGAAAATAGGTAAAAACTAAATCTTAAATGCACGAGGTAGGACAGAGGGCAAGAGATGGAATGAACACAAGTGCAAATGGGACTGACTGAACAAGGTCAGAGTATTCTGCTTTGCTCTGTTTAGTGCTGCAATGAATTTATCATAGGGAGGAAAATCTGTTATATTTTAATGCATTTTGAAGGAGATTTTAGGAATACCAACACCTCAGGCTTTGCTCACACAGCCATCCAAGTTAATCAGTCTTTGTTTCTAGAATCATCTCAGGAGCCAGAACACAGCAGTCATCAACTTTCAAACATAAATCCAAGAATATAAAATAAAAGTGGCATTACAAAAACTGCATGCATACACACATATCCACAAAGCTCTTAGTCATCATATTAACTTAACATAAAAAGAACTTATTAAAACTGTGGGTCTAAAATGAGTCTAAAAATATTAATTTTGTGATACCAATTAATAAACATTTACATTATGCAATTTGTATTCACTTTATTTGATGCATTGTCCTATTCTTTTATTCCAGTAAACTTAAAAAAAAAATTATTCAGAATAAAATTACTACTAATTTACCCAGCTCAATTTTCTTTTCATAAGATCCTAAGTTCCTCAAAACAACCAATGCTCCAGTTAAAGGCATTTCAGGTAATAATTCTTTTATGTACTATACTACTGAATAAAATCCTGTACCCTGACACTGAAAATACATTGTAAGATCTTAGTCCCAACCTGCACCTCTAGGAATAGAGAACAATAGCTTAACAATTAGAGCAAGTAGATTCCTTCAGGAAATTCAAGACTACAAACTGGACTTGAACCAGGGTTAAAAACTAGACAAATTAACTTCTCTGAGCATCAGTTTCCTCATTCATAAAATAAAGATAGAAGTAACTACATGATAGAGTTGTCAGAACTATGAAAGATAATGTATCTAAAGTTATTAACACCATACCTGGAACATTTTAACTGCTCAGGAAATGTTATCTATTCTGATTATGTCTGGATTTTGGCTCAAAAAATTCATAACCAAAGCCATGCAGAGATGTCATAATCTTCACCTGAAAACTGAGACCTAGACATATGCATCAAATTGTTAATACTTATCCTTGCCTACTTAGATTTGGTAATAACTTAAAAAATGTAATTTATTTTCTCATTACTTGTTGCCAGAAATCCAGAGTTTTACAACTAAATTTTTGAAAATATATAGAAGTTTGAAACAGTTGCAAATTAGATTTTTTGACCTATAGGCAAGCAGAAAGGCTCAGATATTGGTGGTATACAGTGGAATGTCCAGTAAATCAAAAGTATACCTTGCTCTACAGAAAGCCACACAAATGTTTATTATTGCTAATTTTTAGGTATGTTGGCGAAATGATATAAAAAATCTTATAGAACAATTTCCAGAAGAATTATACGAAACCCAAAATGTGCTTATTTTTTCAGCAGAAAAAAATGAGTTAAGAAAAACTCAAATTCTTCTTACTCATGTTATTATCCAAACAGGAAAACTTAAATGACCTACACTGAGGCACAGTGTCATCATATTTTGATATAGCATCAGAGTTATCATTTTATTCTATCTTCACTTCTTACTAAATATTAAGAAGTCAAATGACATTCAATTCCTGATTTTAGTATGTGATTACTTTTTCTGTTTAGGATCTTCCTTTAATCTCTGATGTTCTGAAATTTGACAGTCATAACACTAGTTTAATCGAAAAACCTTATTTAATTTATTGGGAAGATAATGGTACCAAAGTTTATGCATATTATTTGGAAATACAGAGTAAATAACTGAAGTAACAGAGTGAAAAATGGGGGCACTTAGGTTGGAAATTGATAGTACAGGAAGCCAATGATTTTATATTTCTATTTTTTAAATAAAACATTTCTTTTATAAGGCAAAACTAACAAAATACAAACTTCATAAAAAGAATTTTAAAAAAGAGAAATTTTTATCAATCGCAATAAAATTATTTTATTCCTATGGCAGGAGAAATTAAATATATATGTTCAGTAATTTAAACATTCAAAGAAAAATGTCCCATTGGTTTAATGCATATTGAGACACTTCATAAAGTTAACACCTTTAATGAAATGGAGTATACAATATGTTCTACTATGGAGGATGAAATGTGAATCACACTGTCTGCTTGTGCAGTCCTTAGTCAAGAAAACCATGCACTGACTTCAGTTGGAATTTTGGCTCTGATTAAAGTACATAATAAGACCCAGTGACAATTTATGAAAGAATCCATTGCCTCATAAGGAGACAAGTGAAATGTTTAAAGTGGTATCAAATTCCAATAAAATTTATAACATTTCATCAAATATACTTGTCTAAGTATTTACTAAGATGCAATCAAGTGAAAATAAAAAGATGGTATCTTTTATTTAGTGTGTTTGAAGATCAAACAGCCTCAGATCATTTAAAAATATATATTTTTCTGATTTACCTTAGAAAATTTCAAAAGTGACTTTGTCTCATTGGAACAAAGTAATAGGATCACAATGACAAGCATAAAGGAGACAGAAAAATGTCATTCATCTCTGTCCTGAATTCCAAAAAAATATATAGAGAGAGAACAGCCAGGGTTAGCATAGCACAGTATTGTGACTGTCAGTCCATCAACAAATACACAGTTAGCCCTAATTTGTGTCATGTCCCGGGAAAAAGTAATGACCTAGTCAGGTTTTGTTACTGACTTAGCTCAGCATGTCTCAAACTTTTAGGTGCATACAAATCAACTTGGGATCTTGTTAAAATGTATATTTTCAGTTAGCAGGTCTGGAGTGGGGCCTTAGAGTCTGCTTTATAATATCTTACCAGGTGAGACCCATACTAACTCTCTGTGGACCACTCTTTAATTAGGCAATTGTGCACAAAATTATTAGTACACCAAATAGTCTCACACAGTCAAGGTTCTCCTGACAGGAGAAGTCAAAATAGACTAAATTTATGATTTCTCATTATAGTATATAGTTTTAAACTTAGTGTATTGTCAAAGAAGTAGTCAATTCAAAGCATTTTAGGTGAATCCAAGAACTCACAATGAATATTTTCACAGGAACACCCTGGCAAGAAAAGTATTACCTGCTACTTTCTTACAATGTGAATTGCACACATTTTGATAAGCACTGCATGAGCATCCAACAGTGCACATAGGAACATTTCTAGATAAAAGTACACTCCACACATTGACACAAGTTCAGCAGTCATCAGCCTGATTAAGTGAGAAATCACAATTAGAAAAGTTAAGGATACTATTTCAAACATAAATTCCAGATCAAAATAGGCTATGGAATTACATCCTACACTGAAGCTTTAATATACTTTTAAATACCCTTCTATCCCTAATCCTATTTGCTTAGCAAGAAAAATTTTCCTAGATAGTGAAGAAGTAGACAAAACTCTCATTCTTACACTTCATTATCAAGGGTCTTAAATAATAGATTTTTATAAATCCTTATCTCTGAGTTAAGATATTGAAGAGTTTTAAATATTTACATTTTAATATCTTAATATGCCTTGCAACTTTTATTGATTAAATAAAGCAGCATACTAGTTCTTTCCAAAACAATAACAGAAAATCTCAAAATAACAAAATAAAATGACTATGATATTTTAATTCATAACAAACATTAACCATGTTGCCTAATAGTAAAATTATACTAGGGTTTTGTTATCTTTAGAACAGGAAACATGAATCAGATATATGTTGTATAGTTGCTTCTGTAGAAGCAAAAAATATCCATGGCTTAATTAAAATATTTTAAAGATTCAGTTTCTATTTTAATTAAAAGCCTTACTAGCTAATTAAAATCATGTTCTAATAACCAATTAAAGATTAATGTAGTTTAGAATAAATCATTCCCAAACTGATAAATCCATGGGCTAAGGTGTTAACACAAATTTTTATAAATATTTTTTATATTAATATGTTGTTACTTTTAAACTTCATTAGTTTTGATAATTATTAATGAAATGATGTTTAGCTATATAGTGAGAACAGCCAATAAATATATCACTTATTGACATTTTAAGATTCTGCAAAACTGCTTAAATTTATTTGAGGAAAAAATCACTAAGGCAATTAAAGTGTGAGTGACTATAAATTAGTGCAGATTAATGTAAAATTTGTATTCGTAAGGCATTTAATGCCTATGTCCTCAGAACATATGGTTTGTTTTAAAACTAGTAAATTCACTGCCAAAATTTATTTTGAGATTTTCAACCTTAATTACGGTAGCAGGGGTGATTTCTATTTATATTTATTTACAACTAATCAAGTAGAAATTTAAAAAATCAATTTCACCACACTCTGGACAAAATAAAAACAATAATTTATCAGTTTCAGTGATTTCTGATCTAAATGATAAAAAAATGTGATATTACTTTTATAATCTATCTAAATAAAATGATTTGATGTGCACCATTATTTTTGTATTTATTTTACACATATTGGAAATGTTTTCTCCGCCTTGAGCTCTTCCAATTTTTCTGTACACCATCCTTTAATTAAGGTGTTCATAATTACTTAGGAGCAAATGCTCTAAAAAGAGGATGAGGATAAAATAATAGTGTTACAGGTGTTCATATAAAAGACATAAAATTGAGTAACAGAGGCACAATATAGTTAAGAGTTAGACCCTTGGTTTTAAATTATGATTCCACTACTAAAAAACTATGTGACCTTGAAAATGTCACTTAACCTTACTAGATCTCTATTTTCTCATCAATAAAATAGGGTTAATAATGGTACCTACCATAGTGGTTGATATGACATGGCATAAAGCTTGTATTATAGCAGTACATGAAACATAAAAATAATAAGGGTGACCTAGTTTCATAACAAGTTTTTCAGGCTACTTATAAAATTCACCTCAACAAAGAAATCTATAAACTCTTTTTCTTCATCTAAAAATATATAACTGTAAACAGACTGATATTAAACACCATATTGCATAAATTCAAATACAAGCATATATGTTCCCTCTTTTGCAAGTGTTTCTATACTTATAAATTTTCTATTATGTTTTCTGATGATTTATGCTAGGCTTAATGGTCATCTCATTGCAGCTTGAACAATATGAGAAAGGGAGGAACACGAACTTAGACTGAATCCCACATGTAAGTACAGAGCAGAAGTTAGCAGAAGTGGCCAGTATGCAAAGGATGTACACAAAGGAACAAAGTAGTCCACATTGTCTCAAAAGACCAGTCACTGCAAAAAAAAAAACAAAAAAAACAAAAAAACAAAAACTACCGTGTGCTGCCAGTGTGGGGCACCATTGTAGTCCTGAAGAAGAGGACTGGTATGAGTAGAGCCAGATAGACACTAAACATGGGCACAAAGCCAAGCTTCCACCCTGAAGGTAGACTGTGATACTGGTTTTTGTGACTGGTTATAACCAAGAAGAAGTGATCACGAAGAATCTGCATCTTACAAAAAACAATCAAAATGAAAATGGAGAGAAAGAGGATGGGAGATATCTGTAAGAACAGAGAATGGAATCTAAGTAGCAGCAAATAGAATTAAGAAGAAATATAAATCCCCTATGTGTACGATGGTTCTAGGTCCTTGGTGGCTTTATTATAAAGCACAACCATGGAGTGGGACTAGGCAATTTGACATTTTCATTTTATTTCAAAAATGAGTATTGAAAGTTCACGTCATTTCTTCTTACCCATTGACATTCTTCAAATTCATGCCTTCACCATTTCTCACCTGGATTACTGCAATCACCTCTTCACCTAACGCCCTGCTTCTATTTTTGTCTCCTTCTAAAATCAATCTTTTAGAACACAAAAAGGACCATGCAATGCCCCAATTAAAGTAATTAAATGCTGAAGTAATTAAATGTGAATAGCTTTCAAAGACCTATAAGACATGTATGATATGACTCATTGCTATCTATCTATCATCTGTGCCCCTGACAGCCCATAGACTAAAGGCACCCTGGTCTGCTTTCCATTCCTTCAATATATCAAATTATTTTATATTATAAGACAACCTGCTATAATCTTTCTCTTGAATATTTAACCCAGAGGATCTTCACATGGCTGACTCTCAAGTATCCTTCAATTCTCAACTTATTCATATACTCTCCAGAAAAGTCTTCCCTGTTCAAACAGTGTAAAATAGCCGCTTTCCTTAAATCATTGTGCAGTTTATCAGTTACTCTCTATCATTTTTCCTAGTTTATTCATAGTATTATCAACACATGGAATTGTCTTGGTTTTTTATTCATTGATATGCCTTCTCCATTAGAAATAAATCTCTGAGGACAGAGACTTTGGTTTGGTTTCCTAAGTCTGACAAAGAGTAGCTATATACACAGCTGATAAAGAAAAAAATAAAATGACAAAAGAATTTCAGGGGAGAGGGGGAGCGTTGTGCCTACAATTGGGAATAAGGTGTTTATTTGTATTTCCAGCTGCTATAGACTATATAACTCCCATTGTGACTATATTTGGACTAAGGAAGTAATTAAGGTTGAATGAAGTCTTAAGGGTAAGGCCTTGAACTGATGGGATTAGAATCCTCATATGAAGAGATACTTCAGAACACTGAAACTTGTTCTCTCTCTCCCTCTCTTTCACACACACACACACACACACACACACACACACACACACACACACTGAGGAAAAGCCACCCGAGGACATAATGATAAGGCACCATCTGGAAGAGAGTTTTCATCAGAAATGAAGACAGCCAGAACTTTCATCTTGAATTTCTAACCTCTGGAACTGGGAGAAAATAAATTGCTGTTATTTAAGCCACCCAACCTAGTATTTTGTTAGGGCAATGGAGCAGACTAAGACAAAAGCTAGAGGAACTGCGGAGAAAGGACAGTCAAAATGAGACATATAGAGATGTCAGGATCACAAAATAATTTATCATTTTCAAAGGATTACCATTGCAAGTACATGTGTATCACATTTACAGAATTGCTTTCAGTTAATATATAGAGAATTTGTAATTAACCAGGAGCAAGAGAAAAAGCAGAAAAAAAGTTTCAAGGGTTAAAGGATATCTGCAAATAAAGTAGAGAAAGAGCTTCCAAGACAGGCCAACATACTTATTTCCAGAAAGAAAATCAAAGCCATACAAAAGAGAAAATCAACAGCATATAGGATAGAAAATTATCTTTATATTTTTTAACAGAGAATTATGAGTGAAATATTTTGAAATTACCCAGGCAATAAAACACTCAAGTCTGGATTCTGAAGATGCTAGACTCAACTGTAAGTTCTAGAAATCCCAAAGCCTAGGTATCAATATAGATGTCACATATGAAGGACAGTGAAGAAGCAAAAAAGTACCCGAAGAAAATCCACTACTTCCCTGCCTCTGGCTACCTTATGGGAGATCAAAGATATTCATATTCATATCTGCTAGCATGAAATGGGCAAGCTCTGTTTTCACATGTCAGTTATAGCTCGGTGTTTTGGAGCACACTTTAGTCATTCACTTAAATAGTGAGAGTGTTATCAAAGATATCCAGGAAGTCAATCCAGTTTCCTAATTTCAGATTCACCCAGGAAAAAAGTGAGAATAAGGCAGCAAAAGCTCTTGAAGTTCATTATCTAGTGAACTTGAATAAAGGAGAGTACTGATAAAAAGTTTCGGTCAGTCCAGGTGGATGGTCCCTTTAAGTCAGTAGAGCCCTGCATGATGCAGTTGGCAGGAGAGAAAAAAGAGCCCTTAGCACCTCATTTCGTTAGGACTTTAGTCCTGAACTCCTCTTACACAAAGGTTTACACTTTGCATTCTCAACTATAGCTAAATGGTCCTGCCATCTGACTCAGTCCCCGTTTAAATCTTCACCTGATGCACAGCACAACTAACTTCTCGCTAAAGTTCATTTTCTTCAATAATCACAATTCTGATTCTCTTGATTCTGCTGCCCCCATGCACTTCTGACCTTCAAGCTTCTCTTCCTAGGCACAGGCTCTCCCTACCAAACATAACTGGTTTTCCTAAAGAGTTCACCTGAGCCACTTAAGTAGAAGACAGACATATTACAGCTATATTTAAGTGCTTCTTCTAGCTGAAAGCTTCTGGGAATCCAGTATTTTACTGTTCTTTCCTATGTAAGATTTTCTACAGAAAGGTAAGAACCAGCATTGGTCCAATGCCCTACACATAGTGGAATTTCAGTAAACATATTGATTTAATTTCTCATGGTAAATTATCTAGGGACATTCAAGCACTTATTATTTCATAAATAGTCTATTTCAATAGCCTCCTTCCTGGGGTTCCATGCCTTCAACTTATCCCAGTCTATCAATCTTGACACAGTTAGATTACCTTCTCAAACTATTAATAAGTACCCAGTAGACATCTTGTATTGATGAAGATATACTCCTAGCCACTTTTTCTGTAAATGTGTTCTTTAGGTATAAAAATAGTAAAATGTTACCACAAACTAGTTAGAATTTTAAAAATGGGAGGGGGGAGTTGACATGCTATACTACATTCTCTATTACACTATTTTAATTTTTTTCTGATTTGTCCATATACTTATCAACTGATTCGTTTTCCTAAACATAATGTAACTATTATCTCTAATAATAATCTTGATCTTACATAGTTTCCTCAGTATATTAAAGCACCTTGAAAACTATTATTATATTTATTCCTTAAAATAATTGTTAGAAATGTGCACATTCAAGGCAAGAGAACTTAAATGACTTGCCAGTGTCACACAGGAATTCGGTGTTATGGCCAGGACTGGAAAATCTGTCCCTGACTCTTAGTCCAAAGTTTTTTTAAAAGTGCAAAATTTCAAAGTAATATCCTTCTTACTAGCTCATGTACTGAAACATTTATTTCTTGGCAACAATAGTAAAACATTTGTCAGAAATAGCTTTACATTAACTTCTAGTTGCTAAAGAACACTCAAAAAAACGTTCTGATCCGTCACTGTCAACATTACTGCCTTTGTCCCATGAGGTTTCTTTCCCCCAAAAGAGCAAATTTCCCAGGGTTCATGTTTATTAACATCACACAAAGTATTATATAATCCTCATACACAATGTAGTCCATTTAATGGCCCACCTGCTAAATGAGTATGGTTTGAGAAGAGCTCAATCAGAGAAGGAAGATTCATTGCTATTAAAAATGTGAGGCTCTCCATTTAATAGAATAATCTCTGGAGTTTTCCATGCAAGCCATAAAATATAAATGAGGGGTCCAATGTTTTCTTTGATAGCAATATGGTTTAAGTTAGTCATTTAAAATATAATCTCTAATGACTATGATTTGTTTATTTCATTAATGTGTTCAGTTTTGTATGAAATAAAGCTATGTAAAATCCTTTGTGTTCCAACCAATATTCTCATTTGAAATTAACTTAACAACCATAAAGGGCATATTTAGGAAAGACATTCAAATACGTCTGGAGAAAAACCTTAAATGAAGCTGTCTATCATCATTACTCTCTCACACAATATAAATGTCTGCTGTTTAAAACTTTAAAAAATATATGCCTCTTTTTCTATTTATCAAAGACTTACATTCTCATTGTCCAAAATTTGAAAACTAAACGTAGTCTCACAGCTTCAGCAATAATAGCATGATGACATTTTGTTGTATTACATTAGTTGTAGTTTTTGTATGTTTATGCAACTGCATACATAATAGTAGATTCATAAAATTATCTGGCTCTCTGGCTGTCTGTGTGGGTGGGAAGATTTTCATTCTCATGTGTCATGAGAATTCCTAATATCATTAAACAGTTTTAGAAAGTTATATTAGATGTGTGTATGATAATTCATCATTCTATTATAATTTAGCCATTCTCTTGTTGTATGTTTGTCTTGTTCAACATTTAAAATATTGTTTATAATGCTTTGAGAAACATCCCTATGTGTGCATGTGTGTGTGTGCTCACACGTGTATTTTCCCCTTATTAGATAGTCTTGAAAATGAACTTAAAAAGGTTAAAGGTATAAATATTTAAGAGATTTAGATTCATAACTATTAGATCACCTTCCAGAAGTGGTAAATTAATAGTATCAACTTACTTTTCTAGTCATGATGTATATTAAAGTTTAATTGCAGCCTTATCAGCCTTTTTTTCTTTTTTTTTTAATTCTTCCTAATCCCTCAATCCAATGATCACTTGTAGATTCCAATCTTTTGTTATTGTTTTAATTTGAACCTTTCTGAGTACAGATGATGGTGAATAATATATTTATAAGCATGCTTGTTTTATTGGATTTGCTTGTATTATCTGATTATGGTAAGAACTCTGTAGATGACAAAATGTATAAGTATAAAAAATATCTTTATATATTAGTTGTGTAAATTACTAATTTAGTCTTTTTATACATTCAGGGAGATAAAGTTGATACTCTTTTCCAGCACAGGAAAAGAAAAGTTTTCTCTCAAAAGAAAAAAAAAGATATCACCTCTTAAACAGGGTAGAATGAAAAAAGGAATATAGGCTTTTGATATATAGACATTTGACTTTTTTAAAATTGTGGCAAGACACACATAACATAAAATTTATCCCATTAAGAATTTTTAAGTGTACAGTTCAGTATTGTTAAGTATATTCACATTGACTCTGCAACTGATTTCCAAAAGTTTTCTATCTCGCAAATCTGAAATTCTATACCCATTAAACAACCACCTTCCATTTTCTTTTTCCCTAGTCCCAGCAACCACCATTCTACTTTCTGTTTCTATGAATTTGACTACTCTAGATACCTCACATAAGTGGAATAATATAATATTTGTCTTTTTGTGAATGGCTTATTTCACTTAGCATAATGTCTTCAAGGTTCATATATGCTATAGCATATGTCAGAATTTCCTTTCTTTTTAAGGGTTAGGCATCTGTCTTTTAAAAGTCTCTTGGGTCACTCAACATGGACACTTACTCATGAAATAAATCTCGCCCAATTTCCACAGTTTGAGATCCCTTTCACTTCCTTACTATTCTCTCCCTCCAACTCTCACTGATGCCCTCTTCCACTAGGTAACATCCCTTGTCCCAAACCCTAAAGACATACTTAAATCCATTATTAATCCAAGATGGAAACTTGGATAGAAAAACAGACCAGGCTTGTATTTTATCATCACATGAATCTTTATCTTTTTCTCAATGGGATTCTTCTCTTTAGCATAAACACATTCGAATGTCCTGAATCTCACAAACTTAAAAACAAACAAAAGCCTTTCTCCATGAATGTCCCACTCTAGTTACTACCTTCTTTCAATATATGTATCTTTCTCGAGAAGTCTGATTTTCAAATTTAATTTACAAATATTGTCTGTACCTCTTGGTCTCTTATGCATTCCTTCTGCTTCTACCACTGCTTAGAAATTATTCTCTCCTCTCCAAGCTAAGCAATTTATTATAAAATTAAATTGATATTTATTATGTTTATTAAGTACCACTTAATCTAGGTACTTATGCCTTTCATCTTAAGATAGCACTTCATCAGTGAGTCCTGAAGCACTTCTCTCTGCTGGTTCTTCTTTCTTTCTTTTAGATTCTTCTCCTCAAGTTTTTTGCTTCCTCATCCTCCATTTACTTCTTAATTACTCTTCACCAGGTATCAGTTCGCAGTCCACAGCCTACTTGCCTTCTCACCCTGCACACTCTCAAACAAATACACATTTCCACTTCATTTTCAGATTTATAAATACAACTGCTTAGTTGATACTTATATTATCTTTGCTATCCTAAAAACATCTCACACTCAAATGTACTATACTTCATATCATTTGTAGAAAATCACCAAAAATGTCTTTTGTAAATACATAAATAAGAGAATAAATGGATGATATATTTATGTATCATTGTAACTGACAACTGCAATTATTTCATCTCACTAAAATCATTATTTTATTTGGTTGCCCAACTCTAGAATAGTTCCTGAAAATACAAACCAAGCCTAGAAAAATCAGTACTGTGGAAAAGTGTTCAATTCCAATGGTGTGAATCCTTTCTATGGCTACGTCTTAAAACTTCATCCTTCTCTTGATATTTTTCGAGGGGTACTGAAGAAACTACAATTTTAGATATCTCAACAGGATATTATCACTTAATCATAACTTTTAATTAGTGACTTTCCCCTTCAGAACCTCGATTTCCTCATCAGTAATTTGAGGGGTGGGCTAAATGAGCCATAATAATCCTTTCAGTTGTCATACTTCATGAAAGAAGGTTGAATATTCAACAGTTCACAAGGCAAATTCACACACACTTTTTCTGGCCTAGGGCATAATGCCTCAGTTGTCACATATATTGGCCTTCATGTTAAATACATCAAAAGTTAGAAATTAGGTGAGATTATGGGGGGAAAGAAGGATTTGTAAGTAAAATCACATTATTACTTCATTAGATAGCTTCATTTGTAAAGTCTTAAGAGAGAGTGTCTTAAGGTAACTTCATGACAAAAGCAAGAAATTCTTTACTTTTCACAAAAAGTTAATACAATTCATTTTGTCTATTTTCATTCATTCTATAACTCAATAACATAGTTAAGGGGATGGGCTCAAAAGCTACTCAAACTTTTGACCTACAAGTTACAGGAGGATCTGTGAGCTGATCAGGGCAGAGTCCTAACATTCTGTACTTTCATCAATCTTCCAAGTGATACTGGCATTGGATGCTGCTGGTCTGTACATGGCACCTTTTGTAGTAAACCTCTAGATCTAAACTGCCAGGCTTACATTTTGATTTCTCAATTGATCAGTTTTAAGATATGAGCCACGGTATTAAATCTATCTGCATCTACATAATGGAAAAGATAATAATAATATAGACCTTATAGGACTATTATGAAGATAAAAAGACATCTTTATTTTATCAGAACTCAAAAAAAAGAACTCAAAAATTCTTTGAAAAGTGCCTGGTAAATAAAACATTCTTGGTAGGTGTAATATTATTTAGCATTGAGTGAGGTTTCTCTTTTTTTCTCAATATAGCTCCAAGTTCTATTACCATTGTTTGCCTATCAAGCTAAACACAAATTATCTGTTAATGTTTCTCAGACACAGTCTTATTCAACTGAAGTCTCAATCAAAATAGACTATATAAAAATAAAAATCTTTCAAAAATGGAAGCTGCAGACAACATCTGAAATATATATGAATAGGTTTAATTTATGATTAATGCAATGAATGTAATAAATCTTCCAAAATTACACAGCTATCCTGTGCTTAGAAATTTTTTAAAGTTCTCCAATGTTCACTAAAAAATGTCAGTCCACCTGACCAGACATTCAGGGCCCAAACTACATTTTTGACCTTGCTTCCCATCATTGCCTTTACCTACCATACAATCTAGTTAAACAGAACTATTTGTAGGTTTACACACCACCCCATATTTCCCATATAGCTACTAACAGTACATTTTTCCCATTTAAAAAAATGTTCCAGCTAGGTATATTTATTTCATTCTTCTATAGCTGACACATATTTAATTCTCAAATTCTGAGGGAGATAGTCGTTCAAATATTCTACTCAACTATAAAACCCAGCTAAGTATCTAGCACATCAGTAATATCCACAGTCATTTGTGTAGTACTTTATACATTAAGAGCTTTTTCATATACATTATACATCCTTATAAAGTAGAAATCATTACCTCCATCCTATAAATAAACAGTCTAAGCCTCAGGGTGTATAGAGAATGTATCAAAGTTCATACAAACTTTGTGATAGTACAAATAACATGTCATATAATTTTCTTTTAGATTGATTAGATATTCCAAAATAACTAGGCAAGTTGTGTGGTAAGCAGCTTCAAAATGCCCACCATGACACCTACCTCCCATTGTTTACATCCTTATATTATCTCCCCCCAAAATAAATTGCACCTGGTAAGTTGTTTTGAATAAATACAATATGTTAAAAATGATGGGACATCACTCCTGATATTTGGTTACTAAATTTGTGATTTCTGTCTTGCTTGCACAATCCCTTGCTCTCTCATTTGTTTATGTTGATTGAGCCAGTTGCTCCTGTGTGAATTGCCTTTTGGAAAAAATCAGAAGAAAAGAAAGCATCTCTCCAAAAGCCAGAGAGAAATTCAGATTTTAGTCCAACAGTCTATGAGGAACTGAATCCAAGTGACAACCGCAAAGTGTTTAGAAGCACAATGCACCCCGGAAGAGCCTTGAGATGACTATGGCCACAGCCTACATTTTGATTATAGTTCTATGAGAAAACTAGTACTAAAACACCCAGTTGTGTACACACACACACCCACACACACATATACACACAGTGGAATATTACTCAGCTTTAAAAAAAAAAAGAAAATTCTGTCATTTGCAACAACTTGAATGAACCTGAAGAACATTACACTACATGAAATAAGCCAGACAGAGGAAGGAAAATACTGCATGATATCACTTATATGTAGAATCTAAATAAATAGAAGCCATAAGAGCAGAAGTTCTGAGTGGTAAGAAAAATGGGAGATTGTTGGTCAAAATGTACAAAGATTGTTATTTGGAATGAATGTGATGTAATGTACAGCACTTAAAATTTGCAGAAAAAGTTGATTTTAAATCGAAAGTAACAATATACCCCCCAAAAAAATACACCCTAAGTATGTGAGGTTATAAATATGTTAATTTTCTTGATTTTGGGAAGCACTTCACAATGTATACATATATCAGAATTTCACATTTTATGTCTTAAATGTATACAAATTTTATTTGTCAAGTAGAACTTGATAAAGCTATAAATTATAATAGCATCAAAAATATGTAAGAATAAACAACCAAAGAAGCAAAAGAACTATACACTGAAAACTATAAAACACTGTTCAAAGAAGTCGAAGAAGACATAAATAAATGGAAAGACACCAGTGTTTGTAGATTGAAAGATATAATATTGTTAAAATATCCAGATTACACAAAGAGATTTACAGATTCAATAAAATTCCTATTAAAATCCCTATGGCAATATTTTTAGAAATAGAAAAAATATCCTAACATTTATATGAACCATAAAAAAACCAGAATAGCAAAAATAATCTTGAAATAGAAGGAGAAAGATGGAGACTTCAAATTTCCTGACTTCAAAACACTACTTAGCTACAGGAATGAAAATGGGTATGAAGTCAAACACACAGATTAACTGATAAGAACAGAGAGCCCAGAAATAAACCCACACATATACAGAGAAATTATAGTGGACAACATGGCTAAGACTATATAATGAGAAAAGAATTGTCTCATCAAAAAATGCATTGGAAAAACTAAATATCTCCATACTAATTAATGGAACTGAACCCTTCTCTTACATTTACGCTATACCTAAAAATAAACTCAAAATGGAGAAAAGCCAAACATAAAACCTAAAACCATAAAAGTGCTTGAAAAAATGTAGGGAACTGCTTTACAACATTTGCCCTGGCAATAATTTCCTGGGTATGATATTAAAAGTCAGAAAACAAAAGCAAAGTGTACAACTACATCTAACTAAAAATCTGTGTAGCAAAGGAAACAAACAACATAGTAAAAAGCAAACTACAGAATGGAGAACATATTTGCAAACATATATCTGATAAGAAGTTAATATTCAAAATATATTAGGAACTTCATAACAAAAAGCAACTTGGTTAAAAAAAAATGGGCAAAGGACTTAAACAAACTTTTTTTTCCAAAGAAAGCTAGAAATGGACAACCAATATAATAAAAGGTCCTCAGCATTATTAATATACAGGGAAATGCAAATCAAAACTACAATAAAATATTATATCAATCTGCTAGGATGGATATTATAAAAAATAAAACAAAACAGAAAAAAAATATTAGTGAGAATGTGGAGAAATTAGGACACTTATGCACTATTGACAAGAATATTAAGAGTGCAGCCACTACAGAAAATAATATGAAGGTTCCTCAAAAAGTTAAAAATAGAACTCTCATATGATCCACAAATCCCACTTCTGGATATTTATTCAACATAATTGAAAACTATCTCAAAAAATTTTCATTGTAGCATTATACTCAATAGCCAAGAGGTAGAAACAACTTAAATTCCCACCAATGGATAAATGGCAAGGAAGTGGATTACACATAGATGAGATAGAGACAGAAAGAAAGAGAGACAGAGACAGAGAGACAGAGACATTCATACACAATGGAATACTGTTTAACCTTAAAGAAGGAAATCATGTTCTATGCTACAACACAGATAAACTTTAAGGACTATAAAATAAGCTAGTCATCAAAGAACAAGTACCACATGATTTCCCTTACACAAAGTATCTAAAGTTGTCAAACTCATAGAAGCAAAAAGAGCCAAGGCTCAGGAGAGGGAGAAATAAGGAGTTCCTGTGCAATGGGTATAGAATTTCAGTCAGGCACAATGAAATAGTCCTAGAGATCTACTGTAGAACAATGTGCTTAGAGTTGACAATATTGTAGTGTACACTTAGAAACTTGTTAATATGGTAGATTTCATGTTATAGGTGTTTTTTACCATGATTAAAGAAAAAGAAATTTAAGTCTAAAGATGATATGTACATTCAGATGAACTGATGCAAAATTAAGTAGATAATTTTTCAATTGTTTCAGAGATTCTTTAGATATCAACTTAATGTCAATTAAGTAATCAATTTAAAACATCATTAATTATGAAATTGATTGCAAATAGCAGAAATGGAATCTAGCTAATTTTAGAAAAAAAGGAATTTGTTGGAAGTGTATTAAAGACATAGCTCAGCTCTTGAAATTGACTGGAGGCTTGTGAACCAACTGAGTAACAGTTCGGTGCCAAAGTAACTTTGAAAAACAGCGGAAAGAAGCCATAGCAGCAATCTCAGAGCAGGTGCAGTCCACTCAGAATTCGTTGCCTCCACCAATACTACAATGAATGATGTTTCTCTTCCTCATGTCACCAGCTGAGGAGTTAAAGTCCTGATACAGTGCAATTGACTGAATGAGTTTATCTCATGTGTACCTTCATGTAGCGTAGAGAGATACAACTGGCTGGTTTCCAGTAGGTGGTCCAGGATGCTACCAAGAAGCTAATAAAAAGGGGAGAACTAAACATTGGGTAAGTAAAAATATCAATATTATTATTAAGACCAAGAAGCTAATAAAAAGGGGAATTAAACATTGGGTAAATAAAAATATCAATATGTTATTAATGCTGCATTAAATACTAAAGATTATTGTTTTTTTCTGCATGCATACATTTTGAATTTTTTCCCTTTTTAAACTGTAGTTACCATAATTTGAATATTTATATTTGATTATCAATCCATATCTGCATTACTTTTGATGTGTTTAGAACAAAAGGAAGATAATAGATACCTGATGTATCCTTTGAGGTTTTGTTCCTTTTGTCAGAATGGTTCATTTACTTTTATGTCTTTAATTTCAAAGGTATTTCTAGATAATTTACGTAGAGTTGGAGTTCTAGCAGCAGCTCTTGCTCAGAGTAAAATAAATCATCCCAAGAATCTCCTACTTATAATTATAACTTCAAATGTCATCAGTTACACATTTTGATTGTTTTAGGCACACACTGTGTGATTCCAGGTGTGGAGATGCAAGTCCATCTGGCCAATTATCTTTGCTGTTACCAGAGATGGTTTGTTTTCTCTTCTATCTAAATCTGAGCAAGATATATCTTGAGCCAGATCCAAGAAGCTATGATAGTTCTATAATTTTTTGAATAAAGGCAGAAGAAAACATGTTATCTTTTTTTGGTGATAATTTTCTAAGATGGCATTTTCATCAAAGACAAAATTATATGAACAATATGGAAACAAAATTTAAACTGTTCTTATTTGTACTCTGTTTATTAAGACTCCTGTATCATATTATTGATAGTTATCTGTCTTTTTGTAGCAGAAATGTTAAATTTTACCTTAATCAATAAATATGTAGGTATATATTTCCATGGCATAGGAAAAATTTTCTCAACAATATTCAAATAATTTAAATATTTGAAAATTTTTTCCAATGGGATTAGTTATAAGTTCAATTTAATACTAAGTAGGAGCGAATATATGAAAGTATGGTAATAATTCTCATGAACACGGAGGCTAAGTTTTTTTTGTTTTCTGTTTCATATGGAATGATAATCTACTTGGTGTTAAACTATAAGAAAAATATATTATAAATGACTGCATATTATAGAAAAATCTCTATATAAATAAATACACACATATATGATATATATATATGCATACATACACACACACATTGATACTAAAAAAATACTATATTATTGTCTCTAAAATACAGCCACATTTTTTATACTTATCATTAGTAAAGTTTTAAAAAATCAAATAAAAGCAGCACCAGAGTATCAATTAAATATGAACCTGGATCACATTCAAGATGTGATGGCCTTATTATCATCTATATGAATTTTAACATTCAGTATTTTTGCAAGAATGTAGTTAGCCAAAAAGGTACAGTCACCTCTTAGTATCCAAAGGCGACTGGTTCTAGGACCCATATGGGTACCAAAATCCACAGATGCTCATGTTCCTTATAGAAAATAGTGTTGTACAGTCAGGTGTCACTCAACAATAATTATAAGTCTGAGAAACGCATCAGGTGATTTCATCACTGTGCAAACATAATAAGTGCACTTACACAAAACTATATGGTACAGCCTACTATACACCTAAGCTACATGGAATAGCTTATTGCTTTTATTCTGTAAACCAATACAGCGTCTTTCTGTACTGAATACTGTGGGATGTAATAGAATGGTAAGTATTTGTGTATCTAAATATAGAAGAGGGACATTAAATACAATATAAAAGATTTTTTTTAATGGTACACCTATATAGGGCACTAATCATGAATGGAGCTTACAGGACTAGACGTTGCTCTGGATAAGTCAGTGAGTGAGTGGTGAGTGAATACAAAGACCTAGAGCATTACTGTGCACTGCTATAGACTTTATAAATATTATCTCACAAACTTGCTTCCTTCTGACGGGGTCAGAAATAGAGTATCAAGTTGTCAGTGCTTCTCCATGAATATGGATGTAGGCTGGATTGATTGGAAATAATCAGGAGGAACTGGCTAACACATACATAGATCGCTATACTAGTTACTTTTAGGAGAGAGTGAAAGGTGGTCTGAGGAACAGTAGGAATAATAAATCAAAATGGAAAGAAAAAGAAATACAGAGTATTATCAGGGAAATGTGGTTATGACTCTTGCATATTAGAGCACTGGTCAGATTAGGAAACTTTGCGGTATTCATTAAAAAGGGGGGTATTTAACATGGAGAAGGTGTAGAACTGAGGACTCAATATTTTAACTTTGGAAATTTGTTTTTGGTTTCTCTGATTCTATCTGGCACAAAGGGTTCTCTCTGACATTGAACCGATAGAAGAAATAAAATTTACTTATGCTTTACATTATTACCACCTGAACATATTTCCAAAGTACAAGAACAGGCTGGCTTCACAATACCATAGACAGCTTTTACTAACTTGGCAACAGCACTTAATATTTGTTAAGTTAGCTACCATGGACCTGAGTCTTGTATAAGATCTTAGGTTCTCAATAAAGAATTTATAATAATGTTCTCTTAAGACCACCAAACTAAATCTGGGAGATGTTGTAGCACCCTCTAAATATGTAGCACTGTGGAATCAGGCTCCTCAGTGCTGAAATAAGTCAGTGGCTGACTGATTGGGATGTAATCTGTGCACTCGAAATCAAGGTGCTACGAATGATGTTGCTCCTCAGATATTGCTCCCATCAGAAAAAAAAAAAAATTCTACTGAACAACATATCATTATATTTCTTATAAAAAATTCAACTCCCTTGTAATCTGATAGGACCATTATCAAATAGTCTTCCATCACTGACTAAAATTTCATTATATGGCACATGACTATATTTACATAGAGCACACACATATCCTCCTGTGTACTTTAAAATATTTGGAGATTATCTATAATATCTAGCACAATGTATATACTATAAAAATAGTTGTTATACTATATTTTTAGGAAAAAATGACAAGAAAAAAAATTCTGTATAAGTTTTATAGACACAACCATTGTAGGCCGAACTACATAGTGCACATCAGCAATGATGTAATTTTTTTCTGATAATTTTTTATCTCAGGTTGGTGGAATCCATAGATGCAGAACCTGCAAATACAGAGGACTAAATGCATTACACAATCTTCAAACATTTACTATTTTAAAAGAAAGACTTCATAGTAGATGTTAGAAAAAAAAGTTTATCACTTTCATAAATGAGTAAAATCATTTATCTCATTAATCAATGGTTCAATTTTTTTTTAAGGAAGCAGGATAATGGATGGTGTAATTAAGGTAATTTTGAAACAAAGACAAAGGTTGCAGGAAATTTGTATGTCTAAACATGACAAAAATCTTCAAATACTGGCATTTTTAAATGAAGAAACACAAAAATTTCTAAAGCACTATATTATTTTTTCAAGAGTAACTCACAAGATTACAAAATCCATTCAAAAGATATCAGCCACTTCAAATTCTCAGCATTATAAACAGTGTTTATATATATTTTGAAAGAATCAGAATAATTTTCAGAATCTCCAGCACTTATTTGAAATAAATATTTGCGGTTATGACCTAAATCAAGAAAACATAACAAAAATATTAATAATGAGTTTTAGAAAGCATATATAATACATATGAGTATATGTTTCACTATATTTCTCAAATTAAATGTTTTCATAAAAGTGCATATTTGCTATTAAGTATTTTTTTAGAATGACAGAAAGTCTTAAAAATAAAATAAATGATATATTCTATGCTTTAAAGAAAAGAGTCTACAGTCATGCCACCCTCAACAAGTTCAATCCCATATTACCTTAGAAGCTAAGCAGGGTCAGGTCTGGTCAATATTTGGATGGGAGACCACCTAAGAAGACCAGGTACTATAGGCATAATTTTTTTGAAAAATAAGGAATTGTAAATTGAAAAGGTTCTTGCAATCTGTGAGGTCAACCAAGGGTTGTCTCACCTAAGAAAGAAAAGAAATTATACAACATCAGCTATTAAGTATCAAAGCAATCTATGAGAGCTATCAGACATGAGGACTATCTGATATTCAAATGTCACTGTAGTGTAGGACTTATTTGTCTTGTTTTTTTAAAAAAGTTAATTCATAAAGTGTTAATGATTAAAAGTGCCCTGCTCTTACTTTAATGTATGTATTTATCGCCAAGTTTACCTAAGACATAAACTTAACAAAAGTGGAAATGCAGTTCCTTATTTTGATTCACTTTCACCAAGATTTCTGAATAATCTAAATGCAAGATGCATCACAATAGGCAATGAGCTTTCATAATTTCAGACCCATTTATGTTCATAGACTCCAAAATCAATGTCTATATTTCTTTTTTTAAATCCAATCTCTTGATAGTCAAAGCATTGCCTGATAGGAATCAGTAATTATCTTCTAAATATATCCAAAGTATCATAAACACATCCTGGATAGTCTGTAACAAGGTGACATATTGATAATTAGAATCTTAAAACTTCCAGAATGCAATTATTTCTATTAACAAATAAATTTTCTACAGATATATTGCTTCTTACTTATTCGTATAATTGAACATCTAGTTCTATTTATTTAAACCACCACAAGTTAAAACAATCTGCAAACTAAGTGAACATGCAGCAGATTCTAGAAAATGAGATGTTTAATAAAGCTAATTATCTCTATAATTCCTTAATGATTAATTGACTAATCTCCAACGAACATTTCCAAATACTCTATATAATGATTTCAGAATTATATTAAAAAATACATTTTTTATTTTGCTATTTCTGTGTAATAGCCAATTTTATAACAATGGTTTTTAAAATTCACATTTATTTTACAAATTAATATAAAGGACACCTACAGTGATCTACAACAATGTCTAATAATGAAAAGATGCTGCTGATAATGATAATCATGGTAAAATGTTTTATATGTTCCAATGTATATATATATTTTTAAACTATAGAGTACTTTAATCCTAAATATATTATGGAATCATTTTAATTACTGACAATCATCTCCTTGAAATTTTAAACTGCATATTGATCCCTCCTATAGGACATAAGTCATTTTTACTAAGAGAAAGCAGTTAACATGTGCATCTACTTTTGCCTAAGAACTTGTCATATTTGGCCTGTTCAATTTCACCCACCCACTCAGCATAGTACCCTCTAGGTCAATCTATGGTGTTGCAGATGGTTTTATGGAATATTCAATTGTATATATGTACCATCTCTTCTTTATCCATTCATCCTTTTATGGACACCTAGATTGCCTCCATACACTGACTATTACAAATAAAGCTGCAATGAACATATATATTCACACATCCCTGCAAAGTAGTGTTTTGGGTTTCTTAAGATTAATACCCAGAAGTAGGATTGCTGGGTCTTTTTTTTTTTTCCTTATAGCCTTTTTTCTAAAGTCTATTTGGTCTGGTATAAGTATTGCTACCCCAACTTTGTTTATTCCCATTTTCATGAAATATCTTTTTCCATCATTACTTCAGTCTCTGTGTCTTAGTTGATCTGAAATGAATCTCTTGTAGGAAGCATATGTAATAATCTTGTTTTCTTATCTTTTCAGCCATGTTATCTTTTGCTTAGAGCACATTTGGAACATATCTACATTTAAAGTAATTGCTAATAGATATATAGTTATTGTCATTTTTAAATATATCTTTTTGATATTTTTTCTCTTCTCTTCTTAAAGAAGTCCCTTCAAAATTTCCTGTAATACTGGCTTGGTGGTAATGAACTTCTTTAACTTTTTTCTTGTCTGGGAAGCTCTTTATCTGTTCTTCAATTCTACATGACAGCTTTGCTGGGTAGAGTAATCTGGGTTGTAGGTCCTTGTTTTTCATCAGTTTGAGTATTCTCTGCCAATCCCTTCTGGCCTGCAAAGTTGCCAGCCCCAGCACCTCCTGGGAGGGGCTCTGACATAAGTCAATTCAGCCACAGTCTGTGCCCTGTCCAGGACCACCTGGCATGGCCACCAGTTATTTCACAGATGGCCGCCACCATACTGAGCTTGGAGGTGTCTCAAGAGACCAAGCCAAGAACTGAGGCTAGTTGTCACTACTCAAGCACTTGGAAATGCTCAGCAAGTAGTACTGGGCACACTGAAGCCAGACACTGTTTGTCTAGATTTTGTAAACCTTTGAGAGATTTTAGGAAAGTGCAACATGAGCTATACAGGCCATTTGTATGAAAAAATCCACTGGAGGTAGATTGGATGGGCCTGCAAGATAGGGTAGAGTCTCAGGGAATCACCAGGGCAGGGTGACCAGTGTCAACCGAGTGGATGGAGACTCAGTTATGGTGGCTACCTGTGTCTGTATGTTGGGAAAGAGGAGAGCTTAACAAAGAAATGATGGATTCTGCCAACTCTTTTTCTGTCTGGGAGAAAGCTACCTTGCTAGCCCTCTCCTTGAAACCAGACAACTTCAGTCTGTGTCTCCCTGGAGCCCTTCAAGCTGCTTCCCAGTGATGAAGCTCAGAGCAAGTGAGTCTGTCAGTAAGTTTGTGCATGGGCCCTTTAAGAAAAATACTTGATTGTCCTGCAGCCCCTTCTTACTCAGCCATAGTCTCTGCTAGTTTTTACAGCCAAGATTTGGGGGAACTTCTCTTCCTGGCACTGGAATCCTGGGCTTTGGACTCTAGTGTAGGGTTGGAACCACTCACCTTTCTGGGGAAACCTCCACAGCTGAGATACCCCTTCCAATTTTTAACACGCAGGTGTGAGACCAGCCTGTTCCTTGTCTCTGCTCATCTCACCAGTCTTGAGGTGGATTTTCTGTATAATCTTAGTTGCAGAAGTTCTGCTCAGGTGAACTTCAGGTGAATTCTCAATGATAGTTGTTCTATAGTTTAGTTGTAATTTTTATGTCACCATGATAGATGGCAAGCACAGAGTTTACCTATTCTACCATCTTGACCAGAAATAAAATCTTCATTTTTAAGTAGGTTAAGTATCTTGCAGACTACATGTTATTCACACTATTATTAATCACAATTTGGAATAAGTTAAATACTAGTTAATGGGCAAAACTAGTATTTAATTCCCATGTGTTGTCGACTGTCAGCCTGTTCTGTAGACCTACTTATAGGTCTGTAGACTTACTAATTCAAGAAGAGAATTGCGCAAAAATCAGATAAACTGGTATAGACCTATCATCAATTACTAGCTAAATAGGTCAAAATTTAAGCTCCAAGTCCTATGCACTGGCAGCAATTTCCTCACTAGAAGTAAGACAGAAAAATCATTCAGAATATATATATCATTCAGAATATAATCACTTAGCAGAAATCCAAGGAATACCAATTAATATGTCCTCATATTTTAATATTTTATTTTACTTTCAGAGTTGATTAATAGGCTTTAGTAAGTTAGCGTGTATATCTTTTTTAATTGAAATACAATTAACGTATAATATTAGCTTCAGGTATACAGCTCTATGTTTGTTGAAAAAAATGCAAAATGTAGTATGATATATAAGTTTATAACAATGCAAATAAAGTCAAAGTAATTCTCAATGAACAACAAATATAGGCCATTAAGCTTAAACTGTATATTTTGCTAATATTTCAAAATTTAAAACAAAAGCTTTAAAAGTAGAGCACAGAATCTGAAAGTTAATAATTGGCTGTAAAGTATCATTGAAATCCTTATGATCTCATGTGAAATAAGTTAAGCATCTCTTGATATCTTAGAGTTAATTAAAATACCAGTTTCGAGATATCCTCTCTGAGTCCTAATAATATATAAAAATGGAAATATTTCACTTATAAAGATCAAGTAGAGCAATGAATGTAAAAATACATACCAAAAAGGACTCAAAACTTTGACATTGTAGTTATTTAATAAATGTGCATTGCTAAAAATATTAAAAAATGAACATATAACTTGTCCTATAATACTATGAAAAGCACAAAAAAAATTAGTGTTATCCATTCCTGTATATGTTCTTGCTCATTTTATTTCACTCATATTTTATTTCACTTAATTTTGCTTTATTTCAAGTTTGTTCCATATTCTTTATTTCTTATGTATTTTCTACTTATTTTAAAAATAGAAAGTCACTTGCTCATTTAACTTGGCCATTTATATTAGTAAGCAGTATCCATTTTTTTGCCAAGCTTTCATTAAACCTAACATAATTTATTCCAATCAATTTCTTCATTTTTATTTCCAATGTTAATGATCTAATTTGCATTCTTTGCTAAGACCATAATTTTGACATAATTGTCTACAGGGTAGACAATAAGGCTGCTATAGAATTTAATATTCATTAAAAAAAATCTTTAGTGTTTATTTTTAGCAATATATGCCTTGTAAATGACAGTAGTTTTTTAACTAAAGAAGATACTGTCTATATTGTTTATATATTATTTCAAATAAAAGCTTATCAACATAACCTAAAATCATTACATTTTTTAATCTACAAAATAAATTCAAGAAACATTTTTTAAAAGCCAACTACATTTTTCTAGTCTTGAAAGTGATGAAATATAAGTTCTGAATTAAATAGGTCATTGTAAAATCAGCCTTCACTCCTTGTATTCAAGTTTATTTATGCAATAAATTGTGAAATAGCCCAGAAATCAATAAAATATGTTAGAGTTTAATGCCCATGCAACTCCTGGGTCTTTAAAAATTTGAACAAATGAAGGAAAGAACAAGGCAGAGAACATCTGCTTCATCCTTGACTTTGCCCATGGGACCAAGATAGACAGTCTCTCTACTGAAATGGATACAGACACATTTCTATGCCACTAATACTAAAAGAATTATTCAGGGACCATTAAAAGAAAGAGACTCTACTTTACATTAAGCATCCTAAGAATTGTATAATATTCGAACTAAAATTGTTCAGGCTAATAGTTTATTGAACAACTAAAAATCACCTTTAAGAGACTGTTCTTAAGCTCTCACAGGGGCTCCTAACACTAAATAGGAATCTGTAAAAGCAACAGCATGTTTCTAATAAAGGAAGAAGCTCTATTTTAAAAATGGGCTGCCATGAGATAAATTCAGGTTAGTGTTGGTTAATGAAGAATTCTTTTAAACTTTATTAAATAGCCCGACTTATTGAATAAGGGAATCAGTTTTATTACTAAATATTTTATAAGGAAAACAAACATACATATATTTTATGCTATGGAATCGGTGCCACAGCTTTACCTACTCAAAACATTTAGATTAGAACAGGAACTTGCAGTTATTATACAGATAATAGAAAAGATTTATTTGCAGGAAAAGAAGATGAGAAAGCAGAAATTCTGAGGTTGGAAGGGAGGAATGTTGAAGTTATTGTCTCCTCTGACACAAACACCCTTCTCTTTAGAGTGAACATCTCAGACTCTAGTGTCTCACTGACTGGGCTATGTACCCTGTTCCATTTCTGATTTCCCAAAGGCATCAATCTCTTCAAACATGATACCTAGCAATAGTATAAATGTCGTGTGCTTTGGAAAGATTTGATAACATACAGAAAACATTTATCATAGGGCCTTATATACAGTGTTTTTCTCTTATTATCATTATTATTATTTCTTCATAAGAAAAAATGTTGAATAATTTGCTATCTGTTCTCACAGAATAAAGTAATATATCCTTAAGCTTCTCACATTATTCTTTCTACAACCTTGGCACAAATTACTATGTTCTTATTCTTTGGTGTTAAAAGTATGAAGTTCTTTTCCTTTTATAAATTTAAAATATAAGACCATGTTTAACAGTGGAAAATAAATCTTTTAAAAAGTTTCTGTGTTCATCACTTGCACAGATGAAAGGCAGATCTCTACTTTTTTAGTGTTTTTATATTTTACTTTCTCTTAAATATTGATGTTAATGGTTATTAATATTGTAATTCACTAACTACAGTTCTCTTTCATAAATCTCCAATAATCAGAGTTCAGTAGAAATAAATACATGACCTAGATATTTCTTATTATATCTCTTAGAAGATGGCAAGTTTCATTGTACAGTAACCTGCAAATGAATGAGAAAAAAACTCAAAATGAAAATCAATGATTACTATTTTATTGGAATAATCTATTGAAATAAAAAAGACACTGACATTTAGAATAAAATTTAGTGTATAATTAGCTTTAATAAAATTATAAACTTTTAAAGCTCAGAAACAATGTAATGCATTAGTCTCAAATAAAGCTGTAGCTGTTTCCTTTCTTGAAAAAAAACGGGGGCAATTTATTCCAGAGTAAATAGCTTACACTGCCATCTCAAAGAAGGTGAGATAATAGAAAAAAATCATCACTGTGAGTTAAAAACAAACAACCAAAACAAAACAAAACCTCCTTCATTGAGGAGCCATGGTAGAATTTAAGAAGCACAAGTAAGTGATTGTGAACTAAAGATCTAGAAGCTTTCTTACCAGAACATTCCCAGAGAGGTGATAGGAATAAAAATCATTTAGAGAATTCTAAAAAGCCCTCAAAATTAAAGTGTTGCTCTCTTCTTATCTAATTTTCCTAGGTTGCTTCAGGTGAATATTAACTGAAGCAATAAGTTATAAAAGAAAGTAACTACATTAGTACATCAGTGTATGCTCCTCATTCTGACAGGGTAATTGTAAAACTACAACACAGCCCTTATGATATAAGACAAAGTCCCTAAAGAATTTGCAAGGAAAAAAAAAGTCCTATTAGAATTTTGACAATACACAGAGAAACTGAAAACATATTTGCCTTTCATGTGTATTACCAAAGAAGTGATGGATTGTACAGCAGTGTAGTTTCAACAATATTGAAATTTCAGTTATCTCTAAATTCATATTATAGCAGTCAATTACTGGCTTTAGGCAAGAAAATAGGATAAAACAAATGGTTTCATTTAAAGCTTTAAAGCTAGATTTTTCATCTATTCCTAGGCATGAAACAGTAGATAAATGCACTTTGACACATGATTACATCATATTTATGCATATAGATGGAGTATCAGTAAATAAAGCTAAAGTTCTACCATAGCCTGCATACCATTAGTTCCAAGACTAAAGTACATGAAAAAATTACTTGTCTTTGAATGAAAGATTTCATTACTAGTGGAACACTTCATAAAATGCTAGCCTTCTTAGATAAGTCTTTAAATGTCAATTTCATATGATACTTCCACTACAACTTAACAGGAAATTCACTCAGCCATATTTTTATTACACTTCATAAATTATTACCTGAGAATAAACTGCGTATATTCACTCTTTCAGGAGGCTAAGCTAAAGTATCACTTAATGTACCTTAGACCTAGATATCAAGCCCAATATCCAAATTAATATTGCCTTCTAGAATGTATGATTTACTATGAAACAAAGACACAGTAAGCAAAAATAATAATAAAAACAAGTTTTACAAATAAAGCAATATATTTAGGCATTTTCACTAGCTAGTTTTTAAGACTTTATAAGATCACAAATATAGTAAGAACTAAATTGCATATAATCTGCAGCATTCCCAACTACATAAAAGTATTTTTTTATAAAAGGATTCCATTCAAGAAATATTCAGTTTAAAATTCAACAAAATGAAGAAAAATTAAACAAAATGTCATTGAGCATATGAGATTTACTATTACATAAATCTAAATGACAAGCAGTCCCTTTCCAGGAAATTATCACAAATAGAGGGTGGCAGCTGGAGATACAGACTCATAAATAAATAATTACAAGAAGATGTGATATGTACAATTACAGAAGCACTATACTTTATACATATTAGAATGCTGTCTTGGCTATTCAACCTTTCTTGGCAACACAATGAAACCTGATAGAGAATTTCAAGAACAACTAAAGTTGAGCATGAGTCATTCTGAAAACATAAGCATCAAAATTTGTTAACTCCCACATTAAAGTTGTTTTAATATTTGGCAAGTCAAGATGTAAACTGAAGATAGAAATAGATTGCAGTATATGAAATAGATTGCTGTATATGAAACCCACATACCAAAAACTGCCACTCTACCTAGAAGTAGCATGATACTGTGTAGGGGAGAAAAAAACCCTAATATAAAATGATGTCACACTAAAGTAACTGTATCTTACTATGTTGACAAGCAATTACTCATTTAAACCTAACAGTTACTTTACACTCCCTCATTTTCTGCTCTTATGAAATTTAGAATAGCAGAGTTTCTTAGTTCCATTAAAGCAAATAAAAGCAAAAATATATGGCTTGTGCAACATAATAAATTGATTAATTATTTATATTTAAATCTATATGCAAGCTCAAGTTTTGGATGTGGGCAATCTTTGATTTTGTCTTGTTTCGTTTTCTTATTATACACACTTGTGAAAAATTAAGAGCTTTAAAAGGGAATGTACCATTACTAAACACTTGCTCCTCCACAAGTATTTTCTAAGTACTAAAAGATATAAGATGTTTAGAAAAAATATGTACTAGGTTAAATCTGTATACCCTGTTCCTCAGTACTCATGCAATTTTCTAGATTCTTCAGTATTAACAACTTCCTTTTTGATAATGAAAATTTGATTATAGTATTAGGAATCCTTTGTTCATTTTATTAATCAGTGATGTATATTCTATTAATAACTAAATGAGAACCTGCAAATAAAAGAATTTTGAGGATATGCTCTTCCAGCAGACTGAAGGATCTCCGTGGAATATAAACTGCTCTTAAGCCTATTGTCTTCAAAGCATCCCTGAATCATCCCCTTAGGATTTGCTTCTATTGTGGAAGAGAGGAGAAAAGTACCCAACAGTGGATTATACAATAACTGTAAAGTTTTACCAAACCATCAGCCCATCTCTCCTATCTCTTTCTACTTATTTTTGTTACGTGTGTGTGTGTGTGTGTGTGTGTGTGAGAGAGAGAGAGAGAGAGAGAGAGAGAGAGAGAGAGAGAGAGAGGATGTCCTAGATCATCCATCTTAATACTGAGAGCTGTAATTTCATTATCTGCCTCTTCAAAGTCCAGCAGTTAGACCTTAAGCTCGTGAGGGCTATAAAAGAGAAGATTTCCATCCAGCCTCAGTGCCCAACTCTTGATTTTTCCCTCACTAGTCATGTCTCAGAACTCAAATCCATGGTTTTGTCCCACTCTGAGCGATAGTCCTTTCTTGGGAACCTTATTGGAGTAACCCAAAGTGTCCCTGCACTCTGACCCAAATCCCAGGACTACTATTTTTGTATGGAAGATGAAATTATTTGAGCCACACACAACAGATGATATAGAACTCTAGGTACCCAGAATAGGCAAAACTAGAATGTAAGAGTTGGTATTAGTTTATTTCAGCAAATTCTCTTTGTAAAGCTCCTCTTTCAATAACACTTTGCAATTCCTCGTGGCTACATACTTACTGATCACACCTCCCTAAGTGGGTACTCTGGGCAGAGCTATCCCGGTCATCTTTATCTAATATCCAATCTTATGGCCTTCAATTTTGGCTCTGTTTTAAAAAGCAAGCTAAGACCTTTAAGCCATCCTGTTCTTGCTTGGGCCTCTTCCACACCTGGAAGTGTACTGTTGCTTTACTCTCCTTTCCAATAAAGCTATTCTTTAGCTGCTGTAAAAATAAATAAATAAATAAATAAATAAATAAATAAATAAATAGATAGATAGATAGATGATAGATAGATAGATAGATAGATAGATAGATAAATGAATGAATGAATAAGTAAATAAATAAGTAAATAAATGAATAAATAAATAAATAAAAAGGCAAGCTAAAATGACACACTAAACAATTTTTATTGATTAAAGCTGTTGGTTTAGAAGCTAACATACAAGCTTCTTAAGATGATATCATACCCTTGAAGCATAATTTATGAGAAAATTTCAGTCACCTTCACAGGCTGCTGTGATACCTTAAGACCTAGTAATATCTGAAGAGTACTTTGCAAGTCACAAAACTCTTTCTCATGGGTTATCTTCAAACTTTCACAACCATCTAACACACAGAGATTCCTATTAACTTCCTTCTGAGGATGAAGAATTTTACTCGAAATGTTCCATGATTTGTCTAAAAATCTAGAGAAATTAAATACTAGAACCTGGTCTCTGAAATCTAGATAGATGGTTTTCAAACTTTATAGGATATTTGAATCATCTAAAGAGTTTATTAAAACACAGATTGTTGGGTCCCACCTCCTGAGTTTCTGTTTCAGTAAGTCTGGAATGGGGCTAAAGAATGTTTATTTAAACAAGTTCCCAGATCATGCAGATACTGATGCTCCAGAAATCCCACTTTGAAAATTACTGACCTAAGTCTTCTAGGATATTTTCCTATGCACAATGAAGTGCTGTGATTAAAGTTTATGAAGACTCAACTCAAGTTTGAATAAAGTGGTTCCACACTTTATTAGCTGTAGCAAATTATTTAACATTTCTTTTTCCCTTGATTAGCTGATCAATATAGAGGTAATAGTACTTATTTCAGAGTGTGGGTTAAAATTAATTGAGGTAATATATTTAAAGAGGCCTAGAATTAGTAAGTGCTCATTAAATAATTGCCTATTTTCCACATAGTATTACAGTTTCTATAACTTTGAATGGATTTTATTTTGCTAAATTAGATCAACATTCCAAAGATAATAAATATTTTATTATAAATCAGAAAGTTACCATTGCAGAAGTAATTATTATAAAACTACATATAGATTGATTTTTAAACACTAACCCCATGCATGATAAGAAATAGATGTATATTTGATTTTCCTCCTAAGGAATATCCTTGCTAAGGAAAGCAAGTCTGTTTTGTGTCTTTAACTTGCTTATAGACTCTTCAGCCACACACAATGCTTATTAACTTCTACTCATTAATTTTAACTAGGTAGAGCAACTGTATCTGTACCAACTATATCCTGTAAATGGCTCAAAATTTTAATGCAAAGATAAAAGGGTGTTAAAATTTTTTCAGTCATTCTCAATCTTTATTGTGCATCAGAATTACCTAAAGGGCTTGAAAGATTCCTAAAATGACCCTCAAGAATTTCTGATCAGGCCTGAGGTGGCACCTGGGAATGTGCATTTCTAAAAATTTCCCAATGTTTCTGCTTGCCTACAGATAACACTGTGAAACTATTGCCTTATGGTGAAGGATGCTAATCATAGAAACATAGAGTACCCAAGATAAAAGGGCCTTAATATATGTATCAAGCCACCAGGTCGTAAAAATAAAAATTATAAGGGTTTTATTTTCATTTATGTATAGCCTATAGATAATCTTGAACCATAATACCTCATCACAGTCTGTTCACTAAGGCTGAAATATTCTTTTATTATTGAGAAGTGATTTTAATAATGTAAAAAAAACACATAACTTAAGAAATATAAATAAGAAAAATCATATAGAAATCCTTTGTAGTTATTATAAAAATGAAACTATTACAAAATAAAGTTACCAAAAAAGCCCTCTTATAAATTCATCTTTGAATTAACTGATATTTGCAGTTAGCATTTGAAAATAAAAATTGATATCTTCCTCTAAGAGATTATAAGCTTCAAAGAAAAAAGAGTATCTTTTTAACTTTATATACATGTCTGAGTTAAGCATAAAGAAAAAGTTCAATATATGTTTGTTGAATAAGAAGTCATGAAAGGCAAAATAAATAAATATAAGAAATTAATGAAGAAATGGATATGAAAGTCACTACTCAACAGAAATACCTGAGTCATTAAATATTATTGCAAAAGTAGGTAGTGTGAGAAATAAAACAAGTTAAACCTATATATAACATGAATCACGCTAGATAACTCTGTGATTTAAATGAATAATCATTGAGAAAAAATTAATACAAAAATAGAATTATGTTCAAATTTGACATCAGACTGAATCACAACAAATAATTATTAAATATTGTTAGAGAAGACAATAATCTACTGAAAAGCAGCAACAAACAGACTATTCCAAAGAATATTCCTCAAAAGATTATTTCATTACACTTTGGCTTCAGTAGCATTGCTTTCTTATAAAAGAAAATGTCTGGCTTCACTAGTCTGACAAGTTTAAGAATCTTACATATTCCATTAAAGAGATGGAGAAAGAGAAAGCATAAGAGAGGAGATTGACTATTACACTATTACACAGATATTATTTCCTACTCAGTTTAAAAAAAGAAGAGCTTGTGAATACATTAATCATTTTTTCAATTTTGTCTTAAAGTTATAAGGTACCCTGAATTCATGAGTATTAAATATATATTAGTAAGTAAAATATTCATCATACCAAAGGAGAAAAGAGCTGGATTAGATTTAGATTCTGATCTTAAATAACTTTATTCTATGTGAGCTGTGGATATATAGAAATAGTGAGTAGGAAATAGGGCTTGGAGCCTAATAGTACACAGGAAACATGCTCATGATTGATCCTTATGATTTTCACTAACTCCTAAAAAAGGTCCTTTCTAGGTTTCAGGAAAGCTTTAGGAAAACCTTGGCATCAGAAGAGCAAGTATTCATTCACACATGCATCCAGTAGACACATACTGTGGCTTACAAAATACAAGAGGAAGTGCTAAGCCCTAAGGCTACAAAAGCCCCAGTTCACAAGAGAGCCATGCAAATGAACAGAAGATTCAGAATGACAAGAGCTACAATATCTCCATTTCTAATAGTGTTTTGGAAACATGAAAAGAATGTTTTTGCATACTGACAAATCCATAGTTATATAACAGACTGTCTTTTCCAAAGGTATATAAATTATTACCAGTCCTACACACTCTTCTAGAATCTTGTTAATCCCCCACTAAGTAATGGCATGGGTGTCCCCTCCCCTTGAATCTAGGTGGGTTCTTGTGACTGCCTTGACCAATAAAATGTAAATTAAGCGATACTATGTGACTTGCAAGGCTAGGAATAAAAAATGCCATGCACTTATGCTTTGCTTTCTTAGGATGCTATGGAAGCTAACTACCATGCTATGAGAAAACTAAACAGCCAGTGAAGGGTTTATATGAAAAGAAAACAATTCCCCTGACCTGTAGCTCCAGCTGACCTTCCAGCTGACAGTCTGCCCCAATATGCTAGTCACGTGAGTGAGTGACCCTGAAAGTGGATCACCCATCTATCTTCCTCCTGAATCATTACAGCTGAGGCAAGCCATTCCTGACAATCACTTCCCAAATGGAAGATTCTTGAGCAGTAAAAATAACTTCTTTTTGTTAGGTCAGCAGGGGAAGGGCCAGACAGTTGCCTGCCAGGACTCTTCCCAGCTTGATACCTGAATCCAGATCCTCTGAATAGGGCCCACCCTAAAGCCCTAGGCATTGCCACCCTAATCTGGATGCTCAATTAGCATTTGATTAATGTTCCCCACCCTATACCCCTACCCCCACATAACCCCATAATGGCTACGCCCTCCAGCCCCAGGGCAAGACTTCTCTGGCCCCTTTCCTCTCTGGACAAGAGAACCTCGCCCAGGAGCCCCCTCCCAATAAAGGCTTGCTTTTTAAAACTTCTCTAGGCCTGTCACATGTTTACCTTACACTTTTAAGCCACTAAGTAGAAATGGTTTCTGGTGCAACAATAGATAACTAATACAAACCACCAACGTTCTGAACTACAACCATGAAATAAAATAATAAGAATACAACAAAATGTTGGTATTTGCTTTGAAACAAGCATTTTATAATTCAGACAACACAATGTTATCAATCAATTAAGAAATGCTATTTTCAATATATGTAAAATAGGATTTAAATGACTACATTGGGTGGACAGTTGGGATAATAATAAGGAAAATATAATTAAACCGAGTACACTGCAGACAATTCACTTAAGAAGCAGAATGTCTACAAATAAAAAAGTAGATAACATGTTTAAGCCCAATGGTCCCCAACCTTTTTGGCACCAGGGACCGGTTTTGTGGAAGCCAATTTTTTTTCCACGAATGGCAACAGGAAATGGTTTTGAAATGATTCAAGCATATTACATTTTTGTGTACTTTATTTCAATTATTATTACATTATAATATATAATAAAATAATTATACAATTCACAATAATGCAGAATCAGATGCCACCAGATGCAGCTGTACAACTGAAGTACATCAACTCACTAGCCACTATAAAGTCTGCCACTGGATGCAGTTTAATTGTCTTTTGCCACTCAATGATAGGGTTTGATATGAGTTTGCAAGCAACTGATTTATTATGGTCTCTGTGCAGTTAAACCTCTCTACTAATGTTAATCTGTATTTGCAGCTGTACCCTAGCACTAGCATCACCTCCTCAGCTCTACCTCAGATCATCAGGCATTAGGTTCTCATAAGAAGCACGCAGCAACCGAGATCCCTTGCATGAGCAGTTCACAATACGATTCATGCTCCTATGAGAATCTAATGCCTGCTGATTTGGGGTGGAGCTGAGGCGGTGATGCTAGAGCTGAGGAGTGGCTGCAAATACAGATGAAGCTTTGCAGGTTTGCCTGCTGCTCACCTCTTGCTGTGTGGCTCAGTTCCTAACAGGCAACAGAACCCCGATGGTCCATGGCCCTGGGCCTGGGGACCCTTGCTTTAACCAATGAGCTATGTATATCATTGGCAAAGCAAGATTTAGAAGTGAGCAAGTAATTTTATAATTATCTTATTGTAGACACTAATGAGTGCAGTTACAGTTAATAACTCATTTGTTTACTGGTATAAAAATTAAAACAGTTTTAGTAAGGCTGTCTTTACAAATATTATCTATTTATAAATTCGATTCAAGAGTACCACTGAGGTAAATGTCTCATTTCTCTTAGCTTTTCCTTGGAAATTTTAAGATAACAAAAATCTTTTAAGCTTCAAAACTCCCCCAGGTGATTACTATTACAGCAATAAAAAACGAAATGTTTATCTCATAGTTTAAAAACCTATTAAAATATTTTCAATCTAGTATTATATTTTTCCTAGAACACTACTTGTTTTTAATATCTATATTTGACATCTTAAAATATTTTCCCAAAATTAATCCAATAATTTTTTATCCACATATTTATTGAGCACTTGTTATGTCCTAGAAAATGTTCTAAAGATCAAGAATAACTACTGTAAGCACTGGAGATACAGTGGTGAAAACTGCAAAATCTCTACTCTATGAAGATCATGCTCTGGGAGATCCAAAAGCTTATAAAGACTCTCTGAGATTAAATAACCTACAGCTGACCATTTTTTCACAGACATGACTTTGAACATAGCTTAATCCTGGCATAATCTTAATCGTGAACATCATCAGAATTATATAATGTCTATGAGCCTAGAATATGCTATAATTGGTTTTCTCTAAATAGTCCTATACATTCAGGCTTAACTTTCCAAGATTTATAACAACTAGGAGTAGATAACAGGAGAAGGAATATGAATGGCAAGGAAAAAAAAAAATCTTTTGTGAAATAGATGTACTCTTTTTCTGTTGCCTTTAGACCTAAGTATTTTTAAAACTAAAATTAAGTGACTGTTATTAAGAATCTGATCAGGGAAAGCAAAGGGCAACATGAAGAATCATACAAAAGAATAAGCCAATTCCTCACGTAATGAAAGATTTCTCTTCAGAAAATTAGATCAGAGTTTATTTATTTAATAATTCTACAGTATCTTACTTCTAAACCAGTGATAGCATTACTCTGAAGGGAAAAAATGTGTATATATAGCATGTGTGTATACATTATGTACATATTTTATTATCAAAATAATAGTTCTTCGATGACTTCCAAATAGTAAAAATCTGGAGTCAAGAATATTGTCAAATTTTAAGTGTAAAAGAGAGTTAAGCAAGTAGAAATTTAGAATAAATAATTTTCTAATTAATATAAAAAATATCCATTTTTAAAAGCTGGATGTGATGTCAGTTATTCTTTTAATTCAGAAGTTACAATCTGGTTAAGATCCCATTGGATAAATTCAGCTCTCATATGTTTTATTGGAGCCAAAATGTCAAGATTAGAAGGAAGAGAGTGAAGGAGGGAGGAAGAGAGACCACCTTAAACAGAAAATGCACTCTATAGTTATAAAAAATCCCTGCTGCTCCCTATATACTCTGGTCCTCTATGGGTATTTGAGTTTATGATCTTGATCTAGTAAGCCCATCATTTTATATGTAAAAAAATTAAAGTCTGAAGAAATAGCTTTATTAATAAAATACAATTATTTATAAAATACCACTTATATAATAATAATAATATTATTATTATGCTATGTCCAAGGCACACACATGCAATGTTATTATTATTGTATAAGTGGTATTTTATAAAGTGTTAATAAAATATATGTGGACATTTTAATCACTTTTGACATTTGTACTACAGTGTATAAGTTCTAAGCTAAAGTATATTCGACTGAAGTATTTGATAAACTATTTGCATAACTTCAGCTCATCACCCCAATTTGTTAGACTTTTATTTCAATCTATTCATGTTAATCATTTCTAAATTTAGTACAAGCACCTCAAAAGTCATTTACCTCCTCATATAACCAGATTTTCTTTTTTCTCATCATAAGAGGGATAAAATACTAAAAATAGAAACAAGTAGAAAAAGAGACATAGAGACAGAGAGACAGAGACAGAGACAAAGACAGAGAAAGAGAAAGTAATTGGTGAAAACAAGGTCTCTCTTTTTTATTTATTTTTTAAATAAAGAGGTTTTAAAAGATTCTGCACTTAATTTGGAAAATTTTCATTTAAAAAGCTAATTACGTTACTTCTATTTGAAAGTAATCTAGCAATCTAAAATCTTCATTGCAAGAATTGCTTATCTTAGATTACATAAACGAGTAATGGAAAAAGGATTTTTCTCTTCACTGTTTAGATATTCAAGAACAGATCAGAAAACATGAAAGGAATTATAAATCGGGCATCTCTGCAAACCAAATATGTCTACTGAACAAGGATGTTTCTAGATAAATACAAACAACTTTAACATAATAAGAATCCATGCAGATCATCTACCATTACCTCAAGTGCTTGGAATATTAATAATGCAGCAAATGTATCACGTCTGTTTTCATACTTCAATTTAGTTTATCTGAACCAGGATGTCAGACTGGCTGTCAGAAGAAGAGCCCCTCAGACAATAATGTTCTTCGTACTGCATTATCACTTGAAACGCAAGAGAGCTAAAGTCTTAGGAGCTTATATGACATGTCAGGACTGCTTTGGAATGAATTCCTACAATACACAATAAAAAATCCAAATGATATTCCCTAAAAGACAGGAGCATTCGAGGGAGAGAGACCCTAAACAGTATTCATTCAGCTATTTTCTGCTATTTAGAAAACAAAACAAAAATCTGGCAATATCTTAAAGTCATTAAAGGACTTCAGAACAACAAAATCTTTTATATATATCTTTGAACTATGTAATATTATACACAAGGTAACTTTGCTTTGTATCTCATTCCTACAAAAATGGAAACCATCAGGGAAACCACCCAATTCATGTTTTCAACTTGCCCTGAACACATTTGTGAAAAATAGTTTCTCTACCTATTTTAATAATTTCAAGTTTCCTTTGCGTGAAAAATGACTTGCTCTTTGGCCATTCATTTCTTTCTACCGAGAGGCCAATCCTACGTGGTTATCTATTCACAAGGCAATTTTTTACCTTCGAAAAAAGGAAGTTAGAGCTTTAGTTATGATGTTTCACCCATGTATCCAAAACTACCCCAGCATTCTTCTTATTTCAAAGATTTTGTTTGTTTAAATAATAGACTGTGTGATATAGCGAATAAAGTTTTGAAATAGTAATTAGAATATCTGAATTAAATTCCCTCACATCTCTTATCAGTTTTGTAATATTACACAAATTATTTTTAGATCTCAGTTTCCTCATCAGTAAAACTAAAGAAAAACAGTCCTTACATGAGAGATTAATTAAATAAACAAATATATAAAAACTTCTAGAAATTTAAAGTACTACTTGCATATTTGGTGTAATAGACAATATTGTTTGCCCATTCAGCAATCTCTCACATTTTTCTTGCTAACAAATGTGTTCTAGTGGCAATGTCCATGCCTCTAGGAAGGTGAATAATGAATGGTTAAAGCCTTTCATAAGGATCTCACCCACCTATGCCTAGGGTTGGTCTGAGAGATGTCTATGAGATTCATTTCTGGTCAAAGAAATATAAGGGAATGTGTGCTAGAACTTATTTCTACAAAATATTTTCCTTCATATGTGAAGAAGTCTCCTCTACCACCTGTATTTTCTTCCTTTTTGTTTTGGATACCAGTGAATTAAGATCTGATGCCTGACACCTTGTAACTAAAATGAGACAAGTCTAAGAATAAGATCAAACATGCTGAGGATAGTGGAACAGGAAAACAGAAAGAAGTAAGTCCAAGATGACACTGATGTGATCGTCACTTTATTACTGACATACTGATTAAGAAGTAATGACCCTGATGCCTTCCTACAAGAAAACTTAATCTCCTCCTCAATATCAGCCAAGCATCATATTTTGTCTACTTATCTATTGAAACATGTATTACAATAGGTCATAATTACTTTATTTTTTAAATACTGAAGATATAAAATAAAATAACTTCATTTTTAAATACTTCAAACATGTTAAAAGAAATACTAAGACTATCTTGTTAGAAGGTAAGCCTTCCCGAGGAATATATAATAAAAAAAAAAAAAGCCATAAAGAATACTGCATAATGAAGGACATCATAGAAAAGCTGAATGATGCACCTATGCAACAGAGAATTACTATGCATTTTCTGAAAATTAATGAAAGAAAGATAAGTTACTTAATACAAAATAACTCATTGAAGAAATACAAATGTCCAATAAATATATGAAAACAATACCATAACTTACCAATAATAAAGATAAATAAAAAATAAAATAAATATGAGGCTTTTTTAAAATTCATCAAACTAAAACAATTGATGTGATGTAGTATTGGTATGATGCAGGGAAGCCATTTCACATACTTTGGTTACAATATAAATTGCTTCAGAGTGTAATTTGGCTACATCTACCAAAATCTGAAATGTTAATACTCTGGATTTATTGCTTTTGACTTTTTTCTTTGAAGAATTTCTTCCATCTTATGTGATTACAATAGAGATCACATACGATAATGATAGCATAGGGCATGTAGTCCTATGAATTCCTCATCCCTTTCTTGCCTTGAGTGTTTCAAAATAGGCACATAAACAAAAGTGAAGTCTTATTGGAAAATTTTCATGTGGTTCCTCAGAGAGAAGTCCTGCTTTAAGTTGATGCATGCAGGAATCACATAAACCTAAATCATTTGGTGACCATCTTTTCTGACACATGGAGAGATCTCTAAGAACAAACCTCACACAGAGGAGAGAAGATCAAAGATTCAAAGACATTTAAAAATTTGAAACTTGGATCTTTCTATAAGTTTAGCTGGTATACCTTAGAAATCTTTTGTTGTTTATTTGGGCATCTCAGTTAACTTTATTTATATTTATGTCAGCTGCTTCTGAAAAAGTACTTATATGCTCAAATATCTTCAAAATAACATATGTTTTATATATTATATTAAATTACATATATAAATTATATATTATATTAAATGTATATGTATATATATAATATGTATATATATATAATATGTATGTGTATATATATATATATTATATATATATATAAATATAAAATTTTGAATAGCAAAATTCTGGAAACAACCTAAACATCCATCTAGAGGAAGAAACTGGTTTAATAAATAATGATTTATTCATATAATATTAAAAAGGCATTAAAAATAATGAGGTAGATCCATAAGTCTTGCAAGGAAAATTTCCCACATATATTGATTCATAAAAAGCTGAGTTGCAATACAATATGTACCAAATGCTCACATTTAGATTTTTCTAGATGATATTTCCTTATATTATATAGATATAGAGAAGTAACAGAAATATAGTTATTATCTCTGAGTTGGAAGTTGAAAATCAGACAATTTTCTTTTTTATAAGCATACCTCATTTTATTGCACTTCAGTTATTGCATTTTTTTTACAGACTGAAAATCTGTGTCAACCTTTTGTTCAGCAAGTCTATCAGTGCCATTCTTCCAACAGCATTTGCTCATTTTATGTCTCTGTGTCATGTAAATAAGTCATGTAAATAAGTCATGTAAATAAGTCATGTCAGCCCCTGGTTACCCAAGAGCTCTCATGGAGATGTATGAGATTAATGTTTTCATGCCTGTTAACACCATATCCATTCTGCAGCCCATGGATAAAGGAATAATTTGACTATAAAGTCATTATTTAAGGAATACATTTCATAAGGCTATAGATGTCATAGACAATAATTTCTCTGAAAGATTTTGGCAAAACAAATTGAAAATTGTCTGGAAAAAATTCACCACTCTAGATGCCATTAAGAACATTCATAGGAAGAGGTCAAAATATCAGCATAGACAGGATCTTGGAAGAAGTTGATTCCAATTTTTATGGATAATTGTGAGGAGTTCAAGGTTTCAGTGGAAGAAGTAACTGCAGATTTGGTGGAAAAACCAAGAGAACTAAAATTAGAAGTGGAGCCTGAAGATATGACTGAATTGCTGCTATCTCATGATAAAACTTTAATGGATGAGGAGTAGCTCTTTTTGGATGAGTGAAGAAAGTGGTGTCTTGAGATGGAATCAACTGCTGGTGAAGATGTGAAGACTGTTGAAATGACAACAAAGAATTTAGAATATTACATAAACTGAGTTAGTAAAGCAAAAGCAGGGTTTGAGAGGATTGACTCTTATTTTGAAAGAAGTTCTACAGTGGGTAAAATGCTATCAAACAGCACCACATGCTATAGATAAATTGTTCATCAAAGGAAGAGTTAACAAATGTGGACAATTTCACTGTTTTCTTATTTTAAGAAATTTCCATAGCCCCTGAAATTTTCAGCAACCACCACCCTGATCAGTCAGAAGACATCTATCTACACCAAGGCAACACCCACCACCATTCAAAACATTTACAGTGTGCTAAAGGCTCAGATGATGGTTAGCGTTTTTTGCAATATAGTATTTTTAAATTAAGGTATGCACATTGTTTCTTAGACAATGCTATTGCACATATAACTATGATATATTGTAAACACAATTTATGTGTACTGGAAAACCAAAAACGTCTTATGACTGATTTTATTGAGATATTTGCTTTATTGAGGTAGTCTGGAACTGAACCTGCAATATCTCTAAAGAATGCCTGTGTTCTAAATACTTTGAAAATTCTGTAGTGCATAGTAATATATAATTTATGTGATAAAAATACAAAAAGTATAAGCCATTTGTCTTCCTGTCAAAGAGAAGTGGTTATAATGAGAAAAAAATATTGGTTTCTTTAAAATTAATATAGCAGTGCATACTTTACCAAAAGTCAGGTAAGAACATCTCTCTGGATTATGGCTAAACTCTTAAAATGTAAAGTACTTTTAAAAATTAAATTATAGTTTAAAATCTTAATAGCTTCTGACAGTTATAAAATGGTGACTACCGTATTTTTGATATTTATTTCTATTATAAAAACTGGAATGAAGGATAATTGCCAATTTTATTATAATTTAACAATCACAGATATTCTCAATCTATCCACTTATTTTAATGTAATTCTATTCAAGTAGTGATGTCTCATTGATATTTTAATTATTCACAGAAATGACTCTGCTCAGTTTACTTATAAATCAGAACTCAAAGTTGGTCACAGTGAATCTAAAACTCATTTAATTTCATATAAATATTGAATAAGATTTTTTAGTCAGAGAAATTCATTAATTTTTTTGTTTAGGAAAAAAAGTTCAGCTAGCATAGGCATGCTACATTTTTTAGTATTTGACATTTTCAGTGATCAAACTACTAAAAACAGAAGGCTATAAATAGAATGATGTCATTTGTTTCCAGAGACTATCAATATACTAGAGCAATATGAAAATAAAAATAAAAGCAAAATATTTTATGGCAAACTCTGGGGGTAAGTAAAAATAAGACTATAATCTGAGAGTTATCTAGAAGCAAACAGGAAAAGGGTTAAAAATGGAACTCTGGATTAAGAAAACACTATCATAATATGAGAGAAATACATCATGAAATGATTAACCTTGATTTTATAGAAGATATTTTGGTCACCTATGAAACATTTAACAATCACTGGAATTAAATATAAATAAAATTAAAGTACTAACATAACAATGCAAAGCTGAGGTGAAAAATAATCTCTGAGATATTGATCCTAAATAAACTTAATAATAGAGAATCTTCACTTAATATCAGTGCGTTCCAACTATTACTCCTTGTAATTAAACTCTTCCTTCACAAGTCTTTATTAAAAGCAGGAAGAAAAAAAAAAAAACAAAAAGACACACAGCAGAATACCTGAACACATGGATCATCCATAATTTATTTATATGACAATTAAATCTTGCCTTATTTTCCTACTGACATGTATAGTCTTACTCTGTAATTAAACGGTCTCTCTTTACAAATCCTTACGCATGCGCATGCACACACACACACACACACACACACACGCGCGCACACACACAGTATCAAAGAAACTCACAGTTTCTGAGTTGATTTAGTGTATAAGTTCAGTATAATATTACATATTAAGCATTTCTGGACCCAAATTAGAGAAATCAAAGTGTGGATCTAAAAATGTTATTCCACACTTAATTTGTGAAATTTTACTATATCACCATTCTATTTTGTAGGCAGATACATATGGTTAAGGAGAGCTAAGCAATTAGTGTATTTTCATTGAACAGATAGATAGGAGCAACTGTATTGTGGTGTGGGATTGAGGATTAGCCAAGATTGCAACAGAGCCTCTTGATTGCTACTCTTAGTTGACGATTCTGGAAATCAATAAGAAAGTACACCTGTAATGCAGCATTAACCAAATTACGGTTTTTCCATTCTTGCACCTGTATGGTTCATTTCATCTTTTCAAACATCAACATACACCCTTCCTTTAATATACATGGCATACCAAAAGCTGGAGTTACTATAAAGTAAGGGCTATCACCAAGGATTTCCCCACAACATCATAGTCCAAAAACAAGTCAGTACCACACAGGAGAAAGCTCATTCTACTCAGTTGTCTGGTCTCTGTGAGATTATGGTTTGTTGACGTGGCAAGGAAAGGAAAACCAAAGATAACTGAGGGAAAGAAATTCCAGCCATTTTTTCAAACTTTGCATTTTCTCATGTCTCTTCTAATCAATCTTAACTATTTGGCATTTGAAAAACCATGTTTGAGATGAATCCTACTAAGATATAATGGCCATTTAAATTTCATCTTTTTGAAGACAGATTAAGTGTCAAGAAGAAAGAATGAAGTCTAGTTAAAAATCTCAGAGGAAACCACTGGCATATATGCCAGAAGGAATCTACACAATTATTAAAATTCATTATAAATATGTAATTCATGAGAATATCTAGGACAAAAAGGAAATTAATGCCTCAGAAAATGAGAATAAATTTGTACCCTATTTACCACAGTGACATAATGACCAAAACAACTTATAATATCCTGCATTTTTTCAAAAACCTTTTTTCCTTTGCTACATACATACTATACTGTGCCAAGGAGTCAGAATTGAAAACAAACATATGAAAAATTTACCATGTAGCTTATGAAAAGGCCATTAGTTAGACATATGCTAGAGCATTGATTTTACATGGCTAAGATAATGAACAATTTAGAGCATTTGTGTAAAATAAGATCATGCTTTGTCTAAAAATTAAAAATATTAACGAACAAAAGCACGCACTTTCCTTTTTGTTTTGAGCAGGCATATGAAATTAAATAAGGTGATCTATTTCACATTATAATTTTGAAGTTTTACATTGTTTCAAGTAAAATTGTACACATGTGTTTTCCTTTGTTCCCTGAGACTCATCCTTCATCCTCCCTAAGGCATAGATGATAAATAAGAAGTACGTTTTAACAGCTGGCATCCTTCATGTGTATCACATTGTGAAATTAGTGTATAATTTCAGTATATTGTTAAAAAGTAAAATCAAATTTTCTTGAACTACAGAATAGCATAAAATATACTTAGTCTGTTTTCAAAACTTCATGTTACGTCTTTATAAAAAATACATAACTCCAAGTATATGGCATTTCAAACCACTCCTTGTTTTAAACCAACTTCTAGAAAACTGTTCAAATGACATTTCAATGGAAGTCTTACAACCAAGCTTTTGAAATTATATAACTTTAAATGGAATTACATGGAGAATACCTTTTATGGCATTCTCCATGGCAACCAGATCTAACAATTATTTATCAAGAATAAAATATAAAAGCCTTCTCCATGCTGCCTATGACTAGATGGAATTAAAACACTTTTATGGAAAGGAAGCTTGTAAATGGCCAATCCAGGACCTAGAGAGACTAGGTTACAAATGTATGTCAGGGTGGTGTTAGGATGTCTATAAGGTCTATGTGCATATGAAGACCCTCTCACACTTGCAGGTAGCAGATGAGATTGGTCAAAGGCAAGGAAAATTTTTCTGTGTGGCTTTAAAAAATGTATTCAAAAAATATAATTGGTCAGGTGTGGTAGTTACAGAATGGACCAGACCAGGGATGAACTCCAGCTCTGTGAACTAGGACGAGATCCTTTAGTTCTCTGAGGCTTTTATTCAAAGAATGGCAGCATATACCTCGGTATTCCTTGTTCATCAAAATCAATGGTCTGGTATTTTTACACTGGTTTTTATTGATATAAAAATATGTCTATCTAGAGTTCTGGTTCTGTTCCTTCAAGAAGCAGCTCTTTTACTACTTCTAAGACATTAAGTACTTTACTGAATATTTTAAGGATCTGTATTAAAATGCAACTGTAAGGTGCTGCATTTCTCAGGGAACTCAGAGCTTGCTCATAATCAACTTCTTGAAATCATGAGTCCTGAAAGAAATTTAAAAAAGAAAAAGGTACACCTGAGACTATCAAAAAAAAAAATTTTTTTTTAACTTTTTTTAATCTTTAAATTCTTCCACCATAGCATTCCAGTTTCCCTTCTCTCTACACTCCGTTTTTAACCGTCTCCTTCATGAAGGTAAGGTATTCAGCCACACGCAGCAACCATTGCACCTAAGTCCTCATTTAGGAATCTTTACTGAGCACTTCCTATGAGCCAGGCTTAGCACCAAGCCCTTAATATGCAAATACTCCATCTAAAACTCTTTTGTGAGCCACAGATATTCATTGAGCCCCCAGGACATTCCAAGCATTACATATATATAATCACATTTAATCTTCACAACAATTCTAATGGGTAAATATGATTATTTTCTCTGTACACAGGAGATAAATAAGAATCTCAGAAGAAAAGCAACTTCCTGCAGGTCACCTTGCCTCAACACTGCCTTTTCTGTTATCTTCACTCACTTTGTTTCTCATTCTGTTTCTCTGTCAGACTACTGCTAGGATTATTCTGGTGGCCTCAGAGACAGATATGCCTTTTTGTGACTGAAACTGATGTGTCAATACCTGAAGGATAGCTAGTTAGGAAAGGTGGTAAAATAATCGGGCACATTCCAAGAATGTGTGCATCCCTCCCATTACCTTTGCCTCCACCACCCTGTTCTTATACCCACCTATTCCACATACACACACACATAGTGACAGTTACACTATGATTAGAGCTAAGAGCATTGGGCTCCTCCTTCAGCATCCAAAATAGATAAAAGAGTTTTTATGCAAATTGCACAAAATTGTGTTTGTCTGTCCTTATACTCACAGGAAAGAGCTTACCTAATTACATGCTACGCAGGAAACCCAGTACCTAAGAGAGAAGTAAAAGTAAATAATTTTTTTCTAAGAATTACAGCCTCAGGGAATGCTACCAGGAAGTACAGAAAATTAGACAACTATCAAGTTAAAGGGATGAAAGATGTATAATATAACTGGAATTTCTACAAACTTCAATACAAATTTTAACTTTTATTATGGAATATATATATTTTATATATAAAAAAATAAATATATATCTTTGCTTTCTGCCAGACTGACAAGAACCTGCAGCAGTAAGGAATAGGGAGATATCAAATAATTTCATTCCCTAAAGACAAAAATTAGAATTTGACTGACAAGTAGGATTTAGAATTAAGAAAGAACTTTAACTGAATGACTCGGAAGACAGTTAAGTATTTTTAACCCCAGCCAATCGGTTGGCCTAGGCCCATACCTGACTCAGCATAGCCACATATCAGTGCTTAATGAATATGACCACCACAGATAAACAAGGGGCAGTGAATAGAGTTGAAGAGAACATTGGTCAGAAAGTTTTAGTTTTTTGGAACAAATACTAAAAAGGTACTAATCTATACTTCTTCCACTGTAAAAAGTAGTGGCGGTATGGTTATAAGCATAACATTAATAAATACTGTAATAGCAGCTATCACAAATTCCATGACATTTCCAGGTAAAATAAGCTATATACTTAAAAAATCACACCAACCTTTCTCTCATTGGAAATTATGGCTTGCACCATTTTATATAGGGGAAAACAATTATCTTAGGTATTCTCAATCTTTTGGAATTTTTAGGTGGAGAAGAAAAGACGTTTACCCATAAGCAACCTACAAAGAAGGTGATGAATATAGTATCAGTGTCTTCATGTTGAAAATTGTCCCCGCATACCAAATACCAAGGAAATAGTACTTGACAAAAGAAAGTTTAACTTTGGGAGGTGAACATAAAATGCAATATACACGTGATGTGTTGTTGAACTGGACACTTGAAACCTATATAATTGTATTAACCAATGTCACGCCAACAAATTTATTTTTAAAAAGACTAAGTTAAAGTTACAAAGACAAACGTTAACCTCCTCTTTCTGTCTTACTAACCTCCATAGCTCCATACTTATATTCTTTTTAAAATAATTTCCAAATATTGAACATCTTCTTCTACCTTCTCACCATCTGTCCCATCTTTAGTATTTCTATTATGTTCCCTCTTTCCCTTTCTCTGATCCTTTTTTCCTCTTCCATACCCTTTCTTTCTACATTATTCTGGCCTTGAATTTATAACATTCACACAGTTATCCACCTACGCATTTGTTCAATCAATCAAAAGTATGTACCAAGCACCAACTACATGGCATTATTACACTAAGCAAGGGACAAGCGAAGAATGATGAACCAAGACAAAAGTGATCACAGTAATCATTATTTTACATTCTAGCAAGACATATATTAAACGATTGACACATAATGTATTTTTAACTTCTGCTGTGTTGCAAGTTATAAAAGATACTGGAAGCTGTGAGTAGAAAGAGGGAATCCTATTCTGGTGGCAGTGAAGAAAACTTCCTCAGAGGAGTATCTTTGGAACTGAGTTATGAAGGATGTTGGGATCAGCTAAACAGACTAGATCTAGAAAGCCCTCCAGGTAGAGGAAAAGAAAGCAGCAAGGCCCAGAAGGACAAAAAATCAGAGTATTAAAAAAAAACAAAAGGAAGGATTCTGTGGCTAGACTGAGTGCTATAGGTTGCGTTAGTTGAGGCTGTTGACATAGACAAAGACCAGATCACTTAGGACAAGCAGACCTTGTTAAAGATGCTGGTCTTTACATCCTAGGAAAGTGACAAGATAAAATGCTCCTTTCTTACTCTAATCCTAAAATTCTTCTAAAAATAAGACCTTCTTCAATCATTTCTATGATGTTACATACATACTGTATTCATTCCTTGCTCCATGATTCTATTGCACATGGCCTCTTAACAGAACAAGTACCATTCTTTAGACCCCAACTATGCTTATCTCCCAAGAAAAAGTAGTTACATTCTCAGCTCCTAATCATTTAATTCTGAGTGCCTATATGTACTATCTACTACTTCCCTAACACACACTCTAAAAACATTCATGAATGGATGCACACTTTTGTAGTATATAACCACAATAAATTATAAATAATATCTTAAAATAGGAAATAAAGTAGACCCCAGACAAAAGTCCACATTATATTTTCAAATCATCATTGTTATATATTCAATTCAGTTTACATTCTACAATGGATTTTGTTTCAAAATCAAAACTTAAAATTCAATCAGATAACAGATAAAAGGGAGCAACTCAGTTAAATAGGTTTATTGAAAAACACATGTTTGAATGAATATGACATGCAAAAGAATCAATAATCAATAGGTAGGAGGAAGGCAACAGTAAAATACAGGAAAACACCATATAGGAGAAAAGAGTCTCTTCATTGAACTTTTAATCATTTATCTTTGCACCATGAAACACACACACACACACATACACACATAGGCACACACACACACATAGGTACACACACACACACACACACACATTTTTTCTTCCACACACACACACAAATTGAAGACAGAGAGTAAACAAGAATATCTAAATTTTTTTCTTCTGTTTCCTGTGCCCTTCAAAAGACACTGTTTGAACCTGTGGCACTACAGAACTGGAGAATCATGAACAAGAATGTGATTATGTAACTACTAAATTAAAGGGCTTTATTAGGTTTAAGTTTCCACATTACATATGTGAGAAATATATTTTTTTAGGTTTGGAAGAATGTATATCATTGCAATGGATTATAATGAATTCAGCAAGTTAACACTGGACTCAGAAACCAATAATTCTAAAATCCAGACTACTGTAGCAGACAAAAGACAATACAAATGCTATATATTTTTCCTATATCCTCTCATTTTTCCTATATCATCAAAAATCATAGATAGAAGCATTGGTGGTTCATTTGTAGAATTCTCACCTCCTAAAAATCATAGATAAAAAATGTTCTGTTTCTCCAGACTGTTTTACTTATATGTGGCCACAAACTTTCTCAAACTGTCTACCATCATCCCCCCACACAAACCTTCTTCCCATGAAGGAATGATTCCCCAAGTAGAAAGGACTTTGGGATTCCCTGAGGATGTCTAGAAACATCAGGCCCATTTCTATTTCTACCTAGGCTTTCTATCTCAACAATTAAAGAAAGGAAAAAAAAAGACAGAGGGTAGAGCCATTGGTGCAAGTGTTTAGTGATGTTATAAAGGTAATATTTAAGGCTAGAAAATAAGGAAAAAATAAAAGAAAAATAAACACAAACAAACAACTAAACAGTATAGGCATGTTTCCCAAAGAAAGTAAATTTTGTATAACTGGCTGGCCTTTTATCCATTTTGTTACAATTTACTTTCTTGACATGGCATATTTGGGTAAAATACTCCCCTAAAAGCACTGTCATCTACTGAAATGATGTGTTCATAGTGGCAAAGTAACTGATTATATACATATATAAAATGTTTTTAACTACTTCTATCAAGGAAGTGGATTAAACATGAAAAAAGAATCCACCAAAATTAGCAGGCCCTCCAAGAATACTAAAATATAAAGCTAGAACTATTCACTTCTCAATCAATTAAAAGGAGATGCCTACTTAGGACATGTCAACTAAAAAGTCCATGACAGGAATAAAAGCAAAACCTGCATATGGTCATAGAAAAATACAAAGTGTAACTAGGAAATGACAAACAATAATCAAGAATGTAAAATAAGCCCATATTAGCAGAAAGAAAATAAATGGAATAGGAATAAATTTGCAAATAATAAAATAGGAATCAGATGGCCAGGGGCAATAATTTTCTATTTTCAATGGAAATAAGCTAAGAAAAATATCAAGAGACAAATTGCCATTGTCTAGGAATAGAAAATCATGTTTGAATAAGCTAAAAAATTATTTACCCAAAGGAATATTCCACTGAATAAAAAAGTTAATCAGAAAATCTTCAGTGTACAGAGAAAGAACTATGTTTAAACACCTCTCTAGTCATCTTTCCCATGAAGAAGAAATGAGTTTGTGTGTTGAGACAGCCTGGAGCCTCAGATAAGCAGCCTGACACTGCCAATATTCTGCAGCGTCTTTGGCAGCATCCATCATTATATCTTCATCTTTACTTCACAGCTCCATAAGTAAGGGGAAGGTCTGGGGCCTAGAAGTAAGTACATCTGGGGTTGAGTTTCCATATCATTCTCTAAATGAGAAAGAATATTTACCAGAATGACTGCAGAGACTTTTTCTGGCTTGTTAATTTCTCTAACCTGAGCACTTAGAACAGGGCTTTACACAGTAAGTCCTCTATAAACATTTATTTTGTTTACGTAGAATAAATAAATTATATATTTCTAGATCCTTTCTATTGTAATTTAAAGCCATTTCTTCTGCTCTTGTAAAGTCCCTGATGACAACAGAGAACGACTCTTTGTAATTTTACACAAAGCAGCCCTCCAAAACTTTAAGACTGCCATTAAGTTGTCCTGAGCTTCCATTCATATTGCCTACCAGTTTCTCTTTTTTCTACTACCTACAAATGTAACACTTAGGAAGCACTTCATATAATATTTAAATGATATTTAACATCCGGAGAGCTTTTCATCTTTAGAGCTTCTTGAAAATAAAGTTAATTTAATAAGAAGATTGCAGTGACAGAACATGTTCTTATCTAAAGCACCACAACGTGAATAACAAGGATAAATTGGACAAGTATATACCTTCATATGTAAATATAATTTCTTAAGTGTGCTCTACAGTGAAAAACTGTTTAAATGCCAAATTTTAACAGAGAAAGCTCAATGTACCATTTCAATTTTGTGTAGAAGCAACCTAGGAAGTTCCTCAAACTGAAAGGAAATAGCCAACTACATTTGCAACCGGCTCAATGTTCATGGCAAAGAAAGGACACACAGAAATCTGGGTTCTGGGATCTAAATCCATATTTGTATATGAATTCCAGGGCAGTTTCATGTAATATGTTCTCAAGGTCATGCTAAAAGTTTTGGTTAATGACTTTACTAAAGCTGCCAACTAGATATATTTTAAACCACATTAAATTCACGCTCTGCTAGGGGCAGAGAGGGAGAGAGTGAAGGGAAGGGTGATTCTGCTTCAAGCATCATTGTTCAGGCTGATGACTAGAGCATGAGACAATCTCAGAATACACAGGTACTTCTGGGAGAGGTCAGGTGCTTGAATTAATTATAATTACCCTTACCTTAAACCACAAGCATTTATGTTTTAAATACTTTTAAATAACATGAATTCCTCCAGTTATTTCTTCCATTTTGTTTTGTTTCATTTATTTCATTTTGTTTTGTAAATGTGACCTGACATGCAAGCCAAAAAAAATGATGTGACATGCAAACCAAAATAAATGTCCTCAAATGCAATTATTGTCATAAAGTTGACTGTGTATATAGAAATCCTAATAACAACAACAATACCTACCATTTCTTTTGCATGTGTTATCAGTTAGTTCTTACTATGTCATAAACCAGCCCAAAACAGTAGTTTAAAACAACCACCAATTTCTTTAATGAGTCAAATTAGACTCTGTAGTGTCAGCTGGGAAGTCTCATTAAGCTGGGCCCAGGTCAGCTGATCTCAGTTGGATTCACTCATACATCCAGTGAATGGGAAAGAGACTGGCTGGTTGATGACTAGGCTCTAATCTGTGAGATGTCTCATCTTCTCTAGGATATCTCCAAGAATATTTTGATGGTGGCAATAGGAATTCAAGACAGCAAATAGAGCAAACCAGGTCTTAGAGACTTTGGTCAGAAATAGCACCCCTCAGAAGAGTACTCTATAGCAGCAGTCCCCAACCTTTATGGCACCAGATACCAGTCCTCCTATGAGAATATAATGCCTGATGATCTGAGGTAGAGATAAGGTGCTGGTGCTAGTACTGGGGAGCGGCTGCAAATACAAATGAAGCTTCTTCGGCTTGCCTGCCACTCACCTCCTACTGTGTGGCCCAGTTCCTAACAGGCCACAAACAACTGGTACAGGTCCGCTGCCCAGCGGGAGAGGGGTTGGGGTCCTGTGCTCTATGGAACAAAGCAAGTCTCTTCAAGAGATGGGAAATAGATTTCACCTCTTGATGGGAGGTATTGTAAAATGCAACAAAAAATGAAAATTTGGAAAAATTTCTACATTTAATCTATCATAAATCTGTGTTTTTTCTCCAATTTTACAATTCACCTAATAGTGCTGCAATTTCTGTCTGTCTCTGTCTCTCCCCACGCCCCCACATATATACACGTAAACACACAGCTAAGGATATTGGATTTTCATTTTATTATTTTAAGTGATCCACAAAGACATCTACATGGTAAGGTGAAATGGTTAGGGTCACATAGTTAGAACCAAGGCTTGTCCCCATCATTGCCACACCTGAACATTTACAACTAATATGCTGTGAAAATTAATAAACAGAAACTTCATTTAAATGGACTTGGGAGGCAAGAAGAGAACTCTCATGTACTTGTCAGTCACCACAGACTACTGATGCCAACAGAAAAAGACAATACCTTGCATCTCATACAGATTGTGGCCCTAATTTACTATCTCATCAGGAGGAAGCAAGATTTCTTTTTGCCCAGTAAGAGATCAGCAAATGAGAAGTCATTATACTTTGAACTTTCAGTTTCCTCCAATGGACTCTTCATGCAAAACAGCCCCTCCCAAGTTCATAAAAGAAAGTTTCTTTGTTCTTCTGGAGTTGCCTGTGGTTCACCATTAGACTGCATATCTCTCAAACCACAATTCTTTGTTTTTCCTAAATAAACTCATTTTGCTGTAGAAATATCCAGATGTCTATTTGCTCAAGGTCAACATTATAAAATGAAATGGAAATAATCTGCTTCAACAGTAGGAAAATGTTGTATCCCCAGCCACCAGAATGTCACTTCCAAAATAACCAAAAAGAACTGCATTGGACACCTAAATATTCTGTAATCAGTATGGTTAACACTTAATTTCTAAGATATCTCAGAATAAACAACAAAATAAAAGTAAAATATTATGCTAAAGCCTACTACCAAAAGGCATGAGTTTTAGATTAAGTTTACAACCTGGCTTCACCATTTTCTGGGCAATGCTTCATTTATCATATAGGAATGCTAACAATGCCTACTGAATATAGCTCTTTTGAGAATTAACTGAGATAAGGCACACAGCATAACACTTGACACAAGAAAAACAGTAACAATTACATATTCTTATGTATAACAATTATAATAAAATTACACTTAGCAATTGTAAAGGGTTTTCATATAGACTCCCTCATTTAGATTTTATATACACATACAAATTTCAATTATATGTAGATGAATCATCATATATCACCTGGAGTTTCAATGAGTGGAATTCCTTGCACAAATTCACAAAGCTGGCAAAGAAGCAGAGCTGAAATTTGAACCAAGATCTTCTACGTCCAGGTGCAGTACTCTTCCTGCTATACCTCAGCCTCACAATAAAATGTTCTATCACAACCATCCCACTTACATAAAGCCTTACATATAGGACAGTTGAATTTTAAATTACATCTTCAAAAATAAATCTATAAGTATGCGTTGGTCTGCTAGTGAATAGAGCAAAGACAACTATAAACCAAATTCCTATGAATAGAATCCTCTTAACCATACAACTTAACCTAATACATATTGAAAAATAAAATTAAAATCTTATATTTTAATAGTGTTTTAACTTCTAAGAGTTCTATATAGATTCAAATCTCTAGATTGTTCACTATTATTAATTCTTTTAGTTTTGTTTTCACTCAGTTAATAAAAATATCTAAAGCTCCAAATTAAAAATATGATAAAATTTAGCTGCTCTTCTTCAGCATTTGCCAATGCTAATGTAATAAAAAACATTCAGGTTGAAATTATAACTCTGCATCTTATTATTAGGTGCTATCACTGGAAACACATAAAGTCTATTTTCTATAAAAATAAAAAATCTGGTGTAAATATAAATATAGATATAGAGATATAGAAATATAGATATATATCAATCCTATCTCATCTGCTGTAAAAATGTAACATCGAATATCTAACATAGTTTGAAAATGGAAAGTTAAATTTCAACTTTTTAAAAAGAACATTAAACCTCATCAGTTTTACTGTGAACTTCATAATTTAATGATACTTAAAAATGAATCTTTAAAAATATTTTTTCTTTGTGAAAGAGCAGTCAATGTTGAATCATACTCTAGTTATTGTTACCACAGAACAGATTAAAAAGTCATCAGACAGATGGCTAATCTAACTAGAATAAAGTGCACAAAATATGATTATAATAATTAAACATATTTCAATTGCTAGTGATTACATGAATTACTGAAAAAGCTAATTATAACAAAATTTGAGTAAATTGACTTGGTGTACCCATTTTTATTCAATAGCTTAGCAATAAAGTAGATCTCAAAACATTCTTATGGTGCAAAAAAAATTTTAACATATATGTTTAAAATAGTTTAAGAAAACAATGTAATGGTTTTCTTAAAAATGACTCTTATAGGTCATATAATTAAAATTATAGAAAGTACTGTGAGATAAATTAACATAAAAATGCCAACATTGTAATTAGGCAAATTTTACGCTAATTTCAAATAATCCAAGCACAATAAAACCAAACCTGTGTTGGGTAAGCAACAGGATCCTATATCATAAAAGTTTTGTTTAAAAAAATTATATTTGTTTGGTTCAAATTTTCCACATTGTTTTCATATTATTAAAAATTATAGCATATTATTAAAGTTCATAGCATTCAAAAATGTGTGTTAATTGATATGGCATTGTCTCTAATTTTAATATTTCTGTAGTTTTCTAAATCTATATAGAAATAGTTATTTCCAGAAAAAGTCATGGAGGTTTATCGGTCTTAGACAAAGAGACTAAGTAAAGGGCAGATCAACATCGAAGAGAAAAAATTGTTATATGATTTCTTAAATGGAAGGTAGCTAATATTTGCTGAATACCAACTTGGAATAATTTGATAATAAAAAAGAATGGCTCTAAATGTTTGTAACATCAAATGCATAAAAATCCCTTAGGCTATTTTTAGAGAGAGGTACCTACCACACATTTACTACCATGTACATTCAAATCCCATTGGCCCACAGTCTCAGAGTCATGAGTCAAAATGTCAGATATAATTTAAGCAAGACCCTCCATTAAAAAGGAGGAACAAAACATACAACATTAATATAGATCTTAAAATAAGTGCATTCAATTTGTTAGATGCATTTAATGCATTATTGTTAAGACTTTGGTATACAGGAGAAAAATGTGAAGGCAAGCCATGTAGCTTAAGAATCTCTAATGTTATTCAAAGGTTATTCAAATGTATGTTATTCATACATTTCATTTAGAGAAAAATTATTAATAAAAAGAAAATTGACCTATTTTTTCAATTTCTCATTCAATTTTAGTTATGTTTCTATTTTGACAGATTTTCTGTTGTTGTTTCATTTGTTTCTGGTAGCAATGACTTTAAGGAACCATTCCTGCTCACTTTCAACTTAGTTTTGTTGATCCCAGTGTTAATTATCATTATCATTCTTATTGTTTTCCATCTGGCAGTTCATCTTCAAGGTCCTCAAACCACTTGAGCTGTTTAGAACACAAAGAAAACATTCTTGGGATGCTTCACTGCCTAATTTCTCTGTGCTGTTAACCGCACAGTCAAGGTGACAGACCCAGAAATCAGTATTATAATACAATTCTAATGCATGTTCCATCCAGTAAGGAGTTCTTTATTTAACACTTCAAAAGCTTTCATACACTGTTCCTAGTAAGGAATACAAGATGAGTAAGATTAAACAGTAGCAGTAAATAATGTTAACTTACAATTATGTTTTAAACAGTCTTTCTTATAAATATGATCACATTTGTTTTCTGCAGACTTTTCCAAATTTTCTAACTATTGAGTTCATCTTTAAATTCAACCAATTTAAATCCAGCTAATTTGATTCTCCCACTAAAATAGAAGCAACACTAATGTATAATAGTCTATAGCATCTGTTAGATAGGAAATTGATCACTTCTCTTGACTTAATTACCAATATACTATTTGTGATGAAGTCACTGGCACTCTCCAACCTCCTCTCAACTGTAAGTTTAATGTTATATAGTACTGCAGCATTGACATTGGAGTTTATATATAATATAAATTTATTTATAATGCAAATTTTGCTATAGGGTTTCAGTTTAATGACTTGAACTAGTTACCCTTCTTAAATTTTCATCCAATTAATTTATACATGGTTTTAGGGTTGGTTCTATCATTTCTAAAAATCCTATTGACTGGCTAATAAATATAAAGGGAAATGTGAAGACAGCTTGCAGTATAAATTATGTATTGTTCTAAAAGTATTCCACGAAAGGAAGCATTTTGAAAACCTACCAACTGTATTTGTATTCCTTTTTTAATAATCTCTGTTTAACTGTATATATTTTTTCAATACTCTTCTTTATTAAAATGAAGATTCATTTCTACAGAAGTAATGTTAGCCTTAAAATGTAATAGACATAATGTAGAAAAACAATTGATATTTTTATACACCTCCACCCCTGGCCCCAAATCTGGAAACTATTAATCTGTTTCCATTTCTATAATTTTATCATTTCAATGTGTGTGTGTGTGTGTGTGTGTGTGTGTGTGTGTGTGTGTGTGTGTGTGTGTGTGTAAAGCTGAAATAAGCTTTTAGAATGGACATTTTTATTCAGCATAATTTTCTGAAAATTAATATAAATTATTACATATATCAATAGATCATTCCTGTTATTACTGAAATGTAGTCCAAGGAGGAGTCTATAATATCATGGAATATTTTATTACAGACTAAAGAAATATTCTTATTATTTCTTCATATCTCCATCTTATCCATTAAATTTAACATACTCATCCATTATATTCAACCCATACTACTTGAGGCTTTTTAAAGGTAGAAGGAAATGCTAAACCAACAAATAAAAACTCGTGGTTTTTTTTCTTAACACTTTGCAAAACTGTTGCTGAAAATCTTTCCCAGGTGTTTAACAAAGATTAAACACACTCTTAAGTATGCTAGGACTTAGGCATGCAAAATAAATCTATAATGTCTTTGCCCTAAAGAAGCCCACAGTCTAATTTGAAATAAAAGATTAACCCAAATTAACTAATTAAAAAGTAATACAAAGGCTATGAAAGTGTATACAGGTAATCAAGGTCTAATGTGTAGTATGCACAAAATTTTCTAGATGATAGAAAACAAATACCGGGTTTTCTGCGCTGGGGCAGAGAAGACTGATAGGTGTCACAAGTAATAGAAAATATTACAGGATGAATTAATGTGTTCATCAGGTTTCACAATGCAATCTTACTCATAATTGTTCATTATTATCCCATTTAGTAATTCACTCTTCTACCCACTACTAGAAACTATGGGGCATACTCAGTTGCAACTGGGAATATGAATACCTCCCTCACTCCCTTCTTCTCTCTCCTCCCACTTCCCTTCTCCCTCTCCCTCTTCATCTCTCTCTTACTTTCTCTCCCTCTCTCTCTTTCTATTCCCAGCTTCCAAGTCTATTTAACCACATTTAAACTGTTTTGATAGATGACCCCAAAAGTTTAGGCTATAGATTGAAGTGATAAAAATTTACAAGGCCACCAGATGGTCGTAGTGTCCAGTTATGACATTAATATGTCACACTCTACAAACATTGCAAAGAAACATACGGTGTTCAGAAACATGTAGCTTAAATTGCTAACACTCTTTGGAAAACTGCAACTTAAAAATTGTATAATTATTAGTCAGACGATAGCCCAAGCTGAACTAGAGTGTGGAAATGTTCCTTTCTTAATCTATCCAAAATCTTATACATCTCAAACTCTTTAGCTGTTAATTAGAGCATCCCTAAAGATAGGAGGTAACAGTCCAAAAATATCTTCTATGAAAATTTCTATGTCTCTTCATCAATTTGGCTTGGATCTTTAAAATGTGAAAATATACTTGTCACATGAAGGGCTATGAGTCAGAAAATTAATAATAGATAAATAATAATATTTACTTGCAAAATTATAATGGTACTTATTTGAAGTTTGTTTTCTGACTAAAATGATATAATAACCCCCTTCAGGACAACAAAATGCAACATCTTCTTTCACGGTTTCATTGTTTAAATTTTTTATAAAATTTAAAATTTTATAGTTACACCGAATAATGTTATTAGTGTAAAATGTGCATTATGTTTTTGTAGAGTTTCACTGTCATTCCCTCTTCAAACCCCAAAGTATCTCATATTACTTATGACATAAGTAATCAGTCTGAAAGATTGATTCTCTAACTGTTTTAGCCAGAGCAATCTTTTGGAATAAATGTGTAATGACTGACAACATCAGTATTAATATAGGTCCTCCTACGATGGCAAGAATAAATATATCTTGCTTAAATTTCTTCAGAAAGTTCCACTTTGCAATATTTGTGGAAAACCCAAATAGCTTTAATGAGCGGTGAGTGAATTTATACTATTTATGCATAGCAACATATTGATTTTAACAGCAACAGCAAAAAAAAAAAAAAAAATTTGCCAGAGCTTCCCATAAATCATTTTTGTGATTCCTCCAGAGAGGCCATGGCTTTGCAGTTGCAGGCAGGCAAATGTGTTTTTAATTCAATTTATGAATGGCTTTAAAAAAACTGAATGACATACACTATGCTCTAACATTAATCTTCCAGAACACACCCTACCACAATAGTCTTAGAATTGGATGTTAAATAAGACATTTTCCATGTGGGTCTCAGTTAAGACCACAAAGCCAAGAACCAAACAACAGCTGACAAGTATCTCCCACACTTTAAATGGGGTTGCTAGGTCATTTATGCAGAATTTGCAAAAGAAACACTCAAAAACCAGTTTTGTGAATGAACTTCCCTTGAAGTTTAAGTGGTCAAAAGAGTAGAAAAAAAACCTTTTTTCAGTTGTTGATGTGCTATAATTCCACCACCATCTACTCATCTCAAACCTTAAAGAAATTTTAAGGAAACCACTTTAAAAGATCGAAACGTTTACAATGATTCGTAGAAGATACAATAGCTACTGTCTGATATGCATCTTAGAACATGCTATACTAAGACCATTGTTGTAGGGTATTTTTCAGAGGATTATTTGAGCATAGATTGTGTCATTCAATACTTTTAAGTCATGCATTAATTGAATTAAAAGTGAAAGGCTATAGTTCCAAATTGGCAAAGAAAAGATAGGTGCTGACTACACTTTTTCTGGGAGAGACAAAATTGTGTAAATGCTTCTGGAAGATCAGAGGTGGGCCACTCAGAAGAAAGAGCTTACTTAGAGACATTTCAAATCTTTCCCAAGAAGAATGTACACAGGGATGGGAAAATCCTAATAGAGGAAATAGATTTCAAGATTTCCAAGAATTAGGGGAGAAATATTATGCATGTAGGCAGAAGAAAGTAGATTTCATGTGTAATAGAAAATGTAATCAAATCGACTCATAAGATACCTCTGAGATACCTACGTATCTTTTTTGTTTCAAGGTTAGCTTATGTTGTGGTAATAAATAATCCCTTGATTTTAGTAGATTAGTTCTTGCTTCATGTAACATGGTTATTGTGGGTGAGAAGTGGACAGAGGCTGACTCTTCTCATTGAAGTTTCAAGGATTCAGGCTAATGGAACAGCCACCATCTCTAAAGCTGTTGACTGCAGTGTCAGAAGAAAAAGAAATATCTTTGGAGACTGTCACACAAACTCAACCTATCAGGGACAATTGTCAATTCTGCTCACAGTCCTTAGTCAGTGCTGATCATATGGTATCACCCACCTATGGAAAGCCAGAAAGTTCAATTCTACCATGTGTTCAGGATGTACAGAAATTTTTGATGAGTAACATTCATGTCTACCACACATCTCTAAGGTAAAACAAAGAGTCCACCAAGCCCAGAGGAAGCTTATCCAAGGTTACATTCATGTCACTCTAGTCAGACCTCAACTTTACTTCTCCTTTTCTAAGATTCAGCACTGGAGAAACCAGAGGCAGCCTACTAGAACAGGACAAAAAAACAAGGTAGCAATTTGGGGAAACAGAGGAGAGGCTGACCAATACTCCTTTTTCCCAGGATGAGTGACTAACACATAGCTGGCCAAAACTGAGGTAAGAGAAAACATTATCACTTAATGAATTAGATGGGGTGTAATAAAAATGAGATGAATCACATTAGAAGTGATCACAGAATATTTTATTATCTACTAATAAATAAATAACATATGAAGTCTATCTGAGATTTTATTTATGAGCAAGGAAAGGATTAGACCTATTGAGCAGGTTGGAATGGAAAGCAGTAGAGGTAAAAAGGGATAAATACTTGTTTGCTTAAATAAGAAATGCACATATGAAAAAAAATGGTTTGTACTAGGTGAATGCAGTTTTAGTGTACAGTGATATCATAAAGAAAGTGAAAAAAAAATTAAATACAAACAAAACTACCAAAATACCTTTAGAAAATCAGAGGAAACTATCACGTACAACTTAGAGTATCTCAGAAGCATTAAAGATAAAAAGCTATTACAAAAATGGGGAAAAAGTTTAGAAATCAAGCTAAACTACACTGGAGTTTTTCCCAGATACATGAAACCAAATTAAAGATAAAAATGCTATGAGAATCTAACTTAAGTCAAAAACACCTAGGAAAATGCTCCATCACAGCAAAATGAATGGCAGAAAATCTGATTAGACCCAGTAACATTGGCCAAATAGGAATGCTGGGCAGAGATGAAAAACATAATTTATTTCCAACAAACTAGATTTAGGCATAGAGCGATAACCCCTTATACTATCAGAACACATTAACAGTAGATCTCCCAGAAGCAAGCTACCATTAAATCAGTTAACTATTTGCTCTTTGAATTTCTTTTTGTCAGTGATCTGGAAAGCACCAAATAAGAAAACAGGAGAAAACAGAATGCAAGTATTTGAGGTGGTCAAATATTTGAAATAAGAGAAATATTGATTATTTAATGCAAAGTTGGCTTATAAAGTCGAGGGTAAAAATCGGTGCTTATTCAGAGCCAAGGGTGGTTGCTCAACAACCTTTAACCCAACTCTAAATGGCTACGTGAAAGTTGACATCTATAAACTGCAATTGTCTAATCTATACTGTTACCCTTGTTTCATAATCTGTAATTTTCATATGATATCATAATCTGCTATTTTTATGATATAAAAATTTGAGGAAATTGTGTTATAAAAAGGAAATAAAAATCCAATAGGAAAAAAATGTATTTCTTGTTGATCAGTTTGGTTTTTGGTTTTCTGTAAAAACCTTTCATTTGTTACTAAAATGATATCATTATTGTGCTTGAGATTATTTTATTGATGGCTTTTAAATATATACTGAAGACAAGAACAACTTCATTTGTATAGGCACTGAGTATACAAGTTTATTTTCACACATTATTGTATTCTCATAAGCTTCATGTATGGTATGCAGGGCAGAATAGTGTTATTACACCTATTTTATATTAGAAAACTGGTACTTCATGAGAGTAAGAGATTGCTCAAGATCTAATAATTAGTAGTTAATGGCAGAGTCAAGATTTGAAACCAAACCTTTAAAATTTTAATCACTGCACACAATCTCCTTCACCAAGTAGAAATTATATTAACAATGGTTTGGGATATAATTTTAAACTAAGTGTTCTAAAAATGACTTTTCAATTCTATCCAGAAAATATTTAATGAGAACTGACTATATTCTAGAGTATATTTTAAAAAACAGTATAAATAAGAGAATTTTTACCCTCAAAGATCAGAAGGTTTGGAAAGATATAGAAGACAGTGAACATAAGTAGTAACATATTTATAAAACTACATATAACAACAGAAGTTTGCAAAAGTAGAGAGATAGTACTTTGTCCAGAACTTCTGAGATGGTTTATAGAGAATATGATACTAATCTAGTTTTTTAAAGGATGAATAGGAATTTGCCCAAATAGTCTGGAAAATACTGTTTCAGTTTGAGGGATCTCAATGTGCAAAAGCAGACAGAAGTATGAAAAATGAAATGGTTTTACCACTAAGTGCTAGATTATTTTACTTTTAAATACTATTTCCAACATCTCAAAACTTAGTATGATTAATTAAACTCATCAGCACTTCATTCTTATAAGGCAATTAGTACACTTGATAACTTTATATTCCTTCTTCTCCCACAAGGAGACCTAAATAGAAAGATGGATGATTATACCCCCAAATGCAAATAACTTCACCATGGTTTTCTACCATTACTAGTGACAAAACAACTGATTATCATCTATATTCTAAAGCTGTAATTTTAAATCATTAATTTCTACTGAATCAAACTGCATACTCTTCCTTGAACTTTACATTAACATAATCATTGAACCTTCTTTTCTGAGCCAGATAGTAATGTTTTTAGCTTGATTCCCATAATCTCTCTACAAAAGCCACCTATAAATGGATGAACAGGAGCAGAAGCTCCAGATTCAATAGGACAGACATTCAATCCACCACTTCTCAACAGTCACCCAGACTTAAGTATTTTGCTGGGCCATATAAGCAACCATAAATAAGATGCAGAATTTATTTCATTTCATATTTCATATGTTATATTTAATTTCATCAATTCATTGTACACCTATTTTTAATGAATACAAAAAACTTCACTTTTTATTGGTGATTATAGTTTCTCTGCCAAAGAAATACTATATTTTATTGAAAGTTTATGTAGTATCCTGTTAGATTCTTGATTATAGAACCAACAATGAATGCTTCTTTCTTATTTTAGAATCTACAAAAATAAGATCACTAACATATGAATATGTTTCTAGCATGCTATTTCAGTTATTTCAATCAAAAACTCCATAATAAAAGAGCAATAAAGTGCCATCAATATAATTTAGTTAGGTAGAATAAGTTTTTATGTAAAACAATGAAAATATCAATTAAGCCAGGTACAGAGACACAAAATAATCTGCCTCAGGCTCCAGTGCTTAACAATATGTTAAACAACTACTTGAAGGAAATATGCTAGAAGGCACATATCCAAGACATGGGTAAATGGAGTAGATAGTTAAGGACCCACATGGAAAAGATCCAAGGGAGGGGCATCTGTGATGCATATATCTGCTAGTGCCATCTTATCCACACAAGCTAGCTATTGTGAATTGCTTCTTCAACTCTGACACAAAATCAATCTCTGTTATCAACCTCTACCAGAAATGCAATCACATCAGCGCTCCTAGAATTTCTGTGATTTTGCTGAAGATTTTGAGATCACAGGAAGCAGTGACATTACACAAAGTACAACACTGTACTTGAAAAATTCCCATTTTCAAACTGTTCTTTCAAGGCTATTCTGGTCTCTGACTACTTAACCCTCTTGCCTCTTGTGCAGAATTCAGTCTAATTCCTCTTCTCTCATTTCTTGTGCAATGTAGCTTCTTTCTTTATCAAAGTCTTGGGTGCGAAGGAGCCCCAAGAAGCTCTTTCACTTTGTAAATTATGTATTCCTGTAATAGTGAATAATTTTATGATCAGAATGTTTTAGTTTTGTTATCAGAAAAAAAATGAAAAAATATTCAAAATTACATATGAAGAAAGGGCTTCAATTATATTAAATAAATGAATGAGGGTAGGCCTTAAGCAACTGTGAACCCTTAGCACCTGGGATGATGATGCATTTGTTCATAGAAGATACTCAACAAATGCTGGATTGTAATATGGCAATTACTCCAAGTGAGAAAGGAGTGTAACAGTACAAGAAAATTAGTGTTATAGGTAAGTACAGTATATATTCCTTGGAATGTGAATATATGACTTACTGGATATATCTGGAGTGAGAGGTTGGTCCTCACTGAGGAGTAAAAACGAAGACCTTTAAAGGTAATCTTTGCATGTAGTAAGAACGTGTCATGAACTTTGTTACTGCCAAACTCACTGCTTTTTAGAAAAGAAAAAAAAAAAGGTCCTGAAAGTCACCTGTTCCTTCTTCCATGTAAAACCAGGAGAACAAAGCCAGCTCCCTGCCAAGGATAGGACTTCTTGTAATTGAGAATGTGCCTTAAACTTGAATGTTACTAGTCAAGAGCTGTTTCTAAATTAAAGTCAGCCAGCTCTAGAACATTCTGGAAAAAAAAAAGGGAGGAGACATAAAAGAAAGAGAAAAATGATTTGGATTTGTCTGTTATATATATAAAAAATGTTATCTGCTGAGTGTTCAGTAGGTACCACATACCTCTTAGAGAAATCTTCCTGCCCCTCTACCAACCCTCATAGGTAAATCAGACATTCTACTTAGTGTCTTACATGCATATAACACAAATTCTTATTATGTATTTAATTTCTTTCACTTGCTTTTAAGTTCTTACCCACATTAGCCTATAAGTCTGTCAAAGGCAAGATTTCATCTGCCCCCTACTTATAATAATATATTCCAGGGCCAGTCCTTGTGCTTAAAACAAAGGAGATATATAATAAATATCTGTTGAATGAATCAATCCATCTATCCTAGATTAAGTATTGTTCTACAACCACATTTTTCTCCTTAGCAATATATTGCAAAGATGTTACTATAATGGTATTAAAGAACTGCAATATTCTATCTAACTTTACACTAAACAAGCAACATAAAAGTCATTGTATGAGTATTCCAAAGTTTATTTAACTATATTCCTATGAGATATTGTTTTTTTTTTTTAATTCTTCAACTAATATGTGTTTAAACAGTCTTGATTCCTTCTTTACAATCTGTCTGCCTTTCAGTCTTTTTCTTGCCTTACTTCACCAGCTAAAATTTCCATTATAATGTTGGGAAGAAGTGATGAGAGCACATAAGCTCGCCTTGCTCCCAAGATTATAGAAAAAGAATTTGGTCTTTCACCATTAAGTATCATATCAGCCATAGACTTGTTGCAGCTGTTTTATATCAAGTTGAAGTTCATTTATTCTCCTAGAATATTTGCTAAGAGTTTTTATCAAGATCCAGCAATCCCTCTACTGGATATTTACCCTAAAGACTTGAAAACTCATAGCCAAAAAGATATTTGCACACTGGTGTTTATAGTAGCTTTATTCACAATGGCCAGCATATGAAAGCAATCCAAGTGTCCTACGATAGATGATTAGCTAAAGAAGCTGTGGTACATATATACAATGGAATATTACTCAGCCATAAAAAGAGAGAAATACTGCCATTTGCAACATGGATGGACCCTGAAATAATCATACTAAGTGAAATAAGCCAGAAAGAAAAAGTTGAAAATCACATGATATCACTTATATGTGGGATATAAACCTAAAAGCAACAAATGAACAGGATAAACAAACAGAAACTTGTGGACATAAACAATGGACTAGTGGTTACCAAAGGGGAAGAGGGAGGGAGAAAAAAAAAATTTTAATTAAAATGTTGAAATAATTAAATAAATTGCAAAAAAAAAAGGAATAAGTGTTGGCTCATAAATAGTATAAATGTCTAACCAATGTATTGTATACCTGAAACTAATATCAAATAAATAAATAAATAGATAGATGATAGATGATGATGATAGATAGATAGATAGATAGATAGATAGATAGATAGATAGATGATAGATAGATAGATGAATAAAAAAATAAATAACAAAGAATACGTGTTGTATTTCTTCAAATATTTTTTATGGGAATTACTTAGATAATCAGATAGGTCTTTTTTTTTTTTTTACTCTTAATATGATAAATTATATTGATTTTTTAAAGTTAAACCAACATTGCATTTCTGAAATGAACCCAATTTGGTCATGAAGTATTATCTTTTTATATACTGTTGATTTATATTTGCTAAAGTTTTGTTTACTGTTTATGTTTATGTTCATAAAGGATATTGGTCTGTAGTGTTATATTTTTATAATGACTTTTCTTGGTGTTAGTATTAGGGTAATGCTGGTCTCATAAGTTTGGAAGTGTTAGTTTATCTACAATTTCCTGGAAAATATTGTGTAGAATTCTTCCTGAAATATTCGAAAGATTTCATTAGTGAGGTCATACGTGCCTGGGGCTTAATTTGTTGAAGACTTTGGGTATTGTTTTGTTTTGAATTTTAGGTATTTTTAATAGCTGTAGTGAGATACAATTTATATAGCATTAAACGTACTCATTTTAGATGAACAATTCAATGATTCTTAGTAAATTTAAAGATTTGTGAAATAATCCAATCTAATTACAGAACAGTTGGTCATCCCAAAAGATCCCTTATGCACACTTATACTCATTATCCCATTCACTGTGCCAGGCAAGCACCAATTTCCTTTCAAATTCTGTAGATTTGCTTTTCAAGACATTTTATGTAAATATAAGTACATAATACACAGTCCTTTGTGTCTAGCTTGTTTCAGTCAGGATAATTATTTGAGGATTTGTTCATGTTGTAGCATGAGTCAGTATTTCATTCTTTTTCATTGCTGAACATTATTCCATGGTATAGATATAGCTCATTTTGTTTATGTATTTACCAGTTGATTTGGCATAGAAAGATTTTTACTACAGTTTCTTTAAAAGATATGAAATCATTCAGATTATATATTTCTTTTTGTGTGTACATAATATATCTTTGCAGATTCGGGAGAGAATTTCTGAGGATAAATTCTTAGAAGTGGAACTATGAAGCCAATTATTATGGACATTTATAATATAATAGATATTTTTAAATAATTATTTAAATTTCACTCCAGATGGGTTGAGCCAATTTACACTGTCTCCATTATACACACACACACACACACACACACACACACACACACACACATATGTATGTATATATATACATATATATATATACATAATTTTCCCACTCCATTACCAACATATGAAATTTATCAATGATTTAATCTTTGTCTCAACTCATCAGCAAGACTGTGTTGCTATTATGTTAGTTTGCATTGCTTTATTAGTAAGATTAAATATTTATTGTTCATTTATATTCCACACATCTCAAAACCAATTTCTTTTCCCTTCATGAATTTCCAGGCTACTCTTGTTTCACCCTATTATGAACTTACTGGTGACACAACTCTTATATTATTATTTTGTATAGTTTTGTGAACAATAGATACATAACAAGAATTTAATGAATGAATAGACTATTCTACTTCATGTTAGCTTATCAACCACTTCTGCCTTCCCTCCACAGCAAGATCACCAGATTATTAAGTACAAAGTCCAATACATATATATCATTATGCCCTGACTCTCATACAGAAAATCACTTTACATAAATAAATATTTACGTATTAATTGATGTGAATTTAACTGAGATTAAAGCTATGGTTTTAGCATTTACCTGAAAATAATATTGAAGAAAAATCATAAAAAAAAACAATTTACAATCCATAATCATATGCTTGAGTAGTAGGTGACAGTCAAGGACATATCTTCACAACATCCAATGACTGCTTTTAACAGTGTGCATGTGTGTGTACATATATGTATAAAGAATAGTATATATATAGTTTATATATGTGTATATGTACATATATGAAACATACAATAAAAATAATATGATATATATTAAATATATAATATGTAATAAAGTGTATTTATATAATAAAATAATGTCTAATATATTAAATATACAAACAAGTATTATTTTAGTAATGTCCAATAAAAAATAGTTGAGAATGTAAAGGCTCTTTTTCTTTGACAAATAAAACCCACCATTTGATATCAAAATCAACATTTATCACAAGGCACTGTGTTGGCTCCCCTGGTACACCAGGAGCAATACAGTTTTTATGCTAATTATTTCCCTTCATGCTGGCTACTAGATAGATCTCTTGCAGCTAACCACAGTTACATTATAATAGAACGAGCTCCTATAAAGGCACAACACTCTTATGCAGTCCAATTTAGAATCCATTTCAAAAACTTTCTATTGCTATGCCTAGAAATTAAAATGTGCTGAGAATCTTAGATTTTTGCATATATGTCTGTTACACTGAAATCTGTAAAGTCAATAATCATCTCTATTTCTTTATAGGCAACTTAATGTTATGTTCTATTATATCTGCAAAAATATATATATATGTATACACATATATATAATTTATTTTCTAGGCTAGGTTCCTAGGTTTGCATTTAGTATTACTAATTTTATTAGAGAAAATATACTCATAGTTCATATTAGCAATGACACTAAAATTCTAGGGAAGAAAATGGTATTTGATTTATCCTTATGACCAGCAAAGATAGGCTGTTCTTTATATTAACTAGTGAACATATTTTAAAAAGCAACAAAATTATTCTAGTCTCAAATCCTAGCAGGCCTCACATTTTATCAAAAAAGCACATACTTATTTCAACGGAGCTTTTAAAAGTTTATTCAAATCAATGAGTCATTTAATATCTACCATTTACCTTCTTGCTAATTCACCAGATGACAATAACATGTAAATAATGTAATTAGCATTTAAGTCACTAAAGTAATGTAGAACAAGTTGACTATAATCATTCCTGGACAAATTCTGTTGTAAAAACTAAGATATTATATTACTTTTTGTCCAATTTCACAAATTAAACCATTAAATCAACATTCTTTCACAAGCTAAATATTTTTAAGTGTACATATAAACTCTATAACTGGCCTAACATTTGGGTTCATAGAAATTGGGTAACTGACATAATGAAATCAATAATACTGCAACTTGTGTTATATTAAGTATAGACCAGAAGAAGAAAAATGTGAAATGCTATAAAAAAGGAGAGAGAGTATTCCATTTAAACTTTGTTATGCAAAAATTTAACTTGGTCTTCTTTCCTTTATCCTTTTCTTTATCATCACAATTCTAAAAACAGCTCAAATACCCAGATAGATTTTTATGTCTCATACAGTAAGCATTACACAATTTGTACTATATTAATAACATTGAGAAAATCATCTCGTAGGTATACATTAATTTAAATCTTACTTTCATGCCACTCATTAATAGCTCCTTCAGAAAAAAAAAATTCTCTAAACAAATGCATATCAAAATCCATCTTCCATTATGAGAGTTTTACAGGTATTTTAAAAATATATTTCATTTACTTCTCTATCAATTATTATAATGCCTGACATGTACTTGCCACTTGAAAGTTTTATCTTTCTCCAAAGCTTAAATCTAAGTGTGGTCAAATTTTAAACACAAGAAGAGAGCAGGTAAATATTAAATTTCCCCATTTTATAGGATTCAATACTGAGCCTTAGAAAAATAATAGAGCTTTTGAAAATGACACCATTAATCATCTGAGACAGAAATAGAATTCAAGTCTTCTGATGCCAAATTCAGTGCTTTTCCTACTTATACATGCTGCCTCCCAGTGGTACTGAATTAGTTTCTCTTAATTTTTGGACACTAGTGTGGTTCAACTTTTGATTTAATATAAATATTTCAGATTTGATTATGTTGACCATTTTGTGCATGAAGAGTATATTAATTACATGGAAATAAATCACTAAAAGCACAAATGCACCATGTTTCAAGCAGTTCATATCTCTCCAGTGACTACTACTAAACTTGTATGCTTCTCAGAAAAAGCCAGTGGAGTTGCAACAAGACACAGCAGGCATCCACTATGTAAGAGAAATGATCAATTGATGAATTGTGCTCCTTATAGAATCAACTCGACATTCTAGTGTTTTTTTTCTGTATAAAATTTTAAAATAAATGGAAAAATCAATATTTTAAGACTATCATTTAAAAATAAATTATGGACTGATAACTGTAAAATAACTATAAATTGCCATGGATTTCTTTCTGAAAAAAAAACATTTTAACCAAAAGAGAGTGAGAAAGTAATGAAAGAAATAAGGGAAGAGAAAAAGGAAGTAAGGAAAGAAGAAAAAAAATAAGAATGTAAATAAATAATAATTTTTTAAAACATAAATAAATGTTTGCTGAAGGAAGAAATCACAGAGATACATGCAATTAAATGGGTGAACCTTTTGCCTAGTATTTAACCTGTCTCTCCCAGTTTCTTTTCATTTCCTTATCACACATCTTTTTTAAGCTCAATTGATTTTCTTTCAGGAAATATAATCTCCTATCACTAAATAGTTCTTAAAGTTCTTAACACCAAAGTAGTACCTAAACCATAAACGGAAGAGGTTTGGGGACATGTTTCCTCACAAAATTATAAATGGAGCACCCAGAGGTTGTGGGCTATGACAAAGAGGGAAATACTCGTGTAATTTTAGAAAACGGATTTTTTTTTTTTAAAGCTAGCATCCTGCCTATAGATAAAAAGCAACCAAATTGGAAAATCTAACTGACAAGACTTTTTGCATATAGGGACCTCCTCTCCTTATACCACAGGAAAACATTTCCACCTAGAGTCCTTTCACAGAATATCTAGAGGCCAAATGAAATCAACCATAATGACTCCAGAGCCAAATAATAATCAATTTTAATTGAAGCACCAAGCCAATTAATGTGTGACAACATCCTATCACTCCTTATTCTCTACATAAAGTTTCAGAGGACTCAAAAGATTTTCCAGTCCATGGTGTTCCTAGAACATCTCAATATTTGGCCTCTTTCAAAATCACATTTATCAGAGAAAAATGCTTTAGAGATGGAATACTAAAACTGATTTTGAGCTTACAAACCAGCCTCACTAGTTTGACTCAATTAACTGTAAGGAAGCACAATATCTCTTAGGCATCATATACACAGATTCTTAATACTAGATCTTCCTCTGGTTTCAGAGGTGTCTTTCAGAAGGAAATTGAACCCTTAATATGTATTTGTCTTGGTTAATTCATTTTGACAAATAAATAATATGTGTCTATATATGCAGATAACTATATTTAGATGAGTAACATCACTTTACCACGTAATAAAATGTCTAAAACAGTATATGTTAAAAACATAAGCCATCTTTTTTGAGATTTCACCAAGATATGTATTCTTGCCTTCTACACAGAGCTCTATCCAATATAATAAGAATGACTAACTTTAAGTAAATCTTCCTGAAGATCATGCTATGTGTTATTCTGAAATAAAAAAAAAAAAATTCGTAAATTGGCCTGCTTCCACTAAGTTACACTTATATAACATTTACTTACATATTTATCTTAATCTAAACTATGCCCTACATATAAATGATAACCAAGCCACTTCGGTCATCATCAATAGACAATCAATTCCATTTAAATTCTTAAGGTGAAATAGCTGACAGTATCTCACAAAACTATTTACTGGTTTTCAGCAGGAAGTGCTTCATTTTTCTTTCTGTCTCATGCTCTTAACTGTATTGGAAGTAATGCATGCTACCAGATTACGATAATAATAGTGCAGTGAAGAACATCTCTTTTAAAATTTTAACCACCACTTCCCATATCTGAAAAATATTTTTCACTCTTTCATTATGTAGTCCAATACTTCGAAGCTCTGGATCTTGGCTTTTATTCAGTATTCCTAGAATATTCCACGCCCTATCATATTTTCTGTCTTCCTTCTGCAGGAGGTTTGTTAAGAGCCACCTTTAGAGGACTCTAAAATCGCAATGCTAAGTGTAAAATGACCACATGTGGTATGCACAAATACAACATAGCACAATAAAAAAAATATATCGCCAGCTGCCTGATAGACGTGGTGTAATCATGCCAAGCACATACAATACTCACTTTTTTTTTTTTTTTTTGGCTTAGACAGACACAATCATCAAACATATTCAGTGCCCACCGTGCCCAAGGCCATACCTAGCAGAAACGATTTTTGTTAGTGGCTTAAGCAAGGATTATGTTAGGGACAGTGGGAAATATGAAATGAATCTGACTTCATCAAATAATCCGAACTCCAAGGCCCTTACCCCAAACCCGTACACCACAGCCTAACTTCACTTCACTCTTCTTCCTCCCCTGATCTTCTGGCAGTGACTCCCTTTCTCAGCTTTACCCTTCTCTCCAAGTCTTTCAGCAGGTTTGCTCTGTTCTCAGAGCCAATACCTTGAGAAAGGAAATCCGTAAAATGCCAGATGGTGAGACTTCACCGTCAGGTGAAAGGAAAGAGAAGGAAAAGAAGAGGGTGTGGTACTCTTTTCTCCACCACACCCCACCCCTGGAGTCGCGCACTCGAGTCCACTGCGGCTCAGGGGAGCACAGCAGGTCCCCGCGCTCACCTCGGATCAGCCTGGCCCAAAGACCACCCACCAGGCACACTGCTGAAAACTTCCCTTAAAGCAAGCAGATATTCAGGGGAGACGGGAGAAATAAGGGATTAGTTCGAATATACATTCCACGGAGCTCCACGAAGCAAGACTGAAAGGCACCTTTAGATAGAGACCCCACAAACCTGCACCCTCCACTCCTTCTCACCTTGAGTGTTTGGCAGAGAATTTACCAAGAACCGGGGGGAGGAGAGGGGAGTAGGAGAGGACATACCTCCCGGGACTGCCCTCAGGGCGCGGGCCAAGATCCCATCCCTGAAGTGGCTCCTGCTCAGGGAACAGCTTTCCCAAGCTCAGCCTGGATTCGGACCCAAGTCCTCGCAGCTCCGCGAAAAGCCAGGAGGCGCGCCGGGACTCCGGCTCAGGTCCCCAGCCCAGCCGGGCTCGCCTACCTCTGCTGCGCCAGCTCCGCCACCCCGCCGGCACTCTAGCTCCCCGCGCTCGTCCTCCGCCTCCCGGCTCTCCCACACCCACCGGCTCCGCGGCGCCCGCTGGGAGCCTCTAGCGGACGCAAGGGGAACCGCATCAGACCTGAGGCGCCCCGGCTCCGACGCCGGCTGCGGGGAGCCAGCCAGGCAGCTGCGTGGGCTTCGCGCGGCTCCCAATCCGCCGGCCAGAGGCTGCGGTCGCTCCCACCTGCCCACCTGCGCCTGGCTCACCTGCCACCGCGTTGTAGTGGCGCTGGCCCGGGCCCACAGAGCTCTATGGCAACTAAGGGGTGGGTCTGCAGTGCTAATAGGGGGAAAAAAATCTGGCCGGAAACACACACACACACACACACACACACACACACACACACACACACACACACACGCACGCACGCTGTAAATCAACCTGAACGGATGACCCAGCTCGACATCTATTTTCAATAGGTTCCCAAAAGTGTAAGGTGAAGACACATTTTCTGGCTTGCTGCCTTGCACCGGCTCCTATCCTACTTGCCCGCCTGAGCCATTCGCGCGGAGTGTGCAATTGTATGGCGACGCCCAGAGACATCATCCTAACTTGACTTAACCCCCTCCCTCCTCCTCCCTCCCCAACATCTATGTAAGTTATTATTCTTCCTGGCAATTCCAACAGTGTTTTTGCTGCTTCTTACCTTAGAACGCTGTTAATTCCCGTTCCTATCCTTAAAATCCAAGCAAGGATGCGACGCACGCAAGTCCAGAAGCTTTTCCTTGACTCTCGACTCCCTCAGCTCTGCCGGCTGTTCCTTCCAAGGGGATCAGGAGGGGATGGCTGTTTAAAGCCCTCGCACTGCAGGCGCCCCCAAATACTCACGCCCGTGGAAATGGAGACGGGGAAAAACCTAACTGCCACCAAAAAACCTCCCAGCCCCTCCCCAGTCAACTTGGCTTTCTATTTATTTTCTTTTGTTAACCCCACAGGCCCATCTGTCAATTCCAGGGCATTAAGCAGGAAACAAGCGGATATTCTCAGCTGCGGCCGCTCCTTCCTTAGTAATAGCCCCCTTCCTTTTGTCCCCTTAATTCTCCGCCGGGATTGGGGGGGGGGGCGACGACGCAGAGAAGTGCTGTAGAAAGAGCCACTCCAAACACAGCTTCAGAAACACATCTCCCTGGGCAGCCCTTCCTTCACCAAGGTGTCTGCGCTGAGGAAACTTTGAGCTGAGACAGCAGCGGCGGAGCGGCGCTGGGCAGGCGCGGGGCACCCGGCACCCGGCGGCGAGTGCCAGGTGAGGAGGCTTGGAGCAGGAGGCTGCAAGGAGGAGGGACACCAGGCAGGCGGCCGGTGGCGGGCGGCGGGCGACTGGGTCCCGGCGGCCCGGCTGAGCACGCGGACTGTGCTCACGCGGTCACACACACACACACACACACACACACGCACGCACACACACGCGCGCGCAGCAACACACGCACGCCCAGCCCCGTGCCAGCCTCTCCAGGCCAGTGGCGAACGAGAAGTCGGGAGGCGCAAGGAGGGACGGGGGTTCCCAGGATGCTGATGACCGGACGACTCAGTCACTCCTCACTAAATAGCAGAATGCTGCCGGCATGCAGTTTCTCGCTGCGAGACCTCAAGTCCCTTCGGCCACCTCCCGGGGCCCTGCGCTCTTCGGCATCTCGGTTCCCTGGCTCTTTTCTTGAAGCCAGTTACCCTTGAGTCCCTGGCACCCTGAGTGAGGTCGCCGGACTAAAGATTAACCCAGTTCCCATCTCCACCCTCCAGGGCCACCTCCGCCTCTCCTCTTGTGGAGCTTTGAGGTGGCTGCAGCAGCGAGCTTGGGAGCTCTGAGGGGCTCCCCGAGGTCTTTCGAATAGAGGAGCCTCTGTTTCTTTCTCTTGACACGACTCCCTCTCATCACCCCTTTCCTGCCCAGCCCCTCACGTAACATACCCCTAAGAAGCTCCTGAAGCTCCCGTAAGTCTTTTTAAAAGGAACTGCCTAAGGATTTGTGACGCCTAGCTTTTGGCACTGGGCTAATTTAGCATCTACTCTTATACTGTGAACTGGACGGTAGCAGGTGAACGACTCGGCTGGAAAAAGGGGAGGGATTAGGAGTCTGGAGACCCAGCCCCTTTAGCAGCCATTTCCAAGATTTTGCTTCTGGAGTAGTGTCCTAGAATCTGGCTAGCTCCTGTCCCAACTTCTTTCTCTTCCCTCGATAGCCAAGAGGGTGCCGCACAGCCAGGAATCCCAAACCGGAGAAACATCGCCCTCGAAAGCGTACCAGGTCCATTCACAACTTCTCCGGAAGGAGCCTCCCAGCGGGAGTTTGTCTTACCCAGACCCGGCTTCTGGAATTGCTCACCGAAAGTAAACTTTTGCCCTCTGTTTTTTAACAATGGCTGGCCTTTGTACTCTGCGAGGTTATTTCCTGGCAATTAACCAGCAGAGCGTTATTCTGCCTTCCTAAATGCGATCAGGCTGAGGATTGCTGCGGAATTTGTTTGTTTGCTTGTTTGCTTGTTTGCTTGCTTGTCTTTCACTCAGGGACTTGGCGAGTCTCCAATGCGTGGGACCTGCCGGAAGAAACCACAAAGTTGTACTGCGTGGGGATAGCGTGGGGTCCCACTGCTCTAGCGCTGGGCGCGGCTCTCCGCCATGGTCTCCATCCAGGGAGTTAGTTGTCTGGTACCAGGGGCTCCTGACCCGCTCCGGGAATCCGCTTCAAGTTGAAAGACGATAGACTTTGCCTTGGAGGCAGTAGGTAAACGCCTAACGTGGAGAGCCGAAGCGCAAAAGTGAAACAAGATTGATTTGGCGCAAAAATTAGATGTATTGATAGGAGCTCTATCCGCTCGCTACTTACAGCTTAGAAATCTTTCCAGATTATTCGAAGGTGAGCGTGGCCGCGCCCAGAATCTGCAGACAAGTAACTAGCTATAGGGCACCCATCTGATTATCAGGGATGAACTCGCCTTGGACGCGGTGTGAGCCGACTCTGAAGGAAGCGGAGTCCAAGACGGACTGTCGGCTTTTAAGGGAAGAGGGATCACTCGAGGCTTGGGCGACCGCCGGCAAAAACCCCGCTAACTTGCGTTGGTGCCGAAGGCTACTTACTCTCCTATACCGCGCGCCAGGTTTCAGAGTGTGCCAACCCCAAGCCCAGGTTTTCCTATTCATTCAGTAAAGGGGGCACGTGAACCTAAAAAGCGGAGCCGGCATGAAGAAGTGAACAATGAATTTAGTGGTGAGAGGCTAGAGGATAAAGGGGCATTTCATTTCTGTGTTTGCTAGTTTACCCAGAGTGATTTTTTAGGTTTACCATTCCAAGATGTATCTCGGATACTGAGTTTTTGCATCGTTTCAAATAAAGGATGTTCACAGTGTTTTAGAACCTGGTATAAATCTGTAAATTGTCCACTTGCCACAAGGTTTGATGCTTTTTCAAGTTCTCATCCTTATTCTTAATTAATAAGTAACGACTCCTGTTACTGAAATGGACAATAAGAATGATAATAAACTATTATAAACAAAGGCCATCTAATTTAGGATTTATTTAGGACTTATGAATTCATAAACCTGCGAATTAACAGTAAAACATTGTGGCAGGCTACTAAACAAGAATTATGAAACCATAATCAAGAGACTTACTTGGTGAAAGAAGAACTCAGAATTCAAAGCTGACTCCTCTCTAGATGGTTCTGGCTTGAAATTCCTTTCATAGTTGCTGCTGAGGTGCAGGCCATTGTCTGTTACTCATGCCTTCTTTTAGCATAAATAAGCATTTTACACATTCAATACCTAAAATGTGTCTCACAGTTCTGGGGAATGTTGAGCCACAGAGGAGCCATTTCATTTATCTTAAGTTTTTTGGATTACAAGGTATGTAAGTAGCAGTGGTAATTAGTGGTATAATATTCTTGACATTCAAACACCTTCAATAAAGTAAAAAGCCTGTGATTTTATGGATCCTTCTGAAGAAACATTCATTTGTCACTGCTCTTGAAAAAATCTAGTTTCCTCAATGATTTTTGATTGTTGCAAACCAAACTCTTATTTGTTATTTGTTATTCAGAAAAGGGGGGAGTAGGAATCACCATGTCCCTCTCACTTTTCACACTTTGTTTTTTTGCTTGACAATAATCTAAGTCATCAGTGTCGAAATCCACCCCATTTCCTATACCCTACATCTCTCTACATTATGGAGAAAAAATTATTGAGACTCAATAATTTAAGGTACTGTGAGATCCAAGAGCTTTCCAATTTCATACCCTCCTCGCCTGCCAAATTAAAATAACTACCGCATTGTTCCAGTCTTATATATTCCTCTATATTCTTTGACAAATGAATATTGAAGTTGATATATGCATTATGTCTTCCAATTGACACTTTATCTCTTTAGGACTTTTTATCTCTTCAAGATAATTAGTGTCTAAATATATATTTAGAATACTTTCCTGGAGATAGCATTTAATCTATTGGTATATTGCTTTATTATTAAAATTAACCTTTGTTTATTGGCATGCCTCTCTCAGTGCACTAAGTGCTCTGAGAGCAAGAATGATGTCATATACATTGCTGTTTCCCAACATCTACTACAGAATCTATCAGAGAATATATGCATGTAATAATGATGATAATGAAAGCTTTTTATTTAGTAACTACTATGTTATTTGGTTTGTGTACATTTTCTGTTAATCTTTACAACCTATTGACAAATTCTATATCCTTAAATTTTGAGAAAATTGATGCTTATGCAAATTTACCTGAGATCACCAAGTTATTTTGTCATAAATGGATTGAGATTATCTGCCTGACTCTGAAGCATGCACTCTTAACCACTTTATTCTTTTCAAATAGGCAGGCATCACATTAAATGTAAAGAGAATTTATATGTATTTAATGCTAATAAAAAACTATGTGAAACTTAGAATATGTTTCTGGCTCTTAACAATCGAATCAATGTTGATTTGAATGTAGGAACATTGCAACAGTATAGTTCTCTTGTTATGTTAAAATGTGATAATGTCTTGTAGGCATTATTACCTTTAGAATGCCAAATGCTGAGTTGTAAGTTTTTTTTGAAAGGAAGTGGTCAGGCCACTGTAAATTTATATAGTTATAGAAAACTTTATTGTTTCTTTCCGTGTTGACATTCTTATGTTAAAAAAAGAAATGAATACTATTATAGAGTTTTAGTTGTACAATATGAGTAAGTTCTGGACATCTGCTATCTATTGTGCCTAAGTTAACAATACTGTATTTTACACTTAACAATTTCTTGAGAGAGTAGATCTCTTGTAAAGTGTAATTACTCCAAATAAAAAAATAAACATAATAGCTTGTGAACAGAAGACATCGAATCAGAACAGCTACAGAAATGTAATTGTTGTTTCTAGAGGCTTACATTACAAAACACTTTTTTGAACCTTGTGATGTAGATCAGCGAACTCCACCTTTTTTGGCATCAAGGACTGATGCTCCTATGAGAATCTAATGCCTGATGATTTGAGGTGGAGCTGAGGCGGCGATGCTAGCTCTGGGGAACAGCTGCAAATGCAGATGAAGCTTCTCTTGCTGGTCTGCCACTCACTGCTGTGTGGCCTTGTCCCAAACAGGCCATGGATTGGTACCAGCCTATGGCTTGGGGGTTGAGGATCCCTAGTATAGATACAGTACATTCACACCACTGGAGACTATAAGGGCTATGGAAAAAAATGAGGAAGTTCTCTTCATACTGATATGAAAAGGTCTCCATGATATTTTTAGGAGAAAATAGCAAGGTACAGTGAGGAAGCACCAGCATTAATAAAAGTTGTTAGGATTGAGAAGTAAGTAGGTAGATGGTGTTAAAGGTTAAGGTGAGACTTTACATGTTCTTTTGATTTCAGAATCATGTGAAAATTTTATCAAAAGAAAAAAAAGTGTTTTTTAAAGTGTTTCATGGAAATAAGAATATAACAAATGCATATCCTCCATTACTTAAATTTTTTTTTTTTTTTTAAGAAATGGTAAATGGAGGTGTTAAAGAATCAGTGCTGTGATACATTTACTCAGTCACTTCTCATTCACTTCCTTCACCAGGGAAAGACCTTGGGAGAAAGAATGAAGGGAAGTGTCTTAGTCAGCCCAAGTTGCCATAACAAAATACCACATACCAGGTTACTTAAACGGCAGAGCTTCAGTTCTTTTGGTTCTGAACCTAGAAATTTCAAACTTAAGGCACCAGCTAATTTGGTTTCTACTGAACTGGTGAGAATTCTCTTTCTGGTTTGCACATTGCCATCTTCTCTGTGTTCTCAGATGGCCTTTCTTTGCTGAGTGGGTATGGAGTTGATGAGGGTGGGGAGAGAGATTCCTCTTTTTATAAGGCCACTAATCCCATCATAAGGACTCCACCCTCCTAACCTAATCTAACCCTAATTGCCTCCTAAATGTCTCATCTCCAAAAACAACCAATTTAGGAGTTAGGTATGTATGGGAGAAAGAGGTTACAAACATTCAGTCTATAACAGAAAGTGACCAGGTCTAATCTTTTTGTCAATTGGACCTCCTCTGGATAAATAGATTAATGCTATTTGCTAGGAAGAAGAGGCTTATCATTGAAGTGTCTTTAGCAGGATGTTTCTGGCTAAGGATGACCTATGACAAATAGAATCACAGCCTATGAGACATGGCTCCCTGGAGAATGTCATATAGGCTGTCTAACAGGTATAATATGGAGACGTTTTAAAATTTCAATGCTGCCATGCACACCTCACTTATCTGTCCTGGGCTAGAGTAACATGTCTGTTACAGGAAGGAATTACCTCAAGAACCATTCTTGATGAATCTCTTATTTGTAACTTTGAAATATTTTGTTTGAGTTGATACTGCTTATGACATTTGATTTGTGGCAGTATTGTGATGATGTGCCCCTAGAAAGATGCAAGAAGGGGTTAAGACTAAAAGCCTCTATGCCAACCGCCACAGCAGCCACATTTCCTGATAGAGTACCTGGCAATTACATCGGTAGGCTATTGTTTAACTCTGTTCCCACAAGAAAGAGTAGGAGGAATTTATGGGAAACATGGTATGGGAATCTGACCTTTTAACGTTCCGCTTTCTGCTTCTGTACCCCCCCGCTTACACATCAGACCACCATTTGGTGATGGGTAATGCATAAATGATGTATAGATCTATTGTGATTGGGATATAGTGATTAATGGATTTTTGGGTATAAAACTGTGGACCTGAAATGGGTCGAGGCTGCTCCTTTGGAAGGACAGCTGCCGGCTAATAAACTGCCTCTAATATCAAAGCACTCAGGTTGAGTCTGGTTATTCCGGTCACAACAGTATGACTTGAAAATTTCAGCCCTGCAAAAAGCTCAAAAAGTTGCTGATTTAACTCAGATTGTAACAGTCCTTTTCTGAACATCTTTATGTACCAGATATTATTCTTGTGATGATGTGCCCCTAGAAAGAGGCAAGAAGGGGTTAAAACTAGAAGCCTCTATGCCAACCGCCACAGCAGCCATGTTTCCTGATTGAATACCTGGCAATTACATCGGTAGGCTATTGTTTAACTCTGTTCCCACAAGAAAGAGGAGGAGGAATTTATGGGAAACATAGTATGGGAACCTGAACTTTTAACGTTCCGCTTTCTGCTTCTGTGCCCCCGCTTATGCATTATATCAGACCACCATTTGGTGACGGGTAATGAATAGATGATATATAGATCCATTGTGATTGGGATATAGTGATTAATGGATTTTTGGGTATAAAACTGTGGACCTGAAATGGGTCGAGGCTGCTCCTTTGGAAGGACAGCCGCCGGCTAATAAACTGCCTCTAATATCAGAGCACTCAGGGTGAGTCTGGTTATTCCGGTCACAACATTCTAAGAGAACAAAATTAATTGATTCATTCAGTACTAACAGCAAATGTATTAAGTGTTATTATCTTTATTTTATAAATGAAAAAATAGTCATAGAGAGGTCAAATATCTCTGCCATAGCTGAAAAGTGGTGCAGGCAGAGTTTGAAACTTGATTGTCTCAATTTGGAAGCCCGTTTCTTAACCTGTACTAGGTTTTATATTAGCTATAAGGCCTGTGAGAGCAGGGCTTAGCTTTACTGTTTATCACAGACTCTCCAGATAATAAATAGTACATGACTCCTGACTGGGGAAAAAAAAACAATAACGAAGGGAAGAGATGTAAAAATGGCAACAACATTAACCAAGTATCTTTGTGTGTGATGCACTATGATGATAACATAATATATATTATCTTAATTGTGGCAGTAACTCCATGAATTGTGCAATATTAGTATCATTCTACTAATGATCCATATTAAGTTAATTATTTCCTCAAAGTCTCACAGCCATTAATTATAGAATCAGGATTTAAATCCAGAACCCATTCCTTTTAACCATCATATTATATTGCTTTTAACTTAAACTTATTTTAAACCATAATATGTTTGTAACTAAGTCACATACTTAAAATTCAGTTTTTCCAGTTCTAAATACATGCTGCAACAGAATAAACAGAAACTAACCATGCAGTTGGAATAAATATCTCTCTAAGCAGTTGGAATATTTTGCTGAAACTAACAGTCGGTGATTTACCACTTGCCATCCTCCTAAGATAAGTGGGTACCCTTGTGACTTTTTGACATTTTTTTGACAAGGGTGGAAATCGAACAAGGTAATGTGGTCAGAAAAAAAATGTTCCTTTCTTTTTATAACAACTTTGGCTCATTTTATTTCTTACACAGAAGTAGTGCTTGTTTTCTTCAACTGTCTCTCAGCCTGTCAGCCAGTGGATTTATAAAACCATCACAAAATTTCAAAATGGTATACTCTATTGCACAATAGGAAATGAAGCAACCAACAGAAGACTTTCCTCTACCCTGGTTCAAATTTCCTTTTTCCTTAAACCCCAAACATAAAGCAGTGCTTAGAATGGGAGTTGAAGGATGAGACACAGTTGTCAGCCAGGGACCCGCTATTGATGAAGCTCCTACCCTAGGCAAAAGAGTTTGAAATTCACCCTGATGAAATGGCCATCCTATAATCAATTTATTTCTAGATTCATGCATGATGATTAATCTATAGACTCTAAAATTAGACTCCCAGGATTTTAATTGTGGCTCTGAGATTTGCAAGTTGTTTGAACTCTTTCAGGGATATTCAGAGATTCCAAAAGGGCACATAGGAGGGCTCTATATGTTATTTTAGGGGACACAAGAACAGGAGAAAAGGTAGATCAGGAAGAGAAATTCTAAGAATGCTAAGCAGAAGAATACATTCTAGATAGAATTACAAAGGCTGGCTGATAGAACCCTGAATACAAATTAGAAGGTTGAAATCTTCTAGTTCTCAAAAAATGTAATGGCAGTAGGAAAGAAGTTGGAAAGAAGAGAAGAAAAGGAGAGTTTGTTACGTTTGGGGTAACTACAGACAGAGGATTAAACTAAAGTTTAAGAAACAACTATCCCCCAGTATTTGAGAAAGTGACTATAATTTAAGATGAGTAACTAAGTTAAAATGAAGCCATTAGGGTGGATCCTAATCCAACCTGGTTGATGTCCTTATAAGAAGAGATTAGTACAGGCAAAGAGATATCAGGGGCTCTTATGAACTAAAAAATTATGGCAAGATTGCAGCCATCTGCAAGCCAAAGAAAGAGATCTCAGAAGAAACTAGCTGAAATCTTCATCTTGGACTTTCAGCCTCAAGTACTGAGAGAAAATAAATTCTGTTGTTTAAGCCTCCCAGTCTGTGGTATTTTGTTATAGAAGACTTAGATAATACAGAGGGAAGACCAAGGAAAAGATGAAATTAGAGAAGTCAATTTGAAGCTACTGATGGGATTCGCTAACTACACTTAGGTTGCAAAATCAGAAGGTATTGCAAAAAAACTTAGATAAATTGAAAAAGTTTGAGATAACATTAATAATCTCATTCTTCTAAAATTACTTTAAAGAAAGACTAAAGGAGTGCAGACTGGGCCAGTTAGCAACTAAAAATGTGGACTGAACTAGGCAATGAAAAGTGATGCAGGAAAAAAGTGTGGAGGGTGCAGAGGGATAAAGAAGGTAGAAATAACAGGATTTAGGGATGGATCTGATGTGAGTGGCAGTGGAGAGGGAGAAGTATAAGACCAAATGATAGTACTCTTCTTCAAGACAGGGAACAAAGAAAAGAAAGTTTGCTTTTGTTTGTTTGTTTTTGCTAGTGGATAGTTACAGGTGATGATTTAAGCATCATTATGGTGACAAATACAAGTGAACACACAAAAAGTTCAAAAAATATATTAAATAGCAATGTAAAAAAAATTAAAATGTGCATTATGGCCGTGTGCAATTAAGTACAAATATTTGATTTAAAAAATTGGTGCCATGAATATGGAGAAATGAGGTTCCCTAAAGTGGAAGATCAACAAAAGTTTTCTAAAGGTTGGAGCTAGTTTCCCAAGGATGTTATCTACACTTAGCTTTCATTCTCAACCTTATTTCCTAATCAAAGAAGTCAGCTGAAACTCCAGTCATTAAATAGATTAGGAAAGACAACTTCAGCAATGTCCCACACAGTACTTTGGCTAACATATTTTCACTAGGTCACCAGAACTATGAGGCAAACTAGGGGAAATGTTCTCTTTTAGCTACATGGCAACATGCCCAGCTGGTAAATGGAGATCACTTACTGAAAGCTAAAGGGAAAAATGAATGTTCAAGTTAGAGACTATCCATTATCAGTCACTGGTTATTATTGCCTTAAAGTAATTTTCTCAGAATAATTAAATAGATATCTTCTTGTTAATTGCCTTAAATTTCTCTCTCTCTCTCTCTCTCTCTCTCTCTCTCTCTCTCTCTCTCTCTCTCTCTGCATTTTTTTTTTTTTGGTCTCAAATTATAAATTTTTTTTGTCCTCATTAAATTTTATCTTGCCTAACTGGTATCAAATATTAATATATTAGAATATTTACTTTAGATTCTTTGAGTTTTGCATATACATAGGAGCAGAAAAACAGATTTTGAAATGTTTTCATTGCTAAACTGTCATCATATGAGTAATATAAACTGAAGTATAGAATAATGAAATCTTCATTTGACAATGCCACAAAGCAGATGATAATATTACAGAGTAGCACAAAAGTAAATTTTTGACACTTTGAAAATTTATAGCTCCTAAAATATACAAATCGATTTTTTTAATATTCCTACATCTACAAAATTGTCTCTTAATAGAATATAATCCTGAAGAAAGTGTTGCTGAAAATATATTCTAAAGCCAGTAACATAGCATAAAGCATCAATTAAAAATTTCACTGTTAATTTGAATATCGTATAATATGCCTCAATTCTCTGCCAGGTGACATTGGGTTTTCTAAAGCTTTGCAGACATCAAGAAGACAAAGTATAACTTCTATTCCAGGAAGTGTACTGACAGTAAGATAAATGTGAGTCTTTCTGAAAGACTTCCAGCTCTCAAGTGTTCTTAGTGGGGGCATAAAGCAACACAGTGATAGACTCCGTTGCTGACTGTGTTGTTAAGAAAGCAATAACATAGTTACCCCAAAATGGTGATTTTTTTGGATAAAAAGGAGCATGTGGTATGATTTTAATGAATGTATTTTATTTATTTGTTAGGGACACAAGTTTTTTTGTTATTTTAAGCTCTTTAAATGAATGCCAAATAGGTTTAATTGTATAAATAACAGATAGAGGGTAGCCCTTTTTTTAGCCTCATTTCCAAGTTGATCAACAATATCCTAGAGATCATTTATTTATATTTGTTTCTCACTAGACTTCGAATTGATGCATTACATGATCTGCAAAATCTTAAATGATAGGTGATTTTATTACTGAGATTATGATTTGCTCTTTTTTCCTCTCCATCAAAATAGTAATAATAAAACAACATGGCTCCTCTAACAGTACTCAAGTAATTTCCTTCAAGATTTGGTTATGAGATATGAGAAAGAGGGTAATGATTGACTATTTGAAATTTTCAGCTTCTAAATTATCCAGAAATGTGTTAAACATAATTATTAAAGAAGATGATTCTATACCCAGGAAACAGAATAATCAGACATAAAGCAGTAATTTAACATATAAAGTTATTTGCTTCTCGGAAATTCAGCACATTCTCATGTATGTGTATTATTAAATATTTGTACATACACAAAATTTTATTAATCTTAATCTTTGGTCCATGACACACTCTCATCATTTTTCTATGTATGGCCTACTTTATAAAATTTGAATTTCTTAAGTTTTTTAAAAAATGTAATAAACAACTATATATCTATTACCTATAGCAAAAGTTAGGATCTTGAAAATAATTTACATGTAATCTTATGTCCTCTCATCATGGAAACTTGCCTATCCTCCTACCTTCTCCATTATCATTTTAAACTTTACGTTGAATATTAATTTTACTTTCATATTGTTTTCATATATCTTTATTCTAAAGATGATTTAATCTATTTAATTTTATGAAAAAAGTATGCTATGTTTAATCTTTGGGAGTTTGTATTTTCCATTTGTTGTTATGTTGTATGTTTGTTGCAGTCTGGCTGTAGGTAATTTCTTTTGACTGCTCTTTATGTGACTATACCACAATTTATCTGTTTTACTATATTGGGCATTTAGGTGATTTCTACACTTTAGTTATTGTGAATATTTCATAATGAACCTTCTTGTATATGTCTCCTGCTATACTTACACAAATGAAATGTTGAGCATGGAAAATTTGCTTGCTCAACAATAGAAGGGAATATCAAATTTCTTTCTAAAACGTTTGCAGAAATTTACATTTCTAGTAGCAATGTATAACATATCATGTGGCTATACAGCATTTCCAATATTAGGTTTTGTCAGACTTTTTATCAACCAAAATGATATATAATAGAATATCGCATTTTAGTGTGGTATTTATTTGCATTTCTGAGATCACTTATGATTCTCATCATCTCTGTATGTTTGTTAGCATTTGTATTTCTTCTTCTGTAAAATGCCTGCTCATAGCTCTGGCTCAATTTTTTAGAGGGTTTTTCGTGCTCTTCTCATTGAATTGTAAGAGTTCTCTATATATACTTGGACCTGATTTTTTTTTTTGTTTTGTTTTGTCAGTAAAAAAACAAAATCCCCTCATTTATAATTGATTTCACCTGTTACTTGGCTCTTCTTCCCATTTAATCTTTTGTTACCCTAAAATGTTCTTGATAAAATGATGAAAGCTTTATTTAAAAGGAACTAAACCACTGAATTCATTCTATATTTTATGAGAGACCCTTCATAATCTGTTTTTATTAGTCTTAAATAAAATGTCACATCAAATATTGTGGCATTGTATATTTTATGGGATGATTAAAGGAAGATTAATGCTATCATAAATAGGAATCAATCATTGCTAGTTGCCAACTCAACAAGGGAACATGTAAGTGCTGAAAATTTCTATGATTGTGTCTGTACTTTAAGAATACAACCACTGTTACACTAACACATACAATGATCATTTTGCTCCAAATAAAACGTCTTTGGAGAGGATATATGTTTATTGCATCTATAACATTACAAAATATTGTTCCTGATGCTGCTTATTATGGCTAACTACATCCTTTGAAGTATAGCAAACACATACAGCATTGATGATTCTGTGCCATTTACCTTAGCCATAGCATTATAAAGGAAATCTTTTTAGATTTGGGTTTAGAAATGTAATGTATGCTATTTTAAGTATTTCTAATTAAGACATTAAATCTTTAGGTTTTTTGAGGGCTAATTTGAAAAATAATGTTACTAGAATTCTACACAAAGCTTTCAATTGTTCATACATTTCAAGGAAATCTCATACTTATTACTCACATCTCCACTTTCTTTCCTGCTTAAGCTCTCTTTCTCCATTTTCAAGTCTTTTGTTGGTTTCATACTTGTGTTGGTGATCAGAAATCCAAACTTCTCATAAAATTTCTGGCTTCCTAATGCAGACAATATTAGGATTTGTATTAATTTTCTGTATTCTATATTTTAAAATGTTAAGAAGTAATTTATAGATATAAACAAAAATAAATATTTTTTTTAAAAAATTAAGTGGAAAAAAGAATTTGTCACATTGGTTGCAGGCTCTTGAATGAAAATTCAATTTGCCAACACTATTTTTTCTGGATTTAACACTTGTGAATTATTTACCTTAAGGATTACTTCGTAATTTGTTTAAGAAAATAAATTTTCCCATTCTCTTTTTAACTATAGTAAGTTGTAATGTCCTCCATTTTAAAGACTATTTAGTGAAAAAATTCAGTTCTTACTTTATTTTGGTTGAAAATAATATGCTTTCCTGTAAAAGTACATTCCGTCTTACATATTTTCTGCTTTTCTTGATAGAGTTTATCACGTTCACCAATGCTATCTCTATATCTCAAACATGCATCTATTGTTATTCTTGCCATCTTCTATTATAATATACTTGCATAGATATCTGACTCCTAGATAAGATTGTCTTTTTAACTACATGGAAGCAAGGTAATAATCCATTTATATTTGTTTTTCCAGTTCCCAGAAAAGTTCTTGGCACTTAGTAGGTGCTTAGTGAATATTTAAATAACACCCGATTTATCAAATAAATGTTTATTTACTATATTATAGTAAATTTGTTTTCAGCATTCTAATATACAAAGCACTGACATGTTTTTTTTTTATATTAATAAACATACCTTCTCATGATCATACTTCCCTCTGTTATACCCAATTACTTCACTAACCTATACTGATAGAAAGGGTTAGAGGCATATAAGAGTGGAAAAGCCTTAGATGCCAAGATTTAAGTAACTAATGTTCGTTTATATACAGTAATTTGAGAATTGTTAAATCTAATGATTTCTAATATCTTTCAGATTGGGAAACCTCCTTTCAACTGCTACATTTTATAATTTCTTACTCTCAAATTGTTTATTGTTCATGTGCTAGATCAAGAAAATTGCAAGGCCTAAAAATAATATATTTAAATGTATTGCCAGTGATTTTACAGCTTGAGTGATGCTGAATGATATTTTGTGAGCAGTTTCCCAAACCTTAGCAGAATTTGTATTAGATATGCTTATTTTGTTTTATAACTGACTCTGTCAAAAACAGAACGGTTAAATTAAGTAGTTTGTTTGATTTTAAAGTGTCAACCCATTTGTTCTCTTCTTGCTATCATTTAATTATGACCCACTTCTAATTGCCTATTTGTTTTTTAGCTATGTAGTTTCCCTCTACTTTCAGCATAGCAACACACAATCAGCTTCAGTTATAAAGGGATTCAAAATTGTAAGTTCATTGAATTATATTATCAAAGCACTTGTAAACGTTGACTTCAAAGCTACCCCTGGAAAAGTCTGAGAAATCACAAAGGACCTAAGAAGGAACAAAAAAAAAATTAGCAAATGTTTTGCTTTGCTAAAAGCCAGCAGAGGTGAATTCTGAAAAATGCAGGTTGGTTAAGAGTCATCCCAACCATAGAAAAAATAAATATTTTTTACCTAATGATAATAAGGGAATTTAGAAAACTATAGGGAGCAGTAAGAATCTATATGCATTGTCTAAGAATGAGTAAGCATACAGTTTTGAAATAAGAGAGTGGCTGATATATCAGCCAAAATCATGAAAATGGTGTATTTTACTATGAAAACAGCAATCCCAATTACCTCTTTTAAGGTAAAATAGCTAAACTTTGTATTCAAAACTGGTGGTGTAACTATACTGAAAGTTGAAAAGACAGTTAATTGACTTAAATTTTTGTCTTTGGCTTTTTAAAAAATCTAAATTTCATTATTTTCTGGGATCAAAACATATAAGGGATACAGATGACATAAAACATATAAAAGATATAGATAACACTAAGACATTGCCAATTAAAAAAAGGATAGAATCAAGAATGAGAAATATTTGGTAATCTCTATTGTTGAAATTCAACAAGAATTTTAAATCTTGCCTATATGCTAAAAACATCAACTACATAGAAATGCTTTGTCAACTCTTTCACTGGAAGGGAACATCTATGTTTATTCTGACTGATGCAATATGTTTACAATACATGTAACTGTAGCCTTTAATTGTTATAAAAGGAACATGGATTCAGGTTTACATGAATAGCCACAAAAAATATGCTGCTACTCAGACCACATCAGAATTGTATTGTTAAATTATCTTCTATATTTTGAATGTATATCATCAAATACACATACAGTAATTTTGTGAAATACAAATGAGTTTTATGTTAATTAAAAAAGAAAATGAACATAACTGTTGCACTTGGGAAGAAGGTCTAAGAACACAATGGTAATCAAAATAGAAAATGTTTCTTTACTGGAGGATATCTCAAATTTTTGCTAAGTTGTCTTGTGACTTTTTAAGTATAGTTTATTGAATGTGGTATTTTCTCAAGTTGTTTGACCTTATAGTGCTATAGAACACACTTTTAAAAATTCTGGTTAAAAAAATTACATTGTAAGAAGAAATGATAGCTATAGAGAAGTAAGGAGTTTGTTCGATTCCCTATTTAAAAGAAAGATCAGATAGTCAATTGTAGGTTTACTATAAGGAAATAAAAGATATCTTTACACTTGCATTGAAAAAGACTGAGTGCTCACCTACAGATAGAAAGTAAGAAGAGTACATATGCAACTGAGAAGTTGTGTTAAATGACTTTCAAAGTCAATGTCAACATCTTCAAATTGATTAACTTTGCTCCAGGAAGCACTATCCACTGCCATTTGTAAAGGTGGGCTCTAAACATTTTCTGCATCTAAATCTGAGAAAGATCACTTAGTAGACATTTAATGAATACTTAAGAAAATCCTCAAGACCTGTGAATTCTTTCAAAATATACCTTGAAAATGATAATTATCATTACTTCTATTATAACATTGACTATGTTACTACCATTTCTCTTTAGATTCTAGCAGTTTCTTCCTAAATCCTCTCAAGTTTCCACTCTTTCCTCTCCTTCCTTTGCTGCTACCTATCCCACTCTATCCTTTTTATACACAACAACTAGAACAACTTTGGAAAACTCTAAACCAGATCATGCCATATCTATGTAGTTTACTGTACACTCTAGCTTTCCTGGCCTTCATTCTGTTCCTAACCTTATTAGGTTCTTATTCTTCTGCTTGGGGTAATTTTCCCCAAGATGATCTCAGAGCTATTCGCTTCACTCAGATCTATGTTCCAACAACACCTCTACATTTATGATCCACTCTGTAAATAGTAAACTTGCTCCCTTGTAAAGCTCCTTACACTCCCCACTTCCAAACCCAGGCAATTCTCTATGGTTTTATCTTGCTTTGTTGTTTTCATATGTATTTGGCATATTTTTGTTCTATCCTCTGCAGTGGAATCTAAGCTCAAAAGGGCAGGGACTTTGTTTTGTCATCACTTTATTCATTTCTCTTAGAGTAGTGCCTTTGCAGAGCAGATTGCTATATACTTTTTCAACAAATAAGTATATTAAAATAACAGTTTATTTTTTTAAAAGCAATTGAGTTAGAAATACTTTTTAAATAAGGTAAATATAAAATTGCTATAATAATAGTATGTTACTGCTAAATTAATACTGCTGTTATGAAGCTAAAATACTAAAACAGTGGTCCTTCCGGTCATTTTAAAGTAGTCTGTATGGCATCATCATTTTTTAAAAAAATTGGTTCAGAATATGGAAGAGACAGTTATTTACAACACACATTGCAACAAGTTGCTAAGGTAACTACAGTATGGCTTAAGCACTTCATCACTTTAATAATTGTCTAGATTTTCAGTAAGCAGCACACAAGACACATTAAGTAAGATGTATCATTGTGTAAATTACTTTAGTCTAGAAACCAGGCTTTCTAGGGCATATTTACAAGAGATGTTTTTCAAGGACATTACCTCTTAAGGATGAAAGACTAAAGATGCCTAAATATTAATTAATGTGTCATTCATAGTACAAAGTTATTTTCAAACATTGCCTTCAAAATTTCATAAATTGAACATTGTACAAATTAATAATTTGATCTAGAATTTTGTCTAATGCACTATGTGAAGTTGAAAAGGCTTCAAAATGGCACTGTAGAGGACTGTTTAGATGTTTTTGCTTAAAAAAAAAAGAACTTTGCATGCATTATTACCTACTGTGGTAGCAACTATTATTAGTCACACTTTACACATGAGGAAACTAAGGCAATGACAAGTTAAATCAGTACTTTTCTCAAAAGTTCCTCAAGTCACTTTAAAATGGGATAACAAAGTTTAAGTAGCCTTACTCCCGGGTCTGTGTTCTTAAATGTTATGTTATTCTGTCTCTTCTTTAAGTATTGTTTTTACTAGACACTCAGAGTACAAACTGCATTTTCTTTTGAGTGTTATTGGACTTTTCTGGATATATTTTCAACGTAATACTCAAAATAATGAATAAAAGAGAAATGGGAGAGGTCAGAGAAATTTGATTGGTGTAGCAAAATGTACACTGGCATTAGTTTCATTGGAAGACATGGTATTTGCATGGCCTGGAATCAAGTTCAACTTGCCTTTTCCAGATGACTTGACAGACAGCAGTTAGCCTGTCCAGCTCTCAAGCTCCATGTACCAGTGATGTCAAGGCTCAGTCAGATGGAAATACAGAAAACACCTGTCTCTAACAAGTCTCACACCATCAAATGCAAATGAAAAGAAAATAGTGCTGCATATATGTTCCTACCAAAAAATCCTAGGGCCCAATTAGAGTTATTAGGTTCTAAAAAAAACTAGGAACAATGCCTTGAGAAGTTCAAGATAGGGACCCAGGTTACCGCTCTTCCTTTACAATTTCCTTTCAAAAAATTGATTAAAACAACAGTGACAGTGACAACATTTATCTTATAAATGATAACTAAATTTGGGATTTGGCCAATGGGATATTTAGATATGTATATATTTGAGAAATGTTCCAAAAGTGAACATTTAGTCTCCTCCTCATCATCTGGTTAGTCTCCTACTCATCATCTCTTTTGGACTGATATTTGATTTCCAATAATTCATTGCTTATCCAAAAATCTAAAAGGAGAGTAAATATAGTTTCCTAGTCCTAGTGAAAGTTTCTGGCATCTACTTCTAGCAAGCATTTTTGTAGGTGTTAATGTTTATTAAATATCTAATATTTTTAAATAGTCATATTAGCTATAATTCTTTGTCTAATACTACTTGATTTTCCGACATAATAATAACAATTTTCTTATTGAATTTTTTAAACCCTCAAAGCTAGAATTTTTGATCAACACCTTTTTAACGAAGAGATAACAGACTCAGAATTTTGCTTATGAGGGAAAAGGCTAAGACTGAATTCAGAGTTTCTCATTGGAAGGCCTATGTATCTTTAAAATTTCATTATAGTTAAGAAAAAAAAATCTACTCAGTTGTGCAGTCTCTTTTTGGCTAGAGAAGGTATTCAATTTAAGTGATAACTGAGTAATCAATGTATCTATATTTCTTAGGTCAAAAATATGATAGTCTTGTCACATTTGGTAACAAAGAAAGGGCACAAGATTAAGGAAAAATAGGTCCTTACTTCAGTAAGGAACCTTTCAACTTTCAGTCACTCATAGCTTCCGTATTCTTACCAGTAAAATGTGGAGATAGGATCAATTGGTCTCCAAAGTCATTAATGGTCTAATTTTAAAATTCTGGAGTAAACCATCATAACAGATGATTGGGTATATTACATGTTTTTAAAAAACTTAATGTTCTCTAATGTCAAGTATGCTAAAAATTTTTCTAGAGGTATTTATTTTCCCAAAGAGTCTCTCTCATGTTTTCAGAATATCCAGGATCACAAAACCTGGTTTAAACTGTTTTGCACAGCTGTCCAGTAGCAAGAATTGTTCTCTGTTATGGAACCTATACAGTCATAGATCTATATGTTGTAAGACATTTTTATATTTTTAAAAATTTGATTACCATTTTTGGCTTAGATAAGAGTATTTTCTTCTTTGCTATTGAGTCAAAATAGATACAGTTCAAATGGGAATAATGACTTTTATCTTTTTTTAGTTAGTGCCTGAGGAATGCAAATCTTTGGTGCTTGCCTTGACAATGCCAGTACTTTATATTAAATTTTAGAAAGAGCAAATTTTACTCTCATGAATATTTTTGAAGAAGGCCTTCTTGTTTTATGTATTTTGTTTTACTCTGGCACAATATTGTTGAACAGAAAGGAATTTGCCAGATATTAGTAAGATTATTGACCAATCTTTATGTATACTCAGAATAATGTAATGCGTATAATAAACAATGGTGGTATAATAGAAAAAACACTGGACATAAAGATAGAAATCCTGAATTTGATATTGTATATGCATTTCCTGAGTCTTTCTATATATTTATTTATAGAATGGGAACATTAATATCTGAATCACAAAGACATTCTGTGTATTAAACAGAAAAATTTATGTTAACTCTTGCAAAGAAAAGGCTATCTACAAATATTGTGTATTATTCTTAATATGGATATAATAAGTATAAATAAGACTTGAGAACCTTCTTAAAAAGCTTCTCTTTAAGTGAAAACAATGAAGTGAAATTCAAATGCTCTTCATCCTCTTCAATCATCCCTTTATTTCAATAAAATAGATAGCTATTGAAGGTTGAATAAGATTGAAATCCTAAGTTCTAGGGCAAGTCTCCAGGCTCTGATTTCTATTATTGCATTATAAATAGGTGAAACTTTTCTTTTTGATGTATTTAACACACAAGTTGTGTTGAGGGACAGAATTCTGAGTCTTTTGTCAAGTTGAGACAAGAATATATGCAGTACTAAGGTACATATTGGATTGGGGGGCATGGTGTGCTGTTAAACCAGCTCTCCAATCATCATCATCATCATCATCATCATCATCATCATCATCATCATCCAATCTTGATTTGCAGCATCTACAAATGTTCATGGTATAAATACTCTTACTTTGGCCAATCTAAGGGTACTAGTGTGACATCAGTGAAAGTGCAATTGAGAAGAGAGGATCTGGGAGGTCACAAACAACTCTCCAAACAAGTGCAAACCACTAGTGAGTGGTCTTTACCAAAACCCTGTTTTGGAGCCACTGAAATTTGCTCTGGTATCTGGTAAACTTAAATAGACTAAAAAAAAAAAATCTTAAAAGTATTTATGTTTTGCCTTCATTTCCACAAGCTTTTATAATATTTGATATGTCAGGAATTTCACTTATTTTTTAAATTTATATTTGACAGGAAAAATAAAATATTTAATGCTGCCAAGGTAAAATGGCTTTGAGTTCAAAACATAATTACTTTTCCTCTGTCCTCTTTTTCCAAAGAAATATCAAAAATGGTTGGCTATAATTCTACCTTCAAGATTACCCCAAACATAAGGCATTGAACGATAGAAGACTTAGCTTTTATTGTAGATTCTTTATTGAGGAAATTAATTTCTAATAGGTTATGTCAGCAATTAGGGGGAATACATGTATTATAGCCTAATTTTATTCTCATGATGGATGAAAGCAACATGAAGGAGCATATCTTATTACTTTCCAAAGCTGAGAAGTAACAAAATATGACCTATATTAATGTCACTTGTCATATTGATGTTTTTAGGAAAAGAAGTTTAGCATTTTTTTTGTAAGGGAAATGTAGAATCCCCTGAAAATGATGTTAAAATAAATAATTAAATTAATGTTATAATGATTATATTTGGTTTATAAAACATTCTAATAGCAGGTGAATTGAAGTTTAAAGAATATTAAAACAAATGTTTTACCTAATACTTGAAATTCTTGATTAGCAAAAAATTTTAATTTCATTGCGAAATATTCATAACTTCATGATATGTGGTGTGTTGGCCAAAACACTGGACTAGGAGAAAATGAATTTTTGTTGTAGTGCTGGTTTTACACTGCCTTTGACTATGCCTTTGACTTTATTAGATCATGACCTAACCTTTCTGTGCCTCCCTTTCTCCTGTTTTTAAATTGTAGGGTGTGAATTTAAATTAACACGTTCAATTTTATTTTCCAATTTAAAATTCCTAGATTTATTATTGATTTTTACTGACAAATTCTTTCTTTGCATCTAGCTTAAAATATTTTGTGTCTAAAAAAACTTTTAACCTTTTATATTTTGCAATATCCAAGTGTACAATATCATAACTTATAAAATTTAAATTTAATGATTGAATTTCAAATAAATAAACTCTGTAGACAAACTATCAAGTTATATAACAGACTTGGTTCCAGGATAAGTTTCCATTCAATGCACTCTCTTTTATTAAATACTAACTATTAATAAAAACAAACAAACAACAACAACAACAAACATGTTAGTTTTTTTACTGTTACTGTTTCTTAGAAAAAGGGCCTATGAAGTGATACAGGTTAAATGAGGTTATCAAGGTGGAGCTCTAATCTGATAGGGTTCATGTCCTTATAAGAAAATGAAGAGACATTAGAGATCTGTCTCTCTGCCAAGTGAAGACATATTCAGAAGGCAGTCATTTGCAAGCCAGGAAGATAGCTTTCAGCAGAAATTCAGTGGGCCAAAACTTTTATCTTGGACTTCCCAGCCTTCAGAATTTTGAAAAAGTCAATTTCTGTTATTTAAGTCACCTTGTCTATGCTCCTTTGTTATGGCAACTGACTAATACCTATTCATTTAAATATTTTTAGTAGAAGCATTATGAAATCACAGTTATGTTTTTTCTAATTATTATTTTAATAATTAAATTTTCATTCTATTGTTTGTACTGCTTGTAGTTCTCTATTTATACCTTTAAAATAAACTTAAATTTTCTACCTTTGACATTTTTTTTAAGTGGGGAAGCAGAGGGTTTCTCTTTTTTTAACATTATTGTTATTTTTTTATTTTTCAGTTGGAGTTGGCATTTAATATTATTTTGTATTAGTTTCAGGTGCACAGCATAATTGTTAAACGTTTACACAATTTACAAGATTAATTAGTTTAGTACCCATCTGGCTCTATATATAGTTATTATACTATTGACTGTAGTTCCTATATTCTATTCTTTACCTCAAATTCTAAAGATTCATATTCAGTGTAGTCTACCTGCTAAAGTTCCCTTTACTCTTTTTAATTTTTCTCTTTTTCTTCAGATCCCTGTGTATCACAACAGTTTCCTAATTGCTGTCTCTGCCTAAAGTCTCAAAATCTCCCAATTTTTGCTTCAAAATGGCCCCAGAATGAGATTCTTAACATGAATATTTTTTGTTAAAAATTGTTGTCATTCCTGGACACTAATGTCCATAAAATAATAACCTCAACCATCTACGTGGATTAAAGATCCTTTGTGATCAACCTAACTCCTTACCTTTGCTTATAGTTTTGCCTTATTTGGAATACTCTTTCCACATTTATCCACACAATAAACTTTTCTTCATCCTTCAAGTATTATTATCAAATACTTAAATGACACTATGTGTCCACCATTGTCCTAAGTATTTTATGTGTAGTGATTCATTTAATTCTACAAAGCCCATAAGAAAGATGCTATTACTATCCTCTGAGACTCTGAGTGAGAGAAAGTTTACATTACTTGACTTACCACAAAGCTATTGAGTGGCAGAGTTGGAAATTCAACCTAGACAGTCAAGAACCTGAATCTAGGTTTGTAACCATAAAGCATACTGCTTCTGTAGGCACAAATGTCATTTATTTGCTTTGTTAAAGCTTCTTTAAATTTACCAGAAAATCAAATTTTTTTCTTCTGTGCTTCACTGTATGTTAGTTAACTTGTTCCATTTTAACTCTATTTTATTCTCCTTTACTAGACTGAAAACTCCTTGAAAATAGAGATGATGAATTTTTTAACATTTTACTCCTGTATCAGTGCTTGGTACATGGTCAATATTTAATATCTGGTGTTAATAAATATTATTTTAACATTTGCAGAACTATTAAGATATTTTACATTTTTCTTTGAAAAAAATTAGAATCACAATTTTTGAAACCATTATATGATTTCTTTATCATCTTTAACTCTTTGTTTTTATAATTTACAAAGAAACAAATAGTTAAATGACAGGGGATAATTATAGATCAGTGATATTTGTTTTTATCAATTATAATTTGTCCTTAAAATTAAACAAAAATATTTTTTGTTTATAAAATAATAGTTTTCTGAAGGATGACATTTTTGTTATCTTTAAAATACTTAAACATGTCTTGAAATAGTAAAGTTATGAGCTGCATTATAAAGCCATCACATTTACAATTAGTTATTTTGGACATTACATATGGCTCTAAAATTAACATTCTAAATAGTCGTTTAGAGTTTCAAACAACTTATTAAAAAATGCTTTCTTTAAACAAGCTCATTATGTTCCATTTTATTAAGGATGAATCTAAAAGATAGATACTATTAAATAGTATTGATAGATACCATATAAAATTCATTTGATTCTATTAAAGTTTCTTTAATGACCTGAATCCATTATGTAAAGAGCCATCATCATACTTGAGCTTATTGATGATGACAATGTGTGTGGTCTGACTCTGTCAAACATCCTCTTCCATTGATGTAAACAATTCTTCTCTAGTCTTTATAGAATCTAAGCTAAAAAGCCATTGTGTTTTCAAACTTGTAGTAAGGATCCTGGTTATTGTACTTGCAAATTCTAGAAAAAAAAAAAAGTGTCCAAAATGCACTTGTGAAATTTCCTAAATCCACTTATGGCTACATCATTGCAGAAGAGAGGTAATAAAGAGTCTTTGTTACTAGTACTTATATAGCTATACATACAAATGTAATTAAGCAAAGTTAAGGTAGTCCAAGGTTAGGGAATCATTTTCCTCACACTTATGAAATTCAGATTAAATTGATTGAATGTCAAGAGATGATAATGTCTCACTACCACTTGCTCAGCCCAGAGATCATACTTCTCAATCCCATTCTGTAAATGAAAAAATTCATATATTCCTGCACTGTCATGATGGGCATCAAATGTATTTTCATTGAACCAGTAAACAGAAACATCGATATGATTTACTAACTAGAACTAAGCTGACATCTTAAGGTACTTTCATACTTTTTATAATTTATTCTTTTTTTTTCTCACAGGAAGGTCTATAAAATAGCATGTCATAATCTGTTAGAAAGTTATACAGAAATTAGATTTAGAATTTATTTCTATTAAACAAAGCATAGCCCCTGTAACCAGTCTCTGAAACACAAAATAAGGTAAGGCAGCATGGTTTGTAATTATTCTTAAAACCTAAAGAGTCTGAGATTGTGATGACTAAAAGTAACACTGTATTCGTGCACAGTGTTGGGAGACTGAGGTTTTTACAAACTTTGCAAAAATGTGAAAGAGATTTATTTATCACTATAATCTTTTATCAAATATTTATTATTTTACTCTATTATTACTTCCTTAAATCTTAAATTACAAAGGCTTTTAATCTGTGTGAGAGCACATTCAACTATTATTATATTATATGTTATAGAATATAATATTTATTCACTATGAATGGAATATGTAATCACAGATTAAATTTAAACAATAAAGGCAGAAATCCTGCTGGTGGCAGAGACATAAACACTGCCAAATGTCACATATAGTGAAATTGTCCTTGTTTATGTAGCCGATTGTTCAAGAGGGTTAGTCTATTTGTTACTTGATTAAAGATTTCAAATGTCACAGAATGTGTGTCTTCCAATCCTAGTTAAGTCTTAAGGACAATGGAAACCAAATTGTATGTAATTAAGTTCCAACTCATACCATTACATCAGTCTCAAGGGCCCTTTTGTCTGATAGCAGCATTATCTTAGTGATTTTAGTGGATTTCTTAGCATGGAAGGAGAAGTTGCTATTTTTTTCCTCTTGTGGAAGTGGTTTGCAGCTTTGAAAGTTCTGTAGCCAAATATATTTAAATTAATTTGGAGCTAAGCTGATGCTATGTTGTTAGCACCCAAATGTTTGTCCTCAGGAAAGATCATAGTAAGTCACAAACAAACAAAAGCACACTAATGCATTGAGAATTTTATGCATCTTTTAAAGATTTCAATAATTCCTTCCTACGCTGTATGAGCGAGCCCAAAACATATTTCTGTTGCTTTGTGTATCTCCTTGATGTAGGGCAGTAATTTCTAAGAGCAGTTCCTATGTGAGAAGTGAGAGATTTGCTATCTTAGTTACTGTGTTCTTGGAGTGGTTACAGAGCCTTGAGGTTGTCATATAAAAAAGAAAAAGAAATAGTGAGCTGCCTTTTGGGGTTGGAAAATTCATTTTTCACTCACTAAATATGCTACTGACAAACCAAGAGGATGTTGAAAAATAGTTCTGGTATTCTGGGATATCTATCTATCTATCGATCGATAGATAGATATGTATATATAAATTTGCCTTCTCATTATTTTATATCTATTTTTTTTAATCAAGAGCATCGGTCAGCATAAGGCAATACTTTACAGATAAACAGCTATGAAGTTAAATTTGTGGTACAAACAAGTAAAGCTTATATGGTTCCCTTATAGTTGTTCCCAGCCTGAATCTCAGACAGAAAGACAGAGAAATCAGAAGGGTCAATCCTTAAGGAATACATTTTCATAAGCAATGAAGGTCTCCGGTGAAAATCCAACATTAGATTAAAAGGAGAGAGTCAAATAAGCATAATCCAAGAAGGAAGGTTCAGTTGTGAGAGGAAAGAAGAATTTCAAGAACTGTGTAGTGACTTTTCTGTGTTCTTGCACTGATTAATCTTCAGGTTTGAGGAAAAGGGGGACTGACATTCGTTTCTGCAACAACAGTTTCAATAAGCTGTGTGAAATGTGGAGTCACCCATAACAGTGCTTTGCGATCCACCTAACAGGGTTAACACAAATGGAAGAGGCTTTTGCTCCTATCTCCCCTTCCCATGCTTTTCTTTAAGCTCCACATCCCTTTCCAACTATGGATGCTTCAGTGCACTGGAGCTGAAGTCCACACAGAAAGAGCTACAGAAGTGATTCCGGAAAGGAGTACTATTAAGCTAGGGAAGCCTTGGTTATTATTGTTAAAGTGACGTTTTGTGCACAATGAGCCAGTGTAGCCCTCAGTAAACTTAGGTGGCACATTATTTTTCCAGATATTCATCGTATGAACATATATACATATGAAAAAAATCTTCATTAGACTCCTGTAGGTCTAATTTAGCACTGACTATTCTTTTTGGTCAGGTTCCTTAGAAGTAGAGCCAAACATGGAAATTTTTATGCAAATGAATCATTGAGATAATGTTCTCAGGAGAAAACTGTTAAGAGAGTGACTGAAACAAGTAAAGACAAGGGAAAAAGATAGGCAAAGATGTGGGTCAAGCTCAGCAATTTTCAAAATGTGGTCCTCAGATCAGCAGCATCAGCATCACTTGAAAATCTGTTAAAATGCAAATTCTCAAGCTCAGATGTACTGAATCAGAAACTTTGGAGGTGGGGAAGAAGGGTTCAGTAATCTGTGTTTTAACAAGCTCTTTAGGTGATTTTGATACACAATAGAATTTGAGATCTCTGGTCCACAGAGATCAGAACTCTGGAGCATGAATGATACAGCAGACCTGTCCTTCTATGAGACAATATAGGCAGTTTTGTACTCCCTTTGAGTTAGGTATTGGTTGCAGACATGTCCTGGAGAAAAGCATAACTTTCCAGGCATTTCTTGGGGAGGTGGGTACTATGGACCAGTCTCAAGAAAAGGATGCAGCTAAGGAGTTTTGGCAGCTGACATTCATAGTTATGAGATAGATGCCCTGATTTGGTAAAGAGCACCTAAAGGAAGCACCAACAGCACCTAGGACAACTGTATGTTCTGCCAAATGGGGTTCTGTGTAGGTAAAAAAGGTTTTGTCCCACTCTGAGGTCCAAAGTTCTAGGGGGACTTCCAGGCATCAGTGACTCTGATTTTGGTGTCTTTGACTTCGTCACTTCATCTTTTTTCTTTCTTTTTTACATTACATTTATTGGGGTGAGTTGGTTAATAAAATTATATAGATTTCAACTGTACAAGTAAATAATACATCACATGTATATTGTATTGTGTTTTCACCACCCAAAGTCAAATTTTTTCTGACACTATATATTTGACCACATTTACCATTATCTACCTCCCTTTTTTTCTGATAATGACTAAACTGTTGTCCATGTTCATGAGTCTCTGTTTGTCTTGTTCATTTTTCTTTAAATTTTATATCCTGCATATGAGTGAAATAGTATGATTTTCAACTTCTGCCTGAATTTTTTCACTTATCATGATTATCTCAAGATCCATTTATGTTGTTACAATTGGCAATATTTCATCTTTTCTTATGGCTGAGTAATAGTCCATGTACCACATCTTCCTTATCCAATCGTCTATTGAAGGCCACTCTGTTGTTCCATGTTTTGATCACCATGAATAATGCTGCTATGAACATTGGGATGCATCGTCTTCATCTTCTTTGTTCTAACCATTATACAGATGCCAAAGTCAAAGTGAATATTTCAAATCTAGAGCACTGTGGACCCACAAAGAAAAAATTATGGAATAAAACTAACTAGAATGATAGAGACACCTCATTTCTTTAGACATTCTATTTGGTAAATATTTATTAAGTGCCACCTCAGTGCTGGGGGAAAAAGCCCCTACTTACAGTTACTAGGGTGAGCACACAGAAGAGGGAATGAAATGAGATAATAGTAGTTTCCTATAATCTGGGAGAAACCTTCTGAGGAATTACAGTGATGGAAGAAAAACTTCAAGGAGTTGGATGCATGTCTGAAGAAAGAAGACTGGTGACCCAAAGAGAACATAGTTCCAGCATAGGCCCCAAAGTGGGAGGTACCAGGAAGGAAGAAAGCTGTAACAATGAAAGATATCTATGACATGACATCATTTTCTGTCCTGTTGCTGGGGCATTCTCTTGCTTGTTTCTTCCTCTGCTTATACTCACTCTTTATATATGTGGCATGGCAACTCTAAAAAGGAGAATGTAGATTTTAGTCATCCTTAATCTGGTTTGCAGCTGCTAAATCGTTATAAGCTTCAATGCCCATGTTCTAATGGAAAACTATTCTGAGAAAAGCATACATCTTCTTAGGATCACATATTTTTGTCCTTGATTATTAATTTTGCACTTTGATGTTTATTAAACTTGTCTACAGAATTTGTAGGCTTTCTAAAGGCCAAGAGGTTTCTTACATGTATTCCATGTTTATACTCCCTTTAGAATCTATCATGGTGTTAAAAAAAATATTATATACTCTAAACAACAACAAAAAAAACTTGGTAAATTGATTTATTTGATTCTGTTAGGAGTTTTCCACTTCTTGGCTTAAAAAATAACCACACTGAAGTAAAATATAAATATGAATCAACTCCAACCAGCACAAATAGTAAAAATCTGAATGATATTACCTGTTATTCTCCAAGCACACACAAAAGCAATGTTTTAACACTTATGAGAGTCTTTGGGCCTTTTATCTCTGACACCATCATTATATTTTAACACAATGCAATTTTCTCTTTTTGTCAGTTTCCCACTGCTGCTATGTTGTTCAATGCTTAGGAAATTCATGGGCCATACATAAATCGTATGCTACATGTTTGCATTCAACCTTGGTTTGGTTCAGGTATATATAAATATAAGCACACTAAATAATTATCAGAACCGTCCAAAGAATGAGAGTATATCTAACACTAAACTGTGTTAAAAAAAATTTGCTCATTAGAAGTGCTGGCAACAAATAAAAGCACCAAGAGGTCAGCAATTCAGCTGAAACTTTGAGTCATCTCTGGCCTCATCAGGCAGAGCTGATAAATGGCTTTTTCTGTTCAAAAGGAAGGTGCTGGAGGGAAGTGTTGGTTTCAGACAATTGAAATGCAATGACTGTCACAAATCAACAAAGGCCAATGGTGTTACTTTGTTAGCAGTGAGATTAAAGAGGCCAAGTCTTGATATGCTGCTCTGAGACACAACTATTTATACAAAATCAACTTTTTTTTTTTATCTTGAGGCCCTTCTAACTCTTTAAGAAGAAAGAAAACTTTTTTAATTTTTATTTTTATAAATACAAACTCAAGTCTGTAGTATTTTCATATAGCTGATCTCTTACTTTATTGCAAATAGTAAACAAAATGAAGACTGTTCTGACATAGCATAAAAGAGATATCTTCTATTCAGTGAAAATTACATCAATTCAAAAGCAGACAAGGGAATCATCCAGCTAGCAAATAAAGCGGGATGTTCAAGAAAGGAACACATTACAAAGTGTATTTTATTGCTACATCCAAGTTATTATTTCCTATGTGGATTGGAGCCAGCTTGAAGGCAAGAACTATCTTCTGTATTTTTGTAAATTCTCACACAATGACGCATATTAATTATTGCATTGTTAAATCAATACTTTAGTTGTTTGGTTAATTAATTGATCCTGTTGATTTGAACTTGACTGCTAATTCCTTGGGTTATTTTATCCTCTTTAGTTGGTGAATGCTTCAGTGACTTCAATCACAGAAATTATTTTATTTTATATCATAGTTACAATTCCTTTTAATGAAAATTCTAGCATTCAGCTTGTGCCCTATCCCCTTGTAATGAATTTCATGCTTTGAAGTTTTAACATCCTAATTTTCAGGGCCTTTGCAGACCATCAAACAACTTCAAATCCTAGGAAGATGAACCTTATTAGTTCATATAAACTTTTTAGAAGCCCCTTGTATAACTGCAAAAAAAATTATTATTATTAACTTATTATTATTGTTATTATTATTATCATTATTAATGTACTTTGGAAAAATGAGGCTGAATTTCTAAACAAGACTGTTTTAATTTGATTCTTTGGGAATTTTAACATGTAAATACTAGAATCTCAAAATTATAACCATCCAAACCAACACCAGCTTTGTTTTCTTAGCAAGTGTTAGAAACGGCAGATAGGCTATTTGAATTTGTATTTGAAACAAAGACAGAAAACTTCAGTGAAAATAAGGTGTTTAAGGGATTAGACACTGCCATCTATGTCATCATCCACTAAGAGCAGTTCTCTACAGAAAAGGCAATAGAAGAGAAGAAAGCAAGGAAAGCACAATTTAATTTCCACCTAGATTCTCTCCTGCAGGTTCTCTGAGGCCCAGATTAGGCTTGAACAAAGTTCTGTGGCAAAAATCTTTAACTACTTTAGCAGGTCATCTGTGTTATTGAGTTGTAACAGACATGGGTTTCAGTGTGCTTTCATAGGTTCTGATCTGTCCTTACTCTCCTTGTGCTTTCTGTCCAAGTTTTATTCCTGAGAGCTGGCCCTGCTGACCTTCAGTGACTTCAGGCCAACAAACCAGACACAGAAGGGATAGAATCCTGTAGAATTTTTCACCAATTCTCAAACTGTGTAAAGTTCAATTTCTATAATAGATTGCTTATTTTATGCCATTCTATTGACTGTGCTTCCTTGATCAAATCTTTACTGGTACAGAAATTGGTAAGCAATGTGGTTTTAAGAAAAAGACAATTTATTGATGGGCTATGTGAATTATTTCTTGGTTATCTGAAAGTGTTTTTTGGTATCTGATTCAATTTAAATGCATTAGAGACTGCTGCCACTGATAAAGAGGATTCTTAGACTTAATGACAAGGAGTGACAAAAAATTAGCAAAATTATAATCTGTAAGTACCTTTAATCAAGTGCCTATAGAAAGAAATTTTGGAGTGACCAAGTATTTGCCTCCACAGACCATTTTAGTTGAAAGAAATAAAAGAAAAAAAAAGAAAAGAAAAGAAAAAAAAGAAATGATGTTATTGGTTGGTTACTTCTAAATGTGCTGGAGCACTTGGGAGAAAAAAATAAGTTTAGCTCAAGGCTTTTAATTCCCAGCATAAAGAACTGGTAAAGGGGCAAATATATTCCAGGACTGCTTTTAAAATATATATATTATTTGTAGCTTTGGGGCCAAAATTTGAAATAAAATTAAAACCAAATTCAAGGTCTGTGGATAATGGATTTGAGTCAAGCAAATTGAATACCCAGCTTCCCAGTTCCTTTAGTGTTAGAATTAGGCCTTGATTGGAAAGGATTTTCTCTCTGAAACTGTTAGGAGCTATTTGGGCATATGTGAAGCCAGAGGTCTGCTAACTATCCTTCCCTAGAAGAAGGAGCCCTTTCTTCTCTGTCTGAAGAGAAAGTTTCCCTTCCCTGAAGAATCTTTAATGTATTTGCAGAGGACTGTTTATCATCCTCATCATTTCTCATTGTTTCCAGAACTACAACCAGACAAAGGCATGTAAAACCCTGTAATTGAATCGCAGGGCTGATTTTTTAGGGTATTGAACAAAGTTATGCTATCTTCTCTGATAACTATTATCTTTTTGAGAAACACCTTCTAGTATGCTATTGAAATCTTGTAGAAACTGAGTGCTTTCTTATGGACATTGTATAATTATGTGACCTGAGCTTTACAATATGGAGTAGATGTTTTCAGATATATCAAGTCTTAAAGTTGGGCATGCATATAAGCACTTCATCATCATAAAGGTATGATATGAGTTTGAGCTGGTCAAAAAGTCATGAGTAAGTTGAATGAGTAAGTGGTGAAGATGTCCATGACCCCTGTCTATGCTATACTGCTTTCTTGCTCTGAATTTACACATATAGCCTCATGGAAAGCTACCTTTGACCAGTTACTGAGGATAGAAAAATTGCAGATTGGTTTAAAGACGGTTTTGCATGATATGGTGACATCACCCAAAAGATGACAGAAGTAGCATTATAATTCCATATATGGGTGATCCTGAAGAAGGGTATGGTAAAAAGAAACCCTCTCAATGAGCGGAATTTCATGCAGCACACTTGGTTGCTCTTTTAACCCAGAAGAGAAATGGCCAGAGATGTGAATCTATACTGATTCATAGGCAAAAAGTAATGGTTTTGATGGACAATCAAGGATTCGGAAAGGAAAATAACTGGAAATTTAGTGATAAAAAGATATAGGAAAGAAGAATGTAAAAAGATCTCTCTAAATAGATACAAAGGTGGAGTTATATGTATCCTACATAATCTTATCAAAAAGCAACCTAGCAGAGGAGTATCTTAATCTGATGAACAAGATGATCAACTGTATAGGAATCAGCTTCTTTGCCTACACATTTATTTGTTACTAATGGGCTCCTGAACAAAGTTGTCATGGTGCAAGGATAGAGATAATACATGGACTAAACAACATGAGCTTCCATTTTCAAAGCCAATCTGGCCATAGCTATTGCTGAGGGACATATCTGCCAGCAGTGGACCCTAACATTAAGTTCCTAATGTGGCAGCATTTCTTGAGGTTACTAGCCATCCACTTGGTGAGAAGTTGAAGTATATTGGACTACTTTCATCATGGAAAGATCAAGAACTTTTTCCTCACTGGAATAAACAAATACTCTGGGTATAAATTTACTTTCCCTTCCTACAAAGCTCTGTCAAAAGCCACATCATGTACTTGAAGAATGCCTGACTTATCATTATGGTGTTCCACAAAGCATTCTCCTGAACACAGAGCCAATATGACAGCAAATGAATTGTGACATGCTTATGAAATCCACCAATCTTAATATGTTCCTCATTATCCTGAAGCAGATAGCCGAAAGACTCATTTACAGTGCTAATCAAGTGACACCTTTAAGAAATGGATAATGTTCTGCACGATGTGATATATACTCTAAATTGGTGACCACTATATGATTCTGTTTCTTTCATAGCCAGGAATTGTAGGATATATATGGCAGTGGTTTAATTCACTATTAACTTGAATGATTCATTAATGAAAGTTTTGATTCCTTTCCCTGAGACTTTAAGTTCTCCTAATTCCTCCAGGAGTTATTTTGGTGTACTCATGTCAATGAACAAAAGGCAAAGGAAAGGGTTGCTATACTGGCTTATTTATCTGGACTGTCAAGGTGAAATTGAGTTGCTATTTAAGATGAGGGAAAAGAGGAGTATGTTGGGAATGTAGGATACTCTCTGTAGTGTTTTTCTATAACTCTCATGTCTTGTGGTAAATGTTAAAGAAAAATCATAACAACCTAATACATGTAAGAATGCTATTGACTTAGACCCTGAAGGCACTTCCAATATGCACTTGATCCTATTCTGAAAAAAATGAAAGGTGGGTCCTTCAACCAGGCAGGAAATTATGACTATCAAAAATGCTTGCTGAGAGCAAAGAGAATATGGTATAAGGAGTGGGAAAAGTTATAAGTACCAGCCATGATCATGTGGCTAGTTGCAGAATTAAAGACTGTAATAGTGTTTCCTTATTTTATAATATTTCTTTATTATAGTTATATGCATGTTAGCCAAGTCTTTCTCTGTTATTCCCCTACCATCTAACATAATATATATTAATAATGTAATGGTGTTACAGGCTATTAAAAGGTTGCGTGTCGCTTACCTAGAAAAAAAAAATGAATTCCCAAAATGTTTTAAAATGACATAAGGGATTTAATTTCTTATTTTGGAGAGCCATATTTTTCATTGTATAATAAATGCCAAACTACTTCCACCAGATGTCCTTCATCATCTCTTAACATTATCTGATACCTGTGCAACTCCACAGTGAGAGGTCCAGCTTTTTCTGAAGGTCACTCATGTCATTGAAATTAAAGGTACAAGTTTGTTATTACTTTTTGCTGCTTCATGCTATCATTTTTTTCTCCTAATTGCTGTACCTATAACCTATAGGCACTTCAAATCCATCACCACATATGGAGGCACCACCTTTCACTAACGGTGAAGGACTAATTCTTTTAAAAAATCCTTTATTTCACGTCCCTCATCATGGTTCTGTTTCTTTAATAGACTCCTAACTGAGGTTACTGAAACAGTTTTCAAAAACCCAATATTTTAATGAAGAATAAAAAAGAAACTTTTCAATAGTTATAGCTAAGCTACTCCATGTGATCATATTGGGAGATGACCAAATACTAAACTTTCTCAATTTCTAGTATCCTGAAGGATTCACTGCCACAACTCTGTCAGCTGATATGGAACAAATATCAGCTAACAGAAATTGTTGCAGCGAATCCTCCTAGACTATAGAATAATTATTGGGTCAAGCTTTTCGTAGCTTTCCTGAGGCAGCAATAGTTGACTTGGTAAGTCCAGAAATCTAGGAGGTATCTGGCAAAGAGCATATTAATTCACATCTGCTGTTTCCTGCTATATAGTTGTTTAAAATATTCTATTTTATAAAGACATAGTGAAGAGGTAACCATGTTGTCCTGTTTGACTTCCGTATCCTCCAAAAATTAATTTCTACTTTAAGACCCTAAGAATTGAGAGTTTACTTTGAACAGTTCATGAGTTGGTTTGAAAAATTATTACTACAGGAAAAGCAGTAGGAACTCTTCTAGTGAATGAGAAAAAACCTGGAGGAAGGGTACTCACTTTTAGACAGAAAAACTCTGATCTAAATCAAATCACAAAGAAAATCCAATATTCTCCATGACACAAATACTGCTGCCTAAAGCTTGTTATTTCATCTATGACTCCATATTTTGTGGAAGTGGTAGGGAAGAATAATTTCATGAATATATTCTGTGCATTTGCTAAACTCTCTTTGGGGGTACTTTATAGCACCTCAAGTTTGTTTGAAACTTATGATCTTAACGTTTAGAAATGTTATTTATATCTTTAGCAACACAATTAACTTTTCATCCTGGAATATATGTGCTGCAAGAAACATATATTTACTTCTGTAAAAGATAGATATCAAGAATAGTTGAGCATTTTACCCAAAAGATACTTTCTAAAATTAGAGGAGTAGAATGGAAGAGGGAAAGAATTGGAGAGAGAGAGAGAGAGAGAGAGAGAGAGAGAGAGAGAGAGAGGAAAAAGAAGAAAGAAGGAGGAGGAGGAGAAAGGGGAGATGGGGGAGAAAGAGGAGGAGGAGGAGTGAGAGGGGAAGGAGAGGAAAGGGAAAAGGGGAAGGAGAGGGGATGAGAGGGGGAGGAGGGGGAGGAAAGTAAGTAAGCAAAAAAGGAAAGAATAAAAGAAATATGTACTGTTTAGTTGTACCTAAAATTAATCAAAGTAATACTGGTCTCAATGTCCTTCATTTAGTACTTGTATTTTATCTTTTATCTTTGAAAATTGCATATTGAATACAGGAAGGGAGAAAAGACAGCTGTCTCTGCCCCTTTCTTGTATAATCACCAAAATTTATATTTCTGGAGTTCCTGTTTTACAGTACAAACTCTGTTGATAGTAGAGTGACATCTCATCTGGGTCTCATTGTATTTTATAGGAGAAAACTGGTGGGTGGAGAACTGGATCAGTATTTTGCTGTCAGTAAAAAATTATTTTCTCTGTTCCAGGATTATTTTTTTTTACATTCAGAAAAATATTTAAGAATACAGATATTAAAAAGTTAAAGTGGCAATATTGATTTTTATAGATTTGAAAAGTTTATTAGAATGATTATGAGATATTGATATATCTACAATTCTAACAAGGCTTTACTAAATGGAATACAGTATAGGAACTAGTTTTCTATGTTATTACATGAAGAAGAAAAATATTTTGGAATATCAAAACTAAGAAATTTATTAGCAATTCTTAGTCTTCAGTTTCTCTGGAATAGCTATTCTCTTAGAAGGCCTTGGAGGGGTATATATGATTCATTATCCATTGGATAAAAGAAAATATTTTCTAGTCCCCTCCTAAAAAATAATTCCAAGACCCACAGTAAGTCACAGAGTTTTTTGATACTTTCTTTATATCTACCTCCTTACAGAGTCAAGAATCAAAATATTTGATGTAAATAGAACTTGAACAACTTCATGATGACTGATTTACTTTAAAAGAATGTGAATTGATATGCTGTATATAAAAAAATAACGTAATAAAAGAGTAAGTGCTAAGCCTACTAAAATTTTATTATATTCTCCATCTTCATAAATGTGACTATTTGTTTAGTACATTAACATAAATAAGCACATTTAATAGAAAATCCCTTATATAGAGTGATTTTCATAAATTCCAAGTTTTTTATAATAATAATGAGATATTAATGTAGCTATAATTCAAACAAAACTTTAACAGTTTTGTTCAATTAAATGTACTTCTCCTCACCCTCTAATGCCCCCACCCCATTAAAGCATTTGATAGCTAAAGTAACTCAGATCTCATAACGGAAAATCTAAATAGAGATTACAATGTGGAATGGTGGAACATGTGTATAATATTTTACTTAATTCATTGTGACACACTACTTTTTCTTTTAGCTTACAAAAGAAAGAAAAAAGATCAATAATGCCAAGTACTTAATGTTGAATTCTGAAATATATATTAGACATTTTTTATAACATATATAAACCAGAGAAATCAGAAATGTTTGGTCTCATCTTGAGTTCAGTTTTAAGTTTCTCTGTCAGTTTACTGTGTCCCTTTAGGAAAGTTTATTAACTTTATAGTTTTTACCATTTATGATATGGGAATAAAATATTTGGTACTTAAAGCTCAATGATTCTGTGAAGCAAAACCAGGTCATATGTATGGCATATCACTAAATCTTATGGGAAGAAAGCACTCTGAAGTGTGAGATTTTATTATATCTTTTCTTTCAAGATGTAGAAGTGCTGAAATTTCTCTAGGTAAAAACAATTAAAATGGATCTATAAAAGCTTGCCATATTAGCAATGTATACTTCTAGACATTTTATCTTAATGCTCCCAGAGGGATTGGTAGCTTATATATTAAATCATATACAGATAATTTTTTCTAAGGTGACACATATAAATTGATTACCTAAAATAAAGTTTAATATTATGATTTATTCCTGGAATCACTTTAGTAAAATCCTTTGCACTTCATTCAGAAATATAAACATATCCAGTCTTTCCATTGGTGGAATCTTAGTTCTTGATACCTACAAAGGCAAGAGAAAAATTTGGTCATCTCATCTCTAAGAATAATAGGAAATATATGCATATATATATGACTTTAATATATAATATATTGACTTTTTCTTTACTCTTTTTTAAAAAAGTTATTATTAAATAAATTCTTTCTTCGTTTTCATATTAAATGCTTTACAAAATGATGTGTGGGAAGAATCAGCAAAATGAAATTGCTTGTAGATGCAGTGAACAACCTTACTGAATTTTTAAAATAAGGCGGGTAATCAAAGCCTTTTTTGAAAAAAAAAAAAAAAACAACAAAACCCTCCTTCACTTCCATTTCTGAATACTAAGTTGTCTTTAGATGTATAGAATTCATACAAACAGAGCAATGTGACTAACATTCATCTTGAAACAATAGCTTCTGCAATCTCAGGACATTTAGTTTTAGGCTCTCATTTTTTCCTAAGTTATTTTGAAAGTTTGGCAAGTAATAAGCATCTGATTTGAGCTGTCATCTACTAGGAAAGTATTGTTATAAAATGTAACCAAAAAACATTTACATCATCATCTCTTTTGATTACAAACTCAAAATTAAATGCTTCAACTTGCAATCTCATATTGATGCTGTGACAGTATCAAAAACATCATTAGTGGGCTTTCTATTGTTGTTAGGTAATTTAATTTTGGGTATTTTTATATCTATGAAAAAGCACATGCTACCTGTGGCCTCAAAAGTAGATTTCTTAAAATCAGAGTAATGGTTTAATCATTGTGACTGCCTCTGTGGACATATGGGTTAAATAGTAACTGAGAGTCAACAAATAAATGTTCATTGAACATCTCTTGTATGCAGAATACAGCTCCAATCAATAGAAATAATAATAAAATGAACTGTCTTTTTCTTTAAGAAAAACTACTCTTTATAGAGACACTTATATAATTCATATCTTATCTGACTTAGTTCTCACAGTATCTCATTGGAGTATTTACTAATCTTATGACCAATTTTCAGATGAACAGACTAATGTTTAGGAAATTGTACAAACATGGCAAGTATACACAGTGCTGAGACTTTAAGCCAGTTCTGTTTGACACTAAGGTCCGTAGTTCAGCTTTGTCAATAATAGCACTGTGCATCTCCTCTCAATGTTGTAGGTAAGCCTCAATTTTCAGAAAAGTAAGATTTCCAAAAGCTTCCCTTAGCTTATTAATTAGATCTCAAATTACTTGAAGAGTAGGACACAAAGGTGATTTTACTAGTTATGTGGCCCAACTGTTGCATTGATCAGATTACTAGAGTAGCCAAACATCATTTTAAATATTTATGTGCTGGATAGGATCTGGCACATTATTGGACTTTTTATCCCACTTCAACCTCTTCTATTCACTTGTCACTGTCTTAATCTTAGCAGTAGGGTGACATATTCCAAGCAAAATCCAAAACCTGAGCAAGTTATGGCTAGCACTTTATAAATAGATAGGTTTTGGGGGAAACCATTTTATTTTTTTAGAGAAATCAACTCGATATGGGAGAACTCAATTCTTGATCTTCTTGTATCTATTCCAGTCAGGAATTTGGTAATGAATTTACATCAATGAGAAGAAAGAAAGAGAGCTTATATTTTGTTCATAGAATACGACCAAGTTAATTTGCAGTTAGGTCCACTTTTATAAATTATTTCTCTTGAAATAAATTTTTTTTATGATTTTTTCAATATACAGGAATATTCCCACACAGGAATTAGAAAGACTTTTATGGAACTTAATATAAAGTTGAACAGTAAGAGGTCTGTATCTTCATTATTAATTTCTGTAATGGGCTAAACATTGGAGAATGGGTTAACTTTGAGAGTTGGCCTTTAAACCTTCAATGGCAACTTCTATTTATTTAGTGAATCAGTTACTTTAAACAATTATTTATAGTGTTATATTTAAAAGACTATTTTTAGAGCAGTTTTACGTTCACAACAAATTGAGACTGAGGTAGAGAGATTTCCAAATACCTCTGCCCCTGTATATGCATAACCTTCCCTGTTATCTACATTATTTACCAGATGGTACTTTTTTCCCTTTCTCATTTTTAACCAAAAATGAACCTACATCGATACATCATAATCACCTGTAGTTCTTAGTTTACCTTAATGTTCACCTGGTATTATACTTTCTATGGGTCTGGACAAATGTTTCATGACATATATCCATAATTATAATGTACGAGTATTTTCAATGCATTAAAAATTCTCTGTGCTCCATCTGTTGATCTCTCACCCTTCCCCCTCTCCCCTAGAAACATCTGATCTTTTTATTATCTCTGGTTTTGCCTTTTTTATATCATGTAGTTGGAATCATAGAGTATGTACCTTTTTGAGACTGGCTTTTTTCACTTAGGAATACACATTTAACATTTTTTTATGGCTTGATAGTTTCTTTTTAGCAATGAATAATATTCCATTCTGTGGAGGCACCACAGTTTATTTATCTATTTATCTGCTAAAGAACATCTTGATACTTCCCAGTTTGGATATTTTAAAAATTTTAATGGTATTATAAGCATCTTTGTGCAAGTTTTTGTGTGGTCAGAAGTTTTTACCTCCTTTGCATAACTACCAAGGAGCGTGATTGTTAGATCAAATGGTAAAGATATGTCTAGTTTTGTAAAGAGCCACTAAACTGCCTTCCAAAGTGGTTGTATCATTTTCACTAGTAAGGTATAAGAATTCCTGTTGCTCCACATTCTTGCCAGCATTTGGCATGGTCAGCATTCCAAATTGCAGCCATTCTGATAGGAGTATAGTAGTATCTCATTGTTCACATTTACATTTTTCTAATAACATATGATATGAAATATCTTTTCATATGCTTATTTGTCATCTGTACATCTTTGATAAGGTGTATTTTTCCATTTTGATCTATTTTTTAATCAGATTGTTTGTTTTATTGTTTAATTTTAAGAGTACTTTGTATATTTTGGATAACTGCTTTATCAAATGTGTCTTTTGCAATTATCTTCTTTCAGTTGTGGTTTGTCTTCAAATTCTCTTAATTTTGTCTTTTTCAGAGAAAAATTTTTAATTTTAATGAAAATCAGTTTGTCAATTATTTTTTTCACGAATTTAGGTTTTGTATCTAAAAAGTCATCACCATACCAAAAGTCATCTATGTTTTCTCCTATCTTATCTTCTAAGAATTGTACAATTTTGCCTTCTACATTTAGATCTATGATCTGTTTTGAGTTAACTTTTGTGAAAGATGTAAGATCTGTATATAGATTCTTTTTTTTTTATTTTTTAATATATCAATGTTCAGTTTTTCCATAGCCATTTGTTGAAGTGGTACTTTCCTTAGTGCAGACTCCATGCAACAGGTATCAACACCTCTGATGATAGTGATTCATTCAAATGTTTAGGTCATTCTAAGCAGTGTAAGATAAGAAGAGACAATTAATTTTCATAGACTTGAAAACATAGCTTTAATAACATATATGAGGTGAATAAACTATTCTGTTTTGACTCTTGCAAGACAAGCTTCTAGCATAAGGCAGACTAACCCACAAGTAAAGTAACACTGTAGGTAACTTTCCAAAAGAGAAAGGGAAAATAAAATCTTGCATGATTTATACCACTATAATAACAAACTAGCAGCACACCTTTTCATTTACTCTCCCCAGTTTTTTTAAATTACAAAATGTAAAGCTGTTTTCATATACAGTTAAATAAATAGAGTTCCATGGAGAAAAAAAATATAAAGCTGTTACAGAGAAATATTTTGAATTCTTTAAGATAAATAATAAAAAGAACAGCCATGGAACATATATTAAGACTTATGAGTTATGGTGTACTCCATCATGGTGACTTACACAAGTCATAAAACTCACATAATGAAGATAAACTCCAAAACTGTTACAAGAATAAGATTGTCTCTTCAGTGTCACAAAAAAGAGCCTCACAAATATCAATTCATTAAGTAGCTAAGTAAGACATTCTGTTACCTCTTTAATATTCACTTTTTGGGGTTAGTTTATTTTGTCTTCTAATTTATAATATTTATGAGCTCAAAATTTCTAGATTCTTATTCCAAGGCCATATCTGTAATAAAAAAATAGAGTATTTTGTCATGTCATCTACTAGGTATTTATTTATAAGCTTGACATACACTCAGAAAAAGATGAGAAGGTTTATACTTAGGGCCCTTTCATCCTGAAGCGGTAATTTCTTTAATTCAATTTTAAAATTTAATAAGCTATTCTATAATTTTATGAAAAAAGGCATTATATATCCTTTATTTTTTGTCAACATTTTTTCTCTTTGCAAAGTGCTTACTTTCAACAATTCATAGTTTCTTATGAATTTTTACCTTAGGTAATTTCTTTAATTTGCTGTTTATACAATTTTGTTTAGTGTCCTCCTACGAATAACTGTATGCCTACACTTTTATATACTCTATTGTAAAACAAAGTTATAAAAGAATTCAGGTGATAAAATGAAAATAGAGTAACAATTTTCTATTATCTCATCTATTTGGAAAACTTAATTGTTCTTACTTCAACCCTGGTTCTACTTCATAAAACTGATACCTCCTGAAGGGGAAAACCTCAACTCAAAAGAATGAGAAGGAGTGACAAAGCAGACACAAACAACACAGCAATGTAAAGAGTATTATTAGCTTGACTTGGTATAAGAGAAAGAGTGAAACTGTTTTAAGTCCACAAATAAAAGGTCAAGCTTTTGTAAACCTAGCTGACCCATCCTCTGCTTTAAAAACAAACAAACAAACAAACAAACAAAACCAAGTTAAATGGTAACATATAAACTTGATCTTATTTCTCAGATAGCTTTAGTTCCAAGACAGCATGTCTTCAGATTCCAACCTTACCTAATGTTAATGTAATATTTTCCCAATTTAGAAAATTCTAAATCACATCACTTAAAAAAAGAAAGCATGACTTTTAAACAAAATAAGACAGTTTGTGTGTGCACAGTACTTTAAAACTCATATGGCTATAATAAATATTTATCGAATTGATGAATAAGTGAACTATATACTTTTCTATAATAGCTCTATCCAATTAAAATATAATGTGAGTCATGTGTGTATTTTTAAAGTTTCTAGTAGCCACATTAAAAATAACAAGAAACAGGTAAATTATTACAGTAAGACATTTTGTTTAACCCACTATATTCAAAATATTATCGCTTGAATAATCAATATAAAATTGTTAATAAAATATTTTACATTTTTTGATGCTAAGTGTTTATGCTTAACATTTTACACTTAGAGTACATCTTAATTTGGACTACCCACATTTTGAAAGTAAAAAATAACTGCTAATTAAAAAGCTTGTTAAATAAATGCATCATTGAGGGATGAAAATATAAAAATTATGAGGTAACAGTATTCAAAACTCATAAACTTGAGAAAGATGACTAGAATGATAAAGAAATTTTCATAAGTCTGTACCAAAAAGAGTAGTAGACCAGAAAATAGAAGTTCTGAGATTTGGTGGCATTTCCACCCGTCATTGCATGAGTGGTTAAATGAGTTGACCTCTCTAGATCTTACTTGTACAACTAGGAGGCCAGGTTCAATGTATCTTTGTATCTTTGGCTTTTTCTAAAGATTATACAATGATTCTATGATCAATTTCTGGAGTTTAGAAACTCTAAAAAATAAAACAAGCTATCTTCACATTTGGCCAGCATCACAGCCAAGGTCTGTACCATGAAAAGGCCATCAGCATCTCTTTCCAGGAGGTCTCATAAGGTATTAATAATAATCCTGGTAAATTTTAATAAATCATGTATAATCTATTTCTTAGCTCTTCACATATAGACACTATATTTTGTCAGTATAGCTAGAATGGATGTTTTAAAAGCACTCTCAAATTTAACTAGTTCAAATGATATATATAAAATCAGATTAATTAATTAACACTAAAAGATATAAAATGAACCAGATTATTGAGGAGTGCATGGCCAACTCATTTTCTTCCTATGCATTACTTTAAGAATGCCTGTGTGTCAATTTAAGTTGAAAAGCAAACAACATATAGATACTCAAATTCCACGTGACATTGACATGGTGACCATGAAAAAGTACCTTTCAGATCTTCTATTTAGGGGTCCACAATTTACTGATGACCCTAGCTGTTACACTCTGATTTCATTATCTTGTTCATATCTAGGCACTTTAAAGAGTTTTTGAATCAGGTTATTAGGGCAAGTTCCATGAGATGAAGGACTCCTTTGACAGATTCCCCATTAGTCCGGGCAAAACTTTCTTAGAACTACATGCCCATGGAAGGAATTTTCTAGTAATAAATTCCTTGCTTCTCTCTCTCAAAGAGGTCACACCTGCATTGTATGGTTGTCTCATTCTCTTTCGATTGTCACATTGTTTGCATATATATTTGATCCCATTTCAATTTAGTTCTGTATATTTAAGTGTTTTAAGTTAATTGTATATTTCCATTCTAACCAAATATATATTGTGCGCTATATAATTTACAAGTTCTTAAGAAGGACTTTATTGTAGTAACAAAAAGACATCAAAAGATGTGATGTGAAATAACCAGGAGGTTTTATTATTCTTCAAAATTAAAAATTACCAAGAATCATTATCTAAAATATTATGCCTATTAAACATTAATTTATTTAAATTATTTTAAAATATGTTTTTAGATTTAAATAAGTATCCACATAAGTGTACCCCTAAAGTATAACAACATTAGATTAAATTAAAAATAAAAATACATTGTCCCTATTCTGAGAGATAATCTTTTTAACATAATGTATCCATTAGAAAAAGTCTACATATTACTTTTAATTCTGCTTTTTCAGTTTAAAAAGAATCCTGTGGAGCTAAAATTTGTATACAGAAAGAAAGATAATGAAGTAATTGTACATGTTTATTTTAAAGAACAGGTCAAATAAATATTTTTAAAAAGTTGGAGAGTTGTCATGTAGAAAATTGTTGAGTTTTTTTAATGTAACTTCGGAGAACAGAACACAACAAAAACTTAACATAAGTTGACAGTTTTTAGTAGATAAGATTTTACTCAATATGAAGAAAAATATTCTTACAAACGTTAGTCACTTCAGAGATTTAATTGTCTCAATTTAATGTATTTTAAGGCAAGTGAATACTAATTTAGGAAAAAATATGTATGTATTTTATTTTATGTACTCTTTTAAATTGAAATGTGAATATATATTTTATTAGATTGCTCACAAAAATGAATGACACATTAGTGCAGGAATGGATTGAAGGTTTCAGTATAAAATATCCATTAAAGAAAGTCCTTACCAAGGTGTTTCTTCAGATTTAATAATTTTCATTGAGGTCTCAAGTCAGTTCTCTATGAATTTCCCAGAATAATTTAACCTAACCTCAGCTGACACTTTCACAGAGACCTGAAGGCCTTTGCCTTTATCTCTCTTGTTTAGATCCCAGCCTTCTTTCAATGCATATATCAGCTATTTCTGTCTCATTCATCCAGCCCCTGTTGAGATTCTGCAGCACACTTGTTCTGTGTGCCTGCTACCATCCTTAGAAGTAAAGAATGAAGAAAGAATGGAACATTATATCAATATTGCAAAAAATAAGGATATTTATTAGTAACTGGATACCTGGATATATGTGTGATAAAATTATAGAACACACTGTATGTTCTTATGTTTCCTCTTCAAATGATCTGTACTCCACAGAGAGCAAAAATAATAATTAAAAAAACCCTTCCCATTCATTTATGCATTGGTAGAATACCTTTATATCTTAGGGATAAGAAATACAAAGTTCAGGGTGCTTACTTTTAAAAGACTTGAATTTTAGATGTAGTACACAAATTAAAAAATACTATAGTATGCCCTCTTGTACTGTATGCAAAGTACTTCTACATATGAGTAACCAGTAAGAGTTGGCTCATGAAAGCATGGATAACTTCTTTATCATGCCTCTGTACTCTTTCTCTTTGCTCTTTCCTGACTGAATACAGCCACCATCCTCTGCTCAATTTACAAGGAGAAGGTGAAAAGAGACAAAAACTTAATATAAAGATCAAAAAACTAGATTTCGTACTGTTATTTTTCACAATGGTAATCAGCTAAAAACACTATATGCTTATCCTAGATTACTTATGCATGTGCACGCACACATGCACACACATACACACACACACTCCTTGTGAGTAGGTAGGGTTGACTGGAAGAACTTAGTGAAGACCACTATTTTATACCAAAAGCCTCTCAATAAACTGATGATAGAATGATCCTGTTTATTCAGATGCAAAGTTTTTTTTTTGTTTATTGATAATAGCAGAGCATTCTGTTATGATTTTACAGATTCCAGCCTCACCTGAGAGCATACTTGGGGCACAAAATCTCATAGGGAACATATTGTCTTCACAGAGCAGCTGAGGTCTGAGATTTGTGGCCATCATGATGATTTTGGAGATACTTATTTCTAAGATCTTATTGGCTCATTTATAAAGCTAATTGCAGTTGTCTGACTGATGAACTGATTATCCCAGTAGGTATCTATCTATCATCTATCTATCTATCTATCATCTATCTATCTATCTATCTATCATCTATCTATCTATCTATCTATCTATCTATCTATCTATCTATCTATCTATCTATCTATCTATCTATCTATCTATCTATCATCTATCTATCTATCTATCTATCATCTATCTATCTATCTATCTATCTATCTATCTATCTATCTATCTATCATCTATCTACTTTTTATTTATTTATTTATTTATTTATTTATTTATTTATTTATTACTGAGGCTGTAGGTTTTTAAATTCGTGTCAGTCTTAGAGATTGCTGTGGCTCTGCAGTCTACCTACTCTTTAAGGAACTGTGCCCAAGCGTAGCAGTAGAATTTATTTCCTGTGTTTTTAATCAATAAATCCAGGCCATTTTCTCCTAAGTAAATTTTGGATTACTTTTATTTTAAGGCATTATCTTAAACTATCTTTCCTGCAATGCAATTTATCTACCATGCCTCTGGCTACCCATATGATCTCGAGAACTTTCACCAGTTGGTCTGACATTTCACTGCTCAAAGATGCAGCCATCAATTAACTTGAAAATTTCAATATCCACACTCCATTCAGATCCACTATTCAGAGATTAAGTTAAATGTATTCTAGGGCAACTTTAAGCTACATTTTTCAATTTGGAGAATTATATTTTATATACATCATTTTTCTTTTTTTTATCATGTGTTTTCTTTCTTGAGAATATTCTTGAATTAGAACCAAGAGCTGGGGTTCAGGAATGAGATATAGAATCATGTTACATTGCCAGTTTTAGGTAGGAGAGTGTTGTTGATCATTCTGAAATTCCCATTCTGCCATGAACTTTGATGATCATTCACAAGTTTCCAATCATCCACAATTTGTCAAAAGACTAGTTTAGGTACCAGGTCAGTCATACCTTAATACACAAAAATAAATAATAGCACACTTTAGGATTTCATCAAGGATTTGTTAAAAATATAAATATCCTAAATCTGGTCTCTTCTTTTTTATCATTATATCTATTTTTTGTATCTGAAGGGAAAAACAATCATGGGTCGCTTATTTAAGTGTGATTACTTCCTATGAAAACTATACTGTTAATCATTAATTTATTTAGTATGTTTACATCACAACTCAGTAATTTCATTCTTTATAATGGAATATAACAATTTGTAAAATGGAAAGTTAACTGATCTCTGGTTATTACAATTTTTTTCTAGAGGAATTGAAAATCTCCTATATAAGCAATAATACTTTACATGTCATGAAACCGAAAACCTCAGTGCAAATAGTATTAATAAAAATAAGTTTTATCTCACATAAGAGAAAGTCTAGATCCAAGATGAAATCAAGGTATGGAATATGGAAGCTGTGGCTCAGCACCTTTTGGCTCTTTCCTCCATGTCTTGACTTCAAACTCAGGCTAGTAGTAAACCAAGTATAGAATTTCCAGGAGTTATATCTAGAGCCATCAGTGTCCATTGGAAGAAAGTGTCCATCGTTCCTTGTGTCTTTTTCTTTAAGTTGCAGAAGTCTCACAGAAAACTTTTCTCACATCTCATTGTACATATTTTTTTTTCTAAATTTAGAGAGAGAAGAAAAATGTGATTCGCTTAGGCTAATCATTTAGTCAACCAAAGGCTATTTGGGTAGCAAAGTGTAAATATAGGGTTAGACTTTTTGAAAAAGGTGTAAAAATTTCCATCTATAAGTTCTTTCAAAGCTAAAGGAAAGATGAATTTCATTTGGACAAAAGAATATTATACACTAATTATCTAATCTCTATCAATTTAAAAGAGTGCATGCAAAGTAGTAATCTTCCACTTAAAAATTATTGTTACTCATATTTTAAAACAAGATGTGATTTAAAAAACTGATTGGATTAGATTTGATTCAACATATAATCATGTATTTTAACATAAATTATCTAATAATACTAAAAAAGATAGATGAGATAAAAATTATGAAAAATAAACATTTAAGTCTCAAGTTTCTTTTATGTTTAGATCATTGATTCTCTCTGTTCAGTTTTCAAAGAGTAAAAATCAGAACTGCCATAAAGTAGCCTTATAATTCTTGTTACAAATGTTTTTTTTAATTTTCTGTTTGATCATTTATGGTCCTAGGAATAAATAAGAAAAAAATTACTGCATGACTACCTATTTTCCAGAAAGCTATCAGTGGCAGTGGATTGAGTATTGATGTCTTGGGGATTCACAAGATGAAAAATATTATTATTATTATTTTTGTTATCAGTTTCTTTGCATGTCAAATGGTCAGGTTATGCAGTAAAACAAACAAACAAACAAACAAAAAACTCACTTAACTTAGTCTTACCCAGCATTTATGCATGATGTTGTCCTAGAAACCCCTTAAACTATCCTCATTTTTTTGTATTCTTATTTCTTGTTGTTATGATTGCTTTATTTTTCTTCTACCTTATCTTCTACATCACTGATTCAATCCTCATCTAAATTTTGTTGATTCCTCCTAATGTATTTTTCATTTCAGTCATAGTATTCTTTAATTCTGATTATTTTTTTATGTTTTCTAGCTCCATTATTTTGATTTTTATATTTTTGTTTAAGTTTTCGCTGAGTTAATCTACCCTTACCTTAAGTTCATTGAACATCTTTATTGTCAGTGTTTTGAACTCTGAATCTGGTATAGTGCTTGTCTCAATTTTGTGTAGTCCTTTTTCTGGAGCTTTGTTCTGTTCGTTTATTTTAGACATGTTTCTTTGTGTAGCATTTTGGCTGCCTCCTTGTGTTTGTTTCTATGTGTTAGGTAGAATTGCTATGCCTCTTAGTAGAGTGGCCTTCTGTAGTAGGTATCCTTTGGGGTCCAGTAGCACAGTCTCCCTGGCCATCTGAGCTAGGTACTCCAGGTATGCCCCTTGTATGAGTTGTATGCATTGTCCTGTTTTAATTGATCCCTGATTATTGTTTGTGAGAACTGGCAATGATTATAGTGGAGGAGCTATTGTGTAGTGGCTGACTCTAGACTAGAATTCACTTTTGCAGGGCTCTGGTGACTGCCTTGTCTGTGCTTTAGGTGTGTTGTCCTTTTGTACAGCCCTGTATGGTGTTCCAGCATGATCTGAATCTTGCCACCAAGCATGTGTACCATGGGGTGCCCTGGAAATGCTCCTGATGAAAGCAAAGTTAAGGTGCTGCCTGTGCTCTCCCTAAGACCACTGACTTGAGCCACCAAAAATCTACCAATGGCCACTACCCACAGTGGGTGTGAATGTATGTCAAGCAGCCAAGCCTCAAACTGAGCTAGGGATGCTTAGCAAATCATATGGGCATACTGAGGTCAGATGCTGCTTATTTGGATTTCATGAATTTTTGTGATATTTTAGGGAAGTCCACAGCCTGAGCCAAGACAGGCCATTTGTGTGGAAAAGCCACTGGTAGTTACTCTGATGCGCCCACAAGTTGGGTAGGGTAGAGTCACAAGGAATCACCAGGGTGAGGCAACCAATGTTAACCATATTGATGGAGACTCAGATATGGTGGCCACCTATGTCTGCATGCTGAGAAGAGAAAGGGCTCAAACAAAGGAACAATAGATTCTACCAGCACTTCTGTCTGGAAGAAAGTTACCCCTCCAGACCTTGTCCTGAAGCCAGATAATTCAGTTCTTTCCCATGTGTCTCTGAAAACTTTCAAGCCGCTATCACAGCACTAAACACAGAGTGAACAGTAAGTCCATGTGTGGGCCCTTTAAGAGGAAGACCTGGGACTCTCACAGCCTACCATCTCACTCGACTGCAATCACTACTGGTTTTCATAGCCAGAAGTTGTGGGGACTTTTCTTCCCAGCACTGGAACCCAGGGCTGGGGGTCCAGTGTAAAGCTGGGACCCTTCACTCTTCCAAAGGGACCTCCACAGCTGATATATCCCTCCTGATTTTTAACTGCCACATGCAGGTATGGGACCAACCTGTTCTGCATCACCTGCCTCTCTGCCTCTCTTACTAGTCTTGAGGTGGCTTCTTCTGTATGTCCTTAGTTATAGGATTTCTATTCAGCTAGATATTAGGCAGTTCTCAAGAATAGCTATTTTGTAACTTTGATGTAATTGTAAAGAATGAAAGCATACAGTTTGCTGACTCCACCATCTTGCCCAGAAATCTCTCTAAACCTTTTAATCCCTTCCTTTACCATTTACTATGGCAATTCTGTCCTTTAACATTTTTCATTATGGTATGGCTTTTCACATTCTCCTAAGTATCATCCTAATAGAAAGCATCATCCACTTCTTATCATAATGTGAATACACTGTGAAATTCTTTCCCACTCAATTTTAGGTTCTAATTACTTTTATCAATTGCCTTCAGAATCTGGTCCCGGTTTTACTCTCTTGGCTCCTTATGCTGGCTAGGTCTTTACAACTACTTTATGATGTAATCTTCTTTCATTTATATTGGGCTTAGAAATTCCCCAGGGAGATTATATTATAACTTAACCATAGTTATTGGCATAATGGCCAAGAGAAGAGGTGAGGTCAATTTCTGAAAAGGTAGATTATTACCTTTTCAACAGAAACCTCTGGATTTTTTTCTAGCATAGTGATGTGTGTGTGTGTGTGTGTGTGTGTGTGTGTGTGTGTGTGTGTATGTGAGAGAGAGAGAAAGAGAGAGAGAGATGAGATAGGATACTTCTGCAGGCTCAGAAGTTGTGGAGAAAGCCATCAAATTAAAGTATATAGGGTCATTTACTTAGATATCACCATTCCAACTTGGGCATCCACCTAGATGTCAAAATCTGTAATTTTCCCAACCAAGGCCCTGACCTTGGCATAACAGACTTACCTTCATCTGGTATTAATTTTCTTTGTAGTTCAATCACTCAGACAGTTTAATTATGGGCTTACTCCAACTTCTTTTCCCCTTCTGCTTTAGGAGATGAGAGCTTAAGATGACTGAGGTTTTTCAATAGCCTGTTACCCATCCCTCGTTGTTTCTTATCCTTCTGTAGGTATTTAAATTAATCATTCAATACTCAAACTCATTAGCACATCCCCTTCTCTGGGTATACTATCATAGCTCATCCCTGGTTAAAGTTTCAATAATTTGATTGCCACCTTGTGTCAGGGACTATTTATGTTCCTTTCCCCTCAGCACCAGTAATGGGGTCCTCATCTATCACGACAGAGAATAATTTAAAACCTAATTTTATTGCTCGCTTTTTTGGGCTAATCCTGGTATCTACCATCTCAGTTTGGATGTCTTTGAAGTAGGTACTGAAATAATTTAGGGTTCAAGCTTACTGCTGCTCAGTACTTTTGAAAAAAGAGAGAAATAAATTGTATTGGACAGAGAGAGAAGTTGTTATGGAGGTCCATATAAGCCTTGGCTAATCCTGTGGGAAGCTTTGCGGTGACTAGTGCCTACCTGAGTTGTTCCACAACAGACTGAAGTGGTCCACTGCAGCTGAAGTGGATCTGGAAGTAGCTGATAGCTGGAAGCCATCTGCCAACTACATTCTTTGTATTTAGAAAATAAGTTACCTTAAAAGGGGATCTAGGTGGTACAAATTCATATCTACCATAGAGATAGAAAACAATTTCTAAAGGAGATATTACCTTTTTTTTTAAATCTTTATATAAAGCCAGACAGATGAGATATTATCTTAATTCAAAAGAACCCTGTAAAGGAAATTCTAAAACCTTTTATAAGCTTTTATTTCAACACTGTGCTGAGTTAAAACTATGTTAGATTGAAAAAAGGTACTTTATAAAAGCTGTTCTGGAAACATTTATTTTTTTCTTCTTAATGATGCAGAGAACCATATGGCTGAATACACTGTGAGTGTAATTCACCAGGTTCTTATTGTTAAGTCAGCCATCTTGGCAAGCCAAGCACCAGGTGTACCTACAGGTAATCTTTCTTTTAAGGACACCACTAGGTTTCTGCTTTAAAGATAGATAATAACCCTACCAAACGAAATACAGATTTTTTGTGAGAAAATGTTGAATAAAATAAAGAAATTGACTTTAAATGGTGGACTTCATGAATTTCTGTGTGCTTTCTCCTCTTTCTCTTTTAGATGGTAGTCTCTGAATGTACATTATTGTTTAAAATAAAATAAGGTATCTCAAAAATCATAACGACTTACCCCTTAGAAAGAATGTTTCAGTCAAGAATTTTAACATTGAGTTTTATAGATATAGTTTGATTGGTTGAATGAAATTTTGTGATACAGAAATTTTAACTCTTCATGATTCAATAGCATTTGAGAGTGCTTCTATTTTTCTACATTCAGTTTTCGAACTGAACTATTGTTTAGTTGAATTATCTGAATTTTCTATATCATACTAACCTGTGTACATTATCCTTGATATACATGATTAAACAGACTCTCTGTTGTCTCTATAGATCTAAAGGCTGGTTCTCTTAAGGCCTAAGGTATGACACATTATAGGGTCTAACCAGAAGAGAATGATAGGAGTGTTTGTAGCCAAATCTCTCCCATCAACTATCTCCTTAGTTCTTCATAGGAAAGAGCAATTGTTCATAGTATGTCTTGAACCAGATCTCTCTCAAAGCCAAACATAAATGGTTATAATATCTCACAAATTTCATCATGCCTTTTACTTTTTTTAATATATTGTGACTTAACACATCAATTTATAGGAAGTTTCAAGTCACTGATGTTACTAAATTTTCTATTTGGAGCTACCCACAGACATGAAAAATGGAAAAAAAATCATTCACACACTTTTTTCTGGGATTAATAATTTTAGAGTCTGACTGATTAGTGTCTTCAAATGCTGTCACAGTTGATTGCATCTGAGAATAAAGGTGTAGGTGGTATAGGAAAGATTATTGTTCTCACTATGAACTCTGATTTTTTTCTTTCAGGTTACAGAAAGAAGAGCCTAAAGAAAAATGTAGGTCAAGTGCTTTTATCTCTTGCAACTTTTAGAAGAACAATCACAAAATTTCAGTGACTGGCCTTGATTTCTAATAATGGAAAGAGAAGGGCATTAGGTGAAAAAGCAACAGGCAAGCATTTATAATTTATCTTTTCAAATACAAGTCTGCATAAATCAGATTTGTTTTAGTTGGGAATATATTGCTTGATTTAGACTAACTTGACTCCAGTTATTAGACTTAGCTTTTTATATGACTACTTCTAGTTATTATCATATTAACTTGACAAAGTAAGAAAAGGAAAAATTGAAACTTATTTTATAATGTCCCATCTTTAATGTGCTCTAATTCTCTAATTAAGACACAACCCTTTACAAAATAATTATTTCCTAAACATGTGTATATTTAAGAGGGTAAAGATACTTTGTTTATTAGTGTAATTATGGTAAAATCAGACCCATTTAATTTCTTGTTCATAGATATTATATTAATTAAAAAATAAATTATAAGCATTGGAGTACTTCCTATTATCTCAAGATCAGATGTATTTGTTATCTAAATGAACTTTTCTCAAGAATAATATTATTTTACAATATTATTCAATTGGGAAAGTATCAATTTAATGAATATTGTAATTAAATAGATAATGAAACTATTTGTATTAGTATTGGCTATGAAGAATTTGCAGAGTTATATACCATGTTAGAAATGTGAGTATATTTAGAAAACTGATGCAAAAATCTCTATGGCTTAGTAATTTTTTTTAACGATGGCTTCAATTTTCAGCCAGGCTTGGATATTTCATTTGAATTTTCAGGATATAGGTGTTGACAAAAAATATTCTAGTTTAAGGAAGTGATAGATCATAAGACTAAATTAACCACAGTGTAAAATATTGTAGGCAATCTAATGGGAAACAAGTGTTTATTGGTGGTTGAGAAAACAGATTATGGGTAGAGAGGGAAAGCAGGAGAAGGGACAAGATGACTATGGAGTAGGAAGACTAGTAATATTTATATTTTCCTTTAGATAGTTTATTATTTTTCCTCTAACTGGCCCAAAAGATGTATATCTGGACACATCTCTTAGAAAATCAAAACGTAACAGAGGGGAGAAGAGGCAATACAAAATAAGTAGAACAGTTGGGAAAATCATATGCTCTTTCTGAGGTCTCAATTAACTTATTAGATAATAAAGGTGTTGTACTTGTTTAGTGATTTTCAGTTATAAGATTTCTTCATAGATACCTATCACAAGCAATTGTAAAATGTGTCACAACAGCATTTATTTCTTAAGTAGTGGGATAACATTTTAAAATATTACAATATTTTCCCCTTATTTATATTTTTCTTCTGCCATAATGACTAGTTCTTAAGGCTGTGACTTGGTTGTTGTCTCAGCAATGGAAGAAAAATATACAGCCAAGATGGGTAAAGAATAAGACACACGGGCAATTTCTACTGAAAAAAAAAAAAAAGGCGGGGGAGGAATAGAAAGATCTTCATGTGCTAGAAGAAGAAATTGAAAGAGAGGCAATGAGAGGGCTGCCAAATGTTTTTTTGTATCTTAATTGATTTTTTTTCTCTTATTTTGGGTTAAATTTTGGGAAAAGAAGGGTGGAAACAATCTGATAAGTTTAGAGGTGATGACTCGGTTCTGAAGTATAGCCTGGTAATATTGCAATAAGGCTCAGCATGCACTTTTTGCACTTTTTCTGTTCCTACAACTTCATAATTTGCATTTATTCCAGAAGAAAAAGAAGGTAAGAAAAAAGGAAATAGAAAATCCAGAGTAAATTGAAATTAAAATGAATTGCTGTAGACCAGTGTCTTTTACAACAGATTCTTTTAACCTGCTGGTCATAACATATCAGTGCTTTTTGAAATTATGGATAAAAATAGCATAAGATATAAAATACAAGTGTATCCCACATAGTGGTTTTGGTGAAATTTGAAATTCAGTTTAATATTAATAAAATAAATCTCTCTATATATTTATATCTCTATATCAATATCTATCTATATCTATCTACATTATTTATATCATCTATATCTATATCTTCTATATCTTTATCCTTATCCATATCCATGTCTGTATCTATATAACACACACATATTAATATTTCTTTGTAATAGATCACAATAAAAAACTACATCTTACTGTGGGTGAGTTGCAGTGAAAATATTTTTAAACACAAATTACTTTGAATAAAAATTTAAGTTTTCTTTTTTACTACCAAATGAGAATAGGAGCTCTAGAATAAAAACAAGACCAGTTATCAAAAATAAATTATTTTTTAAAAGTGAGAAAACATGGCAGAGTGAGAGACATCCTCAGATTTCTCCTCCTGAGAAAAAAGTGAGCTGAACATCTGAAACTGAACAACAAAACGAAAAACCCAAACTGCACAGTAGTACAACTGAGCATGGGATCTATGCATAATAGCTACCACAGGTCAGAACTGTGGTGTCAGGCTGTGGACTGGGAGAAATAAAGAAGCTGCCTCTTGCAGACACCAGAGCGCAGAGCAGGAGGAGGGGGAGTGGTGAAGGTGTGGTGACTTTCCTGATTAGCCTGCCTGGAAGTGCCAGAACTTCTAGCAGCTGGCACCAAGGCCCAGTCATCAGGGCAGAAAGCAGAGAAGCAGGTGGGATAGCAGAGAAACAACACTTGATTATTATTGCCCCAGTTCAAAAACCAAGGCTGAGCTGCAATCCCAAATCCCTAACCCAGGTGGCCCCTCTCTCCAACCCTCCAGAGCATAGAGCCTGAGGGAAATCTAAGTAAATGCTACCAAAACTGTTGCTAACATTGACAGGTACTGAAATTAAGAGTAGCAAGTGTGATTAAATATCTATGAGAAAATGAAAAAGACTTTTAGGAATTATATAAAGCAAGAATCAAGAAACTTAGATGTCATCTACTGGAAGCCAAAAGAAAAGCACCTTCTTTGCAACAGACTAAAGAGAGAACTTTATACAATAAATCTTCTTTCTGGAACAATACAATATACACTTCCATTAATGCTCAGCCCCAGAAATAACCCATTGAACACCATGAACTACCAAGGTGACAAGGCATCTCAGAAAAAAAAGAGGAAAATCACCAGAAAATAAGCTTACAGACACAGAAATATGTGACTTAAGTGACAGAAAATTCAGGATGGTATTTCTGAAAAAAACTCAATGAGATCCAAAACAACCCAAATCAACAATTTCAGCAATGGAAAAAACAACTAGATGAGCAGAGCAAGGAGACTAATACCTTCAAAAGGAACTAAATAGAACTTCTGGAGATTAGAAAAAAAAAAAACACTGCAAGAGTTGAAATATGAAATAACAAGCTTGAGAAATAGAGTTGACCAAGTAGGGGGAAAGGATCAGTGATATCAAAGACAGAAATCTAGAAATAAACCAAAATGAATAAGAGAGAAACCACAAAATAAGAAATAATGAAAGAGAAATTCAAGAACTAGCTGATACCATCAGAAGAGGAAACATAAATATAATGGGTATTACCAAAGGTGAGGAAAAGGAGCAGGGGACTAGAAAGCATTTTCAGCTGAATAGTGGATGAGAATGTCCCAAATCTGATGAACAAATTGGAGCCTGAAATTTAAAAAGTCAACAGAATACCTAATTATCTCAACCCAGAAAGGCCTTCATCAAGATACATTGTATTAAATGTCAAAAACAGAATTTTCAGGGCAACCAGGGAAAGAAGACTGTAACATATAAAGGAAAACCCATTAGATTATCATTGGACTTCTCAGCACAAACCTTACCAGCCAGAAAGGAATGGAATCAAAATCTTAAACTATTAAGTGAAAGGAACTATCAGCTTAGAATAATGTATCCAGCTAAGCTCTTTTTTAGATATGGTGGAGGAAATAAGATTTTTCCAGACATACAAAAAATGAGATAATTCTCCACTTTGAGGCCAGTACTACTGGAAGTAATGAAAGGTGTCACCTCATCTAAAAAAAAAAAATAATAATAAAACAAATAAAAAAATATTTAATTAGGAGTAAAGTGACCATGAGGAAAATAGAAGCAGGGGAGTGCAACTCTTACTAAGAATAGGGCATTATAAGATTAAATAATAATAAGAGAATTGCTAAAGCAAGATAGTAATGAACATTCTGCATACAAGAGAACAAACTGAGATAACAATGACTGAAAAAGGGAAGATTCAAAGATCTAAATTTGCAAAAGGGAAAGGACATAAGGCAAATGCGGAAAGAAATGAACGACTGTATATATACATATAACTAACCTTTTCATATTCATAATGGTAACCACACACACCAAAGATTCAGAACTTATGTATATAACAAAAACAAGAAGAACCAGAGGCAATACCCACAAAATTCAACCAAAATAAAGAAAACAGAAACACAAGAACAAGGAAACAATGGAACACCTAGCTACCAGAAAGCAAAAGACAAAATGGCTATAAGAACAACTCATATTTTAATAATCACTCTAAATGTAAATGGACTGAACTCACCAATAAAGAGACATAAACTTGTAGAATGGATCAAAAAACAAAAAATAACCATACGCTGCCTCCAGGAGACATATCTCTGCTCCAAAGAAGAATTTAGACTTAAAGTTAAAAGGTGGAAATAATATTTCAAGCAAATGACATTTGGAGAAAATAGGTAAAATAGATCAAAATATTGGATTAAATAGAGTTTGAAATAAAAAAGTTAAAAAAAGATATGGAGGTACACTTCATAATGATAAAGGAAATATCTATGCTCCCAATCAAGAGGCCTTGAAATATATAAAGTAAGTACTAACAGAACAAAATGAAGAAACAGAACTAAACACTATCATTGTAGGGTAACTAAATACCACACTGTCAGTTATGGACAGATCATCCAAAGTGAAAATCATTGAGGAAATAACATCTTTAAATGACACATTAGACCAACTAGACATAATTGACATTTACAGAGCCTTTGGTCCCCAAACAGCTGCTTATACATTCTACTCAAGTGCACATGGAACATTCTCAAGAAACAATCACATACTGAGACACAAAAATAGCCTCAAAAAATATGAGGGTTGAAAATATACCAAGCATATTCTCTGATCATAATGCCTTTAAATTAGAGATCAACTGTAAAAAAAAAAAAATCAGGAAGAGCCACAAATACATGAAGATTTAACAACATACTACTGAAAACTAACTGGGTCAGAGAAATAAATGAAGAGATCGAGAGACGCATAGAAATGAATGATGATAATAATACAACATATCAAAACTTTTTAGAACATGGCAAAAGCAGTCATAAAAGGAAAGTTCATTACAGGCCTACCTCCAAAACCAAGAATAAGCCCAAATAAATAACCTAATGCTTCATCTTACTAAACTAGACAAGGAAGAACAAATGAAGCCTAAAGTCAGCAAAAGGAAATAAATCATCAAAATTAGAGCAGAAATAAATGAATTTAACAACAACAACAACAACAACAACAACAACAAAAAACAATAGAAAAACTAAATACAACAAGGAGCTGGTTTTTAGAGAAGGTTAAAAAATTGACAAACCCCTGGCTAGCTTCACCAAAGAAAACAGAGGAAGAACACAAATAAACAAAATCAGAAATGAAAGAGGGGAAATTACAACAGACACTGCAGAAATATAAAGGATCATACAAGAATACTATGAAAAAGTATATAGCACCAAATTTAGTAACCTACAAGAAATGGACCAGTACTCAGAAAATTTTAATCTTCCTAGACTGAATCTAGATGAACTGTAAAATCTAAATGACCCATCAGCACTATGGAAATTGAAACAATCATCAATACCTACCAAAAAGTAAAAGTCTAGTACTAGATAGCTTCACTAGTGAATTCCACCAAACATTTAAAGATTCAATACTTATTCTCTTCAAACTCTTCCAAAGAATAAAGAGGAGGGAAAACTTTCCAAAATATTTTATGAGGGCAATACAACTCTGATTCCAAAACCTGGTAAAGATAACTCAAAAAAAGCAAACTACAGTCCAATATCTTACATGAACACAGATGTAGAATCCTAAATAAGGTACTAGAGAACCTAATACAGCAACATAGTAAAAAGATTATGCACCACAATCAAGTAGGCTCCATTCCTGACGCACAGGGATGGTTCAACATACACAAATCGATTAATATGATACACCACATAAACAAATAAAATAATAAGAATCATATGATCATATCAATAGATGTTGAAAAAGCCTTCAGAAAGATACACCATCCATTTACAATCGAAACACTTCACATAATCAGTATAGAAGGAAAGTAACATAATAAAGGCCATCTATGAGAAACCTTCAGCCAACACTATACTTAATGGTGAAAAACTAAAAACCTTCCCTCTAAGATCAAGAACAAGGAAAGGCTGTCTACTATCACCACTGTTATTCAGGATAACATTGGAGGTCCTAGCGAGGGTAATCAGGCAAGAAAAAGATATAAAAGGCATCCAAATAGGAAACAAAGAAGTGAAACTGTCACTATTTGCAGATGACATAATTTTCTATAGAGAAAACCCTAAAGGCTCCCCAATAACACTACTAGAAACAATAAGCAAATATAGTAAAGTTTTAGATACTAAATCAATGTTCAAAAATTCATAGCTTTTCTATACTCTAATAATGAAGCATCAGAAAAAGATGTGGAAAAAATAATTCCTTTTGCAATTGTAACAAAAAGAATAAAATACCTAGAAATAAATTTAACAAAATGTGAAGAACCTATATCATTAAAACTATAAGACTCTATTAAAAGAAAGTGAAGAAGATACAAAGAAATAGATAGATATTCTGTGTTCTTGGATTAGAAGAATCAGCATAATTAAAATTACCATGTTACCTAACGGATTATACAGATTTAATGCAATCCCCATCAAAACCCCATCGGTATTTTTTGAAGAAATAGAACAAAAAATCATAAAGCTTGTATTGAAGTTCAAATATCCCGAATTGCCAAAGTCATTCTGAGAAAAATGAGGCTGGAGGCATCACTCTTCCCCAACTTCAAATCATACTACAAAGTGACAGTAATCTAAACAGCATGGTATTTGCAGCAAAACCAACACACAGACCAGAATCGAGAGTGCAGAAGTAAGCCTATATTTATATGAGGAAATAATTTTCAACAACAACAAAAAAACAAAAGCATACAATGGAGATAGGAAAGCCTTTTTAATAAATGATTCTGGGAAATTGAAAAGCCACCTACAAAAGAATGAAACTAAACCGTTGTCTATTACCACATCAAGAATTAACTCATATTGGATTAAGGACCTGAATATAAGACCTGAAACAATAAAATGCATAGAAGAAAAGATAGGGACGAAACTCAAGGACCTTGAACTTAAAGAGGATTTTATGAATTTGACCTCAAAGGCAAAGGAAGTAAAAGCAAAAATAAATGAATGGGACTACATCAAACAAAAAAGCTTCTGCTCAGCAAAAAAAAATTGTCAACAAGGTAAAAAGACAAACATCCAAATGGAAAAATATATTTGTAAGCAACACCTTTGATAAGGGCCTAATATCTAAAATATACGAAGAACTCATACGACTCTATAACAACAAAAAAAACCAAATGATCCAATCAAAAAATGGGCTGAGGACCTGAAGAGACACTTCTCCCTAGAAGACATACAAATGGCCAACAAATATATGAAAAGATACTCAACATTGATAGCTATTAGGGAAATTCAAATCAAAATCACAATGAGAAAACATCTCACACCTGTTAGAATAACTATAATCAACAGGACAAGTCTTAACAAATGATGGAGAGGATGCAGAGAAAAAGGAACCCTCACACATTGCTGGTGGGACTGCAATTTGGTATAGCCACTATGGAAAGAAGTATGGCGTTTTCTCAAAAAAACTAAGACTTTATCTACCATATGATCCAGTAATTCCTCTACTGAATATTTACTGCAAAGACTTGAAAACCCATATCAGAAAAGATATTTGCAGACCAATGTTCATAGCATCACTATTCACAGTGACCAGGACATGGAAGCAACCGAAGTGCCCTATGATAGATTATTGGCTAATGAAGCTGTGATACATGTATACAATGGAATATTACTCAGCCATAATAAGAGATGAAATAGTGCCATTTTCCACAACATGGATGGACATCGAGATAATCATGCTAAGCGAAATAAGCCAGACTGAAAAAGTAGAAAATCACATGATATCACTTATATGTGGGATATAAACCTAAAAGCAACAAATGAACAGGACAAATAGAGACTCAGGGACATGGACAAAGGACTAGTGGTTATCAGAGGGTAAGGGGTGAGGGAGGAGGGAAGAAGTGGATAGGGTAAAGGGGGTCATATATAGGGAGTTTGGGGGAGGGAGAAATGGGTAAAGGGGATCAAATATATGGTAGCAGAAGGAAACTAGATTCTGGGTGGTAATCACACAATAGAATATATAGATGCCAAATTATATTGTACACCTGAAAATTATATAATTGTATGAACCAATATTATCCCAATAAAGTTAAATTTTTGTTTTAAATAAAAAGTTAAAAACTAAATAATTTTTTCTCACATCTGAGTTTGCATGTTTAAATTTTGATCCTTTTACACTAAAAATATAGTACTTGAGTTTGCATGCAATTTACTTTTTAAAAATACAATGAAGTTAAGAGTATCCTTCAAATATCTTCACTTTCCCTTGTATTTTGATATGCCTTTTTTGATTGAGAAGAAATAGAGTTACAGGCAATTTATTGGGAATTGTTCCTACCCTGGAAAGTCCCCATAATTTTGTATGTTGCACTCTACATTTGCCATTATGGACAAAGTGAAAAATGTTGATTCTTCTTGCATTAGGAATATCTTCAATACTCATCAGCCTTAGCCTGTTTTTCTTTCAAACCATGAAGAGAGAATGAAGCATGGGGTAACAGTGGCAAAGTAAAATAAGACAAACTTGGAACTTTGTCAGTATTCTCCCCATTAGTTTTCTTGAGACAATTAATGCATACTCCATCATCTGATGACACATTTGCTGGTTTAGATGTTTTCAGGACTCATTAAAAATCTGAGAAATATAGGTAGTGATTACTTAGTCTCCAGAAGTCCTTATTTCTTTCTTTCTTAATTATAATGGCTGGTGAATTACAGTCTAAGAATTGATTCTTCCTATGGTTGCTTCTCACTGGATGTTCAGTGTAAAGCCTTGATCCAAAAAAGTTTTTTGGTGGGATTTCTGGTCCTGAGTCCCTTCACTCTATGGCACATCCATAGGGTTTGACACAAACTAGAATTAGGCCCATAGCCATATAATCTTTGCTTGACAAAGTAGCAAACATCTGCAGTGGAATATGAGTGCTCAGGCTATTTTGGGCACATTCCTTCTCTAGCTAAATTTTGGAATGAATGTATCAAATTCCTTGCAGAATTTTTTATTTTTTATTGAAATTGCATTAAACCTACAGATCATTTTGTTTCCTATCAGTAAATATGATATATTTCTTCATTTGTGTAAGGTTTGCTTTGGTGTTTCTTAATAACATTGGAAATTTTTCATAGTAAAAGTTCTGTCTGGATTTACTAAAATCATCTCTAAGTTAGTAGATATTTTCTAATGCTATTGTAAAAAATTTAATTACATATCCTTCTTATTTGTTGAAAGTGTACAAAAATGCATTTGGCTCTATATATTAACAATTATCCAGCTTAATGAGAATGTCCTACCTTCTATTAATTTTTAGATTATTTTGATATTTTTGTATAATTGGTAATACCATCTGTAAAGAAACAGCTTTATTACCTTTCCTTTAAACACCATATCTCTGATGTTCACCTTACTATACTGGCTAAAATGTCAAATTAAAGTGAATAAAAGGATAATAGTGGGTGATGTTTTCTATTTTCAAAGTCCATTCATGAAACTTTCATTCCATTTACATTAAGTTAATACACATGTTCTTAACAATTATGCTTGAATTGGTATTAGAAATTTCATAAAAAATTACACAAACCTATGGATCGTCTCAGGTTATTTCTCTGTTAACTAATTTAATAATCATGTATATAAAGCACAAAAATGAGAAAAAACTAAAAAACATTAAACACTTGTTTGTTTTACTACTGTGATTGACATACATAAAGTAATGGATATTAGAAAATTCACTTTACTGCATCTTGACTTGTACATTTATTCTTAGATTTCCTAAAATATTCATATATAAATAAGTGAGGCAAAAATAATGAAAATAAATAGCAGTTAACTACAAATCACAAAATATAAACCATTTTTGCCCTATCCAGAACAAACTAGGATACAACTTTCTATAAATGTACACTTTTGTAGTTGTAGTCAAAAGTGTGTAAATTGATATAGTTTTAACATTAATTCTTGTGAAGTCACAAAGTACCAAAAGTATGATGCCAAATATTTATAGCTTGTATAAAAATTCCATATCCCCATATCGAGCACCTCCAAATGACAACAGGTAACTCACTAATTGTTAACTGACTCTACTCCCCTCATTTTAAACATTAAAATCACATGAGAAAGATAAAAATTCAAATATAAGTACCAAAACCTTATCATAAATCATAAACAATAACCTACCTGTGGAACATCTTGGATGACAAATGGTCTAATATGTACATTTTAGAATTAGACAAACAAAAGTTGGAAGACTAATTAATTTTCCTTGATTTCTTCTGCTTCAGCTTTGTCTCCTTGGATTTCTAGTATCTACAGTGTAATGTTGCCTCTTGGTCATTTCATTATTAGTGTCCTGTCTTTATATGACTCTACTTAATGTGTCAAGTTTACCAATGGTTCAGCAAAAGCCATCTTTGCAAGAAAATAAGCTTTCTTATAGTAGTATAGATCTCATAATAAAACTCAGGGAAGTTAAGGATCAGACCCAGTCCAATAGGGTGAATCTGCTGCATTTCCCTTTTGGTGATTTGAAAATCTTCTTCATGTACTTGTTGTAGTTGACTTGAATACAATCCCTTTCTAATCACTAACAACAATCTGACAAATGATAGTAGTAGCTTTTTTAATCTTTACATAGAAGATTTTACTTTCTGCTTGTGAAGTATTGGGATGAAGAACTTTTTAAAAAGATAGTGCATCATTGCAGATAGACTCTAAGCTTAGTCTTAATTTTCTCTCTAAAGTCACAAATTATCTGTTATTTTTGCTCAGCATCTTCTGTCTTTATCTCAGTACTTGAGATGACCCTCTAACATGACCTACTGCTTTGTAGAACACTTTTGTTAGTAACAATGAAAAGATTACTCTCCTCATTGGATAATTCAGCTCCTTGCTCAGTTACAAACTTCATGACATCTACCACTTCATCATATTGCTTAGCTTGCTTGGCCATTTTGGTTTCTGTTCCAACTTATTTTTATCCATGCTTGAATGTTTATATCTGGAGTGGTTGATAGAAGATAGATAAGAGCTCAGCAGTCTCTGTCTTTTTGTTTTCAAAGATACTTGTATCAGATTAATGAGTTTTCATCAATTTATGAATTATTCAGAATCTTATAAAATCATGAATTTAGGTTAAATTTTATCATATACTTTCCCTGAACCTAATTGTAATAAACATACTGTTTTTCTCTTTCAATATCTTAATGTGGCAAATTATATTCATGGATTTTGTAATCATAAGCCCGAGGAAGATCAGTTATATATATTTTATTTTTATGTAATTTATTTTTATTATTATATATATTTAATGTACATTTCTCAGTTGCCCTTAATTTTATTGAAAAGTATACCATGCTATGTGTAATAATTTAGCACTTTTCCACTAGAAATGTATTGTTAAGTTCATGCATATTTCACGTAGCTCACTTATTTTGACTGTTTCTCATTTCACTTTGTAAATAAACGATTTAGTGTATCAATTCATGTTAGTTATCAGGACTTTTAAAAAACACTAATAACAAAGGTAGTATGTAACTGGCACAGGGAAGAAATTGGCCAGTGGAATAGAACTGAGAACAGTGAACTGGAATTGTGCATTCCGAGCACTTTAGGTACATCAGCAATGTCCCATCTCATCAGTAAGGAAATGTAGGAGGCTTCGATAAATGAAAGTGGAACACTACCTGTTCAAAAAAAAATTTATCTCCAGATAGATTAAGAATTCATATATTAAAAACAAAACTGTGAACATGTTAGTAGAACATATTGGTGAACATATTTTAGGCACAAAAATTATTGACAATATTTGAAAATATTAAGATTAAGAAACTGGCTCATCAAAAAATAATCTGAAGTAAAAACATAAGTTATTAATGGGAAAGTGTTATCAGCAATAAACACAGGCAAAAAAAATTTTTAATCAAGACTAGCTGAAGAACTTCAACAAATCAGTAGGTAAAGCATCAGCAACTCAAAAAAAAAAAATGGAGCAAAAACAAGAGAAGACATTTTGCAGTAGAGGAATACATAAACTAGTAAATAGAAGATGTTTGAACCTCATCTATTGTCAGGGCAATGTAAATCAAGACTACTATAAGATACCATTGTGCTTTCATCATATTGGCAACATTTTAAAAAGCTTGACTGTATCCTGTGTTGGAAGTGACATATACTTTATATCTCTTACACATTGCTGGCAGGAGTGTGAAATGTTGAAATCACAGGGTATTATCTTGTAAGTTTAGACATTGATATACCTTATGAACCAGTAATGCTATTTCTCTATATAAAGTCAAGAGAAACTCGTGTCATGTATAAAAGCACAGACAAGAATGTTCATAACAATATTGCTCACAATAGCAAAACCCTAGAAAAAACTCAAATGATACTTGTCTAAATAGTAGATGAATTATTTGTGTACTTATGCAATGGAATATGCAACAACAATCAAAATGAACAAATTATAGACATATTGTATATGAATGTTAACACTCTATTAGTCAGTGAAAAAAATCTTCTTATTAAATATAGCACAAAATCCTCCTTGCTAAAGTTAAAACAATGCAAATTATATATTCTTTATGGAAACATATAATGGTTAATAAACTATATAAAGTGGAAAGCACGAGAATAATGAACATAAAAATACAGGTGACAGTTTTGAGGGAAGCAGAATTTGCCACCCCAAAATATACCTTTTCAGATATTTATTATTTTAAGCCAGTTGTTTTTAAGAAATGAAGGTTCTGAAAGAAACTTGACCTTCCCCTTAACTGCCCAAAATAACTTAGATAGAGACTGCTCCAGGAAGAGAGATATCATTATAGATAACTATAGTTTAACGTGTACTAGTACGGGATAGAGAGCAACCTAGCAAGACTCATTTGATTCAAGTCCTCTCTGTGTCTCATCTTTAAAGATGGCTCATCATACATTTATTACCAAACATTTGCTTTTCTATATTCATGTTTATTGCTTTCTTGTCCTTTGAAGTCTCAAACTACAACTACCTTTCTCTTCTCCTTTGCTTAATATGACACATAAACCTTAACTGCCTGATCTGTCTTGGGATCTCATATTCTATGGAATCACCACATGTCCATATGTAATAAATTCAGATATTTTCTCTTGTTAATCTGTTGCATGTTAATTTATTAGTCCAGCAAGAAGAATGTAGAAGGTGGGAAGAAAGTTAACTTTTCCATCCCCACAGTTTCTTTGGGTGGAAGGAATGGAAGAAATAAGAGAATAGGGGAGAGACCACAGAGCCAAAAATCAGTTACTATAAAAAATCTGGTATTTAAGATTTTCTATGTACCTGATAATGTAATCTGCATACACAATTTAACATATTCTTTTCTGAATTGGATACCTTTTATTTCTTTTTATTGGTTAATTGCTCTGGTTAAGCATAAACCAGAAACTATTAGAACGAATAAATGAATTCAGTAATATTTTGGGACACAAAATTAATATATAAAAATTAGTTACCTTTCTAGACACTAAAAATGAACATATTCAAAAAAGATATTAAAAAATAATTTCAACTACATGCAACAGTATCAAAAAAATACAATTTTTAGGTATATATTTAACCAAGGAAGTGAAAAATTTATACAATGAAAAGTATAAAACAATGATAAAAAAACTGAAGAAGATGCAAAGATATGGAAAGATATTCATAAATTGGAAAATTATATATTCTTAAAATGTTCATACTACCCAAAGCTATCTGCAAATTCAATGCAATTCCTTTTAAAATTTCAATGATATTTCTCACAGAAAGAAAAATTAGTTCTAAAATTCATATGCAACTACAAAATACCTAGACTAGCCAAAGATCTCTTGAGCAAGAGGGACAAAATTGAAAGCACCACACTTTCTGATTTTAAACTATATTACAAAGTGATTGAAAAAGTATAGTGCTGTCATAAAAACAGAGAATAGACCTATGACACACACTAGAAAGCCCAGAAGTAAACACTCACATATATAATCAACTAATCCTGATAAGAATGTCAAGAATATACAATGGGGAAAGGATAATTAATCTCTTCAATAAGTAGTGCTTGAAAAATAGGATACCCATGTGAAAAAGAATAAAATTGGACTCTTATCTTATGCCATACATAAAAATTAACTTGAAGTGACTGGAAAACATAAATGTAAGATCTAAAATTATAGAACCTCTTAAAGAAAATAGGAGACAAGCACCCAGTATATATGACAGCAAAAGCAGGCAACAAAAGCAAAAACAAGTGAGACTACATGAAATGAAAATCCTGTACTGCAAAGAAAATGATCAACGAAATGAAAGACAATCTATGGAGTAGAAGAAAATATTTGCAAATCATATATATGATAAAGAATTACGATACAAAAAACAATAAATTCATAAAACTCAATAGCAAAATACAAATAATATGATTAAAAGAAGGCAAACTTTACATTTATCAAAAAGAAAACATAAAATGACCAACAAAAATATGAAAAGGTACTGAGTATTGGTAATCATTAGGGAAATGCAGAGCAAAACCACAATAAGATTCCCTCAGATCTTAGGATGGCTATTATAAAAGAGACAAGTTAAGTTTTGATGAGTATGTGGAAAAAAGCAAACTCTTATAGATTTTTGATGGGAATGTGAATTGGTACAGCCTTTATGGAAATATTATGGGAGTTCTTCAAAAATAAAAAAAAATATAACTACCATACGACTCGGCAATCTCACATCTGGGTATATATCCAAAGGAAATGAAATCAGTATCTGTACCCTCATGTTCATTACAACATCATTCACAAAGCTAAGATATGGAAACAACATAAGTTATTAATAGATGAATAGATAAAAAGTAACATGCCTGTGCATGCTAATTCTTCAAGCCCTTTAGAAATTTAAATAAAACTTTATTGACATGTCTTAGCTCTAGCATACGTTTATAATATCTTTGATAGAATCATACATTACTATCGCCTTGATAATTGAAAAATTATTAGAGATATAAAGAGGTTTACACGACTTTTCAGCTTCTATCTACTATTAACACATCCTGAGAAACCAACAGATAACCTGGAATGTTCAAAGTTCCCATGAAGATGTTTGCAGACAGTGATAATATCTGTTTCAAGTTCCCTGGGGTTCTAAAGCAGAATCAGAAGTGTTGGAAGAGGCAAGTGTAAGGAAGAGTCAGGGGTGTTGGAAGAGGCAAGTGTAAGGAAGGGTCAGGTAAAAATAGAAGTTTGACATACCAAAGTGCCATAGTAGAAGAAAGTCCCAATGCCAACTGTTGTAATCATCTTTAATTAGTTATATTTCATTTATTTTTCCAAAAATTTAGATAGACAATGATTGATTCTAGCATAGCCTACAGCTTTTTATAATGGATAAAAGTTGCTCTAATATATAAAGAATGGAGAACATGCTTTGAACTTGAGATTGCTTCCTTCTTTAAAAATGACTATACTTTACACAATACGTAGACATTGTTTCCTACAAATGCTGCATAGTAATCGCTATAATTTCTCTGTCACTAGTGACTAAAAGAGATAACTACAGTATTTCTGTAACTCATTAATTTGCTTTCAGATATTATTCAAATTATTTTCTTGTACCTACATCTATGGACATACTTCTTCCTTGAGAAGTAGTAGAATGTAAACATTGATGGTACAAATTTAAGAGTCAGGTACACCTGGTTTCATATTCTAACTATTTACTCATGAGCTATTTGGCATTAAGAAAGTAGCTTAATTTTTCTATGCCTGGTTTTTTCATCTGGTAAATCGAAATAGTAATAGAAATAACAATACCTTTCTAATAGGTTTTTATATGTATACAGTATCAAATGAAGCCATATATGCAGGGGACTTAGTATAGACTAATAACAACATATGACAATCATAAAGAGTGTATTTAGAAATAATTTTGTTCCAAGAAAATGTTCATATAACAATATTTTGTGCTATCAGTTTGTACTGTAAAAGAGTAATTATCTACATAAAAGAGTCTGGACTCAAGATCTTCCTCACTATAGAAAATAACTTGTACCAAGAGGTTCTTGGTGGACTTGTATGTCTTTGAAAACCTATATGTCAAACTGAAAATGATTAACTGAAGAAAGAAAAAATCAGTTTACTTTCATTTCTTGAAGAGGTATCAACAACCCTGACTGTAACTGTGTAATCCTTTTCACTAATACTCTGTCTATTCCTGTCAAAGCAGAAGAAAATATGTGTGGCTGATTCACTTGCATCACTCAAACCTCCATTTGACAGGCACTTCTTATTATCTCTGGATATTTTCCTTTGTGCAATTTGGGAATGGCATATATATATTTTTTTCTTCCCAGCTGAGAATAAAATCAAATAAAACTAAACAATACAAACACTTCCCACCCAAACAAAAACATCTTGGAAAATGTACTTGTGTAACATGTTATAACCAAAAACCTTTTCTTCATATCAGTATTCCTCATTCTAAATACATACATACATACATACATACATACATACATACATACATACATACAAGCATTGGCCAAGGGTTAGGAAACATTACACAAAGTGTTATGGAGATGTTGGGACTTTCCAGAAAATGCTATCAGTAAACTGGATAAGTTTATTATCCAGTTCTGGAACGTCCTACCCTCTTAAAATGACTACTTTGGAGAGAAATATTGATTCACATAACTCATAGATATTTGTACTTTTAGTCAGCATTTTTCTTGAATAAGAATCAATTTAAAATAAAGATATTTCAAGTGATATTTAAAAGTAAAAATAATTTTTAAATGTGAGCATTCTAAAAATTAATAAATGGACTTCTAAAAATATACAAACACTATAATAAAATATAATAACATCAACACTCAGAGAATGACATTTAATAGGTAACAAAAACACATTCATTCTATTTTACTTTATTGAGTCTCAAGGGGAAAGGGTATATTCATATAACTCAAGCTACCTATTTTATTGTACTAAGTAATTCAATGAGAAAATAATTCTTTCTTTTTCCCTTCATATTAGAGAAGTACCAAGAAGGAGGAAGGTTTCTAAGAAGCTCTCATCCTGAAGTTAAATTGAAAGGAATACTCTGAATCTTTATGATCTGTATTTGACCATTAGCTGATATAAACTTATAGATTACTCCAGTTACTTTCTTAGCTCTTATTCCTAGTTTTGTTTCTTTGTTTAATTAGTTAAATTTCATTGTCAGAACTAGGAGCCTTGATGTTTACTCTCCTATTTAAGTTTAACTGTCCTATAGGCAATTTGATGATGAGCTTCTCTGTGATGACAGCACCTTTTGGGGATTTAATGCACAGCATGGTGAGTATAGTTAATAATACTGTATCTTATGTTTAAAATTTGCTAAGAGATTAGATCTTAAGTGTATTACACGTCAGTAAAGGTGACTAGGGCAAGATGATGGACATGTTAATCAGTTTGATTGTGGTAATCATTTCACAATGTATTGAAATATCACATTGTATACCTAAAATATACATAATTTCTTTCAATTGTATCTCAGTAAAACTGGAAAAAAAATACAGCCCACAAACCATAACTTACAGTTATTGAAAGATCAAGCCTTAGTTTTTTCTCTACTGATGTTTCTGTTTAAAGGGAAGTGCACAAGGCCTTTAAATATTCAAAATGTCTCTGAAAGAAGGAAGTGAAGAGACAGAAATCACAGCTATAAAACCCTAAGTCTGATTAAGTCAGAGCTGAAGAAGCATATTATTTCCTCTCTTATGTTCTAATATTTTTTTCTTAATTTTATTTTCTTAGGGTGATATGCCTTACACTTCAGATCTCCTAAATTCTGGTTTACTAATCTTATATGCTATTTTCTTCCCATACCCTTTCTTCTCCAGTACATCATCTCTGATTACCTGGCCCCTCATCTTTCTTCTGTCCCCACCCATCCCCAACCTCAACTCTGTTTTAGTCCTACAAGTGTGCTGCAGACCTAGTGTACTGTTACAGAAGGAGATGGATGCATGTAGGTTAAACTAGTCAACCCAACATATATACTGAGCACTCTGTTTTACTACTCTAAATATAGTAATTAACAGAATATCTCATTTTCATTAGAAATTGTGTTATATATTTAAAACAAATAAAAAAATCATAAACAAATCTTTTTGATTATGACCCACCACTTACTCAATTCAAGACAGTTATTTTACTTTCCGAACTTCAGTTGCTATATCAGTTTAACGGAAAAGATAAATTTACTTAGAAAGGTACATATACTCATTTTGCATATAATATTTGAAAAAACATCTGTTAATGGTATCGAGAAAGTAAGTCTCCTATTTCTAGTATTTTCTATGATGAAAGTAATTTATATTTTTATAAACTACTGTTTTAGCTTTTTGTGAAAATAGTTTCATTTCAGGAAAATATATTGAATCCAATATTTGCACTTTGATTACTACAACAAAAATTGAGTGCTAAAACTATCAAGTGACAGCAAGTGATTCAACCTTCTTTTCACTGGATTGTTTTCTGGTTAAGTTAACACACATTTCAAAACTCACCCAGAATCATTGCCTTTTGGTTTTGACGCTGAACTTAAAGTGATGATATTTCAAGAAAAGCTGAAATGCAAAGGATGTTATGTTGCATTTACTTTAAGGTTCATTCACTCTGACTTTTACATGACTTGTTAGACATTAGCCTCGCTGTTTTGAAAAGGCCAGGTACATCAGGGTTAGTGCAGAGAACGAACACCATTAGTTTGCACTTTATCACTGTCATCCAGCCGCTGAATGGCTGCATTTTACATTCTGCAGGTAATGGGGGTTGTCAGAGCTACTTCAACTCTTATACAAGTCAAAACTTAAGAGGATTAGGGGGTTTCGATTTTAAGGACTTTAAGTAGAAATAAATTTTTTACTAAGTCCCTCAAATAGCCTACATTAAATTTTCAATGAGAATATAGTAATTATTGTCTGTGAATGTATTGTGTAACCTATTAATAAACTCTATAGTAGAATTGATTTGGGGCATCACTTGTAAAATTCTTAACCTTTTAACAGGAAATGAAAAGGACATCTCTTGCAAAGTTCTTAATCTTTTTAGTAAACCTAGTTAAGTCTTTTCTTTCTTTCTTATTTTGGGGAAAAGGCCTTCTCCCTCAAATCCTGATAATTGCTCCAAAACTAGTGACTCAGATTCTGGCTATTGATAAGGGTCATTGGCCCATTTCAAGCAGAAATGGCTTTAGGCCAGGCAGAGTCCTAAGCGTCCAAGAGGGGAGGGAACTTTAGGCCAAATGTTTTTTTACCCTTTAAGAAGTATGTTAACCAATTCTATTTCTCTTTACTTGCTCAATAGGCAAGTCAATGATAGAAATTAATAGATATATGATTTAAATAACAAGTTTGTATCTTCTTTTCTTTATCTAAGGACTAAGGTGGCCCTTCAGCAGGAAACCCAAGATGCCTCCCTAAGGCAGAAAGGGAAAGAGCTCCATGAAACCCCAGTAGGCAGGGACAATGACCCTTCCTGCTGCATCATCAGGAAGTAGATACAGAAGAGACCTCATCTTCTTCAACATTTACACTATTAATAAGGCAAGAAAGTTAGTTAAGAAGTTTCGTGTCTGCTTGAAAAGACAGCGAGGTCATCCTATCCTAGAAGGGGTCTGCCCTAGTCTTCCCACCATTAAGCAAGCCAGAAGGCATTTTGGGGCTGAAAGTAACTCAAAGAAAGAAACAAATGAGCAGGAAATTGATAATAGTTTCAACCAGTCACTTGCACCTGCTCAATAAAGACCCTAACTATCTTCAATTTACCTGAGCCTCATTATGATATAATATGCTCAAAACTTCATTAATATTGTAACAGACTGAATTCTGGGAATGAACATTCAAAGAATGCAAATTATAAATCTCTGAGTTCTGTCAATCTTAGTTGTCAATCAAGGAAGCCCATTCCTCTAAGATAAGTAACCACCCACAGAAAACAGAAATAAAAACCCCAAAGGCTTTCTTACCAGGACTTTGAGCCATGCTTCTCCGGATCAGGCCTGCTTCCATGTCTGAAAGTGTACTTTCACTTCTAATAAAGCTTTTCTTTTCTGCTGTATTTCGATGTCTTGCTCAATTATTTGTTCAAGACATCAAGAACCTGGACAATGTGCCAGGAGAGGATCCCACTCTCCAATAAGAGAACTATTTCAGAACTAATTATTTAAATGTATAATTAATTATAAGCCGGATGTAAACCTTGCTTTAAATATTTGCTTTAACCTTACTTTAACCAAGATTACATGTCATTATGATTAGATTGTGTTGCCATTCATTCTTTACATCAACTCACATGTATGACTTCAGAAACTTAAACAACAGCATGTTCACACAACACTGCATTGATCTCACTTGCTCTCTTCTAAGCACAGCCCAGCAGCCTGCAGCACCCAAACAGTGACAGTTTTATTTGGGCATTGAGCAGAGATTTTATTTCACTTCATTACATTTTATCATACTTTTCATTCTTCATTCCACAATGGCAGGCTCATCTTCCCTTACAATGCCAGAGGCTACCAACTGGTAATAAATCTCAGCTTTAAAACCGCTCAGAAAAAGGGAGAAATCAAATGAGTAAAAAAGGAAGTAGACCATAGCTGCTGCTTTCAGCCATAGTCATAGATTTTCTGCAACCTTAGGAGATTTGTGATGATCCTAAGTGTAGTTTCCAGAAATGAACATGAATTGTATGTCAGGAGACTTTGGATTCCAATTCTGACCATGGAATTCACTAAGAATATTAACATTTTTAGCATCATTATTTACAAATTGAAGATTGGACTAGAAAATTTCTATGTCACTTTCAACGTGAAAATATACATTTTAGACAAAGAGAGAACAAACACTGAGTAAACAATTGTGTACATGCTCTTGATTCTCAATTTGTAAAACAATAACAGTAGATTTTTTTTTAGCTCTTGGTATGTTTTTGTAGTAATATCACTTTAAAAATAAATATGTGCATTGTGTCATTATTAATTTTATGTGTTGATTTGACTGGATCATGGGCTCCTCAGACATTTGGATACACATTTCTGGGTGTGTCTGTGAGCGTGTTTCTGAAAGAGATTAGCATTTGATTTTGTAAACTGAATAGAACTGATCATCCTCACCAAAGTAGGTGGGCATCATCCAATCTGTTGAGGGCCTGAATAGAACAAAAAGGTGGAGGAAGAAAGAAATCGTTTTCTCTGCCTGACTTTCCAGTTGGGACTTTGGTCTTTTTCCACCTTTGGTCTGGGACTTTGATCATTGGCACTCCTAAATCTCAAGCTTTTGGATTTGGACTGAAGCTGTACATACTTTGGCTTTCCTGGGTGTCCAGCTTGAAGATGGAAGATGGCGGGAATCCACAGCCTTCATAAGCGTATGAGCCAATTACTTAATTTATATGTTTATCCTACTGATTCTGTTTCTCCAGAGAACCCTGTCTAAAACACTTTTCAAAAACTAGACTGTTCAAAATTATTGCCTAATTAATAATTTCCATTTTGATTATACATTTTTACATGTCTTTCAAAACACTTTGTGTATATTACTTTATTATTTTACTTCTTTTCTTTTTGTTAAAAAATGGGAATCTTCTTATATAACTAAGCAGGTAATACCATCTCCATTTTAAATATAATGGATTAAAGATGAGGAATAATTAAGTGGTTCAGCAAAGATTTGGTATCGAGTTAGTAGATGTAATACAACTCGTTAGCTAAATGTTAATTATATATATGCTCATTTGATTTCCTTTTTATTAAATTTATTGGGATGGCTGATTAATAAGATTATATAGGTTTCAAATATATAATTCAATAATACATCACATGTATATTGCATTGTGTGTTAGCAAAGTTAAATTTCTCAATGTTAGACCTCCTTCTGTCACTATATATTTGACCCCCTATACCCTTATCTACCTCTCCTCTTCTTCCTTTCCCTCTGGTACCCACTGTAACTAAACTGTTTATATGTCTATTAGTTTTTATTTGTTTGTCTGGTTTGTTTGTCACAATCATATGGTTCTTCGCTTTTTCTATCTGACTTATCTCACTTAGCATGATTATCTCAAGGTCCATCCATGTTGTCGCAGATGGCAGTATTTCATCTCTTCTTATGACTAAATAATGTTCCATTGTATGTTTATACCACAGCTGCTTTATCCAATCATCCATCAAAAAATACTTGTTCCCATGACTTGGCCATGTGAATAATTCAGCAAAGAACATCAGGGTGCTTATATCTTTATGGTGTCTTCTTGGGAAAAAGTGTCTGTTCAGGTCCTCTGACCATTTTTTAATTGGATTGTTTGTTTTTAAAATCAACATCTTGTGACATATATAGAAACATGCAATGAGAACACTGGTGTGACCACTGCAGAAGTGAAGTATTAGAATATTACTGGTGTCACAGGAGGCTCTTTCTCTTTCCCTTCTGTGCCAGATATCAGTTGATTGCTTCACTTTTAAAGAATCTGCTTTGTGATACTGGAGCTTTAAGTATTTTTATTTTGCTGCCAGTGCAACATTAAGCATTGTTGATAGAGAATATAGGGGGTTTCTGCAAGAGGAAGAGACTTCCCATTCTGATTCCAGTGTGCTGCTTTTGGCATTTTTTTCCTAATGTGCGATCCATAAATTCATGCTGCCTTACTGATGCTGAATCTTCATCATGGTAATGTCCTCTATCTCTCAGCCTACCAGTCATTCTCTTCTCTCCTGTTCCCCAGTGAGATGTTTTTTGCTTGCCCAATAACTGTGAACAGGCTTTGGCCTGGACAGCTAAGCGAACCTCACCATGTGGGCCTCAATTACTTTTCCTTAACTAGGTCTGAACCTTAATCTTGGGGATGGGCACCCCTTTCTAATTTGTACTTCCTTTCCTACTCCCTCATTTTTATAGTATTCTTCAGAATTCTAGTTACATGTTTGTAATTATTACTCTGTTGTAGTTATTTTGGATCCACATTGCTATTCCTTATCAATCACAGATATCTCAGTTCTCCTCAGAGGCAGCTACTATCTTAACTCATTTATGATGATTTTCTTGAGTTCTTTACTAATTTTGCTACTCATGTATACATTTTTTAATGTGAAAGGAGTTCAAAAAATACCCTGCTAGTGTTTGTGGTTGTGAGAAGGGTGTATATGCAAATATGCTGGCAATAAACGTGTTACCCATAAGTCAGCACCTACACAACCAGCGGGCAGCTGGGCACGAATGTGCTTGTAAACTAATGGGTTCGCATGTACTGTGAGTGTGGAGGCAGAAGTAGTATGAGTGTGTACATTTCTGGTACCTGTGCACAGGTGTTAATGTGTGCATGTGTTCGCATGTGAACAGGTATGTGCCTGAGTGGAAGTGGAAAGATTCTCTGCTCAGAGGGCCCCATCTCCTTAACTCAAAATAGCCCCACTTTTTACTTCCTTGAGGCCTGCTGGAGTGAGAAGTTTCAAAAGTCTTGGTGAAGAGAGCTGGAAGTTTGGTTTCATCACATTTTAAATCACAGTTTAATTTTGCCTTGGTTAGAACTTTATGTAAACACAATGTTTATAATCTTTTGTTACTGCTCTTTTTTTTTTTCAAAATGATGTCTTTTAGATACACAAACGTTGCTATATCTGTGGCCTGCTCTCTTTATACACCCACAATGTATTTCCCATTCTAATACTGTTGGACATTTCGATCGTTTTCAGTATTTGACAGTTATGAGCAATGAGCTCTAAACATTTTGTACCTATTGCAAATAAATATTTTTATCACTATGGACTATGCATAGGGGCAAAAATTATGCATCAAGGGAAATACATCTTAAGATCTTCAGATTATGGTATATGGTTTACCAAAGAGGATGAACCAATTTATGATCCCTCCAGAATTTTTGTAGCTATAAATACTTGTCAACATTTTAATACTAAGAAAAATGCTTTATTTAGCATTTTTATTTAAAGTTTAGTGCCTTTAGCATGTGTTTATTATTAATCTAGTCTCCACTTTTTTGAAATGATCTTTTACATCTTTTATTTATTTTTCTATTTGATTGTCTGACTTTTTTGAATTTTCTTCCTTACCATAAATAATCTTGATAAAAGTATTTTATTAGCTCTCTGTGTTGCAAATACCTTCTTCCATTCTATAGCTTACCACCTTTTTTCCCCCCTAAATAAATGATCTCTTTTGAAGAAGAGAAAATTATGATCGTAATTTTAACATAGTTGAATTTACTAACCTTTTTCTTCATGGCTACTGCTTTTTGTGTTCTAAGAATCCTTTTCTACCAAGGTTATTAATATATTCTTCCACATTATCTTCTAAAAGTTTCATGGTTTTGACTTTCAGATTTAGATTTTTAACCTACCTGGAATTGATTTTTATATAGCATGAATATTCTTGCTATTATGCCATAATTTCTAAAACTCAAATGTACACAAGGTCACCATTACCATTTAGTTTATACATCTACAATTTAGAGAGACGTAGCATAATGTAGAATGATGCTGAATAGGGGAAAAAGCCTTTTCTTTTTAAGAAACAAGTAATTAAGCTCTTACTGATTTCAGACACAATGTTAAGTGTTTTACTTGCATAACCTCAATAAAGTTTATTTTACAGATAAACCCATTAAAGGTTTGAGCGTTTAAAGAGCTTAGCCAAGGTCACACAGTAATATAAATTTGAGCAAGGACTCAAATTTTTACCATTTAATGCAAAAGCTTATGTTACTGTCTTCCTAGGGATAGAATGTGTGTGTGTGTGTGTGTGTGTGTGTGTGTGTGTGTGTGTGTGTGTGTGTGTGTGTTTCCTTTTTGTTTACTTTGCTTTCCTATGCCTTTATTACGTACACCCAGAGTTACCCAACTTTCCTTATAAAGGTTTCCTTAAGTTTTCAAGTAGTACCATATACAGAGTTATGCTTTTACTGATTACATTACATTATCTTTCACCAAACAATGTTTTATTCAAGAAGTGTAAAAATTTAACAATTTACTGAAGTTTAAATTCTTACTATAAATGTAGGGCCTGCAGAACTTGCATCACAATGTTAGCTATATTTTTACAGAGCTGCTGGAGGCTCTGACAGGTCTCCACATAATCCACACCAGCAATCTCTGGTTGAGCAGAAGAGATTGTGCTTTCCTCATCCCACACACATTCCTCACACCAGCTTCAGCCAGAGAATTGTTAAGTAAATTTAGTAAGGTTAATACACAGTCTATTTTATTTATATATTAATAACAAACAATTGGAAAATGAAATAAACAAAATATTTATAAGAGCATCATATAAAACTTAGATACTTTTAAAAACATGAAGACTTCTATACTAAAAACCAAATAATTGCTAAGAGATTTAAAAAATTATAAATAATTTAGAATTGTATGTTCAGAGAATGAAAATTCAGTATTATTATGATGCATGTTTTTACCAAATTTACTTCAACACTATCACAATAAAAATCCTGCCCTTTCTGGATTTTTTTTTGCTGCTGGATCTTGCTCTGATAATTCCCTTCTAGTTTTATGCTTTCATGTTATGTATAAGTATATGTATATGTATATGTTTATATATAAGTGTAAGTGTATGTATTCATATTCGTATTTGTATACTTATATGCAAATCAATTAGCTGAGCCACAGTGTCTAACTTGTGTTTTCTCCACTTTAGTACTACTGACATTGGGGGCTAAATAATTCTTTGTTACTACAGGTTGTTCTGTGTGTTGACTATATAGCAGCATCATTGTCCTCTACCTGACAGTAGCCACTTCCCAGTTGTGACAAAAATAACATATCTAGTCATTTCCAAATGTCCTTTGGAAGGCAAAATTGCTCCCAGTTCAGGACTACTGACCTAATACATCATTTCTAAAAGCAAAAGAATTTCACCTTTCAAATAATTTTTTCTTTCATTTCATTTATTTCTTTCAAATATTATTGTTTACGCTGATCCTTGGCAATGGCTTTGTTACAGATTGAAACATTTATAATGATTACACCCCTTTAAATTATTTATTTATTTTCCATTAATTATAGAATTAAATTCAAATTTCTTAACATGGCATATAAGGCTTCATCTACTTCTCTAGTCTCTTGTGTCATCATACCTTGCTTCAGATGAGTATTCTTGCACCATTATTTTTCTTTATCAATCACAGCCCACACCATACTGTGTTTTCATTATGTCTCTGCTACATTTCTTCCCTTAACTTATAAATGAGATATTTCTTATGTGTCATTTCAAATTCTCTTGACTCCACTTCTGACTTCAGACCCTATGTGTGAATAGGTTTTAGAAAGCTTCAAGGAGTTCACACAGGTGTGGATGTGTATGTGTGCATTTCATATCCTGCCATGGGTTTCTTTGATGTTGTGGTATGAGATACTTCTGGATATTTGCCTGGTAGTCTTGAATGAATATAAAGAAAGTTGATAGCTGTGGGGCCATTCTTGACCAATAGGGGCCATAAATAAATGTTTCCTCCATCTTCTGGGTGGATAGTTCTGAGAATATTGTATAAATTTCCTGAGAATGTTCTACATAATCAAGTTCCAGTCACTTGGTGACCAACTTGAAAACACATTCTTATATTGGCTTCTCCTCCTTCTCTATTTTGCTCGCCCTGCCCCTCACTTGTGCTACTTAAGATCAATTTTCAAACTGACTACTACTTCCACAAAAGCCATAGTCTCAAGCTCTGTTCTTGGTGCATCTAAAACTAAGACAACCTGGCTAACTTTTACTCATCTTTTAAGGCTCTTAGGTGTAATTACTTCCAAAAAATTTTTCCTTGCCTCTCACCCCCTCTCTCCATTTTTACCAACGTTTCTCTTCAGTGTCACCCATTTCTCTATACCCTTTGCTAATTATTTCCAAACATCCTTGAGAATTGTACCTGTATAAAAATTATCTTTTTCCCCCAGTATCTAGATATCACCTTGAATAATGATATACCTAGAGGTCATAATGATATTTTAATTATCAATCTTAAATAACAACTATGTAGTTAATTAAATAATATACTTTATTGGGGAGGGTGGAGATTAGGAGTAGATAGAGGAATCATGTAATAAAAATACTTTTTTGACTCCAAATAATTGTTATGAGAGGTGCAGGGTGAGAGGGATTAAACAACCTGTTAATTCTCTATTTCTCTTCTAACTTGTCTTTTTTTTTTTTTTGAGGCTGAAACTAAGAACTAATTCATGAGAGAATACAACTTTTAAGAAAACACATTTTCTCTAAAGCTAGAAAAAGCACCAAAATATATTTAATTACATGTAGAAATTGGTATTAATTAAATTACAATATCATATTCAATAGCCTTATTATCTATGAATCAATAAGAAAGAGAGGGTTTAAGAAGACTGAAAGTTTGAGGAAAAAGGAAAGATTGAGCTAGGTCCTGCATGAGAAATGATGTGGAATCCACTAGAACTTAAGGAAATATTAACAGGATAATGGAAAACAGCCACAAGAGAATAAATGTATATATGACAGGGAATAATATTTTTTAATAAATAGATATATACAGTTCATCCCCTCAACATGCATCCAGGGTCTTAAGTGTAAAAAAAAATTTGCCTATAGGGTCATCTACCTGCTGTCAATTTTGTGTTCCATAGAATCCAGTTTCTTTGCTCAGAGAACTAAAAATACAAGAAAAAAAAAAGAATGTGTTGATATTTGTGGCAAATAGCTAGCAAAAGAGAAAAAAAAATAACTGGGATGGGATTGTGAAAAATCTAGATAGAGAATTGGGAAAAAAGGTTTTTTGGGGGGTTTTTGTTTTTTATTTAAAAAAAAAAAAACAGCTCTGTTGTTAAAACTATACACTCAGAGCAGATGGAGAGAAAGTGGAAGAGGAAATGCTAGTGACTGAGAATTGGTATCACAGAAAGGATAAAGAGAGATGGTAAATGTGGGAATTTAAGGTGCCCTTGAAAAGACCAAAAATGCCACAGAGTTGATAAAAACATTGGTACAGTTGGCAGCCTAGTTTCCACTGTTAAGGCTTTGTTAAGAGAGGTCTATGAGAAAGGCGACTTTTAAGTGTACAATACCATATCATTAGCTATAGGCACCACACCTTATAGATCTCCAGGACTTATTTATTTTGCATTACTGAAACTTTGTAGCCTTTGATCATTATGTCTCCCCCTAAACTCTTGGGAATTACTGTTTTACTCTTTCTTTCTATGAGTTTGGCTATTTTAGATTTCACATATACACGAGATCATATAGTATTTGTCTTTTTGTGTCTGGTTATGCTATTTTATTTAGCATAATGTCCTCCAGGTTCATCAAAGTTATCACAAATTGCAGGATTTCCTGAGCTTTTTGTGTTTTATCTAAAAATTATATGCATTATGACTTAAAATAGAATTTCAAGAATATAAAAGCAGTCAAATTAAGTACTTAAAATGTGGCAAGGTTAGTGTAGATGCTTTATCAACATTATATAAACACATACTTAAAATAACCACTTAAAGTAGAGACTATTATTATGATCTTTTTATGGTGGAAAAAGAATATAAATCTAGACAGGATAAGTAATTTATCCAAGGATACAATATATATGATAACTCTAGGAATAGATCCCAGGTCTGCATGACACAAAGTCCATGGATCTAACTAGTTGAAATACTACAAAAAGTCACCAAATGGCCAACTATGATCTAAAATAAGTCTCAGGAAAGTGAAGGGATACTGACAAGATAGATACTTTTGTACAATTTAACATTATTAATGATATCATTAGGAAAACAAGCAGATGCATCTGTGTTAAAGGACAGTGGGAGTGTGTCAAGTGGCAGATCTATCTATATACAGTGACATATGCCTACTAATTAAGATGGATAACTGAATCCTCAGTTATACTTCTATTTTTGTTTATAAAAGATCATTTTCTCAGTAAGAATTATTGGATGCCAATTATTGTCATGATCAATGCTAATGACAAATGAAATAAGTTAATATCATTCCTGGTTGAGAAATACTGTTTCTACAGATTAAGATGAAATTTAAAACCATGGGAAGTGTAAAAAGAAACTGAGCATCATTGCAACATTTATCAACAAAATCTGAATCAGTACCCAAGGGCTGTCATTATACCCTTTAAAAGAGTATGAGCAGTAAAAATTGATTACTTCCTTTATTCATTCAAAATAATTTCATGGGGCATCTTCTGAATAAAACTATTTTATTGTTTTATTGAATATTTACAGAAATACTATAATATGGAGACAAAAAAGCCAAAAACATACAGTGGAGAAAGGAAAACTTCTACAATAAATGGTGCTGGGAAAACTGGAAAGCCACATGCAAAAGAATGAAACTAAACTGTTGTCTATCACCACACACCAAAATTAACACAAACTGGATTAAGAACCTGAATATAAGACCCAAAACAATAAAATGCATAGAAGAAAACATAGGAACTAAACTCAAGGAACTTACACTTAAAGAAGATATGAATTTGACCTCAAAGGCAAGGAAAATAAAAGCAAAAATAAATGAATGGGACTATATCAAACTAAAAAGCTTCTGCTCAGCAAAAGAAACTGTTAATAAGGTAAAGAGACAACCATCTCAATGACAAAATATATTTTGCCTTCGATAAGGGTCTAATATCCAAAATATAGAAAGAACTCATGCAACTCAATAGCAACAACAAAAACCAAATGATCCTATCAAAAAAAATAGGCAGAGGACCTGAACAAACACTTCTCCCCAGAGGACATACAAATGACCAACAAATATATGAAAAGATGTTCAACATCGCTAGTTATTAGGAAAATGCAAATGAAAACTACAATTAGATACCATCTCATACCTGTTAGAATGGCTATAATCAACAAATGTTGGAGAGGTAGTGGAGAAATAGGAACCTTCATACATTGCTAGTGAGACTGCAAATTAGTACAGCCACTATATAAAACAGTACAGAAGTTTCTCAAAAAAACTAAGAATTGATCTACCATATGATCCAGGAATTCCTCTATTGGGTATTTACCCCAAAGCCTTAAGAAATCATATCCATAAAGATATTTACGCACCAATGTTCATAGCAGCATTATTCACAGTGGCCAGGACATGAAAGCAATCCTAAGATAGATGATTGGCTAAAGAAGCAGTGGTACATATATACAATGGAATATTACTCAGCCATAAGAAGACATGAAATATTGCCTTTTGCAACAACTTGGATGGACCTTGAAATAATCATGCTAAGCAAACGAAATAAGCCAGACTGAAATAGTAGAAAATCACATGATATCACTTATATGTGGCATATAAACCTAAAAGCAACAAATGAGCAGGACAAACAAACAGAGACTCATGGACATGGACTATAGAGTAGTGGTTACTAGTGTGGTACGGGAGGAGGTAGGAGGTAGATAAGGTAAAAGGGGTCAAACATAGAAAAGTAGGGGGAGGGTGAAGTGGATAAGGGGATCAAATATATGATAGCTGAAAGAAACTGGACTTTGGGTGGTGAACACACAAGTGAATATACAGATGTCAAATGATAATGTACATCTAAAATAAAAGAACAGAGATTTGAAGAATTTAAGCAGCATGCTTATGGTCAGATAGCTGGTTAGTGACAGATTTGGCTTTACACCTGGGCTGCTTCTGTTTCAAAGCTGGTGTTGTATTTCCTAGTAAGGCAGATTTCACCTAGTCTCAAAAACGAAATAATCCCCGGGTGCCATCAGGACAGTAGTCCTCTGCCTCCTCCTAACAACAACCTATGGGGAAAATCTCATGGATCATAGACTTAGGCAGAATGTCACACTGTCTGGCAGAACATCAGCTTAAAAGGTCAATAAACTTTGCAGGATAGCATTCTAATCATCCATGGAAAGTAAATTGCTCATATTTCTGCTTACTAAACAAAGTGAAGGCTAACTTATATTTGTATTTTGGATAAGTTTTCTCAGGACCAAAAAGTTATTAGTGTGTAAATCATAGTCTTATGACCTGTCATGGTTACTAAAAAGATATTTTTAATTATCTTTAACGGGAATGAGAGCTTTAAGCATTATGGAAAACCACATGTGTGTGAACCAATTGTAGGAAATTCAAAGAAGTCAAGTTAAGGTGATGAGGATAAAGATGAATTATACCACAAAGAAAATATCCAAGAATACAGTTTGCTACAATAAAAATCTAAAAGAATGAGTCAGTCTGCAGAATTTAGAAGCAATTAATTAATTACCAAGAGGCAAGGGAGACTAACTGGCAGAAAACTGGGGAAGAAACTTTAGAATGGATTCTCAGGAAAGAGTTCCCTGACTATTACATCTGCGAATTTTTAGAACAATTTATCTACCACAGGAAGCTGTGAAACTGACATCATTTAGGACACACAGGGCTTACACTTAAAACCACTAAGAGCAAGTGCTGGCAAATGCATTAGTGAGACATAAAGAGAATAGCCTTTCTATTGTTTACTCCTTTTAATACAAGTAAGAGGAGATCTTTTTTCCTTAAATGCTATTTCAGATATTTGTTAAAAGATGCAGATTTTCACCTAGCTGACTGAGTTACATGTTTTTGTCCTCCATGCAACATTTCTGCTGGATTTGCTCAATGCTCTCTCATGTGTCATAAAGAGCTACATGTACTGAGTTTATAATTGTGACAAAGAGACTGTTTTTATATACTCACTATGAAAAATAAGAATATAGGGACATGCAATTAAATATTACCAATATCATAACCACTCAAGGATAAACATCTTAACATTTCTATGAACAAACTTCCTAATATTTCACAGTATATGTATGTGTGTTTATATAAATTTGTGTTTATGAAGATTATACATATAGACTATTCTGCAACATGCTTACTATTTAGATGTAATATAATCAACCACCATGTGATTAAATAATCTAAGTATTATACTAAAAATTGCATCCATAGTATTGCTGTATAATTAATTCTCAATTGCCGGACAGTCAGTTTTTTCTGATTCATTTTATATATAATGCTATACTGTCTACCCTGGTACCTAATTTAATCACTTCTTTAAGAGAAATTCTTGAATTGCTGGGTTGAGGGTTTTGCACAATTAATGAACAAATTACTTAAGTACCCTCCAGATAGAAAGTACCTTTCTGGAGAGACTTTGTAAAAGGCAGTCTCTGCAGTCAGTCAGGCTGTGTGGCCACAGGCTGACTCTATATGGCTGTGTTTCCTCATCTGTACAATGGGATTCATAAAAATATTTTATATAATTACTGTGAAGATTTAACAGAAAAAATATGCAAAATAATTATATTAGTACTTTTCAGAGGAGAAATTCTCAGAAATGATTATTACTATTATTGTCAATATTTCCAGTTAACATTCCCATCAGAATCTATTTTTCTTTCACTTTAGAAGATGATGTTATCACAAACATATTTGTAAATTTAATAAATATTGTTATCTTATTATTGATTTAATTTTTATTAATAATAGGATGATGTTTATCATGTGTGCATTGGCCATTTGTATTTTTTCCTTTGTGTCTTGGTTGGTCATAAGACTTAGGACTTATTTTGCTGCTGAAGTTTTTTTTTGACTCACTGACTCTATAAGAGCTACTCCTTTTTTGCCTAATAAGACAATACCCTCTTGTTTTCAAGCAAAATGTATGTAGCACTAAACAACTTCTAAAACAAAAATAGTCATACATTTTCTCCTGAATTTCCCACAGACTACTGTTCTTAGAGAATTTAGTAGGGCATTTTATACATTTTTATACACCATTTCTCAAAGTTGTGTTTTTTATTCTCTTTAATTTTCATTTTAATTCTAATGTCTTATCATTAATTGACTTAGTTTCTTTTTAATAACTCACTTGTACTGCTTTGACCTCAACCTAACTACAAAATATTGACCTTATCCTTGTCTTTCATAAAAAAAAGTAATTTCATCTTCTACATAAAAAAGCTTCATGTTATTAACGTGACTTTACTTCTCTGGTCTAAATAATGCTAAATACTTTGTTTAACAGCATGACCTCACTCTGTGCAGCGTCATTTTCAGACTATTTCCCTGTATCAGTGAGCCTTTTAAATTATTTTTCACTGTAACCACAGATATTTTTTGCTATTTCCAGAATGTTCTATTCATGTCAATACATTAAGACCTTTGTTCAAAAATAAAATTCTGCCTAAAGTAGTAAATTTTCATTGATTCAATCAGGATTAATAAAAGAAAAATGAACATATCTTGACCTTTGAGTAAATGCCAAGCACATTTAACAGTTAAAATAACCCTGTGAAGTAACTATGATTAAGTATCATGTTATAATGGCTACAACTAAGTATTTTGCCCAAGTTCACATATGTAAATAGCACAGATGAGATTCCATATTCTTTCCACTTCTTCGAAATATTTCTTAGTACCTACTCTGTGTCCTGAATGGAATATTATGAAAACAAGATGAATTTAAAGCAGAGTTTTGCTCAAGGAACAGCAGCTCAGATATCCTTTATTCATGAGGACATCCACATTTCCATGAGGCATGTTAGTGGCATAGCCACATTCTGCAATTTAACTAATAAACTATGGCTGCTCCGTTTTCTATCATGGCTTCCTTTTTGCAGTTCCTTGACTGGCTGTGGCACTTTCAGACTACGTAAGAACCTTAATTTATATAACGAAGTAGCATCTTTACTGCTTTAAGCAGCTTAAGAAAAGCCTTGAAAAAAAAATTAGAGAATTGAACTTAATGCCTAATAGGATTTTGGAATTGCTTTTCTTTCCTTTTATGCATGTACATATCATCATGGAGAATTGACTGAGTGGCTATTATTTTTTGTTCTACACGTGGAGAACTTGATGTAGATAAAAGGCAGACTAAGTAGGAGGAAGAAAAGAGATGAGAATTCAAGTGCTTGATTACTCAGTCTGTTGCTTTTCTATCAAACTGTATTGTGTTACTTGTCATAAAATTATAAAGCAAATTTCAATGGTAGATAGGTAGATGAGTAAATAGATATTCTTTTATGATTGAATAAACCAAAGTGTTTTAAAAAGTTCTTGTGCCCTTGCATAAGCATTACTGCAATTTGAATAAATGCTTCTAGTAAGAATTTTAAAACCTAAAATTTAGGGCCCTGAGACCTGCAAGGGGTCCTGAGCACACTGATTGGAAACTATTAACATAGCAGAGGGAACGCTAGATTGGAAAACAGAACTAATTTTAACTAGCTATCTCATATGCTGGCATCTTTTAAGCATTATCATTGGTTTTCTCATCTTAATAGATAATAGTAAAAACTGCTCATTTCACAAAACTGTTAGAAAAATAAATAAAGAATATAAAAATGTTAAAATCAATGAAGCACTATTAGAGTTTTTGTTATCATTATTATAGTACCAGTTTTGTAACCATAGTTCTATAGATAATGAAATTAAAGATCAGAATGAGAATTTAGAACTGGAAAGGATTATACCACCACTTTCTCATTCCATAAATTAGGACACTAAAGTTCAAAATAGCTAAATGATTTGCCTAATGTCATATAGTCATAGCTTAAAATGTTATATAAGCATATGTTCTATATAATTACAAACACTGCCAGTTATTTAATTCAATCATTCTTATTTAAGTCTGTATCTTAATAAATAAAAGTAGATAATATTGAGGACAGGGTCATGAATACAATCATTTATGGGTATTAGTATGTATTTTATAAAATACATTAAATTAACTATGTGTATATTTTCTACATATCAGAATTCCTGTCCTTAAATAGAGTGCACTGATCAAAGACATATAAGAGAGGTAAATGGGTTTCTAGAGATGGAGACATAAATTTAAGTATGTAGATCAAGATATATAACTAGATCTATTATTGAACCTTTTCCATATACCAGGAAAGAGAAACACAGACCAATTTTCCTAGAATGAATCACACAGATAATAAATTATGGAGTCATGACTTGAGGCCGAATTTTACTAATGCCAAATTTTAATACCTACAACATGTGGTACTATACATTAATGTAATATTGTATTACAATAAGTTACTAGTTAATTAACAAAGAATTTAGAGAATATTCTATTGAAATTTATGTAGAATAAATTACTTAGAACTAGAAGAAAAATGCAATTTTAGTTAGTTTTAAGGATGAGTAAGATAAAATGGACAAAGAATAAAAGAACACATAAGTAAGAAAATTAGAGTGACAAAGGCAAAAACCATGAAAGATCAAGACATTTTAGAAGTAGAATAATCTGTGTGTACATAGAATGAAGACTAGAAATGGGTGACACTAATGGATAGGAGGGAAAGAAGTGTGTGTATTATTTGTGATCTCATTTTCTTAGTGCCTAACACATTGAAAGATATAACAATATTTGGATGGATGGATGGATGGATGGATGGATGGATGGATGGATGGATGGATAGACGGATGAATGAAATGGAGAGTAGAGCTTTATTAGAGAAAATCTTGATACATGCTTAAGATTTCAGAAATCACCTTTATATTTTGATGACCTATTAAAACATTATAAGTAAACGTGTGCAAGGTTAGCTATGTATTTTAGAAAAATCACCTTCATTGCAGAGAATAAGAATGTTTGAAAGGATTAGAGATAGGACATCATATAAATAAATTTTTGTATTCAACTAGAAAAAGTAATAATAAAAACATGCTAGATGCTTGGTAATATCTTTAACCTATTCTCAGAAAGAAGAGATATTGAGAAAGATAATGTGGCAAGTTTTGGGTCTATTACATTAGAAGTGCCTGTAAGATATCCAGGTAGTGTAGTCTATAAAATGTGTACCTATAACTTAAAGTTGCCAGCATTTATGTACACACACAGAAAAATGTATAGAAGTAGCCTAAAACAGAAAAATAGGAAAAATATAATTCAGTAAGAACATATAAGATAAGGAGAAAATAGAGGAAAGTGAGAAAGAATGATCAAAGAGAAAAAGTAATAGAAGACAGTAACATCTTGGAAACTAAGAGTTTTAAGAAAAAAAGTGATCAACAGTGCCAGAGCCTTCAGAGAGACTAAGAAAGAGAAAAATTAACAATAAATCACTTGATTTAGCTGTTACAATATTGTTCTCAAATTTGAGAGGACAGTTACATTTAAGTGATGAGATTTACTTTTTAAAATGTGAACAAAATTTAACAGAGTGTAATCATACATCTGGTGTTAAGTGCCCTCAGAATTTCTCTATGGGGATTAAATTTTAAGACTATATTATAAATGATATAGTCTACATGTACAACTTAATTAACAATTACTGTTAATAAGTTATATTTACAGGCATTCAAATTGGTTGATTCAAATGCCTTCATCATCAAGAATGGAAATTTAACTTATTTACGTCTAAAATTTCTTATAAGATATTCAGGTAATATTGCTTATAAAATGTGTACCAGTAACTTAAAGTTGCCATTATTTATATACACACATAGAGAGAATGTATGGAGCTCAAAGAAAGGTTTTGAAAAAGACTTAATTTACCACTAAGCAATCTTCAAGTACTCAAGCAGCATTGCTCACTTAATTGTGCTTCCAAATTCTGTACTTGGAAGTAACAGAGATAAAGAATATGACCAAAAAGAAGGATAATTTCACTATTGTTTGGAACTACATGAAGAGTGTCCTTCCAATTTTAAGGGATATGATAATCCCAGGGCAAAATCAATTTTATACTGACTATAAAAACGATTTAAAAACTCAGCATGTAAATGTTTATTCTCTTCAATAGAAGTTGCTTTTGTTTCTAAATTTCCAAAACCTCGCATTAGTTCTAGTCTCAACCTCACAGAACGGTAAGGAAATTTATAAATGTAAATTCAGATCCATTGCAGATCTGGATTTTTGAAAATGTAACATCTCAAGTGCTATGGAATTTGAAATGTGCTTATTATATTTTTCATAGATATATTTATCCACAACCACAAACTCATATATTTCTAGTATCTTGAAATATTCCATTTTAAGGAGCAATTTAGGTAAAAGAGAACTACTGAGTTAACCAATGAGTAGATTAATAGCTCATCTTCCTGTGAAATGGAACATTTAACACTGAGGATGGTCTATGAACTAAGTAATTTAAATTCAATTGCATAAATGATGTTATGAATAAAATTTATTCATTTTCTTCTAAAAATGATGCTTATAGTTTATTACATTTACTTCTCTATTGGAAAAAGTAGAGCATTTAAGAGCTTTTTTTGTAGCAAAATTTAAGATTTTTAACTCTATGCTTTGAAGAATGGACTCTATCAAATGCATATTACTTCTAAAGTGATAAATATTTGAAATTTTTGTTTAATATGTTTAAAATATTTTATTACTGCAAATTAATAAACAATAACTAAATAAAATGCTTTTTTCTCTTTTGTAACTTTTTTAATGGAAGTTGGAATGGAATGCATGAGGAGGTTTACAGCTTAAGTCTGGGTTTTTAGTTATTTGTCTGGATAAGGCTAATCATATCCATACCTTATTCTATTTTAAAATTGCTTTGCACCAAAGATTTGTGTTCCCTTAGAGATGTGAGGGTTTATATTTTAGTCATGGCACAGCTTGTGGAAAATCCTTGATGGGAACTATAAAAAGCTTTGAGAAAGTCACAGCTTAATATAAACATAAGCACTTGTAAAAAGTAAAGACAATTCATATTAGTTCTATAAAATAAAAATGACATCAGGATACACTATACCCTGAATATCTTTTCTGACAAGTGAAGTTTACTTTTAATTATCTCTGATGTCATTTAGATAAGTACATGTCACAGAAACTTGGTAAAAATAATGAGGTCTTAATAACATGAGACCTCATTCTAGCTATGTGTAAATGAAATCTTTCCTGCCTGGGAGATGGAAGAAAATATCTAAGTTTATTCTAAGAAGTGTCATATTTATAGATTTATCAAAACAGTCTAACGAAGATTTTTTTTTTATTTTGTTGACATTTTGACAAGTGTCAACTACTATAAAAACAACAACCATGTAAGTTAGAGATTTTATTTTCATGGATATTGCCAGAGAACAAGTTTTATAAGAATATATTTTACAGAATCATTATCACTTAGGATGTGTCTATGTGACAATAAATAGGTAGAGAATAAAATCTGGCTTTCACTCAATTCTCAGAATTTCTTGTTTCTAGAAAAATAATTTTTTGAATATCTTGAATATACTGGTTTAATTTTTTTCTAGAGTATTTTATATTGTTAGTATGTGGTCTTTTAAAAGCTTCAAGTAACTATCAGCACACTTGGTAAAGGATATTTGATAATATATCCAGTATAAAGCTGATAGGAAACTGACCAGAAAGAGCTATATCATGTATGGGTTGTCCAAAACCTTGGGAGACACAGATAACTTTATGTGGCATCTTTAATTACAGGTAGACTTTTTGTACAAGGACAGTTTATTTCTATTCTTAAACAATAATAAAAATACATTAGCTGGTTTCCATGTTGGTCTTCAATCTTTTTCTTAACGTATATAATTCTAATATTTTAGAGCCTAAAGGGACCAGTGGTTCTCAGACATTTGGTTACACAGACCATTAAAATTTTATTACCATAGCAACAACAATTTAGATGGAAGAAAAGAAAGAACAGGTAGCTTTTTAGAAACTCAAACACATTTAAAACAGAAGAATGGAGAAATAAAATGTGATGTGTACATATAATAAAATACTATTCAGTCTTTAAAAAGAAAAATATCTTGTCATATGTGACAACATGAATGAACCTTGAGGACATTATGCTAAGTGAAATAAGCCAGTCACAGAAAAACAATGATTCCACTTACATGAGGTATCTAAAAGAACCAAATTTATAGAATCAGAGTGGACTGATGGTTGACAGGGGTTAAGAAAAGAAGGAAATGTGAAGCTATTAATCAACAGGCATAAAGTTTTGGTTAGCAATATGAATAAGCTCTGGAGATCTGCTGTACAACATTATACGTATAGTCAACAATAATGTATTGTGCACTTAAAAATTTGTTAAGATCTCATGCTGTGTTCTCACCACTAAAAGATAAAATTAAAAAGAAAATACCATCATTATCACTTATTTGATAATTTTAATAATAAATTCTAATAATAATAATACGACCACAGAATTAAGATAATTTAGTAAATATACTTTAACTTTCTAAAATTTTCATCATATAGATGATTGCCACTCCTATTCTTCATGAGATAACACAACATGCAATGTCTGGCTCAACCTGGTTTCTGCCTTTTTAATCAGCATAATGTCTCACTCAACTTGCTTTTGTCCTCCAGCCTCCCTAACTTTCTTTTGGTTCCTCTAAAGCAGTAATCGACCAAGTGAGGTAAAGAAAGATGAGGGTGGGGCAGAGAGGAGATCACAAGAAAATATTACATTGAGATGATGGAGAAAAAACTAGCATTCATTTTAATATTCATCCACAATATTATTAAAATAGACTTATTGATATTTTCAATAAAGATTATTTCCTTGGTACCTCTGTCAGAAGGTCCTCACATGGAGTAGAGAAGCATACTGGGAAAGAATGGGTGCTTGCAAACATGGACTGCTAGACCAGTTCACCCATATTCTTTAGTCAACTTTCAGAGTATTTTATTGTCTGTCTGTCTGTCTATCTATCTATCTATCTATCTATCTATCTATCTATCTATCTATCTATCTATCTATCTATCTATCTATCTATCTATCTATCTATCTATCTATCTATCTATCTATCTATCATCTATCTATCTATCTATCATCTATCTATCTATCATCTATCTATCTATCTATCTATCTATCATCTATCTATCTATCTATCTATCTATCTATCTATCATCTATCTATCTATCTATCTATCTATCTATCTATCATCTATCAATCATCTATCTATCATCTATCTATCATCTATCTATTTTTGTGACATTGGTTAAAGAAATCCAGTAAATTTTAGGTGTACAATTTAACAGTAAGGAATATATATATTGCATTCTGTATTCCCCTCCCATAGTTAGATTTCTTTCTGTCACCACATATTTGACACCTTCTACACTATTTATCTGACTTATCACTCCTCCCCCGCTATCCAGTAACCACTACTCTATTCTCTACGTTCATAAGTCTTTGTCCTGTTCATTTGTTGCTTTTAGGTTTATATCCCACATATAAGTGATATCATGTGGTTTTCAACTTTTTATGCTTGGCTTATTTCACTTAGCATGATTATCCTGAAGTCCTTCCACGTGGGTACTGCAGTTTACTCAACACGAGCTTTCTTTTAAAAACAAATTGACTTTTTACTAAGGTTTTACTGAGGTTGTTCTTTAACAACTATACTTTATATCATAAAGTGTTTATAATTCTTTGAAGATAATCCTTTGGGCAGTGGCTGTCTTTTCTGAAAAATCTCCAACAATGTTTAAAGTTTTGCTAGGTAAAGCATGGCAAAATTCTTAGAAAAATTATTTTGGTTAAATATGAATTTCTAAGTTTTCTTTTTCAAAAAATGTACTAATCTTTTTTGTCAAATGATCCTCTTCAATTTCAAACTTACTATTTCTAAAAACTGAAAATACCTACTCTGTTTAAGGTAACTGTGGTATCTTAATGAGTGAAACAACTATGATACTGCATTTTAAAGTAAATCTTGTTGTAAATAGAACTCTTTTGAAGACCAATTTTTAGAAATGTTTTCATCATTATGATGCAGATGCTGAAAGTTATGATTGTATTAGCTATAATAAACATTCTCATCTCTGTACACCTTATGTTCATGGAAACAAAGTTTTCTATTCTCTTAGAATTTTTTAAATAAGAATTTCTATGAATTTTATATTCATCTGTTAAAATATTAAAAATAGAACACACTCTGATTAGTTTGCCAGACATTGATTGATTCCAGGAAATCATAATTTGATAAGCAATTTTTAATAAAAAAAACTCCTTTGTTTACTAGGGAAATGGACTGAAAAACCAAAGTCATAACTTGATAAGCTTAGCTAATCATACAATTTTCTTATTTAGATTTGATTTTTTTGTGGACTATTAATTTAAAAGCTGCAATAGCCATTAGAATTAGTCATAAAAATAAACTGGCTGTAAAACAAAGAATTAATCACTGTATCGCAATGTACTAAATCAAAATTTTCAAAATAAAGATGCGTAATCTAGTCACAACACTTATATTTTTGTGAGAGTGGAAAGGTTGCTATACTATTTATGTAATATTTAAACATTTATATTGTTATTTTGTGTTATATACACAATATAAATACAACTATGTATATATTTTATTTAATAAGAAGCAAGTCAACGAACAAATATTGTAGTGGTCCATTTCTTAAACCTATTGTTCATGATCAAAATAAAATTTGGAGCTGATGCTCTCATAAGCTGTGTTTCCTCCCATATCAGGATGTTCTTGCTTTGCCAAGTGCCTTAAAAGCTCTTAGCCTCCTCCTTTAATCTTTTATTATCATTACTTACCTCTTGCTCATCCATATCTCAGCTTACATGTCAGTTTATTAGAGAAGCCTTATCTGATCTCTTTCAGAAGTTATTAGACAATGACCTTCATAGTAATTAAACTCATTATGTAACTTCATATGAATTTCTATGATTATTTGTTTAATATTTTCATCTCCTTCCACCCAAAAAACAACCCCCCCCAAAAAAAAAAAATCTCCAAAACAAAAAAGTCAGGTCTTAACGGCAGGAAAGCAGATTGTCTGCATCCCTGGTACCTAGCAATTACTGACATATAATAGATGTTCGATGAACATTGTAGTTATGTGTAAATGAATGAATTGTCCTTAAAAACTTTATCATAAGTGAATAGCAATTAAAGTACTACTGTTTGGGAATCATAAATTTGATTAACCTTTTCATTTTTACAAATAATGCTACTAAAGTCCAAAGAGATAAAATTATTATGCCCAGTGTATTAAATTATTATGCCTATCATGCAATTCTGGCACAAGAAGTTAGGTCTTCTAATTCTCAATTCAGAATTATTAATACTTTCATGTTGTATGAGTTTTTACACCATTTTGACTTCTTGGGATCTGTTCTTTGCCTCCAAGTCAATTATCAACTTCACCATTCCAGAAATTGTGTTTAATCCAAGGTTTTGTGGTTCATGAAGCTTATACAATTCTGGAGCCCTCTTTGGTAAAATAAAATTATATATACAAAATTGGATGAAAAACAGTTAATATAATTGATAATTGAATATACTGAATGCAATTGCTTCACTAGGAGGATTAGAAATAAATCAACTACTTACTCAACTAAGAAATAACTAAAAATCATGGTCGCTATCCTTCTAAAATAAAGTCTGCAACTCAGCTACCATTTAGGTAGATTCCAATAATGATTGAGGCCACTCTAAAGCTGCTTGATTTGGCAACCTGGGGCCTGTGACAGAGCACAAATTGAAGAGGAAAGAGACAGTGATCTTAACTACCTTTGGTTAAAGTAACTTCCTATTGCAAAATTTTTAAGATATACGAACAAATAAACATATTGTTAGAACCCCAATCAGGGCCTAATGAAAACAGAGTGAAGAATCTTTAAAATTAAGCTCTGTTAGGTTTATAATAAAGATTCTTCTGCTTATATTTTTGTATGGTTTTCTCTCCTTGACCTGCTCCATTTGTTCCTATTCTGTATTGTGTATGCTCAGGAAATTGAATTTATCAAGGTAACGAGTTTCTAACACTGTCTTACTAACTGGTTCACCATTTTCCCCACCCCTTTATCTATTTATTTATTTTGGTTTCTTTCTTTTTGGGATATTGTTTAAGACTTCAACTTAGAATATTTAAAAGCTTCCCTGGAGAATCTTTTTACCTCTGAGTCAAGTTCAAAACATTTACTGCTCTTATGGCATAAAATAGCACACTGTGGTATTATTTTTAATTCTCAAATGCTTCACATGCATACTATACCTAAGGAATAATATTCAATTTTTTGGAAAGTGAACATCCCCTTTCATGGGAAAGGAAGTTAGAAGTTAGAAAGAGCCAACAGATATGGCAGATTGTTTTGTAGTCAGCAGGTGTCCCTCTCATTCACACTTCAGGATTTTAGAGTTTTCAGACTTCACAATTTTGCCTCAATACCTATACTCTGTTTATTTCTCTACCCACTTTTTGTCTGTTGCATCTTTGCCTATTGCATTTGGACAATTTTCCACGACCCCTGGGCTCATTTCTTTCCCTATATTCGCTTCAGTGAAATAGAAAAAGAGCTTTGGCTTTGGAAATAAATATACATTCAGTATTGATTCCTCCAATAAAAATATATTTTGTATACCCAGTTATCTGACTTTGACTATAAACTCCATTTACACAAGAGCTTTATCCTTTCTCTTGTATCTTCTTCACATTGCCTAGCACAATAGCTTGGACATACAAGGCACTTACTTATGTATGTAAATTTGAACCAATTTAGACTGTTATGTTGATTACTTACTAGAATTTAAAAGAATGACATTCTAGCAGTAAAAAAATAAATTATTAAGGTTACCAATAATAATAATTATTATTAATATTATGACAACTTGTTCTTTGCCTGGTAAATCCTCCCTCAGAGTGAATGTGTATTATTCAACTGTTAATAATCAAAAACACATGTTTTATATTTTTGAAGTTTAACTGTTAAAGTATATCCTTATATATGCATTTCATTTTTGAAAATAACCTCACAATTTATATTTTGCAGGATGGGTAAATTTCATAAAAAGGAGTCCTATCATCTCACTTGCCTACTCTGATAGCCTTCTTCTTCAAGGATAGGGTAGGGAACAATTGAAATTACAACTATATTCAAAATCCAAGAAAAAAAATATATGTCACCTAATTTAGAAAAGAAATTGAGACTTCTAGCTCAACATGACAGAATAATATCACTCAAATATTTCCCTTTTTTATCTCAAATTTCTAAAAAAAATGAGGAACATAAATACAAAAGGAATAAATCATTAGTGCTAGGTACTAGCAAAGAATTGCAAATATGGATTAGAAATTCTAAGAAACATAATTTATGACAACAGAAATAAAAATGTTTTAGTGAAGAGATATAATTCAAAGAACTGAAAATACAAACAGATGTAAAAATTCAGTCACCAACTTCTCAAGCGCAGACACTAAGTGTTTTTCTCTTCATATATATTCTTTTAAAGAGCATTTACTCTTGACAGTATTTCAAGCTAAGTGTCAGTAGGAGTAAGAGTAGTTGGCCTTGCAAATGGTAAAAATGTAATTAATTAAAAGACTTTATTTGGTCTTTACAGCTGATTCCCATTTTGTAACTAAAAAGAAAAGGGGTTAGAGTTTACCAAACATTATACTTTAAGTTAATGGTGAAGCTTTATTTCAGTTCAAGTTTACTTGACTGTAAAGCACTGTCGTAACTGTGTGTAACTGATCCTTCAGTAGAAAGAGCTAGCTTTGTCATATACTTTGAGACTATGCTCAATAATTTTACAAAGAGCTCTGAGACAAGGTAAGAACAAAGATATAGTATTGATGCGCCATTTGGACCTGAGAAGATAGAATCACAGAAAATATTCTGAATTAGAAAATCAATAGTTAATTTAGTATCTCAATTTTAAGATGCTTCACTAGGTTTTGGTTCAGATCTTAAGGGGGACCCCTTATAGATATGCAATGTGACTTCCATCACATTTTTTGAGGTTGAAAGTAAAGGCTGTGCACAGTTTCAAGCCAGTGGATTTGAGAGAGGATGGATGCCCTGAGGATAATTAATGTGAAATTAATTGACAATATTTGATGGCATCCTCTCTCTTTCTCTCTGTCTCGGTCTCTCTGTCTGTCTCTCTTTCTGTCTCTCTGTCTCTGTCTCTCTCTCTCTCTCTCTCTCTCTCTCTCTCTCTCTCTCTCTCTCACACACACACACACACATGCTGGTCCTAAGAGTTCCAGCAAGAGCAACCTTGAGCTACATTTTTGGGGACAGAATGAGACAAAGAATAAAGTATGTTTCCAATAACAGGCAATCTTTTAATGTGAATGTTCTTAATGTATCTATCACACATAGATTCTAGAAAAATACAACATTCTGTATTGTTATTTAGTATTTATTCACTATTCATTATTTCAGTTTCAAATTGCTTTGTGCAGTTTAAAAAGAGTGCATTTCAGGTATAAAATATGAAGAACGTGGAGAATATGTGCTATTTATCACCCCAGTTGTTCTTCAGTGGGCATGACAGATTTATATTCTCTATTGCTGGGGCCACCCCCAAGTCATGCTCTTTTTGATTACTTCTTTCTTCCCAAGCTACCCCAGGCTTCTTGGCCTGGAATCTGCTTCCTGGCTTCCAGGATTCTGAGACTGTCAACCATTTTCTTCTATTAAGTGTCTGTATTTTTTTTTATTTTTTATTTTTGAATGGTTCTCAGGAGAGTTTAGAATCCTGATGAATGGAGGAGGATGGTAAAACACCAGTTTGCCTTTATAGTCAAATGTCTCCCCAAAATGAGACTTTCATACTGCTGATGACCTTGGTTGGCATGATTGTTTGTGTTCTTGTGCTAACAAAATATCACTTTATCCTCACTGTTTTTATTACTGTATTATGAAAGCTTTCATCTATTATTATTATAACACAGAATAGACTGGGATTACGGAAAACCCTGTCTTTATTTTCAAGCTTCATAGGTAAGTACCCCATTTCCACTCAAATACCCCAGATTTTATATGGAATTTGGTGCTAAAAATGTCTTCTTGTAGAAGCATCCTTTGTTATACAATTGAAAGTAATTCTAATTCGTGTATAATGATTTTTTTTGCCATCTCAATTTTCTATTATTATTGATTGCCTACATTTTCTAAATATTGCTCATAACAAAACAATGTTTGGTCAGATAATTACTGTGCTAGATACTGGTAAATGCAGCAACACAATTAGCTTCAAAGAAAGTTAGTTTAATATCCCACCTCAATTCATCACAAACCTTATTGGATTCCCTATGGAAACATAAATGGTCAGACTCAGCAGGTATAAGAATAATTCTAACACTGTAATTGCTTTTCTGTTAGTTGTCATCACTATAGAAAGGTGGTTAAGAATTAAGTGTGCTCTTCATCAAAATGATTAGGCTGTTAACTGTGCAATCTCTTTTTGGAGCTTGTTTTTATGATTATATGTTAATTCAACTCTTTTGTTATTTCTGGAGACATTTAATTTAAGAGCCTTATCTCACCTCTACAAACTGAACATAGTAGAGTAATTCTAACCTTCAGTTTAATTAATTAAAAATAAAAAGTTGTGTTGATTTATTCTTTTATATTTCAGATATATTATGGATTAATTTCTTCATAAAAATAAAGCATTTTTTTCCAGTAATCACTATATCTTTAATTTCCACAAATACTGTAGTATTAGTCATATTGTTTTTTTATTATAATACTCAATTAGATTCTAAAAATCTTAGAATATTAAAAATCTCAGTGCAATTTTTCCAGCAGGCACACATTGTTTTACTTTTATTCATTTTTAACATTTTATTCATTTATTTATTTACTTTTTCCTTGCCCCTTCCCCACACTTTTTTAAAAGCAGATATTATCTAAAAAATGTGTCTGGTTTGAAGAATTTGAGGTGATAAAAATTGTAATTATTAGCTTCTTATTGAAACTAATCACATGATAAAGCAGTTTAAATCTTTATCTTTTTTTTTTTTACATTATTTCAACATTTCCATGTAAAGGAAAATATATTTTATCTGTAGAAATTTAAAATGATTTTGTATTGGTTTTATCTTTGCACACAATCAAAATGGAATTATATTGTATGAGTTTCAGTTCCTCTAATACAGAATGGATAAACTCAAAATTCAGTTGCTGTATTTGAAAGACTGCACATTTGCTTTTGGTGTCTTCTATTTGATGTTAGTTTAAAACAAAGCTTATTAAATCATGGTTCTCACTGTTCAATATCTCTCACTGAAGATAAATGCTGTGCATACATACTTAATGTACTACATGTGTTAACGTGCTTTATCTCCTTTTCTTTCTCTCTTTTTGTGTGTTTTGGATTATTTATGTTTTGTGCGATATTAAATATAGGTCCTTCAGTTATGTTTCCTGTGATGAGAATTTTTTTAAGGTTTTTGTATTTTACTGAGCACAAGCTTAAATATTAATATAATAATATAGTTCTACATTCTTCAGAAGACTATTTTTGATAAAAGGGAATCACATGTACCCTGTAGTGCTATCACAGAATATGGTTAACCTTTCATGAACCAAGAGTCTTGGATCACAGGACATAGGAGAGTAGAAGTAGTTACATATTTAGTACTGCCCATTCCTTCTAGTCTTCTCTCCCCTGAGTTTACATTTTTTTTCTCTGTCAATAGTAAATCAGGCATGTTAGAAAAAAGAATATTAAGCTCTCTGGCTTGGCTGCTGTACTACTAAGTAGGTGGCAAAATGAATCAAAAAATGTATCCTTAATTCTACTTTTATTTTTTATTTAAACTCCTATAGTCTCAGGATTTAGCCTGAAGTTCTTTAAGCTGAGAATTGTAGCATGCACTCCTTCATTCTAAAGATTGTTACAACCAATGCAGGCCCATTCACTCAAAACAGTAGTTTGAGTAGATTCACTGAGAAAACTTTCTTTGAAGAAACTAATTGGAGTAGGAAGTTGCATGATTTCCCCTTTCTTCAAGAGGTTAGATAGGGAGAGGTTAAAGCTCCTCTCTCTCCCTCTGAATAAAGCTGAGTAAAATAATCCAAAGAAAATCGCTCCTCAAACTGGGCTGCCTACTAGAAGCAAGGTAGGTATAATATATCTGGACTGAATGCTTTTTGAGCTCCCAAACCTAGTCTTTGCTAGCTGCTACTGCAGATTAATGCAAAAGAGTTCATAATCCCCAGCAATATGAATTTTAAACCAACCAAGAAGTATCTTCTGCCTCCAAAATTTGAAAGAAAAAAAAAACTGGTTAAAGTCATCTGATTTTAGTAAGATAAGACAAGAAAAGTCAGCAAAGGCTAAGTATTACCCAGAACTCTTACAGTCAAAAGCAACTCACTAAAAAGAGCTGGCCAATAAACTGAGGAACTTTAACAGAAAGATGCTAGGGTTTTCTCTTGAGGACGAGAGATAGAAAAGAGTGTTAAGTGGCCAGGCAGGGGATACACCAGAGTCAGAGAAGGGGACAATGTGAAGATCCTTGCAAGAGGCAGGCAAAGAAGACAATCCAAATGGTACACAAATGGATGTTGAAATACAAAGTCCACTTTTGCATGAAGCCCATGATGGGGACACCAAGAGCCACATTAAAACAAACAAAAAAATAAAAACTTGACACATAGAACACTTTGACCTTCTTCCTAGTCTGTCCAATGTCTCCAACCTTATACCAACCAGAAAAAGAAGAGGGATGGAGAAAGAGTAGTAAAGTTGGAGAACCAAAAATAAAATTAAGTTGATTCTTGCCTTTTCCACAGTGAAGTCTATAAGCCATCAGTCAAGCCTGAGTGGAGCAAAAGGGAAGAGTACCAAGTCAGGTTCGAAGTTGAAGTTTTGACTTAGAATGCTCTGGATATAGTGATAGAGTTAGTTAATGGAGATCTGATCAAGATGACCTCCAGAGGCAGATAAGCTAAATACTAAAGAGTGTGTTTGTAGACACTGGTGGGAAAAAAAATAAAACTGTTTTCTGATTATATACTGCCTAGTTCAGCCCAGTCACAAACCAGTTTCTCATTTTGAGCATAATTTGTTTATCCTGTCATCCACCCCCTTGTCTTATAGAAATAGTCCTGCTTTCCATTTTAGTATCTTTTCTGCTAAGAACTCTTGTTTTAGAAAAAGTAAACTTCTTTTCATATGCCTTTTTTAAAAAAGAGGTGCATGCCCTAGGCCAAAATACTTCAACATAAGCTCATTTCTTAGATACATTATTAGTTCAAAGATGAGCAGTGACTAGACATTTGTGATTCAGGCTTCTGGGCAAAGTTCAATGTTAAGCTGGCACAGCAGCTGCAAAGATCTTGGAGGCCTGACTGGCTGTGCCTTTTGTGTCCTTCCCTGTCCCAGTGATGGCCTATGTACCTGGGACTTCTCCTTCTGGACCTCCATCCAACAAAGTGTTCAGCTGATTGAACTTGTATGCATGCTTCTCCTCAATCCTTTGGATAAGTGAAAGATAAGAAGACTTTATTCTTCTTTATGAGGCAATGGTTACCAGAGAGATTGGTGAATATAATTAAATACCTCTTTCCAGAAAATCTCAGGGTACTATCAGTCCAACTGTTATAAAGCTAATATATTTGAGTCTTCAGGAATTTCTTGACTTTTAAGGATGAAATGCTAAAGATGATAACATTTATGTTTTCATAGTTAAAATGATAGGATCTAGAAGAGACACAAGAAACTCAGCATGGCTCAGAGTGTGATTAAATATAAGAGCTTCAGAAAGATCCCCATCACCAGCCAGAATGTTCAGTACTTTTTGATATTTCTATGTAAATTACATTCCAATTAGAATGTTACTCAATTCACTACTCTTTATTGTATGGTGGCAACAGAAAAATAATTCAATTTCTTTGAAATAGAAGCTTTGGAAGCTTTAATCTGAATTGCATTGTAGGTGAAATGATTAAAGATAGCTATGAGAGTGCTAGAATGTGTGATTCGTATTATATTACCTCTCCTCAAATAGAGCTTGAACCAAATGTAAAATCACCAGAACAGCCAATATGAGAGGTTTATGTATCACCCATCTCTCATATGGAGTTCAAACTTTTCAGAAATTCAATGCAAACAAACATGAAACTCAGTACTGACAAATGTAGTTTATTCTTCTTTTCAAGTTCATGGCACTTTAAGTAGTTAGGATTGACCAATATGAATGATTGTGGAAATGATGCTTCTCTGAGGAACAGTTGTAGATTCTTTAAATACATTTAACCACACCTCACTTCCTGGATGAGGGTACCTGGAGTAGTACTCTGGCAAATTTGGGTTGTAAGTGGCTCATATAATGAGTTATAACATATTTCAAGAAATAAAGCTATTTTTCTTAGAATGTTTTGGGACAGTTACATTTATCTGTATACGATTTCCCAGTGTATAATAGATCCCTAAAAGCATGACAACACCAACTGTGAGACTCATGGTAGGTGGGTGCCAGGCAGATAACTAAAACACATCCAAATAGTCTGCAGTGACTACAGACATCTACGACACCTAGAAAAAAACAAATTCAGTTTTTATATTAAGTTTGAAAGGGGTAGTATTTATTCTTGGCACATTTTCTTTCTCAATTTTATAATTAACTATTCTGAATAAATAGAATAAATAGAATGTAAAGTCTGTGTATGCTTTAAACCTACTAAAAGATGAAAATGTACCTATTAACACTTCAATTATTGTAGTTAACTTATTTTTTAATATAGCAGTTTCATTTAACTTTTACCTATTTACGGTAAACTTCAGATACATGAAAATCTTGAATTTCTACAGAAAACTATAGTTTATTTTATATTTTTCATTTAGTTCTGCTAGAAACATTTCTCAATAATGCTTATTAGATCTTTGGACACCATTTTGTTTTTTTGGAGATCATCCATGTTTTATTTAGCAATGACAACTGTTAGAAGATAGTCTCTGCTTACCAGTGAACAACTACAAATAAAGCAGAAAACAATTGCCTCACAAGAGTACAACTGCTTACTTTTCAGCATCTGCTTGCATTGTCTTAGCTCTGCTGTTGATATATTTAAATTTTTTCTGCAAAAGATTGTTACAGGTAATTCTCTATAGATTTCTATAAATTTTCACTGAACATGCTTGTGATTAAAAAAAAATAGAACAAAACAAACAAACAAAAACCCAAAACTTTTTCTAGCTTAGGGAACCATTGCTTTAAAGGGAAAGGTGATATCAAATTTGCTAAGTAGCAGGGAGATCCACAGGTTTGCCTTTTCATCTGTTAAAATATCAAACTTCTAGACTCTGGGAGAAACAAACTAAATACCAGGCCCTATACAATTAGAAGATAACACAACAAATTTGAAAGGAAACAAAATGACTACATGATAGTCAGTTAATTGAAAGAACCATAAATGTATAAGTCCTCTAAAATAAGATGTAATGTATGTAATATTCAGATATTTTCATGAGGAACCAGTAAAAAATGTTTATCACAATAGTAATTTTTTGTATTGACATCGTGATTTGTTGTTTATATATACTTTGATATATGATATCACTTTTGTGTTCAAAACAGTGAGAGATAGACAAGGAAGGTTTGGGTTTTCTCATTTTGAGACTCATGTGTGCCAGTCATCAGCTGCCAAATTTGAAAGATAGAACTAAGAAGTTAGGAGATTGTGTTATCAGTCAAATCTCAGAATTTCTTTGGGGTGACAAGAAATATAAAATGCATTTATTGTAAATACTTAAAGAAGAGCTATACACACACACACACATATATCTAGAACATACTTTGAGGTTAAATATTCATTTCTTAAAGGATTACTAAAAATAACAATGTTACATAAATTTATAGATTGGAAGGGATGTTAAGTGCATTTAGTCAAATCCCCTTATTTTGTAGACAAAGATCCTACGGATCAGAGAGTTTTATGGATTGTCTAGTAAATCAAAGTTAGACTGACCAATTTTTGGAGAAAGTCCTATTTTTCCATAATTATGGATTTACAAAAAACAATGAAATATATTGATGTTCAACTAGATATTTTTTTAAACTTTGAAGTTCACTTTTTCTGCAACAATAAAATGTTTTATAATACTATGTCAAAGTAATATTTTTCTTTTCTAAATAATTATGAACTGAAATTGTTGATGATTTTACTTATAAAGTATTCTGTCACCACCAAAATTGAGTTTGCCTTCCTTATCTGAGTATTAATAATGATGTTTTCAAAGCAACAGCAAAAGTGAAATATATTCTTAGTTGTTTTATAAAGTGCTGTTATGACAATGGGCAGAAAATCACATAAAAATGTTTTGAAGGAGCTTTCTCCTGATTGATTTTAAATTATTGTGCTGCCTAAAGGTTTTAATGCTTAAATTCTATACAAGTGATTATATTCATCAATATATGATTCATGCATTGTAGATATAGAAATTTATTGAAGAATAGGAAATAAATACTATATATTTATAAACTAAAAAGCTAATGAATATGGTGACATTTTAAGAAAAGAATAGCAAAAATATTCTACCCTATAATCTAAATGCTGTCTTCATACTTAAAAGTCGTTATTTTTAGCACTGTGAAATTTTTATATAAAGGTCTTAAAATGAAAATATAGCATAATAGTGTATGAAATATTTGCTGTGTGATAATAATCTTAAAACATGGCAGAAAATTATCATCTCCAACTCAATTAAGTACAATAAGACTGGGTTAAATGTTTGTTATAGTCTAATGGGAAATAATCTTTTCTGCCTTATCAGAAATTTTCTGTAAATGAGTTGCTCCATTCACTGATGTGCAGGAAGAAGTATATAGCCCTTGAAATTGTAACTAAGAGAACCAACAGTTTGGTATGATGTTAACATTGCTGGATTTTATGTTGCTTGTAAATGAATGTCTCTTAACTGATAGATCATTTAAAATCTAACATTGTACAATATGCTGTTCTCATTGATGCTGCATTTTTCTATGGGTTTTTATCCAGTGATGTAAATGTGGTAAAGCCTGAGGCTATATAAGTGTATCTACTTACAAAGCAAAGAATACATAAACTCTAGGTAGGAAAACAGCCTCAACAAGATTATTATAAAGTTCCCTGAGGAGTATCGTGAGGAATAAGTATTAATGCCTTTTAATTGCTTTATGGTTTACACTATTGACATGTAGTATCATGATTAGTTTTAAACATGAGAGCAGATAAATATTATTCAAGAGAATAAATTCACATCTACATCTACTCTAAAATTATTTTCTAAAAATTGCATTTGTGTTCTAGTTACTTTCTCCAGTAATGATTTTCTTATTTGGAAATACAAAAGTATGGAGAAATTTGTCAACCTTCATTTCTTTGTAGAATGTTTGGCTACCCTTATGTGACCTTTTCTGTGTAGACCAACATAGAGTAGTGTCACACAACCATCTTTTTTAAGCTTCACTTATATCTGTCTGTCTTTTATAACTGAATACATTTGTCTGGTGATCAGTTTATATGGGAAATTTATAGGCCAGATTGCATCTTTGAACAAGTAGTTTTTTTGAGAGTTCAACCCGACCTTACCACTTGGTTGATAAACACTCTTTTCTCTGACATGTGAGTGGCTTCTGTGTTGTGAATTTTGGGACTACTCTCAGAACATAGTAATAAGTAGTACCAGGCATCCATGAAAAAATGATCCTTATTTTTTTCTCACTCTCTTGATGCTATAGATGTTGACATGTCTCCTAAAAGCTTCTAATACATATTTATGGAGCTTCCAGGCTTCTCTCTCCTTTCTCAACTCAGTCTTCAGCCCTCAATCTCCTCAGCTATTCTCTGGCAGTAGTTCATCTTGTTTTGATACATTATCGGGACTAAGGTACGGCTACTCTAAAGTTTTGGTACATTTTACCATACCTGGAGAGGTGATGATAGTTGTGAGGCTTTCAAGATAGTTATTTACAAAAGTTATTAAGCAGAATTCTGGGAGGTGTGGACATAAGAAACTCTTCCTGAGGAAAAAAAGAATTGAAATCTAAATTTAATTGAAAGTCAATGGATGAAAACTCAGCAATGGGGTAATTATGAAAAGATAATATTATATCTTTCTCAAATATCCTCTGATCATAGATTATGAATTTGTTAGAACTCTAGGATGAAGGAGTGTAAAAAGAGAATAAGATCATCAGACATCTTTTATTTGTACTTTTCTGGCAGAAAGTGGTAGTATAATATATTAATAACATTGATGTCTATGGCTTCTACTCCAAAAAAGGAACATTTATCCAATGATTACAAGAATATTCAGGCTTTATAAATGAAATTCATTAGCACCCTTAATATTGACATAAGCAGACATTGGACATTGGCAGCCTTGGTGCGGATTGACGGTCACTGATGGTATCTCTTGTGGACACCATCAAGGGCACTGTGAGGGTAATGAAAACCTAAACTGTAATTTAATACAGATATACAAAAGGAGAGGGAAAAAGGGTAGAGTTTATATTATGCTTGTGAGAAGCATGTTTTTGCAAACATGTGAAACAACCTCTAGGAATTCTGAAGAGGGTAAAGTAAAATAATATTTATAGATGATATATGCAGAATAACTAATGTATTAAGTACTAAGCTAACTTTTTGACATTTAATCTTACAATAATTCTATGAAGTAGGCACTAAAATTATTTTCTCATTAGACCAATAATAATAATAGAGATATTTAGTTCTTTGCCCAAGATTGTTTAATATGTGACAGAACTGGGATTAGAAGCAAAGCAGTTTGACTGTATTTTTTAGACCTGTGGATTTAAAACTACCAGGATTCTTGTACTTTGTGGGAGTACCACTGTGATACTAATTTTTACCCCAAAGCAAAGGTGAATTTTGGATATTCAGGTTTATTTAATGGATGCACAAGTGCAATTTTGGGAGATTAAAAAAATGTACCTTTAGATTGCAGGTAAGATTATCTTTCACTTATTTCATCTGGTGATATTGTAGTTCCATCTGATGATATTATCGTAGACCCATCAAGTAACGTTTTTACTTTCCTGGAGATTGAAGGGTAGGTACATTTATTGATTTATCAGTTCAAAACAGTCATTTTAAATGTCTGCCTACCAAATGTCAGACATTCTAGTAGGCACAAGGATGCAGTAACAAAGGATAGAAGCTCTTCTGATTTTCTAGCAGGTAACTAAGAGCTAAAGAGTTGTAAACAATAGTTAATTGATTGATTAGCAGTTTCAAAGAGAAGAGTTTTGAGGTGCTAAATATTCTGTGATTTGCAGCTAAAGAACTAGCAAAGGGTGTCTTAAAAACTAATTAACCTGTACTACAGGATCTGATGCACATTTCTCTCCTTTCAATTTATCTCTCAGTTTTGAGTTTCTATGTCTTGTCTTCCTATACATATGTACCATACTATTTTCCTCTTCTACTCCTTTTCTCTTAAGAATTTAAGCATATAGAATGTAGTTAAATCAAGTATCTTTTTTTATTTTCCTCTTCCCCTTTGGTCCAGAAGGTTGAGGTAGGTATAATTAAAAAAAAAAAAAAATCAGCTCTATAGGGACAAGTAAGTCTTTGAGCAGATTTCTCATCTTCAACTGAGAGCGTACTGCCACATGGCTAGGCATTCAGCTGATACTAAAGTGAGAGAGAGAGCAGGCACATTGGTGATCTCCCAAAGCCTATGAAGTGCCCATAAGAAAAAGAGACAGCTTTAACCATATGCAAGTTTCAGAGAACTGAAACCCAAAATTCTACATTGCCCATCACTGAGAAAGTTTACTCCTAATACTGTAGACTGTTTTTTTTTTATATATTTTTTCTGAAACTAAAAAGACCAATTATAAACTCCTCTCCCAAATGATGAAGAAGGGGAAATTTTAACTTTAAACCAGTATTAAAGTTCTGATAATTGCATGGGTCAGGACATTTAAATGACTAAGTTGAGACTGAATTGTGCAATTTAAAATGGCCTGAGAATACCTTGCATTGTTTAAAAGTGATCAGAAATGTATGGGTTTTGCCAGAATCATCATTGTAGAGCAGATGGTGAGCTAGCACAAAAGACAAGATGAAAGAAGCAAAAGGACAATCATAATTTTGCTTTAAAAAATTTTTGCTTTATAATTTTACTCCATGCATTAAAAATTATGTTTCTATATATATGAGAATATCTCTAGAGTATATAGTAGGAGTAGATATTCTGGGTTATAGGTTACATACTTTTTAAAAAAAATACATATTTATTTTTTATGGCGATATTGGTTAATGAATCCAATTATTTACAGCTGAACATTTTAACAGTAAGGCATGTATATATTTAAATTTGTGTTCACCACATATAGTTAGATTTCTTTAGGTCACCACATATTTGGCTCTCTTTACTCTGTCTTCCTCTCCCCTCTCCACTGCCCCCTTCCCCCTACCTTCTGGTAACCACTAGTCTATTGTCAATGACCATAAGCCTCTGTTTGTCCAGTTCATTTGTTACCCTTAGGTTTATATCTCACATGTAAGTGACATCATGTGATTTTCAACTTTTCTGACTGGTTTATTTCACTTAGCATGATTATCTCAAGGTCCATCCATGTTGTCACAAATGGCAGTGTTTCATCTCTTCTTATGGCTGAGTAATATTTTGTTGTATATATGTATCACTGCTCCTTTAGCTCATCATCTATTGTAGGTCACTTTGTTTACTTCCATGTCATGGTCCTGGTCACTGTGAATAGTGCTGCTATGAACATTGGTATCTTTTTAGATATGGATTTTCAACTCATTGGGATAAATACTCAATAGAGGAATTGCTGGATCAGTGGTAGATCGATTCTTAGTTTTCGAGGAACGTCCATTCTGTTTTCTATAGTGCCTGTATCAATTTGCAGTCCCATTAGCAGTGTATGAGGGTTCCTGTTTCTCCATATCCTTTCAACATTTGTTATTACTTGAATTATTGATTATAGTATTCTAATAGGTGTGAGAAGATATCTCATTGTGGTTTTGATTTATGTTTCCCTAATAGCTAGCGATGTTGAGAATCTATTCAAATATTTGTTGGCCATTTGCACGTCTTCTAGAAAAAAGTATCTGTTCAGGACCTCTGTCCATTTTTTGATGGGATCATGTGTTTTTACTGTTGTTATTGTCTTATATGAGTTCTTTGTATATTTTGGATATTAGGCTCTTATCAGAGGCATTGTTTGCAAATATATTTTTCCATTCAAATGGTTGTCTCTTTACTTTGTTGGCAATTTCTTTTGATAAAAAGAAGCTTTTTAGTTTGATGTAGTCCCTTTCATTTATTTTAGCTTTCATTTCCCTTGCTTTTGAGGTCAAATTCATAAAATTCTCTTTAAGTCCAAGGTCCTTGAGTTTCGTTCCTATGTTTTCTTCTATACATTTTATTATTTCAGGTCTTATATTCAGGTCCATTTTGAGTTAATTTTGGTATGTGGTGATAGACAACAGTCTAAATTCAAACTTTTGCAGGTGGCTTTTCAGTTTTCCAAGCACTATTTATCAAAGATGATTTCCTTTCTCCACTATATGTTTTTGGCTTTTTCATCAAAAATTATTTGCCCATATAATATGGATTTAATTCTGGACTCTCCATTTTGTTGCCCTGGTCCATGTGTCTGTTATTCTACCAATATCATGACATTTTGATTACTGTAACTTGTAGCATAATTTGAAGACAGCCTCGTTCCCCCACCTTTTTTTTTTTCAGGATGGCTTTGGCAATATGGGGTCTTTTGTGCTTCCATACAAATCTATGATGATCTTTTGCTCCATTTCTTTAAAAAATGTTGATGGGCTTTGGATAGGGATTACATTTAATCTGCATAATGCTTTAGGTAATATGGTCATTTGAACTATGTTGATTAATCTAGTCCTAAAACACAGAATACCTTTCCATTTTTTTGTATCTTCTTCCATTACTTGTAATAAAGTCTTATAGTTTTATTGTATCAGTCCTTCAGATGTTTCATTAGATTTATTCCTATTTTATTCTTTTTGTTGCAATTGCAAAAGGAATTATTTTTTCCACTTCTTTTTCTGATATTTCATTACTAGAGTGTAGAAATGCTGTGGATTTTTGAATGTTGATTTTGTATCCAGAAACTTTACTGTATTTACTTGCTGTTTCTAGTAGCATTCTGTGAATCTTTAGAATTTTCTCTATAGAGAATCATGTCATCTGCAAATAGTGACAGTATGAATTTATCGTTTTCTATTTGGATGCCTTTTATATCTTTCTCTTGTCTGATTGCACTAGCTAGAACCTCCAATGTTATATTGAATAAGAGTGGCGATAATGAACAGCCTTGCCTTGTTCCTCATCTTAAAGGAAAGGTTTTTAGATTTTCATTATTAAGTATAATGTTTGCTGAGGGTTTCTTGTATATGGCCTTTGTTATATTAAGGTACTTTTCTTATATACTGACTTTGTTAAGTGTTTTGATCATAAATAGATGTTGCATCTTGTCGAAGGTTTTTTCTGCATCTATTGATATTATCACAAGGTTCTTTTCTGAAAATATATTTATGTGGTATACCACATTAATCGATTTGCATATTTTGAACTATCCCTGTGCCCTTGGGATGAAGCACACTTGATCGTGGTGTAAATCTTTTTAATATGTTGCTTTATTCAGTTCACTAGTATCTTATTTAGGATTTTTGCATTTGCGTTCATGAGAGATATCCGTCTGTAGTTTTATTTTTTTATGTTATCTTTACCAGGTCTTGGTACCAGGATAATATTGGCTTCATAAAATGAGTTGGGAAGTATTTTTTTCTTTTTGATTTTTTGGAACCATTTGAGGAGACTAGGTATTAAATCTTCTTTGAATGTTTGGTAGAATTCACTGATGAAGTCATCTGATTATTGGCTTTTACTTTTTGGTAGGTTTTGGATAGTTGTTTTAATTTCTGTACTGCTAATCAGTCTATTTAGATTTTCCAGTTTTTCTTAATTCAGTCTAGGAAGGTTGTAGTTTTCTAAATACTAGTCTGTTTGTTCTAGGTTATTAAATTTGATGCTATATACTTTTTCATAGTATTCTTGAATGATCCTTTATATTTCTGCATTGTCTGTTGTAATTCCCTGTCTTTCATCCCTGATTTTGTTTATTTGTGTTCTTTCTCTTTTTCTTTGGTGAGTTTAGCTAGGGGGTTTTCAATTTTATTAACCACAAACAACCAGCTCTTTTTGCCTTTTTTTTCTATTGTTTTTGTTTTTGTTTTGTTTTCAATTTCATTGATTTCTGCTTCAATTTTGATTACTTCTTTCCATCTTCTGACTTTAGCCATCATCTGTTTTTCATTTTCTGGTTTTGTAAGATGAAGCATTAGGTTGTTTATTTGGACTCATTTTTGTTTTTGGAGATAGGCCTGTAATTTTATGAACTTTTTTTTTATGACTACTTTTTCTGTGTCCCAAAAGTTTTGATATGTTGTAGTATCATAATCATTCATTTCTATGTATCTCTTGATCTCTAATTTTATTTATTTTCTGACCCAGTTATTCTTCAGTAGCAAATTGTTTAATCTCCATGTATTTGTGGTTCTCCTCACTTTCTTTTTCAATTGATATCCAGTTTAAAGGCATTATGATGAGAGAATATAAATATGGTTGGTATGTTTTCAACCCTCTTATATTTGTTGAGGCTATTTCTGTGTGCTAATATGTAGTCAATCTTTGAGAATGTTCCATGTGCACTAGAGAAGAATGGATAAGCCGTGTTTTGAGATTGAGGCTCTGGAAATGTCAATTTTATCCAGTTGGTCTAATGTGTCATTTAAGGATCTTAGTTACTTACTGATTTCTGTTTGGATGATCTATCCATAACCGACAATGGCGTATTTAGGTCCCCTATTACAATACTATTTTTTTTTCTCCCTTTTGTTCTGTTAGTAATTGTTTTACATGTTACAGGACTTTCCTATTGGGAACATAGATATTAATAAGGATTATGTCTTCTTGGTGCATGATTCCCTCTATCATCATGACAGGTCCCTTAGTAGATTTCTTTACCTTTTTGATTTTGAAGTTCATTTTGTCTGATATTAGTACTGATACTCCCACTTTTCTCTGAATGCCATTTGCTTGAAATATCATTTTCCACTCTTTCACTTTGAGTCTACATTTGTCTCTGAAGCTGAAATTAAGGCTATAAGTGTCTCCTGGAGGCAGCATATGGTTGGGTTTTATTTTTTGATCCATTCTGCAACTCTGTGCCTTTTTATTGGTGAGTTTAGTCCATTTATATTTAGTGTGATTATTGAAATACGAGGTTTCTTATAATCATTTTATCCTTTGCTTTCTGGTAACTTGGTGTTTCCATTGCTTCCTTGTTCTTATGTTTCTGCTTTCTTTATTTTGGGTAGCTTTTGTGGGTTTTGCCTCCAGATCTTTTTTTATGTTATGTACTTTGGTTCTGAATCTTTGGCTGTTGCTTACCATTATGAATATATAAAGGATAGTTACATATTAATGGCCATCCAGTTTCTTCTGTATATGCCTTATCTCCATTTTACTTTTTCTTTTTTTTTTTATGTGAGGCAACTCTTGGTTGACATCACAGATTGCAAGGACCTTGTCAGCTTACAATCCCTTATTTTTTTTAATTTTAATTTATTTTTTATGCCTACAGCACCTGATCTTTTTAGGTGGTCTCCCATTCAAGTACTAACCAGGTCTGACCCTGCTTAGCTTTCTAGATCAGTTGGGATTGGGCATGTTAGGGTAGCATAGCCATAGAGTCCATTTCACTTTGAGAATTAGGATCTTGAATCCTCCCTTTATTAGTCATTGTTGTCTCAATTTTTCTCTAGGTATGCTAAAGGTTTATTACTATCTTGCTATACCAAATCTCTTCTTACTGTTTAAGCTTACAATGCCCTGTTCTTAGGAAGCGTTGCATTTCTCTGCTTCTATTTGCCTGATAGTCACCTTCCTCCTAATTATGTATTGTGTGTATATGTGTGTGTGTGTGTGTGTGTGTGTGTGTGTGTGTGTGTGTCATTTTGTTTTAATTGAGCTGACCCCTTTCAATATTTCCTATAATGCAGGCCTTGTAGTGGAGAATCCTCTCAATTTTGTATGTCTGGAAAAGTCTTTATTTCTCCTTCATATCTAAAGTAGAGCTTAACTGGATACATTTTTTTTTTTTTGGCTGGTTGTTCCTTTCATTTAATAGTTTGAATATTTGATTTCACTCCTTTCTGGCTTGTAAGATTTGTGTTAAGAAATCTGATGATAATCTAATGGGTTTTCTTTATACTGCCTTCTTTTCCCTAGCTGCCCTGAGAATTCTGTCTTTGTCCTTGATTTTTGATAATTTTAATACAATGCATCTTGGTAAAAGCCTTTTTTAATTGAGATAATTGGGTGTTCTATTGACTTCTTTAATTCCAAGCTCCAGTTCATTCCTTAGATTTTAGAAATTCTTGTCAACTCTTTGTCTTAAAATGCTTTCTAATCCCTCTTCCTTTTCCCCATCTTCAATAATGCCCATTATTCTTATGTTTCCTCTCCTGATAGTATCAGCTACTTCTTGAATTTCTCTTTCATTATTTTTCATTCTTGAGTTTCTCTCTTCTTTCTTCTAATTTATTTCTAGATTTCTGTCTTGAATATTACTGATCCTTTCCTCCATTTGATAGACTCTATTTCCCAAGCTTGCTATTTCATTTTTCAACTCTTGCAGCACATTTTTCATCTCCAAAAGTTCTATTCAGTTTTGTTTTTTTTGAGAGTTTCAATCTCCTTGCTAAAGTACTCATCTGCTCCTCTAGTTGATTTTTCAGTTCCTGAAATTGTCAATACAAATTGTTTCAGATCTCATTGAGTTTTTTCAGATGTACCATCCTGAATTCTCTCATTTAGGTTGCACATTTCTATGTCTGTAAACTTCTTTTCTGGAGATTTTTCTGCTTCTTTCTGAGATGCCTTGCCATCTTCATTGTTAAAAGTGCTTAATGGACTATTTCTCCACCTGGGCATTAAAGGAAATGTATTCTGCTTTTTTTCCTAGAATGAAGATTTATTATATAATGTTCTCTCCTTAACCTGTTGAAAAGAAGGCGCTTTTTTTGGTTTCCAGAAGGGGTCTAAACCTCTTTGATCCCTGCTTTATATAAAGACTTAATAATGCATTTTTCTTCCCCTTATAGATATTAAATCATTCCCACTACCCGCAGCCGTAGTCCCTTTCAGTGTTAGCAACAATTTTGGTAGCATTTGCTCAGATTTCCCTGAGGGTGTTCGGTCTTGCAGGATATAGGGGGAAGAGTTCTCTGGGTTGAGGAATGGGGCCTGCAGTTCAGCCTCTGTTTTGCAACTGTGCCTGATAAAAATCAACTGTGTTTCTCTGCTGTCCTTGCTTCTCTGATTTCTGCCCTGATGCCTGGGCACTGCCACTTTCCACGTGGTGCTCGCAGCCCTCCCAGGCAGGGCTGTTTATGAAATTTGCAGCCCCTCTCCCCTTTCCTCTTTTCCTATAGGAAGCACTGGCTGTGAGAGGTAGCTTCTTTTATTCTCTCAGTCTAATGCCAACACCTGGAATTCTGACCTGTGGTAGCTCTTTTGCACAATCCTATGCTCAGACATGCTAGTGTGCAGTTTTTTTTTTTTGTTGTTGAGTTTTAAATGTTCAGCTTATTGTCATTTAAGGCAAGAGTGTGAGAACCTCTCTCGCTCTGCCATATTTCTGTCCTGGTTATGTACATTTTTTCTTTTAATATAAATGTTAATTATTTTTGACCAAGATGGCTTTAATATTTTTTCAATTTGACTAAATTTTAGATAGGCTTCTTACTTCCTCTAGGGCCCTGATCTTACTCTCACCACCTCTCCCAGACCTTATAGAATCCAGATGACCCAAACACAGAGATCTTTCCAATCCCTTAGGACATTTACTTAAGAAAACTTATTTTGTAAATCTTTTCTGTGCCACTTTGAGATGTAACTCTTTTAAAAATCCTTTTTCCAGTTTTAAAACTCAGGAATATGTTTCTCAAAGACCTGAGAGCCATCCTTTTCAAATATAATCATCAAGGTAAATAGGGTGCATCTCCCAGTCTCTGTGGGGAAAGCAAATGTCTGGTGAATGGACATTTCATCCAAATTATAAAACTACCTCCTATCAGGAAGAGAAGAGAGTTTGCTTTTCCTTTGGAAAATGTCAGTCAACAAAGACAGAGGTCCTAAAATAATAGTCTCTGAACTTTTTGGCACCAGGGACGAGTACTGCTATGAAAATCTAATGCCTGATGATCTGAGGTGGAGCTTTAGGTGGTGATGCTAGTGCTGGGAAGCTGTTGCAAATATAGATAAAACTTCACTCACTCACCTACTGTTCACCTTCTGCTATGTGGCCCATTTCCTAATAGGCCACCAACTGGTACCAGTCCTCGGCCTGGGGAGTAGAGACCTTCTATCACAGCTGTAAAAACTCTCCAATCATTTGTTTCAGTGAATTTGAGTTCAATCTGAATGCTGGCCTCTCTACTCTACTGCAATAGCCTCGAATATAGTCCTGCTTTTCCATTTGAACGCATTTACTGATCAGAGAGTTCTAAAATTCTCCTAGGCAAATGTCAGGTACACATACATACCCTAAAATATGAATCTGTACAAGATGGCCCATGGACCCAGATCCAGCCACTGTCTCTTTTTGTATGAGCAGTTGTAAAACACAAGACAAAAACAAAGAATGATATGAAGAGATCACATGTGTTCAGCAAGCCTAAAATATCTAATATTTATCTTTTTATGGAAAATAAATGACCAAACAAAAAAACACCTCAAAACAAAACATGTCTACCTATGCCCTAAAACTAGGGAAAACAGCTTTTTTGGTTCCTGGAAAACTTTCACAGACTGCTATCTGGTTTGAAGATTTTGGAGGCCCAGAGAGCTTTCCCATGTAAAATGGTCTCAGTTTCCTTTAATCCAATCTGGCACGGTCTTTACCAATTCAAAATTATCATAAAACCTGTGGTTTTTCTATTTTATCAATTACAGAGGCTCTGGTGCATCAGACTTCTGTAGAACCACATTGTAAATCTTTCTAGAATTTTTTTGGCTGAGAGGATCTTTTAGATGCTCACATAAATACTTTTAGGTGTCTTATAAAAGGGTTTTGAATGAAAGTCTTGGTTTGGTCTTTTATCTGAGGCCATCAATATGGTTGACAGGATCCTAAATGCTCTTACTTCCGGGAAAAGCCAAGTAATTGCCCTCATTGAGTCTGTTCAGGCACTTTCATTCATCAAATATATTTATATAATACCATATATGTTTTATAGTTACTTATAACATATGGACCAAAAACATAAAATAGACTAATAGCATATATTATTATATATTTTTGAATTATACATAATTAATTATAGTGGTGGCTTCCAAGGAGTCATATCTCATTGTGATATTATCATTTTTCTGTTGAATGATGATGCATCTTTTCATGTGCTTTTGGGCTCATGTATCTTTTACGTTGTAAAGTGTAAAGTGTCTTTGGCCTATTTTTTTTCCTGTTGTGTTGTTTGATTTTTACTATTGTTTTTATCAGATATTTATATATTCTGAACAAAGTCATTTGTTATGTATGAATTGTGAATATTCTCTCTCATTCTGTGATTGTTTAATCATTTTCTTAATTATATTTCTGAACATCAGAAGTTCAATATTTTGATGTAGTTCATCATTAAATATTTTCTTTTATGGTTAGTCATTTTTTGTGATTTATCTCTGTCTTAAAATATATATATTTTTCTATTCAACTTCATGAATCTATTTTTATATGTTTTCTTCTAGAAGTTTTTAGATCTCACATTTAATTGTATATTCCAGCTTGAATTTTTATCTTTTTGTTTGTTTGTTTTTGAAGAGTCTGTGTCCATATTCATTCCTTTTCATATATTTGCCTAGCAATGCCAGCAAAATCTCTAAAAGACTTTCTGTCCCCATTGAATTATCTTGGCACCTTTGTAGAAAACTCAATTGTACATACTTGAGTCAACTTATAGGTTTCAATTTTCTTCCATAGTTATATGAATTTATTTACATGAACAAAGATGTTATTTATGAAATAAAACAGTTTTACTTCTACTTTTCAAATGTTAAATATTTCATGTTTTTCCTGCTTCATTCAAAATCTGGTCCCTATAATCGCCATTGATAAGAATGGCTAACATACTTGTTTTTTTTTTTTTATTTTTCATGTTTTATTTTTAAACTTTCACAATCTTTAGGAAAAATGCTCATTTTCAACTACAAGGAGTGACGTTAACTAAAGGTTTTATCATAGATGCCTTTTAGTAGATTATTTCCTTCTAATCTTGATTTTCTGGAAGTTACTATCATAAATGAATGTTATCATAAATTTTTTCATATGGTTCTTCTCCTTTATTTTCTTTTTTAGTTTGTTAGTAAGGGAACTGCATTGATTGATTTTAAAATGTTAAATTATCCTTTTATTCCTGGGATAGCTCTTCTTTATTATGATGAATTATTTGCTTTATAAATTGTGAGATTTCATTGTCAATATTTTATTAAGAATAACTTTGTTGATGATCATGAGGGATATTCTCTTGTAAATTTATTATGTGTTTTCTTTTTAAATTTTGTTTTCAGTGCTCTGTTAGCCCCATAAAATGTATTATTCTGTGATCGATCTCTCCTTTCATAATTTCTAAAAGAGTTTTTTTACAATTATGATTTTTTCTTCAGTGAAACTATCTTGTATTGGAATTTTCTTTGTGAGGAATTTGTTTATTATGTATTCAATTTTTAAAAAATATTCTATATTCCTTCTGTTTTTATTTTCTATCATTTGTTAAATTTGTTGGCCATAAATTGCTTGAACTTTGCCTTATTACCTTTTAAAAATTCTATAGGGTCTGTAATATTCACTAATTTATTCCTGATAGTGTTAATTTGTATCTTCCTCAAACATGTTAAGGATTCATTATTTTAAATTTTTTTCTTTTAATTCTCTAAATATTTTTAATTGAGGTATCATTGGTTTACAATATTATATAAGTTTCAGGTGTACAACATTATTCAATATATATATATACATTATTGCATGCTCCTAAACAAAAATCTAATTTCCATCGGTCACCATACATTTGACCTCCTTCACTTATTTTTCTTTCCTTCAATCTATATTCCCCTCTGATAACCATAATATGTTGTTCATACCTATAGTTTTTTTGTTTTGTTTGTTTGTATATTTTTTTCATATATATATATATATATATATATATATATATATATATATATATATATATATAAATGTACATATATATGTATATATGCATTCCACATATGAGGGAGCAAAAGTATATAATTTTTGTTCTCTTTTGTCTGACTTATTTCAGTTGACATAATATCTTCAAGGTCTTTCAATGTATCAAATGGCAATATTTCACTTTTTTATGGCTGAGTGATACACACACACATGCATGCACACACACACACACACACACACTACATCTTTATCCAATCATTGGTCAATGGACATGGGTTGTTTTCATGTCTTGGCTATTGTAAATAATGCTGCAAGAAACATAGGGGTGCACATTTCTTTCTAAATTAGTGTTTTCATATTCTTCAGATAAAAAGAAAGTAGACTACTATCTTCACCATACACAAAAATTAACTAAAAATAGATTAAAGACTTGAATGTAAGACTGAAAAGCATAAAATTTGTAAAAAAAAAACAAAAAACAAAACATAGATTCTAAGCACATGATCATTGATCTTAGTGACTTTTTTCTGGACTTGACTACAATGGCAAGGGAAATAAAAACAAAAACAAATGAGACTACATCAAACCCAAAAGTTTCTGTACAGCAAAAGAAATCATCAACAAAATGAAAATGCAAGCATGAAATGGGAGAAGATACTTGCAGATAATATTTCCAATAGCAGTTAAAATACAAAATATGTAAGAAATTCATACAACGCAACAACAACAACAAAAGAAAACAAACAATCCAATTAAAAAAATGGACAAAAGACTTGAATATATTTTTTTTCCCAAGGTAGACATACAAATAGCCAACAGACACATAAAAATATTCTAACCATAACTAATTATTAAAGAAATGCAAATCAAAACCACAATGAGATGTCACCTCACACCTGCTAGAAATAACATTATGTTGGAGAAATATGCAAGAAATAACATTATGTTGGAGAGGATGTGGAGAAAAGAAATTCTTGTGCATTGTTTTGGAAAACAGTATAGTGTTTCCTCAAAAAAATTTTTAAATTAAGAATATTTAAAGAATCAGGTTTATGTTTATTTATCTTCTCTATTATTTTTTTTGCTACTTGATTTTTTATTTTTATTACTTTCTTATATTTATTTTTATATTTTCTCTTTCATTATCTTAAGTGGAAATGTAGATAATTGATATTAGCCATTTGATCTTTTCTAGACATTTAAAGCTACAAATTTCTCTCTAATCAGTGCTTTAGTGGCATCCCACAAATTTGACATTTTGTATTTTCATTATCATTTACTTCAAACTATTCTCTATTCTTTCTTGCGATTTGACCTACATGATTTTGGTTGAGAATTGTTTAATTCGCAAGTATTTGTGACTTTCTACATATTAGGTTTTATAGATTTTTCATTTAATTCTACTATGTTCAGACAATATACATTGTTAGATTAAACAATTTTGAAAGTTAATAGGGAATATTTTATAGACCCTTGCTATAATCTTCTTTGTGAAAATCCTATATGCTTACAAAAAGAATATATTAAGTGCAGTTGTTGGGTATAATTTCTATATGTATATGAATTGGGTAGAGGTAATTGAGAGTTTTTAAATTGTCTATATACTCCTTAATTTAAAAAATTATATCTTAAGTAATAGTTTAACCAAATTTTACATACAATTTCAAAAGTCTAGGGTCATGGTCTCAAGAAAACACACACTCGAATTTTGATTAGTGAATGATGTACCACCTGTGATGCAAATGAATCAACTGTAGCATAGATTAGATGATAGCTGTTTTATATACCGAATTGCTTAGTGGGAGATACTGAATCCATCTAAGTAATTTTTTCTAAGAAGGCAAGAATTCATACATTGACTGTGTGTGCTTCGTAGGGCTATGAAAACCTCTTTATCCTTCAATGTTCTCTGGATCACATAATTCTCATAATTATCTTAGAAGGTAATGTCAGGAGAAACCCCTGCTGAGAAAACAAGTCCCTGGATACAGGGTAAGTTTATTAGTTTACCTTCAGCAACTAGTAAAGAAGAACAGTGAACCAAAGTTATATGAAGGTACAGATCCAGTCAGCGAACGTGGGTGGCTGCTGTTTTGCCTGCATTATCACCTGTGCTGGAAGCAGACTTGTTTATTTTATAACCCCTGATTAATGAGAGAAATGCATCATAATTTGCTCAATAATCTGTCATTTTATTAATTGGATGTAGAAATTTACTTCTGTGAGTACATGTGGGAAGGACAGTCGAATTAGAGTAAGGCAGATAAATGCTCATTTTTCCATTACAAACCAGATGCTGCCTTACTGGAAGTAAGGCATATATGAATTGTTGGGCTAGTTCCAGCACAACCTAAAGTCCACTAATGAAAAGTAAATTGGTACATGGTTTCAGTATTGACACTTTTGTTTCAACCTTATCTTTCCTTTACCCGTCTCAGGGTTTTTCAATACTTTTCAACAAGCTGGTAAACCTGAGACATTTCACAAAATTCCAAGTAAGAAAAAAAAAGGTAATTTATAACCAGTCAAGCCTGCATGTTTGAGGGTTCCTGGGGAATTTCTATAGTAGATGACAATTATTATTATTTTTAACACTTAACCACTTTAAATAGAAGTTATTTTAGATCTATTATGCCATTCTTAAATGACATAAATAAAAATATGTTGAATATAATGGAATATAAAGAGGGAGGGAAGGAAAGAATTAATAGTCATTGAGAAATTAATATATTTTTAACCTCAAGGTAGAGAGCAGAGAAGGAGTCAAGCATTGTGCTTCAAGATCTTTCTATAGTACCTCATTAAGTACTTAGAAAAATTTTGTAAATTGAGAGGTATTATTTCAGTTTAGAGAAAAATAAAGCTTCGTTCATAAAAAGCTAAAACCTGCTCTAGGACTCTCAGCCAATAAATATGAAATCAAAGATAGAAATCCATCTTGTCATTACAATTCCAAAGATGATACTGACTCTACCATTGTAATATGTTGCATCCTTACCTCTCTTTCCCAGGTCCATGGACATTATTTTTATATCAGGCACCAAACTAGGGTATTAGACAGTACTACATTTAATTTAATTTAAATTAATGCAACAAAAATCATTTAAAGTGAAACTGTAAGTTCAAATAAATAATTTTTTTCCAGAAGATATATTTTTCCAAAGAGATGTCTGCAATGTTAAAAATATAATACAAACTATTGAGATACTAATAGTCTAATTTTAAATTACACAATATAATTGTAATCAATAATAATTGATAAATTACCCCTTTTTTGTGAAGGTAGTCACATTAACTTTTTAAAACCATTCTCATTGCCCCCTACTAGTTCCACATTTTTGTTTTTCATATTTTTACATTATCTCAATTTATAATATTTTGAAGTCATAATTTCAATAGTTATTTAGTAATAAGATTATTTCTAACTTTAATGGATTCAGTACTCATTACTAGTCATTTATTTAATTTTCAAACATTCATTTTAATTGGATGAATTCCATCTTTCATTAAACTTTAAATTTTGAGATAACCATAGATTCACATGCAGTCATAAGAAATAATACAGGTGGGCAGAAAAGAAAAATCCGTAGATGATAGAGACTCTGTTCATCCCTCTGGAGACCAAATCAAAGTTGTCACAGAAACAAGGAGCAAATAGCAAAGAAAACTCACCTGGGATCTTGATGAACAAACCATACGACTAGAGAAAATCTAAGAAATAACTCTGCAATGACAGAAAGTAGGATAAAGCAAGAACATGAGGCTGCTCCGTTGGAGTGGCTCAGTGAGATGGAGGCTGTAGAAGCAGCAGTGGCAGAAATCTTGTAAAGGGGCCATGTCCGCAAGGATTCTGATGGACTCATTCTGAGCACCACTGCTGGGGAAGCTGCACGGGATGGCACCAGGGACTTAGAGGGGGACACTGAGTTGTCAGAGTGAGGGCCAGAAGTGAGGATCAATCCCAGACAGAAGTGCCAGCGGTATCCATTGTTTCCCTGTTGATCCCTCCCCAGTCCCAGTGTGCAACACAGCACCGGCATAGATCACTAAACTAGATAACAGAGGTCACGCCACCCAAAGGAGTCCCTGAAACTCCACTTTCCCCAACTCGTAATCCCACCCAAGCCACATCCAGGTGTCTCCTTGCTTAGTCAGGTGCCCACTGCTGAGCAGTGCCTGGGCTCACACTGGCAGAAGCTGACTTTGATTTATGGTGTGGCCTTTTGAGGCAAATATAAGCACAGCATCTCTTCATTGCTTGCTGAATCTTAGCAGGTGGCCCTGGAGGGGCACAGGCTGGGGATAAACTTAGCTTGCAGTTGAACATCTCTCAGGACTGTGACACTGGATACCTACTATACAAATCTACACTAAAAGACTGGGATACTTACGAGCTTTGCTGAGTACATAGAAACAAACATAGAAAGGCAGTCAAAATGGGAAGACAAAGGAGCAGAAACTATATGAAAGAATGGAGCAGATCCAGAAACAATGGAGTCAAGCAATCTAGTAGATGTAGAATTCAAAACAATGGTTATATAGAGGCTCAATGAACTTATGAGAAGTGTAGATGAATTCAGTGGAAACTTCAACAAAGAGATAAAAATGAAAATGTAAATTACAAAAAGGAACCAGTCTGAAATGAAGAACACATTATTTGAGATAAGAAGTATATTAAATAGAATAAACAAAGTGAATAAAGAAGATCAAATGGCCTATACAGAGGTTGGGAAAGCCAAGGACACTCAATCAGAATGGAAAGAAAAAAGAAGCCAAGACTATAATAATAATTTAAGGAGCCTATGGAACATTATTAAAGGTAAAAATATTCATGTCGTGGCAGTACTTGAAAGAAAAAAGATGTTGAAGAGCTATTTGAAGAAATAATAATTGAAAACTTTCCTAACCTGGTAAAGAAAATAGACATAAACCCCCAGGAAGCTCAAAGAGTCTCCAAAACCAAGAATCCAAAGAGGCCCACACCAAGACACATCATAATTAAAATGCCCAAGGTTAACTACAAAAAATCTTAAAAGCAGCAAGAAAAAGCAATTAGTTACCTACAAGGGAGCACCCATAAGACTGGAAGTTGATTTCTCAAAAGTAACTATGTAGGAGAGAAAGGCTTGGCACGAAATATTTGATGTGATCTACAACTCAGGATCTATAACCAAGAATACTTTATCCAGCAAAGCTATCATTTAGAGGTAAAGGACAGATAAAGAGCTTCTGAGACAAAAGTAAACTAAAGGAATTTATCACTGCCAAGCCAATATTACAGAAAATGTTGGAGGGACTCTTTTAAGAATAAAAACATGTATTAAAAACAGGAATAAAGAATGATAACAACTACATTCCTATTAATAAGTATCTTAAATGAAAAAGAATTAAGTACTCTAACCAAAAGATAGAGTGGCTGAATGGATAAGGCAACAAGACCCCCACATATGCTGCCTACAAAAGACAAATTAGGTTAAAAGACACACAGAAACTAAAAGGAAGGGGGTGGAAAAAGATATTGTCTAGATGGACCTAGTGGGTATTGTACTGAATGAAATTGGTCAATATAGAAAGACAAATATTGTATGATTTCATGTATGTGTGGAATCTAAAGAATAAAATCAACAACAATAACAACAACAAAAGCAGAAATAAACTCAGATACAGAGAATATTTTGAGGGATACTAGATGGGGAGAGGTTGGGGGAGGGGGAAAAGAAGGCAAAGGCATTAAGAGGCACAAAATGATATTTGCAGAATACACAGAGATGTAGAGTGTAGCTTGAGGAAGATGGTTAATAGTGTAATAAATGTGTAAGGAGGAGGAGGGGTACAAGATTTAGTGCGGTGATCACTTCGCAAGTTATATGGATCTGTGATCACTATGCTATACAGCTGAAACTAGTATATTATTGTATGCCTACTATAGCTAAAAAAAAGAACTCATTGAATTGTGTAATGTAAATATAAGCAACTAATTGTCTATTATATTTTAATAAAGGCAAAAAACAATAATGCAGGGTGATTCCTTTTACTCTTCCTCAATGGTAACATCTTACAGGACTATAGTACATCCCACAGCCAGGCTACTGATATTGGTACAGTCAACACAGAGAACATTTTTTCATTAGGAGAGTGACTCTTGTTGCCCTTTGATAGCTATGACCACTTCCCTCCCACCCAACCCCTTCTTAAATTCTAGAAACTATAACCTACTCTCCATTTCTACAACAATGTCATTTAAGAGTAGAAGAAGCATCGAATGCTCCTCCTCCCAAATTTGTTATAATTCTCTAGATCAGGGGTCCCAAATGTTTGGGCCATGGACTGGTGGTACTGGTCTGTGGCCTGTAGGAAACTGGCTGCACAGCAGTTGGTGAGCAGCAAGCAAACAACCAAGCAAGCAAGCAGCCACTCCCCAGTTCTAGCTTCACCACCTCAGGCATTAGATTCTCATAGGAGCACCTGTCCCTTGTGCCAAAAATTTGGAGACCACTGCTTTAGATTAAAAAATAATGAGAGATGAGAGCCAAGCTAAATTGGGAGTGAATTATAATGAAATATTTTTAACTGGTATTTGTAGACTCACATGCAGTTGTAAAATTAATACAGAGAAATGTCTTGCGCCTTTTGCTTAGTTTTCCTCAAAAGTAACATTTTATAAAACTATAGTACAATTTCAAAACCAGGATACTGACATGATACAACTCATCTATATTATTCAGATTTCTCCAATTTTGCTTTTATTTGTGTCTTCATGTGTGTGTATGTGTGCGTGCGTGCGTACGTGTGTGTGTATTAAGTTCTACACAATTTTACCTCAGTATTTGGGGCTTGTTAACCTTTTTGAATAAGTAGATGTATGTCTTGCATATTTGGGAAGTTTTCGGCCATTATTTCTTTAAATACTTTTTCAGGTCTCTATTCTTTCTCCTCCCTCTGAGATTATACTATGCATTTTACATCTGCTATTGTCCCACAGGTTCCTGATGTTCTATTAATTTCTTATTCCTGTATATTTTCTGTTAGTTGTTCAAATTGGTTAATTTTTATTTTTCTTTGGTCTAGCTAATTGGTTTGTTCTTCATCTCCATTCCTGTGTTTAATTCATCTACTGAGGACTTTTTTTTTTTACTAATTGTATTTTAAGGTCTACAATTTTCATTTGATTGTGCATGCCTGTATTTCTTTCTTGAAGCTTTCTATTTCTTTCCTGAGATAGTCTAGTTCTTCATTTTGAGCATGTGTATAATTATTTATTGAAGCATTGTTTGATGGCTGCTTTAAAGAGTTTCTCAGAAAAGTTAAACATCTCTGTCAGTTTAGCAGTGGCATCTGTTTTTCTTTTTTTATTTAGTTTGAGATTTTTCCAGATCTTTGGTATGATAACTAATTTTTTATCAAAACATGGGCATTTGGGATATTATGTTATGAAACTGGGTCTTATTTCAACATTTTGTTTTAGCTGGCTTCCTCTAAATATCTCTTGTAAAGAAAGTACGCTTTTATTGCCAAGGGAAGGTAGAAATCCATATTTTCCACTTGACCTCCATTAATACATTAGGTGGGTATTCCTTGTTCAGTGAAAGCATGCGTTCTGACTCCCCACCAGGCCTCCATGACTGAGAGTGGTTACTGCTCTCCACATGGTCTCTCCTGACATCATGTGTCTTTCGTAGTGCTTAGTAGTGATGAAATTCCTGAATTTCCATCAGACCTCCTATCTCCACATAGAGAGGAATGGGTCCTGTTACTAACTTCTAAGTGTTTTCTAATGTAAAATATTAATGCCCAAAGATTTTTTTTTCATCTAAGAATTTTATAAGAACAAATCTCTGGGTAACTCATTTTGAGTAATTTTCTTCAGATATATAATGTAAAATTTCAGTATGTAATTACCAGGGGTGCTTTTGGAGAGGAATGCTATGGTTTTTAGTATTTATTTTGTCCATGCTTAATTTTTTCTCCCACTGGTACTTATTGAGTGCCATTCTTATACATGTATGTCTATCTTCTATATCTATCACTTTCTCTAATATCTCTTGAATTTATTTCTTCATTACTTTTTCAAAAAAAAATTTTTAGAGCAGTTTAGATTCACAGAGAAACTGAAAGAAAGGTCCAGAGATTTCCTATGTACTCCCTCTCCCTACTCCCTCTCCATTATCAACAGGCCTCATCTGTGGTACATTTGTTGCAATTTGACATATCATAATTTCCAAAGTCTACAGTTCACATTAGGGTTCACTTTTGAGTTTGTACATTTTGTGTTTGAATACATGTATAATGACTTGTATCCAACATTATCTTATTTTATAGAGTAGTTTCACTGCTCTGAAAATATTGTTTATCTCTCCCCCACAACCTTTTGAAACCACTGATCTTTATACTGTCTCCTTAGTTTTGCCTTCTCTAGCACGTCATTCAGATGGAATCATACAGTGTGCACTATATTTTAGTTAACTTTTTAAATTTACTATTATGCATTTAAAGTTCATTTATTTCTTTTCATGCACTGATAGCTCATTTCTTTTTAAATGCTGTATAATAGTCCACTGTCTGATGTACCACTTTTAATTTATTTATTCATCTACTATAAGACATCTCGATTTTCCCAAATTTTGGCAATTTTATTCATTTATTTATTGAATCACTTATTTATGTAACTTTGGACTCATAAATATTTAGTTTATACTCTGGGTGAAAAGAGTACTTATACTTAAAAATATTATTCTCCACTAATTCATATTTTTTTTCTGTTTCTAATTTGTAATTATGTATAGTTTTTATACTTAAAATTTTCTTTTAATTTGTTTGCTGATCATTTTATTTTTTTAAATCTCCATATTTTATTCTTTTAAACATCCATAACTTTTCTTGATTTCTTTTACTTAATTTTGAAAAAAATTAAGTTAATTTTTTGTCTGCTATGTGGTTAGGTGTTAATAACTTTCACATATATAGAAATGTTATTTTGCCCCATATTTTTTAAACAATTTAGTATGAAATTCTGCTACAAACTTTTTCTTTTAGAATGACTCTAAAATGACTATATTGTACTTTTAGGAAGGATGGTGAGTGAACAAGGATATTTAATATAGTTTCACTTCCCAAGAGCCCCCTACTCTGTTGTTTCACCAACTAATCAAAAATATGGTCTCATATTTTTGAGAACTTTCTCCACAGTTTTTCATCCACTTTAGCTCTTCCTATTCCTTATCTGAATCTTCTATTTCCTTTGCCCTTATTCACCCTTATCTGCTCAATTTGGATTCTGTCCTAGCCATATCTCCTCTATTGAGAAACTTGACCTGTAAAACGCTTTAGTTATGGTTTCTAGATTTCAGAGGATACAGACTCCTGGATAACTTTACCACTTTCAAACGTTCCTGAGGTCTCTTGAACTCTCACCCAAATTGTTGGTTACTAGGTGCCCTTCCAGATTTTGCTTTTTTTTTTTTGGAGGGGGGGATGGACTGAGTAGCTTGCAGTGGGTACATAACAATTTGGGTTTCTCTTGACTTAAGGTCTGTCATAAGGCCCTTTGTTTCCTTCTGATATGTAACTGATAGTTTTGCTGTTGCTAGTTTGTCTTCACCTATTTTTATTTTGAGATTCTTTCTTTATTAAAATATGATTATATAACTTGTGTAAGTTTAAGGTGTACAACATGTTGATTTGATCATTTATATATTACAATATGATTACTACCATAGCATTAAATAGCACCCCTATTATTTTACATGATTATCATTTATTTTGTGTGGCCTCTTAGCAACTTTGAAGTTTTTAACACAGTTTCTTTGACTACAATCACTCTGCTATGTGACTAAATAACGATTATCACCTAGCTGTCCATGACTTATCTACTAGTTCCAAGTTTGTATCCTTAAACAACATATTTTAGGGTTCTTGAAATTGCCTTCTCAACTTAGTTTTTTTCTGAAAGAATTTTAAAAGATTAAAGTACCACATCTATGTCACAACTATCTTCCTAGTATCCTACTTGTTAATATTTAATTTAAAATGTTCTCCCTGTCTCTTGCTCACCTCTTCCCTGTGGTCAGCACAGTTTTATATCATTTAAAATTACTTTTAATTACCACCCCATCATGTTTCCACTATCACATTGTTGTCATCTTTAATAAAACAGAATTCCAGGAACTAGCATAATGTGATTAAGAAAAAGAATCTATATAGAAATTGTTTCTTCCCTCAAGCATATAGGTATGTGTGAGGATAATGAATAAGATGTGCAATAAGCACCTTGAACAACTTAAGAAAATATGCAAAGTAAATACAGAGACAAAAACAGATGTATGTATGTATGTATGTATGTATGTATGTATGTATGTATTTATATATACTTTATAGCTTTCTCCAAAATAAAGCAGAATAAGGCAGGATTATAATCATTTTAATTAGGTTGCACCTTTCACTATTTTTAAATTTGTTAAATCTGAATTTGGTTTATTTAAGAAGAGAATGAAGTATACATTCTGTTTATACTTGACTCACTAGTTATCTCTTTTTCTTCTTTTATTCTTTTTCTCTCAATTTCCTTTGTTCTTTCTTATTATGTATCTCTTTTTTTCTTTTTTATTTCTCCTCTTGTTCAAAGGACTTGACTGATTTATGTATGATTGCAGGTGCTTGAAATATAGCATAATATTTAATTTATGGAAGTAAATGAACTGGATGATAAAATAGGGCTCCAAATCTATCTTAGTGGATTGCATCTTTTAAAAATGAAATTCAACAGTACTGAATGTAAGAAAAAAAAATGGAATATGAAGCCAACTGAGTAAAATTTAGAAAAAGAGTAAAAAGCTCTCAGCATCAGTTTTAGTAAGTAGAGACTATAATTTTAGTCAACAATATGAAATGATCGCTAAAGTGCTAAACACTCTGAGCCTTGCAGTGATTAAGAAGAAAATCAAAAGAAAACACCCCACACTTTTATTTAGAATGAGACTATGACATTCTTTTTAGGTGAAGGAATAATTTAAGTATGATGTTTATATTTGAGGCTCCACTTTAACAGGGTTTATTTCTGCCAGATGTGTTCTAGACAGAGACACTGGAATGGGGAACATACTCAGAACCTTTTCATATGAATTCATGCCCAAGATTGTAGCTTAAAGAAGAGAAGATACAATTGTTTATCTAAAACATTTATAGTGTTATTGTAGGGAAATTTATATAAGGTCCCTAGAGGAGTAGTTACAATGTGCGTTAATATGAATAAATGGAAACTTAGAAAAATCAGACAAAAGACAGTTTGGGCTACTACAAATGTTGGTGTGACATTCTCCAAATTCAGATGATGACTTGGTAAAAATTCTACAAAGCATTCTAGAATTTCAAAGATGATTGGGTTATATGACTTTAGAATCTCTTCAAGTTACAAATGCTTGTGAATTTTATAAAATATCTATGTTACCCCCAAATAAATAGCAAGTATTATTTCCAATTAAATTCAAATAAGAGCTTTAAAAAGGAAATAATCAATACTAAATTATAATTTGTTTTATAATTGTAAAAACTATTAAATTTATAATATAACCCTTATGTGCATTGTGCTCTAGTGATATCATTAAAACTAAAACATAATTCATAAAAATGGGGGGAAATGCTGTATAAAAATTGAATCATGCTACTCACCTCTCACTATCTCAAGACTTTTATTAATCAGTAAATAAATCTCAAATTGGTCTCTCTATTCTCATTTAAGATAAGACTCATAGGGACTGTTTCTCAATTGGAAGTAAATTGATTGAAACAGCATCACAGAATTCCCCTTCTCTAAAACATAATAAAATGCTCAAAAGTAACTTACAAAACAGCAACAACAGCCAAAAACAACAAAAAGTGACAAGACAAGGTAAGGAGGATAATCCAATGTCATAAAATATAAAAACTGTAGTTCTTGCATAAAAGCAAAAATTAAGAAAAATCTAGAACGGAGAGGAAAAATTTGAACTGCATTTTGATTATTGCTCCTCCCTCCTTGTAGTAACTGCAATAAAAGTTGACAAACCCTGCAAGTTGTCATGAAGGAAGAAAAACTGAATAGATCTCTCTTATTGTTTCCTTTCTTGAATAAGAAGCAATATAGCAAATGGCTGCTGGGGAGTAAAGGGGGAAAAGGAGAGATAAACAATGGTGCTGAGGTTCTTTGATATAAATAAAGATTCTAAAGCCAAGCACTAAACTGGGAACGAGGAGGGTATCTCTCTCTGAGAATGGGATGCCTTCTACTGATATAATGAATCCTAGAAAAGACATTTAGCAGAAAAGTACCACCCCACATTTTCAAACTGCAACTTAAGTTTAGTTATATGTCTTCCACCATAATTTGCTTGTTATAGAATAATTGATAGAGTAGAAATCATCTAGACCTCTCTAACTGTACTTTTGAAGAAAAAAGAAAATTCACATAAGAAGAGCTGACAAAATGTATAGGGACAGACTGCTATGTATTTAAAAAATGAAGAAACAACATAATTCAAGAGAAAAAAATAAAACTATGTATTCATTGACCAATATTTATATTCGATGACCAATATGTATTTGATGACAACTTCCCTATAATTTATGCTACAATGCAACTAAACAAAACATAAAACTCATCAAATAAGGTAATAAAGAAGTTGTATAAATTGAGAGAGAATAATCGCAACTGGATGGTGTCCACATCTTAATTCTTGATACCTGTGAATATGTTACCTTATATACCAAAAGAGATTTTGCAGATGTGATTAAAATTAAGGAATTTGAGAATGAGAAATTATTCTGAATTATTTGGGTGGGGCCAATGTAATCTCAAGGTCTTCATAAAGTACAGAGAAAGGCAGTGAATCAAGGTAAGAAAAAAGGAGAGATTTAAAGGTGCTATACAAATGGGTGTGAAGGTGAAGGAAAAGACCACAAGTAAAAACAATGTTGGTTGCCTCTAGAAGGCGAAGGTATTCACTATTGCCTCTAGAAGGACTGCAGCCCTGCTGGCTTATTTAAACTACTGACCTACAGATTGTTAAGAAAATAAGTTTGTGTGTTTTTTAGTCATTAAATCTGAGGTGATTTGTTACAGCAGAAATAGAAAGCTAATGCGAACACAAGGCAAAAATTACACAACTAGAAATATAGAGGACTAAGTAGACATTGTTAAATTTTTAAAAGTCAAGAAAATGAAGGAACAATGCTAAGAGCTGATTTACTAAAAAGAAGGCAAGAGATAATCTTAAACAATAGATATGTGAAAAGACCAAAAGATTAAACAGATTAAGAGATGAACAAGACAAAGAGAAACCAACATAGGGATAAATGGTTTACCTGAAGAAAACACCCAATAAATATATACAAAATTCTGAAAATATGACACAATTTTTATTCAAAGGTCAAGGGCACAGATAAACATTCTGAAACATGATACTTAAGCTCTTTTGAAAACTAATTTAGTTAAAATGTTGTTTATGATTCTTCTTTCAGGAAGATAAAGGTCTACTTCTCCATATTTCTTATGTCTAGTACAACTGAAACCCTTTGATATTATCTGAAAACAACAACAACAACAACAACAAAAAAAAAAAGACTTTAAAAGGTGGAGAGTTTAAGGCAGATGGCTTGGAACTCAGGATCCAAAGAATGACATGATATTGAGTTCTCAGGGTTTTCTTTTAGCCTGAAATATCTCTGACTTGGAGCCAAAGAAACTAGCAACTTAAAAATGCCAACGGATGCATTAGAAAAAAAGAAAAAAAAGAAAAGAAAAGAAACAAATTCCTGTCCTCTCTCCCAGACAGAATAGGAAAGGGACAACTTTGCAAGACAGAAAACTTTCAAACAACTAACTACTTTTCTTCAGCCAAACATTACAGATACAACTCTGATCTTCACACAAATATCTCTACCAGCCAAAAGCAGAGGTGAAAGCCAGACTTTACCATTGTCATGCTGGAACCAAGCCTCCCAACCCTCAAATCTACCATTTGGTGTCAGAGAGGGCCAATTAGAGAGCAAGGATTTCATTACTGGTCATAAGGAGTCCTTCCTTTATCCTAATAACAATGGAAATCATAGGGAAAGCCTTGAACTCCAGAAAACAATGAATCTTATTTAAAATATTCAAATAAATAAAATGTCAACTAATGATTTTATACCCACCAAATCTAGTTTTTCAAATATAAGGGCCACAGACAAACAATGGCACAGAACTCAGGGTATTTTCTCTCCATTATCATTTTTGATTGGATTTAATAGAGAATGTATGTAAGCCAATCAAAATAACTAAATAAAATTATCAACATTAGGACTGAAAATGGGTATTAAATCTATATTTACCCACAGAAAGAAGTAAAATTTAATGATGGTGATAAAAGACACAGTAGTAAGGTGGTAAATGTTGATAACTGATTTTCTAAGAGGAAAAAACCCTCATTTGTGTTTGTTGATTTCTCTGGCTTAAATAATATAACGAAGTTCAAGCTACCAACGTAGAGAGGCTCCTACTGGTAAAAAACGGGGCAATTTGAGCATCTACAGAAATAATGGTGGCATTAAACCAAAGCACATCATATGTGTTTAAATCTATGGCTTCATTATATTTTAAAAAGGACATCTCCTATACTCATGATTATAGAAGACTGTAAATGATTAAAGCATTTTGAAAACAAACAAACAAAAAAAGAAGCATTTCTTCTGTCTTTCCTATAAAATTGGCACCTCAGAGAAACAATATAATACACAAATAGAGGTAGATCTTTATAATAATATCTCAGCTCATACATGAAAAAAAATAATTTAAATAAAATATAAACATTTAGCAATCCCTAATAAAATAATGATTAAAACACTGATTTCTAGTGGCTGCTGACATCAAGAAAACAGGTGAAGCTGGTTTTAGGTACTTCTTAAAGAAGGTACAATAGAAGTGCAATGTGCCTCCTGTGAAAAATTCTTGAAAATGCAAAATCTAACAACAAATTTGTAATAAATATAGGAGATGGAATGCAAGCAGCACATCTAAACTATGGGAAACCCACCAGACAAACAACAAAGTAAAATAAAACAAATTCTAAACTTCTTCAAAATAAATTGTAAAGATAAAAGAATGATAGCTGTACATTGCAAAAAAGGCTTAAAGACAAATTAACCAATCAAAATGTATAACTTGTTTGGATCTCAATTTGATAAAAAATACTATAAAAATAAAAAAGAACACTGTAAGATGATCAGTAAATGTGTGTATTGATTGCCTACATATTTGATAATATTCAAAATTATTTTTTATTTTTTTGAAATTGTGAAGATATTTCATTTATGTTTTAAAAGGTAGGTATTGTGTTTTACAAATACCCTAAAATGTTTTTTGATGAAGCATGTTGTATAAGACTTGTTTCAAAATAATTGTGGGTAAGTGTGTGGGTTATGAAGAAAATAAGACTGGTAATGCTTTGATGATTGTTTAAGCTGGGTGATGAATATATAAGGGCTCAAAATACTATTTTCTTTACTATTGCACATGTTTGAAATTTTCTCTAAGAAATATTCTAAATATGACCTTCTGGCTATAAATTATCAAAGTCTAGAACATCAAATTAGATCAGGTATTGTTTATATCTAATAATTCTGAAGAAAATTGAAATTAAGTGTTTTGGTGGCATTAGACTATATGCTACATGACCTCTTAAGATTTTTCTATTCTTGGCTGAACTTTGTTTCCTTAGAAAGCAATATTATATTTGTCTATAGTTCTACAATGCTTTTCAAGATTTTAGTGCCAAGGAATATTTTATTATAGTGACTTTAAGTGTTTCTTTGTTTTCAATATATCACTGCACTAGATATAACTGCACGTAAGATTACTTATTTTAGGTAACTAAATACACTGTCTTTTAACTATTGGCTGCAGATCAATGTTACTGCAGTAGGACAAAAATCATAAGTGAGTCTAGTGTCCAAATATTAATAATGAGATTTACTGGACTCAATATTTGATAGTTTCTTTTGCTTTTTTATGTGGTAAGACAAACTTATTATAATATTGATAAGAAATAATTTTTGACCTCAAGTTTATATGCTGCCACATCATTGATTTTATAGCACTTAAGTTTAGTCTAAATGTCCTTTTAAAGGTAAGACAAGCTATACATATTCCTTATATATTTCCTAATTAAGAAATACTACAACTACTTTGGATTTATTATTAAATGACTTCATAATTATTGAAATAAAATGGCATTTATAACATAAATGAAAAGTACAAGAAAAAAAAAAAAACATCTATATACCAACTTAAGAAGCAGTCCGTTACCAGTTCCTTTGGAGTCCCGTGTGTAACTTTGCTTAAGCCTACCACTCTCTTTGCAGAGGTAACCAGTATCCTCAATTCTGCATTTATTCACTTTTTGAAATTGTTTAATCTCATATGACCTTGCCAATATAGTTTCATTTTTTCAGGTTTTCAAATACATATTAATGGAATCACATTGTATATATTTTCTAAATTTTTCTTTTTAAAGATTATGTTCCTGAGATTCACCCATGTTGTCAATTTGGCTGAAGTTGATTCATTACCATGTTACAAAGTATATTAACTAGTATATGTGAACATTTCATTTTTATACAAAATGTTGTTTTTAGTTTAGTTATAAAAGCTTTTGTGAGAATATTTGATGTACAAGTGTGAGAGTTTATTTATACAGATATATCTCTGAAATATATGTACAATAGTATCTCTAAGATATATGCCCAGATGCAATATGATTGAAACACAGGGAAAATGCATTTTCAGTTTTACTAGAAAGTTCAAAATTATTTACTTGTGTGATGGCTATCAATATAATTCCATCAGCAATACAAGAGTGCCAACTCCTGTACTCATACATTAGCAGTTTATGAAGTCAAATCTATGCCAATCTGATAGGTGTAAAATAATGTGCATTGTGATATTAAGTTGCATTTTTCAAATTACTAATGTCATTGAGTATACTTTAATGTTATTTTTGTATTTGTGTTTATTTGGGTTGTTTATATTTTTTTCATTTTCTAACTTAGCTGTTTATCTTTTATTAAAATTGGTTTCTCAAGTCTTTTAAGAGTTGCAAATATTTTATTTTAGTTTCTGAGTTGTTTGCATTTTATTTATATGCATTTATTGAAAGATACATTTTTAATTTTAAGGTGGCTTATTTGATCAGGCTTTTCTTTTATATTGTACTGTATTGAAATTTAGTTAAAATTTTCTTTCTTGTGAAAGTATAGAAAAATATTCCAAGCAAAGGGAAACTGAAATCAGGGGTAGATATATTTATATCAGACAAAATAACTTGAAGCCAAATATTTCTTATATTTATAAAGATAAAGCTATACAATATTATGATAAAGGGGATGATTCATCAAGAAGATTTAACGATTGTAAGTATTGATGCACTGAGTGTTAGAGTACCTGAAGTTTATATAAAATGAATATAATAGATCTGAAGGGAAACAATTGACTGCACTATAGTATAGTAGGGATTTCAATATCTCATTTCAGCAATGGATAGATGGATCAACCAGACAGAAAATCAATAAGAAAAAATGTTGCACTTAAACTACATCTTAGATGAGATACACCTAATAGATATATACAAAGTAGTCCAACAAACAGTAGTACAATACATATTCTTCTCAAGCGCACTTGGAACATTCAGCAGACTAGATGACATGTTAGGCCATAAGCCAAGAGATTAGAGATTTAAGTTTGAAATCATATCAAGGATCTTTTTTAACCACAATGGTATAAAACCAAGACTCAATGACAAAAAATAAATCATAAATATCTAGAGATTAAACAACACACTCTTGAACAACTAATGTGTCAAAGAAGAAATCAAAAGGGAAACCAAAAAATTAACTTGAAACAAAGGGAAACAAAAATACAAGTATTGAAACTTACAGTATTCAACACAAACAGTCCTAAGAAGAAAATTTATAGTGATAAACACCTACATTAAGAAAAAATAAAGATATCAAATAAACAACATAATTTTATAACTCAAACAAATACAAAAAGAACCACCTAAGCTCAAAGTTAATAGAAGAAAGAAAATAAAGATCAGAGTAGAAATAAAAAGAATATAAAGTAGAAAGATTAGAAAAGATCATGAAATGAAAAGTAGTTTTTGAAAAGATAAATAAAATTGAAAAACTTTACCTAAAGTAAGGAAAAAAGAGAAAACTCAAATAAATAAAATTATAAATGAGAAAAGAGACTTAATACTTAATACCAATAACCAAAAATACTAGAAATCAGATGAAATTACTTTGAACAATTACATACCAAGGAATTAGATAAACTAGAAGAAATGAATAACTTCCTAGACATACAACCTATCAAGAGTAAATCATGAAGAAACACAAAATCTAAACAGATTAATAATGAATAAAGAGGTAAACCCATTTATCAGAAATCTCCCAACTAAATCTAGAACCTGATGGTTTTACTGGTGAGGTTAATCAAATATTCAAATAACAATTAATACCAACTTTTCTCAAACTATTCCAAAATATTGAAGAAGAGGAAATATTTTCCAATTAATCATATGAGGCAAGCATTACCTTGATACCAAAGCCAGACAAAAACACTGCAAGGAAAGAAAATCACAAGCCCATATCCCTTATAAACCTTAATGCAAAACAAAAACAAAAACAAAATAAGAGCAAGTAAAATTCAACAGTACATTAAAACGATTATATAACATTATCAAGAAGGATTTAGCCCACAGTAACATCATGATCAATGGTGAAAAGGTTTTTTCTCTAAGATCAAGAACAAGACAAGGATATCTACTGTCATTAGTTTTTGTTTTTATTTTCAACATAATACTGAACATCCTAGGCAGTGCAATTAGGAAATAAAAATAGCAAAATGCAACCAAATTGGAAAGGAAGAAGGAAAATTGCAGATGATATGATCTTATATATGAAGCACCCTAAAAACTCCACCTAAAAACTATTAGAACCAATAAATTAATTTAGCAAACTTTCAGTATATAAAGTTAATACACAAAAATCAGTTGAATTCTATACACTAAGAACAAACTATCAAAAAAAGAAATAAAGAAAACAATCTTCTTTACAATAACATCAAAAGTACTTATGAATAAATTTAACTAAGAAAGGGAAAGGTATGTACTCTAAAATCTATAAGATATTGATGAAAGAAATTTAATAAGATGCAGTAAATGAAAAGATGGTCTATTGACATGGATTAGAATTAATATCATTAAAATGTAAATACCATAGAGTTAATGAACTTTCTATTAAAAATTCTAATTGCATTTCACGGAGAAATAGAAAAAGGAACCCTAATGTTTGTATGGAACCACACAAGACTGAAAAGTGAAAGAAATTTTGAGAAAAAAGCACAAAGTTGGAGGCATCACACCTTATGATTTCAAACAATATATTACAAAGCTATAATAATTATAAAAATATGGTATTAGCATAAAGACACATAGATCATAAGTACAAAACAGAGAACCCAGAAACAAACTCATGCACATATATACACTTAATTTCTGAAAAAGTTGATAAAAACATACAATGAGCAAAGAATATTCTTTCAAAAATGGTTTTAGGAAAATTAGATAGCCACATTAAAAGTTATTGAACTGGACCTCAATCCAGCACCTTATACAAAAATCAGGTCAATGTGAATTAATGACTTGAATATAAGACCTGAAACTATAAAAGTTTTAGATAAAAATGGGTAAGCTACTTGACATTGGTCTTGTCAATAATTTTCTGGATTTGAGACTCTAAAAGCAATGGCAACAAAGGGAAAAATTAACAAGTAGGACTACACCAAACTCAAAAGCTCTGGACAGCAAAGAAAACTATTGGTAAAATAAAACAAGCAATCTAAGGAATGAGAGAAAAATTTGGAAATCACATATCCAAAAAGTGGTTAATCTTCAAAATACACAAGAGACTCATATAACTCACACACATGTGCGCGTGCGCGCACGCATACACACACACACACACACACACACACACACACACAATCTACTAAAAATTCACAAAGGACCTACATGGACATTCCAAAGGAGACATATAAATGGCCAACAGGGATATAAAAAGGTGCTCAGCATCACTAATCATGATGAAAATGCAAATAAAATTCATAGTGAGCATCTCACGACTGTTAGGATGTCTATTATTAAAAAGGCAAGAGATAAATACTGGTGAAAATGTGAAACAAAAGGACTCCTTGTATACTGATGGTGGACATACTGATGTTTGAAAGAAGTAGTAAAAGCAGGCATCACTGTCTTATTTCTGTTTTTAAAGGAGATACTAAATTTTTCACATTCAATATGTTTGCTATTTTTTTTTTATCAATTCCTTTTTCAGTTTAAAGTACTCTCATTCATTGCTAGTTTGGTAAAAATGATACCTTAATGATTTATTTTTGTAAAATATTTTTTGGAATCTATTGGAATAATTTTATGATATATGTTGTTGGCTATATCTTTTTTAGAGTTTTTTCATCTGCAGTCACAGTGTATAGTTTACAGATATATTGAACATTTTCTTCCTTTATCTTTCTCTATCTGCTTCTGCTTTTTTAAAAATATTTTTTACTTTTCAATTACAGTTGACATATGATATATTAGTTTCAGGTGCACTACACAGTGATTACCCATTTATATAACTTAAGAAACCTTGATAAATCCAGTACCCATCTTATATCATGCATAGTTATTATGATATTATTGACTATATTCTCTATGCTAATTTAACATCTCCTGAATATTTTATAACTATCAACTTATTCTTTATAATTCCTTCCCCTTTTTAACCTATCCTCCCAAACCCCCTTCCATCTGGCAGGCCTCAAACATTCTCTATAAGTTTCATTTTGTTTGTTCATTTATTTTAGTTTTTAGATTCCATATGTAAGTGCAATTATATAGTATTTATCTTTCTCTGACTTTTTTCACTTAGAATAATACCTCTAGGCCCATCGATATTCTTTCACATAGCACAATTTCAGTTTTTTAGATGAATAACAATCTCTTGCATATATTTACCAACTCTTTTTATTAATTTATCCATGATGGTCATCTAGGTTACCTCCATATCTTGGCTATTATAAATTATGCTGCAAAAAACATATGGGTGCATATGTCCCTTTGAAGTAGTGTTTTGAGTTTCTTTAAAAAATACACAAAAGTTGATTAGTTGGTTCCTTCTTTGTCTCTTGTTTTAAAATGTGTTTTGTCTAGTATAAGTATTAATACCCCAATTTTTTTTGTTTACATTTTAATGAAATACCTTTTTCATCCCTTTACTTTCAGTTTGTGTGTGTCTTGCAATATGAAACGAGTCTCTTGTAAGCAGCATTTGTAATGATCTTGTTTTCTTGTCTGTTCAGCCACCCTATGTTTTGATCGGAAAATTTAATTTATTTACATGTAAAGTAATTGTTGATAGATATGTAGTTATTAACATTTTATTATTCAAATTTTTTTATCTTGTTTTTTATTTTTTTGCTTTTTAAAGAAATCCCTCTATAGAGTTTGGAGAAACATGGCAGAGTGAGAGATGTCTCCAGATTTCTCTCCTTAAAATAATAATAAGTGGAACATCTAAAACTCAACAAAAATAATCAAACTGCTCACCAGCACATCTGACTGTGGGATCTGCATATATCAGGCAGTGGACTGGGAGAAATAAGGAAGCTGCCTCTCGCAGCTGCAAGAGTTCCCTGTATGAGGACAGTGTGGGGAGAAGGTGTGGCGAGTTCCATGAACCACCCTGTCTGGGAGTGCTGTGAGCTCCACACGGCTGACAGCAGGACCCAGTCATCAGGGCAGAAAGCAGAGAGGTAATACAGCAGAGAAACATCAGTTGATTTTTACCAGCTGTAGTTGCAAAACTGAGGCTAAACTGTAGTCCTCATCCCCTAATGCAGAGGATCCCTCCCCTCAGAGAACAGGGGAATCCGAGCAAACACTGCCAAAACTATCACTAACACTGATAGGGATTAAGACTGGGGATAGCGAGCATGATTAAACATCTATAAGAAAAGAAAAAAAAAAGGGGTACATTACGGCTTTACATAAAGCAGGTATCCAAGAGCTTAAATGCCACCTAATGGAAACCAAAAGAAAAACATCTTATTTGCAACAGGCTAGAGAAACATTAATATAGTAAATCTTTATTCCGGAAAAAAAAAGCAGAACACACTTCCATTAATGTACAGGTAGAGAAACAGTCCATTAAACACCATTAGCAACCAAGATTAGAAGGCATCTCAGTAAAAAGAGAAAAAAATTTTCAGAAAATAAGCTTATAGACATAGAAACATACAACTTAAATGACAGAGAATTCAGGATGGTACTTCTGAAAAATCTCAATGAGATCAAAAATTAATCATATCAACAATTTCAGGAATTGAAAAAACGATCTTCTTTAGCAAGGAGATTGAAACTCTCAAAAATAACAGAACAGATATTCTGGAGATAAAACACACACACACACACACACACACACACACACACTGCAAAAGTTGAAAAATGAAATAACATACTTGAGAAATAGAGTTGACCAAGTGAAGGAAAGGATGAGTGATATTTAAGAAAGAAATCTAGAAATAAATCTAGAAATAAGAAGGAAAAAGGGAGAAACTGCAAAATGAAAAATAATAAAAGAGCAATACAAGAACTAGCTGATACCATCAGAAGAAACATAAGAACAATGGGCATTATTTAAGGTGAGGAAAAGGAGTAGGAAATAGAAAGCATTTTCAGACAAATAATTGATGAGAATTTTCCAAATCGAAAGAATGAGTGGAAGCTTGGAATTCAAGAAGTCAACAGAACAATCAATTATCTCAACCCAAGAAGGCCTTCACCAAAGACACATTGTATTAAAATTATCAAAAAACAATGACAAAGACAGAATTCTCAGGGCAGCTAGAGAGAAGAAAATGGTAACCTATAAAGAAAAACCCATTAGATTATTGTTGGACTTAGCACAAACCTTACAAGTCAGAAAGGAATGGAATCAAATATTCAAAATATTAAAGGAAAAAAATTATTAGCCTAGAATAATGTATCCAGCTAAGTTCTTCTTTAGATGAAGGAGAAATTAAGACTTTTCCAGACATAGAAAAATTGAAGGAATTCTCCACTATGAGGCCTGCACTACAGGAAATACAGAAAGGGGTCAGCTCATCTAAAACATACTGAGAAAAAAAAAAAACATAGTTAGGAGCAAGGTGATTATCAGCCAAATAGAAGTAGAGGAGTACAACCCTTACTATGAACAAGGCATTATAAGCTTAAACAATAAGAATTGTTATAGCAATATAGTAATGAACATCAGCATATATAGGAACAAAATGACATGGTAATAACTGAAAAGGGGATGATTCAAAGATCCAAATTTGCCAAGGAGAATGGAAATAAGGCATGCACGGAAGAAAATGGATGACTCTCTCTCTCTGTCTCTCTCTCTGTCTCTGTCTGTCTCTCTCTCTGTCTCTGTCTCTCTCTGTTTCTCTCTCTCTCTGTCTTTCTCTCTCAATTATATATATATATATATATATATATATATATATATATATATATATATATATATATATGGCTATTCTTTACATATTTGTAATGGTAACCCTACACCAAAGGTTCAGAACCGAAATATAAAACATAAAACAAGAAGATCCAGAGGCAAAACCCACAAAAGCCAACCAAAATAAAGAAAACAGAAACACAGAGCAAGGAAGCAATGGAAACACTGAGCTACCAGAAAACAAAAGATAAAATGGCTATAAGAAGACCTCATATTTCAATAATCACACTAAATGTAAATGGACCAAACTCAGCAATAAAAAGGCACAGAGCTGAATAATGGGACAAAAAAGCAAAACTCAAGTATATACTTCTTTCAGGAGACTCATCTTAGCTCCAAAGACAAATGTAGACTCAAAGTGAAAGGGTGGGAAATAATATTTCAAGCAAATGGCATTCAAAGAAAAGTGGGATAGCAGAGCTAATATCAGAGCTAATATATACTTCAAAATAAAGAAGGTAAAGAAAGATAATGAGGGACACTTCAAAATGATAAAAAGAATCATGCACCATGAAGACCTAATATTTATTAATATCTATATTCCTAGACAGGGAGCCCAATTTATGTAAAGCAATTACTAACAGAACTAAAGGGAGAAACAGATCAAAGTATTATCATAGTAGGGGACCTTAATAACCTAATGTCAGATATGGACAGATCATCCAAACAGAAATCAATAAGGAAATAATATCCTTAAATGACACATTAGACCAACTGGACATAATTGACATTTCTAGAGCCTCCATCGCTAAACAATTGCTTATACATTCTTCTCTACTGCACATGGAATATTCTCAAGAATTCACCACCTATTGGAACACAGAATAGCCTCAACAAATATAAGAGGGTTGAAAACATACCAACCATATTCTCTTGTCAAAATGCCTTGAAACTGGAAATCAACTGCAAAAAGAAAGGAAGAAGAACCACAACTACAGGGAGATTAAACAACATGCTACTGAAGAATAACTGGATCAGAGAAGAGATAAAAAAAAGATCAAGATACATAGAAAGGAATCATAATGATAGTACAACATATCAAAACTTTTGGGACATAGCAAAAATAGTATTAAGAGGAAAGTTCATATAATTACAGACCTATCTCAAAAAACAAGAATAAGCTCCAATAAACAATCTTAGGCTTCATCTTATAAAACTAGAAAATGAAGAACAAATAATACCTAAAGTCAACAGTAATGATCAAAGAAATAAGAAAAATTAGAGCAAAAATAAATAAAATTGAAAAACACAACAACAACAACAACAACAACAACAACAACAACAACAAACACAAGAGAAAAACTAAATGCAACAAATAGCTGGTTCTTTGAGAACATTAATGAAATTGACAACCTCCTGACTAGACTCACAAAAGAAAAAAAACAAAGAACACAAATAAACAAAATCAGGGATGAAAGAGAGGAAATTATGACTGACATCACAGAAATATAATAGATCATACAAGAATACTATGAAAATATATATATCACCAAATTCAATAACTTATAATAAATAGACCATTACTTAGAAAAATACAGTCCCCCTAGACTGAATCAAGAAAAACTGGGAAATCTAAATAGATCGATCAGCAGTATGGAAATTGAAACAATCATCAAAAACCTACCAAATCATAAAAGTCCAGGATCAGATGGCTTCACCAGGGAATTCTACCAAGCATTCAAAGAAGATTTAATACCTATTCCTCTCAAACTCTTCCAACAAATTGAAGAGAAGGCAATATTTGCCAACTTATTTTATGAGGCCAATATTACCTTGATACCAAAACCTGGTAAAGATAACACAAAAAAAGAAACCTACATGCCCATGGCTCTCAAAAACACAGATACAAAAATCCTAAATAAGATACTAGCCAACCTACTACAGCAACATATTAAAAAGATTATACAACATGACCAAGTGGGCTTCATCCCAGGGACACAAGGATAGTTCAACATATGTAAACTGATTAATGTGAGATACCAAATAAACAAATTAAAAAATAACAATCATACGATCCTATCAATAGATTCAGAAAAGCCTTTGACAAGATACAGCATATGTTTATAATCAAAACCCTTAGTGAAATCAGTATACAAGGAAAGTGCCTTAACATAAGAAAGGCCATATATGAGAAACCCTCAGCCAACATTATACTTAATGATGAAAAACTAAAAACCTCTCCTGTAAGATCAGGAACAAGGCAAGGCTGTCCACTATCATCAATGTTATTCAATATAACATTGGAGGTCCTAGGAAGTGCAATAAGACAAGAGAAAGATATAAAAGGCATCCAAATAGGAAACTAAAAAGTAAAACTGTCACTATTTGCAGATAAAATGATTCTTTATAGAGAAAACCCTAAAGATTCCACAAGAACACTACTGGAAAGAATAAGCAAATATAATAAAGTTTCTGGATACCAAATCAACATTCAAAAATCCATAGCATTTCTATATTCTAATAATGAAGCATCAGAAAAAGAAGTGAAAAAAATAATTCCTATTGCTATTGCAAAAAAAAACAATAAAACACCTATAAATAAATCTAATAAAATGTGTGAAAGACATACGTAATGAAAAACTTTAAGACTCTATTAAAAGAAATATAAGAAGATACAAAGAAATGGAAAAAATGTTCTGTGTTTTAGGACTGGAACAATCAACATAGTTAAAATGACTATATTTCCTAAAACATTATACAGATTTAATACAATCCTCATCAAAATCCCATCAGTATTTAAAAAAAAAAATAGAACAAAAATGATCAGATTTGTATGGAAGCACAAAAGACCCTATATTGCCAAAGCCATCCTAAAAAAAAAAAAATGAGGCAGGAGGCATCTCTCTACCTGTCTTAAAATTATGCTACAAGTGACAGTAATCAAAACGTCATGATATTGGTAGAAAAACAGACACATGGACCAGGGGAACAGGATGGAGAGTCCAGAATTAAACCCATATTATATGACAAATAACTTTCAACAAAGGAACCAAAAACATACAGTGGAGAAAGGAAATCCTCTTTGATAAATATTACTGGGATAACTGGAAAGCCACCTGTAAAAGAATAAAACTAGACTGTTGTCTATCACCACACACCAAAATTAATTCAAAATAGATTAAAGACCTGAATATAAGACCTGAAACAATAAAATGTGTAGAAGAAAACATAGGAACAAAACTCAAGAACCTTGGACTTAAAGAGGATTTTATGAATTTGACCTCAAAAGCAAGGGAAATAAAAGCTAAAATAAACTAATAGGACTACATCAAACTAAAAAGTTCTTTTCAGCAAAAGAAACTGCCAACGAGGAAAAGAGACAACCATGTGAATGGGAAAATATGTTTGTAAGCAACACATCTAATAAGGACCTAATATCTAAAACATACAAAGAATTCATAAGATTCAATAACAATAAAATAAAAGAGAATGATCCAATCAAAAATGGACAGAGGACCTGAACAGATATTTCTCCCTAGAGGACATAAGAATGATCAACAAATATTTGAAAAGATACTTAAAATTGCTAGCTGTTAGGGAAATGCCAATCAAAACTACAATGAAATACCATCACACACCTGTTAGAATAGCTATTCTCCACAGGACAAGTAATAACAAATGTTGGAGAGGATCCGGAGAAAAAGGAACCCTCAGACACTGCTGGTGGGACTGCAAATTGGTACAGCCTCTATGGAAAACCATACGAAGGTTCTTCAAAAAACTAAGAATTGATCTACTATATGATCCAGCAATCCTTCTATTGGGTGTTTACCCAAAGGGCTTGAAAACTCATATGAAAAGATATTTGCACACCAATGTTCATTGCAGCATTATTCACAGTGTCTATGTCATGAAAGCAACCAAAGTGTCCTACAATATTTGATTGGATAAAGAAGCTGTACTACATATATACAACGGAATATTACTCAGCCATAAGGAGAGATGAAATAATGCCTTTTGCAACAATTTGTGTAGACCTCGAGATAATCACACTAAGCAAAATGAACCAGACAGAAAAAGTTGAAAATAACATCGTATCACTTATATGTGGAATATAAACCTAAAAGCAGCAAATGAACAGGGCAAACAAATCCAAACTCATGGACATGGTCTATAGACTAGTGGTTACCAGAGGGTGAGGGTTGGGGGAACGGGGAGGTAGATGGGGTAAAAGGGGTCAAATATGTGCTGATAGAAAGAAATCTAACTTTGGGAGGTGAACACACAGTTAAATATACACATGTCTTACTGTTAAAATGTACAGCTGAAACTTATTGGACTTCATTAACCAATGTCACTATAAAATAATAAATTAATTAATTAAGAAAAAAAATGTCCCTCTAACATTTCTTGTAATATTGGCTTGGTGATGATGAACACCTTTAGCTTTTCCTTGTCAAGTGAGCTCTTCATCTTTCATTGTTTTCATCACTTTGAATAGTTCATGCCAACACCTTATGGCTTGCAAAGTTTCTCTTGAGAAATTAACTGACAGTCTTATGAGACCTCCTTGTAGGTAACCGATTGCTTTTCTCTTGCTACTTTTAAGATTCTCTCTTTGTCTTTAGCTTTTGATATTTTAATTATATTTGTAATTTTGGGGCTCATCTTGTGCTTCCTGGGCTGTATGCCTAATTTCTTTGCCAGATTAGGGAAATTTAGTATTTCTTCAAATAGGTTTTCAGTTTCTTGATCTTTCCCTTCACCTTCTAGTATCCGCAATGATGGGAATGTTGGTTGCCTTTGATGTTGTCCCAGAGGCCCCTTAAAGTATCCTAATTTTTAAAAATTTTTTCTTTGTTGTTTGATTGGTTGTTTTTCTGCTACAGTGTCTTCCAAATCACTGATTCAATCCTCTGTATCATCTAATCTATTTTTGAATCCCTCTAATATATTTTTCATTTAAGTTATTATATTCTTTATTTCTGATTAATTCTCTTATGTTTCTGTCTCAATTTTTATGATCCTTATCTCTCTTTTTTTTTAAGTTCTCACTAAGATCATGGAGCAGACTTATAACAAGTGATTTGAACTCTGTATCTGATATACTGCTGGTCTCCATTTTGTTTAGTTCTTTTTCTTTAGCTTTGCTCTGTTCTTTCATTTGGTACTTGTTTTCTTATATCCTTATTGTGGCTATCTCCCTGTGTTTGTTTTCATGTACTAGATAGAAATGTTATGTCTCCCAGTTTTGGTAGAGTGGTTTTATGAAGTAAGTGATATTTGGGGTCTAGTGACACAGTCTTCCTGGTCATCTGATCTAGGTGTTCCAGGTGTGCCCCTTGTGTGTGTTGCACATGCCCTTTAGTGTAAGCTACAAAGTGATCTGTAGATGGTTGCCGTTTGTGCTGGGCTTGGAGGTGCCTTAGAGAGGCTAAGCTGTGAACTGACTCTGGCTGCCATGATGTCAGGTTGGAGCTGCCTGGTAAGAGGTATGGGGCATGCTGAGGGTAGATGCTGCTTGTTTGGGGTTTGTGAACCTTTGAAAGATTTAGGCAAGTACCCAGCATGAGCCAAGACAGGTTGTTTGTATGGAAAAGCTACTGGCAGAGGCTTGGGTGGGCCAGTATATTTGGATGGGTGGGGTCTGCAAAAATCACCTAAGCAAAGCAAATGGTGTTAGCAAGGCTGATGGAGATTCAGATATGGTGCCTGCTTGAATTTTTACACTGGGAGTGGGAAGACTCAACAAAGGAATAATAGCTTCAGTTAGCACTTCCATCTGGGAGAAAGCTGCCACTCTAGCCCTTGCCCTAAAGCCAGACAATTTAGTTCCTCCCTGTATGTTTTTAGCATCTTTTGAGCTGCTGCCCTAGTGTTGGATCTCAGAGTGAGTCCATCAGTGTGCATCTATACACAAACCCTTTAAGAAGAATGCCTGGTACCATAGCCACCCTTTGTCTCACTCAGCCACAACCTCCACTGGTTTTCACAACCAGAAGTTGTGAGAAACTTCTCTTCCTAGCACTGGAGCCCTAGGCTGGGGAGCCCAATGGCATTCTGTTCCTGAGGTGGGACCTTCACAGCCGAGATATATGTCCCAATTTTTAACCACCATATATGGATGTGGAACCAGCCCTTTCCACCTCTCTGACCCTTTGACCAGTTTCATCATGAATTCTGTATGTCTTAGTTATAAGACTTCTGTTCAGCTAGACTTAAGTGGTTTTTGTTGATGGTAGTTCTTTAGTTTAGTTATAATTTTTGACTTAGTCTGTTAGGTGAGCTCAGTGTTTACCTACTTTACCATATTGACAAAAGCACTGCTTTTTTTTTTTTAAATGTTAGAATAGTAGCATCATAAAATATCTTGGAATTTTTCTCCTTTTCTATATTCTGTGAATTTTTGAATGAGTTTGGATGTATCTATTCTTAGAACATATAGATAAAACTATCTTGTGTTAGCATTTTCCTTATTAGAACATTTCAATCACTTTTTCAATTATTTTAGTGGCTAAAATATTCAACTTAGCTATTACTTCTTAATACATGGTATATTTGTTTTAAATGTGAGCTGTAGTCCAGAGACAATGTTTGACTCATTTATGCAGTATCAGTGTCCTTATTTTTTCTTGGTAATGAAATTCTTGCCTTTCATATTCCTTCACATTTAACTTGCTAACGAAGTATTCTAATTTTAATGTGTGCCTCTTCATATATATTTCTCTTAGTCTGTCCCATGAGACATCATGTAATCAAAATTCATACTAGATTACATGAAACACTTCATAGGAGAGCATAATTAAAAATAAAAACATATTTCCTTTGAAGCATATGTAAAACCAGTTTTGCTGTTGATGAAAGTGAGATTCATAATATTAAGCAATACTAATATTTAAGATAAAGATTAGAGTGGATAAAACATGTAACTTCAAGTGGATAAAACATGTAACTTCAAGGGGAAAATCTATAAATTAAAATACCTGAAGGAAAAGCTGCCTGTTAACATCTTCCTGGAAGGCATAGCACACTGGAACAGGTTTTGCTTGTTCTCTTCTTATGTCAGTGCAGAGGCCAGGTATTCAACTGCTAAAACCTGTTTTAGTTTTTTTTTTCCTTAATGCTTTGGCCATCGGAGCCTTTAGCCCACCTGCCAGGCTGACAGTGTCAGAGTAATGTCTCTTCTTTTTCCTGGAGTCCTCAGCTAATGGTAATTGTTGTATAAATATCCCAGTTCTCTTTCCTCCCCAATGGGTTAACTCTGAAATGAATGTTGTATAGAGGTTCCCAGAATTCTCCATTTGCTGGAGGAAGTTATCCATATGACATGACCATCAACTGACGCAAGAGCTGGACCCTGTGTATTGGAGGCTCCTCATCTGTCCTTGGAATGTACGTTCTTCCCACCATTCCCACAGTGACAACTGTTAAGTTCGCAAAAGGAGGAAAACACATGGTGGAAGGGGTTAAGCCAAGTATATTGTAGCTGAGTGACAGCCAGGCTGAGGAGAAGATGGCATCAACCCTGAATGCGAGAGGACCTGAAACTCATATGAGGTTTTGAGGAGGGCTTTTTTTGGTGAGAATATTTTAGGTGGCTAAATTGGCGAAGAAAGGAGGAAATTCAAGTCAAATGAGAGGTGAACATGTACTGTTGCCAACCCGGACACAAGGTTAGTTCCCACATAAAAGATAAGGGAGAAGTCTAGTTCCCACACTATGAGGATACAGATAGGGCCCTCCTGGATCTAACAGCAGCTTTTTCTGAGGACATAATCTCGAGATAGTAATGTGTTTTGAGATTGTATGGATAGTATTTGTGCTTAAACACAGTCAAGCCCTCTATATAAACTTAAGATTTTGGCAGGCAGGTGTGATCTACTTGTGACATCCAAGATAAACCTGTATGTAGTAAGTTCCCTTTTTTATTAAACCTGCCACCTATGAATTTGGAGAGGCATGCCTTTTTATTTGGTCCCTTCTTGCCCTCTGTGTTGGGGAGCCTGTTTGCAAACTAGCATCAACGAGATTAAGCTAAGTGGAATTGTTTCCCCAAGTGGAATCTTGATTTATACACATGCTATTTTAGTTGTCTTCCCTTCCCTGTCTCATTTTCCTGATGTCCAACCTGAATTTCTTGGAATTATATTCCAAATAAACTATTTAAATACATTTTTTTTTCAGAGTCAGCTTATTTGGAAAACCCCACAAAAGCAGACATTTTTCTAGGAAAGCAGGTCATCAAGATGGTTTTCTGTAATTGGACAACTTGCTGGCTAAATCACCACAAGAATTCCATTGCTGATCCTAGGTGATAATAACCTCTGGCATGTATCTGCATCACAATTACTAAAAATTTCCTCTGGAGTGAGTTGAAATAGGCTGTAAGTATAAGAAGATTCATCACTTTATGCTACATTTCTAGCATTTTAGTATTATTGAAGCAGTATTAATTATAAGTCCTGTAAAATTGGTTGCTTTTTGTCAAAAGTCAATGAGCCAAAGGAAGAAAATGCGTGGCTCATGTCATTCAATTCCCAAATTAGGATATGATAAGAAAGCTAAAAGTATTCTGGTACCATTAAATGAGTTTATCTCCTGAAGCCAAGAAATAATCAAAAGTAGAAGCTGATGGCAGGCATTAACTCATAGGATCTTTAGGTCTGTTATTACTTCCCTTGGTGCTTTTATATGTTTTTTTAAATTTTTTCCTTTTTGTTAAATATATGAAAATACTTTTAAAAGATAAAAAATCAGGTACTTTTCAGTACCACATAGAAAGTCATCTACTTTGAATATATATATCTCCTGTGGTAGCTAAATATATTTTTTAGATACCTTCTCATCTAATGTGATCATGAACAATAAATGACTGATTAATCAAAAAGTGTGCTAAATTGAGAAATTGGTAAAAAAAGAGACAAGCATTTATTACCTATTTCAACTTAAATATATGTGAATATACACTCAAATAGTATATTTGGTGGGCTAGGGCTTATATTTGAAGATGGCTTCCTTCATATTTTATCGGTTTACAGAGCCTTCAACTTAATAAAGTAAGATGCCCCTACCTGAATGTAGCTTATTTGTGTCATGCACATTTAGCATATTGTGAGTTAATACTGTCAGTTTTATTGGCCAGTCATTTAAATAGAGGTCAATGAAAAAATCTATTGTTTCACACGTGAATTCCACAAACTTCTGAAAAGGAGTATCTACTACAGTTATTGTATAATAATCTAGAAAATGTGTTTGAGTGACAGAGTTTCTAAATACACCGAGATGTGGAAAAGCTATCAACAATTTTTATGAGTAAATGCATATAATGATATAGGAGAGTGATAACAAAAATTAAGGTTCCTTAATTTTTCTCCCTTTTCATTTTTCCATTTTCTATTTCCACAGTTCTGATTGAAATTCTTGCCATTTCTTACTCGAATATTATTTTGGGGGAGGGGTATGCTTTATTTTACATTTGCTATAGGTCTTTGTTGCATTCTGGTTTTGAGACCATGTGGGCAAATTAATAATCTCTCTCTAAAATGGACGTTATAATGGTTCCTAAATATTACAATTCTTATAAGAACTATTAAATGAGATTTCATATTTAAATGAGTAAGTGTAGTGAGAAGTTTATTCAAGACACTCAGTAAAAATTAACATTAATAAAGTTAATGAAAATAATAGTAATGATAAGTTTACTCATCTCTATAGTGCTTTGATCCTACATTACTTTTCTGAAGTGATTTTTATTTTTCTTTGTGACTACTTGAAATGAGGAGGCTACATTTTTGGGGATATGTTTTCTAATATTTCAGTAGATTTTCAGAAAAAGTTGATAAATTTTGGTTTTTGTGTACCATTTAATATAGATAGTTCTAAAATAAAGCAAGTTTAGGAAGAAAGAAATATATATCATTAATCCTATGAGGTAGAGAAAAAAGTTCAGATTAATAAAGGAGGTATAAACTGGTTCTTACTAAGCAAACATATCAGCCCTCCCCACCCAATCTCTATCTAATATAAACATCATAGATTTATTGCATAGATACACATCAAGTTTTAATAACTGTTTACCTCTAAAGTTTAGACATGAAAGATGACAGAGGACAAATAATTCATATGTTTATGTATTTTTGCCTTGGTCTACAAGTCACCATAAGATATTCTCAATAATTTAAAATTTAAAATTTTTCAGCTGATACAAATGATGATGCCATTTGAATGATTCACATGTATAGAAAATAAACAAATCATGTATTTTTGTTTTGTTTTGTTTTTAAAATTTTATATCAAGATGGTTAGAGAAATTTTTTTTTCATTAAGAGGAAAGATTATATTCTCTAATATTCATTTCCATGACATTTTATTCTCCATTTCAACAGTGGAGACTGTTACCATTTAGAAATTCAAACAATGTTTTATATCATAAATGTTAAATTAAATACCTTTCAGTAGTCATTTCAGAAAATTATTGGCTGGTGGCAAATATCTTTCTATGTGGCTTAAGACATTACCAGTCTGGTCTCTCTTTCAAAATTAACTATTTTCTTCTCTGTATATGCATTTGAAAGTATGCAAAATAATAATGTTGCTAAACATTTACTTCAAAACTTTTTGGACTAGTGAAATATGTTAAAAAGTAAGTGAAATCATCAAAGTGCCAGCCCATTATCCATCAGTTGCTATTTTCTATGATTTTCATAAAATAATAAGCCACATTCTTTGAGGAGCAGGAAATATGTCATTGCAAATTTCATTAATACTTTTAGATCCCTACAAAGACAGAGGTCTATCACCAAATACAATTTTATTAAAAAAAGTTGATAATATTGATTTAAAATGGCATTTTAAAATAAAAAGACTATGGAAATATTTTTATATTGTTTTAATACCTTGATTTAAAGAATAATTTAAATATTCAAAGAATTGTAATAGTACATTTAGTAACATCATTAGTCTCTACATATAAAATACAATCTAGTTTTGATAGTTCAGTTTGATTTCCAAAAAAAGTTTTTTAGGAAATAAAATGTTTTACTGTTTCTTTTATTCAATTAATTTGTTGTTGTTTACCAATGAGAAATAGTCAAATTGGTATATATGCATAGGTACGACCAGGTATATTTAATGTCATGTCTTGCAAAATTGCTTCCAGGGCAGATTTCTCTTCTTTGTGGGTACTATTAACCTTCAGTGGTTCTATTTCTGTACCCTGGTGCTGAGTATGCAAGTGTAGTGGTTGTAGCATTGGTTTTAGAATCCTGATTTGACTATTTACTAACTGTATAGCCTTTACTGAATGACTCAATCATTTTAAACATCTTTTTATTCATTTGTAAAATGAGTTAATGTCAAGTGTCATCATTAATATACACATAAGTAGAAATTCAGAGAATAGTACCTGGGATACAGCAAAAACTAAATTATCTTGATATTCTCTTTCTTCTACTCAGCTGACTTAACAAAACAATTTTGAAATGTATATTGAGAAAAGTTGATAAAATATTTAATGTACACATTTTCTTGCAATTCATTTGAACTACTTTAGTAATAAGAATTGTATAATACTGTAATAGTAAAACAGTCTAGGAGAAAGTCGGCAAGCAATTTTATTAGCTTTTCAACACATAGGAAAGTTAAAGCAACAAAAACATGATAAAAATCAAAGCATGATTTGGCTTCACAAATCCACAATATGCATGTTTCTCATTCTTTATGGAAACTACTAGAAAACAATATCGTTTTTAGCATTCATAGTGGGGTAGTGACGTACTACATGTTATTAGTAAATGAGTTAGGCTTAGTCTTCCTAATGTTAAACAATCTAAATTTGGTATTCGGCAAAAGCACATATAGAGCAGAAGCTCTGGGAAAGTCTAAACAGACAGTGGCATAAACATTTGCCTTTGGAAGAATGTAGGAGTTATTCAAAGAACGCTCATTGTAAGAACTGAAACTTGGGGAGTCATTTGAAGGTGGAGTAGCAGATAACTCTTCAGAGAAATGGAAAAAATTTTTCCATGTGAGAAAACATAGCCAGAAACCAAAAGTTTTTTTTTTTTTTAAAGTGAATCAGAGGAAAGAAAAAGATAAGAAAAATAAAACATGCTAAGGTGCCAAATGGTGAACTGATTCTGCTGTGCACAGAGCTGACAAGAGGAATAAATTCACCTGGAATTTTTTAAATAACCTCAGCACTCACAACTTTCTAATCCTTACAGAGTTTTAGTACGGAAAAAAAAAAAGGTAAGTATGAGATACCAGAACTTACTTTCTATGAGAAGTTATGAAAAACAGCTAAAATTTGGACAGATCAAGGGATATGATTGTTGGCTCAAGAACTTGACAAATATTTATGATGTTTCTATACTTTACATTATTATTATTATTATTATTATTATTATTATTAATTATTATTTCAGGTGATATGAATTCAACACAACAAAAACTGATCCTCACCTTCAGGGGGATTACCACCTTGTGAGACAGACACTCAAGCAAACACATTGAAAATCACATTATCAGTTCTGTACTAGAAGTGACAACAACAATGTGACGTAGGAAATAGAAAAGAAGATTTAGTCAGTCCAGTTTTAGAAATTTGAGAAACTTTCCTGAGGACATAAAAAACTAAATTTGTTTTGAGAGAATTTTTGAAGTTAACCAAGTGTAGAATGTTGGTAAGAGTTTCTAGGCAAAGTTATAAAGGTATCAACCAGCATGGTTCATGTAAAGAAATTGAAGAAGTTGTTTATTGCTAGAGTCTGAATTGAGAAGTAGGAGTTGAATTTGGTAGATGTTAAGATATAAAAGCCCTTATATTCAGAGATAACGAGATTGGATAGGAAGGAGATTCTGCAGATAAGTGTCAAAAAAACACTTAAAAATTCTAGGAGAACTTTTTTTTGGGGGGGCATATTAAATCAATATTAAAAATTAGATATTTTATATTAAAGTCAGATCTTTTGATATCTCTTGTCTCTGTTTTCCTGGCAGCACCTTCTTCATTTTTTCATGGCAACAACCCTCTGGGAATGAGGAAGCTTCTACTAAAGGCATTTGTTCTTTATTGTGCTGTTGTGACATCTTTTCATACAAAATTTTATATGTACTTACACCCATCTACTTTTATTTTTATCTGGACCAAGCAGACATTTGATTTTGCTAGCTCTGCTCTTGCCATTGGTTGCCAACGTGAGACAGGACTATTAAAAGTGTTTTAATCTATGAAATGACATGTTTAGCAGGAACAAGATAAAGGATTTGCAGAAAGGTTAGAATGGGAGCAGAAACCGGCAGAAACATTTAGAGGGTTGTAATCATTAATATGAGGCTTTATCACAATCTATTTATACTGAGAACATTTCAATTAGTTGTTAAATGTGAGGGAAAGAGGGGAGTAGAGGATGACAATTTAATGGATTGAATGGTTAGGTTGATGATGGGGCCCATGACTAAGGCAGAAAACACAAGAGTAGATTTAAAGGAGAGGTAGATGCGTTAAATGTTAGAAAAAGTGAGTTTGAAGTTCCAGGGGACATCAAAGGGGTCTGGTGAGCAGTGAGTTGTGCATATGAGACAGAACCTTGGTGGCAAGTTTGATAATAAATTATAATTTGTGGAGTTATTATTATATGGGCAGTATTTGAAACCATCAAAATAGGTGAAGTCTTAAAAGTAACATGAGAACAAGAGAAAACCCTGGAAAATGGGAAATGGGTAATGGGAAACAAAAAGATAGAGGGGGATAAATGCATGAAAAAATGAATAGCTAGGAGTCAAAGAATTATAGATTAAATCTTGAAAAAGTATTCTTCACCATCTGATCTTATTTGGTTCCTGAGTTCAGCCAGTGGGAATTTGGATGGCAAACAATATCTTTAGCCTCAGAGAATCCAAAGGGATAGGGAATTCTAGGCAGTGAGTGGTTAGCAGGTCTAAAGTCAACAGATCTGTTCAATGAACCAAGAGATGAAATGCATTCACATAGGAATTATAGTGACCTTAACCCAGAATTCAGGGTGACAGGAATTAATGAAAGGTGTCTAGAGTCAGTGAGGTTAAACTGTGTTCAAAAAGCTTTATTCAGAAAAAAAGAAAAATAATAGAATGGTAACAAGAATCGAATACAAAATCTAAGAAAAGGAATTTACATTATACAGGAGAGACTTGAGGATGCTATTCATAAATCTCTGATTACATATTTTTAGAAATCATTTACATGTATTTCAAAAAATGGAGGATAAGATTAGTTCTAAAAACAGTAAAGGGGAACCCATTATCATTGTGGTTTTTGCTATTTACCTTTATTAAAAGTCAAAGAAATTATGTTTGGTAATTCAATCTCCCACTTACCTAACATACATTTATTTTATGCTGTTATCTTTAATGACAGAGAAGTCCCTGTCTCTAAAAACAACACATTCTGTTCTTACGCCTCTTGTTTTTATGTTAATTCAAAATCTGGTTTTCTTATTTCCACTTCTGGTAAGTTCTGCTCTTAGGAGCCACATAGAGTGCGTCTAATCTCTCTTTCATAAAAAAATTCTTTAGACATTTGCAAAATAACTTCCATGCCTCTTCTTTCATTCCATTTTTTTCTAAGCTATATAAAAGTTTCTACACTTAGCTCATATTTGAGATGTTTTCAGGTTGCCTACTAAGTTTCTTATTTCTTCTTCTTCCTGTTATTTTACACTAGTTTATAAACATGTTTAAATGACACTGAATTGTACATAACACTCTGAGTTTGGTTTATGTAGCGTGGAGTAAACTTGGTCTGCCTTGTTTCATTAAAGGGAGATTATCTTTTTATTTAAGCTCCTTAGGTTGGCTAGCTAATGTAAGCAACACTTTGAAACTCTAGCTCAATAGGAGACTTGCAATCACAGATAACTTTTACATTCACTCATGTCAAGCAATTTTTAATCCTCCATATTATGTTTGTTATTTCTGAGCATAAAAATATGTGTACAATTTTTTTGTCTTTATATTATATTAGAAATTTAGCTCTCCTCTGTCATGTTGAATCTTGATTTTATCACTATACTCCTTGCTCTCTACATACTTTATTGTTTCCAAAAAATATAAGTATCCTTTTATGTTCAAACCTACTGCATGGAAAAAAATTATGGATGAGGATAAGGCCATAACTTTATGGATAAATTCCACTGGGGATTTATCTCAAGGTTGAAATCAAACTCATTCAACAATATATATGATTATTAAAGCATTTATGAATTCACCTAACAATATTTCCCAACTCACATTTCACAAACATTAAAATATGTGAACATGTTATTCAAGTGTCTAAGTGTTTTGTCAAGCTGGTAAAAAATTTAACAAAGGAAGATATAATGATTATACAGCAGACTCAATTTGGTACATCTTTATATGGGTTTCTTAAGATTTTGTGATTCTTTTCAAGTAATAGTAAATTCTATTTATATAATACTTTGTTTTTCTAAGTGATTTGCTATGTAATTTTTCATAGAGGAATCATAAAGTCAATCGTCATTGGAGTCTAGCAAATGGATAAAAATTTCTGTCTTTGGCATGTATTTTTTCTGTGTCTCAGGTAAATATGTAACCTTTCAGTATATAAAAAGGGTAATAATAGATGTTTCCATAATTTAATGAGAATTTTTATAAAGTATCCAGGCAAGGGCCTAGCCTACATTGTGTATATGACACATTAAATGTTCAACATTTAGTTATTAAGAATAACTATACTGAGTAGTCATACTGATGTTATGTCTATTTTGACATTGAAGAAAAATATTGGAGATCTTTAGTTATTCATTCAATAATTATCAATGCTTTCTATGCATATAAAGCCATTACATATTGAATATAATTAATTATGAGATGCATGCATAGATATCCTAGATACACATGTGTATCAAATCTAACCTCAAAGGTAGATAGTTAATTTTGAACATGAATTGGCTAAGAGTTGACAGTGTTTTGGTAACTCAGTGATTGTCTTTTTTATTACAGACATTTTGTAAATATTCACAATGAATCTCTGAAAACTCTCTCTCTCTTTCTCTTTTTTTTGTTGATGTAGTCTATAATAAAATAGCTTCTTGTGATCAGGTCCAAAGAATAATATGTTGAGGCAACAATGTATGGCCCATTAAGATGCCTAAAGACCAGCTTTCATGAATCATTAAAGATTAATTATAATCAGCATATAAAACATATATAATTAGAATATGTATTTAGATACTTCTAAGGTATTCAGGGGGCTGAAATAATTTCTTTTATGGAGTAAAATATTTCCCTTGTAATTACAAATTCTTTTTTTAAATTTTTATACCTAGATAGCCTTAATTTTGTCCTAAATACAGAATTAGTATAATCAGAATTAATGATGTTTGAATATAATTTAAAATTGACCTTTTCCATTGAATAAACTTATTCCTTTCAAATTCTACCATCTGAGAAAATGAATAGTATTGTACGACTATGAAAACTATCAGGATAGATAACTTAATAACTATAGGGAACAGCACTGACTAGAAAGATTTACTAAAAATATGGTTTAAACACAGCAAATCTGTTTTATTTTTTTGCTAAATTAATTAAAACATAAAGTGTATTTCCCTTGGGAGAATTTTATTCATTTGAAATGTGATTTAAAAAATAATGTTAATACAGGACTTCCACTATGAGAAGCAATGAACTGAGTGCTTTATGTAAAGATACTACATGGATCTTTTAGGTACATTTTAAAAATAATAAACACTGAAGTAGGACTTCTACTACAAACACACACACACACACACACACACATACACACACGTAACACCAGACAGAATTCTGAAAAAAATCTGAACTCCATAAAATGATCAAAGACAGAAGAGAAACTAATAATCATTAATTATTGAAACAGTGCTACAGCTTCAGAGAAGAAAATGGGAGTCTTCAACTTTTTTTGCCTGGTGTTGCTCTATTCCTTACCTACTCCAAGTATCAATGATGAGAAATGTTAATTTACCAGCTTGGGAATGGCTGCATAAATTTGTAGCTCTTCTACCAGAGGATGTGGATTCAATTTTATGTAGAATGTAAAAACACAAAACTTCCCAGATTCAAGTGGTGAATGTAGTAGGAAACAAATGGAGGAAAACAACATCTTTGATAGCCTGAGACTGTAATCCTGGGTGCAGCAAATGGTGGCTGAACTAGAACTTTATCATGAGTTTCTGTAAATGAGAGAGCCATGAAATGACTAAATAAACTATCTAGACATCTCTGACTGTCTAGGAAACTATGCCCATGAGAGAGCCAAGTGGAAAGAGAGTACAAAAGGAGATTTGGCAAGTGGCTGATCTTTGAATGCACTCATGAGCCAATAAACAGATTGATCTTCAAAAAGAAGTTCAAAGTGTTGAGCATAACATCTGCCCAAATCATGGGCTGACCTTTAGAGACACGGGTGATCTCTGACAAACAAGGCTAGCAATAGACATTTTAAAAACCACACAGAATCTTCTAGAAAAGAAAAAAAACAGGAGATATTGTCCTCTTAGCTCTACAGGTTTATTATCTACTTGACCTGTTGAAGAAAGATGCAGATAATTAAGACAACTATCTCAAAGGAGAGCAGGAGAAATTATATATATATGAGTTAATACTACACTTAAAGTAATTAGAGCAATGTCTAACACATAGTAATGTTTCTATTATTTCTGTAGAAAGCAGAACATGTGCTTTTGCAAAAACAAACAAAACCAAATTTTATGAGAGTAATAGTTTTCATTCAGATTAGAGAGAAGAAGAAGAACAACAACAACAACAACAAAAACGAGAGAAGCAAACTTGCAAAATACAAAGTTCATAGATTTAGCTTGCTTGTTTTAGGTCCCGTGAATTTTGCTACCCCTTTATTCATTCAACAATAATGTATCACTCTGTGTCAGACACTACTGAAACATAATATAATCATTTAATATGAATAAGGGTCTCACTCATAGTCATGTGGCAAGACAACTTAAAACTATGGAATGTCCTTTCCACAATTATAGACCTTCACTCTGGTAATTGGTGACTAAATTTAGTAATTAATTAGTAACCTAAGAATTTGGCTTATATTAATTAGCATCATATGTGTTTTTAGATTACTCTAAAGTCAATGTAGTTAATAAATAAAGATATCTACCAGAGCTGTTCTATCTTTGGATTTGCTATTAGTTTTTTTCCTCCATTGATTCAAGTGTTACTTCAGAGAGCAATGAAATATTAGGAATGCACTTCTAATTTGAACGACAACTTACTGAGAGTGTAACACAGAGGAAAACTATTGTGATTATCTTGGGAAGTGGTACTCATAATTCCTTCTGACTTTTCCTTAATCAACACATGAATAATTCATGCATTTTATATTTGACTTTTGAAGGCTTGTCTGCAAAGAATGGTCAGAACAAACATTGTAGTTTCTGTTGATAGTAATAACTCATTATAGGTTTGTTTCTGTATAGTTTTCCCTTTTCCTTTAGACACATATAGTTACTGGACTACCTGACATTTCTGAATTGATGCTTCATAGACATATTAAACAATATTTTCCAGAAAGAATTCTTGATTTCATTCAACAAACCTGATCGGGTTCTGGGATTTCCTCGATTCAGTAACTGCTAAAACTACCTATCAAGATGTTCTTAGCTGGAAATTTTAGTGTCTCCTTCTATCTCCCATGTGAATCAATTTGCAACTCTTATTCTTTCTGCCTTCTAAATAAACCTCATATTCATCTTTCTCTAACAATACCTATTTTAAGCCAAACTACTTAAGTTATATCTTATATCTTTCCTCCTAACCAGTTTCACTTTTATTTGAATCTTTTTATGAACCTAGCAATTAATCATTTTAGATTATGAACTGGACTGTGTTATTTTCCTTAGACAGACAAACAAACATACAAACCAAAAACCTTCTACATCTTGATATTTCACAATGTTACTCAATTGCAGATACAAATTGCTTACCCTGACCCATTAGATTGTACCCAGTCTGGCTGCACAACTTTCAAGTTAATTTTTTTCTGCTTCCTCTTCCACATAAGTTCTGGCCACCTTGACTTTTTCAGTTTCTCCTATTTGTAAGTTCTCTTTATACCTCAATGCCTTGGCTGATAGTTTTGTTTCTGTCTGAAGAAAATCTTTATCTTATGGATCTCAGGTTAAACTTTAAAGTCCTTTCCCAAACCATGATAATCACTCTTTATTATTTGATATTATTCTGCCTCTAGTAATCCTTTAAGTACCTCAAGTTTTAAATATGCATTATATATATATACATATATATATATATTATCTATATTGATATACTACTAAGTTGTAACATTATTATTCTTACAAGAAATGCTGAAAAAAAGTTTTGCACCTATTTACTCATAATTTCTAGGGACTATATCACTTACACAATCAAAGTAAATTCACAAAACAAAAATTTATGTATAGTACTAAGCACTGTATATTTATAATGCATAAATGAACGCAATTTGATAAAATAACAGTTAAGTCATGCTCTGATTACTAGATGTAATTCTAGGCACTGATTAAAGTGGTAGTGCATCCTCCCAATCCTGTATCTACTGCATCCCTGAAAACCAGTGCCCCACACTGACCAACTCAATGTTTGGTTAGACAGTCTCTCCAAATACAAGACTTACTTCAGAGTTTAACCCCTCATACAGAATATTCCAGAAAATATATGTTTCTGGAAATTCTGAATTTGTGGAGAAATTACATTTTTAAAGAACTGTGTATAAATATAAAAAAGTAATATGTTAATTTTCTTTATAGATCTAGTAATTTTGTTAGATTTAAAGTATAAAATTATATATAGTATTCTTAATTTATTCATGAAATTGAAATGGTTGGCATATTAAATTTAGAAAGGTAGTTTGTTTAGATTCTAATTTCAAGTTTATTATTGAGATTTATTTTAGATATGTTACATTGTTGCAAATAGCACTATAGACTGCTGAGTTTAAGAAAGTGAACATATTTTAACTTTAACTATTTATCAGAAGCAATAAACAACTGAGATAAAAAGATACTATCAATATTATAATTAACCAAGCAATGTCATCACATTTTATGGATATGGTATCATCATGTTGTCAAACAAAGGTAGAAATACACAATTTCAAAAAAAGAGCAAAGATAAAAAAAATTATACATGTATTTTATTCATTGGGTCTGGCCAGAAGAATCAAGAATGAAACAGGGAGCCTGAGCATGGAGGTATGTGTCCTCAAATGGTGAGGATCTCTGAAGGCAGGAAGGGTAGAGCCCAGCTAGGAAATTGGAACAGAAAAAGTTCAGTGTAGAAGTAAAGGTGATGGAAAAGGCTATGAATTTTTCCCAATTAGATACCATAAGCCCAGACTGGGCTAGATACTTTCGAAGTAAGTTGCTTAATATTTGCAAAAACTCTTTGAGGTATTTTTTTCTTTAATTTACCAGAAAGAGACTCAAAGCTCAGTAAGTTTAATTTGTTTGCATAAGTTCCACAGTTAGTGAGCGCTTGTCCAGAATTGATAGAGAGATATCTTTGGGTCTAAAATCAAGCTTTTTCTATCATTTAAACTTTTCTTTTCAGAAATGGGAGCCAGGAAACAAGATTACATGAAAACAAGAGATGGAGAGGTGGCCATAACTACTATATCATTCTCTATACCAGACACCCTTGTAGTAGTAGATGAAAGAAGCAAAGTCTTACTCTCATGGGTCATATACTCTAGCAAGGGAGACAGAAAATGAAAAAGATACAAGTAAATATATGATATAAAAAGTATATATTTGTAAGTGCTGTGAAGAAAACTGTAGCTGTCAAAAATGTATAGAATGTGATGGGGTAGAGTGGCCATTTTAAATAAAATGAGTGAAATCCTGCTTCATATGAAATGATTATATTATGTTCCAATCATCTGATTTAGTAGTATTTTAATATTTTTTTTGGATGCCATCAAAGAAATACTTTATTTTGCTTCTATGTCATCATGCATACTACTCCTTTGAGGAAAAGCTCTCTAAAAAGGATATCTGACCTAAGACGCACACATGGTAAGAGAAGGAAGATGTGGTGAGCAGCCAAGCTGCTAGTACCATAAGGTAGGATTGCTGTGTTTGAAAGATATTAGGAAGACAGTGTGATTAGAACTGAAAGAGAAAGGCAGACAGGTCTGAAGATAAGGTTAGAGACAAAGGAAGCAGCTGGTTTATGTAAATCTTCATACATTATGGTAAAGAGGTTGTGTTTTATTTTATGTTATGTGAAGCTCCAGGATTTTGAGCAGAAAGGTGTCAGGAACTAACTTACATGAAACACCACTTTTGCTGCTTTGTGAAGAATAGGATAAAAGTCAGAGTTGGCCAATCAGCTGGGAGATTATGACTCAGGTCCAGCAGAGATGGTAGTGGCTTGAAATAGGGCAATAGATGTACAGATAGTGAGAAGTAATCATATCTAAGATGTATTCTGATGTCATAGACATACAAGTATCTATGGTTGTAATAAGAACAAAGAGAACATATAACAGATTCTTCCAGAATTTCATTGGCATGTTGTTGCTGCTTTAGCTGGCTGTGATTTTAGCACAATCAGCTTCAGAAGTTCAAAAGATATTGTAAAGGAATCATGCAACTTCTGATAACCCCATTTTCCAAGCTCCAATATTCTCATTGAAAATACTCTTTGCCACACTTACTCTCATTATATGAATGATCTCTCTTAAGGGTTCTGCTTTGCAATTATCTCTTTTTGATATCAGCATAAATTTCTCAAAAGTGAAGGTTTTTACAGCCTTGTCTTTAAAATTTTTAGTTTAGCTCTTGGAGGGGCAGAATTTTCACACAGACATGAGCTTTGCCATTGTTCTTATCCTTTATTTTGCTTTCTTTTTCTGATGAGAAATCAGACGCTCCCCCTTGTGTAGTTCTTGATAATGCGTAGAAAGAAAACATTAACTAATATTCTTTTCCATATGCTAAGTTTGGGACAAAGCATCTAGTTCACAATATTTCACTTTAGCTTTAGAATGACCCTGGTGAATCTGTTATTTTCATTCATAGAGGAGGACATTGAGGCCGCAAATTTAAATACTGTGATCAACTTCACTCTAATACTTAGTGGAGTCAGGATTTTGGACTTTTCCTATAATTCTCCTATAAGTATTTGCAAAACACAAGATTATTTCTGTTTCAAATGTTTGGTAGATCTCAGACTAAATTCCAGGAGCAATCCCTGAAGGACTGCTTTCTTTTTTTCTTCCAGCATTTTAAAGTTCCTTTTTAACATCCAGGCTAACTGTGCTGCTTATTTTGCAATCCAGTCAAATGCAGCAGCAGTTTTTTATATTTCTGCCTTTGAGTCTCAGATCCAAGAAACCTGGAACAGCATGAAACTCCTCAGTGTAAAAGAAATGTAATGATCTGATGTTGTCGATGGGCTGACATCAAATTCTTTTAGTCACATAAGAACATTTTTTTGTTGTTAGAAATAAAAATAGTTGCAGAGAAGTGGATTTGAGAAGTAATACAAGAACAGTGCAGCTTAAAAATTATTTTTATAAAAGACTTATAATAAAGGTATGTTCAATTTTTTATTGTTAGAGACAACTACCAAAAAATAAATCTTCTTCAATTTTTGTTATTTCCATCACTTCCCTCCAGTTCACTCTAAAATAATGTTTTTATCTTGCTCTGAATTATATTGCTCTTACTTCCCCTTCTGAGAAAGGACTAAGGAAGAATCTTTTCACTTTATGGTAATTAGGCCATTCTCAGAGATAAACTAGTGAGGGGAAAATGGTTATATTTATACCACCTACTTTTGCCATACATTTTAGCTTTTTGTAATTTACATAAACCTATAACTATTTTACTATAACTGTAAAAAGAAATAATAAACTTTATATAATGTTTATAACCCTAGAAATACACTCAGTTCAGTTCAATGGTTAGCATTTAATATGGATTATGGCTGGAGAAACTATCTTTGAGATATTTATAGTCAATGGAAAAACAAACATATAAAGAGAAAAAATACAACCTTAGTTACAAATACTATGAGACTCCCAAGATGGTAATTTTTAACTTGAAAATTCAAGAGACTTATTGGTGGGGATAACTAAAGTTGTCCACATGAATGTGAAGGGGAAGAGATTTCTGGCAGAGGAAACTGCTTGAAATAAGACAATCTACAGTGTGAGGTATTGATAGCATTCTGCTTCCTGCTGTTTCTCACCCACCCCCAACAAGTGAAGATCTAAGTCTTCATCTCTGCTTGCTATCAATAAAATGAACAAAAATGTCATTAAAAGTTGGCTAGTTGGCACTCAGCTTTACCCCCTTAACGTTTATATGTGTAAAATGATTTTGGAAGGGGAGGGGCCAGCAAGGAATTGAGTTTCCATTCTCACACTACAACAAAGCTATATGAGTCAGTCCTTTGCCTATTTTCTCCGTGGTGGGATTGAGGGGAGCTGACTATAGATCCCCACTTGGATGAATTGAGGTGGTTAGTGTGAGTGACCTAAGTCATAGAATCAGTAAACTGGAGGATGGACCAAAAAAGAATGAATTGGAAGAAAAAGAAAAAGAATACAAGAATCCTGTGGGGAAATAACCAGATGCCTAGCTTTTGTTTTACTAAGTTAAGATGAGAGATTGAGACTGAAAAAGTAATTGGAGTCTGCACGATGCCATACCCCATACACCCTGGCACTGGTGGTATATAGTATCGGGGCATGTATGGGGGGCCTCTGTGAGGGTGTATGTTTCCGGGACAAACTCAGAATCTAACGTATGGTTACTCTGAAACAGAAGCTGTACAGGATAGGCAAATAGATGCTGATGAAATGTAGAGATGCCTGACACAGATGGGCATTGCTGGAGAATACCAGGCTCTGGTTAACCTGGATACATGCTGGCTTATGGTTTCGATGCCAGATAGAGATATGTCAGGTACAATTTGTTTCAGTGAATTTAAAGAACTCTAGTTTGTACTGAATGGCTGAAGACAATACTTCATCAGTTTCAACAGAAATAAGTGTAGATCCTCAAGAACTGCAAAAGGCCCTGACCACAGCGGGCTTTCAGTTGAGTTCCTAGGCCATAAATTCAGTTGCAAAGCAATAGAGCACCAAAAGAAAGATCACCTTCAATGACTGCATAGTCTGTTGTCTCAAACTGTGAGCTCTAACAGACAGTTTTCAAAGACGGGATACTGCTCAGCAAAGTGTTGTGAATTTCTCATATGATGATTTCATTCAGTGTGTTGTGTTTCAATCAAGAGAAAGCTCTATGAACTTAATTGCCATTCCAGCTGGAGTTCTCTTTTGCTCTTACTCTTTTCCTTCAGAAATGTGTGAACTCACCTTGCAGCTTTTCCTTAACAGGTGTTGTAAAGATTTATTACTTTATGTACATCTGAAGCTCTGTTTTAAGTTTCCTCTTTTTCTGCTTCTTGTATCCCATTACACAAATATTATGCCTGTTGCAGTTGTCCAGTGTTCTTGGATATTCTGTAGTTTTTTTTTTTTTTTAATTTCAGTTTTTTATTCTGTTTGTTTTTCATTTTTGGAATTTTCTCTTTAAATATTGTCTAGTTCAGCAATTCTTTCCTGAGCTGTGTTCGGTCTAATAAGCCTAAATAAAGCATTCTTCACTTCTGTGAGAATATTTCTGAACTTGTATATATCTTTTTGGTTCTTAAAATTTCTACCTCTTTGCTTACATGGCCCATTTGTTGTTGAATATTGTCTACTTTATTCATTAGTTATCTTAGCATATTAATCATAGTTGTTTTACATTTCAGGTTTGATAATTCCTGCTATCTTCATGGTACACCGAGTTTAAAAAAATGTTATAAATAGGCCTTTAGTAATGTGGTAGTACAATGCTGGGGGGAGATTAATTCTGCTTTTCAGTTAGCCTGTCCCTATGTACTGTGAATATCACCATTGTTTTTTAGTATGACCCCCCTCACACATACACAACACCTTAGGTGGGATAGCATGGCTGGACTGGACTGGGGTGGGATACTTTTTTTTTTACCACATAGAAGACTAGAGCTATCTGAGGTTGGAGGATGGGTATTTTTCTTCCCTTAGATCAGTTAGGCTCTGGTTAAGTAGTTTCTCCTGAGGGCAGACCTTTTACAGAAGAACAGAATGCTCTGGTGTGTTTCAAAATGGTTCCTTTTCCACTAATCCTGCAGTAAGCAGGAAGATATTTTTCTCCAAAGTTTATTGTGGGAATTTGGTACAAGTCTACAAGGTAAAGCCCAGAAAAGAGTGGGTTCCCCCCAAGCCCCTTCATGAATGAGTCTCCTGGAGTTTTTCACTTCTAGAGTGTTTTATTCTGAGCCTTCTACAATTTTTCAATTACAGTTCTGGTTTCCCTACTGATTCTCTTGAAATTTTCAACTTCTGGGTTTCTGCTCTGGTAATTTATGATTCTCTGTATGCAGCTATCAGTCTCTTCAATTTTGGGCAGTGGTTTGCCCTGTTACCTCAGTTCTCTTAAGCATATAAGAAGAATTGTTGATTTTTCAGTTTGTTCAGGTTTTTACTTGTCGTTAGGTTGGAGTGGAAGCTTCCAAAATTTAAGTTGAGGACACTGGCAAGCATTTATGAACTAAACTGGTTTTTATAAGATGTCAGTTTTGCATGGTCTATTTGTACAACAGCACTAAAGAGCTAGGTTAAAGCAAGCTATAACTTGAAACACTTATGATGCTTTTGGTTAAAATTAACAGAAAAGTTGAAACTATAAATAAATTTAATAATAAGGAGATTTAATAATAAGTATTAGTCTAGAAGCAGGATAATTTCAGGATAGTTTAGTTTAGAAGCTTATAAAGTGATCAAGCACTCAAGTTTATCTTTCTGATTTACTACCTTTGACAGGGAGATTTATTTGTCCCTACACCATACCAATGTCAATATCTTGTTTGTGATATTGGACTATAATTCTAAAAGATGTTGCATTATGAAGAAACTGGGAAAAGGGTACAAGGGAACTGTTTGTATTTCTTAAACTTCATAAGAACACCAAATTTAAAATATAAGTTTAAATTTTAAAAAGTACAGGATTTAAAAAAAGATATAGGAGTAGTTTATTATTAGAGGTAAGAGCTTTTTGAAGGTATTGAAAGATGTAAATAAAGAAATTAGTACAATAGGGGTCTGGGGGGACTTGAAATTGTAGGGGGTAGTTTGGATTTTATGTTGCCAGTAATGTTATACCATTATATTAGTTTTCTAGTGCTACTGTAACAAATTATCATAAACTTAATGTCCTAAAATAACATTTATTATCTTTCAATTTTGGAGGTCAGAAGTCTGAGATGGGTTTCAGGGAGCTACAATTAAGGCGTGTGTGCGTGTGTGTGTGTGTGTGTGTGTGTGTGTTTCTGGTAGCTACAAGAAAAAACTTGTCTCTGTTTTTTCCAATGTTTAAACATTTCCTGCATTCCTGACTAGTACGTTTTTCTCTATTTTTAAAGCCAAGAATATAGCATCCTCAGGTGTGTCTGATTCTGAAACTCTCCCTTTCTCTTTTACTTGTAAAGACCAGGATAATCTCCACATTTCAAGATTGCTAACTTTATCAAACCTGCAAAAATCTATTGCAGGAAATTAGCTTATTTACAGGTTCTAGGAATTCTCTTGTAGAGCATTCCTAGAGGTTTATTACATATGATTTCCAGGGTGGTAAAAAAATCGAAGGTTGAAATTAAGCATACTTAGTATTAGGCATTTGTCATACAATGTTACAATTTGCCTATTCTTAGGAATCTTCCAACCTTGGGTCCAAGTTTGGATTCAAAGTAGAAAAATATAATGATGTTGCTATTTTGCTCTATATTGTTGTGGCAGAGCATAGACATTCTTTAAATGACACCTATGGACTTTGTCTTGTATTTGCTGTGTCTCAATATTTGTTGCCGTTTCGAATGGGAATTATTTAAAAGATCCCAAACATGTAAGATATGAACATTGATACATTTCACATTGTCTAATTCACCCTACTCCTATTCAAACAAGCAAGATCCAACTTCAATGGTCTGTCTCTTATGAGACTGTTGTATTGAAAAGGCTGGTATATCTTAATTTTCATTGACTTCTTTACTCTGAAGATTCACTTAGAAAAGTACACAACAATTCCAGTAGTTTTGCCTGTTCTATCTTGCTTGGGATAGTTATTAATAACAAACTTAAAAACATTCTTGTGCAGTACAAAATTTATTATAACTGTTCTAAGTGAAAGAAGTTTATTATGACTGTCAGCACCTATCTGATGAGAAGGGAAGGTTTCAGTGGTGAGATGCCCAGTTGAAAAATGCACAAGGGGCTGACATGAGAATGAAACGACAGGCACCAACTTTATTGTGGGGAGCGTGCTTCTGCTTCTTCTTTTCTTCTGCTTTCCTTCTTGTGCTCCCCTTCTTCCCAGGGTACTCTTGGGCTCCACATATATTAGAGTACAATAGTGGCATTCACCCACATGTGCATGATACAATAAGCTGAATTATATTTACATATTTTAGGTGCAGGCGCCCTACTACACTAATGTAGCATTCTAAATCCAGGGTCCTATTCCTAGCCACAAGCCTAGATCACAGCCTGACCTGGGTCCCGCCAGGACTGGCTCCCACAATGACTTTTGTTTTTAGTCATGAAAAAAATCTTGCTGAATTTTTTTATATAAAAATTGTCATCTATTCTTTTTCATCTCTGAAGGTGAAATATCCATAGACGTGACTCTGAACACTTTCTTCAGAGGTTTATACAAAGAACTTAATATAAACAGATTTGTAATTAGAAATATCAATTTAACTGCCATGTGAAGGATGCGTGATTTGTAAAGTGGTAATAATTTGTATTAATCTTAATTGGCTTTTCCTAGTATTTTCCTATTTTAGTGAGATTAGAGCTAATATGAGATTGTTCTTAGATATTACTTAAAAGAATGAATAGCATTTAAAGCAATGTAAACATGCATTATACTTGTTGTGTGGTGGTGTCTTTTTGTTTAGCACAAGCAATTTCTACAGAGATATTTCACCTGATCAGAAAACCTGAAACTCTATCAAACTAAACTGTATCCATGACTTAACCAATTATACTGTCATTTCATGAAATTTTAATAAAGTTAACAACAAATTATAAATGAGTTCAGCATTATTACTTGCCATGGAGTAGCAAAAAAGGTAGAAATGTGAAATGCAAAACCAGTGAAATTAACATTTAAAGCAGCAATCAAGAAAAGTATCATTCAGAATTTCACAATATGCTAGGTTCCTAGACATGAAATTCATAAAGCAGAGCTTCTAAAAATTTAGCTACAATTCCTGTAATACTTGAAAAGAACACTGATATCAACTCGCTGACACCATTTTAAATACTCCTTTTAGAAGCTGAATAGAAATTATTATTTTACCACCATTACTTTGTATCTATTTGACACAATTTATCCCTGCATGTCAAAGAGCTTTAATATAATATCTTATCATAAATTTAATAATTCCTTGAATCTTTGGGATAATATGGAGTTTTCCTACAGTCAAGTACAATGTGAATGGCAGAAACAAAATGAAAACTCACTTCTTTGTTCCCAACAACCTTCACTAATATGTATATTTTCTATTAAACAGTGCAAGAATTATCTACCCACTACTAGCTTGTGAAATGTTTCTATTCTTGCAGGCAGGTGTATTTTATAACCAAGTTACTCATTAGAGCTCATCTAGAGGAGAATGTAAAACATAAGGATGCTAAGAACTACCACAAATAGAATTGCTGTAAGAATTGGAAAGGATATACAATATAGAAGGGAAACTGATAGCTGCCTTTAGGCATCTGAATGGTTATCATGCCTAGCTTCTGAAGTTCTTAGATGGGGACTTAACATGAAAACATGCTTCAGTATGACAAGTCTAACATTAGAAAGTTAAGAACATTCAGTGAGGACTATGTTGCTTTGTTAGGAATAAACTACCTATCACTGAAATATTTAAGTAAAAGCTGGATCACCATTTTCCCAATATGTTTTTTAAAACTTACATTGTACAGGAGAGTAGATTAGAAGACTATGATGCTGCTTCTCTTTACATTTATGATTACTCATTATAACAAAGGAAGATACTAAATTATTCAACTGCCTAGTTAAGGGTATAATTGCCTGATACCCTAGGAGAAAAGTCTATCAAGATTCCCAACAGACAAAACTGACTGAAGTCAGTGAGAACCCAAAGCAGATTCTAACTATTCATGGGGTACTATTCTCTGCATGCAAATATCTCAAATATAAGAACATATATTTGAGATATAATCATTCAAGCAAGAAGAGAATAGAATGAAGTATTTAAAGTCTTAATAAATATCACTGTTTTTATTGATCTTTTGTTTGTAATGTATACTCTTAAAAACCTTAATCCTCCATATCTTTCTCCTCTATAAACAACATATCAATTATTTAAGGATCTTAGTCTTATGTTTTAAATGTATTTTAATAACTTGTAGCTGATTCAAAATAATAACAGAAACAGGTTAGTCATAAATTTTTTTGTTCTGAGAGAATATCTTTAATTTGTTCCATAGGCACAGTCCATAGGCAGTTCTCTTCCAGATTTCCCTAGTCCTTGAATTCTAGTGAAATGTACATATTGGTGTTTCTCTCTCCTACATGGAGAACTACTGTGGAGTTAATAAATTTCCAGATTCCTTAATGGATCCAAGAAAAGACACAGACAGTAATAAGAATTGTCATGCTTTTATGGGACGCTGAATAACTGACCTGTGAATGAACTCAGAGTACCAGAATTTTGGTGGAAGTGTCAATTGGAAACTATCCAGATCAGAAAGAACTAAATTGGACATTCATTTCAGAAATTTAAAAATACAACAAATTATTTAAATTAACAGATTACTTCAATGAATAAGAAATATGTAATTTTCCAGAGTTTTCTTTAAGTATAAAGAGATACACATATACATATTTGTACATACATGCATGGATATACAAATATTAATTACTAATTAATACTAAACTTATGCTTATATTAAATTCTCATTATAACTTAAAGCTAATTGGTCAGGTTATAGGAGTTCTTACATCCTCTTTCTATCCTCTTTTCTAATGTTTTGAATTATTTAGTTCCAGAGAATCTAATAATTCTCTTCTACAGATGTTAAATACTACTTTTTATCTACCTAATTTTTTGTAATAAATGCCTTTTTTATTAAGACGTTTAAATTACATTAAATTCTCATTTCATTTCTAAGACTTGTTCGTAGTTTGAAAAAATATATATGTGTATGTATGTGTATGTGTATATATGTGTGTGTGTGTGTGTGTGTGTATGTGTATAAAGTGTGTATATATACATACACACATATACACGTATATAAAACTAATTTAGGGAAGTTTATGTTCTGCAGTATTCCTTTTCTTGTTTTTCCAGAGAGAGAAGGCAGTGGGGTTCTTTATTCCCCCCCACCCCACCCGGCTTTTCTTTCTCTATAGTTTGAGGGCCTTCAATTCAATCTTTTGTGTGTCCCACAGTGGTGGTAATGGTAAGGGTGTTAGTAGTTAAACATCTGTCTAGCTGTTATCACTGAGGTGTTAATATTTACTATTAAGATAGGATTGTATTCACTGTCATGTTGATTATACAAAGAGAGCTTGGGTAATTACTTGCTAAATATGTAGTAGAGACCATGTTTAATTTTCTCCTGAACTGGCCCATATACCTCAAAGTATTTTGTAATACCTAGGATTATCCAACTGGGTCTAATGACCAATAGGAAGATCTGAGGCACAGAAATGGTGCATACTAATTCTAATCAAAATTAGAGTATCAAAACTCAAATAGAAATGTAAAGCTACACACTCCAAAAACACTGCCAAACACAAGAATTTTTTTTCAGAATTATGTTAACTATTCAAGACTAATATTGCTCTGGAGGATAATATTCAAGGAATTCCTCAGTTTAAGGCCAGTAATTGATCTCAGGTATTCAAACCTTTCTCTTTTTAAGCCAGAAAAAGGTAATCTAAGATATGCTTATAGCAGTTTTCTGAAGAAATGATAAATGGACAAATAAAAACTCAATGGCTATTTTGCTGCTTTCATAAAATTATAGCAAACTTTCCTTTCCTATACTTTTCGAAGATTTCAGATTCTGAGGATGAACTCTCCCATATTTTAGAGGCACAGCTGTAAATGTTAAATAAACAAAAATACACAAAAAATCTTTAGGGATAGAATGGATACCAATTGATAAAAACCAGCTATTGGTAAATCCAAGTTTATTAAATAATAAATTAATTTATTAAATACTGAATCAGAAGGAAAGCACCCCTAGTACAAGCGGGAAATATCAGCACTAAAAATTTAGGTATCCAATCTACTGCCATACTACCCTGAACAAGCCTAATCCTGTCCTGTCTGATCTCAGAAGCTAAGCAGGGTCAGGCCTGGTTAGTACTTAAATGGGAGTCCACCTAAGAAGACCAGGTACTGTAGGCATGAAAAATGAAAAAAAATAAGAAATTGTAAACTAACAAGGTCCTTGCAATCTGTGAGGATAACCAAGGGTTGCTTCGCCTAAAAAAAAAAAAAAAAAAAAAATTATTATCCACATTTCTTCTTTCCATAAGAAGATCAAAAATATAAATTTCACTTAACATGGGGCAGAGCTAATTTTTTTTTATTTTAAATATTTATCATTTCTGCTTTTACACATATGGACTATACTTTAAACACCCAAACTATTCAGTTATCCACTAGTAGGTGGTATGGTGATAATGGTGAGAAGCACTTTCATGTTGCAAGTGTGGCATGGAATTTATTATGTTTCTCAATATTGAAATTTCAAAAATTTGCAGAAAAACATATCTTATAGATGATGAAATGAGAAGCAAAATATTCCTTTTTTATGAGAGCTACATAGTAATGATATTGATGAAGATAAAAAACCAAATAGAATGAATGTTCTTGAATTGAGATATTAACTGGTGTTTCTTCTGTGAAGTATGCATTTTCATTTGTTTTATTCTGTGGTTTCCTACTTCAATTTTATCCTTTCCCCACTGATTTGTTTTCTCTTTGTATATTGCCAAAATGGGAGATTATCACATATGCCCCAATCCAGAAGTAGTCTTAAAACAGACATGATAAAGTCAAATAAACAGCTAAATTTATAGTATGTATCCTCTGGATTTATGTCATGGACTTTATCTGAAAGATTGAAAGCATTCTTCAATTTAATAAATTGACTATGATTGGGTTCTGGATTGAATCACTGTGTGTCATTCAACCAGAAGTTCAACATATTACTGCACCTGATTCCAGTTAAATTTTTTATGAGACAGACAAGTGGGGAAATTTGAAGCTGCTACCATAACAGTAGAAGCCAAAACACCTCCAGAGATTATTTTATACAACATCACGGCCCCTTGTACAACTGAAAACATTATCAAGAACTATGAAAGCATTTTAATATAGAAAATAATATAAAATAGAAAAAAATAAAGGAAGCATTTACTGGCATTTTCTCTTTTAGTCATATAAGTATACTCAGTTATAATAAATCTAAAGACAAAAGAAAAACAGCTAGGACATGTTTATATATACTTTACATGAATATCTGTATCTGGAGGTTTTCAATCAGTGAATTTTGATATTTAATGATTACAGAGGTAATTGTTGTTGCAGTTATTTAAAAAATTGACAAAGTCACATAAACAAACATAATGGAAACCTTAATTATTAATATCAAACATCAACAATCATAGGTGACAAAGCAAATCACCGTTTTTTCTCTTCCATATTTCTTCTTTGTCTTATACTACTGAGATATTATTTCTGCTTATTCATCCTGACATGTCCACAAGAATCACTGAAAGTATATGGTTGAAAGATGGCTTTGTGATACAAAATTAGTTTAATTCTCTTCTAAAACCTCACATGTAGAAAATTTTTCTTTCCCACTTCCATGAGTCCTATGCAACAAAGGGGTCAAGGAAGGCAAAAGTTCCCAAGGCTCACAAAAGCCATAATATGAAACTGTTCACTTCAACCTATAAATGTAATGAAAGAGAAAGGGGATAGAAAGAAAAATGTTCTGTACAATGCTTAATGTTAGCTTCTTTAGATTCTTGACATTCCAAAAATAAATTTCAGCCAATTTATCAATCATTCATTGAATGGGTTCTAATTTCCTTCAAGCTGAAGTGATAACTAATGTGAATATGTTCCAGCATTTTTAAACTGGAGGCCAAAACACTTCATTGCTGCATTCAAATGAAAATTGCCATTCCACATGGTCCTGCTCCATAAGCCAGTTACTCATTCAAAAGAGCACTAGTTCTCCAATTTACTGTATTCCAGGTTGGATGATCTGTGACGACATGGTTCTGTTCTGCTCAAATCTTTCATCTGAATGCAGCACCTGGTCCCTCTTTAATATTTTATGGAACAGAAAACTCATGAATGAAGACACAACTACCATTAGAAGATGCCAAATATTTTCTGAGATGATTATAGGCACCTACATATGAATTTTTGCATGGTGATTACTGGCACTATGTTATCAAGAGCAGAATTTTGAACTGGGCAGGAGAAAATCTTATTCTTGACTCAACTACCTTTTATGTCTTTGACCTTGAACAAAAGATATGCTCCTTTTGTATTTCATGTGTTCAACCTAAAAAATAACCTATTTCAATGATTCTTTTTACTTCTGAATATGAGTTATTCCATCTATTCTATTGTTCTCCAGAATGTCTTTATATGATGTCTGCTTCCATTGCCTGGGATCTGGACCACTAATCAGAAATTGCTGGGATTTCCTACTGATCATGAGTCCTTGAGAGTGCCCACAAACACTTATAATAAGCTTCACTTCCAGGCTCTAGCATACTTGGCTGAATTCCAGGAGACTGTTTTATAGCTGTTATATGTCAACTTTTCATAGCTCGTACCCATGGGAAGGTTAGATATCACCATCTTAAATAAGAACGGGGGTCTGAGTAACTTGGCCTTAATCTGTGAAGATTTATGGAGGCCAAACTGCCTTTTCTGATTTGCTTTTATGCTTTCTGATATGCAAGAAAAATAGAAGAATTTAGGAGGATGGCTTTTAGCTTTCTGATGATGAGAAACATTGTTAAATATTTATATAATATTCTTGGTGCTGGCTTATATGTGGTTGCAGATCCAAATCTAGGTATCTAGGTAAGTGATCACAATGATTTACTGTATTATTAATGTGGATAATGATATAATAAAATTTGGTATTTGAAGTTTTTGTACTATTAAGTATGATTCTGTTTAATGTCGAAAAGGATACAACAAAGGTTGATGTATTTGTATGTTACATCTGTAATCAATTAAATAGAGGTATTCTTTCTCTCTTATTAAAAATAGTAGTAAATAATATTGATAGAACACACACACACACACACACACACACACACACACACACACACACAAATCTTTATGTACGAGCTAGGTCTTCCCGTACAATTATAAAGAAAAAAAGGATACTGAATTATCATTATTCTACTCCAATCTTAGGGAAGAACACTCAATATTTCATCATTAAGCAGGTTGTTAGCAATCAGCATTCTGTAGGTCTACTTGTTAAAATTGAGGTGGTTGAGGTAGCTTCCTTATAGTCCTAGTTTGCTGGAAGTTTTAATCATGAAAGCTCATTTAAGTTCATCAAATTATTTTCTACATATAATAATATATTAGATTACTATTGTTTTGAAATGTTTTAAAATGCATTGATTGATTTTTATGTCCTATTTCCCAATTTAGCATGATATATAAGGTATTTATGTTATCATCTAAAGCCAATCTCTACAACTGTCCTCTCTCACCTCTCAAGACTCTTTTGTGGCAAAGTTCCATCTAGCTACTGTCTATATTCCTTCTCTCTAATTTTTGCCTTCCAATTTTCAACATTTTATTCAGAGAATATATATATGCACACACATATATATGTGTATATATATAATGTATGTATACACACTCACATACATACATACATACATACATACATACATACATACACACACATACATATATTTAACTTTTATTTTGAGATAAATGTAGATTCACAGGAGATTGAAAGGTTTAATACAGAGAGATTCTATATATCTTTCATTCAATGTCCCCCAATGGTAATATCTTTTTTAACTTAACTGTATTATAATATTACAACCAAGAAATAGATATTGATACAATGCACTGATCTTATTCAAATTTCATCAGTTTTACATGCACTCAATTGTGTATATGTGTGTGTATTTAGTTCTATGCAATTTTATCACACGTGCAGATTCATATGGCCACAGTCACAGTGAAGGCACAAAACAATTCTATTGGTCCGCATCACCCTTTAATGTAAAATAGCTGCCTTCTTTCCTTCCTCTGTAGCTCCTGAAAAGAATCACGAATCTGTCTTCCCTTCCTTTGTCATTTCCAGAATGTTTTATAAGAATCATACAGCATGTTATTTTTTGGAATTGGCTTTTTTTTTTTTTTTTTTTGGTGAGTAATTTCTCTTGATACAAATTGTTAGGTGTACTAATAATCTGTTCCTTTTTTTGCTGTGTAATATTCCAAGGTGTGGATGTAACCATTTTTTTTAACCATTCACTCATCAAAAGACATTAATGTTGCTTCCAGTTTAGGATTATTATGAATCAAGTTGCTATAAATATTTGTGGTCAGGTGTTTGTGTGAACATAATTTTCTCTCTCTAACTTGCATCATAATTCTGCCCCCCACTTAATGAGTCATTGCCAACAGTAAATAAATCTTTATTTTTCTCCTCTTAAAAGTCTTCTTTAAAATTCCCATACCCCTCCAACTGTTGACTTATTTCTTTGTTTCTCTATTATATGGAAAATTAACTTGAAGCAACAATAGCTTGTAAGCATACTATAAGACTAACTATCCTAGGTGTCATAGAACAGAAACACTCAAAGACCAAATCAAAATGCTTTAAACATTTGACTTATTAAACCAAGATGAAATACACTGTAAGAACTAAAACAAAGATTTTGGATTAATTTACAAGTTTAGGATAACGTACAAATAGGATTGAAGACACACTCTTTGAATCTTGGATTACATGATGATCGTATCTCCTCTTTCTGTCATCTATCTCACTAAAATACAACAATCTTGGAGCTATCCTTAATTTATCCCTCTATCCATTCATATCCAAGTATTGTGGTATCTACATATAAAATGAATACTGACTATAAATAAGTTTTATCTCTACCACTCTGTGCTACAAACAACTTTCTCTTTCAAGGTTAGCACAATATTAGCTTAAAACATTTCACAGGAATCAGTTTCTCTATAAACTTGCCAGTTATTTTTGAACAATAAATTTTTTTTTGAATCTATTAGCTTCCAAGCACATTTTATGCCTTTACAATCTGACGTCTTGACCCCTTTTTCACTACTGAGTCAACCTCTTGTCTGACCATTTCTTGTACCCTTCCAGTGTCTTCCAGGAACAGTTCTTTTTCTCCCAATATTGTGACTGGGAAGCTTTTCTACCATTTTTGATGCAGATATTCTCATCTCATTTAGGTGTGTGCTTAAATATTTCCTCAGAGATCATTTTCCTGGCCACATTACTAGTAAAAGCCAGATTTACCCTCATGATCTATCATTCTCTATACTCTCTTCTACTATTTTTATCTTCATAAATTTCCTAAACATTCAGAAATATAAACATACATATGTTTATATAAACATGTTATATATACATGTTTTATACATGTTATGCAACTATGTTATATTTGTCATATGTCTACTAGCATATAGTAGATATTGACTAAATGTGGGCAAAACACATGAACAAATGTAAACAGCAAACATAGGATAATCTTGACTTTCATTATTTAGTCTTCTCTTCTTGTCTCAGATTATCCCATAAATTTCATCTTCTTTGTAAACTATGCCTTGTACCAAAGTGCATATTAAACATTGTTCTGAAATTTTCTAAATGTTGTGAAAACAAATGTGAAAGTCATCAATACAATGAAAAAAAAGATCAATGCCATAGAATCAGACACACATTACAGAGCTTCCAAATCTCTCCTGCTTTACTATTTGTTCTACCAAATTGCATTGCAGTTTATAAGGTAGTTTTTTTTTTTTTTTTGGTTCATTATCTTAAGCTCCAAAATAATCCTGTAAATTAGAGAAGATTTTGGGAGATTAGTGAAGTACTTAATAATACATTATTAGTGGCATAGCTAGAATATAAATTCCAAATTATGTACTCATTATACTACATTGTATTTTCAAAATATGCTAGCATGTAGCAAATAAAATTTAATCATTGGTGAATTTCAGCTCATTGATGCTATAAATGTTTTTTTTTTTTTAATAATAATTGTGCTTAGCCAGGGTATATCATGCTCCTGTTTCCCACTGAATAAGAAGGTATTTAATACACCCAAACTCTACTGGATTTTGTTAACAAATGTCACCATAATAAAAAGTAATAAAAAATAATTATATTTAAAAATATCTCCTTTTTATATTATGACTTTTCATAATTTTTGACTATTCAAAGTTTATTAGTCGTTATTTCTGAGAATCAGGCCTGCTCATTTTGAAAATTCAATATCATTTTTAGTTAAACCTCTTATATCTTCTCATCTTCCCAGTACTGCTTGACTTAATTCTAGTTCTGTGGAAGGAATCTTCTCTGGTGTTATAATAGCCATGATGGGAGGGAAAAAAAGAGATATCTCTATATCTGACTGGAAAATGTTGCCTTCTCCTGCAAATTAACTGTAACATACTCTCTGGTTGTTCTCACTCCCTCTGTGTATAAGGTGGCCAAAAGTTACCTGAAAACATTGAGTATATTAGTGTTTTCTTCTGAGGACCTTGAGCATGTTCTCTCTTTCTTGATATATTTTCCAGTAATGGAAGCTATTGCTTGGTTATGTTACCTTCTTTATTTACCTTAGCTTCTGTTAGAGAGGTTCCATTTTTTTCAGACTTGAGCTTCTAAAGTCCTGTAGCCCTTTGGTGGACACTTGCACAGTTGCTTTCTTGTAAACCAGAACAAATTATAGAAGTTCAAGAAGATTCACCTTTTTCCAGGCTCACTATCCTCCATGCCACAGCAAAATAGGTGCTATATTGGTTGAGCGTTAAAAAGAATTTATAGAAAACATACTCAATAATTCCTAACCTAGTAGAAAAAGGGTGGTTCAAATACATGAATTTTTAAAAATAGCTTTATTGCAGTATTTTTGGCATATAATAATTGTATATATTTAAGGTATGCAGTGATGTTATAAAACATGTATACATTGTGAAGGGATCATGACAGTCAAGCTAATTAATGTATTCATCACATCATGTACTATTTCCCTTTCTGTGTCTTGCTTATATCACTTAGCATAATGTGCCCCAGCTTCATCCATGTTATTTCAAATGTCAGAGTTTCCTTCTTTTTTAGAGCAAAATAATATTTTATATATGTATGTTCATTCATCCATTGAAGAATAGTTTCTTGATTTCTTCAAAGCATTCTTGGCTTGTCTATATGGAGGAAAAGTAGTACCACCTGTTCCAATTGTGTTCCTGCATAAGGCATTCCAGACTCCACAAAGTACGTTTCTGAAAACCCTCTGAAGAAATGGCTTGCCCCAATAATTGGAAGCCCTTAGGATGCAAAGGTTTCTTACTATTTGCAGGTATGATTCTGAGCTGCAATATTCAGAATATATATAACAATAAATATATTGTTATATAAACTATGACAGTTTTAAATATTGTATTTTGACTGAAATACGTATGATAAACTTTCTTCTCAAGTCACATGGAATAGAGTTGCTGAGATGATATGCTAAGAATGGAAAGATATAGGTAGATAAAAACTCAGACTAATTGTATTTGATGATAAAGAAGATGTATGTTGCTTAGTGGCAACTGATTCAGTGGAAAATGTCAGAGATGAAAGCTGGCTGGAATGTTTTTGCCTATTTAATAAAGGTGACATTGAATACAAAATTATACACTGAATCAGCTACTTTAAGGAAGAAAGATAATTTCAGGGAGCACTAATATCTCAGAGAAAAACAGTAAAAATGTGACTTTTAAGATAAAAGATATAAAATTGTAATCTAATCTTTTGTAGAGTCATAAATGGAGTTCATTTTATTATGGTTTTTTGCCATAATCCTTTCAAGGGTTCAATAGTTAACTCATACATCTATAATATAAATATATTTTAAAAATCATGTATGTACATCAATTAACAAAACTGGAATTTTTATTTATTTCAAAATCTTTGATATACTGGTACACAAATGGTAGTTTGTAGGACAATCTAGACAGCATTTGCTGCCAAAGATATGACTGATTTTTAGGTATCTGAGAGAAAGGAAAATTTTCACAAATTTAATATTTTTACATCAGTTTCCAGTTTACCTTCAAGAACTTTTATGATTTGAGTAAACTCTGATAAATGGAAATACAATTAAAACCAGATCCAGAGAGCCACTTAAAAGTAAATTGTATAGACTCATGGATTCTCTCTCTAGTAGTTATTGTTTTAGGAGTGATGGCATCATAGGAGTATAGAAATTTCATTCTGAAATGACTAGTCAGTGAAAATTTCCAAGATAATCCATGTTACCTACTTTTTTTCACCTTTATTGACACATAGGTTGTTTGCAAATCTAGGCTACTGTGAATGATACTGCAGTGAACATGAGAGTATACATATTTTTTCAAGATCTTTTCATTTTTATTGGCTATGTACTCATCAGTGGGATTGCTGAATCATATGATACTTTAAAGAAATCTCTATATTTTTTTCCATTGTGGCTGCCACAACAGTGCATAAAGGTTTACTTTTCTGCACATCCTTGCTTACACTTGTTATTTCTCTTTTTTTTTTTTTTCTTAACATAGCCATTCTAGTAGATATGAGGTGATATCTCATTGTAGTATTGTTTTTCATTTCTGTGATGATTGGTGATGTTGAGCATCTTTTAATGTACCTGTTGGCCATATGTATGTTTTTTTTTTTTTTTGCAGGGGAAGGGTCCTGGGGGAATGTCTATTCTGTTTCTCTGCCCATTTTTTAATCATATTTTTTTTTTGTTACTGAGTTGTATGTGTTCTTTATTTAATTTTGGATATTAATCCTTTATCATATATGTTTTACAGATATTTTCTCCAATTCTGTAGGTTGTCTTTTTGTTGATTATTTCTTTTGCTGTGTAGAAGCTTTTTAGCTTGATGCAGTCCCAAAGGTTGATTATTGCTTTTGTTCCTTGTGCTTTTGATATCATGTGCAAAAAAATCATTGTGAGATTGTTAAGGAGCTTTTCTCTGTTTTCTTCTGGAAGTTTTATGTTTTCAGTTTTAATGTCAAATCTTTAATTAATTTTGAGTTCATTTTTATAAGTAGTTAGGATAGAAGTTCAATTTTATTTTTTGTATGTGGTTATCCAGTTTTTCAAACACTAGTTATTAAAGAGACTATCTTGTTTCCAGTAAGTATTCTTGGCTCCCAAGTCAAATAGTTGACTATATGTGAGCAGTTATTTCTGGGCTGTCATTTCTCTTCTGTTTGCTGTGTCTTTTTATGACTGTACCATACTGTTTTGATTACTGTCACTTTGGAGTATAGTTTGCAATTAGAAAGTATGATAACTTCAGCTTTGATCAATCTTCTCAGGATTGTTTTAACTATTCAGGGTCTTTGTGGTTCCAAAACAATTTTAGAATTTTTAAAAATGTTCTGTAAAAGTGACTAAATGTTCTGTAAAAATGCAGGTGAGTCCAGTGGTACAGGCCAGTGACATAAGGCAGGGCCTGGTCTGGGCCCACAGCATCTACTGGGGCCCTAGCTGTTGGTGTTCCCTATAGTGGTTGTGCAGTCTTTCCCCAGGCATGCACATAGCAGTGGAGGCTAAGTAAAGTGTCAGAACACTGGTGTACATGTACACAGCTGAAGGAGCTAGCCTCAAGTATTTTCAAGGTGTTGGGGGTAAACTCTGAGGATCTTAGGGCAAGTCTAGGATCTTGCCCTATGCAGCTGTAGAGGCTTAGGATGGCTACCAGTGCAGATCTGAAACACTGAAGGGGAGTGGGGGATGTTGCTGAAAGGGCTCAGGTGGCTAGCATCAGTGAGCACAAAACCTGTGGGGAGAAAGCCCATGAAATCTGCAGGATCTGGGGAAGCTCTGCTGACCTTTGGTTTACTCAGTGGTGAAAACTGCTGTGTTTGTGTGCAGGGAAGGTCACTGTGAACTGCATCAATCCTGCCCTGTGGCTAACATTGGTAGCCCCTGCTTTCCTTCCTGTTTTCTACCACCTCTGCATGTCTCAGCTTTGCTGGTCTGGGTGAGGTGAAGTGGAACTTTCATGTGATGCTCCAAAAGACTGGGGAAGCTGGTTGCTCACCCTGATCTTTTCTAGCAAGGAGAACTCTTTCCAGTTGGAGAGTTCCCTCTTGGCACTGAGCAATTCTGGCTTGGGGGATGTGGTGTCGCAGGCAAAATGAAGCTTTCTCTCTTTGTTATATGATTATTCACAGATTTTTTGTTCCACTGACTGTACTCCAGAGCTATCTCAGAACTATTTTAGTTTGTAGATATCTGACTGTTGGATTTCCATGAGGGGACAGAGGATTGGGTCTCCTATATCACCATTTTGGTGATGTCACTTATCATTATCTGCTTTTTTCCTTTTTCATTCCAGTTCTTGTACTGTTTCTAGGGAGTTACCAAAACTGTTTCATTTTTCTTTTATCTATTACAAATGATACTTTTTAAAATCTGTACTATTTCTTAATTTTTTTCTCTTTTTCCCCCTGCTCTTCTTCCCTCTCTTCTCCCATGCTTCCTTCTTTCCTCTCTCCCTCCTTCCTTATGTCCAGTTCAAACCAAGCACAGATCTTGTCTGCACACTTCACTGCTATATTCTAGACAACTAGCATAGAATTAGGTACTTAACAATGTTTGTTACCATAATAGGTCCATTATATATCATTTTTCAATTTATCCCATGAGTACATAGCTTTTAAAATCCTATGATACTTATAAATTCTTAACTCTCTAAGGATGACTTGGCATAGATACAGTAAACATATTTTTAAAAATGTTTTCTTCTAGAATTGCTATAGTTTAAGCTTTAATATTTAGGTCTATAATACTATCCCAACCTAATGTTTATACAAAATGAGTAGTTGAAGTTCTTTTCCTCCTTATATGAATATATTTTTGTAAGTACCAAAATATTTTTCTTCACCCACTGAATTAACTTTCCACCTTAGCGGAAAATCAGTAAAACATATATGTGTGATCTATATCTAACCAATTATCTGTTGAATTTATCTAATTTTACACTAATATTACACTGTATGACTATTGTAGCTTTATAATATGTCTTGAAACCAGGTAGTTTAAGTTCTCTAACATTGCTTTTGTTTATCACGATTGTGCTTGCTATTTGATATTTTTGTATTACTAAGTAAGCTTTAATATCAGCTTGTCAGTTACTGTAAAATATTTTGCTATTATTTTGACTGAATTACACTAAATCTAGTATAGATCAGCTTGGAGAGAATAGATATCTTAATTTTTAATTTTTCAACACATGAACATATTAAATCTTTTTTTTTAAGTCTAATTTCTCTTAGCAAGGTTTTGCATTTTGTAGTAATTTTTGTTAGATTTATTCATAGGTATTTGATGTCATTTGATAATTTAATAAATAATATTGTTTCTATTTCATTTCCACTAGTTTCAGGTAATATATAAAAAGCAATAAGAATTTTTGCATGTTGACCTGATTATCACTAGAATATTTTTTATAGTTTAAATAGTATTTTCTTCTACATAACAATTTCATTTGTAGGCAGGCACAGTTTTACTTTTTTCTTTTTAATCTCTATTTCTTTTATTTAATTATCTTCTAGTATAATGTTAACTAGAATTAAATAATTTATATCCTTGATTTGTTTTTGACATTTGGTGTTTTGTTGCTCACAATTATCAGATTGAGAAGATTCTCTTATATCTTATTTTGCTGAGAATATTCTTTAAAATTATAAATGAGCTTTGCATGTTGAATATTTTTTATGTATTTGTTGAGGTGCATATATATGTATATATATATTTTTACTCTTTTAATGCCATGAATTACCTTGATTGATTTCAAACATAAAATTAACCTTGTATTCCTGATGAGATGCAATTGACATGATATGATATACAGTTTGTTTATTGTTAAGTTAAAATTGTTAATTTATTGATAATTTTTGTAATTGTACTCATAAGGGATATTAGTCTTTAATTTTTTCTTTTAATATCTTCATAATATTTTGGTAAGCAGCTTATACTTTACATAGCAGACATCATGTATCTATTATACTTCTAAATAGGACTGACTAACCAATTTGTTCCACTTATACACAGGCAATATGTGTTTGTAGTCTAACATTATTCTTCAACTCTAATTTCTTTTAGCCTGAAATTTTGTTATCCTATGAAATATATTAGCTAAGAGAGAGTTGCCATGTAGCTCTCTTTAAAAAAATCTATAATTGCATATATTTTATCCAAAATAAAAAAAAATAAAAATGGAGCTATAGCAGAATTAATTCTGATAGATTTCTAGGGTATTTGAAGTCAGATATTTTTCTACTGAAAGAAAATGATAAATGGAGTAGCATACAACTCTTCTGAAAGCAAAAGACGTCAATGAAATTTTACATTGATAGAGACCCCCAGGACTCTATCTTCATCAAAAGGTAAAGTGTAGGGCCAAGAATTGATCCTTGGGGAAGTCAATTTTTAAGTTGCATAAAGGTTAAAGCATTTCACCTCAAGGTGTTCCTTAATGACTATTCTAGATCATTGTATAGTCAATTTGATTGATTGTGCCATTTGAGACACCTATAAGAAAAAAAATCTGCCAGAAAGTGGTCAATATTTTGGATACTTGTAGATATAACCTAGGGAAAGCAAAGTGTCCTTTTTTATGTTGAACTTCATATAAAGCTTTGTTTTATAGTGGAAAATATATTTGGTACCTGTAGTAATATAAAAATATTTTAAATGTTAACACAGTTACTGCATATGTATGTAGATATACATGTACACATGCAAAATTTGCTGTTTGTTTTTTTTTTTTTTTGGCACATCTTTTATTTTCCCTTATAATTTGTATTTAGAGCGGTGGACGGGTTAATTATATTTTTGTGTAAAACACCTGAAATATAGGTTTAAGGCAATGATAACAATCATGCAACATCAGAATATATTTCTCTTTTTGTCTTCCTAGTTCAGGATGACATGAAATCAATTATTATCTTTGTAATTCATATAAACCAAAAGACAACAAAATCGCTCTAGCAGAAAACAGTCTGTCATCTCCAAGTCAATCAATGGTAGACTTTTTTATTTAAACTTTTATTTCTAACTTTTGGGAAAAATAAATTATATGGTTCTCATAGCTAACAACTTAGAAATTATACAAATCCTCCCAAAATGGCATATCTTTCTGAATCTCAGATTTTTCAATTTAACTGGCAACTTATCTGTTAGACTGAGTTAGTACCTATACCTCTTGAGATGACTGTGAAACTTAAATGGGATAATTAAAGCACTTAGCATCATGCCTGTCACATAGTGGTGCTCAAAGAATTTAGTAATAATTATGACTTTACTGCTGTCCACAATTCTCTGACCACAATGAAAAGACTTGAAGATAAGCTAACAAAGGATAGTATTGTCAAATCAGACTCACATCATTCAGAGATCTTTTCAACGTAGGAGAGGAGAATGCCATTCTTCACTAAGTTCAGGACAGTCAGACTGTCCTCCAGTGTTGGAGAAAATGACGTTTTTATTTCAGGAGCATCAAATAAAGTGGCTAATTTACATTTAAGGGTCATGAAGTTAAAAAATATTCACCAAATCTTAAGTCACACTCAGGGACTAGTGACCCACAATAAGAATGACATGTGGACATTGAGACCCAATGGGAAAAAAAAGATGGTTTTATATTTCCCATCTCACGCTCATTCCAAGCCATAGCTAATGAAAAGAAATGACAGGTATAATTCTCTACTCTATTAAATTATTTCACTGCATCTTTCTCTGTCTTTTTTTTTTCCCGAGAAGGCAGAAGTGCGTAGAATCGAATGCACTGCATATAAAATATATGTTCTTTTGTCAGGGAGGATAGTTTTGCTATAAGAAACAGAAAGTCCAGCTGAAAATAGCTTAAAATTAAAGGAATTAACTGTTTTCTTCTTACAATAAGTCCAAAGATAGATGCATCTGACATTAGGCATTTAAGTGGTTCAACAGCCATCAAATCCCAGAATTGTCTTCACGTTTTCCTGTTATCTTTAAGATATTTGCTGAGCTTTTTCACACTCATGAAATGACACCCTAAATATTATATCTTGTTGCATTAAAGTGCAAAGACATGAATTCAAGAAGCTTTTAAAATTTTTTTATTATTATTTTTTTTAAGCATGAAGGAAATTGTTTTAGAATCCATCTAGGTCACATAGTTTTCTGAGATTTGATAACTGAGAAGAGAACTCCACGATTGGTTAAACAAATTAATATTTATCCAAGTCATATTGAAGAGAGAGAAATCCAAATAATTTTAGGATTCTGGCAGCAGAGAAGGTTTCACAAACACTTGAGGATTAGAACCCAATTGTATCTATTACAGCTAAACTTACACATACGAAGCTACTCTTTATTAGTAAATTTAATGATTCCCTAATAATTTATCACTCATAATTTTTCATATGGACAGTTCAACGATGGCAACTATAGTTGCCAAATAATATGACAAAGGAACCACATTTTTAAATGTACTTTCAATTTATCTAGTAATGTATTAGTGGTCTTTCTAAAAATATCAACAAATATAGAGTTTATTATTATACATTTTTGGACCATTAAAAAAGTTTTATTTTAATCTTCCAAAGATGCAAAAATGATTGCCTCTCTGTCATTTCTGAAATAGCTTTCTGACAATGGTTGTTTAGGGGATGCATTTATTTCAGAGCAATGTTTCTGTTCTAGTACCAATAAAAAAAAGACATGCTTATTAATTTAGTATAGTTTCCCAAATTTGAGGGAAAAGATGAGAACTATATGATTTCACTCTTTTGTGGGATATAGAACTGAGAACAACAAATGAACAAGACAAACAAAAACTCATAGACACAATTTAGCAGTTATCAGAGTGAAGGGGGAGGTGTAAAAAGGGTAAAATATATAGTGACAGAAGATTTAATTTGGGGTGGTGAATAAACAGTGCAACCTACAGATGATATATTATAGAATTGTACCTAAATAATTGAAAGCTATATAACTTTATTAGCCAATGTCACCCCAATAAATGTAATAAAAATAAAGTGATCTTAAATGAAGGTAAATCTAAAAATAATGAGTATATAATAAAGTGGCTGAGATACTTTACTCCACATGCAATTAGGATCAGAGGCAGCATATTACAAGCAAAAAGCATACTTTAAACCAGATATGCATCCAAATTTCAACTTTGATATTTATCCATTTTATAACCATATGCAAATTTGTCCTTCTTTGTCTGGCTTACTTTACTTAGTATAATGTCCTCCAGGTCCATCAATACTGTCACAATTGGCAAGATCATATTTTTTTAAGGCTGAATAATATTCCATTGTATGCATATACCACATTTTCTTTATCTATTCATTGGACATATAGATTGTTTCCGAATCTTGGCTATTGTGATTAATGCTGCAATCAACATTCAAGTGGAAATATCTCTTTGAGATCTTGATTTCAGTTCCTTTGGATATGTACTGAGGGATTGCTGAAGCATATGGTAGTTTTATTTTTAATTTTTGAGGAACTCTGTACTATTTTCCATAGTAGCTGTACCAATGATATCACTTATATAAGTAATCTAAAATAGTCAAACTTACAGTAGCAGAGGGTAAACTGGTGGTTGCCAGGCACAGAGTAGAAGGGGATGGGAATAGAAGAATGCATTAGACTCACAAATATAGAGGACAATCTGGTGATGGCCAGAGGGGAGGAGGTTTTGGGGATTGGAAGAATGGGTTAAAGAAGTACAAATTAGTAGTTAATAGTTATGGAGGTGGGAAGCACAGCACAGAGAATGCAGTTAGCATTAATGTAATGGCTACATGGAGAGCCAGAGGAGAGAAAGAGCAGTTAGGGGAATTCTTTTATAAAGTATATAAATGTTTAACCAATGCACTGTATACTTGAAACAAATGATAAAATTAAATTAAACAAATACATATGTCCATGCAAAAAAATGTTTAGTATAAAATATGAATAAATTCTAGAAATCTATTGTACTGCAGTGTGCTTACAGTTAACAATACTGTATTGTACACCTAAAAATTTACAAAGTGGGTAGACTTTCCATTAAATATTCTTATTACAGGAAAAAATAGAATAAAGAAGGTGGGAGGATATTTTTGAAGTAAGTGAGATGTTTATGGCATAGATTATAGTGATAGTTTCACAGGTATATATCTATTTTCAAACTCATAATGTTGTACACATTAAATATGTACAGCTTTCTGTATGTGAATCATACTTCAACAAAGTAGTTTTAAAAAACACACAGCCTTTCTGTCACCTGCGTCAGAAACAGTTTATTCTGTTGAGTCTAGAACATAAATAATTTTATAATCTGTTGCATATCTCTATTTGTGTTGATTTCATTTAGTAATACGTGACCTAAGTCCCTTGCTTCCTTTCCAGCCATACATTCCAGGATTTATCCAGTCCCATTCACATTGGTTTTATTTATAGTTATTCAAATTTATCTTTTTTATAAATGTCTTTTTTCCTCATCTATTTAGATAACATTTTCTTTTAAGAATTAAACTAAGTGATATTTTCTCTAAGAATATCTCTGCTCTCTCTTTGACCTATGACAAAATGAAATGTTTTGTCCTTTCTTTGCTTATGGCATCATGTATAATCCTGTATTAAAACTCTTTTCACATTGTAGATAACTTCCTTTCAGTCTCTTTAATGGAACTTTATACTATTTGACACACAGTAAACTTTCAATAAATGTTTATTGTATAAAAAATATTGATTGATCCCATCATAGAGTTGGGATTATATAATATGTCCCCAGTACAAAATCATTTGAAATCATCTTGACATTTGTAGTATCAACAGAATTTGATTTTGAGTCCTATATTAGTACAATAATTAACTTAGCTTTGCAATTCTGATAATCAATTTTTGTGAAAGATTTGAATAAATAAGAAAGGGCCTGCAAAGCAAGACCAAAAATAATTAAAGGCATAACAACTACATATTATGAGGACAGATACAATGAGTTTGTGTAGATCAATTCAGAGATGGATGTTAGCCCATTGTGACTATTTAAGGAGTTTTATAAAAGTGATGATTTTTTTTTCTGTCTCCAGAAGAGACAGAGTAAGAAAAAGTTAAACTGTAGCAAGGCATTTAGAAGAGAATATTATCTAAGTGTGGTTAAAGGGATAATAAAAATGTTTCATCTGTGCCTAACTTTAAAAACCTGGAATTAAGGTAGTTACCTAGAGAGCTTTGAGACCCTTCCTGACTCTAAAAATAAGCATAATACAGGATATAACAATTAAAGTATACTGTTTGTTACTGTGGTCAATTGTAAGCAGATTATTTGGTGTATGTGACCAAAAGCAGTCAACAATGAAAATGTTATGCCCATATTAAGGGTACAATTATCTATTTAATTACCTACTATACAATATACAGCTATTAATTCAGCAGGCTCTTAGTGCTTAAGAGTTTGTAAAAAAAAAAAAAAAATAGATACTTTTAGAAAAGAATGTAAATCCAAGCATAACATAGTATTTTGAATTTAATTTCTTCATTGTTTGAACAAGTTTTATATGCATTGAAAAATAATTGAATGAAAAAAAGGGAACAATAAAATTGTTTCCTTCTCGCTACTGTTCAATTCTCTTCTCCAATAGTATGCAGTCTCCTTATATTCTTTATATTCTCCTGTCTCCCCATTTTTGTAACTCTTACCAGTTTAATCTATAACCTATATTCTAAGTATACGTACACACATATGCACACACACACACACACACACACACACACACTTTCTATACTTTTTCTACTTGATAAAAAATATCTGATATAATTGGAAATGCTGATTAAGAGGTAGGAGATATAATGGAGGCCTCTGTTACCCTGTGTCTCATTTTGACGATTCTTCCTTTGAGGTTTAGAATTGCCAGAGTTTTTCTCTTTTATTTTTCTCTCTGTCCTCTTACTTTTCATTGTCTTGCCTTAGTACATTTAACATTTTCTATACTGAGTATAAATTTAATATGAAATCACAAATGTTGGGAACTATACTTTTAATCTGTTGGGAATCCATGTATGCAGAGAGCCAATGACTTAAGTTATACATGGATTGACTGTGCTGGTGTCAGCACCCTTAACCCCTGTATTGTTCTAGGGTCAACTGTACTGGACAGGTCCTTTTGGTGAGAAAATGACAAGAGGTGAGGAGTGGAGTATGGCGACTGAGTTCCTCAGTTACCTGGGCTGTGGTACTTTACACAATCTATTCTCTAGCACTAGCACATCATGAACAATGAGATATTTGACCACTCTGTGTTGTCTGTATGCTGGGTACCTTTTTTGTGATGTTGAAGGGAATAGAAGATGATGAATTGAAGTGGATGCCAGAGATGCAATTTTAAGATATGATGGAAGGAAAGCAAATTTGTGAATCAATTTGAGAGAGATCTGAGATTTAAGAAATGTTTGAGACAAGCTGGAGGGACAATATTTTTTTAATGTACTCTAAAGGTAGAAAGAAATACTTTTGTGAAGTTTCAGTTCAGGGCCTATCTGAGGCTAGCATGAAGTTGAAGACAGTTCAGAGTCCAGGGAACATGTGTAAACACTCTGTGGGCTATAATGGGTCAATCTGTAAAAAGCTTTTATAATCTAGTCTGAATATAGGGTTTGCTTGTCTAGATGACATTGTAATAGAAAGGAGGTTTTGAAATGACTTAAAGAAGTACCTGTGGAGGAAATAAAGCTATTGGAAAATAGACCAGAGAAAAAAAAGTAGGTTTTGCAACATGGATAGTTTTAGGGGAATCCATTTCCGGATCCTCCATTTTCATTAAACTGCTTTTATAAAACTTCCTTAGAACTAGTCTGCATTCACACTAGCCCTCTTTTGTACTTGAAACCATGAAGGCACAATCCCCATTCCACCTCACCTATCCCAAATATTGTAATATTGCCTTGCCTGTGATGTAAAATCCTCTTAGTGACAAGGGGATAATGTGTGAGCAGCAGTATTAATTTTGGGGAAGCATCACTTAATTACTTTTAAGCCACTATAAACCACAGAGATTACTGATTGTGCCCATTTATACACTATTGTTTAATGGAGACACTTGTCTTTTATTGGGATGTACTGAATTCTTATCTACGGAAGTTTTGAGGCTGCTGAGCATGGGTCTTTTAAATCAGAAATTGTTAATGATGGTGAGGATGATATTGCCCTCCAGGGAACACTTGGTAAAATCTGGAGACATTTTTTGTTGTCATAAATATGTGTGTGTATGTGTGTACTACTGGCTTCTAGTAGATGGAGGTCAAGGATGCTGCTAAACATATTACAAATGCATACGCCCAACCCCCCTTATATCAATAGAGGATGAGAAACATTATTTCAAATGTTAAGTACTTTTTGAAATACCATGTTGTTCAAAGTGAAATAGATAAAATTCTCAGATAAGTAAACTTTTATTGTGATTCTAGTAACAGTCATGTCTCATTGTATACTATAAAATATTTACTATAATTTATATTGCATTTCAAAAACAAAAACATGTTTAAATTTAAGGTAAAAAGTATAAAGATCAATTTAAAGGCCTGAAGAGAATAAAGTCATTCTCTCTGCCCAGAATAATAATATTGTTTTTAGATAGCCTCATTGTTCACTTTTTAATCTCTATCAGCAATTTGTTAAAATGTTTGCTTTTTAATAAGGTCTTCCACATTTATACTTTTTAAATTATAGTTTATCCCTGCACCTATGTATTCCTATCTCCATTCACTGCTTTATTTTTTATATCACTTAGCATCATCTAATATAATACATATTTTACTTTATCATCTTATTATTAAGTCTTTTCCTCCTACTTGAACATCAGCTCTATTCAGAGAGAGATATCTTGTTTTGTTCAAGACTGCATTCCCTAAAATTCAAGAATATTTGGCACAAAGTAGGTACTTAATAAACATTTATAAAATGAATGAAAAATTATATTGATAAAGAGAAAGCTTTGAAAGGATTCTAGAGAGTATAGAGTAATAGACAGAATAAGAAGTGGACATGAGAAAAAAATCCATGGAATTTTTTTTTCTTCAGGATAACTCAGGAATGTGGCTGAGAGCAGTAGAGAGGAGATGCCACTCAGAATTCTAGACTATCTGGAGAAATTTAAACTGCCTAGGCATGAACAGTGAGTAACTAATAACCCCAAACAGATGAATATGCCTAATAGAAAGGTCAGACTCTGAAATGAAAAGTAATTTTGAAGATGACAATAATATAGGAGAGAGCTCTGGTGAGTTTTTGCTTTAGCCGGTAGGACAGCTGGTTTTAACTGACACTTAAAATTAAACTATATCTAAATTTCAGCATTCATCACATGCTATTTGGATGGTAAAAAGGGACTACAGAGTCTCTGTCTTGACAAGTTTGTGATTAACATCTCAGAACATATTTTAACAGGCTTATTGATAATTAAACTGACATAGGGCAAGAAGTATATCTGTGGCAAATATTTCAGGATTGATTGACAAGTTGCAAGACGTGCCAGGTGATAAGAACGAGTCATTAGTAATGGAGTAAGGGATTTTCATAATTGTAAATATTTACCAGTGAGTGTTGGCCCATTTGGAATAATTTGTGCAATCTCTTTCCTAAGGGGAAATATTCTAATTGCAAAATTCCTCCTGTGAGATGTTCATACAACCAAGCTGGTTAAGAGAGACTTCTTTGTAGTGGAGTCATAAATGTTCCTGGAGAGGCTGCCAAAGTCCTTCTTTCTGGGAGAGTTTCATTTTTTGATTGATTGTTTGATGGTGCCATTTATTCAATCAACAGACATTAATTTATAACCTGTCTGTGCCTATCAGTAGTGCATCATGCTTAAGAAGGCTGATTTTGAAGTTATACCAAGCTGGCTCAAAATCACAGACTTTAAATTTTATAACTCTTTAAGTTTTTTTTTTCCTTTTTTAAAAATTATTAACTTTTGTATCTCAGTTCCAACATTTAAAAGAAAGTGAATCATAGCTCCCACATATCATATCAGGAGGCTTTGGGGATGCATTACATATTAGTTGAGAAAGTTTTCCTGCATGCAGTGAGCTCAGTAAATGTATCAATATTTTTTGTGTCATTTCACTGAGAGAATAGAGATGCTGGGAAGAACATAGAGGACCACCCCATGAGTGACATATAGGTGGAGCTTAAAAATATTTCTGAGAAATTAAATGCTCTTGATAAAGTTAAGCCTAAATCTTGAAGTTGAGCATGAATTGTTAAGAACCATGCCAGGTAGTATATAGAACACATGTTCAACAAAAAAAGAATATGTTATATGGAAGTTATGCCAACAAGTAGAAGAAAAGGTGGGAATTTTTGAAACCTCTGCAGTAAAGGAAATCACAGGATAAGGATATATGGCTGCATTGAATAACATGAGCTGAGACCCTTCTCTTGAGAGTTACCTGCAAGCAAGGATGAAGAAGAGATCATTCATGTACAAAGCCACATGTTAGCTAGTCACCACTGTAGAAAATGTGTCAACTTAAAATTTTTTATCCAGTGAAAATATATTTCACAAAAAAATGCAAATGAAGTTATTTTAGGTAAATAAAACCTGAGTGAATTTGTACCAAGTAGACATGCACTAGATGAAATGCTAAAAGAAATTCCCGCTGGGCATTCCTTTCTAACATGTATATTCTCTCTCCCTTTCCCTCTCCCTCCTCCCACTTCCTCTCCTTCTCCCTCCCTCTCCCTTTCTCCTTCCCTGTCTCTCTCCCTCTCTTTCTCATTACTACTGATTTGAAGGACTGTTCTGCAAGCAGATGAAAATTTGAAATATTAAATGAGTCAAAAATATTTGGAAAACAAAGATTATTTATAGATGGAATTAAAGGTATTAGAGATTAGATGACTTCCTTCTCAGCAAAAAACAAAACAAAACAAACCCTCTCATCACGGAATCCTGAAATCTTGCTCTAGGATGGTTCTAAGGAAATCATTCATGGAAAATGAAGTTTTTAATTGTCACTCAGATTTCCAACATAGCTAAACTTGATTTCCTTTAGGAAAATGTTGGAAAAAAGGCTGCCCATCATACTTCGATGTGTATATGGTTAGTCTTCTAGTCTTCAATAACAATGACTCACTGCTAGTTGAACTAGGAGAGGATAGCTTACCTATTACTATGGGCTATCTTTGCTGCATGTTTTTTAAAACAGCTTTGAACAAAGAAAACAAGGCAGAAGTCAAGAGCAATGAAATAAAATCTTCTCTTTAATACTGAAAATATATAACAAGTCATGTAACATCTAGGTGACTTAGAACAGACAGATTGCAAGTAAAGGTAATAAATCTCATATTTGTGAATATCCTTAATGTATCACGAGAGTAAAAGATTTTGGGTAATGGAAAGTATTATTGCAAAAATTTTAAATATCAAGAATAATAATATTGATTTCATGGCTATAAACTTAATCTCTTTCTGTCTCATTCTACTTCTATTATTTATATCTCTTTCACAATTATTTCTTGCTTGCTTATCCTTTGGAAGTTGTCATTTGTATATTTGGAGTGTTTTTTTCCCTCTAATGGTCTAGAGCTTTTTCTTGGAATTTCATCATTTGTTTAAAAAGAATATGACCATGAATTGATTTTTAGACCATCCATATTTGAATATATGATTAAAGATTGGGGCATTATTAGAAATCCACTATTCTTAGTACTGATATGTCTTTAATTAACTTTTTTGCTTCAATTCTTTTTTCTCTTTCTCCTCTGGATCTTATGTTCTTTTTCTTTTGCTGCTCATGCATTTTTATGTAATATGAGATTGTGTAAGAAGTGCCTGACATAGGCATGAAGGCAAATATGAAGGAGCTAGTGTGTCATTTCCAATTTGTATGAATCTTAATAATAATGAAATAGTAGTTCTTCTCCATTGTAAGACTCTGAGGAACACTGATGACCAGAAAATCTTAAAACACACACCTTGACAAGTATGTTTTTAACAACACAGTCCACATATGAAAAGGACTGTTGGTTTCTTGGAGAAGTTAGTAGCATGAAGTATCACTGCTAACATGTGCCAGTAATGATGAATGTGATGAGATGACTGACATGTCACAGAACAAGGACAAGACATGAGAAATTAATTAAAAACAGTGCTTAGATTTGGAAATAGTCAGCGTCTCAGTTGGAATTATTTTTTAAAAATTATCTGCTAATAAAAACCCCAAGGAGTGGTCTTGGGTTATTGAATGAAATGCTCATCAGGATAAAAAGCCTGTCATGTATAAATGCCCACTGAGTATCAGTGGCATTTAGTGTTTGTTCAGTTTACTGGTAAAAGTTTCATAAAATGAGAATTATTAAGATTTAAGATTGTATATTTCTCCCTATCTCATTCTTATTGTTTACTTTTTTATTCTTTTACCATAGAGACTTGTATAATTTAGATACATTTTTTACTCCACTGTTAGCATATTTAAGCTGAATCTGAGTGTGGAGGTCACCAGTAAGATTTGATTAGAAAGAGCACTCCTGAAGTAAGGATAAGGGTAGAAAGATGATGCCTTTGGTCTGGATAGAAAAGTCACTCACAGCTTTAGTGACTGGATTGCAGTCTTCAGTGGATAGGGGGCTACATGAATACCATTACCAGATAAATACTCCTACATCAGGATTTTCCATATCATCATATAGTCTTATTCAGGCTAATATCTTTGTCCTGATATGATCACAGAATACTATGACCATGGATAGGCTATTCTCTAAAAAGCTGCATTCCAAAAAGAATATAAAAAAAGAAAAGAATTATTGAGATTTAATAATTTGATTGTGAGAATATCCATTAAATTCTAGAATTTCTAAATGTGTATGATTAAAAGCTAAGGGCATTCCTAACTCAAGGAAACCCAGGGAATTGCAGATATGCCTAAGACTGTTTAGAGTATAGTATGTGAAATGATGTTTTAAATTAGTGGTGATAAAACATGAGAAATTCTTACTCAGAACTTAAAACATTGTCATTAAATTTGTTTATTGGGATTCTGTTTTAGTTGCATGGTAGGTAATTTTGAGCATCAGAAAGCTTTGGTGGTAAAATTGAAGAGGAAGCTAAAATTGACAAAATTACTATGGAAGAATAAGAAATGTTTAAAATAAATATTGAAAGAATGTAGGTAGAGAACTTCTACTTTAGATTAGGTTGTTAAAAGAACTCACAGTAATCTTATTGCCTTAGTTAAAATAAAAAATAAAAAAAAAAACTAGAACACAAAGATTTTTCTATAACAAACAAACAAACAAAAACAAAACAAAACAAAACAAAACAAAAAACAACAGCAAAAGCCTCCATAGAAAAGCAGAGTTGTAGTGCTGTTTCTGAAAATGAGCAGAAGGGAGGAAAGGGCTTGCAACAAAAGAGAATTTAGAGTAACAAGACAGTATTAGCTGAGCATTAATGACATAACTTTGATGGTTAACATACAAACCTGAAGTTCCCCAAATGCAAATGTAAATGACTAGGCCTAGTAATTTTCATGAACTCTCACTCTGACTTCTGTACAGGGAACAACACTGAAAAATGGAGAAAAATAATGTATTTTTGAGCTTTTTCATGGTATTGGATTCTGGGACTATGCCTCAGTTAAATCTAAGCATGATTTAAAATTTTATAAAATGTTAGCCCTATCCAAGTTCAAACAATTTCAAGATCAACAAAAAGCACAGCCACATGAGTTCTGGGTTCGGCCTAATCACAGGTGAATTTAGCCTAATTAAATCTAGTCCAAATATCCCTTAGCTTAATGGGAGGTAGAAACTTGATGATCAGCCTTGCTATCTATCACGCAAAAGAAGAACATAGTTTGTCTTGTAATAAAAAAATAATAATTTTGCAGCAATAAAACCTAGAATAATCTAACATATAAATGATACATACATACATATATATATTCACATATGTGTATAGCAAACCAACACTCCAAATTAACAGAAAACGTAATTATTAGAAGACTATCCAGAGATAATCACTTATTGGAGCTAATATACAAGCTAACATAAAATAAGAAATATTCTAACTATGTTAATTAAATTATAGAGAAATGCTTAAGTAAACAGTGAGAAATATTATATAGAGAAATAAAAACTAAAATAGAATGAAGTACAGATTCTATAATTAAGACAATATCATATAAAAATATGCATCAGATGGACTTAAGAACAATTTGGAGACTAAAGAAGGATCAATAAAGTTATCAAAACTGCAGTATAGAGAAATATTTGACAAAATTTAACAAAGTATCTGGCTTGGGGGATAACAGCAAGCAGCCTAAAATATACACAACTTGAGTTTCAGAATTAGAGGTGTGAGAGAGAAAAAAAATTTTAAAAAATTATTTTCTCTTCCATTTTTGAGGAAAACCATCAGCCCCCTGATTCAAGACTCGGCACATACAAATCAGGTTAAATGCCCATCACAACCAAACTGTTGAAAATCAAGAATAAAGAGAAAATAATACAATGAAACAAACAAACAAAAAGCCCCACTAGTCAAAGACGCATTATATAAAGTAAAAAACACTGAGAAATAAAAAAAAAACTTCTCATCAGAAACAAGGCAAGGTAGGAAACAATGGAATGACATCTTAAAATGCTGAAAGAAAGGAGTCAACTTAAAATTCTTTATATATTGAAAATATCTTTCACAAATAAAAACAAATATGTTATGTCATGTTATTTATTTATTTATTTATTTATTTATTATTTGTATGGTGACATTGGTTAACGAAATCAAATGTTTCAGCTGTACACTTTAAGAGTAAGGCATATATATATTTACACTTGTGTTTACCTTCCATAGTGAGATTTTTTTCTGTCACCACATAGCAAAAGTTATTTTAAATAAATACAACCTAAGTGAATTTGTATCTAGTAAACTTGTACTATATGAGATCTGAAAGGAATTCTTCAGGCTAAAACAAAAATGTTAAGACACTAGGACCTAATAGCAAGAATGAAGAATGCAGAAAATGTAAAATTTGTTTACTTTTAATAATTATTTTTAAAGAAAGTTTGATGCTTAAAGCAAAAGGGTTAATGATATATTGTGAAGTTTATAAAATATATGGAAGTAAAAAATATGACAATAATATAAAGAATACTTACAGGTCAATGGAAATGCATTGCAAGTTTTTATTACATTTATTTGAAGTGGTATAATATTATTTCAGAGTGGACTCTCAAAAGTTCAAAAGGAATGTTTTAATGCCTTTGGGGACCACTAAACATTTATAGATAGATATAGCAAAAAAGACAATAATGGAGAAAAATTGAATTATTTTTATTTTAAAGTACTCAGTGAAAAAGAAGTTTGACAAAGAGGAAAAAAGGAGGAACAAAACACAGGTAGAACAAATAAAAATTAACCAAGAAAATGGCAGACTTAAGCCCAACAATACTAATAATTTTATTAACTAAAAATTATGAATCATGTTAAAAGACAAAAATTGTCTAACTGGAGAAAAAGCAAGACACTACTATATGCCACTGGTGAGATGGGATGTGGAGCACTTTTTAAACATAAATGGACAAATAAGTTAAAAGTAGAAAGATGAAAAAATATAAACCATGAAAGGTTTAAATAACACTATCTACCATCGTGATATAGTAGACACAAAGTCAGAATGTATGTGTTTTCAAATGCAAATGGAATGTTCTTTAAGATAGATAATATGATCAAGCATAAATATCTCAAAATGGCAAAGGACTAACATTATAGAGTGTGTTTTCTGATCACAACAAAATTAATTTAAAAATAAGTAACAGGATATCCTGTAAAAAGATAATTTAAAATATATTTTTAAAAAATTATCCTGAAAAAATTCCATGTTTGAAAAGGGGTCTCCATACTTATTTGAGTATGCAGGCTGAGCAGAAAAGTCTAGAACTGACCCTTCTCCCAACATAATATTTTTCTTTCTGTGTCTCTTTCTGTCCCCCCCCCACACACACACACACATATTTTGTCTCTGGAGAACCCTATTGCATGAGGTAGTTAGGAGATTTTCAACTCCTAAGTCCATCTGAGTGTGTTTCAACACCCTGGCATACAGAAAAACTGGCTTATTCGTGCATTTTAATCAACTTCAGTGACTCTGCTACAGAAGTCCCAGAAATATTAGATATGGTGACCAGGTGTGAAATGCTAGTAAAGAGAAAGTGGACTTATAAAATGATGTAAAGTCCTCATGAAATATGTATAAATGGGTTATGTGTCAGCAGGAATAACCTGTGGAGTCTATTCAAAATGAGGTGCCAAGGAGAGGCTATGGCAACAATAGTGCCTCTGAACAGTAATGCTAACTTATTTATTACTTTCTGTTAGTTTCTTTCCACTTTTTTTTTTTTATAATTTTGGTGATTTTGAAATAGCATGTTTCAATATACTGACTTCCTATTCAGGTCTTCCCTTGTCCAATAGTTACCCAGTAATTATTCAGAAAGAATTATCCAGAGATTAAGGATAAATGTGGGAATCTATTATATGGAAGAGTTAATGGCATGTTTCCTATAGATCAATGTGCAGGAATTTTTCTCTGATGTATAGGTAGCCTTCCTATTGATCTTTTGAGATGTTTTCTTTAACATTATCTTCTACAGAAGACTAATGAATTCATCTTTTGGTGTTTTACCATTAATATATATTTTATTAATGAGCTTTATTCCAGAGAAAAACTCCAAATAAATTTGATCAAGTTTTGTTGGAAAGAAACTTTTCTAAGCATTCAAACTTCAGATATTCTCAGTGAATATTAACAACAATTTTGAACCCTATGCATCTGAGGAACATTGTGGAAAGAAGGTAAGCACTTATAAATATGAGAACCAGGAAATCCACCCATGGTCTATCATACAGACGTGCAGATCCATTTGTTAACAAGATAGGAATGTGAGCTTAGTTCCCTGATAGAGCTCTATATCCTAGACTTGGCAGACAATATTTGCTTGCAATACAAGCAAGAGATAGAGAAGTACAGAGGAGAATCTATTTGTGACTACTTTTTTCAGCTCACTACAGCATGTCACGTTATATTGAATGATGAATGTAAACTTTTCCATTGTGTTATAAAATATTAACAAACTTATAGTAATGGACTTTTCTAACAGACATCATTTAAAAGAGGATGTATCTAATAAGAAATGACAAGATGTTTTCTGTAGGAGGATATGAGATGTGTGGAAGAAAAGAGTTCTCCACGTGAATATATTTTTGATAATAAAAGATTTCTTTCCCTGCTGCAACTGAGCTGTGTTCCTCACCACTTCCTGTTTCTTCCTACAAGGGGAAGGGGAAGCATACATTTTGGAAATGAGTTCACATTTTTGATGTCTTTTTTTCTTTCTTTTAGAAAGAGAGCTATTCTCAATATTTATATATCTTTCATGCATCTATTTCTCTTGCTTTTATATTTTTCCAGATTTGTGATGACTTTCCTGTTCAGTTAATGATGGTTATACAGTAAGTCCTCACTTATTGTCATTGATAGGTTCTTGGAACTGCAGTGAAATCTCATGAAAGAAAACCAACTTTACTTTAGTCTAATTGACATAACAAGAGCTAAGTTCCTATAGCAGTTCTTCAACATTATAATGAAAGAACATGAAATGAAATGACATTTCTGAGGAGCTGCTTGTATAGTAAATCCAAATGGCTGTATAATCATGGTAAAAGTGTGTTGGTGATGTTATCAAGTGAGATTAATTAGGAATGTCAGAATTTGAAGTGGGATGAGAACAGAAAGGGTATGGGGAGTAGCCAGATTCCAGTTTGTTATAGAAAAAGGTTCTGTCCACCTGGCACTAGTAGAGCCAAAACTCCAGTGTACTTTTGTCCATTATCATGGGAAAGTGGTCAGGAAGTCATTCCACCTTAAGGCTCAGGAACTGAAACATAGCTTAGGTCAAGATGTTACCTTTAGCTTACCAGAGGTTCTGACAGTGTGACCATTAGTCAGGTCTGGACTACTATCTTTTGCTATCTCAGGGGTTGTTAATTATCCAGGGGAAAGACTAGGTCTCGGAGGAAGGTAGGAGTGTGTGTGTGTGTGTGTGTGTGTGTGTGTGTGTGTGTGTGTGTAGGGGGCCACAGAAAAAGATGACTTCTAGAACTAAGATTTAAAAGTAAATTTAATTAAATTCATAAAGACCCTTAATTTCATTCCTCTTTGGTGTTGGGTGACAAGAGACTTCCTTGTAGCCTTTGTCTTCTAACCTACTCTGTTTTCACATTTGGCAGATGGCCCTGTCTATTGTTTATGTGAATATTTAGTACCGTGTGTTGTGGCTATTAGTGATTTTGAGGTCTGAAGATTAGAAAATTTATTTAGGGAATAAAATTTTATGTGAAATCTTCACGATCTGGGCATTATAAATATACATATGTATTTCACTAAAATTTTTTAGCTAACATATGAACAAAAGTAGCCTAATAGATGTGACGTAGGCTAGAGGTTTAGAAAATATGTTTATGATTAGGTAAACTTATTAAACTTTCCTAAAGAATAAAAGACAAATTTATAGAAATTCTTTTTTTAGGAGTAAATCTATGTATTTTTTAAACAAAATAGATAATTAGAGAAAAAAACATGGAAAAATTTCCAAACTCTAAATAGTTATAATTTTATAACAATTTTTTAAATCTCTGAGTCTTAGTTTTGCAATCTCTAAAACTGAGTGAATATTGTCTCCTTCATAAAATTACTTTGCAAATTGAACGAGATGCTTCAAAAACTGTTTAGAGTGCCTGGTACTCAGCATGGGCTCAGTAGATGTAGCTATATTCATTTTTTATTATACTTCATAAAAAAGATAGAGACCCTAGGGAGAGATTACAAATGATTTCCTCATGAATAATCAAAATATGAAATTCATAAACTATTTCCAAGAATAAGATGATGTTCTTCACTGAAAATTAATTTCTCTTGTCAGAAATAACTTAAGAAAATTGCACCATACCATATCTAGTACACATGATTCCTAAAATAATGTTAGGAAAATATTATAAATATCATATTAAAGTTGAGCCTATTAGACAAGTAGAAATTGTAGTCAGTATAACTAAAGCCTGTGGAAAGGTGAAACTTTCTCACAGTAAGTGGAAAGCAGCTTATTCTGGAAATATTGAGCTGATACTCTTCAACTTGATCCCCAACACCCATATAAACATGGTTACAGACATAAAGAGAGAACAATAAAACTCAAGAAGTCAAGTTGCATGAGTATAGTCACCATAATGAGACTACTGTACTGGATGCACTATATTATCCATTGTTTCTAGAATATTAAAGGAGGATGTTTTTCTTTTTGTATTAACTTCTCATTCACCACTGTAGTTCTCTTCATCAGTGTGACTATGTCTTAGTGGCCCTATATATCCTTTATCTTTTTCTTAGCTCTTTCTCCCTCTTCTTCTCCCACTCTTTTTCTTTATCTCTGATAAATTTATTTTTAAGGAAAATTTATGATTTTGGTTTACCTGATCTGGCATTTTTTAATAAAAATTAAGCTGTGGGAGAAAATAATTTAAGGAGAATTTAATAAAGGATGCCTATGGAGAGAAATAGACATGATAGTGACTAAGAAATACAATTTCTAATAAAGTCATCTCCTGGTTCTTGACATTGAATGTGTCTGAAAAGAACAAGGCTGATCTGGAATGAACTGTGTCACAGGGACAAATAGGTAGGACAGCCAACATGACCTTGCAGGACATATAGGATCATGTGAAAAAAAAAAAGACATAACCTATGGTAAAAATATTTTCTTAGTTGAAAATGTCTATTAGGCTATGACTTGGTGGAAATTTTAGAATCCATTATGAATGACTCAAAATACTGTCAGTGAAGACTGAATTAAAAAGAAAACTAATAGTCAAGGAATAAATCTGGTAAATAAAATTAATCAAGATTTCTATTGAGATACAATTTTGGACTAAGGGGAAAATGTTTCTATTCTAAAATGTTAATAAATTCAGGAGTATCAGTATTGAATCTGTAGCTATAAAATTTCTTCCTCTTTCATTTTGGGTTGTGACTACTACTATCTTTTTGCTGGTAAAAATGTCATTCCAGTAGCTTCATGTATAAGTTATGCCTATGTAGGGTGCTTACTTGTAGGCTTAACTGGAAGAAAATTTCATGAAATAGGAAGAACTACAGAAATTCAGTGACTGATAAATGTCAAGATTGATGCTCCTTAACAGCACTGGAAAGTCCATGTCCTCATTTTCTTAAGACTGCCAATTTTTTCTTTAATATTATTTTATACACAGATTATAAATTCAGGTCTGATAGAGCAAAGTGAACTTATAGTTTCTTGAATTCTATTGTTTCTAAATAATTATACAAACAGAAATAAAACTGATCTGAGGTAGACCAGACATATGAGGGATTTATTTAAGACCAGATAGAATGAATATAAAGGAAATCAGTAATCCCTGGAAACATAGATAGTAGGTCTTGATAAGGAGTGAGGTGTAGCTAAACCTGCTATTTTGTCCGTTATGTGAGAGCTGGGTTCTTGAAACAATCATGCCAGACATAGCAGATATGGCAGTCTTTCCTTTCAGAACATGTCAATGATTAAGAAATAGTACTTTAAAAATAGGGAAGAAGCCCTCTTTAGTATTAGAATCATAAAACATGACAGACATCTTCTTCACAAAGAAAATAATCCCAAAGCAAAAGCTATAACACCCAGAATAATTCATAACAGAAAAACCATTAGATAAGATACTAAAATTGATGTTTTAAAATATCTTATGGGTGTCATGAAGCAAAGATGTCCAATTTGGAAATCATTTTGCTGTCAAATTTAAGAACGACAGGGCAAATAAGATGGGTAGAAGATGATGAAGTAATAATCACTCAAATCTTATTAAAAAAATAAAAGAAGTATGTTTTTGCAGGCAAATATCTACACTTTTTCCATCCATTTTCTGAGTTAAACTAGAGGAATGGCAGATCCAGAAAATACGTCACTAAAGAGGACTCCAATGAAGCTCTTTGTAGTAGAATCAAAAGCCAGAGATAATAATTTTGAGTGCCAGAAGTACTAAAGGGGGTACAGTATCAAAGGGGTTGAATCTGGACCTTGTAGGGAAGCAAATTAGTGTCACAGAATATTTCATAAAGCTTTTCAGTTCCCTGGAATTGATTTTTGACACTTTAAACTTATGACAAAGAAGTTTAGAATACTCTCCATATTCTAAAGAAAGCCCAAGTAATTGGTGTTCAACATCTTCCCAGAACTTGGTCATGGTCAAATTAGCTTTGATTCTCAAACTTTCCACCCCCTTTTCTCTATTTCATTTACACAAAACCATCACAGAGCAGGTAAATATTTCAACAAACTCCTTTGAAGTCCTATGTAAGATCCTAGAAAAGAGTGACAAGGCTTGTGCTACCCTTTCCTGTTGAAGAGGAGGAGCATGTCTCCCACCCACAAACACCATGAATGTGGTACTGAGAGAATACTTTACAGAGGTGAGTGATTTCTGAGAGAATAAGGATCCTGAAATTTTATTTCCCTTTGAGAAGTATTCTTATAAAGTGATTTGCTGATCTGACACCTATATTTTTGAACAGAGAAATAAGGTTATTGGAAAAGAATAGGGTGGAGAAAGGGGCTGGGGAGGAGAGAAAGGGCTGCCATGTGGTAATCAGTCTCCCACCCGCAATGACGTAGTGAGGATGTGTGAGGTTTTGTGTGTCAATTGGACACTAAGAAGGAGGTGAGCTTGAGCAACCCTGTAAGCACTCCACCCCCAAAAGTCTGCTTTTTGTGTAAATGGTTCTACAACAGAGGCTGGAACTTGGCAAAGGTGGAAGGAAATTAAGCTGGAATCAGATCCCATTTATCAGAAGGCTGTATGGCATAGGGATAGATTTAGAGAAGTCTCTGATGATGTCTCTCTAGGAATTCACTAGGTATCAAATTAACATTTACAACAAAGAGAGCATTGAGCTATGGTTAGTACTTAATGAAAGGGCAACGGTTAAAATGGGGTTCTGGAAGCAGTATGAGAACAAAGAGATACAACCTTTCAATACTCAAGTGTCTTTGGCGGAAGTCAGAAGGAAGGGAAGAGATAAATGTTAAGTACCATACAAGGTTGAAGAGTTAAAAAATCTAAATAACTTACAATAAAAGGTGACAGAGTTAGAGAATCTGCACAAAATATAGTTATATTATTAGCAGTCCTCAAAAAAGCCGGTGCCAAGGTGATTGCCAGGAATTTTAGTAAGAAGGCACCTGTGAGAGAAAATAAGGCAGAAGCCAGGGGAGTCTGAGAGGGTTAGGTATCAGATTATAAGTCAGTACTGACTCTCAGTGAAGGAGAAAGTGAAGGAAGTTTGGGTGCAAATGTCATAAACAGCTGCACAATCTAGGGAAGTTTAAGCAAAGTGCCTAGAGGCTCATTAACAAAAGTTTTCTATCAGAGGAGTCTGTGTCTTCCAGAAATGGACTTGCTTTAATATTCCTCCTGTACTTAGTCATTTACTTGTAAGCATCCTGTGAGAACTGTGGCCTCAGAATAAAGACAATGGATTTCAAAGCACAGCACCTGAAATTCTTGGTCTATAATGTTCCCTGTCATTGAAAGTTCATAAGAAATGTTCTTATGGCCATGCCAATCATTAAAAAAAAATGTAGAGCTTGACAGAGCATGGATAATAGAAGTTTTGGGGAAAAAATTATAGCTTGAAATCCACAAGTTCAGACTGATCAATAAAGTGATTATAATAGGACAGAGGTTTATAAGCCGGTTGTAAAAACAGCAGAGGCAAATAATTCAGGGTCTAGGGCATGGCTGAGGCAGATATGTACTGGCCAGGTAGCCCAGTTGCAACTTTGACCTGGGCAGGAAGAAGAGAGAAACCTGGAAACTTTCAAATGACCTGGAATGCTGGGACTATCAGTTTTAAATATTTCTCAAAGAAATAATGTTGTTACCAGTTCTATTATTTTAGCTTATTCTTCCTCAGGGTTCTTAATTCTATAAGAGAGATTATTTTACCAAATGCATTTAAAATTAAAGTTTTTAAAATTGCTGCTTAAAGAAAAACTTTAATCATGGACATTATCATGGTTTTCAAAGGCAGATAAAATAGTATAATGAACCCAATATATCAATAACTATCTTCAACAATTTTTAACATATCTTATTTTATCATTATCATCCCTCCATTTCACTTCCTTCAGATTATGTTGAAGTACATCTAAGACATAATATAATTTTACTATGCTAAAGCTTTCTAGGTGCTTCTCTGAAACGATAGGCCACTTTCGGTTTCTAACTACATGAAAGTTGTAGATTTTTAATTTCCATTTCATGTCACTCAGAGCTTAGAATGATAGTACAAATTATTGCCACTGATGCAACCTGGTGTAGTTTTGATTAATTAATTGATTTCAAAGATATTTTTTATTTGGATACTTTATGAGAGGAATTTTTAAATACTAATTAAGAGCTTAAGTTTGATTACATAGGTTTGAATCCAAATTCTACCTCTGAGACTTTCTCCCTAAATATACAAAGCTGTTATCCACTAATCCTCTATATCTTCATTTGTTTAACAAAACTATCATTACTTACCTATCAAGATGGTTATAAGCATTAACTATGTTGTCTAAATGTGTTTTGAACCATGACTGATACTACATGTGGGAGCTATGCTATTATTTGTATTACAGTGTAGTAAAGTAACAATGTAAGATGCTAGGGAGAGAGAAGAGGAAGTCTTCATGAGAAAGTGATAAGGTAAAATGAGATTTTCCTAAAAAAATGAAATGATGTCAGAGCTTTATCTTCTAGCACTCTAGGTGGCAATAATCTTTTGGTGGTTCTCAGAGGTTTCAGCATTTTCCTTACCAGAACTTCTTTTCAAAATTAATACTTTCTACTTAAGGTAACCATCCCCCTATGAGTTCTCCAGTCTAAAATATTTAGGTCAGCAGGTTATCTTAAGTTTACAGAGAATATCTAATAGATAATGTTCAACAATATCTATTAATCCCAAACTGGCCCTTTAGCAGAGATTGACAAGCTGATCCAAAAATTTTATGGAAATGCGAGGGATGCAAAATAGTCAAAACACCTCACTTTATACTATGGATCAGTGGAATAAAATTGTATCCAGAAATAAATCTTTACATTTCAGGTCAATTTATTTTTAACAAGGGTGCTAAGATAATTCAACTGGGAAGAAGTAGTCTTTATGAAATGATGCTGGCACAAATAAATATCCGTATACAAAAAATGAAACTGAAATCTTAACTCACTTCACGCAAAAAAACTACCACAAAATGGAGCAAAGACCTAAATATAAGAATAGAAACTATTAAACTCCTGGAAGAAAATATAGAAGTGTATTTTTACCGCCTTAGGTTAGGCAGTGGTTTCTTAGAAATGATAACTAAAGCAGAAGTAATCAAAGAAAGATAGATAAATTAAAATTATCAAAATTTAAAAAGTTTATACATTAAAGGATATTATAAAGAAAGTGGAAATACAATTCACTAAATGGGAGAAAATATTAGCAAATCATATTCCTGGTAATAAATCATACCATACAAGGAACTTTACTACTCCATAAGAGATGCCTAAACTAAAAAATGGGCAAATAATTTCAGTAAATATTTCTCTAAAGAAGGAATAAAAATGGCCAATAAGCATAGGAAAAGATGCTCAACACCATTAGTTATGAAGGAAATACAAATCAAAACCACAATGAGATTCCACTTTACATGCATTATGATGGCTATAATGAAAAAGACAGTAAATGTTGGTGAGGATGTGAAGAAATTGGAAACATCTACATTGTTAGTGAAAATGTAACGTAGTGCAACAACTTTGAAAAACAGTTTGGCAGGTCCTCAAAATGTTAAATATATGGTTACTATATAACCTAGAAATTTTTCTTCTGGGTATATACACAAGAGAAAAACATCCACATAAAAGGTTCTACAAGAATGTTCATAGTCACAACCCAAATATCCATCAACTGATAAAAAAGTTTAAAAATGTGGTAAATCCTTACAATGAAATGTTACTAAGCCATACACAAAAAGGAATGTAGTACTGTTATATGCAACAACATGAATAAAACTAAGAGAGCATTATGCTAAGTGAAAAGCTAATCACCAAAGACCACATATTGTTTGATTATGTTTATGCAAAGGCTCCACAATAGGCACTCTGTAGAGACTAAAGGAGTAGTGTTTGCCTAGGGCTTAGGCAATCTAGTGTGAAGTGCTTAAGAGCAACTGCTAATTGGGTATAAGGTTTCCTTTCGGGGGGATGAAAATGTTCTAATATTAGATTGCAATGACAATTGCACAAATCAGGGAATATACCAAACAATATTGAATTATCTGCTTTATTTTTATTTTCATTAAATTTATTGGGATGAAATTGGTTAATAAAAATATATAGGTTTCAAGTGTACAATTCAATAATATATCATCTGTATATTGCATTATGTGTTCACCATCCAAAATTAAATCTTCCTTCATCCTTTTTATTTCCTTTTCCCTAACCTACCTCCATCTCCTTTTCCCTCTAGTAACCATTAAACTGTTGTTCCTGTCTATGAATTTTTGTTTTTTGCTTAGTTTTATATTTCACATGTGAGTGAAATCATATGGTTTTCAAATTTCTCTGTCCAATTTATTTCATTTAGCATAATAATCTCAAGATCCATCGATGTTGTCACAAACAACAGTATTTCATCTTTTCTTATGGCTGAGTAATATTCCATTGAATATATGTACCACATCTTTATTCAATCATCTATTCAATGGCACTGTGGTTGTTTTCATATTTTGGCTACCGTGAATAATGCTGCAATGAACATTGAGGAGCATATATCTTTATGGATAAATGTTTTCAAATTTTTAAGATAGATATCCAGAAGAGGAATTGCTTGTTCATTTGGTAATTCTATTCTTAATTTTTTGAGGAAACTCCAATTTACATTACCACCAGCAGTGTAAAAGGATTCTTTTTCCCCCACAACCTTTCCAACATTTGTTATTATTTGTCCTGTTGACAATAGCCATTCTTACAGATATTAAACACTATCTTATTGTGGTTTTGATTTGCATTTTTTAAACAGCTAGTGAAGTTGAGCATCTTTTCATATGTGTGTTAGAATTGTCTGCTTTAAATGTGCGAATTTTTTTTGACATGACACATATTTCAAACCTGTTTTGAAAAGCATAATATTCAAAGTATGTCAGAGAAATTTGAATTAAGATATCAAATCCTAGCATTTTTATGCAAACATTTTTAGAATATAATAAAACCAGAAATTTAATGGATTCAAGAAATATATCTTAGACTGTTTATGGTTATTATTTGTGATTCCTTTAATAAAGATGTCCTTCTGGATTCCTGGACCCAATTCCAATGTGTCTATGTGTGAAGCCTTCCCCATACTGACAAGCAAATATCTGACACCAGATGAGTGTATGAGAATTCAATTCACTTCAGCTCAATTTTGACACTACTCTAAGATAGCTCCAGATTCCACAGATAAAGAGCTCAACTTCACAAGAGTGAATTCCTCCAATACCTCAGATGCATTCCCATGCCCATGTTTTCACCTGTGCTTCTGACCTATAGACTGGAGTTTCCAACAACCTCTTCCAACTCAAAGTGCCAATTCCAAGTCCAAGTTGTTACCTATACTTCTGACTGACAGGCTATAAATAAGAGTTTATCTGTGACTCCCTCCTTGGATTCAATTAATTTGCTAGAACAGCTCACAGAGCTCAGGAAATGCATTCATTCAATAGATTACCAATTTTTTACAAAGGACATTAAAAAACACAAATAAACAGCCAGGTGAAGAGATACAGAGGATGAGGTACTTATCATGGGAGCTTCTTTGCTTGTGGAGCTTAGCACTTGGGATGGATGCATGGAAGCATTCCAATTTTCCAAATCTCTTCTTTTGGGGTTTTATATAGGATTTTTTGATTGATTAACTTATTGGACATTGGTGATTGATTCAATCTCTAGACCCTCTCTGCTCCTCGGAAATCGGGTGGGACTGCAATTTGCAACCTGTATTCATGGTTGGTTCCCTTTGCAACCAACCTGCATTCTTAAATACTTTCCAAAAGTCACCCCATTAACATAAACCCAGTTGTGGTGGAACCAGGCTTGTTATGTGGTGGAACAGGGCCCCATTTTACTTTTATGGCTCTGAAGGACCTGAGGACAAGAGGTCAGATATTATGATGAGAGATGCTCCAAATGCTCTTTTGATAGGGAAATTCCAAGGGTTTTGGAAGCTATGAGCCCAAAACTGTAGATGAAGACCAAATATAAATGAGAAATATATTTTGGTCATTGAGTGACCAATCTATAATTACATTATTGCAGAAGTCTTATGAGAATATGAGAATTCCCTGTTCATGGAAAAGGGTTGGATTCCAGAGGTCAACAAGTGCAAGGTTGCTGGAGCTCTGGAGACTGGTGAGCAAAGAAAAATTTGTTAGCTTGGGCAGGGAGAAGAACCAAGCTGGTAGGGAGTCAAAGTTTTTAAAATTGTTCAGAAAGACTATACAGCAAGGATCAATAAACTATAAAAGGGCCAATAGTAAATGTTTTAGGTTTGCAGACCATACATAAGGTCATTGTCACAATTGCTCAACTCTCACTGTACTGAGAAATTAGCCACAGATAGTAGGTATATGAATGGGTGTGTCAGTATTTAATCAAATTTTCTTTGTAAAAATGGGATGTCTGGATTTGGGCTTCCAACCATAGCTTACCACTTCTGCCTAGAGGAAAGTAAGTGTTATAGGGGAGTTCTAAAATAAACAATTGTCTAGATCCAGTTCCTGGACCTTCTATTTTAGGATGAAGATAAAGATATAGTAAGTTTGATAGGATTGCAAATGTAACACAGTTGACTCCTTATGAAGACATCTAGTTCTTTGGAACCTTGGAATTTCCACCAGTCCAGTGTGTGAAAACAGGGCTGAAGAAGCATTTTGGCCTGTTAGTTTAAGTGCACTCTGAGGGGAGAGGCAACTATTACTTTTATTGTTGTTGTTGTTGTTGTTATTGCTTAAATAAAAATAAAGAAAGAAAAAAAGCCCTGGTAAAACTTATAGAATTTCCTAAAGATGAACCTATTTCTTATCTGACTACAGATTGTTTCAGTATAACAAATGCCTTTATAGAAATTTAAGCCTGAAGTATCATATGGGCTTATGAAATATTAGAAACCTCACCCTGCGAGATCTTTGCATGTTCTCTCAGAGAGAATGCAAGTAATCAAGGATAGTAAGATACCACAGAGCATTGAGACTATTTAAAAATTGTCAGCCAGATAAATACCTTAATGGGAATTTAAAGCAAGAGTAATGACAACAGAGCTTAGACTTCCTCTCAAGTGTTTCTTTGAAGGCACTAAAGCAGAAAGCAGAATATTTAGGAAGCAGGGGCTCTAGGGGGATATTATCAGAGCTATCCTCATGGAAGTTCATGCTAATGACTCTAGAAAATTTATTCTGCTTTGTCATTTTTCTCTTATGCTTATCTTTTTTTCCTTCTGCTTATAATTTATATTGATGTTAGTATGGTAGTTTCCTTTACAAACTTCCATGTTCAAGGTAACCTATGTTATGTGAGATCTTTATCAGTGTTCAGTCATAAAAATCAGTTCATGAGTAGAGTAAGGACAGGACAAATAGGTGTCTGAGGTCATATTTTGGATAACCTGATGGTCTTAGTGAGAAAAAAATGTGTGTTTGTGGGAATTCTCCATGTTTTCCATTCCAGGTCTTTTAATAAAAAATAGTGCTTTTAATAACACTATTATTTTTAATCATTCAAATAATTTGGCCTTGTTACTTACTGAATCTTAACATTTTTATTATGTGAGGAAGAAGAGCTATAAATTTGAGGTGACACATTTAAGGTAGATAACTAGTTCTGGAATCATCAGTCTATTGAAGGTAAACAATGTGAATTTGTTCTTAAATCTAAGACTTAAAAGTAAATATATAAATAACAGCCAGGGACTTTACATGAGACAGAGGCATTTGGAGAAAGGCTGAAGTCAATACTCAGAATTCTCCATCTATACAAATCTGACACAATGAGAAATACTTGTGACTTTGGTAAAAAAAAAAAAAAAAAAAAAGTCAATAGGCCTACTCAGTGTTATTCTTTTTTTGTTCATTTAGTGCTTCTGTTAGTATGTTTAGTGACAGGCTGAACTTAAACAATATGCAAGGTTAACCAGAAAATTTTGTTGCCTCTGGCACTTGGCTTGGATAACCATTAAGAAGTAATGATGGGAGAGAAGAAGGTGAGTTTACGTGAAAAGAGTAATATGATATTTAGTAGCTTGGGTGACCAGAGACTTGCCTCAACATCTTAATGAATTCTTGTTCCCTTCACCTTTATAGGGTTACTCTCAAGGCTTCCAAATAGTTATTTAGTCCAAAATTTAGATCTTGTTCCCATGATACTTTGAGCTTGAAAACTTACTGAGCAGAGAAAACTAATTCCAATAATCTTAACTGCAAGAGTAGGAGAAATGTTGACATAAACATCTTAAAACTCCTAAAATCTCTGAGAAAAGATTAGCTAGAGTAAGCTTGTAGACTCGGGGAAGGGTAAGGCTTTTAGGATTATAACCGAAATAAGTTTCAGTTCTAAATTATTCTAGAGTTGGAAAGAGCAAAATAGAGAGAGTATTTGTTCATGAATTAGCCTGGACACTTCAGGGATAAAAATAAAATTTCTTTTGCTGTTAGTTTACCTGCTAGTTTTTCTTCTAATTTTGCTCATGGATAGATAGGTCTTGCATACGTATAGTCTAGGTGCTGGTTATTAGCTGAGATATCAGACTGGCTCTTGGTCAGAACACCTCCATCTTGATCTGCATGTGGGCTTGTTTGGGTTTCCTCACAATGTGACAGTTTGGTTTTTAAAGCAGGGATTCAAGAGGGCAAAGCAGACATATATGACATTTTTATGCTTTATTCTCTGAAGTGGTAAAATATCACTTCACTGTAATTTATTAGACAGACACAAAGTTTTCTTTAGTTCAAGGGAAAGGAGACCTGGGCCCTAATACTGCCTAGAATAATTTTCAAGGTCACATTGGAATCATGTAGATTGGAATAGGTATTGTTGCCACTATCTTTGGAAGATATAGTTTACTGTAGAAACCATTTCATGTAGCTAAGCCTGACAAAATTTAGAAATAATAAGAGAGAAGGAATAGTCCACCTCAATTGCCCCCTCCTACTGACTTTCATGTTCTAGTTTCTCTGTCAGGAATGCTTATCTCTCCATGGTCTTCACTATTCCTAAATGAATTTCTAATATTCATTTAAAATCCAGCTTTACTATTGTGTCTTCTCATATGTCTTCTCTGTCTTGCTAAATTTTTACAAATTGTATGTATGGGAATACCATTAAATTTTTAAAAAATGGAATGAAAAGGGAGATCATTTTTATAGGAAGAGTAATTAAAATGTTGTGACAGTTTTTAAGTAGTTAGGGGTGTTCAGACTTGAGCAAAGGGAAATATTTTTTGGATAGTAAAAAATCAGGGAGTTTTTTTGACCAAATTATTTTAGAGTTTTGAAACCCTATTTGGGAATGAGGTATAGGAGACTATTGAAGAAATGATTGTTTGACATGATGTAGAGAAATTGTGTTGTACAGCTCACCAAATACAAAAAGACTTCGGTGAAAGTGTTTGGGACTGGTAAGGCCAGTCCAAAATATCTGGAGAGTGGATAATGAAACCTAGTCACCTTTCTCTGAATATTTTCTGAAAGAGAGGAGTAAGAAAGAATGAGTCTTTGGACATAAAGAAACAGGAAGAAAAGTAACCAATGAGTGAGTATCTTGAAAATAAAACTAATAGCATCTTAAAGTTATTGTTCTATGAAATACAGAACAATATCTTGGCAGATGCCTATGATTTTGCTTCTTATCAAGATTGACCATTTTTCTCTTCTCTTCTTTCCTTTTATGGACCATCGGTGGTTTTATGTTATTTCTTCCATTTTCTATGTTTATCCTCTATTCTTTTAAAGAGATTATGTTAGATTTTTATCTATATTTTACATCTGTGGTAAAACATATTACAGAAAACATTTGTCAGGAAGGCCACTTCATCACTTTGGAATGATGGCAGGAACAGTTGTTTTGAGTAGCCAATTTTTTATCCTTTTATGTACCTCACAGAGAGGAACACTTCCTCTATGGACTGGGTAATGTAATCTTATCATTGCCAATCTTTTGTTGACAGGTCTCTCTATATAGGAGTGAGGTAGAACATTATTACGATGTACTAGGTAGGACTTTCGGAACAGAAACATAAGTTAGACTAGTTGCTTGGCTAACTTATGCTGAAGATACCTATTAGAAATGCAGAACTTATGAGAGAACTGAGTTGCATGAATTAAGGCTTGGACTAAATCAATATTTCATCATATGTCATATTTTATATTCTATTACATAACTAGAAATATTCTAAGTACTAATATGAAAGAGAAAGAATACAAGAGTCAAAGCACAAATGAAAGAAGTCTAAGCTAAAGTAGATTAATTGAGAAAAAAAAACATGGTAGACATGAGATTATTTATAATCATAAAAATTTAAAGTAATTAAACATTCGATGAGAATGGTAAATTAAATGTCATACACACTCCTATGTATGTAGCCAATAAACTAATATTAAACAACATAAAAAGGGATCCCATTTATAAGATACAAATAAGAATATGCAGAATAATTCAAATTTCATAAGAAACATGTCTAAAGATTAAGGTTAGAAAAAATATATTTAATTCATTAAAATATTCAGTAGATATCACTGGCAGAGTAACAGATTATTTTAATTTTTATCTTCCCTCTTTTGTATATATTTCAAAGTTCAAATATACATAATTTTCTCATTAGTATTTAAAGGCTACTATTTGTATATATGGTATTGGTCATATTTTATGGTAGAACTGATAGTCATGTTCTGAAGACCCCTTAAAGACAAAAAATGAATTAATGAGAATGACTTTTACAAATTCAATTAGCTTAATATTACAAAAGTATTTTTAAAAATGGGAGCCAGAATGTCTGGATGCTTTAATGATTGATCAATTGTTATTGGATAGATTTGTGATTATATTTTATATAATTAATTTAAGCCTTTAGTTGATAATTAGACTAAACACAACCTGGCCTTAAGATGCCTTAAACTAGGCATACCTAGTTCATCCGTGTTTATAATCCAGCTGGAAACTTTAAATAGCCTTTGAAGTGTATGTAGAATTTCCAAAATATTTTTCACTGTATATTTCAAAATGAGATTTATTTATGGGTAGTTTTAATGTCTCAGAAGAAAACTGATAAATCTCAACAATACCTCTGCTGTAGAAGCATTTCCAAGTTAGATAAGTTTGGAGAATACTGAAAATGTCAAAGAAGGAGATGTATTATATAATTGTATAGATAATTTCCTTGTGAAGCAAAAATAATCTGAAAATATTTTTTGGGCCAGACACATATTTTAAATGGTATAACAAAAACTGAAAGAAGATGTAAAGAGAAGTATTTGTTTTATTGTTTAATTAGAATTCTAAAGGTGTTTTTCTACCAGAATAAACTGTCATGCTAATTTGAATTTCAGGTATTACTATACCTCTAAAAGTGTGACAGTATCTTCACTTTGGAATAAAAATTTTTGTTTCTAGTCTTCAGAGTTTTTCTTTTATTTTTTTTTCTGAAGCCTCGTGAAAACTAACACTAATTCTAGGTGTCAATTTTTGAAGAATTGCATTGTATTTCGGGCTCTCTGGAATTCTAAACTGTCATAAGTAGCCCACATTTGGCCTTTAAAATTCATTAAACTTTGTATTTTTCCAATCTTTAAGGGCAACAACCTCTTTTTTCTACTATTTTGTGAAAAGTGATATAATATGTATTTCTATTTCTCTTAGAAGGGGTTCTGAACCCTTTCAGTTTCAGTTTTCAGTTACCTTGCAACCTCAATCTTTGGTAGCATAAAAAATTATATTGTAGATTATGTGGTTTACCTTTATTGTTATGGAATTGATGTTTCTGAAATTTTCTATATCTTAAGCAGAAGTAAAAGTCAATTGATTGTGTTTCTAAAAATAGCCAACCATCAGAAAATGACAATTAAAGGACACCACCATTAATATAGTCTTCAATATAGATTTATGGAGGGATATATTTAATAAAATGTTCAAAAGATTTACAGTGAAAGCAATTATATATGACTGAGAGAAATTAAAGAATACATAAGTAAATGGAGAAATGTACCATCTTTATTTTGTGAAAACTATATATTTATAAGATATTCACTCTCCAAAGTGATCTAAATGTGATCACAATGCAAATTCTAAAAGACTTTATGGGAAGAATTAAAAATCTGATTCTAAAATTTATGTAGAAATGCAAAATCTGAAAACCACTGAGCCATTCTGAAAAAAGAACAAAGTTGAAAGGTTTATACTACTTGATTTTAAGACTTTTAAAACTCTAGCAATCTAATGAGTATGTTGTTGGAAAAAAGATAATCAAATAGAATAATATATCAGAACAGTCGATAAATAGACTAGCTTTTATTTATCAAATCTCAATGTCACTTTCTCATTAAAATCTCTCCTATAACTATAACAGATTTTATAACTAAACTCTCTCACTGTCCTCTCTTTCCATCTATTTTTATAGTGCTTATCATACCAATGCAAAGTAATTATTTTTATAATTATTTGTTTATTGTTATTGTTCCCCATGAGATCATATATTTATAGTGGAAAGTATGTATCCTTTGTTCATGAGTGTGTTAAGACAATGCAATAATCAATATATATTGGCTACATAATACATATCAAATGAATATTTCAGAGTTATGCAAAAGACAATAAACAATTTGAGATTATTGTTGTATTTAACTAATGGCCATTTATGTACATTCTCTAAACTGCAAAAAGAAGACATCCATCCAGGAAACTGTTATTTTGCTGTTTTGATATCACTGGCAGTATTTCCTCATTGTTTCACTCTTTCTAGTCTCTTCTGGTCTTTAGCTGTTCTCTCTAGATTGCTGTATCAGTTGGTGTTCTTAATTTCAAGCAATCAGAAACAAATATGCTCCTTTGTTAATGATAATGTTCAGCAAATTATCTTTCTTTTAAAAGTGAACTCTTTAGAATGAACCATTGGATCCATCAACATTCCATAAAATTGCAATCCAACTGGCTTTTGAAATTTACCTTGCATTTTGAAATGATATGAGAATTATAAAAAGTTGCAAATATAGTAAAATAAATTTTCCTAAATTTTTATGCCATTCTCTGAATCTTAATATTTTTACCCACAGTTTTTTATTCTTCTGTCTCTCTTTTATCTCTCTCTAAGCACACACACAAACACACGCACATACACAATTATGAAGCCAAATATATAAATATATACATTCATATATACATGAGTTTACATATACATTTATATATATTTACAGATACATTTGTATAACTATATATAACTATATATATGTGTGTGTATGTGTGTGTGTATATATATATATATATATATATATATATATATATATATATATATATATATCTGAAGGAAATTTGCAAATAGGATATCCCCTTTACCTTCAAATACTTCAGGCGTATTGCTTATAAACAAGGATATTTTCTTATATAATCAAAGTAAGACTATTAAAATCAAAAAATTCATGTTATCAAAACTATAGACTATGAATAAATTTTTAATAGTCCCATTAATCATCTTTTTTTATTAAAAAAAAAACGAAGCAAAACTTTTTTTTGTTGTTTTTTTTTTAGGATTCAATCCATGGTCATATGATTAGTTCTTCAATCTCTGTTTTTTTCAACTTTAACAGTTTTAAAAAATTCTGGGTATTCATTTTCTAGATTATTTCTTAATTTCCATTTGCCTTATTTTCATTATGATTAGAATTTAGCTGTGCATTTTTGGTAGAAGTCATCATAGGGAGCATTTGATGTCAACTTTTTCCATTGAACATGTTATTAATTTGATCACGTGATTGAAATGTGATGGCCAGGCTTCTATATTAACCATAGTAATTAATAAGAATCTAAAGGAGATAACTTACAAATATTTGTCTCTCATCACATTTTTTGCCCACTACTTTTAAGTTATGCTGATTTTTTTCTAAAACAGGATGAAAGCCAAATAATAATTTCCTAATTACACCATTTCTTCTATATTCATTAATTTAAAATGTACTCTAAGAAAGAGGTATTCTTGCTTTATCATATACATCTATTTGGACTCATGAGTTCTTATTTTGTTCTGTTGCCTATAATTTATTCTCATTACTTCTTTCGTTACTCAAATGTCTCATCGATTTCTGAAGGCTTTGTCCCTCCATCTTCAGTACAGATATGTCTTACCAAGGAATCTACAGTATTTAGTTTTTAGTTTCTTTTAGCATTAACTCATCAATATAGAAGACCAGCATAATTTTCCCTGGTTGGTAGGACAGTCAAATTTCCTGCAGTCTGCAATATGGTACAAAGCTACAGAGCTGAATATCCTAGGAGCAAGACGGTAAATATCTTGTAATTCCTGCTAAGATAAACAAAACAACTTCTGGTGTTTCCCATTTATTTAGATAAGAAAAAAAAATCCCCAGGTCAATAGCTACATGCCATATGTTGTTGGTATCAGCTAAATTGGTGATTAAACTGAGAAATGATAGGTAACATTACTTTCACATATGCATTTTAAGTCTTTAATGGTGGAATTAATTTCTTTTAATTTCCTCTCGGTCATGTTTTTGCTGTTGATGAACTAAGAAGAGTTAGAGAAGAGAAGCACCAAAGATTTTTACACTGCCCTTTCTACCACAGAAACCAGCATTAAAGAATAGTATTAGATAATCAATGTGATGATGCATTCAAGTGCTAATGATTGCTGATATAGTACATATTCAAAAACTCAATAAACAGTGAATAATTTAGGTGTTTTACTGGAGGTATGGTGATGCAGATTCATATCAGGGGGCTGTTGATCACCTGCTCTCCGTAAAGTTCCACACACATTGGTAAACAGTAGTGTGTAGGTCTTCAGATTAGAGTGTTAACTTTGGCAAGCATCTAATACATAAGTGACTTAAAAATGCTATGTGTTTAGATGCTTTGGCAAGCATCTAAATACATATGTAAGCTAAATATAGCTGTAAGTATCTTTGGTTAAGACTAAGATAAAAAATATAGATACGTGGATATTGTAGTGTTTTTCTTAAAGTATACCAAACTTTTGTTTTATTCAAAGGGCTATAGTTCTAAGACTTTATTCAGGCCTGGGAAAGGGGGAATAGAACATCAACAGGATGTATATATTTATTCCTGAGTAGCTCACGATCAAGTAATATCCAATAAAGAGGTTATTTCCATTGAATCAAATAAGTTTGGCTAACCTACTGTCTTTGTACCCTGTTGTGTTACCAAAACTGCTTGTTATTATTTCTGTGACTTAAGAAACATTGTTTGTACAAGGACACCTAATATACACTTATCCTGATTTCATCTGCAGCATCACTCATAAACATGACTACCCTAAAGAGAGTAGCCTCAGAAGTACTTTTCAGAGATGCTGATGCTCCTCTCTCCTCTGTGTGTCTCAAAGACTTATTGAACAGCAAATAGTCTCAGCTTTCTTGTGGTCCTTAGAGCAGTGTCTGATATCCCATTTCTTGAAAATTTTAACATTTTGTATTTTTACATTTCAAAGAGAAGACTGACCAGCAAACTTAGCTTTTTAATAAAATTAACTACACAAGTAAAACATTAGAACTGACCCTAACTGATCAAGATGGCACATTGTATGCAGAATATGTGGCTATGTATTAACATGTTGACTTTTGAAATATTCAACCTGACCTAAAATATTTTTCTTCAGAAAATCATTTTACAACCTATTTCCTGATATCTTCCACACTTTTGTGCTATTATGTTGATTTGATTTTCAAAGTTCTCTGTGTGTGTGTGTGTGTGTGTGTGTGTGTGTGTGTGTGTGTATTTAAGCTTCTCTCCTACACTTTATAATTTCTCTGTGGTATGAAGAGGAATATTCTAAGTCCACTATTGATGAGTAGGGTGTATAAGAATTGCCTCTGTCTTGAAATGTATGTACTTCCCTTGAGTGTACTATAAAGGATTAAAGGGAGGAAGCAACATTTCTATAAGACAGATGAGAAAGAGGCTTCTTTAGCTGGCAGAAGAGGTTCAGAGAGTGCTAAGGTTTTGGGGGAAATATGAGTTTTGAAATTTCTTGTATATCTGTATCTCACATTCTAGAGCCCATGCTTTTATAATCTATGTACTGACTTTCATTTAGAGAATCTGGAAAGTCAATGAATTCAATTGCTATTGCAATTTGGCAACCTACAGGATGTCTTGAGTTAATTTTTGCCTATCTTATCACGGATGCTGCTAGAAATAATAGATATTTTAATTATATAGTATCCCTTGATTCAGTCTATGTTAAAACACACTTTAGGGATTTGGCCTTGTCATTTCTTTTCCTTAAATTGTTAAATTTTTCTAGAAACCACCACCCTATGTGGCATTTCTGAATTACTTTTGCCCATCATGCAGTTCTATCACAGGAACAGCAAGGATCCCCAAAATTTGCTTTCAATCAACTCTTTAATTATGGTGATCACAGGGAATTATTTAATTTTCTTTTATATTACTAAGTGTCATGGGCAGTCAGCTGTCCATCCATTAATGATAATGGGATTTTCATTGCTGTTAGCAATAAAAGCAGATAATTAAACTCACATTTCTTCCATTTTACTTTAATTCTCTTGTCTATCATATATTCTTGGTTCTAAAAGCTAAATTAGACAGGTTCTCATTTGAAATCAAAAGAAATCATCTAGGTTTCAAGCAACAAAGAAAATCGGGAAGATATCTGAATGACAAGTTTTGTAATGTAGGTAAGAACCAATGGCAGAGCAAAGGTGAACAATGAATGTCCTGAGTACTACCAACAGCACTATCTCCTCTGAATACACATGAAAATTAGGAAAGATATGAAGATTTCAGCAACACAACTAACAAACATGATGTAAGAAACACATGTAGAAACTTGCATCCAACAATGATACCCATTTATCATGTTTGATAAAGATGTACAACATTTTGGAACTGAAGTCTGAAGGAGACAAATTAGAAATAATACTCAAAGTCATTTATAGGCCTTTCTTTCCTCATGAATACCAAACTGGGCATAATTGATATCAAAAGTTTCTTGTAGTTCATGTAAATACATTATAATAGACTCATAGTTACATAAATATCAATAGTGTATAGATATTTTTGATTATACTTTATATATAATTGCTATGTATTATAGCAGTTACCATATTGCTGAAAATAAAATGAGGCCATGAACATTGACTCAATAGTTAGTTAGTTTCAATGACCCTTCTCTGGGATAAACAAATAATGACAAAATGAAGTATACTTTAACTGTCTGTAGCCAAGATTCAATTGAATAAAATTTATTAACATATAATTTTATACATCAGTCTTTATTGGTAATTGTATTCTTACCTCAAATAATTATTACAAAATTAAAGTGATCAGATATTGTTACTGTATTCTACTTTTGAATAAACCCCAATATTTGCCAACATTTTTAATTTCTATATAAAGTATTTTCATTTTTATTGTATCACAATCGTAATTATATCCTATACTGTTTTGTGGTATCCAGGGCACCAAATAATATTTTATGAGAAATGCCCTATACCTTATTTTTGAAATCTCTTTTAGTTTCAAGCATGGACAAAGTTCTACTTTGTAGATTTCTTGTACAGAAGGAAAGTATATTCCACTTAATTTTTAGAACATCAATATGTAATGAGTGTTCAGTGTCCACATGGCAGTGTAATAAGCATTTTTCTCTTCAAATGTCTTTTTTTCCCCCAGATTTCAGTGTCTTTTTAAGATGCTGAGAATCTTAGCAGTTTCACAATATGAAAAACATAATAGTCCCCATATGGAGAATAAACACTCTTAAAAATATCTCAGAAACCAAAGAAAAAAACATATCTCTGAATATTAGAATTCCCATAGTTTTAAGTTCTGACAAAATAACTATTTTTTTTTTCAGATATTGAACAGTATTCAGGATAGTTCTGGTATTATTCAGAAGAAATGAAACAGTAATAAAAGTAAAGGTCTGCAACTAACAGTGACAAAATTTATTAAATACTTAAAGGACTGAAATTCTACTTACTATGAATCTAATAGATGATGAAGCTTTTGGGGGAGATGAGGGAAAACTAGTATCAGTGATATAAATAAATCTATAGGACAATCAAGCAAAAATAGTATTATTCTAATACTATTTCTTAGAATATTTATTATTTATTATTCTAATACTATTTTAATACTTAAATCTGGAAATCATCTCTAATGATAAAGGGCAGACAAATTCAGTTGAAGTTAAGGTTACAATTGTATTCCTTTTTGGTGGACAGGTGGGGTGGGTGAGTATTGAGGCCAGAGACAATTAGCAAATCCAGGAAATCTCAACACACTGAAGGGCTGCCAATGGTCTCATCTAAAAGATGATATTGGGGTTAGATAAGAAAGCATAATGCCTACTCTTTGTTTATATAAAATTATGTATTAAAAATTTACTCTAGAAAATTATAAATTCAAAAATCGTCAGGATCTCCCTGTTAGCAAAGTGAGCTGCAGAATATCATCCACTCCACAGTTGGGTAGAACTTAGCCTAGGGATGATCACTGGATCAGGCAAAGTATTTACAAATTTTTATGGTAACTTGATCTGATACAATACTGTTGGCATATTTAGATAGATCTATATGGGGTAAATTCATTTGTTAGACATTCTGAATTCTAACTGGCTTACGTCTGGTAGAAGAGATGTAGAAGCTGTTCATGTTGGTTAGGAAAAACCAAATGAAAACCATATTCCAACACACAGTGTGCTTTCTGAAAGGCAAGAAGAGAAATTTGCTGAGAAAAAAACATGGCTGTTGTATGAAAGCCCTCAGTATTTGTCATCACTGTTTTCCATGGTGCGAAGCAGTAAAAATACTCTTTTAAAATGAGAGGAGTAGCCCTTGTCTCTAGAAGAATAGAAACTTTGGTAGTAGCCTTCATCAGATACAGGCTGTAAAGATTATATGCTACTCTCAAATAGTAGGCAAAAAAGTGTTACTTAATCTGCAGGCTAAAAAACATTTGAGTCAGGTCCCAAAAGAGTAGTAAACAGTTACCAAAAAACAAGGTTTTGTTTTGTACCTTTATTTATTTTTTATTGCATTGATGTTCCTGAGTGAGTTAGATATATGTCCTCCTACCTAGAATCAAATTCTCGGTATTCTCCAATATGGAACAGACATGTTTTCATTATCATAAGCCTAGATGTGAGTTTACAAAGACTCAATTTATTAATTTGTCATAGCTGTTATTTGTGATAAAAATAACTATGATGATTGACTACTGCTTTTAAGACATTTTTCTCGATACTTTACATAATCTACCTCATGTAGTGCTCTCAATAACCCTATGAATGAGGGGCAATCATTGTCTTTATTTTTATAAATAAAAAATTTGAAGCTCAGGGTGATTATTTTACCCAAATAATCTTAGTGGTGAAGATAGGATTGGAACCCAAGTCTGGTTGACCCAAGATCCTTGCTCTTATTTAATCTGTACTGCTTCCAGTATGATTTGTACTTTATTCTGTTGATGGGGAAAGAGAGGCTCCTATACAGAAAGGTATAATTATTCATTCATTTGTTTGTTTATTTATTTGTTTATTTATTTATTTATGTGTTGATAAAAATTTTTTTACCCTTGTGGTGAGAACTTTTAGAATTTCCTCTTGACAATTTTCAAATAGGATATGCAGCAGTATTAACTATAGTCATCCTTGTGTACATTTCATCCCAATACTTATTCATTTTATAATTGAAAGTTTTCTGTCTTTTAATAGAAACTCTCATTTAACTTTGTCACCCAGTTCATCCACACCTTCATCCAATTCTTCTATACCCCATCTCTTCCCTCTGGTAACCACAAATATGAATTTTTTCTAGGGTTTGGGTTTTGTTTAGATTCCACATACAAGTGAGATCACACAGTGTTTGTCTTTCTCTTCCTGACTTATTTCACTTAGCATAATACCTTAAAGCTTTATCCGTGTTGTCACAAATAGCAAGATTTTCTTCTTTTTTATGGTTGAATAGTATTCCATTGTGTGTGTTTGTGTATGTATGCTTGTACGCATACCATATCTTCTTTATCCTTTCATCTGTCAGTAAACACTTAGGTTATTTTCCTGTCTTGGCTATTGTAAATACTGTTGCAGTAAACATGGGAGTGCCGATATCTCTTTGCTATAGTGTTTTTACCCAGAAGTGGAATTGCTATGGTAGTTTTATTTTTAATCAGGCTGGAATTTGAACACCGGTCTTTCTGACTCTAAACCCTATGTGTTTTAACCTTGTGTCGTAAACTTTCTTTTTAGGATTCTTAGCACATTTTGGTATACTCAGAAGTCTAGGAGCAATCCAGACCCTTCTACAGAACACTAAGTCTATAGGTTCTAGCTACAAAAGATTTCTTGTAGGAACACAAACCCAAAGTATAGAAATAAGTTGAAGAATATAATTTGTTTTATACATGCTTGTTCAATATGTAACTTACAAGAAGTGGAGATAAAACAAGTGAATTACTTAGCAAATAAAACCTGAGTAGGCTGAACGTGCTACTGCCTTCTGAGAAAACAGTAAGCATACAATTGATAATCAAAGACCACCTGCTAGAGAGTTTTTTAAATATAAAAAAGCTGTACCATAGGTCTGTAATTTTATTAAAGCTAAAAAACATTAAACTTGGGAAACGATGAGTCATTGCTAAAGATATTCTAAAATTAAAATTTGAAAGTACTTATATACTAGAAATTGGCAGATTTTCAGGGTAGTCAATATAACAAATCCATATGGAGCATGGTATAGATTGTTTGCCTTAGCAAATTACTCATAAAAACTGCCATCATCACTTGATGTGGATATGTGGAATTTGGAGAGAAAAAAATTTTTCAGAAACATTTTAAATTATATTTCAAATAGTTTTCAGATAGAATTTTTCCCCCACATTGTCTCCTGTCATATCCTGTTTTAATTTACTGTTTTTTTCAACAGCCTTATATTGCAATATAATTCACATGCTGTACAATTAATCTATATTCAGTGTACAAATCAGTAGTTTTTAAATGTTTAGTTATTTGATTATCACTACTCTTTAATTTTAGAACTTTTCATTATCTCTAGAAGAAACCTCATACTTACAAGTAGGCATTCACCATTTCCCCACAATCAACCCTTAGTATCACAGGCAACCACAAACTTATTTTTTGACTCTACATATTTTCCTAATCTGGATATTTCATATAAAATGAATCATATAATATGTGATCTTTTTTTTCCCTGGCTTATTTCACTTGGCATAAAATTTTCCATATTTGTCCATGTTGTTGCATGTGTCAGTAACTCATTACTTTTTATGTATGGTTGTCCAAATAACATTCCATTGTATGGGTATACCACCATTTGTTCTTCCTTTTATTATTTATTGGACATTTGAGTTGTTCCCACTTTTGGAGATTATGAATAATGCTACTATGAACATTCATGTACAATTTCTATGTGAACAAGTTTTTATTTATCTTAGGTTTACATATAGAAGTGAAATTGCTGATTTATAGTAACTTATGTTTAACATTTTTAAGGAACTTCCAGACCATTTTCTAAAGCATCTCTATTATTTTATATGCCCGCCAGCATTGTACGAAGGTTTTTCACATCCTCTCCAAATCTTGCTATTATCTTTTTCTATCACTATAAGCACCCAAATAGGTATAAAATATTAATTCAGTTTGGTTTTGATTTACATTTTCCTGATGACTAATAATGAAGAATATCTTTTCATGTGACTTTTTGCCATCTACTTATACTCTTCAGTGGATGATCATGTCCTTGCCCATTTTCTAATTGGATTGTTTTTGTTCATTTGTTTTTCTGCTATTGAGTTTTAAGAGCCCTTTATATATTCTAGACACCAGGCTGTCTTTGTAACCTGCAACCTCGCTAAACTTGTTTATTAGTTCTAGTGTTTGAGTGTGTATTCTTTAAGATTTTCCAAATGCAAAGTCATGTAATTTACCAATAGGTTTACTCCTTTATTTCCAATTTAGATGTTTTTAAATTTTCTTGCCAGTTGCTTTGACTAGAACCTCCAGGTAAATGTTGTATAGAAGCAATAGCAGATATTCTTATCTTACTCTTAATTTAAAGGAAAAGGTACTGATTTTACCACTAAGTATAGAGTTATATGTGGGTTTTCACAAATGGTATTTATAAGATTGTGGAAGGTCTCTTTTATTTCTAGTTTGTCGACATTAAAATAAAATCATATAGAGGTGTTAAGTTCTCTCAAATGCCTTTTGTTCATCTATTGAGATGATTATGTGTCTTTTTTTCTTTAATCTATTGGTATGCCATATTACATTTATTAATTTTTGGTATTAAAAAAACTTTGTATTCCTGAAATAAATTCTACTTTATCATATTATATAATTTTAAAAAATATATTTCTGCATTTGAATTGCTAGTATTTTGTTACTGGAACTATTCTCAGAAGCAAAGTATTTAGTGACCCTTTACAGGTCAAACTACTAAGTTCAATAGCATCATCTATTCATTGACATTACATCTGTGATTATTTTACATTCTTTTCTAATGTTTTTTTCCTTTATCATTAAAAATCATCAGTCTTTTAGATCCTTCCCCTAGTTTTGCCATACTCTAGTCTCTCCTCATTTATTATAGATACCATATATATTTTTTGAAATTTATGTATAATTGACATACAATATTTTATTAGTTTCAGGTATACATCACAGTGATTCAATATTTATATACATTATGAAATGATCCACGTGATAAGTCTAGTTGCCATCTGTTACAACACAAATTTATTACAATATTATTGACTATATACCCTATGCTGTACATTATATCCTCATGACTTATAAATGAAATTTGTGCCTCTTAATCCCTTTCACCTATTTTGCCTCTCTACCTCTATACCATTCACCTCTTCATAACCACTGATGCGTTTCCTATTCTTAACATTTACCTTTATGTCTCCTTTTTTAGATTGAAGTCTTCTCAAAGTTAAGAATTTAATTTTTTTATATTTTAATAGTGCCTTGTTCTTTGAAGACTCAAATTGTTCCTCTTCCTCTTCTCCTAATCTTCCCCCTCCCTGTTTTATCCTCCTCTTTTTCTCTCTCTCTCCTTCTTTCTCCTCCTTGTCTTCTTTTTTCTCCTTATCCTTTTTCTTTGTTTTTTTTTTTCTGACTCAGTGAATATATAATGATAAAAAATTTAAAGAAAAGTGAAAAAGGCAATTTGCTATTTAAGCCCTACCTCTAAACTATTAAATTAGTGTGTACTGGGAAGAGAATAGAAAGGTGTGAGAAAAGACAAGAGTTGTAGTAAAATCAGGCACTTTGGAGTAATTTTCATCTACTGAAATAACAGAGAGTAAAATTAGGACAAAAGAAGAGTGAGAACAAGTTTCTTGTGTAAAGTAAGTGCTTGTAGCTTATTAGGTCAGTGTTTCCCAGAATGTGCTTTATGTGTAGTGGGTTAAACCAAATGGTGTGGTTATTTGTTTAGTAAAGCAAAGCTAAATGATTCCTTAGAGATTCCAATAGAATGAACTATAGTGCCAATATAAATTAATCAGAGTACTAGCATTTCTCAATCATACTTAGATAGGAGCCACTTAAAAACATTACAGCAATCACCTGATGACAGAGGCATGATTTAGGTGGGGAAAATTCAGTTGCTTCTTTAGTCAGAGATGACATTGGTGAATGGATATAACTCAATATTTTGGATTTTTAAATATCCTCTATCAATGTTTATATATGATGTTTCATCTGAAACTACTTACACAGCATTTAAACTTGTTCTTTAGTCTCTGATTTATTGTTACAAAAAGAAAATATGAAATATTATAAAACAGTATAACAACAAAAATGCAAAAAATGCTGTTTTAGACTACAAATTTAGAAAGAAACTGTATTAATGTTGTAGTCAGATAACATATTCTGCTGGCTAGTAAGTAACTATCTAGTGATATAAAACATGTAGCTGCAATGAAACTAATAGTTTTTAAGAAAATTTTCTATTAAGTTTATGTTTAGATACTACAAAATGCACATTTATTTCAGTGTTAAATCTGACTTATCTGAAAAATGTACTTCTGGCAAAAGAACAGAATATTTACTAAAAACTGCCTTTGTATTTTCAGGGAAACAATTGCTTTATCTATAAATCTAAGATTTAACAAACAGTTTGTAAGAAGCAATATAAATTTTATAATAAACCAAATTAAGAGTCAATAATATAAAATATAAATTATTTAAATACTTAAATAGTAATCTTTCTCATGTTCATTCTAGTTAAGTTGGGTGCATTTTGATAAGTTAAACTAATCAACTAAGTTATGTCTCCAAAATTTCCCCATATTCCTTCTTCCAACTAATCACTAAATCTGATGAGTTTAAATCTTCACTGTATTTTCAATCCTCCTTTTAATTTCACTTCTCCTGCCAGTCACTTAATTTAAGCTCTTATTACCAGACAAGTCAATTATTAGGGTAACTTCTTAATTTGTCTAATTCCTTTCAATTAAATCTGAATATTACTATAATGTTTTTCCAAGATTATCATGCCCCGGTCTTCTTTAAATTCATTAATAGAGTGCTATTATTTACAGTACAAAGTACAATAACTTATGAGAGAAAGTATGGACCTTTGTAATTTATTTCTTGTCCTTGACCTCATTAAAATTTGAATATTATTTTATATCAAAAGTTGTATGCAAAAGTACCCAATGATTTTGAATTTCATATGTTCCTAAAAAGTCCTCTACCTCTCCTATTTTTAGTTATTTGTATATCTCTTTCTCTTTTTTTAACATTAAAAGTAGCTTATAATGATTGCCTTTTTCATAGTGAAACAATTTCTACCTGGGGTTAGTGATTCCTTCCTGTGTGCTTTATAACAAAATTTATAAACCTATAGATACTAATCTCATTGTATGGGGATTGTCTGTATGTCATTTTATTCCTCTTGACATATTTATCATTAGCAAAGACCTAATATATATTTATTAGGTATTCAATAATTTAAAAATCTGCTAGATTTTTCTTGAACCATTTTCTACTTCTTCCTTGACTAGATTAATTTTTCCTCTTTTACAGTTTTTCCTAGAGTTAGGCAGGGTCACATGGCCATCATCCACTCATTGGAAGATGAACTGAAATGCTCTGCTTCCAGGGCTTCTGTGTATGGTCTTCATGCTCTTTTTTTATCCCAACAACCTTAAAGAATGAAAAAGCCATAATATGAAGGAAAGCTGAGTCCATGGGTATTTCCTCTGAAGGAAGTCATCTGCTGATCATGAACACTCAATTCACTTGAGCAAAAATAAACCATTTTGTTAAGCCATGAGATTTGGGGGCTTATCTGTGCTATTATTAGCCGCCTTATATTAAATAATAAATTTGTTTTTAGTATATTTGAACATATTTTAGCATATTTTAAATATATAAATATTTTAAATATAAATGGTTTTCACTATAGTTTATTTATTAAAATTAGTAAATAATACATTTTTAAGTAAACGTAATAAAATAATAATAATAGAATACTATTCTATTACTCTCTAAATGTTATTCTGGTTTTATAAGTGGAGAAGTGAAATTTATGAGGATAAACACTTACTCCAGGATATATAGCCAGTTGGGGAGTCTTGACTCAAAACCTCAACTAAAGTCTCATATTCATTTGCTACACCATGACATCCTAAAATAATTTGATATGGCTGTAATGATTCAGAAGGTTTTTTGAGATCAAGTTTATTGATACAAACATTGGTCATCACTTCATGTGTCAGTCAGTATATGTTTAGATTATGGTGAAAACTACAAAAATTATCTTTAATAATAAGGTCTTAACATTTTCTTCTGGATCTATCACTGGATCCATTATGTATGGCAATATTTTAAGGGGTTTGGGTTTACTTTCTGTATGGATTTAGAACAATAGAATCTTTACTCACATTACTTATATGTTACAAATGCATATATGGAAGAATGATAAACATTACATCTAATTCAAATTTGTAGCAAATATATTTTTTGGGGTTCTGATATGACAGAAATCATTTAACCATCATTTAAGTATTAAATTACTACTTCATTAATGAGTAATAAAAATTATAGCTACATTGTGTCTAAAAGTTTTAATTAGCTAATAACTGTCACAAACTTTGGTTGTCTTAGATAAATAAGTTTTCCATAATGGCATAATCCAGAACACAAATATAGATGAAAGATTTATTTTGTATGAGATGAAATAATAAATCATTAAAACTTCATTATTATTAATGATGTCATAACATTATAAATAAGAATTTTTACAAATTATATATAATCTTAATTATTAAAATAAATAAGACATATTTGGCTTTTTCATAACTTATTATTTCACTTTTGGATTTGGTTCTGAAACTGTAGGCTAAATCTGCTTCACTGTTCCATTGGAAACATTCTAAAGGCAGACCATTGATTTTATGTAGTTTTTTTTTTTTAGCATTTATAACATTTATAGCTTTTATTCATTCTGAGAACTTTTTTTCATTTTATACCCTTATTTTCTCAAAGCTTTTGCTCAGTTATCCACCTATCTAAGTACATTAAAATATAAACAGATCCTCTGATCTGGAAGGATAAATGGTATCACTGTTTTCTCCAGGCTCTTACAATACTCACCTCACAGCTCAGTTATAGAAGTTAAATGGTATTTTTTTCTAAATATTATCTATCTTGCTTGAAAAAATAAATGAGGTGAGTTTTAACTGATTTAAAGAAGAGATTCTAAAAAAATCTGAAAATTACTAATATGGAGAAAAAACACTGATATGAAGAAAAGTCTAGCATGATTGTAATTTTGGTTTTTAAGTCTCTGAGCTCAGTGTTTCCTCTTAGACAAAGCAAAGAGGGAAATGGAATCTTTAGGAAAATATTTTTGCAGCACTTGATTATAAAATAAATTACTTATGTGTTATTATTTACACAGATTGATAGGAAATGTTAATAGTAGTTTAGAAGCAAATATTTTAAAAGAATGTATAGTGATTATTTTTGTATGATTCTTTCTTATAGATTCTATACTTAGTAACCCAAAACACAACATCAGTTTGCAATTTAACAACAGCAATAAAAAAAATACTCATAGATGAGCATGTAGAACTAGGACCATTATTTAAAAAAAAATTGATAGTATACACAATAGAGTATTATAGTTCTATATTAAAGTATGCCTTTTGCTGAAATATAGACAGTATTTTAAATTTTTTATATGTAATTTCAGTAACAAGGGTAGTATCAGATATAGTAAATATTAAATCAATTTTAGAATTTCCTGATTGAATAAATGAAGGACACATTTTGTTCACCATTGGTCAGTACATATAGTATCTAATGTTCTTATTTTATACTTTATGCACATAAAAATTACAAGCTACAAAAGCAAACGATCAGTTTTGATTTGCACATATTAGTGTGTGATCTTATACACATGGCTGCAAACACATTAAGCATTATTTTTACTCTTTTTAATGATTGGTGCAGTTGATTAAGTTAATGACATTTTCCTATTCTCCATTTGTTAATTCAGGTATTTTTGGAGCAGCAGTCCCTATTTAATGCATTCGATTCAGTGTTTCCCAGAATAGCAGGCTGTCCACACACACTGCTATTCTTTCTAAAGCTATTAATTTCCTGTTGTTGTATTTTGTTTGATCGACTGCACTCATTTTCTCACTTGGATGATCAGACTTGGGACATTGAATCTTTAACATCTCTACTTTGACTAAATTTTTTCTTTGTTCAACTCCAACAGAGTTGAGCTTTGGTAAGGAAGGTGAGGTTAAATAAGAGTTGTCTATAGCTTTGTTTGCTATAGTATGCTTTTCACAGATGAAAGGCACACTATATTGTACTTTTATATCAAAGAATCAATGACATAATGTGCATTGTGCAGTACTAGAAGAGTTCCATAGTGTAATTGGGATCCTAGACACTTTTTATAAAACTTCTAGCCAAAAGTTGTGTGGAATTCAAAATTTCACCATACCTATTTAAATTCTAGGAGATGTGAAGGAATAATAAAATAAAAGAAGAAGCTAAATATTCCTAACCATGTCAGTAAGTTAATTATGAAATGGATTATTGAGTTAGTGTGAACTTTATTTGCATCAAGAACAATTTTCACTTAGTATTTCCTAATGATGTAAAAATTTTGAAAAGGGCAAATTTTAATGTTAACATTTTTACTAATATCTCTCATTTTTAAAGAGTTGGCTTTACCTAATTGTAGATAGTGAGGCTTTTTAAATTTAAAATGTTTCTTAGATCAAAATCTCAGGCGCAGACTTCTATAATTATGTGTAAGGCTCTATTCCTCTGCTCTGCTAGTTTCCATTGTATTCACAAACATCATTGTTTCATTTTCTTTTCATAGTATGTCTTTAAATTTATTAACAAAATACTTTATATTTATTAACAAAATGCAATTAGAGCTTTTATATACACTATGTGCTAAAGCTGTGTAACCTTTTCAATATTCTCTAGTTCATTTTGCTAGCAATTCATTGTTAAATAATATGATTTTGAAAGAATTTAGTAGCTTTAGGCTGTGAGTTATACAATTATAATTTTATTAAGGCAAGTGAGAAATTTGAAAAATAAGTCTGGTTTCTAAATGATAAAGATAATAATTATTACTCAAGATAAAAAGAGTAAAAAAGAGTAGGCTATAAAAATTGACTAAAACTTGTAAGTAAACTCATTGATCTCCATTGTAGACCTTGATTCTTTGTTATTTCATTCATTCACGCAACCATAGAAAGCTTTTTGAGACAAATTCAAAACAAGAACTCTGGAAATTAAACATAAATTTCTTTCACTCCAGACTTCCAGGAAGCTATAATCTATACTGAATAAAATGCACTCATAAATTTTTGCAATATTAGATAAAGATTGCAATTAGGCACTACATGTTTTAAAAATGAAAAGACTCTTTCCAACTGGGGGAACAAACAAACAAATCTTTTAGAGAAGATGACATATGAGGTAGGCCTGAAAATACTAGGAGAATTTGGATAAATGTGAGTAGAAGGCATTCTTGGCAGAGGGAAACCTAGACTTTAAATATAGTTGGAAATCAGTGTTTACTTTTGCTTTATTTTGTTCTACTTTTTTTTCTATAAAACATTTAAAAAAAATAAGGGACAATCTGATTACCTAAATTAACCTCTTAACAAATATAGAATACTACACAAATCGATGGACTTTATTTCACATTTTCAAGTGTACCTAAATCATTTCAAAAAGTGAACCATATGCTAGGACATCAAGCAACTTTGAAGAAGTTTCAGCGGATAAAATATCAGTATATGCTCTGACCATAGCGCAATAAAGATGAAAACCAAATTTTGAATAGATAAGTAGAAAATTCCTATATGTTAAAGTTTACAAAGCATAATTTTAAATAACACATGGGTCAAAAAGAGATCTCATTATCAATTAAAAAATATTTTGAGTTGAATGATAACTAAAATTCCACATATCAAAATGTGTTGAATAACGATTAAATCTGTGATTAGAGAGAAAATATCCCTGTGTATGTAAGTAAAAAAATTACCTAAAATTTAATAATATTTACTTGCAGCCCAAGTAGTTATATAAAAAAGGCAATAGATAAAATTTTAAAAAGTAGAATGAATGAAATCATAAAGACATAGTGTAAAAATTAATAAAATTGAGGAAACAAAATATAAAGGATTACTACAGTAGAAATTATGTTTTAAAAAGACTAATACAATTAATAAGCCTCTGTGAAAAGTTTTAAGAAAAGAAAAAAGTGCTATCATTGTAGAACCTGAGGGCAATAAAAATTATAAAAGAATATTATAAAAAGTATTAAGAAATTAAACATTTGGGAAAATGGACAAAATTGGCTGTATTTTTAAATATCAGTAACAGTTACAGCCTCTTTAAAAATCATTTAAAATAGCCTCAAAAATAATTTTAAATAGTAAGCCTAAAAAATAATATTAAAGAACTTTGTGTAAAATGAAACACATTTGGAGGACATTAAAAATGAGAAATAAAATAAAGGAATAAACCATGTTCATGGACTGTATGATGGAATGCTGTAATAAAGTCCATTGGCCCCTAATCGATTTAGACGTTCAAAGTATTTCAATAAAAACAGCAGGTTTTTGTTGTTGTTGTTGGAGTCTGAAGGCCTAATCCCAACTTTACATGAACATTTGGAGGGACAAGAATATCCAAGACATTATTGAAACTAACTAGATGAAAAGGTCTACTTTATTTAATACCATCATATATTTTACAGATATAATATTTAAGAAAACATGGTGTTGGCATAATAATAAAGAGAACAGAGGAGAGAGTACTGTGTCCATAAAATGCATGATAAATATACAGTCACTTGATTTATGACAAAGATAATACTTTCAAAAATGGGAAATTACTATTTTCAATGGATACCTAGTCAACTGGATGTCCACATATTAACATAAATTTGATTCCTACATTTCACTATATATAAATATGTTTAAATTTGACTCCTACTTGTATACAAAAAAAAAAATATGTCTACTTGTGTATCAAGAGACATATGTAAAAAGGCTTAGAACAGCATTAGTCTTAATAGCCCAAAACTTGAAGCAATCCCAAAGTCTTTCAACTACAGATAAATTATGAATTATAATTATTATAAATTACAAATTTTGTGGCATAATCTCATCCATGTTGTGATAATTAATTTTGCTCCATACTTATAGTTTGTACATTTTTCGGTAATGTGTTTTCCCTACAATTTAAAAAGTAAAACAAAAACAAAACAACAAAAAACACAGAGTTAGTTATATGTAAAATACCAGTATATTTAGAAGTGATACTCTATTGAAAATTTGTAGACAAAGCTAAATAGAATTTAAAAGAGCACCATGTTAAATAGATTAAAGAATCAACCAAAAAAATAAAAGAATAAATTATTAAAATTAGAAATGAAAGAAGGCCCATCACTACTGATCCTGGGAACATTAAACAACAATAAATATTATAAAAAACTCTATGTCCATACATTTGGTAATTTAGGTGAAACTGATCAATTCCTTAAAATACAGAATCTGTCAGTCTCAGACATGAAGAAACAGATAACCTGAATAGGCCAATCAATAACTAATAACCTTCTAAAACAGAAAGCATCAGACCATTCTGGTTTCACTAATAAATTCTACCAGTAATTTAAAGAAGATGTTATTAATTCTCTACAAATCTCTTCCAGAAAATAGAATAAGAATACTTTCTAAATTTGTTCTATGAGGCCAGCGTTCTGTTAATACAAAAACCAGACAAAGATGTTACAAGAGAAGAAACTATAGGCCAATATATATTATACTAGCTGCAAACATCCTCAACAAAATAACAGTCAAATCCAACAATGTATAAGAATATTTATATAGCACCACCAAGTAAGATATATCCCAGGTTGGATCAATGTTTAAAAATCAGTTGATGTAATCCATGACATCAATAGGCTGAAGCAGTAAAATGATATTAATAAATGCATAAAAAGTATTTGACAAAACCCAACACCTATTTGTATTAAAAACTCTCAGCAAACTAAAAACAGAGAATTTTCTCAACCTGATAAGGGCTATGAAAAAGCTTCAGATAATATACTTAATGATGAGATACTAAATACTTTCCTTCTAAGATTGGGAACAAGGTGAAGATGTCCTCTCTCACCACTTCTTGTTAACAACATACTGTAAATCCTAGTTAGCATAATAAAACAAAAATAGAAATAAAGGTTAATAGAAAAGAAAAAATAAAACTATGTTTGTTTGCAGATGAGATTATTGTCTATGTAGAAAATCTCAGAATTAGCAGCAACAAAAACTTCTGGAACTAATCAGGGATTTTAGTAAGCTTGCAGAATACAGTTATAAAAAGTTAATTGTTTTCCTTTATATCAGCAATGAACAATTGGAATTATAAAATAATAAAAACACCATTTAGCACTCTAAATTAAAAAAGCTATATTTCAGTTTAAATCTATCAAAATATGTGCAAGATCTGATGTGAAGAATACTACAGAACGTTGGAGGAAAAAGAAACAAAGATGATCTAAATAAATTGTGGAAATATTTTATGTTCATGAGTAATAAGATACAGTGTTGTTATGATACCAGTTCTTCTCAACCTGACCTATCGACTTAATGTACTCTGAATAAAAATTTTTGTGAATATTGAATAACTAATTCTAAAGTTTAAATAGAGAAGCAGAAGAGTCACAGTAGCTAAAATAATACTGAAGAAGAAAAACAAAGTTGAAGGACCTATAATACTTGACTTCAAGACATGGTTAAAAACTATATTACTCAACGCAGTGTAGTATTGGCAAAGAGTAGACAGATCAATGGAACAGGATAGAGAGCTTAAAACAGACCAACACAAATGTAGTCAACTGATTTTTGACAAGGGAGTAAATGGGGTAACAATGGTTTTTCCAACAAATGATACAGAAATAATTAGACCTCCGCGAGTGTATGAGTGAATCTAGACACAGAACTTACACATTTCAAAAAATTGACTTTAAATGAATCATAGACCTAAATGTAAAATGCAAATCTATAAATCTTCTAGTGGATAACTTGGAAAAAATTATTGGTGATCTTGGGTTCAGTAATGGCATTTTAGATATAACATCAGAAGCACAATCATGAAAGAAAAAAAAAATAAGTGGAACCTGATTAAAATTAAAACTTCTGCTCTGCAAAAGACACTAGTAAGAGATTAAAAAGACAAGCCATAAAGTGGGAGAAAATGTTTATAAGACATATATCTGATACAGAACTTATTTCCAAATTATGAAATAAATTCTTAAAACTCAAGAGTAAGAAAGCAACCCCATTATTATGGTTTGTTACATAGTAAATGCCAAATGATTCACTCTGAACAATTTTACTTTTATATCACATAAAAATCACAGACATGCTTAAGGAGAATGTCTCAAGAAGATTCATAACAGCATTTATATTGTTATGAAAAATTTAAATCAATGTAAATATATAATAGAAAACTAAATGATGCCATATCCATACATTGAAATGTTATTATTAAAATTCAGGAACAGGAGCTTTGGCATCAACACAAATAAATTCCAAAGACAAAATGTTTAACATTGACTAAAAAAAAAAATCTGTTTCTGAATAAGCCTATTTTATGTGGCCACAAATGTCAAATATGTAAACAGAAAGGATAATTATATATATATACACAGAATTATTAAATATCTAGGTATATAATAGTATAACAAAAGCATGCCCTGACATTTATATAGGAATTTTGGATGATGGTTACCTGTGAAGGAGAGTGGGATCCAGAAGAGTTATACAAGTGGTCTCAGTGGTATATGTTTTACTTCTCAAAATAAACAAAGCAATTGTTGCAAAATAAGAGGCTAGCATAGGCTTGAGCAATACATACAATATTTGTTAAGTTAATTACAATACTAAAATATGTAATGTTAACTGTGGATTCTAGGTAGCAGTGTAAAAAATAGGATCATTCTAAATGTATGGGAATAATGCATTCTCTCCAAAAAAGAAAAAAAAAGCTGATTGTAGAGTAACATGTAAAAAATCCCTCACATGTTAAAATATATATTTCTATTATAGATGGTTAAAAGCATCCTAAGTACATAATACTGTTTTTATAGTGTTTATCCCATGGTAAGTAATAAGATTGTGTCAAATCTTCTGTTTCATTTGCAATTTTTTGTTTCTTTTTTTTCTTCCCACAGGAATATGTATTCATCTTACTTGTATAAGTATACATAAATGTTTTATTTAAAATAGAAAAAAACATATGATTTTGTGAGATAATAATTGAAAGTATGTAGCTTCAAAGTTATTTTTCTGGGTCCCTGTGAGATCTCTAGGCCTCAGATTCCATTTTATTTTATAAATGAAATGCTGGGAAAGGCATAAATAAATACCTTTCCAGATCTCAAAAATTACTTCCAAGCAAACTGCTCTAGAAACGAGTACTTGACATGTTCCCATATCCAAAAGATCCTTCTCTGATATATTATTCAAAATCTTTGTAGCTCTCAAGGCTGCTGGTTTCGGGACATCATTCTCTAGCCACTTATTTCCACTCTTTGTAGCCCAGGGCTCTGTCCTTAGCCCTGTGTTCTCATTCTATTTCTTTTTTTACCCCACTAGCTCTCCTTAGAGAAATGCAGCTTTTACATATAAATTGATGCTACCTTAATATCTGACTCCCAACTATGTGATGAGCTCCAGATTCATGCATATGTCCAACTACCTAGAAAACTTTTCCATTTCAAATGCTGTGCAGGCAGCTCCATTTCTTTTAAATGTCTCTATCCAAGTAGTAACTCTGTACTCATTGCTACTCGCCCTCTTAATTTCCTAAGCAATGGATAATTTTAGTATATGTTGCTCTTCATTCTTTGATATTGAATTTTCATCCAGGTCTGTTGCTGCTGCTTTTGAATGTATCACATTTTCTTTCCTCTTATGTTAGACTATCATTTTTAACTTTACTTCTGCAATGATTTCATTGGTTTCCATAAACCAAGCCTAGTCTATTCTCTACATCACTAAAAGAGCTGTAAATAACTCAAACCTATTCATATTATTCACTGATCTTTAATTTTTGCATTATCTCCTAGAGCATCCAGAATTTTAAAAAGAAAATTACTTTGACATTAAAAAAATATGTCTCTTTTGCTTTCGTCTTTAGCCTCATATCCAACCACTTAATGCTCACTTCCTCCTACTGATAATTTCTGGCATAAAATAGTATATAATCATTTTTTAAATAAAATAATATCTTTAATGGGGTATAATTTACTAACCATAAAATTCAGCCAATATAACTGTTCAATTTGGTAATTTTAGTTAAAGTCCTGCTATCTTCATTACAATCTCATTTTTTAGTATTTCCAACACTCTAAAAAGTTCTTTTGAGCACATTTGAAATAATTTATTATTCCTACCCCAGCTCCAGGCAATGCTGATGTGCTTCCTAGTTTTTATAAATAATATAATTAATCTGACTTTTTGGAAATTTCATATAATTGGAATCATATAATGTGGAATATTTTGCATCTAGCACAGTGTTCGTGATGTTCATACACGTTATAGTATTTATCACTATTTCATCCTTTTTTGCTGAAGTGTACTCTATTGTATATTACATGCTTTGTTTATGCATTCACTGAAAGACTTGGATTGTTGAAAGACTTGGATTGTTTCCAGATTTGGGCTATCATAAATGCTGCTGCTAAGAATATTTACGTACAAGTCTTTGTGTGGACAGATGTTTTCACATTTTTTGGATAGGATCCTAAGACTGGAATTTTGGGGTTGTTTAATAGCCTTATGTTTAACTTTTTAAGAAACTGAGAAAATGTTTTCCAAAGTAGCCATACAATTTTGCATTTTCCCTGGTGATGCATGAAGGCTCCAATTTCTTCACATTCTTGTTAGTACTTGGTATTGACTGTGTTTTGATTATATATTTTTTACTGGTTATTATTTTACTATGGTTTAATTTGTATTTCCTTACTCACAAAGGATGATATAGAGTATCTTTTCATGTGTTTATCTACATTTATATGTCTTCTTTGGTGAAATGTTTATTCAAATGTTTTGTACATTTTATTATTTAAGTTGTCTTATTATTCTGTTTAAAGTTTCTCTTAAATATTTTGGATATGAGATTATTATTTATAAATATGTTCTCCTAACCTGTGGAATGTGCTTTCATTTTAAATGGCATATTTTGAAAAAAAAAAAAGGCTTATAATTATAAGGACGTCAAGTTTTCATTTTTAAAATAACTAATGCTTTAGTAGTTCTAAGAACTCTTTTCCTAACTCAAGATCATAGAGATTTTTATTTATTTATTTTTGTAGTCAAGAAGTTTTATAGTTTTAATTCCTACATTTATGTCTATAATCTATTTTGGGTATTTGTGTATGGTATGAGAAAAGGAAGTAAGGTGGGTTTTTGTTTGTTTGTTTGTTTGTTTTCTAAATTCAGCTATTCAGTTGTCTCAGAACTAGTTAGTACAGACTATTGAATATCCTGGCATCGTTATTGAAAACCAATTCACCAAAAATGTAGGTGCTAGTTTCTGAACTCTCTGTTCTTTCATTTATTTATATGCCTATTCTTAAGCTACCACCATATTGTTTTGATCACTGTATCTTTATAGCAAGTTTTGAAGCTAGATATTTAGGGCCTCCAACTTTGTTCTTTTTAAAAGTTGGAAAAACTTGATCAGTCATACTTTGCTGGTGCAATGTCGAATGACATAATCACGAGGATGCATAATTTGGCATAATATTTAGCAATTGTTAAATATTCATCTCAAAGAAATGAAAACTCTGTGTAATGTAGAAACTTATATGTACATGTTCAAAGCAGTTGTATTTGTAATAGCCTTAAACTGGAACATGCTTACCCATCCTTCAGTGGTAAATGGTAAAACAAACTGTGATATATTCATACCATGGAATACTATTCATCAACAAAACAGAAAGAACTATCAATATATGCATGCAAAAGCTTGAATGAATATAAGGTAACTTACATTGAATGAAAAATGCCAATCTCAAAAGGCTATACACTGTATGATTCTATTTATATGACATTTTTGAAATAACATAAGTATAGAAGTATGTAGATACTGATTAATAATTGCCAGTGATTGGGGTAAGAGTTGACTGGTTTTAAAAGGGTAGCATGAAAGAGAAATATGGTGATGATACAGTCATATATCTTGATAGTGGTTTTAGTCACACAAAGCTACATGTGATAAAATTGCACAGGACTACACACACAAATATACACACAGATGAGTGCATATGTAGCTGGTGAAATCTAAAGCACAGCTACCTGTACCAATATCAACTTCCTGTTTTAGAAATTGTATTACAACTCTAAAAGATATTAACTTTGGCAGAGCCTGGAAGAATAATGCAGGGGACCTCTCGTCATATTTATTTGCAATCTCTTATGAATCTATAATAATTTTTAAGTTAAAAAATATGAAAAAGAAAAAAACAAAATTAGGGATTTCTTGAAAATATGTTTGAGTCTGAAAAATAAAAGTAATAAACATAGCTTATGGAAAAACTTTACAAAGTAACACAAGGGCATTATAGAAAATTAAGAAGATAAATAGAAGCCCAAAAGATATAAAAAGTATGATTAATTCTCACACATGTATAATTGCTGTTAATATCCTGGTGTACACATTTTTCTATCTTTTCATGAATGTAATATTGGTTTGTAATTTGCTTTTAAAAACATTACATTGTAAGCATTTTACCAAATCATTAAATATTGTTCCACAATATCATTTTAAATGTTTATATAAAAAATGAAATTAAATTTTATATAAACCCATATTAATTATTTAGGATTTGTTGTTAGATGTAAAAATTCTAGGTCAAAAATTGGGCATATTTCTAAAGTTTTTGAAATATCTTGAAAAATTGTTCTCAAAAGTCTGTACCAATGTATAGCCCCACCAGGAATAAAAAATATATATATATATATTTTCCCACATAGAAATATATTCAAAACCCCTGGATAGTATTGTTAGAATATGTTTATATAAATATTTTATTTTATATATACACAATAATATATATATATATATATATATATATATTATTAACTTAATAGGTGAATTAGTCTGACTTTTTTTAATTTAAATTATTCTTTTTCATATGTTTATTGGTTATTTGTATTATTTTTTGGCGACTTTTTTATCATATCATTTACTCATTTTATGTTAGGTTATTTAACAATTCATCTAAACAATTTTTGACCTAATCAGTTTACAATAATATTTTCAGATTTCAGAGATTTATATCATTTTAAATAGAAATAATATAGTACATGTATAGAACACATTATGTTTTTTCAAAGTATAAAGTTCTATGATTGCACTTTATGCACTTATCTTTGTCCAATGTTTAATGAACCAAAACACTGTACTATATTTTACAAACTTGAAAAGTGTTATGAGAAACCAATATAATCCTCTTTCTACAACAACCAGGAAGGTTGCTAACATATTGCCATTTTTTTTCTTTAATATTTTTTAGTCATCAATATGCAGATGCAATTTTAATATTTATTAGTTAGCAGCTACTTTATTTCTTTTATGGTCATTTCTGTGATATCAATTTTATTCCCCAAATTCTCCCCAAGGCATAGCATAAAAAAAAAAGACATGTCATTCTAAAAAGTAAAAGAAAAACAAGTTTTTTTTGGCTTGTATGGTCATTTTTCAGAATATAAGATGTCTAGGGGTTAGTAAAATACACATGAAATTATTTTTATTCAAATTTGAGTATCGTTGTTATAGAAAACAAAAATCAATAGCTAAATAGAAACCAGAGGTTCTATTGGGGCAAATATAGCAGATTTCAAAGAAGAGACAAAAGGCAAGTTCATTTCAAAAAAATGTAGCTCATATCTCCAATTATATATTTATTTGTTTATTTGTTTAAATTAGTTTCAAATATAGTACATTGGTTAGACATCTATATAGTTCATAAAATGATCTCCCCAATTGCTCTCTCCCTCGCTTGACCCTCCACCTAGCCAATATTAATGCTAACGGTATTTCCTATGCCCTGCTCCCCATCCCTGTGACCATCCATCATCTACCAATTTGTACTTCTTTAACCCTTTGCCCTATTCTCCCAGTCCCCCAAACTCCCCTCCCATTTGTCTCTCGCCAAATTGTCCACTATATTTGTTAGTCTGTTTTTAATTAGTTTGTTCTTTTTATTCTTTAAATTCTGAATATAAGTGAAATCATATAGTGTTTATCTTTCTCTGTGTGACTTAAATACCTTCTAGGTTCATCAAAACAATATCTTTTTCCATCCCTTTTCTTTTGATATGTAAAGGTATTGTTTTCTTATCCTTTAAGCCACTCTATCTTTTGGTTAGAGCACTTATACTTTTCTATTTAAGGTACTTTTTAATAAGAATGTAGTTATTACTATTTTTTATTTCTGTTTTTGATAGATGTTTTTTCTTATTAAAGAAGTCCTTCCGACATTTCCTGTAATACTGGCTTGGTGGTGATAAATTCCTTTAGTTTATTTTTGTTTGAGAAGCTCTTTAACTCTCCTTCATCTCTAAATGACAGCTTTACTGGAAAAATTATTCTTGGTTATATACCCTGAGTCTTCATACTGTCGAATATTTTGTGCCAATTCCTTCTGTCCTGCATAGTTTCTTTTAAGAAATTAGCCGCCAGTTTTACGAGTATTCTCTTATAAATAATTATTTGTTTTTCTCTTGCTGCTTTTAATATTATTTCTTTTTATTTAATTTTTGGCATTTTAATTATAATGTGTCTTGGTGTAGGCCTCTTTGGATCCCTTGTTTTTGGAATTCTCTGAGCTTCCTGGGATTTTATATCTATTTCCTTCACCAAGTTAGGAAAATTTTCCATCAATATTTCTTCAAACAGCTGTTCAACATCTTGATTTTCTTCACTTACACTGATCAGACAAATATTTGGACCCTTAATAGTGTCCCATAAGCTCTTTATATTATTTTTGTAGTCGGCATCTTTCTCTTGTCATTCTGATTAAGTGTCCTGATTGGCTTTCCTGTCTTCTAGATAGCGCATTTGATCCTCTTCTTTATTCACTTTGTTTATTCCTTTGTTGATTCCATTTAATTATCTCATCTCAGATAATTCTCATCTCAGCTAATGTATTCTCCATTTCAGACTAATTCACTTTTTATAATTTCCATTTCCATTTTGATGTGTTTTTTTTAATCTCTTTGTTGTTCTTTACACTTCTCAAAAGTTCACTGAGCATCTTTATAACTAGTATTTTGAATTCTGCATTACTTGACTAACATTACTTGACTCCATTATGTCTGGATCTCTGTTCTGTTGCGTCATATGGTTTCTGCTACTTTGTCTTCCCATTTTGGCTGCCTTTCTATGTCTGTTTCTATGTACTAAGCAAAGCTCCGAAGTCTCCGGTCTTATTAGTGTGAATTTGTGAAGTAGGTATCTAGTGGCACAGTCCTGAGAGGGGTTCAGCTGCAGGTCAAACTGAGCCCAAGCCTCTACCCCTCTGGGGCCACCTGTTAAGATTTAGCAAGCAATCCAAAGATGCTATGCTTATAGTTCCCCAAAAGGTCACACCAAAAACCAAGGCCAGCTGCATCCACCAGTGTGAGTCTCAGCAAGGAGCAGCTGACACATTGAGGATACACCTGGATGTGATTTGGGTGGGCCACGAGTTGAGGTAGGAGGGGTTTCAGGGAATCCTCTTGGTAGAACAACCTCTGCCATTCAGTTTGATGATGTTACAGCTATGGCAGTGCTGTGTTCTGCACACTGGTAGTGGGAAGGGCTCAACAGCAAACAATGGATACCACCGGCACTTCTGTATCAAGTGAATCTCTCCTAAGCTCTCACTCTGACAATGTCTCAATGTAAGTCCCTGGTGGCCCCTGCACACAGCAAAATAGGCACTGGTGCTCAGAGCAAGCAGGTCCGTCACTGCAAAAATCTGCTCAGGAACATGGCCCCTTTAAGAGGTGTCTGCCGCTGCCACTGCTTCTGTCTAGGCCGCTCGAGCCCCGGTAGCCTCACGTCCTCACCCCGTCCTACCTTCTGCCATTGCAGGGTAATTTTTTAGATTTCTCTGATTTCTCCCTAAGTGTATGGCTTGTTCACCCCAGGTGATTTTTCCTTGCTGCTGCTCCTTGTTTCCATCACAACTTTGATTTGGTCACCAGACAGATGAACAGAGCCTCTATCATCTATGTCATTATTTTTCTCCTCTCTCAATTCATTTCTAACATGAAAATGTCATAATTCATTAACAAAGCTTTGGGAATTTGATTACATATGTTATTTGTTGCAAGTTGTTTTATTGCTATCCTGTGGGTTTTCTTTATAGTCATTATGCAAGAAAACACCTTAGGTTATTGACTACTGACTCAGACTTTGATTTTAGTTTCTTGGAATAAATATATCAAAAGAGTGTTTGCATGCCTACATGCATGAGTGCATGCTTGAGAGAGAGAGAGAGAGAAAGAGAGAGAGAGAGAGAGAGAGAAACAGCGATGCTATGGAGAATGGTCTTTCTTGATGTGTCACAAAAAACTTAGTGATAACTTATGTGAGCCACCTTCATCCCCATTTTTATTTTGATCTATGTTTTCCATTAAAACAGTACATGTTTTCTCCTTGACTTTGTCCTCTTTTAAGTCCCTTCAAATGTTTTGTTGCCTTTTATTTGTGATAGTAATCTTTCAAGTTTCTGCACATCTGAGTTGGCCTAATAAGAATATTTTAATATTTTATTAGCTAGGAGGCCTATTCTAAAACTAAGGTGCATTCTCCAATTAGAATACCTTGAATCTTTTTGGTACATGATCTAACTTTTACTTAAACCTATTTTCACTTTTGACATACTACTAGTTGATCTGGATCATGAATGTTTTAATACATTAATAATATTAATGAATAATATATACTCTCTTAAACCATAAAATGTATGTGAATTCAGATATAAAGATTATTTCATAAATGTACATCTCAATACATCATTCTCTTAGGATGTTTTTTAATAATTTAAGTCTCAAAGAAAATCTAAAATTGGTATTGTGGACTACCATTCTTTATGATCAGATCACAGCTTGTCTCTTTAGGCTATTTTCAGATTATTCTCCCTAAACTTTCAGTTCCAACTTTGCTAGAGAACCCTCCAACCCTGTCCCAGTTCTTAGTAAACATGATTTCCCTATACTCCAGAACTTTGCACAGGTAGTTTCTTGTGTCAAAAACCTCACTAATTCCATATTTTATCCTCTTCAAAAGGTTAATGTCTTTTTTTGTTTATAAGATAGTCCTCCCTGAAATGTCATTCTCAAAACCTCCTTTAAAGCATTACACTTTTGTAGTAATTTAATTTATACGACCTCATAACAAATTAAATTTTTTATTACTATTTAGTGCCACACAAGACAGGAAAACAACCCATTTGATTAATTATTTCTCCCCCATTGCCTTGCACAGTGCATAGCACATAGGAGGCCCTTGATAAGTACTTATTGATCTTATTGATGATGTATATTTTCACATATGAAATACTTGTTAATATAACTGGGGATAATCTAATATTTTTTATAAAACATTATTTACAATCTGTTATCTAACTTCTGCTTGCCTACCTGTACAGGCAAGGGTCCCCCATTTCATTTTCAGATAGCACCAATGATTAATATGTCAATCTTTTTAAAATCAGATTTTTATTCTCTTCGATGTTCCTTTCCTAAAGACAGTTTATATTAATCAGACATTAGCTCTTGATTCTATCTCATTTCTTATGGTCGTATATATCTAAGATAATATGTATGAATATAATAAAGATCAATAAATGGTATATTGAGAGCAATCATCAGTTTGAAATATAGCAAGTTATATCTTAATTGGAATGAGCTTTTGAACTATGACCTTCATTATCTTCTTCCATAGCATACATTATATACAAAAATAATAATAGCTAACACTTATTGAAAAGTCTCCTCCTTGTTATAAGTATAACTCATTTACAAGGTAGTTTAGTATTATCTTACTATATGTTATTATACAAACATTTATTTACATTTCAGTAAACTTAAATTTATTGAATAAACTTGAAATTAGGGATTGATTTACATATCTGATACACTAACAGAAGGGCTTCCAAATGGAGAATGAGGGAAACAGACAAGAGACAGATAGGACAAGAAGAAGAACCTCACTTGCTTCATGAGCCTAGAACCATTTCAATTGCCCCAAGAGTTTAATTTTAATTAGAAATTAAATTCAAGCCCTAGTGTGTCAAGGACGTTGACTTCAGCACATCCATAGAACAACCCCCTTGACATTTTCACTTTTACGTGCTATGAAGATTTTCTCCTATCTTCTCTTACCAGAAAATATTTGTTTTTCACTTATCAAAAAAAAACAAAACAAAACTAGTTTTTCTATTTATTGCATCAGTTTATAAGGAAGTGCCAATACTTAAAAAAAAAAAAAGAAAATTTTACTATCTTCTCCAGAATGCACACTATTTTCAAAACACAGTTCAATTCAAGGTAGAGATTGTAATGCGTGTTTTAAACTATAACCAAATCAGGTTATCTTGAGGTTTTAAATAGTAGAATAAATGGCTATTGATTACATAATAGCAACATTAAAATAAATTTAAATAAATTTAATTCTAATCTCTCTGGAAAGGAGCTGAAGAATGTGCTTCAATATAATGTTGATGTTAAAATTCTACTACACACTTATAGAGATTTGTGTACCATTATAAAAAATCCGATGCTGGAAAAATCACATTATTTATATTACTTACTTTGGTCAGTTTGGGATGTTATGAGAAATAGAGTTTGTCTATTTTTGTCAAGCTGAGCCATGTTGTTCTTTTCCTCAGGAAAACTAAGTAAGGAATTTAGCAACTGAGAACTTTGAGGTGTGTGTGTGTGTGTGTGTGTGTGTGTGTGTGTGTATGTGTGTGTGTGTGTGTGTGTATGTATGTATGTATATATGTATATATATATGTATATAAAATGACATCAATTACAAACCTTTCAAGATTATGTTATATTTAATTTTGCTCCCAAATAAATATGTCTTACTACACTAAGCAAATATTTTCCACAATATTCACAATATATAGTGTAAGTAAAATATGTACTTGTCCTTTTTAATGTATCATGTATGAAGTAATTTATGAAAAATACATTTAAAACTAGATTTCATAATCTCAAATCTGCAGATAAGCTTCAAAGTGTTCATGAATTCTTAAATTACATAAACATTTTTATGTGAATGTGCTTATAAATATAATTTCTATTTTTCTCTTCCCTAGGGAAGGATTTCTAAAGTTCCTCATCTTAACAGAGGGAATACTATAATGTATAAAAATTAATAATCACTGTTTATGTCTACAATCACCATTATCTTCTTTCATGGTATGCTAACAATAATAGTTGACACTTATTTCACGCTTAATTTCTACCAAACATTGGTTTAAATGATCTATATACAACAACGCATTTAATAGTCTTAATATTGTCTGTTGAAATAGAATTTGATTTTATTCCACTTTATAGATTTAAGGACTGACCCATTGAGGCTTTGTATTGTGCCCAGGGTCACTCAGAGGTAGTAAGTGACAGAGCAAGGATTTGAACCTGGGGCACCAGTTTCCAGAATCTGTGCTATATGCATAATATTGAATGACCTTTTACTTAAAAAATAAATAAGTTATATGAACCAGACATTTAATTAACCACTTTAAACATGTTATGTCATGTAATCGCCACTGTACATTAGGAATTAAGTTTGAATAGTTTCAAACATATATAAATGAGATGATGTCTATATTACTTGACACCTAGGAATTATCCAATGAATGAAAATTTCTCATTCTTTTCTTCCTAAAGCAATATAAAGATTTGAAAAAAACAAAGTATACTCTCTGACTATGGCGTTTATGTACCATGTAAGAAAGTCTAGGAAAGCAATGAAGTCAAAGTAGAGGTAAAACGACAACATTGCATTCGAATTCAGGAAATATTTTCACTAAAAAGAATCAGAATGGATATGTTTGGCTTCATTTGATACCCACTTTCATCTAGCTGTCTAAGCAACTATATATTTTCTCCACATAAAGAACAAGGTCAGTTTCTAATTTGCAAGCTCTTCTGCTGCTTACCTATGTTTATGAGTTCAAAATTATTCAAGATTTTATTCTTAAAGCTTTTTTCTTTAATTCATTGATTTCACACAGAAACCATTCATCTTGGTAGTATCTACTTAAAGCCAACCTTTTCAAAAAGTACTTTGAGATTCCTGAGGAGTTTAGATGTTTGCCAGACTCACAAATCTTAAAAAAAAAACTTGCAGATGTTAGCCTTGTTTGTGCTCATCATTTGCTCTTTTCTGCTTTTTATCTCCTCACCTTAACTCAGTCCTGACTGACTCAGTCCTGGCCACATCTGCATACTGGGCTGGAAGATCTGTCTGCTCTAGGTTTTCAAGTGCTGTTTCTGATAAGAGCGTCATCCCATTACCCTTTTGTCTCTATTAGGAGTCCACATCTCCCATTTGTACATTCTCTCCAATCCTTCTATCTCCTCCTTATACTTTCTTGCCCTATATGTCTTTAAACCCAGCTAATAATATTTGTTTTCTTCAACTGTTACCATTTTTACTTTCTGGTTTTGTAACCTCTGCTGGCAACCTTCCTAGGTTAAAAATTGTATTTATTGCAATATTCAGTATACATAAGCCACCTACCAGGATCTTTTTGAAACTTGGAGGTGGACTATGAAAGGCATTGTAATGTAATAGAAAGAACACAGGCATTAGAAGGAGATGAAGGTATATTAGTAGCTGAGCAGCTTTATTTAGTTACTTAGTATGTTGAAGTCTTATTATATTTGCTAATAAAAATAACACATATTTCTCATGAAATTATTTTGAAATAATATGTATGATTTTGTAAATTATAGTTAGCTGGGCAACTTATAGAATAAAAGTGACTAAAAGAAGACTATTCTTGGATCAATGATGATAGTATGACCTAAGACAAATATTGTAAATAATTCTATTCTGCACAGCTGAGGTCCATTTAAAACAATTTAAAAATTGCAGTGTTATGGAATTGTCAATTCCGCATCCTTAATTTATTCATTTAAAAAATATGTACTAGATGCTATTTGTAACTATTAGATTCATAGGTTTATAAAGATTAATCTCTGTTAGCTTTGTGGTATAAATTCTTATAAATAGCTCTACTACATATCTGTAAATGTCATTTTCATTAAGATAAATCAAGTTATACTATTTTCTAAATTTCAAATGAAAATTATAGCAATTTCAATTAATTTCTCAATCCCTTCCAACTTCAATTCAGCACTAGGACTCATTCTTTCATGACACAATGTACTAGAGGATATCAATGAATAGGCTAAGTTCAGGAAATATTTTAATCAGTAGAGACAATATATATTATTCTCCATTATCATATCTAAAATAGAACATCCTCTCCTAACATTCTCTATCTTCTAATTTGATTCAATTTCTGTATTGTACATATTTATTCACATCCAACTTACTTTTTTTCTACTTATCTTATTGAAATGAATAGAATATTGTCTATCTTGTTCATTATCATATCTCCAGAATCTGCACTTAATAATTGACACTTAAAGCTACTCCATTCATATTTATTGCACTATAATAAATTTGTGTTGTTATTTGATCTCACTCACTATCTCTCTGTGTCACTGTCTCTCTCTTTCTCTGCTCTTCAAACTCCAAGAGGACATGAATTACATATCTTTTGCTTATCGCTGCCCCAGTATGCCCTCCAAAATACTTGGTATGTTATATATGACAAATAAATATCAAAAAAGTTGATCAAATAAAAAAGAAATCAGACACTGTCTTTTCATTTAAAAAAAATTCATTATATCAATTTGTCTTTTCAGAATAACTTGTTAAAACCTTATGTCTTTGATTTGATGTTTGGTGATGTATTCTTAATGGGCATATGTCTTCTTTCCCCATCTATATTATATCACTATTATAGTTTTTATTAGGACAAAAGGATTATTACTTATAAAGCGCTGAATAAATGTTTCAGACCAGGCACAAATTTTACTTCCTCTACATTTGGTCATGTCCTGTATGGATCTTCATCTTACTTTCTCTCCCTCAGGATTTTGGATGGTTTTCTTAATGTTAGACTTTTACCTGTTTATATTGGAACATTTACTTCTATTTTTTTTTGAAAAAGCCTTTTATTGTAGCTTACAAGAAATAAGATAACATTTTTAAAAGGTAAGAAAGAAGAAGTGAAAACAAATGGAAATAGGAGTGATATCAATATATAAGACAGTGCTGTAAAATTCCAGGTATAATCTACACAGCTGAGCCATAAATTTTCCTCCAACTAGAAGTCACTACAGAGAGAATAAAATGCTCTTTACATTATTTATTAATTTATGTGATAAAAATTGGCAGTTTATTTCTATGGAGTATGACTATTTTTCACAAGACTAGAAAAAAATATTTTCATGTTATTCTCAGGAAGATTATACAATTTTAGTCAAAGAACAATACCCCCAACAATAGTCCTACTACTGACAATTTTCTTTATCTTAATCTTCACACACCTTAGCACAATTACATATGTGCAATTCCACCAGGGACCAGTCTGTAAAGGTTTATATGTCTTTCTGCTTATCTGGCTTAATCTAAGAAATTTAAATTGTATTCTTTTATGAAACACTTTGATTTTGATAGTTCCCAGATGTACTTTCTTTCCTATACTTAGAGCACTGAGGCATTTATGTAATTAAATAAATTTTTATAATTTTCCAGAAAAACCAGTTTTTTCTTTCTGGCAGAGGTATGTTTCTCCAGATATTCAGTCTGTACTTTGAGTGTAGGTGCATTTTCATTACTGGAGGGATCCTTGCAGAGAACCTCAGAACAGGACAAAACTGAAAAATAATAATTAAAGGTTTACAAAGATGGGTAAATTTGATCAAACATTCTAGTAGTGGCATATGAGCAAATCCAAATGAGGCCTTAGTCAAATTGGCATGAGATTCTTATTACTAAGCAAACAAAAAATATTAATTTCTACTACTTGGACAAAATTTATGGCTGAGGCAGAAATCTAAATGGTACCCAAGGTAGGAGGCAGAGCAGAGGAATAAGGGATTTAATTCCAGTAACATTAATTTGGACATATCCTTCAGAGAAAATGCAATTTGTCTTTCTTATCTTACATAGTCTTCTTTCTTTAAAGACAACATTAATTTTGATGATCTTCTTTAAGGACTAGAACACAAAGTACATAGGGAAGTAAATATTTCACAAGAATAAAAAAGCAATTACATTTAAAAAAAAATGATAAATTCTACATGCATCCCAAAACCCAAAAATCTGTGTTAAGTTAGTGAAGCTTAAATGTTAATATCTTTCTGGAAAAGCTTTTGTTCTTCATCATTACAAAGCTTCAGAGGGCATTAAAAGCTCAGAACTGTAAACAGAACCCAAATCCTTATGACCATAGAACTCCCTTGATTTTATGTTCCACTGGGTGATGTGGTGTTCTTCTTCAATAATCCCCTGGAAACAGCTTTAGCAGTGAAAAACTTGTCTCTCCAAACTTGCTTTAAAGCAGCTGCCACGTTTCCCTCGGGAGGTAGCAGCTGTGGCATTTCCCAGGCTCAAAAGATATTCATCTGAGGCTTACTCTCACAGATATTCTGGAATAAGTAGGATTGCTCCTTCCAATCACCTTGATTTCTTTTCGTGCCTTCCTGTCAGCTCATGTGCCCACCCTTCCTCCCATACACTCCCCATATAATGCATACCCAAGTGCACACACATTTTTAAGACCATATGAATTTTTAAATTTAATGAAGCTCAACTGGACATTCTATTAATCTGAAAATGTAGGGAAGTAATGCATGTGGGTCTTATCTAAACCCAAATTATATCTAGACATCGTTGTTGGAGTTATACTGAAAAATGGGAGTTTCCTAAGAATAAATTTATTGGAGCCATCCTCCTAGAGTTCAAAGAAAGATGGACCATAAATCTATTATTTCAATTTATTTTTGTCTCTTTGGTTCACCAAATGTAATCATTTTGGTAGAAAATGTCAGTGCAGGTTAACTACTCATATTTCCCAATTTTTACATGTATGCCTAGACAAAGAATGTTAAACTAATTAAAAGATGAGAACCATATTTATTTATCTGTGCCATAATGTCAACCAAATATACTTCTTCATTCCTAAGAGTGAAGTAAGGACTTCTGTACACTAAAATCAGTTTTCCATTTTTCAAAAGTCTAGAAACTTATAAAACCAAATAAATATGATGGCATTTATTTTATCTGATTATATTACTAATGATAATAAAAACATACATTTTACAGAACTCTCTGTAATCTAAAATGTGCTTTCACATTTATTCAGTTTCTTATTTGTTCATCACAGTCCTTTATGAGAGACAGAAAGATCTATTTTTAATGATACCCTTTGATGAAATAACACAAATATTTCTCCTTTCAGTTACACAAGAATAGTAGGATTCATTATTGTTTTCACAGGAGTTTCACTATATTTTCAGTTCTTTGCACATCAGGCTAAATGGCAACTGGCTCTTTATTTAGAAAATCTTCATTTTCAGCTGTTGGCACTGCCATTCTTTCAGCTGCTCTTAGTCTCTAGAGCCTATACACAATAAATAATACAATCCCCTGGAAGCCTCTACCAGCTTTAAATGTTTCTGCTAATGTGCCTGTGGCATTTTAGACCAGCTTTCTAAAACTTCCCTAAAACCTAGGAATTACAAAACATTTATGAGTTTAAAAGGACATCAATTAATGAACTACTTGATTTTATTTTAGATGGATGTCCATTTTCTATTTCAATCACTGAGTACTTATTGCTGTCTGATATCCAAATGGCAGGAGCAGCTAATCAGCTATTATAAATGACCACACTCTTTACCATATCTGCAGTAAGATTGGTCTTCTGAATTGCACTATTATTTTTTAGCTAAAATATTAGAGCTGCAAACCCCAAATGAAAAAAAAAATCTGCTTCTATAGAATTCTGAAAAAAAAAAAAAACTTTTATTGTTTATTCATATCTATAAGGGCTGCCTCTTGGATCTTAAATTCTAATCCTGTGGCAGGTTCCCAGTTGGTATCAGGGAAGAAATTAAAGCTTCCAAAGCATTTCAGAAGTGAGGCACAGATAAGAAAGAAAATAATAAACGCATGGCTCACCCTTTTTTCATCTCAGATTATTCTCTGAGAAAGTCCTAACGGGTAATGTGGGATGTGTACTATTAGCAGAAATACTGCTCTAAAAATGTTTTTATGCCTCCTGAAATAGACCTAGTATCACTCTAAGAGATAAAGAAGAGCCATTTTGCAAAGGAGATTGTTGTATTTGCTATTGTTGTGCATGTAATGCAAACATTTCCAGTTCTGGGATTTTGCACAATAATATATAGAAAGCAGCTAGATTTTATTCAAAATGCTGAAATATTTTTTCCATTTAAAATATAATAATAATAATAATAATAATGATAATGATAATAATGGTAGTAAAAACCTCTACTCAACAATCTACATTTTCATTCATTAAATTTATCTATTGCAAATTGTGAATGAACTTTTTCATTCATAGTTTTAAAGTTCCATTATTACTTCAGAGTTTGCTATGACTTGAGAAAAAGCTAAAATGGAGTTGGTGACATCATTACATTGAAATACTTTGTTAAAAATGATAAACTCCCTTAAGAAAATAGTTGAACTCACAAATGAAGACCAACTTAAATACTTGTCAGTGACATTTCATGGCTATATGTGTGGCAGCTGTAAGTAATTATATTTCCTTTGACTTATTTGGCACCATGCTGTCCTGTACTTTCTGGCACATCTTTTTTTTTTCTTTTTTCTTTTTTTTTAGTGTCCTTTTTTGACCTCAGTATTTTAACATTTATTAAGGATCTGAAATTTCTACCCTATTTCTACTCTATTTCCATGAGGAGGTATGTTACACTCCAAAAGAACAACTTGAATTTTATTTTTTACAGTTAGAAATCCAGGGAATATGTGTAGAAATGCATGTTAAATGTTAATACGTGTTAATACATGGGATAATAGTAGAAGAAACATAAAGTTGGATTAGTTTGAATGTATTAATATGGACTCACATAGCAGAGATTCTGCATTTAATGTCACAGTTTAGAGACTCAGGAAGGGATCTAACAGTTTGGTTGGTTGGTTGGTTGGTTGAATCATAGACCCAAAGGTGGCTCATAGTGAGCTAATTGGAAATACGGGCTCTGCCTTGATTTAATATAAAATAAATAATTCAAAGGTTTAGGAGATTGAAATGTTAGAGTGGATTTGTTGTTTTGAGAAGATCCAGAAGACATCCCTCTAACCATTACTGTGAGCAATTCATGAGTGGATACACAAAATCCTTAAGGGTTCTGTGATTACTCTTTTCTGTAGGCTGCATCTCACAGTGGGAACCACAGTCAGTGAATTGGGAAACCTAAATGCAGTGGAAGTGAATACATTTCAGGGTGGCAGGGGCCAAGCAACTACACTCTACTGCCAAAGGCAAGGTGGTTATAGTTATCATAGTAGACGGCAGAGTCAAAGCAGCAATTAGAATTGTGTGACTCATGTGGACCTATGATTTTAGCTAGTTGATCATGGTGTTTATAGAAGTAAAATAGATAGAAAATTTATTAGTCTGTTTGGGTCACTATAACAAAATATTACACATTGGAAGGCTTAAACAACAAATTTTTATTTGTCACCTTTCTAAAACATGGGAGTCGAAGATCAACATGGCTATATATTCAGTGTGGCGAGACTTCTCTTCCAGTCAGGTATAACATGTCTAATATTCTTGCAAGAAAAAGACTTTTTTAGATATTAAAACTATTATTTTAGTTGTTAAAATTTTGTTAGAAAATTATGAGAAAACACTGAAAAGATATTTTACAAATAAGTGATTGATTGATCTTTAGTTTTGCCACTGAATGCTTATATGCAGAATGCAAGTTCTTTGTAAAAAGACCTAAAGGTAAAAGTCTTCAAAATTGAAAATAATACAAATACTTTCTTCTTTAGAAGAGCTAGATAATGTGATAGACAGTGTGCAATTAACACTTGTGAAGAAATTTTGTATCGATTGACTTCCAACTCAAAAGAAATTGTTATTTAAATTTGCGGTGGAATTATATTTCATTCTTTTATTTCTGTTGAAGAATTTGAAATAGATATGAGAAGATTACTTTTAACAGATGGTGCTCCAGCTATATTAGGTCAAAAGTATAAATAATGTTTGGAACGTTAAATGAAGGGACTGATGTTTTCCTTATTGCATTATACCACTGTATTATAGATATTGACAATATTTATGCTTGGTTTCTAAAGCACACTTAAAATAGTCATGAATACAATTGTAAAAATTTTTCAGTCTATATAACAGATGCTATGAATCATTAACAGTTTATGGTTGCAGAAGAAATAGAAGACAACGAATTTAATAATCTCATATTCTTGCCAATTCACTCTGATTCAATATGGAAGTATTTTTTGTTTTGTTTTGTTTTGGTTATTAGATATTCTGTGCTATTAATTTCAATTGCAGATTTTCTTGAAATCAAGGAATGGCTGCCAAATATTTAATAATCAAAGACAAAAAATGGCAGTGTAAATTATGTTTTCTCACATAAGTATCATAGATATCACACTGCATTAAAATAAGCTGAATTTAAAGCTCAAAGAAAGGAAAAATCTACTTGTTATCTAGATAGACATGAAATGTATGCTCAAATTGAAACTTTTCAAAATATGAATAAATTAGTTTTATACATTTTTGTAACATGAATCAATATACCAATTATTTTAGTTGCAATTTACAGTATTATACGCATATACATATGGTGTAAAATCTACAAAAATTTAAGAATTTTTGTTCATAATAAATTCAAATTTATTTTTTTGATATAGGCAATTCTCCTTTGAATATGATGTTAATTTAACAATACTGAGTTGAGATGAGAATTAGTGAATATATTTAAGTATATAGGAAACTTGAAGTATAAAATCAACTTTACCTAATCAGCATTTGTAGAATACTCTACCCATCAACAATAAAATATACATTTATTTCAATTGCACATGGAACATTTACTAAAATAGACCACATTTTAGACCATAAACACTGCTAAAAAATGGAGACAGAGGCTGGAATGCCAAGAGTTAAACACTACCCTAATTACATCTGAGGTAAAATATTTTTCTCAAGCAAAGTTTATGAAAAACTCCTTTGGTAAAATATAAATAAAAGTTTAATTCACAAGGGAAATATTTAAAACATTCAAGTATATTTAACAAGCTTCAAAATAAAGCAACATTAGAGAATTATAAAGCAAAAGAAAAGATGTATTGTCAAAATATGTGATTGAACAGCAGCATTAGCAATATAATCAACAATTAAATAACAATTATACTTTCTCAAGCACATAAGAAAAAATTTCCAAATTACATATTCTAAGCCATATAAAATGACTTAAATTTTAACAACTTTATTGAGTTATTATTTTATACAATAAAATATATCATTTTAAGAATACAATTCAACAATTTTTAGGAAACCACAGAATTGTGCAACCATCAGTATACCCTAATTTTAGAATATTTCTGTCATCCCCAAAAGAAACCTGGAGCTCGCTTGTGGTCACTCTGCTTCCCAGCTCCAGTAACATAATAATACATTTTCTGTCTTTATAGAATTGTCTTATCTGGATCAATCAAATTAAATATTTATACAGTATGTGGTCCTGTACATCTGCACTGAGTGTAGTAATTTTGAGGTCCTGAGTGGTAGCATGTATCAGTGCTTTTTTTCTCTCTTCAGTGCTGAATAGTACTACATTTTATGAATATGCCACCTTCGTTTAACCATTCCCTGACCGATGTATGTCTGTTTTATTTCTACTACATCTGCCCCCACTTTTCATTTATTATTAAGAATGTTGCCATGAACATCCACATACAGGTATTTGCATGGAAATACCTTTTCATTCCTATAGGACATGAAATATTTGGTCAGATGGTAAATTTATTTTTAACTTTCTAAGAAATTGCCAATTTCCTCAAATACTTCTACTATCTTATATGCCAAACAGCAAAGTTTGAGGGTTCTAGTTTCTCTACATTTTCACCAACACTTGTTTCTGTATTTTGGATTATAGTAATTCTAGTGGGGATGAAGTAGTGTCTCATTTTAGTTTTAATTTTTAATGACTAATAATGTGGAGCATCTTTGCATGTACCTATTGGCCATTAATTATTTGGTTAACTTTTCATTTATTGAGAAATATTTTATCAGCTATATGATTGCAACTAGTTTCCTCCATTCTATGCTTGCATATTTACTTCACAATTTCTATCATTGTTTATATTTGCCTTATTACAAGTCTCCCACTATCATTCCAAAATTAATTTTATTTATCCTTGATCTATTTATACACCAATGTCTGAGGCATATGTAAAGCCAGAGAGGGTTTTTTTTTTTTTTTTTTTAAAGAAAGGCGAAACACTTTGAGGTCAACTAAGAATTTAGTGTTGCTAGATTTAAGGGTATGCTCAATGGAATGGAAAGTGTGAGGCTTGGCAGAAAACCAGGTCCCCAAACTGACCTTGTCTTACTAAAAACTTCTGCATCATACAAACGATGTGGAAAATTTTCACAGATTTTATGCAGTAGAGTTGCAGTATAGATATTTAACTTTTAGAAAGAGGAATATAGCAGTGTAAATTTATTAATTTAGAATAATAAAAAATAGGCAAAAAAGACAGAGGAGAAATTATTACAATCTGAGTTTCTGATAAATTATGTAAATATTTATAGATTAATTGAGAATATGTGAAAGTAAGGAGGTCTAAAGAAAGCCAATTTAATCATTATTCATACTATTGGTTGTGTCAGAAGAAATAACTGAATTAGATCACTTTTACTATTATCTTTCTTCTTATAGGACATTCTGTAGAGAAAAACATAATCAATTTTTTTTCTCAATTTTTTCAACACGTGTATACACTGTTATGTTTAGTATAACAAAAAGTATAGAATTATTGGCAAAAGCTAAGTATTTAATAAAATGATAACAAAGTACAATTAAAAAAATTCCTGTGCACTACATCAAACATTTTATCTGTATTATACTCAAAGGAAAATAAGCAGTAGGTACTATTACTGACCCCATTTACAGAAGAGGAAAGCAATTTAAGGAGCTATATTATTTGTTAATGTTCAAGAATTTATTGTGTAGAGTCATAACTCTGAGCTCATGTCTGTCTGACAAAATCCAAGCTCTCAACCATTGCATTTTACAGCCTGTGCTCTGTACTAGCATCTAAAGAAGCTTCTATAGTTTTAGAAAAACCAGTTTATTTCTTTGTACAAAACATTTTATCTTAAATATACATATACTGGTTACATATTTTTTGGTAGTATGGAAACTAGTTTCTCTTTAATTTCATCTGGTGGTAAAAAATGACATTAATGTAGAATTTTTTTTAATTCAGTGGGTCAAAAGTTTCAATATTTATAAAAGGTATTTTAAATATTTTGCTAATCCAAATATATCACATCACATTAGGCAATGCAATCCTTGAGGAAGTAAATAATGTATGCTATTCATCCTCTTCTGTGTTTATAACAGATTGTGTCATATTATACATTAAATTAACTTCATGGTTGTGTATTATTTTTAATTATGTACACAAAATATATCTTAAGAAATATAGTTACTTCATTTTGTTTTGAGATATTTTTTCCTTTTCATTCATAATACCCAGTATACATAGAAAATCATGGTTAGTACATAATTTCCAAGTTAGCATCAAAAAAGTAAATATTCATTAGCAATAATATGTTTTATAAGCATTGCTACATTTTGGGTTTCAATGGGAAGATTTTGAATGATGTCTCTGAGCATAAAGTGATTTGATTAAAAAGCCAATAAACAAACGTAGTTGCTGATTTTCACAAAGTAAATACAAGTAGATGCTAATATAGTTATTAGTGATTGAATCAGCAATAAATTATAAATATCAAATATATACTTTTTATAAATTATTTACTAAATGATTACTAATGGTTCATTCTAAGGAGGAATAAAAAGTATATATTTGATGTTTATCATTTTTTTACTTAGTGAAATAAAATGATTCTAATCTACCTTTTATATAATTATGAAATATTACATATGTACTCCCAGAAGAATAGCTGTGTGTCCCTGAAATGGTAAGACTGCTGTGATCTTATTAATTAATCCTTTAGGTATATTTTATGTAACTCTTCTGTCTTCACTTTCAGCATCTAAAAATATATTCATTTTATGACAACTTCCCTCAATGAAGGTCTTCATCTTAATTATTTAAAAATGTATTTAATTATCTTCATTCAAAAGAAAGCAAGAAAATTCTTTCATTGACACCACATTTACCTCATTACAACTTTCATCTCACCTGTTTTTCTTAGCTGAAGTTCTCAGTTGAGTTGTACACTGCACCTATCTCCATTTTATTCTCTAAACTTAACACTCTCTGCAAAACCATTTCAATCAGGTTTCCAATCCCTGCTTTCTTTCCAACGTAGATCAATAATGATTCCATATTGCTAAATCCAAATTACATAACAGTTTTTAGGCCATATTTGAGTTATAATCAGCAGCCAATACTTTTGACTACTCTCAAAGAATCATGCTCTCTCCTTAAAATCAAACTTAAGCTCCTGGTTTTCCTCTTACTGTGGGTCTATTCACCTATATAATTCTGTCATTTATTCTTCTCTGACACTTAAATGATGTTCTTAGCTCTTTATACTCCCTTGGCAATCTAATTTACTCTCCCATATTCATGTATCCTTCAATTAATAATTCTCTAAACCATATCTTTAGTCCAGATCTGCCTCAGCTACAACTCTGTATGTCCCACTGATTGCATATTATGTACATTTGTTTTCTGAACATCTCAACCTTAAAATTTCAAACTTCACATGTTCAGTTGTAAGAATTTTTTTTTTCATTTTGTTGCTTATGCTTTTATTGTTCTATCTAGTAAACCACTGCCAAATTCAAGACTATAAAGAATGCTGTTTTCCTCTAAAAATTTGGTAGGTTTAGCTCTCATATTTAGATCTTTGCTCATTCTCAGTTAATTTTTATATACAGTTTGAGGTGAGAGTCCAAATTTATTTCGTTGAATGTTGAATATCCATTTGTCCAAGCATTTGTGGAAGATGCTATTCTTCTCACCATTAAATAGTCTTGGTACCTTTGTCAAAACAATAGACCATAGATATATTTCTAAAATTTAAATTCCATTCCATTAATCTATATATTTATTCTTAAGGCAGTACCACACAGTTTTATCATGATAACTTTGTAGTAAGTTTTAAATTAGATAAATAGCAAAATAGATCATTGGAGTTTTGACAGGGGTTATATTTGAATCTTCATGTCACTTTGGGAAGTATTGATGTCTTAATAATTTTAAATCATCCAATCCATGAATACATGTTGTCTTGTCATTTATTTAGGCCTTTTTAAACTTCTTGTTACAATGTTTTATAGTTTTCTTTATGAATCCTGCAACTCTTTAACTAAATTTATTCCTAAATATTTTAACTTTTGATACTACTATAAATGAAATTGTTTCTTAATTTCCTTTTAGAATTTTTAATTTATTAAGACTTTATATTTTTAAAGAAGCTTTCACAGCAAAACTGAAGAGAAGGTGTAGAAATTTTTCATATAGCCCCTGCCCCCACATATGCATAGCATCCACTATTGTTGCTGTCCTCCACCAGAGTAGTAAAATTGCAAAATCTGATGAACCTATGTTAACACATCATGATCATCTAAAGTTCATTATTTACATTATGGTTCACTCTTGATATTGTACATTCTATGGTTTAGACAAATATATAATGATATGCACCCATTATTATGGCATCATAGAGTATTTTCATTGCCTTAAAAATCCTCTGTGCTCTGGCTGTTAATCTCTCTCCCTCTCCCAGCCTCTGACAGCTGCTAATATTTTTTAGTGTCTCAATAGTCTTGACTTTATCAAAATATCATGTAGTTGAAATCATGTAGTATATAGCCTTTGAGATTGGTTTCTTACACTTAGTAATATGCATTTATAACTCCTTCATGTCTTTCCATGGCTTGATAGCTCATTGTCTTTTACGGCTGATTAATATTTCATTCTCTGGTTGTACTAGTTTACTTTTCTATTCACCTTTGGAAGGACATGTTGGTCACTTTCAAGACTGGCAATTATAAATAATACTGCTATAAATATCCATGTGCAGGTTATAATATAAACATGAGTTTTCATCTCCTTTGGGTAAATACCATAGAGTATGATTGTTGAATCATATGGTAAGAGTATGTTTAGTTTTGTAAGAAACAACAAAAGTGTCTTACAAAATGGCTGTACCATTTGCATTACCACAGGCAAGAATGAGAGTTCTCGTTGTTCCATGTCCTTGTCCGCATTTGGTGATGTGTTTTGGATTTTGGCCATGCTAATAGGTGTGCAGAGATATCTTGTTAATTGTTTTCATTTACATTTTCCTAATGACACATAATGTGAAAAGTATTTTCATATACTTATTTGCTATCTGTATATCTTCTTATATGTTTGTTAAATTCTTCGGCCTAATTATCTGTTAGATTATTTGTTTTCTTATTGTTGAGTTTTAAGAATTTTTTAAATATTTTGAATAATGGTCCATTGTCAGATGTCTTTTACAAATATTTTCTCCCAGGCTGTGGACTTTCTTCTTATTACCTTGATATTGTCTTTCATAGAACAGAAGTTTTTAATAAAGCCTAGTTTATCAAGTAGTTCTTATATGGATTGTGTCTTTGGTGTCGTATCTAAAAGGTCATTGTCAACACCCAAAGTCATCTAGGTTTTCTCCTATGCTATCTTCTATGAGTTTTATAGTTTTGTCTTTTATATTTAAATGTGTGATTTATTTTTGTGATGGGTGTAAAGTCTGTGTCTAGTTTCATTTGTCTAAATGTGGTTATTCATTTTTTCCAGCACCATTTGTTGAAAAGACCATCTTTGCTTCATTCCATTGTCTTTGTTCCTTTGTCAAAGATCATTTTATTATATTTATGAGGATCAATTAATAGACTCTCTATTCTGTTTCATTGATCTATTTGTCTATTCTTTCATCCATTCCATAATGTCTTGATTATTATATTATTATACCTTTATAGTAAATTTGGTTGTTGAGTAGTGTCAGTCCAATAACTTTGTTGTCTTTGGCTGTTCTCAGTCTTTTACCTCTCCATATAAACTTTAGAATCAATTTGTCAATAACTAAAAAATAACTTTCTAGGATTTTGATTGAGATTGCATTGAATCTGTAAATCAATTTGGAAATAACAGACATCTTGACAATATTGAATCTTCCTATCCACGAACATGAAAATTTTCTTTCTTTCTTTATTTTATTTTATTCATCAAAAGTTTATAGTATTCCTCATATGGATCTTATACATATATTGTTAAGTTTCTAACAACGTATTTTGTTTGGGGGAGTGTAAAGGTGAATTGTATTGTTTTTAATTTAAAATTCCACTCATGCATTGCTGGTATATAGATAAGTGATTGGCTTTCATATGTTAACCTTGTATCCTGCAAACTTGTTAAGATTATTTCTTATTTCCAGGAGGGTTTTTTGTTTGTTTGTTTGTTTTTGATGATGTCAAATTTTCTACGTAGACAATTATGTCATCTGAATACAGAGACAGATTTACTTTTTCCTACTCAATCTATATACATTTTGTCTCCTTTTCTTGTGTTATTATATTAACTAGGACTTCTAATAGAATATAGAAAAGCTGTGGTGAGAAAGGACATCTTTGTCTTATAGCTGTACTTAATTCAAAAACTTTGAGTTTCTTACCACCAAATATGATGTTAGCTGTAGATTTATTTTGTAGATTTTTTAATTCTAGTTGAGGAAGTCCCCCTCTATTCCTGAACTGCTGAGTTTTAACATGAATAAAATATGGATTTTGTCCAGTGCTTTTTCTGTATCAGAGTGATCATGTGATGTGATAGATTACATTAATTGATTTTTGACTGTTGGAACAAAATTGCATACCAGAGTTTTGGTTATAGTATATAATTCTTTTTACAAATTGTTGAATTCTATTTGCTAGTAATTTATTGAAGATTTTTTGCATCTATGTACATGAGCAATATTAGTCTGTAGTTTTCTTATAATATCTTTGTCTGATTTTTGTATTAGGGCAATGCTGATCTCATAGAATGAACTAAGAAATATTCCCTATGCTTTTATCTTCTGAAAAAGATTGTAAAGAATTAGTGCGATTTCTTCCTTAAATGTTAGATAGAATTTACTATTGAACCCATATGGGCCTGGCACTTAAATGTTGTAGAAGGTCAGTAATCATTGGTTCAGTTTAATTAATAAAATCCTGCTTATAGTGTTTATTTCTTCTCCTCTGAGTTTTGAAACTGTCTTTTTAAAGAATTGGTTGATTTCAACTAGACTATTAGATTTGTGGGCATAGAGTTTCTTTATAGTATTCCTTTATCATTTTAATTTCCATGAGATCTTAGTGATGTCTCCCATTTTATATCAGTTTCTGTGTTCTCTCTTTTATTTATTTGTTTGTTTGTTTGTTTGTTTTTAGTTTGGCTAGAGATTTAAAAAATTTATTTATCTTTCCAAAGAACCAGCATTTTATTTAATTTTTTTATTGATCATGCTTTCAGTTGTGCTGATTTTTTGATCTATTTTTTCTTTTTGTTCTATTCCTTTAAGATTAATTTGCTCTCCTTTTTCTAGTTTCTTAAGGTGAAAACTTATGTTTTTAATTTAGTCTTTCTTCTTTTCTAATATATGCATTTAATGCTATAAATTATCTTCTAAGCAATGCTTTTGTGGTATTGCACAAATTTTTATGTTTGTTTTTATTTCCATTTAGCTTAAAATGTTTTTAAGTTTGTCTGGAAATTTCTTCTTTGATCCATGTGTTATTTAGAAGTGTGGTTTTTAATCTCTACATATTTTGGAATTCTTATATTAATTTCTAGTTTAATCCTAGTATGGTTATATGAGTAGACATTGTATAATTTCTATGCTTTTAAAATTAAGGTATTTGTTTTTATGGCTTAGAACATGGCCTATATTGACGACTATTCCATATGAATTCAAGGAAAATGTATATTCTGCTGTTGTCTTATGAAGCTGTGTATAGACACCAATTCACACCCTGGATAGATGGTGTTGTGTGTCCTACTATGTTCTTACTGATTTTCTGCCTGATGGAGGTATATCTGCTTACATAATTTGCATGTGTCTAGGAATTTGTCCATTTCATATAGGTTATCTACTTGTTTGGTGTACACATGTTCAAAATATTCCTTTATAATTCATTTTTTGTATGACAGTTTGGTAATAATATACCTACTTTTATTTATGATTTTAGTGATTTGAATTTTTCTCTTAGTCAACCTAGATAAAGATTTTTCAATTACATTGATCTTTTTTGAAGAAGCAACTTTAGATTTCATTTATATTCTCTATTGTTTTTTCTAGTCTCTATTTCATTTGGCTCCACTCTAATCTTGATCATTAACTTCCTTCTTCTGGCAATGGATATAGATTACTCTTCCATTTTCTGGTTCCTTAACATGATTTGAGATCTTGTTTTATAATTTAGGCACATATGGCTATAAATTTTTCTCTGGGCATGGGTTTCATTTTAACATATATATTTTGGTATGTTTATTTCTTTTCTATATATCTCATATTTTCTAATATCTAATTATTTTTTCACCCATTAGTTTAATGTGGTCATTTGACTTCCATATACTTATAAATTTAAATTTTTTTTTCTAATGAATTTCTAGTTTTATTCCCCATTGCAGTCAGAAGAGATACATTGTGTGATTTCTACTTATTTTATTTTATTATACTTATGTGATTTAACATATAATCAGTTCTGGGGAAAGTTCCACATGCACCTGATAAGAACATTCTTTTGTTGTTGGATAGAATGTTTTCTATGTGTCTGTTAGTTCTAATTGGTTTATAGTGTTGCACAAATCTTTATTTCTTTGCTAGTTTTCTGTCTACTTTTTCTATTCATTATTAAAAAGGAGTTATTGAATTTTCTATTATTGTTGAATTATCTATCTCTTTCCTCAATTCTATACATTTTTGTTTTATATATTTTGAAATTGTGTGTTATGTTAAGTGTGTATACATTTGTAAGTGTTTTGTACCCAGGATTGACTGACCCTTTTCCAATATGTAATATTCTTCTTTGACTCTTGTAACAATAATAGACCCAAATTATATTGTACCTAATATTATTATAGGCCTCCTAGCTTTCTTTTGGACACTATTTTTATGAAATGCATTTTTTATTCTTCTACTTTTAAAATATTTGCATCTTTGGATCTAAAATAAAGCTCTTGAGGATGTGGCTCCATAGTGTAGTGGTTAGCACATCTGCTTTACACACAGAGGGTCCTGGGTTCATGCCCCAGTGGAGCCATGGTCCATGGTCTATGGCCATGCATCCTGAACAAGTCCAATGTCTAATCTCAGAAGCTAAGCCTGGTTGGCACTTGAGTAAGAGACCACCTAAGAAGACCAGGTATTGTAGGCATTAATAATAATAAATAATAAAAAAATGAAATAAATCTCTTGAAGACAACATGTAGATGAATCATATACTTTTTCTATTCTTCAATCACTGATTTTTTATTAGAAATTGTCTGTTCATCTTAGTCAGGATTTATTGTACATGATAAGTTCCTTCTCTTTCACTGATTTCAAATTTCTCTTCTCATTTCTGTCTTTTGCCATTTTGGCTATAAAATAACTTGATTTGAATCTCTTTGACTTTATACTCTCTAGAGATCATTAAGCTTATTGTATGTATAGGTTCAGACTTTCATCAAAGCCAAGAAGTTTCAATTATTATATCTTCAAATATTTTTCTGTTCATTTCCCTCCTCTCCTTCTGGCACTCCCATTGTGTATACATTGTTACATTAGATGGGGTGCCCAAAATTTCTTCAGCTTTTTAAATTTTTCTTCATTTTTATTTCTGTTTCTCAGTTGGGACAATTCAATTCAATCTCCCCGTTCATGAATTCTTTCTTCTATCTGTTTAACATTCTGTTGAGGTCTCTGAAGATTTTTGCATTACAGTTATTGTACTTTTTTAACTCCAAAATTTCCTTCTGTTTCTTTTAAATAATTTTTTATTTCTTTATTGATATTTTGTTTGTTGAGTAATTATTCTTTCATATTTTTTAGTTCTTTTCTTGTAGTTACCTTTTCCTCTTGAGTGTATTTAAGATAGTTGATTTAAAGTCTTTTTATAACACCATATCTATGTTTTCTCAATGTTTCTGTTTTTCTTTTCCCATGAAAGGTTAATAGTTTCTTGTTTCTTGCATACCTCAAAATGACTTATGTTGCTGTTGCTTATTTAATTTTTATGCTTAGAACACTAGAGTTTTATATAAGCCCATATGCTAAAAGCCAAAATCAGTCTAATGGATAAAAATCTCTTTATGGTTGAGTTTCTGTCTCTCTCAACTTGTTAAATCACTTCTTTTTGATCTCTACATTCTATTTGTATTGTATGGTCTTAGAAATCTTAGTTAATTTATCTACTAGTCAGTTATTGATTTCACATATTTTCTTAAACTTCTGGATTCAAGAAAAAAATAAGAAAACAAAACTTTTCTTTGTCATTGCCAATTGGTTCTGTTTGGGGATACTCCTTCAATGCTTTGCCAAGTCATTTTCAACTCTGTCTCAGCCTTTTATCTTCCTGCTTGTATTGAAATTAAATTATAGCTAGGGCTGAAATGTTATAATCTTTAAAGTCTTTTCTGAATGTGCATTTTACCCTTTGCATATGTGTGGCTTTCCAAATCTCTAAATTTCCAAAGCTCTCTAGGAGCTTTTCAGAGCCCTTATTTCACTTCTAAAATCTCTTTTACTTACTCTCCATGTTTACTCCCTTTCTCAGTGGTTTCTTATTTTCTCCTCACCTTTTCTTTCCCTTGCTTCTTTTACCTCAGAGTTCTCACACTTGTTAAGTTTCTCTGCTATTCATTACCTCCTAGTTACTTTCCTAGATTCAGGTCAACTCAGTATGTACTTTTGTAGGGATGACTACTTTTACACTCTATATTCTTTATATGCAAAACATTGTCATTGGATTGGTAGCATATGAATTACTGGTAAGCTTGATAGAAATGCAAATTCATGGACAGTAACCTTGACCTCCTAAATTACAAATTCTGGGGATACGGAGTAAGTATGGCTGAAGCCCAACAATCTGTTTTAACAAGTTCTCTCGGTGGCTAGTAGTTATAATCAAATTTCAGAATCACCACTCTTATCTAGCTTTATAGTTCTATAGTTTATTTTCTCTTTTGAAACATTTATAATAGTTTTTTCTTCAAGGTCTGTCTACCTTATTACATTTAAAGCACTGTAAGAGTCTGATTATAAACATTTTATCACAACATAAATAGGAATAAAAGTATATATTTGTTGAAGGAATGAACAAATTGATTAATTTATTGAATAATTGATTTCAAACCCTGTATTGCAAAGAATGAATTACCTGCTGATGATCTCTGAGGTTTCTCCCCAGGATCTAGAATCTAGGTCATTATTTCTCAATCGTTAATGTGCATAGAAACTGCATGGAGAATCTTGTTAAAATACAGATTCTAATTGAAGAGATTTAATTGTGAGATGTGAGAGTCTGCACTTTAACAGGGTCCCTAGTGATATAGCAAATGATACTTCTTAGAATACAATTTAAATAGTAAGTATAATATATTCCTCTAATTTTTTGGAATATCTAGTCTTTGACTTAGAGTACCAATTAAATTTTCACTTTACTGACTGGTGTTTTAAGAAAACCACCATGTTTCTTCCTGTGATTGAGTGAAGATTTTTTTTAAGTACATCTGTCAGTGACATATTTACCAAGTATATTATATGGGTCAGGGATATTTGGTTTTCTGTGGATGAAGATAGATGTAATCACTGTTTCCTAATAGCCTCGAATGCATTGAGCTATTCCCCTCTGCTCTTTTTTAGTGCAACAAATATCTTCTATTGAAATAACCTCTTGGTATTAAACAACAGTTTCAGGAAAAAAAATTAAAAAGCTTATCGAGAGCGGTACTTGCAAAGTAACAGAGTAAATACTTGTCAATTAAAACACTAAAATGAAACCTCTTGGGAAAGAAATGTGAATGTGCCTAGCTGACTAGTTTCGAAAGGGGAAATACATTTTAAGAAGAGCTCAGGTAATCTAGTGAGGAGAACTTTAAGTCAGAATTGGTAGGGATGAGTCACCAAAGCAAATGATAAAGCTTCTATAAATTTATCTTAGTATACCCATTTACATAATGAAAAATACAGAAACTATTTTAGTGAAGAATTAATAAGGAAAAAGTAAAGAAGTGGGGCCAGAATACCTTTCTTTCAATTATTTATTAGCTGTGGGTCATTGGGCAAATATCTTAATCATCTCATCACTGAAGTAGAATTGATAATTCTCACATTATTGTATTATGAATCAAATCAGGTAATATGGTAACATGCTTTGTAGTACTCCATAAAAATGTTATTGATTATCATTCATATACCAGTTCTTAAAATAAATATTGAGTTCCTAATATGTACCATGTGCAGCATCATTATCGCCAACATCACCCTCATATGGGATCTTTGCCAATTGACATGCCAAAATAATATTGTTTGGAAATAAATACTTTCTTATCCATGATTAATAAACCTGTGCTAACAATCTGGCATAATTTCAAAAAATAATGTAAAACACTTTAAAAACTGAGTCAGTTAGGAAATGTGAGGCAAGACATATCTGACTTTTAAATTGCTTTTCTGACCTCAGATTTTGGAGAAGGTTATGAGAATTCCATGGGTGATTTATAACTACACTTAGACTCTGGGTAACTTGTGTAAATTTACTGATGTTTTAAATTTGTACAAGGAAATCATCTCTGATTTTTCCCCCTTTCCCTTAAATTACATATTAACCATTCACTTATATTTTCCCCTCAGGTATAATTCAGAACATACCAGAAAACCAAACAGTCTAGCATTGCCACCAAATAATTTTGCAAAATGAATTAGTACATCAGGAACCCATTTTATGCCCATGCTATAAAAATCCTGTTATAAATTGTTTAGTTTGGAAGCAAACTCAAGTTACATAAAAAATGAGAATTGTCACCACCACATTTCAAAAAGGTTTTGTGTAATATCTGCTGGAATAATTTAAGCACTTCTGTCTCTGGATGTTTGTTTTCTGTAGACCCTGATAATAATAGGTATTTAATAAATTTTGGAGGGGTAAATGAATGGATATATGGATGAATGGACAAATGTGTATATGAATCAGTGAATTAGATTCATTACACTAACGAAAACCTATGCCGTTTTTACATTCAATAATCTTAAGCTTTTCAGGACACATATAGTGCTAGATACACATGTACATTTTGTTCAGTATTTTGTCAGATATTCCTTTTTAAACTTTTGTAAGAGGTTTTTAAAAGGAATTTCTCTGTTCTCACATAAAGTCCCTTGGGAAACTTTGTACATTTAGAAAGAAGCAGTCACCTGCAAAAAAGTATCTGTGTTTACTCACCAAACAAATGCAGCTGAATTCTCTTTAGAAAACTAAGCAAACTGTTCAAATTCTTCAAGTTGATTTTTACCTTTGTGTACATTATACTTTGGCCACCCCTTTTCTCGAAAACCACAGAGTTCTCTATCAGGAACTCTATGAGATCATTTCACTAGAAGATATTAATTAATATTCTTCCCTCTTTCCCCCTCTAGAGACTTTGTGCTTTTCTTCAGTTTAACTTTGCTTTAATATTTGTTAAAATTAAGATGTGTTTTACCTAGACAGCTTTGATTTGTATAAAATATGTTTGTCCAAGCTCTTGAAAGCACTTCAGAGAGTACTTAAAGGCTGAGTATATTTCCCTACTCATTATATATGCAGTAGTAAACTGCATCTGGTGGTATATATTTTATTAACAGTGTTTTCTGACCCCTTTATCTGAATCTGCTGACTTACTGATGACTTCTTTTCCTAAATCTGCTGACTTACTGATGGCTGCCTCTACTATTTATGACTTCATTGTTTCCACTCTTAGTTTTTCCTCCCTGTTCCTGTTTGAATGGGACACCATTGTGTTCATCGCAGTGGGGAAGGGGGGAAGGAGGGAATGACAGAGAAAAAGGATTTTTAAGTCATTCAGCATTTCCTCCCAGATGACTAGGACAGGAATTGGTATACTAAGAGAGAGCGTGAGAGAGTGAGAGCGAGAGAGGGAGAAAGAGAGAGATTGACATAAATTACATCTACCACTTGTCAGTTTTAACTGGCCAGGGCATTTTGAGAGTGCTATGGTATTCTAGTTCCAACATCTGAGATCCTACATTGTAGGGAAACACCCTTACTTTCTATAATTATATACATCTTAATCCAACCTGTTTTCTTCTCAATCATGCTGCTCTCCCTTCCTTCCTTCCTTCCTTCTTTCCTTCCTTCCTTCCTTCCTTCCTTCCTTCCTTCCTTCCTTCCTTCCTTCCTTCCTTCCTTCCTGTCAGTTTCTCTCTCTCTTCACCCTCACACTTCCTTCCTTCTTTCTTTGTGAACACACTTTTTTGCTGCTCTTAGTATAAGGCAGTGTGTCCTTATATATATGATAAACTGAGGCGGATTAAACTTTTTAGGTTCATTAGAAGTTAGGACCTAGGGGAGAGGTTTCTATGGAGAAGCAAGTAAGCAACAAAAAAATTATTTGATTGCCTTTAGCTTAAGCAGTTGCCTTATTTGGGAAAGCCTAGGTGGCTGTTTTGGATTGGTTGTTCTTCAGTTTTATTTTCTTGGACTTAGAGTGTAGTGACTGTGGCTTAGATTTTGACCAGCCTCTCAAGGCATTAAAGCCACCTCAGTCTAATGTCTCCTTGTTTAAGTATTTTAATAATAATATATCTGGACAGAATCACAGTACTCTTTGCTTAAAATTTAGGTGGTTCCCTGATACTTGCATACTAAATGAACTCCTCCTGCAGATCTCATTAGAATTCAGATTCCCAAGGCCTAGCTTCAAAAATTTGACTTGTTTTAAGATGGTGCCCAAGACTCTGCATTTTTAAGAAAGTGATTCTGTTTGCCAGTCTATTCATTTTAAAACTTTCTACCATTCCTGTAAAGGGTACCTACTTTTGTTCAGCAGGGTTTTTTTAGGCCCTTCATCTAGAATAGTTTTAATCTTGCTCCCTCAACAGCACATATCAAAAGACACCTCTATGCCAGTCTAAAATAAAATAACCATATATTATCCATCCTACTCAGCATCACAGCCATGTCCCCCACAGTCTTCCATGAGACTGTGGTAAGATGAGTTAATAGGTCTTGTTCCAAATGGACTTTGAGAGCTTTTTTAAATAAGCTGTTATTAATGTTTATATGTGTTATATTGGCACAGTATCTGACACATAATTGTAACATAGAAAATAATTTTTTTCTAGGAATAAGCATGAATTTTTTTTGTTTTAGAATATTTGCTATGCAGATATACATGAAGACACTATTCATTATTTTAGCTATATGTAATTTCTTCATTTTAATTATAAAATTAATATTTATAGTATAAAATAATAAAATACAAATATTTCTAAATAAATATATATATACAGGCATGCATACATATATACATACATACATGCATTCATACATTCATACATACATACATACATACATACATACATACGTACTAAAGGTCTCCAAAAGCCCACAAACCAGAGAAAATATTTGCTGACATTTCTTATAGTCTTATCCTATATATAAAAATATACTTTTTTCTCAATAAAAACATGATAGTTGTGTTTTCAAATTTGCTTTTATTTTTTAATGGACCTTATTTCTTAGAACAGTATTAGGTTTGAGTAAAAATTGAACAGAAAGTACAAAAAGTTAATTTCTCCCACCACTTAGCCCACCCCTATTCTTCATCCACCAAGTCTCTTTTCATTATTAACATCTTTAACTGGTGTGGTATGTTTGTTAAAATAGATGAACTGATATTGATACATTGTCATTAACTAAAGTCCACAGTTTTTATTAAGGTTTATTCTTATTATTAGGAATTATTCTTTTATTAAAGTTTACATTCCTATGGGTTTGACAAATGTATAATGTCATGTATCTACAAATACATTATCATATAGAATAATTTCCCTGATCTAAAATTCTCCTGTTCTCCAACCCCTGGCAACCACTGATATTCTCTATAGTTTTGCCTTCTTTTAGATTATATAGTTAAAAACATATGGCATGTAGAATCTTCAAACTACTTTCACTTATCATTATTCATTTAAGGTTTCTTCATGTCTTGTGTGGCTTGAGAGCTCCTTTTTTTTTAATTGCTCATTGTTAATACAATGTCTAGATGTGCCGTTGTTTATCCATTAATTTATTGAAGGGCATCTTGATTGCTTCCAAGTTTTGAAAATTATGAGTAAAGCTCCTGTAAGCATTCATGTACAAGATTTTGAGTGAACACAGTTTTCAGTTCATTTGGGCAAATACCTAGGATCAAGTTGTAAGAGTAGGTCCAGCTCTGCAGGCAACATTAACAGTTACTTCAAAAGTGGCTATACCATTTTTTATTCTCATCAAGATGAATGAGGGTTTTTCTGGCTCTACATATCACCAGCATTAAATTTTAGTTATTCTAAGATGTGTATTGGTATTTCATTGTTTTAATTTGCAATTCCTTAATAACATTCCTTAATATTATTTTATTATTAAGGAATAATAATGCTTTTTATTCTTTAATAGCATATTGAGCCATATGCTAGTCATAAAAATACCAGGTCATTGGACATGCAGTCTAAAGGACCAGGTGCAGGACTACATGAAGAAAACATACCTACCATTCTGGAGTTGGTGGACTTTTGTATATCATGTTTGAGGAAGAAATATGTAAGTTGTTTCAAAAGAATTTACAGGGGTTATTGATTAAGGAGGTGGAGAAGGTGAAGCAAAGGTACTTCTGAAATAGCTGCACAGTCCTTAGGAAGAAGTATTTGATCTTTTGCATTGGCTGTAGGCAACAGTCTGGAAAGTTCATGCATAAACAAGTGCAGTGGCATCTAGTGGTTAGCTACTGGATGATTCTCTCTGAGAAATCATGGAAATAGCCACCTGAAAGTAATTTAAACTTTCAATATACATTTAGGAATGAAAGCAGTCTTCTTTTCATTCTGCTCTGCAGTGGTTAACTGATGAATCTCTCGTCTCTTCTTTTCACCCTTGTCCTGCTGTTTTTTCATTTAGGACATCTCAGAATTTTTTTTTTTTTGTCACATGTAACTTTTCATATGCTTATTTAGCATCTATATACCTTTTTTGGTGAGGTGTTGCTTGAGATCTTTTGCCCTTCTTTTCTTCTCATGTATTTTAAAATTTCAAAGTCACATTTTTAATTACTATATAGTATGAATGTAGACTTTTAAAACAAATAATTATTTTTGAAGCATTTACAAAATAATGTAACAGAAAAATTCTTTGTTGGCATGGTTCAAATGTTCCCCAAAATATTCTCATCAATATTTAAATGAAAATGATCTGATAAGTTAGGCAGTGTAATTCTAAATTTGTAATAAATGACTAAAATTAGTAAGTCTCACTTAGTAGGAAATACAGACAGACATTTAAAGAACTTATCTCTAATGTAAAACCATAGAGGATGCCACAGAAGATGCCACTTAAGTAGGCTCCTGTGATGTAAGATATATAGAAAGGAACACTTAAATAGTAAGGCCTCTGCATGAAACTCTGATAGTCACTTTGAGATATATATATATAATCTTCCTACAAAAACAGATATGCCATTTTGTGACATAAGTTGCAGCATAAGTTAATTTGACTTAAATATCTACACTATGGTTTTGATTTGCATTTCCCTAGTAGCTAGTGATGCTGAGCATCCTTTCATATGTTTGTTGCCATTTGTATATCTTCTCGAGAGAAGTATCTGTTCAGGTCTTCTGCCCATTTTTAAATTGAATTGTTTGCTTTTTGTTGTTTTATTAGGTTCTTATTGAAGGTATTTCTTGCAAATATATTTTCACATTTGGATGGTTGCCTCTTTACCTTGTTGATGGTTTCTTTTGCCATACAGAAGCTTTTTACTTTGATTATAGTCCCATTCACTTACTTTTGCTTTTACTTCCCTTGCTTTTGATGTCAAATTCATAAAATCCTTTTTATTCCAAGGTCCATGAGTTTAGTTTCTATGTTTTCTCCTATGCAATTTATTGTTTAATGTCTTATATTTAGGTCCTTAATCCATTTGGATTTAATTTTTGTGTGTACTGATAGACAACAGTCCAATTTCATTTTTTTTGCAAGTGCTTTCCAGTTTTCCCAGTATCATTTATTGAAGAGACTTTTCTTTTTTCCACTGTATGTTTTTGTCTCTTTTGTCAAAGATTATTTGCCCATATAAACATGGATTTACTTCTGGACTCTCAATTCTGTTCCACTGGTCTACGTGTCTGTTTTTCTGCCAGTGCCATGCCATTTTGGTTTTGCTGCTTTGTAGTATAATTTGAAATCAGGCAAAGTGATGTCTCCAGGATTGTTCTTTTTTCTCAAGATGGCTTTGGTGATTCAGAGTATTTTGTACTCCCATACAAATCTAATGATTTTTTCTTCTATTTCTTTAAAAAAAAAATGCTGATGAGATTTTGATGGTGATTGTATTAAATCTAAATAATGCTTTAACAGCTCATACCTGTTAGGATAACAGTAATCAGCAAGACAAGTAATAAGTGCTGGAGAGGATGCAGAGAAAAAAGAAAGCCTAGACACTGTTAGTGTGACTGCAAATTGGTACAGCCACTATGGAAAACAGTATGGAGGTTCCTCAAAAGACTAAGAATTGACCTACCATATGATCTAGCAATCTTTCTACTGGGTATTTACCCCAAAGACTTGAAAATATATATCCAAAAAGATATTTGCACACCATTGTTTATAGCAGCATTATTCATGGTGGCCAGGATATGGAAAAAAAACAAAGTATCCTACAATAGATGATTGGATAAAGAACTGTGGTACATATATACAATGGAATATTACATAGCCATGAGAAGAGATAAAATACTGCCATTTGCAACAACGTGAATGGACCTTGAGATAATCATGCTAAGCAAAATAAGCCAGACAGAAAAAGTTGAAAACCACATAATATCACTTATATATGGGATACAAAACTAAAAGCAACAAATAAACAGGACTAACAAACAGAGACTCATAGACATGGACAATAGACTAGTAGTTATCAGGGGATAGGGAGTAGGGGGGAGGTAGATGGGGTAAAAGAGGTCAAATATATGATGACAGAAATCTAACTATGGATGGTGAACATACATGCAATATATATCTATATATATGCCTTACTATTGAATTGTACACCTGAAACTTACTGGATTTTGTTAACTAATGTCACCATAATAAAAAAATCTACATTATAAAGAGAAAATTATTACTGATTTTGGCAAAATAATATTTTTAATAAACACTTAAATGTATCAAATAATTTTTTTAAGTGCCTTTATTTTGCTATAGGATATTTAAAATTTCTTGCTGAGACAGTATAATTGGAAAGTTATAATGTCATATAATTTCTATGTTAGTAAGAAAACATCTTTGTGGGAAAAAATTACTAGAGAGGATTGTGACATACATGCAAAAACATATTTTAAAATGTTACTATTTACTCCACACTATAATCCTAATTCACTTCTTGTTTGTAAATGGTATGAATACTTCATTTTTATATTTAGAATGGCAATGTTCTTACCTTGAGCCATGAAGAGAAACAAAAGTGCTGAAGTATTTTACATAAATCTATGCTTTAATTCCTTTTTTTGCTCTCATATAAATGTGCTTCAGTAATATATTTTTCCATAACTTTCTGAGAAATTCAAGAGAAAACATTCTATGACATAGTTTCAGAGTTATATTTAGAACAACAAAGGATGGAGAATAAATTTTATGTAACAGAAACACAAAAGATGTGTGTTTTAGTATTATTATATAGATTTGCCCTAACTCAGTAAAACACATAGCCTGCATAGCCAAGTAAACCATATTTACTCATAGAAATATCCTGCTTTATATTTTCTAGTGTATTTTATGTATCTTTAGGCTGTGTTGTTTCTATTTTTTTAACATTGCATCTTGTGGACTCTTGAAAAAAATTCTCATTAAAACTACACAGCTATTTGCTATAATACCCTAGAAATACATTGAGTAATTAGAATGAGAAGCATTGGATCTGGTAATATATTCTGCTCTGTGCTGGGTGCCATGAAAAATTACAAATAATCATGTCCTGGTTTCTGTTCATAAACATCATGTAATCTAGTGGTTAAATGCTTTAATAGATAATCAGTGTTATGGGTTGTCATATATTAAAATACCCACTTGAAATTCTAATACTTGCCTCCACATTAACATTTCAAAATCTCTATTCCTATTTGCATTCCCTTCTGATCCACAGCCTTCTCCACAACAGTTAAAGATTATCTTATTCTTCCAGTTATCAGGTTAAAGACCCGAAGTATTTTTTTCTTCCTCTCATACTCCTCATCCATGCCTTCAAGAAAATATGGCCACTTTACATTTTAAATATATTCATGACATTAATTTTCACTATCTGTACTAGTACCAGCAGATTGAAGCTACCCTCCTTGATGTTTCTGTAATATTCCCAGCACATTCTTGCCCTAGTGGCATTGTACCAGTTCTGTCTGCAGCTATTTTCCCCCAGATATGTGCTTGGCTATCATTCTGACTCATTTTTACTGTGTTCTACCCTACCTCTTTATATTTGTTGTAAAGTCTTCTTGAAGATTAATCAATTATTTCTTTAATTCATCTCTCTAGCCAAAGAAACAGACTTTATTAATTACTCATTTTATCTCTTAAATAACTCTATGTTACAATTGGACGGAGACCTTTTTTTCTGTTTAAGGGAAGAGCAAATCAAGCAAAGCATGGTGGTATCACTGAAGTGAAAAGACAGAATAGCTAAGATGGCTAAAATTTATGGAGCAGAATACTATGAAGGAGGAGGCTACACAGAGGAAGAGTTCCAAAACCACTAAAAATAATTTTAAAATACAATAAATATTTTATTAAATAAAAATTTACTAACTTTTACTCTCTTGATCAACAAAATTTCTTTTTCTAACTCCTGTAGAACAGTGTCTCCCTTCTAACTCATCATAATTACTTTGTATTGTAGCTACCTATCTATGCTTTGCTTTATCTTCTTTCAACTAAGAAGCACTTATCAAATAAAAAAGTTAGTAAAAGAAAATGTCTAGTTGTTAGATGTGGAAACTGTTTATCTTTTGTTATATCTTTAAAGGTAAATGAGACCACACAAGATTTGATAATGTGAATAAATACCTATTCTTTAAGTTAACTATAACTTTTAGTACACAGTTAATTTTCATCTTTTTCTCTTTAAAAATTCTTAATATATCAAAAAATATATAATTAAAAACTAATTTCTATAAGGTACACTCTTCAACAGTGAAAAACTGGTACTAGATGGGCCCTTTACATCTAATTTTAAGAATAAAACTGCATAGGAGATATATTGTTTTTAAAAAAAAAAACAATGACTAGTTTTGGGGGTCTAAACTTCATAGGTCTAAGCTTATGAATTTTATACAGTCCTGAATATATGATATAGAAAAAATGCTAATAAAATTAGTTTTTAGTTTTAAACAAGAACTATCCAAATTAGCTAATTTCTATCAGCATTTCTTTTACCATTTAGCTATAAAATATGACGATTATATAAGCAGACTATAACCCTCATCCATTACTTTCTCTTGGTATTCACTAAAAATGAAAAATGACGATTCTAACAAGCCTATAAAATGTGATGTATCTTAAAACTCACTAAGTATTCTTCATAAAAATTCACATTATAATCTATAACTTTATAACATTTCTGACTATTTTACTTTATAGAAATCTAAAATTAAGAAATAGGAAAAAAGTATCTTTCCTGAAGTGAAAATTATAGCCTACTGGCTACTTGAAAATCATTTTCAAATGGATTGGGCATAATGCCAATACTTAGCTATGATGTACTATTTCAGATTTAAAGTTTCATTATCTTCTCAGTCTAATCCACAATGAGTATTTTTTATATTACAGTCTCCAATTAAAAAAAATGTGTTGCTATATCTTTAGCTAAAGAAAGATTGATTTAATTTTAATTATTTACAAATTATTAGGTTGAATTGCTAAAGTTATATTTAACACATGTTCCCTGACATACTTCTAATGCTCAATTTAAATTTAATCAGGCTTTTTTTCAGGTTTAAGTTTTTATATGTAATGCTATTATTTAAGCCAAAAGGGGAAATCCTTTTTGTACCTTATAATAATTGATCAATAATTTATTAATATAATAAAGTATAGTCAAGACATACTACTTTTTAAAGTATTTGAGTAATTCAGTTTAATTTTATTAACTAAAATGTTATTTGTTGTACTTGAATCTATTTGTCTCCATTGCTACTATTTGTACTTTTATTGATGTTAACTTCTAAAAACATGGTTTGAGGTAAACTGAATATGGCTCCCCAAAAGATTCATGAAATAATCCCTGGATCTTGGGAATATTACCATATATGGTAAAATGTCATTAAGTTAAGAATCATGAGATGGGGAGATTATCTTGTTTTATCCAGGTGGACTATAATTATAATCACAATTTATAAAGGGGAGGAAGAGGGAGATTTGCCACAGGCAGAAGTCAATGTGATCAGGTCAGCTGAGATTATGTGCCAACAAACCAAAGAATGCTGGAAGAGGCAAGAAACTGATTCTCCCTCAAAGCTTCCAGATTGAGTCTGACTTGGCCAACATCTTGACTTTGGCCCAGTGAAACTGATTTTAGACTTATGGCTCTGCAACTGTGAGAGAATAAATTTATGTTAGTGGGAATTTATTACAATGGCCACAGGAAATGAATACCATATTATTCAGAATTGTTCACTATTTAACAGCAGAAAGATGAACAGCTTTGTTTAGAATAAGAAGGTATTGTATATTTTCATTTTGCATACAGAAAAATAAAAAAAAATACATAAGAATTTGAAATAAATTTTTGTACTTTTTTTCTGTTCTAGGAACTCTTCTGTATTCTGCTGTTTTTAGAAAAAAGATAGTAGTAGGCATTGATTAGGATCAACTGTTTTGGTTAAAAATACATGAGAAGGCAAGAGCAGCTGCTAGAAAAAAACAGTTTCCAAAAGAAGCTGTGGAGAAGTTCTCTGGACTGATCTAGGGAAATAGATCTAAACCTGGGACAAAAAGAATAGGAAATTCCTGAATATTCTCCTGCTTTCCTTCACTCATGTGTCAATTTCTCCCATCTAAAATCTAGTAATTTTATTTTCCTGAGGCCATTTTAACTTACAAAGAAAAAAAGAATATAATCAGAAAATGAAAGATAAAAGGGGCTTATTAAGTACATATGAAAAGAAAAGAAAAAATCCAGAAAGCTCTCTAGATGGACCAGGATTGTACTTCAATACTGTTTCCATCTTTACTTAAAGCAGCCCAAATTTAAGAGCACTGATAAGAGCTATAAAGATATGTTGACATGTCTTTAACAGGGAGGCAAAAATTTTACCAATTCTATTGGCTTGAAAACAGTTTTTAGTATAAAGGAACCTTTACTAGAAATGCTGGATAATCATTGGAGTCTATCTGGAAGTTGTTGGTGTTCCAAGCATTTTTATCTCCTTGTTTTCTTGACTTAATTATTACTTCAGATTGCCACTCAAGCAGATGTAGAACTTCATAGACTTTCTCAGTGAAAGTCAGTTTAGGATTTATAGAATCTATTAGTTTGCGGGGATTTTTTGGTTCTTATATTTTTGACTTATTCAGTTTCTGCTCCTCCTTCTGTTATTGTTTTTAATTTGCTCATGTAGCATTTCTTCAAGTTCTCTAATTTTTTTAAAAAAAAAAGTTTTACAACCATTTCCACTAAAGCTTGAGCCTACCTTATGCACTAAAAAGATGGCAAGTTCCAATCTCTACTAGGCTTTAACCAAGATGCAGAAAATAAGAGGATGCCTTGTCTATATAGATACAGCAACAATAATAGCACTAAGCAGTAGTGTCTTCTAAGAACTTTTTACTTAAGCCTTTAATTTTTTACTGAGAAATAGTTTATGTATGATAAAATGCACAACCATTAAGTAATCAGCTTGTTGCCTTCTGACAGTGGAACTCGCAACTGTTACCAAACTCAGGTCTAACTTCTTGCTGCCCATAAGTCAATAACTCAGTAGACAAGAGTTTCGTAGAAGGAAAGTGGGTTTACTTAAGAGCTAGCACCCTGAGAAGATGGTGGACTGCTGTCACAAAGGCTGTCTTGCTGCTTCAGTTCAAGTTACCCTTTGGGGGCAATTTGAACTTCAGTGTCACCCCAGCAACATGGGAGGGATAATGGCACAGAGTGTAATTAGCATTTTTTCTCAGTCCTTCCTCACTGATGCTGCGAAGAATCACAGGTCAGTGAGACTTAGAAAAAAATTTATTAAAAGTATATTTTAGAAATACAGAGCATACTCGAAGGAAAAATATGGTTTAAGCAAAGAGAGGTGTAACTCCCCAGAAATTGGAACGTCTGAGTTCTATTTGGGCCATGATAGGTGGTTGCAAAAGCATTTCTAGGTGATCAGCATGTGAGGTCATTTTGATTGACAATTGGCTGCTATATAACTCTTTGCCTAGTTTTCATACGCTTACCCAGGATTCAGTCTGTTATAATTAGATTTATCAATGTCCAGGCATAAAGATAGTATTATAATGATGGTATAATGAGGCTTATTGTGGGAAGATTAGGGTATAACCTTCTGTGCAGGCATCTGTAGCCGGATTAGACCAGCTGAGATTATAACCCTTCTGTCTTTTGTTTCTGCGACTGCAGGAGGGATTCTCTAACTACCAACAGAGTGTTCTTTGGGTGGTCTCTAGGCTGGGCCTCTATTTCTTTGTTCCTCTGTCACTCATGTCTGACTAGCTACCTAACATTTCTGCCTCAAGTATTAGGGACCCAAATATTTTGGGGTTTTGGGTGATGACTATTCTAGCTACTTCAGGCTGAGAAAGGGTGAAGGTGGAAGACTGGGTCCCTTGTACTTGCTCTCTGTTGATAGGGGGCAGTGGCTGTCAATGTCTGTCTAGGGGACTGTAGTATGTATGGTATAGGATCCACTGACTGGAGTTGGTGATAGGTTTTTGAAGGACCATCTGTAGATGAATTGCCTGGACTCCAGAAGAAACAAATTAAACAAGATGGTTTGGAAGTGGTGGAACTGCCTTTGAGAAAGGATATTATAGGTGACGCCCCAGTCTTGGCTGTTTAGGGAGGAACTCTTTGGTGATAAATCACTAAGTCTTTGGGAGTGAATTAAGAATATGCGTGCACATTGTTAGAATAAAGTTTCACCAAGAAAAGAGCCCAGAGAATTACTGAGAATACAAAGAGGAAGAAAGACTTGATCTCCATTGCTGAGGAAAGAAGGTATAGCTCCAGAGTAAACTGGATTAGCAAGAAGAGGTCAAATCATTGTTGTGGAAATGAAAATATCTTTGAAGGTTTCAGTTAGCTTTACCTCCTGACCAAGCGCTGTACCACTGAATGAAGAAGAGGGTTCTTTGGAGAGTCAGGCAATGGTTACTATAGGGAGAGGGCTGAGCAAGAGATAGGAGGGAATTCCAGGGCTTCTGGGAGAGGGCTGCTTTTTGGAGGGGTCAGCCAAGGCCATTTATCTTGTCTCCTTGGCCTTTGCTTGTTGTTCAGGCGACCTGGAGGGGAGGCAAGTAAAAGAGTGAAATTAACAAGGAGGAATGAGGAGCTCCTCTTCTGAGGAGGATTTTGCAGTTCATCTTCTGGCACCAAATGGTCTGGGAAGTAAGCTAGCTTTCTTTGCAGTCTGTTTTTAGAGTTCTCAATCAAGAACCCTGCCTCTCCCAGTGTGTCAGGGCCATGATCCACTGCACCCCGTCACTCGCAGAGTCGGAGGTTAGCAGGATCTTCTCCTGGTGGCCCTCACTGTTGTGCAGCACCAAGTTGTTTAAATATTCATTTACAAGGCATTTTTATGTACATAAAATATGAGAGTGAGATGGTAAGGACAAAAAGGATTAAGAATAAAAGTGATTATATTCATAAGACTACAATAAAACTGCAAGCATCAGTTCACAGCCATCATTCCATTCAAAATATAGGACATGTCCATTACCTGGAAAATTTTCTTGTAGCTTATTTCCAATCATATCAAAGCCAGCTCTAGCCCCACCAAGAAGCAACCCCTTTATGATTATCTCATCATAAATTACTTTTGCCTGTTTTCGATACCATTTAAATGGAATATGTCTGGCAACTTTTGCTCATCTTGTGTTTAAAACTCCATTCGTTTTTCTTTTTTTATTTTCCAGTGTTTTTATACTTTTCTTCACATAGGTTCAACATATTACTAATATTTATTTCTAGTTTACATTTAGATTTTGGAGCTGTGGTGAATGTAATTTTTTGTTTGTACATTATATTTTATTGAGACAGTGTAGTTCACTATCTTATTCACTAGACTAATTTTTAATTATTTATTTTATATTTTAAGATTGATAATTATACATTTTAAAAGTAATGCTATTTTTCCCTTATGTTTTGTTGTCTGTAATTTCTTCATGCATGATTCAAAATTTTAGAATAAAAAAAGTTCAAGTTTTTTATACAAAAATAAGTTTTCACATAAGAAATATAAACAGTATAGGCATCAATAATACACACACACACACACACACACACACACACACACACACACACACACTTTTCTATACTACTACCCCAGTCTTTAATTTAGTTTTAACTTTCCCATAGTATTTGTACAGAATGCATGTCAAATTTAAAAAAATATAAACACACTCACACAAATTTGAGATACATTTGTTTTGCAGTCTTTTAGTTTTTAATTTAGTTTTAACTTTCCCATAGTACTTATAAAGAATGCGTTAGTCAAATTTAAAAAAATATAAACACACACTCACACAAACAAATTTGAGATATATTTGTTTTGCATGTTCACTATCTCTCTAAGAAGAAGATTACATTCAAGGTCATCAATGCCTTTGTGAGTTCATTTACATTTAGTTTAGTGTTTTCTATTTACTATTTTAAAATTCTGCCCTTTAACCTGTCCTTAGAAGAACAAATTTTTATTAATATTATTTATAAAATATTTCTATTCCAAGCCCTTATATTATAATTTTAAAAGACTTCTACAGTATGATATTTATTAAATTACATTTTGATTTCTGTGCATTTTAAATGTTATAAGTATATCCAAAAATCTAAAATTTGTGATTTTAAAACTCCTCAGAAATCTGTCAATAAAAAAACTTTTATTTATGTATTTATTATATATTGAATATTGTTTAATTTAAAAAAACTGTATTTAAAAATTTCTTTCCTCTACAGGGTGTTGATAGTGTTCTACCAAAAAAAGAAAATACTGTGTCAAATTTTTTTGGTGTTACTAGGTTAGTTAGGGGTTTCCTGAGAGACAACCAATAGGTCCCTCAACTTTTCTTTCTCTCTCTCTCTCCCTCTTGATACGTCAGTATTTATTATAGGAAATTGGCTCATGCAATTACAAAGGTTCATAAGTCCCCAAAGCTGCAGTTGGTAAACTGGAGGGCCAGAGGAGCCAATGGTATAGTTCCAATTGGCAGACTGGTAGGCTCAAGGTCCAGAAGAAGCTGACATTTCAGTTCAAGTCTGAAGCCTGTACTCAGGAATATCAGCCTTTCTGTTCTATCCAGGCTTTCAACCAATTGAAGTGGGCCCACCCACAATAGTGAGGGAAATCTGCTTCACTTTGCATACTGATTCAAATGTTAATTTCATGCTGAACATCCTCACAAACACAACTAAAATGTTTGACAGTGTCCCAGTCAAATTGAAACATAAAATTAGTCATTGCGCTAGGTAATGTTAAATTACAAAGTTGAGATTTCTCTACTATAAAGCAACTCAGAGTCTTCAGTATGCTAATTGCATTACTAGTTTGCATAGCATAAATATTTTCAAAATATTTTATAATTTTTTTTTAAGGAACAATGATACATTGTGTCCAGTAACTGCTGCAAGAAGCAGTTTGGAATATATTTACTTAAAGTTCAAAATAATTAGTTAAAGATAAAAAATTAGTCAAAAATTTTGTTTCTTTACCTTTTCGAATTTCAGAGATTTTGTACCTGCACTTATAGTAAATTAGTAGATTTAATCTCTCTGCCTAGTCAAATATATCAATATTTTTCTAATATTCAGAATTATTTTGTAACCAAAATAGAAGTAGAGATAATTTTGGCAAGACTTCTACTCAAATAATGATTCATATATTATATAGTCTATATGGAGATGGACTTTCCCATGTGATAAATGATTTTGATATTTTTGTGTTTCCTAGTAAACCCCATTCCATAATGTTTTGATATTCCGTTTATCTTCCCTGGATCCAATGCTTTTATCTTGAATTACTCTCTGTATCAGAAAGGACCAAACTGAAATATGATATAATCTGGTGATAATTTGGTAATACAGGTAAATTATCGATATTTTCTTTTCTGATTTTATTAGTGGGGCATATTAGATATAAAATATGAAGGTTTAACATAATTAAACTATTTGTTCCATAAAAATTTTGTCCCTTTGTGGATTATTTAATAGATAATTATTACATAAGAAAACCATTACATTCTTACTGTTTGATTCATCAAGATTATCATAACAACTGGTCTGATCTTTCAGTAATCTGGTTGTTTAAGCTTATTTTATTGACTGTTGTAGGTCAGGTGTTCAGTAATCTGATTAGTTCATTGTATTTAAAACCCTAAAATAAACACATTTTCAATCCTGCCAAATAAATCACAAATTTTGCTTGAATGATTTAATGTAATTATCAAGAGTATCTGTGGTGATAATATACTAAATAAATAAATTCTTACATTTAATCGTTTGAATTGCCAGACAAGAGATCATTTTCATGTTGATTAGATTACTGGATATCTATTGTCTGATGCAAACTGATAGTCTTTAGTATTCTTAGAATTTGAAGTCTCTTTATGTCTAGTTCCACTCCTTATATAATGATATGTAATTGTTTCTAAAAGTGGTCTAGAACACATATCTACATTTCTAATTTTGTTTTCTTTAGCCTTCTAAATATAGACATTAGCATGTTATTTCAAAAAGGCTACTGTTAGCTTTTTAGGTATTCCTTTCAAAGTCATTGTGTAGATTTTAGCTGCTGGGCACATTTGCATAGTTAGCTATGCAAATAGATTGAATGAGACAGTTTATAAGTTCCCTTAGTAAAACTCTGGGGGAGATAAACAAAGGAAGTATATAAAGAATATTTGAGAGATGAGAAAAGAGGAAAAAATTAAGAAAAAGAGATTAGTTGTGATGGTCACTAGTATACAGTTTTGCAATGCGTGCCATAATTGTAGTTACTGTGTTCAATATTAATTCTCTCCCCAGGATAATTTCTGAAAGCTATACTTTCACTCCTTCTCTTTTGCTTCCACTTCTATCATGCTGGTCTCTTTTATAAATGGCATTATATAGTTTTGAATAACTTTGCAGACAAAAAGAACTTAATAGTCATCTAGTACAAGAACATATTTTATAGATAAGATTAAAGTCAAGTAACTTGTCCCAGACCCCTTAGGTAGCAAAACAGTGACTGGAAACCAATGTTGGCTCCTAATCAAGAGAATTCTCCATTACCCCACACCTCATTCTTATTCTCATTTATTATTTTCTTCTATGTCCCCCCACCCTTTCCTTAGGAGATTTTCAAAGGTAAGATAGTGTATCTTGATGTTGGACACAGTAGGATGCTTTTTCTAAGCAGTTGATTGGGGGAGTGAAATAATAGCAGCTATAACATTTCATTACCAGGAAATTACCAGGAAGACCAGCTTTTTGGGTGTGCTGAGATGACAGCATCTTTTTTAAACATGTACTTGTAGAAAGGAAAGAAGATTCCTCTTTTTTTTTTCCTCCCTCAAGTAAGGGCCATAATGCTAAAGGTCTTTATATCTCATTGTTGTGCTAATAAAAGAAATTTCAGATCATGTATTCTACTGTCTCACACTGAGCTACAAAACATTTATCTCAGGCTCAGTTTTAGATGAATAATTTTTTTTAAATTTTATTATACACGAGTAGAAATAAGACAATTGGTAAAGCTCTGTTGTAGCAATCTGAAATGTGTATTTGCTAATGGAATCATTCACTTTTCTTAAAATCCTGGGGGTTTAAACATCAGACAAAACAAAAAGTCTTAGGAAGAACCTTTGCTCAGGTTTTTAAAATGTCGTTCTCATTTAACGTGTTCTCTATAATCTTTACAATTGATAAAAACAATATGTGACAAGGTTTTTTTTTCATTCAAAATATAATAATAATATAATAATTACAAATAATTTTATGGCAATAACTTATCTATCATCTATCATCTATCTATCATTTATCTATCATCTATCTATCATCTGTCTATCATCTATCTGTCTGTCAGTCTATTGCTCGCTTTGTGCCATGCACAACTCAGTGAATGGGTGCCATTATAATTGCCATTTAACTGATGAGGAAAGTGAAGCACTTAACAGGTAAGGTAACTTTTATAAGGCAACACAGATAAATTCAGTATTATAGGCTAACTGATTACGTATGTTTATTTAATTTTCCTTCATTTAATCTAAACTGCTAAAAAGATAATCATGTAAATAACAATTTATCTCCTGAGACATGATATATATTGAATTTGAGGTATAAAATATTAATTAATTACACTCAGTTAATGGCACTTTATTTAAAATCTATGAGAAGCTTTTAACACTTCTAAAATAACTTTAATTCAAAGCTCTATTAAAATATATCAATATAAATGTAACTTAATCAAAAGACAATATAATATTTTATGACACTAATTATGTCATTAAATGTAATAGGAAATTTTGAAATATAAATGTTCACATTATAGAACTATTTAAATAAATGTGACAATGAATTAATGGTTATATAATATTAATGCCATAGATTAAAGAATTGTTCATATAAGGTGGTAAACATAATATAAAATTGAGCTAAAACTGATATTTAGTAAAATCAGTTATATTCTTGAGTAAATATAATATTGAGTGAAATCAATTTTATATGCAACATAATCTTATGAAAATACAATATAATATTGAGTGAAATCAGTTTTACATGTAATATGATCTTCATTATAAAAATACACACACACACACACACATGTATATATATATATGGGTCAGACATACAGAATTTAAAATTTTAATAGGTTACTCACTGTCCAAGCATAGATGCCATAGCAAAGGGAACCACACCTATTTTAATTTAATTTTAAATATAGGTAAAAGACAGCTGGTATGGTAGAGATTTCTAAACTGGCTTGTTTTATTCATCTGCTCTGACATTTCTGTTTCACAGCAATGACCAAACACTAACTAAAACTATAATTATCATTGTTACATTAATGTAGACAACGGGGAAATAAACACAATAAATTGTCTCTGCAAGAGTAGAAAAATTATTGTTTCCATCCTTCTGCTTTAGTTACTTGAGGTTAAAAAAAAGTTAATTTACTAGTATTTCAACGATTTAACCCTAAGTTCATTTCAGATAGTTACAAAGTTAACAAGTATTTGAGTATCTGAGTGGAATTGCCCTCTATTAATTTGTGTACAAATCACACTAACAATGAAATCTGGAAGCTTTATATGAACTGTAATACACTGCCCATTCTACAATTAATTATTTAAAATTCTGTTTACTACTTATTGGCCCAAATATAATGTGGGATCTTTGAAGAAAAGTCTATATACATATATATATATATATATATATATATTTTTTTTTTTTCTTGGTTCACAGTTTTCTATTTTTCCTGGTTCACAGTTTTCTATTTTTTTCCAAGCTTTATTGAGATACAATTGACATGCAACATCATGTAAGTTTAAGGCATGCCTGTTGATTTTATACACTTATACATTACAAAATGATTAGCACCACAAAGTTAGCCAACACTTCCATCACATCACATAATTACCTTTGTGTGTGCTTGTGATGAGAACACTGATACTCTTTTTCTATAATGGCTGTACCAATTTAAATTCCCACCAACAGTGCATAGGGATGTCTTTTCCTCTATACCCTCTCCAATGTTTATCTCTTTTCTTTTTCATCATTGCCATTCTAACAGGTGTGAGGTGATATCACATTGTGGTTTTGATTTTCATTTCCCTAACGATTAGTGATGTCTAGCACATTTTCATGTACCAATTGGGCATTTGTATGTGTATTCTGGAAAAAATGTCTATTCAGACCCTCTTGATATTTTTTTATGCAATTATTTGCTTTTTTTCCTACTGAAATATATGACTTCTATATGTATTTTGGATATTGACCCAGATATATGACTTGCAAATATTTCTCCCATTCTGTAGGTTGTCTTTTATTTCATTGATTGCTTTTTGCTCAGTGCAAAATCTTTTTTGTTTGGTATAGACACAGCTATTTATTTTTGCTTTTGGTGTCAAATCAAAAGTATTGGTTCAAAGACAACTGTCAAGAATATTTTCTCTTATGTTTCCTTCTAGGAGTTTTAAGGTTTTAGTTCTTATGTTTAAGGCTTTAATCCATTTTGAATTAATTTTTTGGTTTATGTCATAAAATAATGATCAAATTTCATTCTCCTGCATGTGGTTACCCAATTTTCACAATTATTAAAAAGGCTTCCCCTTCCCAGTTGAATATTCTTGTCTCCCTTGTGAAATATAAGTTAATATAAATATATGTGAGGGTTATTTTTTCTGGGATCTTGATCTTCTTCAATTGGTCTTTGTGTAAATTTTTATGCTAATTTCAAACTGATAATTATTATAGCTTTGTAATATAGTTTGAAAACAGGAAGTGTGATACCTCCAGCTTTGTCTTTCTCAGGATGATTTGGATATTCAGGTTATTTTGCATTTCCATACAAATTTTAGATTTAAAAAATAATATTTCTGAGAAAAATGCCCTTGGAGTTTTTTTAAAAATTGCATAAAATCTACAGATGGTTTGGGGTAGTATGGACCTTTTAACAATATTAATCCCTCTCCTCCATGACCACAGAATATCTTTTCATTGTTTGTGTCATCTTTGATTCGTTCAAACAAGGTATTGTACAGATCTTTTACCTACTTGGTTAAATATATTTCTAACTGCTTATTTTGATGTTATGAATAGTTTTTATTTTTCAGATGTTTTGTTGTTAGTGTATAGGAAGTATGATTAGTTTCTATTTGATAATTTTGTATCCTGCAATTTTATTGAATTGGTTAATTTTTTCTAGCAAATTTTTATTGGAGTCTTTAGAATTTTCTGTATATATGATCATGTTATCTGCAAAAACATTATTTACTCTTCCATTCCTATTTGTATGCTTTTTATTTCTTTTACTTACCTGCTTTAGCTGAGAATTCCAGTAATGTGTCAAATAGGTGTGGTGAGAGTGGGCATCCTGTTTTGTTTCAGATCTTAAAGAAAAAGTAACCTTTTACTATTGAGTATGAAATTGGCTGTGAGTTTGTCCATGTGGCTTTTATTGTGTTGGGACACCTTTCTTCTATACTCAATGTGTTGAGCATTTTTAATCATGAAAGGATATTATATTTTGTCAAATGTTTGTTTTTCTTTTTTGGGGGATGATCATATTTTTATTTTTCATTCTATTAATGTGTTGTATCATACTAACTGGTTTGCATATGTTAAAACACCATTGCTTCCCAGGGGCATATTCCATTTGATCATAGTGTAGTATCATTTTAATGTGCTCTTAAACTTGGTATCTAATAGTTTGTTGAGATTTTTGCATCTATGTTCATTAGGGATATTGGTCTGTAGTTTTCTTGCAGTGTCCTTATTTTCTTGCAGTATCCTTGCACCTTTGGGATCAGGGTCATTCTGGCTGTGTAAAATGAGTTTAGAGGTATTTCTTTCTCTAAAATTTTTGGAAGAATTTGAGTAAGTCTGGCATTACTTCTTTAGAGGTTTGGTAGAATTTACTAGTGAAACCGTTTGGCCCTGGGTTTTTCTGCATTGAGAGGGTTGTGATTATTTCTTCAATTCCTTTATTTATTATAGGTCTATTGATATTCTTTATTTCCTTATGAATCAGTCTTGGTAGGTTGTATGTTTCTGGAATTTATCAGACTTTCTATCTAATTTGTTGGCATATAATTATTCATACTAGTCTTCTATGGTCTTTTGTGATATCAGTCGTAATGTCTCTTCTTTTATTTCTGATTTTAATTTTTCTGTCTTCTCTTTTATTCTTAGTCTATGTAAAGGAGTGTCAATTTGGTTTATCTTTTCAAGCACCAGCTCTTATTTTGTTGACTTTGATATTGTATTTTATGTCTCTATAATAATAAATGTCTGTTTACTTCTGCTCTGATTTTTGTTATTTCCTTCCACTAACTATGGGTTTATTTTGTTCTTTTCTTTTAATTTCCCTTAAATATAAAGTTAAGTTGTTTATCTGAGGTCTTTTTTTTGACATTGATATTTGGCATAATAAACCTCCTTCTTAGAACTGCTTCTGCAGCATTTCACACGTTTTTGTATGTTGTGCTTCCATTTTGTTTTATTTATTTCGAGATACCTTTGGTTTTACTTTTGATTTCTTCTTTGACTCATTAGTTATTTAAGAGTGTATTTAATTTTTACATATTTGTGAATTTTCTAGCTTTCCTGCCACTGATTTCTACTTTCATTTCATTGTGGTTGAGAATATACATAGTTTAATTTCATTTTCTTAAATTTGTGAAGACTTATTTTATGACCTGTCATATGATCTATCTTGCAGAATTTTCTTTTTGTGTGTGAAAGAATGTGTATTTCATTGTTGGATGAAATGTTCTGTACTTATTTATTAGGTTCATTTGATCTAAAGTATGGTTTAAGATCAATATTACCTTGATTTTCTGTTCAGATGCTCTATCCATTGTTGAAAGTAGGGCATTGAAGTCCCCTGCTATTATTGTATTGTTGCCTACTTCTTCCTTCAGATTGTTTAATATTTGCTTAACTTTTTAGGTGCTCCAATGTTGGGTGGATATATATTTATAATTATTGTATCTTCTTGATGAATTGACCTGCTCATAAATATGTAATTACCTTCTTTGTCTTCTGTTATCTTTTGGGGCTTAAAGTTTATTTTGATTGATATAAGTATAGCTAATCCCACTTTCTTTTGGATTCCATTTTCATAGTATATATATATTTACCTCTTATAAGCAATTCTACATTCCTCTGCTTATTCATTCTCACATCTTCATCCCACTGACAAGCATGCCTACGTTCCTCACTCCACCTGTTACCCACTTCTGGATGGTGTTCATTCTCCAACCTCATGTGAGATATCATTGTCACCCACAGAAGGGCTGTGGGACCCAAGAAAGTACCCAGTTTCCAGGAGCAGGCCTGTCTTCAGCCCCACAGCTCACTAGAATGGGATAGCCAGGGACTGAGTCCTGAGGACATGAAGTTTGGTGATGTCTCATACAGCCTAGCAAGTGGCTCAGAATGTGAGAGCACAATTTATTACCTCAGCCTTGCAATCAGGCTCACTCCCTTTCATCCTTCTGCAAGGCATGCTAGAGTGCTGAGGATAGTGCCTAAGACCCAGGCCTGCACTGCCCCTAAGGTGATAAACTAAGTATCCTCAAGGAAGCTGTGATGCTGGCATAACTTTGCATGTTTTTCTGTCTTGGTCTAACAGGAACAACCAAGGCCTGCCACAGAAGCTCTTCTAGCTGTAGGCATTGGGGAGCTGTCCAGGTACTTAAATATCAGGAGAATATAGTTCAAATAAGAGCCATGCTGGCTATGTTAGGTACCCATCTGTGTGGTTGTGTGTGTGTATTTGTGTGTGAGGGTGTGAGATGTGGGTGTCTGGATATCCAGGCAGGTGGAAATGTGTGAATGTCTGCTAGTGTGTGCCTGAGTAAAAAATTTTTGCGTGTATAGGTATGTTTTCGGGTGTTTGATGATGAGGGAGTTTTGTGTCTTTTCTAAAGTGTGAGTGCAAATCAGCATATGAGACTAAGGTATCCTTTGTGAAGAATTAATGTCCAGATGAAAGTGAGTGTTTCATATATTTTCCTTCAGAGAGGCCTGTAAACAAGTCTGGACCTGTTCTGTAGGAACAGTGTCAAAAGGGAGGGGGATCCTCTCAGTCCTATTTGAGAGTATGCTGGGTGGCAGATAATGTCTGGACTGTGTGGAAAACACATTTGGATGTTTGTCACTATCTGATCATTTTGTCATGAAACCAATATAAGCTTGCACTCCGTTCATTCCTCAATCCAGAATCTCCTTTACAAACACCAACAAATTAATACAAGAATTCTGCCCAAATGTATGGCCACCCACACCACAGCCAGGGATCATGCAGTTGGAGCTTCACGCGCTGCACGCCAACCACTACGTGGCATGTTTCTGCTTGCTTACCTGCCCAGGTTAAAGGCAGAATGCCCAACAGAACTAGAGCCTCTTGTGGCCAATGGAAGGAATCCCCATGTGGCCTTGAGGCCAAAAGTGGCCCAGTTCACCTAAGGCCAAAACTTGATCCTAAGAATCAATGGCTTTGGAGAAGGCCTGGCTGTAGCAATGGATATAGTTTTTTTTTTTTTTTTCCTTTTGTTGTTTTGGTCTTTATTTCTGCTATTCTCTTTGTTATTTCCTTTTTTCTGCTAACTTTGAGCTTAGTTTGTTCTTTTTCCTTTTCCAAGAGGTATAAAATGAGGCTTTGAGAAATTTTTTTTCTTGATGTTGGCATTTATTTCTTTAAACATCTATCTTATAACAATTTTTGCATCATCCATAGGTTTTGAGATGTAGTGCTTCCATTTTCATTTGTATCAAAATGTACCAATTTCCCTTTTTGATTTTTTCTTTTACACAATTTTTATTCAGGGATGTGTTGTTTTTTATTCAAATATTTGTAAACTTTTCAGCTTTGCCCTTGTTAATAATTTCTAGTTTTTATATCATTATGGTTAGAAAAAATAGTTGGTATGATTTTATTTCTTTTTTATATTAAGTTTATTTGGGTAACATTGGTTAATACAATTATATAATTTTCAGGTATACATTATAATTTGACATTTATATATTCTATTGTGTGATTACCACCCGATTTTACTTCTTAAATTTGCAAAGACTTGTTTTGTGACCTAGCATATAACTTATCCTGGATAATATATTTTATGTAAACCTGAAATGTATGTGTGTTATGTTGCTGTTAGATTTAATGTCTGTATATATCTGTTAAGTCCATTTGGTCTAAAGTGTAAAGTCCAACACTTCCTTGTTGATTTTCTAACCATTTTTGAAAGTGTGCTATTGAAGTTTCCTATTTTTATTTTATTGTATCCCTTCAGATCTGTTAATATTCACTTAACATATTTACTTGTTCTAATGCTCAGTGCATATATATTTATAGTTGTTATATGTTCTTGTTGAATGAATTTAATTCAGCAACTCTACCATTATGTAATGACTATCTTTGACTTCTGTTATCATTTTTGGCTTAAAATCTATATTGTATAATATAAATATAGCTACCCTGCTCTCTTTTGGTTTCTATTTGCTGATTATCATCTGTCATTCCTCTACCATGAATCTCTACCTGTCCTTAAAGATGAAGTGAGCCTCTTGTAGGCAGCAAATAATTGAGTCTTATTTTTTATTCATCAACCCACTCTGTGTTTTTTAACTGGATAATTTGATCCAAGAAAATTTAGAGTAATTATTGATAGGTGTAATACTGTGAAAATAAAATAAAAATATATATTTGGTTTTCATCCCTATTCTTAGCTCACAGCTTCCAAAACTCTTGGAATTTCCTGAATGATAAAAGTAATGGGAGCATTTTTTGGTCATAATATTTAGTCTTTTGTCCTTGGTTCATAAAATCTCTTCAGAGCCATAAAGGAGAAATGGGTGTCATATTATTTATAAGACTCCTTTATACCACAACTGTGTTTATGTTAATGAGGTGAGTTTTGGAAAACACGTAAGGATTTGGCGCTGGTTATCAGAAGAACCAACCGTAAATAGAGAGTTGGAACTTTTAGTCCCACACCCTGACTTCCAGGGAGATGAGAAAGGCTAGACGTTAAATAAACTAACAATGACACTCAATTTAAGGAAGCCTTCATAGAAACCCCAAACGACTGGGTTTGGAGAGTTTCTAAATTCATAAACACATGAAGATGTGAAGACAGTGGCACACTCAACGAGGGTACTGAAACTCCATGACCTTTCTCCATACCTTGTACAGTATGTTTCTTCCATTGGGCTGTTCCTGTATTGTATCCTTTTATAATAAACTAATACTCTCATAAGTAAAATGTTTTTCTGAGTTCAATGAGCTGCTTTAGTAAATTAATTAAACCTAAAGAGTGGATTGTTAGAAACTCAAATCTATAGACGGTTGGTAGAAGCATAGTGAAAACCTGGGCTTGTGATTGGTGTCTGAAGTGTGTTATAGGTGTGAAGTCTTGTGGAACTGAACTCTTAACCTGAAGAATCTAATTCTATCTCCAGGTAAATAGTGTCAGAATCCTGCTGACTTGTAAAATGCCCAGCTGGTGTACTGAGCGTCACTTGGCGGGGTGGGGAGAAAATCCCCACACCCATATTAGAGTTGGGGATAGGGCCAGTTTTATAAGTGAGGACTTACTAATGCTATCTTATTGTTTTAATGCTGATTTGTAGTTCCATTTGTTCCTTTCCATCTTGCTGTATTCTCTTGTAAATAGATGGTTTCCTGTAGTGGAATGCTATGATTGCCTTCTCTTTGACTTTTGTTTATCTGTTGTAGATTATTGCTTTGTTGTTCCCATGAGGTTTACATAAAACATCTTATAGTTATAACAGCTTATTTTACCATGATAACAATTTAACTTCAATCAAATACAAAATTCTATCCTTTTACTTCCCACTTTAACTTTTTTATTATAAATATTTAATTTTTTTATTGTGTATCCGTTAACAAGCTATGGCTGTTTTTAACATTTTTTTCCTTTAACCTTTTTCTAGAGTTAAGTAGTTAGAACATCGTCATATTACAATATCGTGCTATTCTGAATCAGGCTGTATGCTTAACCTTTATCAGTATATTGTATATTTTTTATGTTTTCACGTTACTAATTAGTGTCATTTGTTTCAGCTGGAATAATTCCTTTCAATATTTCTTGTAATGGAAATGTAGTGGTGAATTCCCTCAGCATTTGTTTATTGAGAAAATGTTTTTTACCTTCAATATCAAGGAAAACTTTACTAGATAAAATATTTGTGATTGGCAGCTTTTTCTCTTAGCACTATAAATATATCCACCCATTCTCTCCTGGCCTATATGATACGGCATCTGCTGTTAAATCCTCTGATAGACTTATGGGGGTTCCCTTAGATGAGAACATATTTTTTCTCTTGCTGCTTCAAAAATTCTGTCTTTGTCTTTGGTTTTAGACAAATTTATTATTATGTGTCTTGGGAAAGAACATTTTGGATTGAAGTTTCAAGGTGACCCATGAGCTTCATGAACTTGGATGTAAAACTTTCTCCTTATTTTGGGAAGTCTTTGCCATATATCTTTAAATAAGCCTTCTACTTCTTTCTCCCTCTTTTTTACTTTTGTTTCTTTTGATAATTTCCTATGACCCTGTGGGCTTTCTTTATGTCTGATAAATTTTGTTTGTTTGTTTGTTTGTTTTTTGCTCTTCTAATTGTGTCAAGTTACTCTTTCTTCTAGCTCACTGATTCTCTCTTCTGCTGGTTTAAGTCTGATGGTAAGCCTCTACTGAATTTTCCAGTTTATTTATATTCTTTAGCACCATTTTTTTGGTTTGTTTTCTATCTCATTGTTGAGCTTCTTACTGTGTTCCTGTATTGTTTTTAGATATTGTTAAAATGTTTATTCATGTTTTTTTTGTAGCTCCTTGAAAATTTGTAGAACAATTATTTTGAATGTTTACTGGGATATTCTTGTATCACTTTGGGGCAATTTACTGAAATTTCCTATAATCCTTTGGTAGATACATGTTTTCCTGATTCTATGTGATCCTTGTAGCCTTTTCTATATACCTATGCTTTTGAAAAAGCAGTTACTTCTTTCAGATTATTTAATAAGGGAAGCTTTTCACTGGTGAATGGGGGGCACATTGAATTGTGCTATGATCCTGGGTCTAGTGATACAGGGTGCCAAGTGTGAGGACACATTGTGGCACTGGGTCTGAAGGATGTGTGATGTCTTTTCAGCTCAGGTCACTGTGGTCCACGGCATTGACAACTGTGTGATTCATGGCTAGCACTTTGGGGAAACCAGAGTGGCTGAAGGGGCTGTTTACTCATTATTAGCATCTCCAGGACAAGTAGGTGGGGACAGGAACATAAAGTTCTGGTGGCCTAAACCAGTAGTGTGCACAAACTTGGCTGTTGGGACCAACTGCAGATGCTTATGCAGAGGTTATTTGCAAACATACTTTAAAATAGCAATAAAAATTATAGTAATTACACAAACCAGTAACATAATCATTTTTATCAAGTATTATGTGCTGTATATCATTTTACACAATTAGACACAGTAGATTTACCCCAGCAACATCAAAAGCACATGAGTGGTGCATAGTGTTGTGATGTTACAACAGCTATTACATTACTAGGTCATAAGAATTTTTCAGCTCAATTGTATTCTTATGGGACCACCATCAAATACACAGTTCCTTGTTGACCAAAATGCCATATTGTGCATGAGTATATGAGTTTCAGGTGGGCAACATTATAATTTGACAACTGTATATAATAATTGTGCTCATCTTTCCAAATCTAGATTCCATGCTTCACCCCCTTTCCCTGTGGTAACCTCCAATAGGTTGTCTGCCTCTATTAGTATTTTTCTTTTATTTTGTTTTCACATTCCACATACAAGTAAAATCACATAGTGTTTATCTTTTTCTGTCTTAGCATGTGCTTCACTTAGCATTTATACCCTGAAGGTCCATCCATGTTGTCCCAAATGTAAAAATCATAAATATTTTTATGGCTAAGCAGTATTCTATTGGGTGTGTGTACCACATCTTGTTTATTCATTAATTTTTTTGATGGACACAGTTTATTTTCATATCTTGGCCATTGTAAATAATGCTTCAACAAACATAGGGGTCCATATATATTTTTGAATTAGTGTTTTTGTTTTTTTCAAATAAATACTCAGAAGTGGATTATCTGGATCATGTGATAGATAGATCTAGTCTTAACTTTTTGAGAAATCTCCATACTGTTTTCCATAATGGCTGCACCAATTTATTCTCACCAGCAGTGCACAAGGGTTCCTTATTCTCTGTATCATCTCCAATACTCATTGGTTTTCTCTTTGTAATAACTGCAATTCTAACAGGTGTGCGTTGATATCTCATTGTGGTTTTGATTAGCATTTCCCTAATACTTAGTGATGTTCATTACATTTTCATGTGCCTGTTGACCATCTGTATGTCTTTGAAAAATTGTTCAGATCCTCTGCCCATTTTTTTATTGGGTTTTATTTTTTGAGATATATGAAATATATGAGATACATGTTTTAGATATCAACCGCTTATCAGGTATATGATCTGCAAATATATTTTCTCACTTGGTAAGTTACCTTTTTGTTTTGTTGAAGGTTTCCTTTGCTATGCAGAAGCTGTTTACTTTGATTTAGTCCCGTTTGTTTATTTTTGCTTTTCCTCCCCTTACTTTTGGAGTTGAATCTACAAACACACCATTAAGATGTCTAGGAGCTTACTTCCTATGTTTTCTTCTGTATTTTATAGTTTAGGGTCTCATGATCAAAGTCTTTATTCTGAGTTAATGTGTGTGATGTAAGATAGTGGTCTAGTATTATGTTTTGCGTGTGGCTTTCTAGAGTTCCCAACAACACTTATTGAAGAGATTTTCCTTTCTCCATTGGATATTCTTGGCTTCCTTATTGTAAATTAATTATTGTGTGTGAGTTTATCTCTAGGTTCTCAATTTTGTTTCATTGATCTGTGTGTGTATGTCAATACCACACTGTTTTTGTTACTATAGCTTTGTAGTATATTTTGAAGTTAGGGAGTGTAGTATCTCCAGCTTTGTACTTTATTCTCAGAACTATTTTGGCTATTTGGAAGTCTTTTGTAATTCCATATAAATTTTAGAATTTTTTGTTTTATGAAAAATGCCATTGGGTATTTGGCTGCAATAAATCTAGATTGCTTTAGGTAATGTTGACATTTTAAGAATGTTAATTCTTCTAATCCATAAACATGAAGTATCTTTTTATTTATGTCTTCTTAAATTTATTTCAACAAGGTCTTACAGTTTCAGTGTACAAGTCTTTCTTCTTGGTTAAATTTACACTTTGGTATTTTTGTTGTTGTGATTAAAAATGGCATTGTTTTCTGAATTTCTCTGATATTTTGTTGTTAGCATATAGAAAAAATAAATTTTTATATATTGATTTTGTATTCTGTAACTTTATTGTATTTATTTCTTATAGTATTTTAGGGTGTTTTTATGGTTTCTATGTAAGAATCATATCATTTTCAAATAGTGACAGCTTTACTTCTTTCAGCTTTGATTCCTTTTTTTTTCCTTGCCTGCTTGCTTTAGCTAAGACTTGCAATACTATATTGAATAATAGTGGTGAGAGTAGGCATCCTTGTCTAATTACTGATCTTAGAGGAAAAGCTTTGTTTTTCACCATTGAGTATAATACTAGCTCAGGTTTGTCAGATATAATCTTCATTATATCAAGGCATTTTCCTTCTATACACATTTATTAAGATTTTTTTATCATAAATAAATGTCGAATCTTGTCAAATGCTTGTTCTACATCTATTGAGATAATTATCTCTTTTTTATCTTTGGTTTTGTTAATGTAGTATATCATATCATTCTGGAATAAGTCCCACTTGATCGTGTGTGTGTGTGATTCTTTTAATGTTGGTTGTACTCATTTTGCTAGAATTTTGTAAAGAATTTTTAATATATATCTATCTGGTTTTGATATTAGAGTAATATTGGCTTTATAAAATGAATTAGAAAATATTCCACCCTCTTCAATTTTTTGGAGGAGTTTGAGGATGGGTACTAACTCTGAATATTTGGTAGAATTTCTAGTGAAACAACCTAGTTCTGAATTTTTGATTTGGGGGATGCTTTTGGTTACTGTTTCAATTCCCTTACTTGTGATAGGTCATTTCTATTTCTCCATGACTCAGTCTTTGAAGGTTGTATGATTTTAAAAAATTATCTATTTTTTCTAGATTTTCTAATTTGTTGGTACATAGCTGTTTATAAATCTCTAATAATTATTTCTGCGATATCCATTGTAACTTCTCTTTTGTTTTTTACTGAGCATTCTCTCTTTTTTCTTAGTGAGTCTATCTAGAAGTTTGTAAATTTTGTTCATCATTTCAAAGAACCAGCTCTTGGTTTTATTAATCTTTATTTTTTGTCTCTATTTCATTAATTGATTTCTACTCTGATCTTTATTATTTCCTTTCTTCTATTGACTCTGTGCTTCATTTATTTCCTTTTCAAAGTTCTGTTATGTGCAAGGTTAGATTTTTTATTTGAGATTGTTTTTGTTTCTTGGGTTAGGGCTGTTGTACTATAAACTTCCCTTTTAGTACCATTTTACTACATCCCATAAATTTTGGTATGTTGTATTTTCATATTTATTTTTCTCCATGTGTTTCTTTGATTTCCTTCTTGCCCAATAATTGTTCAGTAGCATGTTGTTTAATCCCCACATATTTGTGATTGTTCCTGTTACTTGTAGTTAATTACTAATTTCATACTGTTGTGTTTGAAATTGATTCTTGATTTGATTTCAATATTCTTGAATTTATTGAGACTTGTTTGTGTCCCAACAGATCGTTTATTTGTGAGAATGTTCTCTGTGCACTTGAGCGTGTAATCTGTTGTTTTCAGATTGAATGTTTTATATACATCTATTAAGTTCATCTGTTTTAATATGCCATTTAAGGCTAATGTTTTCTTATTGACTGTCTGGATGCTGTATCCTTTGATATAAGTAAAGTATAAAAGTTTCCTACTATTATAGTGTGCCTGTCAATTTTTTTTTGTTTTTTGGTCTGTTAATAGATGCTTTATATATTTTGGTGATCCTCTGTTTGGTGCTTATATATTGATAAATCATTTCTTCTTGATGGATTATGACCTTTATCATTATATAATATCCACCTTTGTCCCATCATCTCTTTTTGCTTGAAATCTGTTGTGCCTGATATACAACTACATATATTTTCTTTGGCTACCTTTTGCTTGAAATATCATCTTCCATCCCTTTACTTTACTTTGATCTTGCTTTCCCTTAGAACTAAGATGAGTCTTCTGCCAACAGCACATAGTTTTATTTATTTTTTAAAAAATCTATCCAGCTACTCCGTGACTTTTGATTGATGAGTTCATTCAGTTTATTTTAGGGTGATTTTTAATATATGAGGGCTTACTAATGCCATTTTATCTTTTGTTTTTGTTTGTTCTATATCTCCATTGATTCTTCTCTTTTCTATTCTGTTTGTCATTTTACTCTGTTGGTTTTTTATATTGCTTTTCTGTTTCCTTTTTTTTGTTATTGTTTTGTTTCATGTCTCTACTCTAGTTTTTTGCTTTGTGGTTACCATGTGGTTTGTAGAACATATCTCATAGATAATAAACTTCTTTTTCTGCTGACAGCTCTCATCTTCATTTGCCTAAATTAGTTCAACTCTTTTTCCTTCCCCTTTCATTTTTAGTTGTCACAAATTATTTCTTTGTATGTAGTGAACTCATTGATCTACTCATTTTTATTGCTTTTTTTCTTTAACTTTTCTGCTAAACTTCAATATTTAACACTCTATTCTGAAATATCTTAGCAATTTTCTGATTGTGTCTATCACATTACTACATTTTGTGTCATTTTGCTTTTTGGTTTCAGGTAGAAGAGTTCCTTTCAATATTTCTTGTAAGAAAAAATTAGTGGTAATAAACATTCTTAGCTTTTCTTTATCAAGAAAAAACCTTTATTTTTTATTTTTGATGAATAACTTTATTGTATATAGTATTTTTTGGCTGAAGGTTTTTATCTTTCAGTATTTTGAATATTTTATTTCACTATCTCCTGGGCTGTAGTCTCTGTTGAGAAATCTACTAAAAGACTAATAGGGTTACTTTTTATGCCACTGTGTTTTTTTTTTCAACCCCTAGCTTCTATTAAAATTATTTCTTTATCATTGACTTTTGACAGTTTTAATACAATATGTCTTGGAGAAAGTCTCTTTGTGTTGAGATAATCAGATATTTTATTAACTTTATGGATTTGTACATCCAGTTTCCCTCTACTAAGGTTTTTTTTTTTTAAAATAAGCTTTCTGCTTTATTCTTCCTCTCTTCTTATGGGATACCCATTATTCTTATGTTATTGTAGAGTTTCTTCATTTTTTTATATCTTACTTCTCTCTCTTCTTCTACCCAAATCATTTCTAAATTTCTATCTTTGAGATCCCCAATTCTCTCATCCACATGGCCAGCTATATTTCCAAAGCTTTTTCTATTGTATTTTTCATCTCATTTATTGAGTGCCTTAGCTCCAAAATTTCTGTTTCATTCTTTTTAAAATTTTCAGTTTCTTTAGCCAAGTACTTCTGCTCATTAATTTTATCCCTGAGCTCACTAAACTATCTTTCTGATTTTTTTGTAGCTTCTTGAGTTTTTTTATGACAGCTATTTTGAATCATAATCTTGCATGATTTCAAGTTAGTTTCTGAAAACTGTCATTGTATTTTTGTGATACCATCTTATTGTGATTTTTTATAGAACTTAATGAATTATTCCTTTGCCGGTGCATTCAAAGTAGTAAATACTTTTCTGAGTTGCCTCTAGTTATATTTCAGAGATAGTGCTTTCTATCCTCCACTGTCTTTGTCAGTTGTTTCACCACAGTTCTTGTCACTGCTTGTGCCTCTGAGATTATGGGTATTTTGCTACTGTCAGGGTCACTGGGTAATGTGTGCTAGCACTCCTTCTGGAGCCTCTGGTCTCAGTAACCACCATGGTGGTGACACTAGGTTCTTGAGTGCAGCACCTGCTGTTGGAAGGGCTGTGGTTGCATTCACTGTGCTGTGGGGCAGGGTCATGGGCACTGCCATAGTTCTTGGAGCCTCAGGTTACCAGAATCATTGCTGCTGCCTTGGATTCTTAGGCCTTGGTTATAGCCCCTGATACTGGGAGGGCTGAGGTATAGCCACTGCTGCTAATGGGGTTGAGCTGGCTAGCTGGGTCTTAGGCATCACTGTAGTTACTGTAGCCTCTGGTTTCTAGTGCTGCTACAGTTCCTGAAGTCTCCAGTCATGGGTTTCAATGCTCTCCTGGTTCTATCAACTCCACACGTTTCAATCTACCTACCTTCAGATGCACAGATGTGTGACTCTCTCAAGCATTCCATTGTGCCATGTAGAGAATTCCAGGATGAGATATGTATGTCCTGCTGGTTGTAGCTTAAAGGGGAGAGACAAAGGAAATGACTCATGCTGACTTCAACTCTGGTAAGGGTTTTATGCAGATTTCATTATGATAGTATTAAAGAATTTATCTAGCTCTAAGGAAGGGAACAAATTGTTAAGCATCTAATAATGGTCAGGTCTTATGTCCAAACATTTCAGTTATAATGTAGTGAGCTAGATGATATATTCTAACATTTTGAGATATGATACATTTAAAGCATTTTCTCAAGGTCACAGAATAATTAAATGACAGAGGCAGTATTCAAACACAAATTTACCTGAATAAAAATTACATTTTTTCCTGTTCTGACTTCCTGTCCTTAAATATGTTTATGAAGTTCTACCTTTCAGTGAAGATATCAGATTGTATCTTCACTCACTGACTCATTACAAGTACATTTTTTTTTCAAATCATTGATTCATTAATTTTTTCAAAAAGAAACTTTTGGTATCTATTATGCTTTATACACTGCTTCTTTTAGCTAGCTGCTTGGAGTACAAAATGAATAAACTTGTTTCATCATAGAAATATTAGTCACAGCAGTTGGCCTAATTCTAACTTGAGTGGTTCCATTTTCATATGCTTAAATCTTTCTTCTCAGGAAGGAAACTGATTAAACACAGCAATTTCATTTTCACTTTTTGCTGCTAAGCTTCTGTTTTGCACCCTCTTAGAGATGTATCTACTTCATAGAAGATGAACTGATGTGAGCACCTTGTAGGTGTTCAAATATTAAACAATTTATAAGCTACTTCAGGATTTTATATGGAGACTTGGAGCTTGGGTTTTCAGAACTTTGTTGGTTAAAAGACATCTTTTGCATATTTACATCAGTGGTAACATTCTAAATGCTTTCACCTTCCAGTGTATATCAAAATCTAAATTTATTTATGACTATGTTGTAGGGTATTGAAGTTAATTGGCCTATTATATTTAAGTTACCTGAATCTTTTAGTGCCATAATAAGAACAGTCTTATCAAAATATGTAGAAGAAAATGTATTTCATGATTACAAAAACAAAAAGTGGCATCAATCATTTCAGGAATTTTTTGTGGCTGGCTTATAAAAAAAAGAAGTTATATAAGACCTACAATGGTACTTCTAGATACATAAGTATAAAGCACTTGATTTTAAAAGTTACAGCTCTAGTAAATGGACAGTTGCTTGGGGATGCATTGTTGAATAAATTTATATAATACGGGGGTCATAATATATATCTTCCAAGAAATAAAAATTCTGTATATTTAAGTTCAGTTGTGATCAAAACCTGTGGACAGTATTTACAACAAAAATAGGTGCCAAAGTATCCAAACGAGCCCCCAAATTTAAACAGTTGTAGAAAAATTAATAAGACCTATAAGACCAGAAGTTTATTTATGGTTTTATGGAAAAACATCAGAGAGAAGTAACAGGATATTCAAAAAGCCTAAGAACAGAAGAATCTCAAAAATCCAACAATTATTCCTGGAAAGCACAGCAACAACATAATGCAATAGGGAAGTAAAATAAATTATAATGAGATATTTAAAACACATATACCTTATGCTACAGTAAAATGGAGTGATATATTTAAAATACTCAAGAAAATGTTAGCCAAGGATTTCTACTCAGCACAATTGATGATCTGAAACCTGTGTGGTTTTTGCCTACTGCTTCCTCAGTGAATGCCAGATGTCTATGAAAATTTTAATTGGGCTGGAAAAGCCAAATCTCTGTGAAACCCCAAAAGTGACCCATGAGGACTTTTTCCAGAAAACGTCAGAAGAAACTTCCAGGAATGAAATCAAAATTGAGTAGGATAGAGATACTAGAGACAAAGGAGAGAAAAATTCTAGATAAACGTGTAAGAGAGTAACATTGCCAAAAAATCTCAGAAAGCAAGCTGCCATATTTTTAAGTAAAGCATAATAAAAAAGAGTAAAGGGAACTTCGTGAAGGTACAAAAGTTACACGAAAACATACCACCTTGTGAAAGTTCAGAAAACACAATTCATGTAAAAATGAGCAACACAAAAGTATTAAGGCCATATGCCATACATAGTTACTATGAAAAAAAATTGATTAAGGAGGATAATATATCTCTGAAAAAGTATGCATGCTAGAAAAACATGCCCCCCAAAACATTAAAAATCCAATGCAATTATGTAAGCTATAAATATATTCAAAGATTTATGCAAGGCATGAAAAAAACATACAAATAAAAATTCAGAATTGGGATAACAGAACTTAAAGAATTAGAAGGGTTTTTTTTTTAAATTATAAGATTATATAAGCATTACAGGAGCAAATAAAAACAACATAATGCTTTAGTAGCAACTGATAGTTAAAAGTAAGAAAAACTTCTAGATTAAGCAAAAAGGATGTAAAAGAATGAGTGAAAATAGCAGTTATTGAAGGCAAGCAAAGAAAAGCCAATATATAGATAATAGCAGGACTTGAAGAACATCTAACCAGGGGAGTAGAATGTATAGAAGACATATGAAAAATGCAATTCAAAAAACCTTGAAATTATTTTTAAACTTTTAAATCTCCTTTCTAAAAGAGAACACAAAATACCTGAAATTATTAATACAGAATGATTTGTCCATTCTTGAAAAATTATTAAACTTTATAAAAAATGTTTTCATTCAATCAAAATATCACAAGATTTATATTAAAAAGTTAAATTATCATGAGACAGTTAAGATGGCTACACTTTCTGGTACAGCAAAATAAAGTAATGTATTTAAGATAAGAAAATGTGAGCAAAGGATTTCCTACACAGAAAACTTGATCTTCAAGTCTAAAGACTATAGACTTATTTATATGCAAGTATTAAGAAGATGTTTACACATGTGACTTTTCTAAGTCATCTCCTAGTGAAAAATTTAGGCAATGAAAATTACTAGAAAGATACTGACATAGAACTACTGGCAAGAGTTATAGAAATGCATACCTTGGAAATATTCCAGCTTAGGTCCATACCAAAGTAATATTGCAATACTTGCAATAAATTGAATTGTAATCTTTTGCTGGTGGATGTTGTTGCCTTCCATTTGTAAAAACATGTTACACTTGTGAAGTGCAATAAAACGAGGTATGTCTGTACATAGTTACTTATAGAGCTAAGATGACATTTTGAATAATTTACATTGTATAATGGCTATATGATTTTCTAGTGTAGACACAGTAGAAACACAAGAGTTAGGAGAGAATGTGGAGGAATCACATAGAAACAATTTTTTTGACTGTTATTGGTATTGTATCCCTATTACTATTCTTACTTAGTTCACATGTAATATGCTATAAAACAAAATAAGCAGTCAAGAAATATTTTAATTCTATTATTTCCTGTGTTATGTGAAATAAAAGAGAGATGTAGATATAATATGAATATAGAAAAGAATATGTGAAGACTATAATTATTTATTAGAACTGAAAATATTAATGTGAATATGAACTCATGAAGTTTTTTCCTTTTAAATATATGTATATATTATCTTTATATATTCTGTTTTTTTCTCCACACATAGGATAGATATATATACCCAGATACACATATGTGTAAATATATTTTATGATTATATATACATGTATACATATATAATCTGAATATATAAATAAGTATATATCTTCTATACAATACCTCTAAACTTAGTAGCAATGAGCATATATGTTGTTAAACTGTCATTTCCATTTAAAAGAATCTAAGGCTAATGTAATATTGGTTGATTCCATGTGTAAGATAAGCCCAGATCAACATGTCATTTAATAACTATTGTAAGGCAGTTATCAATAAATATTAAAGCTATGTCCAAAGGACCAAGAAGACAGAGGTGGAAATTTGGAAAGACAAGAATATGGTGGTGAGGCTGAAGCACTCTCTTGCAGGAAATAGCCTGAGGACTTTATTAGAAGGTAAGAGAAGTAGCCACACATCAACTGTATCATCCTTTTCCCAGACTGGCATAACAATGCATAGAAAGGGCCTCCTGAGACTATAGCCTCTCTAGTGAAAAAAAAAAAAAAAAGCTCACAGTGAACATCCAGCTCCATCAGCACTGTGTTGCTTCTTGACTCATTCTGTTCCCACACCCAGATGGGAAACTAAATCACAGCTCCATCTAATGTTGAATATAGATGCAGGCCCAACACTCTAGGAAGCATGACTAAGTAATCCAGGCAACCATGGAGCCCATCCTACAGACATGCTTGGGCAGGGAATCAGGACAAGAGTAATAAGATATTATATTCAAAATATATGCAGTAAAGATGTTCTTTAGAAATGAAGGAGAAATAAACATATTTCTAACAAAAGGTAAGGGAGTTCCTTACCATTAGACCTGCCTTACAAGAAGTGATAGAGTCCAGTAAAAATTTAAAAGTGCTAATAAACTTTATAAAAACATATGAAGGTAAAATAAAACTCACTGGCAATGGTAAATATATAGCCAAAGTCAGATTTTCTAATATGGTAATTGTAATGCATATTTACTTTAAATTTTATTATAAAAGTAAAAAAAATATATTAACATCATAACATTAATAATGTGTTATTGGAGACATAATATAAATATATGTAAACTGTAATAACAATAACCTAAAATGTGCTGAGAGAAGAAAGCAAATGCTATCCAAGTTAAGTTGTTAACAATTTAAAATAGGGTGTTAAAATTTTAAGGTATTTTATGTAATCCTCATGGTAATTACAAAAAAAAAAAAAAAAACCCATGAGTTATATAAAAGAACATGACAAAGAAGCCAAGGCATACTGATATCAAAAATCGTCATATCACACAATACAGAAAGATAAGAAGAAAGAAATGCTTCTATAAAATAGTCAGAAACAATTAACAAAATAGCAATACTAAATACTTATTTATCAATAATTACTTCAAAAGTAAACAAATTAAATTATCCAATCAAAAGACAGAGTGACTGAATGAATAATAATAAAAAAAAAGATCCAATAATATACTGCCTACCAGAGACTCAGTGTGGCTTTAAAGGCACACATATACTAAAAGGGAAGGAATGTACAAAGAGATTTCAAGCAAATGATAACAACAACAAGAAAAATAGTTATATCAGACCATAAAAAACTTTAAAAATGATAAAAAGACATAAAGTTTTAATTAAATAATTATAAAAAGGTCAATCCATCAAGAAGTTATAATAATTGTAAGTATTTATGCATTCAACATCAGAGCATCAGGCAAATAAGAGAAATAACTAGCAATACAATAATAGTTGGGAATTTAATACTCTATTCTAAACAATGAATAGATTGTACAGACAGAGAACCAATAAATAATAGCAAATATGAACACTATAAAATAAATAAAGCTAACAGATTTATACAAACATTCCATTCAACAATGGCAGAATATACATTCTTCTCAAGCCCACAAGGAAAGATCGTATATTAGCCTACAAAACAGGTCTTTGTCAATTCAGAAGATAGAAATCATACCAAGTATTTTCTCTGAGCACTATGGTATAATATTGGACATAAATAACAGGAGGAAAACTCATGAATATTAGAAAATTAACACTCTCCTGAATAACCAATGAAGAAATTAAGGAGAAATAAAGTATCTGGAGACAAATGAAGATGGAAACACAGCATATTAAAATTTATGGGATGCAGCAAAAGAAGTTTTTAAGAAGGTTGTTTACAGCAATAAAAGCGTACATCAAGAAAATGGATCTCAAATAACTTAACTTTCCTACTCATGAAACTAGAATAAACTAAGCCCAGAGTTAGCAGGTGAATGAAATAACAGTAGAGCAGAAGAAAATAAAATAGAGAACAGGAAAACAATAGAAAAGATGAACAAAACTAAGAGTTGGTTCTTTGAAAAGATAAACCAAACTGATAAACCTTTATTTAGCTAATCTAACCAAGAAAAAAAAAAACTCAAATCAGCAAAATTATAAAGAAAAGAAGAGATATTAAAAACTGATACCACAGAAATATAGAGGATCATAAGAGCCTACCACTAACAACTATATGCCAACAAACTGTAAAACCTAGAAGAAATGAATAAATTCTTAGAAATATACAACCTACCAATACTAAATCAGAAAGAAATAGAAAATCTGAATAGATCAATACAAGGAACAAGACTAAGGCAGTAACTACAAAAATCAGAACAGAATATCACAGGACCATACAGTTTCACTGGAAATTCTACCAAACCTTTAAAGAATTAATACTGATCTTTTTCAAACTCTTCCAGAAAAATCAGAGAATTTTTGGCCCCAAATTCATTTTATGAGATCAGCATTATCTCGATACCATTGTCAGATATCCTGATATAAATACACACACATACACACACACACACACACAACATACACATCAAAATAGCTTATGAATATAGATATAAAAATCCTGAATAAAATACTAACAAACTGAATTCAGCAACACATTGAAAAAATCATGTACTGTGATACTGTGATCAAGTGGTCTTTATCCTTTGGATGAAAAGTGCTTAACAGAAGCAAATCAGTAATGTGATACACCACAGTGATAGAATTGATAAAATGAAAGATTTAAAAATCATATGATCGCATCAATAAATGCAGAAAAACACTTCACAAAATTCAAAATTAATTCATGATAAAAAAATCTCTCAGCCAATTAAGTATAAAAGGAATATATTTCAACAAAATAAAGTCCATGTATGACAAATCCACAGCTAACACATTATTCAATGATGAAAGAAAGGTTGAAAGCCTTTCCTCAAAAATCAGGAACAAAAAAAGAGTTCCCACTCTCACCAATCCTGCTCAATGTATATTGGAAGGCCTAGTCAAAGAAATTTGGCAAGAAAAATAAAATACTTTAAACTTGGAAAGGAAGAAGTAAAATTGTCTCTATATGCAGATGAAATAATTTTATATATAGAAAATCCTAGACTACTGAAAAAAACTGCTAGAACTAATCAACAATTCAGTAAAGTTGCAGAATACAAAATCAAAGTACATTTTATATACAGATAGTAATAAATTATCTGAAAATGAAAGAAAAGGATCCCATTAACAATAACATTGAAAAATAAAATTTAGAGATATAAGGAGGTAAAAGATCTCTGTACTGAAATTGTAGGATATTGATGAAAAAAATTGAAGAATACACAAATAAATGTGAAGATATACTGTGTTCATGGTTTGGAAAAAATAATATTGTTAAAAGGTCCATTCCACCCAAAGTCATCTGTAGATTCAGTGCGATTTCTATCAAGATTTCTACTTTAAAAAGTAGAAAAAATAATCCTGAAATTTATATGAAACTATGAAAGTCTCCAACAGCCAAAGTAATGTCAAGAAAGGAGAACAAAGTGAAGGCATTACACTGCTGATTTCAAGCTATTTTCAGAGCTATTATAACCAGAACAGTATTATACTGGCACAAAAAACAGACATGTAGACTAATTGAACAGAATCAAGACCCCCCCCAAAAACCCATGCCTATATGGTCAACTAACATTTGACAAGGAGTTAAGAATTCTCGATAGAGAAAAAGTGTCTTCAATAAATGGTGCTGGGAAAACTGGATAGACACATGTAAAAAAATAAAAGATACTATCCTCCTTTTACTATTTACAAAAATCATCTCAAAATGAATGAAATCCATTTCTCATTTAGAAAAAAAAAGTGCAGTTTGCTGCCATCATTAATTTAATATCACATGTAAGAATGCTACATTTTCTAGGATTTTATATTCAGCTATTGAGAATTACGTTTTATAAGTGGAAATACCACTACTAAAAACAGAATGGTATATATAGAATGATGTAATTTGTTTCCAAAGACTATTAATATACTAGAGTAATGTAAAAATAATAATAAAAGCAAGATATTTTGTGGCAAACTTTGGGGGTAAGGTTGGGACTGTAATCAGCAAGTTATCTCAGGGTAAATGCTATAGCCTTAAATGTCACTGGTAAGTATTCTTGGGGCAAATGGGTAATGGGTTAAAGATTTAAATGTAAGACCTGAAACCATAAAACTCCTAGAAGAAAACACAGAGAAAAAGTTCCTTGGTGTTGGTCTTGGCAACGATGTTTTAGATATGACACCTAAAGCACAAGCGACATAATCTAAAATTAACAAGTGAGGATAAATCAGATTAAAAAACTCCTGCACAGGCAAAGAAAGTCAATAAAATGAAAAAGCAATCTATGAATAAGAAAATATATTTGCAAATTATATATCTAATTAGATAAGACATTAATATCCAAAACATATAAAAATGATACAACTTATTAGCAAAAAACAGTTCAATTAAAAAGTGGAAGAGTTCTACAGCCGTGCCACCCTGAACAAGCCTGATCCCGTCTGATCTCGGAAGTTAAGCAAGGTCGGTCCTGATTAGCACTTGGATGGGAGACCACTTAGGAAGACTAGGTGCTGTAGGCATAAAAAAATAAAAATAATAAGGGATCATAAGCTGATAAAATCCTTGCAATCTGTGAGGTCAACCAAGGGTTGCCTCACCTAAAATGAATGAATGAATGAATGAATGAATGAAAAAAAGTAGAAGAGAATCTGAATAGACATTTTCCAGAAAATATACTCAAGTTGCCAACAGTTACAAGAAAAAGAGTTGAATGTTACTAATTATCAAAGAAATGCAAATCAAAACCAAAGTTAGTTATTGCCTCATGTCTCTTAGAATGGCCATGATCAAAAAGGCAAGAGATAATTAATGCTGATGGGAATATGGAATAAAGGGAATCCTTGAGCACTGTTGATAGAAGTGTAATTTGGTACAGCCACTATTGAAAACTGTATGGAGGTTCCTTAAAACATTAAAAATAGTGCTATCATATAATCCAGCAATCCTATTTTTGGGTACATATCCAAAGAAAATGAAAGCACTGTCCCAAAGAGATATTTGCAGCATATCTACAATACAGAAGACATGAAAGCAATGAAAGTTAATAGATCAATAGATAAAGAAATTGAGATATACATAAACAATGGAATATTATTCAACCATGAGAAGAAGAAAATCCTTCCATTTGCAAAAGCATGCATGAAACTTGAGGGCATTTTATTAAGTGAAATAAGTCAGACAAAGGAAGACAAATACTTCAAGATCTCATTTATATGTGGAATCTATAAAAACAAACAGAAGAATTAATCAGAGGCAGGAATGGGGAATGGGAAATTGGGTGAAGGTGGTCAAAAGGTAGAGTTTCAGTTATAAGTGCTTAAGCTGCAATGTCCAACATGATGGCTATAGTTAACACTGTTTGATAATACATTTGAAAGTTGCTAAGAGAGTAAATCCTAGATGTTCTCATTACAAGGAAAAAAGTTTTATAGCTATATAAGGGAATAAATGTTAACTAAACTTTTTGTAGTAATCACATATATATATATGTGTGTGTGTGTGTGTATATATGTATGTGTGTGTGTATATATATGTATATATGTATATATATGTATTTATATGTATATATGTATATATATGTGTGTGTGTGTATATATATATATATATATATATATATATATATATATCCAATAAAATCATTATGTTGCACACCTTAAGGTTATATGTCAATTATATGTTTTATGTTTTATGTCAATTATATCATAATAAAACAAACAAAAAAACCCATTCAATTCAGAGTATGAGGTACTTGCCCATCATTAGGTGGTCATGTGGTTCTTCTCTCCCCATTTTTTTTTACGCTATTAAATGGTTTGCAAAATATTCTTATGTTGATAATGATAAAAATTTGGTTTTCTAACCAAATACTAAAATTTGTTGTCTGAAGTACATATAAGATCATGATGCAAAGTATCATCACTCTGTGCTTCTACTCAATCTGGAAAGTTGTTATAGTATTTTGTCATTTTAGTTATTATTCCAAAGCATGTAAGTTTGAGACAACCCCAAGTTTTGAAAGATTCCCTGTCCCTCAAGATAAAATGAAGGCTATATTACTTAGGTTAAAATAAAATACCAGAGTACATTAAGAAAACATTTTTTAGCACCAGAAGTTACTCTTTTAACAAGTGGCAAACCTGAGATTAAAAACAAAATTTTGTTTGATGTTAGAATCTTCTAGATATACTAAATAGTACTGACAGTTTTCTAGTTACATAAAATAAAGATGTATGCTTTGAAATTTGAAGATTCTAAAATACAGCTTAACAACCTTTCCTGGTGAAGTTATATAATCATTTGCAGCTGTATGTTTGCTTTGAGATTTGGATCCAAATACTTTCTAAAATTTTGTATCTGCTTTTTTATATTTCTCCTTAACATAAAGGTAAATAAGAATTATTACTTGGGCAAAATGACTTGTACAAGGACAGAATTCATTTGATGTATTTGAAATTAGGACATAAAAACAATTTCATAAGAAAAGTATAAATCGAAAAAAAAAACATTTTTTTCTTTTTTGTTTCTGAAGATAAAAATATTTCTGGACACTATTAACCCTGGCATCTTACAGGCAGAAATTTGAGAGTAGTAAGTAATTTGGGGACATTATTCTTTTGTTTTTAGAATTGTTACATATAGATATAATTTACTTATTCACTTACTTTTTCAGTGTAAAGGTAATGAGTTATTTTTACCAGGTCTTCATTATTATTATATATAGTCATTCAGATCTCTGGAATCTGAACATTTACAAATTAAGAAAATAACCTGATGACATATTCTAATATTTCTAGCTTTCTTTTTAAAACTTAATGATATTCTACCAACCTCGGTGTCCTGTAATGTCTATTTTTGACTAAACAAAGTGCCTAGCAAATTGTATTGAAAACTTAGATTCCTGAGTTTTATTTCATGTGATTCATTCACTCAACAAATAAATGCTTATTGATCACTTTATATATAATGTGCTTGGTCAGGGGTCTAGAGATACATGTATGTCCTTGCTTCAATGTCATTTTCTACAAATTGGGGTAAAAAGATTTTCTTCCTTGGTGTTGTCTTCTTGGTAAGCACATATTTTTAACTACTACACTATAGTGATTTTGACACGGTGAAGGTACAGTTTTATAAATGAAAGCTAAATGAATGCACATTTCTTTCCCAAGTTTAAAATGTTGTTGAAATACAATTAACCACCTCATTTTAAGGGCTGCACACTTAAAATGGTTTTCCTTAAGTCACTGGAAGTTTTACCTGTGACTTTAGAAATGTTTAACTCTCCCAGGGCCTTATAACCCCATCTGCCTATGGGTAACTCAGGCAGTCCTCAGAAAACAGCATAGAATATTTTCATTATGACAACATTTTTAGAATACTTCATCAAGCAGAGATACAGCTTCAGATGGATTTTGGAAGTTAAAGTGTATTGAAAAAAAAATTATCACTTATCTTACCAGGTGGCCCTCACTCCATCAGGAATTAGAAGAGGCCTTTGAGGAAAGTGGAAACTGATGGATTAAGCTCATCTGAAATTACTTGTGGTCGTAGAAAACATTCCTCTAAAATAATCAGGATATTAGCAATAGTGTTCTGGAGACATTCCAGTTTTGTAATTATTTCTGCCTATCTACTTTCCCCCCTGAAGTTTCAATGGAATTATTATTTTTTTTTTTTTGCCTTGGAAAGAAAATAAAAAAGCTAATAAAGCCATGTCCAGTTAAAGCAACACTATCATAATTTACATTCCTTATGAAAAAAATATAATCATGTGCTTAAAATAGATCTCTACTCATACAATTACACATATTCCAACTCACATAAAGTACATGTGAGAATCTGAAAAATTTAGAAATGTGTTAGAAAACACATTTAGAATTGTGTTAGAAAACACAATTTTAACTTCATTTTCTTCAGATAACAAGCCTTTATTTTAAATAGATTAGTATTTTTAACTAGCAACCTATGACTTTGAGGTCTCTGGATTGACAAGTACTTTAGAATTGTTTACCAGTGTCTTTAAAATTTTTCTTATGCTAGTGACAAAGCAGCAACAGTCTAAAGGTGAATTAAAAAATTTTAAAAATTGCTGCAATATGGCCAATTCATTTTATTCCTCAATATGAAAAGAACTTCAAGATTTCAAAAAGAGCTTTGATGTTGCTCTGGCCTATTCTTCTGAGGAATTGAGAACTTTTTTAAATAGTGAAATTATAAAGATAAAGACTAAAAAAATATTAAGGATGTAACATTTTTTTATATTTTGAGTTATCAATTTATAAGGTGGAAACCCACTTTAGCAATTAAAGTTCTGTTTACAATTATATAGTATTTAGATATTATTTTTATTAACCTCTAGCTATGTGACATCAATAAAAACAAAAGTTTTCTATTACAATAACATTTTGCAAAAATTACTTTTTTTCTCATGTTAAGAGAAATGTGAACATCAAGATTTGGAAGTGTTATTGTTCTGCTACCACCTTATTCTTACTGTGCTTGCTATTCTGAAAAATATATTTCTTGTTACCAGTCTTCTCAGCAATGTGACAAGTGTACCCTAGAAATCATAAGTTAGAGAATGATTTGGGAAGTGATGTAACAGGATTGCCTGAAGATGATTTTAAGAGAAAAGGTCATAGCTACAGAAGAGTGGCTTTGGACCAGAGATAGTGTCAATCACTATTGGGTTAATAATGAAGGATGTTTGGAGGCTGAAATAAATGTCATTACCATTTTTCCACCAGTGTTATACCATAGCCAGCGAGTACAAAGGGGATGTTTACTTTTTACAGCATCTTTCTCATAGGATGCTTCAGATATTCTGTGAAAAAGCAATAGTCTTCTTTGAAATGTAATAAACACAAATGAATAAAAGATGGATTCTAGAATTAATATGTAATAGGCCCATGAAAGTGATACCTTACTCTCCAGAGCAAAGATATTTTAATCAGTTTTTTCCTTGGTGGATTATTTTGTTGCATCCTAGATTAAAAATTGGTTACTAAAGAAGAAGACTCAATAGCATTATCTCTTCATTAGTCTCTTTCACATAGAACTTAAAATAGGAGGTAAAAAATTTCAAGATAACAGCTATATTTCCTCACCTTGACAATGTCTATTCTTCCATTTGGTCAGGCATTTCTAAATTGTTTCTAAGCTAGAGTTCAATACATCTATTTGTTAACAGGCTCAATGACTCTGTACATCCATTGCTTTCAAATATCTAATACCATAGACTTTAATATTTAGGGTCCTAATGTGTATCTTAATATCTAAAGCTATCATTTTCAGATATGGATATTAAGATCCTTGCTAAAATGATTTGGCCATATTCACAGAGCTAAATAGAGTCTGTCAAATCACATTAAGCAAATCTCAGAAATTTAAGGTAAAATAAACTTCATTAAGATAGTGTCATGGGAGATGAATAAATATTAACATTATGGCAGAATATCAAAACACATTAGATTTACATTATATGTTAACAGTTTATATATACATTCATCACATAAAGTAAAACATGCCAGTAGTAATAGCTTGCTCATTAATCTCTTCAGAAATGAGGCCTATTTTACTAAGTGAAGTTTAAAGATACAGGTGAATATAATATAAAATATACTGTTCAGGGCCCACCTGCTCTGAAACTTAACTTTATCTACTATAGATAGTTGAGTATTAAATCTCTTGACTTCCCTGAAGCTCAGAAGGGACTTGAAGTTCTTTCCAGATCTGAGATATTATAACTCTCTCGAGACAAAAATATTCATTTACTTAAAATACGTATACATTTTAGATACAGTGCCTATTTAATGCATTTATTGTATCAATAAATACTTTATACTTTTTTCAGAGTTAACTAAATAAGTGCCTCTTTATGTTTATACTTTACATTGTACTTTGCATATACCTGGGGTATTAGATGCACATTATGTACAGTTGATCTTTACTCACCAATTAAGTTTTAAAGGATGTAGAATAACCAAAACATTTGTAAGAGATGAACAAAGTAGGAGGACTAACACTATCTGATTTCAAGACTAATTATAATGGTACAGTAATTCAAGCAGTATGCAATTGTCCTACAGACTAATAAATAGATCAGTAGAACAGAACAGAATAAAGATTTCAGATTCATTCTCACACATGTATGAGAACCTTCTCTTTGATAAAAATAAAAGTTTCAATGTATTTCAATAGCTGAAACAAGTGATATTCATACATATGATACATATATGTAAAACTTAGATTAATATTTCATACCATATACAAAAATTAAGTCAAATCATGAATCAAAATGTAAAAACTATAACTATACAATTTTCTGAAAAAAGCATGGGGGAAAACCTTTGTGACCGTGGGTTATACAAACATTTTTAAAGATATGATACCAAAAGCAAAGCCCATAACATAACAAATTGATCAATTAAACTTTATTAAAATTAAAAAATATATATATATACACATATTTTTTTGAAAAATGCTATAAAAAGAAACAATAAACAAGTTATAGACCTGGAAGAAAATATTACAATTCACATTTCTGATAAAGGACTTGGATTCAAAACTCTCAAAATAACCCAATTATAAACAAATGAATAAAAGATTTTAAGAAACCTTTTATCAAAGAAGATATTCCTAGAGTTACTAAGCATTCACAGTTATTAGAAACTTAACATTGCAATCACAAAAAGATATTTTACATATAGAATGACCAAAGACTTGAAGAAACATATTCTTCTAAATGTTATTGAGGATAAGGAGGAATTCTCATACACTGAGATCAGGGATTGAAGTGGTACAGCCATTTTGGAAAAAGTTTGTGGGTTTCTTTTTTTTTCAAGAGTTAAACATCTACCTTCCATGTAACCTAGATATTATATGCCTAGGATTTACCCAGACAAATGGGAACATATTCATAGCAAGACTTGCATATAAGTAATCATAACAGCTTTACCTGTCATAGAAAGATCCTGGCTGTAAACCAAATATTAATCAATGAATGTTTAAATAAACTGGTATTATCTATAAAACTGAATACTATTCAACAATAGAAATGAAGAAATTATTGGTATATATCACAACATGGTTTAATTTTAAAATAAATATACTCAATGAATCAAGTCAACAATACAAAGTATGATGTAACTTGTATAAAATAATATAAGTAGAAAATACAAATGAATCTATAGTTTGTAGAAAGCCAATTGGTGGTTTCCCTGGGGATGGGGAAAGAGAGCTGGTCATAGAAGGAAAGAAGAGAGCGACTATAAGAAATGTGGAAACTTTGAGAATGACAAATATGTTTATCATAATTGTGAAAGTTATTTCTTGGTTATATAGTATGTCAAAACCTATACAATTATATATGTGTATGCAATTATATTTCAGTAATGTTTAAAAATCTCACATACCATTTTTAAACATTATTGAAGTATAATTCAAACAATTTCTGGATGCAAGGTCTTTGCAATAGTATTAGTGAAAATATAAACTGGTTAAAAAACTAGAGAAAATAATAAGTGTTATATAAAAACACATACACATACATACATAAAAACACACATATAAGAACAGTAAGGCAAAATTAATTTAAAAATTTGTGCCAATCCTTAAAGCATAATGTAAATATTAGATAAAATAGAGACAGAATGGCAGTGAAAGACATAAAGTAGAAATAAACATATTTAGCATTATGCTTTATTGTGAATTTAAAAGAAGCAAAGCGATTTCACTAACCTCTTATTTGTTTTAATGTAATTTGGTTATTGAATATTGTTAACTACAGCCCACACAAGGTCAAATAATATTGCTTATAGTCTCCAGTATTCCAGCAGTTATAATTGCACATTGGAAAACAAATATGTTTGCTCTTCACAGTGTGTGTAGTTTTTAAATTGAGAAAAACATCTGGGATATTATAAAATGAAAAGCATAACTACAAAAAATCAGCTGCCATTTTTATCATCATAAGGCTGAATGACTTTCAAAAGAGCAGGAGATTTGTGTTTATGTGGACACTGACATTAAAATGTTTTAGGTATATTATAGGGTCACTAACACTGACAATTTGCCTTACTGAAAAAAAAAATACATATATTTTTATATTGTGTAAAAGAATGCTGAGGAAGAAAGAATGACCAGAGATCAGTTGGTAACCATTTACTTCTGCTAGTGAATGTTTCATTCTAGTTGTGGCAACTAAAGGTTAAAAATGAAAAGGTTTTTCTGTTTTATATTTATATTATATTAGAGTTTATTATATTATACCACCTAGAATATTCTCTTGAAAGTGTTTGTCTGGGTTTTTTTTTCTCCCAGCCCTCTTTACTTGTTTAATCCCTACACTTCTTTAGTACTCAACAGAATCATTATCTCTTCTTAAAACAGTCCCAAATCCCCAGGCTGGCTTTAATTCTTTCGTTTTTTAAGTGTTACCTCATGATTACCACATGATAGTATTTAGTTCACTATAGTGATTATCCATTATCTCTTCTGTCTCTTTCATTGGGCCAACACAGACCAGTAACCATGAATCTCTCACCTGTATTCCTGTACATGTATAAAAACTCCTAAACATATTTATGTGGTACCATGCCTTTTTTCCCCTGAAACCTCACTGAAAGAGAAATTTTAAATTATTATATAGCATACCAAATTATTAGAAAATGTCAATCAGTTACATTGGAGAATTTATGGAAATTAAAGAGCTCTTTTGTTCAAATCACAACAAAACTAAATGCAACCATATAAATCAGCTAGCTACTGAAGAAATGGATATGGATTTAACAAAGATAGCCCAGGGCAACTCCCAGAAGCCATTAGCTGGAGTCTGCAACATGGTGTTCTAAACGGTAACTCATTGGGCAAAAATCCTCTGTCTTCCATGCAAAAACAACTGTATTCGTGGTTTGCTCACAGGTTAAGAAAAGACAGTGAGACCAGCTCTCTAAGCAAAATAAAGAATTTATATATGGAGTTCTCTAGAAAGTATGATAGAGCTACAAAGAAAAGCAAGATGGCATTTTGGGTCACTTTAGTCTGTCGTACATGATATATACAGCTCACACACTAAAATACATCCTACCCACTTATCACAAGCAGGACTTTGCAATTTTCAGCACATTTCCTACTAGAGAAACAGTGATCTTTATTTAAAAATAATAATAAACAATCGAAAAACATTAAATGCACCAATAGAGGGAAATGGATAATTTCCTTCATAGAATTTACAGTCTAGTCAGAGAAAATTGAAGTTAACTTTTCTGGTAAGTTTAAAGAAGAAAAAAATGATAGGTAATGGGAAGGGAGAAAGATGGTATTTTTAATTGTGTTCTTGGGAATGATATTTATGATAAAATCATATTTAACATTGACTTGAAGACAAAGCATTTGTGAACCAGGAGCAAAGAGGTTTCCTGGAAGAAAGAACATCAAATGTAAACCTTGTGACAAAATTCTGTTCTTGGAATTTCCAAAGAATAAGGAATTGAAGTGAGCAATAGGAAGTGAAGGTGAGAGCTAAGTCAATGAGGACACTTGGGAAGGACTACGAAAGGACCTTCTGGCTGCTGGCTTTGAGAATCCATGGTGATAGAGAAAGAGTGTAAGCAGGATGAGCAATCAGAGGGTTATTGTAATAATCCTTTTGAAATACAGTACTCAGATTCTGGATATATTCTGAAAGCAGAGCTGAAAGAATTGGATGTGAAGTGTGAAAGAAAGCTGGTAAGAATTCATGTTATTTGCCTGCAATTCCTTGAGGTGCATTTTTAGCAACATACTTAACAGTTTGACTGCCTTGAGTGAAAGGAGGGATAAGAAAGTAAGGGCAAGGACACAACAATAAGAATAGCTAACATTTATTGCACATGCACTTTATGCTAGCAAATTTCTAAATGCCTATTATAATATTAGATATTCATAGTAATGTCTGAGATAGAAATTGTTAACATCCACAGTTTCAGAAAAAGAAACTTAACCTTAGGGGTTATATATCCAAGCCCTAAAATAGTATATCTAATAATTGGAGGCAGATGATGACATCAGATCACCTGACTTCAGGTCCTAAACCCTCAAACAAAATAATATCAATGGACCACCTACTTTGTCATAAAAGGTTACCTACCAGATACTTTACAAAGATCATCCTGTTTAAACACTTCTATGGGTAATTATGAGGAAACCAATACTTATCAAAAATCACAGAAGCTTCAAATATTGATTAAATTTCTGGTTTAAAGCAATATATATGATATTAATTGAGCTGTTATTTAAAAAGGGAGACTTTATATTCAGAAGTTTCAGTAATTGCTATATGAATACATATTTATTAGACCAGCAGTTCTTATAACCTTTAATAGTTTTATGAATATTGTTATTAATTCAAAAGGAGTTTTAGCACAAAAAGTTTTTGAAACTTATTTGATCAGGATCTTATGTTTGGAAATTCTGGTATAATGTATTTTCTGTTACACTTCATGAAACATATATTGCAAGAATAATGTCTGTTCTCAGTAACTAGATAAACCAAATTCCTAGGGAATTTTGATGTCTCTTGAAAGAGAATTCATAGAATTGTGAATGGCTTCACAGTGATTCTGTAGAAGAATTTCACCCATATAATTGTCATTGGAAAGAAATAGGGAACACTTCATGTTGACAAATAGTAGAGAGGGAAAAGAAACTTACTATAATCCCCACTATTGTAGCCAATACACAGCATGATCAAATGTGCCACAGCACTTTCCATTTAAGATAAATTCTGGGCATGTTCACTGGTTCCTCAGTCTTGTTATTCAGCAAGTGGACCACTCACTACAAGTATATATCTTCATTGTTTGTATGGACTCAAATATTGCTTGAGAACTCCCTTGAACTCTGAAAGATGAGTCAATTATTAATAGAAATTGAGCTAATGATATGTTTAGAAAACTGATTCCATAAGTCACAGTAGACAAATGAACATTTACACAAATTTTTTGGGTCAGTGTCTGTTTCTGAGAAAGAAAGAATCCTACAGGCAAATGAATGAGAACTAAAACTATTCAGCTGCTAAAACAAGATGCTTATTTGTATCTAAGATTAACTGATGATGTTAAAAACTGCCATAAAATATATCAGGCTTTGCTACCTACTTGTTATATGACATTATACAGGTGGCTCATAATAGTAGTGTTTATTGTATAGGGCTGTTATTAAGATGATTAATGATGATAATGGGATTATGGTGGAGGAGTAGTAGGGTGAGAAAGAAAGAAGAGGAGAAGGAGAAAAAAGAAAAACAATAGCAACTACTACACTTAGAATAGTCCATGATATATTGTAAGAGATATGAAAGTTAAAAAATCATAATAAATTAATATATAATACTATACTGTATTTAAACAAAGTATAAATATTTAAACTATTGTCTTCTAGATATCTTTTTTAAAATCTATAAACCTCCAAAAGGTGAAGCAAACATTGGCATGCTATCGATCTTTCACAAATGAGAAAGATATAATTCATTGAATAATTTTTCTAATAATTTTCTGGGAGCAAAGCACAAGCAGATGCTGTGAGAGAGGTGGATAACTTTGGATGATGTCTCTGCTTGAAACTTGTTCTTACATATAGGCATTAACTGAGATTTTTAAATAGTTGTTCCAGAATTCACAAAAAATTTCTGCATTTGAAATATTTATGTAACTATTTATCTGAATTACCTATTCTTTGATGTAATAGCCTTTACCAAGTTTGTGTGCAATTTAGAAAAAAAAATGCACTGTACATTTCTACTTAAAAATAGAATACAATGTTATTATGCAGGAATGATAAAATTGCTCCCTAGTTGATGTGCTGCTTATACCCTGAATCTGACAGAAAGGCAGAAACAAAAAAGGTGAGTGATACTAGCCTAGTTTTGAATCTGATGGCTTGAGATTTGATTATGAAACTAGCAGTGCCCTGGAATTGGATTATATAAAGGCACTTTCAAATGACACATAATCCAAAACCCCTTTCAGGTACAAGCTAGAAATGCAATCAGCAGTTCTGTCACACACATATGTCATGATACCTGATGGCAAGGTGAATGCATGAAAACAGGTCCTGACTGATTTTTATATGCTTTTGATTCCCTCTATTTTGACACAAAGAAATACAATCTCTGTGTTTAGAAGCATATCAAATTAAAAAAATAAATTGATGCTACAAATAAATTGGTTTTAATTCATAAATTTATTTCTTTTTGTGTCTGAGAGATCATTAATTTAAGATATCACATTAGATATATGATAATAGACTAGCTCGGAAACTGAAATTAGACAAAATTCTGTTTGAAAAATAGTGTATATGTAGTTTTAAGTGCATAATATTCCAAAATTCTTTCAAAATTTTCTCAAACTTGATGAAGATAATTCTCTTTAGATAAATAGATTGACAGATAAACAGACAGACACATATACACACACACACACAATCAACTGTCTGACTTTCATTGATGGTGATGTTTTCCATTCTTCTCTCGTGTGTGTGTGTGTGTGTGTGTGTGTGTGTGTGTGTTTTAAGAATTATAAACTGAACACAACTAAGTATACCTAGTTCTTCATGGCACAGAAGCTTATAGCTGTATTTTTATCTACACCTTCAAGTATTATTTTTTAAAATATGTAATCCTAGGAGCCTTACAAACTATGAATTGACTTATTTATGGGTTGTGAAGGATAGGCAACTATTTTTTAAAAATAAAATAGAACAGGATCAAACAAAATAGCAAAAGTCAGAGTGTATAGCATATATAAGTAGAGACATTGTCTCACAAACATTTTTTTTTTCTTTATTGGCATAGGTGTATTCATATACACAATATTGTCAAACCATATTTATAGTACACATAGCTATTTTAAAAAATGAAAAACAACAACCAAACAGGACAAACAGACTCATGGATACGGACAATAGAATAGTGGTTGGCAGAGGGTAGGAGGGTAGGTAGGTGTTGGGTAAAAGGGTTCAAATATGTTGTGACAGAAAGAAATCTAACTCTAGGAGGTGAAGACACAATGTAAATATACATATGCCATACTGTTGAATTCTACACTTAAAACACTGGATTTTGTTAACCAATGTCACTGTAATAAAAATAAATAAATAAAAATGCAATAAACAAACAAATAAACAAAATTTTAATAATCATTTTGTGAGAATTTATGATTCTACTTCACAGGTTTCATGTGCCCTAGAAATAGGCTTTAAAATTTGTTTATGCATCTTATTTCATTAAAAGTATAATGGTTTTCATTAATACTTATAAAAATATATTTTTTAAAAAGCTCAAGACATACTAATGTTAAATCAATTATTATATTTGTAGTTTTTGAATATAATTTAAAACAAAAATAACAAATATAATAATTTATATTTATATGTCACTTTTTTACAAGTAGATGTACCATGACTAATTGCTTACATATCCCCAATTTGAATTTAAGTTGGATTACATACAAAATTTTTTTATGATCTTAAAAATGAAAGTATATTTAGACCTAGAAAGGTCTGAGTCAAGTATATATTTCAGTTTTTCTGAAATATTTCTTTGCGAAACAACTGTATTTAATGAGTTAAAATGGTGATGTGATGATGTAGATAAAATATATTTCTAAGATTATGGTAATAGACATATAATATACCAAGTAAATAATAAAGATGGGGGCCCATGGAGAGATAGAGGTAATGGAAAGAAAGATGAAAGATTATTAAGATTTAATAATGTCCTAAAAGAATATTAATACATTTGGAAAAATAATTTTCTGCCACTCACAATGCTGAAAATCTTATATCACTATGGTTTTTAGCACATTGGTAGCTCTGTGAAGTGGCTATATTATTTAAATTTTTAAATTTAAGAAACAGGTTGAATATAGTTAAGATTTTTGTGCCATGGTTTATAAATCCAGTGTGGTTTTTAATTTTATGTAGCTTGGACTCCAAGTTTACTCCTGTCACACTGTACAGAATAATATAAGAGGAAGCAAGAATTCTCAATTTTATGAAGAAACAACAACAACAATAAATTTAATTCTAAACCTAAAGGAACTAGAAAAAGAAGAGCAAATAAAAGCCAAAGGAAACATAAGGAAGTAAATAGTTAAGAACAGAGTGTAAAAAAATGAAATAGAAATTGATAAAATAGAGAAGATCAATAAAATTAAGAGCTGGTTCTTTAAAAAGATGAATAAACTATACAACATTTAGTCATACTTATCAAGAAAATAGAGTGTTCAAATAAAATCATAAATGAAAGAGAAGTTATAACCAATACTATAAAAATACACAAAAAAAGTAAATTTCTATAAGCATATAACCTTTTAACACTGAATCAAAAAGAAATAAAGAAATCTAAATATATCAATTACTAGCAATGAAATTGAAGCAGTAATCAAAAGCTCCAAATAAAAGTTCAGAACCAAATGGCTTCACAAATAATTTCTACCAAACATTAAAGGAATTAATATCTATATTTCTTAGACTATTTCAAAAAAATTAAGAGGAAGAAATACTTTCAAACTCATTTTATGAAGCCAGCATTGCCTTGATATTAAAACCAGATAAGGACATTACAAAAAATAAAAATTATAGGCCAATATGCTTGATGAACCATAGATGAAAAAATTCTCAACAAAATGTTAGGAAACTTGATTCAAGAATACATTAAAAATTTTATGCACCCTGACCAAATGGGATATAACCCAGAGATTCAAGGATGGCTCAATACCCTTAAATCAATTAATGCAATATATCACATTAACAAAATAGAGAATAAAAAATAAACAAACATCTCACTAGATGCAGAAAAAACATTTGAAAAAATTCAACATCCATTTGATAAGAACTCTCAAAAAAGTGAGAATAGAAGTTGGATTGTACAAAGCAGGCAGCTTGTACAAGGGAAATTACATTCTTTAGCTCTCCCAATTTATCTGTAGCTTGCTTGGGTGGTCAACATTGATGGAGAAACAGATAACACGTATATTATAATAGTATATGTAGCAAAGATCAGATCTTAGGGAATCAAAATCTGGAGAAGCATTGGATGCTGAGATATACTTCCCAGATTTCCATTCAAGTTTTAAAGGTTTATTTCTTCAATTACTGTGAGTACTGCTGTTTGATGACTCTCAACTGTCAGCTCTCTGGAAGTTGCTATGGGTTGTAGAGACTCTTACTTCTAGTTGGACAGCCTGCACTTAATGACTGCCAGCTTCCATAGCATAAAGTCCACGTGTTCCTTATTGTAATACTGAACAATCTATAGGGTCCACTTGGCTTCAGAAATGTCTTTTCCAATATACGGTCACCTGAGACTTTGTTGAGACTACATTGCAGTCTTATCTTTTCCTCTGTCCAATCCTGCTGGCCTCTTTCCCTCCTCTTCCATAGTAATCATCTCCTAAAATCTTCTAAACTTCCTACCATGTATGCTTCACCTCATGGTCTGTTCTGCAGGAAACATAAATTTCAAGAAGATCTACAATAATCTCAGTTCACTGTTAGCTACCAAAAGATTCATAGGGATTGAATAAGCAAATCTAATTGGTCAAATGGTCACACTCATTCAAAGATTTTTAAAAATGTAGATGTGAAACATCAAGTACTCAAAAAAAAAAAAAAAGAAAATGATAAGTCTTTGATACTAATAAGTCTGTTCAGATGAGGCCACCTGTGATAGGAAAAAAAAAAAAAAAAAAAAAAAACTTCCTAAGATGCTCACATCCTAATTCTCAGAACCTATGAGTATGTCACTATACACAACAAGAGAGACTTTGATCAAATGATTAAGGTTAAGGAACTTGAGATTGTTTAATCTATGAGATCTAATAGTAAAGGTCCTTAAAAGCAGAAAAACTTTCTCAGTCATGGGCATAAAAGAAGATGTGAGAAGGGTGAAAAATATGCAGTATTGCAGGATTTAGGTTGAAGGAAGGGGTCCAGGAAAGGCAAGGAAACAGATTCTGCCCTAGAGTGTCCATAAAGGAATGCAGTTGCGCTGGCACATTAATTTTAGCACAATAAAGCCTCTGTTGCAATTCTAACCTACAGATTTATATAAGATAATAAATTTGTATTGCTTAAACCACTATAATTTTTTTTTTGTAATTTATTATAGAAGCACTATTAAGTCAATACATATCTGGTAGCAGGGGTGAGGTGATGCTGTAACAAATACTAAAAAAAAATGTGAAACTGACTTTGAAATTTAGCAATGGGCAGAGGTTGAAAGAATTTGGGGGAACATGATAGAAAAAGGCTAGGTTTTCCTGTCAGTACTAATATTGATGTTAACTGCTCCTAATGAGGACTCAAAAAAAGCTAGGAGCAAATACAAATTGCTTTATTGCTTTACAGAATCCCAAATCATTGTGAAAATACCATTAGTAAAAATATGGACATTAAAGGAACATCTGGTGAAGGCTGAGAAATAAGTGAGGAACATGTTATTGAAAACCAGAGGAAAGATCTTTGCTATACAGTGGCAGAATGATTGGCAGACGTGTCCTTTAGTTAAATGGATAGCAAAAATAGTAAATGGTAAATTTGTACATTGAATTGGGTAGATTTTAAAGCAGAATATTGAAGATGCAGCCAGGTTTCTTCTTGCCACTTATAGTAAAATGTCAGAGTAAAGAGGTGCATTTGGGAGGAACCATTAAACAAACAAACAAAATATGTACTGGATAGTCTTGGAAATTCTCAGCCTCTTTAGATAAATAAAAATAAAAATAAAAGAAAACTAAAATTAAGAAGTTCACTGCCAAGAATTTATGATATAGAGGGGTTGCACCCCAGAAAGATTAGAAATTATTAATGTTTATTCACACAAATGGCTCTTTGTGGAAATTAAAAGTTTGTCTCACAGATTACCTCAGTGTAACTAGAGAGCAGATAGGAAGCTTTAAGGCATTATCTGTCCTTCAGACTTCTCAACAAAAGCCAACAACAGGGATTAGATTATCTAGGAAAGATCTGTGAGGGGACTTCATGTCTAATGGAGACAATCTCATGACATGTACAGGAGACACACAAGGGTCTTCAAAATTTTAACTAGCAAAACACTGCGAGCTATAATTTTAAGAGATAGAGGCTTAACCTAATCATATGAGATTTTAAGGGATAGTGTACGAACTCAAAGAAGGCTGTTGGAACCCCAAATATCTACAGGCCAGAAACAAGCTGATAAAGCTACCTCGCTGCAAAACGTGTACCACCATTCATGAAACATGGAGGATGTCTCAGAGTGCCAAACTGAGAGTCCAAATGGCTAAATTACATAGGATTAACCCCAGGATTTTAAATCTAATGAAGTTTTTCCAGCTGGATTTTAAAATAGCTTGGGATCAATAATTCTTTTTCTTTCCACTTTTTACTCTTTTAAACCAGAATCTCCTGCCTAATCACCATAGTATTTTAGGAACAGATGACTTGCTTCTTTAGTTGCCTAAATAGATTTATGATTTAGATGATGAGATTTTGGACTTTTGAGCTGATATTTACATGATTTCGAAATGTGAGTTGATGCTATAATGGGTTCAGACTTTACATATTGGATGAGGTGAATAAACTTTGTATGTATGAATAATGCAAATCCTTGGGGTGCAGAAGGTAGACTATAGTAGGCAGAATAATGAGCTTCTAAATATGACCACCCCTAATCATTGGAACTTGTAAACGTGTTACCTTTTATGGCAAAGAGGATTTTGCAGATATGATTAAAGTTAAGAATCTTGAGATGGCAGATTACCTTACATTTTCTAGAGGGGCCCAACCTAATCATATGAGATCTTAAAATAACCTTTCCTGGCTGAGGTCAAGAACAGAGAAATACGTGACTTCAGAAGATGGTCAGAGAGATGCAACATGGCTGGCTTTGAAGATGGAGGAAAGGAGCTGAGAATCAAGAAATGAATATGGCCACTGGAAGCCGGAAAAGAAAATTTAGTTCCTGCTAGAGCCTCCAAGAAGAAACATAACCCTGCTGACACATTGATTTGACAACGCAATGAGATCTATGTTGAAATTCTCACATATACTAGTATAAAATAATAAATTTGCAATTTTAAACTATAATTCTGTGTAATATTTTACAGCAGCAATGGAAATATAATACAACTTCTTTAAACTATTACCCACTCTAGTATTTGTGTCACCAGATAGAAGAATTAAAGGTTTAAGTATGGCAATAAAAAAATGTAGTGATAAATAAGGGATAGGAGTCAATATAGTCTTTCCTTTGAGACCATATTATATCTTCTCTATAAATTTGGAATAGAAAAAATATTCAGATTTGTAAAATGTGGTTTAACATGTAGATAATCCTAAATTCAAAGCCTGAGATATATGTTACAAATGCTCCATCTCACTGCTGATATAAAATTCCATTGAAATTTAGGGTGCTTCTTTGTATGGACAATTAAGTTATATTCACTTTCAATATTTTATGTTTGTCCTTGAATATGGAACATAAATGGCTTTATCTTGTCTTTTCCATAGTAACAGGTACTACATTAACTATAATTATAAAGCTTTCCTTCCTTTTAAATGATTTTATTTTCTCCAAATTCAAAATAAATTTCTTTTTCTTAAAACTCATCTGATTTACTTTGTGAAAATGCTAACAGGCGAGTTATCCAGAAAAAACAATGTTACACTTTTTTTTTTTTTCGAATGGGGGGTGGGGTAGGGGAGGGAAATGCTTATGGAGAGTAGGGTTTCAGGGCTGCAAAATTAAATGTTATGATGTAACTGAACAAACACAATGAACAAGTAAATTTAGAATAGTTATAAAATTTATACATAATCCAGGTTGCTGAAAATGTTTCATGTAGACACTGAGTTTGTAAATAGAAATGCGAATGAGCAGTGTGTTTGTCTGTAGAAAAGTAAGTAAACATGATATTAGAAGGGAAGTTTTCTAATCTCTCACGTGAAGTGAATTTTTTTAAATTTCTTTTATGATTTATTGATGCCTCATTGGCCATACTCAACTAAATTTTTTTCTGTGATAATAATATTGACCTTTCTCCTTGTTTTTCTTTTCTAGTCTCCTGCCATAACAGCTTTATTTATTTTCTCCAAATATAAAGATATGTGAGGACTGATCTCACTGAACATGCACATATAGTTTATTATTGCTATTTTGGTTAGCTATAAAATTTTAGAACACATTGATTTTTTTGAAATTTTAAAGAAAATTTACCATTATTTTCTATCTTTCTGTGTTGGTGATTGGAAGTTACACCAAAGACTTGTATTCATTTGTCGGTAAGCAATTTCATCTACTTGGAAGTATCAATGTATTTCTGAAATACATAGTTGCATACTGTTTTGCATTCCTTCTGTTTACAAACAAAGTTGATTTGTTCATTTTGAGAGCATAAAATTGTGAAGATGTTTTAGTTTAGGAAAATACTATGCTTTCACATTGCTGGTAATTGCCTTATTCTCTTCTAGACTTCCTATTAGATGGATTAATGCTCCATATCTCTTAATGTTTCATATTGTTCATTGTTTTCTTAGATTCTAGAGATTTTTTCCCAATGAAATTTGTGATTCATAATTAGGTATGTCGCTGCATTCATTCTATTATGTAGCCATTTTATTAAAATATTTTTTTGTAATTTTATTTTTAATTAATTTTTGTAGTGCTTCTTTAATCCTTATGTCATAGAGATAATAATTATTCACATCTGAGAAAACTGACTGAAGTTTTTAAAAATAATATGTTAAGCCTCCTGAGTCAGTTTTTCTATTTGCACATCTTGCTCCTTTTTCAAATATGTGATTTTTCTCTACATCATCAGGTGATCAGAGTTTTTGACACTTTTTTTTAATGAAGACTCATGATGATCAGTAGATATATTGTTATGTATTTTCTCTGCATGTATTTTCTGTTTTCCAAAATGTTCTCTCCTTGAGATGAGCATAAACAGAACTTTCTATGTGAGATGGCTTTGTGTAAATTTGCAGTACACATCAACTAACAGATTTTGTTCTAATGTATTACATGGCAATCAGACTAGGCGCCCACACCCTCCAATTTTCAAAATAAAAAGGTGGTTATATTTCAGTAAACTTTTTTTTTTTTGGATGGAAATCTTTATTTTCTCTCTCTTTTTTTTATTTGGAAAGTCCAACTGTGTGAACTTTTTCCTCAGATCCTAAAACCTATACATGGAAACTTCCCCTTCACAGAATTTAGGCTTATTTCAGAAGAAATATGTTCATGAGATAGGAAGGTGGGCACAGCTCTTAAGAATAGGACATTATTTTTTAAATGTAGAAATTGGAGTATCACAGAAATTTCCTTTCAGATGTGCATTCTGGCTTTTATTATATGTTTTAGAGTTCTGATGCTTTTTCTGATGGAGACATATTCTATCATAGGAGCAGTTCAGTACTTCATTATTTAATCTACCCAGTAACTCTCTAAGAAAATGTTATAAGTCTTTCATTTGTTAACAAACTGAGGGCTAGATAAATGTCTATGGATCAGTTTTTGACTGATTGAGCTGTGATTTGACTTCAGATTCTCTATCTCCATAATTAGATCCCTCATCCATAACCAGGAATAATTTTGCATTCTATTCTAATCAATTTCATTGAGTTCAATGAAATATATTTTAAATGCTTACAATGTGACAGAACTATACAAGCACTGAAAATACAGAGATAACTAAGACAAAGAGCCTAGCTTCAATCAATTACTGTTTTGCATGTGGAATTTAATAAAGATGGAAAATATGGGAAGCAAAGATAAAACTTACTTATTATACAATTTTCCCTAAGATTGTTCTGGTACAGGACAATTGAAAAGGAAATATAAATTAGAAGAACATTCACCGCAAATGCTCTAAATGTTGGATAAAATAATAAACATGCTTTTAATGTCTTGATATAATTTATAAAATATTGAATACTTGAATATTCGAATGATAGAAATAAATTTACTTGTATACATAAGGATTAAATTTTTTAATCTATTTCCCACTTGTTGGACTCAATTTCCAACAAGGATACAAGTGAAATAACAAGTAGTGTTATTCATAAATAAAATTCATAAAAATATATTTAGGAAAATCAATGTTGTTGTTTAATGAGTGATTTTCACCTTGTCTATATCATTTTGAGTAAATAAGATTTTCAAATCTCTATTACAGGTGAGGTCTCAGAGAGCCATACCCGCTGTCTTTAGTTTAAGAGAAACTGAAATCACAGAAGGAATTGTCCCAAGACACATAAATATAGAGAAATAGCCACACCTACCCAATCAACTGCTTTTCCTAACCCTTAGTCTTAATGGAATGGAAGAATGGAAAGTCTTTTAGTCACTTAATTCCCCATGTTTTCCTTGAGTGCAACTTTTCCTCCCATACTATGGGAATATAATCACTCAGTTTATTAGATGATTCCTTTGGAAAAAAAAAAAAAACATAATAAGAAGGGCTAGATAATAATGCAACAAATGGAACCTGAAGAGGTTTTTCTTACATGTAATCAAATTTGTTTCATTAAAGATATAAAGTTGAAGATATCTAATAAAGTTAATGAGGTTGTTTTTTTTTGTTTGTTTTTTTGTTTTTTTTTTCTTTTTTGCTGTAGACATCATATTGAAAGTAATACTGCTGATATTTCCCCCTATTATCAGAATTTATGCAGGAAATAGTGTCATATTGTACACAGCATAGTCTTATTTTTCACTAATTTTACTCTAGTTCCAAAGTAAATTAGGAAGCTGAGAAAAGTGAGACACCATTACTGACAGGTAGCATTTTTCATGGAATCCAATGCTGACTAAGGGGAAAAACAATCTTAGGAGCTATATTTGCATTCTTTATGGATACTGAGGACCTGAGGAAGAAAAAAAAAAATGTTTTCTGCAATGTATGTGCCCTTTACCTACTGCAGATTCAAACTACACTTAAGGAGAAAATCAGTGATATTAGTCAAATACCACAGATATAAATGTTGTAGAGAGAATTCACCAAAGAATACTGAGTAACAGGTAAAATTTGAGAAGAAAGAGGATATTATAATAGTTTCCAAGTATTTACCCCAAGATACTTATTAACTACAATAGAAAAATAGTAACTCAGCAAGCATAATTTTAACCAAGTGGTAAAAGTTACCATAAAAAGACATATTGACATTATTTTTGATATTATACATTAGAAGGACACATTGACATTCCTGTGGTATTTATTCCAAACATTCATAACTTCAGTCCAGTTGTGAGAAAACATCAGACAAACTCAAACTGAAGAACATCCTTCAAAACAATTAATCAGTAGTACTATCCATAAGTTTCAAGGTCATCAAAAAAAAAAAAACTAAAAAACTGTTGAAGAAATCAAGGTGGTGAGTAGTTGCCTTTTGGGTTCTGAATTGGATCCTGAAGCAGAAAGAGGACATAGTGAAAAAACTGGTGAAAGTTGAATGTGACCTGTAGTTTAATTGATTGTATCAATGTGAATTTTCTGGTATTGATCATTTCACTATTGTATTTCACAATAGTAATCAGATTTAGCAGAAGCTGATGAGAGATATACAGGAACCTCTGTACTATTTTGCAACTTGTAAATCTAACATTATTTCAAAATTAAAAGTTAAAAACATTATTTTAGCATGGGAATACAAATTTTGAGGAAACCCACTTCTCCATTCAACTTTTAAAACTTCACTGATAGAAAAAGACTAGGTTTGGGGCTGCAACTTAAGTTCTATCAGGAAATATAAAGGCAGGAAGAAAGTGAGGCCTATATGTGAAGTGAGTGAGAGAAACCTGGGCCGGTTTGAAGGCTTTTGCATATATCTACTTACCATTCTCTGTTAGAACTTAAAGGTAATATCCTGGAAAAATTACATGGAGCTTCAAGGCATGGAGGTACCATGGGGTAGAGCATGGAGAAAGCGTAATAAAGACAGTAAGTTTTAAGGCAGAGCAATCACTTTTTAAATAATGGATCTTCTACCTGAGAACAGTGTAACCAATTTAATCATCTCCCCCTCCTCCATTTTTAGGGGAGATAATTCTAATCTTGCATGTTCCCCAGGTATTACTAAAATAATGTAAATAATATATAAGTAAGAACTCTTAACACCATTTATATTTAAAGCCATAACAATATTATATAAACTATAAAAGAAAAATTACATACATTTTCAACTACCAAAAGGTATATGTAGTCTCTTTAGGTTTTATGGTTATATATTTTAATATTTGTGATTTTAGTATATCATTTTTATCTTGCATTTTATCACATTACTCTATATGAATTTTATCATGTTACTACAGTATATTTAAAATGAGAATTAACTACTATTGACATTTAAGTAGATACTAATTTTTTGACTAATATATTGCATTTACTCATTCCTTTTCCTGATTCATTTAATAAAGGACTATGTATTAATATTTGTAGTATTTATAAATGTAATAGTTAAAAATTGATCTTTTTCAGAAATTTTTATTTTTATCACCTATGTTATAAATATTTAAACAGATGAGTCTTGAATCACTGATTTTTTTTTAACAGTATTATCAGAAGTACTTGTTCAATAGTGCCAGACAAACAAGTGAATTGGCATGATCTTTGTTTCTAGTATAGGACTACAACCCTGATGCAGAAAAATTTATAACTACTACCATTTAGATATAAGAAGCACGGCAAGTGTTATTCAAATACTACCTATCATTATAAATCATTAATAGTGGCATAGTGTCATAGAGAAAAAAAATAACTTTGCCAATGATTCTAACTTTGTTCCATTAGCCCTCTTTAGTCCAGATTGCCACTAATGGGAGTGGGCAAGAATACAGAGTAGATAAGGCCTTTTATATGCATGTGGAAGCCCATCACAGTCTGTCCCATTTCCCAGTGTTTGTATGATACAAATTTTCTGTTAGCTCATTGGATTTTGACCAGTGAATGCTTTATTTGACCATTCTTCTTGATCCCTAGGTTCTGCTTATTTCTGGCTTGAAATCATTCACACAGATCTCCCACCACACTCTGAGCTCCAATTTTATAGTCTGAATTTTGCTTACCTTTATGATTTCTGATTCATTATGGTCTTTTAGTAGCTTTCTTTTGTAGTCTGTTCTAATGTCTTGCTTCCTTCTTCAGCTATTATAACATTCTGTCATTTTTGATCCATTATGAAAAATTTAAAGTCTGTGAGTATAATAAGAATTAGATATTTAATTGAATAGGGGAATATACAACTCTATGCATGCTCTATGAACTTTCCCTAAGCTGGGTAGGAAAAGGGAAGCACAACTTCAAGTTTGAAGACACTCTATTATTTCTGATGATATTAGAAATAACCAAACTAACTCCACTGTATGCTTTTATTATTCTTATGTTAAAATATACATAAAGTTAAAACTACCATTTTAAAGTATGACAGTGGCATTAAATGCATTCACATTATTGTTCAGCTATCACCTCTGTCTTTTTCCAGGATGATTCATTTATCCAAACTGAAGTTCTATATTCCTTAAAAAGTAACTTCCCATTTGCACCAGCCCCCAGCCCCTGTAGACATAATTCTATTTTCTGTCTATGAATTTGACTACTCTAGGTACTTAAAATCATACAGTATTTATCCTTTTATAACTAGCTTAGCTCACTTAATATGTTATCAAGGTTCATCAATGTTGTAAAATATCTCAGAATTTTCTTCCTTTTTAAGGCTGAAATATATGTATATAACATATTTTTTTAATTCATTTATCCACATGTAGACATTAGTTACTTATACCTTGTTTATTATTATGAATAATGTTTTTATGAACAAGCATGTACAGATATTTGAGTCTCTGCTTTCAATTCTTTTGGATATATCCCAGAAGTGGAATTACTGGATTATATGGTAATTATATCTTTAATATAACATTTCCACTAATAGTACACAAAGATTCCAAATTTTCTATAACTTTGCCAATAACCAAGACTTATTATTATTTTTTTTTAATATTAGCCATACTAATGAGTATGAGGGTGTATCTCATTACAGTTCTGAATTTCACTTCCATAATTATTAGTGTTGTTAAACATATTTTTGTGTTGTATATATTTTTTAATAAATGTTGTTTATTCAAGTTCTTAGCTCATTTTTAATTGAGTTTTTTTTTCTTGCTCCATTCTAGTTTTAAAAATAGCAGTTTGAAATTATAAATCTAAAGATGATGATAGAAAAGAGGAGAGAGATGATAAAAAACTTTGGTCTCAATCCAATAGAATAGGCTGTATTTAAATATTTTATGTGTTGATGGAGAAGGTAATGTAAACCAGATGTTATTCCATAGAGAGTACTATGTACTATATCATAGTTGAAGGGTTACAAAGACTCCATGGAGTATGGGGATATGACAACATCTTCAAGCCTCCAATCCCCAATCAGAACAGATGCCTCTTCAATAAATGGTGCTGGGGAAACTAGAAGGGCACCAGCAAAAGAATGAAACTATAATGTTGTCTATTACCACACACCAAAATTAACTCAAAATGAATTAAGGACCTGAATATAAGACCTGAAATGATAAAATGCATAAAAGAAAACATAGAAACAAAAGACAAGGACCTTGAATTTAAAGAAAATTTTGTGAATTTGATGTCAAAAGCAAGGGAAGTAAAAGCTAAAATAAATGAATGAGACTACATCAAACCAAAAAGCTTCTTCTCAGCAAAAGAAACTGTCAACAAGGTAAAGGGACAACCATCCAAATGGGAAAATATATATCCAAGCAACACTTCTGATAAGGTCCTAATATCTAAAATATACAAAGAACTCATACAACTCAATAACAACAACAAGAACAACAACAAAAAAGCAAAAAAGCAAATGATCCAGTCAAGAAATGGGCAGAGGACCTGAACAGATACTTTTCCCTAGAGGACATACAAATGGCTAACAAATATTTGAAAAGATGCTCAATATTGCTAGCTATTAGGGAAATGCAAATCAAAACCACAATGAGATGTCATCTCACACCTTTTAGAATAGCTATAATCAACAGACAAGTAATAACAAATGTTGGAGAGGATGCAGAGATTAAGGAACACTCATACACTGCTGGTGGGACTGCAAATTGGTACAGCCACTATGAAAAGTGCTATGGAGGTTCCTCAAAAAACTAAGAATTGATATACTATATGATCCAGCAATCCCTCTACTGGGTATTTACCTCAAAGACTTGAAAACCCACATCTGAAAAGATATTTGCACCCTGATGTTCTTAGCAGTATTATTCACAATGGCCAGGACATGGAAGTGATCGAAGTTTCCTATGATAGATGATTGGCTAAAAAAGCTGTGGTAATATATACAATGGAATATTACTCAGCCATAGAAGAGATGAAATACTGCCATTTGTGACAACATGGATGGACCTCAAGGCAATCATGCTAAGTAAAATAAGTCAGACAGAAAAAGTAGAAAATCGCATGATATCACTTATATGTGGGATATAAACCTAAAAGCAACAAAGGAACAGGTCAAACAAAGACTCATGGACATAGACACTGGACTAGTGGTTACCTGAAGGTGGTGAGTAGAAGAGAAGGGAGGGAAGTAGATGGGGTTAAAGAGGGTCAAATGTAGGGGAGTTGCAGGAGGGTGAAGTGGGTAAAGAAAATCAAATAGTAGCTGAAGGAAACTGGACTTTGAGTGGTAACACACAATAAATTATACAGATTCCAAGTTATAATGTACACCTGAAAATTATATAATTGCATTAACTAATGTTAACCCAATAAACTTAATACAAAAGAGAGAGAAAGAGAGAGAGAGAGAGAGAGAGAGAGAGAGAGAGAAGAAAAAAGATATGTCTTCCCCAAAGGACACAAAAGTAAATACTTTTAAAAAATTAGCCATCTGTCTTGATACTCATTTTCACCAAAAAAGGCGTTTGAAGCACTGAGAAATTTCTTAATTCTAAAATCATAAATAAGACTATGATTTTGCAATTATAATATGATACCAATTCAAAATATCTATGTTGAATATACTTTTTTTCCCTTTTTAAACATTCTGTGGAGCTAACTAAATTGGGAAAAAGCAAATTAATAGATGAAACTAGGTCTGTGGTGACAAATTTGACTTACTTGAAAGCAATGTATGTCACCATTAATCATCAAGATCAAAGCAGGCAGAATAAGCAAGTCACATACTCCTATGATAAAATGAAGCTCCATTTCATGGTGGTAAATTATTGATGAATTCAGAAAGGCAATTATTATATATCTATTTTGTTCAACTATTCTAATATTAGTTCAACACCTACCTACTGCTCACTACCCCTCTTCTTCACTCTATGTGCTCCAGACATATGAAAACACAATTCTTTTACTAATGTTGTTTCACACCAACAAGCCTATGTAGACACTGGTGTTAGTTCCAAATGACTTCCACTGTGAAAAACTGGTAAACCTTTCTTAATTTTTAGGTTCTAGCTCAAGCATCTCTTTTTCTGTGAAGAATTACTTTATCATCAAGAAAGCTGATAATACCTTAATCTTAGTTCCTCAGTTTCTAATATGCATCAATAGTATAGCATTTTTCTCACTGAACTTATTCATTGTAAAATGTTGACTCCCATATTGAGTGTGATTACACGAAGAAACAGACTATATCCTACTCACCTTTGTAGCCTTAGATCTTTAAAATAAAATTTAAAATGTTTGTTAATGAATAAAAACATTTGTTGGAAATTCTATTGACAAAGTGAATTTGCTTTAAAAAACTGTATTATTGATTATTATAAGGCTTTAATTCTTTTTACATATAATAAAAGGTTATGGGGAAATTTATTTACATTTTTTAAGCACATAAAAATACATTTCAATTTTTGTTTTTAAATAATTGTCTAGATACAGAGATGCTGAGATTGCAAATCTGATTCTTTGAGTTCAGGATTGAGATTTATTAAACAAGATTGCTGGATTCTGACCTAACTCAGAACGTGGAAATTTGTGGAATGCAGCAATGTTGGTTCCGTATCCATCATCATAGTTTTTTGTCTAAGTGGGAAAAAATGTTTCCTACTTACCAGAGACGCTAATCTAATTTCTTAACTAGCTTAATTAACTATTCTCAATCATAAAAAATTAAAAATAACCTATACTACTTTCCCACAGCCTGTTTGCAGTACAGTTTTAGGCTTATAATATTTCCCTCTTTGCCCCAAATTTCCTAGAGCCAGACACATAGGATAGAATGCATTCTGTAAGCTAAACTTGAACATCACTGTGAGGGTAACAATGTCATATTGCAAAGCTAACATATGTTTCCTTCAAAAACAAAGAAACCAGTTCATTTATGACATGATCTGCTTGAATCAAGCCTGGCTAGATTTGATAAAAGGCTGCTCACTGAAACACAGATGTGATTTTGTTAAATCTCTCTCTCTCTCTCTCTCTCTCTCTCTCTCTCTTTCTCTCTCTCTCTTTCTCCATATATATATTCTATATACCTATGTACCTAATATTGTACTTTGATACTCACCTTTGCAAAAACTGTGAAAAGTAGCTTTAATTTTTTGTATATTATTCTAAACATTTTTGTATATTATTTGTATATTGTATATTATTTTGTATATTATAAACATTTTTTGTATATTATTCTAAACATTCATAAGTCTATTTATAACTCCTTGCTGTATTTTTCTTCAATAATTTTTTGATTAAGTGAGCCTTTTGCTCATGGCAGCCTTTAATGATGTTGCTTATGAGAAGTGCTTGGATGAATTTTTTAAGTAGAAAAGTATTTTTGCATTTTTTTCCTTGCCTAGTCCCATTAGTGCTGCATTTTAGCCCTGCTGATGGATGATCTCCTATCTGCAATCACTAACCACAGTCTTTCAGTCTAGGTTCTTGCATGTTAACTCATGCTGTCTCGCTGTCCTGTCCTCTTAATTTAAATGCTTATCTCCTTGTCTCTTAGACTAATGGCTTATTCTTTCTCTTCTCCTATTACCCAGCATTGTTTCTATATCATATCACTTGCAATTTCCAGGATGACATATTTTACTTCAGATCATAGCTCATTTAGTCTTTTCTCCTGCTGGTATTCTAATAGCATCTCAAGCTAATCATTAATTTCCACCCCATGGTTTCAGTAATTCCTCCATGCTAAATCTTGCATAGAAAAATTGTTTTAGGTTTGTCACCTTAACTTAGTCTAGGGTAAAAATGAGCAAGAAGATGCTAAGTCACTGCCTGGTCAGAGGGGCATAATTGCTCACCTAGTTAAAGTCTTCTAAAAGGGTAGAAGAAAGAGGCACACAAATGACTTTAACCTGCTGCTTCCTGTGTATTTAATCAGTGCCTTTTAGAAATAATTGGAAGCTATTTTGCAAAATTATTGTTTATATGACCCTGCAAGTAAATATTATTGGGTATAAAAAATAAAGCATCAAAAGAAAAAAATACGTAAAATGTTACTGCTTGATGGATCTTCAGAGATCAAGTTTAATTTTCTCATTTTTACAAATGAAAATTTTGAGGCCCATGGAATTTGAAGATCAGTAAGTAGGTCATGCATCCTGTTACACGGTGTTTATTAATCAGAAAAATAAGCCCATGGCTAACTTATTCAGAGTGCCTAAGGCAAGAGACAAATGACTCACTCCAGACCCATTTCTTAGCTAGCAAGATCCACTTAGCCTGATCCAGTTAGTTCTCTTTTCCTGTCTTGGGCTTATCTAGAGCACAGCACAGTCCCTCCTAAATGCGTATCTTCAGACTCAGTCCCAAGCAGCTACTGTTACTCTGGAGTGGTCCGCTTTTGAGAGAATACCAGGAAGAAAAACAACACACCTGGAAGTGGCTCCAGGTCAGTAGGCCAAGAATTCCTAGCATACTGGGTCGTAAAAGCATGCTCTAGAAGACTCTGGAAGGATTCAATAGTAGATTGGATAAAGCATAAGATTGAATCAGAAAACTGGAAAACTAGGTAGCAGAATATGCTCAATTAGAATAACAAAAAGAAAAAAAAATTTTAAAAATGAGGATAGTTTAAAAAACCTCTGAGACAACATGAAGTGTAATGATATTCGGATAATAGGAGTACCTGAAGAAGAACAGAAAAAGGGATTGAGAATCTACTTGAAGAAATAATGACAGAAAACTTCCTTAACCTGGCGAAGGAATTAGACATAGAAGTTCTGGAAGAAGAAAGAGTCCCAAACAAGAAGAATTCAAAAAGACAAGTAAACAAGTAAAAGATCATTCAAGAAACAAGTAAAAGATCAAAGACAAAGAAAGAATCTTAAAAGCAAGAGAAAGGCAGCTAGTTAATTACAAGGGTATGTTCATAAGAATATCTGTGACTTTTCAATGGAAACTTAGCAGGCCAGAAGGGACTAGCAAGAAATATTTAGTTATGAAAAACAGGAATTTACAATCATGAATATTCTACCCAATAAGGCTTTTAATTAAAATGGAAGATGAGATAAAGAGCTTCCCAGACAGGGAAAAGCTTAAGGAATTCATCATCAACAAGCTACTATTACAAGAAATGTTAAAGGGACTACTGTAAAAAGAGTAAAAACGAAAATAAAAATAACAAATACAAATAATAATTAAATGGCAGTAACTATGTACCTATCAATAATCACTTTAAATTTAAATGGATTAAATGCTCCAATCAAAAGATACAGAGTAGCCTAATGGATAGAAGAACAAGACCCATGCATATGCTGTCTACAAGAGACCCACTTCAGATCTAATGACCCTCACAGACTGAAATTAAGGGATAGAAAAAAATGTTTCACGCAATTGGAAATGAGAATAAAACTGGTGTAGTGACACTTATGTTAGATAACATAGACTTTAAAACAAACCATATAATAAGAGAGAAAGAAGGGCATTATATAATGATAAAGGAATCAATAAATCAAGAAGACGTAACTCTAGTAAACATGTACACACCCAACCTACATACATAAAACAATTATTAACTGACATAAAAGCAGAGATCAATAGTAATACACTCATAGTAGGAGACTTGAACATACATCGATGCCAATGACAGATTTTCCAAGCAAAGAATCAACAAGAAAACAATGGGCCTAAAAGATACATGAGACCAGATGGATTTAATAGAGATCTTCAGGGCATTTTACTCCAAACAGCAAAATACATATTCTTCTTAAGTGCACATGGAACATTGTCTAGAATAGACCACATGTCAGAACACAAAAAATTTAGTCTTAATAAATTTAAGAACTTTGAAATTATATCAACTGCCTTCTTGGATCACAATGAAACTAGAAACCAACTACAAGAAAAAACTGGAAAATACACAAACTCATGGGAGTTAAATAACTACTAAGCAATGAATAGATTATTCATGAGATCAAAGAAGAAATCAAAAGATACCTAGAAACAAATGAAAATGAAAACACAATGACTCAAAATTTATGGGACATAGCTAAAGCAGTCCTAAGAGGGAAATTCATAGCAATACAGGCCTACCTCAAGGAACAAGAAAAGGCTCAAATAAACAATCTAACCTTACACTTATAAAAGAACTAGCAAAAGAGCAGCAAACAAAGCTCAAAGTGAATAGAAGGAAGAAAATAATTAAAAAAGAGCAGAAATAAATAAAATAGAGTCCAGAAAAACAATACAAAAGACTGATGAAACCAAGAACTGGTTCTTTAAAAGGATAAACAAAATTGACAGACCCTTGGTCAAGACTCATCAAGGAAAAAAGAGAGGACTCAAATAAATAAAATCAGAAATAAAAGAGGAGAAATAACTACAGACTCCACAAAAATACAAAGGATTATAAGAAAATACTACAAGCAATTTTACACTAACAATTTGGATAATCTGGAAGAAATGAAAACATTCCTAGAAACATACAATCTCCTAAAACAGAGTCAAGGAGTAACAGAAAATCTGAACCAACTGACTACTACCAACACAATTAAATCAGTAATCAAAAACCTCCAAAAAAAAACAAAAGTTCTAGTCCAGATGGCTTCATAGGTGAATTTTGCCAAACATTCAAAGAAGAATTAACACTTATTCTTCTCAAACTATTCCAAAAAAATTTAAAAAGAAGGAAGGTTTCCTAACTCCTTTTATAAGGCTACCATTACCTTGATTTCAAAACCAAAGACATTAAAAAAAAGAAAAGAAAAGAAAAAGAAAGAAAGAAAATTATAGGCCAATATCTCTTATGAATGTTGATGTAAAAATCTTCAATAAAATATTAGGAAACCAAATTCAGCAATACATTAAAAATATCATAACACGATCACGTTGGATTTATTCAAGGTTGATCAATATCTGCAAATCAATTAATGTGATACACCACATTAACAAATTGAAAGATAAAAATCATATGATCATATTGATAGATGCAGAAAGAGCATTCCACAAAATTCAGTAACTATTTATAATAAAAACTCTCAGAAAAGTGGGAATAGGGAGAATACACCTCAACATAATAATAAAGGTCATATGTGACAAACCTAGAGCTAATATCATACTTAATGGGGAAAGGTTAAAAGTGTTTTCCTTTAGATCACTAACAAGACAAGGATGCCCACTTTCACCACTCCTCTTCCACATTCTATTGAAAGTCTTAACCACAGCAATCAGATAAAAAAGAGAAATAGAATGTATCTGAATTGGAAATAAAGCAGGAAAATTCTGGCTATTTGCCAATGACATGATACTATCTATAGAGAGAACCCTAAAGATTCCACCAAAACCTTTTAGAACAGATAAATGAATGCAGTAAAGTAGCAGATTACAAAATAAATATTCAGAAGTCAATGGCATTTTTATACACCAATGATGAAGTTTCAAAAAGAGAAATTAAGAAAACAATCCCACTTACAATTGCATTGAAAGCTACAAAATATCTGGAAATCAAATTAATCAAGAAGGTAAAACACCAATTCTCAGAAAATTATAGGTCATTGAAAAAATAAATTGAAGAAAATACAAATAAATGGAATCATATACTGTACTAAACTGTAGGAAGAATAAACATCATTAAAATAGCCATATGACCCAAAGCAATCTCTAGATTCAATGCTATTTCTATTAAAACACCAATGGCATTTTTCAGAGAGCCAGAACAAATAATCCTAAAATTTATTTGGAACCATGAAGAACTCTCAATAGCCACAGCAATCTTGAGAAAGAGAACAAAGTTGGAGGTATCACACTACCTGATATCAAACTATACTAAAAGGCTACAGTAATCAAAACAGCATGATACTAGCATAAAAACAGATACATTGATTAATGGAATAGAACAAAGAGCTCAGCAATAAATTCATGCCTATACACTCACTTACTATGTGACAAAGGAGGTAAAGACAATTTCTTCAATAAATAATGTTAGGAAAATTAAAAAGATACATGTGCAAAAAAAAAGAAAAGAAAAGAAAAGAAAACTTGACCACCTTCTTACACTAAATTTAAGAATAGACTCAAAATGGATTAACGACTTAAATATAAGACCCCAAAACATAAAACTTCTAGAAGAAAACATAGGCAGTAAACTCTCTGTTATTACTAACAGGAATTTTTTTTTTTGGATATATCTCCCCAGGCAAGGGAAACAAAAGAAAAAAATCAAATGGAACTGTCAAACTAAAAAGTTTATTTACAGCAAAGAAAACCAACAACAAAACAAAAAGACAACTGAGTGATTGAGAAAAGATATTTGCTAATGATACATCTTATAAGAGGTTAATATCCAAAATCTATAAAAAAAACTCACACAATTCAACAACAGAAAAACAACAGTCCATTAAAAAATAGGCCGAAGACCTGAAGAGATACTTCTCCAAAGGGAAAATACAGATGGCCAATAGACATATGAAAAGATGCTCAAGGTCACTAGCCATCAGAGAAATGCAAATTAAAACCACAATTAGATGTTACCTTATACCTGTCAGAATGGCTATCTTCAATAAATCAAAGAACAAGTATTGGTGAGGATGCGAAGAAAAGAGAACCCTTATACATTGTTGGTGGATTTGCAAATTGGTACAGCCACTGTGGAAAGCAGTCTGGAGGTTTCTCAAAGAATTAAAAATGTATATAACTTTTGGCCCAGCAATTGCACTTCTGGGTATTTATCCAAGGAAAACGAAAACAATAATTTGTAAAGATCTATGCCCAATATTCATGGCAGCACAATTTACAATAACCAAGATATGGAGGCAACCTAAATACCCATCAACAGACAATTGGATAAAGAAGTATAATATTGAGTTAAAACTTAATTTCTAAACACATGCAATAGAAAAAATGAGTGAGAAATATGAAAAGTCAAGTGAGCTTAGAATACTAAAAAGAAATTAACATTACAAAGAATGAAAAGGAACGATTTGATATTATAAGGAAATTATTTAATACTTCCTTAAGAAAAGTCTAGTTATCTAAAAATAAAACCTTTTACTTTTTAAAAAGTAAATAAAAATACATTTTAAATTGATTTTATGAGGCTCAATTTCTGAATATTACATAGAGGCTAAGAAAATCATTTTTTATTTGATTAACATTGATTTTTTAAAAAAATATTCATACTTTGAATAATTATATTATTATTTTACCTTATCACAGGATTGAGATTTCTTAACATAAAGTTTAGATATTCATTTGAATATATAAAAAAATGTCATTCATTAATGCTATAACCAGATGTAGAATAAGCACCCAGCACAGCAGTAGTATCTTCTGGATGAGGTTTTCAGGTTTATGTTTCACAATAGTAATGGCTCTAGTCTCATGGGGATCTTGAGCTAACCCAGGCTTGCAATTCATTCAATTGGCAGCGTATTTATTATTCCATATAATAAGTCATTTCAGAAATGGACAGAACAACAACTGGAAAGAAAGCTAGATGGCCTGACAATTTTCCATCAGAAATTAATAATAATAATAATAATAATAATAATAAAGTGTTTTTTCTGCAGCAGATATAATTTTCAATTTTTAGTGTTTTCTATATCACCACATAATGATGATAAAGTAGAAAGAAATGAGAGTAAGCAAAACCAATAGGATCAATAGGGTTAGCAAGATAGAACTTACCAATATTGAGACTGATTTTTTTTACACTGATTAAACTACCACTGCTTCCTTACATACTAAATCTTTGAAATTCTACTGATGTCTTTACTCACAAAAAAAGTTACAAAAGGGGGAAAAAAATGAAGAAAAGTCATAGTTTCCTAAAAATACCACAGCATATTGATTTTAAAAACGTGCCCTCTGGGAGATGAAAGCACAAAAGTTAGGGTTCAATTAACCATATTAAAAGCTTTGTGTTTCTTTCAATGAAGTCTGAGGTAACTGTATATAAGCAAGTATAGAATTATGTATGTATTTTTCCATTTCAGTGCTTTACAGTATGTGTATACAAGTTTCCACTTTTGATTCTTTATGGTACCTTCCAGGAGAAGATATTAGATAAAAGAATGAATACTCATTTTCTTGATTCTGTCATAAGATGAAATAATCTGAAACTCAGACTTGTGCTAAAATAGCAGTAATTTCATGACATAATAATCAATTAAAAAAAAAAAAAAACAGAAGATGGCAACATAGGAAACTCCAGAATTCTCTTTCTCTCACAGGCACAGCTGAATTTACAGATACTGACAGAAAAATTCCTGCTGAAAGAAATACAGAAATGAGTTTAAGGACTCTAACACATGAAACAAATGAGGGAAAAAAAGCACCCAAACATCAAAATAGGCCGGAGAGGCTGGCACACAATCTCACCCTAAACCCTACCCCTGGTACAGTGACAAAAAACAGGGGGGAACTCACAACTTCAGCTACTCTCTGAGGAGTAAAGGATATGACTCCCACATGGGGCATCTCAACTTTTGAGTCTTTCCCCTGAGATACAAGCCCACCAATCATCTAGTTTTGAAAGCCAGTGAGGCTTGCACCCAAAGACCCACAAGGATATTGAATACTAAGACACAATTTTTAACAGGCTTACCTGTATTTATTCTGGTTATCCCCACAGGGCCTTGCACTGAGGCAGCAGACTGAGATGAACCCAGTCTTTCCATGAAGGCCTACTCATTTATCTTGAAAACTACGGCATGAAAGACAGGCTTCTAGTTAACACATATCTAGAGGCCAAACTGCAATTTTCTCCAGAGAGTAAAAATTATAGAGCTTTAGAATGCATTTAAACTTATCACCAGCTTATGATAGACTGTTAAAACTCTAAGGTGTTTTGTGTAAACCTCATGGTAACCATAAAACAAGAACCTATAGTAGATACTTAAAAGATAAAGAATCTAAGCATATCATAGGAGAAAGTTATCATGTTGCAGGAAGAGAGCAAAAGAAGAAAGAAACAAAGTGATTTTAAAAAGCCAGAAAAAATTTTCAAAATGGCAATAAGTCTAAACCTATTAATATTTACTTTAAAGGTAAATGATTAAATTATACAATTAAAAGACTATATATATATATACATATATATATGTATATATATATATATATATGTGTGTGTATATATATATATAATATAGGTCAATCCAACAAGAAGATATAATGTTTGTAAATACCAACACTTCACACACACACACACACACACACACACACACACACACACACAAACATTAAGGAAATATTGTTAGACCTAAAGGTAAAATATTGATAGCAATATAATAATAATAAGGGGCTTCAAAACTTCATTTTCATCAATGGATAGATCATTCAGAAATAAAATCAATAAGGAAACATTGCATTTAAATGTCATGTTAGACCTGATGGGTTGAATAGATATTTTAAGAACAATTCATTCAACAGCAGCAGAATACACTCTCTTTTCAATCACATTTGGAATATTATCCACAGTAGATCATGTTAGGCCACAAAATAAGTCTTAATAACTCAAAAGGACTAAAATCATATCAAACATCTTTTTCAACCACAATGGTAGAAATCAATTATAAAAGAAAACTGGAAAATTCACAAATATGTAGCAATTATATAATATGCCACTGAATAGTCAATTGTTCAAATCAAATGAAAAAAAAATTTAATCTTTACATAAGTGAAAATGGAAATACAAATATCAAAATTTATGGATGCACCAAAATCAGTTCTAAGAAAAATTTTAATAGCAATAAATGCCTACATTGAGAAACGAAAGATCTCAAATAAAAAAAAACCTAATTTTCAATTCAAGGAACTGGAAAAAGAAGAACAAATAAAGCCCAATGTTAGAGGAAGAAAAAAAAATGATCAGAGTGGAAACAAATGAAACAGACTAAAAATAATAGAAAATATCAATGAAACTAAGAATTTTGTTTTTGAAAAGATAAACAAAATAGCAGACTTACCAAGAAAATAAAGTACTCAAATAAAGTAAGAAGTAAGAAAGATGTTACAATATCATAAAAATATAAAGACTCGTAAGAGGCTACTATGAACAACCATATTCCAACAAATTGGATATCTAGAAGAAATAGATAAATATCTAGAAACATTCAACCTACCAAGCCTAAATCATGAATTGCTAGTAAAGACATTAAATCAGTAAAAAAAAAAAAAAATTCTCCATACTAAGAAAAGTCAGGACAAGATAATCTCATTGGTTGAATTCTACCAAACATTTAAAGAAAAATTAATATCTGTAATTCTCTCACTTTATCAAAAGATAAAAGAGGAGGGAACACATCTAACTTTATTTGATGAGGCCAGCATTACTTTGATATCAAAATCAGACAAGGACACTACAAGAAACGGAAGTTTACAGGCCCTGATGAACATAAACACAAAAGTCCTCAACAAAGTAATAGCAGATCTAGCAGATCAAATTTGACAATGCATTAAAAGGATTATATACCACGATTAAGTGGGGTTTATCTCAGGCATACAAAATTATCTAACATTTTAAAATCAATCAATGAGATACACTGTTATTAACAAAAAATAAAATGATCATCTAAATAGATGGAGAAATCTATTGACAAACTTCAACTTTAATTTATGAGAAAAACTAAGCAAAGTGTATAGAATGAATGTATCTCAACATAAGAAATTCCATATATTACTAGTCCACAACTAACATCATACTCAATAGTAAAACGCTGAAACATTTTCCTCTAAGATAAGGAACAAACAAGTATGTTGACTCTTGCCACTTTTATTCAACATAATACTGGAATTTCTAACCAGAGCACTTAGGCAAGAAAATATATATATATATATCCAACCAAAAAAGGAAAAAAAAATGTTATTTGCAGATGACATTATCTTATGTATAGGAAACCGAAGACTCCACCAAAAACTATTAGAACTAATAAATTAAGTCAGCAAAGTTACAGAATACATAATTAATACAACAAGATTCATTGTGCTCCTCTACACTAATAACCATCTATTACAAACACAGAGAAAACAACTCCATTTAAAACTGCATGGAAGAGAATAAAATACCTGGAAATAAATTTAACCAAGATGATAAAAAATCTATATGCTAAAGACTACAAGACATCGATGAAAGAAAATGATGAAGACACAAATAAATGGAAAGATATTTTGCGCTCATAGATTGGAAGACTTAATATTGTTACAATGTTCATACTACCTAAAGCAATCTATAGATTCAATGCTATCCCAATAAAAATCCCAGCAGCATTTTTCACAGAAACAAAAAAAAATCTAAAATTTGTATGGAATAACAAAAGACCTCAAGTAATCAAATCAATCTTGACAAACAAGAACAAAGCTGGAGGCATAACACTTTCTATTTTCAAACTCTGTTACAAAGCTATAATAATCAAAACAGCATGGCATTGGCTTAAAACAGACACATAGATCAAAGGAATGAAATAGAGAGTCCAGAAATAAACCTGTTCATACATGATAAATTGATTTTTTTTTGTGAAGGGGCCAAGAATATACAATGAAAAAAAAGGATAGTTTCTGCAATAAAAAGTACTGTGAAAACTGGACAGCCACATGGAAAAATTGAAACTGGACCCCTATCTTACATGATACACAAAATTAACTCAAAATGTATTAAACACTGGAACATAGAACCTGAAACTGTAAAACTCATAGAAGAAAACATGAGTATGCTCCTTGTCATTGGTCTTAGCAATGACATTTTGAATTTGACATCAAAAGCAAAAATGTCAAACACAAGAATCAATGAAAGCGACTAAACACCAAAAAGCTCCTTTACAGCAAAGGAAACTAGTAACAAAATGAAAGGGCAACCTATAGAATGGGACAAATATTTATAAATAATATATTTGATAAGGAGTTAATATCCAAAATATATAAATAACTCATACAATTCAATAGCAAAACAAACAAACAAACAAACAAACAAAATAACGGTTCAATTTAAAAATGGGCAAATAAGATGAATAGACATTTTTTTAAAGAAGACATACAAATAGTTAATAGGTACATGAAAAGGTGCTTAACAACTTCCTGTCAATATGGCAAAGTAGGTAAGTGCTGTGCTCCCCTCCTCTAACAACCACATCAAATTACAAGTAAACTACAGAATAACCATCATTGAGAATTACCTGAAGTCTATCTGAACAACTGTCCTACCACTAAGGACATACAGAGCTATCTTGAGACTGGTAGGAGGGGCCAAGAAGCAGAACAAGCTGGTCTCACACCCATGTGTGGTGGTTAAAAATCAAGAGGAATATCTCAGCTGCAGAGGAGTTTTTGGAGAAGTGAGGGGTTCCAGCCCCAAGCCAGGCTTCAGTCTGGGTTCCAGCGCCAGAAAGAGAAGTCTTCGCAACTTGTAGCTATGAAAATCAGTGAAGACTGTGGCTGAGTGATATGGAGGGCTGCAGGAGACCCAGGGGCTCCTCTTAAAGGGCCTTTACACAGACTTACTCACTTTGAGCTCTAGCACTATGATAGCAACTTAAAAGGTGCCAGGGACATATGGGGAGGAACTTAATTGTCTGGGTTCAGGGAGGGGGCTGGAGGGGCAGCCCTCTCCTAGACAGAAGTGCTGACAGAATCCATTATTTATTTGTTGATCTCTCTCCCCTCCTTATAGGCAAATGCAGGTGGCTGCCATAATGATGCTCTATCAACATAGTTAACATTGGTGGCCTCACCTTGGTGATACCCTGAAACCACACCACACCCAATTTCTGGGTTTACCCAAACCACTTCCAGCGGCTTTTTAATACAAGTTTCCTGTTTTGGTTCATGCTGTAGACTTTCCTAAAATATCTCAAAAAAGTCTCAGGTATGCAGCATCTGGCCTTGGTGTGTCCTGTACTTCTTGCTGAGCAACCCTAAGCTCAACACTGATAGCAGCTGGCCTTAATTGGCTTGGCTTCTTGAGGTACCTCCAAGCCCAGTGTAGGTGGAGGCCATCTGCAAATTGCCTGGTGACTCATACAAGGTGGTGCCAGGTAAGGTTCAGGCTGTGGCTGAATTTGGCCTGCAGTATGATCCTGGGAAAGCACAGCCAGTACACAGATTCAGATGAGCCAGAGTATAATCAGGGAACCCAATGGATAATGATACTTCCAAAGGGCAGACTGAGCAGCACCAGAGCTCTGCAAAAGTAAATCCTTCTTGGTAGGGTCAATCCCTGCACAACAGCTCCTTTATGGTAGTTATGGCGAATCCTCACATACAATCAGCCTGAGGTCAATCTCTCCCACTGACATGCAAACAGCAACCAAGGCTTAAACATAACAGAAGGGATTATACAACCCACACAAGGGACATACCTGGAGCACTCAGCTTAGGTGACCAGGGAGATTGTGACAATGGACCCCAAAGACACCTATTGTATAAGGCCACTCTGCTGAGACTGGGAGACAGAGGAGCCCTACCTAATATATAGAAACACACAGGGAGGCAGCCAAAATGAGGAGACAAAACTCATCTGATCAATGAGATTAGGGGAAGAGAAGTTGAACTCAAGGAGAACTTTAACAAAGAGAGAGAGAAAACATAAAAATGGAAGTGGAAAACATTAAAAACAATCAGCCAGGAATGAACTACATTAAAGGGAATTAACAGTAAATTACATGAAGAAGAAAGTTAAATCAGTGATTTAGATGTGGTAGCAGAAACACCCAATCAGAACAACAAATAAAAAAAGAACCCCCCCAAAATGAAAATAATTTAAGGGGCCTCTGGGACAACATCAAGCATACCAAGATTTGCATCATAGCAGTAGCAGAAAAAGAAAAGAGAGCAATAATTTGAAAACCTATTTGAAGAAATAATGAAAAACTTCCCTAATCTGAGAAATGAAATAGACATACAAGTCCAAAAAGTGCAGTGTCCCAAACAAGATGAACCCAAGAGCCCCACATGAAGACACATCATAATTAAAATGTTAAAGGTTGAAGACAGAGAATTTTAAAAGCAGCAAGAGAAAAACAGTCATCTTCAACAAGGGAGCTCTCATAAGACTGTCAGCTGCCTTATCAACAAAATTTGCAGGGCAGAGGGATTGGTGCAAAATATTCAAAGTGATGAAAAGCAAGGACCTACAATCAAGATTACTCTACCCAGCAAGGCTATCATTTAGAATCAAAGGACAAAGAGCTTCCCATGCACGAAAATTCTAAGGGAGTTCACTAACACCAAACCAATACAACGAGAATGTTAGAGGGACTTCTTTATAAAGAAGGAAAGAAAAGACAAAACATATGAATAACAAAATGGCAATAACTACATATTTATCAACAATTATTTTATTTTAAATGTAAAAGGTTAAGTGCTTCGAATCAAAACAGGGTGGCTGAATGGATAAGAAAATAAGACCTTTACACTTGCTACCTACAAGAGACTCACTTCAGATTGAAAGACACACACAGACTAAAAGTAAGGGGATGAAAAAGATATTTCATGAAAATGGAAACTCAAAAGGCTGAGATAGCAATATTTTCACCAGACAAAACTGACTTTAAAACAAAGCCTTCAATAAGAGAGAAAGAAGGACCCATTAATCCCAGTTTTGGGTATTTATCTAAAGAAACACAAAACACTACTTTGAATGGATTGTTTATCTATAAGTTAATTGCAACATTATTTACAGTAGTCAAAATGTGAAGGCAACTTGGGTGTCTCTAATGAATAGAGAAAAAAAGATTGCTATATATATATATATATATATATATATATATATATATATATATATATATGATGGATTATTATTCAGCCATAAAAAAAAGAATAAGATTTTGCCACCTGCAACAATGTGGATGGACCTAGAGGGTATTGTCTTGAATGAAGTAAGTCAGACAGAGAAAGACAAGTACCACATAATTTAACTTACATGTGGAATGTAAAAAACAAAATAAACAAAACAGAAACAAACTCACAGATACAGAGAGCATTTTGATGATTGTCAAATGGGAGCAGGATTAGGAAGGCGGGTGAAAACAGGGAAGGGAGTAAGAAGTACAAATTGGTAGTTATAAAATAGTCATGGAATGTAAACTATAATACAATGAATTTAGCAATAATATTATAATAACTATTCATGGTATCAGATGGGTGCTAGATTTACTGGGGTGGTAACTTTGTAAGCTATATAAATGTCTAATCACTATGTTGTACACCCGAAACTAATATAATGCTGTATGACAATTGTAATTGAAAATTATATGTGGAGATATATATATATATATATAGCTAAACCTTGTCTAATGGTGGAAAAAGAGCAACTACATTAGCCAAAAAAAAAAAAAAAAAGGTACTTATCACTAATCATCCGGGAAATAGAAATTAAAACCACAATGAGATATTATTACTTTACACCTGTTCAAATTGCTATTACCAAAAAGTCAAGAATAACAAGTGTTGTGAAGATATGGTAAAGAGGGAACCCTTGTGCACAATGAGAGCATAATTTGGTTCAGCTATTGAAAACCATATAGAGTTTCCTCAAAAAATTAACAATAAAACTACTATATATTTCAGCAATTCCACTTTTGGTACTCACCTGAAAGAAATAATAAAATCACTATCTTAAAAAAGATATCTCCACCCCCATGTTATTGGAGCATTATTTCCAAAAGTGAAAACATGGATACAACCTATATATCTATTAATAGATTGACAGATACATTTTTCTTGTTAATTCTGAGCATAGAGAATAGTCAAATGATTATATTATTACCTCTCTTTAATTGTCACAAATAGCTGTTATTGTTTATTGACAATAAAAAATGGATCATCTTATTAAACTTTTATTAAACTCATTCTTTTTTTCTAGTTATTTAAACTCAGACACTTAAGATGATTACTTCAAAGTCTCACTTTATGTGAATCAAAGGAATCCATGTTATTTTATTCTTAGTGCGCTATCTTTTTTTATCTTATGAATGAAAATGAGTCGGCAAATTTAAATACCTTGTTGAGTCTCTTTCACTTGTGTTTTTTCCTTGACTGAGTAAGAGCAACTAAAAATTTTAATAGCCAAAAAATGTTGACACCACCTCAAAAAAACAAGTTTGTATTCAGACTATAGTTTTATTTTCCAAGTAGATTAGAGTGACTTATTCTTTGTTTGTTTGTTTGTTTGTTTGTTTGTTTTTAATTAGTTTCAAGTATATAGTACATTGGTTAGATATCTACATAGTTTGTAAAATGATCCCCCCAAATGATCTCTCCCTCCTTTGACTCTCCACCTAGCCAGTGTATAAATGCTAATTACATTTCCTATTCCATGCTTCCCATCCTCATGACCATCCATCAGCTACTAATGTGTACTTCTGTAACCCTTCGCCCCATTCTCTAAGCCCCCCAACCTTCCTTCTCCTCTGTCACCAAATTGTCCACTCTATTTGTGAGTCTGTTTTTGATTAGTTTGTTCTTTTTATTCCTTAAATTTCACAAATAAGTGAAATTATATAGTGTTTTTTTTTCTCTGTCTGACATAAATACCTTCTAGGTCCATCAAAGCAATATCTTTTTCCATCCCCTTCCTTTTCATATGTAGGGGTCTTGTTTTCTTATTCTTTAAGCCACTCTATCTTTTGGTTAGAGCACTTAATTCTTTTCCATTTAAGGTATTTATTGTTAGAAATGTAGTTGTTACCGTTTGTTATTCCAGTTTTTCATACATGATTTTTCTTCTTAAAGAAGTCCCTTCAATGTTACCTATAATTCTGGCTTGGTGGTGATCAAATTTTTTAGCTTATTTTCGTCTAGGAAGCTCTTTTTCTGTTCTTCACCTCTAAACAATAGCTTTTCTATAAAAATTATTCTTTGTTTTAGATCCTTGGTCTCCAACCTGTTGAATATTTTTTTTTTGCCAAGCCCTTCTATCCTGCATAGTGTCTTTTGAGAAATCAGCTGCCAGTCATATGTAATTTTTTGTGTTATTGTTTTTCTCTTGCTGTTTTTAATACTCTTTCTTTGTATTTAAACTTTGGCATTTTAATTATGATTTTTCTTGGTGTGGGCCTCTTTGGATCTCTGATTTTTGGAATCTTCTGAGTTTCCTGGGGTTTTATATTCATTTCCTTCAACAGATAAGGGAACTTTTCCATCATTATTTCTTCAAAAAACTGTTCAACATCTTGATTTTCTTCACTGACACTGATCAGACAAATATTTGGAGCCTTAATAGTGTCCCATATCCTCAAATTATTTTTATAGTTAGCATTATTTTTTTTTTTTTTTGCCATTCTGTCTGAGTGTTCTGATTGGCTTTCCTGTCTTCTAGATAGGGATGTGATCCTCTTTATTATTCACTTTGTTTATTCCTTTGTTTATTTCATTTAATATACTTCTCATCTCAGATAACATGTTCTTCATTTCAGACTGGTTCCCTTTTATAATTTCCATTTCTATTTTTATCTCTTTGTTAGAGTTCTCTAAATTTCCCAAAAGTTCATCTTTATAACTAGTGTTTTGAACTTTGCATCTGTTAGATTACTTGACTCCATTACATCTGGATCTCTGTTCTGTTCTGTCATATGGTTTCTGCTTCTTTGTCTTTCTATCTTGGCTGCATTTCCATGTCTGTTTCTATGTATTAAGCAAAGCTCCTAAATATCCTGGTTTTAGTAGTGTGGATTTGTGAAGTAGATGTCCAGTGGCACAGTCCTGAGAAGGACTGCAGGCCAAACTGAGCCCAAGTCTCTACCCCTCTGGGGCCGCCTATTAAGATTCAGCAAGCAATCCATAAATTCTGTACTTACAGTTGGCACCAAAGGCCACACCCGAAACTAAGGCCAGCTGCCTCTATCAGTGTGAGTTTCAGCAAGGAGCACCTGACTTGCTGAAGCTACACCAGGATGTGGTTTGGGTGGGCCACAAGTTGGGGTATGCAGGGTTTCAGAAAATTTTCTGGGAATAGCAATCTCTGTTATCCAGTTTGTTGCTGTCATGGCTATGGCAGCACTGTGCCTGGCGCCCTGGGAGTGGGAAGAGCTCAACAGGAGAAAATGGATACCGCTGGCACTTCTATACTGAGTGAATCTCCCCTCAGCCCTCACTCCAGCAATGTCTCGCTGTAAGTTCCTGGTGCCCCCTGCTTGCAGCCTAATCAGCACTAGTGCTCAGAGTGAGCAGGTCCGTCACCGTGAAAATTTGTCCACAGATGCAGCCCCTTTAAGAGGCTTCTGCTGCTTCTAAGAACTGGGCTGGCCCCATCCTCACCCAGTCCTACCTTCTGCCATTGCAGGGTGCTTTCTTAGATTTCTTGGATAGTTGTATGGTTTGTTCATCTAGGTCCTGGATGATTTTTCCTTGTTGCTGTTCCTTGTTTCTGTCACAACTTAGATTTGGTTGCCAGAGGATAAACAGAGCCTCTATCTTCTATGCTATTTTTTCTCTTTCGCTGAGTGACTTATTCTTATTATATAAAAAAATCAATATTATTGGAAACATTATATAAAACAATATTATATAACAGTAAACAAAAATAGGTGTCTAATTTTTAGTGAATTAGAAATTATCAAACAACTTATTTTTAGCTAACATTATTTTTATTTGGCTAAAGTGCTTTGTAAATGAAATTTTAGTTTTTATCTAATATAGTATGAGTATTAGATTTAGAAAATCCTGGGCTCCCATTTCCAACTGCCTTTTATTCAATGTAGTTAATCTCTCAATGTCTCAATTTACTCATCTATAAAATGTAATTTTATTGGATTATTGTGAATATAAAATTAGACAGTATTGTAACAGAACAAGAAAAGGTAGAGACTGACTAATTGATAACTAAATTTATTTATTTAGGTGTGAGCAAGTAGCATTTCTGAACAGTGAAATATGAATGAAAGCAAGATACACCCTTCCAGTCTTAGTTCACTAAATAAAATTTCCAGCATAATTCTCTACTTCTTCTTCCTCCTCCTCCTGGTGGAGTGAAACCTTGTTGGAAATGGTAAATCTGTCAGGTTGGATGCCTGAATGACTCCTTTATGCAGAGCTAGAAATCGGGACTTTATTGGAAGGGGAATAAACTTCAGTTTCTTTTTAAACCACTGAGATTTCAAAGTTTATGTGTTATATCATTAGCATTGCCCTAACTTACACAAGATCTGAATAATACATGTTACTGATTATTCTCCAATTCTCCAATTGGAAAGAAAGAGAAAAAATGTGTTTTAGATATACATATAGTTTATACAAAGGTATAGACAAGGCATTTACTAGAAATAGGAAGTGATTCATTGTGTTGGCTCTTTTTTCTTTTTCTTTTTTTGGCACAGATATCACTAAAATATAATTCAGTAGAAAAGATTACCCAGTGATTTATAATACACATGCCAAACCTCAGAGCCCAGGAGCATTACATTTATATGACATTTTCTCCAATTACAGGATCAAAGTCTTGCTGTTAACATTTTAACTTCAAAAGACCTTTGGGTACCAAAAACATTGAAGTGTAAAGAGCAATGAATATTTGGCCACTGAGCATATGTCAAAATAGAGATGACTAAAATTTAGAATTTTCAATTAGCTATATCTTGCATTTTTAAATAGTCAAAAATACCAACAATAAATCTATTCATTTGGCTCCTAAATTAAATGCAATTATGAGAAGTTTTGTTAGAAAATTAATAGTTGCCAAACCAAGTATAAAATTATAACAAGAGAAATGTATGATTTTTTTATTGTGGTAAAATACACAGAATATAAAACTTACTATCTTAACCATTTTCAATGTAGAGTTCAGTGGACATTAATATGTTTTGCAACTATCACCACCGTCCTTCTCCAGAACAATTTCATTTTGCAAAACCGAAACTCTATCCAATATTCAATACATTTTCATGACCTCCTTCCCCCAGGTCTTGTCAAACACCATTCTACTTTCTTTTTTTCTTTAATTTTTCCTTGTCCCCTACATCCTAGCCTCTGGTAAACACTATTCTGCCTCTTATTATGAGTTTGTGTTTATGTTACTTCATTTAAAAAATATTCTACATTAAGTTTAATCATGTAATATTAATCTTTTTTTTTTTTTTTTTTTGTCTAGCTTATTTTTTACTGTGATGTCCTCCAGTATCATCTATGTTGTTCCAAATGTCAGGATATCTTTCTATTAAGACTAAACAGTATTTTATTATATGTATCTATATATCTATATATCACAATTTCTTTATTAATTTGTCAGTGGACACTAGGTTGTTTCCATATCCTAGCTATTGTGAATAGTGCTCTGATGGAGATTAGTATTTTTGTTTCCTTTTGATAAAAATCCAGCAGTGAAATTGCTGAATCATATGGTAATTCCATTTTTAACTTTTATAGGAAACTCCACACTGTGTTCCATAATGGTTGTGCTAATTTACATTTTTATCAATAACCTATAAGTGTTTCCTTTTCTTCATGTCCTTATTGTTTCCTCTCTTTTTGATAATAGCCATCTTAACAGGTGTGAGGTGATATCTCATTGTGGTTTTGATTTTTATTTCCTTAATGTTTAGTGATGTTTAACATCTTTTAATATAGTTTTTGGCAATTTTATATATTCCTTGAAAAAAATCACTGTTTAAGAATAGCCTACTTACTCTCTGTAGTCTCAAGTGCCAAGTCTTATTGGCTATTCCACTTTGATGTTTATGAATCAGTTCCTCAGATAAAAATTAGTTGTAGAAGCTGGGATAGTAGATATGTGATCCAAACCCTTTACTTCTTGGGGGAAGCTAGGACTTATGGATTCCCTCCTGATTGTCAGGCACTGTGTTGGGGGTAGGGTACATGGCATGAGTGTGTCTAAGAGTTTTTCTACTCATTTTGATATGGATATTTTATTAGCTTCCAAATGTATAGGATTCACTCAAATAATTTCTGGAAATGTCTCAAAGGGTATCATTTCATGTGTAGGTATATATTTTGTGTGATCAGCTAAGGAAGGAAAGCCAGTAGCCTCCTATTTTATCATCGTGCTGATGTTTCTATATATGAATTTTTACGTAAGTATTTTTTACTCAGGAAGAAAAACAATGATACAATAATACCAACACATACCTATCTCTCAGTGCCTTAAGCCAAGTGATGTTATTCTGGTAATTTAAGATTCTGACCTAGAATCTTACAAAACAAGAGATTCAACTTGTTGGATCAAGAGGATCCGACATTCCTATCCTTCATTAATTACTTAAAATAGTGATCCTCCACTTTTCCTTTCCACTTTAGTTAAAAGGAGAGCTCTTATATATCTTAATATCCAGAAAATGACTGAAAACTATAAACCTGAATATTTAGCAGTGTTATTAAGGTATAAGAGATGTTTAAAATTTTTGCACAATTCTACTTGCACTTAAGATGAGAAGCACTACCTTAAAATGACACGAAAATATTTATTTTGGATTGTTATATACCAGAACTGGAAATTAAAAGAAAAAAAAAGTTGAATACTTTCTCTTGCTGGAAGGCAGCATAAAAAAAATTTTCCTATTTTTATTACAAAGTACAATGAAGAAACCTTGACATAATATATAAAACAAATGTAAGAAGACTCTGAAATGTTAACAGAAAAGAACAGGGTAAGGGCCCCAAATATCCAAGAAATAAAATGATGAGCCCTCTTTGTTTTGTTTTTGCTGCATATAACCTTGAATTGGACTAGAGGAAGCTTAAAACTTGGAAATTCCAACAGAACAAAAAATAAATGAAAAACAAACCATTTCACTATTATAACTAGACATTAAAACCTTTTGCTCAGTACCTGGTAGATCAAATAGACAGAGAATTAATAATTAATAAGAATGTAAAAAACCTCATAACTACCACCTTATCAGGCAATGGGATTGAATCAATATTTTGCAATGTCTCATCCAATAGCAGCAAAATAAATATTCTCTTCAAATATCTATAGAACATATACCAAAAATAGACCATAACTTTGATCATAAAAAATCTAAACAAATTTAAAATAATTGAAATCATGGAATGTTTACTCTATTTACGATGAAATCAGACTGGAAATTAGTAACAGAAAAATAAAAGAAAGAACTCCAAATACTTGGAAACTATACACCACACTTCTAAGTAACCCATGAGTCAAAGAGAAAGTCTAAGGGAAATTTAAAAATATTGAAATAAATGGCAGTTAAAATTCAATATATCAAAATTTGTGTGAAAGAGTTAAAGTATTGTTGTGAGGAAAATTTATAGTAATGATGTAACATTAGAAAGAAGGAAAAGTCTTAAATAATCTAAGCTTCTATCTAAAGGACTTAGAAAATGAAGATCAAAATATTCTCAAAAGAAATAGAGAAAAGGAAATAATGAAGAGCAGAAGTCAGAAACAATGAAAACAAAACAAAAAATAATTGAGAAAATAAATTTAGAAAAAGAAAATAATGACACAAATCACCAAATTAGGAAAAAAAACAAGGATATCACTACACATTTTGAAGACATCCGAATAAGAGAATATTACAAACTCAATGCATCAATTTTATGACTTACATAAAATAGACTAATTCCTCAAAAAACACCAATTATCACAACTCATGAACTATGAAACAGATAGCTTGAATTATTTTATAACTACAGAGACACTGAAGTAATTTTAAAATGCCCAATAAAGAAATCTGAAGGCCCACATAGTTTTACTGGAGAAGTTTACCAAACATAAAGAAAAATTAACACCAATTCTAGCCTCTTCTGAAAAATATAAGTAAAGAAAATAATTCCCAATGTATTCCCCTGATAACCAAAATCAAAGAACTTACAAAAAAAACAAAACTATAGGCTAATGAATGTCAATGCAAATTTTCTTAATTAAATGTTAACAAATAGAATCCAGCAATATACAAAAATACTTATCCCTGACCAAATGAGGATTAATTTCAAGAATACAAGTTTTATTCAATACTTGAAAAGCAAACAATGTAACCCACTATTTTAACATGCTAAAAAAAAAAAATAACTACTCAACATAATTACAGGAAGCAATGTTTAAAAAGCCTTTGATAAAATTCATTGCCAATTAATGATAAAAAAAAACCTCAAGGCAATATTATTGTATTTTTATTGATTTCTTTCTTCTAAAGTCTATGTACATTTAAAGTAATTTTTAGGTAAGGACTAAGTGATTTTTATGCCTGCATTACAGATTATAATGTTTTGTTTGTCTTTATATTTACCTGTATCAGTGAGATTTATAATTTCATATGCTCTTGTGTTAGTGTTTACCATCTTTTTTTTTGTTTTAATTTGAAGATTTCCCTTCAGCAGTTAAGCCATGTCTATTGGTCATGAACCTCTTCATTTTTTTATATGTCTGGTTAAGCCTTTATCACTCTTTCATTAATAATGGACCATAGGCATTTGCCAGTAGATGGCTGCCAGTTCATTGTTTTTGTTGAAGTATGAGGTCTGGCAACATCCTGATCCACCATCATGAAGATAACATTTGATTGGTTCTTTTAAACTCAAATTTATAACTATTTATTACTGATATTAAAAATGCCTAGTAAGTTTTCAACATATATTTTATATTTTGCTAGCTCAGTAAATTTTATTAGTTATGAAATGTTTTTGTTGATTCCATTTGATGTCCTATTCAGATACATTATTTCCAAATATTGCTAGTTTTAGTCTTCCTTAGTACTGACTAAAAATGATGTGTTCTATTTGTGTTCTGCTGATCATATTCTCTAGAGCACTTTTGTTTTGTCTCCAAAAATTAGTTCTTTGTTTTATCACTTTTAGTATTTTTCCTTACCTACTTATATCTTTATTCCTTTCATTATTTTTCTTTTTGTTAATGTTTATATTTTCCTGAGATGATTGCTTACTTTGTATGTTTTTAATATTTTTAATTGTACCTTTCAATCTCTCAATTTTTAAGTTTTCAATCTATTAATATTTAAATTTGTGTGGATATTTTTCTGTTTATGGTTAGGCTATATTCAAAATGTGACATTTTCTCTTTTTTCTCAGTATAGTGTGTATGGACTATAATATTTGTTTATTATTGTATTGACAGTTTCTTGTGATATCCTGTATAATCACTTTTGATAGTGAAGTTCAAGGACAACAAATGATGCAGAGTCTCTGTAGATTACATCATTATTTAAATAAATGTGGGTGTATATATTTGTAATCATGGATGTTGAATTTAATCAAATCTTGCATATGTACTTATCTAATTTGCTGTAAAAATCTAAGAGAAATGTGTTAGTCTATTTTCACTTAAAATTTTAATTTTATACTTTGACACTAAAAATTTGAGGATCTAAATCATGTACATTATTTATAAATTATAGTTTTTATTAATATAAAATAACTTTGCTTACATCATACAATGCTTCTTGTTTTCAGTTCTATATTGCCTTATGATAATATTGCCTACCTCACAGATTTTTTCACCTGCCTACCACAACTTTGACCATTGCTAGAATATCATCTCTTCTAATGTGTTATTTTCCCAATTTACTTTTACTATAATATTTGTTTATGTATTTGTGTTTATAATTTTTAATTTTCTTCATTTTTTTCTTCATTTTGTTAAATTTTGTTTAAATTTTTCTTATTCCTGTTGTTCATCAGTCTTTAGTAAAATTCATACCCATATTATTTATTAATGTCAATAATAAATTAGAATAAATGACAACATACCTCTCAAACTCAAATATATGAATCTGTCATGGTTTTACTTACATAATACTCATAAATTTTGTTCCTTCATGTTAATTATATCTTCTCCTACTATTTCTAAGTTGTTACTGTTTTGAATTGAGAAAAATGTATATATATCTGCAGACTGGTGAATGATTTTTTTTTTTTCAAGTGTGGACAAACAAGTCCTACAATTAATAAAAAATCTTGATGATCCTAAAGGTATTATATAAAACTCTGCCTAAGTGAGCCAGATATGCTTTCTAGGCTCTTAGAAGGATTATCTAATTCCTAAATATACAGCAATGTGTGCCCCATTAGCCAAAGCAAGGAGGATATTCAATACAAAGAAGTAGTATGTTCAAAACCTGGAACCATTAGAAATTATAGCACACAAAAATGTAACTATTATGGTTTGACATGATTAGAACAAGGAGTGCATATCACAGAGTGGTGGAACATTCTACTATTATTATTACTACTATTACTATTACTACTACTACTATTACTACTACTGGTACTTTTCCAAGTGATTTATTCATATGATCACATCTAATCTTTACAATAGCCTTTGAAATAGTTACTATTATAATCATCATTTTATGTTGCAGGAAACTGAGAAAATTTCAATAACTTAAATTTTTATATAAATATATATATTTGTTGTCGATCAGGATCAAATCTATGGCCTCTAAGTTTATTTAAGATTATATTTGAAATACTATATCTTTGGGAAAAGTGCCCATAACAAAATATGTTAAATTAGTTCTTAAATTATGATTTCATAATTTTTCTACAAAAGGTTATTCATAACTGTAAACACACAGCACTATGTCAATGGTAAACTATTGTTTCATAGATTTCTTTACTCCTCTCTTAATCCATATTTTTGACAGGAGTTTGGGCTTTCAACAATTAAACAGAACTCTATAGATCAAAAGCTCCTTAAATCCTGCTTCGTTATAAACTAACACATTGCTAGATCAGATGAAAAAGTGACGTTTCAAGGAACTTTTTTCTCAAGTAAGACAAGAATGACAAAAGATAAATAAAAGCAAGATGTCTATTCTATGACGGCATATTTCTGATTCTGAGAAATATGGGCCATGTCTCTGTCTCCTATTTAAAGAGGCATATCTCATGGGCTCTGAAATAATATCAACATGAGCTTAAAAATGAAACATTTACATTGTTCTTTACATTTTTTATCCGCTCTATTGCTTTAGAGAGTAGAGAATTTATAGTTAACACCTTAATAATGATCATAACCAGAATGTTGGCCAAAGGTTAAATATATCACTAGTTTAATACTGGATTAAATTGACACTATCTATAGGTCATTTGTCCCTGGATAATTCACATTTTTGTTTAGAATGTTTGTAACTGTTATAGGAGAGAATTTTTTTGAAAAACTCTTAAGATCCATATAGGTATGGTCAAGCAATTTAAGAGTTAGAATGTGTCTGTTATAAACCAGATATTGTTTGCCATCTGATCTCCTCAAAATCCTGTGAAGAAATCATTCTCTGTTCAACAGCAGTATGATGAGTGATTTTACACTCAGACAAAATTAATAAGCAAAAGTTCCAATATTCAAATCTGTGATTTTTGCACTTGCACTTGATGCCATCTATCACTTGTGAAGAATTTTTCTCATAAAGACAATTTCCTTTATAAGAATACTAGCTTTGAAAATTCTTCTCAAACCTAAAACACATGTATATAGTTTAAAGATTCCATTTCCTTCCATTGGACAGCCATGTATTGAGTGTTTACTGTAGGTCAGAAGCTGTGCCAGGTTTTTAGGTTAAGAAATTGAACAAGACAATCACATTCTCTTTGTTTATAAAATGGGTTACCTATTGAAGAAAACTGGAGAGATAAACAGGTAAATAAAAGTGTAATTAATGGTATCAAAGACAATATTCTAGGTTTTATGATGGTATAGTTTTGCACACATTCCCTTTCCATTTAAACTGGAAATAGTTTTAAAATAATAATGCGTTTTTATGTTAAATGTGTCTAAAATATCTCATAAGTGCTAATGTGTAATTACAGCTGTTTTATAGTTCAAACTGTATCACAGGATGAGACACAAATATATGACTGACCATTCATTAATGATGCTGAAATTGGTCATTGTATCACAGTTATGTCATTCTAATCCTATTAATTTTATTTTATGATTTGTAACTGAAAAACAGTTTCTGTTATGTATTTAATATTATTTTGGTATCACATGAAAGTCTTTTTTTCCCTTTAATTATATACCTAATGCTCTTAATACCACTTGATAACTTTTGCCTGAATCATTATATTCAATTGGTGTTGTAGTGATAATTTTCTATTTAAATCAATTATTTTATAGCAAACTTGGCCCATCTTTTTCTACAAAAAACAAACAAACAAACATATTCCTCTTTTAAATTTTAAAATCTAATGGTTCATTTGGTTTTCCAAATACTTACAAATAATTTTTTTCTGGCTTTCTTAAATAAACCTATCATGTATCCCTTTATTTTTATTGATTACCTGTTTTAATTTTTAATATAATTATTATTTATTTTTTGATGTTCACATTGTCACAGTTTTAGTAAATAGACATGAATTCAGTCTGATTTCTCTGACTTTTTCATGATTTTTAATGCTTCCCTCTTTCTGCTATTTTGACTTAGGTTAGATCCCTTTTCACTTCCTCTGCTCAAGATTTGGAATCAGGCATTTCTGAGAATTCCAGGTTCTGTTTAGTGGGTAACTGTCTTAGACTTAAACAGGATACAGTATTTATTTTTACTGAGAAGATGTGCTTTAAGAGTATTTTTTAGTTTATAGATAATATTTCATAATATTTTCAGTTTAATTTTAACATTGTGGTATTTTCACTTAATTCACTTGATTTTTTATTTGTCTCACTTATACTGATTCTACTTATACATAACATAATTGCTTTTTTCTCCCCTATAAAAGCAATTTCAAAAATAAAATGCTGACATTACTACAGACAATAAAACTACTGAGTGAAGCATAAAATTTCTTTGTGTTCTTTTAATTCCTAGAATTCATTTAACTCAGTTGAATACCAAGAGTTATATGGCGGGAGTGGTCAAATTTGGATATAGGCAATAAAAGGATGCTCTTTCTATAAAAGATTTTAAATTAATTACAACATTTATTAACATTTGGTCTACATTTTATTATCATTAGGTGCTAAAATGTTAACATTGACAGCAAAAAAATTATCTGCAAATCTTTTCTTTGTCTAACTTGTAAATAATTACTATATTGTTGAGTTTTAATGACACACAAATATGCTTCATATTAGCACATATATGTTACTTATGTTTAATAAATATTCCTTTATGCTTGGAAGTTACTTTGGAGAACTCTGCTATATACCTAGCCTGACAATAGGCAGACTCAGCTACACATAACCTTTTTAAAAGTAAATCTGTAATGATTCAAAATCTTTATAGATTTTGCTTAATGCAGTTTGTATCTCTAATCATGGTGGTATCACATATCTTTGTCTGTAAATGGCAAATTCAGACAAACAGTGAGTGCAAGTGATTGCAAAACTGGAGATGCAGAACTTAAATTATGCCAGATCTGTTCTGCAATGTGACCATATTGGTTTAAAAGTAAAAGGACCTTCCCTCAAAAGTTGGAGTGTTGCTCATTGTCAAGTTCTAAGCACAGCAAATAGAAATTTTGAAAAGTTAACCTTAACCTTTGAAGTAATGTGTTATCCAAAAGTAAATGTAGATACAAAACAATCTGCTCAACTTTTGTTATATACTTTATGTGATTTTGTTTTGCTGAGTAATTTTTTGTGAGGGATAAAGTTTATAACATTTGCAAGCAGCCAAATGAGCCTTTACAGTGAAATATCCTTTATTTATTTGTCTATTTTTTTGCAGAATACGAACAATTTCAAAAGTTCTATTTTTTTAAATCACCAAGTTATTACAATAGAATACGTTAGACTGTAGAGATATAAAAAAAAGCCAAGGGAATCAATTCAGAAGGAGTAAAGACATTGGCAGAGACAAAGACATTACTCTACTAGCAATTTCTAGAATTTACTATGAAATGGGAATTTAAGGAATCTCTGCCAAACTCATTTTTATGATAAGATTATCCTATTATTTGAATGTCTGCTGCTTTATGTTAAAAATAAGTCAATATTAGGAATTATTTCAAAATATTTTTGATCAACTATGAGTATAGAATAAAATGTAAACTATATTTTTCAGTAAACATGAATGTATGAAGATCATTGAAAAATTACAGAAGTTGAGGCCTAAAAACAGGAGCCATAATGTCACACTACTATGGCAAATCAATTGTAGGTTTTTGCTTTTTACTTTTTATCAAGACAAAGTCATTAATGTGTTTTAGAACTACTAATTCATTACTTTTATCTTTCACATTTTGATATTAGTTTTTATTTTTTACTAGCATGATTATATATTAAAATTCAAAAACAAAAGAAAATTCTTAGTCTAAATTTTTTTTTAATCATTAGTATTTATTTTATTTCATTATTATTAACTGAAAATACCTTTGTCACAAACAAAGGGAGTGTTATAAAATGAATATTCTGAGTGGACATTTCTTCTTTTAGTTTTTTTAGTTACTTAATGTTATTTTATAGTTCCAATGGATGTAATTAAATTGAAGTTATGGTGTGTGCTATTTTCCTCTGCTATATTTTAGCCTTCTTCTGGTGGTTTATTTACTTTAGTTTTGCTAAAAATCTCCGAATTTATTTTTAATCTTTAAAAACTATCTTTATATCATCATAAGTGTTTTAAAATCAGTACTTATATTTACATGATTTATATTTACATGTTTTAAATTTTCCCAGATCCCTTGGAAAAAGGGAGAAGTTTAAGCAGCTCAAAAACTGTTACCATTGCTCCCATGATATGCATTTTAACATAAGGACTTCTCCTGTTATTTTCCTGCTCCTCTCAAATTATTTTCTTCTGCCATACCATGCCTTTTTCCGTTAGCCAGTTTCAGCATTTCTTTGCTACCTTACTGGTCTCAGAATTGATTAAATCAGTTCTCCTGGGAGCAGGGCTGGGATGTTCTCATTTGGGACAGAGGAGACGTTAGTCCTAGTTGTGGTATTCTGCTTTCTTTCAGTCTTCTAGAGTTCCTTGATTTCCTCACAGTACCTGCCATAGTATCACAGCTATTTGCAGTAATTCTGCTAGACTTGGAGATGCCCCTACATTCTGCTCATCTTACTTGGAATTTTCTGGAATTCCCTTCCTGTCTCACTTATGATATAAATTGTGGGAGCTGTTTTCATTCTCATTATTATCTATTGCTTTTAGGTGAAGAAGTAGAGAATCTGCTCTGGGAACGTGTGGAAAATGGAAATACTAAGAATATTGTTTAAATAAAAATTATGGTCGAAAGAATGAGCCCGCAAAAAATAACTATTAACTCTTGAAAGAAGAGAAATGGCTGAAGGACAAAGTAGTAAAATTAAATTCATTCTTTAATTTAGCAATCTGGAGGTAAGCAACAGAAGAGCAAAAATCCAAAGTGATAAAAATTAGCTGCATGTGTGAAGCAGACATGGTGGAAGAGAAATGGTGGAATAGGAGTTTTAATTTTCTTCATAATCTGTTTTCTATTGCTTATGTCAGACTCTGCATGTGTTGCTACCTGTTCCTCTCTTTTTTGGATCATCTATGTCATAAGTGCTTCTAAGCATTCTGGTCCTGAAATAAAATAAGGCAGTCTCACGTGTAGATTTGAAAATTTTATGGCTGTCATGACACCCTACTGAACATCATGAAACCTAAGACATGGACAATTATTTATCTGAATTTAAATGTCAGACTATTTCAAAGAGATCATGAATTATTTAAAAATACCTTAAAAGGCTTTTCTTGTGATTTTAATAATTCAAGGTACTGTTGAATATTTTCAGTTTTGATAATCTTGTGATCAGCTCTGAGACTTTTTTCTAATAATATTAAAGTACCACTTATGTATACCAAAATCAATATATATTATATTAATGGATATGTGTTATGAACATTTAGTTGTTGGTTAAATTTTTTGGCCTTCTTAGTAGTCAATCATTCAGAAGACAGATTCATATAAATGAACATAGTTTTGTCATTACTATGCCAGGCAGACTTAACTTTTCTCAGATGATAATTGGACTTTGGTCATTTAGGGATTTTTTTTTGTGAGAGAGTGAACTTGAATAATCATTTTTAGAAAGCTACTTTGGATCTTTTTTTTTCCACTCATACTAAAAAAAATACATTGCAAATGTATAAGATTTGATAAGTTCTAAAGAATATCATTTACTAATATTTACAATATTTAAAAATCTATATTTCATCTGATCTGAGTATTAAATCTAGTTCAAGACATGATATGTTGGCATATATAAAGACATATAGTCTTTTACACTGGTTGTTAAAATATGACTAATTGAAGGGACACTTCTCTTTATTACAATAAGAAAAGTAAGACAGCTGTGACTACTAGAATAAAGTTCTGCTTTAGACAGAGGGTGATTGTGGAGATTTCTCTATTTGCAGGAATACAGAGGCAATGCATTTTCAATATACTTAAAATTTGGTAAGCAAATATAGATTTTTCAGCAGATCTTTAAGACACTGAGACATATCTCCAATACAGTTTTTGATACTGCCAATTCTTGGTTTATTTTCTTTACTGTCAACTTTAGTCTTAGGAGGGTGTACAACTGATATATTTTCACTGACTCTCCAGTTTCCCTCATGACTTCTCTCTGATAGTGATTTCTAGTCTGTTATACAGATCTTTTGTCTTCTTGAAATCTGCTATAGATGCCAAACTGTTCTCTATGCTCTTCCTTTGATTTCTGCAGTGGATGACTTTTTAGAGTTACACTCTTTCCTACACTTTCAGGATTCCCTTTTCCTTCTTTTATTTTATTTTATAGTATTTTAAAATATAAAAACTCAACTGTTTTTATTTTTTAAGAGACCAATAAGTAAAGTCTTCGGCTTTATTTACAATTTGAATGATAATGGTTTAAATATCTAATCTGTAGTCAGAGGCAATAATAAACATGGTTCTCAACCCAAAATATACTATTCCTAAAACTTGTTTCTTTTCTATATTCTCAAGCCCTTTCATTTAGGCCCATCAACACACTAAATCAGGCTCTTATAATAATCCTACCTAGACCATGACATTGTCTTCCTGTTGCAAATTGGGTCTCATTGAGCCTAATCTTCATACAGCACTATATGATCTGATTCTACTTGTCTTCTCAAATACACGTTATCTCCTCTTATTTTGTATCTTATACTTTTTTCAGTTCTTCAAATACATCATACCATGTTATTCCTTTAGGCTGAGAGGTTTTTTTTTGTTTTTTTGTTTTGTTTTGTTTTGTTTTGTTTTGTTTTGTTTTTACTTAGCACCTTTTCCCCCTCTTCTCATGACATACATATTGCCTAGCTAACTCATATCCACACCTGGTAAAATCATTTTACCAGAGTTCCATGCTTTTCTTGCATCTTAAAATAGGTTAGACTATAGATAGATAGGCAAATAGATCTGTATGTCATAATCCCCTTGTAATTAAATCTCTACTTGTTTAAAATCTGTCTTCCCATTTAATGTTTTATAAGTTATTATGTATAATTTATTAATGGTAAAAAAAAAAACAAAATTTCAGATTAAATATATTTCAATGCTCCTTAAGAGTAGACACTTTTGTCTCTTATTACTTTATATAGAGTTTCTAGACATTATTCATTATGTAATACTAACAATACAGTCTTGTTCAATAAGAAAATATCTTTTATAAATCTCTTACTAAAATCTAAGCATTTGCAGTTAAAATAGCTCAAATATGTCTCTATAGTTTTAAAAAATTTTCCTGACCTAAATCTTAAAACTACTTTTACATTGAAATAGTTTTGAAATATGTATTTATTTTTAATATTTCTGTCTATTATCTGGTGGTTAAAAATATATATAAGCAACAATTTTTTCTCACCAGTATAACGTTTATAAAAGCATGTAAATCTAGTAATTATTACCTGTAGATCTCTGTGAAGTTGTTCTACTCATTTGTAGTAAAATAATAATTGATATTTATATTGCTAATTCAAGAACCTACAAGGTTTTGAGTATCTTCTAGCAACTGAAGACAAGTTTAAATTGTGCTTGTCAGTTCAAATGGCAACAATAATACTAGAGTTTATATGTTGCTCACACACCAGATACATATACCATTTCATCCATCTTCATCATAATCATGAGATACAAGCATTACTATCCATCTCCCTTTTACAAACTAAGCTGCCTCCAATGTCACACAGCTGCAAAGTGGCAGGACTAAAAGTCAAACCCAGATTTGTCTGGTTACAAAATCCAGTGTCTTAAAATTACTTAAAGTTCACAGGAGTCAGAATTACATAGACTAAGGTTATTAGATTGAGTCTTTCAGAGAATCTATGCCATCCTGGGTCCAAAACCTGGGTTTCAGCTTCTTAGAAGTAGGAAGAAATGTCTATCAAGTCTGCTTCCTCAGGGATGACTTGACAAAATAAAACTTATGAGAGACTTGTTTATAGACAAAAATGACAATTTATTTTACCCTGAGTAATACTACTATTAAGCTAGCTCCAGTACTCATGTTTGGCTGTTTATACATTTTTTTATGACAAATTCTATGTTAAGCTATAAAGTCTGAATCCTTTGAGAACTGTAACTGTTAACTTTAGTGACTAGGTGAAACTGGAATACAAGACAGTGGTTTTTCATAAGTGCTTTTTCTGGATGATGCTGATAATTGATATTTCCTAAGAAATATTTAGTAGTATTTTTACATATTTCTCAACTAATTGAAAAGAACATTGCCTTTCTATTACTCTTTTCCTTCCAATACTTAAAATGAAAAAGATATTGTTTCTTTATAATAAAATGATTGTCATTCAGTCTTACAGGTTTAAAAACACAATTTTCTCAGATGCTTGAAAGCAGTGCTATCCTATAGAGCCAGATAACCATTAATCAAACTCACAGGACTGATATATACATTCAGAATATTATTATATCCAGTATTTTAAATGTGAACACATCTATAGGAATAACGTACCCTTAGTATGAACCAACTGTTACATTCTTCTTCTATAGACAGAATAACAAAAACAAATCAAAATTATAAAGCTGCTGGACGAGCATGTATGTTTTAGTGTGATGTATTAAAGGTTTACTGACATCAGAATAAAGTATCTTCATTTATCTTACACATTTGGAATAACAGTAACAACGGGGCTAAATTCCAAAATGCTCTAAATAGCCAGCATTGGATACTGTCAGTTTCCTTTATTGAACTCTTTTTTATTTTCTGCGAGGTAGACCACTCATCTCACTTTTGATTTTTATATTCTTTAGATTGTTCATATTACTTTTCATTTAAAATCAGAACATTTTATCTACTCATTTAAAACTTTCAACTCTTTTCTGACACTAATTGTGATTTAAAGTTTAACTTTCATAATGCCATATATTTCTTTTCTTTCTAAGGTCTTTCTGAGCAGTTCTGTGCAGTTTCCATGAGCTGATATATTGAGCATTATTGCCTAGCATTTAGGTACACAAGCACTATATTGGTTTGCCTGGATTAAAACCCTTACTACATCATTTATTAGGTGAACTTGGGTATTGATCTTTCTGTACTTATGTTTCCTTATTTATATAATGGGGACAACATATTATACCAGTAAAAAACAGGTAGTTCAGTTAAAGAGGCATTAACAAAGGTACTATGTATATAGGTTTAATTAGAGTTCAACGAAATTAACAAGAAATGATGAGGCACAAAAATAACTAACCACTTAGCTAAGTTGTTACCGCTGCTATTATTGAAGGGACAAGAGAGATAAACAGTGTGGTTGAAAACCAGTAAGAACGAAACCGTAAATTTGGGACACATAGCAAAAGCTGAATTCAAGAAAGGATGCATCTATTTAAGAAATACAGTGGCTTAGTAGGAATAGAGTTAAAAAAAAAATATCCTGAATGCTTTTTTTTTTCTCCTACAAAGCTCAACATCATTGCCTCCCTTTGGCTGAACCTCTTTTAGGTTTAGAATGTAAACTCTTTAGCTGAGAAGGGGAGAATAGAGAATAATTAATATATTCTGTATTTATAGCAACTTAAGAGATTGGCATGAGGAATATAAGGGTTAATGTATGCAAAATTAGCTGAGGAGAGAAAAAAACATTTGTGTAGGCGAGGCTGGTATAATAGAATTTGTAGTACATGAAGGAAATCAGGTAAGGAGAAATACTAATTCATGGCAGACCCTCAACTATTGAGCCTCTTTTTAATCATAGTGCATGCCTCCAATATCATTCTCTCTGCAATCCTCATTTTGTCTCTGGTGTGATAGACTTTGAAGACTACTATGAATTTCTTCCTGAACACCATATTTCTGTGATAATAACATCATGACTTATATTAGTAGAGGACAATGGAGCTGCTGTGTGAGACAGTAAGACTTAAGAATATATCTAACTATAGATATAGATATATAAATACAGATATTGATATACATATATAGATATAGATATATCATATATAAAGAGACAAATAAATACACACTCCCCCCTCAAAAAAAAAAATCCAAAATGAGCATTCCAAGTCAGTAGACATGTCAGTCCCTCAGATCATTTAGGCCCTTTGGTTCCTTCTATATTCTCTATTATCCTCTGAGGTATTACATTTGTCTGCATGTCCAAAGCTCTTAGACACCTCCATATATTTTCTTCTGGAGAAAAAAAAAAGGAGCATATTTACTGTTTTAAAGTGTTGGTGTAGAATTGGTACCCATCACTTATGTTTATATTTCATTTCTAGAAACTATCACCTAATTTTATTGCCAAACCTCATGACAAGGCGGGTACTACAGTGTAGCTGAGTAGGCATGTACCTATTTTAAAAAATTATTATTAAAGAACAAGAGAATGGATGCTGTTTGTTGTATCTTTGACATTACTTCCCTTCTCTTCATTGGGATAATTAATGTTATCTGAGATATGGCTTTATGTGCTTCAGTTTGCTTAAAGAATGCATTTTATCAATTTCATAGCTATTATTTGGCTAAAGGTAATTAAGTCAAAATGAACTATAAAGGAGGATATGTTTAAAGTATTAGGATTATATATTAAATGTATGTTTAAGGATTTCATAAAACATGCCACCCACCACTCCCCACCCCCAAGAAAATAGCCTCTTTCCTTCTCTCCCTTTTGGCAATGGTTTTTTGTTTTGTTTTGTTCTTTTTATATGTCATATTCATTCTTTCTTTCTCTGAAGGTCACCTATATGTACTCTACTTGAATGTACAGATTACTGATTGGATCACTTGAATTAATTTTCTATCCTAGTTCTTGTCATTTATGTCCAAGGCTAGTACTATGCACTCCACTACCCATTAACTTGCAATCATGGAAAAAATTATATGAGAAGATGATATGGTAGTATTGTCTCTTTGACATGTTTTCTATGATAAATTAATCTAAGTTATTATTGTACATCTACTATTGTACACCTATTATTAACATCTCTAAGTGTCAACAACTGATGTAGAGGAAGGCACTTTTCTTATAAGAGTTACCTTATAAGAGTTAAATAAAAGAACTCAAATCAGTATTGTAAATTAGAGTACAGAAATATCACCATGAGTTTCCATGGGATTTGATGGTTCTTTCAGGAGTTTATACATATTTTGATGAGTTGAGATTTGAACATGTTGAAGAAAAGGGTCATGAATAGAACATTTAAAGACATATAAATGAAACAAGTCTTATCCATAGAAAAACCAGGTCCTGTTACAGTAAGAGATCATATAGGTAAATAGTAAATGAATGACAGAAACATTGTCTAGGACATTAAATGTATTTACTTTGTAAAATTTTGATGCTTTCACGGCTATTTCAAAATGTCACTTTATTTAATTCTTTAAACAGCCTTGTTGTTGGTTTCATATTACTCCTTCTTTATATGCTGAAAAAACAGTTCTGAGAAGTTCATATAGCTACCCAAACAACTACTGAGTGACTACCATAACTTGAATTACATTATTGTGACTAATTTTTGTGCACTATAGCATATATCTAACATCAAAAACTGTCTATTTTGTCTGACTTAGATTTATTCAATCAAATATATCTAAAAGTTCTAGGATACCTAACTATAATTAGAGGTGTGTACTCCATTCCTAATAGCTTCTTGATGTTACACTTTGGTTGTGTGGGCCACGGCAATCCATTTCATGATAGGTACTTGCCATAATATTCAAAGAGATCATCATTATATTTAATACTACATGCATATCTATGGAAATCATTGACTTATAAATGAAGCAGCTTTCCATTTTTAATTATTATTTATTGTTTTGAATTTTCTGTATCAGTGCTGAGTTTCCTTTGCTAAGGAATTTTTTAGATAAGAATGATTCTCTCCTTATTTAAGACTCCAGATTTAAATAATTTATAAAGTATTATTAATAAAGAATAATAATTTATTATAATTTAATAATAAATGCTATTAAATAATATTTATTATTTTAAAATAATTATTATTTTTAAAAGCTACAAAATTTAACCTTTTACTAGAGTTTAGAAAGAGTGGAAGGCCTTATATAAACAAATTTAACATTTTAAAAACAGTACATTTATTTAAGGTATCTGCTTCTCTTCTGTTTCAGTTGTATTTTATTTTAGAAAGATAGTGGTTTCTGAAAGTCAAAAGCCTGTTTTAAAAAATTAAAAGGAAAATTCTATATTTATAAGAGCATTAAAATGAACTGTATCTTGTACCTTGCTTTTAATGGTTTATTAATATATACTTCACAGAGCAAATACAACAAAGCATGAATTACTTTTCCATATTTATTATTTTTATTCTTTAACATAAATTAGGCATACTCGAATGTGCAGAGTGCTATATAGAATGCATAAAGCTAGACTGATGATTAGCCTATATCCTGATGCTGAATTCACAGTAGGTACTTAGTAAATAAGTGTGAGTTGGCCTCTGAGTGTTCTGCTAATGGTCAAAGTAGGCTATTAATGTTTTAGCATTTACTGCAGAAGAAAACTCAAGATTTATTGTAAAAATATATATAACATGATTCACAGATTATATGCCATAACCCTCTTCATTCTCAAAGAATTAATACTAGTATAATAAATTCTAAATCAACATCTTCAAATTACTTATAAAACTTTTGATTCTGGTTCCTTTTTTTTTTTTTTTATAAACCAGACCCAGTTAGCTCACATAAAAGATACAGAGCTTCTTCAGCAGAGCACAATGGAAGCCCACTCTCTTTTGCACATTGGATTCTATATGGACTAGGAGATGGTAGAGTCATCACTGGTCTACTTATTAATCACTTGCCAACTGCAAACTATGTGTCTTTGGGCATCTTATTTAATCTCCAAACTCAATTTTTCTGTCCACATTAAAAAATGATAATAACTCTTTCAGATGATGCAAGAATTCAGTGATATGTATTGGGTGGTATCTTATAGAATAGGCATTTAGGAAGTGTTTACTTAGTTTTGGGGAAAAAAAACTACATTTCTATAATGAAGAAATAGTACAATGGTTCCACAGAATTAAAAATGAAAGCACCATATGATCCAGCAATCTCTTTTGTGGGTTCTATTTCTAAAGAAAATGAAATCATTCTCTTGAAGAGATATTTGCACTGCTATGTTTATTGAAGCATTATTTACAACTGCCAAAACAGACAAGCTACATGTCCATCAATGGACAAGTGGATAAATATGTGGTATAAACCACGTGCACACAAACACACATACAGAAATATTATTCAGCCACGAGAAAGAACAAAACCCTGCCATTTCTAACATGGAAGAAATTTATGTACTTAGGCATTATGTTAAATAAAATAAGTTGGATGAGAAAGATAAATACTAAATGATATGACTTACATGTGGAATCCTAAAAACAAACAAACAAACAAACAAACAAACAAACAAAAAGTCTAAATCACAGAAACAGGAGAAAAGTAGTTGCCAAGGTCTGAGAGATGGGAGAAATAGATAGAGGTTGTTTAAAGGGAACAAATTTTCAGCTACAAGATGAATAAGGTCTGAAGATCTAATGTATAACCTGGCAACTATAATTGATAACACTGTACTGTACGGTGAGTAGAACATACATATTCTCACCAAACAATATTAATAACAATAATATATATTAACATATGTAAGGTGATAGTTGTTAATTAGACCTTTCAAATGTATATGCATATCAAATCATAATATGGTTTAATGTCTTACACCTTGATTTATCAATTATAAGTCAATAAATTTTTAAAAATTCAACAAATAAAAAACCCTCAGTGAGATATTAGTTATTTAGAACTTCATTTTCTCTCAGCAAGGTTTTATAAATTTTAGAATTCAGGTCTTAATTCCTTTTGTTATAATGATTCCTATATATGTACTTTTTGTTATTTCATAGATTTGTATTCTTGATTTCAGTTTTGGGTTGTCATTACTCATATACAGAAACATTGATTTTTTATATATTGATGTTACATGCTGTGTACCTTACCCTCTTATTTATTCTAATGTTTATGTGAGTATGTATAATCCTTAGGATTTTCTATATGGAATATTTTGTTGTCTGAGTATGTGGATATTTTGACTTCTTTTTCCACACTCTGGTTATATTTGTTTTCTTGCTTAATTGTAGGGGTAGACTTTCCAGTACTATGTTGAATAAAAGAGGTGAGAGCAGACTTTGTCTCTTTCCTGATATTAAGGGGAAAACAATCAATTTTTCACTATTAAGTACAATATTCACTGTAGATTTGTTATAGATGCCCTTTTAGATTTCAAATTTCTTCTTGAGTCAGTTTTGGTAATATCAGACATACCAGAATTAGACTATTTCATCTAAGTTACTTAATTTACTGGCAAAATATTTTGCTTAGCATTTTCTTATAGTGTATATATAAGTATTATTTATAACACTTAGCAATGAATGATCCATTCATTTTTTTTCTGTTTTTGTACTTTCTATATAAAAAAAAAATCTACTCTAGAGTAGAAAAAATGACATAGATGATAGAGGCTCTGTTTATCCCACTGGTGAACAAAACTAAGTTGTGACAGAAACAAAGAGCAAATAGCAAAGAAAATAGCCTGGGACCTAGATGAATAAGTCATACAACTAGGGAAAAATCTAAGAAATAACCCTACAAGTGTAGAAAATGGGACAGGGTGAGGATGTGAGTCTGCCCAGTCCCAGCACCTGAATGGGACAGAAGACATAGCAGGGGCAGCCGTCTCCTGCAGATGCCTCCTAAAAGGGCCATGTCCATGAGTGGACTTTAATGGTGATGGACCTGATCACTCTGAGCACCAGTGACCATTCAGCTAATGCAGGTGGCAACAGTGACTTACAGGGGGTCACTGAGCTGTTGGAGTGAGAGCCAAAGAGAGACTCACTCTTTACTAAGTGCCTACAGTATTCATTGTTCCTCTGTTGAGCCTTCCCCACTCCCTGTGTGTGGACACAGGCACCACCATAGCTGAGACATAATCAAACTGGATAATAGTAGTCACCCAACCCAGAAGATGCCATGAAACTCTGCCTCCTCTAACTCATGGTTCCACCCAAGCCACATCCAGGTGTGTCCTTGCTTAGTCAGGTGTCCCTTGCTGAGCAGCAACTAGACTCACACTGGTGATAGTTGGCCTCAGTTTCTGGGGTGGACTTTTGAGGCAACTGTAAGCACAGCATATGTGGATTGCTTGCTGAATCTTAACAGGTGGCCAAAGAGGGACACAGGCTGGGGATAAATTTGTCCTGCAGCTGAACCCTTCTCAGGACTGTGCCAGTGGACCCCTACCACACAAAGCTGCATTAATAAGACTGGGAGACTTAAGAGCTTTGCTTAGTACACAGAAACAGACATAGAAAGGCAGCCAAGATAGGAAGACAAAGAAGCAGAAACCATATGAAAATAGAACAAAGATCCAGAAATAATGGAGTGAAACTATCTAACAGATGCAAAGTTCAAAACACTAGTTATAAAGATACTCAATGAACTTATGGGAAGTGTAGGTGAATTCAGTGAGAACTTTAACAAAGAGATTAAAAAAACATAAAAATGAAATGAAAATTATAAAAGGTAATCAGTCAGAAATAAAGAACATAGTATCTGAGAATATTAAATGAAATAAACAAAGTGAATAATGAAGAGGCCCAAATGACCTATATAGAGAATGCGAAAGCCAAGGATGCTTAATTAGAGTGGCAAGAAAAAAAGAAGCTAAGACTATAATAATAATTTAAGGAGCCTAAGGAACAACATTAAAGGTAAAAATTTTTGTATCATAGGGGTATTGAAAAAAAGTTGAAGAGCTATTTGAAGAAATAATAAGGATGGAAAACTTCCCTAACCTGGTGAGAGAAATAGACATAAAACCCCCAGAAGCTGAGAGTACTAAAAACCAGGAACCCAAAGAAGACCATGGCAAGACGCATCATGATTAAAATGCCAAAGGTTAAGTGCAAAGAGAGAATCTTAAACACAGCAAGAAAAAAGCAGTTAGTTACCTACAAGGGAGCACCCATAAGACTGGCAGCTGAATTTTCAAAAGAAACTATGCAGGACAGAAGGATTTGGCACAAAATATTTGACGTGATGAAAATCCAGGATCTACAACCAAGAAAACTTTATCCAGAAAAGCTATCATTTAGATTTGAAAGACAGATAAAGAGCTTCCCTGACAAAAGTAATCTAAAAGAATTTATCACCACAAGCCAGTATTACAGGACATGTTGGAAGAAAAGACATGTATCAAAAACAGAAATAAAGAATGGTTATAACTACATATCTATCAACAAGTACCTCAAATGGAAAAGAACTAAGTGCTCCAACCAAAAGACAGAGTGGTCGAATGTATAAGAAAACAAGACATATGCTGCCTACAAGAGACTCACTTCAGAATAAAAGATACACATAGACTAAAAGGAAGGGGAAGGAAAAATATATTGCTTTGATGGACCTAGAGGGTATTGCGCTGAATGAAATGGGTTGGATAGAGAAAGACAAATATTGCATGATTTCACTTACATGTGGAATCTAAAGAACAAAATAAACAGCAACAACAAAAGCAGAAATAAACTCATAGATATAGAGAATATTTTGAGGGATACTAGATAGAAGGGAGTTTGGGGGGACCAAAAAAAATGCAAAAAATAGACATGGGGATGTACAGTGTAGCATGGAGAAGATGGTTATAATGTTAAAATAAATATGTAAGGGGGAAGAGGGGTACTAGATTTAATGAGATAATAACCTTATGAGTTATGTAGATCTCTGATCACTATGTTATATAACTTAAATTAGTATATTATTGTATGCTAACTATAATTGAAAAAAATGTTGACTTGTATAATGTAAATACAAGCAACTATTTATTATATTTTACTAAAGACAGAAAAAAATTCTACTCTAAAATTTATTATTTCCTTCTTTTTTTCTGCCTGCATAAAGATTGCCCATATTCTTTTAGATTTTAAAGATGAATTTTAAAAAAAGGTGAATTCTTAAATTTGTAAATTTTTTTCTTTTCTAATGTAGGTTTTTTAATTTTTAAATTTTCTCTGAGCACCAATTTAGCTACATACATCTCATAAAATTTGATATGTTATGTTTGTATTTTCATCCAAATCTTATTTTCTAATTTCACTTGTAAATGTTTATTACGATATTTGTCATTTAAATTGGTAAATGCTAAAATTTAAAGTTTAACTTTTTAATATTAAAATATTTGTGCTTTTACCAATTTTTTTTGTTGATATTTCTAATTTAACTTCATCTTATCATAGAATACATATTCTAAGTTTTTAATACTTTAAAATTTGTGAATACCTTATGGCTAAGAAAATTATGTACTTTGGAGAATATTTAATATAAAAAAGATAGAATTTTACACATACTAGACTCTGAAGCCAAAAAATGAATTCTCTTAAGATTGCTCTATATGCCTATTTTACTCTGTAAAACTAGAGTGTTTGGGAGGATTATCAATACTATTAAAAATCTCTTTATACCAGTGTATCAATTACAGTTTAGGAATATAACATTTATAAATAAAAACAAAACTGTTAAGGCATAACTTTTATTTTTTTATGTCAGCACCATAGAACTTATTTGAATCATAATATCAGCAGGATTATCTATTTGAAACAATATTAGATTTTCTTATAAATTAAGTTCTCAGTGGAATTTATTTATATCACATGTAGAATGAACAAATTTTATGTACTCAATTGACTAAAAGAAGTTGTCAGGAGATAAAATTTATCACTAAATGTTTGTGAATTAAAATGGCATTTTGTCTATATAGACTATTCTTAATATATAGGTAAAAATATGGCCTGATCAATAGAAAATAAAATGTTACACTAACTCAGAAAAAAATATTTCAAGCAATTTTGTATATAGGTTAAATATTCAACTTTGTTTTACTGCCCATGTTTAAAATCTATCTTAACTGTAAGAGATAAGTAATTTATTAACATCTTGTATTCTCAAATGGAAATTATAATAGTACCTACTTCATAAGATTTCTGTTAAGATAAAGATAGATGTTTGAAACAGTAAAACTCCCCCCAAGTTAGTTGCTTCATTATTATTGTGATATGATACTATTATTGGGATATTCCTGTCTCCGACTCTGGCTGTAGAGAATGCATAAATGATCTTTTTCCAAACTCAAAATCATAGGACAAAAATTATGTAAGAAATAACTACCTTCAAGGAGGACTTGTCACTTCTTTTAGAATGAAGTATGGAATATGACAACACAGTTAATTCCAATGGGAATGTATCATGTTTATTATATTGTAACTAATATGTTTAGAGAGTACTTCTCTCTGTCCATCAATAAGTCAAAAATATAACTCTGGTCATAAGACTCCATAATAATTAAATAAGCTCAATTTCTTCAATTTTTTGAGACAGATTTACATCTTTTGAGTTTATTATGATTGGGCAGTTAAAATATTGGAAAATGAGCACTTGAGAAACCAGCAAAGACACCAAAAGATACAGTAGCTTTTTGGTGTTGACTATGTTTTACCATTAAGCACAACATATTTGTTTTATTTGCAATATAAATTTTTTTTTAAAAAAAAGGTAAGCAAATGAAGTAAACATAGAATCTATTCTAGACTTTACTACTTAAAGCAGAAGTGTTATTTGTAAAGAGATATTTTTACTGCTATTTGTCTTTAGTAATTTTGACTGTACCAAGGATATAATAAAATGCCTCACGATAGAAAGAATACATATAGTATCTTAAAAACGAGTCATTAGGTGATTTCATAGTTTTGTGTATATTGTAAAATGTATATACACAAAGATGATATAGCCCACTACTGCAATTGTATGTCCTATACTTTCACATGAGTGGCATCACAGTGGGTTTGTTTACACCACCATCACCACAAACATGTGAGTAATGCATTGTGCATTATAATCTTATGGGATTTGTGGTCCATCTTCAGCTGAAACATCATTATGCTGCACGTGAGTATACTCAAGATGAGAATATACATGGTATTTTCAAATCTCTTTTCCAATGCTCCTTTATTATACTAAAACAGACTACTTCTATTCTACTTTTAGACAACTATAGAAAAATAAAGGTGGTGGCTATCTGACTTACCAAGAACTTTATTGCTTTACAAAAAGCTGACAAAACTATTGGCTCATTTGACCCTCACAATCTTAAGAAAATGGCATAACACCATGAAAACGAAATGTGAAAATGCAGATATCTGTTTGCAAACACACACTGTTTTATGGAATGCTGCCTTGGTTAGCCTCTTTGACTTATTTGTAAAATGGATACCTATATTATCAAGTATTCTCAGAATTAAGGTAAGTCTTATATTCTATGTGCTAAACTCATATGTGCTAAATGCTCAACACCTATTTAACTTTTAATAATTTATATCTATATATAATGTAAATATATTGAGGAACCTGCAGTTCAGAGACTAATTGTGGCATGGATAGTGGATAGCAGGGCTGGGGTTGGAAGCCAGATCTTCTGAGGGCAATTTCATAAAATCATCTGCCACTAATTTGTGAGCCTAACTTTTAACTAAAGAAAGTTACAAAGAAAGGGATTCTTCTTCAGATAAAACTTTGAAGCAGAAAAAGACATAAATTATATGAATTTCTTGTAGTCCAAATAAAGTCTGAAACCATTTACAATCAGAATTCATATCTAAGAGAGGCTCTTATTGTGAAGGGAAAGAGTTCAGATGAATGAACCACATCCTAGATCTCAATTCAAGGTTAAATATACAGAAAGAGTAGCTATAGAAAGAGCAGTTATTCTGATTCAGGTCATTTGTTTATTTGTTTATTGAAATGTTACTTTAGCCAAATGGTGAAGAGCTTATGAATTTTAGCAAAATTTATTTTTGATCTTTCTTTTGTGTAAGTTGTTTAGTTAAACTTTATGAAGATCTACAAACTTCTCTGCTGCAGGGTTGGAGTGTAGTCACTTTTGCTGTGAGTTGTATTAAATTCTTCATAATACCAACCCACTCTCTTCTGCTACTAAAAGTCTCTAATACAGGAAAAATAATATTTCTTCTGGGTAGCCTTTTAGTTACTTGCCCTTTAGCACATAATATTATATATCTGTATGCGCTCCATGAATTTTAATTAAAATACAAACATGAGAGTTAATTCTAATACATTCAACTTGGGCATACTTTATTTAGGATACCTCTCAGGGTAAACCGATTTAGAAGTACCTAATTTTTATTTTTATTTCCTAAAATAATTGCATTTTAAGATATATATCTGAAATTTTAACAAATGATTACTGTGTTAATATCATCACCTCACACAGTATTGGGTACTTAGTAAATACAAAGTTAAAAATTGTTGAGTTAAAAACAAAACAATTCTAATGCATGTTTTTCATAATAGACAATGTTTTCATTTAAGTCATTAAGAACTGTAGGTTATGATTTTTTGCCATAATATCCCAAAGTGTTGAAGAGTTTATTCCCACACAGAACATTCAGAGTTGTTAAATAAACACAAAGAGTTGCACTAAAACATGAATAAGCTTCAAATCATCTCTTACAAATTGGTAGGATTGTGGTGCCCCCTTAACCATGAGAGAGGTGTCCTAAAAAGCCCAATGAATGCTTGAAAACATGGATAGTACAAAACTCTATATTTACTTTTTGTTTTCCTACACATACATACCTAAAATAATTATTTTATAAATTAGGTAAAACAAGTGAATAAAAACAATAACTAATAATAAACTAAAATAATATACTGTAATAAAAGTTATATAAATATGGTCACTCATTTCAGGGAATCCCTTGCTGAAGTCTTTGTATAGGCCCTAAGCTTTCAGGTGCAACACCTTGCTGTTAATCAAAACATATTTTTTATTCATGTCTTCCCCCACATACTTAATGCCTTTTCCATCTTAACTAAGCATTTAGCATGCACTGTGGCGTGACTTTTACAGTTTGAGGTGCAACAGCAAAACTAGCACAAATTCCTTTTTCCTTCTTCACTATTTCACAGATATATTTGTTTGTAATTACAACAGAGTTTAGCAACATCAGAATAATTTTTTTTTTCTTTCCTTATTTCTTCACTGATAAGAAGTACTCTATGGCTTCTCTTTGGCATATTTGGATTGTCAACATCACTACTCTTGCACTTTCGGGCCAAAATTAAGTAAAATAACAGTTATATATACACAAGCACTGTGATGCTGTGACAGATGGATACTAAGTAGCTAATGAACAGGGAGTGTCTGCAGAGCAGATATGCAGGATAAAGGGGGGATTTTATCCTGCAGGACTGAGTGGTCAGTGTGAGATTTCATCACACCACTCAGAACAGCACACAATTTAAAACTTATGAATTGTTTATTTCTAGAACTTTTTATTAAATATTTTCAGACAGTAGTTGACTGTGGGTAACTGAAACTATGAAACATATAACAGTTACCATTACCGTTGAAACAAAATTATTTTTAGCAATAGAGAGATAGCTGGGGGTTAAAAAATTGCCTATGGCTGCAAGTAGAGTGAATAAAAACGGTTAAAAGCTGGATCATTATCTCAGTACTATGGAAAACATTGTATCTCAAAGTAGCCTTTATCAATTTATAATAAGCTTTTTTTCCCCAAAAAGCAGTCTGCCTTAGCTTTTATAACACTTGTCAAAATATGCTGAACAGTACTTGCTTTCAACCTCCAAACTGATGTTGTAAAGTTTACTCTTTATTTCAAGAGAACTTAATAACCAAATTTGGTCTCTATTTAATTCACTTTGGATAGGTGTTTCCATGAGTCTACAACATGGAAGGAAGGAAGATTACCATCTTAAAAAAAAAAAATAGTGCTAATAACGTTTTCACAGGAGCCAACCTTGGAAAAATACTATTTGTTATCACAAAAATGCAGTAAACAGTAATTGGCCACAGAGGCATATGACTGCCCAAAGAAAAGTCTACGGCTAATATCATACTAGTATTGGTGAGTGTAATTTATAGGGAGATATTTTTGAGGGCTTTGACATACCTAAAAGTTCATCAAATGTTAAAAATGGTCACTTTAAGTAGACTAAAGACAACACAAAACTGATAGATTTATACTATTTGCACCACATTAGAAAAGGTCTCATTAATCCATTTTTTATCCTTTGCATTTTATAAGTATTCATATCAATAATAAATGACTTTGTGTATCTTTAGAAGCTGTAATACTAAAGCTTTTGTGACAAACATAAAGGAATTTAACAGACCATTTTTTCATAATTTTTTCTTGCAACCTTTAAAAAAATGAGCCACTAATTACAATTTTAAAGAAACCATTTTTGAAGAACAATTCAGTTTTATCTATCCTACAAAATTCAACTCCTCTTTAATTAAACGTTTTTATGAGTCTATAATAAGGAATTTGACTGTTTTATCTTTTATTTCCTGTATTTACCCTTTGACAGGGGTGCTAATCAGCAACAAATTGGTGCTAAAGATAAGCCTCAGGAGGGAGGAAGCAGTCATCAGATAGGCTTGGAAAATTTATTACCAGTGTAATTTGTCTCTAAATAAAAAATGCTGCTTATTCCAAGTCAAAAATTTTGTGCTATGTGTAGAATTATATATATGTAGAATTAGGTGGCTAGGTTTATATTTTTCAGATTGTTTTAGAGATTGTTCATCACTAAGATTCTCGAGAGAGAGTAAATGAAGCAAAAATATTGCTATTGTTTCACCCAGGGAGTTTTCAAGGAGAGATCATCACAATTCTTGCTATGAACATATCCCAAAATGTCTCATATAAGTTTGGGCTATTATCTTTCTGTTATGTTAAAAATTGGAATATATAATCAGCATGAAGTTGTTTAACACTTGAACCTGGATTGTCTCTAGAGAAATTTGGGCATTAAGATCTATTTTGTGTTACTAGCTCTCATTTCTATGTTCTCTCCACCATTTTACACTTTGCATGAACCCATTTTCTCTCCTTCCAAGGATTTATAATTCTTGTGTTTTAATTCTGCCACGGCTTCCCTTCCCCTGTATCTATTATCAAATTCTGACCTCCCCATAGCATCTCTTACCAGTCATCTATATTCAAGTCAATGTATTAAGTCTTCCAGTGGTTTTTAACACTGTCTAATTGTAACATAAAATGTTAATCTTTATTAAAATATTTACAGTCATAAGTGTCCATGTAATAGATTTTTGGGGGGCTAGTGCTGTTATGGGCTAAAATTGTATCTCCCAACCTTTAAATTTTGTGTTAAAGTCAACCCCCAGTACCTGTGTGTGTGCTTGTATTTGGAGATGGGGTCTTTACATGAGCTCATTGGGATGGGCCCAAATCTAATATAACAGATCTTGTAAGACTAAGAAGATGTTGTTAAGACACAAGGAGACAGCCATCTACAAGCTTAGGACTGGTGCCAGGAAGAGATCCTTCCCCTTGGCTCTCAGAAGCCAACCTTTTTGACACTTTGACGCCTCCAGAATTGTGATGATATATCTCCATTGTTTAAGTTGCCCCATCTGTGATACTTTATTACGGTAGTCCTGTCAAAATAATAAAAAAAAAATTCTATTTCAATATTCCTAAAAACATATCATAAAGTTCACTGTCCCGTATGTCTTGAAGTAAAATCTCTTCAGTAGCCTATCCTTGGGTATGTAAGATCCCATGAAATGAGTCAAATATATATTTATATAGTGTCAACTATCTAAAAAACTTTGAACAACACCATAAAGAACATAAAGTCCCTTCACTCAAGAAGCATAAAACCAAATAAGAAGGACAAACATACAATTGATTCATTTGTTCCTAAATATGTGTAATTCTAGAACAATGTTAATGGCAGATTTACTGCGAAGTAGATCAAAGCTATCTTAGAAGTATAGTTAAGGTAAAGGGATTGAAAGAAAGATTAATTTCAATGGGATATATTGGGATCATCTTTCTAGAAGGAATAGCTAAATTTAACCTTACAAAAATTTTTCACTTCCCAAGCTGAGTGGAGGGTGTGATAAACAAAACAAAACAAAATAAAACAAAAAACTCTGTAATGAATTTTAGATTTTAGATTAAGCAGAATACATTCAAGGAACAAAATAGAACAGTCATAAGAGAAACCATGAAGAAATAAAAATAGCAATTTAGGATAATTAAATTAAATTTATTAGGAATAATGCAGAACACAAACTAACATACTAAAGAAATAACATACTAAAGAAATGAAATGCTATTCAAAACTAAATACTAAGCAATAATACTTTTATAGACTATGTTTTCTAAATCTCACGTAAGTTGCTTATAAAAGCAGTTTTTTACTTTTTACATATAAAATAAAACCCAAGTAAAAGTTATTTACTAGCATTGCAATGCAGTATGAAGGCATGTTTTATATACCAAAATTGGAAGTCTTCTATGTAGAAATTCTAATTATGCTATCTGATGACATAAAAGAGTATTTGGGGTAAAATTAGCATGTTTATAGTAATTTCATTTGTAGGAAAGTTTTCTTTACTATCTTTTTGTATGCTCTGTGATTATAGCTTCAGTAACTTTAATAAACCACTTATTACAGTTTTAAAGGAACTAAAATTTACATAATAGGGATATACCTAGAATTTACATAATTGGGATAAACCTAATTTTGGTAGAGGCTTTTATTTTTGTTGTATAAATTTCCCTGTATATCCTGAGGCCTTATTAGAAAAAAACTACATTCAGTTAAAGCAAGGCAATAACCAAGGCTAGTTTAGTTACCTTATGTTTGCCATACTTTATGCTAAGTAATTAGATTTTGCTTAAAACTATCTGTTCAGACTTGGAAATTATGAAATCTTCAAATTTAGATTGACCTTCTGATCACCAAACCTTAAAAAAAATAATGTAACAAAATGTCAATATCATGAGAGAAAAAGAGAGGTTACATTATTCTTTGGAGAAAGAATAAATGACATTATTGGGACAATTGATCAAATTGTGCTATGGATAATAATTTAGTTGAAAGAAACATATCAATGTTAAATTAATTTTTTTAAAATTTGATCATTGTAATGAGGTTGGGTAAGAGACTATTCTGGTTCTTGGGGAAAAGTATCTACATGCATGACTCATATCAAAAGGTGACTTGCGCAATGTACATTCAAACACAAAAGGAAGGAGTGTGGACTAAGAGAAGGAAGTGAGAGAGGGATGTGGCAAAATGCTAAAAACTGATAAATTTTCTTGGTAAAGGGTATCTAGGAGTTTATTATTCTGACAAAATTTCTCTAAATTTAGAATTACATCAGTAATGAATGCACAGTTATGAAAATGGCAGTATCTACAACTAGATAAAATAGAAAATGTATACTTCCTTTGTCTTTCTTATGGGACTACTTATTTTCCTCTGATCTGGCATAACGTTTTGAACATTTTAAATCTATTGGCTGACGGCTTTAAGAACAAATCTTGTAAATAGAAAGAAAAGCTTTTACAATTTTCACAAGGAGACTGTGTAAACTTGTTTTCAACCAAAGACTCTGATTAAAGATTTAAAAGCTATAAATAATTGTGTGTTTTTTGGGGGGAGGGGTGGTCGGCGGGAGCGCAACTATTTGGAATTGCATACCTTCTCAGTTTTTAAAAAGTAACAAAACAACAACGAAAACAACCCCGAACTCCTATGGTGCTTACTTTGTATTTGTTATTTTAAAACATCTGGCATTAAAATGTTTTGGTCTGGCATTTAGCATTCAAGCCAAAAACTGACTGTCATCATAAACCTTTGTTCTGAAGATTATGATTTTTATGAGTGGGTGTATTGTGGAGACCAAAACCCATGAAACCAATTGAGATTAATTATGAGCCTTTATTAGCCAGCTGGTGACTGACTCTCTACCATGCAGGGTTAGAAGGGACCAGTCCTAGGTTCTTAGGAGAGGCAGTTTATAAAGCCTCCCCTTCCTACTGCATTCCAGAACAAAGTAAGTTAAAAAAAACAAAAGTTAGTCATTCACAACTGTTAACAGGAGTCAATCATTACAAAGATAAATGTCCTTGCAGATGGTCTTGCTATCTGTATTTGGAATGTTGTGCTCTTTGCATATGAGCTCATTGTCACAAGTTTCAGGACAGACAGGATGCCATTAAAGGTCCCAGGAACTCTGTGTTCTTGTCCAGTTAAAAATTGTTAAGGTAAAGACTTCCTTTGTCTAGTTTCAGGGCTTTTAATTAACTTTTACTCCTGTCACATTCTAGCAGGTTGTCACAGGTGCATTGGAGCTGGAGCTATGAGAAGGAAAAAATATATATATATGATGAGAAAGTTGGCATTTTCAGCCTATGTACAATACAGACCTTTTTTGCCTGTTTAAAAAATAGACTTGATTCATTCCTGACAATAAAACAGATATGAAATGTTTCATTATAAAATTATTTCTTTAAGAATAAAAGAGGACAAATGGAGTGACATTTCCCACTTTATTTAAAAAATGGCACAAAGCTCAGTGGTTTATACGATTGGAAAAGAAAAATCTTACTAGATTTAATAGAGTCATATCTTTTTAATTTTCTTTAAATATAAGTATTTGTCATATTAAAGTACTTAATAAAATATAAATATCAATAAAGAAATAAAATCTTTGCCAAATAGATAATGGAGAAATATGTCTCCAGACTGGGAAATGAGTCCTTGGTGAAAAAAAAAACTTTTTAAATGTAAGAATATGTAGTTTCAAAACTTCCCAGGAACATTTGATTCAGATTCTCATGTAAGCAAGCTTGGCATGTGGTTTTAGTGTTAGGTAGCTAGTCAGACATGAGTGACAAGGGAATAAAGAAATAGAAGCCCAGCCTAGAGACCACCCAAAGAACATCTTATTGGTAGTTGGAGAATTCCTCCTGTATCCCCAGAGACAATGAAAAGGAGAGTTATAGTCTTGGCTGGCATAAACCAGCTACAAACACCATGTACAGAAAGTACTGCCTATAACTGTTGTATGGCGTTTCGAGACCCCCACAAAGGACAGATAATATGTTACAGCAAGCGCTTTATTCACGGATTCGAACCCGGGCCCCCACCAAGGGCGAGAGCCCTGAGACCCTCTTTCCCTTGAGTTTTATACCCTCTCGGGGGGTGGCTACGTGACCTTTTCCCTGATTGGTGGGACTCAGGTGCGTCATTGCAGTTGCATGTGTAAGCCAAGAGGAACGTGTGGGAGCTATTTCCCGTTAACATTTTTCTTCTATTACTGTTACTGGCATTGTTGGGCAACTTCTTCTATTGTCCCTTGCAGGCTGCTGGCTAGGCCAGGGGCTAGGCCAGGTGTTAGCTGCAGGGTTAAATGGAAAATTCCTATAGGGGGATTATCTTAAAGGACCAGGGACAAGATTTAAAACAGCCTTTTACAATAACTTTGACCTCATTATACCATCATTATAATATTAGGAATATGCTTGGAAGTTCATTAATCTAATTATAACAGACTGAATTCTGGGTAAGCATATGCACACTAAGCAAAGTTATATAGTCATCAGGTGTCAATCAAGGTGACCTCACTTGCAATCACCTAGGATTGCAATGTCTGGTCTTTGGGACCACCCCATCACAGCTCCCAAATATAACACAGACCTTCTTCATCTGGTATTATAGCTTTCCATCTTCCCTGGCTGTAATCCATAATACCCCCCACTCACTCCCACCCCCACTTTGGGGTACATAATCTCATTTCTACATGGCTAGCCAGTTTTAGGCTTGACCTGTCTTCTACCTCATAATGTGCTTTTAATACACAAATATTTCTCATATTCACCGAGTTGTATTTCCTTTCTTCAGCAGTGAAAAGGACCTAGAGGTGTGTGTTACCGAAAGTAACTTTTTAAAAATAAGAATATGTAGTTTTAAGCCTTCCCATAAACAGTTGACTCACTCTCATGTAAGCAAGCTTGGCACATGTTTTTAGAACGGTATGATTGTTTCAAAAATTAAGTTTAAAACTTTATACCTAGATCAACATATAGAGTAACAACATGAGGTGCTCTGAAGACCAGCTCCCCGGTGAAATGGTAAAAAAAATGTACAAAGAAAATCTAGTTTTTGGTAGCGGTTCTAAAGGAATATAGTAAATGAAGAAACATCTATCCAAGAAAGTTGGTGAAAATTCAGTAATGAGACTTTGTAGTTTCCCTCCCACCACCTCCCAGCTCAGCCAAATGGAAACTCCAGACTACTGTGTCCCTTTCCCACCAACTCCCAGCCAGAGAATTTTACTCCTGGAAAAGGTAAGACATCAACTTTTCTAAACATACCCTCTGTTACCTATTGCTGAGTATAAATTCTAGGTAAGGATGGTTGAGAGATGAAGCTCTCTCCTTCTGCCCAGCCTCCACTTATGGAATAGAGATTCTACATTACCTATGGCTCAGTAAGAATACTTAGTCCTTAAGCACATTTGCCCTGACTAATAAGGTAGTGGTTCCCCTGCAGGAAATGCAAGCCAAAAATATCTCAGGGTAATTTCCATCTCTCCACTGATGTTTAACATTTGAAAAGGGACTGTCACTCAGTAAATAAGTCTGGTATTATTCTCAATTCCAGATTTCTAGCTTTGGCCCCTGAGATTTTGCCTGGGGTGAGAAACAAACTGTGAATAGATACCTGATAATCCCTAACAAAAAGATCTAATTTAATTTTTAACAGGACTTGGTGAAGTTAGAGTCTAAGAATGTTCACTAAACAATGGAGGCTGAGGTCAAAAGAAATTGGGAGGAGTTTGTAATATTAATAGATGAAATACATATATACATATATAATAAAAAGGATAAAGCAATAGAGATATATAGAAGTAACATTTAATATCTCACTGAACGTAAGCTAATATAAATCTGGTGCTGATTCCAGTACATAAACCCTAGGGCAAACCCTAGGGCAACCATTAAGTAAATGACTCCATAAAATGAAGTAAAAAAGTGAAATGAAATGTTTTATGGGAAAATAATCGCTTAGTGCAAAAGAAAACCATAAAAAAAAAAGATCAGGAAGAAATGTGATACATAGAAAACAGGAAGTAAAATAGCAAACATAAGTCCAAAAATAGATATCAATATTATTAAGTAAAGAGTAAAATCTAATCAAAAGGCAAATTGTAATACTAAATTTAAAAACCCAACTACATGCTATTATGCTGTCTGCAACATTTAAATTAAAAAATAAAAATAAACTGAAAGTAAAAGGATGAAAAATATACATTATGCAAACAGCAACCACAAAAAACTTGACATCGCTGTACAGATATGAGACTAATAGATATTAAAATAAAGTGCTATTAGATATAAAAAGAGACATTTTATAATAAATTAAATCTATCTAAAGGAAATAACATTTATAGGTATACATACATCTTAGAACAACTTACATGAAGAAAAATGATAGAAATGAAGGGAGAAATCAATTCCAAAATAATGGTTTACACTTCAAATGCTCCACATTTGATAATTAGTAGAACATCTAGGCGTAATATCTGAAAAAGAAATATAAGATTTAAACAATGCTTTAAACCAGCTGGATTTTACAGACAACTATAGAACGCTGCAGTGAACAAGAGAATGAATGTAAGTTCTCCTCAAGTGTACAAAGAATTTTCCTTAGAACTTTTTATATCCTTGACATAAAGCAAATGCCAATTAATTTAAAAGAACAGAAATAATACAAAATATGTTCTGATATAAGAATGGATAAAATCAGAAATCAGTAAGAAAGATTCGGGAAACTCACAAATACGTGGATATTAAACAGCACACTCTTAGGAATGTTATTTAAATAGCTAGTAGGAAATAAGAAATCAGAAGAGAAATCAGAAAAAACTGAGATGAATAAAAGTGAAGGCCAAACATAACAAAATTTAATGGGACATAGTATAAGAAATACAGGGAAATTGATAGCAGTAAATAGATATATTAAGAAAATTTTTTTTCCCCAGCGATGCCCTCACATTCTATGCATGCTGTCAAAAATACAGATTTTCTCTTTTTTATGGCTAAATAATACTCCACTGTATATACATATGCCACATCATTCATTGATGGACACTTAGGTTGCTTCCATGTCTTGGCTATTGTGAATAATTCTGCAATGAAGATGATAGCACAGATATTTTTTCAAATTAGTGTTTTTGGTTTCCTTTTAATAAATACCCAGAAGTAAAATTGCCAGATATTATGGTAGTTTTATTTTTAATTTTTTGAGGAACCTCACACTGTTTTCCATAATGGCTGCATCCACTTACATTCCTACCAACAGTGCACAAGTATTCCCTTTTCTCCATATCCTCACTAACACTTGTTGTTTCTTGTCTTTTTGGTGATAGCCATTCTAAGTGATAAGCCATTGTCATTTTGATTTGCAATTCCTTGATGATTAGTGATGCCGAATACCTTTTTATGTATCTGTAAGGTAAATGCTTGACACATCGAGAGAAGTTTTAAAAGCAAGCATTAATTGGAAGAGGGCTCCCAGGCGAGGTTCTCTGGTCTCGAGAAAAGAGGGGCCAGAGAAGTCACCCCCTGGGGTCGGAGGGCGTGGCTTTTATGGTCACGTGGGGGTAGAGGTATCTGGTGGGGAATGTTAATGGTTAATCGAATGCTAATTGAGTCTTCAGATTAGGGTGGTGATGCCTAGGGCTTTAGGGTGGGCCCTATTCAGGTCTGGATTCCCAGTATTAAGCTAGGGATTCTCCAGGCAGGCATTGACTAGCCCTTCCTCTGCCAACCTAACAGTATCTTTGGCCATTAGTCTATCTTTCCTGAAAAAATGTCTATTCAGATCCTCTGTCCATTTTTTTATCAGATTTTTTTCCTTTTGCTATTGAGTTGGAAAATTCTTAATAAATAAACTAAGCTTCCATATGAAGATGAGCATAAGGTAAGAACAATGGAAAAAAAATTAGTACCAAAACTTATTTAAAAAAAAAAAACACCAAAACTGACAAACTTCTAACTAGATTGATCAAAGAAAGATTCAAATGACTGTAATCAGGAATTAAAGAGAGAACATTACTATTGACATTACAGAAATAAAAGATTAGGAGAGAATATTATAATTATATGTCAATAAATTAGATAATTTACATGGAATAGATCCCGTTTTTAATAAAGACACTAACTACCAAAACTGACTTAAAAAATAATAATCTCAATAGGCTTATAACGTGAAGAGAATGAATTAGTAATAATAATAATAATAATAATTTATTATCCACAAATAAAAACCTATACTGGAAGACTTCACTGCCTTAATCCACCAGATACTTAAAGAATAATTTATACTAGTGATTCATAAGTTCTTTCAAAAAACAGAAATGGAGATAACACTTCCCAACTCAATACCAGAACCAGACAAAGACATCATAAGAAATGAAAACTATAGACCAATATCACTTATAAATATAGACACAAATGTTTAACAAAATATTAGCAAAGTGAATCAAATCACACATAAAAATATCATTATACAAGTGATATTCTGGGAATGCAAGTTGGTTTAAGATCTGAAAAATAAAATAGTATAATACAACATGTCAATAGAATAAAAACAAAAATTATGTGATCATCTCAATAGACACAGGCGACTGTGTAACAAAATACCACAGAATTGATAGTTTATAAAAAACAAAAGCTTATTTCTCACAGTTCTGGAGGTTTGAATTCTGAGATAAGGGTGCCAGCATGGTAAGGTGAAGGCTGTCTTCCGGGATGTAGACTCTTCATTGTATCTTCACAATAATGGGTGTGAGTTAGGGTTCTCAGTCCTCTTTTATATGGGCACTAATGTCTTTCATGAGGGTTCTACCCTCATGACCTAATCACCTTCCAGAGGCCTTGTAATGCCCTGGTTTGGAACTCCATGAGCCAAGAAGGAAGCTGACACGGATGTAAGCACAGAGGGAATTTATTGACAAACTCAAGTTTGGACCCCACTCGTTCACTGACACAGCAGTGGGTGAGAGGAGCCCAGACTGAGGGCTTGAGACTGAATTTAAAGGGTAAAACCGTGCGCAAGAGGGTTGTGTGCACAGAATGCCATGTGCAGCAGGGCAGTGTGCAAAAAGGGCCGGGTGCAGAGAGGGCTGTGCGCAAAAGGGAAACAGGGTGTGGGTGCCTTAAGGGCTTACTTATTAATGGCTTTGGTCGGCTTGACCAAATGGCAGGGTGTTGTCCCTAATTGTTTTTTTTTTCTTTTTTTTTTTTTAATTTAATCTGGAGTTTTAGCAAAATAGAGTTACTCTAGTCCTTCAGCCTGACCTCCTATACTATCACCTTAGGGGTTAATTTCCAACATATAAATTTTGGGAACAAATTTGGACAACAGCAGCTAGCATCTCCTGCCATTTAACTAAGGACTTTTCTAGGTATTGTAAAGTTATTTTATTATCGTAATTAAAGTAATCAGCTGACACAAATAAAAAAGAATATGCTCGTTAACCTTGGTGATTTTTCAATAAGCTGAAAGGCCTTAACAGAATCACTGAGACTTCCCTAAAAAAAAAAAAAAAGGAAATTCTTCCCATAGAATGCAGTTTTAGCCCACATCTGATAGATCAAATGTGCTCTTCCAGGCAGTCATCTGTATGGGTTTCAGGCTTCTCTCTAACCAGTTCCCACAATTGTACAAGCTAATTCCTCGCATTAACTTTTAAAATGTATTTCTGCTACTGACTCTATCTCTGATTGAACCTTGACTGAGTCACCTAGATTTAGAATATATTTGTTTTCATAAACTAGCATGTCAGTTTAAATAGGTAATATCTGTTTCCAATAACCAGCATCTTACTTGAATTTGATTTGCAACACTGCAGTTTTGAATACATTAAATACCTACTTATAAAAGTTGCCAATTCAGAGTTAATATTAGATATAAAGTGTCATAACCAAACTCTGCAGAGTTTTGTTTTATCGTGAAAAATAATCATTAACAACCATATAAATGTCTTTGAATCTTGAAAAGTATCTATATTTGTATCTTACATGTATTTATTTTAATTAAACTGATATTGTCACACATAAAAATCAATGTAATTCCTGAACATAAGTGATCTAAAAGCTTTTTAAAATGATCTTTTAAAGATCGCCTTAGACTGAATATTTTCAAATGAAGAACCATTTAGATTTGATTTGATTTCATATCCTTAATGAAGAAAATTAAATAACCATTTCCAACTATTAACAATTCTCAATGCCTGAAGCAATAAAGTCTTTGTGATGGACTGCGACTAAAATAAAGAAACAAAAAACATTTCCTGATTATTAGAGAAGAAATTTTATTTTATTTGTAATGAACCAAATGTAGAAGAGGACCATTAGGTCTCCAAATGTAAACAATTAAACTATAATTCTGTCCTTTAGGTTTTATTTTTTATAAGCAGTTAGATTAAAAATATTCTGTTGACAAAAATTTAAAAACAGTAGTATTGAGAAATTATGTTTAGCTAGTTTAGTCAAAAAACATAAGCTGTTATGGATCCAGGTTATTTGTTGAAGAATCTGATAATGCCAAAAGAGTTTTAATGAGCAAAAATATACAAAATATCATTCTACTTAACCAACATAAATTTTAGATTAAAAAATAAACAGCCAAAAGTCATCTGCTTCCACCCATGACAATAGTGACTGGTACTAGACTTACTTTTCCAGGAAAAACAAAACAACAGCAACAAAAACTATAATAATGAACAAAATATTTGAAGTAACTGCTTTCAGGCAAGGAACAAAAGGCAGCACAGGACTGGTTCTTGCAAAGATAAAAAGCACAAAATGTAAGTCTCGCGTAAATCATCTTAAATTAATCCTCTGAATAAGGATGCCTTTTCTGAGATGAATTAAGGAAAACCCTAGCAGTGCTAAGAAGGCAGAAATTAGAGTTTCTTCCAACTAAAATGATAGGATTCCAGGGAAATGGAGCAATGCACAATGGTGTACAGAATTTGCATGGGATTCACCACAATTACTCCACCAAAGTTCAGAAAACGACTCCATGAGACCTACAGATATCACTTAATTTGAGGCTGAGAAATTATTGATGATACCAGAGGTTATGCACCACTGGAGGAAACTGGGGTTGTGGCACAGTATATGCAGATTAAACTACTAAATAAAGTTGTACTAACAGTATGGAGTAAGTGACATTTTAGAGTAATGATCATTCCCTAGGACAGAGCCTTAAACCATTGTATACTTACTCTAACAAAGAATTAAGTCTATCTGAGAAGAGTAAAAGAATCTTCCAGTAATTTAACCACCAGCAAAAACACATCTCAACACTCTTCATAGCAAGAAGACACAATCTAGACACCTTACAATCACTCAAACAACTCTCATAAAATAAAAATATACTAGATATGTGGTGAAGTATGAAAATGTGACTCATGAGCAAGGATAAAAGCAGTAAATTGAAAAAACCAAGAGTTTCCCCAGATTATCAGATTGGGAGAGAGTGATTTTGAATAAACTATTATAATTTGTTCAATAAGATAGGAAAAAATATCACCATAAGGAGAGTACAGTGTGGAATTTAAATGGAGACATGTAAATTAAAACAAGACAAAAATCTGGACTTGAAAAGTTCAGCTTCTGAATTGAAAATTTAATTGATTGGTCTTAATAGCAGTGATAACAGCAAAATAAATATTTACTGAATTTGAAAACATATCAATATCAAGTCCCCAGTCTGAAGAGCAGAGAGCAAGATGGTTAAAAATATGAAAAGCATCAGTGATTTATGGTATAGTATTAAGGCAAACATGTATAATTTGATTCCAAGATGTAAATGATAAAGATTAGAGAAAATTCTTGAGAAAACATTTCAGCAATGCATTGGAATGTTTGTTTCAGTTTATTTAACCTCTAAGTGTTTTGCCCTAGAAAGTTAATCAAAAGTAAATCTACCATACTGCCACAATAGAAGTTCAATACATTATTTTTTTAACTGATGTTAAAATTTTTCAATATTTTCTATACTTTTATTCCCATTCTTTAAAAATAAAAACAGTATAAATAATGACACAAAAGATTTAGCGAACTTTCCAAATATGTCAACAAGGGATAAAGTAAATTCTCGATGAATCAAATTTCTTTGGGCAGAAAGTGTATGATATTGTTATCTCAATATTTTTTGCCTATGGTAAAATAAGAACATAAACTATGTAGTATTTCTCATGGCATGTTTCTCATGTATAATATTGATATTTATGACTCATTATCAAGGGAAATCAGTTTGAAATGTTTTTTCAGTAAGAAGTTTGGTGATATGCCAAACAAATTGTAATAAAAATTACAAATACTGCTTTAGATCATCTTTCTGTCTTAATTTATGCAATGTAGGCTGGAATTCAGTGTGACTCCAGATGTTTCTCCTATTTTTGAATGTAATAATATTAGTGAAATACATACTAAGTATGACAATTTATTTCTTCCTATTACAGTACCACTTGCAAATAGTTAACAAAGTCATCAGGCTTTAAGCATATTTTGGCTACAGCCATTTTCAACACTAATTATTTTCTTTCTAACCACATTATGCAGTACCTAAAACAGTGAGTCTCAGACTGTGGTTCTATTATGGTTTCTTGGTGTCATGCTAGGAGGATCGGACACCAAAAAATAAATAAATAAAAAAGATTATGTGCCCTCCTTGCATAGATAAAACAAATAAAACATTAATTTTATGCTAAATGATATATAATATAGCATAGAATAAAATGCAAAGTTCATCTGCATTTTCTAAAATGAAACATGGTGTTAAAAGATAATCTTTTCTTGTAGCAGAAGCTTTAAACTACACAGTTAGAACAGGCAATTACTTTGTTTATAGAGGTAGTTCAATAAGAACATTGTAAAAGTGCCAGGTTAAGGGGGTATTTTGTTATTTGATATTTAGCTGTTTAAAAAGATACTGAGGTGGTTTATCAGAAAAATACTTTACAATTTGACTATAAATACAGAATTAGGAATTTAAAAATATTATTTCAGTAGAGCCAACAAAAGTATCAGGGTATGAGCAATATATTTCCTTCCAGGCACGATTATCTGAAACAGAGAAGGCCTTTTTAAGGATTTACATGCAGTCTGGGTCTTAGAAATGCCCTCTAAGCACTCTCATCCAAGTTAGATAGTTTTTTGTACAAAGATAATTTTTTTATTTATGAAACTCCTTTTAGTCTAATTAAATGTGATCACCTTTAATAAAAGACAATTAAGTGAAAATAAGTCCTCAGGTTACTTATATATACTTGTTACCCCTTTACAAGGAAAACTAAGCTGAGTGATTAAAAAAATATATACATTTCCTTATGAACTGTTGGCTAATGCTCCATAAGTTTGCCCTGAGAATAGGTTTCTAGATGACAGCCAATTATGTGTTTTCTCTAAGTTAATGCAGACTCAGAAAGAGGCTTATAGAGACTGCCCTAAGTATATTAGCAGCAAGAAAAAGGAAAGCATTAAATAGAATTTACCATAAAAGGTCAGAAACAGCATCATTACTTTGTCTAATACCACAAGGTTAAAATAGATTTGTATTTTAATAATAATATTTAAAAACCATTTCATAATTTAAAAATTATATCAAATATAACAATATATGTTGAAATGAAAATCCACATGCTATTTCATAATTTGATATATTATTCTGACTTTGTGAATTTCATTAGTAACTAGTCTTCATGCTAATCAATTTTAGCAGTAGTTTCATCATAGTCACTTTTGCAAATGTCTGATGAATTATCAACAGTGGAACTAAAAACTGCAATTTGCTCAACTATGTGTGTGTGTATATACATACATACACATACATTCTATATTTGCATATGTGTGTGTGAATATAAATATAGATACAGAAAAACAAACAGATTTCCCTCTTAAAAATGCTTATTTGCCATAGATATCTGTGAGAAGCATACACTACTATGAAGAGTAAGTATAGAAGAAATGTTAGATTTAGTGTGAGATACTGTAATTCAAATTTAAATTTTAAATTGACTCATACTCTTCTTAGTTACGACTTTCTCAAATATAACAAACACATATAATATTTAGCTTGTTCCATAATGATTTTCTGCTCTAAAACAGTTTCAGATCTCTTCTTACTTTTACCATTTGCCCGAAGAAATAGAGGATATCTCAGCAACTGCTTAATCTTTGCCTTTGATTTCATGTCTCTACTCATGGGTATCCATTTCTTACTGCTCAGTAAATTTTCTCCTTTAGCCCAGGACTGTCACAAATAGCAGTAATCAAAAAGGATTCATGTACTTATCAGTATCAGGATAAGGATTAATATAAGCACAAACAGTCTGTGACCAATCTAATTTCAATTGAATTGCACAATATAAAGACATGATTTACTATCTGTATATGTGTCTGTGATGGTGGAAAGAAAGGTAGAAGAAATAAGAATTTCTAATTTGTTTTTCACTCATGAATTGAAGTAAGACTAATCATTACATCTTCATTAACATTTTCTTTCCAACCAAAGCTACAGTTATTGTCAGTAAATGGCACAATCTACACTGAAGATTTCTTTCAATGTGCAGAATAAATTCCATCTTTTTCAAACCGAAATCAATGTCAACATAGAACTTATAATCAGCTAACTCCAACACGTTTGTCCCTCTATTATCCTTGAGGAATAAAAATGAGCCAAAGTCCTGACTGATATTTATGCATAAATTAAAATGCTTTTAAAATGCACTTGTAGCATATTTATTTTCTTAATTATATTTGGATAAGTGACCATCACAATTTGCTTACATCTGAAGTCAGATCATTCGTTGTAAAGAGTAAGTGGTGTACAGTGTGACTTGTGATTGTTGTAATTAACAAGCACAAATCAAAATTATTCTGAATAGTTTGAAGCAATTGCACAAAATCCACTCAGTAAATCTCACATATAGTACACACACGGTCAGGAATTAAATGTCTTTGTATAATAAAATATTATTTCTCAATTTTCAATATTTTTTTTCATTTGGTGAGAGAGCACTCAGTGCCTTTAAGAGTGTAATTCTGTAAGTTTTTCAAGGGCTATGACATTATCTCAGTCATTTCTGTGTCCCCAGCACACCTCAGTGCTGAGCATATGCATATTTTATTAATTTTAAAATGCACATTTTAAATAATTTAACATCTCTGAAATGGAAATGTATTTTGTAATCAATGGCATGTCATAGTTTCTTTTGTTTACTTCTTAGTGGAACATACATATTGGTATATGTATCAATAATGCTCTTAATTCAAAAATTAAACATATGGCAGAAGGTTTGAATAAAAATAAGTTCTAGGATCAGGCTTAGAGATATATTGCACTAAATGGACTGACCCAATGGTGTTGATGGGAGACTGGATTTGAGGTCAATAGTGGATTGTTTTAACAGATGGGATACACTTCCACAAAATGAGATTGGATAGAGTCAATGACAAAGTAGAATTTTTACCTTTAGGGGTACATCTTCCTCACATATGGAATGGAGGTTGGAGAAACAAAGAAGCTGACATCGGCAGGGAGGGGCAAGGATAGTTAAGAAATAAAACTAATAAATCTTTGTCATTTGTCATGTAAGAGAAGTGAGAGTCAAGGTCATAAGCTGAGGACTAGGCCAGCTCTAGACACAAAACTCAGAAGGGCTGGTTGGTAATTTGGTTATTCTGGTGCATAAGTGATGAGAATCCTAAAACAGTATTTTGTGAGAATTACCTAGAGGAGAGGTTCAATCCTGTCTAGGAAGAAGTTGAGAACGAGGCTCCCTGGGCTCTCCATTCATGACCCAGACAATTCCCTCTGGTCCAATGTTTGACATCCCATTCAGTAAAAGAAGAACCCTGAATGAACAGGTATAAAATTAATTTAATCAAATTATGCTTCTATCCATTCCTGCCCCCCTCAAAAAAACAATTTCAACTGCTACTAGAAAGATATAATGAGGAAAAAAGATCTAGTTTTTAATTAATAAGATTTAAGAAAAATAAAAAAGGAAGAATGGACCTAATGTAACTCCAAGTTAAATTACCTCACACCAACTCAAGAAGTATTCTTGGTGTGAACCTAGAATAAAAATAAATAAATAAATAAGCAGACAGACAGACAAATAAATAAATAAATAAATAAATAAATAAATAATAAATTGATTAATTAAAAGTGTTTAAAATTACCTCTTTATATGTAAATCCAAATCTTTATGTGTTAGAATTCTTGTATGTTACAATCTATGGCTTTTCCTGGTCAGGTAACAAGTTGTATAGTTTTATGTTCACATGGGAACATTGCTATATTAATTTGTTTCGCATCACTGCTTCATAGGAAATTCAGCCTCATAAACCAGAAAAAGTCTCACACTGACATACCTGGTCTTGGTTGAAGGATTCTTAGATAAAAATGGTCCTGACAGTTTATTTTTAAATCACTTTCTCTGTTTTATTATAGCCTGAGAAGTCTGGGTTCACTTATTGTGGGAAGAAATGAAAATAACACCTTACATTAAGCAATTGCCCTCTCGCTGGAAACAATATAGTTTATATTTTGGGTTGTTGAGCCCATAATAAAAAGATTATGACAGACGTCCATCCAAATACATATATGACCATCACTGAGACTTACGGAAATTCTTTCTCTTTTTAATCTAAAAAAGGATCCCATGAAGTGTCAAGTGGTACTTTTACACACCTTATCATCTGGTACCTTTGGGAACTGAATGTTTTGTGTGTTCCTTACTGTGCCTTTAAAGGAAGTGAAAGCTAAGAAATAGAAGATATGTCTTATCCAGGCTGGGAAATGGAAAAGCAGTCGTGTTAGAATGAAGGAGGCAATTTCTGTGCTAGCAAATGTACCACTGGTGTGGCTTTTTACATAGTTCAGGATGTTTGAATTGAGAAAGAGTAACAAATGAAAAGATTAAGTCACAATTTATACCCTGAATTGCACTTGTACAAATAAAGCAAGAAACATAGTGGTTTCCCTAGGAGAACATAAAGCAGGAAAGAAAAGAAAGGGCTGGGATCTGGCACCTGCATGCATGCCCATGAGAGTAGGTATTTACAGGCCAAGTATAGTCCTTTAGTCATAAATTAATTATACAAAAATGAAGTAAGAAAAAAAAAAACAACAACAAAAAATGATTGAAGTAGTGTGATTTGAAGAGTCACTTAGGTTCATGATCAAAGCCAAGAAAGCTTAAAAAGCTTTTCCCCTTTAGCACAGCTTAAAAAGTAGCATCACATATTTTAGTCACTTATTTCCCCATGTGGTCCTGATAAAATTCACATAGGAATCATATAGGCTTTTCATTTAAACCAAAACCCCAGATATATTGATTTTCTGAAAACAGCAATAATAATTTCAGACCTTACAGTATCCTGTTCATACAATATAAATTCTATTTACAATTTTCGCTGTCCATTTAAGAAAAATTAAAGCAATGTTTTCACTGTGTTGGATATTTTTTTAAATGAATATTTTGCTTGTTTGTTTTTGCTAATTCACTGGTGAATTTACTTGAAATGGTCAATCCAGCTCTATAATTATGCAAAGCTAATGGATTTCTTGGACTAGGTCATTAGATAATTATATTAGTTAATGTTCTTTTGGTTGCAAGCAAAGAGACTGACTCCATCTGTTAGTGAAAATAAAATAGGAATCCTAATGGCAGGACATTGAAACAGTCTCTGTCATCAAAGGAAGAGTTGGGCAAACAATACAGGAAGGAATTGAACCAGGACAGCTTTAAATATGCATAGTCCTCTCCTCTAGACTAGAGCTGAAGTAGTAAACTTTTTCCCACAAAGAGCCAGATAGAAAAGATTTTAGACTCTGGGCCATAAAGTCTCTGTTGCACTACTCAGGTACCACTGCAGTGTGAAAGTGGTCAAACAGAATGTATAAATGACTGAATGTGGATATATTGCAAAACAAGCAAACAACAAAAACTCATATTTATGGACACTAGAATATGAATATCATAGAAATTTCATTTGCCACAAAATGTTATTTTTCTGACTTTTTTCTTCAACCATTTAAAAAAAATGGAAAAAACACCTTTGCCTGCTGTAGAAGGATGCCAAGAAACTTCCAGGACTTTCAATATCCTACTTTTGAAAGTTTAAAATTTTGAGAAAGATAATCCTATTGTCTTATCTTGAGTTGGTTTTCTACTCTTAGATAAAATGTTCTCTGCAGATGGGAAGGGGTCACACAAGGCAAACATGCTCTCTACAAGCTTATCCTGGGAACAGGCACAATTATTAGAAAAGACAGGACAGAAGAATGTTAGGAGCTATGCAACCTCTTCAACAACAACAACAAAAAAAACTACTACAATAACATTTCTTTTTATTAGTCTTCAGAGCCTCCAAACATTAGTGCAGCCTTACTGTGACCTATCTCAAATTCTATAAGATCTCAATTGAAGTTTCAGAAGCTTAAAGAAAAAGTTTCAAATGCTTCAAGAGGTCTAAAAGTTTCTGCCTACATGCAAATATCTAACTTGTAAAGAATGGCATAGAAATTTTTCATAATCAGACCTCAACATACACTAATAATACTCTGCCACCAGCCCAAAATGCCATGTCCCTGCTCCGCTTCTCTCTAAACACACTGTATACAGCTTCCTGTCACATAGCACATTACATTTAAAATACATAGTTTTTCACCTTCCTTTCCCTAAGAACTCCTCTGTGGCATGTATTAACCTACACAGAGTTAATTGTTTTCCCCTTTCTCTGTGCTTTTGAAATATTCTGTTAATCCTTATTGTAGAGTTATCACACCTACTCAACTTTTCTTTTAAATATTCCAGTAAAACTATGAATTGACCCTTTTGTTATTTGTTTTTCCTTTTGTTTTTTTTCACATCCACATGTATTTTGATTAAATGTAAGATGTTCTAACTTTCCCCATATTATGCAACCTACACATCCTCTCCCTGATCTCTTATTTCAGGTTGCATATATCATAAACCATTATTGACAATGGTTTTTATCTAATTTATATTTGGATTTATATTTAAATTACCCAAAAGTAAAAAATATGTCATTTCCCCCCTGCCTACATGCTTCAAGTTTAAAATAACTTTTAAAATGACCTTATTTTTTATAACCTATTATAGTAAGTATAATTCTAAAATGGCCTCCAAGATTTCTACCTATTGATACATCCCTTTAAGTATGAGCTTGACCTGAGAATATGATGGGCTATCATCCTCATGTTTATGTAACATAAAAATTATTTTGCACCCATTATCCACCTGGTTGGCCCAGCTCAGCCACTATCAGGGCGATCTTCATCTTCAACAACCACAGGAAGCCATGTCTCTCCAAGTTCTATCAGCCTTGCAGTGAAAATACACAACAGCAAATCATGAGGAAGACATTCCATCTGGTACCTAAGAGAGATGAAAATGTTTATAATTTCTCAGAGAGAGGATTATTAATTGGAGGATCTGACAACAAACTGATCTATAGACATTATAACATGTTATATGTTATCTTTTATGTGGAATTTTCAAAAAGGGAGCTTCTCATTTAGACCTAAGTATTTGTGAAAACATAAGACAAGTGGTTTGAAAATGTCCATGAATTAGATTTAATTTTCCATGTAGACAAAGTTCACAATATTTTTTGAAGAAATGGCGATAGGAAAATAGTATTGGAGACCAACATGAGGAGATTGTTATACAAACTGATGCAGAAAATAACTGAAGAAATGTGAGGCTGGCTTAGTGGCTCTAGCTCAAGATGTATCAGCTGTAAAGAGGATGAATCTTTTTGAGATCCCATATTAACATTGGTGACATAGTGTAAAACTCCCAAACTTGCCCTTTTTTACATAAAAAAAATGAAAGGTCACTCCCAGGTAAAGTCTAGGAGGAAAATCTTACAAGTTTGCCATGCAGTTGTTTACTAAAAATAGAGGAGAGTCTTAATGTTTTCTCTTGGATTTCAGTCTAGGTACTGTGTAGAAGTTGTATAAAATCAGTATGGCAGTTCAGTGTTCCTTTTCTTGCTCAGTAATTTGAATAAATTGATTAGTTCCAGCATGAATTTGTTTCTAAACTGCATTCCTATGCCCACCTAAGACATGCCTCTATGTATTGGCTACAAAAGTATTTTGAAAAGTGTGAGACATTTTTCTAAATTATATACAACAAATTATGTAGGTGTTTTGTATGAATCACAAGTGCAGCATTCCTTAATTTTTTCTGTTATTTGTCACAATTGTTATTTAAACAATTAATATGTATTACATAAAAATATGACCTTTTCTTAGTTCAAATATACTTCAAGGTAACTGGATTTCTAAAGCACCTCCCTGTGTGCCTGATATCTTCTTTAGCAATACTTATTTTTACAACCCTCTGACTCAACAAAGTAAATAAAAGTATACTTTATCACTGTTAAATTTTTTTTTGCAAAAGTAGTTAAGATTCATAATTAGGTGACTGATTTAATAAAAAATGATATTATCTTGAGTGGGCCTCACCTAATCAGGTAAGCCCTTTAAAAGAGGAAGAAATTTCAGAGAGATGCTCTTTTGCTAGCCTTAAAGTGATATATAGATAAAATAAATGCTCACACACAATGGAATATTATTCAGCTATAAAAGAGAAATTCTGCCATATGCAAAAGCATGAATAAAACTGGAGGACATTGCACTAAATGAAATAAGCCAGACAAAGAAAAAAAAAATACTGTATGATCTCACATATATGTGAAATTTTTAAAAAAGTCAAACTCATGGAATCAGAGTAGAATGGTGGTTACCAGGAGCCATAGGGTGGGTCAGGGAAATAGAAAGATGGTGCTCAACTATACAAACATATGTTACAGGAAGGATAAGTTCTGGGGATATAATGTAAAGCATAGTTAACATAGTTAATAATACAACATTGTATATTCAAAATTTGCTGAGAGTAGGTCTCGTGTTCATAGACACACACACAAAGTAACTATGTGAGGTGATAGATGTGTTGACTGTAGTAATTGTTTCACAATATGTATGTGAAAAAATTTAAATAATCTAGTGTATATCTTAAATATATACAATTTGATTTGTCAGTTTTACCTAAACAAAGCTGGAGAAAAGAAGATAGAAGACGAAACAATTTTCCATTTTGTAAAGGCTTATGGATGGAACCAGGTATAAGGGAATAAAAAGATAGAGATAAATTGTGCCCCCAAAAGCTACAGTAAATGATTATATCAGGAACTACAACAGCATTTGATTCAGAATGATTTAAATGATGATGAGATTTTAGACTTTGAACTTATGATATTTAGATTTTATTTTGGACTTTGGGTTGAACATATGATGAGATTTAGATTGAGACTATGAGACAATTAGAAAGAAAAAGTGAACATCAGACCTATAGCAGAAATAACTGAATTGTACCAATAACCACATGATCTTATAAGAAAAGCCTCATCACCAAATGGAATGAAATCCCAGCTACCACCTTGATTTCAGCCTAGTGATATCTGAGCAGAAGGCTCAACTAACTGGTATTTGAACTGCTGATCTACAGAAAGTGTGAGATAATAAATGAATATCATATTAAACACTTAAGTTTATGATAATTTGTTACACAGAAACAGAAAACTAATACAAATGTGATATGATTTTTGGTCTCAGTATCAAGATGCTAGCCTGATGTGATTGTTCACTGTATTTTATAGTCTTCATCTAATTGTAAATCTTCCAAAGAGAATTTAGTGCACATTTGCATAATTACCTTACTAGTAAATTAAGTACGTTGTTTCTCTTATTCTCTTTATTGAAAAGCTCAAGTGTTTCTACATTTCTTGTCTGAACATGTTTCTGTCCTTGCACTGAAATTAGTATTATTTTTCATTTGTTTTTTTTAGTCTTTTTTTCTTTACAATTTGATAAATGTGCTTGCTTAACTGCTAATCCAAAAAAACAATATTAGAACTTTCATTTGCATATGAGACTATTTTATGTCTCTGTTGCACAGAGCAACTAACTACATTCTCTCAGCAGGAAAAAGATCCAGAAACACAGCCAATTCTGATTTCATTATACACTTGTCCTCTATTAGTTTCCATCAGTATCTTGAAATCACATAAACTGTGCATGAGTTTATTTAACCAATTATAGCTTTAGCCAAAAGGCAGGAGCTAATATTCTCAAGTTCCCATTAATTTTATACCAAAACATCTCATAATTCAAATGTGTAATAGAATACTTATTAAGAAATAAATCATAAAAAATGAAAATATAAAGTAGAATAAACTATACTATAGTTATAGTTTTCTGAAAATTTAAATAAAGCTATTCCAAAAATATCCATAGACTAATTTAAGTATTTAAAGGACATTTAAAAAATTGAACATGCATTTCAAGAGAACATGTTTTTTAATTTTCTTAAAAATTGATAATTTATATTGAAGTAGTTATGGTAAAAGAAAAAAAGTGATTGAAAAATATAAAATTGAAAACACCTTCATGAAAGTAGAAGGGACAGAGTCCAGAACTGTAATCATCCTTGGGGGTAAAATCTGGAGATTTTTTTAAGGTGCTATGGAAAGTGAATAGAGCACAAAGAGTTCAAAACATTTTCTAAAATGCGTTTAAGAGATTGGTGTGGTAAAGCCATATAAGGAAATATTATTTAGTAAAGTACAAAATTTTTCTCAAGTGCAAGGAAAGTGGTGAACTCCACCAGTAATGACAGCTCTGCTTTCCTAAACCAGTCAAATGGGAGCCATTTCACTCTTATGTAAATGTACTAGAATTCTATCTAATTACACTAACTTCTACTTTGATCCTGGATCTTAAGCTGCATTTTCAATCACAACACTTGCAATCAGTCTTCTTCTCCCATCCCAGGCAGTGTGACACCAAGTGAAGTGCTCGTCTGGGCTAAGATACCACTGGGTGTGGATTCTTATTTCATTCATAGGATTCTGAAGGCAACCTGACTGGGTCTCAGGTCTGAATCTGAGATGTTCCCTCAGCAGCCTGCTTCCTTTCCTAAATCCCATTTCCTGTTCTTGGCTGTCACGATGCTGACTTTTCTTTGTACCACTCACTTTATGCTCTTTTTCTTTATTTTCTTCATGTTCCACTTCACAAGTTGCTGTGTGGAGAAAATTTCTGAATAAATATATGGAGACTTGGGAGAAACTGTAAACAGTAAAAAAAAAAAAAAAGTATTAAAACCAAATTCTAAACTTCCTCCTTTGACTTAGGGCAATTTTCTCTGCAAGGTTTTTTCTGTATGATTTTTCTTTTCTCAGTAACTTTATATCCCTCAAATTTACATATATATGTAAATTTATGCTTAACAATGTACTTTTTCAGTCTCTGTCTTCTGCATCCTAGTCTCAATTCATTTAACTGATATAATAAGATAATAATGAATTTTGGCTTATGGTATATAAAAAGGTTTTTCCAAATCATTTCCCAAAACCTTAACCTATCACAATAAAAATACCAATCAAATTGTCTTCCAAAATGCCAAAGCCAACTGCCTCTCCCTCTGAAATGAGTCTAGGCCCTGTCTCTAAAATATGGAAGCAGTAAATATTATATTATTGAAATAATATATTTGTTTCTTTCTCTTAGATCACTATTATGATTGGACCTGTTGTTGTTATTGCTGCTGTTACCATTACCATAATTACCACCACAACTGCTATCATCACTTCTAATATATAACAGTTCATTTTTATGCCTGATTCTACATCAAAACTATAGGGTTTTTATTGTTCTATTGTTCTTAGAAATCTGTTATTAGCACCTGTGTTAGGTTGTCTCTAAAATGACTCCCAAAGTTTTTTGCCTCCTGGTATTCACAAACTTGTATTTTCCCTCCCCTTAAGTGTGGGTTCCACTAGTGATTCACTTCTAAAACTAGAACAAGGCAAAGAGAATGGAAGTCACTTCTAAGACTAGATTACAAAAAGACTCTAGCTTCTGTCCTGATAGCCCTCTCTTGCTTTCCTGCTTGTTGACTCTGATGGAAGCCAGCAGACGTACCCTAAGTTGACCTATGAAGAGACCCACAAAGGAAGAGACTGAGGCAGGCCTCTAGCCATCAGCCAGCAAGGGTCTGAGGCTCTCAGAAACAACATCTCCCAAAAAACTTGGATGTGAATCGTTGGTATGATTACAGCACATAATTGAAGCTTTAGGAAAAATTCTGACTCAAGAGACCCAGCTACTCAGTTTGTAGATCTCTAAACCACCAGAATCTTTGTGTTTTAATCTCCTATGTTTGGGGGTATTTTGTTACATAGCAATAGTAGATGATCAATGAGGCACTTTCTATAACTGAGATTTTTGTTTCTTTTATGGTTCTATAACTCCTTATGTTATCTCATAATGTTTCTCTTCACATGCTATAATAATTAATTGTGTATTTCTCTGTTTAACTTACTAGACACTAAGCAGAATAGAAACTGCCTTTTTGCTAGTCACTACCCTTCCCAAAATCAGCATTGTGCCCTATTCTCTCATCCTCCTCTCAGTACCTTGCACAGTATGACTTATTAAGTAAATATTATAAAAAGGATGAAGTCCTCTAATGTGTGTCAGCTATAATACAGTAATTTATTGACTCAGAGAAGAGACAATGTGTAAAGAGAAAGAAAATCTATTCTGTTACCTATTTTAAAGACACAGGAGAGAGAGAAAAGTTAAAGAGAATGTTATCATGTGTGAGAGACTGAGAAAAATCGAGTAAAGAGATGTTTTAAAAAAGGAAAAAGAGAGCATATAGTTTATTAAATGTCAATGTTGAATTAAATGAGTCATTAATAATTAGCCTTCATATATTTTTTTAAGACTACTACTTTTGTCAGCACTCTCAGACTTGAGTTATGACGTGCCTGCGAAGTATCTGATTTCTTCTGTTGAAGGTGTCCTGGTGAGACTATGGCTATTCTCTACTCAGGGAAGTAGATGTTCAAAGCCCTACAGTTCTACCTTCCCAATCACCTGCTCTCTCCTTCTCTGTCTTTTCAATCATTCCCATTGTAGATTTCAGGAGTGATTCACAATGATACAGAAATAAAAAGGGACCTTCAATCAATTTGGTTTTCTTAGGTTGACACTTGATCTACTTCTAGGGGAACCCTGGACAGCAGAGAATTTCAAGGATTTCAACTTCTTCTAATGAAAACTCCCAGGAACACAATCATTGATGTTGCTTAAGGCAGCACCTCTCAGCTGCTTCTCCTGATGACTTTTATTTCTTTCTCAATATCTGGATGTTTTCACATCAGTTTCTTATTCCATTGCACATTTCAATATTTCATTGTAAGCACTGTTCAACAGTCGCTTCTATGTGTTAAATTTAAGATTTCCAACCTTCTCGGTTACATATTCTGATTCTGTAGAATTTGTATGTTTGACAAGAATCCAAGGTGATTCTTAACTGCAAATAAGTTTCAAAATCACAAGAAAACAATTTAAAACTAGGCCCATGCTAAAACATTATCTAAAATAATGTTATACTATCTAGTTCTCTCAAATAATTTATTCCAAGCCATTTAAATTTTGAACCACTTTAATTTCACAGTTACAAATACATATAGCTATACCTTTTCTTTAAAAAGACTAATTTTAATATTCACATAAATGACTTTCAACACTTTTATGCTAGAGGTACTTTGGGATACAGAAAAATAAGATCTTCTCTGTCCTTGAGGAACTCATGCTCTGAAAATTCAGTTGAAATTGGAGTAAAAATGGAGAAAAAAATCCTTCAGGAGAGGAGAATTAGAAATGATAAGAATCTGGTGAAAAGGTGTGAGATCCAAACCATGTGTAATTAGGGTATTATATTTAGAACTGTTAAAATCTAAAGCCAAAAGGAAATATAAACCATATACTTCTCTTCATGAAATGAGGAGGGAAACTAATTTCCTATATTTATTTCATCCTGGATATTGCAAAAAATTAAATTCATAGTTTTTTTATATGAGAATATTCAATGACATAGTGGTATGTATAAACACAGGAAAAACAGGGTCATTCCTGATGGCTTTGACTGTCATCAAGAAAAAAAAAATGTTAGTGGAGAGGAATAATAGTGGTTTAGAGGAAGGGGATCGTAAAGACACAGTTAAATACTGAATAGTAGGGTCTGCTTTAAAACATGCTTGCAAGTCGTGTGTCTGTAACTCATCAAGCAAACATACTTATTACATACTAATAAGCTTGTCAATAGTGGAAGTCGAGCAGAAGATCAGAGGATTTACTTTTTATGTGTCTGACCCTGAATTCTAAAAGGCAACTTTGACATTATCATTATCAAACTTTGACATTTATCTTTGTCAAGTGACATATAATTACAACCATTATAACATTAGGCCATGGCTATGTCTCCATTTAAAATTTAGGGAATATAGATTACTCCTTTGGTAGTAATTTTCTGACTGTATCAATACAATGCCCATTGACTTCTGGGATGTAGCTGTGCCCTTCACATGGTGTCATTACAAAGGGGCCTTATTTCAGAACCAAATGAAGATGCAGTGGTGAATCTCTACCTACAGTTTATGAAATCTAAATCTTGGAGTCGCTGAGGCACAATGTTCTCATAGCGTACTTTGTGCAAAATGGATTGTAATCTGTTCTGGCCTTACATATCTCCCTGACAGTCAATTTTGTTCCATATTTGCAAATGTAGCTCTTTTTGCGAAGCCATTCACCATCAATGTTAAAATTCTAATGAAGTGCTTTACCTCCTGCCAGATTTCAGTGGGGAAGGCTTTCAAATGTGTTTCCATTTATACATGCCTGATTTTACCCTCAGTGCACAATGAAATCCTACTGAATAATGTGCTTTATTTTCTATTTCCTTTCTTTGGGATGTGTTTTGAAAAATAGAAAGTAGACTGATGTTACAAATGCAAAGAGAGAAACAATTAAGTCATAAAAATTGGATAGGCTTTGACTAATGTAGATATAGTGTTATAAATAAGAATGTGTAGAAGTCTATAGACTTTGAGATTTTGTTCTCTGTGCCACTGTTTTCAGTTTTCTATCAATAGTGAGATGGCAAGGATTCTATATTCTTTTTTCCTAGCTTCTGCTAGACCTCAAAAACAATAATACAAGCTTATAATTTCAGTGTTTTAGAGATCTTATTCTGTATTTTTTTATCTTTATGGCTTAGTGCCATTAAGAGCAGCGAAGTTCCGGTACCAAAGGAAAAGTGTTAAATATGATTATTTTTTTTAAAGATAAATCATGCCAACTAAATAAAAAGTAGAAAAAAAAACACAGAAAAAAAATATTTAAACAAAGCCATTTGTTTTGCTTTCAGACTACTTAGCACTGTTTGGTGTAACAACTGAAACTCTACATTTGAACCTATTGTGAGATGAGCTTTGTTAAACTGACAATGAAGGCTCTACAACTATATACTTAGCTTCTATCAACATTTTAAAACTAAAACACATGGTGTCTTGATTTATCATGAACATGCTTTTGATTTAAACTACCATATTGAGTCACTAGACTCATAATTGTTTCATCACCCAATGATAGAGAAGTTTAAAAACCACCGTCTTTAGTACATATTCACTTGTATAACTATCAGTATCATTTGAAAATATACTGAGAGGCATAATATTGGCTTTTTTTGCTGCGAGCATGATCAAGGTGTAATAAAAATGCTCACTGTACATTTAAAAGCAATTATATAGATTATACCTTTGGTCTTCAAAGACAATAATAATAATAGCCCGATAGTATGCTGTTCTAAATGCTCCCTTTGTATAGCTCTCAATGATGCCATTTTACAGATGAAGAAACCAAGACCCAGAGAATATAAAAAAAATATCCAAAATCCCCAGCATTGCACATCTAGTAGAAACCCAAGCTTGGGACTTGAATTCAAGAAGAATGGCTCCAACATAATTTTTTACATGTATTGTGGTGATAATGGTAAATAAATTCATACTGAATTCAAATTTATAATTCAATAATATGTCATATGTATATTGCATTGTGTGTTCATCACTCAAAGTTAAATTACTTTCTGTCACCATATATTTGACCCCCTTTACCTTTATCTACCTCTTCCCTATCTCCCTTTCCTTTTGGTAACCGCTAAATGACCTAATTACCCAAAACAATGTACAATTTTAATGCAACCTCCGTCAGAATCCCAATTACATTTTTAAAGAAACAGAACAAAAATCATGAGATTTGTATGGAATCACAAAACACCATGAATAGCCAAGGAAAAAAGAACAAGGCCAGAGATATTACTCTGTCTGACCTCAAATTATACTACAAAGCTACAATAATCAAAACAGCATGGCATTTGCAGAAAAATAGATATACACAGCAATGGCAGAAATCAAAAGTCCAAAAATAAGCCCTATATATATGGGCAAATAAAGGATCCCAAGCATACAATGGAGAAAGAAAAGAAGAGCCTCTCCAGTAATGGTGCTGGAAATATTGGAAAGCCACATGCAAAAGAATGAAACTAGACTGTTATCTGTCACCATACACCAAAATTAATTCAAAATGTATCAAAGACCTAGATGAAAGACCTGAAAAAATAAATTTCATAGAAGAATACATAGATACAAAACTCATGAACCTTGGATTTAGAGAGTATTTTTTGAATCAGACCTCAAAGGCAAGGGAAGTAAAACCAAAAATAAATGAATGAGATCATATAAAACTGAAATAACTCCTGCAATCAAGAGATACCATCAACAAAATTAAGAGGCAACCAACTGATTGGGAGAAGATATTTGCAAACAGCAACTCCAATAAGGGCTTAATATCTGACATATGAAAAGGAGCCATATAAATCAACAATAACAATAAAAAAATGCAATTAAAAATGTGCAGAAGACCTGAAGAGACACTGTTCTCAAGAAGACATGCAAATGGCCAACAGACATATGAAAGCATGATCAACTTCATTAGCTGTTAGAGAAATGCAAACCAAAACCACAATGAGATACCACCTACGCCTATTAGAATGGCTATCATCTGCAGGACAAGCAATAATAAGTGTTGGAAAGGTTGTGGGGAAAAAGGAACTCTTATGCTGATGGGAATGTAATTTGGGGCAGCCACTATGGAAAACTGTATGGAGGGTCCTTGAAATATTAAGAATAGAATTACCATATAACCCAGCAATCGCTCTTCTGGATATTTATGGCCCAAATTGAAAACATTTATCTGAAAAGATATACACACCCTGATGTTTATAGCAGAATTATCCACGGTGGCCAAGACATAAAAACAACCAATGTGACTTTCGAAAAATGAACGTATAAAGATGTGATGCATATATACAATGGGATATTACTTGGCCACAAGAAAAGATAAAATACTGCCATTTGAAACAACATGGATAGATCTTAAGATTATCATTCTTAGCAAAATAAGTCAGACAGAAAAAGTTGAGAACCATATGACTTCACTCATATATGAAATATAAAACTGAAAGCAACGAATAAGCATGACAAACAGAGACTGATGGACACAAACGACGATTTAGTGGCAACAGCAAGTTTTCAGGTGCTATAAACTACTATCATTCTAGCTCTCTCAAATACTTGCCTAAGGATTCTAGGGTCAAAGCAAGAAAGAATAAGAAATGTATAAACTGGGAGCGACATAAGTGCTTCTAGCTTGTCCCATTGACTGACTGTAGCAATGATGAATGAGTAAACAAGAATCATTTTTTAAAAAGCACTCGGCTAGCCATTCATGATAAGTCTCTGTCAACTTCCTATTGAAATGTCTGCTCAGGCACAAAAAGTGTGACAACATCAAATTAAAAATTAGATTTGTAGGCCATTTATTGCTATAATCTGTGAGAAATTCTATCTCCTATACAAAATGGAGCTGAACATACATGAACTTCATATTACAGGATTTGTTTACTAAAAGGAGGAAAGTGAAACAATATTCACATGGATAAGATGCTTCAGATTCTTAATTATTCAATCTGGGCCAGTTTTGTTCCTAGACATTGTCAGCATACTGTCTCATCCTCTAAGATTTAAAGGTGTCTACAAAATAATTGAGAACTAATTGAAAACAGAAGAAAGTATTAACTATGAAATACAAATAAAAAAATGATGTGCAAAGTTTAATAAATATGAAACTAAATATACTTATAAAATATTATGTCATTGCAATTTAACTGCACTCATTATATATATATATTTATATATATGTGTATACACACGTACACACACACACAAACACAAACATCTTCCCCTCCGCAGTCAGGGGGTCCGGAGGCAGGGCAAATATACAGTTGGGTATGTCAAAGTCCCTTTTCTAAATTGATGTGACCACAGCCATACCCCCGGAGTACTTGCCCCCCCCCGCCCCCCGTAAATGGGACCCTTCATGCCCCTTCCAATTTCCCCAGTCTGTTCCTAGTAATTGACAGAGATCAAATTTCAGGATGGGGATAGTCCCTAGGGCAAAGGTGTCGGCAATTAGGTGACCGTCCAAGGTGCTGGTTAGTTCCCATCTCTCCCTCGGTGGGGGGATGTGGGGGTTGGCAATGACCCCTGGCAGTGAGGGGAGGACAAGGAGGAGAGAGAGGATGGGATAAGTCTTATCTTGAGCGGGTCCGCGGTGCGTTGAACCTTCCATGTACAGTCCGGATCAGGGGGTGCCTCTTTCAGACGGGAGTGGTGGATCCAGGCAGTCTTTCCGGCGACCTTGGCTGCCGTGGGGGTGCTGATGATCATAGAGAAGGGTCCTTCCCACCTTGGGCCGAGTTGTTGTGGGTCCGTCTTTTTTATGTAGACAAGGTCTCCTGGGTTGAACAAGGGCTTCCTTTGGCGCTCAGTAGTCGGGGATGGTTGTCCTTCAGTCAGTGCAGTTCTGGCATGTCCCCGGGCTAGCTGGAGAGCCTGTAAGGACTTAAGCAAACCTTTGTGGGAGAAATCAGCTAAGTGTTCTATGCCTAGGCGGGGGACAATAGGGGGTTTGAGTCCGTAGAGGACTTCAAAGGGAGAAAAACCTTCTTTGCCGGGGGTACAGCGGGCCCTCAGGAGGGCCTGGGGGAGGAGGCTTACCCAATCACCGCCAGTCTCGAGTTTCATCTTAGTAATAGTTTCCTTGAGGGTTCTGTTCATCCTCTCTACCTGACCTGAACTCTGGGGCCGGTCGGTATGCACAATAAAGTTTCCAGGTGAAATTTAGTACCACAGCCAATTGTTGAGTTACTTTGGCTATGAAAGCCGGACTGTTGTCGGACCCTAGCTGGATGGGTAACCCGAATCGGGGGATAATTTCGTTGGCCAAATGCTTAGCTACTATTTGGGCAGTCTCTCTCTGGCTAGGGAAGGCCTCGACCCAACCTGAGAAGGTGTCAACGAACACAAGGAGGTATTTATGTCCTCCCCTTGCGGGCGCCATTTCGGTAAAATCAAGTTCCTAGTGTTCACCTGGGTTTCGTCCCCTGAGTCGGGCCCCAATTAGTGAGATTTTTGAGCCCGAGCCTGCATTGACCCGTGCACAGGCTTGACATTGGCTAACAATATCCCTTGAAGTCTGATAGATACCTCTGATTAAGTAGTGCTTCCGGACTAGGTCAGCTAGTTTAGTTTCCCCTAGGTGGGTGGCTTGGTGAGTCTGGCTCAGGATCTTTCACCCCACTGCTCTTGGGACCAGGATTCGGCCATCAGGTAGGAGATACCAGCCTTTAGGGTCTTTTTTTTTTACCCCGTAATCTCTGTCCTAATTTCTCTTCTTCTTGGGAATACAGTGGTTTCTCCTGTTGATCCGGGTTTTGGAGGGTTAGGACCATGGGGCTGGTTTCCTGGGCTATTTCCTTGGCCACCTGGTTGGCCCAATTATTTCCCCTAGTGATTATAGAATTATCTTTCTGATGGCCGCGGCAATGTATTACTGTTAATTTAAGGGGTTTCCAAACCGCTGCTTATAAAGCCAGGATTTCTGGTGCATTTTTAATGTCCTTTCCTCCAGCTGTCAGGAGGCCCCGTTCCTTGTATAGGGCTCCATGGACATGGAGGGTGGCAAAGGCGTACTGGCTGTCGGTGTACACGTTGACCTATTTCCCTTCTCCCCAGTTCAGAGCTTTGGTTAAAGCAATAAGTTCAGCCTTTTGGGCTGAGGTGCCCTTGGGGAGGGCCTCAGCCCAGATTATCGAGTCTAGTGTGACTACGGCCGCCCCTGCATACCTTATGCCATCTTCTACAAAGCTGCTCCCATCAGTAAAAAGGGTTACCTCGGCGTTGGAGAGGGGCAGGTCCATGAGATCAGGCCGTAGGGAAGTCAGCGAGTCCAGTGTGTCTGCACAGCAATGTACCGGCAGAGAATCATCTGCTTCTGGCAGCAAAGTGGCTGGGTTCAGTGCCGCAGTCTGCTGGAAAGTGATGCGAGGCGGGTCCAGGAGGAGGATCTGGTACTGGGTCTTGTCGGGAGTTCCGCGGTCCTTTCTTTTCTTCCCGCGCCGGGAGGACTTTGGCCATCTTCTGGGTCAATTCCTGGGTGGCCTTAATAGGATCTTCTCATTGGTCGAAGACCTTTTGAGCTATAGCCACTAGTTCGGAGAGAGACTTACCCTCAAACCCATCGAGCTTTTGTATCTTCCTCCTAATATCAGGGGCCGACTAGGAGACAAACTGCATCAGGACCGAGGCCTGATTTTTCTGGCGCCCGAGGGTCTATGGGGGTCCAGGTGCAGTAGGACTGGTAGAGGCACTCTAGATAGGCAGTGGGACTCTCCGAAGGCCCTTGTCTAATTTCAGTTACCTTCGAGAGGTTGGTGGGCTTCCGGGCGGCTGCCCGGAGGCCCCTAAGTAAGATCTGGTGGTAATTGTTAAGGGCTCCTTCCCCATCCTGAGTGTTATAGTCCCAGTCGTGCCGGTAGGAGAGAAACTGGGTATTAATCTCCCGTTCATCTAGGGTGACTTCCCCCCAGCCATCATGCACTTGTTTCTTTCCCTCTAGCTTAATTCGTACCCTTTCCTCAGTGGTGAAGAGGATGCAGAGGAGCTGTTGGCAGTCATCCCATGTGGGCTGATGGGTATAGAAAACTGGCTCTAAGAGGGTAATGACTTCCTCGGGTGCCTCCGAGAAAGGGGGGTTTTGACTCTTCCAGTTATATAAGTCAGAGGTGGTGAAAGGGACATAGGTCCGGACTGGATGCCCGGTGGGATTCCTCTCTCCTGTGTCCCTAAGAGGGAAGAGGCCGGCTGTATTAGCTTGGGCCTCCCCCGGTGGAGCAAAATGGGTGCCACTCCGGGTGTGTGGCGGACTAAGGACAGTAGAATCAGGTTCTTTGGTTGCTGACGGGGCTGAGGGGAGGTAGGGTTGAGGTGCATCCCGTGGGCGAGACGGTGGTGGTATCTCAGGGGGTGCCTAGAGAACTGGAGGCTGTAGCCTAGTGGTCGGGGGATCTGAGTAGGCAGAATCCCTAGACACCAGAATCTTGGGCCGAGCCCCCGAGTGGGGACTTTCCTGGTGGCAACCACAGGCTTTTAGGTAGGAAGGTTTGTCCCATATAATATCAATCAAGACATCTATATATGGGATCTGGTCGGGGTGGCCGGGCTGCCCGTAACAGAAGCCCCGGATGGCATTAGCAATGCCTGGATCCAGGGTCTCCGCTGTTGGCCAGCCGACTCCGAAGGTAGGCCATTCCAATTCACAGAGTCTGCGTAAATCAAAAGCATTTACTGAGCCCCGTAACCTTTTGCCCGCCTATGAAAATCAGCAAAGTTCTTAATCAGACATGCCAATGGGCTCAAGGGGCCCTTTGAGGTTCCTTGCCCCATTTTGGCCGAAATGGGGATGAGGAAGCTCGAAACTTCTTTTGGACCGACTTTAATTTGATCTCGTCCTATTGCCGTTCTGGGTCCCAGAACGGAAAGAGGAGAGTCGCTCCAGGAACAAGGGTCGGAGCACGACGTGCTTCACATAACATGAGACAAAGAAAGACGACGAAAACGAGAACAATAATTAACCAGACATACAATGGCAACGTTACAAGAAACATAGCACATATTTAACATTAAATTAGCAAACAGAACCAGGGCCCGTGGAGGTCGTCACCCCTAGGGCTGAGTCTGGGACCTGAAGGAGGCATCCCACCGTCCACAGACCCAATTATTCTCGAATTTCAGAACCAGGAACCAGAACCAGAGACCAGAGAGGCCTGACTTACCGGCGCCGTGCAGGCCGAGAACAGGTTGTCCATGGATTGGTGTCCGTTCCGTATGGGATCTCGCTGGGGCCTCCAAATGTTGTGCGGCGTTTCGAGACCCCCACGAAGGACAGAGACCTCCAGATAAGGTGTTAATAGCAAGCGCTTTATTCACAGATTCGAACCTGGGCCCCATAAGGTGTTAACAGCAAGCTCTTTATTCATGGATAAGATGTTACAGCATGCTCGTTATTTGGGGATTCAAACCCGGGCCCCCACCAAGGGCGAGAGCCCTGAGACCCCCTTTCCCCTGAGTTTTATACCCTCTGGGGGGGGGGGTGGCTACGTGACCTTTTCCCTGGTTGGTGGGACTCAGGTGCGTCATTGCAGTTACATGCGTAAGCCAAGCTGAACGTGTGGGAGCTATTTCCTGTTAACATTTTCTTTTATTACTGTTACCGGCATTGTTGGATAACTTCTTCTATTGTCCCTTGCGGGCTGCTGGCTAGGCCAGGGGCTAGGCCAGGTGTTAGCTGCAGGGTTAAATGGAAAATTCCTATAGGGGGATTATCTTAAAGGGTCAGGGACAAGATTTAAAACAGCCTTTTACAGTAGCCTTTTACACCTACTGCTGGATTAATTTACCATAAGTAGAAAGCATGCTTTATTGATATTTCCCAAAATTATATAAACTAGTCTCTCTTCTATGTTTTGATATTTTTCTTCTATTGATTCCTTTTATCCCATTACGAAAGTATGTCAGCACTTTATGAAGTGAGAGGCATATGCCTGTAGAGAGATTCATGCATATCTTTGGAAACAAATTTGCAATATGCATATCTAAGGTGATTTGTTGTTGTTATTGTTTTCCATGACATGGGTATTGTATAAAGTAATTTAAATTCCATTAAAGTTGATCAAACTTGGAATTCTAGAATGCTTTTCCAGAACAATGACTAGTGATTTTTTTTTAAAAAGGGACATTTAAAAACCTGTGACACTCTGAGTTACTATAGTTGTGGAGGTATAAAAAATATCGTAGTCAAGGAATTAAAAAAATAATAATTTGTTAGCTCATAGCAGGAAGAAGTATTGGCCTGGGATAGGAAAAATATTTCTCTTATTATTTCTCAGCCAAATTTCCCACCCCTTCGCATTGTTTCCTACGGTCATCAGATAATATACCCTTTTACTAGAGGCCACCCACAATGACTGATGGGCAGAAGGTTGCTTAGAGGTAGTGGCTTTAGATAGGAAACATCAGAATAGTCTATAAACACAGAAAAAATGAATACTTCATTATTCAGTTACCCATTTTATATAATAATTCAACCTAGATGAATAGGTAATAGAAATTGGATGGAATGTCCAAGCACTGCAGAGATGATTAGTTTGTTATGTAGATAAAAGTAAAATTATAAGAACATTGATTTGAGGGCCTGTTTTCTTCCCCATTGTGTTCTTTTTAGTTTTTTTAAAGTGCAAAATATTATCAATAAGTATTGATATAAGGTACATTGGCCTCTGGTATTTTTTACCTGAACAAAGAGGCTGTTGCTGACACAGGCAAGGTTGTAACAACTATGTCCTACATAAACACGTTCAGCCTGTCCTACAAATCTTTTTATCTTCCCAGGGAACTGGGTTGATCTCATGTGGCTTTTATTTCATGTGTATATGTGTTATATAAATTCCAAGGCCACCACAAAAATCTATAAGGATATCTATATAGTTTTTCAAAGCAGTATTATTTAAAAAAATAATAATGCCTTTTAAAAAATTAATTAATTAATAGCAGAAATATTTTCTTTATAAAAGTTTTGAGACCAGAAATTTTAGTTAAGTTCAGAAGAAACAAAAGTTGGTCACAAAATAAATCAATAAACAATTTAAAAAATAGATACAACCACAAAGAAATTTTATCTATGCATTACCAAATCATTTAACAATTTAAATAGCACATACAAGAAAAGTAGCATTTATTATTTCTAATAAATATTTCCAATTTCTTTTTTTTGATGATTAATGTCTTTTTGCACTTTCTTTGTTAATGTGATAAAAACTGTGGGTACCAAAAAGAAAAAAAAGAGAGAAAAGAGAAATATTTCATTTAACCTTGAAACTTAAAAGAGGCTTTATATTTATCCTTAAGAGAATTTAATAAAAACAACTTTTAAAGCACATTATCAAATAGCTTTTGGGTTATTGTATGTCACTTTTAAGTTTTATTTGCCACAAATCTAAAACACTTTCTAAATATTTGTAAGTCTAACAACAATGTATAACAGTGTCTATTATTAGCTACATTTCATAAACAAAGCATACAATTAGATATTTATACCTAGGAGTAGAAATGTGAACAACATAAATTATTCTATTTTGTTCATTTTAAAAATAATCAAATATCACTCTACCTGTCTCTCTAGTATATCTTCTTTTTTTTGTTTCTTTTCCATTTATTTTTTTATTATGTAATATTGGCAGAAAATTCAGTGAAGAGATAGATCATTTAGAAAAAAATAGCAATAAAAACTACTAAAAGAAACACAATCTTTATAATTGGCTAAAGCTGACCATTAAGCAAAAGCTCTCAAAAAACCCAAAAGGAATTTTGAAGTCATACACATTTAGAGAGGAGATAGATTTCATTATTTTTAAAACCAAAATTTTTAACTGAAATTCTTTAATAGGAAGCTTTCCTTTTTTAATCTTTTGTTCCTTTTTTGACCCTATGTTAATGTTTCCACTAGAGATATTGATGATATTTCAAGACAGGTTGCCAATTGTTTGTTTTTAGTTCAATATGGGACTTAATGACACTCACAATACCTATTAATTGACAGAACTGATGCAGTGTTCTCTAATAAATAAATAAATGAATGATGTTTTAAATATGTGGCCTGCTAATTTGGATAGAGATGAAAGAAGAGAAAGTAAAGGACAAACAATACTTAAAAAATGAATCATGGTCAGGATAAAAAAAAAAAAAAAAAAAGGCTGAGGACCTTGCTGTTTCTGCTCAAAAGTCCATAGGAAGGTGGTGGTTTATAGATCTTCTATAAGGTAATTCCCATTTGTAAAAAACACTATGCTATAATAGAGTTTTGACTCATGTAAATTCATAAGCTATCTTGTATATATATGGTGTAGTTACATGTGTGCATGTGTGTGTGAAAATAAAGTTTAACTTTGCATATGAAAGTATAAAAATAACATCCTATTATAATAACTATTTCAGAACTTTTGCTACTTTTAGTTTGCATCACTAAAAAAACGACTTTGGTCATTTAAAGAAAATTTTAAATAAGTAAGTTGGAATTTAAAAACAAACATGTTGGGAACCCAGATAGTTTTTTTACAAATGTATATTAAATATTTAGAAGAGAATGAGGAAGATAGAAACAAAAAAACTGAAAGAAAATCTAGCCCTGCATTGTATGTACACTCTGTACATTTTTATACAACTCCTTGTACTTCTATGATTATTTTAAAATGAAAAGTAGTTTTGTAATGGAGAAGGCAGAATAAATCAACATTTTCTTCAAACACCATCTGACTTGAAGAGGAGAGAACTCACTGACATTTTATGCCAAGTTCGCAGTATTTATGATAGATATTTACACAAGAGCAGATCAAGCACTATGTTTGCCATGTAGAAAAGAAGCCTCTAACTGGTGAAAAGATTTACAGAAAAGCTAGTCAGAAAAACTTCTGTTTATCGGTATAAAGAGAAACATTGCTATATTTGTGAGTATTTATGACCAGTTCTGAAAACTCACTAAAGGTTTTAGATCAAGGTAAGGATGTGAGCTTAACACTGGAAGAACTCACCCAGTGTTAAGCTCACTAAATAATGATAATCCCAATAAAAATATTCAAATAAATTATAATACGGTAAGTAAAACAACACATCCTCAATAATAATAAAAATATTCAAATAAATTATAATATAATAAGTAAAACAACACATCCTCAATAATAATAAAATTTCCAATGCACTATAAATGCACAGAGGTAAGTTGGTAATGGGATGACACTGCACTTGGGTAACAGTTTTTGAAAAACCTATGAGTGGCAGAGGTCTGCATCAAGACTGACTACTTGAACCAAGGAGGCTGAAAATAAGTTGAGAATGCTGCCTAAGGCTATAAAGGATATAAATCAGTGTACTTGTGGTTGCAGAACAAAATCATGCAGATGAAGCTTGGGTCAAGTCTTCCCGTGGTTAAATATCTAGAGTTGGAATATTAACATTATTACTGTGAGACAGAAGCTTTTAGCTACTAATAGAATATCTGAGTCTGGACTGGGAGTCCACTGGCAGTGGCCACAAAACCTGCAAAGGCGACAAGGTTAACTGCAAAGATTGAGAGGAATATTTCACAAGAAAATCTGTCACAAGAATATCACAGGATTAGATCCAATCAATTAAATCCCCAAATTGCCTTAGGAAAACTAAGAAAGGCACTATTAAGAGCAATTGTGATATATGAGACTTACAGAAGAAACTCTAAATGACTTTGAAATTAATTAATCTCTGCAAACTATGAAATTGAGGGAGTAATAGTCTTAAGAACAAAGACATCAAAATCAAATATCTGAATAATAAATACGCAGACATAGGTTTGTGATACTTAGTCCAACAGTGACCATATGTTGCTTAGCTGCATATCAGGTTTTTACATTTGTGAATGACTATATAGGTGCCTATATAATATCCTTGATTTTGCTTCTCTGCTCACAAAATCTAAAATAGTTTCTGGCTCGAGAAAAATTTTTCAGCCTGGTCTATAGAATAATAAAGCATGTGCAATAGGTCAATTTAAGGGGAAAAAATCATATCTCTTGTTCAGCTAAACATCCAACTGTTTCCAACAGTATAAATAATTATAGAAATATGATCCAGGTGTTCTAAGTAAGCCCATAAGTTTGCACTAAGGAATTTTATTATTTAAACTGTTATATCAAGTAGATCTTTACCAAACTTGGGATGTACCAGAGGCTTTATTTTAGTCAGGGATTGATTACACAATTTCCTTCAGAAGCAAGGTAAACGCAAAATCTCTCACTTGATACAAAGCCTATGTTCTTGGCAGGACCAGCTGATCATCTCTGTTAAACAGATGTCATAGATTTTGTTTTCAAAGAGCTTAATGACTCTGTTATACTTGATATACATCAATAGGTCAATGTAACCATTCTAGACACTACACTAAGGTGCCTGTATAAATGGTTAATGGTTACCATCTAAAGAATTATCAATGTAAAATACTGGCCTGGAGAATGTAATAATCATCAAGAAAAAGCACCAGTCTAGTGTAAAAGTTTATCTAAATGGAATCTGGATAAAAATATAATTTGCTACATCTGCAAATTGAACCAAAGGTGAGAACAATATTGTTCATTTAGTATGGCAGGAGTAAGTTACATGCAGCTATTACACTTAAATTTAACACAATTATAACAAAATTAAAAAATTCAGTTCCTCAGGTGCATCACCACACTTCAAATGCTCAAGAGCCACAGGTGGCTTTGGCCACAACTTTGAACAGTGCAGACTGAAGAAATTTTCATCATTGCGAAAATATCTACCTAACAGATAGTTACAAAAGATAAACCGAGATTCTGACCAAACTCAATCACATCTAAAAAACCACGAAAGAATCCATAGAATAAAAACTTGTTTTACTTGACTGATAAAATGCCTTTGACTTTGGATGTGATATACTGAGTATAGTTTTGAATGTATTTAGTTTGAGTACTTTTGGCTACACATCTATGTGGAAATTTCCAATAAACAAGTGGTAATATAGTGTGAAGCACAAATGTCTGATGTCAAAAACAGTAATAAATATTGGGTGATTATTAACTTCTACATTTTAACTAAGTTGTGAAAAGGTTTTACTGAGAACTGAAATATGGAAGTAAAAGCACAGATCATGATTAGACTGAGGGGCACCATCAGTCACTGATCTTAGTTGCTAATATAAACCATTGTTGCTAGTTTAAACAGAAAGAAATTAAAGTAATAAGTAGCTCAAAGAATATTTGTGAATGCTAGAGATTCAAGCTTAGAGTGTATGTAGCCAAAATCCTCCTGACAATGTTATAAGAATGTACCAGCAAAGACCTAGACACTGCCAATAGTGTCATTGGCACTGGCGATGGACCAAGAAACCCTGAGTCTTGTGCTTGAAGGCTTGATGCTTCCATCTTTATCTTTATACTTATCCAAGATTGTTTCTTACTTCCCAGTATTACAAATAGGTCTTATGGGCAGAAATGTATCCCCTTAAAATTCCTATGTTGAATCCATAGCCATAGATACTTCAGAATGTGACTGTATTTGGAGACAGATCCTTTAAAGAAGTGACTGACTTAAAATTAGGCCAGTTTGATGGGTGTTCTTATAATAATAGGATATTTAGACATTTGGATGCATACACACCAAGAAGTGAACATAGTAAAAGGTATCCGTCAATATGCCAATGAGAGAGGCCTCAGAAGAAACCATATCTGATGACACTTTTATCTTGGACTTCTAGCATTCAGACTAGAGAAATTAAATTTCTATTGTTTAAGCCAGAGTGTTTATGGTAGTTACAGCTAATTAATTCATATGGTAAATGAACCTCAAATTGTATATCCTTTGCCAAAGTTTCACTTATTTAGATAGACTTGGGGAATATGATTCAAACATAGATTTATTTAATCTAAGTAAATGCTCTTTTACATGATACCATGTTGGCTCACATGAACAGCAACAGTATCATCAGGTTATTATAAGTAACACTGCTAACCATGAAAGTTTTTTATACATTTTCAAGGAAGATCATGACATTTCCAATACAGAGTTTTATATGTCAATGCTGAGTAAAGATGAAGATATTGCCAGAATGGCCCATCTTTCAGAGTATATTCCTGTATTACTGGTCTATGGTTTGGTATTTCCCTTTAATGTTTGCTATCTATAGATTTCTTTATCTTTTCAAACTGATGGGGTTACTGGTCAGTGAATAAGGAATGATGCTGATTTTCAACTGTTATTATTTCTTGTTTTATTTCATAGAATTCAGAGGGCAGAAACAAAATCTTTGATCAGTGCTGTAACTTTCACCTGTCAGTTTTCAATCACTATGAGTAGTCAATCAGTCTACAGTCTACATTAGGAACTGATTACCAATAGGCAATTTTTAAATTATTGCTCATCTAATGTTTCTACATAAGGAAAACTCAACTCTGATTTTGCTTTTTTTTTTCCGATGTGTTTTGAGTTTGTATAAAAGTCCTTGAGTCTGGTATATTTTTGGATGTCAGCATTTTCAAAGGCATGATTCACAGAGGACAAAATCACTTTTGAGGAGTGTGAAATTCTGAGTCTGCAGCTTCATAATGTGAAGGTGAAGAGAAAAGATAGAGAAAAATGTCTTGTATCTATAATGAATTCCAAAAGGCAAATTGTAAATAACTCAGAATTTTCACCCAGTTATTATAGAAGCTTACATTTTGCTTTTTAAGTACAACTCCAAAATAATGAAGTTGAAACCTTTTATTAGAAAATAATACATTCTTTAAGTTGAGACAGTAACTGCACCCAACTACAATAGCAAAATGTTCTAATAAAGCTAAAGTTGTGAGATTAATTGCTCCCTTATATCCTTTACAGAATCCCTTATATCCTTTAAAGAAGAGTAACAATTGACTTGGCAGGCTAATTATTATAACATCCATGATCTGCAGTATGTAATAAGAGTCATAATGTACCAGTCAATCAAAATCTTTCACTTCTGTTATTGAGCTTGAAATTCTCAACCCTGTTTGTTTGTCATATTAACTAGATGACATATGTAAGTTACTAAAGCTATTATTCTTGAGAGAGAATAAAAGCATGAAATATTCTGTTCATATTTCTACTGCAGTTGATGTTATGAAATGGCTTTGAGTATATTGAACATAAATTCATTCCAATTTTATAATAATTACTATAGTACCATGGGGCATATTGAAATTAAAATTTTCATTAGATGCACTAAAGCTTAGTGCATTCCATTGTTAGACAGTATACGTTCTTAGAAAATGGAGAAGAGATTGGATAAACTTTACAATACAAACTCCTAATAAAAGGTATGTTGGAAGATATTATGATCTTTAGAAGTTATTCCTGGTGTTGCTAGATTGTCTAAATATAAATTTTCAGTAACTATGCTTTCTTTTAAAAAAAAAGTCAATACATTTTCTGGGGAATTTTATTTTTTTGAGAACTTATATTTAAATTTTATAGCCTGAATGTGTGTAATTCTTCCTTCCATTATAATTCAACCTCTCTGTTGTACTTTCCCAATTATGTTTGTGCAGTACCCTCACATTTATACTAAGAGCACTTACCATCGAACACAAAGAGGATGCTATAGTGAAAAGGAGGAATGTGAAACAGTCAGCCCAGAAGTATAAACACAAAAGATGATGGGAACTGAAAACTCTGTTTAGCAATGTGGTGTGAATGAGAACTCAAGAATGATTTCTAAGATGTTAGGAAAATATCACTATGATATAACAGTGCTGATATACTTCTAAGAGTTATCTTTGCACCATAACTGATGGGAAGTAGAATTTTGTATATCATCTCATCTAAGATGTCATCAATTATAAGAGTAATCACTGACTCAATACTTTCTTGACACTTGGAAAATTTATTTTATAATTATTGTTTTTTATACATATTTTTATAAATATATTTTTCATACATCTCTCTTGGATAACAGTAAAAATAAAAATGTAAGAAAAAATTAATTTGTCCAACGATTTAAAAATTTCTTCCCAGCCCAAGTTTTCTGAAATATTTTTTGACTCGATGTAAGAAATGTTTATATTTTTTAGACAATATTGTCTGACCTCTGGGACATCAAGAGAATTGCTTTGTCTTGCCCTGGGGCACATGCAAATTACAATTTTTTTTTTTTATTTCAATGGGCCATAAAAGAATACCTAAAAGTTTTCATAGTCCTAAGTAGTCAGGCATGAGGTACAGGAGCAAAGGCCCAGCTCTGTAACCACAGAAATTTCCCTTGAAGACCTTTCTTATGCACCTCTTAGAAGAGCCTCCCTTTTAGGGTTATAAATTACCCCCAATCCTAAAGCACAAAGGCCATAAAAACTGCTGGCTAAACCAGCTACAAATGCATGTGTAGTAGGCAAAGTGTTATGTAGTAGCCAACCATTGGTCAAGGGTACCTCACATAGGGATTATCTAGGCCCTCCCATCAAGGCCCAAATATAAACAGACATTCCCATTTCTGCACTGTTACAATGTTCTTGGCTGGAAACCCACTCCACCTCCCCTTTGGGAAAGCTAATGAAAGAGTCACAATATATATTTGTGGTTATAAAATGCATACAACCCCCTCTTTAAGAAAACTTAACAATTATATTTAATTTCTAGAAGCCTCCTGGGTCATTGTCAGACTTCTATGCAGATCATAACTTTCCATGTGATTTGGTTACCTTTCAATCCACTATGTTCCATATGATAACCACAACAAGTACACAGATGCACATAAAAGATCCAATACGGCATTTCAGTATCTCAAAATCTGTGGCAGCATTTCTAGATACGAACAGAAATTTGTGTTTTTTAAATGTCAGTTAGTAATTTGGATCCAGGTTTGCATCTTCTGAAGTAGAGGCAGCAGCTGGCTTCTTAAGCTAGCTCAATAAATGCAGAAACTCTGTTGAGAGTAAATATTTTGATAAATCCAGCCTGCTCCAAAATTATGTTCCCCATCTCTCTCCTTGGCTAAACATTCTCAAAATCCAATCTTACACATAATTTCAAGGCTTTGACTACACAAATTAGCAAACTCCTGTAAATCCTTCTGGGACTAACTCTTAGATTCACTACTCTAATTCTGCATTTCAATCTCTGTATACATATTCACGATAAAAGCCAGTATTCTCTCAACAATAAAAGGATTGTTTGAGTTCTGGCATTAGAACCATGGATTCTTTCCATAAAAAGAATGTTTCACAAAGATTTGAAGGATCAGGGTTTCCCTTGTATACTACACCTTAACTGTCCCACTTGTTGGGGATATATTAATTCTATAGCTATGCTTGAACTCAAGACAACTGAAAAGGTTGTAAATTCACCGGACCTTTAATTCAGCAATCTACAGAACTGATGTCTCAAGTCGTTTTGGTGATCTCAGCCCTAAGGCAGTAAGAGAGAAAATTTTTTCTAGAGCAGTCACAGAAAGGCCCTGAGTTTCAGTTCATGCCTTTAGGCAAAGATTTTAAGATTTAAGCTTGTCATTCTCCTGCTTTTAAAATATTAAATACTGTTAGAAACAACTCTCCTTCTTCTTCCTTGCAGAATTGTTCGACCTTTTGGAGCTGTTCTCTGACAGCAGTTAGTCACCCAAAGCTTTGTACTTGTTGGACACAAGGTTCCAGGTGACCACAGGGAAATACTTAATTAGCTGTTATACTGCTGATTACCTTGGGGCAGTTGCTTTCCTCTTCTGGAATGTTAATAGGAATTTCAATGTCCTTTCCCTTCATTTCAATGCCATTATCCATTATAAATACTTTATATTTCACTGAGGGTCTCTTGTGTGAAAATAATTCTAAATCTTTATGTCAGTTACTTTGGATATTTGTCTGGATAAACTGACTTTGGAAAGCTTATATTTTGATAATCTAAGATGAAACTAAACATATACACTTCAGAAAGGACAAACATCAGGGGAATTCTTGGTATTTAGGTAAAAGATACTAACAGGTAAGTCTTTTTATCTTGCAGAAATTCAGATGATATAGTTCCAACAGTTTTCCATCCTTGGGTAATTTTTCTTAAAATTCAAATATCTAGTTGTGTTTTGCTAGTTTGTGTCACTATTCTCCACCTTGGTTTATGTTGATGGTGTAGGGTGGAATAGTGATATAATCCTACGAAGAACACATTGAGTGGAAAAGTAGTGTGTTATGGGAGTAAAAGAGCAAAAAAAGAAAAGGTATTCTCTGGCAAAAACAAAAGATGAACAGTAAAGTCAACAGTACGTGGGCATATTTTGTAATTTTAAATATAGGATTTTTTTATCTTTAACTATTTGCTATAGAAATTTTATATGTAATTTATATATAAATAATGAGAAAATCACCACTCTCTTTGGGCTATTAGTTTATACGTGACACTCAAGTTATTTAAAAGCTAAAAAGTAACTCAAGGCCATCTAATAACTATGACTTATATAGGCATCTTAATTATTTAAATTATATCATATCACATAAATATCACATTTATTTATGTATCATATACAAGATTCTGTTGTAATTTAATTATAGCATGTACATCATGAATTATTTAATTCACATGTTCCAATTTAAGGTGAACAAAACATCCCAATCTAAAATGTATATGAAGGCAGGAGATTATAAGGAAATGGAGAAAGAAACTAAAAACTGAAGACTTGGAATCATAAACACTTGTATAAATCTTTAAATTATATTTTTATACTTAAATTAAATCGTTTCTTCCAAACATGGCAAAACGAAGACTAATCTCCTATCTACCGGTTAAAAGTTGATAACAGCAACTGACATGAGGGAGAGCAGAATATGATACCCAAAAGTATGTCACTTTGGCATGTGTGTTATTTTAAGCTAAAGACAATCAAAGCCCAACAAACTCAGGAAGAGCTGTTTACCTTCCTCTTAACTTCCCAGAACAATTTAGATAAAGGCCTTGAACCAGGAAGAGAACTATTAGCGAGATAAATTTTTATACCTGAAAGACTTACCTGTAAGTCTGTTCTTCCCATCTTCTTGTGAATTGTCTTTCTCCCCTCTGAAGGCCCAGACCCCAAACCCTTTCCCCTTAGCTCAGGATGGTATAAAAGCCTCAATTATTTGACTCTTTAGGTCTCATGTCTTTCGGGCTCCCATATGTACAAAATTTGTTTTTTGCCTGTCAATCTGTTTTGTGTCAGTTTCATTATAAGAACAGCCAAAGAACATAGAAGGGAAGAAGAAAAAATTTCTTTTACTGTTTTAGCAAATCAGGCTGAATGTGATCAAATACTGACTCTACTATTGGCTGGCTGTATGACCTGAGGAGAATTTCTCTCTCTAAATTTTAATTTCTTCATCTGTAAAATAGCAATTATAATTCTACATATGGCAGTTGTGAAGATTAAATAAACTAATGCATTTAGCATATAGAGACTGCCTCAAATTCAGTATGTTCAAAGCATGTAAAGATTATCTACTTATTGATTTATACATATTTGTGGATATACAGATACACATTTATATGTATATAAATATATAATATATAACTAGATGTCTGTTCAATACCATCATTCTAACACATTCTACTCTCTAGTCTAGATATATTTAATCCATAAATAGCATGAGACTAGATAGTATAGTGCAAAGATCAAAATTTTTTCAAATTTCTTTTGTCTTTACAACTAACTAAAGGTGAAAAAAGAGCAGTTAGTAAGCTCTGCAAATCTCAATGGTGTAGAAAATTTTGAGTATTTTTTTTTCTTCTGAAGTAATTTCTCTTATTAAACTGTGAACAATGCATACAGGAGTATTGAGAATGATCTGTAAAGAATAAGCAGAATTCACCCTCTACCCTCCAGCATTTTTTTCTGTAATGCAGATTAACAGTTGTCCTCATTTCTTTTTTACCCAGGTAAAAAACCAGAGGACAAATAGAAGTTGAGGAAATACACTTTGTTCTTGAAAAATCAGCAGAATAGAGATAGATCATATAGAGTATTTTTTTATCTTCCTATGTACCTTGTGACAAGGTGGCTAGTTTCCACTTGTATGTTGAATTTTCTGACAAAATAACTTTTAAAAGGCGCAAACAAACACCATCCTCCTGAAAAAAAAGAATAAAATGGTAAAAATCTCAGAGTTTAAAAATAAACAAGGTGCATTTCACCAACAGGACTAAGATGATTAAATTGAGATTCTAACCTCTTTCTAAACTACCAAATAAAAGTTACACAAAACTAGATGATATATGAAATGTTCCTTCATTTACCACTTGAGCCATATCAGATACTTTTAGTAGCTAGTAAAATACCTGACTAAAAATGGATGGACCCATAAGGACTTTTATGACTCAGAACATTAGAAGGCCGGTGGTCTAAAGTTTTGTTCAATTATTTTCAAGGGCCGGCATGAACCAAAATTTCCTGATCCTTTATCTAATTATATTCAGTCTGATGGTAATGTCTCTTCAAACATCCTAGTTTATGGGTCAGTCTAATACAATAGAAAGATGAGGTTGGAAACAGCATGTAAAGATTTTTTTCTCCAGACCCAAATGATTTCTTTTCGCTTTTTTTGTTGGCCACAACTAGACCAGGAACCTGTTTTAGTTGAGAAAGAAACTGGGAGATCTGACATTTTCCACTTCTATATGTGGGTAAAAATTAGGAGGCATCATTTAGATTACATGAAATAACTGGAGTAAAGAGAGTTATTTGAATAAGAACTATATTGATATATTACATACACTATTGATAAGAAAAACAGACCCTAATCATTTCAAGTTTGCTACACCAAATCCTGAGTTACTACTCCTCAGTGCATTGTGACTCTGTAAGCCTATGGTACATTTATACTTCAAAAAATATTTTGATTTAGACAGAAAAATTTAAAAACATTCCAATGTCCCCTGGTGCTTTATTCACTAACATTACATGGGCCAATCATATGCTTTGTCATCAGAAGTTTTCATTTCAGTATATTTTGTTTGACAGCGGTAATATTCCAAACAAGCAGTCTCTTCATGAGACAGAGATGGGGAAGAAACATATACTGTGTGTTTCTGCTTCTAAATTTAAAGTGTGATCAAAAGAGAACATTTTTTTTTCTTCTATTTTTCGGGTCTCATTTATTCAGTTCTTTACTAGATGAAGCAGAAAATATAAATGGTGCAAATGCAGATGTTGTGAACCACAGTGAATGATCATTTCTGTCCTATTTTCCTGTGGTCCCAAATCTTGAGATGAGGAAAAACACCCAAGAATTGAATCCCTCGTTATGTTCCTTACACCTTCCTATTCTCCTCTTCTTTTCATTTTATAATTTTTCCATAAATGAGGGTAGATAATACAAACAATCAATCAAGATTAGAGGGATACTGCTTTGGTATTATACAAAAAAATGTAATTTTATTTTTCAGCATAATTCCTTTGGTTTGCGTTTTATTATCCATTATTATAATTTGAAAGTATAGTAATACGATGCAGAGATTCTTTTGATTATACCTTTAAAACATATTTTCTTTATCATATATTACATATTTTGCTACTTGGCAGATACTTGAAGTTTATAACTAGAGTATGTGAAATTCTTAATAGAAATTCTAGCATCTCGGGGGGCTTTTAACAGCATAGATGACTTTGAGAGGGAATAAACATTTTAAATTTGAGAGAAATTTTTGTAGTTTATGATAGTTTCCTGCTACATATAGGTGCTTCCTTTCTGACCCATTTTCTTTTAAATGAAGATTGAGGCCACTGGTTTATCCACTGAAGTCTACCTTTTGCATAGACAGCCTTGGTTCTGGATTTGGTGTATATGAAACTCTCCATCTTGTTAAATCTTTCCCTGAGGGGGAAAACATTGGAAATGCCCCCAAAATGTATTATTAAATTATCTTGCAAAATGTTAGTTGAGGAAACTATAAAGTCCCACATTTTCTTTTAGCACCTAGGGCTAAAGCCATATTTTCTCTTATTCTCCCCTAATATCTCTAAGTTTATGTGGGTGGGGTAAACAGAAGGTGTTGGCATCAAGATTTACAGTAGTCTAAGCTGGCAAGTGTCACATTTAGTCTGAGTGCTGCAACTTTCTTTCTACCTCGAGCGTCAGGGCCCATATTTACTCCTCTGATCCATGGACAAACACAGCATTGACAGGGGTCAGGCCACATACCTCAGGTGCAGACTGCTGCAAGAGGTAAGCATTATCTCCAAATTAAGAGAATGCACTTTGATCTAGCTAAGGCTTTTAAAAACCTCAGGAGATGTGTGTGAGAGAGGACAGAGAAATCCCACCTGGGATGGTCCTTGCTAAACTTCTACACTACAAGTAAACTGAAAATGGGGCAAATTCCAGGCTAAAACCAGACTGGACTTTTGGGATTTTTCTCCTGACAAGAAAGAACAAATGCACTTATTTGGTTTAACAAAGTAAACTGTGTATTTATGCATCTATCTGTACACATGGCCCATAGTGGGTCCTCAAATGCTGAAAATGTTTTATGAATGAATAAATCAATGAATCAATGAAAGCTGACTCACCATTTCTATCCTACATTATATGCTGTGATTATAGAAAATATTCTTCTAAAGTTTGTGTTTTTGTTTTTGTCCAGGTAGTCTCAGGGTATCTCAAAATGAGTTTATCCTAAAGTAACCTTTTTTCTTTTTTTAAATCTGTTTCTTACTCTGTTTCTTGCCTTGGTGAATGACAATAATATCTATGCAATTATCCAAAACAGAAATTTTGATCACTTTATTTTTTCAATTCATTCAGTAATTGAGTCCCTTGATTCTTGATTTTCAACGTTTGGTGTTCATGCCCTTTACCCTTGTTCCTGCTGCAGTTTAAGGACACATTACATTTTACTTAGACAAATGAAACAGTATCTTTAAAAGTTGTTGTCCTCCAATATTTCCTCTGTAAGGTCTAAAGAGAACAAAATAAAATGTGAATCTGATCTCATCCCTCTCTTGCTTAAATCTCCTTAATTTATCCTCACAGCAAAGGAGATAAAACTTAAACTTGGTATCATGAATAGTTATCTATTTTTCAAGAATGTTATCAAGACCTAACTTCATTATTAATACATTTCCTACCAACCCTGATTCACAAGTAGCCCTGACACTGCTTGCCTCAATAAAATTTTTCTAGTGCATAAGAGGGATTCAGTAATTTACTGACAAATAAATAAATAAATAAATAAATAAATAAATAAATAAATAATGTAGATTATATGAAACTGAAATCTATTTCCATTTATGCTAGGTATCACCCTAGAACCTTAAAAATCTAAATTTTTTTGTTCATAATAATGCTATAATAATTTAAAGTTATTTTTTCCTTAAGTCTGTAAACCTTAACTGAGAATTAACTCTTTTTGTGCCTCTCTTCTTGTCTATATTGTCTTCTTGAAATATATATTTTTAATTGTATTAATTACAGAACTATTCAAACACATACAAAAGAAAAGAGACTAACTTATGAAGCCCAGTTAGCTTCAAGAATTAACAAAACATGGACTGATTTGTGCCATCAATATCATTATCATAAACTCCAAACAACTTTGATTTTTATGAAGCAAATTCCAGATATAATATTTCATTAGCAAATATTTTGACATGTATTGCCAAAAGAAAAATTCTTGCATTAACATGATTTTATGACCCAAACATGATTCTGGTAATTGACACCTGAACATCTTTTAGTCTCCATAGGTGATATCCAGAACAACACTTGAAATACCAGGATGAGATAAGCAGCAGAAAAAGATAATTACGACCATTCTGACTCCACATATACATACTTCTAAAAAATTATACTTTAATTTTCAGAATATGCAATAAACTATTTGATTCGTTAGTAGCTATTTTTTAATGCTGATTCATTTTAATTTACCAGGCAGGATACTTCTGACATTTTCTCATGTTCTACATGTTCTCTGAGCTTGTGCATGTATATTTTTATATACAATCTTAAAAACCAAAGGAGCACAGTTCATCTTTTATTAATTCTGGAGAATTTTTAAGAAAACCATATAAATATGTAAATAGCTTTGCCATCTTAAACAGCTTATAAATTACTCTAAATAGATAGTAAAGTAGGATGAACCCGAGGAAGAAAGAAAATTAGCTAAGTGGGGAGAGGTAGTTGGAAGGATTAATACTTTCAAAATTCTTAAATACTCAGAAAATATTAAAATCATTGGTTACAAATTGTTATATGACTTTAAAATTGATACAAATTCAGTTGTAATTCACAGGAGAATAGATCCATTCCAAAGTCACTCCTTTATGCAAAGGGACAAGTGCTAATCTCCTAAGGGTTCTGAAGTGACCATGTTTTTCAGTCATTAAGGCACTGCCTCCAAGCTCCAAGCTATTTTTTCTCCTCCACAGTGATCATGATGGTGAACTTTTTCAGAATGGCAAGCTGGAGAGACAGTACAGGAGGAAGGGCTCCTACTACACAGTGAGTGGTGGGTGGGGTGAGGGTGAAGAATCTAGGGGAGCTCCGCCACATGCCTGGTGTCCAGAACCGCTGCCAGGCCTAGATCAGCTTCCCATGGTTCTCAACATGGAGACCACTGACCCCGAGGCTTCCCTGACTTCCTCTGAGCCTCTGTTCTCTCTGCACACTCACATCACCAATTGCTGATTACCTGCACCCACAGGTCCTCCAGAGGCTGCTTCCTCTTTGCCAAACCAGCTCTATGTGGACCAAACCAGAAAATGCTCCTGCTGTTCAAGAGGTTGAGCTATACCTTCTGTAATGAGGTCTGATCCCCAGCCTTGGTGAGGGGATTTTTTTAAGGTTGTTCTTCCTTTGGTATTCTTCCTAAGCCCTAGGGTACAGTAAAGAGAGTCTTTGTATCTTATAGTCATTCTTTTATCACAGTTTTATTTTATTTTTTTTTATTAAACTTCTGTTTAAAAAGAAAATACAAAAACAAAACAAAACAAAACAAAACAAAAAAACAAAGTTAATCTGTCAAAAAAAATTTTTTTGTGTATGTGGAGCATCTCAATCCTGGCAAAAATTCCATTACATAGGGACATTTACCTCAATCTAAAATGCAGTGAAATTGAATCTTATAAAATTGAATAAGTGTCCATGGTCATTCACTTGACTAGTTAATTGGTGAAGCCAGTTTTCAATACAGATCACTTTTACTCTAAAACCATGTTTTTTGTGTGTTTTGTGTTTTTCCTCACCTCTGTCTAGGGCATGGATAACTCCTTTGGTAAAGGTGAACATTTATGAAAAAAAAACATTATATATAGTACACTCACTTTTAACTCTCTTTACTAATTGTACTAGCTCTAGAGAAGTTACATATGTAAATTCTCCCCAGAAAGTCAATTTAACTCTTCTTTCTCAATGTTGCAATGTTACAGTGTCAAATCTATAACATTAATCATTCGACAGTTTTCTGGTAACAGCATGTTTTAATTTCATTAAAATAAATGACTTGCCATATAACAATATTTGGTACTCAAATTTTCTGTCAGAATGGCCAAATATTCATACCAGTCACATTTTTATATTTAGCTTTGCTCTTGCAAAATAAAGATGATACAAGTATTTTAATGTTTTTAAAATAGGAGTGCTATACAGAAAAAAAATGCTTTAAAATCATAGAAATTTCTAAATCATTATCAGTTATTGTAATTATTGAGACATCAGATGTCTAATGCAATTATACACCAGTACCTACATTGTGTGAGAAAGAAAAATAAAAGTAGCAGAGGCCAAGGAATAAATTCAAAGAGCCATTAATAATAATCTGAATGGACTGTGTGCAATCTATTGAGTAGGTTAATTTAGCAGCAAAACCAACAGTAAGAAAAAACAAATTATTGAAAATATATCTAAAATATTTGCTCAAGATTAGGTCACTTAAGAAGAAATAAGCATTTTTACAAAAGGGCATATTAGGCAGTAACATTAATGAAAAGATAAATAGAAACCAGAGAGATTTGCATAGCTTGTCATATACTGAATTATATAATTTAAATTCCTGGAAAATTACACTTTCATTTTTGCACCATGGTTCTATTATGTTTATGTGCATCAAAAGAATATCTTAAAGATCCTTATTTAGGCTGGGTCTTCATAGTTGACCAGTTTGATTATTAAAAATGGATTACTATAGTTAGAAAATAAAACTATCTCATGATAGTAGCCTTAAAACCTAATATACAGTTAGTGGCTATTAGAAAAAAAATGCTAAAATGTCCTATAAAAATGTTACATAGTATTAAATGTATTTAATTAAAATAATCTAATGTGTTTTTCTAATTCAAATACACCATAGAGACAAGACTTAATTAGTAAAACAAATTATTGTTATTTACTTTTCAAACAAATTTAAAATCACCATATAGTGTCACTTAGGATAACTTTCTTAATTTCCTTGGGTCTGAAGTTCTTTTATTTATAAAACAATGGGTTTATATAGATTTTTTTTTCAAAAAACTATTAATATATTTTCTTGTGTTATGTGCTAATGGAAAAAGAAAAAAAAAAACAAACAAAACAAAAAGATGCCATGCTTTCTGCCTTAAATCTTTCCTAAACATATTTTTGGTTGTTTAAGTTACTTAATGGATTGGTAAGAAAGTTTTATACCAACATTGTTCATATTAAATGAAACAAAAAAGATACTGTCATTCTATAGATATTCATCAACAACTATTACCAAAGAAGAAAAAATAATGTTACCAGGTAGCAATTCCAGGAACTTATCAATATGCATTCCAAAAAAATATTAAATTATGTTCATAATGATAAAGAAAATACATTTTTAAGGTTAAATATATTTTGAGAGATGATGTAATATCTAAATATTGTTTTCTCTAAGATTCTAAAATTGTATAATAATACTTGAAAAGAAAAATATTATATGACGTAATCATATAGGCTAAAATAGTTAGAGATATATGAAGCACTAACTTGAGAAGTTAAGATTGATTTACAGAAAAACATCACAGGATTTAATTAATTTATTTGATAATATAATAAAGGTTAATGACAACTCATCCTCACTGTTCTTAAAACACTTTCATATTATAGTTAAACTTTATTAACTATAAAAATTGAAAGTGTCTCTAATTTGTTTCTTAGATTTTCTTGTTCTATATATTTTCATATCTTATATAGTTCCTCTTGAAAGCTCAAACTTAAAATGAGCTCTTTATTAAAAGCTACAATCTTCTTCATTAAATGATTTAAGACTATATACTAAGTTCTCATAGATCCTCATTTTCCTCATTTAGCAGCTGAAATAAGATTGAGCATAATTTACCTGGATGAATTCATTGACTTTGTCTTATACTACACTGTAACTCTTGAGCAGCCAAATAAATTCAGCGAACTACTGAGGAGACTCAAAGTTCCAATAAAATAGAATGTAAAAGTGTAACTTAAAATAGAGTGCCTACATAAAGGAGATGGACAACAAATGTTTCCATTCAATCTTCCTCTTAGTACATTCTAGATGGCAATAGGTTATCTTCATTTACTGTATGTGAGAGACTGGTTTCCTATTAGATTTCCTATCTCAGGTGCCAGGATGTTGACCCCAAATGACAGGGTTATTCTTTTCTCCTAGGTTTGAAACTTTATTAAAAAAACAATATTCAAAGAGTAATTTGTTAGAGATTTTATGAAGAATAAATTGTAAAAGTATTCATATAGTTGACTTTAAACAATTTGGTATAAACCAATATAAAATTAACATAAATACAAATATGCTAGAGCTTTGTTTGAATTTATAGAACTGTGTAAGTTAGCAATTAATTTCTTGTTGTTAGTACCCAAAATATGCAACCACACGAAAACATGGCTGATTTCTTAATATCAAAGAGAGAGTATATATATGAAATAGGTAATAGAGAAAGTCCACGTAGAACCAGGGTGCATCTAAACCATAGCTTTCAAATATGTGACACCTTTACTATTACGTCTTTATTCCTGTATATGTGTTGTGGACATTGTTAATAGAGCATATATCTTTGAGCCTTGAAGTTTAGAAAATGTTTTAAGCAATAAACTGTGGATTCTATCAATCAGCCATAAGATATATTATGAAATCTATTTTCTCTATCTAAAGAAATCACTTAAGATGAAACATAAGTTAAGAAATGAGACAAAGTACAGTACAACAAAGATTACTGGAATAAGGTGGGAAGAGCAGGTTCAGCTTCCCAGTGCTGTGTTATATGTATCTAAACAGATAAGGTAGATGCAGAAAAGGTTTTCCTGACTCTGGTAGCAGTCTCAATGATTCTTATTTAATCTAAAAGGTGAAGCCAAGAGTATTTCCAAAATTAAATTGCTATTAAAAGGGGATTTTCTACCACACTAGATCCCAATTATTTCTGAAATAGGTGATAGGTAAATTTTATAGAAAACTAAGACAAGAAAAATTTTTGGCAAAAATTGATAAGAAAACTCATAGTTTTTAAAAAATGGGGAAGAGGAAAATGCCACAACCAGATTGAACAAATCGGCCTCTAGTATTATATGATTTATAATATCAAACTTTCTTTCAATGACTATGCACCTTTATAGAGGATGATGTCTATTTCTGAAAATTACCTTCATCTTTAGTAAGTTGACAAATTCCTATCTAAACAACTTTAACTCTTCTGTTAAGCCTTATCTAATCTTTCACTTGATATCAGATAAGCACACACTCTCTTTTATTAGGACACATTGCATTGCATTATTTAATGTTTATTTGAACACATGCATACGATTTTTAAAAAATGAAGTCTAATATATTTTGTTATTTAAAAAAATTTTTTCCATGCATCACATGAGAGCTGTTAAATTGTGTGTGTGTAGGTGTTTGTGAGTATAAAAATGAATGAGTGATAAAATCACTAATTAGGTGACACCTTTGCATTATAACTTCTATAAGATGATTATAAGATGTCTATGTGCTATTTCAGGTATTTATTTTATGTAACTTTTAGAAAATCTATCTTTGTGGGCCAAATCTGCCTTGTTTTCTCTTTGGTATATAAAGCTTTGTTGGAACATGGCTGGGCCCATTCACTTACATATTGTTTATTGCTGTTTTCATGCTACAACAACAGAGCTGAGTAGTTATAACAGAGGCTACATGGCCCATAAAGCTGAAAATATTTACTATCTTACCCTTTAAAGAAAAAAATGTAAACATATCATAGAAGTGTTTGAGTGGATATGAGTAAAACAAGACGTTCGTCAAAAATATATCTTTGCAGAGAAAGCTCATTGCTTTTTTCTCACTTTGGATTCCATTTTTATTTGGGATATCTATGGATGTTTTATAGTTTTCTTGGCCTTTATCCTAAGCCACCTCAGTTTCCTCATATGTAAGTTGGTAAGTACAGGAAGTACATAATCCAAGTGGAAATAAATATACCTAAACCATGGTGAAAAGTTCTGGATAATTTTTGCTGCATAAAAATGTTACCTAGGTTCTTTGGTCAAGAAGACAGAGTAGGTAAATGCTGTGTGCTCCTCCTCTCATGATCACATCAAAATTACAAAAAAAAAAAAAAAAAAAAAAAAAAAAAAAAAAGCCACCATTGAAATGGCCTGAAGTCTGGTTGAACAGCAGTCTAACAACCAAGGACATACTGGAGAAGCCATCACGGCTAGTAGGAGGGGTGGAGATGCAAATAATCTGGGCCCACATCTCGATTTGTGACAGTCCAAAGTCAGGAGGGATATCTTAGCTGCAGAGATTCTTCCCTTAAGAGTGAAGTGTCCCAGCCCCACACAAGCTTCCCCAGTCCCAGGTTCCAGTGCCAGAAATAGAAGTCACCACAATTTCCATTCATAAAAACTGACAGAGATTGTGGCTGACTGAGACAGAGGATGGCTGGAGTCAAAGTGATTCCCTTAAAGGGTCAGTGCACAGACTCACCTGTTGTTTGACTCACTTGCTCTGAGCTTCAGTGCTGTGACAGCAGCTCGAAAGGCACCAGGGACATACAGGGAAAAACTGAAATGTCTGGCTTTAGGGTGAGGACTGGAGGGGCAGTTTTCTCCCAGACAGAAGTGCTGGAGGTTGAGGGGGATGCACTGTTCCTTTGTAGAGCCCTTCTTCTACTCAGGATGCAGACACAGGTGGCCACTATATATGAGTCTCCATCAACCTGGCTAACACTGGTTGCCTTATTCTGGTTTTTCCCTGAGACCCCACTTAACCAACTTGTGGTTCCATCCAAACCACTTCAAATGGCTTTTCCATACAAATAGCTTGTCTTGGCTCATGCTGTGGACTTTTCTAAAATCTCTCAAAGGTACACACCCCCAAACTAATAGCATCTGGCATCAATGTGTCCTGTAACACTTTCTAAGAAGCTCCAAGCCTGGCACTAGTTGCAGCCAGCATTGGTTTGTAGCTTAGCCTCTCGCAGACAAATTTGAGCCCAGCACAAGTGACAATCATCTGAAGATTATCTTGTAGCCCATACCAAGAGGCTCCAGGCAGGGAACAGGCAGAGGCTAAAGTTGTCAACAACAGATCTCCTCCCCCAAATCCTCAGAACCAACATACTCAGTGGCCAGTTTTAGACCATACTAGAGCACCACATGACTACCTCCACAAATGACACAGCCAAAGGGCAGACTGGGTAGGTACCAGATCCCTGCTAAAGCAAATTCTGCTCTGTAGGGTCAGCCTCCACATAACAGCTTCTCCATTATAGTTATAACTGATCAGGCAAGGGACAATCCCACCTTTTGACATGCAAACAGTAATAAACGCTCAATTACAACAGAAGAGTACACACAATGCACACAAAAGACATATCTGGAGCACCTGGCTCAGGTGACCACAGGGAGACTGCACCCCTGGGCCTCAAAGGATGCCTACTATAAATGGGAAACACGGTAGCTTTACCTAATACAAAGGAACAAAAACAGAAAAGTAGCCAAGATGGGGAGACAAAGAAATCTGTCCCAAATGAAAGAATAGATAAAAGCTTCAGAGAAAGAACTAAACAAAATGGGAACATTCTAGCAGATACAGAATTAAAAACTTATTATAAGGATATTCAGTGACCTCAGTGAGAACTTCAATAAAGAGATAGCAAAAATAAAAAGGACATAGGAACAACAAACAAGAACTAATCAGAAATAAAGAACACCATAACTGAAATGAAGAATACATAATTGGGAATCCATAGTAGATTAGCTGAAGCGGAGGATCAAATAAGTCTTTTGGAAGGCAAGGTAACATAAAACATCCAATCAGAACATCAAAATATTTAAAAAATAAATAAATAAATATAGTTTAAGGGGCCTCTGGGACAACATCAAATGTCCCAACATTTGCATCATAGGGATACCATCAGGAGAAGAGAGAGCACACGGAATTGACAATCTACTTGAACAAATAATGTTGGAAAATTTTTCTAAACTGTGAAGGAAATAGACATATAAGTCCAGGAAGCACAGAAAGTTCTAAACAAGATGAAGTCAAAGAGATCCACACCAAGACACATGATAATTAAAATATCAAGTTTAAAGACAAAGAATCTTAAAAGCAGCAAGAGAAAAGCAGTTTGATACCTACAAGTGAGTTCCATAAGATTGTCAGCTGATCTCTCAACAGAAACTTTGTAGTCCAGAAGGAAGTGGCACAAAATATTCAAAATGATGAAAAACAGACACCTATAATCAAGATTATCCTACCCAGCAAAGCTAACATTAAGAATCAAAGGACAGATAAAAAGCTTCTCAGACTAGAAAAGATAAAGGACTTTGTCATCACCAAACCAGTATTACAATAAATGTTAAAATTACTTCTTAAATAATAAGAAAAAAAAGATCAAAAACATGATTAATAAAATGACAATAACTACACATCTATCAAGAATTACTTTAAATGTAAATAGATTGAATGGTCTAATCAAAAGACATAAGGCTGACCAAATCAATAAGAAAAAAGACCCTTACTTATGCTGCCTACAAGAGATTCACTTCAGATAAAAACAACACACAGACTAAAAAAATATTTTATGAAAATAAAAGCAAACAAACAAAAACTAATGTAGCAATATTTAAACCAGAAAATAAAATGTCTTTAAAACAAAGACTGTAACAAAAGACAAAGAAAGATCCAGTAATCCCATTTCTGGGTATTTATTCAAAGAAACCCAACACTACTTCAAAGGAACATGTTCATCCATATGTTCACTGCAACATTATTTAAAATAGTTAAGATATAAAAACAACTTAGATGTTCATCAATAGATGAATGGATAACGAAGAGGTTGTATATCTATACAATGGAATCTTAATCAGCCACAAAGTAGAATGCAATCTTGCCATATGCAACAATATGGATGGACTTAGAAGGTATTAGGCAGAGTAAGACAGAGAAAGATAAATACCATAAGAATCCAAAGAACAAAATAGCAAACAAAACAGAAAACAAACTCATACATTTAGAACATTTTGTTGGTTGCCAGAATAGGTGAGGTGGGGAAATGGATGAAAAAAGGGGTAAGCATTAAGAAGTACAAATTGAAAGTTACTATATTGTCATGGGGATGTAAAGTATAGCACAAGACATATAGCCAATAATATTGTGATAATTATGTAAGGTATCAGATGGGTACTAGATTTATCAGGGTGATCACTTCATATGTTATTTAAATGTCTAACAACTTATTGTATGCCTGAAGCCAATATAACATTGTATGTCAACTGTTATTTAAAATTTAAAAATATTTTTAAAATATTAATATTAAAAATAACTCTAAAATGTAAATATATAAAATAACAAATATTGAGGTCACTATTTTTGTCTTTAGGAAGGGCATAGATAACTCTGCATTTTTCCTTTGGTTGCATTCAGATGTTGGCTGGGGCTGCAATTATGTAAAAGCTCATCTCTAGACTGACTGCTTTGAGTTGACTACTTCACATGTCTAGTTAGTTGAGATTGGCTACTGTTTATGAATTTACCTGGTAATGTTGATGGGAGGGCAAACATGGACCTTTTTCAATATTTCTGTCTCAGAACAATCAAACTCTTAAATAGCAGCTGTGTTTCCCCAGAGCAAGGACCTTAAGAAAACCAGGTGGAAACCTCATGGCCTTTTACATCAGAAATATAACTTCCACCATACTCTATTGTTCAAAGCAGTCACAAGCCCAATCTGTTTCAAATGGGTGGATATAAGCCATACTCATTTTTTTAAATTTATAGTACATTGGTTAGACATTTATCATTTATAAAATGGTCCCCCTAATAATTCTTTCTTTCTTCTGGCTTTCCACCTAGACGTTACATTGATGCAAACTACATTCCCTATGCTGTGCTCTCTATCCCCTTGACCATCTATCAACTTCTTGAAGAGAGAATGTCAAAAAATTTGGGGATCATAATTTAAAATCATCATATGATCCCTGTTAGGAAAAAAAGCATATTGATCATAGAGGAACAAAAAGAAATGATGAGATTTAAGTAACAGATGATGACATCATCCTCTCTAAAGCTATCCTAACTTCTTTTTTGCATCTTTCAAATCTTAACTTAAAAATATATCATTCAATTCTTCTCTTGGTAAGAACTGACATACTATTCAATGCTTAGTAATATCAGTTAAAGTTGTGACTCACATGGAAATTGCCAAAAGAAATATAAGAAATTTCAATTAATTGTTTTTTGCCAAAAGGGGAAGAAAGATCATATTAAGAGAATTTCATATAATCCTCATTTTTGTTTCATTATTTTAATGAGAAAATCTGCTAGTGAATTGATAAATGATTAGTTTACAAATTTACAATAAAAATATGTAATCTGTAATTTGGCATATGTTGCAGTAGAAGTATAATCTTTACAAAAATTATGGCTCAATTCATATTTATTAAATTTGTGCTATCATTTGTCATTTTTAAAGATTTTCATGTTAATATATGCTTAGCATGCATATATGGCTCTTAGTATGTTGTTTGTGAATATAAGTAGACACCTAGATCCATATTGAGGCAGGTCCATAATATTAAAAAAATAATTATATATCAATCAAACAATTGGTTAATCAAAAAATATTTATTAATATGCTTTGAACAGAATACTACTCTTTATAGCTAGCAGGGCTAGAAATTACTGAAGAGACTCTTTCCTTAAATAGTTTCAATACTAGTTTTGTGGCAGGAAATATAAGGAAATAAATACACAGAAGGAAAAATCAAGTGGCATAAACAGTAATTTCTCTACTTGATCAATAGAGAGAAAGGATCTTGTTGGTCAAATCTGTAAAAAAGACTTATTTAAATCCCTGATGTCACGTGCTGCAAACATGCAGAAGAGACAACTCTTTTATGATATAGCCAGGACTTATAAACTTCTGATTTGGGAGACTTATATGACATTTGCAGGTAGCATGTTATTCATCACAGCTCTAGCATTTGCTTGGTAGTGGTTGGCATATATAAAAGGCCAGCTTTCCTGGCTGAATTTTAGAAGACTCTATTTGCCTTGTGATATAAATTTGCATCAGGTCTATCACAAGGAAACAATATTGAAATATTGCCTTCAGTTATACAAAATCTCAATCTTATCACAATAATAAACTTGAAGCTCATAATAGTTATGACAATTAGCAACCCATTTCAATGCACTATAAATTATACATATTATTCTGACCTAGAAAACAGCCATGGATTTTGTATTTATCTACATGTATGAATATTTATATTGATACTGATACCATGATCTTTGAAAACGTATTGGTTGGTGTTTTCTGAGTCCTAGATTTCTCTGACCCTTTTGCTGTCATTACTTTTTACCTTGCTCTTCTTCAGTCCAAATATCTGCTATACCCTTCCTCAATCATGCAGTCTTGATTTTTATTTTACATTAATATTTTTAATGTTTATCTTATTTTTATTTAGACTATGGCATAAAATGAGAAGACATGAGAAGCAGAGTCCTCCTGGTCTGGAGCAGAAGCATAGCTAATCAGTTGCCTACATATGACATGAAAGGAATATTTGTGGGGAAATCTTCTGCGACTTCTGTTTCTACTGCAGGAGATGATTTAATAAACTGACTGAACTATTTGCCACATGAACTGAACTTGAACAGAGAACCAGAAAGCAGAAATATGAGTTTTTCTTTCTTCATTGTCCTAAATGGTGAAGGGAGATTTGGTACATATTTACTTCATTTTTTATGCCAGATACATTTTTATTTCCATGTCATTTTAGAATAAGCTCAACAAGTTACTAAACTTTGAGACCATATGAACTACCTTTACAGTTAATAGGAGAAACAACGTGCTTTGTGTGCTTTGATGGGATTGAAGTTTTTGTTTTGTGATTTAGCTAATATTTTAGATATTACTTTTTTCAGTTCTAGAATTTCCATTTTCAACATCTTTTTGTTCTGCCGAAATTTTCTACCTTTTTATTTTTAAAGCTTATGTCCCTTTATGGTACTGAGCACAGTTGTAGCAGTTGCTTAAAATCCTTATTAGTTTATTGCAACATCTAGGTTATTATATGGTTGGTCTTTATTGATCATCTTTTCTTTTGAGAATAAAACATACTTTCTTGAAAAAAAAATTTTTTTGGTGTGTTGAGTAACTTTGTATGGTATCTTGGACATTGTAAATAATATACTGTAGAAAAGCTGGTATTCCAAAGAATATTTATTTTTTAAGCAGGCTTAAATCAGACACAAAATGTGTCTCCTCTGTGATGGGTGGCAACTCAAATTTTTTCTTAAACTTTTTTTTAGATCTTTTAAAAATTTATTTTTCAGCTATAGTTGACATACAATATAATATTTGTTTTCGGTATACCACATAGTAATTAGACATTTACATACTTTATAAAATGATCACCCCAATAAGTTTAGTACTTATCTAGCACCACACATAGTTATTACAATATTATTGACTATATTCCTAGTGCTGTACTTTACATCGCTGTGGTTACTTCTTTTTTTCTGCGTTATTTAATTATTAGTATCAATAATGTATGGCCCAGGGCTAAGTTGCACCCAGCACTTGTTGCTTTTACTCTCTGGCTTTCACATTTTTGGGATTTCACCTTTCTGAGATTTCAAGATTTCTCTTGATTTTACTATAGCTAGAGTTGCTCTACACTTTGTCTCTTGTTTCCTCAAGACAGCTTAACTTCCGTCTCTCCACTAGAGTTTTAAATGGCTTGAATGGTGAAGATTTGTATCTACTCTCAGGTTAAAAGCCATTAAAAATGAGAAACTTACCCACTGCCATTCCCTTCTTCAAAGAATTAACTCTCTTAGCTTCTTTCTTCCTTCTCATCCCCCAACCTCTGATGCCTTTTAATAGGTCCTCTGTCTCAAATTTTAGTTGTTTTCTTCAGAAAGGTTGTATTAATAAGAGCTACTCAACCAAACCATGAGCAAAATTTTCAGATAATATTTGAAATACAGATGAGCTTGCTATCTACAATTAATATCCATAATTAAATTAAAAGCTTATTTTTAATTATATTGAATATATTATTCCTCATATTCCAATCCTCCCACACTCTACTGGTAGACTTTAAGAGATTATTTTTAAACAAAATACTTTTTATAAACTAATTTCTAGAACATTAATTAAAAGATAATGGTCATGGTTGTAATTTCAATGATTTATGATTGGCTTCATTTGTAATATACTCAGTATAAAATCTTTAAAACCCTTTTAAGTATTAATTTAACAGAAATGGGATTTGAATACTTTTGTGGTACTCTTGGTATGGCGCATACTTACAAAGAATTATATTTTTAAATGAGTTTTAAAAAGTTAGTGAACAAAGCCATAGATACTAGAAGAAAGTAAAGAGGGAAAATAAGTATAACATTTTTGAAGTAATTTTTATCAATTAGCATTTATGTTATACCTATGAGTCTATTAACATCCTTTACAAAATAAATTCTGATTATTTTATGTTAGTTTCTTTCTGTTTTCCATGGTGAAGGAAACTTGATTTAAGAGTTTTTTATTTCATTATTAGTCACAAATGATTAGACGAGAAGAAGGTTTTAATTCCAAACTTAAATTCTAAAGAACATAGCTACTCTGCTTCTTTTCCAGACTAATAAAGTCTTAACATAAACCAAGCATATTTTTGTGAGTCGATATGACAAATAAATTGAATTTATGCCCAAACTAATAAATTGCATACATTTACCAACAGTGCATGTACTGTTTCATTTTTCTTGATACATAATCACTATAAATACAGGCTATTTGCAATACAAAGCATAAGTTATCGAGAAAAACATTACTTATTCACACTGATATCATTTATATGAAAAATATTTTTTAAACTTTGAACAGGCCAATTTATCCTTATATACAGAAAAGCTAGTCATAAATTCTATTTGTTTTTGCTTTCATATTAAATCTTCTATTACTTGTACTCCCTAATTTGAATCAAATTTCATTCAGAAAAATTATTTTGTGGCATATGTCATTATCTTATTCACTATACTGGTGATAGAAAATAAAACATTATGTCCTTGAATCAGCAAACATCACATAAAACCGAGGTAAAAAGAGTCACCAATACATTTTCTGTTTTTTCCTTTTTTAATTTCTGTGAGCTTATTAAACTACATGTATATTTATTGGCACACTTATGCAAAAATTATATTGTGTGTTGTTTATCTGAGTGTATACTTTTTATTATGTTTAGGTTTGAAGTCAAATGGGAGAAAAGCAATTTAGTGAGTTTGCTTGAAGCAAGCAAATTCTATTGCTAATATATTTTTGTTCCTACAGTTTTTCAAGAATTTGTATTTACATTTATGTACAATTGTAGATTCATGTATTTTTTACAGTAACATACATTTTTAATTTATAAGTATTAATAAGTCAGAGGATCGAACCTAGTCATTCATTTTTTATTGTATACTAGCTAATTTTTTATGAAGAATATATCTAAAATAACAATCTAGAAGACTCACAATTTTTAAAAAAATGACTTAATATTCTAGTTATCAACAAGCTGGAAGTACCATACTAACTCAGAAGTGAAAGAACATTCCTCATCTTTTTTTTTTTTTGACGGTATATGTAGGAACTAATAGCCTACAGTTTCATCTTACACTCTAGTCAGCTTTGTTCCTTTGAGCTTAAACAAATTCAGGATTACACTTTCAAACAGAGATAATTAACTCTTATTTAGTAATACATTTTTGGAAAAAATATATATATATTAATTTGTAACAGAAGAGACAATGTAAAATACTTTTACATATAATGAAATGAATTAGACACTGTAGTTTGATCATTAAATGCTGATTTTATCATTTTCTCTTTTTATTTTAGCTAAGAAGACTTCTATTTATTCTGTTTGTCCAAGCTCAAGAAAGGTAGGTTTCTGCCACCTGCCTCCAGAACTCAGGGAATAGGTATATGTCCAAGATTTAACAAAACAAAACAAATAATAGAAAGTTTTGGAATAAGGTGTTTTTTGACTGTAAATCAGAAGGTCTAATAGGACATTGTTGGTAAAAATTTCTCTTTGCAATGAGAGAAACACCCATGAGAACAGATTGGCTTGATTTCTGCTTTTCTGGTAAACTATTGTAGGTAGTTTGTTACATTCTATTAAAAGCATCCATAAATAAAATATTAAACATGTGTATGAAACAGTGCTTTTTAGATGTTACAAAAGAGGTATCAATAGGATTGTAATTTAAGTATTTAATAGGAACTACAATAAAACAAAAATACAATTGTTGTGGGGTGAATACCACAATTACCAGAGGTTATTGGTTGAAGGCAATTTTTAGACTATAGTAGAAAGAAAGGAAACCCAAAGATAAGCCAGAAGTCTCTTGTGCTGAAAACCAAAAGTCAAAATTTGTAGAGACGGTAAAGGATAGAATTTGTGAGATAGAATATCAGAATACAAGGGCACCCTAGTCCTGGAAATTGTGTCTTTGCCTCCCCTGTAATTTTCATTCCCTGGGAATAACACTAAAGAGCAGCATTAGAGAATTTAAGGGCCACATGTATTCAGTTAAGAAAGTATCAGTAGTTAATATTAAGGGAGGACTACAGAATTTTTTTTCCATTTTTTTTGAGGCAATATAATTCAGCATTTTTGTGAGTCACTGTAGAAAGTGAACCTCCACCACCTCTATAAAGAATAAAATTAAATTTCCAGCAAGCTTGTTAAGATGGAGGCTAGGAGGATTATCTAATTCAAAAACAATAAAATGAAAATAAATAAATACCTCATGTTTTCTTTAAAAAAAAAAAGACATTCCTGCCCTTAATTTGAGCAATTCTGTATTTATTGCACACCTTAAAAGTTAAGTGTGACAGCAGTGAGTAGAAAAATTAAAAAAATTAAGGAGCATGATGGGAAAAAAAATAAAGGTGTGGAAGAAATGCCCAGTGAATAGTAATTAAGGAAGTATTAAAATAGGTGGGCTAAAAAGTTAATATTGCAGGTAAGCAGAAAATAGTTTTAAAAATTAAGTTAAGCCTAGTTTGTGAAGATTAAGAAATGTGCTCTGTTTTGAGAGGGCAGTGAAGAGCCATTGAAGCTTTTACATTTAGAGAGTGAATAGCATCCTGAAAGCAAAATTTTAGAATGATTTGCTTTCTGTGGGAATATAGTAAAGATTATTGAGTAGAAATTAGAAATGAGGAGATACCATTTATCTGTGATTACCAGAGACCGACTTAGCCTGAATATGTAAAATACAGAACTGAGAAATATTTAGAAAATATTTTAACACAATTGATGAAACTTAGTGAATTAATTGACAGAGATGAGAAGGAGTAGATAATAACAAGGTCAGGTGTTCTGAGCTCTACTAAGGAATTGTGTCACTAGCAAAATTAAAGACATGAGAAATTGAATTAATATAGAAGCCATGGCTATAAGATAGTTTTTGATCATATCAACATTACTATTCTGAAGAAACATGTGCATTCACATGTTCGTTGTAGTGTTTTTCTTTTTTTTTCTTTTTCTTTTCTTTTTTTTTTTTTTACAATAGTCAAGATATGGAAACAACCTGAGTTTTCATCAATGGACGAATGGATAAAGAAGAGGTGGTACATATATACAATAAAATATCACTCAGCCATAAAAAGAATAAAATCTTGCTATCTGCAACAGTACACAGATGGACCTAGAGAGTACTGTACTAAGTGCAGTCAGCCAAAGACAAATGCCATATGAGTTCACTTATATATGGAATCTAAAATTCAAAATAAATAAAACAAAACACAAATATAAAGAGAACATTTTGTTGGTTTCCAGCTAGGAGGTGTTTGGGAGAATAGGTGAAAAAGAGAAAGGCATTAAGAAGTACACATTGGTAGTTACAAAATAGACATGGGGAAATAAAATATAGCGCACAGGGAATCTAGTCAATAATATTGTAATAACTCTGTACGATGTCAGATTGGTACTAGTCTTATCAGGGTGATCATTTCTTAAGTTATATAACTGTCTAATCATTATTTTGTACACCTAAAACTAATATAATGTATGTCAACTATAACTGAAAAATAAAAAGAATTATATAGAAAAAAAATAAAAAACAGGTAAATAATATTAAGAAAGTACATAACTAATTTTTTTATAAAAAGACTAGTATTTTTATAAAACTGGGAGCATAACTATTTAAAATATATAAACTATATATATACATGTATAGATATATACATACATATGTATATGTATGTATGTATATATATATGTGTGTGTATATATATACACACACACACATATATATATCTATATATCTATATCTATATCTATATATATAGATATATATATGTAAAGCACTATTTTTGTTGTTGTTGTTGTTACATTAGTGCTAGAAGTGGCCTGGGTATCTAATGTTTATTTTGATAGAAGAAAAAAAAAATTCCTAGATGATTCTAATGCACAGCAAAGGTTCAAGCACTATTTCCTAAGTTATCTTACTGTTCTAAAAAGATAAATTAAAGACAAAATATAAATAATATAGTCACTTGCTTAAAATTTTTTAAAAATATTTTTCTCTGATAGTAAAGATGAATATCAATTTCTATATAGAATTATTAGCAGATCACTTGAAAATTATCAAAATGATTCCTATATTGAGTGAACATAAAGCAGTTTATTTGTTGTCATACAAGCCAGTTCCAAAGTATATGTAACACATTTTATTGTGACTCCACTTATAATTTTATTTTTGAGACAGTGACCTCCCCTTGGAAACAGAGGGCTAGAGACTTGAGAACGATATGTGAAGCAGTTACTTATAATAATTACTAGCACCTTATTATTTTTAATAATTAAGAATATTCTAATTCAATACTGTGCAATAACAAGTGATTTAATCAGGTGAACCCTGAAAATTGCTGAGATACAGTTAACTGTTAATAAAATTGGAGATTGGTATATGTGGATTTTTACAAAGTACCTGTGATATTACAAATTACTGGTAAGAATTTCAATTTTCTCAGACTGAAAGATTGTTTTTAAATTAACTATGACGGAAGGTGGGACAAATAAGAGGAAATATAAACATGATCACTTTCAAGTACTAAAGAAGAGCAGAAATTAAAGCAGAACAAAAAAAAAGAATATAATTCAGTATTTGGGTGAAAAACAAAAAGCAAAGAAATTTGACTTTACTAAAAGTAAGTAAAATAAGAGATGGAAAGCAAATGTCTCTAATATTTTCATTTAAATGCCAATTGTATATTCTCATGTCACTTAAAAAAAGAGTAAATAACAGTAAGCTCTCAGTTATAGATGTATTTTTAGAGTTAAATAAGTATTCCTTTATCTTATAATGTAGGGTTTTATTTATTTACAACTTTTGTGATTGGCTTACTTTTTAAAAATCCATTTTTATTTACTAAGTATTTTATAGAATTTCCCATGTAAAAGCATGGATGATGGTCACAGATATGTACACTACCTGCTCAATTATTCACACACTTTTGGGAAGAAACATACGGGCAAGCAGAGAATAAAGTACAGTATAATTCTTAGGCATATACATTTACAACAAACAAATCTACACTGAGTAAAGAGATGTTTTTTTTCAATGTTACATTAGCAACACTTCACCCAAGAAATAATAGGCAATTAGTGAATATTACGTGAAATGATGAATGAAGAAAAAGAGTGAAGTGGGATTGATAGGGACACATTGTTGTTTTAATTTAGATTTTTAAAAGAGGTATTAGAAATAATAGATAAACAAAGAAGGATATACACAGAAAAGTGTATTTGCTCACACCATTTTCATTTGTTTTGTATTTTCAAATATAGCCAGTGTAATAAGGCAAGATAAAAAAGTAAATGTTATGTATATTATAAAGAAAAAACAAGTCTTACTTGAAGATGAGATGGTTGCTTATGTAGAAAATTATAAGTAATCTATATAAAAATCCTACTAGATTTGTTGAATTTTTCAAGTTGGTAGAATAAAAATTCATTATACTGCAAACTGTAAATTAAAAAAATAATATTTAAAGAATGTCTTTTATAATAGCTAAAATAGTTACTAATAAATTCTAAAAAATGTGCAAGACTTCTATTCTGAAAAGTTTAAAACATTAGAGCGATACCATTGTTAAAATACCAAAATATGAGTAGATGAGACTACTGTCATGGAGTTAAAGTTCCAGCATTAAGATATTAATTGTCCCCTTTATTGAACTATATATAGAGGCATAGCCTTAAAAATCGCAGAAAACAAGATGATTTTAAAATGTAAATAAGCAAGATAATATTTTAAACAAAACATGCGGTTTTAAAAAGTTTTAGTGTACAAACAACTAAAACAGAAACTTTAAGATAGATGCTATACAAATGGCCAACAAGCCGTTTATATATTTAGCATAATTAAGAAAATGCAGATTATAATCATAAGGAAATAACATTTTATTTCATAAAATACCTTAAAATAAACAAACAAACAAGCAAAAATCTAACAACACAAAGTGATCATGATGATGTGATTGTTAGTTAGAAAAAGTCAAATCCACTCTGAGAAAGTCTGACAGTTTCTTATGAAGTTAAACACAAACCTAGCAGAAGATATAGTAATTTTCCTCTCATTATTTACCCAAGAAATGCAAACATGCTTACAAACAAAAACCTTGTAACCTTATATGTGAATATTTATATCAGCTTTTCACTTAATAGCCCCAGACAGGAATTAAGTCAAATGTTCATCACTGGATAGCTGTGAAATAAACTGATTTATTCACACATTGAAATACTGACGAGCTTTAAGAAGAAATGAACTACTGACACACAGGCAATACATACTATAAATGAATTTGAAAACCAATATTTTGAATAAAATAATTCTTGCACTAAAGGAAGAGGATACGTATTTATGAATCAATTTAGGTAAAGTTCTAAACATACAAAGCTATGCTATAGTGATAGAAATTCAATCAGTGATTACGGTAGTGTGTGTGTGTGTGTGTGTGTGTGTGTGTGTGTGTGTGTGTGTGTGTGTGTGTGTGTGAATTTCCTGAAAAGAATTACAAAGAACTCTCTGGGATAACAGGCATATACTATATGTGTTAGGTATTGCAATACATGGGCATATACCAAAGCGGTCAAATCTACCTTCATAATAATGAGGGCTTGAAAAATCTTATATTCTCTGTTTAATATAATAATGGGATCATATTAAGGGTTTGAGAGCTACTAATAGCTTTTGCATGTAAATATTTAGTTGCTTATGTACCTAGAAGATGACAAAGTAGAAACTGAGTTGATTTCTCAACTATAATTTCTCCAAACCTGATAGCCATATCTGAGCCTCAGATAACTACAACATTGAGTCACTTTGCTGCTCTTATTTTGGGGACGTGGGAAAGCAGGGCAAGGATGTCTCTTAAAGCTTCAGATTCACAGCTAAATAATACATATACCATGTAAATATACAGTGAAAGTATTTCAAAAATGACATGACAATATGCAAGACTAAGCAATAAACAATTTGCCTCAACTTTTTCTGGTTTGATAAAAAATTTTGATATACATATACCCGACAGTTAATAGACACTATGTAAAATAAATACAAAAATAATTACACCTAGCCCATCATAGTAGCATTGCTGAGAACCAAAGATACACAGATAATTTTCAAATCATCCATTGGAAAAAAAATACATTGTATAGAGAAAAACAGAGATACGTTTTTGACTTCTCATCAGAAACAAGGGTTATCAAAGAAAATGATAAACATTTTTAGAGTGATGAAAGAAAACTAAACAAATAAAAAAAATCTACCTCAAATTCCAGAATAAGCAAAAGAACTTTCAAAATGAGGATTATATAAATATATTATTTGGTAAACTAAGGGTAAGAAAATTAATTTTCTATTGACTTACAGTTAAAACGGTGGTAAAGGACATTATTTGTGCTGAAAGATAACAATACCAGATGAAACTCGGATGTATAAATGTGAAAATGAAATGCTGCCTCTCTCACCCCACCCTGTTCAAGCCTGCTTTCTTCCCATGGCCTTCAGGCTAATAGCCTCTGTTTAGACAGACATTCTAATCACTAGAGGGATTCTGCTTGTGGCTTGAGGAGATAAGGGAAGTTTGCATTGTTCATCAAAGATTTGCAGGAACCTCATGACTAGACTCACAGCAATTAGCACAATCTTCCTCAAACCCCTGCTGGCACCCAGATGTCTGTGGTGGTCAATCACCTCTTATCCCTTCTATTTCCCCTTCCCTTGACATAAAAGAAGCTTGAACTCTGTACTTTCTTAGGATGTGTTTGAGGTACCACTATGTCTCCATCTTCTTTGCTGGTGCCCTCTCAATCAATAAACCTTTCCTTACTCCAAACTTTTTGGCTTTTCAAATTGTCAAGCACACGGACTTTGGACCAATAACACCAAAAATATTAACATATCTACAACTGACAAATATTTGCATTAAAAGACCAATTTGTTTATCTCAGAATTTCCTTAAAAGATCTTGCTGCTTGAGGAAAAAATATGTGACCATCACCACTATCTATTTCTATAATTTTTTCATCATCCTAAACACAAATTCTGCAATCATTAAACAGTGAATCCCAATTACCCCCTACCCTTGGGCCCCTCATGACCTCTAATTTGCTTTCTGTCTCTATGAATTTGTTTGTTATAGATATTTTATATAAGTGGAATTACAAAACATTTGTCCTCTGTATACAGTTTATTTCACCTAGCATAATGTTTTTAAGGTTCATTTATGTTGTAGCACATATTAGAACTTCATGCTTTCTCATGGCTAAATAATATTTCACCCTATGTATATATCACATTTTATTTATTCATTCATCTGCTGATGAACACTTGTTTTATTTCCCTTTTTGACTATTGTGAATAATGTTGTAAATGACATTGTACAGAATCTGTATGAGTTCCTGCTTTCAATTTTTGGGGGTATATACTTAAGAGTGGAATTAGCGTACCATACAGTAATTATATTTTAGTTCTTTGAACAATTGCCAAATTTTCCAAAATACCTGCACTATTTTACCTTCCTATGATCAATGTAGAACTCCAATTTACAGATATACTCTCTCACACTTATTTTTCATTTTTTAAAATTATTGCCATACTAGTAGGTGTAAAGTTGTATCTCATTGTGGTTTTGATATGCATTTCCCTGATGCCTAATGATATTAACCATTTTTTCATGTGCTTATTGGCCATTCTTATAAGTACTTTGAAGAAATTAAGTGTAATTTTTAATTCAGGTAGAGGTAAAATATTTAAGAACAATAGCACAAAAGATGAGGGATCAAATAATTAAAAATATATTGTTGTGAGTTTATACCATGTGTGAAGTGAGATATGGATAGTGAGAAGTGGTGGATATTGATTGTAAAGTTTGTAAAGTTAATCAACATTAATTTTAAGTAGCCTCATGAGATAAAGATGTACATTCTAAGTGCAAGAGCATCAACGATAAATTAATAAAAATAGCTATTGCTAAAAAGCATTTAGATGAAACAAAAACATTGGAAGTATTTTACTAACCAAATTTAAGTATAATGGAAGCAACAGATGAACAAAATCAGAGAAAAAATCATTAAAAACAAATATCAAGATAATATACTTAAATTTAACTATGTTAATTTTAAGTAGATTAAACATGATAACCAAAAATCAGAATATCAAGCTATATAAAATCCAAATATATGTTGACGGAGAAATACTCTATATGTAGAGACAAATAAAATTTGATGGTCAAAAATAAAAAAAGTATATGCCATTAAATAGAAAGCATAAAAAAAAACTAAAAATACTATATTAGTATTGGACAAAATAGAATTCAAGAGAAAAATTATTATCTAATATAAAGTGCAGAATTTTATAATAATATAAAATCAGTTCATCAGAATCACATAATAACTTATGCGTACATACAATTATTATAAATAGAACTTCTAAATCATGAAAAAATAAAATATAAATAAAGACAAAAAGAGAAACATCTAAAAACAACAAATACTTTTTGGAGATTTTAAATTCCCATTCTCATTATTTGAGCCAGTAGAACAAAAAGTCATTAAGAATATAGAGGTGAACAATTCTATCAAACAACTTAGCCTATTAGATGCACACTATATTCCACAAACTGAAAAAGAAATACCAGTTTCAATCACACAAGGAATGTTTACCAAGATGAACAATATATGGGGACATAATATAAGTTTCAAGTTTTACGAGATTAGATTCTGATATAATGTCTTCCACGACGACAATGAGACTACAGGTTTGTACATAGATTACCTTTTATACTCTTTGAATTCCGATGAATATCATTGCTGTTTATATAATTCTGACCATGTCTCTAAGTAAATATACACACTATGTACTATACAAAGTATGAAAAAAAAATGCTTCTGAATTTTGGTCAAAGTTTGTCTTGTGTACCATTTTCTTTACCAGCCATGTTGCTATAATAATCATAAGCTTGTCTCAACAATATTAAATCAATGCCTAAATGTGAAAAAATCTTGTTAAATTTTATAAAAAGTCAAACCTTTTAACATTGTGTTAAAATAAACAGTTTTCATTAAATTTTTTTTATTATTCTAGTACATCTAAAGTATCTATGATAAATGTTAGCTGTTCAATATGAATCCTACACCTAGTATAATTTGTCTAAATTTAGAAATATTTACTTTTAAATTTCATTTATATTTGCTTCACTTTGTTGCCTAAGTCTATAACCATATTTTGCATTCTCCATACTAAGTAATCACTTGTTTTTAAATTTTTTATTAATCAATTAAATTCTATAGTTGTCTTATGTATTTGGTTATGTGAAATCAAATCTCAGATTAGTTTCACTAGCTTTTATAGAGATTGTCTATAAATATAAAATTTTTATTAAAATTCTATATATTTTTTCTATACATGTGTATTCTAAGTGCCATGTAGAATATCACCCTTATTAGATCAAATATAAATAAAATTTATTTTGTGAACATCATGCCAATTTCTATATTGGAATCACCTTGGCTTTGTTTAATTATTGTTTGCTTGCTACTTATTCAATATTTCATATTCTCCATTTTTAGTAATAGTGTGCATGTGAATGAGTGTGTGCGTGTGTGTGTGCATGTGTGTGAGAGAAAATTTGGCCACTTTGTTTTTTTCTCCTTATTTTTGAACATATATCAAATAAATTATGAACTTATGATTATATGTTGTGGTTTGAATATATTTATTATGTCCAAAAATATAAGTGGATGACCTCTTGATGGTTTCTATTATTTCAAAATTTCAGGTTTTGTTTTCCTGGGCTCTATTTTACTATTTACTATTTGTTTTATTCTCTGACATTAGTGGATCTATTGCTGAGACATTTCTTATGATCTGAGTCAGTGTCTGTCTATGTGGCAGTGGAAGAACATACAAAATTAAAGGCCATTAAAATGTAAACATCTTTAATTTAGAGTCTACAATGGTCAGAAATATGAAGAAGTGGTTCCCTAATGCTTGAACGGCGCTACTAAGAATAGATGTCTAGGGCCATAATTTTTTTTGTGTAAGTGCTAAGTGTCATATTCCAAGTGATGGGGGTACTCAGAAGCACCTTATTATAGGAGGTTTACAAGTGTGTAGTTCTGTATGTAATATATAGGAGCCATTTGAAGTGTAGGACTGTAGGAGGGGTATTTATTCTTCAAGACTAAATGTGATATTGGTTTTTTTGACAGAAATATTAAGTGATAATCTGAATTTTATTTACATTAAAATAAACAGACTACTATTTATAATAATGATATTAAATATCTGAGTTGGAAAAATCAGCGTTTGTAAAAAGATTATAATAGACAATGGATAAAGTAGTTAGAAATTAATTGACCTTTTTTCATGAAAATGGTAAGCTTTTTGGGATACTTCTGGTGTATTCTCAGAGCAAACAAATTAATCTTATATACTACAAAGTTTACATATCTTAGAAGATGTGAATAGGGTCACTGGAAGGAACCCTGAGACTGAATAAATGTAGCAACTGTAGATTCCTCTCCCTCTTAATAATCTCACAATTTATTAACTGTTTGGACTGTTAAATTGACTGCAAAAGAAAAACCAATCTCTTTTGAGATTAAAAAAATATTAGCTAATATTATTTTTTATTTATTAAGCTATTTAATTTTCTTTCAAATTGCAAGATGGAAGTGAACATATTTAGTAAGAGAACTGTGACAATATGATCAAGAGAAGATAGAAGTAAAAGAACAATGCTTTACATAAAGGTGATCTTTTTTCTTATTGGCAGGGTCACAATACGTAATTTTAAAAAACCATTAAGAAGTGATTCTGTGTATGTATAAGCAGTTCATCCTGAATCATTTAGATTTCAAGAACAGCAAAGTGGGCTTGACATTTTTAAATAATATATTGTAGCAGAGATGAAGGGGCTTTCAAACATGCCCAACTGAATGCCAAAGCTTCCTGCTACAGAATGAGTCAAAAGGAGACTCGTAAGTGAATCAATGTGAGTTCTCTGTGTTCTGGTTAGAAATGTCATTTAAAATTGATGACAAGATTTCTGACCAAGATCTATTTTGGTCTAGCTTTTGCAATAACACTCTCTGACCTCACACATATGGCTTCTTGACCCATGCTACAGACATCTGAAATTAGAGATGAAATGTTAATGACCATGCTACATACATAGACTGTCTCTTCAATCAGAAGTGCATCTATAGGTAAATCCAGAAAAAATATGTGTTCCTCTTTGAAAAGCAACCCTGAAAAGTACAACATCAGTGGACATAATCCATTATTAAACTTTGGCTTGTCTAGTCTTCTGCTTCCTGTATTCCTGATCATTATCAGAAAGATATTAATTATAGTCAAAAGAACTTGATGATTGAGATAAGTTCATCATGTTTGAAAATTGAAAACTGGGTTTTTACTTTTTACCTTCAAATAACTACTCATAACAGAATGTTAAATTAATGTTCATTATCTCATTTTAATTGAAGAAAGCCTTTCTGTCTAAAAAACCCCAAAGGCTTTATTTTGAATGCTTAAGTAAGGAAAAATACAAGTAATTTATAAAAGTCTTAGAAAAAGTATTATTGCTGCATTTATACAATTTTGTACACAAATACATGCAGTCCAGGACAATTCTCGAATATAATCTCATGGAAGACAGATGAAACATTACTAAATGACTTATGCAACTATCAAAAAATTTCATGTTTTAGATAGACTCAGATACATACACCAAAAATAAAAAGTCACTCATCTGTTTTTATTTTATTTTCTTTAAGCACTCTGTATTAATCTCTTTATGTGCAATCATGGTGCTAATAGGAGTAGGTGAAAAAATGTTTTTTAATTTTAAATTTAAGATTATTTTTATAATATTGCAGTCACTGATAGGTAACAGAATCCTTCTTGCTTTTAAGATCTTGACACTATAGGACTTTATTATCATGACCCTTATTTTACTTGTCTTTGTTATATCTTCTGACTTTTTTTTTTTAATCACTGATGCTTTCATCTTTTGGGGATATTATAACCTAAAGAGCATTCTTGGATTTCCTTTTGACTTTGAATTTGGCTCAGTTTTTTCAAGATCATCACTATCCTGACATTTGAATGTTTCTCAGAGATTTATTCTGTTTCTTTTCTTATACTCTTATGTTTATCACTACTTATGCTCCTGACCAATTTCATCTCTTCCACTGTTGAACTTCATTTATACTCTTTGAGTCCTAAATTCATAATTGCAGCATCCTATTAGACTTTACAAAACAACATTTTTAAAATGTTCTCTCTTAATTGGTAATACCACCAAACATATAATTTCTCAATCCATAAATAAGTACCTATTTGTTATTTCCTTTTACTGAATTTTTACATCTAGAAAATTGGTAATTATAGTCACTTAATATTGCCAGAGGATTATTTTCTAATATTAGAATTTATCAATTTTTATTTATAAGAAAATGCTAAAATCTATTTCACTGTAGTTATTTTAAATGATGTTTGAAGACTTATCCATTATTTTGTTACAGAAAGATAACTGAAGATATGACAACAAATAGCTATGGAAATATGGTAATTCATCACATACAAATTAAATTAAATTTAAGAAACTACTTGTAAATAGCAATGGGAAGGAATCTTCTCTAAATAACCTTTTTATCACATGTGAAAAACCCATTTATTGGTGATATTCCACTTGTCACCAAAGGGTGTTGGACTCAATCATTTTACTTGCTTATTGATTATATAGCTTATGTGTTTACTGATTGAACAATGGTTTTGAATGTAAGAAGATATAATTATGTCTAAATGGTAAAAAATACACCTTTTTCAGTTTCTTTGTTCTCAGGCTGGCCTCTGGGGCCATTGATATAATTTTTGTTATGCCTCCTACCCCATTTTCCACTCTGGTTATATTTGAATAAATTCTCTCCTTTACAACAGAAAAGATTTTGCTGACCCCTTCCACATATTGTACCCTGGATATTCCCCAAACTGTCTTAGGGAAAACTCTGTTGTGACTAATTAATAGTAAGTTAGTATGAGAAGAATGGCTATGAAAAATGTTCAAGATTTAGAAAGATAGACATTTATAAAGTATTCATAATCTCCTGTTTCTTATTTTCTGCTTTATCTCAACCAAACTGTATTCAAGCTTTTCTGCTCACTACAGGTCACTGAACTCTGCTTGCCCTCAGTCACTGACAAGGGCTAAAAAGCAGAATGTACACCCTTATCGACTTATCCTGAGAATGGACTAACCATAGGAAACATTATTTTCTTTCAAGTTGATAAACATTTTCTCCTATTTATCCAATTTTCTTATAAGAGCTTATTTAAAGCATTGCTTACTCCTCCTCACTTATACAAGAAAGCCTTATTCCTGTTTCATTTTGAGACATTTGTTTCTTCTTAATTGAATCTACATTTGTTTTTATTGAAAAAAGAAATGAAATAAAATAAGAGGTAGTAAAAAGAAAAGTATAAAATATATTTTAAATCTAAGCAGTGTTATAAAAACAGATATGAAACTTTTACTCTAAGTAATAGGACTTTAGGTAATTCATTTGATCTTCCTGATGAAAACATTTACAAAGGCTTAAAAAAATATTCTAAAAACACTTAAAATTTCCAATAAAATAATAAAAAATCATTTCATATCAGACACAGAGAGATATCCCATTTTTTTATTCAGGAAGACTTACTAATATAAAGCAGTCAATTTTTTCCAAAATTCCTGAAAATTGCAAAATGCTGTGTGTGTGTGTGTGTGTGTGTGTGTGTGAATCTTGATATGCTAATTCTAAAGTTTATATTGAAATGTAAGAGGTTAAAAATGCTAAATGGAAATCTTCAAAATGTACATGGTAAGATACTTTCTTCTATCAAGACTTAGTATAAAATTACAGTAATTCATTGACTCAAGTAGTGATAAAATGATCAATGAAACAGAAATTAGTGTTCAGAAACAAACCCACAGATATAAAACACTTGGTTTACTATAAAAGTTGGCTCTTCATAAAAGTGGGAAAATAATTTCTTTCGATGAATAATTGAATTAGTAATTTTTTTCCTATATTAAAAATACCATGACATATATCTAGCTATATAAACTTATTTTCATATTAATTATTATCCTAAAGCAAAAGGTAAAACTAAACAAGGTTCCAGATAAAAATATAAGAGATTATCTTCATGAGTGAATGGTAGGAACATATATCTTTAAAGAGATCATAAAATGTACAGAAAAAAAATTAATAAATTTGACTATATTGAAATTAGAACCTCTGTTTCACTAAAGATGATGGAAAATTTAGCCTTCTGAATTGGCAAATATATTTGGAACACATAAAACTTACAGGGAGTTAATAACCAAAATATGTAAGTCATATATATTCTATATATCATCATTATATAAAGATCATAAGTCAATAAAAAAGAGAAATCTTAGAAGAATTGTAGACAAAGACAAGCAGTATTTTCACAAAAGATGAAAGATGATGTCCAAAGAGTGATTAAATATATATAAAGGTGTGAAACTTCATTAGTAAATAAAAATATTAAAATTAAAATCACATTCATTTACATTTCTATGAATAAACAATAGTGGACATTTAAAAAAAATAATAAAACAAGTTTTGGTATGTGAAAGGATAAGGACTCATAAAAAGTTCGTGGGGGGTTGATTTGGTTAACCACTCTTAATAAGAGCTTGATATTATTTACAAGATTTGGAGTATTGAATAAAAAAAATTCATCTTTTTTTTTCAAGTTCCCGGCACCTAGCTTCTAAAATCCTAAAAAAGCTTCCAGGTTATTATTCATGAAGCCCTTGAATCATACTTGAGTTTATACTAGTAAGTTAACTTATTAGCATAATGAGCATAATTTAGGATGAGGCTGATCACTAGACAAACCAACCATATGATTTGGGAATTGGGGCTTTGAGCCAGCCAACCTCCAAGTAAGGGAAGTGGGCTGGAGATTTTTAATCACATGGTCATTGATTCAATCAATGGTATCTACATAATAAAACTCCAAATAAGAACTATGAACACTCAAGTTCAGTGGGATTTCCTGGTTGGTGAACACATTAGTGTGCTGGGAGAATGATGCACTCAGATTCCGTGATGAGAGGGCATAGAAGTTCTATACTTGGGAACCTCCCATAACTTGTTCTATTTGTCTCTTCCTTTGAGTGGTCCTGATTTATGTGAACTATATAGAATTGTAATTGTAAATATGAAACTTTCTTGAGTTCTGTGAGTTGATTTAGTGAGTTCTCAAATCTGAGTGGGGTTATGGAAACTTCTCTGTGCTTGTAGACAGTTGGTCAGAAATGAAGAAGGCCCTGGGAACCCTGAACTTATGGTTAGCATCTGAGGCAGTGGCACTCTTACTGGGGACCGTATCTTTAACATACAGAGTCTGCACTAATTTCAGATGATTATAATAAAAATTCTGTTGCAGTATAATAGACATATGTTATGATTCTGCAATTACACTCCTAGGGATATTCCCTAGAGAAATGTATTCATGTGTGCACCAGAAGTAATGTACAAAAGTATTGTTAGCAGTGATGTTCATTAAGTCAAAATCTGCATAAGCCATAAATTGAACTGCCTATCAGTAATACAAGAGAAAAATGATTTATATTTATACAAAGAATACTGGGCAATGAAAATTAATGAACTAGAACTACATTAAAAACATGGCTGAGCCTTAAAAACATAGCTTTGACTGACAAGCTTATCACAAAAGAATACATGTAGTGTTATAATTCTCTTTATGTATGAGAAATACAGGCAAAACTAAACTATATTGTTTATGAAAATATGTACAGGTTGTTAAAATATATATAAAATCAAGGAAGTGGTTACCATACAATTTAGAATAGTAATTATCTTTAGGGAGGAATGTTATTACTGGGTTGAGGCAAATAGAGAATTCGAGAGGCTGACAAATGTTCCATTTATTATTCTAGGAAGTGTTTAAATGAGCACTTGTGTTGTAAAGTAATTTTGTTAAATTTTGCTTTGTGCACATTTTTGTATGTAGGTTATATTTGACTACACAAAACAAATCAGAATAATTTAATAATATTGAAAACGAGATAAAGTTTCACCAACTTCCTTTGATTTGCTTTGATCAATATTGATAATAAATATATCATGCTTATTACACAAATATTTGTAACTGAAATAATTGAAGCCAGTTAGTATCTGAAGGAGAGTTTCACAATATTATTTTTATGATTTATTTGATGAGAGCAACAGATATTTATTAGCAAAGTTTAATGAGACTTCAGCCAAACTTCTCACAAATTGTAAATAAACATTAGGATACAGACTAAATAAATGAGAATTTAGAAATGTTTGCTTTTTCAATGCCATAACTATATGACCTTGTTTTCACTTGAGCCAGGACCCAGAAAATTAACTAATGTTATAGAAATTAAACTTAAAACTACCACGTAAGTGCATAACATTGTAAAAATTTATGCCATTTGAAATCAGAGCAAATCAATGTTTTGCTAAATAAAATAGAATATTTTTAAATAATCAAAATATTATTTTCGAGTCAGATATATATTGTCACTCATTCTACAATATTTATCATAAATTTTAATGAAATATTTAAAATATAGTTAATAAGTTTTGAGCTTCACTTAATTCCATCCCTCCAACCTTCCCATCATTTATTTTTTAAAGTTTTTCATAATTTAACAATAATATGAATATTGTGAAAAATTTTATTGTTTTCATTTACTTTATAAATCTATTCTTTAAATCATTCTAAACTGGATGCATTAAAAAGACTTATTTTGTGTGTTTCTAAAAAGAGTATCAATTCTTAGCCCATAGCAGTCTTTCAAAAACTTGATTGCACACAATTTTTATTATGATATATAAATTCTGATTCAGTAGATTTTGAGTGAGGCCTAAGTATATATGTTTTAGAAAATCTCTATGAAAAAATTTAATGTTCAATAAAATTTGTGAATGAATAGATTTTACAGAAATTCTTATTTATCTCATAATTCCATTTTTCAGATGTAATTGAAATTATCTCTAGTATGAAATAGTTCAATTCTTATGATACATAATTTCCTCCTATTTTTAATTAATTTTTAGAATCGTTATAACTTCTTATAAAATATAGAACAAGAATATTGTAGTTTTCTCTTTTTCACTCAAGGATATTAATTAACATAAAGGATTTCTCTCCTTTTCCCTATTCTGTAACTATCTGAGATCAATTGAAAATTATAGCTACTTCTCCTAAGATAGATCTATATTTGTATTAAATCATGACTGCTATTTGAAAATATATATCTGAATCTACAAGTTTTGGTCCTTTGATCAAATACTCTCCAAGCAAATTGGATAAAATGCTACATTTACCTATCTTGGTTTTAATACTATTGTCTGAAAAAGAGTAAGACTCTCTAGAAAAAGCTTTTAGTATTTGAAGACATAATATGCCTCATTACATATCCCAGTGTACTGGGCTACCTGACAATACAGCTAACCCTATTCTTCTACCTTTCTATTTTCTATGGCATTGTAATAGTTGAACCTTTTGTAGCCATGTATCATTAGCCTTAACAGTAATGAAAAAGCACACATTTCAAGTCTAATAGGTCCACATTCAAATTACAACTACACTTAACCTCTCATAGTCTTATTTTTATGATCCATAAATAGGAATAATTGAGCCCTTTGAGTGGAAAGTATTGATCACAGGAAGAATCTATTGTATAAGAAGAAGAAAAAAGGCAGATAATGATTTTGAGAAGAGAATAGTTTTGTTTGTTTGTTTGTTTTCTTAAGACCAAGCAACAACAAACCAGGAAGAACCATAGAATGTTTTCCATGCCATTAACCAAAACAGTAAGAGAAGCCAAGATCATTGCAGGAATCTAACAAGGTGTATTTTAAGATCTCTGTCAAAATTGCCCTGCAAATTTTTAACTGCAGGTGCCCACAGTACATCTGCCTTATGATAAGAACATGTAAATATGAACAAAATCAGTAGAGTTAGTTATTTTTAGAGATGGAGAAACAGATGTCTATGTAGGTACATCTTATAGTCATTTGGGAAAGATTTCGACTGAGGTCAGTGCCATGGAGTACTACCTATATTGTAATATCTGACATTTATTGAATGCTTAATCTATGTCAGGTACAGTTCTGAGTTATTTGCATGTGAAAACTCATTTAATTCTCATAATAATCCTATGAGATAACTATAATCATAATATCCTTCCTGCAGTTTGGGAATCTGAGACAAAGAGAGCGTAAATAAATTGTTTAAGGTCACACAACCTGTGTGCAGACATACAAAAGTACTGTTAATAATTACAGAATATAAAAGACAATAAATCAGCATTGGAAGTTTTTATAATTTTCCAAGTAATTTCCTCTTGCTTCACTTAGAAAAAACAAAATCACTAAATATTATCTCTGTGTGAAACTGAAGCTGTCTATTATTTATAGGAAAATTTTGATTATTAAATTTTATCATACTTAGAAAGGTGAATTCTTCAAGTACTGACAAAAAATAGGTTTTTTAAATCCACTTGTTACGTAGCTGTTCAGACATGAGCAAGGTAAACGAAAAATAAAAGTCCAGCCTAGGGACTGCCCAAAGAACACCTCAATGGTAGTAGAATTCTGGGTATGTACATGCGCACTAGGCAAAGAGTTATATAGCATCCAGGTGTCAATCAAAATGACCTCACTTGCCAATCACATAAAAATGCCTTGGAACTACTTTTCACAGCTAAAATATAATGCAGATATTCTCACTTCTGAGCCCTTTAGCCCTCTAGGCTCTCTTATTGGTTATAGTGCTGGAACTATGAGCTTCCTTGAGTCATGCTTTGTCTTTCTCCATATGCCTCTTTGGGACATTCTCTGTCTTTCTAAAATATACTTTTAATAAAATTATTAAATCTCATTGACCTATGATTCTTCACTTAGTCATTTGAGGAAGAACCAAGGGAAAATCCTAACTACGCTTCTTGAATTCTGATAGGTCCCAATGGTGGCACAATTAATAAAACTTACATAAATTGATAGAAAAAAAATTAAATCAATAGTTAACATTATTTTACCATCTAAATAAACTCAATTTTGCAATTTATTTTTCCCCAGGTAGAAAATTCTTTGAACATTTTAACCAAACTACTTTGAGGTATCTGGCTTTTCTCCCCCTTTTCCTTCCTTCTGTTCCTCCTAACTTCACAGACTAGTTATAATAGGAATCATGGTAAACATGTTTTTATCAGAAAAGACCGTAGACAGTAAGAGGAACAAACACTTTTTTCTTTTCCCAATTAGCTGAGATTTTTCAGATTTTCAACTAGTTCAAATGTGTAAAAGAGAAAATAATTTATGGAGTTTTCTATTTATAGTCTTTATATATAAGCACATTATAGAACATCACTACACAGACATAGACACCCTGCAGATGGGGTCCATCTGTTCAGCTTGATTTTGCTACATCCTTATGAACAAAGCACAGACTTCTACCTTTTGAATTGCCACTGCCTTAAACACTCACTGCATTTCTATACCATAGACTCTTAGTGTTTTCTTGACTTAAATATTGTTCTTTTTCCAGGAAAAGACTTGTTTTGGTAGAAAATTTGCCTCCATATGCAATGTGTTACTGTGGGCAGGCATTGCCAGTTATATTTTTTATATGAATTCCAAATGTAAATTTATTCATTAAAATGCTTCCTGTTTGCACTAAAATTCTAAAAAATAGTGTTTTAAATCAACACAATCAATGCATAAATGCTTTCTTAATAATTCTTTGGTTACTTTAATTAAAACTATCTTTTCTACTATAGCCATTTAGTACTGACGAAATTGACAAGAAATTGTAATAAAAAAATACAATGGCAAAGGAGTAGCTTAAGTCTCCAGGACACATCAGCAAAACTATATTCAAGGCACACTGTGTCATGCTCCATCGTGCAGTGAAACAGAATCTAAAGTTAGAAGGAATGATTTCTAGGCTCTCTCTGCAATCTCTTCCATCTTCTTTTCCATGTGGGTTAGAACAACAAATGCAACACAAAACAAAAATGACAGAGGTGAAATTAAGAAATTTCTACTACATTTACCTCTATTGAAAGACCTACATTTTGGGGAGAAACTTATAACTTCAGATATGAAGGTTTCCAATCGCCTCTGTCTCTTATTAGTAGTAAATCTACGACAACACAGCAGCTGTTTGTATGGAATAAAATACATTGTATTGGAGGAGAGAGAATGTAAGAGCATACTTTTTATGGGTAAGCAGCTGTTTTACATAAAATAAACAGTGTTAAACTTTTCTATGTCAGAGTTTTCTTGCTTTGTGATTAATAATGCTACAGGTTCACTTCCCTCCATCTTAGAACAGTCTGCTCTAAAGTACTTTTTACTTGAATGGATGAGAATTGTAATCTCTTTCATAGTTTCTCTCCCTTTTTATGCCTCAATCTCTCTTTTAACCCAAACTTTTTTTTTTTTTGGATTGTTTTTAATTTATTTATTTATATTAGTTTTAAGTATACAGTACATTGGGTATACATCTATATAGTTCATAAGATGATCCCCCAATTGCTGTCTCTCTCCCCTGGCCTTCCACCTAGCCATCATATTAACGCTAACTTCATTCCTTCTGCTGTGCTCCCCATGCCCATGACCAACTACTAATTTTTATTTCTGTAGCCTTCACCCCATTCTCCCTGACCCCCAATTACCCTCCCCTCTGTCTGTCACCAAATAGTCTACTATATCTATGAGCCTGTTTTTGACCAGTTTGTTCTTTTTGTTCCTTAGATTTCGCATGTAAGTGAAGTCACATGATATTTATCTTTCTCTGTCTCACTTATTTCACTCAGCATAATAACCGCTAGGTCCATCCATGTTGTTGCAAATGGTAGGATTTCATTTTTTTTAATTGCTGAATAATATTTCATTGTATATATGAATCATAACTTCTTTATCCAAGCATCTGTTGATAGTCATTTATGTTGCTTTCATATCTTCACTATTGTAAATTGTGTTGCCATGAATATTGGACGGCATAGATCTTTACAAATTATTGTTTTGGTTTTCTATGGATAAATACCCAGAAGTGTGATTTCTGGGTCAAAATTTATATACATTTTTAAATTTCTGGTAACCCTGTTTTTCCTAGGACTTTATATAGATCCCTTTGAGTCTCTTTGCTCTACCAGTGAAGAAACAATAGTTTGTTTGTTTATTTAATATTCCCAACTGTGGAAAGACTATCACCTCTCATCTCTCTCTCTCTCTCTCTCTCTCTCTCTCTCTCTCTCTCTTTCTCTTGCACACACACACACACACACACACACACACACACACACACACACACACACTTACACACAACTTTCTTTTGAGATACCACCTAGCAGGAATTTCAGTGTGATTGAAGTCCCTTTCTTTTTCTCCTGCCAGGTATACTTAGAGGTGGGAGCTTAAGGGCCTCAGTCAGGGAAGATTTGATTTTGAGTGAGATAGTTGAATCTCTGTGGAGAGAGGAGCCTCCTGCCTAGAAGCTATAAGAGTCAGAATTATAAGTGGTGATGGGCATACAACAGAACTCACAAGTAGACTTGGTCACTGTCTTCAGCAAGTGCAAATTTCTCTAAGAGCATGTGACTTCTCAACTTCTGTCAAACAGTACAAGGCAATAAAAAAAAGTAGATATGTTTATAAAATTATAAAATAATGGATTTGTCTTCTGGGGATAGGTGGGCTCTTCCTACTTTTCAAGGACCTGGAGTACCCAGATGGGTCTTTCTTGTTTACCCTGCTGAACTCTTATTTTCTGAGTGAGTCCTTTAGGAAGTTGTTGATGGGGACTGCATACTCCTATTGGCACTGATTCCTCTAGAATCGAAACACTAATACTAGTCCATTCTTAACTATCAAAAATTGTAAAAACTATCCAGGTTGTTTCTTCTGATTCCTAATAATAGCACATTCTTTCTTTCTTACCATTCCATTAAGTTAAAAATCAGTAATGGGTCTTTTTCTCTGCAAGAATGGGGTCATTTTCTTGATTTCGATTCATTTAAGTTTGATTAGATTCTTAGAGCTTTTACAGATTTAAATAAAACTATAATTTTATAGGCCATCTGCCTTGTTCTTCTTGTTAGAGTAAAATAAACATTATTTTGTAACTTACTATATTCAAATCAGAATCCAAAGTTTTCTTATTTGTATGACTCTATTTGGTCTATCAGAGACCTTTATAGGTATGTTAGTTTAGACATAATTTCTTTAATCCTTCTTCATTTCTACTAGTGAGTTTCTTTTTCTGGTTGATGCAATGATGTATAACAATTAAATATGTATTTATATTATTATAAGAAGAAATAAATATTTCAATGAGAAATTGGATAAAATTCTTGATGTATTATAATTGTTATTCCTCATTAAAAATATGCTACAAAATGTATTATACTGTTATTGATAAAATAGCATATATCAGCAGAACACAATCGAGACGAAAAACAGTGCACCACATATTAGAAATTAGTAAATTACAAACTTTTTTACTTAATTATTTTGGGAAATGTGCTATTTAATTAATATACTAGCTTTAAAAAGTGAAATTCTGAATGTAAGACCGAGGCATAAAAGAAAAAGCGGATAAAAGGAGAGAAAACACTGTAAGAATCCTCTAAATGTGACAAGATCATAAGTTTTTCTCACATTCTCCTGTTTCTCTGGAGAACCTTGACTACTATAGCCATATATTACTATTTTTATTTCATATATTTGTCATTCCTTTTTATTAAATCTATAAGATGCAAAATTTCTTTCAATGTATTATATACAAAAATTCTATTCATCACTCCGCTGAAGTCACTTAATGCATCTGCTCTAAAACCAAAGATGATACACTTCTTACACACTAATGTAGAAAAAGGAAGCATATATAAATTAATTTTCCAAATGTGCCCATTTATAAAAGCTTGTCATTCTGATAATGAGTAATAGATATTTCAGTAAGCAACTGTATTTCAAAATTTATCTAATTTGGACAACAATTTATCTGTCACCATAAAAGAGAAAGCAGTGGCATATGTTAAAGGGTTTTTTTTTTTTTTTTTTTTTTTTTGAGAAATGAGCTCAAGGTATTGGACATCATATTACACTCTTTAAGTATTTGGTCAATACCTCTATGCTGTAGTTTGACTCATTACAGTTGGTCAGGAACCCAAACATTGGTAACCATTTAACTAATTTTTCTGACTTACAAGGTTAGATTTAGAAGAAAAAAAAGATCACATTTAGTTGCAAATTTTTATGCCCTAAACCCTTTAAATTTCAAATTCAACTTTTTTTTCCCTGAGATTTTTTTTCTTTAAAAAAGATTAAAAATCTGTCTTGTGACTTAATTTTGTGACTAAAATAGTGAATATTGATAGGTGAGAAGAACCTCTTATTTTTTTTTTATTTCCAAGATTTATCTTATTTTCATGTGTAACAATTCAGAAGGAATACTATGGTGTTATTTAATAATAAAAGTAGATGAGCAAGTTCATGAAGTTTAGTAAGTAATTCACATTTAATGGGCAGTCCAAACTTCAATTTCAAGCAATAATAAGAAATAATACTTCTCTGATCTTATCCATGGAGTAATAAGAACATCATCTTCTCTGAAACCCTTCCCGACTAGTTCAGAAAGTCATGAGAGAGAGCGACTTCTTCATGTGCTAATAACTTGAATGGGAGGGTCCTCTCTCTCTATCTCCTAGCTTTGTCTGTGTTAATACTTGCAATTCCCTGAAAGCATGCTCTTCTGTCCTATTTATTTCTATTCATAATAATGAATAATGAATAATGAACCTCCCAAGTTGGTGCTCTTACATTTTTTGTTCATCCAAAGTAGGCTACGTTTTTCAAGCCCACAAATAATTTTCAGTGTCCTATATTGAACATAGCAATATACCCTGATACTTTCTACATATAAAGACCACATATATTCTTATAGCCAACATTTCTTACATATTCCTATATCTTCACTTAATTCTCAGTTTTGATGTCCTCACATTGACATGTCACAATAAAGGAATAAGAATCTCCTTCTTCCACTTTTGAAATTATAGTTATTTCTTTTTTAGAGGCTCACAAATGCCTGGACTAAGGAGAAAGAAAATAATATCTGAATCAAAATTACCATGATGCACTCAATTTGATTCCAACATATTTTTGACAATTTCTTTTGAAGATATTCCAAAGCAATAAAACAACACAAATAAAAGAATGGACAAATATGAATACGTCTTTATAGTGAATTTGTCCTGTCAAGCTAACATGCTGGAATAAGTCTATATTTATGTTGAGTACATAGTTCTACAGACTCAATGACTCAGTTGTGTCCTGTGTCTCCACTACATGAATAAAATAAGTGGGCAATAATTGGTCTGTTTAAAACTGATGGCCAGAATTTAGGAAATATAAAGGATGCTGTTTAACTATCCAGTATGGGATGAATACATGTTGAAGAAAGAAAAGGAGCTATTTTTTCTTTATTATAAAATAACTGTTGAAATATTAGAGTGGCCTTTAATCGAGATACTGTGCAATATCACTCTCATCAACTCAATATCTGGGATAGAGATGAGTTTTTCTAAAATCAAGTGGTTAAACAATTCCAAGGACAGAAACTCAAGGTAGTTATATTGTGTTCCAATAAGACAGTCGCAGTGCAAATGGTAGAGGTACCATTCTCAAATCAGAAAAACATAATAAGTTACTCTTTGTTGAGCATCTTATCTGTGCTAGGCTTCTAGTATATACATTATCCTTAAATGTTCTAGAATTAAAAATGCAAAACTTCATAGTATTTGCTCTTTGCCAATTCTCAAAATAGATGATATCATTATCTGCAGTTTATAAACAAAGAAAATAAAGTACAAAAAGGTTAAATAATTTATTAGCCAGTCTCTTGGCTTGGAGCAAAGGCCAAAATTAAAATACAATTCTTGGCAACATGCTTTTTAAAACATTTTAAAGCAAAACACATCACATATTCAATAAATATTGAATTAAACTTAGCCAAATTTTACTATTTTCAATTTTTATATGTTGTTTACTGAATTGCCTACATTTCAGCATGAAACAAAGAGAAAAAAAATGACAATGTAAAATACTATTTTCCGGGAAAGTTCTTCAAACTGAAATGTCTGAAGATCACAATTAAAAGCTTGTATGAGAATTCAGTAATCAAAACAATAACAATAATAACAAAAACCCATAAAAATACTATTAAGCTACTCATGCAATTATTTAAAAATATATTACAGAAAACTATGAAGTTTTTATTTGACTTTTTTACAAAGTGATTTCTCACATAATTAGCCATAATTTACCATAATTTTCATCAGTTATTCATAATTGTCTTTTTTCGTGTACTATTTTAGAGACTATGTAAGATATGAAAGCACAATTTCCTCCAACTAAATTATAGCCTGTAAGTAATTCATGATGTTAGTAACAACACCACGCACTCATCAGGAGGGTATAGCCCTATCTCTCCAATTTTGTGTATCTAATTGCCAATTTTTTAAATCTACAATTAAATATTAAATAGATACCTCTAATATCTAATTTTATATCATATCGTCCATACCTGAAGTTAGGGACTTGGCCAATTATGTCTTCATTTTCACTTTGATAACTAAATATTAACTTAAATTTAGTCTAGCCAATGGCCGAGGCAACAGATTGCCTCGGAATGATCAGACAGTGCTTTATCACTGGCCTTCATAATACGCCTTGTTTCCCACTCCAGGACTGCCCTACTATTACTGAGGCATAAGCCAGCATGGTCTTACTGCTCAAAAACATAAATTTGGAAGTGCAGTTGTTGTCCTCAAGGTGAATCTGTGATGGGTGGCAGGGAATTGGTAGGTAAATTCTTTTATTTTCCTCCTCCTGTAAGTATTGATTTCCTAAAATTGCTTTCCACATTGTCTTCCCCATCTCAGTAAATGGCAACTCCATTTTTTAGTGCCTCAAGCTCACAATTGAGTTAATCTTTGTCTTCTCTCTTTTTCTCGTACTTTACATGGAATCAATTACTAAAGTCTCTTACATGTATCACTGACATACATCTAGAGAACAATCACATCTCTCCATCTACACCATGGTCACTCAGGTCCAAGGTACCATCAACATTCATTAGAGTTTTTTCAGTATCCACCTAACCGATGCCTTTGTTTCTATACTTGACACCTACAATTTATTTTCCATGTAGCAGAGGGAAGACTTTTTAAAATGTACATCATATCATGTCACAAATCTTCATACAAACCTTCAAAGACTACATTGCTCAGTGTGAAGCACAGACTTTACAGTAGCCTGTAAGGCCTATTTTTTAAAACCTTTGTTATTTCTTTAATTTCATTTCCCTGCTATACATACAATGTTCACTCCTAATTACACACCTCCTTGCTGTATGTCAAATATACTAAAAGTCCTTCTCTATTGTGGCATTATTAGCTTCTCTTAAGAATTTAAATAATCTAATAACCTTTTGAGGCATAGTGCCTGACACATGGTAGAAATATAATAATCACTTTGTATGACTTTTTTAGAATAAAAGCTGCTATTATGTTTCATGCCTCATCCCTATCAGTAAAACGAGAAAATAAGAATATGTTCTCCTGAATTTAATTTAGGAAATATGAGAAATTAACATGAGACAGTAGTCCATAACCTAGAGAGTGTTATACAAACCCTAATTATTTAAATGCTTAATTTATTCATAGTATCAACAATCACTTTTTTTATATTTCTAAAAATTTATTATTATGTATTTGATGACTGAGTGTGTCACGAATGTATCAGATTATGACATACCTATGTTGATATGTCATCACATCTTTCCTTCTCCTCTCCTTCCAATCCCATTATCTAATTACTATACATGGATCTAGTCTTGTTTGTTTCCTCTTTCCTTCCAGCAATTTTACTCGGTGGATTTTTTTAAAAGTATCTATCACCATTCCTTTCCAGGTTCACTTTTATATTTCTCAGATCCTCTACCATTTTCTATTTCCTTCTTCTAATATAATTTTAGTTTCTCAGTCACTGTTTGATCTCAGGGTTTAAGTTGACTGTTGTCATGGATACTCTTTCAGCTACTTGCCCACAGGAGGGAGCCCTCTACCTGTTAAAAGGTAGGCTGGCAGCACTGATGTTTTTGCTCAAGAAGAGGGCAGTGGAGAAGGGATCAATTAACAATAGAGACATAAGATGATTTATTTTCTTATAGTGTGCATTTCTTACAGTGCAAGTGTGGCATTTGGCACATTCTCTAGACATAAATGAGGAGCTCACTAGTTACTCATATGACAATATAAAAGACATCTAAGGCTCATTGAACAAATATTTTTTTCTCATTTCTTTAACCAGTCCCATCTTTTTGCATTGAAATCTCAATATAAAATAACAAACAAAAATCTGTTAAAACTAGGCATCAGCTAGAATAGTTTCCCTAGGAGAGAACAAAAATCAAAATGACTGGTTTCAAAAGAAGGTAAGATCTGAATGGGACAAAGCAAATGAGTGTCCTAGGAAATTGTGAAGATTTGTAAGATCTGTTTGAAAGAGTAAAGTCCTTGAAACAAACAAACAAACAAAAAATTCAAGACAATCTCTTTAAATTATATTTTCTTTGGGAACAATTATACTGAGGTAAAAATAATTTCATTCAAGGCCAAAGAGTGATTTCTAATCCAGGAAACCTAGGGATGTTTTTATAAATGTCTCATACTGTCAACTCCACAGATACACTTGCTCTGAGACCTTGAGGTTCCTGAAGATGGAAGGGATCCTATGGCCTTCTCAAGCAGTAATTTCTGCTAACTCACCTACCCCTGATGAATATGATTGTGCTCAATGTAGGTTTACAGCCTAGAATTTTTTTTTTTCCTTAGCTACCCACCTTTAATTACTGGCTTGTTACAATTTATACTAGTAGGAAACAATAACTTATAGTTATACCTAAAATAGCTACTTTATATGTGCTCTCCTATAGGCAAAAATAAAAGAAAGGTGCTAAAAGTCCTAAAGAAAGTGTTTAAGGTCAAATATTAAGAAAACAGCAAGGAGTAGTCTAAGCTGATGGGCCAAGAAGCACAGCACTCAAAAAAATGTAAAGCTTAATGTCCTATATTTTTTAAGGATCAAGATAAATCTTTAGCTGTCCAAATTAATTTGAAACAACATCTAGTGTTATGTTTGCATAGCTCTAAACACAAATGCTAATTTACCCTAAAGAATTATAAATAAAACCTAAGTTTCACTATTGAAAAAATATTAGTTTTTTTTTTTTAGTATAGAGATTTAAGATGACAGAATTATTCATTAATCCATACTGAGTACCAAATTTAATTATACAACATATACAAGTATAAGAAAAAGAGACTTTAGTTTATAATTTCAAATATAAATGAAGCAAAGTAAATTTGATAAACTGTCTCCTTTCTGTATTTTAATTTTAGCCATTTTATTCTGCAAGGTCCTTAGCCTTCATACTTCCTTCATGTCTAGAAACTCAAATTTTAAAATGTTTAATTATTGTCTATATTGATGCTGGAAATCGCTTTTATTTGAATATCTGAATCTAATTTAAGAGAGAGAGATAAATGATAGAGGCCAAATTACTCAAAAAAATAAAAAGACTAAAGAAAAGAGACTCCTATTACCAAAAGAAATAAAAATTAAAAAATAAAAAAAATGCAATGTAAAAGGTCACTTAATTTCTATCATATTAGCAGAGATTAAAGGAAGACTTCCTTCATAAGAGCAAAAAGGTTGTGGCTTTCACCATTACTTCCAAGATTGAAAGTTCTTATCTATCCTATAACACAATTAAAGAGCACAGATTGATTTTTTCATGTGCCTCTTGAAGATGTCAAAAAAAAAGCAGAAATTTAAGAAAACAATAATAATTAGAGCATAAATTTAAATAAAAACTAATTATTCCCAATGTAATCAAACAAAAGAACTATGTAGCTAAGATCTGAATGGACTTATTGAAGGAAGGAAACCATGCTCTATTTGTAGTTGATTTTTGGAGTGAAGAGATTAAGCATTGAGGAGGTTTATAGAAACTTCCTAATAATTTCCAAAAACATGTTAACAATAGTCAATGGACCCAAAACATTTCATTTCAAATGCTCTACAGGAGCCACTAAAGAAGGAAAACAAAAACAAAAATGGGAAATTATCTGATGAGAAATAGCCACTATATAACTTGCTTACTTCTCTGAGTAAAAGGAAATGCCACCAAGCACTGTTACAACAAAGACTAATAACGTAATATGGTGGTTTAAGAATGACAGCTGTTTCAAAATTCTCACCACAATGTTATAGTTTTATGTGACCAAACTATCAGTCTACTACTATAAGCTGACTGAGCTGATTACTTGTCCACACATGATTCTTGTAAATCCAGCCTGGTTTTGGAAAAAAAAAAAAAAAGCAAAAAATAGACAGAAAACCCCACACATATATATTTTTACATGTATTACACCAATACATACATTTATTTTTCTCTGCTTAATCTGTTTCTATTTAATCTTATTTTTATTAGTACCAATTAAAATCATTTAGCTTTGCTAAGTAATATCTGCAGCTTTAAACTACTTAAAACTGACTGGTCTACATGTTTAGCATAAGATTAAAAGATAATTTCAATAACTTTTTTTGTGTGCTGGTTGATGCAAACTACTAAAAAAAAAAAAATTTAAGCGTAAGAAAATGAAACAATCATTTACAAAGTCTAGGCCTTCTACGGTGAGTCATTTACTTGATCATTTTGTCCTTTCCTATACTAATCACCAATTAGACATTTGGCTATTGAAAACTAAGGTGCTAATCTAAATTAAAGCAGATTTTCTCACTTGACCTTTTTTATATTGCTTTTAGGCTTTAGAAAGATGATTACTCATCTAGATCCAAATCATCTTGCTAGATTACTGTAAAAATAAATCTGTTTAGTTTTCTTTACAAAGTGAAATGCCCCCAGATTTGTTATCCAAATACATAAAAATACTTAATGAATGAAGTCCATACAATCTCTCTGTACACTTCCAAAAATATCCACCATGATCCAAAGGACTGGCCTATGGGAAAGAGCTTGACATCAAAAATAATAATATTGTAAATCAGTCCAAAGTTTCCATATGTTAAAAAAAACAAACAAAAAAAAAACAGTGTCTTGAATATTTGTCTCTCAGAGACATAATGTTACACACCTATCAATAGGAGCTTCATGTTGGGAATAACTTTCTATACCTGCATTTTTCCTGACTTTTCATATGTTTACTATGTTCTTTTCACCAGATATATTTCAGGACATGTATGTGTGGAAAAGGAGGTGGAGGGGTGTGTTCCTTATGCTGAACCTTGCCACGTGTTCTTAGTTATCAACCATTCACTTTGCTTCTCTATTTCTTTGCACTACCTTTGTCATGGAGTATGGTGTAAGCTTCTTCAGCCCTTTTATTTTCTTAGCCAGTCCTCACATGAATCTTGTTATCAAGTCCACTTTGCTGCCTGCTCCACCCAGTCCCATGTTCTGGCGTGACTCTGAATATTACCATCTGAACATGACCCCAACTCATCCCCTTGCCAAACTTTGAAGTAAAATTGTACAATAAGAACATTAACTGTCATTTATAAGTACAGCTATAATTCAACAGGCTGCTAATTGTAGTCCATTTAATCTTCAACTGGTGGGAGATATGCCATTTTTTTTTCTTCTGGTAAAGTTAATTAAAATAATTAACTCTCCTTTCTGGATCTACTAAACCCAATGTTTATATCAATAACAGATGCTATTACATATTATTCTATAAATTTTTTTACATTTGTCTTTCTTATTTCTCTAAATTGCAAATTCTTTGAGAACTACATTGGCTTTTCTTATGCTTATTAGCTAGAACTTACCAGGCATATTATAGACTCAATAAATATTTATTGGATGAATAAATCCTCACAACAGTCCAGTAATGTAGGTATCATTGACACATTATAAATTAAAAAACTCATGAATTGGAGAAATAAGTAATTGTTTCCTGTTCTTATTGTAGATAAATAGTAAAATAGAGATTGAAAACTCAGGTAAGTCCAACCCTATGACTAGTTCCTTTTAGCTTCCTGTTATACCCTGTATGACCTCAGATTCTATTTTGTCGCTGCTGTCGTTTTTCTTTTTATTTCACATGCAAAATAGACAATAATGATATTTTAAATAAATAAGAAAATTTTAACTGAATGAGAATGATTTTGGATTTTTTGAATTGGCAGAATCTGGCTATGGATGAGATAAAAATAAGCAATATTGAGAATAACAAATTAGAAATTAGATTTTCAACGTTGTATTTAAAATTGTAGTTCATAATCCTAGTGACACTACTGTTGAAAGAGGAGAGAAAAAGAGATGTTGAAGTTAGCCTAGTAGCCAAGACTTTTTTTTCCTAGGAGAAATATTCCTAAACCCTTTACTGTGATTCTGAATCTGTTGTTTTGCTTTGCTTTTATTGCTGTTCCTTTTCCCAACCCTTCAAAAATGTGGCTATTGGGAAATGTTATTACAATGTATTCAGTTTAGCTGGCTTTTATTAAAGCTTAATCAGCTTATGTAATCTATTTTATATGTTTCTGTACCATTAGCTGAATTGTATCTCCTCAAAATAACATTTTTAATATATTTGCCAATAATAACCACAAGTAAACTTGTGAACTTAATAATAAACATTCCATGTTCATGTCCTCAAGCATTCATGAAAATAAGGGAAAAAAGCTTCCCAGAGAATACCATATAGAAAGAATTTTGTATGTGTTTTATGGATACTGGTAAATGGTGGCAGGCTAGTCTGAAACAAACTGAAAAGGATGCTGACACACAGCATTGTATTTTTGGAAATGTTTTTCAGCTTAAATCTTCTTTTTATAAGCACATAAACCTTCTTCCAATAGATACTACCATAACTCTGCCTTATGTGGACTTAGTGTTTTAGAGAATATTGCTATTGTAGCAACAATAATACCCCTATATGTTTAGTGGTAAAGATGCTGAAAATAAAATAAAATTTTAATCCTAATTACAGAAAGCTGTGTAAAAATAGATTTTTGCTTCATAATATAATCACTGAGTTATAATAAAAAGAATACCTCTCTTTCATTCTTCTTCTCTCTTCCTCTCTCTCTCTCTCTCTTTATGTTTCCCTCTTTGCTTCACTCCCTCTCTCTACTACTCCATAGGTAATAATTAGTAGATACAAGTAAAATTCACTAAATGCATATATAATTTTCTATTTTCCTGAAATAAGTCAAGAAGGAAAAGTGTTGGTTATTTAATGTGTATTTAGAATTAACTGGGTGGTAGAAGAAAGTGAAAAAAACAAGAGCAAGGGATAAAAAATGACATAACAAAAAAAAAAAACAGATGAGAGATATAGATTTAAAATCTTAGTTTTTTTATATATTAATTATACTGAAAATTTATTTAATTATAAACATTTGTTTTATAATATATAGCAACATTTAATGCTATGTAATTTTACATTGAAAATGTTTTTCAAATGTATTGAAATTTTTTTTTCTACTTTTAATATTGTGATGGACTTTCACCATAAAATTAGTGTATATAGCTACTTAGGTGCACATCTCCAAATTTTCAAACATTGAGAAAAATGTTCTGCTATTTACTTTTCTAAAAATGACCTATGGACTCAAATAAAAGAGAATGTTGGAGTTTCTTTCATTTACCCCTGGAGTGATGTTTCCTTCCATGAAAAATTTATAGAGCCTGTCAATAGATTCTTTATCATTTTCCTGCTTTCTAAACAGTTCAGCAAGCATGGAATCATCTGCTACTTGCAAAGAAGAGTTGCTTGAAATTTATGATCTATTTTTGTTCACTTTTCAGTATTTTGAGTAGCATTACAAGGAAAACATTTAAATTTATATTTGAATCTAAATCAGGTGTATCTACAATGGAAAATATGTGTGGACTTGATTATATATGCTAAGATATATTAGCAGAAACCAGCCAGATCTGCATTGTGCTATGGTACTGCAAATGCAGCTGCCCATCTTTACATTAATGTGGAGTCTGTCTGAATGCAAATAGAAGTATGACTGAAGAAGTTAGAATAATCCTCCCAAAATTAAATGAAATGAAAGTAGTGATTTCTAATACATCTGACTTAAAAACTCTGCTTACCAGTTTAAAATGATTTAAATTTGTTTACCTTCAGAAATAATAACATTTCAAGTAACTTATCTCTTCCTTAAGTACAGGGTGTCTGTGTGCTTGACTTGACATTGAATCAAATTTTTCTAAGGATTGTATATCAACCTCACATTTCAGTTTGATTGTAGTTTAGCCAATGTGAATAAGATAATTTTTTAAAAAATTAATAAGCTTTATTTTTAGAGCAGTTTCACATTTACAGAAATCGAGTAGAAAGTACCAAGAATTTCCTTAGGCCTTTTGCTCCACAATCTCCCCATTATTAAAATCTGACATCAGTGCAAAGCATTTGCTACAATGTAATTCAAATTGATGAGCCAATATTGATATATCATTATTGACTAACTATGCAACTCTATTGGTACACTTACTGGTTTTTCACATTTCTCTCAGACTCTGTTGTGCATTTTTCTTCATTCTTTTTCTTCTCTCTGTCCTTCAGATTACAGCATCTCTATCAAAAAATTTTCATGCAGTTAATTCTTTCTTGTCAGTTCAAAACTATTATTGAGTTCCTCTGGTGAATTTTTCATTTCAGTTATTGCACTTTTCAACTCCAGAATTTTAATTTGGTTCTGTATTATCATTTCTATCTCTTTCTCGATAGTCTTAAAGGTGAGAAATTGTAATCATATACTTTAAATCTATATCCACTGCCTACCATCATAATCTATCCTTTGCTTCCTTGAGCATGGTTTCTTTTAGTTCTTAAAATGTATTTTTAGTGGCAGCTTTGAAGTCTTTGTTAAATCTGACATCTGTACCTTCTCACAGGCAGTCCCTGTTGTTAGTTATTTTTCCTGTGTATCACGCTTCCATTTCTTATTACATGTCTCATAATTTTCCCTTAAAATTAAACATTTTAGTTCATTTAGAGCTTGCTGTTGTTTACTTCTTTTTTAGACTATTGCAGTCTATCCAACACTGCTTCTAATGATGTGAAGCTCTGATATTGCTCCTCAGTGGACACAGCCTTGGCATGCACACAATCACCTAAGATGACAATCATAGAAGTATCATTTCTGAATCACACTCAAGGTTAGGTTCTACTAATTGCCAACTGATTGCTCTACTTTTTTTCTTTTATGATAGTCTACATAAATTGCTCCATGGTCTAATGCAATTAATCAAATTTTGTCTCCTTTATAGGGGTAGTTTTTGAGCAGTCTTTAAGGTATGTTCTAAACCTAGGAAGGCTCTTTGTAGCTACTTATTTTCCTTGTTCTCTTTTTTAAACTATTTACCTGTTTCCTCTTATGAAGCTACTAGCCTCCTAATTGTTTACCACCAGAACTTGCCCCCAGCTTTTTTGTTTGTTTAAGAGTAGTTACAGGTTTGAATTTCCCTAACACTTGGTTTCAAATATAATCAGTTTCTTCAAAGTGAACCTCAAACTTGTTGTACTTTAGGCTTGCATCTACCTGCAGAAAAACATTCTCTGAGCCATGGCTCTGTAGCTAGAAGTAGAAACAAATGGCTCACTTCCCTAAGTGACAATCCTGCTTTAGGAGCATAGCACTGAGCAGGAGCAGCAGCCTCTGGTATTGTTGGCTTGCTGCCTTCAACATGAAATCATCTTATAAATAAACTAGGGCAAAGGTGATTGGGTCCTAGTATTCTCAGTATGATTTACTTCAAAGAATGTTCTGTGACTCGAGGGTGGATGAAAGAGGGAATCTCCAACCTCTCAGAAACCTTTATCTAAAAGTCAGCCTCTGTAGGAATGAGATATGCTGGCACCCCCCATTCCTAGGAAGACACTATAGCCCTTGACTAGGGAAAGAAGGAGTTATACGTTCTTGGTTCCTCCTACCTGCAGTAAAGTTTCTGTCGTACTCTCTGTGCAAGATGAGGGAGAGAGTTGTAATTAAAACACTACTGTCTCCTGGTATTCTTAGTGAGTTGTAGCAAATTTCCTTGAGCAAATGTTTTTTTACTTGCTGTATGCTCTTAGAACAATTTCCAAAGAAATTTTAATTCTATATACCTTTTACTAGTTATATTTGTTTTGCTGGAGAGGGCTTCAAAGAGCTTCTCATGCCTATGTCCAGAAGTGAAACCCTAAAGCTCATGTAATTTAAGTGTTTACAAAAAAATGTTATCTTGTAAATTTTCAAACATCGCATGTTACTTATAAGAGAATTGAGGCCTAAGAATGCTTAATAATTGTCTAAATTTAAAAATTGTGAAAGAGCAAGAACTATAATCGAAGTTGTTAGTTCTTCAATATTTTTTCTTTACTACCTGCTGTTCTAAACTTAATAGCATACAAAATAGAAAATAATTTTATTTAGAATTATATATTTTAAGGGAAGAGTTTACTCTTGTTGGCTACAATAAAGAATCTTCATTTAAAGACTGACAGAGGAAGATTCCAATAGACTAAATATTTTAAAGGTTAATAGGGATGGAACACACTAATCCCCTACATAAGATTCTCTCTTGTTTACAGTACTGTTTTATAATTGCTATTGTTTTTGTGATTGTTGTTTTTAACAGGAGAATAATTCTGATTCTGTTATTCCAAATAGAATTGCAATGAGTTCTTTCTGAAATATAGTGATTTATGAACTGGAATGTCACACAGGAAAGGTATTCTACTTGTTTTTCATCAAGGATCTCTAAGGAAGTCTCCAGATATATTGAACAAAAGTTATTGAAAGAGAGTAAATTTACTATGAAGACTTAAAGACAAAATCAACACTAACAAAAGCCACAACAGTTGTATACTCTTGTCTGTGTAAATGGACTGCACGCTTGGTAGATAAAGAGACATGTTGATGCAACTTATGTATAGATTAGCACTTCTCAACTAAGAGTGATTTTTTTTAAGGGAATATTTGGCAATAATGTAGAAATCAGGAATGCTGCTCTATATTCTACAATACACAGAGTACAGAGTATCCTTTCATCTAACCCCAGTGTCAGTAGTGCCATGGGTGAGAAATCCCTTTATAGAGAATTATGGCTCTAAGCAGAGGCCCCATTACAGTATTTCCACAAACTTACTCAATTCATATTTATTTTGTATTTACCATGGGTCAGGTACTGTCCTAGGCTTTGGAGAATTCAGTGGAGAACAAGATACAGTCAGTTCTCTCACAGAGAACTTCATAGAGAAAACGTCACATAAAAACACCTGTGAGGCACCTGAGTAAGAATCCGAGAGTGCTGAACAAGGACTTTAAAGCACATGAATATTTTTTTTTTTTTTGCTGGAACTTCTATTTGGTTTTATGATTGCCTAGCTCATGCAGTTTGAACTTAAATTTCAATCATTCATGGAATAAGATATTAAAGAAAAGAAAGATGTCTCATTTTGAGCTTATTTTGTTCACTCTGGGTATTGCAAAATTTTTGATCTATTAAGGTGATCAGAAGATCAAGCACACTAGATTTAATTTTAACATTTGACAAATAATTTGTTTCAAAATTAATAGAAAGCATCCTAGAGTATGTTATGGAGGAGAGAAAGAGAAATGTATAAATTTTTGTTCAACAATAATCTTCAGAATATGATTTCCAGGTAGTCAAATAATGTTTTTACTTTTACATATATTTTTGTTGTTATAATGAACATAATACATGGGCTGGTGGACCTCCATTTTATACATATGAGAAAATTTTTATTTCTGACTTAAACATAAAAATTTATTAATGTTATTAGCTTGATTTTCTTTTTCTTTCTTTTTTTTTTTTAAATGGGAGTTTGGTAAATGAAAGAAAATAAACTGGAAGAGAAAAAAATTGTTTTTAAATAAATGTTTCTCACACTGCATGAGTCAAAAAGCAAAACAAGAAGAGCCAGAAGAAGAGTGTGATTGCTACAACAAAAAGGTTATCAACTGCCCTTAAGTCTCTGATCCCTATCTTATGTACTTTTATTAAAAACATAGAGTGAGAGGGATGAAATAAGAGTTATTAAAAATGATGCAAACTATTTTTCTGTAGTGCCTGTGGACAACATGACAGCAGGATTAATGTGGTCAGCACCTTTGATCTGAGACATTTAGTAGCAGAAGAGGTAACAGTAGTGCTTTTACTCAGGTCTAAATTGTGACAATAGAGCTTTGTTACCACAATTTCCACATTTTGCTTCCAAAGCAGATATGGATATACCTATAGCAGGTGAGAGGAAAGGAAAGATATTAGATAATCTGCAGTAGGCAAGGAATTCTGTGGTAACTTCAAGATTCTGAGAAGTAATAAAATGTCTAAAGAATAGCTGAGGCAAACAATTGAAGCACATTTTTCTTTTAGTTATAATATTCTTGTTTTGCTTTTTGACTCATGCAGTGTGAGAAACATTTATTTAAAAACAATTTTTTTCTCTTCCAGCTTATTTTCTTTCATTTACCAAACTCCCATTAAAAAAAAGAAAAAGAAAATCAAGCTAATAACATTAATAAATTTTTATGTTTAAGTCAGAAATAAAAATTTTCTCATATGTATAAAATGGAGGTCCACCAGCCCATGTATTATGTTCATTATAACAACAAAAATATATGTAAAAGTAAAAACATTATTTGACTACCTGGAAATCATGTTTTGAAGATTAACAAGGCATTACGTTTTCTTTATGAGAGTTCTTTGTTCTTTAATCTTGCTACTCTAGAACTGATATTTTTATTTGAAATTACAAAGCCCTCCTGGCCCCACAAACATACATCAAAAGCAACATTCAATATCATTATCAGAAACATCACTATAGGCAGTCATTTTGTTGTATTCTCTCACAATGATAGGAACCTAAATAAGGTCACTGAATGAAAGAGAGTCTGACATTCTATGTTGTTTAGATTTTATATTTTTCCCTAAGAATCTAATAAAATAGAAGATGAATGAAAAATTGCTAAATGGTTAGCAGAAAAAGAAATACCCATAACACTAGAGCTCTACAATTTGGTCACTTGATTTAAACAAAAGACCTTTAATAGACATTTTAAAATTTAGATTTGAAATCATTCCCAACATTCTATATTATTATAATCATGTGCAATCATGTATACTTATAGTTTTTTTCCCCAAAAAATAGAATATTAACTAAGGAGGTCTGAATTTATTATATCTTTAGGGAGCCATGTTTCATAAAAATAAAAGTGAGAGGGAAAAAAGTAAGACTCTTTAAATCTTATGATGGTACAATGAAAGAATAAAATTGAACTGTTTTGTTTTTATCCTGACTACCAATTATTCCATTAATTTTTTAACATTTAGAAAGTATAATTAAAACAAAGAACAAAAAAAAAACAGGTTTGCAGCATGAGTAGAATGCATTTAAACTAAATATTTAAAATAACAGAAGAATTTTTTATCAAGATATTGGAGTAGATAAATTCTATATATGCCTCCTCTCATGACCATATTAAAATTACAACAAAACTACAGAACAGCCATCATTTAAAGCTGCCTGAAATCTTGACAAATGAAAGTCATACAACTAATGATATATAGAAGAGGCCACTTTGAGAAGGGACAGATATGCAGAACATGCTAGTCCCACATCCTCATGTGGTGGTTGAAAATTGGGAAAGATATCTTGGCTGCTGAGATTCTCCCCAGAAGAGCAAGGAATTCTGGCCTCACACCAAAGTTACTTAGCTCAGGGTTCCAGTGCTTGGAAGAAAAGATGTCACAACTTCTGTCTGGAAAAGCCAGAGGGGATTACAGCTGATTGTGGAAGGGTATAGGAACGTTCCTCTTAAAGAACCAGTTCATAGACTTACCTGCTGTTAGACTCACTTTGAGATCCAGTGGTGAGGCAACAGCTCAAAAGGCTCTAGGGATGTATGGGAAGAAAGTGGTTTGTCTGTCTTCAGGGAAAAAGCTGAAGGGTAGCTTTTTCCCAGACAGAAGGGCCACTGTTCCATTGTTGATCACTCCCAACCCCCAGTGTGCCAACTCAAAGCCACCATATCTGAGTCTCCAGCAACCTGGCTAAGACTGGTTGCCTAGCCCTGGTGATTCTTTGAGACCTTGCCCACCCAACATGAGGACTCACCCAAGCTGCTTCCAGTGGCCCTTCCATACAAATGGCCTATCTTGGCTCATGTTATAAACTTTCCTAAAATCTCTCAAAGGTTCACAAAACCCAAACAAGTAACATCTGGCCTTGGCATGCCCTGGGACATCCAAGCCAAGCACAGGTGGCGACCATCTGCAGATTGCTTGGTGGTTCATGCCAGGAGGCCCTGCCCTGAATGACTGGTGGCCGGCTTTGGTCTGAGCCAGAGCACTACCCAGGGCCACAACCAAGTACAATATACTCAAAGGGAAAACTGAGAAGTCACCAGAACCTTGCTAAAGTGAATGTTACTTCTACACAAGAGTTCCTCCAATCTAGTCAGTGGCCAGACCTCACAATAATCGACTCAAGAGTCAGTCCCCCCGATTGATATGCAAATATCAACCAAGGCTCAAGTATAACAGGAAGGCATACACAACCAATACAAGGGCCATGCTTGCAGTACCCAACTCAGGTGACTAAGGAAACTGTGCCCCTGGGTCATACAGAACACCTACTACATAAGGCCACTCTACTAATACTAGAATACTTAGTCACTACTTAATACAGAGAAACAAACATAGAAATGCAGCTAGAATGAGGAGACAAAAAAAAGTGTCCCAAATAAAAGAACAGAATAAAGCTCCAAAAAAAGAACTAAACACAATGGAGACAAGCAAATGAGGATATTCAATGAACTTAGGAGCAAAGTAGATGAACTCAGAATTGAAGAATACAATAACTGAAATCAAGAATACTTTAGAGGGAATCAACAGTAGATTAGATGAGGCAGAGGATCAAATTAGTGAATTAGAAGATAAGGTAACAGAAAATATCCAGTCAGAACAGCAGCAAGAAAAAAGAATAAAAAAAAAAATAGTATAAGGGGCTTCTGGAACATCAAGAATACAAATATTCTAATCATAGAGGTACTCAAAGGATAAAAGAGAGAGCAAGAATTTGAAAACCTATTTGAAAAAATAATGATGAAAACTTCCCTGACCTGGTGAAAGAAATAGACACATAATCCCAGGAAGATCAGAAGTCCTAAACAAGATGAACCTAAAGAGGCCTATACCAAAATGCATCATAATTCAAATGCCACAGGTTAAAGAAAGAGAATTTTAAAAGCAGTAAGAGAAAAGCAGTTTGTCACAAGGGAGTTCCATAAGATTGTTAGCTGATTTCTCAAGAGAAACATTGTACACCAGAAGAGATTGGCAGGAAATATTCAAAGTGATAAAATAAAACAAGGACCTACAGTCGAGATTACTCTACTCAGAAAAACTGTCATACAGAATTGAAGAACAGATAAAGAGCTTCCCAGACAAGAAAAAGCTAAAGGAGTTCCTCACCACCGAGCCAGTATTACAGGAAATGTTGGAGCAACTTCTTTAAGAATAAAAAAAAGAAAAAAGATGAATAATAAAATGGCAATAACTATATATCTATCAAAAATTACTTTAAATATAAATGTGTTCCAAAGATGCTCTATCAAATAATAGCATGGATGAATAAATAAGAAAACAAGATTCTTACATATGTTGCTTATAAGAGACTTACTTCAGATCAAAAGACACACACGGATTGAAAATAAAACAATGAAAAAAGATGTTTCATGAAACTGAAAACAAACAAAAAAGTTGGGGTAGTAATACCTATGTCAGACAAAATTGACATTGAAATAAAAGCTATAAGAGAAAAAGGACCCAGTCAGTAATCTCACCTCTGTGATATATATATATATATATATATATATATATATATATATATATATATATATATATAAAATCTCCACACATACATATAATAGATTATTATTCAGCCATAAAAAAAATGACATCTTGCTATCTGCAACAACATAGATGGAGGTAGAGGGTGTTGTGCCTAGTGGAGTAAGTCAGACTGAGAAAGACAAATGCCATATGATATTACTTACATGTGTAATCTTAAGAACAAAATAAACAAAACAGAAACAAACTCATAGATACAGAGGACTTTTTGATCATTGCCAGATGGAAGGGGTTTTGGTGAGATTGGTGAAAAAGGGGAAGGCATTAAATAGTACAAATTGGTAGTTACAAAATAATCATGAAGATATAGTCAAAATAGTCATAAGGAATATAGTCAACAATATTATAATAGCTACATATAGTGTCAGATGGGTACTAGCTTTATTGGTTTGATCACTTTGTTAGTTATATAAATATATAATCACTATGTTGTATACCTGAAACTAATACAATTTTGTATGTCAACAGTAATTAAAAAATAAAAAAAACAATATTTAAAAAATAAAATAGAGAATTTGAGTTATTTTTTAATATAAATAATATGGTAAGTTTTTGTATTTTAGTTGAAATTGATTATTGTTAGTAGAACTGAATTGTTCCTTTTAAGAAACTAAAAGAGGTTGTGTAAACACAGGGGGGAATGTTTTATTATTTAAATATTTTATGTGATATATCATTTCATAATTGAATAAAATAGTTGATTGGTAATGAAAATAAAAAATAAGTAAACATTTTATATCAATAAAATTATCACTAGAAATAAAATTTACTTTCATAATGCCTGGAATTAAATACAAAAGGAGGAAAACAAAGATATACTAAATTTTCAAATGTTGCTTGTTTATCAAAATAGTTCATCAAATGTTTATCCACACTAAATTTTAGCTAATTTATCTTGTAGATATTTAAATAAGCACTATTGGCTAAAGATAATATACCAAGGATGAAGTTTTTCACATCAATGCATGGTTTGTGGAAGGTATTTCTAAGATTAAAAAAATATGCATTTGAAGAGTGTACTTTTTCATTCTTCAAGGTAAATAAGGAATGAATTCATGATAAATAATGAATCTGACATTAGAAAATTTAGGTAATTAGTATTGCAAGTAATTAATATGTCTTTTTAGGACTAAATACTACTTATATCCATTGCCTCAGTGAACATTTTAGGGTCCAGTTATGAAGATATGTAAGATCAACCTGTTTGTTAAAGGTCTTATGTAGAGATTCCTTATTAATTGAAAGTAAATCTAAATATTTTAGGTGTGAGTGTTATCATTGATGTTTGTTTGAAGATTTTAAACATTTGGCTCCTAATTTTACAGAAAGTGCAAAGACTTCTCTACATTAACAGTTTTAATTCTCCTCCAAAATGTATGCAGTTGAGCTAATTAAATTGTGAAATATAGCAGGAGTTAGATTAATTTGTTTGGAAAGATTTTAAGGAATGTAGCCTCCCAGTGATTGCTTAGAATGGTTGCTAAATGAATGATTTTGAACAGGATAATATGGTATTGCACCACCACTAAAGTGCATATCCTACTTTGGACTGCCTTAAAAAAGATCCTAAAACTAGGACTTAGGTACAAGAGTGAGAAAATATGACACATGAGAAGAAGGAGGGGGAATCCTCCAGTATAATGGTACATTATCAGGGTCTTTATTATAGGCTCTGATTCCAAATTTTCCCTGGACATTTGAAGAGTCAAAATGCCTCTCAAAATGGCCCATCAAAATGGGGATGAGAGATTTGACTTTGGATGGTGAACATACAATGCAATATACAGATGATGTATTATTGAATTGTACACTTGAAACCTATATAACTTTATTAACTAATTTATCCGCAATAAATTTAATTTTAAAATTACAGTGAATTAAACCAAAATAAATAAATAAAATAAAATAATAAATAAAATAAAATAAGAGATGCTGGAGTTCTCAACTAAAGCCTATATTCCCTATTGTTTGAGGTTTGTCTTTCAGGGTTGTTATTACCCATGCACTTCTGGGCTGCTCTTCTGGCCACATCAAGCCAGGGTAGAATGCTAGAAAATTCAATGAGTTAAGTTCAGATAATAGCAACTTAAGATGAATATAACTGGCATGAAATTTTTCACCACAACTGAAACTGAAATCAGAGATAGTTCAAAAGAATGTGATACAGGCAACAGAGACAAGTTCTACACTGAGTTTTGAGGGAAAAACAAATATATAAACTGATCTTTTTTTTTCAGCCCATCTGAATGCTAATTGGTGCTAGCTAAAATAAAAAAAAAATTTGTGAGCATTATTAATAGAGAACCATTCTTTCCAACACATGCAGTTGTTTTTAGAGATAATTTTTATAAAATACCTGCTTTAAGAAATCCTACTAATTTCTGATTACCAATATTAATAGGATGTTATCTAAATCTGAGATTATTGCTAAAGAGGTTTTTTATAACAAACTGGTGGTATTTATTGTTTTCTTTCACATTTTCAATGAGTGTACATTCACTATTTCTAGTATTCTTATCATATCTTTTGTTACAAATTTAGCACCCTAAATTCTCTGTATCAGGGAAAGCCTATCAAGAACACAGATGTACTTAAAAGTCAGAATGTATACACACACACACACACACACACACACATATATGTATATATACAATAACTGCTCTCATATTAATATTTATATATATCATCTTATTATCTAAATATGAGTTTCTAATATAAAGCTATAATATTAACTCTTATTATAGATTTAGCAATCTGTCAGACCATCATTCAAATAGTTCTTTCAGAACACAAGAACATCCTGCCAAAAATTCAAAACTTAGAAAATTTTAGTAATTTAGTATTTTAGAATTTGAGACATATATTAAGTTGATTAGCTCAAGAGAAGAGCAAAGTTGCCATGGTGACCTACTATGGTAGTGGGCCAGAATAACCGGACTCAGAGAACAGAAACAGAGCAGTGGATAGAACCCTTCTGTTACATGGGTCCCACTGTCAGCTAACTAATTGTAGGTGCAAGTCTCAGGCCCTGGACTTTCCTGCTGGAAATGGACTCTCTGAAACACACTTTACTATTTGTAGAGAAGGCACTTACTGGCATCTTCCTACATTGCAACTCCTCAGTGTATCTTGGTTCTAGGCATAGTGGTCTAGTGAAATTCACTAATTAAACATTCATAGTATCACCTAACGCTAAAATTGGAAGTCGTGGGTCAGATAGCCTTATCTTTGCATGATGCATGATTCAACTATTTAGTACCTGTTTGCCTGAAAGGCAATGTACTGGGAATGTTATCTCTTAGCCCTCCTGAGATCTGAGAAGCAGCAATATAAGGTTATACAAGAAGTTGACAGCCAGATTGCTGATATTTAAATTCTGGCTCTGATTTAAATTGTGTGATTCTGGACAAGTTAAATACTCTGTGTCTCAATTTTCATGTCTGTAATATAGAATGATAATAATACCTCATAGGGATGCAAAGTTTTTGTTTAATATTTTTTGGCACTGGGTAATTCTCAGTGAATATTTACTATTTTCACTGAACTCTGCTCAACTTAATACTTCTTTCTCATGGCTCTTTTCTAACAAACTCTTAGTGTTGTTGTATACCATCTCAAGTAAAAGGAGGATATCAACAAATCTTCATTCTCCTTTGCCTACTGTTTAGGAGAAAACATGAAGGATATCTTATCAGTTAGTTTAGCTTGCTGGAAGTTGTGTTCAATCATTGAGTGAGTTCAATCTATTAATTCCAGAAATCAACATCTTTTAGTACAGCACATCTGAGAGGAATCCTAGTTATGTTGTCATTGTCTAAGATCACCTAATGATGAAATTGGAAGGCATTACATTTTTATAATCACTTCTAATTTTTATATGTCCTGCAATGTGAAAAATAATAAATCTGACACTATAAAGTTGCATGTCATTTTAACCGAAACTGGAAGTTTCCGAGTTTTGTTTTAGATAGAGACCATCTATATTTCACGTACTGCTGTATTAATAGTACAATACTTTTATAAAGAAGACTCTAAAATATTGTTGAATGAGTAAACTAATTAGTTATAAAAAAGTAAAATGTAAATTTTGCAATAATTAAAAAATTAATAGAAGTACTAAATGTGTATTTTACTAAAGGGAGAGAACTGATAATGAACATGATAAATTTCTATTTTCATCAGAATACAGTTATTACAATAGATAATGCATTCATGAAAATAATTATATTACTGGTTTAGTGGGAAAAGCCTTACTTAATACCCTTTACATATTTGTTTGCTAAATAATATGCATATATTAATATCCAATTAGTTTACTTTTGCTCTTTGAGTAACTCTATGCTCTCTACATATTCTCGAAGCTATACATTTTTAGCAATGGATATATAAATGTAAAATATATCCTCAGCTAACATGAAATAGAATATTTTACTAAATATTCTTGTCTTAATGGCAGATTCCAGTATAAACATTTATTTGAGGCTTAGCTAGATGACAGATTCCATTTTTCTCTCCTACAAAAACTAAGTAAATTCTTTCAACATTTTGAACATGAGCTAAATGTTTTAAACTAAATGTCTTAAACTAAAAAGTAGCCGGGCTGGAAGATTTTCTGAGTTCCTTTTAGAGAAAAAAAATGCTACTTTTATTTTTTATAAATAATTAGCTGAAAGAGTGATTTCTTTATTCATGTTTTCTTCTTTTTTAACACTTTTTTTCTTTTGTGCTTTTATACTTTATACTTTAGTAAATTAAAGTATACTTTTATACTTTAAGTTCTACTATTCAGGATTAGACTACTTTATGCTGTGTTTATAAATATATAAATTGTGGCTGTTTTCACTGTTATATATTTATACATTCACTATCCTATTTAATCATGAGAAGTATTTTATTGTGAAATAAATATAAATACATCTTTAGCATGAACAAATACATGAATGCAAATAAGCACAGAAGTAATTCCTTTCCTATGACCTTTGCTGAAAATTCAACTCTATTTTCTTTAAATAAAATAGTCTCAATTTATTGTTGCTTTCTCTTATTCTACTATTTCTTAAATGCATTTCATTCTTCTGATTCATGTTGACCTGATAACTATTTTATGCTTTCCAACAATTCAGCCATCTCATGTGCTCCATATCCACAAGGACATAATTCTTTTATTATATTCTTATTTTGTCCTCATATTTTAATTATTCTTCATATTTATTTTAGCTCTAATTTGAATACTCAGTCTCATTATTTGGAGGCATGAGTAAGTGTTATATTTGCATATTCTCTAATTTTCACTGTGAGTTTTGCAAGAACAGGGTCTTTTACAGTATCATCATTACCTAGCCTTGCACCTATCATAACATAGAAGCTTGATAACTTCAGTGGTCATGAGTATAGAAATTCTATTTGAGAGAATATTGAAGTGCCATATAAAATTCTACTAGAATTATTTTTACATTTAAAAATTATTTTTCCATTTCTGTTTTGCAATAATGAAAATAACATGTACTATAATTATAATATTTATTGCAATTATTGACAACATAAATCTTATATAAAATAAAAAGTAAAAGTTGACTATAGTCTCATTCGAGCTTCCCTTTTATAAAGTTCATCAAGGCTAATAGTTTAAAGTAAAATTCTTTCAGACATTTTTTTTCCACCTAAAGTAATTTCATAAAGAAATTTGCTTTGTAGAGTGAAACATAAAATGGATGATGTATCTTTGGGTGATTATTTCAGCTGTCTTCTACTTTAGGCACTAAGAAATGTGCACTTGGCTACTATGCCCTTGTTATCACCCTGACTTGGAGCCTGGCTGAGTTTAGGTACAAAAAGCCAGCAATGGAAATGAGCTTAGTTCCTGGGATATGTTGAAAAGAGTTAGTATATGTTAGATTTTCAAAGCCCGAGTAAAGTTAGGTGATAGGACACTTGTATGTATTAAATAATGCCAAAAAATTATATTTCTCTTTACTATTTTAGTTTCTCAAAAAGGAACACAATTATCAGTTCAAAGTAAGAGCTTTCCATCCTGAGAGAAAATTTAATTGTTCTTATAATAGGCCATTGTATATTTTATTTGTTATGTGCATGTATTTTTTTTCATTATTTGTCCCCTATCAAGACCTTTTCAGGAAGGTCTTTACTCTCATATAATGAGAGCACATACATTGAATGAAATGTAGATTTTTAAATATACTGCCCTTATTTCAAAACCCATTACAGGTTTTATTAATTTCAGCTAATTGTACTGCAAATATGCTAATCATTTAAAAAATAATTATACCTTAAATATTATCAATCATTAATTACTTTACAAACTCTAGCTGTCTAATTTTATTTAATTTACATGCATATATGACACTAATATCTCTGACATACTGAAGTTAATTTTTTATATAAAATGGAAAAGAAAGCAGTAAAATAAAATTAAAAGTATTAATATTTTTGAGAAATGTTTATACAATATCCTGGTAGTGAATAATTGAAAGGAAGAAAGCTGTTTATATCTTTAACTTTACATAGAATATAATTTTAAATGTAAATTTTATGGTCTGAATATAATAAGATATGCCTTGAATTTGTGAAAATATGTATTTATTTTAATTAAAGTTTAATTTTTTTTCTTTTTTTAGAGTTATAAGCAGGGTTAGTCCCTCCAACAGGAGTATCCAAGGTCTCACTATAGTGGGAAAATTTAATTGAACTGAGCCTGAAGGTCAAGTGCAAAGGAGAGTTAGCAGAATCCAGCAGGCAGAAGAAACAGTCACTGCTAAACTAGAGTGGAAGATGAGAAAGGCAGTGAATAAACACTTCCACCTCTTTCTCCTGATGCCCTCCTATCTTCTGCTGGTGACTTCTTTGACTCTAACCAGCCAAAATTCAGAGGAGAGGGAGGCTTAGTGTCCCAGTTGTGGAGCTCAGCACTCCAGGGCAAAGAATGGATCCCAGGGACAGGCAAAGTATCATAAGCCCAGGAGGACATATGCCTCATTCTCAGTTTTCTCCCCAATACCTAGCACAGTTTTTGTCACCGAAGTCCCAATAATACCATTGTATATATGACTCCCTGTGAAGTACATTTGAGCCTTGAACAACATGAATTTGAACTGTGAAGATTTAATTCCATGTGGAATTTTGTCAGTAGACCCAGGTAGTTGAGACCCCTATTGTTCAAGGATGAAGTCCACAGGTGGGAATCTGTGTGTCTGTGGAGGGCCAATGGTAGTTACGTGAAGATTTTCAACAGAGCAGGAGGTCATTGCTTTACTTGCACCTCTGATCCCAACCCTCCATGTTTTTCAAGGGTCAACTGTATTTAGACATAAACTAAGCTAATTCAAAACTGACTGAGAGTTACTGGTGAAATTATTCACCAATCAGCAACTGGTTGATCTGACCATTGGTTTCCTTTCTATTACTAGTGTTTCTTTAACGATTTACAACCAATTTACATCCAATTTTATTATTATAAACCTCTTGTTGATCTCAGGTTTTAAAATATTTGTCTATTAGACACATTTTAAATTAATTCTTTACCAAAATCACACATTGTCACCAGCTTCTGATTAGCACAAAATATCAAAGTTCACCACACTGAATTTAAACAGCCTAACCAAAAAAAAAAAAATAAATTTGATGTTTAATTAGCTTCTGCAGTCTTACAAAGAAACAGACACATACCTGTTTAATATCTCAACCAGTTCTTTGCCCTTGTTACTCCCTTTTCAAAGTGTCAGGACCCTATAAGATCAAGAAGCAATGGAATAAGTCTTGAGCTTTAATAAACTGAATCCTGTAACAGAATTAAAACCATAATAAAATTTTCAATTGATTTTGTGACTACCACCTTCCTTTTCATAACATGAGTGTATTATGTATTTATATACAATTTATGAAATTTTTTAAATCTATAGAATAATGCACTGCTACTTTTTATATCCTAGAATATTACCTATATTTGGAAGAAGTCTTAAATAACTCTTAAGATTAACCTTTAAAACATTTTACATAGAAGAAAACACTGAAACAAATTTTGGAATTAAAAATCCTAATTTTACTAGCACTATTTCATTTTAATTTTCTCATAATGACAACTGTGTCTACTATATAATATTTCTAAATTAGAAAAAATAAAATTAATGTTTTAAGTTTATATAATGAGAAAATAATATACTTTTACCAGAAATAATTTAAAATGTCTAAATTTTATTAAAAAATCATATACTAATACTACTTCAGATAAATTTCTACACTAACAATTAAAAAGAGTTGATCTTGCAACATTTAAGATCTAATGTTTCTTGATGATTTCTCAAAACCTATAGACAGGAGTTCAAGATTCTAAGAACTAAGTATTAACATTTTCTTCTTCAGCCACTGCATTTCTCTCTTAAAAATTATATTTTTAGTTTTAAAACATTTTCAATTATAGTTGACATTCATATTATATTAATTTTAGATATATAACATAGAGGTTAGGCAATTTATATAATTTATGAAGTGAGCCCTCCAATAAATCTAGTTCCCACCTGGCACCATACATAGTTATTGATTCTATTCTTATCTCTATACAGCCATAGCTAATGACACAGTGATAACTCCTGTACCAACTACAAATACTAAGATTTGTTTTATTCAGATAGTCCCACTGACTTGTAGAGCTGGAAGCCCACACAGAATAACTCATGAAATATTTAGCTTTGCTGAATTCTTATGCAGAATAATTTTTGTAAATAAACAATAAGAATCATAATTACCAGTATTTATTTCAAAAGCATAAAATAAAAACTAAGGTACTTACCAAAAGGTTGACATGTATTGTCTTACGCTCACCATGAGGATTATCCTCATCATTGTTAAGTTGATCCTCAGAATGTACATTAAATATTAATACCATTTGATAGAAGGAAAAAAATCTGAAAATAACAGGCATAAAATGAATTAGTCAAAATCACATGACTATTTAGAAGCAGAAAATAACTCTAAATCCTAGATCTGTCTGGTCCAACACTTGGTATTCTTTTTCCTTCTTTCTTTTTTTTTAGATGCCATGCTACTTTTCAAAAATGAGGTAAATTATTTAACCTAAAATTGATGCACAGCATATATTTTACATAATTACTACATTTTTGATGCTTGACTATTGACTTCTTTTTACTCCTCCATCTTTTTTTCTCCATTGGCCACACTCTGGACAGGTTGATAGAAGAGCTGGTACATACTTCTTCCTTTGGGCCAGGTGGGAAATTTAAACCTCACAAATCTCCAGCTGGTTAATAAGGATTATCTCCTAAATACCATCTTCTAAAAAAACTCCCTCTGCTTTGCTCAAGGCACCTCCTACCTGTTTGCACAATTGGATCTCCCCAGGAGTTCCTTGTGTGAGGAACAAACTTTGTGTTTTCTGAGTGTGTAGTGTTATCAGCTATAATATCTGAATCAAATTTTGGGTGGGTGTTCACCCTGCAAAACAATCAAATATTTATAATTTTACAAAGCAGTTACAAAGTCAGTTCTCAACCAAATTAATGATATTACTCAGAGATTCTGGTAAAAATATCATATCGAAAACATAACTGTTTGTTATAGGTAACAAATGTATCAATATTCTCCATAGGTAAAAGTTTGAAAATTAAAAATTTGATTCTTGATTCATTTTTTTATTTCAAAATTTGGGCATTGCTACGAAAAGATTTATCAAATTAGATCTACTATAATCATACTGTTTTAGGTTTTAATAGTATAAAAATAACATTTTTCAAAATCAGTAGAATAAATGATGCATATATTAACAATCTAAAAATATCCCTTCATGTGAATTATCATTTCAAATAAGGGCAAAATTCATAAAAGAATATCAGAGTTTAAAGAAAATAAATTTTAATAATGATTTAGATGCTCTAAGATCAATATGGAGATATACCTATGTTATTAATAAGTTAAATCAGGTAATCAGGTTAAAGCCCAGCTGGTTAAAATAATTAGATATTCTAATTAGTTACAGTATTAATGAACTCTAATCTTCTATTAATAAATTGAGAATAAAGCATTTCACTTCTAATCCAACTCTAAAACAGACAAATACACAAAAACTGGAAGAATTAATAATTTTCTGTCAGTTTTCTTAGTCCCACACTGATGAAAGTAAAAGAAAATAAACTGTTATAATTCAGTTTGTTTGCAGACTTCTTTGGCATTTCATGCCTTTGCAGAGTTTTTATCTTCCTGGAATATCACTTTTCAAACTATTTCTGCTGTAAATAGCACAGATGTTAATCAGCATAACTCCCCTGTTAAATCATCCTGCTGTAAGATAAAAGTTTTACAGGATACTTTTAAATTAATGTCTAACCATGAGATAACTAAATTGCTTTTAAAATCATGTTTTTGGTTATTTTTTTAGCTCTTGCTCAAGATACATATCGTTCACATTAAGAAATAAAAAGGATTTTCCTTGCCACTTATTATTATAATCCTCACTGTGCTCATATAAAAAGTAGAGTTCTTGTACAATAATGAACATTAGAAATATTTGAAAAGCCAAAAATAAAGTATGACATTCTAACATATTTATTTGATCCAAAAAGAGTGTGGAAGAGATTTACTAGTTTAAAAGGAAATTTGCAAATGTGGAAGAAACAAAACTAACCAAAGACTAATAGCTCAAACCTTCATCTTTGTTTGAATGCTGCACCGTGCAAACAACTCAAAATAAATAGAATTTTAAATTAATAAAAATGAGAAACAGAATTAGAAAAAAAAAGATGGACTCTGCATTTTATGTAAAGGTGTGGCAATCATTGGCTTCTGATACTTGGGATGCTGGTTTTAGAATATTGAACATTGTGCTGCTTGAGCCAAGATTCTGGAGAATATTGCTAGAATCTCTTGTCAGCATTGAAGTTCTGGAAGTGCATATATAATGTCTTTTTAACTAAGAGACATGAACCTAAAAGTCAATTCCTTAGATTATTCGTTCAGTGTCTGTGTTAACATTATCTGATGTGGTTCCTTCTGGTAAGATTAAAGATGTCTTAAATCAAAATTATTTTCAATTGGCTAGTGGTCACACAAGGGTCTGTACTTTACCCTTGAGAATGACTTTTTATACCAGTTAGTAATAAGTTTGATTGCAGTGCATTAAAACTTTATAATATCATATTAGATAACTGTGAAAACTTTTAAGAGTCATTTGTTCTCTCAATTTGCATTGTCAAATATGGGCGATAAGGACAATGGTGTTTATAGATGATAATCAACATTGAATAAAGCAATAACACTTATATTTATATTATTCTGAACTCAAGCATGAGATTTCCAGATTAAAGTCATACTATTATTAATTACAACAATAACCCTATCCATTATCTGAAAGGTACAATGAGAGGCAGATGGTTATCCATGCCTATACAAAAGTGATTTTCTTACACTATAGGAAAAAAGTCTGAAATTATGACCCTGTAGTTTATATAAAAATTGATAGACAGTTGTACTCTTTCCCACTTTTTAGAGAAATCTTATCTCCCTAATGAATATAAATCTTTAAAAGAAGAAGATAATAATATAAACTGCTATCTCTGCTTCAACTTAAACAAGAGCAAATATTTCTGGAAGACAAAAGAAGACATTTCCTCTCTTTATAACGCCAATTTTCATTGCTTAGGAGCTAGAGCCCTTTAGGAACATTGAGAAATCCAGAATGAACTACATTCTAGTGTCTTAAAAAGCTTTCTTAAAATGTAAAAATAAAATGAGTGCCTTTGGTATTAGATAATTAAATTATATAACCTGGGTTTGAAACATAGTCTTAAAGTTTTAGTTATTTTTTTTAAGTCGCTGCTGAGACAGTTTTCTTTTGATAGAGCAAAACTTCTAGCCATCCAAAAAACAAACAGTAATGTTAATTGAATGATGAAATTGTATAAAATTTATTTTCCAGAGTTCAATTACCTATGTCCCACTTTTACAGATTTTTGTCAGGATTATGAAGTTAGCAGATGAGACATGTACGAGAGACAGCCTCAGAAATTTTGAGCGAAATTGCACAACATACTGTTAAGATTAGGGCCAATTTTTCACTGTCATGAAAAATGAATTATGTTGTTAATTTGATCACATTGAAAGAGGGTATAAAATAGTTTGGGATTTTAACATTGTCATGGCCCGGTTTTGAGGTCCTAGCTGAAGACTGGTCAGTTTTCCCTTGTGAGGAGGAAGCCGATTAAGCTCATATTCTCAATTACTTTACTGGGCTCTTATACTCCATGGCACTATATACACAAGCTGTAAACACCCCATGAATTTGGTGCCAAAAAACTAGGGAGTACTCTGTGCCTCAAAGTCCTCCAAATTAAGTCAGCCAATCCACAGGCATCCCATTGCATCTAGTTGTTACCCTGCTTTCCCTACATAAGTGGCCCCTACAGCTCCAGCTAGGTGAATTGTGTGAGACACCCTGGGTAGCCCTTCTTGAGAACCTTCTGTTCTTTTGTATTTATTTTATCTTGAGTGTCAATGTGTTGTGTCTTGTCATCAAAAATCTGTAAATTTCATAAAACAAAAGGTACAATTCTAATTTTAGGAAAGGCATTCAATTAATTTATGAAGATATAGTCATTGATTATTCTTGAAGGAAAACTTTCAAGATTGTTTACCAACACAAAATAATATTTGTCTAAGGTCTTAATTGTTAATTAAAAATTTAGAAACTGTAGTTAAAGTCAACATATTAATCCCTTATTATTCATAGCATTATTCTAATTTATGAGATTTAACATTTTAAGAGGTATACTATTATTACAAATAAATTTCTCAAAATGCCATTTTATAATCTTTGAAATCTTAAACTATTGTAGGAACAATGATAGTTTCTTTGACTCATAAATCATGTTGGAAAATTTAAAAAGATTAAATCACTAGATGTTTAGCTGGTATTGTGTAAACTGGAATATTTTGTTGACATTCATTTACATAATAAAATATTTCTTAACCTGCGCTATTTAATGCAAATATTATATGCACTTATTTGTAATAAATTTATAAGCTTGTGTTTATAAAACTAAATTTTAAAGACTCTTTAAATCATATTTAAACTTTCTTATTTTGTACACCTGGAGGCAATTTTATTTTTCTTTTATCTAGTGAATAAGGCTATTATTCAATTACTTTCCCTAGCTGCAGGTTTTTATTTTTGTTTTTTAACATAGCTCACAACGTTTAAGCAAAGTAAATTCAGCTTAATAATTTTTCTTCTTTTTTTTTTCATCAGAAGGCAATTGCTGTCTACTATCTAGACTAAATATTTTTAGAGTAAAATAAATGACAACAATTTTTTGAGTAATTAAGAGTAGATACAGTAGAGGAGAAAAAAATAAAAATAAGTTTGAAGAAGGCAGTTTTAGACAAAACATAAAATTATTATTGTAAAAAAGTTATTTATTCCTCTGTGTGAAAGAGAGAAAGATTAGATGAAGGAAACATTTTCTGATACACACACACAAATTTTTATAGCTGGTTTATATAAAGTGAAGTCCCTCACAGGTGTCTCTCTTTTAGACAAACAAAACTAGCCTATCTCCTCCTTTTCGTTCTGAGATGTCTCTAAGTGAAAATTTTTCTTTATGTCAAAATTACTCAAAGTCATGATTATAAATCTAGATTGTCCTTTTCAAATTTTTTTTCAAAAAATATTTTGTGCTCTTGGCATCCATACAAATAGGCAGATGAGAACTGACTATATGGGATGATTATAGATGGTTTCTCTTTGTCTTTTATTGGTAAAAAAAAAAAATTAGTAAGAGTCCTCAAAAACCAATGCTACATTTCATTTAGTTCATAAAAGCTCTTAGCAATAATAAAATCAAGTAGTAAAGAGTAAACTAAGGATATTAATAATGATGCCTAGCTATGAGCATGTTGAAGAGGGGAAACATAAAGGGTCTTCATTACACTCTATACCCACTGAAGCATTCTAGGCTAGGCAAAGGGGAATCTGGTTCGAATCTGAATTCACTACCAAACTATGGAAGGAGAAACAAACACACAAACAAAGTAGTTAGCTCAAGCCTCTATTAAAACTTTGCAAGTAAGAACAATTTAAGGTAAATGTTGGTGAGGGGAGGGGTAAGTAACTAAGATTAAAATTTGAGGAAGACAGTTAAACTTGTTTCAAGAATTAATTGCTATTTAAAGCCCTGGAAGGTGTGGGGAAACAGATATTATTAGTCATGAGTCAGTCAGTAGGCACAGCAAGAATGAAGTCAGGGTATAGTAACTGTTAATCAGATGATCTCAGCTTAACAGAATTGGGCAGGAACATTTGGGGACTAAAGTCTTACAATTCTGAGTTAAAAATATAGATTCATAGGATTATGTAACAATATTCATAATGAAGATAATGCAAACAGTACATTTAGTCAATAATTCAAAACTATAAAAATTCTTCAATGTTTTAAATGGTCTTAAAATATATTTTCCTCTATCTCATCAGCACGTTTATAGCTACATATAAATAAAAGTTCTGGACAGCAAGAAAAGGATCTGCCAATGCAGTGCCTCCTTTATTATCTTATATTAAATGAAATCTTTAGTCTTTTTATACATAAATATGAAAATTATTATTATTTATCTTCACAATTAGGAAGTGTATATCTTTAATACAAGTTGTTGATCATTCCATTTCTTTTGGCAAATAAAATGACATAGAGTAGTCCTTGGAGTTAGAAGCATTTTGTAAAATGTAAAATTTTCTTTCATTTACAGAAAAGGATAAAATAAATAAAAATATTAGCGCTGACTGATGAAAGTTCAGAAACATTGCTTCCTCTCTGGCTTATTTCCTTTGAGCTTTTAAATCAATAATAAAATATAAAATCTTGAGGAATCTCCATATAGAGAAACATTGTCTAGGCATTGTGGCAATTTGAAGAGGATATGAGGAACATTGTGATTACTCCAATAGAGCTTATCACATAATTAAAGATATACACACATACATACACTTATATGCAAAGAGAAATAAATAATATTTTATAAAACTGTATGCAATAAAGTAAAACATAAGTTGTTATATGACAAGATTTCAAATAGCATATTGATAAAAATATCAGAAAAATGTTGATAAACTTTAAGAAATAATGGTGAATTGAAAAATAAAATCATTACAAGCTGTAGCTTTCAAATAAAGGCAAACCAAAAAGTGGAGGAGCAATGAAGAGAAAAAAAAAAAAGAAAGATAAAAAGTCCATATATCTCAGCTTTCATGAGAGAGAATGATCAAGTCAGTAGATATTCTTTTTCTCCTCGAGTTGATTTTTTTTTAAGTAAGCTTAAGAATATTGTTTGAAATAACAAAACTAGAATGAAAACAGATTATATAATTTATAAGTCACTCGAAAATTGATTGTACAGAGGAAATCTTATAAATAATAAATGCAAATAAAATATTCTTAAACATTGAGAAAAATAATGAGTCAAAACGAGGTCATAATATAAATATAACTCTGTATCAATTCAAAAGGGAAACCCTACAGTTACTTAGAAAGACTGAAAGGCAAAGTATAGAAAGTGGCCAAGTAGACACAAGAAAAACTTTAATAGTCATAACAATGATAATGGTGCTATATAATATTATCAGAATAAAATATTAATTCAAAACAAAATTTTAAATGGAGGCAGTTATTTATTACTTATGATTAAAAGATAGATCGACAGAAACAGCATAATTATTTTCGTCTATTTGGGCTGCTATTAAAAATGCCATATTTTGGGTGGCTTATATATCATTTATTTTTCATGGTTCTAGGTCTGGGAAGTCCAAAGTCAGCTGCAGATTAAGTGTCTGGTGAGGGCTCACTTTCTAGTGAACCATATTTTTACTATAACCTTGGATTGTATAAAGGAAGTATTCATTCTCTGGGGTCTTTTCTAAGTGCATTAATTCAAATCATAAGGGTTCTGCTCCCATGACTTAATCACACCCCCAAAACTCACCTTCAAAATCATCACATTGACTGTTAAAACTTCAACATATGAATTTTGGAATGTCAACATTTATTCTATAACAATAATAATAAAATTTGTTAACACTTTTCCCTGACATTGGCATTCAGTGTGCATAATAATAATGTATGCTATAGAATGCAAATAATCTAATTAATGAGTTATATATCAATAGAATATTTTAAATGGAATATTTAAATACACATTTATTACACTAAACAATACAAACTTTCTGTATGCCTACTCATATTATCCATAAGAAATATATAATGTTTAGTTATATGTTGAGCAAAAATAATATTAGTAAATTCCCAAACAATGGAAATTAGAGAGAATTTCTCTAATTATACCACATTTAAAACAATAAAGAAATTTCAAATGTAGAAATAAAAAATGCCCAGTAATATGGAAATTTATTATATTATTTCTTAATTCTTGGATAAAAGAAATTATCAAAATTCAATTGTCAAATAATTATTATTAAATGTTTAAAATTATTAGATGTAATGAAAATTGCACTGAGAATAAATTAACAACTTTAAAACATTTTGTTACTCATGAAGGAAAAATAAAAATAATACAGAACACATTCAATTTGATAACATAAAGACCAAAAATACTAAAAATTATAAGGTCTTAACTCATAAATATAAAAGCAGAAATTTTGAAATGGAAAAGAGAAAAGCAACAGAACATTAATACACCTAAGAAGTGATTCTTGGAAAAGTGTAAACTAATAGCTGTTATAAAAAAAAATAGAGAAATGTCAAAAAGATTCTGTCAAAGGAAAAATTGTTCTGACCACTGTTAAGCGAACCAGGGTGATTTTATCCAAGGCTATTGTAATAGAGAAGAGAACTGAATGCTGAATTTGATTCTGCTATAACAAAAGATTTTTAAGAGATGAGGAGGGAGATCTTAGGCCATTCATGTTTGCTAATTGGCCTTACTTAAAGAAAAATTAAACTTTTTCTATCTTTGTGACAGGAGGTAGTTTTACTGCTTGGATGTAGGCTTCTACCTTCTCACAGAAACTGAGAGAGAGCAGGGCTATCATCTTCGATGATTATACTTCATAGAAATGACCTTGTTCCTTGAGGAAGATATTCATGGATTGTAAAACTGGCAAGAGGCTTTAAAAGGATTTATATCTCAGAGGTAGAGTAAGAATTGGCAATTTCAAATTTTCTGAAGTAAATGGTCTAAGAAAAGAATAGTCAGAGGTCTGGAGTCAGGAAGAATTCCATCTAAAGGTGAGTTAAGCTAAGGGGAATATTAAAGCCTTATTGATTAACACCCCAAGATTTCATGTCATTAGTTTTCAACTTTAATATTGCGTGTACTGATAATGTTATGACAAGTAAATTGTTTTACAGCTTAGAAAAAGTAAGAAGACTTCCAACTTTTTAACTGCAGCATAACCATTATACCTAAATATTACAAAGTAAGTACTGAAGTGGAGCAGAATAGCCACCCCAGAATGTACCACCTTGGTACATGGATTATTTAGATCTGAAGACAATGGGCCCAGCAGACTCAGAAAGAGCTGTTGACTTCCTTAACTGTCTAAAATAACTTGAATTGAGGGCCTGGCCTGTACCAGGAAGAGAGTTATTAGCAGAGATAACTCTTGATATCAGAAAACCTTATCTGCATGACATAGCAATCATTTGTTTACCAAACATCTGCTCTTCTCATCTTGCTGTGAAATGTCTCTCTATCTTTTGAAGCGCAGTACCCCTGCCACCTTCTCCTTAGCCTAGGTTGGTATAAAACCCTCAATTACCTGACTCATATTTTTAAGGGACTTCTGTATGAATGAAATTTGTTTTTCATCTGTTAATCGGTCTTAACTTAATCAATAGACCTGACAAACAACTCAGAAAGGAAAAAAAAAGAAAGTTTTTCACCTTTGTAATACCAAAGGTAAACAATTAGCTAATCTATTTCTGAGTATTTACACACATACACACACACACACACACACAAACGCACGCATATACCCCCAAACTGAATTTAGTATTAATAGATATTAATTCCTGCTGACATTAAAAGAATAACCAATTGAAAGTAGGGTTGTGTGTCAGTTGGGGTTCTAGCAGAAAAGAGATGATACACTGAAAGGATAAAATTTCAGAGTTTAATTAAGGGACCACTTAAAATTTTGAGCGGAGTTAAGGGCCAGCACAGATAGTGAAACTGCTAGGTATGAACAATAGTGGAAGGAACAAGGTAGGTGGAATCCAGTTGATGGGGTGCAATAAAAACTGGGACAGTAGACCACTAAACAAACCCTGGGGACATAAAGAAATGCAGCTTTTGTCAGATTTGCAGAAAAGTAAAAAAAGGAGATGCAGGAATAAATATCTCCCCTTCTAAAATTTATGAGTGTGCTTCCCAACACTCAAAACAACAAAATGATCAGAGGGCAGCAGAGCCTTCTAGAGCACACGTCAGGGCAGAACTGGGCAGTGTATGAATATGAGGGTGAAAGAGGACAGCAAAGATTGTATCATAATTTCAATGAGCCCCCAAATCAGGAAATATGGCACATTTTATTGAGTATGACTATTGTGGACTTTTTTAAAAGAGAGTTTTATGAAAAGTAACCTCACACAGTGATCTGACTATAAATTTCTAACTGGGCATAATATGGTGGATAGTTTCACCCCAGGCATACTACTTTTTTACTAAGTTATATAATTTCAAGGTACATCCCTGCCTTAAGAAAGCCTTGTCCATTGTTTCTTTGTATCTTTGAAGTGCCTCTTTTTAGATCTCTCCTTCAAAAACATTGCCACTCTCAAGAAAGCAGATAATCTTAACTCTCCTGTAATCCAATTCCTGCCTCACTTTCCCTAATCTTTCTGTAATCTTCCTTATGCCCCCACCTTAATTTTAAATGCATAAACACAACTATAAAACTGTTATTCTAAGGAGCATTTTATGTCTTTCTTCTCATCATATATCATCAATTTGGAGCAAATAAATTCTATAAAACTTTTGTATAGTTTTGGCTGTTCTTTCAGTGACTTAATATTGATGGGAAGATGCCAGTTTATGTTATGCTATGTTGGCAATTAAATTATAACAATACTTTGTAATCTGATATTTAAATTTTTTTGTACTAATTTAAAAGTGTTTTAGATTAGAGTAAAAAATGTTATCTCTTCATTTACATAAAAATATGTGCAAAAGCCAGCTGAAAAAATTTTAAATGCCACCAGTCTAATTATACAAATCATTTTAATTTAGCCTTCCTATACTTTATTATATGCACAAAAACATTAATAAAGTGACATTTTAAGAATGTTTTACCATCATTGTCAGTGTTTTCTTCCAAGCCACAAACACTCATTTATGAGTGTTAAAACTCAACTTTTGATGCTGGTACTTGGTTTCAAAAGGTACCAATAATGTTTCCTCACAGCTTTCTAGATTAATTTTCCTTCCTCAAATGGTCCATGAATGAATTTTAAGAGAAAGAAAATAAAAGTCTCTTTCTAAAACCAATATTTTTTAGAGTCACTGCTACATACAGATAAATCTACATCATGTTATACCAAGATATCATGTTAAGATGAATCACAATTTAAGAAATAGTCAAGACTCCTATGAACAAATTATTTTTAAAAATATATTAAGCAATATAATTGAAATTAAAAAAAATGATATGTGCCTCTTTGAGGCAACATATGGTTAGGTTTTGTTTTTTGATCCAATCTATAATTCTCTGCCTTTTTTATTGGTGAGTTAAGTCCATTTACATTTAGGGTAATTATTGAAATATGAGTTTTCCTATAGCCATTTTATCTATTGCTTTCTGGTAGCTCGGTGTTTTCATTGTTTCCTTGTCTTTGCCTTCTATCTGTTATTATTTATTTATTTATTTATTTATTTATTTATTTATTTAGGTTGGGTTTTGTGGATTTGTCTTCTGGTCCTTCATATTTATATTATATACTTCATTTCTGAATATTTGGCATGTGGTTATCATTATGAATATGTTAAGAATAGTTATATGTACACAGTTATCCATTGTCTTCTGCATACTGGGAGCAGGGAGGGCTCAAGAAAGAAATAATGAATACTGCTAGCACTTCTGTCCAAGAGAAACCCACTTCTTTAGCCCTTGCCCTAAAGCCAGACAGCTCAGTTCCTCCCCTGTATGGCTCTGGTACTCCTAAGGCAGCTATCCTAGCATTGGAGCTCAGAGTAAGTGAGTCCATCACTGTGTAAGTGTATGTACAGGCCTTTTAAGTGAAACTTTTTAAATTCCCACAGCTTTTATCTCACAATATTTACTAGTTTCCACAACTAGAGGTTGTGGAAACTTTTCTTCCTGGCAGTGGAACACTGGACTGGGGAGCCCAGTGTGGAGATGGGACTCCTCTCTCTTTCTGGTGCCCTCTCCAAAGCTGAGATAACTCTCTTAATTCTCACACGCCAGATGGGAATGTAAGACCAATTTGTTTTGTGCCTCCACCCCTTCTAACAGTCTCACGGTGGCCTCATATTTGTTTCCATTTGTAGAACTTCTGTTCAGCCAGACCTCAAGCAACTCCCAATAATGGTTGTTCTATAGTTTTATTGTAGTTTTGATGTCATTATGAGAGGAGGCAAGTACACCTACCTTATATGACATTTTGACCAGAAGTCTGAGAGAGACAACTTTTGTTTCATCAATAAAAAAACATGAAGAAAATTACCATGTATATTTTCAAAAACATTTTTCTTTTAGTTTACATAAAGTTTATAATCCATGTTTTGTGGGTAAAGAAATTATATTTCTCAACTATTAATTCCAAGTAATATATAGAGGTTACCACAAAAGACCGTTATGAGGAAAACTTCTAAATATCTGATAGTAAAGAAAGCGAACTTAATGGGGAGAGCAGCTATGGAATACCCTGCTGAGTGAGAAAAATCATGTAGAACTTTAATGTGTCACGGTGACAGTTTCTATTTCTTCTCTGTCTCTCTGTCTCTCTCCTCTCCTCTTAGAAAAACTGCTAGGAGTTCAGAGGGTGTGCTCAGTGTTAGTTTTATGAATAAAAACAATTTTTAATGCTTCACTTTATAAGCCCTAAATACAAAACTAAAAGCTTCTTTTCCTGAAGTTTGGAGATAATGAACAAAAACAATGGCCCAAGATAAGGAGCACAAAGAAGCTCCGGATCCCAGCCATGTGGAATCTAGGATCAAATATTATTCCAAAGAGCTTTTGGATCTAGCAGAGTATTCTGAGTTAAATATTCCCTCCCCGCACCTTAAAATAGGGAGAATCGTAACACAATGCTTTTGTGTACCTGAATTTACTCTACCATAGCCATTCTCCCACTGATTTATAACAACTAGGAATAACAGGTAATACTCATGAAATTAGGTGCTGTTTACATCCATTTCTTGTTTTGCATTATATTGTTTTTTAAATAGGACATGTTAATGTTAGGTAATGCTTCAAGACTGAGTTTCATAAGAAATACTATCTCTATGAAAGGAGGGATATACCCAGGGTAAAACAAAAATAGAGATTTGTGTTTTTTATTAACTCATCTTTATAATTCTTAGCTGCTTTAGTTTTAAACATGCACACACACAGTATGTATATATGAGTGTATGTATATGTATACATATAGATAGATATATACATATAACTTGGTATTTTATGTATCCCATATAATAATCTATTTGCTAAGGTGCAAAAAGGAATAAATTGCAGTCTTCACTCTTATACCAGAGTAGCAGGTATAAATGGTAAATGTAATAACTAGGAAACAATACCTCTCTACATGGCTAGCCTTGTGTAATGGAGAACATTATGGAACACTAAAATGGGAAATGCAACTCAGTGTTATGCTTCCCTAAATTCCTTCCATTTTTGGCCTGCTTCTGATCTCACTTAAGTATTCCTAAACATTTCTTTTTCTACTTAGACTTTATAATTGTTATTACAATGAGGATTAGTTCAGCACCAGTTATTTCATAACCATTAGAAATGGAAACAATATTTTTAATCTCCCCAAGTAATTCTAATGCGTACCCAAAATTCTGATGTAGCCAAAGCTGATCTATTAGCTTATAATTATAATGACTTTGTTATTGGATTATAAATTGAGTTTTTATTGATAGTTCCATTAGCATAATAAATGATATTAAAGTACCTTTTAAACATTTTCCCAAATTTCCTACACTATTACTAATATCTAGAAAATATGATAAACTTCTTGGATATTATTACTTTTGGTCTACAAACAAGTGCAAGCCTCATAATTCTGTGGTTGCTTATGATATTGAGGCAATTTGTATTCACGAGGAGTTATTTATTTTGAGATTTTTTAAATTAGGAAGCAGCATATAGTGGTATATCAGTATATTTTCTTGGATAGGCTTAAGTCACTTCTGGAATTTTAATCTGCAATCCTTGTTCCCAAAAGCAGATTCTAATTTCCAATTTATTATATAACTGGATGAGTTAGCATGCATTAACTGACTCTAAATATTTTAAATAAAATGATGCACATCTGTGATTAGATTAAACCTAATATTATGGCCCTAACAAACCCCTATACTTTAAGGTTGTTTTTCACAGAAATATAATAATAACAGATTATATAAGTTGACTTTTCATACATAATTTAATCAGTCATTCCTACATAACAGGCCAAATATTTAAGAAAAGGGTTTAAATATATATATTTATACATATATACATATATACATATATCACACACACACACACACATATATATATTTAAACAGACTGGAGCTCTATTTAGAGCAGTATTAGTTGCTTTAAATGTAACTTTCAAAATTTTTCTTTGCTAATTTAAAGAAGACAGTAACACTGGTGGTTAATCAGTACTAGGGATAGTTGAAGTGCAGCAATTCATATGCAAACAACATACATAATCATTGTTTAGTCAATTGCTTTCATATTTCAAAAACTGTATAACAAAAACTATACTGCAAAGAGCAGAGTTCTCTCTCCTTGGCATAAAGGAAAAATCAGATAAACCCTCCTTCAAGCATATCAAAAAGCCATTAATTGGAAAATTATATTGTAATCTTAAAAGACTGGTTTAATAGTAAAATGAGTTCCTAATTAGTGGTCCCTATGATTTTGCTATAATTTAGCATCTTAGTAAAGCATATTAATTCTTTAAAACTTTTGAGGAAATTTTATAAACCTTGCTAAGAGAACTGGCACAATTGATGTGCCTAATTGTTTAGACCAGAATAGACTAGTCATGTTCAAAGTGTCTAAAGTGTGAATGGTGAATTATAGCCTTCAGGACCAGGTGCTTCATTGCCCTCACCAAAAGTCCCCATTCTGAAACCTCAGACAATTTTGGTTCAGACAGGGTTGTTTTGGTTGTGGTTGTAAGTCAGTGCAATTTTGGTTTAAGTTCTTTACATATCTTCTTATACTCAATCCTTGAAAATAACATGAAAGGAAACTAAACTGGAATAAATTAGCAGGTTTTGATGAACAATGGCTCTAAAGATTATTTTAGACATTGTGGTTAGTGTTTAAATATAATTTTATAAATGAGGTAAGAAACCCAAGCTCAAATCCTTATCTCTAATCAAAAAACACTGTTTTGGTAAATCATTATATAAAATAATAGTGATATTTCCAAAAATTACTATTGATGACAGAAAAGATACTGTAATGTGTCTCTTTCTTGCACATCAAGTATGCTCAAGGTCAACTTTTTGTTTTTAGGTTGTGATTTCTTCTGTTTTTATTTTCCTCAGCCTACAGCATGTAAAGGGGGGCAGAATTTACCACCCCAAAATAATCTTTTTTGGTGATATTGATAATTTAAGCTAGTTATTTCTAAAAAAACTAAAGACTCAGGGAGAAATTTTGAGTTTCAACGTAATCACCTATGAGTCTTTATATAGAGGACTTGCTCTACAAAGGGAGCTATCATCATAGATAACTGCAGTATAATATGAACTATGTGTGTTCAGGAGGAACCTGACAAAGCCCATTTGATCAAAGTCCTCTCTGTGTTTCATTGTTAAAGATGGCCTAGGGAACATTTGTTTACTAAACATTTTCTTCTTCATTTCAATATGAATTGCCTTTCTCCCCTTTGAAGTCCAAACTACTAACCACCCTCCCTCCCCCACCCTCGCCCCGCACCCCCCACCTTTTTGTCTTACCTCAAGATGGCATGTAAGCCTCAATTGCCAGTTAGGCCCCATGTTCTTATAGAATTCCTGTATGTACATGCATAATTAAGTATGATTATTTTCTCCTGTTAATCTTCATCGTATCAATGTAATTATTAGGCCACCCAGAAGTAGGAGGAAAAATAGGGAAAATCACACATAAGTGTAATACACATAACAAAAATTTGGTGGTAAATTATAACTACATGATAACACAAAGCTGTTTGGAAAGCACAATGGTAAAATATTTGTTGTAAGGACAAAACTATGACTAGATGATAATTGGCCCATTGGAAATTTATTTTTACTAATAATCATAAAAGAGACTAAGGTGAAGTAATATATGGACTAAAATGTATAGCTAAAGATGTAAATTAGCTTATGTTTATCTGGCTAAAATTAACATTGGATATCTCCCAAGTTATTAAGACCTAACAAATTCCATATATTGTTGAATTTCCTCTCCTTTTCCCACACAAGTTCTAGGCATTAAGTTGTATATATCTTTGGGGGCCATTATTCTGTTTGCTATACTCCATTTGAAGTATCATTTATTATCAATTAATATGTTAATAATAATTCATTTTTATCAGCAAGTCTGGTAGATTAACCAACATTCAATCAATTGGACACCTATTATGTAGCATCAAGATTATTAGATGCTACATGTGTTGTGACTGGAATAACTAGACTCAACCTGAGTGCTTTGATATTAGAGGCAGTTTATTAGCCGGCCGCTGTCCTTCCAAAGGAGCAGCCTCGACCCATTTCAGGTCCACAGTTTTATATCCAAAAATCCATTAATCACTATATCCCAATCACAATGGATCTATATATATCATCTATTCATTACCTGTCACCAAATGGTGGTCTGATATGATGCGTAAGAAGCAGAAAGCGGAACGTTAAAAGGTCAGATTCCCATACCATGTTTCCCATAAATTCCTCCTACTCTTTCTTGTGGGAACAGAGTTAAACAATAGCCTATTGATGTAATTGCCAGGTACTCGATCAGGAAATGTGGCTGCTGTGGCGGTTGCCATAGAGGCTTCTAGTCTTAACCCCTTCTTGCATCTTTCTAGGGGGACATCATCACACATGCAATAAAGAAACACAGGAAAATTTCACTGTCTTTAAGGAACTTACAATTTAGTTTACAAACTGAAAAATAAACATTAGGGAAACCTTATTTAATACAGAGTCAGGAATCCCTCTAAGGGGAGCTCTACATTCTACCACTCCTATCTTGGCAAACAATAACAGAAAGATCTTTTATATTCCCCAGCAAGAGGAAGAAAGATTTTTGTCTTCGCCCAGCAACAGTCAAACCAATAAAAGCTGCCACAAAAAAGCCAATGAGAGAGTCACCACCTTGAAATTTTACTCTTCTCCAATGGACTTTTGTTCAAAATTGTCCTTCTAGCTCCCTTTTTTCTCTATAAAAGTAAGCACCTCTTTTTCATTCTCCAAACTTGCCTATGACCTTCATAGCTGGCCCAAATTTCAATTCTCTGTTATTCTTGATTAAATTTTACTTTCCTTTTACAATTTGCTAATTATTTTATTTGAGGTTGACACTGATATAAAATCTAGTCTAGTGAAAAAATCATGCAATAACTTTTAAAACCAGAAGTAGGATATAATCTAAAATTAAAAGCTTCACATACTAATTAAATTTGAGCCTGTCCTTTAAGAGTGGTTAGCATTAGCATAAATAAAAGAGAATATAATGGGTGAGTAAAACAACAAATAAAGTAACAAGATAGGTTAAAAAAACACAGGCATGTAAAAAAAAAGCAATGGGAAACGAAGTTTGTGGCTATAATAAATAAAACTTCTTTATTTTTAATATTCATGAATGTATGCATATGTGTGGGTTCGATATATTTTATAAAAGCTGGACCTAAAATACATATAATATATAAAAGAAAAAATTATTTAATGTTTTTAATGATAATTTTGTATCATAAATTTTGTGAACTATACGAGTTTTTTACTTCATACATCCCCTTTATTTATTGTTATATGGCCACTATTAGAGGGATAAGTAATATTTCAATTTTGTTTAGTCTTAGGGGGAGAAAGGTAAATAAATGTCTGATAGCTTTGCTTATTCACCAAACAGACTAAAAAGCAATGTCCTGCTGTACTGATGTTATTATACTTGGGAATGTGGCACAAACAACATTTAAAAGAATCTGTTTACAAATAACTTTGAGGTATATAGAACACTGTAAAAAAAATTGGGGGAAAAAGTGGTGAAGTATATTAATAAGGAAAGAGTACAAAAGGGAAAAATGAGAAAAAAGTAGTTGAAGCATTACCAGGAAACATGCTTAAATAACCAATAAACGTGTGAAATGGTATTAACTTAATTAATCATTAGAAAATACAAATTACAGGCACCATGAGATACCAGTACACATCTATTTTAGTGAGACTAAAATCACAGACTGATAGTAGCTAGGATTGCAACATTATTGATTGTAATTGTGTGAACTTCTGGTGAGAATACCAAATCCTATACATTATTCATGACTCAGAAAATGTTGATAATACCTTAAAAACTGAATCACTATTTCCCAAGACCCAGTAATTTTCTTTCCATTTCTACATCTAACAAAAATTCATACATGGTAGCTAAAAACTGAAAAATCTCAAATGTTGCTAACAGTGAAATGAATAGTCATCGTATAAAGAACATACAGCACAAATGACTACTGCTACATGAAAGAGCATGAGTGGCTCACAAATAGTTAAAGTTACAAACAGTTATTGAGCAAAAGAAAACAACACAGAATATAATGCAATATATTTCTTTTTATATAATGTCTGAAGTCAGGATATAGTTACCTTTCGGTGGATTGTGGTAAAGAGGGGTGGTTTATGTATTGCTTATAACAATCTATTTTTATCTGGGTGGTGGGTACAAGCATATGTTCACTTTATAAATTCGTTGAGTTATAAAGTTATGATTTGTAAATATTTTTATATAAATGACTATACATTTTTTTTAAAAAAGAAAAAATAAGCAAATACAACATCTTTTATGTTACAGTTGTGATCAGTTAAATTCAAATCATGGTTAAAATTACATGTAATTTGTCTGTCCATTTAACTGGCAACAATTAAAATATTAATAATTGCAGATGATGTGGATTAGTAGGATATCTTGTTTTAGATTATAGAAAATGGCAAACCACTCTGGAAAAGTGGTACTATTTTACAAATTAAAATCACATTAAAGCAAGAAATTTTACGCTAATTGTATACGAAAAGAATTTCTTAAAATGTATATCAGAAAACAAGTGCTTTAATAAAAGCATCATTTACAAGAATAAAACTTAGTTACAACCAAATGCCCATCAAGAAGAAAGTAGGTATCACACTTCAATATAGTCACAAATAGAATTGTTCAAAATAAATGGACATGAACAAGATAAGACTACATTCAACAAAAGAGATAAATTTTAGTGAAATATGTAGTTAAAAGAGTAAGTTCCAGAAGGTTATATCACCATATCATTTTAAATTAAACACAATTAAAATAAAAAAATAAATACAAGAGAATAATGCACACAGAATTGTAGGTTTTTTTTTTCACTTGAAAGAGGCACGTATCCAAATGCGCAGAATCAATGGATGATGAAAGTTTTTATTAGCATTCTAAATTTTGTGTTGAGTAGTAGGTTCACAAATGTTAAATTTTAAAAACAAATAGAAAGTAGCTGTGCAGATCAATAAATAGACAGACTGATGGGCAGATATATAATAGACACCATCTGAATCTCTCACAAACAAAGCATGGTTCCAACTTTGTATTTCTTTGTCCATAAAAAAGGGAACAAAACAAAATTAAGAAATTAGGAAAATAAAATAAAAAGATAGTTCTCAGATCAGCGAAAGCTACTTATTAGCACTTTTGATTTGGAACTGCAATTATAGGAATTTTATTTAAAGGAAAATTTATTTCTTGAGTTCATCTTTATTTATTGCCTTCAATAACAATGAGACCAAGTTCTTTAAAGAGCAATGTACTTGATCTTTGTGCCACTCTCATATCATTCATGTTGATGTACAAATTTAGTAATGGAAACCTTATTTTAAATGTCATTTGTTTCTTCAGAAGCCCAAAATCTCATTTGTTTTTTCAGAAGCCCAAAATATTAGAAAGTATTAGATTTCTATACAGACTTTTACCAGTAATCTAACAGAGCAGTTTATTGTTTCTTTTCTAGCTTAGTTATGCTTCTTGTATCCTCATAACATACTTGGTGTTGCATTATCTTTCCAGCCTTTATTCCATCTTCCTTGATTCAATGAGTGACAGATTGCAAAAATGTATCAATTTTGAGTAGATAAAATTAGTATATATAGAGGTTAAGAAAGAAAATCTAGAAGGCATTATATAATAGTTCGATGATCTCAGCTAGGTATTAGTTTTTCTACATATTAAAATAATTAAAAGTCAAATGTCTACAAAGTAACTAATAGTTTATCTATATGAATAATATTACCTAGAAGACTCATATAATTTGAGAGAGTCTTAGTAGAAATTCTAAAAAAATATATAGAATGCACCTTTTTTTTTGGCACTGCATATTTTGTTGTTTTATAGCCTATTGTAGTTAGAATGATAGAGTTGAGAGTTTTGTACTATTATTTTCTAATTGTAAAAGTTTCAAATTTGTTGCTGTTGAAAATATTAGTATTCATTTTGCTAAGAATCTTATAACATGTTTCAAAAAGTAACACATTTTTCAGTCTTTTCGAACAAATAAAATGCATTGGTTATTATAAATTTAGTATTTTCTTTGTGTTTTTTTTATTTTACTCCTCTTTCTTATATTTTTTGGTGAATTTAATTATCTGAGCATAGATTTATTAAAATATGTTATGAACCTACTACATTTTCAAGGTTTCAATCATGAAAATTTAGAATTTTAGCCTTTACATTTGCTGAAATATAACCAAAGAACTTTGAACATAAGGATACATATTCTGCTCCATATGGGGGACATAGATTTAAAGTATATGTAATACTAGTAGCAGAGGTCCAGCATGTGTCAGATAATACGATGTGTTTTAATAAATCATCTTATGCATCCCTCAAAACAAAACAATGAATCTCAGCTTCCTTATTGTAAAAGGAAGACTACATACTCATCATGTTTCTTATTACTAACTACATCATAATTTTTAGGCAAGAGGTAAATTCTAGCTACTTTATTCTTTACAAAGATAAATTATTTATGTCCTAATAAATTCGTAATGTAAAGGTAATTAAGCAAAAAAGTTCTAGCTGAATCTTAACCTTAATTAATTATTCAGCTCTGCTGAAGGTAAAGTCAGGTTTAATATATACTGATACTAAAGTAATCAAACAGAAACTATTCAATAGAATGATCACATAAAATAATCAAAGACTATAAGAAGTAAAGAAAATGTCAACACTCATGTTGATAGCAACATGGTGTTATAATAAAGGAAATAGAAGTTGGAGACTGAAAATCTGAATTAAAATTTATGCCATTTATTGACTGTATAATGTTTGGCAAGCAACTTAATTTCTATGAGCTTTCTTCATTCCTTGGTTAATGCCCAAAAATTATACATAAGATAGCAATATAATTAGCTCTACTTTCTTCATCTTTTCAATATAGGTAGTGACCAACTCAGAAATTGTCATAAATTCCAAAGATGTATGTTACTGCATTATATTACGAACCATAAAGCCTTCACAACTGCAATCAATTATTGTTCAGATAAGTGAGCAGCTCTACCGAAATAAGAATAGGATTGCTTTGATTTGCCCATCTTATGTATACAGAGGATATATTATTGAATTTTAAACTTAAAATCTATATAATTTTATTAACCAATGTCACTCTACAATTCAATATTTTACCACCAGAGAGCTATATGTGTTTGATGATTTTAAAAGATTTTGTTTTGGTTTAATAGATAGCTTCTCAGGTCCTGTTGGCTCTATCATTCTATAGAGTTTATCATTTGCATTGATTATGTTTTTATTTAATTAAAAAAAAATATATATATATATATTTGCATATGTTTAAAGCAAAAACAATTTCGTGGGTTTCTTTCAGTTCCTACAAGTTCTAAACATCTTGAAGAGGCCATTATATTAATTCTACACAGATGAGGTAAAAAAACTGGGCAAGATGAGAGTAAATGTTACTCTTTTCCTCTACACAGTTATATGTATTATAATTTTTCTTTCTTTTCGTGGTCAATTATGAGAAAAAGATACCTTGAAAATAACATCTCTTTTATTTTAATTCCTTTCTGCATTATATAACATAACACCATATTGTCATAGAATTTCTAGATAGGTAAAGAGTAGGGGTAGGCAAATGTTAAAAGGATGGATACCTGAGAACAATAAGGCAGTGTCAGATAGTCCTCCTCTTTTATCTCAATCTAATTCCTTAACTGGTCAAATTATCCGAGATTGGAGGAAATAAATTCAGACTGAGGGTATATTAAATTGAAGAACAAACATCTTACCTTTTGTGCATCATTAGAATAAACTAGTTTGGGAACTTACTGGGTGAGAAGAATTAGTAGTGGATAAAGGACACAAAATTAATAGTCACAAAGAATGATAATAACTATATTCTTATCAACAAATACCTCAAATAGAAAATAATTAAGTGTTCCAACCAAAAGATAGAGTGGTTAAGTGGATAAGAAGACAAGACCCCCACATTTGCTGCCTACAAGAGACTCACTTCAGAATAAAAGACACACAGACTAAAAGGAAAGGGATAAAAAAGGATATTGCCTTAATGAACCTAGCAGGTATAATGCTAAATGAAATGGGTCAGATAAAGAGAGAGACAAATATCACATAATTTCTTATACATGTGGAATCGAAAGAATAAAATAAACCACAACAACAATAACAAAAACAGAAATAAACTCATAGGTACAGAGAGTATTTTTAAGGCTATATAACAAAAACCGAGTTAGGAGGATTGCAAAAAGAGCGAAGGGATTAAGAAATACAAATGGATAGTTATGAAACAGGTATGGGGATATAAAGTATAGCATAAGAAAAGAGTTAATAATGTTGTAATAAATATGTAAAGGGAAGTAAGGTACTATATTTAGTGGGATGATCACTTTGTGAGTTATATAGATCTCTAATCATTTTGCTGTACAACTGAAACATGTATTATTGTATGTCACCTATATTTGGAAAAAACTCATTTAATTGTACAATGTAAATATGAGCAATTAATTATCTATTATATTTCAATAAAGCCAGAAACTTTTTTAAAAAGATGAATAGGCTTTCTACAAGGTTTTAGAGGCACAAGTATATTATATGTCTGTAATTTAAGGAGACTTAAGTAATGTTATTTTTATAAACTAAAAATAGCTTCTGCTGCAACCCAGTTTCTAAAAGAAAGATTCTATTTATTTTTAAAATTATTTTTATTGAGGTGAAATTTTTATAACAGAAAATTAAGCTGTTTAAATTGCTCAATTTGGTGACATCTAGTACATTTATAATGTTGTACAACTACCCCTACTATCTAGTTCCAAAATATTTTCTTCATCTCATTTGAAAATCCAGAACCCATTAACAGTTTCTCAATCTTTGACAACCACCAATCTTCTTTCTATCTCAATGTGTTAACCATTCTAGGTATTCAGTATAACTGACTCAGTTTTTTTTTTTTTTTTAATTAAATTTCTTGGGATGACATTGGTTAATAAAATATATAGGTTTCAAGTATACAAGTCAATATTATATTATCTGTATATTACATTGTGTATTCACCACCTAAAGTCAAATCTTCTGTCATCATATATTTGGTCCCCTTTACCCTCATATAACTCCCTCCTGCCTTTTCTCTGGAAATCATTAAACTGTTGTCTGTATCTATGAGTTTTTTTTGTTTGTCTTGTTCACTCGTTGCTTTCAGTTTTATATCCCACAAATGAGTGAAATCATATGGTTCTCAACTTTTTCTGTCTGACTTATTTCTCTTAGCATGATAATCTCAATATCAATCTATGTTGTTAAAAATGGCAGTATTTTATCTTTTCCTATGATTGTAAACTGACTTGGTTTTTAACAATATATCTTTATGCTTTCTGTATTTCATGTGCTTTGCACATCTTAGAGGGAAGTAATGTTCTTCCTGATGCATCGTATAACACTGTTAGTAATTTCACTGTAGCAGATGTAGTGAGAGCTAGTCTCATGAGTATACAGCTACTTTATTTTTAATTGACCACATGTTCTAGTTAGTATTCCTTCATGATCCAATAAGTAGTAAAAGTAAATCTCATGTGGGATCGACCGTTGTGAGTGTTCAGAAAACTATTCTTATAGAAAAATTGGAGTGTTACATTGGGTTTTAATGATATTATGTTTCACTCTTGAAATAATTTTAATATTTCATCAGGGGTGTGTGTCTGTATAGATTAAATACTTGCAGCTATTTATGTTGGCCCCCATGTCCATATTTGTTGCTTATGTTGTGTAACATTCTTCAGAGAAAAATCAGTGGTGATTAATTAAACAAAAATATGACATTCGTATCTCACTGGAACAAACACACAAACAAACAAACAACAAACAGATAAATGCATTTGTTCCTATCCTATATCACCTAAGTAGCTATTTGTTTACTCTGTGCTTCTGCATGTACTGAGACTTGTAAGAGCAGGTACAATTTCTTTAAAATATTCAATTCCAATGCTGAGTACAATGACAGCTATACAGATATACACAATAATTATATGATAAATAATAGATGTAAAGATATTATTTTAAAACATTTATTGCTTAACAATTTTATATTATAACACTTATTGTTAAGAATTGAGAAGCACAAACATTCTAGGAAAGCGAATATAAATAATAAAATACTCATACATTTTGTGACATGTAGCAAAATATATAATTTCCAACAGTTTTACATTTAAGAACCAGTGATAGCAGTGATATCAGTAAAAATCATAGAGTAGGGACTTCTAATTTTTTGTCTCACCCGAAAAACACTGAAAAATTTGACAAAAAATGATCAGAATTAATCACATAAGAATTCTGGAAAATAGTTAAGGAAACACTTAAAATTCATATAAAATTTAAAGAACTCTGAATAGCAAAACAATCTTGAAAATAAAAGACAAAATTGGAGGATTCACATTATCTGATCCCAAAAATTACTACAAAGCTACAGTAATAAAAACAGTGTGATATTGGCCTAAGATAGACATATCAATAGAAAACAATTGACTTTCCAGAAATAAACACTCATTTTTAATGTCAATTAATTTCTGACAAAGAAGAAAATTCAATGGAGAAAAAATAGTCTCTTTAACAAATGGTTCTGTGTCAACTAATCAACACATGCATGAATGTACACAAATATATATATATATATATATATATATATACACACACACACACACACATACATATACACACATATACATAAAAATTGACCCCGAACACATCATACACAAAAATTAACTCAAAGTAGATCAAAGACTTAAATGTAGGAGCAGACTATAAAAATCTTAGGAAACATAAGTGTAAAAGTTCATGGTCCTGAATTTGATAATAAATTTTTTAAATAAGATGTGAAAAATACATTCAATGAAAAAAACTACTAGATGTTAGATTTCCAAATTAAAAACGTTGTGTATCAAAGGACACTATAAAGAAAATGAAAAGAGAACCCATGAAGTGGAAGAAAATATTTGTAAATCATCATATATCTGATAAGTACCTGATAATATTATACATCTGATAATATTCATGATATGTAAAAAACTCTTAAAACTCCACAAAGAAAAAATAACTCTATTTTAAATTTGGCAAAGGATTTGAATAGCTATATCTCAAAGTAGATATACAAATGTCCAGGAGGCACATAAAAAGATGATCAAATTCATTAGTCATTAGGGAAATGAAAATCAAAACTATGATGAGATATTATTTCACATCCATTAGGATAGCATAATCAAAAACAAATAAAAACAAGTGCTGAGGAGAAGGCGAAAAAACTGGAACCTCAATAAAATTAAAATGGTACAGTCACTTTGGAAAACAGTTTGTCAGTTTCTCGATAAATTAAACACTAAATTACCATTTGACTAAGCAATTTCACTTCTATGTATATACACCAAAGGATAGAACATAGGCATCCAAATAAATGATTGTACACAAATGTTTATATTAGCATTCTTCACAATAACTAAAAGGTAAAATTAATGAATAAAATATTATATAATTATATAGTGAAATATTATTCTGCTATAAAAAGAAATTAAGTAATAATATATGCTGTAATATGCATGGATCTTGAAAACATTATGCCAAGTGAAAGAAGCCAGGTACAAAAGGACACATATTATATAAATCTATTTTTATGAACTGTCCAGAAAAGGCAAAGCTAGAGAGACAGAAAAAATATTTGTGGTTGCCAGGGGCTAGGGACAGAGTGTCTGCTTAATGGGTAACGGGTATCCTTTTGGGTTGAAGAAAAGGTTATGAAACTATAGTGATGACAGTTGTTCAACATTGTCAATGTTCTTAATGCTATCTAGTTGTACATTTTAAAATAGTTAAAAGGTGAATTTTATCTTAACTATATATTTAAAAAATAAATTATAAACATAATTTATATGATATACTATATCATATTAGTTTTAGGTATACAACACAATGATTAGACATTTATATATCTCATGCAATAATTATCATGATAAATCTGGTACTCTATCTTAAGACAATCAAAATAATTCAAAAATAAAATAACCTATTTTTTTCACTTATATCTAAAAACTAAGTGTATAAGGAAGTATAATCTAATTTCTGCCATTGACTCTGATAAGCTATGGTGTCATCTCTATCTAAAGGTAAATAAATTTAGGCTCAACATGATCTACTTTAAGAATCATTTCAGAAAATAAATACATTAAACAAATTTGAATAATAATTTAGAATTTTTCAAAATGATGTCCAATGTAGCCTCTTAGCACTCCTGAGAGAAAAGAGAGTATTGCCTCACTTAATTTTTCCACAAAACTACTAATAAAAAAAGAACAAACTTTTTTTAAGTAAAGTAAAATCTGTGATATATGAAATAGAGGATAATTATTTACTCAAGATCAGTTGTTCTATAATCACAGTCCAATAACTAAAACATTATTTATATTTCTAAAATATTGGCAACATCCAAAGTCAACACTCATGGTGAAAGTTCAGAATTATTACAACAAAAGTTTTGCCATTTGATTCACTATAACTTTTAGCATTTGCTCCTTGATCTGGAGCATCTCAGCTTATGCTACTTCATAATAAACTGTCCTCCTCCCTAACACTCCCTGTAAAATAAATAATGTGTTTATCATAAATATTTTTCAAGTGTTAAGATTTATAAATTATCTTCCAGGCTTTCTAGTATAACTAAAGCAGAATAAGTGATAGAATATTAGAACTAAAAGAATCCTTGGTCATTTATGGAGTTTACTAATCAATTTAGAGAACTAATTCCCAGAGACTGGAAATGTATTTCTTTTTAAATTTAATGCCAAACAGCCAATTAGTAGCAGATTTGGGTCATGAGTCACCAGGTAATGCATTTAGCATTTCTTTTCTTTTTCTTTGTAATACTCCCATTATTTCTATTACAGTTTGCTAATAATCCTTTATTTCTTTTATGTTAAAAGTAACTTCAATAAAAAATAACTTAAGTACTTTTTATGAATGGTTTTACCTGAAGTCATGGAAAAGGGCCTCTTTGAAGAGGTGATATGTGAGTTTGGCTCTGAATCATGAGAAAGATGGCTATGCAAATATTTGGGAGGAAGTGAGTCACAAGATGAAGAAAGATTAAGTAACCATGAAGAGAATGGTCTTTAACATCTCAGATTGAAGGACTTTGTACCTAGAGCATGGTGTCAAGTAGGAAATAGGAGAAAGATGAGGTTGGATGGGTAGGTAGAGAGTACAGGGCCTGGAGGCCAGAATGAGGAGTCTACTTTTATTTTAATTGCAATAAAAAGACAGAGGATTTTAAGAAAGAACAGTGTATCTCTAATTAAAAATGTAAAATATAAATCCAGAGATATATGTTATATGGAGTATGAAAAGAGAGATGATAGCACCTTTGAACAGATTGTAGCAGTGGAGATACAAGGAATAAAATAGTCCAAGCTAGGGTACATTGTAGAGATAGTGTAGAAGATGTTATTGTAAGATGGTATAGATTTTTGAAAGAGATGAATAAATGATGTGTAGACAAAAAATCTAGGTGGATGTTGTTGACACAGATTTGGGAAAAAAATCAATTGTTATATTTTGGCTATGTACAATTGGAGCTATCAATTATACATTGAAGTGATGTGGAATAGTCAACTGGATATACAATCCTTGAGTTCAAGAGTGAGAACTGAGAGGACATAAATATTTAGACACTATAAGTGGGTTTCCTTAAACCTTGCAATTAAATTAGAATACTTAAGCAAAAAAAAAAAAAATAGGGAAGATCACATAGGCCTACTACCTACAGTATACCAACATTTAGAAGTCAGTAACAAAAAGGAAACCAGAAAAGAAAATTGGTAAGGAATTTCCATTAGGAAGATGGAAAACTCTTTTAGAGACACTTTTAGAAGCTTATGAGAAAGTATTTCACAAAAGGGGTCAGGGAGCTGTGTCAAGTGCTGCTCAGGAGTCATGTAGGATGAAGGTGGACAGTTAGCTATTGTTTGCCAAGATGTAGATCATAAGGGCTGTAACAGTAGAGTGGTGAGACTGAAAGCCTGAAATGGAGACAAATAAAGTAATGGCTATGATGAAGGAGAGGCAAGGTTTTTTCTTAATGTTTTGCTGTACACGGGACAGAGAAATGAAGCATTTGGCTTGAGTAAGAAGCACATGAGAAAAGGCATATGAAGGCTTATAATTGATTGGTGTGAATGGTTTCACATAAAAATTCTGTAAAGTATACATATTTTTTTTTTCACATTTTACAAATGAAGAATCTGTGGCTCAGTGACTTTGCTGAAGCCTGACTGACTATAAAAGGGGCTTTTTTTTATGAAACCTAAATTCTAAGTATAGTATCATTTCTCCAAAAATCAGTTTCAGTATGTACGCTAAGGAAATCAAGCAGGTAAAACGCAGTTTTAAAAAGTGCTTTTGTTATATGAATTTTGAGAGTCAAAAAATTCTGTATCTGTGTGCATGTTCCTGAGATGAGGAAAGAACTGGATATAGTTATAAGATAAAAGAACTGGACAGAATCTTTGAAAATCCCTATTTTCATAACCTGACAATAAAGGACCAAAACATAATTGGTTATTACAAGCACACTTAAGTGTGTGTTGAGTTAATGACATGACTGATAGCTTTTATGCAACTATTCATATGAAAGAGATGAACGGATGCCCATCAGAAGTTTGTGACTCCCTACCATTGAGTAGAGAGATGTTTAGCCATGTGATTCTCACCCCAATTCCACCTCTTTCTATATCTAACATTATGTAAATAATTATTCCTAGTGCATTTTGAACAGAGGAAATGTGTGTTAGTTTCAGACCAAAGTAATTAAGAACTGGATATACATCCATCAGTTTCCCACTTCCCATGTACCTGATGCATGTAGAAAATTTTGATGCCCTAGAAGCAGACATTCTCTTAAAATGGAAAAAGTCTGGGTCTTTGTCTCTGTAGAAGGCCACTTACAGATAAGACTCACTAGTATTCAACTTCATATGTATAGGAAATAAACATCTATTCTATTAAACTACTTAAATTTAGAGATTTAGTTATTACAACAGCTATAGTTATCTTGATTAATATACTCAGCTTATGCTAAACCACTCTGTATCAAATCCTTTAGAATCGGGGAGTCATAAATTGCTTGAGAATATTTGAACATAATAATAGTGGTGCTTTGTTTAACAACAAAAATATCTTGCTGTTGAGAGGATGAAAGCTTTTAAAAATTCTGCGTGTGATTTTGCTACCGTCTAGGTGTCGTGGAGCAGAACTGTCAGAATACAGTTCCAAAACCGATGAAATAAAAACTGTTCTACCTATCAACTGCACTGTTACCAATAGGTACCAGGCAAAATTCCCTACCAATTTTAAAAGAACAAGTTAAATAAAAAATATATATTTCTCTAAAAATAGAAATTAATAAAACTTTGTTTTTTGAATACCTCTTTATTGCTGTCATTTTATTTATAATATGATGTGTATATTAATCTTGAACAGCTGGAAAGAAGAATGATTTATATTGCCCCTTATAAAATATTAAAATATATAGGTGGTAGATTTTTTTTCAAGGGGTAAGAAATGTACTATTATTGGAGATATAGATATGAAGATATATATGAAGAAAGATAGATGTGTATATATGTATTAAGTATATGTATCTACACTTCTATAGTTTAACCAAGAAATTCCCTACTGATGATTTCATTTTAGACCTTAATCTTGAAATTAAGAAACCAAATTTTGGGTAAAGAGCCTACCTTAACTCATGAAAATTTTTCCTTAAAATAGAGTAGCAATGGAATATAGGTTAATAAAATCTGACATATACACAGAAACTTCCAAAGCAGAAGGGCAGAAGCCTTGAAGGAGGCCATACACTCAGGAAGATAATTCTATGAACATCAGGTAAATTCCCCTATTTCAGAAAACAAATTATTTTGTGAAAAAAAAGAAGTAGTAGAGGAACACATCCCTCTCCTCTACTGTGCCTTCTATATTTTCACACAAAAGCATTACTTTAAGTCCTAGATTTTAACTATTTATTATAAACAAGAGTGTTTATACAAAGTGATGCCATATGTTGCTGGTGCTAGCCTGAATATTTTTCTGATCATGCTACAAAATTTAGAAAGTCAATTATAAAAAAAAGTACCAATTCAAGTACAATGTTATTTATTTTACTTATGGAGTCCTAAACTCTAAGAGGCAGGTAGTAAATAGAACAATTAACTATAAAGTAAATGCTTCATTTTTGTTTTATTTTCAATATAAACATTGCTTATAAATGCAGTCATGGAATAAGCAGGATAGTGTTTTTCTAAATACTGAGATTTTTAAAGATGACAGAATTTTATTAGCAAACAAATCACAATGTATTCCTCCTGTTTCCAATGTTTTGGAATACTACAAAGTTCCTTTTAAATGCAGCAAAATAATTCTTTGTTCCTATAATAGACAAAACTGAGACTATATGCACTTCCTTGACCTCATTTTAAACAATACAGGATCCAGATGCATTTTCCTGACTCTACATTAATTAGCGGGACAAGCCAAAATATCTTAGCTCTTTGCCCTGGGAAATACCTGCTTCCAGAAGATAAGACTATTGCCAACTAACAAGTCCTTTATGACTGAACAGTTTCTCACTAAGAGTCACTTCAGAATTCTCATTTCCCTTCGCCAAACCAAGTTATGGTGTCATAGGTTATGTCCTAGCCCAATTCTTCAAAACTTATGAATATCTTACCCTAATTTACAATTTTGTACTTATAAGACAATGTAGTAAAGTGATGTTTGCTCTTCAAAAATCAAAAATCAGTTTTTTTGGAGTTCACAATAGTTAACATTAGAAAATGGGACTGTTTTGCTTACGCCAAGAACTTCTATGAGAATTATACCCCATTCAGGAAAAGGGCCATGAAGCCATATGTTTATATTAACCTGCTTCTGGTGCAACATTTTATTGGACCAAAAATGAATGCTAAAGTTGAAAGAACTACTCTATTGGTTGGTTTTAGCTAGTAGGCACTTCAACCTTGAGCCATATAAGGTTATAAAATCTCATTTCCTCTCTATGCCCATGAAAGTAGAAAATATGAGTCTGAAGAAAGAAAATAATGAAATAGATACACTTAAAGAAACAACACTTTGTTTGCTGATGGCTTTCTAAGTTCTGGTCCCTGTGATATTTGTACTTTATTATTATAATTCATTATTCAGTTTGAAACACTTTGAGAAGTTTATAGTTTCTTGTAACCAAGGAACACTTAGGCAGCTTTCCCAAATGGTTGTCATTTAAATATGTTTTCTTTGCAGAAAACTAACATATGATATCTCTAAAATAATAAATGCAAACATGTTATTACCTGTCAGCATTTTAATGAGAATATATATATAAGTGGCTACTGTGCAAAACTGGGGAAGAAGAGTACATCAAAAGCAATTTCCCCCGTTTTATAATTTCTCCATAGTTTATGCACAGAACAGGGCTTCACAGAAAGTAAGATTATGTGTTTTGATTGGCTATTGTTACTAGACATCAATAATCTCAGAATATTCTGTCTGATCACATAGAATAACATAACTACAATTTGGATAATAATTTGGATTAATTAATAGTACATTTTTAAAAACTTTAAACTTCTAGTTGGAAAAATAAAGGATTGAAAATTAGGGTAATCTCTACAAAGAGTAAAGTAAAATACAGCATGATCAAATCTGCCAGAATAATTTTAATGCTGACTGAAGAGATAATAATATTAATGAGTAATATGAAAATGAGATTTCTTTATTTTTAGAAAATGCTATGTAATCACAGCATTCAATTATTTCAAGGATAACAAAAACTATAGTAATAAAATAAAATATGTTATATGCTATATTGCATCCATGAAGAGTAAATTTTAATCTTGTATTTAGTATCAATAATTCATGCACTAAACACGGATCCTTATTTATTTTATCTGCTAAGTAAGGTGGTGGAATTATGCTAAAATAATTTTGGGACTTTTCAGTCTACAATATTTAGTGAAAATTACTTTTATCTTTTGTGGCTTATAGACTGTTTTCTCATCAGTTCTTCATTACACTCATGCAGATTTTTAGCAAATTGCAATAGAGTTCTAATTCAAAAGTTTTAAATTCAGAATTCTTTTTATTATACTATACGATTCCTACAGTAAAAGGAATATATCTATTTCAAAGTTCACTAGATTCATGAATGTGTCCAAGAAAGTATCATTTCTATAGTGAGAGTTCAATGTCGGGAATGTTTACAAAGATAATTTCTTTGTATTTCATTTAATTCAAAACTGTTTCTAATCTTCAAGTTAGCATTTACTAAATAATACAGGTAATCTGAAGGGGAAAAAAAAGAAAAAGAATGCAATTCAGTAATCTTGAAACTTTTTTCATCCAGTAATTAGAATAATAAATTTTACTAAATAACTAATAAAATAGAGCAAATATTTTATATATTTTAAGCCAAAAGAACATGTAACTAGTAGCATCACTTGTGTATATACTAACTTCTCTAAGCTTACTTTGCTTTGACAAATGGAGCCAAAATAAGAATGATATATACAACTTTTACCATGTGCCTTGCACTGCCCTCAGCTGACAAAGATTAACTCACTTTAAGGCAACCATTCTAAAATTCTTTTTTACAAATGAAGGAACAGACAATGGTAGATTAAGTAACTTGGCTAAGGCTCCATAGTTAGAAGATGGTAGAACCAAAATTCAAACTCAGATGACATAATTCTAAATTCCATGTTTTCATTCCATGTTCTGGTGGCGAGAAAACTTGATCCTATCCTGTAACTCAGCCTTGATGTGGTAAGAAAAAGTTAAATTTGCTTTCCTAAAAACTACAGACAAGATGAATCAAGATTTTAAATAATTCATTATAGCAAATAATTTTAAAAAGAGTATTGGACACTCTTGTTCTTAAAAGCACTTTAGTCAAATTAAAGAATAGAGAATCTCCAAAAATTCTAGTCTCTAGATCTATTGTCTGACACACTGCATTCATCGAAACTCAGCTCATCTTACCTACATTTCTTCTACACTATTATTCACATGAATTCACTACCTACCCTTATGCAATTTAATATTTACTTTGGCCTGAAAAGGGCATCTTCTGTGAATTACATTTTGATAACACTACAACTTTTAGATCTTAGTAATTTCAGAAAATTTTCCCCACTCTGCCATCCTTCTCCTAGTAATTAAATGTATGCAGTCCAAAGATTCAATATCTTCCTTATAAAACAAATATATCTGTTTTAAAAGGAGAATATATTTAAAGCCAGTTTTGATCCTTTTTTTTTTATCTCTCCAAACCACAGCTGGCTATATAATTTGTGGGGGCTAGTGAAAAATAAAAATGTGAGTTCTCTTATTCAAAAAGCAGGAAAGAGCCAGTAGGTCCACAAACGGCCTCATGTTGTATGATTCCATTTATATGATATAAACAGAATAGGCAAAACCAGAGAGACAGAAATCAGATTGGTGATTGCCAGGGACAAGGGGGAGGAGATAATGGGGAGTAACTGCATGGTGAATATAGGTTCCTATTTGAGTGGATGAAAAGTTTTGAATGGTTGCTAGACGTGGTGCATATATTTAATATCACTAAATTATATGAATTATATGAATTAAATAAATTATTTAAAATGATAAATTTTATGTTTTGTATATTTTATCATAAAGATACATTTTGTAAAAAGCAAGGAGAATGTGCTGATAAAGTTACTAAATTAGAAAGCTTTTTTCTTTCTTCTGCAGTTCCCTACTCAAATTTTCATGTTTTAAAATTAGCTATTTAATATTATTTGAAATCACTAAAAATAAAATTTATTTTATTTGGATATTTTCATTTATCTGTATATTTGTAACACCAACTTTAAATGCAGATGTGAGCATTTAACTCATATGCAGAATCACCAATATTACATAATTAGTATTTCATAGCTCATACACACATATGTATTTAATTCTTATCAAAACAGTGGAAATGCTGTTCAGCACTACTCAATTGTATTCATTTAATTTGAGTAATCAAGGACTGAAAACAAAAAGAATTTTTGGTAGCCCTATCTTTGCCTTTCCTTCCATGCTTGTCTAATACAGGGAGGTAACATGAATAAGAAAAAATATATTGTTCCTTAGTTTTCATGTTTCGTAAAATATTATTATCTTCTTTCTGCACTTGAAAAAGAAGGAAAGTGTGGCCTTTCTGGGCTTTCAGTGCCCTCACTTGCTCAGTAGTAGATATACATACCTTATAATCACTTCACTGAACCCTGCTGCATATGTGGGATACATGAAAATTCTGTGCTTATAGGTGTCAAGGAACTGTGGACATACATATTGTGTCTATCATCTCTATTCAATATCCATGCTCCATTGTCCCATTTTATTTTATTTACAAAACAGAAATTCAGAGATAAAATTATTAAAAATTTTAAGATGGTAAATACAAAGCATAAAACCAAGTGCAAGGCTCTTCCGAGTATGTGTTCTATACAGCTGGTCAGATACCCCAAGTGCATTATTAAATAACTGATTCTCAATTTTAATTTCACCTGTTAAATTCCCCTACTGCCAAAATATTGCATCCACTGTATTATATAGGATCAGGATGCTCTGTGAATCAGTTTGAAGCATAAGAACTTGGCAACATTTTAATCAATATTTAGTGTCAAAGTGATATATCAATATTGTTGAGGCCATGTTTTTGTATTTGTTTGTTTTGTTATTATTTATTTGATTTACCTGAATTTTTCTTGGATTCATTATTTCTTTGTTAAGCTTCCTTATGTTGAGCCCAGCATATCTGTTAGTGAATTCTAATTCCCAAATGTCCTAAAGAGGCAAACAGTTAATAAAGTCCCTTGTCATTTAAGATTAAATTCCCAAAGAGCAAATGCTTCTGTTGAAAATAAATTTGTTTATTTATTTACTTATCTGTTTATTTATTTAATCTATTTATATATTTCTTAAAGTTACAAAAGTTTGGTGTTTTCTATTTATAGCACAATTTTATACTTCCTGTATCTTTACGTTTTCTATGTTTCATTTCCTTTGATTCTTAGTTTGCTTATCATCCTATGACAAGATTATTTCAATATCCTCCTAATTTGTCTCTTTGCCTCTAGTCTCTATTAAAATTGATGTTCAGGGAACAATGTTTCCAAAGAGATTATATAAAAACTATATATCTCATTTGAGTCACTTTTATGCTTTAAAATTTGATTTAAATTTTCACGGCCTGCTGCATAAATTCATTCAACTATAGTACTTTACCTAGTTATTGAACACACTATTGAAAGGGCAGGATAGATCCAACAGAGGTACACAAGAAAGACTCAATCTCTACAGAGTTTCTTTCCTTTTTTTTAAAGCAAAAATCTCAAAGTTTGATTAATTTTTTATTTTATTATTTTTGGTTTTTTATTAAATTTATTGGGTTAATACAACTATATAATTTTCAGGTGTACATTATAATTTACATCTATATATTCTATTGTGTGTTTACCACCCAAAGTTCAGTTTCCTACAATTACCATATATTAGATTTTCTTTACCCACTTACCTCCCTATATTTAACCCCATTTAGCAGTCTACCTACACTCTCCTCGCCACCCACTACCCTCTGGTAACCACTAGTCTATAGTCATTGTCCATGAGTCTCTGTTTGTTTGTCCTGTTCATTTGTTGCTTTTAGGTTTATTTCCCACATATAAATGGTGTCATGTGATTTTCAGCTTTTTCAGTCTGTTTTATTTTGCATTGTATGATTATCTCAAGATCCATCCATGTTGTTTCAAATGGCAATATTTCATCTCTTCTTATGGCTGAGTAATATTTTATCGTATATATGTATATACAATATATTTAGTCAATCATCTATTGTAGGACTTTTTGGTTGCTTCCATGTCCTGACCATTGTGAATAATTCTGCTTTGAACATCGGTATGAAAATATCATTTCCGATATGGGTTTTTAAGATTTGTGGGTAAATACCAAGTAAAGGGATTGCTGGATCTATGATAGATCAATTCTTAGTTTTATGAGGAACCTCCATACTGTTTTCCATGGCGACAGTCCCACCAGCAGTATATGAGGGTTTTTTTTTCTCTGCTTCTTCTCCAGAATTTGTTATTAATTGTCCTATTGATTATAGCTATTCTAACAGGTGTGAGATGGTATCTCATTGTGGATTTGATTTGCATTTCCCTAATAGCTAGTGATGCTGAGCAACTTTTCATATACTCGTTGATCATTTGTATGTCCTCTAGGGAAGAGTCTGTTCAGGTCATTTGCCAATTTTTTGATTGGATAATTTGGGTTTTTGTTATTGTTATAGAGTCATATGAATTGTTTCTATATTTTGGATGTTAGGCCCTTGTCGGAGGCATTGCTTGCAAATATATTTTCTCATTCGGATGGTTGCCTCTTTACCTTGTTGATGATTTCTTTTGCTGAACAGGAGTTTTTTAGTTTGATGCAGTCTCATTCACTTATTTTAGCTTTTACGTCCCTTGCTTTAGAGGTCAAATTCATAAAATCCTCTTTAAGTACAAGATTCTTGAGTTTAGTTTCTGTTTTCTTCTATGAATTTTATTGTTTCAGTCTTATATTCAAATCCTTAAACTATTTTGTTCATTTTGGTGTGGGAGAGAGACAACAGTCTAGTTTCATTCTTTTGCAGATGGTTTTTCAGTTCCCAGCATGATTTATTGAAGAGGCTTTCTTTTCTCCACTGTTTGTTTTTGTCTTTTTTGTTGAAAATTATTTGCACATATATATATGGGTTTACTTCTGGATTCTCGATTCTGTTCCACTGGTTTGTGTGTCTATTTTTCTGCCAATACCATACTGTTTCGATTACTGTCACTTTGTAGTATTATTTGAAGTTGGGCAGCATGATGCCTCCAGACTTGTTCTTTTTTCTAAGGATAGATTTGGCAATTCAGTGTCTTTTGTGCTTCCATACAGATCTGATGATTTTTTGTTCTATTTCTTTAAAAAATGCAATGAGATTTTGATGGAGATTTCATTAAATCTGTATAATGCTTTAGGTAATATGGTCATTTAACAATGTTGATTCTTGCAATTCAAGAAAACAGAATATCTTTCTATTTCTTTGTATATTCTTTGATTTATTTTAATATGGTCTTGTAGTTTTCATTATATAGGTTCTTCACATGTTTCATTAAATTTATTCCCATGTATTTTATTTTTTGTTGCAATTGCAAAGGAATTATGTTTTCCACATCATTTTCTGAAACTTCGTTATTAGAGTATAGGACTACTATGAATTTTTCAATGTTGATTTTGTATCCAGAAACTTTACTGTATTTGCTCATTGTTTCTAGTACTCTTCTTGTGGAGTCTTTTGGGTTTCTACATGGAGTATCATGCCATCTGCAAATAGTGACAGTTTGATTTATTCATTTGCTATTTGGATGTCTCTTATATCTTTCTGTTGTCTGATTGCACTTTCTAGGACCTCCAATGTTAAACTGAATAACAGTGGCAATAAATAATAGACAGCCTTGCCTTATTTCTTATCTTAGATGAAAAGTTTTTAGTTTTTCACCATTAAGTGTAATGTTGGCTGGGGGTTTGTCAGACATGGCCTTTATGATATTAAGGTACTTTACTTCTACACCGATTTTGTTAAGTGTTTTGGTCATAAATGGATGCTGTATCTTATTGAAAACTTTTTCTGCATCTATTGATATGATCACATGACTCTTATTTTTAATTTATGTGGTGTATTACATTAATCAATTTGCTTATGTTGAACCATTCCTGTGCCCCTGGGATGAAGCCCACTTGATCATTGTGTATGATATTTTTAATATGTTGCTGTATTCTGTTTGATAATATCTTATTTAGGATTTTTGCATCTGTGCTCATGATAGACATCCGTCTGTGTTATCTTTATCAGGTTTTGGTATCAGAGTAATATTGACCTCATAAAATGAATTGGGAAGTATTGCTTCCTCATCAATTTTTTGGAAGAGTTTAAGAAGAATAGATATTAAATCTTCTTTGAATGTTTGTTAGAATTCACTGTTGAAGCCATCTGGTCCTGGGTATTACTTTTGGTAGGTTTTTGATGATTGTTTCAATGTCCATACTGCTGAGGAATCTATTTAGATTTTCTAGATATTCTTGATTCAGTCTAGGAAAGTCATATTTGTCTAAGTATTAATTAATTTCTTCTAGGTTATTAAATTTGGTATTATATCCTTTTTATAGTATTCTTGTATGATCGTTTGTTTTTTTGTGATGTCAGTCATAATTTCCCCCCTTTCATCTTTTATTTTGTTTATTCATGTCCTTTCTCTTTTTTCTTTAGTGAGTCTAGCCAAGGGTTTTCAATTTTATTAGTCTTCTCAAAGAACCAGCTCTTTATTGCATTTTTTTCTATTTTTTTTGTTTTCAATTTTATTTATTTCTGATGATTTCAATTTTATTTATTTTAATGATGTCTTTCCTTTTGCTGACTTTAAGCTTCATCGGTTGTTCCTTTTCTAATTTTTAAGATGAAGTGTTAGGCTGTTTATTTGGGCTCATTCCTGTTTTTGGAGGTGGGACTATAATAATATGAACTTTCTTGTTATGACCTTTTTTGCTGTGTTCCAAAGTTTTGATATGTTGTACTATCATTATCATTCATTTCTACATATCTACAGAGTTTCTTTAGACTCCAAATCTATAGGAAGACATTGAATTATCTAACAGTCTCTTCATTAATTTTAGTTAGCCAGTAGAAATATTTGGAATTAGAAAGAATTTGTGGAAGGACAAAAAAGGGGGGCAGGGTGAAGAAACAATAGAATCCTTTCATTCTTCCATCATATATATGAGGGTCACCAAAGATCAAAAATTAAAAATGAAGAATTTAAAGTCATCATTAAAATTTGCACTGCATGTACTCCTCTTCCAGTCGTTCTGACTATCATAATCCTTCCTTATAAGAGACCCTCCTTAGGGTGAGAGTGAAAGATGACATAGGAATTAGGTAAATTAAAATAAGACTTGAAGTCAAATATGATCCACCTAGAACTACTTGGGGTAAGAGATATACAGGACATTGAAAGAGGATGATGCCTCAAATAAGCAATGTCAAAAAATAAAGAATTTCAGTTTTGTATGAAAAGGTTAATTTGAATATTTCACCTCACAATATTCTATGCTCTCAGGACCTACTGCTTCTCCTACTGAATTTAGTCATCAAATGAATGTAGGGAATGGATTGTGTAGTTGCATATTTATGTTAAACCATTTGTTCAATTTACTAGCATTGCTGCTTGCAGGAAAACTCAGAAATCTGAGGACAGATACTAAGCACAATCTTATTCCCCAAGATGTTTTTGTCATTTTGGAGGAGATTAGAGTAGCTGTACCTACCAGTTGCTTACTTTAAACTTCTTGTTCTGCAACATTTCACAAATCTTGAAACTCTGCAGAGCATGATAGGAGCAGAACAAGAAGACAGAACAAAACCGACTTCTAACATTTTTTTAAAAGTTTCCTCCAATAAGAAAGATCCTTTCTGTCATTTTATTTCTATAGTTTCATTATCTGTAAAGTTCCATCTCATCCTTTAAGATCAACACAGGATCATCTTTATTGTGGTCTTATTTACCACTTGACAGAAATAATTATCAACTTTACTGTTTTATAATGTTCTATATGTACCATACTTCTTTAGATTCATTAGTAGTATGATTTATATGTTTACTTGTCTTCAGTGTGTTTCTATCTTGCTCTGGGTAAAATTCAAAGTCCTTATTATAGATGTTAAGGCTCTGCATGATCTACTCTTTGTTATCCTTTTGACTTCATTTCTTTCCTTTTTCCTCATGTGTAGGCTTTTGTAGACACACTCACCTTTTTCTGCTACCCCAGTATCTTTGCATTATTGGCCCCTTTGACTAAAAAGCTTTCCCTTTAGCTATAAGATTGATTTGTTGTTGTTGTTGTTGTTGTTGTTGTTGTTGTTGTTTACCTCTTTAAATTGTGTCACCAGAGAGGTCTTTTCTGAAAATTTTACCTAAAAGAGATCTATTTCAAGGAGTGACATCAGAAGCATGGTGGCTTCTCTACCACTGAAATTACAACAAACTGAACAGCTACAATCCAACAGAAAACACCCAGCCTAGCAAACAAACACATCTGACCAATCTGTGCATCAGAACATCTGAAAGTGTGTAAATGGAAAGAGCAAGGGAGGCGGAAAGGGAGAAGAGCAGAGACGGGTGCTGCGAATGCAACTTGAAGCTCCCTGTATGAAGGGAGAGGTGGGAAATTGGGTGGTGGTTTACACTCTCTGTAGCCCTGAGCAGTCCTGCCTGATTTATCAGCATATACCATACTGCAGAGCCCAGAGATAAGGGCAGAAACCATGGAAAAGACAAAATACAGAGGGGCGACAGCTGTGTTTTCTTTTTTTCTTTTCCTTCCTTCCTTCCTTCCTTCCTTCCTTCCTTCCTTCCTTCCTTCCTTCCTTCCTTCCTTCCTTCCTTCCTTCTTTCCTTTCTCTCTCTCTCTCTCATCTTTTTTCTTTTTTCTTTTCTTTTTTTTTTTTTGACAGCTGTGCTTTAGAAATTGCCATTGCCAGGCAGAAAACTGAGTCATGGAACCTGGCCACCTCTCTCCACCCCCTCCCAGACCTCACCTCCCATACCCTTGCAGAGCTAGCCAACAGCCCCAGGGACAACTGCAGCAGCGAGCATCCTGCTGTAAAGCAAGGATTCTGCAGCCCGGAGAACTAAGATGCTCGCTGCTGCTGGTCCCAGCCACGGGAGATATAGGAGGAGCAAGGCTGCTGACCAGCATTACTGGAAGGGAAAACACCTACATTAACAATGGAGGCCTCTCCTAACCCACCCAACCCCACCCATGCATGCTGATTCAGGCAGAGGCAGCACAGCACTGCATCGGGCTGTTGGGGTAGTACCAGGACTTCCACAGCTCTTTAGAGGCTTGGATTTCTACTACCCATCACATCCTCCATGGCGGTGGACATCTGGGACTGAGATGACCTGGTCATTGAGGAGACATACACTTTCACAGGGGAATAAAGAGTTTTTGTTTGTTTGTTTGTTTGTTTGTTTGTTTTTCTACAAAGCAGAAATCCAGAAGCCCTTGGCAGCTCAGGAGATTTGGGTGCCACCTACTGGAAAACAAAATGAAAACCTTTTCTTATCAATCTGTTAAAAAGAGATTACTCTAAAGGAGAATACATATATATACATATTTAAAAAACAAGTACATTTCCATAAATGCCTAGGCAAAGAAATAATCCATCAAATACCATAAACAACCAAGGTGACACGGCAGCTCAGAAAGAAAATACAAAATCTCCAGAAAATAAACTTAAAGGTATAGAAGTATGCGATCTAAATGACAAAAAAATTCAAAATTGCAGTACTGACAAAACAACAAGGTGCATAAAAATTCTGATTGGCAGTTCAATATACTCATAGATGAAATCAGTGAACAACAGAAATACTTTACTAAAGAGATTGAAACTCTAAATAATAAAAAACAAACAAAAAAACTAATAGAACTTCAGGAGCTGAATAATTCAATAAAAGAGATGAAGAATGAAATAGCAAGCTTAAGGAATAGAGCTGAGCAGATGGAGGAAAGAATTGACATTGGAAATGTTGCAGATTGAAGAAGAGAGAGGCTTGGGAAAGAAAAAAGAAAAAAAATGATCGAACTTTACAAGAATTATCTGACACCATCTGAAAAAATCAATATAAGAATAATAGGTCTACCAGAAGGAGAAGATAGGAAGATGGGAACAGAAAGTCTATTCAAGTAGTTCATGAAAATTTCCCAAAAGTGTGGAAAGAACTAGATCTTTGAACCCAAGAAGCAAACAGAACACCTTATTACCTCAATTCAAAAAGAACTTCTTCAAGACACATTATATTACAACTGTCAAAAGTTAATGACAAAAAAAAAAAAATAAAATTCTTAAGGCAGCCAGGGTAAAGAAGACAGTAACTTATAAAGGAAAATGCATTACATCATCATCAGACTTTTCAGCACAAACTTTGCAAGCTAGGAAAGAGTAAAATCAAATATTCAAACTTTTGAAAGAGAGAAATTACTATCTAAGACTAATACACACACACACACACACACATATATACATATACATATACATATACATATACATATACATATACAATCTCAAAGTTCTCCTTTAGAGATGAAGTAGGAATAAAGACCCTTTCAGACATACAGAAGCTGAGGAAATTTTTCACCACAAAGCTCACATTAAAAGGAATATTGAAGAGGAATTCTGCCTGAAATTAAAGAATGAAAAAAAACAGAACTATGATTTAGATGACTGACAGACGGAAACAAGAAATTGTAACCCTTATTAAAAACAAAGTATTACAAACTTAAATATTTATATTCCTTAAAGGTCACAAAAACATTTTAAAAAGAGAAATTGATACTTACTGCAACTCAGCAAAGAACTCGCAGCATAAATAGGAATAATCTGAGACAACAAAAAAAGAAAAGGAGAAGGAGTAAAGGTCTGAATATTCAAATAAGAATGGAGATAAAACACAGAAGAAAAAAAACTACTATATATATGTATATATATATAAAGACTACTATATATTACATATATAAAGACTACTATATATTATATATATACATATATATATGTGTGTGTGTATGTGTGTGTGTATATGTGTATGTATGTATATATATATATATATATATATATATATATATAATGAAACAAGGCAAAGCTGTTTACTATCACAACTCTTATTCAAAGTAGTGTTGAAAGTCTTAGCTAGAGGAATCAGGAAAGAGAAAAAAATAAAAGAGACCCAAATTGGAAATGAAGTCAAATTGTCACTTTTTGCAGGTGACATGATTCTCTCTATAGAAAACCATAAAAATTCCACTAAAATTTATTAGAAATAGTAAAGAAATCCAGGATACAAAATCAACATACAAAAATCTATAACATTTCTATACGTTAACAATAAATTTTCAGAAAAAGAACTGAAAAAATAAAACTATTTTGCAATTGAAATGAAAAGAATAAAATACCTAGAAATAAACCTAATGAAGCATGTGAATTACATATACACTAAAACTATGATATTGTTGAAAAATTGAAAGAGACACAAAGAAATAGAAAAATACTTTGTGTTTGATTGGAAGAATCAACGTAGTTAAAATGACCATGTTACCGAAAGCAGTATACAGATTTAATGCAATCCCCATCAAAATTCAAATGGCAGTTTTTAAGGAAATAGAAGAAAAATCATCAGATCTGTATGGAAGCACAAAAGACACTGAATAGCCAAAGCAATTCTGAGGAAAAGGAACAAAGTTGGAGTTCTCACTCAGCCTCATTTCAAATTATAGTACACAGTAGCAATAATCAAAACAGCAGAGGACCTTAACAGACCCTTCTCCCAAGAAGACATACAAATAAATAGCCAACAGAAATTTGAAAAGATGCTCAAGTTCATTTGCTATTAGAGAAGTGCAAATCAAAATCACAATGACATATCACCTCACACTCAGAATGGTTATCACCAACAGGACAAATAATAACAAGTATTGTGGGGAAGAGGGAACCTTATGTATTGCTGGTGGGAATGTAGACTGGTGCAGCTACTATGAAAAATGGTATGAAGGATTCTCAAGAAATGAAGAATAGAATTACCATATGACCCAGCAATCTCTTTTCTGGGTATCTACTCCCCAAATTTGAAAACATTTGTTTATAACTATATATGCACCACGATTGTCATAGCATGATTAACAACCGAAGTGTCCATTAATAGATAATTTGATAAAGAGGATGTGATAAATATATACAATGGAATATTATTCAGCTATAATGAAAGATTAAATACTGCCATTTTCAACAACATAGATGGATCTTGAGTTATTGTGCTAAGCAAAATATAAGACAAAAAAAGTTGGAAATAATATATTTTCATTCAAATGTGATATAAAACCAAAAGCAACAAATGAACATGACAAAAAGAGACTCATGATGCCAACAACAGTTTAGTGGTTATCATAGGGAAGTGGAAACATGGGGAGGTAGATAAGGGTAAAGAGGGTCAAATATATGGTGATGGAAGGAAATTTAACTTTGAATGGTGAACACACAATGCAATATACATATAAATTGTCTGCTTAAAACCTATACAATTTTATTAACAAATGTTACCCCAATAAATTTAGTAAAAAATAATAAAATAAAGTAGACCTATTTCCAACCACATGATTTTCTCTGTTTACCATTTTTTAGTTTTCTTCAAAGTACTTCTCTTTATTATTTATAAATATATATATATATATATATATATATATCACTTGATGTTATTGACTATCCACCAATTAATACAATGATGCATTCTTCATAAGTGAAGAAAATTTGTTTGTTTACTGTCAGCATTCAAAATCTAGGACATATCTAGGATCCCAGTAGTTACTCAGTAAATAGTTGCTGAATAAACAAATATGTTACTGTCTCATCTTGAAACTATAGATTTCATAAAGGCAAGGACTATATTACATTTTCTAAATGACTGGGCCACCATCATACATAGTCATAGATACATGAGTGTTTCATAAAAGTTTATTAAAAAACATTCTTAGATTGTAGAACAAATATTACTCCTAAATTTAATGTACATATACTACACATTTAAAATACTCACACTAATGAAAATAAAGAATGAACAAGTTGGTACAGAATTTGTTTTCAGTTTTCTATGCTTCTCTTCTCTTCCTGATCTCAGTATTTTAAACTCCAATGGACACTGTAAAACCAAATTTCATTTTTTTCCTTTTAATCTCTATGAGATTACAAACAATCCTGGTGGCATCTTTTTTTTTTTTTTTTTACAGCCAGCCTTTGTAACTTTTAGGTACCTTTTTCTAAACTATTTAAGAAACAGAAAATTTAATGATAGACAAATGTGGCACCTAGAATGTTGGCCATACATCAATGAGCACTTCTTTCTGAAATCTTGTCTCAGAAGTTCCCTGATTATTTCAAAAATATGTTTAAAAATATATTTTAATTTTACCTATATTTTCTAGATGTTTAAGCAAGACCACTAATCAGTGCAAGTTAATACTTTATAACAAAAAATTGAATATAGATATTATTTTAATATTTCAATAAAGCAAGGTGAAATCTGGGCATGTAGTCTGTTATAACATTTTTCAGGATATAGTTATTGCCATATTATGACAATAAAACCATTAAAACATGGTTGATGATGGCATTATAAGAATACGCAACTTAAGACATCTGGATATAAAATAAAGATTGCTATCTTTTTTAATGCAATTAATTACTTTTTTGTCTTGTAATTTTTCAAGTCATAAATGAGGACCAGTTAATGCATTAGCAGAATATTAAAGTCTTCACCTAAACATTTTAAAAAATAATAAGTACTAGATATACTGGAATGTGCAAAAATAAGAACCTAACCCCCCCAGATCAGAAATATTATACTACCAAAATTATAATAATGCAATGAAAATGGATGATATAACTGTTCTATTTAGAAACTGTAAAACATTTAGTGTGACATTAGACAAGAAATGAGTATGAGCTATGACAAAGGAAATAAACTTCAAAACATGAGAAGATAATTCATATTTTGCAAGGAAACAAGCAAGCATATGTGTACATGTGCGTGCGTGCATGCACACACACACACAAATAGTAATCTGTCATAAATTGGCATCATATAAGTTGTGAGAAATCAATAGAATACAAATTTCAGAACTTTTATAAAACTTTTATTCATGCATGTATTCATTTAGCCAATATTTGTTAAATTATTGCAGACATTCAAGCAATGGGGATTTAAGAGAGAATGATTGCTTCTGTAGAAACTAAGAGTCCAGTGGAGAAAACACAAATTAATTGTATAATCACACAAAATAATTATCATTGTAAACTGTGGTACCTATTCCAATGAGAGAAAAAAATGATATTATGGGAGGTAAGGAACACTATTGTTGCCTATCCAACAGCCATTCCTTTAAAACATAACCACACTTGTATGTGGTAATGTCTTTTGCCATAGCACTATTCCTTTCTACTGGAATTTTCTTGTCTAAGAGTAAGAAGGTTGGGTCTACAGCATGTATCTTACCAAGGTGACCAGTCTAAGAACCTGGGAATGGCAGGCAAGCTTTATTTCTCAACATTTTTAAACCACTGGATTCACCACCCATGTGAAATTGACAAAATTAATATACTTATTTGGATAATACTTTATAGGATGTAAAGCTCAACACACCCTACAGAGAGTAAAAAACAAACAAACAAGCAAACAAATAAAAAACATTATTGTTTAAGAAAGATTTTCAGATTTTATTTCCCCGAAGTTAGTCTTCTGTTTTTGTAGTACTAGTTATAATTTATTGACTATGTACAGTGCGCTAGAATGACATATATTATTTTAAATTATAACAAAATTTGAAGAAATAAATAGTATCATATATATATATATATATACACACACATACATATATATATGTGTGTGTGTGTGTATGTGTATATATATATATATAGAACTGAGATGTAGACAAATTAAGAGTTTTAAAGATTACACAGCTAGTGAATGGCAGAGCCAGATTTCTAATGCATATTCTCAATGACTCCAAACCCCAGGGTTTTTTCAATAAATCATGGTAAATACCTTATCACTCTGACATTTAACTGATTCTAGTATTAACTTATTAGTAGTAAAATATAAAACCACGAGGCTCAATTATTTAATTTTAGTCATAGAATTAATGGGTAAATAGAGATCCTCAGATCACATATACATAGAGATATTTATGTTACTTTTTTTTTCTTAATTAGTGTAACTTTAAAATAAACTTTAGGATAAATCCAGATATAATTGTTCAAAAACCTTGTGAAGTTAAGAATAGTATAAATAGTAATTCCAAATACACTTTACAGCTTAGGAATTTTTGTTGTTCCTGGGTGTAATTAAGCACAAATGTCTTCATGTCTTCTCTAAGTAGTCATAGGAAGTTTAATAACATAAAATGCATACATTTAGGTCTTAAAAGTTTTCATCATGAGAAAAATATTTTTTAAAATGTATAATCATTCACATGTATATGTATATACAAAAACATACCAGTGTATAAGCACTAGAAGCAGCTATCAATTATTTCCTTGTGATTTCTTACATTTTATAAGATCACATTATCTAATTATTTTATTTTATTTCAGAGTTAGGTGTATATTGAAAGAAGTATTAAGATTGACAGTTTTGTTATACCCTATATATTAGAGTAAATTTTACTTTTTATTTCTAACACTACTATAGAAATTTAGGTTATTGTTTTTAAAGGTTTAAAAACCAATTTTAATGAAGATCTGATTTATCTGTCTCAATAACGCAACCTGTTAAGGCCAATAAAATTTTTAGAACTGTTTAGGAGTAAGTGAACTCAAGGGAACAATGTTTTCCAGGAAATAATAATGGGATACAGAGCCTTATATTTCTGGGTCACTAGGTTGAAAGTAGCTCAGGTTGTAAGTGATGGAAAGTCATTACTGTTCAATGGCCTATGTGAAATTAGTTGGTGGTTTCAGCCCAGTTGCTAGTGAGTAGGTGTTTGTTCACATCCCAATTGGCATTAATTGATATACATGTTGACAGTTTTATTATAAAGACGAAGGACTATATTCACTGCAAACTTGATTTTAAGGCGCATGACAAATAATAGCATGACTGAAGGGTGCCTTTGCAAGCTTTCTTTGGTTCTTAAAAATATTAAATTGCTGAGATATATTTATAACATTTATCTAGTGTATTTCTAACAGTTCCACATTCTCAGGATTCTTTTTTAAACCCCTAATTACTGGACACATCAGCAAAATCAACAATTGTCATTTAGAATCCATTCAAAACCTAGTTCTTAATTTTCTAATTTCAATTAAGTAATAATCTCCTGGCTAAATCTAGTAATCAATATTATTTGTTTTTCTAGATGTTGTTGATTATGCTAATATTCAACTAACTTTGGAAGTGAAATAGAATGTACTCTATTAGAAGTTCTACACATTTTTTTGACCTGAATAATACTAAAATAGATTTTTTTATATAGGTTTGTTTGCATCTATGTCTGATATTATCTAATTACTTGGCAGATATATTGCCAGGGCTAGATAGCCAATTAAATCAGAATCTCAAACAATCCATCAAACAAACAAATATGTACTGAACAAAGGCAATGACTACTAAGTGTTTCATATGGCAAAAATCGAATAGTATCGTCCATTAGACATAATTCCTAAATGAAGAACTTTCTCTCTTTCTTTCTCTTCATCTTTTTCTCTCTCTTTCCCTATAACCTTCTACATACAAAACAATTGGAAAACAAGCTGTGTGGTAACCATTTATTGAGTAACTACTATTTTAATATTTTCCAGGAACTTTAGGCTTCTTCAGTATAACTCATTTAATATTCACAAAGATTATAAAGGTTATCATTACTATTTTAATTTCTTAAGTGAGAACAGAGTCTTAGAGAAATAAAAGAGTTTATACATGTTCGAATGGCTAAATAATAGGGTCAAGTTTCATAATTCTATTTTTACTTCAAAATCTATGCTTGTTTCACTATACTAAAGGGAATTTTATTTCAAATTATAAGTTAGGAGTCTATAAGCAAGTAATTTCTATTCTTTTAGATTTTTATATGTAAATAGAGAGATGAACAAGATGCATTCTCAAATCCCTATTAACTCAACTGTCCTAAGATTCTGACATGTTTTCTGTGATGCAGATAATAGTTGGAATCATTAAAGAATATGTTCTTAATGGTAAGTCCCACACAGAGCACAAAAAGGACATATAATCCCTTGTTTACATTTTAGAAAGCCTAGTGACTGCTTAGTAAAAACAAACTTTATGTAAGAAATACATCAAAAATAGTAACGTACAAACATTCATTACTAGGAGAGAAAACCAGCAAGCACTAATTGGCAAATGAGAAGAATCAATATTATTAAAAAGATCAAATGTAAGTGTGGAAACAGGTTTCACCATGTATGAGGTACCAAATCACTCCTAGTTTGGATTTATTGCTACTATTTCCCATTTAGAAGGCTCTGGGCTTGAAATTCCAAGATTCAATATACTATTTTTCTTTCATGTCACGCTAAGGAAAGACTACACTATTGGATTCATGTTTAAGGAAGGTGTGAGTATAGTAGAATTTGAATTAACCTCAAAGTATAAGAGGAGTCACCAAAGGCATATAAAATAGTTTCTTTGGGTATTCCTGGACTTGTCACCGTGATTTTGGAATTATTGAAATTCTTGATGAAACAATGTTTTTTTTGTCTTTGTTTAGTAAATTAGATGAGAATCAACAAATGCTAGAAAATAGAAGAATAAATGAATGGTTAAAATCAGATACATATAATTTGTTCAATTTGAACAAATTGAAATGTAACTAAAAATAATATGAATAGTTTGTGTGTTTTTGACTTATGAACTAGTATTGATGGCGATTCCAAAGAAGACTAAAAAATGTAAGCACTGTCAGAATACTGAACAGTATCTGAAATCCTCCTGAAACATTATTTTGAAAGAAAAGCCTCATTCTCTAGTTCAGTTTTTTTATTTTTGCAATTTTGTATGTTTTTCAGGTTAATTTTATGCAACAATCATATTAGATATAAAGAGCAAATATAATAAGCCAAATTAGACATACTAAAATCTATGTTAATTGTATGCAATAGATCAGAGGATTAGCTTTTAGAAAAAATTTCAGTGATTGTGTAGCTCGAATTATTACAACATAACAGTGAGGAAAATAAAATCACTATACTAGATTATCAAATCCTTGGGTTCCTTTTCATGCTCAGTACTCTCAGAAACATAATACCATCTTTAACGTATTGAATTAACATCTTTAATTTTCATAGCATTAATAATACTCAGGCTTATTTCAAGTTTAAAATTAAACACTGCCTGTGAAATTGTTCTGTCAAATGCAAAATGCTGTGGGAAAACTAGCATCTTGATTGTGGCTATCCTTTTATTGTTATTTTTGGTGCTGTATCAGGTAGAATGCTTTTTTTAACCAATAACAGATAATCTGTTTCTAAGGGATTTAAATGGTAAATCAATTATGAGTAATTTAGTGACTCAGTGATGTTATCAGCTATCCAACTTTCTTCTATTTTATCACCTTTCATTTTAATGATGGTCTAATTCTCTTTGAAAGATAGCTACAATATTTCCAGAAAGCACATTCAAGCATAGTGATGGTCAGAGTGATAGAAAATACCTTTTCCCTGTTTTAGAATAAGACTCATTTTTCAGAAGCATTTTACTTCTAGGTAAATCTCCTCTCAGTCTTATTGAATATAACTGGGTTTCACAGCAAGACCAAACTTGAAACTGGCAGGAGAAATAGGATTATTACAGGGCCTTATACTAATTAGGTTTTCTCAGAATAGAGAAAGGGTCAAATTCTCAGAGAGATGACTATCAAATTAAATCATGGCTCTCTTAGAAAATTCATCAACAATACCTACTATTTATGCCTACTGGTTGTTATAGGGATTTTGCTGTTCTTTTTACTGCAAAATACTAATTCCTTATCTTTCATTCCAAGAGCATTGATAATTCCCAATAATTGTATAACTATATGAAGTTTATATATTTTATGCATAAAAATGCTCCTATGTCTTTGTAATATGAGGGAGGCAGAGCTCCCTCCTTTCCTACTCAACAGCCAAGGGGTTGCCTTTGAACTCACATTTTTATATAGTTCCAATCTACCAAAGCAAAGTCTAACTTTTTTTTCATGATTTTTTAGACTAAATATTAGGTGAAAATTTTGGTAAGCTTTTACAAGTATTTAAGTTGAATAAATACCATATGATTATAATATAGAATATTTCTGTTTCTAAATTATTTCCTTTTCCCTTTTAGTCCTCTTTTCCACCTCAGAGCTCTGACCATCACTGTTCTAGTTTCAGCCATTTTAGTTACCATTTCCATAGAATTATATGATCTTTTGTGTGTGGGTTCTTTCATTTTTTATATTTATGTGCCTCATTTGGTGTTGTATTTAACAATAATTTGTGCCTTTTAATTGTTGAGTATTGATGTACCATATGTGATGATCTCTTCATCAGTTAATAGGTATTTATTATATATAAAGGTACCTTAAATTTCAAAGTTTACATCTTTGTGAGGACATATGCTTGCATTTCACTTGGGAAAATTCCTAGGAAGGAGATTGTTGGATCAAAAGTTAACTACATGTTTACCTTTATAATTATATATTTAGTTTGATAAGAGACTGCTCTTCGATTGTCTAGTGTCTATAACATTTGTATGCTTAGCCTCAATGTATGGGAGATTCGTTTATTTTTTTTTTATGTGAAGTTACTGTCTAAATTATTTGCTCATATTTATAGGACTCTTATTAGTGAGTTGTAACAGTTCTTTAAATATATAGGAGACAAGTTATTTGTTATATGTATATGTATTTTGAATATTTCCTCAGTCTGTGGCTTGCCTTTGTATTTTTTTGCTGCCTTTTTTGAAAAATAAAAGTCGTTAATTTTACTTTTATAGTTCATGTTATATATTCTGTGTCATATCTAAAAAAATTTTACCTAATAAATATCACAAGTATTTTTTTATGATATATTTTAGGAGTTTTATAGTTTTAGTTATTCCATTCAGGACTATGATGTATCTCAAGTTAAATTAGTTTATGGGGTCTGGTTTAATTTTATGTATGAATGTTCAATTTTTCCACCATCTTATACTGAAAATAGTATCCAGTCTGAATTACCTTTGAATCTTTGCTGGAAATCAATCAACTACAAGTTTGGGTGACTCTTTCTAGATCCTGTTATTTTCCATCTTGTAATGACCACCAAACTTTTTTTAATATATGTAAATTTCTGATAAATCTTGAAATTAAATAGTATACCTCCAAGCTGATCTTCATTTTTCAAAATTGTCTCAGCCATTAGCATTTACATATACATTTTAAGATACCTTGTTAATTTTAACAAAATGACAGCTAGAATTTGGTGAAGATTATGTTCATTCTGTAGATTGATTTGTGGAGGATTGACATTTGAATATTAAATCTTCTGATTCATGAATATATTTGTAGGTCTCAGGCCTGGCTGATCCCAGGTCTGGCAGTGATTCAGGCTCACAGCTACTCATAGGATCCCAGGTTTATAATGTTACATTAGTGTAGTACGGTGCCTGTACCTAAAGTATGTAAATATACTTCAGATTATTATATCATGCATGTGTGGCTGAATGCCACTATTGTACTCTGATATATGCAGAGCCATGTGGTCACCTGAGGAGCAGAAGGGAACCATGAAGAGGGGAGCAGAAGAGCAGAAGTAGAAGCCCCCTCCCCTCAATAGACTGAGCTCCCTGCAACAGAAGTGCGCTTCCCACAATAAAGTTGATGTCTTTCATTTCATTCTCATGTCAGCCTCTCGTGCATTCTTCCAACAGGTCATATCACCACAAAAACCTTCTCTTCTTGATCAGCTCAGTGCTGACAATGTTGTTTCTATTTATTTAAACATTTTAAGATGTCTCTCAGCATTATAATTTTCAGTGCATAGGTCTTGCACATATGTCAAATATTTCTAAACATTTTGTATGTTAGATGCTATTATAAATGGTACTGATTTAATAAATATAAAATTCAAGGTTTAATTGATACTAAAAAGCAGACAACTGATTTTTTAAATTTACTTTGTATTTTGCAAACTTGGTAAAATAACATTAATTTTGGTTAGCTTTTTTACATTCCTTAGGATAATCTACATAGACAAAATGCCATCTGCAAATAAAGACTCCTTTTTTTTTCTAATTTCTATGCCTTTTTAAATCTTCCCTTACTTTACTAAAATCTAAGATTTCTGGTATAATGTCAAATACAAATGGAAAGAGAGGAAATCTTGCTTTTTGAGATTGTGGGTTAAAATCTTCATTATCCCACCATTAATTATGTTAGTAGTGGATAATTTGTAGCTATCATTTCTCTGGTTATGATTTTCCTTTTATTCTTAGTTTGCTGAAAGTGCTCAGTGAGGTAAATGGATTGACTGAATTTTGTCAATACATATTTTTTTTCATACGGTAAGATAATATTTTTTTTTATTTATTCTAAGAATATAGCCAAAACATTAATTTTTATAGGTCAATCTTATGCCTCTGAATTAAATCCAACTTGGTCATAAAGTATTAGACTTTTTATATATTGTTAGATTCAATTTGCTAAAAGTTTGTTAAGGCTATTTTATCTAAGTTCACAGGTGACGTTGATCTATATAAGTTTTATTTCTTTTTCTTTTTTACCCCAAAGTATTTTCTATTAATAAAAAATCTAAATAAGTGTGAAACTAATAACTATGCTTAAAATAAAATCATATAACTGATAGTCCTAAAGGAGAAATGATCAAATCAGCAATTACATAGTCATATTTTAACCAGTGTCTTTAACTAACAGATAAAATAAGTAGAAATAAGTAAGAGTATAGAAGACTTGAACAATCTTAACAACAATCTTGACGAGACATTTTCAAACACCACCAAACAATAGCAGAATCCACATTATTTTCAAATACTCATTGAATTCTAATAAGATAGACCAATTCTTGGCCATAATATATTTCAGTAAATTTGGAAGATTGAACTCATATATCATTTGACACTATGAAATTACATTGGAAATATCCATAACAGAAAGAGATGTGAAAAATTCTTAAATATTTGAAATTGAACAACATACTTCTGAATGATATTTATCAAAGAAGAAATCACACTAAAATCATAAATTAAAATATAAGAAATTATATTTAACTATAATAGAATGAAAACAATATATCAATATTTATGGACACCTTAAACAATGATCAGAAGAAAATCTATCCTATTAAATGCCTATCCTAGACAGTAAGTAAGCTCTCAAATGAATGGTCTAAGTTTCTGATCAAAGAAACTGAAAAAATTAAAAAAAAACTTAATTTAACCCATGGAGAGTAAAGGAAAGAAATAAAGAGTAGAGATAAATGAAATTGAAAAAAGAATCTAATTGAAACCAAAAGCTAGTTTGAAGAAATCAAGTAAACTGTATTTAAAAAAGAGAGAGAGAGAAGAAACAAATTACTAGTATCCAGAATAAATGAGAGAAATTCACCACAGTTCACAAAAGATTAAACATATATTGAAGTAATATTAGAAAAAACTTTGTGCCAATATGTTCTACAACTTACCTAAAATAGACAGCGATTCTTTGAAAAATAGCAATCACCAAATTCACTCGAGGAGAAATAGTTAAGACAAATAGTCCTACATCTATTAAAGAAATTGAATTCATAGTTAAAAATTTTCTACAAATTCCCCAGTAGCACATATTTTATAAGAAATATTAGCTGTCATCACTATAATTAACTTTTATTCAGATAATACATAAAATTTATGTAGTATATTTTGATTCATAGATAAGTAAGATCTACCTAGTCAACATCATATCATGACTTTATCAAATACCTTTCCTTAGATTGTTCACTCAGAAAATGTTACATTTATTCATTTAATACATTTAGAGCATATTTACTTCAATTATTTGCAACATAAGATTTTTTTACACTATAATCTTATTTTCTCATAATGTTAAATATTGGTCTTGGCTTTAATTTTTTTCAGATACAAGATTTTATATATCACTTAATGTACCATACCACAATAAGTTATTTGGGCAAAATAACACATCTCTATAAATTGATGTATCTATATATGCTAATTGGCAAACCTTATAATTACCCAAATTCTTTCTTTTTCACTATTTAACATCCTTAAAAAATTATATGAATAAAGAAGATTTAACAGACTAGTGTTTCTACTGTTACAGAATGAATCTGGAATACAAAACATGAAAAGAATGTGAAAACTTGTTCAAAATATGACTATTAATACAGGCATACTGGACATTGTAATTCAATAACAATTCGGGAAAAGTCATGTTTAAACTTTGCTAAATAGTGTTTTTTAAAAAGAAACAAATCTGCCTTTAAATTTGATTGAAAAATGCTTAACTACTCAATTTTTTCAACTAGCTTTGTTTGCATATAATCTAGTTTCACTGAGTTATGATTGTACATTTGCATTTAAATAGATTCATCTTCAAATGATATGCAACAATACAATGAAAATGTGAGAGTGTGAGTCCATTTTATAGAAGAAATTTTTACTGACCTGATGCTATAAAATTCTATAAACTCTCTTTGACATTTAAGAAATTGCACAATGAATTTGATCACAACAATAACTCACAATGAAATTACAATTTGGAATGATTTCTCAATGTGTGTCTTGAACCTGACTTTTTCTTTCATTCTTCACCTCATTTTAATGCAGACTGATGGAGCAGAACGTCTCAGCCATTTCTCTAACCTCAAATCTGGGTAAAGGACTATGCAGTTTAACAACTCAAATGACATTTTGTACTCTTACTGATTTTTCCTTCTCAGTAGCAGTGTCTACCTGACTCCTAATATTAGTAAGGAAAATTCTTTCATATTGCATATGATGATGTTACACACAGTAAAGTCCTAATAATATTGTACAATTGAAATACAAGTAACAATAATATCTTTAGAATACTCACTCATACCTAAACCCTCATTCATTTTATATGTATGTCCCATAAATTATTTGTACCTCACTTTTTTTCCTGCCAGAAAGTTAGTGAAACAAGGGCTATTTCAATAAATTATATGAAAGATCACTTGAATGATTTTTAAGATAGCAAATTTTATTTTATTTTATTTTATTTTATTTTTAGGTCTTACCTTATTTGCCACCTCTATAACATTATTTTGTTGAATTCTTTGCTTAATATTCTCAGTTTCTAATATAAAAATTTATTTTCTATTATGTGCCTCCCTCACTAGAGTAGGAGTTATATAAATATGATTATTATACTCAATGTAGTTGAATTTATTTATGTGGAAACACTTTCTTCTAAAATGTATGTCTTTTGATGAAAAATTATAGAAAGGGAAGTAGAACCCTGTAGTGGTATGGAAGTTAATGGAGGAAGATTTGACAAGATGACCTCATGAAAGATAAGAACTTAAAGGATGCAATAAGGTCTGGTTAATAGCAAATTAATTAAAAATAACAAATTCAACAGAGTCCAAGGAGAAGAAATCAGATGTCAATGAGACAAGGAAGTAATAATAAGTATTGTTATAGAGGGAAAAAAACTGAAAAACTCTCAAAATATGTGGTTGAGATACAGAATGTAAAAGCTCCAAGTGAATCCACAAAGCTTCATCTCAGTTTTGAATATACTACACACACACATACTTACACATACACATGTACACATTCTTAAGTAGTAATCTCTATAACTACCTGATAAGTGTGCATATATATAATTGATATAATGTATATAATTACTTTGTTTCTAGGTAAAAATTAAAGCTATATTAATTAGAGCAATGTTAAAACTTTCACATTTAAGGAGATCAACATTTAAAGATGGACTGTGTAAGTACTAATTTAGTATTTGAATTTTTGTTTACCCTGTTAGCTTTTACAAAATTTTATTTTGGTATAATATTTGCTTGAAGAAGGTGAAAAATGGAAATATAGTAACAAGTAGCCATTAAGCAATTGCTAATCAGTTAAACTTAATGAAAGATATGTAGGACTTACAGCTTTGGAAAAACCCTTGGCAAAGCTAAATTGACCTAAATTCCCGTGGAATTTAATATTTGTAAAAAATTGGTGTTTATTTATTAATGAATATGTTTCCATCATAATCTAAGCAAAAATTAATATCTCTTTTCAAGGCTTTCTATGAGTTTAAAAATATTTATTTATTTTAATACTGGCTACATTTATCTCCTTGGTTTTTCAACAATATATACAGTTCTCTAGGATGCAAATTTATGTTCTTACTGCATAAATTACATGTTGATAACTTGTTAGTATCAAGATTAATGTTTTCAAAATGAAAGTGAACAATTTTATTTTCTTCACTTTTTTGGAAGATATATTGCTTGTCTTTTATGTGTGAAATATTATTAAATAGGAGATGTTTGTCCTACGTGGATTTTTTTTCCTCTAGACTTCATAACCTTCCTTTCTTTTCAACAACTCCATGATACCCACCCTTTCTAATTCCTTAAATTCTTCTAAGTATATATTTAATCTATTAGCCAAATGTGTTAGCTAATACCTCTGAATATTATTTGCAGATAAATGAAGAATACTTAGGTTCTTTATTTAATTGAGAACTATAGGGAAATACCTAACTCTGGGATTTCAGGAAATTTGAACTACAGCATGGAAGGAATGTGAGGTATGTAATATTGATAAAACATTCATTCCCTTATTATGACCAAAGCCTCTATTGTAAAAAAGTATAGATCTCATCTACACTATCAAGTTGTATAGCATAATAAACTTGGCTCAGTCATCATAAAATATCTAGCTTCAATTCCCAATAAAACCACTTAACTGGGTAACCTTAAGCATACTATACTTTTTTTCTAGATATTACTTTCCTTTTTTATAAAAAAAGATGAAGATTAAATGAGGTAATGGATGTCATATGCTGAGGACTATGATGCAAGAATAAATAATCACTAAACAGCCACTTCAAAAATAAAGATAATGGAAATGATGTGATGATGATGATAATGGTGATAATGATGACAAATATGATATAACTTTTCTTTTGATCACTTCTTATTTCCTTTTATATCTGTTTGCTTATAACTAGTGTAAGTTGTTAAATTCTAAATACCTACTTATTAACTTTCTTGTAGTTCTTACTCTGTTTTATCTTTATTACTCATGTCCTAATTTGTTTTATGTTCTGTTTTATTGTGATGTTTATATTCATGGAGGCTCTATCAAATCTTCAGAGTACATACAAAAGAACATTTACATAAATATGAAATGAAATGAAATAAAATGAAATGATATATAAATAAAATAACATCAACTTTAGGGTCACTGCTTTTATGCATAAGCACAATAGACTTTTCACTAATTCATTCAATATGTATTTTTAAAAAATTTCTTAATTAACCATTGTGTAATTGCTTGGTATTTTGTTGGCCTTGAAAGAACAAGTAATTGTAGACCTGTGTATAAATTTCCTTGGTCTTCTGAATGTTCCACAAACCGAAATCTTGAATATAGATTAATATTATAGGGTATTTAATGGATTGCTTTATAATCTTATCATTGAAATTTCCTAGAAGTACTCCAATATTCTACCCAAAACAAAAATTTTCTGTGGAAAATTACCATTATTATAACATCTAGGTTAGGCTTTCTTCAAAGAAAATTATAGAAGATTTCTAACTCAAAAAGGAATCCTCAACTTTATTGCTCTGATTACTGGAAAATACTTACTTTTATTAGGTACTAAATTGGCTTCCCCCTGACCTACCAATATGAGATATTAGTTCTGCTCTCTAGGGCTCTATGGTACAAGGCTAATCCATCTTCCATATGATTGGCTTTCACATATTTAAAGACAGCTTGCACTGTACCACTAAGTTAATCTATATATTTCTGTGGTTCAACTATTTTTTTTTTTAACTCTGGTTAATCTTTTTAGACTCCTCTGTGGTTATTTTCTGTAATATTTTAGTTTTAGTTTAGTTTTGTCCTTAGTTTCAAGATCTTCTTCCCCTAGAATAATCCACAAATGAATGAGCATTATATTAAATAAGAATTATTAAAATGTCAAGGAAAAAATGTAAAAATCTGTTGTCACTTCCTGATCCTTTAGTTATTAATTGTTATGTTACATATGCTTCCAAACTTTGTAGTGTAACACAATAATCATTTTACTAAGTTTAGGATTCTATGCATGAGAAATTCAGATAGGGCAAAATAGCGGGAGTTGCTCTGTGACTCCTGAAGCCTCAGCTGGGAGAGTTAAACAGCTAGGACAATACAAATGAGTGAGACCTGAGATCATTTGGAAGCTTCTTTACTATCTGTGCCCTGGCAGGGGTAACTTAAAGTCTTCAGCAAGGGCTGCAATCTAAGTTATCTCCATGTGGCTAGAATTTACTAGAGTGAGGCAGCTGAGTTCTTAAAGGTAAAGAGCAGAAAAAAACAATTAAAAAAAAAAGTCTTCTGAAAGGCTTCTTTTGACCTAGTCTCAGAAGACATACAGGGTCACTTTAATTACTTCTAATACTTTGTAAGTTTCTAAGTAAAGTTGCAATTCAAGTGGAGGGAAACTGGACTTTTCTTTATAAAGGAGTAGTGAGATTATATAGCAGAGAAGTATATGATAGGTGATACTTTTGGAGTCATCTTTGGAAAATAAAATCTATTCCTGTATGCCCTCTGGCCACAATTCATCTCCCTCCACATGCAAAATATCCACTTCAGAACATCCAAATAATCTCATCCTACACAGTGTTTGAAGTGTAGGATTTCATCACCTAAATTGGGGCCAGGTACACCTGAGTTTCTTCTGGTTCACTTTTTCTCATGTGGCTTATCTCCATTCAAAAGCTTGTAATGTAGAGAGATCAGTTTTTCCTCCTGCAAACTCAATATATAAAAGTGAATCAAACATGGAACCATTATAACAGACAGTACCACAGAAAAGGAGTAAATAAAAGGTATATGGCAGTCACTACTCCATAGTAATTCTGTAGTGTAGCTGGTTATTTAAATTGCCACTTCCAAAGGCCTCTTTATTTTGCATTGCTTTGGCCACTTGTAGTACAAGCTGATGAAATCCTTTAAAAAACTTTAGGTCTTTTATGTATTAATTTATAATCCACTCTATTAAAAGAAAGACATATCCATGGATCTGTGATACATTCTCTGAACCTCGGGCTTCCTATGAGAAGTTGTAAGACAATACTACTAAGATTTAATAGAAGTCTATTTTATAACAGAGTATCTTAGAAGCATATGCTAAAAAACGTTAATAAATCTTTACTTGTTTAAAGAGTTTATGTGGCACCTCTTCAAATATTTTGAGGGTTTTACAAAGAGATTTTCAATCACACCCTTGTCTTTATCTTTACTTTGGGACCACATTTTCCTAATAGCATTGTACAGCTAATTATTTGCCCTGAATCCCTTTATTATTTTGAGATACTTTTGCATCCTGAAAAGGCTAGGAATAAAAAATAGTTTTGCTTTGTTTTGTTTTAAACTTCAGCAAGTTTTGTCTCTTCTATTAACTTTTTCTTAAGTTTGCTTGAAAAATGAATACCTTTTTTTAATTGATTTCTATTTGTATTTTATCATATACAGCTAAAACTAGCTGTTGACACTTTAAGTATTTAGCATGGACATATCCTTAGCAAATTCAAGTAGTTTGTTAAATATATTTCCCATTTCCTATGTTACCACAGTTGACAGAATTGCCAAATTTGTTGCCACTAAATAAAAAGGGTCCTCTTTCTTCTACCTGAATAACAGTTTTTTTTCATTTTTCTTTAAGCCTTCCTTGACAGCATATCCAAGGCCTGTCAAGTTTATACCTGTGACCCAGTCCCAAAAGCAGTGCCAAATATTTTACTTTTGGTTATATTGATACTGTATTTTGAAATTATTTGAAACTAAAATTATATTTCAATTATCTCTGCACAACAAACAACTCCAAATTGCTAGTGTAAAACAAAAAATTACATTATGCTAATTCTGTGAATCAGAAATTTGAATAGGCACAGGAGAGATGGCTTCTTTTCTTCCATCATATCTGGGAAAAATATCACAGACAGGGATGATTTAAATGGCTGTGGGCTAGAATCTCCTAAGGCTTTTTCAGGCATGTATCTGTTCATTGATTGAGATGACTAAAGGCTAGTCTCAGCTGAAGACTGTAGATTGGAACATTTACACATGATTGCTCCATGTGGCCTGAACTCACTGTAGTGCTACTAAACTTTGAGAAGGAATCCAGAGTATGACTATTTAGAGAACATATATTTTAAGAGACCAAGGCAGGAGATGTACTACTACTGACCTTTTATCACTTCAGCCACATTCTGTCAATTTTAAGTGTATCATTAGAGCCAACTTAGATTCAAGGGTTGGATTTTGGCTTCACTTTTTGAGAGGTGAATAAGGTCACAATACAGAAGAGTTTGTAGAGTGACAGATGGTATTATAGTGATCTTTATAAAATAAAACCTGCCGGATCTGGTAATTACTAACATGTCATTTCACTTTAACCTTGGCTACCGTGTTTTTTTTTTTTAAGTCCCAATTTTTAATAGGTTTCACTGTGAGATTATTTGTGAACATTCTAAAATTTGAATTACTAAAAATGTACCTTTTGAATCAAGGACTAGGTTCCATAAAGGAAAGACAAAGGGCTCTACTACATGTTATCTGACAAACAGAATTCAATTCTATAAACTTCTTTTGACCTAATGTTTTCTCTTTAGATTCCTTCTAAATAGATTTGGTATTAGCAGTGTAAACTCCAGCTAAATTATTATGTAATAAGTTTGTATTTGACACTGTCTATTTTTTGTGAGGGAACAGTTGACATGAAGGTAACTCAGATAAATTTTGCAGGATAATGACAAGAATAAGGGTCACACAAGACATCTCATTTCATGGTGCAAAGCATAATTTCATATAACCCACCTCATCGTATTGTTACTCTCTAATGTGGCCAAAACACTCATTTGACTAAGATGTCCGTGTGATCCAAAAATCCCTAAATATTCAGAATACTGTGTAACCAGAATTCAGTCGTGTAACCAGAATCCAGATTTTGAATCTCTAATCTTCTAGTTCACCTATACTAATACTCCTATTAAAACAGTCCTTAAAATTTGCTGATACCTTCAGTCCACTCACTATCATCTGCTCATGTCTCAACTATACAGTTAATATTCCAGGGATCTTTATTGTAACTCTCTTTGTCTTTGTGATTTTCCCCTACCTCTGTTATGCTAGCCTGGAAGCACTCAATTATGGTAAAAACAAGCAAACAAACAAACAAACAAACAAACAAAAACAACCAGCTATCTTCCTTCTCTGTGTTTGCCACTGATCAGTATAATATTGCTTGAGAAAAACAAATATTTGTGAAATGAAAGTATGTGTCCTGAATAGATCTGACTTTGCCTTGATTATAATCATGATCATGACTGAAAACCACAGATTTCAACCTTCAGTTAATGAAAAAAGAACTAGAAGGAAACTTTAAATAGATAAGCTGGTGACATAAGTTTAGTGATAATGTTGATTGAACTGTGGGTTAGTTAGTAACCTTTGTTTAGAAAAAAAAGGGAGGAAATATGTGAATATTGACATAACCATTACCAAAAATTTTTAGTTAAAGCTTTATGTGCTCTGAAACTTGTCACAATAAAGTTCTAAGTTTGTTTACCAAAGGAAACAAATAGTTTTTTTTCTAAAATTTAAGAAATCTTAAAACATTGTTAGAATTGCTGACTTATAATCTAGAATGTTTAGAATAGGAATGCTTGTTAAACTGTTTTAGAAAACTGTGTCCATCCAAAGTTTTCTGCTATATTTGGTATAGGAGAATAGTTTTCCTGATAATAAGTATTGTCATTGAGTATGACTTGGCTGATCTACCATAAAAGACAATATTTCTAAGTAGGTTAGAATTATAACTAATCTTCTTTGCAAAAAAAAATTTGCATTTAAAATAAAAAATCTAACACAATGCAATATGCATAAGATGAAAAAAATAAATCTACTTCTCAATACTATTGTAAGACTAATAAATTCCTTCACACTTTAATATTTTATTAGCTTAGATTCAATGCAACTGCATTTTATGGGTTGTCATTATTTTTAATGTGTTGAGGTATATATACGATATCATTGTATTCCATCAATATAGTTTCTGTATCTTAAGATTAAAGAATATATACCTAAAATTAATGAAGTAGGGTATAATCGATTTATTAAATGAACTAGAGTCATTGGGTTAGAGCATAAACCAATTTTACCCATTTTCATCTGTATACCTTCAAACTTCTCCATTGAATTGTTCTTCCCTATCTTTATATAAAACATTGAGTAAATCTCAAAGCTTTTATAATTACATTCTAGCATTTAAAAGTCCCATTTGGTCTAATGACAAAACTTTATTTTCTCCTTTGATCCAAAGCATTCTCTTTCAAGTCAGCTTGACCTGAATCTGTCAAAGCAGCTTTCAAATACTTTAAGTTCAGCTTCTTTCTCCTGTTTGCTTTACTTTCTCTTCTACATCCCAGTTAATTATGTCTATTCCCAGACTTAGGGGCAGGGTAATGGATAATAGGAAAGAAACAAATGTTATATGGCTGATGCATTTGCAATATGACATCAAGATCACCTTTTGTGTCAAATGTTGAAATGATGCAGTTCTGTCTATCAAAGGTTATTTTGGGAGTTCTTCAAGAAAACAATCTAAGAGCAACTGGAGAGCAATTTTTCTGTAGTTCTCAGATGACAATGAAACTTCTTCCAACTAGATTTTTATGACTTATCCTCTCAACCTCTAACTTCTGGCTGTCTACCCCACCCACACACACTCTCTTGAAGTCACTTTATCCATGCTCCTTTCCATAAAGTTCTACACTAACCATAAAAAACTGCCTCATAGAATGTAAGTTCCGTCCATTCTTCATGCAGTTTATTTCACCTGATGCCACAGGCCCTTCACACCTATACATATTTCAGGCTTGAATCAAAAAACACTTCTTATATCCTTAAACATCCAAAGGACATATATAACATCTTGATGTGATTTTTTAATCTTTATGTCACATGGCTTGGAGGCAGGAGAAGAATGCATATCACATTGGCAACTCTTTCTCCAAATAAACTCCTCATTCATAGTTCTTTTGACATCAGTCTCTTCTCCCCGCATATAGGCCAGAGTTGGGTAAATTACTACTTTTACAGTGTTTTGCCATTTTTCTGCTTGTGATCTAGCATGTAGTCTTCTTGCTCAGTAGAGCCACTCCCTAAAGCAATGAAACTCCGAAATAGAAAAAGTTACATTTAACATCATGTTTCAAAAGAGTCTACTCCCAAAGAGACCTTGAGACCTTAATTCTAATTCTGTAATGCCAAAGAGGTATTAAAAAAACTCAAGAAGGCTAAGTAAGATTAAGGACCAATGTCTAACTTTACTTCAATGATAATTTTTATAAATTCTATATTTTGTAGAGCACTTTCTAGGAATCACATCTTTACTAATTATTTATTAAATTACTTGCAGCATATATTATTAGGAGAGAAAACAAGACTCATTTATACTTAAACATCTAATGATATATTTTGTACATGTTTAAAATTATTAAAATAGATTATATTAAACCCATTAAAAGAGGTAATAATATTCAAGTTTATATTCCTTGACTATTTAAAGTCTTCTTCATTAGAGAAGTCACCTGCAGTTGTTACTATCACATTGTCTTTTCTAAATATATTCAATAACTACCCCTTGCTATGACATTAAATTGATCTCTAGTTCAATGTCACAGGTGCTCTTTTCTACATGATTTCTATTTTCTACAAGGAACCTACCTCACACTACTTCCACACTCAATCCTTCTTCTCATCTATGCACTCTTTTTAACAAATGAAGCATCGCACAATTGCCCCAGGTGTCTTCTTTCCTTGGTTCCTCAAGTTAAAGTCCTGTGCCACTAATTGTAGTAACTTATTTAGAATTTGATGCTTAGGCTAATTTTAAGTATGCAACTATAGATTCACCTCAACTAGATATTAAATTTAAAAAGCATTTCTCTATGCCCTTAGGATCTAGGCTGGCTCTAAGGCTTGCTTAGGCCAAGGGGATAGTAGTGAGCTTGATGCAAACAGAAGCTTAAAAAAACTTTTACTTTAACATTTCTTGACATTCTGGAAATCCTTCTTCTATCATATGAAGAAGGCTACACTAGCTTACTTGAGGATGAGAGCAAGCCGAACCCTTTGAGACCCCAGAGACCAATCAGACTCTACCCACCAATAGTATAACAGCCTAGACAATAGTGCCCCAGTCATGTCACCAACTACATGCAGTGATTAGTTAAGCCAGTCTAGAGCAAAAAAGCTGCCAAGCTGACCCAGAAAATTGTGAGTTAAATAAATGGCTATTATTAAGGCCCTAAATTCTGGGGCAGTTTTTTACACATACTCTAAAATAGAAGATACAATTACATATTTATTAGGAGTATAAAAAATAAATTCTGTTGTAATAATGTATTATACTGATACATAAGTTTTAACTCAAAAGGATTTAACCATAAGATTAATTGTACTAAATGTGTATATGCTCCTGATATCACTGAAAATCTGAATTCTTCTCTTCTTATGAAATAGCTCATGGATTTTGGTGGTTAGGCATATTGAGAGTTTATAGGAGTCCATAAAGAATAGAGGTAAGATTGAAAGGCAATAGATGTAGGCATGCAAACAAAATCCATTAAACAACATTCAGCCAATGAATTAAAAGAGAGAAAGAATGAGAATATTTTGAGGAGCACATTTTAGGAATCACATCTATTATTAATTATATCTCAAATTACAGTATATATTATTAGGAGAGGAAACTAGACTCATTTATACTTAAGTATCTAGTGATATGTTTTATACAAGTTTAAATTTATTAAAAGTAAATAGTACTTTTACATTAATTTTACTAAATGTGTCCTCCAATAAAATGAATTTAATGTGATAGATAAATAAAATACTTTGCTTGGAAATAATTGCTTGACCTGTGTAACATTCCAATGCTAAATCACAATTTTTAACCTTTATGTAAAAACAAAATTAAAAGTCTAATATGTCTATCTACAAAGTTATAGCACATTCAGATCAAGAGAAACATGTACAAGAAAGTTATCATTTGTTTTCCAAACATCTTAAATATTTCTTAGATTATAAAAGTATTTTTTAAATTATAAAAGGAAATTGTATGTATAAAGATATAAACAAGGAAGATGATATCATAAATGTATTTAATATCTATTATGTACTATTTTTTTCTTCACAGTATTATATTTAAATGGCCAATGCTGGGCTAGAAAGTTTATATGTAAGATGAGTTACTTAGCTGATTAATACTTTATTATATGTATATACTATATTTCCTTTTTTTAATTTTTATATTTTTATTTTTCTAATTATAATTGACATACAATATTATTTTATTTTCAGGTGTATAACACACTGATTAGACATTTATATAACATTTGAAATTTTTATCCTGATAAATCTAGTACCCATCTGACACCATAAATAGTTATTACAATACTAATGACTGTATTTCCCATGCTATACTCTACATTTCCATGACTATTTTGTAATTACCAATTTGTACCTCTTAATCTCTTCCCCTTTCATCCATTGCTCCACTCCCCAATCTGACAATCATGATAATTCTCTCTGTATCTATGAGATTTTGTTTTTGTTGTTTGTTTATCCTATTTTCTAGATTCCACCTATGACATTTATCTTTCTCTGTCTGACTTACTCTACTCACCACAATAATGTCTAAGTCCATCCATGTTGTCGTAGATGGTAAGATTTCATTCTTTTTAATGGCTAAATAATATTCCATTACATGTGTGTGTATGTATGCATGTATGTGTGTATATACATATATATACATATATACATATACATGTACATGTACATATATATATATGTGTGTGTGTGTGTGTATATATACACACACACACACACATATATATATATATATATATATATATATATATATATATATATATATATATAATCACCTCTTCTTTATCTATTCATCCATTGATGGACACCCAGGATATCTTCACATTTTGGTTACTGTAAATAATGCTGCAATAAACATATGGCCTCACATGTCCCTTTAAAGTAGTGTTTAGGGTTTCTTTAGATACATACCTAGAAGTGGGTTCTTCTTTGCCTCTTATTATAGCCTTTGTTTTAAAGTTGATTTTGTCAGATATAAGTATTGCTACCCCAGGTTTTTTGTTTGTTTATTTCCATTTTCATGATAAATTTTTTCATCCTTTTCAGTTTGTGTGTGTCTTTCAATCTGAAGTGAATCTCTTGTAGGCAACATATGTAAGGGTCTGGTTCTATTATCCATTTAGCGCCCCCTACCTTTTGATTAGAGAATTTAATCTATATGTAAAGTGTTGCTAGAAATGTACTTATTGCCATTTTATCATTCATATTTTTAAGCTTTTCTTTCTTTATATTAAAGTGTCTAACATTTTCTATAATACTGGCTTGGTGAAGATGAACTTCTTTAGCTTTTTCTTTTCTGAAAAGTTTATTATCTAGCCTTTGATTCTAAATGATAGCTTTGCCAGGTAAAGTAATCTTGGTTGTAGGTCTTTGCTTTTCATCACTTTGAATATTTCCTGCCAAAGCCTCTGGCCTGCAAAGTTTCTGTTGAGATATCAGCTGATAATCTTATGGGAGCTCTCTCATAGGTAACTGAGTGCTTTTCTCTTATTGTTTTAAGGTTCTCTCTTTGTCTTTAAGCTTTGACATGTGATGTAACTTGGCATAGGCCTCTTTAGGTTAATCTTGTTTGGGATTCTGTGCTTCCTGGGCTTGTGTGTCTATTTCACTCACCAGGTTAGAAAAGTTTCAGTCATTATTTCTTAAAATAGGTTTTCAGTTCCTTACTCTCTCTTCTTCTGGAATCACTATGATTTGAATGTTGGTATGCTTGACATTGTCCCAGAAGCCCCTTAAACTATCCTCACATTTTTGGATTCTTTTGTTGTTGTTGTTGTTGCTCTTATGATTGGGTGTTTTCTGTACCCTCTCTTCTAAATTGCTGATTTGAATCTCTGCTTCAATTAATCTACTGGTAATTCCTCCTAAGGTATTCTTCATTTCATTATTGTGTTCTTTATGACTGGTTCTTTTTTTATGTTTTCTATCTTCACTTTTATGTTTTCTATCTCTTTGTTAAAATTCTCACTGAGTTTCTCTACTCTTCCCCTAAGTTCATTGTGCATCCTTATAACAAATGCTTTGAACTCTCCATCTGGTAGACTGTCTCCATTTTGTTTAGTTCTTTTTCTGGAATTTTGTTCTGTTCTTTTGTCTGGGATATGTTTCTTTGTCTCTTGTTTTTGCCTTGTGTTTTTTTTTTTTTCTTCTTCTATGTATTAGGTAGGGCTGTCATGTCTCCCAGCCTTAGTAGAGTGGCCTTATCTACTATGGGTCTCTGACACCATGGTCTTCCTTGGTCACCTGAGCCAGGTGTTCCAGGTATGTCCCTGGTATGAATTGTGTGCCCTCCTATTATAGTTGAGGCTTGGTTGCTGTTTGATCGACAATGAGGAGAGTTAACACTTGCGTCGATTGGTTATGAAGATTGGCCATGACCAATGAAGAAACTATTGTGTAGGTGTTGTACCTACAAAGCAGAATTTGCTTTAGCAGAGCTTTGGTACCTGACCTGTCTGTCTTTTGGGTTTGTCATTCTTATATGTAATTCTGGGTGATGATCTCACTCTGTTCAAAGGTGTCCATCAGGTATGCATGCCTGGGACTCCTGAGAGGAGCCTTGCCACAAGCTACATTTAGCTGCAGCCTATCCCTTGGCATGAACCACCAAGCAATCTGCAGATGGCTGCCCCCATGCTGGGCTTGGAAATGCCTTGAGAGGCAAAGCCGCTAATCAAGGCCAACTGCTGCTATTCCCAGGTTTGGGGCTGCTCACAAGAGGTTCAGGACATGCCAAGGCCAGATGCTTCTTGTTTAGTTTTTGTGAAATTTTGAGAGATTTTAGGAAAGCAACATGAGCCAAGACAGGCAACTTGTATGGAAAATCCATCAGAAGTGGTTTGTGTGGACTCGTATGTTGGGTAAGGCAAAGTCTCAGAGACTCACCAAGGTGGGGTGACCAGTGTTAGCTATATTGATGAAAATTTAGTTATAGTGCCTGCCTGGGTCTTCAAGCTAGATCAAGGAGAGCTCAACAAAGCAATAATGCCATCTGCTAGCACTTCTGTCTGTGAGAAAGCTGCTCCTCCAGCCCCCACACTGAAGCCAAACAACTCAGTCTCTCCCCATAGATCTCTGGTGCCTTTTGAGCAGCTGCCTCAGCACTGGAACTCAGAATTAGTGAGTCTCTCAACAAGTAAGTTGACGTGCGGACCGCTAAATAGGAAAGTCTGTGACTCTCAGTCCACTGTCTTAGTCACAATCTCTGCTGATTTTCATAGCCAGAAGTTATGGGGACTTCTCTTCCCAGCACTGGAACCCTGAGCTGAGAATCCTGATGTGGGCCAGGACCTCTTGCTCCTCCTGGGAGACCTCTGCTGATGAGTTATCTTTCCCAATTCTCAACTGCCACACACCAGTTTCCCGACCCATTTAATATCCCTACCCCTCCTACCAGTCTCAATGTGGCCTCTTGTATACGTCCTCAGTTGTAAGACTTCTGTTCAGCTAGTCTTCAGGGATTCTCAATGATGGTGGTTATTCTGTAGTTTAGTTGTAATTTTCATGTGGTTGTGAGAGGAAGTGAGCACAGCATTTACCTACTCTGCTATCTTGACTGAAGCCTCTAGACCATATTTTTTTTATTCATTCATCTGTTGATGGACACCTGGGTTGTTTTTCTATCTTCTCTACTATGAAGAGGGTTGCAATAAACATAGGGATGCAGATAGCTCTTTAAGATAATAGTTTTAATTATTTTTGATATATACCCAGAAATGAGATTGCTGAGTTATAGAGTACTGTTTTTAATTCTTTGAGAAAACTTCATACTATTTTGCATAATGGTTGTACTGTTTTACATTCCCACATTTGGTGTTCAAGGGTTCACACACACACACACACACACACACACACACACACACACACACGGAGAAATGTCTCTTCAAGTCTTTTGCCCATTTAAAAAAATAAATTTATTTATTTAAATTAGTTTCAAGTATACAGTACATTGGTTAGACATCTATAATGTTCATAAAATGATCCTTCTTCCAATTGCTCCCTCCCTCCTCTGACCTTCCACATTATATTAATGCTAACTGCATTCCCTCTGCCATGCTCCCCATTCCCGTGCCCAACAATCAAGTATTAATTGTACTTCTTTAACTTTTCACTCCATTCTCTCAGCCTCCCAAATCCCCTCCTCTCTGTCCATAAGCAAAATGTTCACTATATTTGTGAGGCAATTTTTGATTAGTTTGTTCTTTTTGTTTTTTAGATTCTGCATATAAATGAAATCATATGGTATGTATCTTTCTTTGTCTGACTTATTTCACTCAGTATATTAACCTCTAGTCCCATCCATGTTATTACAAATGGTAGGATTTCATTTTTTTAATAGCCAAATCATATTCCATTGTATATATAAATAATAACTTTTTTATCCACGTTCCTATTGATAGACCTTTAGGTTATTTCCACATCTTGGCTATTGTAAACTGTGTTGCCATGAACATAAGGGTGCATAGATCTTCACAAATTATTTTTTTATTTTTATTTTTTTTTTGATAAGTACCCAGAAGTGCAATTGCTGGGCTAAAAGGTATGTCCATTTTTAATTTTTTGAGAAACCTCCATGCTTTTTTCCATAGCAGCTGAACCAATTTGAAATCCCACCAATAATATATGAGGGTTTCCTTTTCTCTGCATCCTCACCAACACTTTCTGTTCTTTGATTTATTGACAATAGTCATTCTGACAGGTGTGAGGGGATATCTTATTGTGGTTTTAATTTGCATTTCAAGTATTTTGCTCATTTTTAATTGGCTTAATACAACAGAAAGGGGGGAACACAAGGAAACTCTGAAAGGAGTTAGATATGTCTGGCACCTTGATTGTGGTGAATGCATCATGTGTGTTTGTATATGTTCAAACTTATCAAATTTCACTTGCTAAATGCATGATTCTTTCTATGTTAATTATATCTCAAAAAAGCTGTTAAAAAAGATATGAGCCAGCTTCAGAGAATACACCTAATGCCTAAAATCAATAATATAGCATTTACTATTTGTCAGGCCCTGCTCTAAGTGCTTTAAATATATATGTTACAGCACTTATATATATAGTCTCATATAACACAAACATATATAGATTATATATGTGTGTGCGTGCATGTGTGTGTATATATGTATATATCTATATCTATCTCTATCTTTATCTGTATCTCTATCTTTATCTCTCTATCTATCTCTATCTCTATCTCTATCTCTATCTCATCTCTATCTCTATCTATCTCTATTTCTGTCTATCATCTCTATCTACCTCTATCTCTATCTCTATCTCTATCTCTATCTCTATCTCTATCATCTATTATCTCTATCTCTATTTCTATCTCTATCTCTATCTCTATCTCTAATCTATCTCTCTCTCTATCTCTATCTCTATCTCTACCTCTATCTCTATTTCTATCTCTATCTCTATCTCTATCTCTAATCTATCTCTCTCTCTATCTCTATCTCTATCTATATCTATATTTAGAGAGAGTCTCATTTCTAGTTTTTGAAGGCAGTTGGCAAGAGCCAAAACATATCTACAGAAAGATTTACCATATGCCACCTATTGGCAAGTAGATTTTCTTTCTCTAATTTTCTTAGCATATGAACCAATTAAAGAGCTCATGCAATGTTGACCACTTGGCAAGTTTCTAGCCCCTCTTTCTCCCTTTTTCTCCCCTGCGTTTAGAGGCCCAGATATATAACTCATGTTTTCATGATTAATAGTAACACAGGGAACAATATAAGATGTGACATTCATGTAGAATATTGGTAAAAAAAATTTTTGTGGATCTAAATTTTTATTTTTTATTTATAAATTAAGCTACTTCCTCCAAGTGATATTACTCTTAATTATACTAATAAGAGTAGTCAAATTAAATTCCAAGATATTAGCACTAGAAATTGACTTTCTTTTCTGGCAATAACTCAAGTTCACATAACTTATTTGGTCTTAAATCTCTGGGGCTTCTTGAAATTGACCTCTAGCTTTTAGTATAAATCAATGTTATAAAATGCTTTTACATTTAGAGAACAGGATTAAGATCTCCAGGTCAAGGATAAAAGGAAATTAAACTTTTAACATTTCAGATATTTTTTCTTCCTGTGGTTATGAGAATTTATAAATAAACATAGCTTTTATGAATAAAGCTTACATGGTATTTATTTAATGCAGTTTACCTTAGAAGTATCTTATGTAGAGAATATAATGGAAACATATTAAGGATGAATTAAAATATGATTTCAAGTGATGAAACATAGTGGCACATCATTTCAAAACAGCAATGACAGAAGTTTATGTCTACAATTTAATCACCAGAGATTTAATGAGAACACATTTCTCAAAAATATGTAGGAATAAATTAACCATAGTGTAAGGCAGTATTTGAAAAGTGATAGATGACAAGATACGAACCAGGTGAAATAGGAAGATAGAGGAGAAAAAAAGATGAATTCTTTGCTGAAGGATGAAAGGAGAATCCAAGTTGAGTTGATGAATGGTTTGGACAACATGGAAAGAAAATTTAATTTAGGTTGAGAAAAGAGCATCAGTGCAGCACAAATATAACAAAGGTCTTAGAAAAATAGGACTGTGTTTGATATGATTATATGTGAATTAAAATTTCTCGACAAATTTTCTCAGATATCTGCCAAATCTAGAAAATAAAATTGCTATAAGTATAGATAAGTCTTGCATAGCAATCATAGTTGACCTCTTGAATTTTCTTAAGCCATAAAATATCTGAAGACAGAAACAGCAGTCTTGCTTTCTCCTGTATAATTTAGGAGTATATGGGTAGTTAAACCTCTTTTATACTGATTGTGAGCATTTTAGCACCTGACACGTAGCAGAAAATATTTTTTGTGGTTGTTAATTTTTATAATTTGAGGAAGATTTAGGAAGAACTGTTTTACTCTTAAACTAATTTTAAAGACAGATTCTGAGGAAAACAAAACAAAACAAAACAGAAGCAATAGGGTCAATAAAGCTTTGTTTAAAACATCTTAAGAAAAATCTCAAATAGCTATTTAGTCAAATGTAATTACCAGCAATTTTGTTCATTCATTAGTGTCACTTCTAATGAGTTATGCTTGTAAATGCTTTATTTGCTAATGTTATAAAAATGTACTTATTTCAAAAATTTATGACTCAAATAGTAAATTTCTTTATTTTGATTTTCCACATTTAATCTGAAAAATAGAGATTTATTTAATGTGTTTTGCCTTATTACTGTGTGTGAAAGATTTATCAGAAAATAACTTTTTTCCTCCCACCTTTCCTGTGTACCTGCTATGCATCAAATCCTATGCTAAATATATTAACTATATTAATACATACTCAAATTTGGGCTTATTACTAATTTTACAAATAAGGAAACTGGAAATTTGAGTGATTATGTTAGTTCTTCAAGGTCACATAATCGATAGGGGGCAGAATGCTGAGAATGTAGTCTATCTAGACCTACATCTCTAGGTCAAGGCTAGGAGTTGTACCCTACTTATGTTATTTCAGAAAAATCATCACTCTGTGGAGATTCTACCTCTATAACCCTCAGTTCTGATTATTACTCAGAATTACTTTATACTGTTGTTCTTATAAATTTTAATTATTCTCTTGAGCTTTCAGAAATTATTCTTCACTGAGGGTTAAATTACATAGAGTGAAATGTACAGATATTGCTTATACATATAAAACACACAAAAAATGTACCCCACACCTATATGAAGACAGAATATTTGAATCACCCAAGACATATTCCCTTTGCCACTCTTCACACATTTTTTTATTTTTCTCTATTACCAGGTTCACAAGTAAACTGTTTTATATTTTCTTTCCCTATAGACTACTTTTGCCTATTTAAAAGCTTGATTTAAATGAGATAAAAAATGGTACATACATTTTGTGTCTAGCTTTTCTAGGTTAGAACAGGTTTTTGAAGTTCTCCCATATTGTCAATTGTATTTATAGGACATTACTTTTTACTAGTTAATAATATTCTAATGTATTATTAAATCACAATATTTTAATATGTATTCCTATTGATATTTTTATTTCTCATACTTTATTATGAACAAAGGAGGTGTAAATATTTGTGATGTCTTTTTATAGACATAAATTTTCATCTCTTGTGCAATATCAGAAAGTAATATTGCTAGCTCAAAAGATAGTTGTACTCTGAACTCTTATTAGAAGTTGTCAAACTAAGTTCTGAGGTTATTTTATCACTTTATACTCTGAACAACAATATTCAGATTGTTCTGTGTCAGTATTTGGTATTGCAAATAATTTTTAATTTAATCACTCTGATAGGTGTTTAGTTGTATCTCATTTTGATTTTAGTTGTTATTTTCTTTGAGTGATAATTTTCAAAAAATTATTAGCCATTTGTGCATTTTTCTAGGTGAAATGCTTATTCAATCATTTTACCTACTTTAATTCTGTAATTTGTATACTTAATATTGATTTGTAAGAGCTGATTATATAATTTAGACAAACTTCTTTAGGTATTTTATTAGGACTATTTTTGTCCATTAAGTGCTTATGCATTCATTTTACTAGAAAGCTATTTTTTCAATAAATTTTATTTTTAGAGCTTTTTAAATAATTTTATTTTATTAGTTTCAAGTATTTAGTACATTGCTTAGACATTTATATAGTTTATAAAACAATGCCCCTAATTGCTATTTCTCTCCTCTGGATCTCTATCTAGCCAATATTTTAATGCTAACTGCATTATTATGCCTTGCTTCCCATCCCCATTTATCAACTACTAATTTGTACATCTTTAGACCTTCACCCCATTCTCCCAGTCCCCCCAAATCCCTCTGTCCATCAATAGATTGTCCTCTATATTTGTGTCTGTTTTTGATTAGTTTGTTCTTTTTGTTCCTTAGATTCCACATTTAAGCAAAATCACATGGTATTTATCTTTCTCTGTCTGACTTATTTCACTCAGCATAATAACTTCTAGGTCCATCTATGTCATTGCAAATGATAGGGTCTCATTTTTTTAATGGCTGAGTCACATTCCATTGTATATATAAACCATAACTTCTTTATCCAAGTGTCTATTGATGAGCATTTAGGTTGTTTCCATATCTTGGCTATTGTAAAGTGTGCTGCCGTGAACATAGGAGTGTATAGATCTTTATGAACTATTAATTTGGTTTTCTTTGGATAAGGACCCAGAAGTGCAATTACTAGGTCAAGAGGTATATTCATCTTTAATTTTTTGAGAAACCTTCATACTGTTTTCCATAGCAGCTGAACCAATTTTCAATCCCACCAACAATGTACAAACGTTCCCTTTTATCCACATCCTTGCCAACATTTGCTGTTCTTTGATTTATAGATGATAGCCATTTTGACAGGTGTGAGGTGATGTCTCATTGTGGTTTTACTTTGTTATTTCTCTGATGATTAGTGACCTTGAGCATATTTTCTTTCTTTCTTTTTATTTCATTTTTGTTCTTTTACCTATAGCAGCCAATATTCCCAGGTGGTTTCCCATCCAAGTACTAACCAGGCCCAACCCTGCTTAGCTTTCAAGATCAAAAAGGATCAGGTGTATTCAGGGTGGCATGGCTGTAGACTGCATCTTTTCATATGTTGATTGGCCACCTGTATTTCCACTTTGGAGATGTATCTGTTCAGGTCTTCTGTCTATGTTTTAATTGGACCTTTTGATTTTGTTGTTCAGTTGTATGAATTCTTTATATATTTTGGATATTAACCTCTTATCAAATGAATCATTAATGATTATCTTCTCCCAATCAGTTGCTTGTCTTTATTTTGTTGATGGTTCCCTTTGCTGTACAAAAACTTTTTAGTTTGATGTAGTCCCATTTGTTCATTTTTTCTTTTGTTTCCCTTGCTCGAGGAGATATATCCAAAAAGAAATTACTTTTAGCAATATTAGAGAGTTTACTTCCTATGTATTCTTCTGAAAGTTTTATGGTTTTGGATCTTATATTTGTCTTTAATCCAATTAGAGTCTATTCTTGTATATGGTTAAGAAGGTGGTCCAGTTTCATTTTTTTTGTCATCTATCTGTTCACTTTTTTCAACACCATTATAGAAGAGTTTGTCTTTACTCCATTGGATATTCTTGCCTCCTTTGTCATACAATAAGTGAGTATATAGGTATAAACTTATCCCTGGGCTCTCTATTCTGTTCCATTGATCAATGAATCTGTTTTTATGCCAGCAACATGCTGTTTTGATTACTGTAGCCTTGTAATATAGTTTGATATCAGGTAGTGTGATACTTCCAACTTTGTTCTTTCTCAAGATTGCTGTGGCTATTTGAGTTCTTTGATGGTTCCATATAAATTTTAGGATTATTTGTTTTAGCTCTCTGAAAAAATGCCATTGGTGTTATGATAGTGATTGCATTGAATCTATAGATTGCTTTAGGTAGTATAGCCATTTTACCCATTAACACGATACATGCTTCCATTTATTCATGTCTTCTTCAATTTTTTTTTCAATGGTATAATTTTCTTAGAGTTTTTTACCTTTGGGGTTATTTGATTCTCAGGCACTTTATTGTTTTATGTAATTGTAAATGGGATTGTTTTCTTAATTTCTCTTTCTGAAAGTTCATCATTTGTGTATAAAAATGCCACCAAATTCTGAATATTTAGTTTGTATCCTTCTACTTTACTGAATTCATAGTTCAGTTTAACAAGTTTTTGGTGGAATCTTCAGAGTGTTCTATATATAGTATTGTGTCATTGGTAAATAACAAGGGTTTTACTTCTTCCTTTCCAATTTGAATGCATTTTATTTCTCTTTCTTGTCTTATTGCTGTGGCTAAGACTTACAATGTTGAAGAGGAGTGGTGAAAGTGGGAATCCTTGTCTTGTTCCTGATCTTAAGGAAAATATTGTTAGCTGTTCCCCACTGAGTATGATGTTAGCTATAGATTTGTCATATATGGCCTTTATTATGATGAGGTATGTTTTCCCATTTTGCTGAGATTTTTTTTTTTTTAGCATAAATAGATTCTGGATTTTGTTGATTGCTTTTTCTGCATCTATTTGACATGACCATATGGTTTTTATCTTTTGATTTGTTAATATGATGTATCATATTAATTGATTTGTGGATAGTGTACCAATCTTGCATTCCAGGAATAAATCCGATTATATCATGGTGTATGATATATTTGATGTATTGCTGAATTTGGTTTGCTAATATTTTCTTGAGAATTTTTGCCCCAATATTCCTAAGAATTATCAGCCTATAGTTTTTTTTTTTATATACTCTTTGTCAGGTTTTGAAATGAAGAAAATGGTGGCCCATAAAGAAATTAAGGAGGCTTCCCTCTGTTTAAATGTTTTGGAATAGTTTGAGAAAAATAGGTATTAATTTTTCTTTGAAAGTTTGATAAAATTTACCTATGAAGTCATTGTTTTGGGGTAGATTTTTGACTATTGATTCTATTTTATTGATGATAATAATAGAGCATTTTTAGATTTATGAAAAGAATTATTCAGAAAGTTTAGAAAATTTCCATATATCCACACTCCAACACAATTTTCTTCTGTTATTAATATCTTATATTAGTATAGTACTTGTATACTTGTATTACAATTGATAAACTCATTCTGAGACATTATTATAACCAAAGTATAGTTTACATTTTAGTCCATTCTTTGTGTTGTATAGTTCTATGGGTTTTAACAAATGAATAATGTCATATGTCAACTATTACATTATAATACAAAATAGTTTCACAACCTTAAAAAAGCCGTGTGTTCCACTTATTCATCTCAAACTCCACTCCTAACTATTGGCAAGCACTGTTTTTTGTTTGTTTGTTTGTTTGTTTTTGTTTGTTTGTTTGTTTGTTTTTTAGTTTCTTTAATAGCTTTACATTTAGAATTAATTTGTTTCTCTCTACAAAGTAACTTGCCAGGATTCTGAGTGGGATTGAGTGTAATATAGATCAAATTAGAAAGAACAACACTAAGACCTTATATCCATGAAAATGGAATCTTTTTCTTTTTATTTAGATTTTCTTTGCTTTCTTTCATTAGCATTTTATAGTTTTCCTCAAATAGCTCTTCCACATATTTTGTTTGGTGTAGATAATTATTTCATTTTTTCTTGGTGGTAATGCAAATGTTGGTATGTCTTGAGCTCTACTTTTAAGGCCAGGGTGATCATAGCAAATTGATTCTTTATAAAGTGCAAATGTTTAAAATAACTCTTTTATATTGAGAGGACATTTATAAATATTATATTAGAAAAGAAAGTTAAAAATCTAAAACTTACATCATTTTAGAGTTTAAATAGCATAATAGCTGAAAAGACATACCTTAAATTGCATATATCATAAAAATCCAAATTTCAATACTATAATCAAGGCATAAAAATATATGACTATTTTGAACTCATATAAACAAATAGATGATTTAAGCACTATTTTTTATAGCTTTTATCCTTGAAGTTTATGTCAATTCTTCAAAACAGAACACTTAACAGAAATGATACAATAATTATTGATATAACAGCAAATTATACTAATTATCACAAATGGTAGATAAATAAGATGCCTAATTTCAAGGATTTAAAGGATAATTGAATGTAAATATAAAAAAAATTGTTGTTTTGATGACTTGGTTTCCTGAGGGTATTTTTCAAAATGTTGTAAACCTGTTTATTTAAGCTGCAAGGGTAAAATCAGGATACTACTGAATGATTCAGTGTGGGAAACACCAGAGATGAGAAACTAAAGTTTTTTAATGGTTTTTATTATTGTGTATTCGAATAAAGCCAAATTTATTCTTTCATTCTTTCTTTCTTTCTTTCTTTCTTTCTTTCTTTCTTTCTTTCTTCTTTTTTTTACTTTTATTTAAACTTTATTGTATTCTCTGTGGCATTTCTGCCTTCAACGTGGATTTGTCTGAATATTTATTTGCAGGCACAAATCTAAATTGCTACACTTTAACATGATGCAGAAATATACCTTACTCTAAAGTAGTTATTGTAATTGGATATGTGTTATAATAGTGTCTTATGCAAGGTGTAAATGGACAAGGAGATGTTGAGCTAACTTCCAGAGGCAATTAAGGCATCATCGATCAAGGCAGTATAATTTGTAGGAAGAGAAGAAAGGATGGCGATATTTTGCTATTATGGAGCAAATATAAAGGAATAGAAGTATGGACAGTCATTGGGAAAAGCAAACAGTTCCCTGCAACAGAGACAGAGGAGTAATTGGTAAAGATGTACAGAAAATGTAAAAAGATAAAAGTATGCTAGGAAAATTTTAGTTTATCACAAATGCTTTTGAACACAGTATTGACAAAAGGTAGATTTTCTTAATAAAATTCTTTCTAGCATAAGATTGTAATATTTAATTTGGATACATGGAAGAGGGGAGCATAGAGAAAAAGATGAGCAAAATATCAATTAGGAAAACATTTTCATATATGGGTAGAAAGATAAAATGGTGTTCTACATTCTCAAGCTCCTTTTTTTATTTCAGATGTTGAAAGATGTTGAAATTTGATTAATTACCACATTGATTAATTTAGGTTTCAGTATATGAGACTTATATCCAAAAATTAATGTATCAATCCTGTGTTAGATTGTGGAAAAATAAAACAATTAGGACATGGATCTTGATCTAGTAGAGCACACGGTCTCAAATAGGAATAGAGATGGCTACTATACAAAGCCTGGGATTATAGCAAAGATAAAGGTCAATCACAAGAGATAATCTATGTACAGGATTAAAAAACTATAAGAACTATATGAGAAACACCTCAAAATTTGAGATCTACTTCTTGAATTATAACTGTATTCACTCTTAGTATATTCTTCTGTCTAAATCTGGATGACATTTTCTTTGCTTCAACTAAGTTAGTGGCATTAATCTTTATATAAATCTATGTTAATTATGCAAAATATTAATGTATATTAGATTGTGTGTAATCAAAAGAAAACATTGTTCTATTTTGCAGTTTAAAAATTATTTCTACATTTTTAATCATGTATTTTCTTACATAAAGACACACCATGTCTAGTCATTTTAAGTGTAATATATATATATGTATATATATAATTTGTTACAGAAGTTTATTGCTGTGAAGTCAAAGGGGAGGAGAAATAATATCAGAAGAGACAAAAAAGGGAAATAAATTTAAGAAGAGTAGAAAAAGTGTAATAAAAATTTCATTCCTGTTTCAGGCTCATAATAGGTGCTTAATAAATGCTCAATGACTTACAAACAGATTATGTTTGACTTGATTTTTTTAAGTAATGTTTCAATTTACTTATTTTTATTTCTAAATATAAATTCTAACTTTTATTTTAAAACGTTTAATTTTTAGTTTTTTGACCTTCGTTTTTAACTATTTTTATCATTTACTTTCTCAAAAAGTTTATTGCTTTCTAAATTCAATCTTACCCTTATTAGAATAATGTATACAAAATTTAAGGTTAAGAGCTATGTAAGTTGAAATATTTTAGAAATTTTCTCAAATTAATATTCAATGAAATTTAAGAAATATTTTGTCTTAGAAATTAATGATTAGTTAATACAATTACAATGTAAATTTTTATTTTTAATTTATTATATTTATTTTTAATAGTAAATGAACTTTATTGTAGTTTATTTTCATTGCAACATATACATAAAGAATGGCCACTGGATTTTATCAGTTAAAAATTATATAAAAATGATAAAACAAAAAAATTCTATTTCTTAAACTTCACTACATGCAAATTAGATATAGATTGTGCACCTCCTGTTCCAAGAATTTTATAAAAATTGTTGGGATTATAAAATATACATTTTTGAAGTTTACAGTTTCTATATCATATAGGTCATTCATTTGAATAATTTGCCAAATGGGAGGATACAGAAAAGGAAATATGCTATTGTAACATCTCTCCACTCCTACAGTTCTCCATTCCTTTGACTCTCCTTTGTGTATTATCCTAGTCTCTTGTTTTGGATCAGTTTAGATCCAGAAAATATACAAACACATTATATATACATATATGATTTTTTTCATGAAAACATTTTTTAAATAAAGAAGCTTTTTTATTACTCCTCCCTCAGAATGTTATAGAAATCTCCATGCTTCAGAAAAACTCATGTATCTCTGTATCTCTAAGATGTTCTCTCTTCTCATTTAGCCTTATTAGACCATGAAAATTATCTAGAGCCATCTTCACTTTAATGAATTGTCTGACAGAAGATGCCATAACTTCCACATTCAATTTGAAGATATAATATTTTTAATATAAGTAGTGAAAAAATAGCACATTATTTTTTGAAAGTTTTTTTCAAAGATAAGAAATACAACTTGCTGCATCAGGCACAAAGGAAAGTTACCAAATTTTAGAGACTGGTTAGTTAAATTTATTGTAAAGAAAATTAATTTTGAAATATTAAAGAGTCATTTATAGATTTTAAAAACAAAACAATAATCAGTTTGAGGGAACTTGTACTACAAGACAGTGAAAAATATAAAGAATTTTCTTTATGAAAACAGTAATAGAAGTAACCAACTGAATGGGAGAAGATAATTGTGAACATTCTGGTAAGGGACTAATATCCAAAATATATAAAAAACATAAACTTAACAACATAAGAAAATGATCCAATTAAAATATAAGCAGAGGATGTGAACAGATGTTTTTCCCAAAAAGACCTACAAATGGGCAACAGACATATAAAGAAGATGCTCAACTTTACTAGCTATTAGGGAAATGCAAATCAAAACCACAAAAGGATACCATCCACACCTGTAAGAATGGCTATCAACAGGACAAGTGATAAGAGGTTGTGGGGAAAAGGGAACCCTCATATACTGCTGGTGGGAATGTAAATTGGTACAGCCACTAACAAAACCAGTATAGAAATTCCTCAAAAAAATAAGAAAAGAATTGCCATATGACCCAGGAATGCCTCTTTTGAAAAAATTTATCCATAAAGATATATACACCCCAGTGTTCATGGCAGTATTATTCACAGTGGCTAAGACATAGAAACCACTGAAGTATCCACCAATAGATAATTGGATAAAGAAGATGTGGTACATATATACAGTAGAATATAAGTCATAGAAAACGTGAAATACTGCCATTTGCAACAACATGAATGAATCTTGAAATTACAATACTAAGTGAAAATAAGTCAAAGAAAGTGGAAACCATATGATTTCATTCATATGTGAGATATAAAACTGAAAGTAACAAACAATATAAACAAAAACTCATAGACATAGACAACAGTTTAGTGATTACCAGAGGGAAGGAGGAGAGGAGTAGATAAGGATAAAGGGGGTCAAATACGTGGTGACAGAAGGAGATTTGACTTTGGGTGGTGAACACACAATGCAATATACAGATGACGTGTTATTGAATTGTATACTTAAAATCTGTATAATCTTATTAACCAATGTCACCCCCATAAAATTAATAAAAAATACATAAACATTGTAATATTAGGGTCCCTTTGAGTCTTTTTATTGTTATCTGATTCTGGTCATTACTAATTATTATTATTTATTATTATTATTTATTTCTACAGCACCTGATCTTCCTAGGTGGTCTCCCATCCAAGTACTAACCAGGCCTGACTCTGCTTAGCTTCTGAGATCAGACACTAGGCTTGTTCAGGGTGGCATGGCCATAGACCATGGACCATAGTTTCACTAGGCCATGAACCCAGGACCTTCTGTGTGAAAAGCAGATGTGCTAACTGGTACACTGTGGAACCATGTCCTCATTATTAATTATTTTACTTATTTATTTTATTTTACTTTATGTGCCTGACAATTTTTGCCCTTGTACTTCATATCCTATTTTTAAAATGGAGGAGATATTTGGGGCCTAGAATTATGTTACTTTTCTTCAGAGAGAACTTTTAAGTTAGAAATTACTTACTATAAGTTCCAAGTCCTAAGGTGCTCAGAACCACTGTGGTGGTGCTAAATTAAGCTACAGTATCTTGCAAGGACTATTTTACTTCTGGTTCACATTATACTGTGAAGCCACCCTTGGCATTTCAGCTTTAAAGTATTTTTTATTGAAATATAGTCGACATATAGCATTGTGTAAGTTTAAGATGTGTCATGTTGGTTTGATATATATATGTTACAGTATGATTACTACACTAGTGTTAGCTAACATCTCTATCATGTCATATATTTATCATTTTTATTTTTGTCAGAGACTAAAAGGAGAAAGATTTGGTCTTTTAGCAGTTGAAGTTTATAACACAGTATCATTGATTATATTTGTTATTATATAAAGTGCATTAGATCTCCAGAACTTATTTATGTATTAGTTTAAGCTTGTACCCTTAAACAACACACCCAAAATTCCCCACTCTCAGCATCTGGTGGCCACCATTCTACTCTATTTTTACAAATTTGTTGTCGTGTTTTTTTTTTTTGTTTTTGTTTTTTTTTTTTTTAGATTCTAGTATTTGTCTTTCTCTGATATATCTCACTTATAATAATGCTCTCAAGTTCCATCCATGTTGTCACAAATAGCAGAATTTCCTTCTTGTGAATAGATAAATATATTTCTACTGTCTTTGTATTTTTAAAAGTTTCAGTTTTAGAGACTCAAGGACATGGACAATGGACTAGTGGTTACCAGAAGATAGAGAGTGGAGGAGAAGGGGAAAAGTAGATGGGGTAAATGGGGTCAAATATAGGGGCATTGGGGGAGGGTGAAGTGGGAAAAGGGGATCAAATATATGGTAGCTGAAGGAAATTGGACTTTGGGTGATAAACACACAATAGAATGTACAGATATAAATTATAATGTACACTTGAAAATTATATAATTGTATTATCCACTGTTACCTCAATAAATTTAATAAAAAATTTAAAAATAAATAAAAAATAAAAATCTTAGTTTTAAATGATGAGGAGTTATCAAATTCCATTACCTTGGGTTAAGTTATTTGATTTGTAGTTCCTGCCATTCTACCCAAATTGCAGCATATTTTTACAGCCATTTGTTTTGAATGGAAAATGGCTTCAGAGCAAAACCGGAATGTTTGGTGCTAAGTAGCTAATGTTGAATCAGAAGTACTGTGAGGTCACTTCACCTTTAAAATCTGCATAGCCATTTAGCACCCTTAAGAGTTCATGATCATCTGCCTTTCTCTTGCCCTGCTATGTAGTATCACTATCACTTACTTCTTACTTAATAACTAGTCTGGAAAATGAAGTGCAGATGCCCAGTCTTGTATATAGTCTTTGGCCATGTTTGTACTTACTTTGAATCTTCTGCAGATGAGCTCCAAAAATTATTGCTTGGTTTTACAATACAAGGAACTTAAAGTGTCACATCTTTAGGGATCTCTAAGTCTAATATTTCTCCATATATTCAGCATTTATATATTTCTCCTGATTATGACAAAGGCCTTAAATTTACCCACAGGACTACTTTTTCTGTTTAAGTTTTATTTTATTTTGACAATGTTTTAATGTTTTTAAGACCACTGTTAATTTAATTTTTTTACATTTTTAATATTTTATGAATTTAATCCTGTTCATTTCACTTGATGTTCTCATTTTCCAAATATCTCTCAATTTTACTCCTTTTTGCCAAAGGTTGCCATTTAAGAGTCATTTTAGTGAGGGTCTTTTAGTCTTAAGACTTAATCACTAATATTCCAATATTTATTAATATTTACTAGTAGTTATCTTAGTTTTTTTTTCTGAATGTATCTTAATTTTGTTCTTGCTACTGAGTGTGCAGCTGAGTATAAACTGAGTTGTTAATTGTATTTCAAGAGCATTCTGATGATATCACACTGTTCTCTGGCATTACAATATATATAAGACATCTAATGTCAATTTAATCACTGTTCCTTCATAAATATTTTCATCTTGTAGCTTTATAATTACTTTTTTTCCTTGATAGTCTGGAATTTTACTACAATATCAATTGATTTAGATTTTTATATTTATATTATTAATTAATCTGAAAGTAGTTTCAAGCTAAGCGCTTATATCTATTTCAGTTCTGAAAAAAATTAGCTATTATTACTTTAAATATTAATTTTCTGCTATTCACTAGTTCTTTTACTTCTATAACAACTATTATTTAAAAGTAGGAATTTATAATATATCCCCACCATTCTTAACTATTTGTTAATATTTGGATTTAGATTGCCTCTTTTCCCCTCTGTTGCATATTCTATGTCAGTTCCTTAATACTAGCTTACCATTCATTTATTATTTCATTCATTAAATGTGTTCAGTCTAGAATTCTCACATATTGCATTTCATTAATTAATTTCTTCTGAGATTTTTAATTTTATATTTCCTTTTTCTGATTTTATTTTTGTTTGTTTTTCTTTAAGAAACACTTCTTGTTTAATTTTTGTTCTTTTTCTTTTCTTTTTTATTATTTATTTTTTATTTATTTCGTATTTATTTATTTATTTATTTATTTATTTAAAATTTTTATTATGGTGACATTAGTTAACAAAATCCAATAAGTTTCAGGTGTACAGTAATACATATATATATTGCATGATGTGTTCACCATGCATAGTTAGATTTCTTACTGTCACCACATATTTGACTCTTTTACCTTACCTACCTCTTCTTTGCCCTCCCATCTCCAGAAGCTACAGAAGTGTCCTACAATAGATAACTGGATGAAGAAGCTGTGGTACATATAGACAATGTAATATTAATCATAAGAAGAGATGAAGTACTGCCATTTGCGACAATGTAGATGCACCTTGAGATAATCATGCTAAATGAAATAAGCCAAACAGAAAAAGTTGAAAACCACGTAATATCACTTATTTGTGGGATATAAATCTAAAAGCAACAAATGAACAGGACAAACAGAGACTCATGGACATGAACCGTACACTAATGGTTACCAGAGTATGGGGGAAGGGGGCAGTTAGATGGGGTAAAAAAGATAAAACATGTTGTGATAGAACGAAATCTAACACTTCTTTTTTAAGCTGGAATCTATTCATCCATATTTCTCTTTAAATGTTTTCATGTAAAGTCTTCATAAGAATCTGTTATAAAATTCACTTCAGGTGGAAAGTTTTTATAACCCAATTTATATATATTTTGGCTATCATTACATTAGAACATTTTCAAAAGTTTTGTTATCTTGTGCAATTGATTTGGAATTTTTGAAATTTGAAGTATTGGTTCTTTCTTCTCACCATTCTAGGATCGCTTTCTGTTTTGTAGACCTATGTCAGCTGCCTCCACTCAACCGTATCAGCCAGAGTAAAGAATCAAATTTTTAATAAAGTTTTGACTTTCTGTCCTATGGCTATGTTAGAAGTATAGCAGATATACACTAAGACGCAGCTCATGGTTTGCCTGAACTGTTCGAATGTTTGTCTATTAATCTCCCTATGTTTGAAGCTTCCAGGATTTATAGAAGCAGGCAGTGATAGATATGATTTATTTTATAATATTTTATTTTTTGTCTTAATTTGCAAAGTTATTAATATATGGGACAATTTATTCTCTGGCTTCATGTAGTCAGTATAGTTTAGAGTCTCCATTTTACATGAAGCAATTTTAGTACCACCTACTCTGAACTTCTTATGCACCTAGAGCTCAGTAAACCTGGAGCTTCAGCCCAGATTATTAATTCTTGTTTTTATTCTATTTCTGGCACACAGAGATCTTTATCTTGTATTCAAGCCCAGCAGCTTCTTTAGGTTTTCTTCTTTAATATTTTATCAATCATTACTATGTATTTAGAGCAGAGAGAGTGATCAAAGCTTGAGCTCCATGCTCCAACTTGACCTGAATGCCAGTAGCATTGATTTTTCACAGAACTGTGTAGCTGCTCTATAGACTATTACATGTACCATTTCTTCAAGCAGATAATATTGACTACAAACCTAAAGACACAGTTATAAATTATGCAGCATGCAGAGAAGATAGCAAAAACATAATCTCTATCAATGAAAATATTATTAAGAGGTACTGAGTTTGATTTTTCCAAGGTATTCACCTAAAACAGCAGATGCAACTTAGCTGTAGTACTTGAATTATAGACTAAGAAAGACACCACCTTTATTTCACATAAATGCATATTCATGTCAATATTTTAAAATATCTCTCTGACTTCTGGCACTACTTCAGCATATTTTTTCATGCTACCATTTTTAAATAAAAATATATTTGTTTATCCTGGCCATGATACCTCTATTTAATGATTGAAAGAAATGGCTCCATGCACAACACTTTAAGTTTACCAAAAAGGTTAGAATTTTTTTCTTTGTCATCAGGCTTTGAAAATTTTCTTCATGTGTTATTTTATTTTGCCTTGCCATGTTTTGTCAGATTCACACTGTGTAGTTAATTCCAACATAACCCCTCCATGGGCATAGGAGGCAAAGAGAAATGCTGGGTCAGCAGCCCCAAGGAATACAATTAACAAAGCGGTCCCCGAGTTGTGCTTGCCCGGGACACTTCCCATTGCTCCTATGGACACTATCTGCCCCGTTGGCGGTTCCCATGGACATTATCTCCCCACGCCTCTGGTCCATTTCTCCCCAGAGCTAGCTAGGCAAAACATCCAGCTCTCATCCATGGGTGAAGATGCTTGTGCTCCTGGATGAGGCAATCTCCCTCCTCTCTGCTTCCGTATAATACAATGTCTGCTCTTGGCGGGCAGCCTTTTCCTCTGGCTCCAACCCACCAGGTGCTGATGCTTCCTTGAATTCTGATTAATAAATCACATGTCTTACTCTTCTGGTCCTCCTGATGTTTTTATTATTATTATTATTATTATTATTATTATTATTAAATTATTTGGAATATCCAAGGCCCCGGTTTACGTTCCTGGCATGAAGTTCTTACGTTACACACACTGATGGATATTGGTTAAACTTAGTAACATAGTTGCAGTATTGGCTCTTTTTTTTTAAAGGATAATTTTGGTCATTGATATTCCAATAAGTTTCAGGAAAAAGAGAATATGTTAACTCCCTAAAATTTATGCTGGACTCTAATTGAACAAACTTCCCCCTTCCGATAACCACACTTGACAGTATATGTATATTTTGTGTACAAATTCATTAACATTAAGTACCATATATTGTAATATTAAAATGCCAAGTATCTATTTAATAAGGCATGGGATTTAACATACATTTAAACACCAGTAATCACAGCTTTGGAAAGGGCTTCAAAGGAATGATATAACTGTACTTTTGGGCTAAATTTTAAAGCTGTGGCTAAAAAAGTAAGACACTAGGAATTAAAGCATAAAATTCTAATGGAAAGTTAAACCTCAGGAGATTTTATATCAAGCTGATTGACTAGACTTGAAGAGTCTCCTCCAATTTTCTATCATTTTTTATAAGTGATCATTGAAATAGGACAATAACTTACATACATTTCATGATAAAATGTATTTGGCCAGATACTGTCCATAGGAATTTTAAAAATGATATTCATTTAATGCATAAATAGTATGATATACAAAGTTAAATCTGAAGATTAGAGTTTTATTACATATAGTTTTATTCTCTAAATGCTGATAAGTTGGATACTTTTTGATGAAGCACACAGCAATTAAAAAATTATCCTTTCAGGAAACAATTTTCTGCAAATAACCAAAATAACATATTTATGTTTGCAGCTTTGTAATCATCTGATTATTAGTAGATAACTTAAGACTCTCTGGATATAACTTATAAACATTTTTCCCCCTTCAACTACATCAAAGCAATGATGTTTCATGAATAAGGTAATAGAAGAAATAATTATTAGACTATCTGAAGTTGTGTTGTTTCCAATTGTTTCTTAGTGATCAATTCCTTGTCAAAGGGAAGAATCTTGAAATCCATAGTCCTGCTTGGAAGTAGGCGGAGGAAATATCTATGAACACAGCCAAGATTCTCCTCATAAATGTAATCTGGGTATATTCTACTACATAGTAATATAGTATTATAAGGATGTCAATACTGTAATGCAAAAAATTTTATCTTAAAAAATTTTCAATTTAGATGCTACTAACCAATTAGCTAACAATTACTGTTAATGTAACCTATTGGCAAATATTCTAAATCAATTGATAATCCTCATATAGCAAAATAATTTTATCACATGTATTAGTTTTCTATTGCTGTAGTAACAAATTACTACAAACACAGTACCTTAAAAAATAACCCATTATTTATTATCTCACAGTTCTGTGTGTCAGGTTAGGCACAGTGCGACTCAGCTATGTCTTTTGCTGAAGGCCTCACTAAGCTGTAATCAAGGTGTTAATTGAAGTTGAATCTTATCTAAAAGGTAAGAATCTTTGAAAAAAATTCAAACTCTTTCAGGTTGTTGGTCATTTTTAGTTTCATGTATTTGTAGAATTTAAGTCCCTATTTCCTTGCTGGCTGTCATTCCAGACCTGGCTTCCTAAAGATGGTTTATGTTCTTTCCCATGCTACCCATGTGACTCTCTCCAGCAAAAGTGGGTCAATTCTCTGTCACACTCTCAAACCTACTTATTTTAACTCCTAACCAAAAATGATAACATTAGTCTTTTAATTTTTAATTTTTGTATCCCAGATTTTTAAACCATTAGGCTTTTTTTTTTTTCTATATGAAGCGAGAGAGTATAATTTAATTTTCATCCAGTGGATTAGTTATTTCATTTCCATTTCAGTTACCAAAATACTCCTGTCTCATAAAAGATAAATGCAACTCATCATGTCCTTCTGTGTATTTAGATATATATTTGAAATGTTTTTTCTCTGTCAATGACCTATATTTCTATGTGATTTTTAGATTAAATTTGTGGGGTTGACATTGGTTAATAAAATTACATAAGTTTCAGGCATGCAGTTTAATAATACATTCCCTTTTTCTCTCTGATAATGACTAAACTGTTATCTGTATCTGATTTTTTGTTTATTTCTGTTGTTCTGCTGTGGCTTTCAGTTTTATATTGCAGCTATAACATAGACTGAGAAATAACTTTACAATGTCTAAAAAGATAAAAAGATAGGTGAAGATGTCCACAAATAAAATAGAATTATGAATGTGGCAGGGTAGATTTAAAAATGAAATAAAAATTCTCAAATTATAAAAATTAAGAAATTGGTAGATGAGTTTGACATAAATTAGATATATCAGAAAAGAGCATTAGTGAACTGATAATACAAGTCAGAAGATGATCACTAGAGACCAAAAACATCAAAAATATGTAATGGATGATGAGAGACATAAAGGGTCAGGTGAAAAAGTCTAACACAAACCTGCCAGGAGAAGAAAAAGAGGAAGAGGGACAGAAGATAGAAAAGTGGGAGAAGCAATATTGGAAGAAAAAAATAGCTGCAATTATTTTTTAGCAAATGAAATACCACATATCACAGATAATTACAAAATGTCCTATATTCTTGTTAAAGAAGATAAAAGCACAAATAAACCAATTTCATGAATATAAAAGGAAATAGAATTACAAATACTAATATCATTTAATAAGACATAAGAAAATATCATAAATAACCATACTGCTAACTTAGAAAATTAAAATAAAGTTGATGAATTTCTGAAATAATGTACATTATCTAAATGAACACAATAAAAAATTGACTTTCTAAACTGACCTATATTTTTATCTAAAAATGTAAAATCCATGATTAAATATTCTGATTAAAATACCAGACTTAGATATATTCATAAGTGTATTCTACTGACATTTAAGTAAGAAATAACACCATTCTTACACAAAATCCACCATAGAATAGATGAAAAGGAAACATTTCCAACTTGTTTTCTGAAGGTACCCTTTATACTAAAATCAGTAACAATAAAAATACATGCCAATATTACTTATGAACACAGATATAAAAATTCTTAACAAAATAATAGACAACACAATGCAGCAATACTGAAAATCTAAAAGATATTATGAACAGCTGAAGCATATCATGGTAGTGCAAAGATGCTTTGTAAAGCCAACCCCACTCTGCCCTCTCCCAGGGTTGCACATGCCACATAGGCAACAAACTTTGGCTAATGCAATGCAAATCACAGGGATTTGTGGGCCCGTCCTAGACTACAGCAGGGCTTGCAGTAATATGTGACTTTTGTGGGATCCCGCTGACCCAGAATTTGCAGCAAACCTAATGCTTTATAGGCCTGACTGAGATACCACCACGCTCAACTCACAAATTACCGTGGCATGCTTGTTCCCAGGCAACCCAGTCCCATCCTGTGCTTTCCTTGTGATACAAATTTTATAGTTAACAACACCCAGTATGTGAGGCTCATGCAAAACTCATGCATCTTGGGAGAGACTTTTGGTGGTGGGGCACAAACCCCTGCCCTAAGCTTGCTCAGATCTCTGGTGTTTGCAGGCCCAAGTCAGGCAGTGGCTGGCCTTGCTGCAATCTGAGACCTTTACAGGAAGCTATGGAGACAGCATGTAAACTGGCACTGCAGTTGCAGGGAGAAATCTGTTCAATATATCCAGGTGATTTCCTTAGTCTCTGCACCACCCAATGTATATATCACCTAGAAGCTTGTTCAGTTGGAGAGTCTTATGGGAAATTGACAGGCAGCATCAGGTCTTGAGGAGCACTGGGCCTTCTGCTAAACCTCTCCAGGTCCAGTACTTGAGGTAACGAGACTGCAGCTGACAGGATTGTCTCTTCCACTTACCTATAGATCCAGCAGAGGCAGCAACCATTGGTCAACAGGTAGCTCTGAGCAATCAAAGTCAGCGGCTGACCTTGGCCTACTGAGAAGTCACTTCCAAGGGGCCATAAAACCAATGCACCCAAAGACTGGCACTCGACCACAACAGAGCAACACTTGACTAGCCTCATAAGTGGTAAACACAAATGGTGGTCTCAAAAAGTATA